>CM076600.1:143447500-146223032 GCA_038502835.1 Octonoba sinensis
AGGTTTTTATTAATTTTAGTTACGAAAATGATTTTTTCAGCACCATCTGTAGTCACAGGAATTGTAACAAATAACATTCGTGCAGTAGGGAAAGAGGAATGATATAAAATGATTCTTTATTACTAATAAATCAGCAAGTTCTCTAATACGCGAATACTTTTTTTAATTTATCTCTGAAGGTGGACCGAAAACTGAGAATTTATCTGGCATATGGTTCAGGTATGTCTTATATATATATATATATTTCAACAATTTGTAGAGTTTTTTTAGTAGAACAGTATTTTCTTGGTCTCGGTTAACAAATTTCGGGGATTCCCCAAGCGTCAGTAGCTCGCCAGCATCACCAAAGTACAGCGGTAAAAAATGAGGCAACCAATGGATGCGTTCTACAATTGATCCTTTTCTTATGAATGCGTATATAAATCTTAATAATTTATTTGAATTTGCTTATGGTCTTTAGTTGTGTCTAACTTTAATTATTTTAAACACTTATATAAAATTTATAATTTTTGCTAAATTTTGTTAAAAATGGAAGGTTACTTCTTAGCTTGCATCCTCTCGGGCTGGGGGCACCATCGGGCCGGGGCCAGTGGCATTTGGCCAGTTCTGCCACCCTATAGTTACACCACTGCCTGCATAGTAGACTATTTCTTTTTTTTACGAATTTTGCAACTACATAGCAAATGAATTTGTTCCCACGTTATTCAACTATTTATTTTCTTTTCAGAAATTTACTGTTTTTATTAATTATTAGGCTCCATGCAAAGGTACTCTACTGTGCCTCATACCGAAATAAAACAAATAATGACACTGAGATTAAATATGAAATATTATAATCATGCAAATAATTTTTAGGAACTTTAAAACAGCACCGTTTTACCTTGCTAGAAGAACTATTTAGTATTTATAGACATCAGTTCAGTGCAAATGAAATTTAAAGAACTTGATAGGATTACTTTTAGCTTGCTCAAAAAATAAAATCAGCATAACCTAAGTATTTCCCGTACGATATTTTTGTAACTTTTAAACCAGGGGTTCTCAACCTATTTCGACTTGTGGCCCTCTTATGAGCTCCACATCTCTTCATTTCCCTCCTCGTGTGTATGTATATGCATATATGTATGCATCAGGCTTGGAGTCGATTACAAAGAAACGTAATCGATTACGATTACGATTACAAAGAGAGAAATTGAAAGATTATGATTACGATTACGATTGTAATCCTTTGCCAAAAAGTAATTACGATTACGGCAGCGATTACAGTCGTTGAAAAATGTAATCGATTACGATTATGACATCCGATTACGATTTTGATTACGATTAGATTAGCATAAAATTATCCGATATTATGCATACAACTCTCATTTTTGCAACAGTGTCACAAATCGAAAAGTTATGATTTTTAATTAAATTTTTGATTTATTAAGAGATAACTTAAATGATGATGAATGCAACTATAATGAAATAATTTCAACATCAGTTATTGAATTATGACGTCGTTGCAGAAATGAGAAATTTGTAATATATAAAATCAGGAAAGGAACATTCCAAATTTTTCAAATATTTAAAACTCATCTGAAGGATAACTACATTGATCGTATTTTGTATATAAACAAAGACGATGCACTAAATGTATATATAATGCATAAGTGATTTACCTGGTTCATTGTTATTTTGTGTGCATACAATCAAAATTTTAGTTGGCCACAATTTCTGAAAATGTAGTATATTTCTCCATTGTATTTATTTTCTAGTTTAAATTGTGCAAATATTTCACATAACACCAATTAATTTACTGAGAAAAATAATTTTGTATGATTCTTTGTGTATGAATTGCACGAGATAACAAAATATTCAGATAGTATAAGAGATTTATTTATCTCTTACACTATCTTAATATTTTGTTATCTATTGTCTATATATTTAATCTGAATATTATCCTTTGAAAATAAATGCTGCATTTTAGAATAATTTTAAAAAAATTGAACATGAACTTTCAGTTAACTCTTAACAAATTTAGTAATCGTTAAAAAGTAATGTGAAGAATAATTATAATATGAATGACTATAAAATTTTAATATGATTTCTTGTGGAGTTTTTTTTAACATGTATCAGCATATAATTTTTTTCCCATGTAACTGTTTTAATAAAAAAATAAAGTGTAAGTAATTTTACAATACAAATTTAACGTACAAGATTAAACTGAAATACAAAATTCTGTTGAGGTAATTCTAAGAAGAAAAAGATAATTAACTGTTTAAAATAATTCCTAAACATTAATTCATGCATGTAAAAAACAATTGGGAGAATGTCTGAACAATCTCTTTTTATTTTACATACCTATTAATTAAAAAGAATATTATCATTAAAATATAAATAAATTTAAGATTTAAATGTATGTATTTTTTTAAATATTCGAAGAACATATTTTTAAAAAGTAATAATAATCACACGTACCAGGGTTAAGATTTCATACATAAACATAGAGCAAAGAGCATCATGTAACTCCTGCTCCTAAATTGCTGAAGTGTAAATGTGCTATTCTTTAGAAAAATTCTTCGCTTCCGCCATTAAAGAAAGGAGAAAACGCCAAAAGGCATTTCGTGGCATTCTCTTTCCACTAGACTTTCGGGGGGCAGTCTGCTTCGATTATTGAAAGGGAAAATGCGGCGTTCTTTCGCCTGTTGCCCAGCCGTTTGTATTGAGTAAGCCAATATGTATTGAAGGGGTAATTAGTGATTTCCCTTTTTTATCTACCCCGAAATCTTTTTGACTTGCGGACAGATTACCGCTCTTTTACCGAAACTGGACGACGCGAGGAGACCCCTTCAGAGCCCCAAGGCGATGCGAGTGACGTCCAGACTCTCTTTTTTCTCGGGCTCTCCAGCCATTCCCCGTGGAGAGTGGAGCCGCAATTAAGAATTCTGAGAGACCGCAACAAGCAGGACAACAAGCGTCTCTAGCAGACTATATGGTCCTGCCATCAAGGCTCAGCGACCACCACACAGAACCTTTTATATTATGATCACCCGCAGGTTAAACTACTTAGGATAGGATAGGTCGCGTCAGTACACAGCTTGAATCCTTTTTCTTGTAATCTTATCTCTTCTATTCAACGGTAGAACTAAAAATTTGAGCTTTCTGCAGTTCAAGATTACACGATTGCAGGACCAGCAGATTACAGATTTTTTCCCTCAAGATTACGATTAAAATTACGGGAGAAAAGGGATTACATGATTACGCAATTTCGATTATGATTATAAAAATATGCCATTGTCAGATTACGATTACGATTACGATTTTGTCAAAATGTAATCGATTACAGCCGATTACGATTACGTAATCGCGATTACTCCAAGCCTGGTATGCATGTATATTAACTTATTTATTTATGTGTTTGGGGTGGTTCCAGGTTCAATCGGCTTACTCACATAAAATAGCTTTAAAATTATTTTTTTCAGATTCAGAACAAGCAACTTCATTGAATGATACAATTCTAATTTAAGTTAAAAATTGACACATATGCAAAGAGAGTTTGTACGAAAATATTTCGAATTACAATAGCCTTGTTCAATTTAAGAAACTGAAACAGTTCATTAGCAAAAATAAGCTCCGAGAAGACAGTCTAACTATCAACTAATAATGATTGGGGAGGAATAGATAAAAAAGGAATTCTAAAAATCCGAAAGAAAAACAAGAAGTTCCGTCTGGAACTATACGAGCCTACTTTCCCGAAATAACCGAGTTCAAATTTATAATCTAGCTATCTCTCTCTGTCTTTCTCGTTTAGCTTTAGTTCTTAATTGCTTCAAATATACCTTTGTCAACGGTTAATACATATTCATTCAATCATTATTTATTAAGTCATTCATGTATTTATTCACTTATTTATTCATTCATTCTTTTGCTTATTCATTTAATCATTCATTAATTCAAAAATATTCTTGAAAATCCCGATCAAAAAATTTCATAGGAAAATAGGCTCGTTAGTTCTGGATGAACTTTCTATTTTTACATGTTCTACGTCATAAGAGCTTTCCGATAAAGTTTGTTCCAAGCAAATCGTTCCGTTAGATCAGAAATTATATGGGATTGAAATTTCCCCGTAGGCGGTATGTTAATTTTTTTTGAACTGTTCAAAAATGAGCAAAAATTGTTCAAATCAATATTTCACGCCAAGAACTACTTCCAGTGAGCTTGTTCATGGGAACTTATATCTTGTACCCAGAGTTTACATAATTTACTTCATTTTCACCCATAGGCGCTAATGTTAAAAATTTTTGAACTGTTCAAAATTGGACAAAAAATTGTTCAAATCAAAAAGTAAAATATGGAAATGAGATATCCTCGCCGAGATCTTTCGAATGCAAAAAGAATTTTTCGAATCGGACAATTCGTTCAAAAGTTATTAGGGGAGGGGGGGGGGACAGACAGACAGACCGACAGACACACTTTTTCCCCATCCCAAAACCCTACTTTCAAATTTTTTATTTTTCAATCTTTATTTAATTACTTAACTTATATTTGACTTTTCTTGATTTCTAACGATATTTTCACGATACATTAAGCCTTCTTTCATGCTTTATTATTATTATTTTTTACTTTTACGGGAAAGTAGGCTAAAAAGGGCACAGAAGGAAGATAGGAGGAAAAGAATTGCTTAATTCTTCCAAGTGAAAAAAGATAGTTGAAACTCTGAAGAAAAAAAAAGTAGTGATTTTTGGATACTTTATTTTCTTGAATGAAAGCAGATATGGGGCTGAAATTCTAGTAGTGCATTCATTGTAAAACACGGTTGCATTAACTTTTATTTTTTATGAATATCAATTTCTGCTTCTCCGAGCGAGTTTTGAGAACTTGCTTAATTTGCCCTATATAAGAAAGTTCAAATATAATATGGTATAATTAAGTACAGTGAACATATTCTTGTTTCCAGGGAAGAATACAACCTGTCATATATAGACTTGTAACCCATTTGGTCAAAATTATGTGTAATATTTTGCCATTGTATGAAATATTTTATCAGATTGAAATGATTGTTTCGTGGTTTCCTTTTCGAGGCTCATGGCTCTCCTTTTTTACTATTTTCCCCTGTGGCCCCCCAGATTTGTTCTGTGGCCCCCAAGGCGGCGATATGACTCCCGTTGAGAAATCCTGCTCAAAACAACCAAAACCATGCTGACATCTATAAGAGTTTAACTGAACGAAAGGAATTCAGATTTAAAGGGAGTGGTCCACTGTAACCCAGTCTCCCCATATGTTTTTTATAGCCTAGTTGATTTCTGTCTGCTTCGAAAGGAAAGAGTAGAATTGTGAGGCACGGATACACGGCAATGAGGGCACTTGCCCTTCCCCGAGAGACAAGTATTATGAAAGATTACGATAATAAAAAAATAGAACCCTAATTCTTCCCGTTAGGAACAAATTTTCCGGCAGACAGGTAAAATCACAAAGAAATCGCACATTCCGCAGCAAAATCCTGTATCTGCTACTGGGTTTTGTGGATCTCTCTCTTTTTTTTCGTGACCAGATATTCAAAATTCACCTAATTTATTTTCCATATTCACCTGCAGATTCCAAATTAGCACAAATTTACAATCAACTTCGTACGAAACGAAATGGTAATGGGACACCCAATCTCAGCGGTGAATCACATTCTATTCACATACTCTTATCAAATCAAATGCCAGCTGTAATATTTGAACCCCAACTCTCCAAGCAGCTTTCTATAAATAAAACTGTTTAAAAAGTCGGAGCGCATCGAGCTGGCCAAAAAAGACGCCCGTACCGTGTTTTTATATATCTTTGGCATCTCTACGTCAAAAAATGGAAAATCGCCAAAACGGAGCATTTGTTTACCCGATGAACATATGTACTTGTATGTATCTTATCGAGCGATATATGTAATGTTCGCAAACTGTGACCTTGCGATTTCAGCAGAATGTTCGATTCTATATCGTCGCGAGGAGAGAAACACATTTGTGACTCCAGATAACGACATCTAGGGTTCAGTGTTATTCCTTTTTTTTATCATTATTATTCAACGAATGCGTACTCAATTAGACTTGTCCTTGGATAGTGAAAGCTGATAAAGGCATCTGGGATTCAAAATGAAGAGGTTTTTATCATTCGTGTTGCTGTCCTCCAGAATTTATGCAGGCTCAACACGTCTTATCGGGAAGGGCGATTAGGTCACAACCGTCAAACACGTAGTTTCGTAGCAGAGTGATGTAACTTCGTTAGGAACACTGGGAGGACCTTCGGTATTCTTAAGTCCTTTGGACATAGACTTTCTGGAATAAAGACTGTTGAATCGGTACAAAAAATGCTATAATTTCATGCTTGAAACTACGCCCTGGGGCCTCACTTTCCACCCAGAGATGCGTGCACCTCAAAGGTTGCTTGGAAAGGACTTCTCAAGGAAGATAATAGAAATAATGATAAAGAAATGAAAGATGCGTATATATATTTTTTTTCCTGAAAGAACGAAATACAAATTTACAATCGTCAAGTACCAATCTCCCCTGCTTTCTATTTGTCCTACAGCAATCTTATGGCAGAGAACTAATCTGCAGGAATCTAGAGCGGAGCAGGCACGTGCAGCAACGAGATTTTACTCGAGACTGGAGCAAAACCGGAGCAAAGAAATTTGTTGTGTTCCCGTGCTTCGTATTTTTTTTTTCAATTTTAATTTTTTATCATATAAAAAAATGAATTAACTATTAAAAAAAAGATTAACGATATAATCTATTAAAATTATTTGGTGCATGGAGCGGCACCGGAGCAAGTATTCAGAAGCGAAGTGAGTAACTCAAAAAAATGGCTGCTCCAGATGCAGTTCGCCCACGGACTTTTAACATTTGGACGCTTCTGCGCATGGCAGAAAAGAACGAATCGATTCAAGTTTTAGGGAAGTTCCTCTTGCCGCGTTTATTTAGAACGCAAACCAGAATGTTTGCTTCACTGTTTGTTGAAAGCAACTAAATTTATCAATTGGCATATAGCATCAGTTCGGAAGAAATCATGTATTCTAAACGGACCAGAACGAGAACAAAAACGGTGCATTCCATAGTCCAGCAATTCCTCCCTTGCACATGAATGGATTCTTCTTGGCACTCTGCCAGTCAGATTGCTTTGGTGGATGGTAGAGGTGTACCTACTGAACTATATTCTCTCGTCAATTTTAAAAATTCATGGATCGAAGCTGGTTTAAGCAGAAAGAAAAGAGAAAAGAAAAGCATTGAAATTCATTTCTGCTTCTCCTAGCTTGCTTTTGCGAGAAACTATGAGCAAGTCGACAGGGTGGCGTAGTGGTAAAACGTAGGTCTCGTACGCCTAAGATCGCAGGTTCGAACCTGGCCCGAGTCGGTGGATTTTCAAGATGCAGAAAATCGTCTGCGTCCATGTCGCATGATTGTGCGGCATGTTAAAGATCCCTTGAGTGTCCGCTTGGCTCGGGTACTCTCGACTAAATTACGTACCTAATGCAATTCGTATCAAATGATAGCTCAGGTAAAGACAGTGGTGCTACTTGAAAAAATGGATGCCGAATAACGGGTTAAGCACTAGGTTTGCAAAGGTAGTGACCATACGCAGCCCCATTCGAAAAAAAGAAAGTTACATTGAACAAACTTGCCATTTTATTATTGAACAATCCCTTACAATAAATCTCTTTTCCTCGAATCATTGAGATACAGCTCACTAAATTGTCTGTAACTTGCTGAATTTTCACGATATTGAACCAGTGGCTCGATCTGTGAGGGGCGATTCCAGCAGCCCCGTCCTTTCAAGGGGTCAGAAAGGGCAGTTGCCCTCCCTCCCACCGGGTTGAGAAATATACCATCCATAATATATCTATGTATAGATATTTTATGGATTTTTTAGTGTAATATGCATTGAGATCAAAACCCCCCCCCCCCCCCGCCCCCTCTCGGGAAAATGTGAAATGACAAACCTCGCCTATTCTATTCAGCCTTATTCGACGTACATGTTCAAACGTGTACGAACATAGAAACTATGTAGTTGCGAATTCTAGATTTGTGACTTACAAATACAGAAAATAGATTTCATCATTTCCCCTTTTGTTTCCGCCCCCACCCCACCCCGCGAGGTCCGCCACTGTATTGAGCTGATTTTTTTTACGAGTTGACTCGTATACTTGAGCATATATGAGTATGAAGCTATGAGTGTTAAAAATGGTTAGCACACACGCAGTAAGAAATTAATTCCTTCAAATGTTCATAATTTATTTAACATTCAGTTTTTCACATCTAATTTCAGGATAATAATTCTCTTGTATGTTCTCAAATTTTTCATAAGTTTAGTGAAATTTCGTTCAAAATTCCGCGTGTAGGTCAAAAACATGCAGGGAAAATTGATGTTTCAGAAAGAAGTGCTCATAACTTCGGGAATATGCGAGTTAGTTTTACAAAAATGTCTACAGTTATTGCACTTAGCAAGTAGACTCTTTTATGAACTCTACAGCTTATTTCTAGCACTTTATGATACAGGATGATCGAAAATAGCGTCTTTTTTCTTCACGCGAGATGAAAATTTTAATGTGTACTGTGAAGTGAAGCATGCCTTTCACATGACCGAAATTACAGAACATTTTGTCAAGTATTTCTCTAGAAATTAAAAAAAAAAAAAAGTCTAAAATTGAAAGTGTCCGGTGACTTTTGGTAGTATAGGTTATTTATGCATGAATAAAAGTTCTGAAAAATATAGAGCTCCTACACTTTACCTATTTATTTATTTCGGTTAGAAATCCGTCATTAAAGTAAATAATGCTATTAATCTTATTGGAGCACAGGTTTTTTTTTTTTTTTTTTGTCTCAGATTGCTTTACGATGCTTAATAAAAAGGTTATGTCTTAACAAGTCGTTTTAAATGATTATTTTCAGCAGAACCAGTACCATTAATGTACTAGAAGTGGGCCACCCGGCCCACTTCTAGTACATTAATGGTCCACTGCTGGTGGTCCACTATTAATTACATGGAAAAATTATGGAATTATCTCATATTTCAGTTACATCTATGAGTTGAATCTGGTCGAATAATTCTCGAAAAACTCGTTAAAACATACTTAATTGTTGAGTTACTGCCATTTAAATTTTTTTGAAATATGGCCCTATTGCATTATGCTTACTATTGGTGCATTCATAAAGTTACATCGAAGGTTGCATTCTGGTGCATCGAAGCGATCTAAGTTTATAAATATTTTTAAAAATTATAATTACTTTCTTATTTCAGGCGACTGTTATCTTGGATGACAGTTCGGACAATAAAAAAATATAGATTAGCAAAATTTCTGTAAACTTTTGGTAATAATTGATGAAATACGAAAAATAATAGCTTAAGTGGCCCACTATTGGTTAAGTTACCCTAACACAGGGTTCGTACTCTTTTGACAAAACAAAAAATAAGGACTTTCTAAAGACTTTTTAGTGACCTACAAAAAATTTTAAGGACAATTTCTTCGAAATATACAAACCCATGTTTATTTTAGAAGGAAGCATTATTGAAAGAGGAAATTGATTAAACATCGTATTTTTATTAGGAACACAACACAAACACTTTTATGGAGCTCTCTTTGACTTTTTGCTTTTCTAATGTCCAATACAGTCAGGGAGTTAAATAATTATTGGAGATAGTAATAAGAAGCACACAACACAAGCATTAATCATATATAAGCAAATGATATGAAAAATTATGATTAAAAATGGTGAGTGCTATGAACAAAGCCAAATTGGTCGCTAAAAAATTACAAAATATTAAAACATCGCTTTAAAAAATCAATAAATTCATTTTTTTTTTTTTTTTTTTCGAGACGGGAATTTATTTGATCTAAAAAACAAACAACGGGAGAACAAGCTGTTTAGCAAAAGATCAGCTGAAAAGCGATCGGGAGAGTTGGCAACTCTGCGCTTATTATAGTGTAAGACGTAAGAAAAATGATAACAAAAATAAATCACTTTTATTTTTAACAGTATAAATAAGCGATAATCGTAGATGTGATTAGTCAAATGCAAAAAAAGCTGAAATTTTTTTTGCCCTACATATTAGTTAAGTGTATCACTTTTATTGAGCTAGATCTCAAAGATCTGCTTCTTTGAAGTATTTTCCCCCCTTAAACTAAAAAAAAGTTTCAAAAGCAATATTTATTTACTGATTACTTGTTAAGAGCTGCTCCTACTTGCTTTATTGATAATTGTTTAGAATGTAGATGATTTAGTAACAATTTGCATGAAAAAAAATTATTTATTTACTTTGTAACTAAACTCAATAAATAGTATCGAATCCCAAATTCCGAAAATTGGCCCTTTTTGGAAATTCCCTTTTTTTTTTTGGTAAAATCAGAAAAAATATTGATTTAAGAAACGGTTAAACCAATAAATACCAGTAAGTTTTGATTCAAATAGAAGCAATCTTGTAGATATATTTCTTACATGAGCTAAACTCAGGAAACCAAGATAGAATAAGACCCATCCATGTTAAAAAATGAAATCAGTCCCTTAAGCGCACCTTTCCCTAAATTCTTCCCCCTTTACTCTTTAAGTACGTTTTTCAAATTTTATTCCCTTTTCTTTTCTTTAAGTAAAATGAGGGAATTTGTGCGATTTGTTTTTCTGTAGCCTTAAATGGTGCCCAATTACTGGGACGCATCGCATTTTGTACAAATGCTTGGTGCTTTAATTCGACTTCTCTACTAACATTTTTTTTTTAGATGCAGCTCGATTTTCTTTTTCACACAATTGCAGGAGATAGCAAATTGGGAGCTGCCGTGTGAGTGGGTACAAGTTTATTTTAATTGAATTGGGTGTTGTAGTTTGAAGCTTTTTATCACATTTCCATGAACTTTTTTTTTTTTTGTAAAAATATATAACATCAATTAAATTATACCTTTTCAAAATTTTTTTTAAAAAACAAGAGTCACTTATTTATTTACCAGTTCAGAAAGCACTGCAATTTGAAGTTAAGATGCGTTGATGTTTAAGTAAATTCGCCATTTTAGGCCCCTGTCAATCCGCCGTTTTGGGTCTGTAAGAAAGACACGCTAGTACCGGACCCGAGAAAACCAAATTTGAGGTTTGATTAAGTAGTTGAAGTGAAAGAAGTTTGATTCTTGTGAAGAATGCAAGAGATTGCAAAACAAATAGACCGCATGGGTACTTTCTTAATTTAACAAAAAAAAAAAGCACCTGGAATAAAAAATAACGACTATTTAAGGACTTTTTAAGGCCTTAAAAATGAAAATGAACATTAAGAACTTTCTAAGGACCTTTAAGGACCGTACGAACCCTGTAACAGGTTCAAGGGGGAGGGGGGAATGCTTGTTTTTCTGTCTGATAAATTTCTACATAAGCTGACGGCTTTACATCGAAATTTCTGTGTGTGATATAGAAATAAGAGCAAAAAAGGTAAAGTTTACATTATCTTTATTTACACTTCAAAAGCAGGCAAAAGCTGATGACACAAGTAATGAATATGAGCAGTATGAAAAGTTTATAGAAACTGTATATGCTCACACATAAAGCAGTGACTAGCAACACAATTTTCAAGCCACTGAAAAATGGCTACATGATGCCAGCAAAGAATTGAATCACGATATAAATACCAGGATGATCCATCACTTTTCCTTTTTCTGGATACTGCCGTAGAAAACATCCTCTCCATGAATTGCTTTTCATTAAACAGTTAAGGACAGAATGGATGATTCACTTATGACACATAAACATTTGCCTCCAACGAGGGTTAAAGCTCTTGCACGGGAATTAAATCAAAAATTTATGTACACTATGGAAATACTGAGGATGCCTAGCCAGGGTGTTAATGGAAAAATGCAATGTTTTCATGCAAAAAACTAAATCTAGTTTACACCAAGTTTGCATGTACGGAATCAAGCGATACTTCTAGATGATTTTGCAACTGTATATACATTTTAAATCCTACAGCAAATAATAGGAGATTAACATTTTTCATGCCCTCACCAAGACACCCTCAAATGATGAAAACAAAAAACACTCGTAAAATGTTGCAACAGTTAAAACAATAACAAAACAAGGGAGAAACTCACAACTGATGACACATCGAGAGTTTAACCATAATATTTCAACAAAATTCAGACTACAAATATTTGCACCACGTCTAGATTGGTCAACAAGTTTCATGTATTAAGCAAGCAGTTGGAAAAAATTAATTTCTAATCTAGTTTAAAATTATTAAATCAGTTTCTACAATGGCAATGTAACACTGAAACGTCTGCAGTAAGTACAAGACTAAACCAGCAAATCACACAACACCAAAAGATTCAAAGTCTGTGATGAAGATCAACAGTAGGAGAGACCATATTTTGTACAATGGAATATACATTGAGAAGCAGTCCTTTACTGTAGACTACATTTTTAAAACACGCATCACTGAAGACATGTCCGCGGCAGGAAATGAAGGAAAGGGGATAGCTTTCAATCACTGTCGTGCCCTGCCCAACTTTATTCAAATGCTGGAGCCGTTGAGGAGAAGCTACCTCAAACAGCCGAACCCCACGTTGCCTACAACAGCCACAACAGGGTGTAGGTTTTTCCAACCGAGGATAACCAGCAGCAAAATCGCTCCTGTAAACGAGCCACTATTAACAGCATGGCATACCATGTGTCAAAAGGATAATATAGACTTTTTTTTTTCCATATTGACTTTTCTTTTTCTCTTAGGATTCTCTTTCTTTTTTGATCTTTAACTGCTCTTCGCCGAGGATTGTAGCTATTTCTCCTTGCATGAAAGCCCACGGCACACTAGAACCCGCCAGGGGGCATTTTTCGCCACTCGGGCAGTATACCTCGTTGCCATTCGCCGCCCCTTGACTTTTGATACTTTCCCTGGAGCAAGGGAAACAAAATTTGTGGTTCGGAACTGATGGACACTGGACGAAGTGCGTGTCTTCCAACCTCTCGTTGCAGAGGGTACACTTGAGGGGTGGGGCTGGGGCGGTTACTCCATCACCACTCGTAGTGGTCGTTGTGGTGGCTGATGAGCCACTCGTCGTGGTAGTTTGATTACTATTGTCTGCCTCAACAGCGATACCAGAAGTGGGGCGGGCAGAAGATGAATTTTTCTTCCCTGAAAAAAAAAAAAAAAGACGGTAAGTCGGCGAATCTTTCCCATTTACAAACACATCAACACTTGCAGCTAAAAAAAGCGATTTTACATTCATGAAATTTAAGGCCCATTTCGTGGCCCTCAAAGCAATAACTTATTATTACGTGAATGTCTTAAACCTTGACATTTACAAAGCATTAAAAAATGACTCGGGTGTTTCGTAAATGACAAAATTCAAGACTTATTCAAGATTTACTTAAATGTAACTCACCATATTCCACAATACCACATTCTCAAACTAAAAAATATAGTTAAAGTTTAAAATTAACTATCCTATTTATGTAGCTTCTCAAGGAAGCAGCTAGGTTGAAATCTTTCCTAGAATCCACAGTCTGGGGTCTTGATGGTCAATCCTTAATGTATACACAGGTAGACCTCCTCCAACACCACTTGGTGCCATTTGTAGCCCCATGATTGAGCCTTGATGCGGCACCAAGTTTGAAAAGGACACCTCAAAACCTTATTTCATTGAATTTAAGCTGCAAACGTCGATAATAGGTGCCATTACCCTATAGCGGCTTGACTAAGAAAAAGGGTAAATAAATTATAATTTATTCATTTATAACTCAAATTCTGATGTCATAGTGGAAGGCCACATATAGCTTATATGCCCTGCGCAGCGATAATTGACGTCTCAGATGTATCAGATCTATAGAGTGACCTTGTAATAACCAGAAAATAAATTAAGGACAGGAGGTGAAAAGAAATGTAAATGTGACAAAGGTTGAAAATTGAAGATGATATCGTTCCACCGAAAAAATTGCTCTCGTTTGATTCTAATGAAGTGATGAGGAGAAGATTAATTAAATCAAGAGTTACATAAAATGAAAATGATATTTTGTTTCTTTTCAGTTTTCTATTAAAGATAAATTTTTTTAATGATTTTCTAACAAAAATTGCATTGCATACACGGAATTTTCCTTTTCTTTTTAAAGTTGGTTTTCAAAGGATTTTCAGAATGCAACCAACTTTCTTTACAGATACACATAATGCGGCATTACTCAGGAACATTTTTACCGTGTTATTTGCGCCCAAGCAGGTGTGCTGATTCACATCACTAAAATATTATTAAAAACATGCAAGTTAATACTTCTGTCGGACAATATTTGCCCTTGGATTTTTGATTCGCTAAGAGCGGCAAGGAGACCAAATGGCACACTAAAAATTCTGCGCACATTAGGAGATTCGTGGATGGAAGTAGAAAGCAATCACACATACCAATATATTTTATAACATTCATAAGAAGTTATCAAACAAAAATGGCGAGAAAGCTGAGCAATAGAATAATTGAGACTCACAACCATAGCAAAGAAAGTCCTTTTTGTTTTTAACGTAGCAGAAAGCGAAGCATAGCAGAAGACGCTGCAAAGTATCTGAGTTAACGATCCCTTATAACAGAAGTTGATTTGTTGTATGGCTGAAAACCCCTCAACTGTAGACCTTTACACAAGATTGGCATATTTGGGAACTATTGCTAGCTTCTTCCGCCAAGCATTCTGCGCGACGTACATGAAACAAACATATGCCGTCAGGATGGGTAAACGACATAAAAAAAGCTCATAACCTGCATTTGACGATAAATAATCGCGTCGAAATGGACAAAATCGTCACCAGCACGTCAATTCATGATTTTTATAATTAGAGAGAAAGAAAAAAAAATCAGTGCCTAATGGGTATGAAAAATACCGATTGATACTTAGAGAAATAAAGAGTGGCATTAGCTTACAGGTAGGATAATCATGTATAATTTCTAAGCGAAAAAGATATGATAATTATGTATAATTTCTAAGCGAAAAAGATAATATGATAATCATGTATAATTTCTAAGCGAAAAAGATAATATGATAATCATGTATAATTTCTAAGCGAAAAAGATAATATGATAATCATGTATAATTTCTAAGCGAAAAAGATAATATAAGTTTAATCCAAAAAGCTACATCACTAACCTAAATTCGCTCCTAAGAAATAAATTTAATAGCGGAGCTAAATTTTGTAATTCGGCATTATAATTAAATTTAACGGTGTTTTAAGTCACACAGAATTCATTGCTAATGAAGCTTAATATCGAAGCATGTGCCAAACGTGTCAATCACGAATTTGATTTTCTAAAGACAGATTTTTCTGATAAATACTTTAATTATTAAAAATTATGTTCACGAAGTTCAAAGCTTAGGAGATGAAATTCAATGGTACCGATATTGTACGGAAAGGGAACAATTTCATAAGATGCTGAAAGAGGAATATTTAATTTAAAATTTGTTAAAATTATTAGGTATGACATCTGTTTCGTCGTTTCAATTAATAAGATAATTCTGTACCTGAGAGCCGTAGTATCTTCAGTCGATTTTTTAAGTTATTACTTTTTGGGCATATTGAGTACCGACGACAAAACCACTCGCTACATGAGGGTTCCGAACTTTTAAAGCTCCCATCTGGCATCTTTATTCTAAGATTCATACGAAAAAGTCCATTCTTTTTTAACTTCATCGCAAAAACTCGAAAAATAGACTTAAGATACTATGGCTCTCACCTCAGGTACAGAATCACTTTTTTTAAACATGTTTATCACGTGCTCACGCCTCACGTAAAACTTAGAGAGACGTCAGTTTCGGCAAAAAAAAAAAAAAGTCTGTTGATATTTGATAATGGATATTAATTTTAAATTTGAGGCACAGCCTTTGAAGTGACATCAACTTTAATAAATTTAACTACAGTAGAACCTCTGTTAACCGGCTTAATTGGGACCGATGGTAAGCCGGTTAAGTAAAAATACGGTTAAAGCGGAGGATAGCAACAAATGGGAGAAATATTATGAAATTTAAAAGAGAGAGTAGAAGTGTGATGATTTATTGCGTTTTAGTACAGTTACTTTGAGAGTTACGTACCAGTTATCAAGGGCTTGGCAAAGGCTGAATTGACTGACTCACTGAACCTGAGATTAGCCAATAGCCCCTCTTGATTTCATAGGACGCGTAAACGGATTCAAAGATCCCCTCCCCTCTCTTCGACATCGGAATGTCGCGGGCAGAGGAGTCCATGGAGATAAGGATTAAACGAAAAAACTTTCTCAATTACCGCAGCACCTATTTCTTCCATATAACTAGCATTCTAAAAACTTGTGAAAATATGGGCTGGTTAATCCGTTGCCGGTAAAGAGAGGTTCCACTGTAACAATGACTCGTCTAGAACGTAAATGTTCTCATTGCTCATTACAAGCGCATGATTCATTTACTCTCTGTCCCGGCTAGAGGTTTTCAAAGTTTTCAACAAATTTTAAAAATCAAACGATGACTAATTAAGTAATTCTCACCCACCAGCTGTTATTCCATTCGGTGAGTGTCGGGCAGCTGATCCTGGTCTGCTGTTGCCATTGACTGCATTTTCGGCGATGCTGTTCCTGGGTGACCCCGGTGGGAGGTTGTCTGCCACAGACATAAGAGCTGCCATTGGTGATTGACCATTAGACTGAACTGCTACGACAGCACCTTCGGGTGAGCTGACTGTGCGATTACCCAGCGGCGAGACTGTGCTGGTGACGGATGTTGGCACGGAGCTTACTGTGTTGAACGCTGAAAGAAAAGAAAAACTTAGGATTCAAAACCAACGTCGCATATATTTTTTTCTTATGTTCAATATTAAACGCTTAAATCAATAAAAAATACTGGAATAACTAACATTCGTTCTAAGCATTATGGCGGGGTTTGGCATTAAAAATACTAATACATACCGATGTACGCGACTAGTGGAAAATCAATCATTCAGTTACCAAGAAAAGGGATTAAACTACTAAACGTTCTTAAATATACTCTTTTGTTAGAAGAAAGCCAATAATAAAGAACTGCAATATGATAAGATGCAGTAAGTTTTAATATATATAGTCTATTACCTATTTATCACCGCGGTGCTTCCCCAAAGCAAGAGGGGCAACAGAACAAGACATACTGTGGCAATACTGCGGTACATGCAATTTGTTACATAAGCCATTTTTTTGTTCCAAAACAAACACCATAGGCTTTACTTTGAATGCAAAATTAAAAATTTTCTTTTGGGGGGGGGGGCGGTTTAAAAACTTCATTTTTATACCATAAGCGATCTGAATGAGAGCATTGTCAGGCAATCACAAATTGAAATTACATACAATAGTTTTGCAATTTTTGTGTTTAAATAAAGTTGATTTGTTTTTTTCACAAAAGTAACTGTTTTTATTTCTTTTTTTATTAGTACATTGTTTTTCTTATAAAAAATTTTCCCATGAGCTTTTTTTTTCCGAAGGATAGAACTCTAAATTCTAGTAATGAACTTATGTATCACTGTTGTTCAAAAGAATTTTTCAGCAAAACGTGTGTCATTTTGAAACTTTGTGTAGAAATCAAAATTTTGATGGCGAAAAAAACATTGTATTAGAATAAAAGGGAGTTCCATAATAGCATGCTAAACTATGTTTTTGGATTACTATTGCAAATTTTGGATAATCATGCTTACTTCACCCCCCCCCCCCCCCCCCCCCACACACACACTACCTCGACCCTCGAGTTAACTTTCATTTTAACTTTTCTGTTCTTTTTCTCGTCATAAGATGTAGCGTTTATCCTACGGCCCTAAACTGAATTCAGTTAGAGTTTGCTGCTTCCAAAAAGACATCAAATGACAGTTTAAAAGACGTTATGGTGACAATAAAATGACGACATTCGTAAAGTAGATTCTAAAAGATATTCTGTTGAAAATAGCGCAGTTTTACGTGAAATGAATTACAGCGTAATATATTAATGATGAAGACAATAAAACATTATATATTTACAAGTATTTCATGATTGCGTAGTCAGAAAAATTATACAGTAGTTGCCTTCGGCAACTACTATATCACCGATATTACTTGTCAACCTGCACCTACTACTGTCACCAATATGAAAATAAAAGGGCTTTTGATCAATTATGGACTGTTAGCGACTTATAGTGCAAATTAATTTCGACCGTTCAAACATCGTTTTGGAAACGATGTTTTTATACGTTGCCAAAAAAGCTTTTAAGTACAGAACCCTGGAAAAGTCGAGAAACTGACCCTTTCATTTATTTTTTGGAGCTAAAAAATAAATACAAAACAAGAGAAATATAATCAGTGAAGGATTTAAGCTCTTTAATTTGAAATACAGGCAAGAAATTTCTTTTTCTCAGATGCATAGCTATAGAGAAATAGAACAGAAAATGGAACTCGGCAAGAGGCAAATTCTTTAACATTAACCCTAGGCTCCATAACACCCAAAGTAATTTTGCTTCTGAAATTAGTTAAATGCAATTTTATATATTCCTCTTACGGTGATGCAATTGACAATATAAAATGTTCCAGGGGATTTTCCTCAATGCTATGCTTGTACAAAAAATAATAAGAAATTCTTTAATGCCATTCTTTGATTCAAAACCGAAGCCATAGCAAATATTAAAGCAGAAAAATAGCATCAAATTTAAACGTCCCATTTTTTATCATACAGTTAATATTTAATACTTCAATGTTTTATCACTGAACATTATTTTCTGGAAACCAAATCCTTTGCCAAGAGAAACAATTAATTAAAATATCCGTGATAAATATGAAAAAAAAAAAAAAGATATCGATTAACCCTGTGGCATTAAAAGTCACAACTTGGTCACGCCACGATGCGGCGCCGAAAAGTGGAAACGAAACATGTCGGCCTTTCATCACTAGCACACGTGATCCCGGCAATCGCACGTGCAGGGCAGCGAACTCCCTCCTGTTTTGAGCGATGACGTCAGCCGAGGTCGTCCAATCCAAATTAACTGGAATTTCCTGTCGGAAACCTGGCTCTTTCTTTCTTTTTTGCGCGAACAATCTCCGCGCGCGATAAGTGTGTCCTTTCGCCGGTCTCCCAAACACTTCTCGCATGCCATTTGCCTCCCCCCTTGCCCTCCACCCCACAAAATGATCTCGTATTCAAGTACGTGATCATCATCGTCGTACTTTTTAGAGCTCGTGGATTTTTGCGCAGACAGTAACTCACGGTTGAAATGCAAGTTTTGAGAATTCAAATTTCGAGCAAATTCATTTTTCTTCACTCTAATAGTATCTGCCAACATAGACAGGCGTATTGCACTAAAGGGTTGTCTATCACAAGCATGAAGCATCTTCTAAATATATTAATTTCCTACAGGACTAATTGAAGAATGCGGCAACGCATTAAAAATACAAACTATGTTATACAGCCGTTGAAGACATTTGAACTAGGAGAAATAGAACATTAGAAAACACCGAAAAGCGACATATAAAATAAACGCAGGAAAAAGGAAAGGGAGCAGAATGCATTATAATGTTATTTTTAGACACTTAAAGGTATAAACTTCTCCATTTTCTAGGGAAAATTACAAGTTGCGATAGTATCATCAATAGAAGAAGTTGGGGAAAACCTTTCCAGTAGATTTAGTAACATGCACGAATTTGAATTTTGTTCCAAAAATTTTTAAATACGCTGTTTGTTTGACGAAACTCTGAAAATAACTTTTCTAAGTTCAATACTGATATTCAAATGTTCTTAAGTTACAAAAATTCATTACCGTATGAAGTTATTCCGGGCTGCTTGTGGCTGCAAGCTTATAAGCCTATTTTGTAACTCTAATTTCTATAAACTTAAGTCTAATACTATGCATCAAAACACTGATCACAATAAGTGGTAGGCTACATATTTGCTATGAAAATTACTGACGTATATTTTGTTTCGTAACAAATGAACTTAAGGATATTGAGTTGAATTGAAGTTTTTTTTTTTTTAATTAAAAAAAAATCTACTTTAAAAGAAGGTAACTGGTTCTCCAACCAGAAAATGAAATGCATACTAGAGCATCAAACTTAAATGAAAAATTGAATAATAAAATTTTGTTCTTTGTGAAACTTAGGAAATGGTGCCTTGTAACTCTGAAATATATCTATTTTGATTATTATCTTTTGCCTCCCTTAAAAAGATCCCCCCTCCCCCCCAACCCCATGAAGCAAGATGTTTTTTAAAACATATAATAGAACCACTCTGCCTTAGTAACGATTTTTACTCAATATAAATAATTTATTAACAAATTCAAAACGCCTCAACTTTATATTTCGATAATAACTTCCTACGCACATTTAAACTAGAAAAAGAGAGCAATCGGTGTCCAATTGATTAAGCCGATGGACCAGAAAGAAATTGAGCGAGAGAGACTGTGGTTAGACATTATTTCTTTTTTCTTTAATCAAAAGTAATTGCGGGATGATCTGAATAAAATTGCGCAAACTGCAGTGCACAAAATTGCAAAAGTAAGATATTTTATATTGTTCATTTCAGAATACTTTCTGTTCTGTCATTCTGTCACTCATTTCAATATTCTCATTTAAAATGTTCAGCCAATGCTCGGAATCATCAGACGGCCTTTAACGTTCGATTTATAGCTCAATGTCTAAAACCAACCTTTTTTAAATAGCATCTGTTAAATATTTGTTAGTTTTTCGAACAACGTTAATTTTTATGTACTTCAAAAAATTTTTTAAAATTGTGTATAGGACCACTGTATAAGTTTTCGACGTCAAACGATGAATTTGTGAATGAAGAAAATTCACATGGGAACAGTTACACATAGAACAGTTACAGTTCAGATGTGTTCGTATTATAATGTCGAGTTTTTTTTAAGTATTATAATTTGAACCAGGCTTGGAGTAATCGCGATTACGTAATCGTAATCGGCTGTAATCGATTACATTTTGACAAAATCGTAATCGTAATCTGATGATGGCATATTCTCATAATCATAATCGAAGTTGTGTAATCCCGTAATCCTTTTTCTCCCGGAATTTTAATCGTAATCTTAAGGAAAAAATCCGTAATCTGCTAGTCCTGCAATCGTGTAATCTGGACCTGCTGAAAGCTGAAATTTTTAGCGCTTCCCTTGGATAGAAGAGATAAGATTACAAGAAAAAGGATTCAAACTGTGTACTGAAGTCCTATCCTAAGCGGTCTATGGGCGATCATAATATAAAAGGTTCTGTGTGGCGGTCGCAGAGCCTTGATGGCAGGACCATATAATAGTCTGCTAGAGACGCTTGTTGTCCTACTTGTTGCGGTCTCTCAGAATTCTTAATTGCGGCTCCACTCTCCATGGGGAATGGCTGGAGAGCCCGAGAAGAAAGGGAGTCTGGTCTGGATATGTCACTCGCATCGCCTTGGGGCTCTCGGGGGGGGGGGGGGTGTCTCCGGTCTCCTCGCGTCGTCCAGTTTCGGTACAAGAGCGGTAATCTGTCCGCAAGTCACAGATTTCGGGGTAGATAAGAAAGGGGAAGGTGTCTATAGAAGGACCAAATGCATCGGTCATTTTGCTTCCATAATTACCCCTTCAAAACATATTCAAACGGTTGGGCAATAGGCGAGAGTCTGGACGGGACCGCCGCGAGTAAAAGAGAGTTCCCCCTTTCTTCTCTCCGCGGGGGTCCAGGTTTGGAGCCGGCATTAAGAATGGGCGCCCCATTTACCCTTTCAATAATCGAAGTAGACTGCCCCCCTGAAAATCTAGTGTTGGTACTATCACCTACACACATAAAGAGACATGAAATGACTTTTGTGTTTTCGCCTTTCTTTAACGGCAGAAGTGAAGAATTTTTCTAAAGAATAGCACATTTACACTTCAGCAATTTAGGAGCAGGCGTTACATGATGCTCTATGCTTAAGATGCATGAAATCTTAACCCTGGTACGTGTGATTATTATTCTTTTTAAAAATATGTTCTTCGAATATTTAAAAAAGTACATACATTTAAATCTTAAATTTATTTATATTTTAATGCTAATATTCTTTTTAATTAATAGGTATGTAAAAGAAAATGATATATGTTCAGACATTTTCCCAATTGTTTTTTACATGCATGAATTAATATTTAGGAATTATTTTAAAAAATTAATTATCTTTTTCTTCTTAGAATTACCTCAACAGAATTTTGTATTTCAGTTGAATCTTGTACGTTAAATTTGTGTTGTAAAATTACTTGCACTTTATTTTTTTATTAAAACAGTTAGTACATGGAAAAAAATATATGCTCGTGCATGTAAAAAAAAAAAAAAAAAAAACACAAAAATCATATTAAAATATTATAGTCATTCGTATTATAATTATTCTTCATATTACTTTTTAACGATTACTAATTTTGCTAAGAGTTATTTGAATGTTCATGTTCAAATTTTTTGAAATTATTCTAAAATGCAGCATTTATTTTCAAAAGATTATTTATCTCTTACACTATCTGAATATTTTGTTATCCCGTGCAATTGATGCACATCTTATAAGTGATTTCATAAAGAATCATAGAAAATTATTATTTTCAGTAAACTAATTGGTGTTATGTGAAATATTTGCACAATTTAAACTAGAAAATAAATACAATGGAGAAATATACATTTTCGGAAATTGCGGCCAACTAAATTTTGATTGTAGGCACACAAAATAACAATGAACCAGGTAAATCACTTATGCATTATATATACATTTAGTGCATTGTCTTTGCTTATATACAAAATACGATCAATGTAGTTATCCCTCACATGAGTTTTAAATATTCGAAAAATACTGAATGTGCCTTTCCTGATTATACATATATATATATATATAATGCAAATTTTTCATTTCTGCAACGACGTCATAATTCCAGAACTGTGATGATGAAATTGTTTCATTATAATTGCATTCATCATCATTTCAGTTATCTCTTATAAAATCAAAAATTTAATTAAAAATCATAACTTTTTGATTTATGACACTATTGTGAAAATGAGAGTTGTATGCATAAAATCGGATAATTTTATGCTAATCTAATCGTAATCAAAATCGTAATCGGATGTCATAATCGTAATCGATTACATTTTTCAACGACTGTAATCGCTGCCGTAATCGTAATTACTTTTTGGCAAAGGATTACAATCGTAATCGTAATCATAATCTCTCAATTTCTCCCTTTGTATTCGTAATCGTAATCGATTACGTTTCTTTGTAATCGACTCCAAGCCTGATTTGAACACATAATTTAATATTCCGTTCACTTTTTCTTGAAAGAAAGAAAAATAACAATATTTCATTTGATAATATCATCACAATACAAGTATTTAACTTTAAAATAACGAATTTAAATTTTAAAGTAACTTTGTAAATTACGTATACTAATCATAAGCGTGAGCAAATATTTAGAATTGGGGGTAGATCGTCGGGATACCACGGTCCTACTCTAGAGAATTAAACACCCAGAAGTAGGTCCCAAGTGCACCTCCACCGAAACTTTTGAAGATTTAAGCGAAATGACTCATTTTAACTGAATCCTGGGAAGCGCATATCGTGATAGATCACCCTCCAAAATTATGATATGGGGCCGTTCATAAATGATGTCACGCTTTTCCCCATAGATTTGACCCCCCCCCCCCCTTTGTCACAATATGTCACACTTCAGCTGAGCCCCTCCTTTGTCACATGTCACACTATGTTACATATCGCATGATGTCACACGTCTTGGTACCCCCTCCCCTCCCCTTGTCATAATTTCACGACCCCCCCCCCCACCCCCTCGAAGTGCGACATCATTTATGAAAGACCCTATTTAAGAGGAGGCACGTAAAAAAAAGCCTTTAATTAACGGATCCCAAGCAACATCACCGGCTGAAAAAAATTCATGATCATGCTACTGTTTTCAATGCGTAGGAACAGAACTAGTAAATCAATAAAGGTTGTCCCTTTTCGTATTAGTGTTAGTTTTTGAGTTAATAGGAGTTCCACGGTACTACTCCTGTGGTGACTAAACATATAACCTATGCATAGCGTAGACTTTTAGAAAATGTGATTTTTTTTATAGTTAAATTGTTGCTGTGCTATTTATACGTAAATTAGCGGCAGGTCATGCCATGTAATTTGACATAAAAGTGACTTATTTCTCCAACCAATTAGTATTTGCAAATTTTAAAATTCCATGCTGCGCCCAATGATAAGATCGGCTGTATTTACAAAATTCCGCTTATGTTAACTCAGAAAAATCGTAAATACTTGGTAACTAGTTGAATTATAATTTCAAGCACACTGAAATGAGATCAAAAGTTAAGAAGGAATTCTAAATGAATAAAAAGAGAAAGGAAAGTGGGATACAAGAACCAGGCTGCAGCAGGCGAAATCTATTTCGAAGCCACTGGTTTGGCAACAACAAAATCTCCCACCCAAAGACCTTGCCTGGCGAGATGCGACGTCATGCGTGACGTCAGAGAGTAGAGGTAGTGGAGTTGCGTGTCTGCATCCCCGCAAGGCAAGCAGTGATTTCAATGCTTTGACAGCTAAAAGTGCGCCCCGCAATAGCAACACGTTGCACATCAGTGGAGTTGAAAAAGTCCCGACTGTTATTTTATTTCTTTTACTTCGTATGTTTTGTTCTGCTATAGTATACTGTGTCATCTTTCTTCCTTACAGGCAATAAAGAATCTCGGCTTTACCCATATTTCGTTTTCCTTTCCAATTTGAAACATTTCCCTCAATTACAAGTAGTTAATTATTTAAAGAGAGAATCTCAAACATTAAGAACTAAGTTGTGGAATTCTTTTATCCTTCCACAGCTGAAAAGGGGCGGACAGATTTAAACACAAAACAAGTATAGTAATAAAAGTACTGGGACTAAAATCAAAAACAAATAATGCAAGCGCATGGAAGTGCCAATTTATCAAAAATATATGAAATAATTCCAACTTAAAGTACAGACACATTATGGAAAATAAAACTAACGTCATAATACTAAGCTTGATAATGTGGTATTTAAATGACAACGCTGCGCAGTACACAGCCCCCTTCAAACGAATGCGTTAATACCGGTGTCAAATGCGTAAAAAAAAACATTTTATTGCGCTGTATTTGAGGTGCAATCTAGTTTCGTGTCAATAATGAAATAGAATAAGGATTCAGGCAATTAGTAATAAGTCTCAAACGATTATGTAAGATATATATGTATTACGGATAGTGAGGATTCAAAATTTAGAAGTGGTCCTAAAAACTTATATTGCAGCAATCATAATTAATTAGATTTGGTCGACAAACACAAATGATACGCACAATCGCCAACTAAGACCGGCGAATTCTTTTATGTTTTCAACAAGCGGTAACTTTTAATAAAAAAAAAAGCTGCATTTATCGTCTTCTGTTACTTTACTAGACTCCATGACTGTAAAAATAAAAATAACAAAATAAAATTAAATAACAATAATTAAAAAAAAAAACCTGAAGGAAGTTAAAATGCAAATGATTTAAAATTTCCATATGACTGCAAAACAATCTTTATCACGCATTAGATTACGCAAGGTAAGCATGAGAATGAATAGGTATACAACACATTTTTTAATGCTATGAATTCTTCCTGAATGAAAATAAATATGTTAAATGAATCTAAATATGAAACGAAAAATATTTTTATGAGTGAATTGTTTTAATTTTCTAACAAAATTAATACAGCTACACTAAGCTAGAATCATTGACAAAAGGTGATACGTTATTAGTACTTAGGTTGTGCATATTATGGGGTAACTAAAATTACATTTTAGCTAGAGAAGAACGGGAGGATAATTACATTTTGGCTGGAATAATTTGCTAGAGACAGCTAAAAAAATTAAACTTTTTTTTAAGTGGTCAGTATTTAATTCATTATAGTTTTATTCATTGACTTATTCATTTCAGAGGAAAAAAATGAATCTTGGAACTTTTCTTCCCACAGAATTTTAAAAATTTACTAGGGAAGAGAAATGAATTATATGTTTTCTTTTTCCCTACATTCACGCTAACGGAAATAAAGGTAAGAGTGAAATTGTGCGAAGTACATTTGCGTCGCAGAGCTCAATACTGGGGTGTACCTATGTACTGGGAGTTCAAAAAAGTCGCAAGAAAGTGAGGGTTTCAGTCGCTTTCCCAAGGAAAATTATGAAGATTTACACGCAAAAGAAGCAGATTTAAGTCATATGAGGTATGAAAATGGTAAATCTAATAAACAAAAATATTACGAATTTCATTTTAGCTATTGTTTATTATGAGGTTGGACTAACGGGGCATCACGGTATCCCTGCCTCCCCCCCCCCCCTTACCCCGTTCGCACGCCTTTAAAAATCGATCGCGGATTTTGAGATCTGGAAGGCGTGTCATCATAATGATATCAGCAGGTTCGAAATCATAAACAGTACAAAATTATAAGTTTATAAGCAAATAAAAGTGTAACGTTTGCGGTAGCTGCTGCTGGGTTTAAATGACACAGAGTGTAAATTCGGATATTAAATATAAATTCGGTTAAATATACCGGAGTGGAAGAGCAAAATATAAAAAAATATAAAGCTTATCATACAACATTATTTTATCGTTACGGGCATTTATTTGCCTCAGAGTGATGCATATAATTTGCGTTTATTTTATTGCAGATATTTTAAAAATTACTCGCAGGTCTTGAAACCTGGAACGCAAGTGGTTGAAAAGATATCAATGCTTAAAATATTAGGGGTCGATCCAACATTTTTAACAGGGTCCGGTTTTTGTGAATTTCAAAAAGACTTTCGTACAAAATAAAATAATTTTGTGAAAATTCAAAATTTAAACATACTGTGATAAAAAGTTTTGTTATACTTTGCCACTTATTTAATAAATAATTCTGCGAAAAGAACGATTTAGTTGCGCGGAATTTAGTGAAGGGTCCGGAAACGGATCTGAATTTCCTCTGGCGCGACTCCTCCTGAATATAAATGCTAAACAAATTAAATGATTGCATTTGAGGTACAGTGAACGCTGTGTAAGTTGACCACTTGAGGTGCAGCACTTTAGTGGTCAACTTAGACAGGTGGTCAACTTTACAAGTTCTACTGTACTTGTAAAAGTATATCCTTTTCCATTTTTCAACTGAGTGAGTGGTATGGGGATGCATAAACGATACGCAAAATCGGATATATTCTTCAAAAAAAAGAACAAAAATCACCAACTAAATGTACATGATTTTTTTTTTCCATGTTAAATTTTGCAGGAATGTCACCAACTCAGGAACATAACGTGATCTAATAGCCACGAA
Source organism: Octonoba sinensis (assembly GCA_038502835.1). Lineage (NCBI taxonomy): Eukaryota > Metazoa > Arthropoda > Arachnida > Araneae > Uloboridae > Octonoba > Octonoba sinensis. The sequence continues at coordinate 143,474,738 of CM076600.1, forward strand.
ATATACTGGAGAACGGAAACAGTACAAAGCCGTGCTACTCATATTTGTTGCGATTTTTTGAGCATAACCGAATAAAAATAAGGGCAAAAGTACTTTATTGCTGCTGTCACAGAATTCTATGGTAATGATTAGTCACTTGAAGGTGCAACTATTGATATTTTCGTTTGTTTACTTTACACAAAGTACAACCGCTGATGTTTATAATTTGCATTTGTTTGTTTATTTTATTACGCCATTCACTTTTTACCAAAATCCACGGTTTTCTTGTTCTTTAATGTACCTATGTCATATCGCCGTTCCGGAAGAATAGTGACGTAAATGCAAAATCTTCAATTTTACAGGAGAGTCAAAAAACGATTTGCAGTTGTATAAAACGTATATTGAAAAGGGTGTAAGTGACAGAAAATAATGATATATTCAGAGTAATTATGTAGAATATATACTTTACTTTCATTTACCAGGGAATAAGGTTTAATCACCCTAATTTCAACCCCCAAGTGCAGTTACATAATTTTTTCTCTAAAACATGTTCGTTGTTCTAGAACACACAAACTGTCGTTCTACAGTTACGTCCATGTTCCCCTGTGTAAGGGATGTGTTTCTGATATTGTCTATGGAATTATTCGTATTTGACACATTTTTGAAGTTACGTCATTGTTCTTCCGATACGGCGATATGTCAGGGTTCGATTTTTTAACAGGGTCCGTTTTTGCGAATTTTAAAGTTTGAAAACTGAAAATTTAAACATATAGAATAGTGATGAAAAATTTTATTATTTGCCGCTTTTATAATAAATAATGGTGTGAATAGTACGATTTAGAAGCTTGGAATTTCACAAAGGGTCAGTTTTTATCGACTAGAATCTTGTGAAGGCCCGAAAAGTGACCCGAAATTCCTCTGGCCCTACCCTTGTAAGTACGACATACGAATTGATTCAAAAAGGCAAAGCGTAATTATATACGTAGATTTACATGAAATGCATTTTGAATCGAGTATTGTCACATTCGTACGGCATCGGCAACAAGTGTAGTAAGTACAGTTACATTATGTTGAATGAAGTAATGCGATAGAGAAAAAAAGGGATGCACAGAATTTACTTAATTCTGTACAATTTTCCGTCTGATACGATGTTTAAATGCATAAAGGTAATAAATAGATCAAATGATGTGAAGAATATTCAAGTAGGAGAGAGAGATTCCCAAAAAATTTCAAAAACTAAAGAAAATAATGGCTGGGAAAAGTTGTTACGAAGTGATTGAAAGCTCAGAAATTTTTTTTTCAATACACTACTTGTATACAGAGAATTTCTCTAAGCATGCACCTTTTATAGCAAAAAAGCTGAGAGAAGGGGCATAAGAACGTTATTCATTGCACATCGTTCAATTTGATAATGTTAACTGTCAAGAAACAAGAATAATTTCCAGTTAAGAATTAAGCGCTAATACACATTAGAGCATAGCAACTAATTTTTTACACCAAAAATATTTTTTAATGTTTAACTTTATTCAAAACAATATGGCAACACCACCCCGAAATGCTGTTGATTGGAGAGACATCGAGAATACTTCTCGCCGGCAGTTCTGCACTTTAAAAGTAATAAAAACAATTTGTTGCTTTTAGTTGTAGTAAATAGCTATATATTTGTTAAAACTTCTAACTTTTTTGTTTCTTTTTTCTTTTCAAAGAAACCTAACAGCTCAGTTCCGACATCGAATAACTTAAGCACGCTTTCAGATCGATGCGTTAATCAATGCTTAGTGTTAGGTTCTTCGCAATTGATTCTGGTGAGACTGGCATTGCATGGGAGCGTAAGTATGTGGATCTAAAGATAATTGCGTGAGAATTGTACGAGTGGAAATGCACAAAGGAAAATTGGAAGAGAGACAGAGATTAAGGTTGGCAACGTACCTTTCATGCTGTTGGCCTGGTCAAAGGAGAAAACTCGTCCAACCATGGCTTCCTTCTTGTACCGGGCATCGAAAGGTACTCCCATGACAGCAGCAGGCAGAGATTCACCCCGAGTGAGGGGCGGCCGCCCCGCATGCCCCGGGGCCTGATCTTCGACCACGATATGGCGTTTGGGCTCGGGATGGGGCCCGTCGTCGTCATCACCCCGTTCCGAGTTCGCTCTTTTGGCAGCCGAATTCTGGCGCAGGGGCAGATGGGGCGGTGGCAGGGGCGGCGGAGCTCCACGGGGCGCGAGCCCGCTCGGGCTGCCCCGGTTGAGCGCGGTGGCGGCGTCGTGTGCCGCGGCGATGACGTCCGCGGCGTCGCGGTGGTGCAGCCTCTGTCCGTTGAATTCCAGGAGGGCGGCGGCGCGCTGCTGCGCCCCGTAGCGCTCCACCGCCGTGGCGGGCACCGGCGACCGCGAAACGCCGGCGTGCGGCGTGCCCGGGACGCTGTGCGAGGGCGTGAGGATGCCCTCGGGCGACACACCGTTGAGGGCGTCGTGCTGCGATCCGGATCGGGGCGGCGGGGCGCCCCCGGAGCCTTTGAAAGCGAGTGCCGGCCTGGGGTTCGCGCCTTCGGGGAAACTGTGCGCCCTTTTCATCTGCCGTGCGTTGTCCAGCACGGCCTCGATGCGGTCCGCGCCCTCGTAGTTGACGCAGCCCCGGCAAACTGGCTCCGAGAAATCATGCAGCATCGCCCACGGCATTCGTGGCAGGTCGCACAGATAGCAATGCTGGCGGTGGCTGCGAGAGACAGATGACATCCTGACCATTGGCAGGGAAGAGTTCCAATCGAGTCCCTATCCTATTTCGAGGCGGAAGAAAAACAAAAACAAACGCTCAGAAAGAATCTCTCATCCTATGCGCGGAATATCGGAAACACGCTTCACTCCGATCCATGGGATAAACTGCTTGTGTGAGAATGCGGATCGGTTCTGTAACGACCGCCGGGGTTGCCATTAGCACGAGCAAACTGAACGGCGAATTTTACGCCAAATGGCGTCATTCTGACAGGGGAAGGATATTTTGTGACAAAGCTCGCAGTGCGGAATGCCGCCGTTGTTGCGGGTTGAAACATTTTGTCAAATTTCAAGAATCTGGTTTGTCAATCACGACGGAATAGGAATGTGACAGTTATTTACTGTTTAATAAGCAGTTCTATACAAACATGGCAGAAATGTAGAACTTATCCCATCTTATTTATTATCGTCGTTTAAAATTTGCTCAAAACTTTATGAATATTTCAAATTATAATTTGTATTAAATTATTCGGATAATTACAATTAATGATTCGATTTATATACAAATTGTCCGCAACAAGTGTCTCAAAATGGGCTCCCCAATATAATTTCCAATGCTCCACGAAAGGATCTGTTTAAAATTTGAAATATTTTTATAATATATTTTAAAGTTTAAAATTTCAAACTTTTTGCTGCCTTTAATGTAAACTTAGTGCAGGGAAAGTAATAAAGTAAAATTAATAATAATAATAAATCCGTAGTGAAATATAATGCCCTTCTAGATTAATTGACGAACTAAAAAGTAGGAACCACCAAATAATTTTATTATTTTACACTGCTCAAAATCATTTTAATGAAACCTTAACTAAAAAGTAGTCTTATAGAAGAGAAAAAGAAATAACAGAGGAATTGGAAAGTAAGTATGGAGCAACAACGTTTGGAAAATATATATTTTAACAAAATGATTTTTTCTAACTAAACCGTATTAGAAGCAAATTAACTTTTGGAAGGAAATTAAAGAAAAATCTTATAGTGAAAACGGTTTGCAGCATATAGGTTCCAGCAGAAGTACGAATATTTCTTTCACTCTAAACAGACAATTTTCATTGCAATTTATTGTTCCCATTAGTAACCAGAGGTCAGCCTATTTTTTCTGGCAAAACCATTCTTCTCGAAGATTTCGAAGAAAATATATTTCGGAAAGAAAACTGCTCCAAAAGAGATATTCTCACAAGGATGATTTCACGTGAAATCAACACGGGCATCATATCCCACCTTGATTTTCTTGAAACTTTTTTCTTCCCTCTTTCTGACGGGGCTGCATATGGTCAGTTACCTTTGCAGACCTTGTGCATTCTCCGGAAACCGGCATCCATCCTTGCAAGTAGCACCACTATATCGGCGGATGCCATTACTACTTGAGAGTTCTACCGCTGTCTCCCGCTAGACGATGGCGGCAACTGAGCTCTAAATGATGCGAAACTGCACGAGGAATTTAATTTAGCCGAGAGTATCCAAGCCGAACAGATACTCAAGGGATCTTTAACATGCTGCATAATCATACGACATGGGCGCTGACGATTTTCCGCGTAATTATAAAGTTGGATGTATAAAAGTTTGTTACTCATTATGAAATTCAGGTTTCAAAATTTCGGTAGTGCCATCAGTAGTTTTATTAAAACCTATTGAGGCAAATAGGTTCCAGCAGAAGTACGAATTATACTATTAGTTTAACTTTCTATCAATAGTTAGCTTGATTCCACTAATAGAAAAATAACGAAAGAGGTTTTGAAAAGATATTTTAAATACTGAAATCAAGACATGATCAAAACCTAATTGAGGACTCATTAGTGGATGGATAAGGACTCATTTCACGGCATTTTTGTTCGTCTTTCCTATAAAATGCTGCATTATGAAATGCTTATTATATGTTGATGAAGCAATAATCTCAAATTCTAATAAAAGTTTGCAATAATTTTTCTCAAGTACCATAATTAAATATTTCCAAATTAAATTTATGAATGCTTAGTAGTGTTGTAAATCACAGGATGAAATATTACGGTAGCAAGATAATGATTTTGTAGTTCAAAGAACCAAAATCCTTATTTTTAGCATTGACGACAATGGTAAAAAATATCTATTCAATTTTTTAAAACTTGTCATAATTTATCCTGTGCTTTGCAACACAACTAAGTATGCATAAACTGAATTAAAACATTTTTAACTAAGAACTTTGATAAAAAAAATTAATTTGTAATTTTAATTAAGTTTTGAATTTATTTTTATTAATTTTTAAATTTATTTTAACTTTATCACAAATAATCTATCATACCATTGAAGAGATGAAGGGAAAATCCCGTAAATTGAGTGCTTACTCAAGTTTCTAGCATTAACAATCTGCTGGCAACGAACCAACTTTTACAGAATTTATTTTCATTGAGAATTTATGTATTACCGGTTTCACGACAAAACTTTTCTTTATATGTACATGTATTATCATACAGAGGTCGGCAATTTTGCTTAAAACCAGGGTAAAAAGGGTTCTGAGGGCATCCCTCTCCCCTCCCCCAGAATCCGAGGGTGAAGTGACTGTGACAATTTACTCGTTCAGTTCGAGTGCTCATTATAACCGGACTTACTAAAAATTCAAATCCTATAGTATGAAATTGAATTTTATAAAAATGATTGTTAGAAAAAAGACTTGCGGTTTAGTTTTCATCATTTATTGTACAAGGGAGAAAAAGTGGTTGGAGTAATTCTGAACGTTTTTGTGTCCCTTTTTTCGGCACCTGTCGGGTTTGAAACGGTAGGTGAAGATAAGTTATACTTTCTGCAAGTTTAAAATTTTTTTTAGTCATTATCAAGTTCTAGTAAACTTCTAATCTTTTTCATTAAAATTTTCCATGAAATTTCGCGAAGCTTGTTTTCGAAGGAGAAAAAAAATTAAGACTCAATCATAAAACAAATGCTCGCTAAATTCGAGTCATGCTTGCAACAACCGGGTTTTCTAAGGAGCTTTGAACATTAAACCAAAAATTTAATTAAATTCAACCTTGTTAAACCTGGGTTATAATTAAATCCTGGTTCACAATAACCGGGTTCTGCTGTTCTTCATTTCCCTTTTGATGCCCTGAAATCTCCTATCCATCTCCTCGTCGATGACGCTCAGAGTTGTTGGAAAATAGCCCAGATGTGAATGTAGACGGGGCATATTTAAGCTCGAAGTCGAAATTTTTATAATCCTTCAGAATGTTTTCTTTTCAAGGGCTGATTTAAAGTTTGGATTTCAGCTGGGCAAATAAATTTTTTTTGAAAATTGCATTTTAAAAATAAGATGTGCTAGAATTTCGTCATTTTGTTCCTTCTATAATGCATTAAAGTATGAGAGATATTTAGAGTTGTTTTAAGTGTCATTTTGCATCTTATGTTGCAAGAAGAAGTACTCTGGAAACTTTCTTATTCCTCCGGGATTAAAAGCAAGGTAGCTTACAATACTCAAGTGTCCACCAGCTGTGAAGTCAGACACAGACCATGTCAAATAGTATAAAAACTTACAACCATGCAACAGTTTCCTGTTTTAGAATTGAGTTTTATTTTTAAAACTTAAAAATTCGAATTTCTATTTTCACATCTCAAAGTCTTAAAGTAATGAATAATCAATAGAATAACTGGGAAAGTGAAACGCATGAAAAATTTCTTTTGAAGAGGGAAAAAAAACTCTCTTTGAAGTACGAAGAAAATATGAAGAAATCAGTCATTCCAAACGAAACATAGCGCTACGCAATTTAAATGAATTCTTATTTTTCATGTCTTCGTAGCGGAATAGGAAATTAAATTAGAGATAAGCAACGAAAAGCATAAATGAACGAGTTATTATGTAAAATAAATACATGTTTTTAAATAATTATCTAAATACGCATGAAAAGTACACATTTTTTTCTTCTTACAATTATACCTGACAGAAATGAATTTTTTCATGAATAATGTAATTTTTTGATACGAAATTTTTCGTTCCATTAAAACATGATATGTTATTTTCCAATTGTAATCTTTCGTTGTTGTGTTTCTTTTAAATAGAATATTACAAATTTCATTATAACAAATGACAATTAAAAGAATACATTTTAAAAAGATCAACAATTTCAGATGTGTTTTAACTGTGTATCTTTAGTTATTGAATTAATTCACAGAAATAGATAATGTAATTTTATGTGAATCACTAGTACGTTTATTAAAAAGGGTCATTCCATTATTAACTTCACTCACTGCAACACATTTCTAAAGTGTAAAAAAAAGTATCGATCAATGATACCTGCCAAAAATAAATAAATAAAATAAAATAAAATATATCTCATTCATTGAAATCTTTCAGCAGCTAAGCTTATCGATCGACAAATTTGTCAAGACTAAGCAAGCGAAACTCTGCCAAAAATGGCAACCTAGCCGTCAAATACATTCAGTCACGCAAGCGCTCTATGAGAATACATCTACATTGTGACGTCGCCGTTACGTAGCGGGTACCGAACCAAAAAGTGATGTAGCGGAAGAGAGAGCTCTTGATTGGGAGACAAAGGCTCCTCCTATTCGTCAGTTTCATACGTCACGGCTATCGCGCTGTGTGGCGCTCTTTCACCTGCTGCTTGCTACTGCCCAAAAGAATTGCTTTACTATGCTTTAGCTACGTGCTAATGCGGCTTAGTTGAAGATTTTAAATAAGGTTTCTTTCTATCTTTGTTTCAGGGTCTAGCTTTTTTGTTGTTTAATTGACTTAGTGATGAAGCCGATGCTTATTTTTATTCTCTGAAATCGCTATTTTCATTGAACATTATTTAATTTTCGACATAAGGCCAACGATGCGTCGCAAACAAAATATAATAAATTCCTAACTTTTTTTATTGTAATATTGCACTTTCAATGCGCTTTAATTCATCGCGATAAACTTTCCATTTAAACTAATACTATGCAACGTTTCACTTATTGTGAGCAATAATAAAGACAATATAAGTAAAATCAAATTAAAAAAAAAAGTAAATCACATATACAAATACACATCATGATTTATGAAAAACGCTTTCCCGAAAAAATGCTGCCAGAAGAACAAACTGTCGGAGTTCTGGTAAAAATCAGTAACTCTATAACTCTAGTTGTGAGACATAGTTGTTTTAAATTTTCAAATCGTTGTCCAAAATTGGAAAAAATGTTCTACACACCCCTAACTTCTTACAGTAGGTTTACTTACATAACTTCTAAAAAATTGTGTAATTTGTTTACGACAAGAAGTAACAAACTAAAAATTCTAATTCTCCAGACGTGGATACAGAGTTTTACTGAGGAGCAGACAATTTCTTTGTGATTTTACCTATCTGTTGGAAAGTTTGTTCCAGGAGATCATGTAAGTGATCAACAATTAAAATTAATATACATAAATATATATACATTTGATTGACTGATAGAATTTCTCTCTGCTCTTTTTTTAAATTTCCAGGTTGTATTGTTCAACGAACTGTCTTAATTTATAAAAATACCACGTACAATGATTTATTTTTCTTTAAAACAACGAAATCTTTTAAAAGAAATTTTTTGAATAGAGTAGAAAGGTTATGGACTTGAGAAACTTGTATATGAACCCTATATTCCAAAGTAGTTGTTAAATTCGAAGGATAATAAAACATATATAGAGAAAGAAAATAAATATTTACCTCTGTACGAAAATAGAAAGTGGGAACGTTTTATCACACAAATTTGCAGCTAAATTACATACACGTGCTTCCGTGCTATAAGAAGCCCTTTTATTAAATGATGTAAACTTCTGTGTGAAAGTCATAGAAGCAAAATGAATATTTTTTTAATGGTTATTTCTTAATCTCCTTGAAAATCAGGCAAAGAAAGAAATTTCTCACTGTCAACACACAAATTTGTGTCCAATAAGCATTTTTTTAAAAAATATTAATTATTATTCTGATTAAAAAAATGATTTCTTCTAATGAATGATTTTATTTAAAAAAGTTTAAAGACCACCAGATTTAAAACAGTAGAATCAATTCGTACGTGAATGTAAACATACATCGACGGAAAAAATGCTACTCACCATTCAAACGCATCATAAACCATTAAAAAAAAATAATAATAAATAAATAAATAAATTATTATTCTACTTACACCGAGTTTGTAAAGCAAAAAAAAAAAACTTTTTCTTTTATTTCCACTCTCGTTCAGAAAAATTGTTGTGGCATGAGGAGGAAAACTATTGAAATAAAAAATTAAGACATTATTTGACAAAATAAAAAATGTAAAAAGAATTTTTGTTTGGATCCCTCCTGTGTAATGACCGTAACCCTGTGTGTGTATACCTCCACTGTCACCTTGCGCAATATTGTAAAAAAATTCAAAATAAAGTAAATTTTATTTATTCACGTTTGATTTTATGCTTCTTGGGCGTTCATTGAGACACAAGATTCAAATGACCAACGAAATATCAAGAGTTTCAGGGAACAGAACTGCTAATATTATATTTATTAGGGAATGCATAAAAATAAGAGATTACAGTTTTTCTGAATGCAGTTTTTGTGTTAAAAGCAATGAATTACTTTCTTCCGAGGCTCTTTTATATAAAAAGTAAGAAAACGAGCCACTGGCTTTAAATTAATGTACAAATAATTAATTATACTTGTTATGTCTAATAGTATATAATCAAATGCAAATACAAAATTTATTGTAAAACATAACATAATTTTAAAATGATCAAGAATAAAAGAACGAAACCGGAATTAAAATTATTTGCTGAAAACTAAACAGAAAAAAAAAAAAAAAAAAAACAAGTATCTGACGATCATTTTTAACGCGTTTGCGGAAAATTTTAATGTGCATTTAGGGTTCGTGCACAGTTGTGCCATTTTCAAATCCAAACTAGAAATACTAAGAATATTGAGCATATTGACTAATTCCGAAGGATGTTTTATAAACTGGCAAATCTGTTTCTTAATCTGCACTGCGACCGGCTTTAAACTTTCCTTTGTCTAAATGCAGGAAGCATCTAGACAATCATCAATGCCTAATGATGTATCAATCATTGCGCAAGTACGATATATCATCAATGCGCCGGTATGATGTGTCATCAATGCGTAAGTCTGAGTATCTGCGTGAAAAATGAAAACACTAATTGCTTATCACTCATTTTTAAGAGACTAAATTTTTAAAATGTACTTTCATTAGCTGTGTATTTTTACAAGCTTTTAGTCATTCTCAATTTTTCTCCATCAAGGTAACGTTAAGTTTTGAGGTTACGTCTTTATTATTCTAAATGTTTCAATTTATTTGCATATTAATGGGCTGGTAAGATGGTTTCTTTTTCCGTATTATTTTATTGTTTCTAATAATGCATTTTAATGTTTGTTTTAAAAAAGATTGCTTGGCGCCTTCATCAAACACTGCCTTCGGCTCTAGTGCACTTTTCTTGAAATTTGTGAGGTGTTCTGCGTCTCTCATTCTTCGAGACGAACCAGTGCTGATGAGTCCTTGTTTCTTTTTCAATTTTTTTTTTTTACTTCGTGTCATTTATATATTAGATTTACTTAAATTTTTGCTGCTTTTCGCATGTTTAGGTGATGAGTGTTTGCTTTTCCATTTTTACCTGTTTTCAAATTTGTCTTCCTATATATATGATAAGTCAGTCGATTGTCTGTCCAGTGCAATGTCAAACAATATAAATACAATTTGAAGCTAATAATGTCTGTAATGAACTATAAAGTGGGATAATAAGTGCGGTGAAGAGTCATTTTGCTTCGAATTAACGTTTGGTAAGTTTGTTGATTTGCATTAGCGTTTTGAACTTTTGATTAAGTTGAAATCGAGTGTTTGTATTTCTAATTTATTGAATAATAATACGATGGCATGAAAACTTTTATTTCTTTTCCTTTGCAGCGTTTTTCCTGTAAAGAAAATAGAATAGAGTCGCAGGACGATAAAATTTATGCACAATATGTGCTCCAGATGCATTAAATTAAATAACTGTGTTCAATCAGTTGCACTGAGGATAAATCATTGCTGATTGAAGTATTTAAGCAAAACCAAGTATTGTGAAACAGAAAAACGTAAATGTCTAAAAGTTGTTTAAATGTTCGAGGCTGAATTTGAAATCTTTAATGAGTGACGGTCGAATTTCTTCCGCTGGGCGAAGACTAGTGATAAGAAATTCGTTGGTTATGTGACATCATTTAGAATAAGAAAGTAGCCAGCTTAATTGCAAGCCAATAGTACACTCGTAACTCGTTTGACTTGTGGGTACGCAACAAAATTTGCCAATGTTCTGTTTCGCTAGTATTACGGGAGAGAGAAAATTGCTTTTTCGATTTTTGGAACAAGAGCTGCCAAACTGGTCTTCGCAGGGACGAATAGCAAAAAGGTTGGGGGACGCAGCACATACGATAACGAAGGAAAGAAAAATCGTGTGCAGAGGAATATGGAAGAGGGAGGTGCAGGAATGTGCGTCGGTCCATTTCGGCGGAAGAAAAATAAGAAACATGAAAAACCGCCACAGGGGAAAAATGGCGGGAAAACTCGGTTCACACGACGGGTGAGTCACGTGACGAAGCAGGGGAAGGGAGGACAGTAGCTGCTGAAAAGGGGAATGAAAAAAGATCAGAGAACTTGAAAAATAAACCTGCTTTTAGGTTGAGCTGATCACAAAAGAATTCTTTTGGCGGGATTTTATTCTTTTCTTTTTGATTGAAGAATCTTCTAGGGAGGAGGTGTATTCATTGAAGAGCACTTTTTTCGCGTATTAAGATATTTGGGAATCCTATTTCAACGGATAGGAGCAAGGCAATAGAACTGAATGGATGTTGGAGTAATTTCACATGAACTTGAGGGCAGGATGAAGTAGGGATGCAGATTTTTTTGCACCTTCATGTATTAGTCACTGACTTTTCTTAGCTTTTCGTAGTTTTTTTCTTGAAATTCCTTGCGGTGTTTCTTGAGGAAATCGGTTACAGATTGCAAAATTTTGCTACTTCAGCTAGTAGAATTCACCAGCGGAAAAATTTTGTCGTAAATTATTACTAACGTAACTTAGGCCTAAATATTGAAAAGGCGAAAAAATTTAAAAAACTGATTACTTTACAGGAGGATAGAAAAAAAAAAGCAATTTCAGAAATCTGGAGAGAGGCAACTGCGACACACTCCAAGTGTGTCTCCGGTTAATTTATTTAATTCGTGGGTTTTCCAAATTGAATAACTCTGCAGTCCAATCTTCAACTAAAAGTCATACTTTCATGGCAGGTGGACTGGGACGCACCGACGGGGGGGGGGGGGGGGGGGCAATGGAAGCGGTCCCCCAGAGGGAATCGGATATCCGGTATCCGACCGATTAGTTTTAAATATCCGGAACTCAGTTCGGTCACTACTCGAGAATTCCGGTTATCCACCATGTAAAATTTTATTTTTATGTATAGAACTTACAGGTTTCAAACACCAGAGCCGAATATCCAGATACGGATAAGTCACACAAGAGACATTGCGTAAAAACTATTTCCAATCGCGTAAAAACTATTCCAGTAGGATCGTGGCAGCATTTTTCAAAGGCGTTTCGAGATTTTATTTTTTTTTAAGACTTGTTAACTTGAAGGCATACATTCGTTATTTCCAGCTGACCAATTTTACAAATGGCTTTATTGATTTATATAACAAATGAATCTCAAATAAAACGGGCAACCTGAATATTTAATTATTACAAATATCCTTTAAAGACACTATAAAACGATTTTTTTTTTGTAATTGTATACCTTATATTAATAAATAAATCTTTTTTAATTTTCTATAAATTTAACCTGATTCATATATATATAGACATATTACGCATTTTTTAATATTTATCCCTGAAATGTCCCTAAAAGAAAGCATACAGAAGTGTTTCTACAGTGCTACTCGGTCACTGCATGGCATAGTTGAATAAATTATTGCCCTTCGACAAGACAATAAACTTATTTTAATCAGCCTAAATCAAGAAGTCTTCCGTAACATAGGAATAACATTACAAAAAAATCGATTTAAGACACAGGATTTTACTTATGAATTCCGTTCCGTAAACGAAACAAACATATTCGTTCATTAGAAGATATTCGAAACGTCGTTCATAACAAGTTCTTAAAAAATATTGTTTGTGTAACCCAGTCAAATTTGTTCGATAAACTCATGTATAAAATTGTTATTATGTCAGTTATTATTGACCATTTGACGTGTCTAGGATCGTCAAAAAATAGTCTTGTAAATGGACCTTTTACTATTCTAATTCAGATTTACTGGAGGATGAATAAATCATTGACAACGAAAATGATACTTCAGCAACCTTTTCAAAACATTAGAAGAATCTGCCTATGTAGGAGGAATTATATTTGAAAAAAAAGAGAAAAAGGTTTTATTTCTTTTATGAATTTTACTTCATAAACAAATAGCAAAAACGTATTAAATCTTTTGGTGATAGTAGGGTATTGCTTACTCAAATCTACTTCAGGTTACTTGACATTGGTGAATGAATCCCTGTTTACCCTCAGACGAGGAAAGCTTTCTCCCCACCAAGTGGCAACTTCTCCCCCGAATTCCAGGAAGGGGGAAGGTCGTTTGGGGTTCGCCCGACGAGTGGGAAAAGAATGTGGAAGAAGAGAAAGGCAACCCCTACAGGCCTCCAGCTGACCGTCTGCAGACAGATCCCCCAGGAGAGAAGCTGGGGATTATTTTGTCTGCACACATGTGGGCAGTTGCCACGGTTACCAGCTGTTTTGGAACCTGTCGCGTTGAGAACTTGTTGGAGGTGTGTGTGTGGAGGAATTGTGGATGTGAATCGGACAACCCAAACCTTACTGAATGAAGGTTGAATGGTAACTTCTTTCCCATGCTGAGTTGCATAAATAACAAGCGTACTCTAAAATAGCAAATGATGTTGGAAGGCAAGATACCAATGAATAAAAGCGATTGATTATATAAATTCAACTACAAAAGTAGTTGTTCAGCAATAACATTTTATCATTGTTCTGGGAAAGAACATTTGAATTGAAGATTCAAATTGCATCATTACCCTTTTTCATTTTATTTATTGATTTACCTGTTTTTTAAGGTTTATAATTACGCACTTATTTTTTAAGGGTAAAACTGAGGCAGTGAGAAGCAAAGGGATGCAAGTGACCAAAAAACGATTCTGAGAAAAAGTGTTCAAAGTTTGTATCTTATAGGACCCCCTTTAATGTTAATTTTCTTCTGAATCACGTTGGGGCGGAGCACCTGTTAGAGCTATCACTAACATTTCTTGTCACAATACAGAATGGTGCTTTCCTTATCATTTGCTCCAGTTATCTTCGAATTATCAATTTTGTCACTTAGATCCCTGTGCTTCTGGGTGCCTCAATTAAGGTTTACAAGCAAAAAGCTCAGAAAAAAAGAATTTATTTCAGTGAAAGATAAGATATTCCTTATTTCAGGATCAGCCTATCTGAGCCCTGTGCCCAGTGTCGGATCTAGGGTGGGGCAAGCCGGGGCCCATGCCTCGGACGGCACTTCTGGGGGGCGGCAAATTCAACTGTGATGCACAAAAAAAAAAAAAAAAGAAGAAAAGAAAAAAATAAGGAGAAAGAAAGAAAAAAAGAAAAGAAAAAATGTTTAATTAAGAAAATTTAAGTTTTGGAAGAGAAATAAAATCTTAGTTCGGCGCTAAGATTTTATCACTGATCAGCTATTTTTCTAACGATTAAAACCGATTAATAGAATTAATTTTGTGTTTAAACTGTTGGAAATTCTAAAATTGAGGTTAGGGGCGGAAAATTTCGAAATGTCAAAATTTAAAAAAGTCATGGTCACCCTTGTGGTAGTGAAATACGTATAAATCATGCTATGCGAAGACAATACCCAATGGTTTTTCTTTCAGAAACTTTCAAAGCCTCCTTTTAGGAAGAGGTGAGAGTTTGTAAATGTCGTTTGAGAAAGCAAACACTTGGGTCCTGCCCTCTAGATTTAATAAAAATGCCAATTTTTTTATGAATTTTTATTATTATTTTTATGAGTAAAAGCATTTTAATTTCAAAAAGGTTTTGTTTGCTTTTTTCCCCTAAAATTTGAAGTCCCAAAGTGTCTCCTAAGGCTTCAAAATGCACCAGTTTGCATATAGTTTTCAAAATTTTCACTAAGAGGGACCCTTCATATGGCTCTGCCCCCCCCCCCCCAATGTTGAGCTAAATGGGCCAGGTGTGGGAACATTGCCGAAAGTGGGGTGTCATCAGTGGCCCCAAAGGGGGAATTCCTCAAAAAAAAAAAAAAAAAAAAAAAAATGGCTAGCGCATAAAAAGATTTTTGGAATATCAACAATAATTGGTTGGAGGGGGCGACATTTTTAAGTTTTGCCCTGTCTCGGAAAACTCCAAGATCCGGTACTGCCTGTGCCTGTTGCTGTTTGTCACTTTTGTATTTCTATATATCAGGGAACGGGGGTTGAGAGTGAACCAGTGGGGTAACGCTATTTTGCTCGACACTTGAGCGGAGCCTGAGGAAGGAAATTTGTTGCGTTTTTTAACTTGCTTTCAAAATATATAAACAAAAAATTTGAAAAAAAAGAAAGAGGTTTTATTTCTTTTACCCGCAAAATATTTGTTGCACTATTTTTATTATTTTCGATATTTTGAAATTTTGTACCGATTTTTTTAAGAATACAAACATGACTCTCTTTTAAAAATAAAATAAAATGTTATGCTGAATATGTCAGTTTTGGTTTTGAAAAATTTGAACGTAAACTAAAAGTCTAAACCAAAAAAAAAAAAAAAATGAACTTATTTCTCTTATTCATAATGAATTTTATTAGTTGTAGAGTTGGTTGTCTTTCATTTTAACCTTATAGAACTTATTTTTCCATTTGTACACAAAATATTTCACATAATTGTGCATGTAAGTATTTATGCGTGATATTTTGATACAATATTTGCGTCTTGACTGGGGTGAATCAATGCATTTATTTGCTATTATTAAATTCTGCATTTTCAACATAGAACTTTCTACTTACGTTAAAAAAGTCGAAGAAATATAGTGATATTATGTCTGGTAACAGGTTTTTTATTTATTATTTTTTTTACGTATTTTCCAATCTCTGGACTCCAAATAGTTGTTGTGGCCTTTTTAAAACTTATTTTTCTGATATATTTGTAGTTCATTATACTTTTCGAAATTCAATCAAGAAAAATGCAGCAAAAACTGTATAAAATGAGTCCGAACAATACATGCTTTCTTTTGCATTTAAAACGAGATTCTACTCTTGCAGTGGCGTAGCGAGAATTTTTTTTTATGTAAGGGGAGGAGGGGATTTTCATTTTTAAAGGGGAGGGATTTCACTTTTACACGCACACACATACACATACGTATATGTACATATATAGTTTTAGTACCTCACTTTTTTTTCATCAGGGGTTATTCTATTCATCTTAGTAAGTTATCAATTCAAGAACAAGACATAGAACGCAAGGAAGCATTATTTTTTTGTTTTTAAAAAGAAGTGACGAAAGTATGAGTTCTCCTCCGGATGCCATAAAAAGTATGGGGTCGGTATATTTAGTCGGCGTTATGGTAAAAGTCTCGAAGAATCTACAAATCCAGTTAGGCGAGATTGTCAAATAAACTTTCACACAGAATAGTAAGAATAAATAAATACGTAGTTCGCAATATTGTGAGTTTAACCTCTCAAATAGTTACAAAACAAGTGATAGCATTTTACAGATCCCCTAAGTTCTGCAGTAAGTTTACTTCATGAAATTACCAACTGCAGATTCAGTGAGTAGTACATCAGTCTCCCCCCCCCCCCCCCATTGACTAAGTGATTTTTACTAGTACACCGATTCTTTCAATTTCTATCGCTGCAGATTCATTGAGTTAAGTACACCGATTCTTTCAATTTCTGTCGCTAACTAGGACTTCTTGCTCAATATCGGGGGTTACATAAACTGCGTTATAAATTTTTTTAAACCCATACCCTTTCCCCCCAGCTACAGTATATGTTTTTGTTCTTTTCTCGGCAAGGTCGCAAGGCTGCAGCCTTACGACCTTGCCATGAAAAGGACAAAACAATGGTTTTGCTCCCCCAAAGATTTCTGATCTTTCCACCTTTACCTTTATACCTGTTTCGACCGCTAAAAACAATACTAAGTGCTATGATATTATGCCCTAAAATATTCTACTCTACTTATTTTTGCATAGAATCACGCCATCTGCCGCTAAAAGTGCGAACGCATCGACCCAAAATGAGGACCCTCTGACCTTTCATCATGCTCACGATATGAACCGAGTTCTTTTTTTGTAGCGAGTCAAACGCGTTGCAATGGAGGAAATCCAAGATCACACGATGAGGCACGTTTCGAAAAAAAGATAAAAAGTCTAAGACCTCTTCTAATTCGGAAAAGTACGGAGGAAAAATTCTTCTATTGTGGGAACGAATAGTATCTCGTACCAAATAGTTTTCAGTTTGCTTTTATAAAATATTGCATGTAGTTCATGATATCACACAGTACACGAATTAAGATACTTTTCATTAAAACATTCAATTTCTTCCCCTTAAGTCCAACAAGGAGACTTACAATTATAGAAATGGTGCCTCAAAAAGGACCGTATCGGACTATATCGTCTCGGATAAATGGCGATACATAAGTTTAGTCCCGCAATGGAAATGAACAATGTAATCATTCACATTGCGACAACATGAATTAAGTTCTTGAAAAGAAAAAGATATAGTGTAAAGATAGTTTATCAAAATAGGTGGAAACATAATTTCATAGTTGATCAAAAAAAAAATACTAATAAATAAAAAAATACGGCAATTAAGTTTAATTTCAATTTTTCAAAATGGATCGTGGATGATACTATACTGTGCAAATTAATTGGGACAAGCTAGCTTTCCTCTGAATTGTAATGAGATTTCTAATTGGCGTCTTGTATTAACTTACGAATATTTGTTTCCTTCTAAGAAGTGTGACGATTATGAATTGAGAATGTGAATATGGTTTTGTTAGTTCGAAAGGCAGAGAAATAACATTTACATGTACCCGTAAGTTGCACATTAATGACCGCTTCGTTTTTGCTCTGCATTAGATTGAACTGCTTTTCGCGAATTTTACGCATGACGCCAAATAAATGTAGAAAAATAATTGTTCATAAAAATATCACACTTTATGACTCATGATCGCCAGCTCAACAGAATTTATGGGACATTTTGAGGAGTTTTATTGGTAAAATAAGCGGAATAATCAAAACAATGGATAATTGATTCTAAAGTGCAATCAATGCCAAAACACATTTGGATTAGGTTTTGTTAAAATAAGGCATGCTTTAAAAAATTAAATGATTAACAGGGTGTAAAATGGCGCACAGGTTAAATTAAAGAATAAGAAAAAAAAACGAAACAAAGATTATTTAATTTGCCACAGTTTATTTGAGACAACTTATTGTCTCAATTAATTAATTACTCATTAAACTCATTAAAAATTATTACTCATTAAACTCAATTATTTAATTGTCTCAATAAATTTGCATAGAATAGTGCAGTCTCTAAAAGGGGCAACAATAGGAATTTGAGTTGCTGAAAAAGGAACCGATATGGTGGTACAGCTGGCGTAAAGCAATAATAGTTATTCAGAGTAGATAATATAATCAGTAAAAAAGACAATAATAAGAGTTCAGTAACACAAAAGGAATGGATGCAGTTTTCAAAATGAGGCAATAAATAAACTCAATTCATGAAATAGACGAAAAAATGTTGATAGGTAAGTTTATTCACTAAAAAGAAAGATGATGTTTGGTTCCTCGAAGGAAATGACGAAGGAATAGGTTTAAGAAACCATAGTTAAATATGTTTTAAAAACTCTTGTGTTATGCGTCACTGTGAAATGCTGAAGGATTGAATTTTTGAATTTAGGAAATTGTTTCGGTAAATGATGAGTAGTACTTCTACTGTTCAAACAGCTCGCAGCATTATGCAACCGTGCCATTTCTTAATTTTCTTTTTGAAAAATGTATGCAGTGGTTAAAAAGTTCGGAGATTCAATTAAAAAAATAAAAATAAAAAGGAATTGAATCATTTGCGTCAGTAGAATGTTGTTAGTGAAGTGATGATTAAGCGTTAGCTGAAACGCGATAGAATGAATGTGACATTCTACCAACTTTGCCCGAAAGCACCTGCTGGAAACATAAATTGTATTAGGATGCTTAATAACCAAAATTAAAACAAAATTAAAAGCAAGCAAACAGTAGGTAAGAATACGCAGTGCAAAATGGTCCCTTTCGTTAGGAATAATAACATAAATACTAAGAAAAAAAAAGCATTGGAATCAATTTCTTGGAGGAAGTTTCATCAAACATTCTGATGCTTTCAATGAATGAAAAATGACAAGATACGAAACACTTAAAATAAAAAGCAGTGAAGCGATTGAGTTCGATGTAGCCTCGCCTTCAAAGTTTATGGTATTTTGCAGAAAACATTACAAATAAAGGTGAATTACTACTATTACTTACTGTTCAAGAAGGAAAAAGCCCTGCTTCTTTGTATTGCATACAAGTTCAAATGTTGAAAGAATAAAAAAATATTTTAGACCATTAATCTTATTTATAAAACTATTTCCATGTGCCTTTTCTAAATGTTGGCAAACTTCAGACCACACATGCGACTAGAAGAAGTAAACAGATTTTATTTGTTTTTTACCCCTTTTAAGTTTCCCCCAATGTGTAATTTTTCCGCGATATTAACCCTTACTTTTTTTATTTGTTTCGTCACACCTTGCTACATACATATATTAGATTATGTAGCTTATAATAAAAATATTAACTTCTGTATCATTTTTGGGGACAATTTTTTAATTCGTCTATCGTCTCCGAACCCCTTATATTTAAGGGGGGAAATACGTGTAAAACGGCGTATTAAGAGTCATTTTCATGAATTTTTTTTAACGTATAAAGAATAAATATACTTTGTTGATATTTTGAGGTTATTTTGTAAATATATTGAAGAACATTTACTGAAATTTTGAAACATTTTTCTTGAAAAATCCCGGAGATATCGGCTGCTGCACACTGTAAGTCGCCACCCGAGTCGGCAATTTGCGTGCATCCTGGAGGTCACAATTTTTGTCTGAAATCAATTTTTTTTAAATCCATTTTTTTTATAAGTGTCTCTTCTAGTTAAACTAAAATCATCACACAAAATTGAAAATTTATATATATATTTTTTTTTAAATGGGAAAATTAAGTACGATTTTTAACTGTTTTTTATCGTTCTTTTTTACAATAAAAAAGTAAAAATAAAGATATGTTTAAGATTCTAGCTCAACTAAAGCGTGTATATATAAAGAAAATGTGTGCTAAGTTTGATAACGATTGATCAAAAATCTGCGAGCTAGAGTGTACGCAAATTCGAAAAAAGTAGTTTCGAGAAAAACGCGTTTGAAAAAAAAGAGTTGTATTCAAGGGTAAATTTAAGGCAGTTATGAATCAATTTTTTTTATACTTCTAGATACTAATACTAATAGAAATTTCTATCTGAGGTCTCAATCGTTAAACGAAATAAAAGGACATCTGCTATCGTTCTCTAATACCCTCCAGGTCATTCATGAGGGACTGACTACCTGCTCAACGTCTCCAAAAGGGGCGCAAGCGCAAATGCTTATAACTTTTAAACGACTTGGAATTTTGCTTTGAAAATTTCAGGGTATATTATTGAATAGTTGTAGAATCGATTTATGAAGAAAAACATTTTTTAATTTTTTTGAGACCTTTACACGTATTTCCCCCCTTAAATAACCAAGAAAAAGGAATTCTGTAAATGTTATTTCTCAGCCAATGTACTGTCAACGCAGAGAAAACAATGACTCGCTTCAAACAAAGCTCTGTAGATGCTGGCCCGGGGGGGGGGGGGGGGGAGAAACCCACTAAATAACAGGGCTGCATTTATAATATAATGACGTGAATTATATTTTTCTGAAGAGTTTAGCAATACATAAAAATATGATACAATTCGAAAAATATTTAATCAGGCCCATCTTTTTAAAAACTTTTCAGGAGGGATGGGGGAGTGTATATTTTCATGCATAATATAGGTAAAAAACAGCAAAATACATAAAAATATGTTAAATTCTGTGTAATTCTATAAGTCAGGAGGGGGACAACTGACCCCCCCCCCCCCCATACACACACTGATCGCCCAAATGACAGGACTGTATTTAATTTATTTTTATGAAGAATTCTTCCTTCAAAGGTATGAAAGCTAAAGTCCGAAGGCATTATTTAACGAGAAAATTATTAATAAGATCAAGAGTTTGTACTATTCCTCCATTTTTAGATGCAAATCATATTTTACTAGAAGTCAAACAGCATTTTATAAATATTTCATTCATGTCGTTATTTAATTAGTTATTGAAACTTATTAAATAACTACATATTTAATCATTCTTTTTCTTCTTTAAATTCTATGTAGTAGAAACTAAGCTTAAATTATGAAACGAATGATGGATATGAGACTGCGAATTTGCTTTTCGCTGCACGTTCTTAAGGACCGTCCACAAATGATGTCACATTTTTTTCTCGTATTTTTCACCCCCCTCCCACCTTTGTCACATGTCACGTT
This sequence comes from Octonoba sinensis, assembly GCA_038502835.1. Lineage (NCBI taxonomy): Eukaryota > Metazoa > Arthropoda > Arachnida > Araneae > Uloboridae > Octonoba > Octonoba sinensis. Next base: position 143,496,058 of record CM076600.1, read on the forward strand.
ATGTTGCATAAGCGTGATGTCACACTTCTTGTTACTCCCGCCTCTCCCCTTGCCACACTTTGTCACAATCTTACGAACCCTCCCTCGAAGTGCGACAGCATTGATGAATGATTCCTTATGTAATTCTTTCTTTTATCCAAAGAAAAAAACTACTGCTGAATGTCCTTTATCATTGACTACGTCTTACATTCGTGGAAACCGTTAAATATCGCACCAGAAAAAGGAAACAGGCGCCAGCAATCTGTAAATCAAAAGTGAAAAAATAAACATAATCAACAGCTACTCTCATTTTCCAAGAACTCATACGTTTCCGTTCATAGAACGGGCATAAGCAGGCGACGACATATATTCTTCTCCGAACACAAGAGGACCATTGTGGCCATGGGAAAAAGAATCGACAAGAAGAAATGCTACAAATCGCTGCCAGCTGTTTATTATCCAAATTGAAACGGGTGCTTGCGCTCTGCACTTTCCAAGAACTTCTATATTTACCATGGTAGCACGTGCTTCGATGACGTCATGATGAGGAATGGCTCTCCCTGCTAATAAAGGATGCGATCGGGTAGAGGTATGTCTCTGTACCTCTTTTTGGGTTGCGCGTAAATCTTCAGAGCGTTTGTGTCGTTTCGTCTCTAGGTTATTATGGTGACTTGGATGGAAAAGTGATGTTGTACTTTCGGTTGCAATTTAGACTAACTGCAAGAGTCACTGAAGCCCACTTTTATTAATAGGCACGATGGGCACATGGCAGTAGGAAGGCACCTAAGGACTGCGGCAGAACTACGAAAAACAAGGGGAGAAAACTCTAAAAACTTTTCTTCCCTGCGCCTTATGATTGTCAGAAAGGGCGAGAGAATTGGTCAGATTCTTTCTGTGCTGAAGATTGAGTCTAGTCGTCTGTATGAAAACAGCCGTGAATTCCAGTGAGTGAGGCATGACACTTAATGACTAAGAGTTAAAATACTAATGATCAAAGGGAATTTTTGAAAGCTGAAGAAACAATTATAAAACTAAGGGGGAAATTTGATGACTAAGGAATAAGGAAAACACGCTTCCTTACACAAAATTGCGTTATTCATATTTCAAAATTCTATAAATGTAAATTAATATCAAGAAGTTCCGTCTAGAACTATACGAGCCTTCTAGCTATCTCTCTCTCTCTCCCTTTCTCATTTAGCTTTAGTTCTTAATTACTTCAAATATACCTTTTTCAACGCTTTATACGTATTCAGTCACTTATTCGTTAATTCATTCTTTCACTCGTTAATTTTATTTATGCAATCATTCAGAAATATGCTTAAAAATCCAGATCAAAACGTTCAATGGGAAAATAGGCTCGTTTAGTTCTGGTTGAACTTCGTATCTGTACTATGTCTACGTCATATGCTTTTTGATGAAGTTTGTTCGAAGCTAATTCTTTTGTTAGATCAGGATTTAATAGCAGTGAAATTCCCCCATAGGTGGTACTGGTTCTTTTTTTTTCCTTTTTGAACTGTTCCAAATTGAACAAAATTGTTCAAATGAAAAAATACGTCCCTTTAAGAGCTTCTTCCAATAAGCTGGTTCAAAGGAACTTGGGTCTTATGCTCAGAGTTTAGATAAATTGCTTCATTTTTGACCATAGATTTTCGTAACTGTTCAAAATTGAGCGAAATAATTTTCAAATCACAATGTAAAATATGGGAATAAGATGTCGTCCTCCATGAAATCTTTCGAATACGAAAAAAATCCTTCGAATCGGACAATTCCTTTCAAGTTATTAGAGAGCAACAGACAGACCGAGGGACACACATTTTCCACATGTCAAAAAAATACTTTCAAATCTTTTATTTTTCGATATTCATTTAATTACTTAACTTATTTTTGGCTTTTTCTTATTTTAAACTATGTTTTGACGATAAATTAAACTTCCTTTCCTTATTATTTCTCTGTCTTTTTTTTTTTTACTTTTACGGGAAAATGGACTAAAAGAGAGATTCACTGAAGATGCATAAAATGCATTGTTTCATTTAGAACCATCATTATCGCAATCAGGAACATTATTCAGGTTAAGTTCCATAATTGAGACACAAAAAACCCTAATGTGAAAATGATGATATTTTTCAATTTTATAGTTAAGAATTTTCTTTTCTCGTAAGAAATTAGTTTAGCACCGAAAGAATAAGCATTGTATTTAACCCCTTAACTGGTTTGCCCGTACAGCTTACGGGCTACCCAAAGTTGGTCCCAACTGGTTTGCCCGTACAGCGTACGTGCATTGAAATTCCCGCCTTTCTTGTTTTTAGTTGCCCGTATTTTTAATAAATTAAAAGAGAGTCATTCAGGGGTATTTGTGTTTCAAAGATATAAAGCAAAAAAATACTTAAATTCATTATTTATGAAATTTAAAAAAAAAATCTTTCATTTTCCTTTTAAACCAAGTTAGAACTCTAACCAATGCAATAAGAAATATGCTTTTTTTTTAGGAACATTTGTGGTAAAAACATTAACCAGTTTAGAGGATAATCTTTTTTTCTCTTGCAGCCTGTATGCCCTAACTGCGGTCAAATACTCATAAATGGGACAAACTCGTGGAAAATTGCGTCGCAATTAGTCACATCGGATTGCTGCGCCCCTTGAAACGATGCGCCCTGTTCATGTCCTGAGGCAGTTAGCCTCGTTGTCAGTCTGGGAATATTTATTTACAGTTCCTGATCGAACGAGTCTTCTTTTGTCCTCTGTAACCGGACTCTTGTTTTGAAGAATTCAATTGTGCAATGTATGCGGCTCAATGCCAAAGTAATGCGAACCCACAAAACGTCAATTTCGGGCGCCGACAACTGATTTGGTCTGAAGGGCACCTTGTCTACTGAGACGGGAAGAGTGAGCTAATTCGATTGCATCGAGTGTCTTGTGCTAATGTCAATGAAACACTTGGACGGCGAAAGTGGTGTGTTGTTTGCAAGGAACCACGAATTCGAGAAAACTACAGCAGTTTCTCTCTTTGCGAGCAACTTTAAATAATAGAAGAACGATCTCTGTTAACAGACGAACCGTATGCTAAAATCTAATTATTTATTATTCCCTAGTAATGACTCTCGATGTAGAGTACTTCTCTCTTATTATTCCTACTATTATGTGTGTTTCCTTCAGAGTGTTTATTATTAAAGTCACACGGATTAGAGCTACGTATATCTCATTTTAATAGACTTATGTCATTGAATATGTTGTGTCACATTGGTATATATTGTGTAGCTCTACCAAGAAGGCACCTGACCTTGAGAGTGTTCATTTCTTCTTGATGAGAATTCTTACATTAGCAGAGAGCCAATAGCTTCGTTGTACGTTAATGGCTAGGCAAACTTGTATTCTTTACCCCTGTTTTTAGAAAGGGATGATTCAGTCCCACTCGCACCAAGGGCCTTCTTGTCAAATTATACTTCTATGGACCATGGGAAAAATATAACAGCAAGAAGAACAAAATAGCTTAAAGTTTTACCATCAGATGAGTTGCGGGTACATGAAGAACAAATAATAAATTAGAAACACTTGATTTTATCACAGAATTTATCCGATGCGCATTCCCTTTGCATCAGTCACATGTCCAAAGCGTGTAAAGCTGAGTTTAAACGAGCCCGAAGTTGTTTTTCTATCGGTTGCAGCAACTTAGTGATACTGTTTGCAGTTGAGAGAGAAGCAAGGAGCCTTCCCCTGAGCTATTGTTTTCAAATTGCAAATTTCTTTTTCCCATGATTCATATAATATACTGACGGTATCCCCACGCCGATACCTGTGCTAAGAGTTTAAAACACGTCTTTCCATTAATTTTTTTTCATATAATATAAATAAATAATATATGAAAAAAAATTATCGTCAAAAGCAATTATTTCAAGCGTTTGAAATTTCGAACCAACTTCAAACAATGCGGTATTTTACGGGATTTCCATTCGTACCAAATTCGATACCAATGCCATAATTCTCTCAAAGAGAAAAAAAGGAAAAAATGGATTTATAATGAAATTCGAACGGTTTGTAACTCTTTTAATGTTTGAAAACCTACCTTATTATCCCGATCAGCCCCCAATGCTAAAATGCCTCGACGACAACTCTGGTGAAGATCCGACTTAAACTGTAGATTTGTATAAAAAACATACACACACACAGTTTTTTACTTATATAGCTAACACAGCGAAACGTTATTCCATCATAAAGCTTAAATATTTTTACGGGCTAATAATGGTTCCTAAAACAAATATAGAAATTTATTTCTAGAACGTTCTTTTCGGAAATTGGGATCTATCCCATATGTCCTAGAACTCTTGTTTAGGTCTGCTTAAATAATCCAATCGAAAACAGTAACTAGCAAAACTTCAACAAGAAAAGAGTTGTTGAACTAACAAGTTTTTGAAAACAAGAATGGAAAATATACATTAAAATTTGTTACAGAAGCGGTTTAATAGAAGCATTAATTTTTTACTTTTATTTGCAAAGTATCACCTAACTTTTAAAAGTTAATAACCTCATTAAATTTGATCTTGATTTTAAGGTTTTATTTCTTATAGATGAAAATACGTGAGTCTTATCAAAATTTCATTTCTCAAAAAATGTGTTCCAAAGGTGGCACATATCTTAAGGAATTAAAGGAATAAATTGCGATTTTTTCTTTCCTTCTTAGCTAAATTCTTTTATGTAAGCATTTTTTTAGGAGTTCCGGCAGTTATTTATACACATCTAACTAGTTTTCTATAAAGTCAGGCGTTCCTAAAGTTTTCCAAATCGTGCCGTTCTTGAAATAAATTAGATTTTCCATACAGCACCCTAGTCATATAGTATCTATTCGCCGCATACAACTCATACATTTTAGTTTTCAAGAAGAAATCAGAGAAGTAAGTAATAAACACAAAAACTATGATTTCATGTTTTAGAAAAGTACTTTAATTGTAACCTTTACACTTTCTGTTTGCTTAACAAGACGACATGGGCGCCTCACGGCACCCCTCCTCTCTCCATGAGCCTCCCCCCCCCTCCTATTATAAGTGATTCAATCTTACAGGAACGAATTTTGTCATCATGATATAGTTTTCATTTTCAAACTGCTTAATAAAAAGAGATTAATTATTTTACGAGTTATCATTTAATGTAAATATTGCCTTTAAAAAATTATTTTGAAGAATTAATATTACGCGGATGTTAGAGTTCTCTGGAACTTGAATGCTGTCAGAGGGGTTCCGGAAGAGTAAAAAAAGTTAGGAAACGTAAAAAAGTTAACACACATGTTGTGAGTGACAGGATATCCTACTTGTCAACATTAACTGTTTTTATAGAGCCATAAGTAACTCATGTATGACAACTTAGAATCAGATTTTAAAACTGGTTCAATTGTCTCAATTCTGTCGTGATTTTTGGCTCAAACTTATACTATGGAAGGGGGGTGGGACCAAAACTTATTTATTTTCCCTGGCTAAAAAGAGAAAGTTTTGGAAAATTTAAAAGCCACAAAGTTTTTATTTTGCACAAATCAATAAATAACAGCTGCAATTTAACCAGTTTGATCACGATTTAGTTTTTCGATAGAATTGGCGGGATATTTTTCCGAGTTTTCTGTTTTGGTTTTACTTACACGATATCGTACTCGCCATGTGGCATCTGCAGTAACTTGTCCAATTAATTCACAGTAGGCTCTTTCTCCCTATCTTCCACATTAAGTTAAAAAAAAAAAAAAAACATCTTTCAAAATAATGTTTGGAAGTGCGCCTGCTTAAATTCTCTAAAACTGTGTTATTTTTAAGTCCATAAAAATATGGAAAATAAATAACTTAGTAAAGATGTGTCATGAATGTTTTAGTTTCCATCTATAAAGCCCTCGAGGATCAACTCATCTTTTTCAAGACTTGGCTCTCTTGATTTCACAGAAATCGGAGCAAAAAAGCAACTGAAAGGAAGGAGGAATATTTAAGCCGTAGGTTTGCACGCGTGCATGTATATTTTAAACGTACATAAATGCTTGGAAAGATCTGAGAGCTTTCCGGGTTATTTTGATCGGCCGTTCGTCCTTTGACTCTTAGAATAGAATGTTGGCTCTGTTTTCTCTTTCAACGATGAACGGCAGAAAGGGTTACAGTTGCAGTGTATCAGTTCTTGAAACAGATAAATGACGTTGTTGACATCGGAACATTTCGAAAGAGCTAAAAGAGTGCAGTTGAGGATTTTTGCCAGTTGCTGAGCCGGGTGATGCAATGCTTTTTATATTATTCATTCCTTTACTCGCAACCTATGGTGGACATTTTATAGATTAATACAGGAGAGAAAAAAGAAAGAAAATGTAACGAAAACCCGTTTGCCTCAGGTTGCAAATGCACTTATATTGTCATCGACTGCACAAATAAATAACTAGAAAGAATGAATGAAATTACTAGAAAAATTAAATTATCTTATTTGTAAAAATATTTTAATGACACCGAAAGGAGAAGGAGGCACAGTGGAAAAAGTTTAGCTTGTTTGATAACAACTTCTTCCGTTTTAGTTTTTTTTAAAATTAAATACAGAACAGCATTTTGCCAACCTTTAGCTTGCATTGTAACCTTTTGTTAATTAATCTTAATTTATTCTCTTTTTTTCTTAAGTTATACATTGTCCGGCCTTCTTGCGGGGCGCAGTTAGCTAGGTAACGAGGTATAGCTGGACACTGGGTAAGGCACAACAAAATCATATTATGAAGCATATTATTTTTATTATTATTGAATACAGGTCAAGGTGCAGAACACAGAAAAAGTTAAAGTGGTTTTCATGGGACAAAACGAATGGATTTTAAAAAAAAGATACAATAAGGAAACACATTTCAGAGTGGAACACTTGTTTCTATCATAAAATAGTGCTTGCTGCATTAAAAACAATAAAGTAACATCAAAGTAAACAGCAAAGGATAACAAATGTTTCCTAAAGTTCATTTTATCCAGAAATGACATCGGAAGTTTACAGGAAATGATTATTGCGCCATTGTGCTTTCTGTACTTCCGTTACTCCCAGGTTCCACTGTGCTCCCAAGAAATATTCTTTGATTCAAAAGTAAGATTTTTTGAATCAAAAGTACACATAATAGAGTAAATCTTAAGTAGTACAAATGGTTATGTTTTGTAATGTACAGTAAATCTACCTTACAAAATTTAACCATTTCTCAATTTAAATTTGGGATTCTTTAAACTAAAAGTTTAATTAATGTGGCCAATCAACAAATTCTAATATGAACCACTTTTATGCACCTAAGCAGTATTTCTCAAACTGATACAGAAAATATTTATAAGGAATATATTGCTCACACGTAAGGTAACAAAATTACGTACATACATATGCAAATAAGTACTTATATATTCAACAAATTTCTTATACTATACGGAAATTATCAATCATATTCAACACAAAATTGTTAAAATGCATGCAGTACATATTACAAAAAAAAAAAAAAAAAAAACATATTTTAACACATGGCAGTACCTAAAGAAATATTTCTGTATTTTAAATCGATAGTATGAGATGTCTTCTCTGCAAAAACATCTATAACCCTGTCTCTGAACTCGGGATTCTTTGATAACTCTGAGAGAAGTGACCTCTCAATGGCCAAAAGTGACAAACACGAAAGCCGTCCATCAGTCGTAGAATTTCGTAAAAATGTTTTAACTCGCATAAAAGCACTCCCACTGTAGTCATCTGAAGCAACTGTTGCAGGCAAACATAAGATTAAATGCAAAAGCTTTGTTACTTGTTCGTAAATATCTGTTAAGTCGTTTTGATGAATAAATTTCAAGAGGTTATGTGGAGACAAACATTTTTCCGGATCACTATAGATGATATCTAATTCATTTTTAAGCTGTTCTGCTTCGAAAAATGGATATACTGACAGTAATTTTGCAATTTTGTGCTGAGGGAAATTCAATCTATAGTCGCTGAATTTTTTTTCATTGACCAGTTCCGCAAAACTTATTCTACCAAAATCTTCAAATCTTTTTAGCATCTGAACACCCAACGAATTTAATATTTCTTTTGTGAGAGTATTCAGTCTGATGATCTCTGCAGGCATATAGTCAATGCTGTCATTTAACAGTTCTGCTTGTTCACAACAGTAGACGACTGTTGCTTCATTTTTCATATCTTTAAGAGCGCGTATTACGTTTTCAGTTTCATTGCCGCACTGTTCTATGTCAAATGCTCCGTTTGCTTGAAGCCCGCTGAAGGATTTATCCGTGAGCGAAAATACTTCGCTAAAAAGGCACAGCAAAAACACAAAAGTTGGGTCCTTTAATTTACTCACGAGGCCCAGAGCGCAGCTAACTGACTCTGGATCCCAGTCGCCATCATCTATTATATATTCCGCTGCTCGCTTCAGTTCTGGAAAATGGGATCTGACTGTTGTAAGGACTCGAGAATGATCATTCCAATTTGCGTCGGTGCGAGGAGGAAGGCGGAAACCTTGTTCCCGCAAGAGTTCATCGCGTCTTGCAGACCTACTGAAGAATGTGTAGAACATAGTAAGATCACGAATAAGTAGTTTAACTTGTTCAATATGCTTCGAGCCGTTCAGTAACACAATATTAATTTGATGGACAAAACAATGAATAAGTTTTGAAAGTGGATAATATTTCCGCAGGAAAGCATGAACATGTTTAAGACCTGTTGCAGATGCAGAAGATCCGTCGTAAGTAAGGCATACTAATCTATTCCCTATTTTCCATGGATTTAACTTATCCACAATGACAGACTCCAATTCTTCTGCTCCCTTATTTTTAGGTACATCAAAAAATCCCATGAATCTTTCTTCAACTCTGTTTTGTATTGTATATCTGAATATAATACTCATCTTGGCTCTGCACGAGACATCAGTTGTGTCGTCTATTTGGACGGAAATAAACTTTGCTTCATCTACTTCTTTCCTCATTCTTTCATGTAGCACTTCATTTATGCAGTTTACCAGGTCAAACTGCACCTCACTAGAAGTACCTTTGAAACTGGAGTTGGACTGCAAATGATTATTTAGATTTTGGTCTTCCTCAGCTAGTAAATATAAGAGTTCTGAATAATTTCCCCTGCTTGCAGAATTTTCGTCTTCGTGATTATCACTAAGTGCGAGTCCTTGTTTCCCTAAATAAATAATTGCTTGTATAAGGCGGCCCAGAATTTTTCTATTATTAGACACTTTTCTGTTGTAATAAATGGCAGCAAGACGCGAACTTTCTGACAGAGCCTGTTCAACGGGATTTCTTCCCAACATATGCAACTTTTCACTGTTCTGTAAATGTTTCTGTGAAGCTTGATGCCTCGATGCTTTACGTTCAAAATTTTTTATTGTTGAGATGCCTTCTTTAGTCCACTCTGATTGACCTCCATATATAACACAAGCCAAACAATACAATTTATTTCGCTTTGTGCTACCGGTCAGCCACTTATATTTTGAATACCACTGTGTTTTGAATTTTCGTTTCGCTGTACCATCCTGCTGAACCATACACAAATCTGGCGTGGGTCTTCGATTTTTCAAGTCGTATTGTTGTTCATGAGACAAGGATGAAAAATCACCTTCTAATAAAAAGTCAATTGAGTCTAAATTGTCCTGATCGCACATTTTTAACAATAATTCACAAAACTACTAAACCAATATAAAAAAGAAAAACCTTGGCGCCTTGGTAACCAGTCTAGAAGCACAGATAGTAAGAAAATGGTATACAAGTCATTCATTCCGTACTGACGCGAGACAACTGAGACAATACTCAAAGTGTCTCGATCGTGCGGAATACCAAGGTTGCAGAACTCTGAACTGCGCATGCCTCATTTGAAAGGCAGAGGAAGGGAATAAACTCGTTTCCAAAGAGAAATAAGCGTAACGACGTCAAGGCCGGAAAAATTTTCAATCGCCGATAAATAATGATGTCTCATGTCTAATCACCGAACTCTCAACAATGAAGTCATGTTGACTTATCGATGCCATTAGAAAGTTAGTAGCTCCAAATTAAATATACCTTCTCACCCCAAATTTGTCTAGCTTAAGAACAAATGAGGCATGTGCCTGGTGCATTTTGTGGCTTCTTTCATAAACATTTCAAATTGTAAACTTGCGTGATATGTAAAAGCAAAATAGTGAATTAAAATTAATTATCATTAAAATTACCGTAAAACACCTCCTAACGGATATCCCTCTAATGCATGCAGTTTTTAATTCTCTGGCTGCAAAAGCATTGAGTCTAAAAATGCCCCGCATTTGGGGAAAAATATTTGTCTGAATTGAGATTTGGGACCCACTAAAAATAGGAACACATGCCCAGCAGACCTGCTGAATCATCCATTAATCAACACTTAAATACAAGTCTCAATATACCTTTGAAACTTAATTGTCAAACCAAGAATAAAATGGGTGAAGCATTTTATTAATGTCAAACATCACACTTTTCCCCTGCCATAAAAAAAAAAAAAAAAATAACGTATTTTCATATTTTTACGAGCACGATTGACGTGCCGTTAGCAAACAATAAAATCAAAAAAAATTAAAGGAAAGAAAGAAAAACCCGGAATTTTATTTTGCGACTACTATTACCGATAACGAATTCCGAACTTCACCATTGAGTAAACAGCGCTGCTCAAGCACAAACCGTCATACAGAATTGGCTAAAGCTCTGGTTGGGAAGTTGGTTCAATCTTCATTAGTGGCTCTTTTTTGCATAAATAATATTTTTGTGGAAGATCTATGTATCTTTTATTAATTACTCAAATAAAAAAAAAAATACATCCAGAACTAATAATACTCAATTTTCTTGTATATTAATGTCACATATTCGTCGTAGTCGAAATTGTTGGTTTCATTGGGAAAAAAAGTCTATGTTTTTAGATTCTGTCATTAATTTGTATACTGAAAACCTATGCTTCGTTTATTTCCTAATTTTACAAATGGGTTTATTTCCCAACATTTAAGGTCGATTTCGAAGCCTTAATACAAATTGATTTATTTGAAATCTTTATTTATAAGGCTATTGTTCGTCATAAAATGAAATAGAACTGAAAATAAATGAAAAACGTTATTTAATAAACACAAATAAATGATACTAAACATGAATTTTTATTAAAAAAATAACATTATGATTATTAGAAAGATGGTATGATTCGCTTATTTCTCTTAAGTTTCAAGATATCCCACAGCAGCAGAGAATTCTCTGTTTCAGTTTTTAAAAATAAAGTTAATGCAGGCTTTTTTTTCTCGTCACTGGAAGGATTTTATTTTCTTTCCCCCTAAAATTTTTGTGTGTTCTGTAGTATTTTTTCTTCCTTGTTTCAAATTTCCTATATTCTGCGAGTATAAGAAAATTCTTAAAATTCATTTCATCTTAATTTTTCATACTTCTGTGGAAATTTTCAATTTGATTTTTTACGTATTTTATTGGTAAATTTTGCTTTAAATATTCGAAATTTTGTACCTTTTCGGTAAAATGTTATAAAATGAGCTCTACTGTCTGGAACTTCGAGCTCGGACCCTAAGAAATGCTTTTCGCAGTGCAGCCAACACTGGGACCTGCGCAGTTTCACTCCCCCCAATTATTTATTACTTATTTAAAAAAAAAAAAAAATAGCTAAGACAGAGAGAGAGAGAAAGTGCTATTCTTTCTTCCGGTGTTAACTTTAGCAACCTGTTCTGAAACAGAATCTACTGCTCAAGATTCGCTTTGGAAGAAAAAATATTATATCAAGTATAAAAAAATGATGTAATTTATTTTCTCAGTCTGTTTAATTCCCGCAGTTCTTGACTCCCCGTCCCCCCCCCCCAAAAAAAAAAATAAAAAAAAAACCCTCTTGTAATGCTGAAGTCTTTGACACCTCAATTTTTGAATTTCGACGAAGTTTTGGAAACAAAAAACCTCAGTATTCCTTCTAATTGTTATTTCTGGCTGCAAAAAATATTTTATTCTCAGCAAAACAAAATTAATTTTAAAAAACAGTATACGATGGTATTCTGAAGAACGAGTCCCCCAAAACTGGCCTCTTCAACTAGTCCAGAGATTCCAAGCAAACTTCACCGTAAAGCGGAACCAAAAAGTGACGTACAGCGTTGTTCCAGCGCCCTGACTCTCCTCCCCCTCACCTCTCTTCCCTTCTCTCTCCTCCCAGACGAACAGTCAAACCGACGGCGAATAAAAATTGTACAGGTTTTTGGGCACGGTGCCAAAACGGCGTCACGCGTTCAGGCATTTCTTGGCACACAGCCCTTTTAACCTTCCTTTGCCTACCGCCCCCCGCTTTACCACTTCTGGTTTTTCGGAGTTATCGATCTGCAGATTCCGTTGCGTGATTGGACCGAAGCAGCGATGACGTCAACACGGAGGCATTCAATGTCGAGTGACAGAGATGCCCGGGGAAGCTCACATATGATGTGGGTGGTGGTGATCTTCCGTTTCAACCGAGATTCTTTAACATTGTTTGTTTGCTGTATTCTTTGAGGAATCTGTTTCATCAGTATCTGTTTTCTGTCAGTTCACCTCATAACAATGCATAAATAATGAAACAAAATAATGAATCTTTGAAATGAGACTGAAGTAAATGATCTTTTAAAGAAAAGTTTTGCTTTGTGAAATTTTGATTCAGAAAAGAACTTTTCCGATTACACTAGTCGACAAAAAAAACTTTTTTTCCCTAACACAAATACAATTAGCTATTTTCAAGTAATTTTGTAGCGTAGAATTCGAATATCATTGTAAAAAAGCTGTAACACGTACAGTGTTTTTGTTATGACTATCGTATAGTACGAGAAGAAACTCAAAAATGCATTTAAAGCACAATTTTTATCATGATTAATCTCCTTAATTCATCATGGAATTCTATTTTAATTGAGAAAAGGTACATATTCCAGACTAAATAAAACATAAAATTATCAAACTTTAATAAATGCGGTGAAATGTTGTCATTTTTTTTCTTATGTAACGTTAAATCTTTTCTCTTTATAAACCTGCAGTAGTCACCCATCACTGCTGGTTCCAAATGACATTGCTATCGGGTATCCATAATCTAAATGTCCTTGTGAAATCTTTCCCTTTGTTCATCGCTATGTTCACCAATATCTTTTTGGGGAAAAAAGCAAATGTGAATGTAGAAAGGGAATTTTAAGTGACATCCCACACCCCATGGCTTGGAAGGACTTAAGAAAATCTTAAATTAGGATTTTATAATTTTTATCTTTCTTTTTTGCTAAAAATCCTTTCACCACCCTCACAAACGATTTCCAAGCTGCTAACTCTGTATGATTAAGAATCCATTCGAAATCAGGGTCGCAAATCACTTGTCTAATTTAAGGTCCAATAAAAACATCTTCTTTAAGTTTTGCTTCACTCAATTGTAGAAAACGTTCTTTTAAAAAGTTTAATCCTTAAACTTCTTCTTTGTCTATGGCCCTCACAAGGTTTCTCATCAGTCCTAATTTAATGTGAAGTTGAGGGAGCAGAATTTTTCCCTTTCAATAAGAGAGTTGTATTTAAAATTACTAGCTCCAAGGTGAAGTGATGTTCTGAGTGGTCATTCCTTTTTTACGAAATGCTGTGCTGTTGCTCGACTATCCCACAAATATAAAAAGCAACAATACTCAGTAAATCTCTCCTGAAGACCCATTAATATAGCTACGACCTTTAAGTCGCGACAAATTCGCCAATTGGACTGTTTATACTTAAATGCCATTAGAATAGTCACCACGTTAGCGTACGTTTCTTTCATGGAAGCTAAATGGGCTATTGGTTTGCGAAGCAGATCATTCAGTTCATTTTGACGAATAAAATGGAGTTCGCTGTTTGGGCTACAATTACCTTCAACAACATCTGTTTCAGTTGTGTCTTCAATGTCACTCACCTCTCTTGAATGTCAATATATTTTCAATTCAATGGAACAGTTGGTACCATTAAGTGCTTGCCGTGAGGAACTGTCTGTGCAGATGGGATATTCGGATACTCAATTTTATGTATTTGCTTTTTGGAATATCCTTCTATGTTTGTAAGACAAAAGTAACAATCATCAAAAGCATTTGAAGGTCCTCGCCACACCATTGGGACAGCAAGTGGTAAAGAACTTTTTTTGCCTTACATCCACTGACCAAGAACCACATTGCAACTCACGCAACACACGTGAGGAGCCCAATTTTCATCTTGGTCACCAACTTGGCCCCCGAAGTACAAGAAACAAGCCTTATTCACATTTTTTACCTTGAAATTTAAAAATAAACCGCCCACAAATGTAACAAAACTTATCTGGCATAGTTTTGCAATGTCTGCGCTCAAAATTTGCCATTTTTAACATGAACTATTGTACAAAAACCCACAACTATATTCAACAAGGAAGGTTTACATAATGGGATGCCAGAAATAACTAGATACGGCGAGATTGTAGGGTACCAGAAGCGTTGGGTTGCCACATGCGACAAAAAAATCATAAAAAACAGCAGAAAGCTCCAATTTTTGTTACACAAAAATGTGGCGTGGTGGAACATTTCTACTTGCAGGTGCTTGAATAACAATAGGAATCTATAATAAAAATAGTAATTTGGTTGTTGTTAGCGAACTGCTGTAGAGAAGTGTTATTATTTACATCCTCAAACGCGAAAAAGAATTATGAAAATAATAAATTTAAGAAAAAGGCTATAGTATTTTGTAAAGAGCTTTCGCCTCTCTTGAAAAATTCATGAGACCAACACTTATATCGGTATATTTTATTCCAACTACTAGGTTTATATTTACAAGATATTTTTGCAACAGGGCACGAGAAGGTTCTTCCAGAACTAATAAAAGAACGCATTTTCACGTGCACAAATATTGATGTTGTAACATTTGCTCTTTTTCTTTTTTTTCATGTGCCGTAGTGTGCAAATTATTTCCAGTGAATGTTCTACAGAATTTAATAAACTTCGAGCATTCGTAAATTGAAACTTATAATCCAATCATCTTCCTTCAACAGTTCGTCGAAAAATTAATTTTGTTTTTCTCTCTCGTTTTTTTTTTTTTTTTGGTTAAATATAATTTCTAGTGAAATTAGCTTTTCAAATATTCATACTTTATTGACCAATAGGCCAATTAGTTTTAGTTCGTTTACTGAACAAATACGTGCGTCGTCGTAGTATGTTGATTACTGAGACTTCAAAAAATTAAACATGAGGATGAGCACAGATTTAAAATTAATACAGTAAAACTCCTTCTAATAAGGGGTGTCCCTACAGTTTTTAATTCCCTGGTTAAAAATCATTGAGTTCCCTGCCCCCAAAAGGAAAAGAAAAACGTTATTACGGACAGCTCTCTATAACGGACTCTCTATAAGTTTATGTCCCTCTGGTGACAGGAATTTTACTGCACTTTCTTTTAATTCGTTCAAGATAGATTTAAAATTACAAGCCAGCTACTTTTCGTAAATAATTATCAAAAGAAATTTGCAGTTCAAGTGAAAACAAATCTCCGACATTAGACTTGCTAGAATAATCGTAATCTGAAAAACATAATCGTATTATTATCAGTACCTCATATCAGATAATTTTTATCTGTTTATCATTTTATTCTTTGTAACATAATACACCAAACTGTCGCAGAGCCATCATAGCTCAGTGGCTAGAGCACTGGTCTTGTAAACCAGGGGTCGTGAGTTCGATCCTCACTGGTGGCTATTAGCTACGCTTTTGCATTTTAAGCAATAAAGTAATTTTTTGTCAAATGAGTGCGAAAAAAGGCTGATAATGCTTTTTTCACTAATTATTTAATTGAAAACTGCTTTTTTAAATTTATTTTTTGTTCATTTTTAACAAATTCGATACTTGTTAAAGGCTGTCCGTATAATCGCACCTGGGATGTTCCTTATTTTACATACGACGGAGCCTTCATTGATTGCAAACACAATCTAGACCAGGGTTGGGATACCGATATCAAAACATCAATGGGAATACATTGTCCAAATAACATTGAGGCTTTGAATCATCAATTGTTTGAAAAACTTTACACCTTTTATTTTTTTTTCAAATATTGTATGACTAGGGGCCGTTCATAAATGATGTCACACTTTTTCCCCATATATTTGACTCCCTTCCCCTTTGTCACAATATGTCACTCTTCAGCGGACCCCCCTCCTCCCCTTCGTCACATGTCACGCTATGTTGCATAATGCATGATGTCACACTTCTTGTTATCCCCTCCCCATCCCTTGTCAAACTTTGTCACAATTTCGCGAACCCCCTCCCCCACCTCGAAGCGTGACATCATTTATGAATGATCCCATATTGGTTGTGATGGCAGAAATGCCGCAGACGGGCGTAAAAAAAACTACTGGTTACACAGAGACTGGAGACTTGTGAGAGAATATCTTGTTTACTAATTTATTGATTTTTTTGAACCGTCAGAACAAAGTACAAATAAATAAATAAATACATAAAAATAACAGTAAGATAAAAGGAAAAATTATATAAAGAAAAAAATATGCGTATGTATAGATAATAAAATGAATGGATATTAAAGTAATGATGAGAAGAATAATTATAAACAATTATAATTTCCTAATTAATTAATCAAAAAGATTAAGTATCTAACATATTTAGTTAAAATACAAAACATGCAACTATTAACACAAATAAGATTATAATTAGGTGATATTTAATTTCAAGCAAACGTTACAATTTTTTTAAATACAAGTACATGAAAACTAATACAAATGAATAAAAACAATTCGATGAAAATATCTTTAACGGGATAATATAAAAGAATAATTAAATTTTTTAAATTAAGAATTATATTTAATGAAAAATACATTAAATGTAAAAATATATAAAAATAAAAATTAAAACATTTAAAACAATTTTGAGTTGTGTATTTCTAAAGTAAGTAGTGCAAGTACTTGCTGTAAAGCAACATAAGAATTATTACTATTTAAGCACATATAATAAACAACTCATCGAATTGTAGGGTAATATTATAATTGATATTATTGTTATTTTAAGTCACAATGTTTCAATGCTTGCTTTTTTTTTTTTGTTAAATGGTATTTTTCAAATAAATAAAAAAATACATAAATAAAATAAATAAATAAATCAATTTAAAAAAGCTTATTATAACAACAAAAATCAGGATCTGGAGCGGAACGTGGAGTAGGAGAGAGGAGCAACGAATATTTGCTCGGAACTGGAGCGGAGCAAAGAAATTTGTCTGCTCCGATTTTTTAAAAATACGTTTTTTTGTTTTGTATCATAAAAAAAAAAAAAAAAACTAAAAAAGATAGAAAATAATGTAAGGTACTAAAATCAGTGTTATTTAGCAGCCACTTTTTTGAGTTGCTCCACTCCAGCTCCGCTTCGACTTTTAAATAATTTGCTCCGTCTTCGTTCCGATTAAATTTAATAGATTATATTATTTATCTCTCTTTTTATCAAATTAATTTTTTTATGATAAAAAATTAAGAAGAAAAGGAAGAAAAATCAAAGCAGTGGAGCACACAAGAAGTTTCTTTGCTCCGCCTCCGCTCCAGTTTGGAGCAAAATCTCGTTGCTCCGCTCTTGCTCTACGTCCCGCTCCAGATTCCTGATTGAAATTATTCGGAGCACCGGAGCAAGTATTTAGAAGTCGGAGAGGAACAGCTCAAAAGAGTGGCTGCTCCAGATCCGAGATAAAAATAAATAAAACACCGATAAAACCAAAAGCATTCAGTGCAGGACGGCGTTGAATAAACCAGACTTTTTCCCGCGCGAGCCTTAGAATAAAGATTTCTGGTGCGAGCTTTAAAAGGTCGGAACCCTCCTGTAGCGTCGGTATTCTGTGTGTCCATTAAGTGTAAACTCGTAAAAAATCGAAAAATGGACTTAAGAAACTATGGCTCTCAGGTACAGATTTTATTTTAACATAGTTTTCTCTCAAGAAATTTTCCAAACAGATATCGTCATCTTGTTTATAATTAATTCTCTCATTATATAAAAAGAAAAACCCGTGAAAAATCGCTAAATATAGCAATACTCGTTAACAGTAATTATGTAACAACTTATGCAAAGATATTTGATTACCCAAAAGGAGAAGAAGTTTATTGTAGCATTTTTGTCGCCATAAGGAAAAGTTAGCTATTGGTTGACGACATTTACAGTCGGCTTACGGAAAAGAAACTTAATAAAATGATTATGCTGTTGAGGGCTTGAGGTAATTGTAATATTTAAGTGGTTAAAAAATAACGTTTTTTACATTAGTACTTTATTTTTCATTATTTGTAAATAATATTAAAAACAAACTAGAAGAATATACACACAGAGATTTGTTATTTTGGTTTTTAAGTTTTTGTGCCAATATATTACACATATCAAGGTTTATTTGATTAGAATTTAAAATAATTTTATTTATGTCATAAGTATAACTCAAAATAGAAATATAAAATAGGACGAAATGCGATGAATTTAACGCCACGGGCGTTGGGCGTATTTATACGCCGTGGCAAAAATCTGACAGTTGAATGAAGCGGTTTTAATTATACGTTAGTTACAGATTTAAAAGGAACGTACTTAACAAAAGCGTATAGGTACTATTTATACGCTATTATAAAATCGATGGATTAACCCGCACCAGTAAACACATCGACAAGACTGCGTTGTGCGCATATATAAGCCTATTGACAGGCCCGCGCCAAGCCTGCTGGCCACCGTCGTGCTAATCCCTAGTAAAGGCCTTTTTTAGGGTTGGGGGGGGGGGGGGGGGGTTTTCTTTTTAAAAACGTAACGTAACGGTTTTTCGGGTTCTATTTGTTTTTTTAAGGATTTTTCAAAGGGTGCCTTCTGATGTTCTGATCCGCTACCCGGCGCGGTCGTGCGCCGCATGACCTTGCACATATGGAGGTTGCGGGCCTGCCCATGGCAGAAGTATCAACAGCCTCTACCTCAAAATAAACCACTTAGAAAATATTGAAAAGCTCCTTTTCTTTGTAACGGCAGTCTAGTTCTGTGTTACCCCAAAGATGAGTAATTTTTATTAAATTTATGAAAAAGGGAATTTCTTCAGCATTTAAAAATAAGTTATGAGTGGCAGGCAACACAAATGGCCAAATATGCATTATCCCAAAAATCAAACTGTCAGCGTTTGTTAATGCCACTCGCTTTAATATTCTTATGTCGTTTGCACCGCTGCCATAAAACCATCACGATTCGAATACTAAGCTGATGAAAGCAAAGAACTAATGCAGTACACAAGATGAATTCACGCCACCATGTTCCGTTGCCACTCACGTATTCTAAACGAATCTGGCAATGGAAAAAATAAATGCCAAAGGGAGAGGTTGAGTTGAAAACATGCGTTGTGATTCAAATCTTCGCTGATCCCTGTTTCAGCACGTTTCGCCAGTTCAGAGCCTTCCCTCCCTCAACACGAAAGGGGAGGGGAGACATTCAAATTAGAGGAACGGTGCTTTTATTTCGTTCCATGTATTTTTTCAGTCACGTATAAAACATCAAGACTGTTCGCTCCAGCATAAACTTGCTTTGTTCGATTCGGGTGTTATGTCTTGCCAACAGGGGGTGGAAGACCACGTAAAGAATACTAAAATTGAAAGTCTGATAAATTGTGCGCCAAACGAGGTGAATAAGAATGCTGCAAATGCGAAGGACAGATGGCTTGAAATCAACGCAGAAGCAGATTCAAATATTTTTTTCTAGAGTAAGAAACTGGTTAAAAATAATGATTTCTGGGGTGCTTTTAAGGGATACTAGTTAGCAAAAGAGCTGAGGTTTAAAATATCGTCAAGCATAAAAATGTTGAAAATTAAAATTGGAAGTTCGTATGCATATTTTGTCTCTTTTCTCATTCAACTGGTCCCTAAAGATTTTTGACAAAATCAAAATATCACCTGTAACTGTTACTATATCTGATTATCAGCTTCTTCTCAATCCTTTGAATTAAGTCTTCATCGATATTAAGTGTTTCAATCTGTTCTGTGCTAGCATACACACGCACACATAATATATAAGAGAGCGAGAGAGAGAGAAAAGAGAAGGGTAGGGGGTGGAGATATTATATTCCATGAAGGGTATTCTGATGTTATGCAATACTAGAGCCCTCTCTAGTCGTAATAATGTTCGTGGTGAAGTAAGTATACGCCAAAAATATCGCCAACGTCGCAACATGCATGGGATTGGGGTGATCCTATCATGAATCCGAAAACCATACCCGCGCAAAATGAACATCGATGAACACTTTTACCATATCGCAAACAAAAATGCAGTCGTTCTGTCTTTACTTTAGGGCGAACTTAATTAGAAAGATTTTTGTAGTGTTTTTCACGTTCTCTTTACGTGCAGTTGAGATAGAACAGCTGTACATCAAGACAGTCTATCTCAAATGCAGAAAATGAGATGTATTTCTGTGTACGGAAACCGGGCCCCAGTTTTTCCCAGGTTTTATATTATATAAAACCAGAAATTGCATTTACAATAGTTCAAGCGTTCAATAGAAGCATACATAAATCCCTATCACATATCCGTGAGCAAGACAAAGACAGATCTAGTGTCCAGGATCTCCGTATATATTATTTCATTTCATTTTTACTGATTGCAAATAAATAACAAAGCAGCCATCGAGCCATCCCTCTTTTTTCCCTCAAAACTTGCAAATGAAGGTATAATACAACAATGAAATAAAACATTTTTTTCCTCTTATTGCGTTCACATTAAAAATCTAATTTTTACAACACTTGTCCCCATCCGATACATATTCTAACTCCCCCCCCCCAAAAAAAAAGGGTTATCTCTCTCGAAGTCCAAACCTTTACATTCATGGATATTACTATGGTCAGCATTTCAAATCCTCGCCCTGAACCACATGCTAGTTGCGCCAAAAAACAGAAGTGGCAGAAAATGCACGTTCTGTGCGCACGGCGCACGCACTTTTCTCCCATCTGGACACCCATGACAAAAGGAAGCAACAGTATTGAAAGCATTGCTATAACATGAACATGAGTTGATACGATTCAGCCAGTTCAAGCATTGAAAACTTCTGCAGCCTCTTTAGTTTTGATTTGATAAAATCTCGAATGACCATAGTTGAAAGTTGTGCTGTATTAGTACTTTCGCTTAGGCTAGTATACCTTAGTACTGCTGCCAGGTAATACAAGCATAATTTCAACAATTAATAATGCTGTTCTTATTGCAGAATAATGAAGAATCAAGCTTAAAAAGTACCAACTGCCTTTCTACTGCTGGACATGCCCCAGTGTCATCTCCAGCAGCTTTTACATAATTTGAAACTGGGAAAGAACAATATAGAGAATCGATAATTCTGTTTCCTTTTTATTTATTTCTTTTATTTTTTAAAGGAACTGGAACAACCGGATTGAAAGTGTTTCCAGTCCTAGCTGTCTGTAGTCACAGCTACATGCGTCCGTTCTTTCTTTTCCGTCTCACTTAACTTGCGCCTATTGGCCTATTACTGAATTTCGTATTCAGTTCACGGTTGCTACTTGCTTTTTCTACTGTTTCTTTTCTCGCGAAAAGTTACCCGACAGCAATTGTATTCACGATAAAAGGAAAAAAAAAAACGGTGGCTTCCCAGTTTTCTGCCATGCTTGAGGGGTAAATTTTATATGTTTGTTTATTTTTTCGATTGCGTGTGCTTTTTCCTTTCGTTTATTGTTTGCTTCTTGTAAAGCTGTGTCAAGGACATGTGGAATTTATTTTTCTTCCAGCAGGAAAAAAGTGTTTTCCTCTGGAGCGAAAAAATTTGCCAGAGAGTTAGCTTGTGTGCGTGCACCTGTGCATCGAAATTGCTATTTTTATTGGTATTCTGAAATGAAGTTGTGCGATTTTAAACTTGCACTCAAAATATTCCCCTAAAGGACTCCTGGTGAGAACTTGGAAATTGAATCTTTTATAAAGATTCTTGTATTCTTGTATAAGACTTGTGTTTTAATTGAAAAAAGGAAGATTAACTTTTTTACCACTATTAGGTATATCAAACTAGAGAGAGAAAAAACTATCATTCTCTAGAAAATGCTATATCTATTGAATTTTTCCTAAAAATAATATAGATTTCACAAAGTTCGTTAGAAGCGAAAATTTACAATGTGGTGTTGCGAAGAACAATTCCTTCTTTAGGTCCAACTTCCTTTTTTTTTCGCGATCTTGGAACATGTGCGTGTTCTTTGACATATTATGCCTTAAATACATTGCTGTTAGTTAGAAAACAGTGCAATATTTTTCAGCATAAGCCATCTTAAATAAAATCTACACT
The DNA here is from genome assembly GCA_038502835.1 of Octonoba sinensis. Lineage (NCBI taxonomy): Eukaryota > Metazoa > Arthropoda > Arachnida > Araneae > Uloboridae > Octonoba > Octonoba sinensis. The sequence goes on from CM076600.1 coordinate 143,518,269, forward strand.
ACAGCCATAGTATCTTACGCCCATTTTTCGAATTTTGCGAGTTTACTCCTATTTCAATGGACATGCATGCAGAGTACCGACGACAAAGCCACTAGCTACATGAAGGTTCCGAACTTTTAAAGCTCCTCGAACATCTTTATTCTATAAGGTTCGCATGCAAAAGATTAATCTTATAGCACTAAAAATGTGTGTGTGTGCTACATTAGTTTTTTTTAGACCAGGATTCAAAATTGTTTCCAAACAAGTTTGAGTGTCCAAAACTGTTTTTAAAAATGATATAAAATGGTCTTAGAAACAATTCTTGGAGATTTTACGCACAAATCAGGTCAAATAAAATTTTTAAGAAGAACATTTTTGAAAATTAATTACATTTACATCAAAATTAAACATGTTTCATTACAATTAAAATTTCACAGTAGTTTAATAAGTAGGATTTTAAAACAGGCTTTTTTAGAATCATTCATCAATTTTTAGTTATTTTCTTCTTCATTTACATTTAAAAAATTATATTTGATAAATATTTACTCAACTACTTTATTACGAAGCTGAGTTTACTCAGGTGAGCAAAATCTTTAAGTTGTCCAGAGAAAATTCTGCCATTTGACGCGTTTATCACCATTGCGGTGTAATTAAATTACCTCTGTCTAACTAAATGTGCGAATAATATCATTGTTAAAATATCATTTTACTGAAAGGTAGACCGTTCATGTATACATGATTCTAGTTCGAAACTTTTCCGTGTCGGAAGCCTAAATGCAAACCTATCGCTTGATCTCGTTTTGTTTTTTATCTTTAGATTCTAGTATGTTTCTTCTTCAGTATATATGTAAGTTTTATTTCCGATAGGAATGTCTGTGAATCAGAAGGGGTGGGGGATAGACGGAAAAGCTCCTTATCGTTGCTTTTGTTTTCAACAAGAAACAATAAAGGGATCATTCATAAATGATGTCACGCTTCGAGGGGGGAGGGAGTTCATGAAATTGTGACAAAGTGTGAGGGAAGGGGGTGACAAGACGTGTGTTATCATGCATTATGTGACATGTGACAAAGGCTCGCTGAAAGTAGAATGGCGAAAAACCATATCATTTATGAACAGTCCCAAAGCGTATTGGCTCGCTTAAAGTAGAATGACGAAACACCATGACATATTTGGCAATCCTGAAAATCAGAAAAGAAGTTAGAGAAAACAAATGGCTATTTTTCGAAAATTCATTAATTCGTCATGATAAAAAGAAATTCGGTATTATTTTTCATTTTGCTGAGAGTATATTCCCCTTTACCCCACAGGGAAAAAAAAGAAGAAAAACTTCGCACATATTACCATTCACAGCCTACAATGGAATATGTGAAAATGAAATTGCAATAAATAGCTACTTAGAAAGCAAAAAAGGGTAGGAAAACCTGTATTGGTTCTTTTTGGAAGGATATGAAACTTACAAGAACGAGATAAAAGAACCCTGGGCGATTACACGCCCGACAGATTTCAAGCGCACTTAATTCTCACGACATCCAGGGAGACAAAAGTCGACCTACAACTCGGCGTGACGTCAGAAATGACGTGAGACTTGGGGCATTACAGTTACAGTCCATTTATAATCCGTCCTCTAATGTACAATGATTTGAAAACAAACGATGCGTGGTTCCGCGCGGCTGCACAGTGCACGGGATGGCCTCAAGGAAGAGGGCGAAAGCAGTTCCGAAACGAGAAAGATGAAGAAAAAGATATAAAGTCAGCTTTCCGCTTTCCCATTTCTTTTTTCTCACGAATTGAGATGCTTTCTTTCTTTTTCGATGATGCTTGGATTCGACGAACGTTTACTAGTAGTAAATCAACTCTGAAAAAAAAAAAAAAAAAAAGGCTGTGTGTAAAAAAAATTGTCTTCCAATAAAGTGTTTCAAGTCAAAAATGAAAATTAAGTTACCATCGTAAAATGACCAGTTGTAGGTGTAGGACATAAACCAGTTTAACATATCACTTGACCAATGTTATCTTACTTAACCCCTTTTGGGCGCTATAACTGAAACATCTGTCCCTTGCGTGTGTCCCTTCAGTGTGTCCAGCGAAGGCGGTGTAGGTGCTTCAGGCAGTGGCGTACATAACGCCCCGCAACCCCCGCGGCGCAGGGGGGCGCAATAGGTTTTAGGGCGCATTGTCCAGAAAAAAGAACTCCACGAGTTACAACATAAATGCGTAAATGTTTTTATACATATTTTTTTACATTTATTTTCTACTAATGCAATGTCACTCCTACGCTTTCTGAATGAAATTCTTCGCTATTACGTCACATAATGAATAATTAATCCTCTCCCCCTCTCACTTCCTCTCTCCTGTGTACCTGCATACCATAGTATGGTGATCTCTCACTTATGCGGCGGGCGCAAGTAACTGCAAATTAATATTCTGCATACAGTCATACAGAACAAGAAGTTCCGTCTAGAACTATACGAGCCTACTTTCCCGAATACACCGAATTCAAATTTATAATATAGCTATCTCTCTCTGTCTTTCTCGTTTAGTTTTAGTTCTTAATTGCTTCAAATATACCTTTTTCAACGAATAATAGCTATTCATTCAATCATTCATTCATTAAGTCATTCATGTATTTAGTCACTCATTTATTCATTCATTCTTTTGCTTATTCATTTAATCATTCATTGATTCAAATATATTCTTGAAAATCCCGATCAAAAAATTTTTGTAGGAAAATAGGCTCCTTAGTTCTGGATGTACTTTCTATTTGTACATGTTCCACGTCATAAGAGCTTTCCGATAAAGTTTGTTACAAGCAAATCGGTCCGTTAGATCAGGAATAATATAGGATTGAAATTTCCCCGTAGGCGTATGTTAATTTTTTTTTGAACTGTTCAAAAATGAACAAAAATTGTTCAAATCAATATTTCACGCCAAGAACTTCTTCCAGTGAGCTTGTTCATGGGAACTTGGATCTTGTACCCAAAGTTTACATAATTTGCTTCATTTTCACCCATAGGCGATAATGTTAAAATTTTTGAACTGTTCAAAATTGGACAAAAAATTGTTCAAATCAAAAAGTAAAATATGGAAATGAGATATCCTTGCCGAGATCTTTCGAATGCAAAAAGAATTTTTCGAATCGGACAATTCGTTCAAAAGTTATTAGGGGGGGGGGGGGGACAGACAGACAGACCGACAGACACTTTTTCCCCATCCCAAAACCCTACTTTCAAATTTTTTATTTTTCAATCTTTATTTTATTACTTCACTTATTTTTGACTTTTCTTGATTTTTAACGATATTTTCACGATACATTAAGCCTTCTTTCATGCTTTATTATTATTTTTTTTACTTTTACGGGAAAGTAGGCTAAAAATGGGAAGAGTGCAATTCTGTTAAGTCCAGAAACATTAACAGAATGCACAGGTAAAGAATTTTTGGGACCAGTAACTAAATTTTGCGAGAACTACCTAAACGATGTATCAATCTCAATTGTATCACAAAGTTTATTAGTTTGCGAAATATTTTGGCAAGTGAAATAAAAGAGAGAAACTTGACAAATATAGCTGAAGTTGCTCATTTAGTAATGATCAAGAACAATGCTTTAAGATCTGAGTCTCCCAGGTGTATGCATTGCTTTTTTGATCTTTCCTACTTTACCATTAACACCAGCATCAGCAGAGAGATCATTATCCAAACTGAAGCTAATCAAATCTTACCTCAGAAGTTTGATGACAGAAGAAAGATTTAGTGATCTTACTGTTTTAAGCATAGAAAACGCCAGGATTCATAATTTAAACCTCGACGAACTTGTTCAAAAATTTCTTAATTGTAACAAGAAGTTCCGTCTCGAACTATACGAGCCTACTTTCCCGTATACACCAAATTCAAATTTATAATCTAGCTATCTCTTTCTCTCTCTTTCTTATTTATCTTTAGTTCTAATTATTGAAAATATACCTTTTTCAACGGACAATACATATTCATTCACTCACTCATTCATTCTTTCATTTATTCAGCCATGCATTTATTCATTCATTCGTTACCTCATTCAAGTGTTTATTCATTCATTTACGCATTCATGTATTTATTCACTCATTTATTTATATTTTCATTTCTTCAATAATTTATTCATTCATTCTTTTCCTCATTCATTTATTCATTGATTTATTCTTTCACTCTTTCATTTATTCATTCATTCATTATTTCACTCATTGAGTCACTGAGAAATATCCTTGAAAATCCCGATCAAAAAATTTCATAGCAAAATAGGCTCGTAAGTTCTGGATAAACTTTCTATTTCTACATGTTCTACGTTATAAGAGCTTTCCGATAAAGTTTGTTCCAAGCAAATCGGTCCGTTAGATCAGGATTTATATAGGGTTGAAATTTCCCCGTAAGCTCTGTGTTAATTTTTTGAACTGTTCAAAAATGAACAAAAACTGTTCAAATCAATATTTCACGCCGAGAACTCCTTTCAATAAGCTTGCAATAGGAGCTTGGATCTTGTGCCCAGAGTTTACAGAATTTGCTTCAATTTTGTCCATAGGCGCTAATGTTAAAATTTTTTGAACTGTTCAAAATTGAACAAAAAATTGTTCAAATATAGAAATGAGATGTCCTCGCCGAGATCTTTCGAATGCAAAAAGAATTTTTTGAATCGGACAATTCGTTCAAAAGTTATTAGGGGGGGACAGACCGACAGACAGACAGACAGACCGACAGACAGACAGACCGACAGACAGACAGACCGACAGACCGACAGACACACTTTTTCCCCATCTCAATACCCTACTTTCAAATTTTTTATTTTTCAATCTTTATTTAATTACTTCACTTATTTTTGACTTTTCTTGATTTTTAACGATATTTTCACGATACATTAAGCCTTCTTTCATGCTTTATTATTATTTTTTTTTTTACTTTTACGGGAAAGTAGGCTAAAAAACGAAGAGGGATATCTATTGTACCGTGTTTCCGAAAATAAACAAACACATCCAGAAACGCAGGACGCACTTCGGGAGGTTAATTATTTAATATGGTTCTTCCTCCACAACACATGACGTACACATAACTACTATTACAAGATTATCATCCAGCGAAAACGATCCGAACCGGTCGCTTGACTCCGCTCTCCTGTTCCAAAAAAAAGGTGCAGAATTTTCAGACAGGACGAAGCTACACTATCAACACAGATTAGTATAACATTGATTTTCTTGTCCAACTTTATGAATAAAAAACAGAGATCCCTAACGAAATTTTGAATGTAATTACTTTAAGACAGTATATTATCTTCTCGAATTATTAAGATAAATTTCATTCCAAGCTGGTAAGTGCACGCAATGCTTCAATTCGTTACCTTTTCGAAAATCTGCCTTTTTAATAATAAATAGGATTTTAATTATCTTAAATGAAATTAATGGTTATAAATACCCGAATATATCTTCACCGTAGTAGTTTTGTTTTAATTTTTTGTAATAGGCCCAAGATAGGGCGCACTGATAAATCTTGCGGGGAGGCGCACCTAAGTCTATGTACGCCACTGGCTTCAGGTGCTCATTAGCAAGCTATTATTTAATGGTACTTCTAAGCTGCAGTAGTGCAACTAAATAGGATTACATTTCACATGTCATGGCATTGTACACATTTGAGCGTCTTCCAATTGTTTCGATTTTACTCATGTTTGCAGTTACAGTTAAATTTCTTGTGACACGCCTCCCCTCCTTCAAAGATCAAGTTTCTCAGAGTACAAACTGATCCAGTGGTTCTTTGATACATATATATTTGTGATGGAGAGTTTAGAGCCCCAAATTTAAGTTCATTGCCTATATGATTCCAAGTATATTAAGTATTACATGGGGGGAGGGGAGAGGTCAAATTATTTACTATTTTTGATGATGATCATAAATTCTTCTGACTCGTAAACTTAGCGTCTTCAGGAAACCTGGAATAATGATTTTTAATAATGAGATGGCATAAGTGTTCTTATTGGAAAATATCAAGGTCAAAATCTCCCGGCCTTTCTGGAAATTTGAAAGGCAAATGCGTTTTACAGTGATTTGTTACCACTTTGACTGTTTGCGCAACTTACCATTTCTTCTACTTCTTTATTTATGCATGGTACGCATATTGATGTCAGTGTTTTTATTCGGCACTCTGTGATGTCCCTTTGTCCTTCATGTAATTTTGTTGCCCTGAATAGGTTATGATAGGATTCTGTAATCTTCCATTAAAACACCGGTCTATACAGTTATTCTGCATCAAAAGTTTCAAAATGGCCAACACAATCACGCTAAATTTTTATCTTGTCAGTCAACCTTTAAAGCAGCAGCCTGTCTGCCAAGTTAGTCCCAAAAAGCCAAAAATGTTCTATCGGATTCAGGTCTGGAGATTGAGCTGGCCATTGTGCTTGCTCCAACCCGTGACATTCAATATACCCTCACCAACGGCAGCTCAGTGAGGTTTTGCATCAGCACCGATCAGAATGAAGTCATCACCAATAGCACCAGCATATGGGAGGAAATATAGACATATTGATTAAGGATCTCATTCCGATATCTCACACCAGTCAGAGCTCCTCGCTGGACTCGTCTGTGAAAAGTACAGGAGCCCAGTTCTGTTGGGTTCAGAGGAAGCATGTTCTCTTTCCCACAATAAGCGGGCTCGTTTCTGTTGTTCGTTGAGGGGTACACACACAACTAGTCGTCTTGCATAGAGATTGGCATTGTGAAGGCGTGTTCGCACCGTAGTAGCCGAGATTCTTCGCCCTGATGCTATAAGGTTGTCTGCAAAGAGGTGCAGCGGGGCCGAAAAAACTAGAAAACTGTCCTCTGCAGGTGTTGAAATTTGCGGTTGGTCTGGAACATGTCTTCTGGGCACAAAATCTTCGAATTGATATTAATTCCAAAGTCGTTGGACCATACTGCAAGACACACTAATAAGACATCTAGCAGCAGCAGCCTCTGACAACCCCATCCAACTGCCCACCACCTTAACGAAGCAGGCATACGATTTCTCCTAGACATTGCTGTACCCTGACTCTACTGACTATTGTCAATGAAACTACCAACAACAAAAGTTACACTCAAAACTACGAAAGCTTGCTATTTGCATATTTTTCTCTCAGGTACATATGAACATACCAGCATTTTTCTGTAAAATACAAGTACAGTAGAGCCTCGGTTATCCGAGGTACATTTGCCCTCGATTTTTTTTTCTTTGCGGCCGATGGCGGCGTTAAGGACTGACGTCAGTCATCCAATGACATAAGTTGCATTTTTATTTTATTTTCTGGTGATATAAAGACCTAGAACAACAGCCAGAGACAACTTCAACAGACCTTTTACGGCTACACCCTTTGCGTAAAACGACAGCAAATAAGCGAGCGAAAATTCCGTTAAACAGAAAACAATGTAGTATATATATAGACTTCTTCAAGAAAGAACTTTAACTGTAACACGTAATCTACTGATGTGTACATGTAAAATTAGATAATTATATGTATGTAACGTCATTTTTTCATTTCATAATATGTACAGTAAATGCCTTTTTTGTTGCATATTTGACGACATTTTCATTTATTTCAACCCATGTTTTCCTCTCGATTTGGACAGAGTCCGTGTTATCCGAGTTTTCAATTATCCGAGGTATCCTCGGTCCGCATTACCTCGGATAATCGAGGCTCTACTGTAGCAGCTATTGTTTTTGCATAAGTTTCTTAAAAGTTCCTTATTATCATTCATATAAACTATACATTTTAATTTTACTGCCATTTTTTTAATGGTGAGTTTTCAAACATGTTGTACCTTAACTTTTGGAGGCAACGAATTTGGTAAAAATAGGATAACAGTATAATTAAGTGTGTAAAGTTAACTCGGTATGAATCGTGAAAGGCATTGCATTATGTCATATCTCGCAGTTGCACAGCTCATTTCTTTACTTTTTGAAAGTGAAAGACTTTAACGGCAGTATGCCCTTTATTTCTCTTCTCTGGATGAACCCTTTTCCATCAACAATGTATTCTAAAAATATCTGTAGATCAACTAAATTTTATTGAAATGAATAAATAAATAAATGAAAGCTATAACAGAAGAAACGCGGTATTCATGTTGTTTTCCGAGGAGAGGTTGTTTCTCTGCATTGACTCTAGGCTGGCACAGAAACAACTTCTACAGAATTATTTATTTTCTTAAATTCTGATATAAAATACAAACGGTATTGCGATAAAAATGACTGTCAAATTGATGACGTGGCATTGGGCCTTAATTTCTTCAGGAAAAAAAAAATCACGAAAAATTTCTCCTTGGTACAGCAAACTATCGAAACGAATCAACGACGATGAAAGGAAAATTGAAAGAACAAAAACCAAAATCAAGTAATGAAATCGAAGCAAAACTATATAATACATTTAAAAGAATCTGGATTAATTTTTAAATTTTTTCTTTGAAGGCAATGAAATCAGCTTCAGGACTACTTGTAAGCCAAATTTTATAACTGTAACCTGTAAAATGCAATTGCTTAGTGCGTAAATCGGATGAAGACGAGAAAGCAGATATTTTATTTTCTTAGAACGTAGAGATTTTATGGAATATCTATCCAGTGGAATCGTTCTTTTTTCCCTTTGGGAGCGTTTTTATACTTTAGTTGAGCTATAGACTGTGTGATATACTGCCAAGTTTGATTATAATAGGAAGTGTTTTATTCTATTTCACCAAAAGAAAAAAAAAAAGTTCTATTGCGTACGTTTACATAAATAAGTAATCAATTTTCATCATCTTTTTTTTAAACAAAATAGATACAAATGGTGAAGAAAAAAAAGGTGTTTGTATTAGGATTAGGTAATAAGGCATAGGAGGGAAGGACTGTGTAATGAAGGCAATCTGAGAGCAATGAAATATATCATCACTTTGTTCCTCTCGCTTTTTCATAGAAAATTGAAAATTTCTTAGTTTTACAATTGCAATCAGTCCTCCAGCATAGTCACTTTGGATAAAAGGCAGCAAAATAACAAACATTTAGGCGATTACTAATATAAGTGCGTTGGTCTCAGGGTCTGATTAAGGCAGGGGCATACGGGGCAGCTTCCCCGGGCCCCCACATCTGAAGGGCCCCCAAAACAAACAGAAAGTTCATATTGCGTTTCCTTCTTCAATGAAATTTTTTAAAACAAAATATCACTACAGCGTAAAATCTGTCAGTTTTATGCTCATTTCTTCATTAATCTGTTGTATGAACGCAAAAATTCTATGCATATTTCGTATATCAATGGCTTCCTAGGGCGGAATTCAGCTAAATTTTCGCGATTACGTAGGACAAATTTGGCCAATCAATAGCCTGTTATTCTTGCATATCTCAGAATGCGATATGTTTACAAAAATACTATCTTCTGATTGGCTAAATTGAGCCATCATAAAAGCGAAAATGTAGCTGAATTACGCCCTAATATCAGCAAGGGTATGAATTTTTTGCAGTTAAATGAATTAGTTAAATCAGAAAACTTCCATAACATTCGGTTTTTTATTACTGAAGTAGTGAAGCAGAGGGGGCCCCCAAATAAGTTTTTGCCCCGGGCCCCAATTAGGCTAAGTCGGGCCCTGGTTGGCCTAATGCATCGTTTCTCAACCTTTTTATTATGGCGAACCCCTTAAGAGCCATGAATACACAAGAAAACCTTGCGACCCCCTTGCTGCAATATTTTCTTTGTACAACACTTAATTTTGTAACATTTGATTACAATTTTAGGTACTTTGTTTATTAAAACAATATTTTTTACTTGTTTGGTCAGATTACTACCCCCCTTAAGCGCGACCCCCAGGTTGAGAAACGATGGCCTAGGCAGGGGATTGTAATGGTGGCAACATGATTAACCTGGTCATGTAAGAAAAATATTACATTAAAATAGTCATTGAAAAGCAAAAAACGAGCATTGCTATTTCCTAAATGCTTTAAGCAATTCACTTTTGTTTATGATCACGAAGTTGCGCTCGTACATCAGCCGATTACGTCACCGGATTTTTATTCCGGACAATTTTTTACTTGTTCCAGCTGCCTGACAGCTAAACTTGTATACTTTTGTTTTCACAGGCAGCTTTTTTCTTCCTTCTTTTACTCGATGTCTTTCTTCGCAGCGAGAAAATTATTATTAGATTCGTGGCCATAATTCATGGTGCGTTGCGTTCGGTTTGCACTTCAGTAACCTAGCGTTCTTTGAAAAATGTGTCAGATGAACCGGATCTTTGAAGACTGGAAACGGGGGAAAGGAGAGGGGGTTGGGGGGGGGGGGGAGGCAACTAACTCAATGTTTCTTTTTACAAACTAGAATGCGGATCTTTCTAGATTGTTTGGAGCTTCTGCAGTTTGAAAACTAAATCAGCATTCTTTACGTTCGCATTGCATTTGGAATTTCACAGGGAGAATTTATTGAACGTTCCATAAAGTGAAATCTAAGTAAGGAGAACGCCAATAATAATAATTCAGGCTACAAGATGTAGCGAGGTGGCCGTAGAATAGTTAATATTTTTATACGCATGTGCATAAATATCAATTAATTAATTATTCTATGCTACAGATTGCATTAAGCATAATTAAAAATGTATTAGGCGTACAACTTAACTTTTACTGTATTCCTATGAAATGCCTTCAGTGGTAAATAGTGGTCGAAATAAGTAGAGCGTATACACCATGAAATAAACTTAGGCATCTGTCAACATAACTCGAATTTTGGCTTTTGCACTATAAAACTCAATAAAATCAATCAACCAATCAACCAGTGGTGCAATCAGAACTTTCTTCTAGGGCTCAGGTTGGTTCATAAAAATCCTTACTCATGAAAAAATAGTAACAGACGAGGATTGGCTTAATCTAATTTTTTAAACTTGCATTGTCTAAGAATTGCGGGCTCGCGCATATGTGCTTGACAGCGCCGTGTTGAAAAGGCGCCTGGCCGCCAAATCAAAAAGACGCCCTTATAAAATCCAAATAAAACCCGAGGGCAAAAATCGCAATAAAACCCAAAGAACCATTAGGTTGGAAAACCCCCGGATTTTTTTAATACCTAAAGAGGCGTTCAGTAGGAATTCGCACGACGGCGCCCAGCACAGGTTTGGTGCGGGTCTGAACAAGTTCTCATAGTGATGTGCGTGGCAAACCGGCAATTTGGACCTTTTATTAGTGTACTTTTCATTGTCGAGTTTGTAACCGGAAATTTCAACCTATTCTTCTACTACTCCTACAGGAATCATCATCAACTGTGAGCGTATTTTTTTATACGTAGGCGATCCTGAAAATTTTTGATTGCAAGATACCAACAAAAATCACCAATTATGATTCCTCATTTTTGTAATCAGCATATCTGTTATATTACGGGAAAACAATAAATTGAGACTACTAAAATCAAACACCACATGATGTTGTAATCCCATGAACGTGAAAATAGGTTTAGGAAATCGAGATTCCTTGATTTCAATGACATTAAAGATTCATAATATTAATCGCGATTACAACAAAGATAGGCTATTATAAAATGATGTTATGCTATTATAAAATGATGTTATAAAGTTGTACATAAACTTTACAGTGAGAAGTGGTTTTTTGATTGGACAGCAAGTCGTTCTTTACAACGATAGTTCTGTTGTCCCCAACCAAGTTTCAAAGTAAAACTTAGGAAAATCTCGTAATTTTCAAAATTTTCTTTCGTTGTTTCAGTCCGAATTTTTGATTTATTACACTACTTTCATCCTCTAATTTCTAAAAAGAGAGTTGCGGGAGCCTTTATGGTCTTCAAACGTGATTTTCATTTACAGGTACAGGTAAGGTAAACAGTCCTGAATTCCGTAAAATATGAAAGAGTTCACATCAAAACGAAAAGAAGTATAGGAACTAAGATCCAGAGTGAGCTCTCATACAAATTAAACCGTATATTTGCTGCGTCTCATGACCCAGGGCTACGGAGTCGGGCAGATTTTGGGGTAAAGGAGTCGGCGTCGCTTAAAAACGAGTCGACTCCAACTCCGACATTTTGATAAAAATTTCTCAAACGATTTTTTCAAAAAACAAAAGAAGGTAACTGTTGTTGATAACACCTTCTTATCAGGGATCTGGAGCAGCAACTTTTTTGAGTTGCTCCACTTTCTGAATACTTCCTCCGGCTCAGATCCATGCTTCGAACATTTTTATAGATTACATTGCTTATCTCTTTTTTTAAATTAATGTATTTTTTTATATGATAAACTTAAAAAGGAAAAAAAAAAAAAAAAAAAAAATGGAGCAGTGGAGCACAATAAATTTTTTGTTTCGGCTCCGCTCCAAATCTCTTTGCTCCATCACTGTTCCTGATATTGGTTCCCCTCAAAAACAAAAATCCGAGTTACGCTACTCGCTACTGTAAATATGCAGTTTTATCATCAACCAAAGCAATCTGCCTGGCATAGTGCCACGAAGAATCTATTCATTTTCAAGGGAGGAACTGCTGATATGAGACATGTGCCGTTTTTGTTCTCGTTCTTGTTCTTTTAGCTTTCTCGCGAACTGATACCATTCCGTGGTCGAACTGTATATAGAGAGAGAAAGAGAGAGAGAGTAGCGCACACTGGGATATTGCTTTGCAGCCTTGGATGTGTTACTATAGGGATCATTCATAAATGATGTCACGCTTCGAGGGGGAGGGGCGGGGTTCGTGAAATTGTGACAAGGGGAGGGGAAGGGGTAACAAGAAGTGTGACATCCTGCTTATGCAACATAGCGTGACATGCGACAAAGGGGGGTCAAATCTGTGGGAAAAAAGCGTGACATCATTTATGAAAGGTCCCATAACACAAGTATTTGGCCGCCGAATAGTTTATCAGAATTTGGCCAGGACGAATATTCGGCTAGATTGTCAAATCAATATTCGGTCAAGCCGAAGTCTGCTAAAATGCTGAATATTCGTTACATCTCTTCTTACCTCTATTTAATCGCAAAATCAAGCGAAATGTTTGTTGAATGGGGAAATTCGTTAAATAGAGATTTTCATTTAAGTTTTTGTAAAGGCGTCGGGGAAAGGTCTCCAAGAATTGGAGTCGGTCCTTTTCTCAAGCGACTCCGCAGCCCTGATTGTGACAACCAGTTGAATGCGCAATGCATTAAAACTCATCTCGTCCATCCATGACTTTGATGTAGTACGTGTTTTATTATAGTAGCAAGCAACAATGTTATGATTTTAAAGCTAATTTTATTTGTACCGAATATGGAAATGCACATTTTAATTGTAGTTGAAAAGTCTTCGTTAACTTAAATTTAAAACGTATGTATTACATTAATTCCGAAAGATAAATTCAAAAAATGCTAAATAAACGCTAAAAATAATATACAATAAAAAAAAAAAAAAAAATCCAAAAAATCAAGTGTAATGCCTAAAATTCAGAAACAAATGATATCGACAATGCTTTAAGACAGGGGTCTCCAAACTTTCCAGCCTTAGGGCCATATTGATTACTCCAGTAAATTCCAAGGGCCAAAACCATATTATCATTAATTGTTGCCGGTGGTAAAAAGTTGAATCAGTCCACTAGTGGTGTAAAATATGAGTACTTTTTTGCCAGATGCCATTAGCTAGCTCTCCGCGGGCCGGACAAAATATGTCCGCGGGCCAGATGTGGCCCGCGGGCCGTAGTTTGGAGACCCCTGCTTTAAGAAATCATAGTTGCGAAGATTCTAAATGAACACATCAGAGTCAGGGGCGGACTGGGAAGAAAATTCGGGCCGGGCATATTTCAAACAGACCGGCCCTTGGAAGGGCAGGTATTTTGTAGATTACTGGAACTAAAAATATTATCAGTAAATATGTCAATATGTATTAAGATATTAAATGTTCACGAGGCAGTTATTTTTCTTATTCAGCATGGAAGTGTAATGATACGTAATACTGTATAGCAAGGCCGTTACCAGAAATTTTTTTCGGGGGGGGGGGGGGGGCTTGACTTTGAAACACTTACGTTGAGGACAGTTTCAGGGAGGAATATATGCTACATTGCGAAAATTTTCGGGATTTCGAGGGGGGGGGGGGGACGCCCGTCGCCCCCCTCTCTGGATACGGCCCTGCTGTATAGGACCCCAAATTCGGAATCTCAAAAGACCCAAAATCTGGAACTTCTTCAAAAAAAATCAGGAAATATTTTGCTCCGTGTTGCTTTTTTTTTTGGAAGTATGTCATTTTAAAAAGAAGGAAAATAAAATGCAATGAACATGTTTAAGATCGGAAATGTGCAGTTTCTAAAAAAGTTATTTCTTGATTCTCTGAAAAGGGTGCGTTTTTGCGATTAGAATTAGAGTGGTATTAATTGTTGCTTTAATTGTAATATCATTATATTTTGCTTTTTTTAGCCTACTTTCCCGTAAAAGTAAAAAAAAATAATAATAAAACATGAAAGAAGGCTTAATGTATCGTGAAAATATCGTTAAAAATCAAGAAAAGTCAAAAATAAGTGAAGTAATTAAATAAAGATTGAAAAATAAAAAATTTGAAAGTAGGGTATTGAGATGGGGAAAAAGTGTGTCTGTCGGTCTGTCGGTCTGTCTGTCTGTCTGTCTGTCGGTCGGTCTGTCGGTCTGTCTGTCGGTCTGTCTGTCGGTCTGTCTGTCTGTCGGTCTGTCCCCCCCTAATAACTTTTGAACGAATTGTCCGATTGGAAAAATTCTTTTTGCATTCGAAAGATCTCGGCGAGGACATCTCATTTCTATATTTTACTTTTTGATTTGAACAATTTTTTGTTCAATTTTGAACAGTTCAAAAAATTTTAACATTAGCGCCTATGGACAAAATTGAAGCAAATTCTGTAAACTCTGGGCACAAGAGCCAAGTTCCTATTGAAAGCTTATTGAAAGGAGTTCTCGGCGTGAAATATTGATTTGAACAGTTTTTGTTCATTTTTGAACAGTTCAAAAAATTAACACAGAGCTTACGGGGAAATTTCAACCCTATATAAATCCTGATCTAACGGACCGATTTGCTTGGAACAAACTTTATCGGAAAGCTCTTATAACGTAGAACATGTAGAAATAGAAAGTTTATCCAGAACGTACGAGCCTATTTTGCTATGAAATTTTTTGATCGGGATTTTCAAGGATATTTCTCAGTGACTCAATGAGTGAAATAATGAATGAATGAATAAATGAAAGAGTGAAAGAATAAATCAATGAATAAATGAATGAGGAAAAGAATGAATGAATAAATTATTGAATAAATGAAAATATAAATAAATGAGTGAATAAATACATGAATGCGTAAATGAATGAATAAACACTTGAATGAGGTAACGAATGAATGAATAAATGCATGGCTGAATAAATGAAAGAATGAATGAGTGAGTGAATGAATATGTATTATCCGTTGAAAAAGGTATATTTTCAATAATTAGAACTAAAGATAAATAATAAAGAGAGAGAAAGAGATAGCTAGATTATAAATTTGAATTTGGTGTATACGGGAAAGTAGGCTCGTATAGTTCTAGACGGAACTTCTTGTTTATTTCTTGTTGTTCTATTACATTTATTTTTTTAAAATAAACTATAATTTTCTCGCGATACAGAACATTCGCGAAATTGAAATTCGGCGCTTCTCGCATTTTCCCGATCGTCTGATCTTTTACTGCAATTAAGTAAATAGAGAACATAAAATTATATCAGAAATTACCGGAATTTTTTTCTTTTATTGTTAAGAGATTAAAACAATATTGGGAAAAGTCTAGATTTTTCGATGTTTTGCCTTCGGATGTAAGCCCACTCCAACTTCGTTTTTTTGGTGATAACTTCATGACTTATAGGCGAGTGTATACGATAACCAAAAACAGTGGCGTAGCTAGAACCCAATTTCGGGGGGGGGGGGGGAGGTTCTTCCGGAAGGAGGTCGATTTCTCGCAGTTAATTTTACGAAAACAATTGATCGAATTGATGATGAAAAAAAATTATTATAAATGGAGTTTCTAACTTGACTCATTTTAATGTGAAAATTGAAGGGAAAAAACATATTTGTCAACTTAAAAACAATCTGATTTACGTTTTTATATAATTTTCGCTTCAGACAGAATTTAACTAGAACTGAAGCTGTTTCAGGGTAAAAATACAAGAGAAAAATACAGTATTATGTTAAAAATTAAACACTAATCAAGTTTACGTGTCTTGGGAAGGAAGGTGATTTAACGAACAAGACAATTTCTGAATCTCCAGTCTAAGTGAATACAATGGAAAGAATAAAACTGTTAAGTTAATCCAAATGTTTTAAAAAATTGCTAATACAGAAAGTTAAAGGTATTATTGTTTTATTGCATATTAAACAAAAAAATAAATAAATAAATAAATAAAAATAAAACTTACCAAACTTAACGAATTTACAGGAATAAAATTTTTCGTCTCATAGAACATAGAACTATTTTTAAGCTCAACTGATAACTTTTTTCCCATTATCATTTTTAGCCTACTTTCCCGTCAAAGTTTTAAACAAAATTAATAAATCACGAAAGACAATTAAATGTATTGTGAAAATATCGTTAAAAATAAAGAAAAAGTTAAAATAAGTGAAGTAATTAAATAAAGACTGAAAAATGAAAAACTTGAAAGTAGGCTTTTGAGAAGGAGAAAATGTGTGTCTGTCGGTCTGTCTGCCCCCCCCCCCCCCAAAAAAAAAAAAAAAAAAAAACTTTTGAAGGGTTTGTCCAATTCGAAATATTTTATTTTTGAATCGAAAGGGGATATCGGCGTGGGCATCTCATTTCTACATTTGACTTTTTGATTTGCACATTTTTTCGCTTAATTTTGAATAGTTCAAAAAATCTTAACATTAACGCCTATGGGAAAATTATGTGAACTATGGGCGTAGGATCCAAGCTCCTATGAAGATGCTTACTGGAAGAATCTCTCAGCGTGAAAGATTTTTTGGTTTGAACAACCTTTATTCATTTTCGAACAGTTCAAAAAAAAAAAAAAAAAAAATAACATAACCCCTTCGGGGCATTTTCAATCTTATATAAATCATGATCTAACAGGCGGATTTGCTTGGAACAAACTTCATCGGAAAGATTTTATGACGTAGCACATGTACAAATACGAAGTTCAATCGGAACTAAGGGAGCCTATAGTAATGATTAAACTTTGTGCAAAGTAATAGAAATAAAATTTCACGTTAAATTAAAGCACAAATGAGCATTAAAACGCAGACATATGTTTCGGGATTGCTTGGAATCCCTTTTTCAATGCGACCCTAGGTAGGCTATATAAGCTTTGTTTTTGTTGTTCTGTCTGCTTCATTTGGATGCTTTGCATCTAGAAGCTCCCTGTCGCATTGAAAAAGGGATTCCAAGCAATCCCGAAACATATGTCTGCGTTTTAATGCTCATTTGTGTTTTAATTTAACGTGAAATTTTATTTCTAAGGGAGCCTATTTTCATATGAAATTTTTTCATCGGGATTTCTAAATATATTTTTGAATGAATAAATGAGTGAATAAATACATGAATGGAGTAAATGAATGACTGAATAAATGAAAGAATGACTATGTATTAAACGTTGAAAAAGGTATTTGAAGTAATTAGAACTAAAGCTAAATGAGAAAGAGAGATAGCTGGATTCTAAGTTTGAAGTTAGTTTTTAACGGAAAGGTGTGTATAGTTTTGGACGGAACTTCTTGTTAAATAATGCATTAGTACTAAAAGCGGCAAAAATAAAATTACCTTCAGGAAGTGTCTAGTGAAACTAATTCTGATTCAGCTGATTGTACTTCTTCAGAGGACATCAACTTTCTCTTTTTATAACAATCACCATCAACTTTCTCTTTCGAATTAAAAAAAGCTTGTAATAGGCTTATGCTTGCTTCAATATTGCCTCTCATTCAATGCACTTCCCTAAATATATTGGGTTGGAATTCTGGAAAAAAAAAATTGCACAGGACAGACCGACCCACAGATGCATAAGGGGTGGAGGTGGTGGATACAGCTTTCACGAGAGGAAAGTGGGTGGGCTCGAGCTCATGGTAAAATATTCATGCAACAACCTACAGGTAAAGTGAACGACCATTGGGGAAAAAAACCATTTAAATTAGAATAGTTTATGCTTAAAGAACGTGAGAAAATAGCCTTTTATGGCTACAGTACCATTTGTTAGAGGAGAGGAGAGATTGACAAAGAAACTCGATCATTTTATCTCCCACTATCTCCCCTCTTCGTGTTCTGCGCATCTGTTTCTGTATATGCAGCTGAGGCGTTATTATTGAATGGTCAGTAGTGATTGGGCTTAAGTTGAAAGTAGAGAGCAATTAACGCAATCCCCTGTGGTTCTTGAAAGCACCTTTTTAAAAGGAAGAAGTCATAAAAGGGTCTTTCTTCCGCTCTGGGCATGAAACGTAGTAAGGGACTGCTGATAAAATTGTTACATTGTGAACAGTCATGGGAAAGATTCTACTTTAGATAAATTTATTGTTAAAAGTTCGGATTGCTGGCATTTGAAAGCTATTTCCATCTTCCGTTTTTTTATTCAAATAATGTTTTTTTGCTAGTCTTGCTGTCCCCTTTCATTTTCAATTTTCTCCAGACTAGAGACCCATATCTAATATTAGTAGGTTTCATAACTGCAAGAGTTGCACTGAATGTATTTTAGTTTTAAATTCGACTGCGAATCAAAACCTTCCCGAAAATGCTGCCAAACCAAAGATTTTCCAACATTTTTCATGCATTTTAGCTCACCAGAATTTAATCTCAACTGAAGCATTTCATGATAGTTTAAAAATATATGTATTCTTTTGTTAAAATTAAAAGAAAATCAGCAGAACCAATAGCGATAGCAACAAAAAGCCTACATTTAATCGATGTATCGATGTACTATATAAAATTATTTCGGGTTCGGGCTTGCGAGTTATTTAGAGGAGAAACCGCTAGGAAAGTGGTACGATTAGAGGTACAAGTTTGTCACTCCGTGAATTCCCTCGATTTTTAAAGCTCTTTCCTAAAATCTGCGATTTTTCAAAAAATACCACGATTTGTGCGCAAATTGTTTAAAATTTGAGACTTATTTTGTTTTTTACTTACACTGTAACTGCTAGTTATACTGTTCTGAAGTTTTAAAATGTATAACAGATGTACCAAACTTTTAGAAGAATTCATCAATAGAACAATAACTATAAAACTAGTTATAGATAATTCCACTCAAGTTTAAAGGAAGTCTTTGATCCAAATCAATACAAATATTTAAATGTTTTTAACGAAGTTGATCGTTGTTCCATTGTTAACAATAACTCTACGATACCCTCCGCCCCCAATGAGTTACACGTTGAAGGAGGGCAATTCAATTCTGGAAATTCAAGAGTGAAAGTTTTCCCAACCTGTCCAAAGTGGCAATCCGATGTTTGTCAGTTCCGACGAATAGCGCAGATGCTGAACGGTCCTTTTCTACATATAAAAACGTGTTAAGTAATAATGACGAAACATTAAAGAAAATAATTTAATTATGTATAATATTTTGTACCAAAATTCTGTACATTTAATTAAATACCTAAATATTGCATGAAATTGTAAGAAATGAAATTATTCCTTTTTTATTTAAGAAAATAAATTTAATTGCAGATATTCTAGTTTTTCTTACATTATATTTGTATTCTCGCGAAAATTTCACGCAATTTGCTGCGAATTTCCGGCTCTTTTTTTCTGCGACAAACTTGAAACGTTAGGTGCGACCTAGTACGACCCTATAACCCAAAAGTCCCAAAATTGCCTTTTTTTGCATTTTATCGCGCTTTTTTTTTTTTGGCAGTGTTCACTCTATTCAATTGTTATTAAAAAACATATTTTTAGAATAGTATAAAGCGTAAAGAGAGTTAAGGTCTCAAAAACAGTTTTTGGACACCAACATTTCGGTGGGGTCCCTCTAAGTCTCTAAGTATCTAAGTCAAAATTTCGGGGGGGGGGGGGGGGGGTTGTCCCCCCCTTATCTACGCCAGTGACCAAAAATACTATAAATGAGTAAAAAGGCTAATAAAAACTTCCAGAGCAAATTATATGAGCTCTGATGGTACTTACTACTTTTTTTGAATGAGAACCCAAAATCCGGAATTTTCCGAAATCTGGAAAGATGGCGGCCCCCAGAGTTCTGATTTTGAGGTCCCATACTGTATATAAATTAGCTGTTAACAGCCGCCGTACTTTAGGGAGTTGCGCAGTGAGACAATCGGCTGAGACAAGGCCGGAGAGAAATTCTCTGGGGCCGCCCCTGAGAATTTGCATCACCTGGATTGAGAAATTCTCAGGGCCGTATTTTGTAGCTTGCAGGGTTTAAAAATATTGTCAGTAAGTATGTAGATATGTATTTGAATAATATTAAGTGTCTACAAGATAGATTAATTTTTCTTATTCACCATAGAAGGGCAATAATACGTAATATGTTAATTAGCTGTTAATAGCTGCCGTCCTTAAGGGCGTTGCGCCGTGAGGCAATCGCCTCGCCGCCTTAGCCTCTTCCTCCTGCACTGCTCAAAATTTAAAACATCCCTTTTTCCGCTCTCAAAAGTTCAGACGGCCGCCTAGGTTTTCTATATGGAGGAGCCGGCCCTGAGAATTTCTCAAGCCAGCCCCGAGAGCTCGTCCATATAGACGACTTAGGCGGTAGTCTGAAGCGCAAAACTGATGTATTTTATTTATTTATCTATTTATTTTCCAAGTTTAAAAATAAAACACAATCATTTTTTCTCCTCAGGCAGCCGTTTAGGTTGTCTATAAGGGACCAGTCGGCCCTGAGAAATTCTGCCTCCCCCCCCCCCCCCCTTTTGGCCCAACGGTCAGACCCTAGAGATTTGCCCCATTGCTGCATTGCACTCACTGAAGCCCGGGTTACGGCACACTTTTGGTCAACGTTTTTTTATGATCATTGTAAAAGCTGTATACTTTATAAAAAAAAGATATTTTGCGACCGGCCCACCGGGCATTTGCCCGAATGCCCGCATAGCCAGTCCGCCACTGATCAGAGTTGTGTAACTGAAGTCAACCAATATGAAACTTCCAATACGAAACAGGCTTGCCAGTTTTTATATCAGGGTGCTGTAAATTTAATCAAGAACAGGTTCATAATGATTACGAAACGCACCAACAATCCAAAAAGAATAAAAAAATTCTCCTTCATAAGGCTGTACAGAACGAGAAAGGTCAACAATTTGAGTTGAATAACTGCTGTAACAAATCCGTGTAAAACCTGTTTGAAGGTGTCTCAGAGAAGGTTCTTCGAAAATCACGTATCGTATAGAATTTTTTTTCTTTGTCTACATGTTATTGCAACGTAAGTTGGTCAAGCACGTTTTTGTAAAACTTACGTCACCATACGTTGAATTTTAACCTTGGTTATGAGAAAGTCTTTGCTGTCACGTATACCTTTCGCGATTCGGCAGAAATATTGACCAAAGAATCCTCTAACAGAATATGCCACTTATATTCAGGATAGGCATAAATTACTCCACACATTCCCCCCCCCCCCCAATACTTTACGTATAAAACCAATCCATCGTAGAATTTCGAGGATAGTCGCTAAATTCGGATATTTTTATTATACTTTGATCCCAACAATAGTTAAGCTATTTGGGAATGAATGCAAACGTCGTCAAAGTTCAAGAATTGCACGTTTTTGTCTCCAAATCTGCTGCTAGATTTAGGAATTGCAGTTTTATAATGTAGCTCTTCACGAAACAGTGGTTGCAAAAACAAACTGCTTGTCTTCAGATTCTTTTGACTTAAATAGTCATATCCCATAGAGAACCTATGGGATATGACAAAAGCTGTATAAAACAATGAGCAAAAGCTTACATGCGTACAAGCAGAGGCGTAGCTAGGGTTTTTAGCGCCCGGGGACAACTGAAGATTTTGTGCCCCTCCCCCCCACTCTGCTCCCTTGGAAGGGAATTTAAAAAACTTTTAGGATTCCTAAATGATAAATAGCTCTAAAAAGCAGCTCTTTTAGCTTGCATTTTTATTAGCGACCATTCACTTTGAAGGGCAAAATGGGACACTTTGGGTTCGCAAAATTGTTTTTTTTTTTCCTGACTAAGCTCTGGCGTTTCTGGGATTTTCTTTTGGGCGGGGGAGGAAGGCAAGATAAGGGATGCATCATGCATCGGATATCCAATGTCCTAAAGGATCAGAATCGCATATCCGACTCATAATTCTGCAACTCATAAATTCCATTCTCAAATTTATTAACCCAAAAATTAAATACGTTGTCAGTTTTCTATTTATATACACATTTTTTAAAATTCAATTTGGCGTACCAGATAACCGAATCTTTCGTACAGTGCTGGTTGGGTCTCAGATATTTGGAAAGCAGTCGTTCACTGGATATCCGATAATCTCCCTTTCGGTGCGCCCCTTTACATTGTCAGTATTTTATTAATGTATGATCATGCATATAATAGGATACAAAAAACGAAGAAAAAAAAAGAAAAAGAAACATTTGTTACTTTGAGAACAAGTAACATCAATAGAAGATAATCGACTACAAAGAAAATTTTAAAATTAAGCACATATTTTCGTTATGTAAACATACAACCGTAGAGAAAAAATGTAGAGCTGAATTAGGAAATTTATTCTCAATATAAAATTCCAATATGAATAGGTAAAATATGGAGTGTAAAGTAAATTGAAAATCAAAATTCAAGATTTATGTTTCTATAATCATTTACTGCATAAATATAAAAGCATTAGCAACTTTTGTCTTTTCCAAAGCCAATAATATGTTTTAAATTTCTTGAATTCCTCAATTGAATCAAGACTGCCCAGTCATCAATGTTAAGTCTAAAAAGTCGTTTTTACCCATAATTTTTTTTCAAATAAATAAATAAATAAATAAAAATAAATTCATGCATTCAGAACCTCTGCAAATTTTCTGCTCGAACATTCTATTTTTAGCGTTGTCAGTATTAAAGTAAAAGTAATGTCTTTCGCAGGTGTTAATTTTAAACATTTTTCCTCTGTTGTAAAGTAGCCTTAAAATAATTACTAAATCAAAAAATCCTTTTATATACACTCATCAGAAGTTCTTTTTGATGAGAGAAGCAAAAAGCCAATCCCACTTTTAAACAAGGTTTAATAAAGAATTCACATTTCTTCATAAAGTCCAATGCTGTTCAATTCTTCAAAGCAAAACGTCTTGACAAATGTAAAAGAGCTTCACAGTAGATTCTGGTTGTGTCAATTCTTTGACTCATTAACTGCATAGTGCTGTCACCTACTTTTATTCATACATCGACTTTATTAAAAAAACTCCCCCCCCCCCTAAATACCTACAAAAAAGAGTATCCTAAAATCTCAGATCATCATAACGATTTGATTGAAACCTCATTAATCAAAATCGGATAAGTAGTTTAGGCGCGACGGTGGAATACACGTAAATACAAACATAACCCTTCCTTTTGGCAGTGCAGTAGTTGGGTAAAAACAGCAGTTTCAATGATTTTAAAAGAAAGTGCATGTGTGGGGGAAAAAAAAAAAAGAGGCCGAAAATTGATATGAATTTTTTATTTGCATAACAAATAAGATAGTTCATAAGATAGTAACGAATAAAGATCACATTTTTTGAATAACGTTCAAAGTGGACGGATTTCAACAGTTTTTAAATTCTCATAGTATATTAACATCACACTGTAATTTTTTTTCCCACTTGCATATGATTCAGTACAACTAGTTACAACAGAGATATAGATTTAGTAGCTACTATTTCTATTGCTGAATAAGTAGAAATAGTTTGTGCATTTGAAGTTATTTTAATTAATTTTAAAAAGTACTATGTTATCATTTTCTCCTTGAAACATAGTTTAGCTGCACAAGTAGCATTTAAAAGTATATTTCCCAAACAAGTAATATTACTGTCCAATGTATTTAATATCGGTTAGGAAATGCTTCTTGCAAAGCTTGAATTGTGTATTACAATTCTCCTTGCAATGAACAATTCAAGCCAGCAAGGATTGTTTAATGAATTACATTAGAAGGAGAATATCCCATTGTCCGAATCATGGTTAATTTTTTACAGAATTAAATCTGAATTTAATTTCCAATTAATGAAATCATTACTTTACAAGTCAACTTTCTTAATATAAACCTATTTTATGAAGAATTTGTATCTGTTTTGATAGTTGCCTTGAAAGAATAGGTGCTGTACTTATTTTTATGGATAAAACCATAAATGAGTAAGTTATTATTCATAATTACAAAGACTAAAGTGTGATCTAAACAAATCTGACTTAGGTTTCATCAGACATTTAGCAAGCACCTAAACACTAATTCACAGCTCTTCTAGCAGAAATAGCATAACTGTAAGTATAATTTGATATAACTTTAAGATTGATTTTACAAAGGCACAGTATTTTACTTCTGCTACAAGAAGCACATTCAGAGGCGCCGCCTAATGTGATCACATCGGGACGAAAATGACTTGATAACAATAACCGAGTGATCAAAATAAACGATAAAATCTTATTGCTGGAAAAATCCATACTTTTGTCGCATTTAACAAATACGTACACCCAGGGCCGGAGCTACCGTTAAGGCGGACTAGGCAGCTGCCCAGGGCGCAAAAACCCCAACCACCTTTTTAAAGCAACTCAGTTGTTAATTATGTAATTTTAAAAATTGTAAAGATGTCATTCAGTATGTGTAGTTGATCACTCGGCTTGACGTGACAAAATTTTCAAACTCCAAAGCCATATGCCTTCTTTCTCTATAGTTACTTAGAATTATGCCCCCTCCCCCACCCCCATGGTGAAGGGATCATTGCTCAAAATTCTCTAATTTCCAATGGATCGCGGAACACAAAACCAGCATCGGGAGCCTTCTACGCTCTGTATGGGAAGAAAGAAGCATAATTGAATGAAGTGCTGGACAAAGTATCCAAAATTTTGGGTTAAATGTGTTAATCTTGAAGAATGTTTACTTAATATATAAAATACTAATTATTCATTTATTACTGTTTCTTTTAATTAAAAATACTATAAGTTTGTAAGGAAGGGGCATACCAATCAACTTTGCCTAGGGCGCAAAATTACCTTGCTCCGGCCCTGCGTACACCTATCGATTTTCGCAAACAACATTACCTCACCTGTTGTTGAAAAGGTATCTAGCGAAAAGTTATTTGCAACAAAAAAAAAGAATCGGTAAATTTTTTTCTTAAAAAGAAAAGGAATTACTCATTGTTGATTTTCTGCTAATTTTACCAATTCGGCATCTTCATTCTACACCCAGGGATGTAAAATTTGAAGGAGCCTTTGTCATCTGAGCAGCTAAATAGCTTTTCTGACCAGTAATTTCAGAATGTCATTTACAAACAGGAAAAAATAGCGTATATATTTTCCCTTAATTTTTGCTAATTTAAGAAAAGTAATCTCTGTAACTTGATAACAATAAACAAAATTTGTAAGCTTTTCAATGTATTTTTATACAAGCAGACGGCGATTTTTATAACATTAAACAACTGATAATTGATAACATTGATAACACTAATGGTGATCACATAAAGCGGCATGCAGTGCATAGGCAATCAATATATAGTAAAACCTGTCAACGTGGAATGGTATTAGGACGGAAAACTGCCTGAGAGTAGGTAGTTTAATGATACTTATTTTATGCATGCAGAATCTGCAAAACATGAAAATGGAAAGTTTTGTTTTAAAAATTATTATAAAATAGGATTGTTTATAAGAATATACAAAACTTTTTTTATAAAAAAACAAAGAAAAATGATTAAACTTTAGGAAGTAAAATGTATGATCCATAAAAAGCTCATGAAAATGTGGTAAGAGAAAAAGAGGTTTTAAGATCTGTGTTAACAAGGATATGGTAAGTGAAATAAAAGTGCCATTATACCTTAAGAATCATGATGGAAAGTTCTTCCCTTGTGTTAACACAGGTACAGGGACCTTCAAAACCGACTTTCTTTAACCCACTGGCGGCTTTGGCCGTGATATCACGGCCTGAGGAATGTGCGGAAAAGCAACGCCTCCGATGCACCAGGGAACCTGTTTGGGAAAAGGGGAAGGAATATCGCAAATATACGCTCCAGACCATCTTGACGTGGAAGAAGCCCATCGTAATATCACGGCTTCAACCATTTTGAGAAAGATTTATGATGGCGTGACGTGACAGCCCAAACCGTCAGTGGGTTAAATATCAGTGAATTATTCTGAAAATTGCAGTATTTCTTTATATTCTAAACACATTATTTTGCAACCTTTTGCAAAAATATTTTGAATGGTTCTTGAGGTAACTGAATTTTAAAACTTTAAAATGCCGAAAAATTTGCCAAATTTAAAAATGCGCAAATGGTTTGCGCACAGATTCACCAAACTTTTCCCCTACAATCATACCACATTTCTCATCACATTCATACCTGATCTGATAGTCAAGATATTTTATTGGCCCCAAGGCCCTATGACTTCCCAAATTGTTCGGGAATGCTATAATTTGCTTTCTGCTCTTGCAAAGCACAACAATCATTTTGGGGTGTCAGGCAGGTCAACCCCACCCCCCACCTTGGGAAATATAATTTATATGTATTTACATGTACTTAGTTGTTTTTTTAATGCAATCACATGGAGTTTATGCCCTTCGCCCCCCTCCCCACCCCCGGGAAATTTTGAAATGACGGGCCTGTGCCTGGGCACTCAGTGGTGACGAAACAGCTGATCGCCTGCAATTGGAATTTCGAAGAATCTTATTAGGACTATTGTATTTAATATTGCCAAAGGTAAGCATTATCATAACTGGTGTGACATGGATAATATATGGTCAACGCCAGGCCAAAGAATTAAGTTATGGTTGCCCAAATATAAGGGCAAAGGAGCTATTAAAACTTAACAGAAATAGTATCAGGAATGCAATTGGTTTCTTACTGGTCACTGTACGTTAAAGCGACATCTTACTACTATGAGAGTCAGCAATGACCCAACCAGTAGGGGCTGCCTTCTTCATGAGGAAACTATCACTAATTTTTTTTCTTGCAAAAAAAAATTGAAAAAAGCATACTAATTTTTTAAATTTGCCTTGTAAAAAATAACTTTGAAGGAAATTTTAGTAAATTTTGTTTTTATGCGTCAAATAAGTGTAAGGATAAAGTTTGGTAAATCTGAAAGCAAATCAATTCAGTAAACTATCTCTTTAGCATAGAACTTCCCTGCTTATACAGAGTAAGAAGAGAGGAGGGAGGGGGCGTAAATAATCAAAAATTGGAAATCCGCTGAATGGACGGTTTTCATTCTCATATAAAGCAAAAATATTTGGTCTCATGCAATGTGGCCTTGATCTAGTTTTACTATACCAGTTTTCTGTTGTTTTAGAAATACAAAATTTATCTGGTTGATAAAAAAGTAAGCATATAAGTGTTCGAAAGTTTTCTTAGCTTAATTTTGATCAGTTCCAATGCATTAAAAAGCAAGTGTATAATTGTTAGGATCAGAGATTGAGGATTACTAACTCTAATTGCTTTAACCTCTAACTTTCTTACTAATGCCCACAATTTCGATTTTACAATGAAGTAAATACGCACTAATTTACTATAATATCATTTGAATATAAGGGACATGTGACTGAAAGAGCACAAAATATTGCTTAGTGTTAGAAGGTTTTAATGCATTTGTGAAGCAAATTCTGATTATATTTGGGAACTGAACACATACAATCCTAAAATTCTAACAACATTTAAATTTTGTTTCAACAGTAAAGCTCACATATAGTAGCTAACCAGTTATTTCTACTGTGAAACAGAGCTTTCAACTCTCCTTAGTTACTCGGGATATTTTAAGTACACAAAGATATCTTATCATGAATAAAAACTAAAGCAAGAATGATTAAAAGCTCATAACAGCTGCAAATTAGATTTCTAATTTTTAAAAGCTCTGAAAATATAATATTTATAAAAGCTCATGTATACTGTTTTTTCTGTCTGAATTAAAACCATTTAGGCTTACATATAAGACTGCACAGAATTCATTTTTTTGTCTCAGATTAAGAACTATAATTAGACAGAAAAACTTCCTTTTTGGTGAAATACCTTAAAAACACCACGGTTTAAGTTCAGAAGTAGTTTTCTTAGTTTTCATCTTACAAAGAGCTCTATGCCTTGAGAATTGATATGCAAAATTAATACGTATCATTTAGATTACAAAGGTAAAAAATGAACAAAAATAAAAGAACATGTGTAACGACCATCACCCCTAAATAATTTCTTATTCAAATGTGTAATATAATTTAATACTTATAGGTTATTTAATCAATTCTGTTTGGTTAACCAACTTTTTTACAATAAATAAATGAGCACTTAACTCATTTTTCAGTGTATATCATTTGCTTTAGTGGAACATATGTAATGCAATGAAGTTTTTTTGTGGATATTTTTATAACAATCTTGATAAAAAAAAGCTTATTTTATAAGTCTAACATTTAATAATTATAGATTCACTTGTAGACAATGTAAGAAAAGGGAAAAAAATTGCAAAAATTGGTTTAGCACCACTTTGGCAAAATTAGGTACAATTTACACTGAAAAGTTAAAAATGTTTTGTTAATGTTTATTCCCTAACTTCAATTTAGATTGATAATAATGCAGAATCCAAAAAAAAAAAAAAAAGTAAGCAAATCAAATTTTATAGCATTACAGACAAAAAAAAATTAAGTACAACATACAGACAAAAAACTAAATTTTAAAATTTTATGAGGCCATTCATAAATGACGTCACGCTTCGAAAGGGGGTAGGGGTTCAAGAAATTGTGACTGTTTGTGACAAGGAGAGGGTAACAAGAAGTGTGAAATTACACATTTTTGGTTTCTATAAAAACATTTAAAATAAGCAAATTAAGTTTTCTTTTAAAAAGTTTTTTTGATTTTCAGAATTTGATCTTAATGTTTCATTTGATCATTTTGTAACACTGATGATGATTAGAGTTCAAATTTACTTCTTGTTAAAAGTTTAAAAGGAAATTTTTTTAGGTATTCACACTTTTAAGATAAGATTGCGTAGGTCATTTTTTTCAGAACTCCAACAATTATTTTAGCTTACTGTTCTATATTAATTATCTTGTGTGTTGTAAATATTTTCCTCAATTTATGCAAATTAAGCACACATATAATCATTACTATTATTATGCTCACAAATATCATTAAAAATTCAAAAATAAAATTAGAAATGTTATTTATAACGCAGTGCTTTGTTTCTGAACTGCAAGTATATATACACTTACGTAATAAAGCGTGACATGTGACAAAGGGGGTAGGGGTATGATGGAATGTGACATTTTGTGACAAAGGGGGAGGGGGTCAAATATATTGAAAAAAGTACGACATCATTTATGAACGGTCCCTATCCGACAAAGGCCAACATTTAATTCATAATCCACATCAGAATAAATAAATATTCACCAAAAAAAAAAGAGTGGTGAGATAAAAATATATGTACATAAAACAAGATAAAAAGTTTTACCACAAACACAAAAAAAGTAAATTATTCATGTGCATTGTGTATAGCTGCTTTCAAATAACATTAATGGCGATGGTACAATTAAATACCAAAAAATATAATAACTTCTTTGGCTTGCACTAAAGCTCTGCAGCACATGGCACAAAACAAACTCGTTAAAACACTGATATGCTAAGTAAAGTTTCAATTTGAATGATAAAATTATACATGAAAAAAATGACATGCATGACAGAGGTTTTTTTTGCTCAATCACTGGAATACTCACTATCATTTAGAGACCATAAACTCACAACAATGCATTTTTCAGACCAATAAATACTGCACCCCACCAATGGGGACATTGTAGGCTTTCAGGAAGCCATTTTCCCTCTTTTAGAGTAGGGAGAAGAATACATGATAAGAATGAAAACATTTCATTCTTTCAACAACATTTCTTTTTCTTGACAATTTTCTTTGCTGTCAGCTGGAAAGAAGTACTGTTGATTCTTGTTGATTCATATGGATTCAGCTTTTGCATGTGAATGATTTTTTCAACTAGATATTTTATGGCTTCACCTATGGAAGAAAATGAATGCATAAGGAACAAATTTATTATTTTGAGACATCAATAGATGTCCACCAATGTCAATATTAATTGATGGACATCTATTAAATCAAAAAGTAGGGCAGAAAAATAATAAAAAAACTGTTTTAACACTGGAGAAATAAAAGTTTCTCCTACAACTAGAAACAGGGACATAACTAGGTTATTTTCTAACAGGGGCAAGACCAGGATTTAGAGCCCCAATACACACACAAAAAATGCATAATCATTTGTTTTCACACACACCCTTAGTCAATTTTGCGTCCCTAAATGTGGGCGCCCGGGGCGCAAGCCCCATCTGCTCCCCCCCCCCTAGTTACGTCCCCGACTAGAAAGTTTGAAAGGATCAGTGTGGCCTTTCCCAGATTTTTTGCATCCAATTCTTTCAAATTTTTTTCTTGAGTGACTCCACCAGCTTTACACATCTTCCCTAATCCCTATACAACAGCTGAGTCCAGGGCAACGTATTGTGAGGTTTTCTTCAGACATTAAAACGTAAAAGTTATTTCTCGTTTGAACTGCAATCGTAATTGTCCGGCTGGACAGTTGCGGCATCTGGAAAGTCTTTTGAATTTAAACAGGGGTCAATCCAGCATTTTTAACAGGGTTCAGTTTTAGTGAATTTTAAAAAGATTTTTCTGAAGAATCAAATACTCTTGTGAAAATTCTAAACTTAAATCATACAGTGATAAAAATTTTTATTATTTTTTGCTACTAATTACATAAATAATTCTATAAAATGCATGACTTGGTAGCTTGGAATTTTGTGGAGGGTCCGAAAACGAAACTGAATTTGCACTGGCGCGATCCCCGATTCAAACCAGTTGTTAACAGAAAAAGGTCAAGATCAAACTAGACTGAATGACGTTGTATCTTAGAGCCATTACACGAACAGAATTTGGCCATTTTTGTTGCAAAACACCTTAGAGGGGGATTTTATAAGGGTTAAAATTTATGCTTCTCTGAGGATACAACAAAAATGCTTAAGTAGACAACAAATATTAAGAGGGGCCACTCCATCTTTCTAGTGCTAAGAGAGTGATAAAATGGGTGGGTGGGGGGGGGGGGGGGTTAGGCTATGTGAGGAGAAATTGTTAAATGAAAGTTGCAATGAATGTTAAGAAAAACGATTTCCTTAATCTGTCTTGAGTTTTTAATTAGTTTTGTATTTGAGTTTTTAAGACTTGATAACATAATGGACCCTAATGAGATTATTTCTTACTATCAGAGACAGTAAAACTCCTCCTAACAAACACATTTCAAGTAATCCCCTCTTAGGCAGACAGATTTTAATTTCCTGAAAGAAAAGCGTTGAGCTTAAAAAAAAACCCCTTTTTATTAAAGACAAATATTTTTTCCCCCTGGCGTCCGCTACAGAGGAGTTTTACTGTATAAAAAAAAATATTTCAGAATTTTGATTGTTTTACCAGGGTTAACATCACAACAAATTTTCAATTTGTCCCAAGGGGGGAAAAAAAGGTCATTTATCCAAAATTTCTTTAAAATAACAATAAATAAAATCCTTTTAAAATCAATGTGCCAAAGGAACCAACCATTAACAGAATGATGAAACTACAAATTATACCAGGAATATTTTATGCTTGATTTAAAAAGTTTTTTTGAAAATATTGCTACATTTTAATGAGTGTGAATGTGCATGTGTACAAATTTAGAGAGCTTGAGGGGCAATAAAATTATTTTAAATGAAAGTTTGGAAAGGTAATTTCAGTAGGTTTGACTGTGACCCCCATACAAAAAAGAACGAAAATTCGCATCGAAATACAGTTGAACTCAGTTACAGTGACCTCAATTATAGCGGCAACTCTGTTAAAACATCACAAGGGTCAATCCAGCAATTTTTAACAGGGTCTGTTTTATGTGAATTTCAAAGAGATTTTCGTGAAAAATCAAATAATTTTCTGAAAATTGAAAATTTCAACATATAGCAATGAATATTTTTGTTATTATTTGCCCCTATTAATTACTAATAGTGTGAAAAGTATGATTTGGAAGCTTGGAATTTTGTGAAGGGTCAGTTTTGATTAATTTGAATTTTGTGAAGGCTCCGTTTTGATTAATTTGAATTCTGTGAAGGCTCCGTTTTGATTAATTGGAATTCTGTGAAGGCTCCGTTTTGATTAATTGGAATTCTGTGAAGGCTCCTTTTTGATATTTTGTGAAGGCTCTGTTTTGATTAATTGAAATTTTGTGAAGGGTCCGAAAATGGGCCCAATTTCCTCTGCTGCGATCCCTGCATCAAGATATTCTAGTCCCTTAATACCTGGGTTCGCCAGATTGGACCCAATGGATTTTTTTTTTTGAAAAACCTCATGATTTTAATCACTTTTGGGTTTTTTCAAACTTAATTTATTTTTCAATTTGTAAGTACAAAGATTAAACAATGTAAAAAAGCAAATTCAGAATATAATCTTCAAAATAAATTGTTTTATCTTTGTACTTCTAGCACAAAGCATTTTGATCATTTGTCGTATATTTTTCAATTTGTTCAACACAACAGATATTTAATATAAAAAATTATGTTTTTTAAATTAAAATAGCCTTTACAAATGCATTGCACTTTATTTTTATTCAAATACACCTATGCACTTACTTTTAATGTCTTAAAAGAAAGAAAAAAATTAAGTCAAGCGCTTAAAATGAAAAATACATTTTGCTTTTTACTATAACTGATCATGATCAAGAAATAATTCAAAATACCTCCTTTAAGTCAGGTTGTATTCAATTCAGAAGATTTGTAGAAATTGTATAGTGAAATCTACACTACTCAAAAAGCTTCAATCTGACTTATTTTCTGCCAAACAAGAGGATATCACAAAGCTCAGATAAACAAAAGTCTAGTTTTCTACATATTGTTTTCAGAATTTTTAGAAATTAAGAGAATTTTATAAACATTGAGGCTGAAAACTGAACATATGAACAGCATTTTTTATTATGTTGCAAAAATACTTAACATTTGTTACTATATTCAAAGAAATGAAAACACAGATCATTCGTAACAAAAAAATAGGTATATACATGCGTATGCATTTTAATAAAGTTAGCTATTACTATTAGGGACTAAAAATTTGTGCTTGGTAAGTTTTGGTTCCTAAACTCATCAGTTTAAAAAAAAAATAGTTGAATTGTGACTAGTATATAGTAGAATAGAAGTATCACAAATGTTTAATATTTTAAAGTGTTTTTCTTTTAAAAACTCGTTTTCAGAAAAACTTTACTGAAGTTTTCCCTGGAAAAAAACAATACCTTTTCCCTTAGAAAAATCCAGTTTTGGCTGTTTTTTTTAATTTTTTTTTTGAAAAAGCCAAAAAAACTCTGGGCGAATGGGTTTCTGCCAACCCTGCTCATTGCACCCATACACTTAATGTTGATAACCTATAATGTCATCTGACTACAGTGCCAACAATATTTCAGTCTCTTAAATGACATTATAAGAGTTTCCCCAATATATTTATTATCTTATTAAATAAAAATTATGGAAGCTTTCATAGCAAATTCCATATGAATAATATACGAAGAAATTTTGTGTTTGTCTGTATTTCACATAGGGAATGTTAATCCCCTATAACATAATTTTGCTATAGTTTCAAAAATATTCGAGTCTTTTGACTGACATTATAATAGAGTTTCACTGTATCTTAACATCCTCAGCATGTTTTAGTTCATTAACATCTTTATAAATGAAAATCATGGAAGTTTTTGTAGCACAAAATCTATATTAAAAATGTGATCACTATTAATAATATGAACTGCAGCTGTGACTAAACCTTGTTGCACAACTATGTTGGCAGTTCGCAAATGCTTTGAAAAATGCTTGTCATTTTTCAAAACATTTGCCAATCCCTTATATGATGTTTCTAAGCATGTATTACACTGTGCAACAAATTTGAACTTTTTTTTTGTCCTTTAGATGAAACTATGTGATTCTGTATAAACAAAAGGTGCTTGATTCAAATATCCAAACCAAAATAGTCCATCACATACCGTTTTTGCTGGAGACCCACTTCTCATATTTATACAACTAGTAAGCCCGGCAGTCATACGAAATGACCACTGTTCTAGATATTATAAATTGTAATTAAAATGATTTGTGCAAAGGTGTCTGCTAATTCAAACTGAATTACCCAGGTCAGGTGGCGAGGACGCCCCTTTGCTTAATGCCCCACAATACTATATATTTATTTACTATTTAACCAAATGCTTTGTGAAAAATATATATTTACCATCCAAAGAACTTATTGAAAATTTTATTATGCTTTTTAAAACAAAAGTTTTAACGAAACTGGGAAAAAGAGAGCTGCCACTCTAATAAGAAAAATATAAAAAGGGCAGATGATAAATAGATAAATTAGTAAAATAATTTTTATAAAAAATAGAACCGACTTCAAATTATAAATTGAGCTAAAAAGTGAAAAATAAATTAATTCTTTAAACAACATTGATGTGAGTTTTAAACATAGTTTTAGAAGTCGGTGTGAACTTAGGATAGATAAAATCTTTTGTAATCATGAATCAATTACAAATATATATATTTTTGCAGAATTAGCAACAGTTCCAAAATGAAGTAACAAATGGTGTAATGGTACTTAAGACTCATAATTTTGCACCGACTTCTAAAACTATGTTTAAAAGTTACATTGATGTTGTTAAAAGAATTAATTTATTTTTCACTTCTTAGCGCAATTTATAATTTGAAGTCGGTTCTATTTTTTTATAAAAATACTCTATTTTTTAAAAAATCCATGTCAAAGGGCAAATCTTCTTTGCATGAATGGCACTAAAAACTAATCATTTGTATGATAAATTCCGTTTTGAAGTTGATTTTAGCAAAACAAACTGATTGGATTAATTTTTGCTTCAGAGAAGTCTTCAGTCAAGCTCTTGCTGTAATTGCTTTTAATAACTATAGCCCAATGGCAACAAACACTTTTTTAACAATGACTTTTATATTTATTAATAGTTTTCCCAACAAAGAAAAATCAAGCCTTTCCAATTGAAATAAAAAATACTTATTTTTCACCCGTAACTTTTTTCTAAAAAACAAATGTAGTCAAAATGATTTGCAATATTTGAGTCAGACGACCCTCTATCGATTAAAGAAAAAATCATCAAAATCGGTTCATTTAGTCATAAGTTATGAGTGAAAAAACAAAACAAAAATACTACATTTCCCCCCATAATTTTTTCTAATTATCGAATATGGTCAGACGAAAGTACGGAACCTATGGGAAACCACCCTCGATTGATTAAAAACAAAATCATGAAAATCGGTTCGTCCAGTGAGAAGTTATGAGTGGACTAAGAATAATAATAATAATAATTAAAAAAAAAAAAAAAAAAAAAAAAAAAAAAAAAAAAAAAACGACATACATACAATATGAATGTATGTTGTATAACCTCCTTCCTTTGTGAAGTCGGTTAAAAAGAAAGAAAGGATTAAATTAAATTCACATGTACATTATTTCTTAACGAGATTGCAAATACAGCCAAGCCTCACTCAATATGTTAGATAAACGTTTTGATTATTATAAATATATTTGTTGCATTTGTTACAATAACAATGGTAACTGCATTGATTTGTTTGTTCACACGGCAACTGTAATTATACTGTTGGAAACGACGGCAACAATGCAAAAATAAAATAAAACGGGTCGTAAACATTAACCGTGCCGAATGTGGCCCCGATCCGTAAAATGGCCTGGGATTCTATAGCGGACAGACAGAATAAGCCGCTTATATATAAGATTTGGCTATAGAAGAATGTAACGGAGGTTTACTTATTGAAAACACAAACACTAAAATGATTTTTGGGGCTGTTTCATCTTGTAGGCATCTGTTGGTGTGCCCTGATAACAGATCAGCAATATTCAGTTCCTTACTTCTCTTCCATCGACTGCTGAAACGTTTTTCAAATACAGAGGTGTCTTGTCTAACCTTTCCCCATGCTCATCACTAATTGCACCAAGGTTTTGAGGAAATAAGCGTCTATGGAAGTCCAAAAAGTGTAGTTTTAATGACATATGGCAACCTATTAATACAAAATCGTTTTATCATGTCGCCAACAAGATTTTCGTAGTTTTCAGATTTCTCATTTCCAAGGAAATGTGAGCACACTGATTTAAAGGCCAGCCAGGCAGATTGTTTGGCTTCTGACTGTTTCTTTTCATGCTCTTCATCATGAAAGGACTTCCTTAAGTTGTGGGCCAATAAAAATCCTTCCTTTTACTTTTGCCTCACTTAAATTTTTGAATTTGTTCCTGAGATGCAAGAAAATCCCTCCTCTGTCCAGAGCTCTTACAAATAATTCGATAAACCAAGTTTAATGTGCAACTGGGGAAAAAGGCACATTGTACATTTACAAGTGGCTCAATTGATATGTTTTTGCCACTCATAATTTTAAAATTTCCTTTGTATTTGCAGAATATGCTACGGGAAAGAATAGGAAAAAAATACTTAGATGGAGGGGCACTGATAAACAAGTGCTACTCTGCTGAATTGTCAGTCCTGAATTGCTGATTGAATCATGTCCTAATGCTTGAAATAGTACATTCACATCACAGAAGCATACTATTTTTTCTTTCTCCGCGAAATAGTCTACAAAAAGCCTTTGTAGTCCTGTAAAAGACTCGAGACTTCAAGAAGTAGATAAAGCTTTTGTTGCCAAAAATGTTGCTAAAGTAACCCAAATTCATTAAAAAGGTCTCTAGAATGGCAACAATCTCACTGTCAATGAGAAAGATATAATTTATAATAAATTAAGTCGATAAATTACAAAAAGATGCACATTTATCCAGAAAATACGTAAAAAGCTAAAATTTGGAATTTCGGGAAAATGGTACGTGATAGGCAAAAAATAATTGCAGATTCCTAATTTTCAGCCTAAAATACATAAGAAACAAACATTTTCATCCAAAGGACATTTCTCGTGTTGCACAGTGTTATTATTGTAGGTGGTTGATATTTTGAAGTGTTGCTGCAAAGAAGCACTTTGCATTGATTTTGTGAATAAAACACATTTCCCCACCTGTGCCACTTTTTTTGTCTTCCAGCCTCAACACCTCACTTTACACTATACATTCCTATACAAAAAATACACATTTTAGAATGCTCGACCACTCCTCCAAATTTGTCCTAGGATCATTGAATTACTATATTACTATATATTTTAATGAAATATACAAAAACAATAAGGAACACAATTTGTTCAGTGTACACCTGTTTACATTTAAGTTTGAAAATTAAAAGAAATGATGAAACCTTTCAATTTTCAACTACTCTAAAATAAAACCTAAAAGCTCACCAATATTGATGTTTTCTTTGGCTGATGAGAAAAACCATGCAAGGATGTTGTTTTGCTTACAAAACTGTTTCAAGTAGTCACATGGAATTGTAACGCCATGAATATCACACTAAAAAGAAAGAAGTAATTTGATATGACAACCTTAGAAAATAAGAAATTTATGCATAGTGGTACATGATAGCGTATGCAAATTATTTTGTATTTTTATTGATTGTATTGCAGACAATTAATGTAATATATTTTCAAGATTTTTGCTACCTGCCACAAAATTATGTAACATAAACAAAACGTATATCTTGCATGTCTTTTTTTTTTACGTGCACGTTTTAATTTCTTCACATTTTTCTATAAAATTATGAACTCATAAAGGAAATTTTAGGTATTGACGATGTCGACGTTTCGCTAGACTGGAAAAGGGCCCCCACAAAAATTACTCTCAATTGGGCCCCGCAAGTCTTAAGGCTGGCTCTGCTAGTTCACTTTTATATTTTTATGTTACGTAAAGAGAGAAATTCCTCCATGAACTTCTTGAAAGAAAATTTAATATCTTTTGACTTGGATTCTTAACATTTCCAATAAAGATTTTAATTTTTAAAATCCTTTAGTCACAGCCTTGTCGAAAAATAAAAATGTAGAGTTGAACATAAAGTTGCCCATGATATGAATGGCTTAGTAGAGGGAAAGAATGATCATTATGACATTGCAAATATGCTTTTAAATTTTATTTAAAAAAATATTTTTAGGTATTAATTATGTGGTCAAGGACTATTTTATTTTTTCCTTTTATTTATTTGTTGACCTTTTATTTCAAAATGTTTTGCATAATGCATGACAATTATGTCGTTAATGTGAATTTATTGGTATATCTTTGTTTGTAGGTCTCAGAGCTTTTAATGCTGTTTTAAATTTATTTTGTGTTTCCAAATTATTCAGGGTTGATTCCTTTTATTTCATTAACCCATTAAATGCTGCCACGTGTTCCACCTTATTTTTAATTAAAGTATTGTTTTTTGCAGTGTATGGAGGAAATCCTCTGTTTTACTTGAATTTGTAAATAGTAATAAAATGATTAAAAGTTATACCATGTTCCCAAAATGGGAACTTTGGTGCCTAATGGGGACATAAGATTTTCTGTGCATTTTAAATTAGACATTTGAATTTCTGCATTTTATTGCATAAAAAAAGGCTACTTTTAGGATATGAAGCAATAAAAAAATAATTTACTAGTTCTTAATGCATATATTTTGTACACTTTCTTTATATATTAATTGATAAATCATTTTTTAAAAACATTGTTTTCTGTGAAAATATGCTAAACAGTTCTCGTGCAGCATTACATTGCATTTTTACAACTAAGTCTGAGTTTTTTACTGCCTTATTCATAATTCAAAAGGAGTTTTCATTTAAACTTAGATGTTTTTCCTTGTTATGAACTATTGTGCAACATGGAAAATAAATATGCTAGCCAATTTTATAGTTTTGTTACCCATTACTAATGACTACAGAAGGAGGTGGTTCGCTATTTTCTTTCGGATCTTAGAAAGGTTTCACGAAGAAAACAGGTTGGGAGCCTCTGTACTAAACCATAACAAATGGTTTCATAACAATTCCTTAAATAATAGAAAAACTTACATTTTGAACATACATCCATATCTAGCAACAGTGTGAGATTCTGAGCTATCAAGAGCAATATTGTTTATTTAAATGCTGTTTTTAAGGAAGAAAAGAAAATGACCCATTTTTTTTGGGGGGGGGGGGGGGTTCAGATGTCTGTCAGTCTTGTACATCAAGCACTCAATAAATTTTCATGTTTTTTTAATAATTATGTATCAACCTTTTATTAATTAAAGTACACACAAGCATTATATTTAGTGTAACGCCCTCTATATATATTTACACTTTTTCAGTTGAAGGTTGCAAAATGGTAAGTTTTTTGCTTGTTGCATTCAAGGCATTAGCTGTGGGTTATAGGGGAACAATGCATAAAAAATTATGTCTGTTTTAAACATATTTTGTTTAAAATTAACCGAAACTATTTTGGCCTCTTTCATTTATTGTTTTTTTAATTCTTGAAGTTATTGAATTATTGCCAATTAATTTTGGGTTAAAATTTTTTCAATTTCAAAATTGGCATGATATGTTATAATTCATTATATTGAATGAAAATCAGGAAGGAAATCTTCCAAAGCCTGAAAATTTTATTTTATATTAGTCACAACCATGTAATGTAAAAGTATTAATAAATAAAATTAATAATAATAATAATAAAACATCATATTTGCAAGTGTCCTTTATAGTATAATAGGAAACATTGAGGTTATGTGGAAAGACAAAGAT
Organism: Octonoba sinensis; assembly: GCA_038502835.1. Classification (NCBI taxonomy): domain Eukaryota; kingdom Metazoa; phylum Arthropoda; class Arachnida; order Araneae; family Uloboridae; genus Octonoba; species Octonoba sinensis. The sequence goes on from CM076600.1 coordinate 143,557,939, forward strand.
ATATGCACCCAAAGTAGATAATATATTCTTTTGTTTTGTAAACAAACTGCTTGAAAAATACCTTGCTGAGGCATAATAAAAACAAAGACGATTCTAATGTAACAAAATAAGAATTACCTTATTGGCAAGTAAAATCACAGGAAGAGGCAAACCATTTGATGTTACAACTTTTTCTTTAAGATCCTTATGCCACTAAAATAAAGGCAAAAACCTTAAACTAAATGTTGTTTTCAATAAACAGTAAGCAAAGTAGCAAATGTTAAATATAGATAACACTAAACAAATTTCAAAGTAAAATTATAATGGATAAATTTGATTTTGTCAAAACAGTTTTAGAACAAAACAAGAACAATGTTTAAAACACTAACATCCCACTATACCTTAAAAGTTCATATTTTACTTTTAGCTGTATGTAGAGCACTGGTCTTTACATATTTAATGCTGCAAATAAGCATAATGCTAGAATGGTTAACTATTTCCAGGGGTTGCGCCAGAGGAGATCCAGGTATGTTTTTTGACCCTTCACAAAATTTCAATCAATCAAAACGAACCCTTCACAAAATTACAATTAATCAAAACAAACCCTTCCCAAAATTACAGTAAATCAAAATGGACCCTTCACAAAATTCCGAGCTACTGAATCAGACTTTTACATAATTATTTATTAAAAGCAGCAAACAATAAGGACATTTTTATCACTAATGTTTATATTTTGTATTTCCACAAAATTATTTGATATTTTACAAAAATCCTAAAATTCACAAAAACAGGACCCTGTTGAAAATGCCAGATTGACCTCTGTTTGCATTCACAAGGTGCCTACTCTAGCTCAGTTACAAATTTCTCTCGACTTTTTCAAGTTTTCCGTACTTACGACAAAAAAAATTCTATGTGCAAAGCTTTTATGATATATCAGGGGGAAAATAAATAAAAACAATAACAAAAGTTTAAAATAAATTCCAATTGCAATGCTTGAAATAGCTTCTTTTTAAAAATTCTGTGCTCTGAATTCTATGTTCCTGGAATGCCAGCCATATAGTTACATTTCAAATTCTATGTTTTCTCCTGTCTCCTGATACTGGGAGTAAACTACTCCTTTCTTCTGCACATGAAATGGTGGCAATTATGTGACCTGTCAATTTAATGTCTTCTGGACACACTCTGTGAGTTCACACCTGTTATTTCTTCAGAGGGAGAAAAATCCAAATCTACAGTGGGCTATTACGGGACTTCACGTGCCAACAGGACAATTTCAGCTATACAGGGATCCTAAGAGCTGAATTATTCCTGATTTTCAGAGTTAAATTTTTATTGTTGAATTATACCAATCGTTTCATACTTCCATAAAATGTTCCCCTTTACAGTATAAAGAGGGAAGCTCATCTTTATACGATTTTTAAATATATATTATATTGTTGAATATATTTCTTCTGTAGCAGAATTTTCAGTTTTTTAATCAGCCTGGGATTGGTCCAATTCTTCTCCAGGTTTTCGTTTGATTATTGTTTATAATACAAATAACTACACCATTACCATCAACTTCAAGACAACCTATAGATACACAGAGTCACCTACACAATCCTACAAAACTACATAAAGATAAATAATGTAAAGTAAAAAGTTTCACCAGAGGTAGTACCTCAACTTAAAAAACCCTGAAATCTTTGGATAAAAATCAAACATTATCAATCCCCAGTCACATGTAGTGCCATAACTATTTTAACTAAAAAGGGGGAGAAAAAAGGATTTTCTGCCTTGCGAAAATAAAGAAAAAATTTTAATCTGAAAAATTTAATTTTGTTTGTTATAGTTGAATTTCAAAGACATGAAACATAAATTTTTTGTCCCTTTAATGTTTCAAATTTTTAGTAAATATTAATATCACTAAATAGTTAATTTCATAGGGAATCAAGGTTTGATAAAAATGTATTTCATTAACAAAAATATGAAACAGATAAAATGTGTCCCTATACTTAAAACTACTATTATCCGGAAGAATCATACAATCTGGCAGCGACCTTCCAGTGACACATCAGATATTGATTTTGCAGGATATCGACAGTGGTGTAGTCTTGAAAAAAAAAAAAAAAAAAAGTACGGGGGACGCTTATACATGCGAAGATAAGTAATTGAAATAAAAAAGTAGGGGGACGCTTATGTTAAAATTGAAAAAGTGTAGTGGGACAGTGTCCCCCCTTGACTACACCACTGGATATCGGACAATTGGTATTCTTTGTCGAATAGATTGGTTACGGACATCCGTCTGATGACTTTTTCTTTACTTTTGTGACAAATTAATAAATTCATGACTTTTTTTGGGGCTTTTGTGACCTGTAGGCACCCTGTTCTATACTTTTCTACTAAGAAAAAAATGCATTTTTTCAACTTGCAGTAATTGAAAAGATTTTTTTAATAGTTACATGCACATTATATAAAGAAAATATTACCTTTACCACAGAGTCCAGTGTAGCTATCCTAAAAGAGAACAGTAAAAGTTACCATCAATTCTAAGAAGTACAAAACAGTTCAAAATGAAATCATTAAAACTGAGCTAAACAGATTTTCATGAAAAAAATAATAAAAAAAAAACATACTTAAAGTATAAATCAAGCCATATGAGTTTCAAACTAATATTATTAACCCTTCAGAACTTGCACTGTGAGCAAAATACTCACACCAAGAAGAAAAAAAATCTGGTATTCTACTTCACAGGCAGAGGTGCTGCTCTGTCTAGCTTCTCCGTGTAATCTTTTCTTGCTGTTCCAATATTTCGAAATCATTAAGTGTCGCCTGGGGTGTTAGCTAGGCCAAACAATCACTTGTGAGTTCTGCTGAAACTTTTTTTTGAATGTGAGTGCTTTTCTTGTCAATCGAGAGCTCGCATGATTTACCAAAACTATTTTTTTTTAATTTGTTTCATCAAATATTAAATAATAACCTGCAATTAAAATTAGTTTTATTTTTAAGCACCAAGGGTTTAGACATTGCTACTTTGAACTTGTTACATGAAAATTAAAGTTTTATATTTGCCAAGTGTCGACATTTAAAAATATTAATGCATAATAGTATTCTTCTGAAAGTTGATGTAATAAATCAGTGAAAAACATTATATAAAGAGCACAAAAGATTATAAACAATGCTTAACCCGTTATCAAGCCATTTTTTTTCTAGTATCAGAAGCATTGAATATTCTTTGGATTTAGATTGGTCTCAAAAATGAAACTCCCCTATTTCATAAAAAAATAACACAATTTTTTACTCCCCCTCTTTTTTTGGGGATGGGGGGCGGCATGCCTCTCACACTCAAAAATTGATACACTTGATGGTATTCTTTGCAGTCTTTCCAAGTTTTGTCAATCAGTCAGTTTAAAAAAGCTTTCCATAAACATTTATAAGGTGATTACTTTAGTGGGAAGCATACTCCCTACCATCTAATAAATGGTTAAAGTGGAAATTAATATTGACGCTGATGAAGAAAGAAATAGCCAAAAGGAAAGCAATATGATTAATACAAATACAATAAACAAACTAGATCAAACTTGCTATTTACACACATAATAGCGAACTAATGGATTAATTAAATTTTAATATTAAGAGGTGCTATTCAGTACTGGTTGGAGTTTTCTGTCACGGGGCAAACCTTAAAAATGTCGTCTCCCTTCCATCTATTTGTTATTCATATTTCACATCGCTTAGGGCATTTATTTTTAGGATTTATCACAGGGGGGCCTCTGATAACCCCAAGAAATTTTTGTTAACGCTCCAATGGATTGAATTTGTTTCAACGTGGAGCCCTTTCAGCTCAGTTTGTAGAGCCCTATGAAGGGAGCCTTATCCCCCTCTCAAGTGAAGGTATGGAAACAATGCAAATGAGTAACCTTACCTTTCCAGGTTTAGTTGTAATAATTTTGAAAAATAATGTGGTACAAGAATTGAGGCTTATGTAGATATCACCTCTCCAGGTGGTCACGATAAAAAGAGCTGAAATCTAATACCAATGGAAGTAATGAAGAGCAGAAAAAGCTGATGAGAGTATCTATGAACCTAAACCATTGGCAAAATTGGAAATTTGTACATTACAACTAATGTTTCAAAATGGTTAGCAGAATTAGAGCACTCAAAATTTTGCTTGGAGGGGGCGGGGAGCAACAACCTCAGGATTGGGGAGACATACATTGATTTTACTGTGGAAACCCCTGATATTTAAAACCTCAAAATTCCGTAGAGATTTTTATAAACATCCCAAAGCTCCCAAATCGGTTGTAGTGTTTTTTTTACAATATTTACTAATCATACTAATTAAATTTAAAAAAAATTTCTTTTGAGAGGAAACTTTTCAAATCTGTGTCTCTTATTTTTACATGCCAGATAATCAGATCCTTGGTGTACCGAATTAAAAAAAAAAAAAAATCACTAATTTTTTTAATGTGCCCACATTTAATTTTCAAAAATATCATTAAACATCTGTTCAATACACTTTATACTGTAAGTCATTGATAAAATAATAAAAAATATCCTAAACTGAAAGCAGATGCTGAAAGATTGCTGTGCAGTTGCAACAAACGTTTAAATAACGCATGACACGTGGTATCAAAGATCAAAGGTAAATATGAGCTAAAATTACAAAGTATAATTTTTCAAGTCATAAAAAAAAAAAAAAAAAAAAAAAAAAAAAAAAAAAACACACCTAGCTAAAAAATATAACTGTTATCCATACAAGTAGTTTCTTACTTACCTAACCAAATCAAAAACAATGATGGCTGCTTGCCTAAAATCAAAGGAAAAGAAAGGTTTTTATTTCATAATATTTTTCAGATCACATAATAGACAGAAAACGAGAAATTCACATACGAATGCCTGTAGTAGGTACCAGTCATATAGCCAAATCTTTCATGTCCAGCTATGTCCCTGCAATTTCAACAAAAATAGTGCACAAAAAAATTAATTAAAAAAATAGATAAATAAATAAACAGGAAAATATGCCATCAATGAAATGATTTCTAATAAACATATGCACAACTTAGCTTACAGAACTAAAGGAAGACAGCATTTTAAGGCAATTTGAAAGGGAAAAATGTGAATTTTTAAAGAGGGTTACTTATTTATTGTGATGATTTTCTTATATTCAACATTTTGAGCTTGTGGAGTGGGTATATGTTTATGATGCTCTGGTTCACTTATCATGCTCAGGTCTTTATATGAAGAATTGTGTTCCTTTCAGGGTCATTATACTGAACATGGAAAATTATTACCTTAAGTTAAGTAAATAATTTTTAAAAATTTATTTCAAAAGTTGTTATAACATGATGGGATTGGTAGCACAGAGTTTCCCACCCCTAGTGGTTCATGTAGTGTTTGAAGGGGGATTGCAAAAATGATGTTGCAATTCTTAATTGCTAACATAAATGAAATAATGAAATTAAAAAATTACATATACTTATAATGACAAAGCATAACAATATTTTTTTTTAATTTTTATATACTGTGTACCCAATAGTGCGGGAAAGTTGCGAACAGGCATAAGAAGCATACGTACAAAATTTGAAAACATGTATTTCTGCTTTTGCCTTATTTTGAACATGCGAGTCATAAACTGGTACCAACAGATATTCATTGATTTATTTCAAATTTTGATCTAATGTTTCTCCTACCAGTTTCCACTTTCCTACGCAATTATTTTTGGCTAATTCCACACAAGTACAAGCAGAAGATACTAATTTATTAATTAAATTTCAAGTTTTGTTCTTACATTTATCACCGATTCTTAAAACTTTTCTGCATTATCGCAATGAGAATTTTGAATATTTCAATCCGAAAGTGGATCCGAAAAATATTTATTAATCGATTTAAAATTTTGCAAATTTTTCAACTTTTTTGCACGATTGGTAAAATTTTCTCCTTTTAAATAATTTTTTGTAAATATATATAGTTACTGCCCTATTAATAATTCAAAAAGAACAAATAATAAAAAAGTAATAATTAAAAAACATATATTCCTTTTCTAGCAGTCATTATTTTAGTTCTTATTTGAACTTACACGTTTTACAATTGTGTTTTTATTTCTTGTTATGAACATCTTATGTACATCATAAAAAATAAATGTGCTAGCAAATTTAAATATTTTTTTATTTTTTACTAAAGACCAGAGATGCCACTCTAATCTAAAAGTTTTCAGTAGTAACCTGAACAATTTTCAGTAGTTTTCAGCACTTATCAGTAGTTTATAATACCAGAGAAACATGGATGCGAAAACTACTCAATATTCAACCTAAAAGCCAAATATTTGCCTCAGCTGAACTTGGCGGCCACAGAATCCAAGAAAAAAAACCCCCCTGATAACTCCCTGATTGGGCTCCAAAAATTTCCTTGAAGTTATAATTAAATTGAGAGTTACACAGTGTCATTGCCATGTGTAATGACAGTATCACAGTGGTGAAACCAGGAAAAATATTTAGGGAGGGTGACACTACTTTTCCCACTGAACTTTGTGCAATTCCCCTTTTTTTCAGTGAAGGCAGGGGTGGTAGTAGTAAGGATTTGCATTTCCAGAACTTTCAAAACAATTTCCCGAACCTCAATTTTTTTTTCATAGGCACTGTATTTTTTGGCATATAAGATGAAATGTAATTTATCTTGTTGAAACTTATGAAAACTACTTAATTCAGACAGAAATGGAAAAAAGTACTTATTTTAACAGGGGTTGCAATGGAAAATGTATAAAATATAGGACAACAGGAAAATGGTACAAAAAGGGCATACTATTTTAATAAAATGTGTGGATTATTAAAAGAAATACAATTTCCTCTAAAAAAAATCATCAAAATGATGAAGAAAACATTACTAAAATTATTTATTGCATGTAATAAGACTGCAAGAAATTAGAACCCAAAAGCTCTTTTTTATTGATTCAGAATAAAAGCAGCAATTAACAATCTAACAGCAAACACGAACCCTTTACGAAAATTGCTATCGCAAAAATGAAACTCCATGTCATAGCTACAAATTTCCAATTGTAATTACAATTCATCCCCCTTCTTTTTAAAACATTTATGTCTAAAAATTCGCGGCAAAAAGGTTCCCGATTTATCTCTGAAAGGTCGACTTACTTTTCTGTTTATTTGTCTGAATGTTGGGGTTCTGCTTACATGCGAATTGACTTACACGCAAAGGTAAGATATTGATAAAAATAAAAAGGAATTTTATTTACTTACTTCATAATTAAATTTTAAAAAGAGTTAAAATGGAAAAAATACGATTCTTGTACAGGATGCAGAAAGATTGTGTAAAGAAAAGAACGCATACGTTTTCTTGCTTGCACGTGGAAAGGCCCACGATATTTTAAAGAACTGCAGAAATGAATTAAGAAATATGCATTACTAAAAGTTAAAGCAAAAAAAAAAAAATTAGGGCCAAGAAGCAAAATAAAATTTCCAGAATTCTACCACCCCTGGAAGGAGAAAATAACGTAATTTCCTAAGTAATATAATCTGCAACTCCTGAGAGTTTTATTATTATTTTTTTTAATGAAGATCGAATTTTGGAACACGACCAAAATTGGCGGATTGTCGGAAACAAACGCTGACACGCGTTTTTTTACGTAAGATTGCAATGTCTTCTTAACTCAAATACAAAAATAGTGACCTTTTTTAGTACTTAATCGGAGAAAGAGAGTTTTCAACCAATGGAAAATCGGCAATCGAGCTGACCACACGCAACGAAAGGAAATTTCGCAGACGAAACATCGGACGCTTGCCGGTTTGAATAATTTCCCCTGATATTTGGAGAAATTTTAAATATCCCCTGATATTTCCCAAAACATAAAGCTTCCCTGAGAATTCACTGATTTCCCGGTTATGTTTCCACCCAATAAGATTATTTTTCAATATAAAATACAAATTTAATTTCTAACTGAATTCGTTGATTAATTTCGGACCAAATAACCAAACGAGCAAGGGACGTACGCAACGTAGAAAGAAGAATGCAATAAGCAAAGCAACTGTTAATGCTAAAAGGATAAAAGCACGTGTCGTATCCCGCAAGTCAGCGAAAAAATCCGAACTTTGCCTCTGCTAAAGACTATTGAAGGGTGTTCGCAAGGAACAAAAGGCAGGGAACGACTGGTTTAGCATGAAGCTACATTCCCATATTGTTTGTCCATTGAGGATCAGCATGATTTTTTCACCGGTTTCATTTAGCTTTTGCCATGACAGCAAGACCATTTGACAGAGCCCGTTTTGGATCTGGGAATCTCGATATTTGTCGGACATCCAGAAAAGAACAGCCAATCAGAGGGAAATCCAGTAACAATGGGAATGAGTACAGAAAAACTTTTTTTTAGTGGTTCCCCCAGATGAGAGCTCTTTCTTTACTACGGGAATGGCAGGTGGCGTGCTCCGGGGTAATTTTGCACCTTCCAAGGCACAGCACGCACAAAGGGCACACACTCGAAGATAACTCATTTCTAACAATTGTTACAGTAGAGTTGTTATTTAGAATTATCTTAACATTAGACTTTTAAAATAAAAGCCTTACGCTTATCTGCGATAATGCTTTCTATTTCATAATCCCTTTCCCCTTGAAATTTTGCATTTTTTCACTTGTACATTATTAATATTAGTAAAAAAACATTTCAGGTGCGAGGTGTATGTACATAATTGTGAATAATGATCCATTATATGTACTTTGAAAATAAAAACTTATTTTTGTAAAAAAAAAAAAAATCCCTTTTAACTTTTTTCTATTTTTTTACAGCACATAAGAAGTGAAATGCACTATCTTTTTGCATACTTAAACATCATTGAAATTTTCTCTTTCAAAGTATTTAACATTAATCTCTAAATTATTTTTTCAGCATTTTATTACACTAGTGGAAATGAGTTGTCGAAAATGTTATAGTACAAATGTACTTCTTTTATACCAACAGAGCAACAAGGGTGTATTGAAGGGTTAACTTCCCTAAGGACCCTTAGTTTTAAGCCATATTGCCATACACAGACGCACAATCCTAGTTTGGTAACATCTATTAACATAAGGATTGTTATGACCTTCTTTCCCCCTCGATCAGGAGAAAGTTCCGGCTGCCCTTCTAAGTACTATTCTTCTAAAAATACAATATCGGTTCGACTAAGATTTAAAAATCTTTACAATGCAGGAATGCACAAAAAGCTGAAATAGTAAAATAATATTACTATTTTTTTCCGTTGCAAAAAGTGCTTGGAAGGGAGTTTCCCCTTTGCATGAAGATTTGATTTTTAGCCTCTGACCGCTATTTTATTTCACAGGGCCTTTATTTTTTCACTGAAGAAAGCATTTCAATTTTTGTTCAACACACATATCTGAAACCTTACTTATGTGGTGTCATATTTACAACAAAAATCCCTGACCTTCCATTACTCATTATACACTTCTACTGATTTTCCCCAGATTTTCTTTTGTGGGAACTTTGTAACAAGGATGTAAGTGACACTTAAATTGAAAACTAAATTTAGAAAAACTAAACCTGATACATAAATATAACATATTAAGGAAGATAAAAATAACCCCGCAGAAAAGCCCACTATCTTCACACCTGAAAGTAATATCCCCCTTCAAAGAAAAAAAAAAAAATTCTAGATATGCCACAGGATATTACAAATACAGAATTTTACTACTTACATTGAAAAAAATATTCATTAAAAATTTATAGTTACAAACAAGTATAAAATAACATATATAAATAGCACTAAAGCAGGAGCCAAATTATGATATTGGTACCAAAGTTCGAAATTATATTTTCATAAAAGAGTAAAGAGATGACATAGCAGAAACAAGAACTTACCACAACTGAAGAGTTATTAAAGTGTTTTCATCCCACTGTAAGGATTTGATTGCAAAATCCACACCTATTGTAATTTTATAATTTTGAGTAAATGTTCCTGAAAAACAATGAAAGAAATTATTTAATTTTAATTATTGTTTTAGAATTTAGATAAAATTTTCCAAACCAAGAATAAAATCTTTTTGGTATATAGACTGAAACAGTTTTAGTGATTGATCAAGAAAAATTTGTTCTCAGGATTTACAAAAAGATTGATAAAGCTCATTTAGTTTAATAATATTTATTTATAATTTATCATTATTTTAAAGACACAGTGAGATAGTTAAGATAAATTATGTTTTTTCAAAATGAACAAATTATAAATTTATTTTGAAACTAACAGCACATAAAGAGAGAACTATGTATTTTATAATAGAACTTCTGTTGAAATATTAATTTTCAATTGTCATTTTAAGCAGTGAATGTTTATGTTAAAATGAAAGTGGAAAATTTACTTTACCTCAATGTATGAGATAAAGTGATAATTTTCTTGATCCTTCAGTTGAAACTATTGCTTAATTTGCATGGAACATGTGAGGTCTCAGATTCTTTTCAATTTTATGTAAAGTTTTACATAGCATTACATGCCATTTAGATTATTTATGCATTCACCCCTTGAACTGAAATGACGAGTTCAGCTCATCATGAACTTTCTTGAGAAAACTGATCATGACGAGCTGCACTCGCCAGAAAATTCATATAACAATGAAACAAATATTATTTTTAATAATAGCAAATTATTTGAGCAACATTACTGTACGTTTCTATATCAATCCCTCCTCTTAAAACTAAGAAAATTAAATTGTCCTGAGCAGTGCTGATTGAAAATAAATTGCAGTTCAAGGGGTTAAAAGAACTTGAGAAACAAACTACAGAGCTGCTACATTTCTTTCCAAAAAAAGTTAAGCCTTGGTGGTAACTAAAACAACCAGCCATTTTATGCAGTTATCATGGTCTAAACAGACCAAAAATAAAGAGCAGGTATGCATTACTTTACAACAAATAGTGAGAGATTACCTTCAGTATATCTTCTAATTATAGCTGTTTTACCTAAAGGAAAAAAAAAATATTAAAATGGAATTGCAAAGCTCAGTAAACAAACAGTCTGTCTAAATAATTGCACTAAGGGGGATGAAACAATCATGCAATTAAGCGTTTACTAATTCTACAACTAAAGAATCCAAGAAATGCAAAGAAAATTAGTATACAAGTGCACCTCAATAGGAAGAGGTGCTGATTATGCTTTGGCACCAATTGCTACAAGGAAGTGGCACTTTTTGATAATTTAAAAAAGTATTAATACGAAAGACATAGAAGAAAAATCTGGATTTACTTCTGCAGGAATATTGGCTAAAAATATGGATCTAGGTTAAATATTTAGTTAAGATACCTATTCTTTGAGCAAAATTGCCTTTTTTGTATCCTCTATCACCACATAAAGTTTATGAACCTGGTGCTGGATAACTTTGTACTTTTTATTTTTCTTTCTTTTATTTTCTTAAGTGGATCAGGGGCTTGAAGGGCGGGTCAGAGGAAATTCAGGTCCGTTCACACAAACTTTACGAAATTCCAATCACTGAAAGCAAAACCTTCACAGAATTCCAGTCTGTCCAAAACAAACTCTTCAAACAATTCCGAGCTACAAAATTGCACTTTCCACAAAATTTTTTATTAAATAAGCGGCAATTTTTTTTTATCATTGTATGTTTAAATTTTTGAATTTTCAGGAAAATCTTTTTAAAATTCAAGCACTGGATGAACCCCTGCAAGTGAATGCCATTTGTAGAAATATAAAAAAATTAAAATTTTAAAAAATATTTCTATAAATGTATTTTAATTGCACAATGTAGTTACTGTCATTATTAAAAAAAAAATTAATGACAGAGTTTAATAATAAATGTCTTTTTACCTGAAATTTCCTTTTTTTTTCAATATATAATAATTTATTTCAACTTTAAATCTTTTGCATATTTTAAAGCACCTTTATTTTTTTTATGCCTTTTGAACCTTAACTAGTTCCCTGATCCAAATAAAAATAAAAACTATTTGTCAAATAAATTACATAAAATTAACATACCCATCTTGAAACAGAGGAGAGTGTTTAAATTTTTGCCATGAGTAGTGCTGTAGGAAAACACTAGTTAAGTTAATTAGGATTATGCTAAATATTTTGTTAACGGGAAGGGAAATACTTCAAATCACTGTTTTTCTTACTCTTCTCGCCTTGAGCAAAATACTTTTTTATTTGTAATGTCAAATGTATGCTAGAAAAAAATTAATGAACATAGTTCTTTATTATTGCAAGTTTCAGTATTCTGAATTATTTTAAAGTAATTAAATTCTTAATGTGAAAATCAATTTTAAGTGAGAAGTATGGGCTTGAATCTGTAATAGAATAGCTTCTGATATTTATTAAGATAAGGTATTGCGCTCGCATATAGAAGAAGCCGAATTTGATTCCTTTCTTCCAACCTCGATTTAATTTCCTTCTCCTTTTGTGTTGAAAAGAATTGATTGTGTACTAGCTTTAATGTTAGGCGAGGGTTTAATGAGAGAGGCTGACGAAATTAAGCACACAAACCCGAAAATGATATTCTGTATGGTAAAATACATTCAGGTTGTGTGAACAAAATAATTCCGAGTCTAATTTTACACAAATTAACAATAGAAACAATAATAGACATAATATAGGTGCAAATTGTAAATTGCATTGTGTCTAATTGTAAAAGGCAATAAAAACCTGATTTCTTTAAGCCCTGGTAATATATTTCATAACTTTAGAAGTAATTATTATTTTTTTTTGAATTTTATAATATTACTCTTGCTCTTCAGATGCCTTAACATGAAGCATAATTCACTGAACAATTCACAGTAATCATGATCCAATCATTTCATGTGCTCTAATTTTAATAATTGTATTTTAGTTCTACTTAATGAATACCATCCACACAATAAATAATGCAGGATGATAAAATGTAAAACAAAGTTGCTTAGAATTTAGAACATGAATCTTTGAAGAAGTTTTATCCATGCTCCATAATACTTTAAGATTTTTTTCCCTTGAGAAATATTTTTTTTTCATCTTAGAAATTCTCAATCAATTAGGTACAAATTAAAATAAGAAGTTTCAGTTTTTAGTAATGGATGGAGTGAACATATGATTTTACTAAATAGGTAAATTTAAAAAAAAAACAAGTTGTTATTTCATTTATAAAATTGAAAAATGAATAAAGTGCATTCAATGTAAAAAAGTGAACACAAATGTTAGATTTTTTTACAGCTTTCAACAATAAAAGAATTCAGATTAAATTTGTTCATTTTTTAATATTATCCCTGGTAGAGTTAAATTTCATTTGAATGATGCATTCGTATTAAAACTTTGCTCATTTTTATTATCATTAAAAAATATCAACTACAGTGAAAATAGCTTAAAATGTGTTTTTGTATAATGTTCAACATGTCTTTCTATTTTTATAAGTGTAACATAATAAATATCCAGTCTTTAAGGTCTGCTTAAAAACAAATTAGAAAATCCGATTTAAATAACAAAAATCTTATTTTCATTTAAAAAAATCTGGTTTTTTATTAAAAAAATCCCGAACTCTGACGCTATCCCACCTCAACTACACCAGATTTGTATGTGACAAGTGATAAAAACTGGTTTTTTATTTAAAAAAAAAGGAGGATTTTTTTTACAACTCACCAACACCATAATCACCAATAACTAATATTTTAAACATCAGTTCTTTCATCTCATATCTAGAACCATTTTGGTCTTCTGTGTCTTCTGAATAAGTAGAAGCAGGCACATAATGATTCATTCTTAAACCTACAAAAAGAAAGATAACTCATGAAAAAAATATTAACTTTTACAACCTTTAAAATATCTTCATAAAACTATATTGAGCAAGGAAAAAGTTCACTAAGCAAAGCCTTTCTTTAATATGAAATAAATAATTAATAAAATAATGCTTATGCTTACATTAAAACCTGTCATTTCTATTCCACTTCTGGGAGAAATTTTCAGTTGTATTGCATTCAAAACAATACAGAAAATACATTTATTTTAGATAGTTTTAGATTCCTAACAAACAGAATTAAATCATGCATCATAGATTAATGTGTGGAATTGGTCTTTGACTTTGTGAAGACTTTTAAATTTTGAAAATACTTTCTATTGTTTACAATGATTTTCTTGAAATTTTAATATTCGGCCTAAGACATTGGCTGAATATTTAATTTCAGCCTAAAAGAAATGGCCGAATATTCAGCCAAATCACTATTTGTTACATCCCTAATAGAATTGATACTGTGCTGGGAAGGAAAACCTTTACAATGAATACACAAAGCGCTGAAAAAATAAAATACATATTGCTAATTTTTCCCCCTTCTGAAAATCTGCAATCCCCTCCATTTATACAGCTTGGAGAAGACTCTCCTCACCTACTTGAAAATTTAAATTTTAGCTCCTGATATATAGGGGAGAGTGTTGTACCTTGGGACACTGGCAATTTCTAAAAACCTATTGGCAACATTAACATTTTTTTTATTTCTAATTGTGACCTTAACCAGCAGATAGCATCACAGTAAAAGGCAGCATTAGAAGCACTAATTGATGACTTGGTGAGAGAAAGAAAATTTCATCACTCAAAAGTAAATATCTTTCTCATTCTAATTTCATTTACTGAAATAGTATTTGTAAAACTATTCCACTGAATTTTAATTGGATATTGAACACAAGATTTTTAAATGTTTTGGTTATGAGAAAGTGATGATACTGCATTTTGATTGACCACCATTTTGACTTTATTTAAACCATGTGATGATTGTACCTTGGGACAGTAAACCGTGTTGTACCTTGGGACATGTCTCAAGGTACAACCTACACATGGTTCTTAATAATTTGGATATATTTTAGTATAAAGAGAGATATTCTAATCAAATGCAGTCTTTCAAATACAAGAATTGTTAGAATATGATGCTATATTTTAGTTCAATAATGTTACGAATTTGTCAATGTTGTGGTGTCCCCCAACACTTTCAGACTACATGATTTTACTGTGAAACCAAGCTAGTTATGTTGAAGTAAATAATGACCAAAATAAAGTTTTTGATTTTTCGTATAAAATTGGTTATATATATGACTGTTGCATGAATCACGAAGTATGTCACAAGGTACAACAGGGTGTTGTACCTTGGGACAGTTTTCAGTTACTACTTAAAATGGCTGGCATTTTTTTCATTTTCAAACTGTTTGAATTTGAAAAAATATATTATAGAGGAGAATGTTGGTGTATTTAAATAGTGTCTTCAGATTTTAAATCTAATTTTAATTTTTGAAGTTAAAAATTAAAATGTGAAAAGTGTCCCAAGGTACAACACTCTCCCCTATTTCTTAATTTTGATCGCCAAGCCAACTACCGAAAAATGCGTTATCGATTTACTCTTCTGGTTAGATCCAAGAAATGGGATATATGCAGTTATACAGTAAAGTAAACTATTATGTGAAATTATAGCTTTTTACAATGCAAGATGACTAAAAAAAAATCTTTCTATTTTCTATTTGTGCGCTGCTCTCCTAATTTCTAGTAAAAATAGATGTTGAACATTTCAAAAAAGTTAAAAAATGGGATTTCACATAGCGTATTAAATATGTAAAGCTATAGTGTGTTTAATAATTTGGCCTGGGACTACTGACTACATAGATAAATTCACTCACTGAATAAAATAGCAACTTTTTTACACTGGGAAGTATTATAAGTTCTGAACTGTGAAGAAAGCAATTGAGTACTTTCAGTTATTATTGAACTGTAATTTCATTTAAATTACAACTACAGGAGGAAAAAAACTGTGACACATTTTTCCAAGGTCATATACAAATCTTAAAGTTGATGCTTACAAATAGCATATAGAATTTCATAAGTTCCGAGAGCTTCTGATTACTTAAGGTGAAAATAAATTAATTGATGGAAGAAATCATGCTTATTTCATAAACTAGATAAAATCTCTCGATAAATAACAGGAAAAATGATAACTATTTGATTAAATTTGAGCAAAATTAAGTACATGTTAAATTTTAAGAAAGTTAAAACAGAACGTAAGGCAGCGATCACGACAAACAGTTTAAATTAAACAAAACAGCTTTTTGTTTCAGCCGTATTTAGATCAACAAAAATAACCATAAAAATGAAAACGAAATTTTAGGTACACAAAAAAATGTCAATAAGATCCTAAAAACTTTAAACCAAAATAAAAAGCTCAAGATAGGCTGATAATAACTTGTTCATGTGCCAAGACGTACAAGGAAAACAACACGTTAGACTGACATTTCACGATACTTCTTTCTTTCAAAACTTTCAAATGCTAGAAATATAATAAAAGTAGAAACACTTACGACAGATCAGAAATAATTCGTTTGTTCAATAAATAAAAATCTCATTTGTTTCGTATTAAGGGAACTTTTATATCGCCCGCGTCCAAACAATAACAACACGCTAGCACCTAACCACACTGTTGAACTCAAGTTCTTGTTGAATGAGTCATCATCATTGCCACCACAGATTCGCGGAAATTCAGAAAATCGTGCGAAAATTTCCTGAGTTTTGAGATGTTGCCAAATGCAGAAAAAAATCAATATTCATTCATACGGTTCTTGTTTCGTTTTGAAAAGCTGCTTCATCTCAGATTTTCACCCATTTTAGGCCAAACATAGACATTTCATAATTATTTTCATTGAAATATGCTTAAGTTACATTCATTGAGAAAAACAGAAGCAAAAAATTTCATGTATGAAAAATATTTTATTGCCGAATTATTAAGGTGCGTCCGGAAATTCCGGAGCTCTGGGTGTTTGCTCACTCATTACAAACTAAACTATCTTAGAGTTTCTTCATGGAAATAATCCATTCGCTCTCATAAATAACGTTCTATATTGTATACAGCTTCTTTGGAATCAAATATATATTTTGTACATTTAAATAAATACCTAAATATTGCATAAAATTGAAAGAAATAAAATTATTCATTTATATGCTTTCTTCTTTAAAAAATAAATTTCATTGCAGATATCCTAGATTTTATTACGTTATATTTGTGTTCTCGCGAACATTTTGCGAATTTCGGGCCCTTTTTTTACTCTACGACCCTATAACCAAAAGGAAGAATTGCCTTTTTTGCGATCTTTTATCGCGCTTTTTTTTGGCTATGTGTTCGCACTATTCAATTGTTATTAAAAAAATATTTTTAAAATAGTATAAAGCGTAAACAGAGTTAAGGTCTCAAAAAAAGTTTTCGGACACCAACATTTCAATGGGGTCCCTTTAAGCCATCCCGAATCTAATCAAAATTTAGGAGGGGGGTTATTCCCAACCCCCCCTATCGACGGCAGTGGATACTTCGGTCTTTTCAACTGCTGCATAGATTGTTTAAAACAAAGATAAGTAACAAAACATTTCAAGACACATAATATATTTAATCCCTTAATATTAAGTTGTAATTCTGTCCTTTAATTTAATATAATAAGTTATAATTATGAAATTCAAAATTTTCCGTAAAAAAATTTAAATAGCCTTATTAATGGATGACCAAATTACTTAAATTTTCGTATTAAAAAAAACACAGTGGTGGATCTAAACGGTAAGCAGACTAATAAGCGGCGGCGGGTCCCGCGCGACTAAAGGGGCCCCGAAAGTTTCACCTTTTAGTTTTTTTTTTTCATAGAATGTTTTTATATATTTATGAGTGGAGGCGGAGGCTTTAGGAAATGCCCGATTTTTTTTGACGATTCCAATCTCCAATACGTCAGGAGAAAGGTCTTTTTCTGTGTTAAAAAGAGTCAAGAATAATTTAAGAACTACCATGGGGAGGAGAAATTAAATAAATTAGCAATACTGTATATAGAACAAGACATTTTAAGCAATGTAGATTCTGGCAAGATAATTGATGATTTTGCAAAAATGAAAGTTAGGAGGAGCTTTTTGTAACTATAAATAGAATTTTATATTAATGTGTAAATAAAAGTGAATATTTTTATAATGTATTTTTATTTACTAACTAGATGTACCCGGCCACGCGTTGCTGTGGCTCAGTATGGTTCAATGGAAAAGCAAGAAAAAGCACATATATGTTTCATTTGACAATGCTTGTTGTTTCATTGTCTGAAAATATAGATTGTCTGGTTTACCCATTCTAGAACACGCAATATATAATTGTCCACGTGTGAAGCAATCCGTGTCTAGATCTAAACTGCTCAATTTGATTGATTGGTCTTGAGCTTTATATACATATTTTTTCACAATTCTTGGCGGGCCATTTTTTTTTTTTTTGTCCTTCCATTATCTGCGAAGATATTGATATTGTCTGGCTCGGCACATTGAAAAATTCCAACATAAACCTTATCCAAACAGAAGAAACACAAACACAAAAATTATAAATTAAAAAATTGCCGTTCAAAATAAATAATCTGTGTTTTAAAGTTCCCTTAATCGTCAAGTTCAAAAATAATTAAAAACTACTTCAAAATTTTAACATCAGAATGAAAATAGCTAAATGAAACTGTTAACATTCAAAATAAGTACTCTTTGTTTTAAAGTTCCATTTAATCTTTGAGTGCAAAAATACTAACAAATACTTCAATACAAACGGAAAAAACAATAAAAAAATTTTTGGAGAAAATAGAACCGACTATAAACTATAAATTGCGCTGAAAAGTAAAAAATAACATTATTGTTTAAACAACTTCGATACGACTTTTAAATATAATTTTTGAAGTCGGTGCAAAATTATGACAGTCTAATTATAATTACATCATGCGTTATTTTACACTGAAACTGTTGCAAACTCTACGCTATTTATATTTGTAATTGGTTCATAGTTACAAAAGGAATCATGCATCAAAATCCATTATAATTTTGCACCGACTTCAAAAATGATATTTAAAAGTCGTATCGAAGTCGTTTAAAGAATAATGTTATTTTTTACTTTTCAGCGCAATTAATAGTTTGAAGTCGGTTCTATTTTTTCCAAAAATTATTTTATTTTATTATTTTTAGTGTGAATACATTTTTATATAAATACTCTATTTTTAAGACATACATATCAAAGGGGAAACATTTGAGGGAATGACACTAAAAACTAACTGTTTGTAAGATAAATTTCGTTTTAAAACCGATTTTAAAGGGTCACTGGAGCAAGCAAACTGATTGGCTTTAATTTCTTCTTCAGAGAAGCCTTCAGTCTATTTCTTGTCATAATTGCTTTTAATGTAACAATGAGTTTCATTTTTATTAACAACTTTCCCAACAAAGACAAATCGAGCCTAGCCTTTCCAATTAAAATGAAAAAAATAAATATTTTTCACCCACAACGCTTTTTCTAAAAAAAAAACAGATGTAGTCAAACTGATGCGCGATATTTGAGTTAGACGACCCTCTATCGATCAAAGAAAAAATAATCAAAATCGGTTCATTTAGTCAAAAGTTATGGATGAAAAAGCAAAAAAATCACCACATTTCAGTCTCTTACTTTTTTTTATAATTATCGAATATGGTCAAACCAACGATCTTCTACTCGAAAAGATTGGACACTCTGGTAGAAACCTATGTTAAATGCTTCGGAGCAGAGGGGTCTGAGAAGTATAAGTAAAAAAGCAACATTTAGGATGAGATTGGCGAGAGAATCTTGGCGAAAATCATACTGAGGATGACATTGCGGCAGTAAGTCGCCAAAGTGGATGCACTGATCCTTTGAGGCACGCAGTCCGAAACCCCGGGGGTCGGATCCTGTATCAGAGAGGTAACAAAACGGAAGGGGCCAGAAAGCGCTGAAATAGCCTGAGGTACGTTGTTCATGGTCGACCCTTCTGCTATTATTAGGCGAGTGTCAATCACTTCTTAACGAGCTTCACATAGTTAAAATATATAAGGGAAAATAAAGGCAAACGCGAAGTGTTCCCAACTGTCAGGATGAAACCTATTTGCTCCTGTTAAGGAAGATTCGATAAGTTGCTTTCCTTTTTGGAAAAAATTCAATTACAGAAGAAATTTTGTTGCTGCTGCATGTAAATTATAGTACAAAGCGCTGCCGTTATAAAGTCACGAAACAGGGAGGGTAATTTTATCGGATTAAAAAAATTGAAAATACTTTAGATGACGGCAGTCGATTAGCGAAAGGAGTGGGGGATCTTTAGCTTCCTTCAAAATCGGAAGTTTAGACAAACGTTTTTTCTTCAAAAAGTACTTTTAGTTTACATCGGGGGCCGCGCCCCAATTCTGTCTGATGGACATCCAATGCTGAATGCTGGAGCAATTTGAAACACGGATTCCCGGAAAATGATTTAAATATTTTAAAGTATTGTTTCAACATACAAATATAGTAAAAAATAAATAGAGAAAATTCTAATAACAAATTTCTTCTGTGTTTATTCTTTTACGGCTCTTAAAATTGTTGGGCTTTGCTTATCAATATGTTTAAATTCTGTTTTGGTCAAATGATCAAAACCTCCTCTAACGATTACATTTTTTTTTTCAAAATTTTCTCTTATGGATGTAGTTTTAAGTTGCAGTTCCGAATTTTAAAATTAATTTTTTTAACTTAAATACAATCATCATATAAAGAAAAAAAAGGCTTCATTAAGAGTAAATGCACAGGTTTATCTCCAGAGCTCTTCATTCATTAAAAATTGAGATCTGCGTGAGCAAAACAGAAGAAAAAAGTACGCCGAATTTCAAATTGAACAATTATAAAACTACAATTCGCATCTATAAGTGTTTTTTATATCAGCTTTTCCACCAGAAAGTTCTCTGTAACTTATTATTTCCAAGTTTTCATTGAAAGGTTTTCCCCCGTAAGAGTTCGAACGTGCACGCAAAAATTGTCTCAGACATTAGCGGCAGAAGCGAAGGGAATCGTTATTTTATCAAGTATTAGAGGAGTATCTTCAAAAATAAAACATTAAGCCAAGCCGAAAAATTAGCCTAGTGAAGCAAACATTTATTATAATCATGCCGGCTAACGGGATGTTGCCTGAATAGCTATTTAAAAAACGCTTTGAATTCCAGTCTGTTGAATTCACATTCCTGTTCCCTTAGTATTTGTTTTTGGAGAAAAGCTGTCAAAGCTTGAAAACATTTTCAGCTGTATTCCCATTTTTCAGATCATTATTTATATCATATTGTATACTGCTGCTGTTATATTACGTAGTGTTTTTATTTTTACTGAATATTTTGATTGAACAATTTTGTTTATTTTAATAAAAAATAATGCTACTAAGTAACATTAAGTCTTAAGTTTATTAGGATTAGATTTAGTATCTCTCAAAATTCCTATTCATTTGTCTTAATGGTTTTCAAGACCTACACCTACTGTTTTTTATAGTTCAAATTTTATTAGTTGTTACCAGTGGAGAACCTGGAAATTTCTGAAAGCCCTTTCCTGCGTACAACATTCGCTTAACTTGGCTTATTTGTCCCCCCCCCCTCGTTCCTAGCAGCATGAAAGCGCCCGACAGAACCCTTGAAATGGTGGCGACAGAACCCTTTAAATCAGGGATATCAGGGAAGTCTGGAAATTTTTTCTTTGTTTTTGATTTATTCCAGGGTTCCAATGAACTTATCTGTAATCATTAAAATGATTCAACGTTCCCTTATTAAAAGTTAATTCTGAAATTATTTTACTCAAAAAAGTTAATTTTAATTGCCGTTTTTCATAAATTTTTGCCCACATATGAACAAAATGTGATCTTTTTGCATCCGCAATGGGAACTGGACTTTGTAAGTTTTCGATGTTTCTTATGCTTTGCTAAAAGGTAAACAATTTTTTTCACCAAAACTTTAATTTGAAATTTTTAATCAAAATTTCGTGAATCGTGATCGTAAGGAAGAACTTTCAAACGTCAAAAGATAATACCTCTAGTTTTATTTTTATTTAAATTTCTTTATGCATGCGTAATCCTTAACATCGTTTAAAATACTTGAAATAAAGGTGGAAACTGTTAAATACTATTTTTAAATTTGAAAAATTCAGAAAATAAAAGTAATTAACTATGCACTTATGACGATAATGTTTTTTCTCTTACACACATTCAGTCATCATATAAATTGCTTCTGCGCAGGAGGAACATGTTAAATATTTGCAGTTAATCGCAAATAAATAAATAACTAAATACATAATCAAATGAAAAACTAATTTAAAAATCACTTATTTAATTTCTTATTCAGCACGTATGTGAAATGTTTGAATAAATTCTCATGCTGTAGATTGAGAGATTTACCTATTTCATGAACTGAATTTTTTGACACGCTAGCATTAATCCTAAAATGTTTAATTTTATTGTCAAAAGTCTTTTCTGGAGCTTGGTATTTCCTAATATAATTAAATGCTTTTTTAATCTTTAAAAAATGCATACATTTCTTAATAAAATTTAACTATTTCAAAAAAGTTTGAAAGTTATGCATGTTCATTTTTCTTTCAAGCTATTACTCTCACCCGTCAAATATTTATTAATTATTTTGTTGCATAGTATAAAATTCAATTAAATAGAAGTAAAATTAAGAAAAATGTTTTGTTTTTAGAACATTAAATTGATAACAAGTGACAAATAATTAAAAAATGCATCTTGTCCTTCCATAAAACTATTATAAAACTAGGTCGATACTTGACTGCAGAACTTTTGTGCAACAAACTCTTTTGGCTGTAACTAAATGTAGTGTAGAGTTTCGTAAAGAAAACCAGAAACGGAAATGAAAATGGTCGATCAGTTTTGTTTGTTATTTCCCTTCATTTTACTCTCAATCACTTAGGTACACATTTCTGATTTTGATCCAGTGAAATTTTAAACATATGTTGCAAGACGATCGCACAATGAGCAGTTATTTAACGGTGGGGGCAGTGAGATTAAAAAATATACACATTAATGAAAATCAACGTGTTGCTTGGGGATGTTGATGTTAACTTTATCTTAAAAACATCATCAATCCATGAACATTTTCAGTGCCGGATATAGGGTGTGGGGGGGGGGGGGGGGCAATGTCACCCTGGAGGCACTTCTGGGAGGGGGCAAATTCAACTGTGATGCAAAAAATAAAAAGGCAAAGAAAAAGAAGAAGAAAAAAAAAATAAAATAAAAAATGGGAAAATATTTAATTAAGAAAATTTAAGTTTTGGAAAGAGAATTAAAATCCTGGTTCAGAGCTCTGATTTGACCATTGACCGGCTACTTTGATAACGATTAAAACAGATTAATACAATTATTTATTTGTTTAAACTGTCGGAAACTAAAATTTAGGTATTCTCAATATGTTGCGTTGTTGATTAGTCGGCCGCTCCTCTGGGGGCGCCCAAATTTTGCAAATGTCAAAATTTAAATTAAAAAAAGTCAAGGGTTTTTCCCCTTGTAACAGCGAAATATAATTCATGCTATGCTTAAACAATAAAATAGTTTTTCTTTTCCAAATTTTCAAAGCATCCTTTTGGGAAGAGGCGGGAGGTCGGAGGGGGAAGGAGATCTTGTAAGTGTCGTTTGGGAAGGGGGGGGGGGGAGAAGGCAGACGTGTGTCTTTTCGATATGGACGTTAGTAAGAGGGGGGGGGGGGTCCTGCTCCCTGGATTAAAAAAAAATGCTCATTTTGTTTTGAATTTCTATGAATATTTTTATGAGTAAAATCGTTTAAATTTTAAGCAGTTTTGTTTGCTTTTTTCCCTAATATTTTTGCAATCCCAAATGCATCTCCTAAGGCCTCAAAATTTTTTTAAATGGGGGAGAATCCATCCCTTCAACTGTCAGAATTTCACATACACAGTTAAGGGGGGGGGGGTGCGCTCTAATGTTGAGATGAAAGGGCCATGTCGTGGGAACATTAAGAAAGTTTTCTGGGTTTATCAGTGGCTACCAAGTAGAAAATCCTCAAAAAAAAAAAAAAAAAAAGCCCAGTACATAAAAGTTTATGAAATGTGAGTAATAATTGGATGGAGAGGGGGGGAGGGATAGTTTTGTCTCGCCTCGGAAAACTTCAAACCCGGTACTGACCTTTTTCACACATTTGCTTGAAGTGAAAATTTGAATAAGATATACTTCATATTGTATCTAATAAAATAAACAGTTGAAGAATACTCAATAATACTGATAGTATTTTTATCTCCTAACTTGAATCTTTATTCATGTTTCCTTTTTAAACACAAAAGGGTGAGTAGCGAAAACAAGCCTATTATGTGTATTCGTACTCAAACGACCCCACATGTATAAAAATACAAGTGTAATGCTTTAGCTCTTAACACAGCTAAGAAAGAAAGACCAAACATCTGTTTTCATTTTGCGGTTTGCCTGAGAGCAGCAAAGACCCCGGAAGATGGTACGATAATGATAACGACCTACCCCCCTGAACAACTTATAATTTCTAGGAATTCCGAGCGAAAAGCTATGGCAAACCTTTCGCCAATTTCCAAGAAAGATCAGTTGAAGTTTGGCGGCAAATGCATGCGAGCTGCCCTAAATGTTTGTTTTTTTGTTGTACACCTCAGACCTGCCACGGTTGTTTTCTGGGCAATACCGAAACCGAAGTGTCCCATCTTCTTCTTTCTACCATCTTTGGTCAAACCAAGGTATGGGACCAATGGGAAACCACCCTCGATCGATTTTTAAAAAAATCATGAAAATCGGTTCATCCGGTAAGAAGTTATGAGTGGACAAAAAAAAAAAAAAAAAAAAAAAGACATACATACAATATGAGTGTATAACCTCCTTCCTTTCTGAAGTCGGTTAAAAAAATTTTAAATCAAAAGGAAAATAGCTGAATTAAACTGTTGCTATTCAAAATAAGTAGTCTTTGTTTTAAAGTTCCCCTTAATCTTCGAGTGCAAAAATACTAACAAATACTTCAATACAAACAGAAAACATTATTAAATCAAAATGAAAATAGCTGTACCCTGCCAATAGTTGCAGTGGCTCATTCTCCTTAATAAAACATTAAAAACCGAAATATTTAAATCAAAGTTGAAATAAATTAAAAGCGATATATTAAAGCACATGTTCTGATAAAATTTCAAAGCAATCGAAGTATTTACGGAGATTTGAGGTTAGGAACCAAGGCTGAACTTGATCGTAACCGTAAACTGGATCACGTTCAGCCTTGTATGAACAAACAAACACTTACATTTTTATTTACATAGCTTATGTTACCCGGTGTTGAGGAAACTGCTAATTATTATTTTTGGATCAAGGTAAGCCTTAAGAAATCGAACTAAAAAGCTGATATCTGGCTATCTTTTTGACTTAGAAACTTCGAACAAATTCCATTTTATGCAGAAAAATCAGCGCTTTCGATCGATATATTATATTAATATGTGCAAGGTTTTCTTCACCTCCATAATGGGAAATTAATGTAGAAATTTTGCCTTAAATTGGAATAAAAAAGGAACTACCTGTCGGTTTTTTTTCTAACGGGTCTATAAACCATCCGCTTGAATCACTCTGTTAACTGGCAAAATTTCAAAACAAACGGTCAAGTACTTTCGGAGATTTGCGGCTTGCACAAACGAACACTTACATTTTTATTTATATAGATGTGAGGTGTAGTCCCTATGCGGCAAGAGCTACATCCATATTTTCAGACGAACACAGGTTTATTGAAGACAAGAAGACTTGAAATAATTACACAAAAACATAGATACAGATAAGAGTTATGGCCGCGTCAAGGCCGGTGAAATTACGTCTAAAAGTTAGTGTTACGTCTAAGTTGAAAAAAAAAAAAAAAAGAATATTCATCACAATCTGCACGTCTCTGCAGTTTTTTCGTCGCTCCTCTGCGATCTCCGTGTATAATAAAATTAATATTTTTATTTACTATTTGTTTCTTTTAAATTTGTTTATAACTTGTTTTTTTTTTTACTTCAATTTTTTTACTTGTGTGTGAGGACTCCAAAATGTTCTACCGCTTAAGGCCCCCAGATGGCTTGATCCGCCTCTGAGAAAACATTGTTACTAAGAGAATTGTGAGATAATTATTGCTGATCTATATATAGAAAAATGAATATATGGCTGTCGTCTGTCTGTCTGTCTGTCCTTTATGTATTACTACACCATTC
This sequence comes from Octonoba sinensis, assembly GCA_038502835.1. Taxonomy (NCBI): domain Eukaryota; kingdom Metazoa; phylum Arthropoda; class Arachnida; order Araneae; family Uloboridae; genus Octonoba; species Octonoba sinensis. Next base: position 143,583,872 of record CM076600.1, read on the forward strand.
ATCCGATCGTCATGAAACTTTGGGAAGCTGTTGAGTATAATCCTGCGAAGGTTTCTGAAAAAAAAAAAAAAAATCCTACAGGTAGTTCTTTTTTTATTCCAATTTTACGCAATCGTCCGCATAAATTCTCCAATACGGGGGTGAAAATACCTTGCACATATTAATGTAATATATCGATCGAAAGCGCTAATTTTTCAGCACTAGATGATATTTGTTCTAAGTTTCTAAGTCAATAAGAAGCTATAAGCTTTTTAGTGCGATTTCTTAAGGCTTACCTTGATCCAAAAATAATAATTAGCAGTTTCCTCAACTCCGGGTGAATAGTGTTAGCTTAAGTTCAATATAAAACTTATTTTTCAAAATAGAGAGACATCAGATTAGTTATCAACGGAAAAACAATAATAAAGCATACCTTCGATTTAACGTTTTTCTCAAATTAGCAATAGGTTTCAAATTCGAGATTGAAATTGATAAAAGTATTGTCTCCCCCATTTAACTATTTCCTTGGTTTAGTATATAATACAATATCATTTAAATAAATATCGCTAGAAAAGGAATACGTATGGTTTATACTAGATTTCAAATAACATGGCGAATATGACACGCTACAATTTGACTTTTTTAATTAGTCATTGGCGATAAATCGGAACACACTAATGAAATTGTGCTTACGTTTTTTAGGTACGGTTAAAATTCAACATGAGCAGCGCCGTGCGGTACCGCTAGTTAAAAGTAAAAATTTGAGGAAAATACATATTTTAACTTTAATTATTTTAAATTCTCTCTCTCTTTCATTTATTGTTCTTGTTCGAAGTTAGTTCTAAACATTCATAGTTTAATAACATTTATTATTAATAACATTAATTTCTTCGAAATAACTTGAAAATGGTTTCATTAAAAGTGCTTCTAAAAACTAATCAATCTTAAACACACCATTATATGAAGACAGTAACTTTAGTCTCTATTACATTTGAGCTCAGTTGTGTTTAATAATAATCACTAAAAAGGAAATTTAAATGCTGTTTTTTTAAAAATAATACAGTATTTGTGAAATTAATATTTAAGTAACATCTGCCTCGTGGCTTAGTTTCTAACAAAACAAGTCCAGAGTCCTGTATTCTCCAAGACTTATTTTCATGTGAAATAGCCTGAATTCTATCTAATAGTTAAAAATTCGTATAAAATTCAAAAGAAATGTGGAAGCTGAGCTCCCCCTGAGTTCCTATGCAAGTTGGTCTACCTCATGAATTAACCTTAAGTAATTTTGAACAGCTGTGCATGTTAAGCCGATGCCTAACGAGTTGACTCAAAAAGTTGAAGTCATATTGTTGGTCAGATACCGACCCGAAAATCAACGCCGTCGAGCGTTAGTTTAGGGCAAAAGCATCAGTTTAAATTATATTTAAACTCGCGGGCTTTGTTTTAAATCATGCCATTATTAATAGCTCACTTAATTCCATTGTTACGCTTCTTATTATCTCCGATAGGCGGCGTAAAATCCGGGACGCTTTGATTTACGTTCTCTCCGATTAAAGCTAAAAAAGGCGGGTAAGGGCAAAACAAATAACAAGGAACCTTCGAAAAAACAGAAGAAAAAGAGACGCGTCAGCTTGTCATCCTAAAGTGAAGAAATTCCTTTAGATACCAGTGGCGACAGGTTTGATGAGGATAATAATGACGATTTTTTTGCTTTGTGTAAAGGATAATTTAATGCTAAAAAGGTCCCAAGTGTGACTGGTATCCAGTGCATCGAATGCAACAAATGGTTGCACGAAGATTGCAAGATTGCAATGATGATCATTTTCCCTGAGTGAAATGTTGTGTAGGCTATCATTCGACCTGTGCTGATATTTTTAGCAAACCAATTATGCAAGATTTTAATTTGTTTTGTTTTTTCATAGTGATTGTTCATTTACTTTCAATTTTGTAATGTTTGTCTTATTTTTTATTTATTATGATGTTGCATCTCACCTCATAACACTGTGCAACAAATTTTAACTTTTTTTTTGTCCTTTAGATGAAACTATGTGATTCTATATAAACAAAAGGTGCTTGATTCAATTATCCAAACCAAAATGATCCATCACGTACCGTTTTTGCTGGACACCCTCTTATCATATTTATACAATTTTGTTATCGAAGAATGCAACTGAGGCTTACTTATTGAAAACACAAACACTAAAATGATTTTTTTGTCTTTTTCATCTTGTGGGCATCTGTTGGTGTGCCCTGACAACAGATTTGCAATATTCAATTCGTATACTTCCATTCCATCGACCGGTGAAGCACTTTTCAAACACAGAGATGTTCCTGATGAAACCTTCCCCTCCCCATGCTCATCATTAATTGCGCCAAATGTTTGAGAAATGAAGTCTATATGGGAGTCTAAAAAAAGTAGTTTTAATGACATATGGCAAACTATAATACAAAAGCATTTTATCATGTCACCGAGAAGATTTTCGTAATTTTCAGTTTTCTTATTTCCAAGGAAACGCTAGCACACTGATTTGAAGGCCAGCGAGGCTGATTTTTCGGCTTCTAGCTGTTTGTTTTCATACTCTTCATCATGAAAGGACTTCCTTAAGTTGTGGGCCAGTAAAAATCCTTTTTTTTTTACTTTTGCCTCACTTAAATTTTTGAATTTGTTCCTGAGATGCAAGAAAGCCACTCCTTCTCTGACCGGAGCTTTCACAAATATCTCGATAAACCAAGTTTAATGTGCAATTGTGGTAAAAGGCACATTGTAGATTTAAAAATGGCTCATATTATATGTTTTTGCCACTCATAATTTTGAAATTTCCTTTCTGTTTGTAGAATATGCTACAGGTATAAATAGGAAAAAAATACTTAGATAGAGGAGCACTGATAAACAAGCGCCACTCTGCTGAATTGTGCTCATCTCCAAATGCTTGAAATAGTACATTCACATCACAGTAGTATACTATTTCTTCTTTCTCCGCAAAACAGTTCACAAAATGCCTTTGTCGTCCTGCAAATGACTCGAAACTTCGAGAAAGTAGACAAAGCTTTTGTTGCCAAAAATGTCGCTAAAGTAACCCAAACTAATTTAAAAGGTCTCTAAAATGACAACGAGAAATGTCAATTTCTCACTGTCAATGAGAAAGATATAATTTATTATAAATTAAGTCGATAAATTACGAAAATATGCACATTTATCCAGAAAATACGTAAAAAGCTAAAATGATACGTGGTACGCAAAAAATAATTGCAGATTCGTAATTTTCAGCCTAAAATACATAAGAAACAGATATTTTCATCTAAAGGACATTTTTCGTGTTGCACAGTGTAATTGGTGGCATCTTCCCCATATATATGGGGTACCATGCCACAATTGAGTGACTTTTTTAATATTAAATTTCTCATTAATTTTCATACTAAGAGAGGATTAACTTGTGTGCGTAACAAATTAAACATTGAAAATTAATGTGTATTTTTTTTCATGATCTTGTTATTTCAATTTTCAATGTACTAATCGAAAAAACCCTTAAGTGTGGCGACTTCATTCGTTTTACCTTATATGTACAACAGATATATATCGACTGTATCTATACTATAATATACTTAGTACATGTATACATGTACTCTAATATTCACTGTTGTTATTTTTTTTTTGCATGGTACAAAAAGTTTGAAAAATTCCAATGTTGCGAATTTATTACAAATTTGAAACTTACTTCGTTCAATTGCATTTCGTTGTATTTTGTTCCATTATACTTTCTGTTATTATTACATGGTTTTATTTAACTTGACTTGTGGCGGAATTTTGTAAGGCGGTTTTCGACAACTATTACTGCATAAATTATCTTCAAATTTTGCACACAAGCTTAACTTTGATGACAATACAATAATCCATCCATTTTATAATTTATTATAACGTTAATTAGGAAAAAAATTAATAATTTTGGCTCTGAGGAAATTATCAGCATTATCATTTGCCGGTTGGCAACAATAGTTTTGTTTGGATAATGCAACGATGTTTTAAATTTAAATAAAATCATGTAACTTAAAACATTTTTGGCGATTTAATATTATTTTTAAATTAATTTAGTTCTTAGTTTATTCATTTTACAAATAATATATTTCTATGAACTACATAATAAACTATATTAGGATTAATTTACAGGATGCTTTTCCGAAATCTTATCTCTATAAAATAGAACAGAAGATAAAAAAAACTTCATTGCTCTTTTTTATAATTTAGAAAAAAAAATACTGTGAACTACATTTCAATAAATTTAACGAAATCAAAAGAAAAAGAAACTTTTCTTTAACAAATAGAAATTATAAATATTTTTGTTTACTTCTTTAGCTTTTACTTTTACTGATTTTCATTTTATTTACTGTTTCCTTAAATGGTAAGTAATGTATATACACATTTTAAGATACACATTGAAAGCTTAGCTATGGTTAGCAAGGCTACCCAAAAATAATATTTTTACAAAATAAAATTCAAACTGAAAGCTGTGAGGTTTCCTTGTAAAATAAATCATTGTTGAAAACTTTAGTGCTGCTCTGCAAATTTTCACTGAAATTAGGATACTTAATTTTTCTTAGAGCAATTTCGACAAGTAAAGCGAACGCGTAAAGCTTCTACATCACCTTTATTTCCGATTCATTTCCTATAATGATAACCGTAATCAGAAATCCACACTCACGATTCTAGGACATCCGCAAAAAGCTTGTTTTCTGTTTACGCCGGTTTTTTTTCCCCCACATACAACGTCAATGTTTCTGCAGCTCTAAAGTGAAAATAAGCTAGTGAACTCTTTCTGTCCGCATAATTTAGCTTGGGTGTTGCAAAACAATGTTTTCGAACAAATTCTGTTATGTTCTTCACAAATCTCCTATGGCTGATAACTTCATTTTCAGTCTGTATTACCGATGGACAGTTTTATTTCTCGTCATTTTCAGCTTCATTGTAACTTGCAGACTGGTGCTTGGAAATTCGTTTTCTTGTTCCGGAGATAAAAAGGACATGCTTGAAACTTATTGCTATGACAGCAAGATTTTCACTAGTGATTTTAAAGGGATAAGATACAACAACTACTACCCTTGGGTGAACTTAGTATTTTTAGTACAAGCATTTAACTTCTATTTACCACACCTGCTGTGGAAATCTTATGAAGGAGGATATGTCCGTAGATTGAGCTCCGGAGTGGAAAAGTTCTTTGACAAGGAAGAGAGACGTGGGTTAGAATTATGTTACCTGGCAAAGTACATTTTAGTCACGGAGGGTAAACACAAGCTATATACCGTCATGTATATCTTTTTCGAAGCCTGTAACTACGCATGTTCTCTTGCCCAAACGATATGGTTGGTAGTGTTCTTCGACGTTACCGGAGTTCCAGATGGTCAGTCAGTAAAACTAACAACTTGGACCGATTTCAGAAACTTCTACTTTCCGCCCTCTGGTACATGCGAAAACAATATATCTGGAAATGTAATTTGTCTTCTACCATTGAACAAAATGTACATGATGATGTTCTTGTTTCTGCATTCGTGGTATATACTTATCACGATACTTAGTGGAATGGTTCTTATCTATCGAATAGCTCTGTTGGTTCCGTCATTCAGAGCGTGCACTATGCGTTTCTCGGCTCCTTTGGTAGAAAGATCTATTCTAAAATCCCTCTGTTATCGCCTGTCTTACAGTGATTGGTTTTTCCTGACCAGGTTACATAAAGCAATGGCTGACGTTGATTTTGCTCAAATGATTGACAAGATCGCCGTTATCTCACAGTGCAAATCGACTGAAGATCACAAAGAAGATGATCAGTTATCGTCCCTTTGTGGTGATGGACACAAGGATATTAATTACCAATCAGTTACATCACCGTTGTGACTGCACGACTGGTGATGAGTTAGTTATTCATATTAAACACTTTCTGGGTTGCCTTAAAATTTCAGCAGCAGTTCCGAATCGGATTTTATAAGTTTATTATTGACATTAAATTCTATGAAATTTCAAAAGGCACTGTTTTTTTGAACACTATAAATATGAAATAAACCAAAATTGCTAGTACTTTTGATGTGGTCACAAACTGAAATAGCAACATTGCGGAATTTTGAGATCTGCTAGAACTTTTGAGAAAGCCAGAATTATATCGAGCATTAGGAGGTTACCCATCCAATTTATGTTTTTTTCTTAAAATTTCTCTCTCTCTCTTTCTATATATATATATGTATATATATATAATGATGGTGTCTAAAAAAACCAATGAAATCGTAACGGCAATAACAGCAGCCAATCAGAAGCGAGATCGCATCAGTGGTGCTCGCGTGTATTGTTTAAATTAGTTTTGCTATTATCTAAAGTGCTAGCATGATTTGTAATGCTTTTCTTTTATTTCTGGGTTCTTTAAGTTACTTTTGCACTTAAATATCTGGAGTGGCAACACTTTTAGAAATATTTGAATAACTGAGACTCTATAGGCACTAACTTTTTCTCAGGTGTTCGTATTTTAAAAATTCGCCAAGGAAAACATTACATTTCTTTAAGCTTTAAAGAGATTTCTTTGTTTGCTAAATATGAGAGCGTCTTTACGCATATCTTAAAATATGCAATAAAGGGTTGAGTACTTAAATTTTTCCTGTCGTCGCCAAGGGTCCTAAAAACAAATAAAAAATTCTTAATAAGACTCACGCTAAGCTGACACTGTATGAAATATACGTATGAGGCAATGAGTTGTGTGCAATAGAGCTTTATTTCTGAAAGAGAACGCATTTTTTCCCATAAAGCTATTCTAAAATAGTTTACTAGTTTATTATGAGCGGGCGAAACGAGTTCGAACTCGCGAAGTGATCCGGAGGAGCTGCGTAAATAGTTCCAGGGGTTGGGGAGAGGTTGCGAGCAGGAGGCGGGAGCCCCCTAGCATTCTTAAAACAATTACTCTGGTCCGGAAAAGCCAACCCCGTTATTTAAAAGTCGTCACAGCACCATTGCATTATGCAATTATTAAAGGGCTAATTAATCATATAACTGTTATGCAAACAATTCCTTAAGTAAGTTTCAGTGAGTACATTAATGTGTTACATGGAATGTTGAATATTTATGAATGTGACACCGTAGTTTAAACCAGGTCTTGATTTATGAAGAAGTGAGGAACTGATATGCCACCAGAACTGATTTTCATGCTTAAATAGTCTGAATTTCATAAAATGTGACCAAATTCACATAAAATTGAAACGAAGTGCAGGAACTGGGCTCCGATGCAAATCACGCCCTCTTTCAAACAGTGATAACGAAAATAAAAAATGACCTAAAATTCTTTACCCATAAAATATATTTAAAACGGAAGCGCAACGTAAGTAAAGCACAAATTATATACAAAAAAGTCATAGCACAGAAATGTGTGAAGGTTATGGAGAATTTATGTTTTTCCTACGTAGTGTTTTCCTTTCAATAGTAATAATGTAAATTTAGTTATAAATTTGCACTCGATTTGCCATTTTATTGCAGTAGTATGAACTCGCCTAAAAAAAAACTTCTTCCAAAACTAAAGAGGTTACTTATTTTCCAATTGGTTAGCACATATTCGCCATGTCTATTCGATATTATCTTCGTATAACGTGCCCAATTGAATCGCTTCATAAATTTTAATTTTTTACTTTGTAATTTGAAAGTAATTTACTTCTCCTATGATAAATTGCTATTTGACTACATTCAAACATTTGTGGCCGTGGTAGCCTAGTGGTCAGGATGTCGAGCTTCGGATCGGAGGATCTCGGGTTCGATACATGGGCCGCTGAAGACCCACCATGTACACTTGGGGATACGTGCATGTAAAATCCGTGGACCCTGAAGTCCCGAGGGTACCGGAGGGTGGAGGTTTCCCCTTCCCTTCACTCTTGGGTCACAAAAGGAAGGTGGCGTATTTGGGGAGGCGATATCTGGCACCCAAGTACATATTGACCCAAGTCGTACTTCCACCGTTGTGGTGCTCATCTATAAACGGAACGCGCTCCTTACTGCGAAGGGGAGCTTGAATATCCAAGTGGCATTAGAAACAACAAAACATCAAACATTTTTTTGTAATTTATTGCTTTTATATTTATCTATTTACTGTTTTTAATAGATTACATTTATGTATTTATTTACGGGTTGACTTCTTATTCCTCATACTTCTTTATTGAAAAATTAATGGAACAGAAAAATAAAAATATGATTAACGTTTAAGACAAAGAAAAAAAAACATGTTTCGAAATTATGTACAATTAGGAAATTTCATTAAATAAAATATTTTTAATTTCAAATTAAATAATAATAATCGTCAAAAAATATATACGATCAAATAGATAACATATAAAATCCAAAAGTTTCATTTTACAAAGTGAAAAGCAAATGGCAAACGTTTTACTAATAAAACACACAGGCCCGTCACCCAAAGACCTCAGGAGGGGGCATTTGTCCTTCGGTCTATTACATGTGTGTGTGTTCATATATATCGCTCCTTTGCTATAACAACATCACAACTTATTTTTAATACCATAGAGATGACTGCAATGATTACTACAATTATCCTGTAGTATTAACATAAAGTAAAAATTTTCGGGTTATGTCATTTTTTACAGTTGTATCTGTTATACTGAGTGTATAACTGGAAAAATAATTACGAGCCATTTTACAAAATGCATTTTCCGGCATTTTTAATCTCTAAAATAATTAGAAAACATTATTGCATAGTTTGGATTTATATATTCTTTATATTAATTTTTTAGACATTGGGAACTCATTTGCGGAAGAAGAAAAAGGTAGCTCTTGTTTATTTAAGCAGTACCATTAAAATATCTATTCAAATGAATCATGAACATTTTTATATATGACAATATTCAAATTAATTTTAAGTGTTATTATTTGCGAATGGAATCCTTGTCATTTTTCAAATGAATAAAATTGGGGAAGATAATTTCACATATGAGGAGAATTTGTGAGGTTCGTGAATTACAGTTTGTGCGCTATAAAGCATTAATGAGCGCTTCAGTTAAACTTTGCGTCGGTTTTCGAAATGAAAGAAATGCCTTACAAGACGAATGATTAAAAAAAAAAGCTTTCTGATAAGGGAAAAACAACGTAAATGAAGCACAAGTTAAAGTGCATTTGTGCTATAAATAACGTGGAATTTTTAACTTTACTATTGCTCAAAGTTCCTTTTATTAAAGCACAAATTGTCAAATCATTAATGCTTATAGCTATCTCGACGCTACAATGAAGCCTCGAAATGCAATTTGCATTATTGCTTTGAGAATTTGCGCTTTATTCACGCTGTTTTTACCATGTACTCGAAGAAATGACGTGTTTTTCTTTTCCCTAAATGGCAACATGACTCATTTCTGCAGTTCTTACACATTATCAATGACGACAGCCCCTCATTGCATATTAAGTGCTTAAATTTCATTCAATTACGGATGCGAATACTGCCCAAATAAGATATTTTACTTTAATTTGTTTACCTATGGTTTTTCGGTTACCTTATCAAAATATTTATCTATCTGCGATATCTTCTTGCTTTGCTTTAATCCACAGCTCGTATCTCTCAAGAGAAGAAAATTAATTGATAACCATTGTTCAGTCCTGACCCCTCGACAGAGGGGGCACCACCTCCCCGCTGAACCTGAACCACGGAACTTTTCCCTCCTCGAGAAAAACTTGTTTTTCGGAGAGACTGGAATGGACCGTCCAACCCTTCGGACGTTAAATGTAACCTACTATTCTGTATTAAATTAAAGAATGATAAATTTATCCTTTTCATTTTAGTTTTCTTTCCCTCCAGCTTTCCACTTGCTCTGCAGGTAAGCCCAAATGTTTATGATTATAATTTCCCTATTACAAGGCAGTGCCAGCCATAGGCGTAACTAGGGTTGGTGAAAGGGGGGGGGGGGATCACCCTAAAAATGTACAGACTAAACACCAATGAGAAGTGTAAAAGAATTAAAAATTTACTAGTCATAAATATAAGAGATGAGAGAACATCTGTAAATGAGAATGCAATGCAAATACAGTTCATCAGTTTTCCAATCGACTCATCTACAAAAAAGATTTTACCAAAATGGGTGTTTGGACAGGAAGTCATAAATTAATACAAACTGCTCTTTAAGTTTCTTGATGAGCATCCCTTCCTGGCTTGAGGGTTTAACCCATTAGCACAATTGTTGGCTAGGGGGTCCTTCCTTTTCAGACCCCAGCGCCTACAACACCGGTTTATCAGAAAGCAAAACTCCATCACAGTAGAGAATATTTTCCACGAAACTTATTACTTGTGCGATTGTGTTCCCAAATTGCTGCCTTTGGGCAAAAAAGACATCAGGAAGGAAAGAAAACCCTCAGGAGTGATTGAAAGGATCTCTGTTTGTCTGTGTGTGGTACGGGGATTGACGCCACCTTTCGCTGTAAACCCTCCCCCCCCCCCAAGGTGATAAGGGGGTTGATTATAACCAAATGAAAAGTCCTCTTTATTATGAGCTGCATACTTTGGTCATGATCACAACCCTTCAGAGAAAGAGGAAATAAAATCATATGCATATGTGTTTAATTTTCTTAGGGAAAAAAATATGTGCTTTGCACGGCAGTAGCCAGAAATTTTTTTTGCGTACCTAAATGTGCCTAAATAAGTAAATACCCAATGAGGAGGGGGGGTTTGAACCCCCCAAACCCCCCCCCCCCTGGTTACGCCTATGGTGCCAGCTATCCTATGAATATCAGTTCTCTAAATCATCCCCTACATCTCTTTTTTTGGTCCGTCGTTACTCTGAGCCTGCCTTTTAAATTCTTTTACTTATTCAAAATTCTTAACATTTCAAAATGCCACCCAAATCTGAAGCCCAATTTAATTTAATTACTCTCGAAATAGAGAGATTTGAGTCTAAACTTAAACGTGTTCAGATAATTTATGTCTATCGAAAATTCTTAAAGATGATATACTCATTCTAGATAATGATTTAAAAGAGTGTTTTAATGTTATTTTTGAAACAGACCCAGAAACTGAACTATATAAAGATTATGCAGAGCATAAAGACAAAATTTTGGAAATTCGTGCGGCAATAGATCGCTATATTTTGAAAATCCAAGAATCCTGTCAAAAGGTCGAAATTAAATCGAAAACTACCATAAATCTTCCGAAATTCGATCTTCCGTCATTTTATGGAAGTATTCAAGACTGGCTGTCGTTTAAAGAAATCTTTGCGACATCCATAATCAATAATTCAGAATTAGCTGACATTCATAAATTACAATATTTACATGCTTCAGTTAAAGGTGAAGCATCTCGGCTAATTAAAGGATTCAGTATTTCAGATGCTATTTTCTCCCAAGCTTGGGAAACACTAACAAATCGGTACGACAACAAACGCGAATTAGCATTTAGCCAAATCTCAAAATTATTTGATATCAAGAGAATCAAAGTCGTGACTGCTAAATCGTTACATGAAATGCTAGATATATGTAATGAAGCTATTCGAAATCTTAAAACTCTTGGATTTGAAACTAATTCATTTGTTGATATCATTTTAATTTTTATTCTTGAATCAAAATTGGACGAGTCATTACGCCAAAATTGGCAACTATCACTGGAAGACAAAACTCTTCCAACGTATGATTTATTTTTAAAGTTTTTAGAAAAGCAAGCTAGAAGTTTAAATATATTAAAAGATCATTCTAAATCTGATAACTTTTCTAAATTCGAAAATAAACCTATTGTGAAAAAGGCAGTAATTAATAATGCTATTTCAAAAAAGGAAAAGGTTGAGTGTGTATTTTGTAGACAAGGCCACAAATTATTTCAGTGTCCCGAATTCGCCAAACTATCTGTAAATTCTAGGTGGACATTTGTGAAATCGAACAAATTGTGTTCTAATTGTTTGCGTCCTTATCATACGAAGGATTCTTGCTTGGTAACCGCTAGATGTAACTTCAAACATCATACTGTTTTACATTCATTTTACAGCACTGCATCTCATGCATTCGATGGGGAGACAAATTCAGATAGGAAATCGCCTATTACTTTGCCGAGTAGCAGCATATCAACCACGCAGCAAACTCTAAGCCCAGAGGGCAGTTTCTCTGCTTATTTACGGGGGGACAACTTCCTGTGCTTCCCATAATACGCTCTTGTCCACAGCGATTGTGAAAGCTAAAAATAGAACAGGGGAATCCGTCGATTGCCGTTGCTTGGTAGATTGTGGCAGTCAGAACTCGCTAATTTCGAGGGAGTGTAGTGATCGCATGGGGTTGACCTTGAAAAAATCGTCTCATTCCATTAGCGGGATAAACGGCGTGAAGGCCGAAACTCCGTTATTCGAAACGGAGCTAACGTTTGCTCCTCATTTTCAAGCAGTGGTGTAGTCGAGGGGGGACGCAGGGGGACGGCGTCCCCCTACCTTTTTATTTTAATACAAGCGTCCCCCCAAACATTTTACATTTTAATATAAGCGTCCCCCACTTTTTTATTTCAATTGCTTATCTTCGTACGTATGAGCGTCCCCCCAACATTTTTTTTCAGGACTACACCACTGTTTTCAAGGGGAACTCTTTACTACAAAGGCTTTAGTAGTAAATAAGGTTACGTCGAACTTGCCTAATTTTGAAATTCCATTCACCAACTGGCCTCATATTGCAGGACTTACATTAGCTGATCCATTATTTTTTGAATCTAAGCCTGTCGAAATTCTTATTGGAGCTGATTTATTCGCAGACTTAATTCTAGATGGCGTCATTATGGGTGCAAAGGGAGAACCTTCAGCTATAAATTCAAAATTGGGTTTCCTATTATCGGGAAAAATTTCTTCTCAATCTATGAGCAGGGAGAATGTCACGAGCTGTAATTTATTGCTTAATGAAAGAGAATTATTTCAGAGGTTTTGCGAGCTGGAATCTGTTCCAGATAACAATTCATTTTCTAATCAAGATCAAATATGCGAAGAAATTTATAATTTTACTGTAACTAGAAATTCTTCTGGCAGGTATTGTGTAAATCTTCCTTTTAAATCAAATCCATCGTTTGGCGATACTCGCTCGCAGGCTTTAAAACGTTTTGAAAGTTTGGAAAGAAAGTTAAATCATAATGAATCATTTAAGAATAAGTACGTCTCTTTTATGAAAGAATATTTAGAATTAAATCACATGGAGAAAATTCTCACTGATTCATTAAATTTTGAAAATTGCTTTTACTTACCGCATCACGGAGTTTTTAAAGAAGATAGCACTTCAACAAAATTGCGCGTTGTTTTTGACGCATCTATGAAATCGTCGCTAGGAAATTCTTTAAACGATGAATTATTAATTGGTCCTAAACTACAAACTGATTTATTTATCCACCTAATTAAATTCCGCATGCATAAAATTGCGCTTTCTGCAGATATAGAGAAAATGTTTCGCCAAATCGATATGTCGAGGGAACATTCTGACTATCAGCGCATTTTATGGAGATTTTCCTCAGATGACCCAATAGAAGACTACAGACTAAAAACAGTAACTTATGGGACTGCAAGTGCACCTTATCTTGCTATTCGGACACTGAAACAATTAGCCAGTGATGAAAAACAGATTCACCCTTTAGCCTCTAAAATTACTTTAAATGATTTTTACGTTGATGACTTATTGACAGGAGCCTATTCTTTGAATGAAGCTAAAATTTTGATTTCTGAACTAAATTCTTTAATGCAGAGTGGTGGATTTACTTTGAGAAAATGGTCCTCAAATTATCCCGAAATCCTTACTAACCTTCCTAATGATGTAAAATCTAGTTCCTCTTCCGTTTTAATTAATGATAATTCTTTAAAAATTCTAGGCATTATTTGGGATACTCAACTTGATTCATTGCAAATTAATTTAAACTTAAATCTTGAGGTTAATTCTAAACGTCAGCTTCTTTCAGCTATCGCGCACAATTTTTGACCCTCTAGGTATTTTATCCCCTTCTACTGTTCTCTTAAAAATTCTTCGTCAACAACTTTGGAAAAACAAACTTTCATGGGACGATCCCATTCCAGAAAATGTACTCCAAGTCTGGAGTAAGTTTAAGGACGAATCTAAATATTTAAACGACATGAAAATTCCACGATATGTAAATTGCGTCATCTCTTCACAATTAATTCTTCAGCTGCATGGCTTTTGTGATGCCTCTAGCAAGGCTTATTCAGCAGTGATTTATATTAGAACTATTCACGTTTCTGGTGAAATCGAAACGCGTCTTATAGCTTCAAAAACAAAGGTAGCACCAGTGAAAGAAATCACAATTCCGAAACTTGAACTTTGCGCTGCCGTGTTACTATCTACACTATATTGTGCAGTGTGTAATGCCATTGACAGTTCCATATCAAAAACTTATTTTATGGACTGATTCGAAAATCGTTTTATGTTGGTTAAAGAACTCTAACTCAAAACTTGAAAGTTTCATCAAAAATAGAGTATTAAAAATTCAAACCATTACCAGTAATGCTACATGGCAGCATGTTAGTAGTCAAGAAAATCCTGCAGATTGCGCTTCACGTGGTATATTACCGCAAAAATTAGTAAATCACGATCTTTGGTGGTCAGGTCCATCTTGGCTATCTGAAGCATTTCCTTTGCCCGTGAGTGATGAAAAATACGAAACCGATGAAACAAGTGATCCCGACTATTCCATAAGTGCACACGCTGAAGTTCGACAAATTCCGGAATTCATGATGCATCATTCGTCATTCACCAAGCTAATGCGAGTTACAGCTTGGATCCAGAGATTTATTTTTAATGTGAAATGTCCAAATTCAAGGAACTTTTCTTATCTGCTGATGAACTGCATCACGCTGTTCTTACTATTGTGAGAAATGTTCAAGAATACGCTTTTCTAGCAGAAATCAACTTGTTAAGACGTAAAAAACCTATTCCAAATTCGGGCAAACTTCTCAATCTAAATGTGTTTCTAGACTCAGAAGACATCTTACGAGTGGGTGGTCGATTATCCAAGAGTCAAACTCTCTCGTTTGATCAGAAACACCCAATGCTGCTGCCAAATAATCATGAAATAACAAGACTCACCATTAAACATTACCATCTGACTTACTTGCACGCAGGCCCTAACCTACTGCTGGCAATAATTCGCCAAAAGTTCTGGATCATTAATGGAAGATCGGTAGTTAGAGGAGAGACGCGAAAGTGTCTTACATGTTTCAAATTTAATTCGAAATCAAATCAACAAATCATGGGACAGCTACCAGTAGCTAGAATTACACCTTCTAGACCGTTCCAGAAAATCGGCATTGATTTCGCCCGCCCCATTTTCATAAAGCCTAACTTGAAGCGCTCAAAAATAAAATTAAAATCTTATATTTGTTTAATAGTCTGCCTGGCAACTAAGGCTGTTCATATTGAGCTCGTGTCCGACTTGACTACAGACGCTCTTATTGCTTCACTTCGTCGCTTTTTTGCAAGACGAAGAATTCCATCTGATATTTACTCAGATAACGGCACGAATTTTAAGGGTGCTGCAAAATA
Organism: Octonoba sinensis; assembly: GCA_038502835.1. Lineage (NCBI taxonomy): Eukaryota > Metazoa > Arthropoda > Arachnida > Araneae > Uloboridae > Octonoba > Octonoba sinensis. Next base: position 143,599,359 of record CM076600.1, read on the forward strand.
TCTTAAATCAATGTATAGTACACATCTGAATCCATCAGTACGTTTTGTTGCGAGCAGTTCATTAAATGGCATTTCATACCTCCATATGCGCCAAATTTTGGTGGACTGTGGGAAGCATCGATTAAAGTAACTAAACAACATCTCAACAAATCTTGCAAATCAGCTCTTCTCAACTTTGAAGAGTTATCAACCCTTCTCTATCAAATCGAGGCTCTCATCAACTCAAGGCCTCTCGTACCGTTATCTTCAGCCCCAACAGATTTCGAAGCATTAACTCCTGGACATTTTCTTATTGGTCCCCCGCTCACTGATTTACCAACTCCACATACTTCATCTAAAACCATCTCTTTGACATCCCGTTGGAGTCTTGTCCAAAACATCCGGAAGCATTTCTGGGATCGTTGGAGCAAGGAATACATAAGCACTTTACAACCCGTCCTAGATGGAAAACTCCTCATGCGAATCTTCATCCTGGATCCGAGAGAAGAACACTGTTCCTCTTCATTGGACTATTGGCCGCATCCAAAAGGTCTTTCCTGGCTGTGACAACCGTGTGCGAGTAGTGTCCATCAAAACTCCTAAAGGGAACTTAACGCGTTCAATTTCTCAGGTATTTGTTTTACCTGAATCGACTACAGACTGTTGATTCCCGGGGGCCGGAAGATGTTCAGTCCTGACCCCTCGACAGAGGGCACCACCTCCCCTCTGAACCTGAACCACGGAACTTTTCCCTCCTCGAGAAAAACTTGTTTTTCGGAGAGACTGGAATGGACCGCCCAACCCTTCGGACGTTAAATGTAACCTACTATTCTGTATTAAATTAAATAATGATAAATTTATCCTTTTCATTTTAGTTTTCTTTCCCTCCAGCTTTCCACTTGCTCTGCAGGTAAGCCCAAATGTTTATGATTATAATTTCCGTATTACAAGGCAGTGCCAGCTATCCTATGAATATCAGTTCTCTAAATAATCCCCTACAACCATAAAATGCATTTTCACTAGACACATCATCAGTAACGTGCTATAAAGTGAAGCAGAGCCCTTTATACTAAATGCCTTCCGATACGAGAGAAAAGCGACAGTGAAAAGTTATCCGCTAGGTGGCGCAAATAACCTGCTGTATCAACTTTAAATTTCTTTTAAGAAATAGTTAGGTTTTCATTTTAGTCAAAATTTGCTTTCTAGAATATTTTGTTTGCTGATATGTTTAAAATTAAATAGTTTATGTAATTTAAACACTCAGTTCATTAATCTTTGCCATATGTATCCACTTATAAAAGCAGTATTATGAACAGGAAACCAGCGCCTTCTATATAAAAAGTTGCAGCCAAAATGTGTATGGATGTAAAGCCCTATCGGATGGCATTTAGTATAAGGGCTCTGAGTGAAGACTGCTACTCGTCTCTGCTTAGTGTATTACAGCTTCAATTTATTGTTAGTTATAAACACCTTTCTGTTATATATTTTTATCAAACTATTATTGTAAGAGTAATTCATTCAACTGGATGGTTCCGGATCTCCGTCCAATATTGAATAGCTGCTAGTGTGCTCTTCATGTTCAAGCAAATACTGTACTTTTTATCTTAGTATCTAGATCTAGAAACATGGAATATTTTCTCGAAGGCTTTCGAGATTGAGCTGATCAACTTGTATCGATATCAATACACGCGAAACAGAGCTCGTTTGTTTCATTATTTTTATTTATCTTCGTTACGCAAAACCGCACCAATTGACGGATTGGAATGAATTTTGACACAAAATTCAAGCCATCTGCTGAAAAAAGTAGCGCACGAATTCCCATTCAATACGAATTAGTGTTTTTTATTCCCAGTTTCATGATTTGATTCAGCAATAAAAGATAAAAAAAATCATCTCATTTTTTAAAAATTTATATATGATTCAGAATTGATAAAATAAAAAGATGTCAGCTATAATTTGTTCAAAAGTACTAGAAATATGGGAGTATATTTCCAGAAACTTATTTTTTCAAATGCAGATTACACTACCTGGACTTTTCCTTCGCCCGGACGTAGTGTTGCGATCATACACAGTCCCAAACTCGACAGTTACGGGTTCCACCTGGACTGTTATTCGGGTTTTTTCTAACCTTAGTTTTCTTTTTCCGTCGTCGGAAGGACACTCAGATGCTCGCTAATGATCGCGCATCAAGAAATTATACATTTTCATTATATTATACATTCACGAAATTATACATACGCTCTCTGCCGGCATGAGGGCGTCGTGGTAAGGCGCGGAGCTCGCACGCCCCAGCTCTGAGGATCGAGCCTGGCAGTGTCGGTGGATTTTCAAGATGCAGAAAATCGTCTGCGCTCATGTCGTATGATTGTGCGGCATGTAAAAGATCCTTTGAGTAGACATTTGGCTTGGTTGCTCTCGGCTAAATTAAATTCCTAGTGCAATTTCGCACCAACAGAGTCCGGGCTCACCCTTTTAGGCGGAGAAACCGGACGTGAAAATGCTCATGCGGCGATGGTATCATACTCATTGTGGTGCCGCTGAAAGAGGTGGTAACCAATCTCTGGGGAACGCACTAGGTTTGCAAGTGGCAGAAGAAAACTGCAACTCATTAGAAATGAAAATCCATACGCGCTCTTAACCGCGCATCAAAGTGGGATGATTGGACAATTCTGCAGGCTGTTGCTTCTGCAATAAAAAGCACCTTTTGCTCGGTTTTGTGTCTAAAATCACGCCAAGTGGTGTGTGTATTATGTGTGTATTGTTGCAATTAATTGACTAAGGATTTTTCATTAATGATTACATTTTATTGTGTTGTGAATGCTAGCTTGGAACGTGGAACGTTGTCGTCTGTGAAGTTCAGACGGCACTCTGTAGGTAGAGAGAGGACTTCAAATGAACGCCACGGTTTTTCTCGCGTTCTTGAGCGTGGTTGGATGCGTTGCGTTCAGTGGCGCGGTTAAGAACGTATGTGTAAAGAGCTCAAAGGGCGCTATGAGCGCCCTTTGAGTGCTTTAAAATGGCATTTGCAAGCACACTCTTGAACGCGCACCTGGAGGGCTCGCCGGCTGGAGCGCGGAACATCTGAACCTATTTGCTTGCAATTGTTTTAATTTCACAAAATCGTAGAAACGTAATGAATTTGAGGTACTTATCAGACTTGACGTTAATTTTACTTGACATTAATTTTGTATAAGTTCAAATAAGTAACTTTTACTTGAAGTTATTAACATATGTGAACAATAACATATATGGAACACTTATTTTTTTACTACATCTAGAGACTGAGCGATACTCTCAAGTCTATTTACCAGATCTATGCATTCCTTCTAATTGCAAAAGCGACTCGCGATACTCTCAAATGAAATAAAAAAGAAGTCGGATTTTAAATCTTATTCAACTATCTAGTGCAACTTCAATTCAAGTGACTACTAATAGCTCTGCAGTTCATTTATTTCTATGTACACAATACCGTGATCTTTTATTTTCCACTTACATTTTCTTTGTAGGAAGGAAAAAAGAATGCATCTGAACCATTATCAAATAGTTCGAGAGGATCGGGGAAGAAGGTTGCATTAGAAAAAAGATACAGCAATTTTTATTAGATTTTTTTGTAAATAATTTTATTAAAATATGCATTTTTAATTAAAATGAAAAAGTATACAAAGACATTTTTTTTTCTTTACAGTACAATTTTTAAAATTTGAGAAACTTGGTAAACTTACAAATTCCTTTCTGCCGAAAAGTCACAAACTCCTAAACAAGAATGCCACAAGGATGAGAACTTTGTAGCAAGAGTATTACAAATATGGAAAGATCGCAGCAGAGTTTTTCTATTTAAAATTATTACTTTATCGCACTCAGCGTTTTTCCTGAGCAGTTTGACAGCCATCACATTAAAACTGAGAGGTGACCTGCTCTCATAACAAATTTCATTTTGTCATATATCTCAGTAGTTAATTTATCACTAGTCCTTCTTAAAGAGCAACTATAATTCTACACATTTTAACCATGTTAAAAATGAAGCTAAAAATTTAGATTGCAAAGTTATATGTATTTTCGAAAGAAATTGCTATGCAGCATAAAATAAGCTTTGTAGAGCAAGAAAAAACCTATATAACATTTCCCCCCAAAAAATTCAATATTTTTATCAGATTCAATACAATAAAATTTAAGTCAGCCTCTAGTCAAATCATAATTTAAAATTTTCAGATATTTCAAAAGGTGAGCAATTCCAAACCTCCATTGTGCAAAACTACAGAGATAATGGCAGCGTTTACTTCTATACTTTTCCTGTAAGATTATGTTAGAACAGATTATGTTTCCTGTTCATAGAACGTTTAATTTGAGCATCTTTCTTTTGTATGATGTGCAAAAGATGCTCGTGCCTTTTTACCAAGAGAGCAACTTCAGATTTTTGGTGCGAGTCCAGATTCTTCATCTGGTGGTACAACTCTTCAAATTTTTTGCTTTCTTCGAATGCTACTCGGTACTTTTCGTTCATGGATTTAGCCTCATTCTCCCAGTGTGCAGCAGATCGCGACTGAAGTTCAAACTTGTCTTTTACTTTCTCCAATTCGGCGGACTTCTCAGCGATGATTTTCTCTAATGTCTTCACTTTTATTAAAAGTGAGGAATTTTCTTTTGTTCGTAACCGCAAACCTTTCCTTGTGCTAATTACTTGCTGCTTCAGATCTTCCACCTCATTTTGTAAGAAAAGAATTTTCCTTTCTTGCGCTTTAAGTTCGGTTCTATAATTGTCAATCATTTTATCCTGAATAGACATTTCCGATCGGATGTCTCTCGTTTGCGTTTCAGCTTCATAAGTCTTTGGGGGAGCATATTTCTTAGACATTAAATCACCTAATTCCGACAGTTCCATCTGCAGCTTTTGAATCTCACAGTTTTTCATATTCAAATTTCTCCGACCCTTCGTTAAATATTCTTCGAAAATCTGTATCTGCTTTAAAGCTGCATTCTTCTGCTTTTCCTGTTCATCAGCGCTTTCTCGAAATTCCGAGAGCAGTTGTTCAAAAATATCCTTTTCTTTTATAAGCTGAATATTTTCTGTTTGTAGAGATTCATACTCCGTTTCGAATTTCTTGAAGCTAATTTCCTGCTGTTCCAATTGCATTTTCAAACTGTCAAAACTGTTTTGAAGCTCTTTCAACTCAAGCTCTAAATTTTCTCTTTCTTTCTCTGTTATTGACAGTCTTGAACTATATTGTTTGATCAATTCGTCTCTCTCTTCTATGTCTGTCGTTAAAGTGACTGCTTTAGCCCCTGCGGCTTTGAGTTTCATTGATAACATTATTTCATTCATTTTCATTTTTTTCTCGATTTCATTCATTTTTTTCTCGATTTCATTCATTTGAGCTTTCGTAAAATGATCTTCGCCACAATCGCAGGTGTCGGAGGATCTAGTCTCACCGCTAGTTTTGGCTTTTTGTTCTGCTTCAGGTCGACTGCAATTCCCTTTGGATACTTTCGCTGCATGAAGAGCACTTTTCTTTCCCTTTAGAGATCCACCACCCACCTTTTTCCTCTCTGCAGATGACTCCTTATCGGATTGATCAGTTCTCTTTCTTTCTTTCGTCACTTGTTCTTTTACTTCGAGATCGGATTTCAGGAGCTCAATTTCCTTTCGCAGTTTCTCATTTTCATTCACCAGATTAAAATTTTCGTCGATGCTAATTCTTACATAACTTTTAAGCTTTTCAATTTCATTATTCAGACATTCAATTTTCTTATTTTCCTCTTGGCTGGGGTCAACGGTTTGTGATAATTTGGCTTTCAGCTCCAAAATTTTTTGGTTTTTCCTCTTACTGTCGGAAAAAGCTAGACAAAAATATTCCAGCAAATTTGAGAACTCATTTTGAACTTCGTGCAAATCTCTTACGGATTCCGACCATTTCGCAGGAATCGGTTCCTCTTCGAATGTTGATTCTTCCTTGGCTTCTGGAGACGGAGATATCAGTGTTTCATAAGGATCTAGCATCTTATGGCTTTCTACACGACTTACAGTTTTAGCATCTTCAGAGTCTTCGGGTTTTAATTTTTCATCACTATATCTGGGTTTTTCCTTTTTTGATATTTCTTCTTCTATTAAGGTTTCGGGTTCTGGTACTTTTGCGTCTTGTATTAAAGTTTCGGGTTCTTCCCCTTTTACGTCTTCTTCCAACTCCCTTTTTACTTTTCTCTTAAAAGCTAATCTTCTATCGCGAATAATTTTTTTCCATTTTCCTTTTTTACGTCGTTCCGAATGGGGTGGTTTGGCCGACTGTGGTTCAGACCCTGAGATATCATTCGAAATCAATTCTGTCTTTTGTTTTGCTTCATTTTCAGATCCCGATTCTTTTTCGGATCCTGATCCCGAACTTTTTGAAATTTTCATGCCTTCCAAATTTTGTAAACGCTCCTTAAATTGTGCAAAATGGTCATATAAGGCTTGGAATTCATGATTAGTAATAAAAAGGGTTTCTCTACTTTCTTCACTCATTTTCAGGGAAGAATTTGAAATAATGACGCAAAGAAAACACACTTAAAAGTAATCAACAACTAGATGCAATGAGACATTTAAGGGTGAAGACATGCAAATCATAAAACAGTTTTAAAAATACACGAAAACCCTATTTCTTAGCGTATAAACCAAAGGCCTCACTTCTTTGAAAATGATGAATCGCAAACATTTCGTCATCTTAAGAACCTGTGTTGCCTGATAATGTACACAGATACAAAACAAATAAAATATTTTCCTTAAAAACCTGATGGCTTTCCTTGATCGACGAGGAGTTACTTGAAAATGTAAGAATTAGTTAGATAGAAAATTAAGTAAGTGGTGGTGGTAGAAATCGTTGAATGATGGCCTCTGTAATTAAATTGAATCTTTTAGAGAAAAGGGAATCTATATATAAACAAGAAGTTCCGTCTAGAACTAAACCAGCCTACTTTCCCGTACACTTCAACTTAAAATTTATAATTTAGATAATGTTATTTTTTTTAAAAACTTTTCAGAAATGAACAAACACTGTTCAAATCAAAAAATATTTTACGCCGAGAACTTCTTACAAAAACCTTCTTCATAGGAACTTGCATCTTATGTTGCTTCATTTTCGCCCATGGGCGCTAATGTTGAGGTTTTATGAACTGTGCAAAATTGAACAAATAATGTTCAAATCAAAAAGCAAAATATAGAAATGAGATGTCCCCGCAGGGATCTTTCGAATCGGGCAATTCCCTTAAAGTTAACGGGGGGGGGGGGGGGGGGCAGACAGATCGACAGACACACATTTTCCCCATCTCAAAACTCTACTTTTAAATTTTAATTTTTCCTTTATTTTTTTACTTTTACGGGAAAGTTGGCGGATAAGCAAAGAAAAAACAGTTAAGAACCATTTTTTCCTGTTTTTCAACCGATTTTTCTTATTTTTTTATAGCTATTGACGAGTTTTAGTGATATCAATTAAAACGTTTTCGAAACAGTTTATTATTAATTAATTATTTCCCCTTTTATTTTGTCGGGCAAGCCTCATGTATTATTGCAATGTTATATTGTTATAAATCGCAGATGGCAACATGTCTTTGTCGAGTAAATTATCTTAAAAGAGTATAAAACAAAGTCGCTTCCCGTGTCTGTACGCAAAGATCTTTTAAACTACACAACGGATTTTAATGCGGTTTTCATCAATGGACAGAGTGATTCAAGGGGACGAATCATAGCCCCGTTAGAAAAAAATCCGACAGGTAGTTCCTTTTTTATTCCAATTTTACGCAAATTTTCACATAAATTTCCCAATATGGGGGTGAGAAAAACTTGCACATATTAATGTAATATATCGATCGAAAACGATGATTTTTCTGCACAAGATGAAACTTGTTTGAAGTTTCTAAGTCAATAAGAGCACCAGTTATAAGCATTTTAGTTCGATTTCTTGAGGCTTACCTTGACCAAAAATAATAATTAGCAGTTTCATCAACTCCGGGTAAATAGTAGCTTAATTTCAATATAATATGAAACTTATTTTCCAAAATCATTAATAAAGCATATCAAACTAATAAAGTATGTTTTTGATTTAACGTTTTTCTTAAATTAGCAATAGGTTTCAAATTCGAGATTGAACTTGATAAAAGTTCTGTCTCCCCGATTTAACGATTTCCTTAATTTAGCAATAGCATTTAAATAAATATCGCCTGGAAAAGTTTACGGACGTATAGTTTATTCTAGATTTCAAATAACGTGGCGAATGACGACACGCTAAAATTTGACTTTTTTAATTAGTCGTAGTTTAATTAGACACAAGATGTTTTTCACACACTGCAGACTTTATGACGCAGGCGATATTTTTCATATTAGCAAGGACAGCGCCGCATGCGATGTTTTTTGCGTTCTTATCAAGGACATCGCGGCAGGTGACGTTTTTTATACTCTTAGAAAGAACAGCGCCGTAGGCGACGTTTTTAAAATTCATCCCGGGTAACGCCGTGCGGGTACCGCTAGTTAGGTAATAATATTAAACCATTAAACTCATTATTAAAAGAGTTGTTTCCATTAAGCAATTAATGTGATAAAAGCAATTATAATAAGAGTTTGAGTGAAGGCTTCTCTGTAACTATGAAATGAGAAATGAGAAAAGTATTTAAGAAACATTCAAGATTTATTCAACTAACTAACTCAGTGCGAAATCGGCTGCATTTATGAGCGCTATTGGCTCTGAGGTGACAATGATTTACAATACGTTTGCTTTTAAAGAGAATGATCATACTAAACTCGACATTATAATTGCCGAATTTGGTGAATAATGAATAATTTATATAGATAGCATAATGTTTTCAATGATAAATTTAAATATTACGGTCGAATTTCGACTGTTGGGCAAGTTCTTGTTGCGTTAATATTATGGATAAAAAGTAAAGTTTTCGCCGGTTTAATTTCAACACCAAATTTTACGACGTGCACAGCAATTCATTTTTGAAAAGCAGTGAAACTTGTTACAGTGAGGTGGTCCAATATCCACATCTTCGACAAGTTAAAGCGCTAAAATTCTATGATTAAACTAGTACTATTTTTAGCATATATGTGAGCATGGATAAATATCCGAATAGCTTTAAGGGTAAAAATATACTTTCGGGTGACCTTTGGCGAAATTGGCGATTTTCGTTTGACGCCATTCCTGTTTGCAACGTTGCAACACCGCCCAACTTAGCGATCAACCGCGATCACAACTTGGTGCAAATCAAAGGGCACCCTTAAACATAGTCTAACAGCTTTAGGATTACAAGTTTATATACAGTGGACTCTCTCTATCTGAACACTCCGTAATGTGAACAGCCCCGTATTATGAACACTTTTCGATAGTCCCGGCGAAACTTCATACACTTAACATAGGATGACCTCTCTGTAATCTGAACACCCTATAATATGAACACCCCCGTATTATGAACGCTATTTTATCCCCCATTCAGCAGTTACCTCTCTCTAAACCTAAACTGAACAGGTGTGCGATTGGAATTCCGAAATTCCCGGAATTCAGATTGCCTCCCCCTTTCGAACAGGTGCTTCAGATCAGACAGGTGTTTTCAGGTGGAGTGGTCAAGAAAAGGCTTATCGCTCCACCCCCCCCCCCTCCGCCCATCTCATTGGACAGCCTTATCTCTTCCCTTTCTTTCTTGTTGCTGAGATTTTTCGCTGGTAAAAGGTGACATTTTTTGCCAGTGTACCGATTGCAGCAGTGTTGAAGAACAAGTCAGATATGTCATCGGAAATAAGTAAAACGAAAAAACGGAAAGAACTAAACCTCAATGAAAAGTACCATGTAATTCAAAAATTGAAGTCAAAAGTAAGCCAGAGAAAAATTGCAGTTGAATTCGGGATTTCCGTAGGCCAAGTTAATGCAATTAGTAAGTAAGAAAACGAAATTTTAGCTGCTTTTGAGCAGAATGCACCTGGCTCAAAGTGTAGAATTTTTGAGAAAAAAACGGGAAATGAAAAAATAAATCAGCATGTTTGGAAGTTTTTTTGCCAAATGCGCACAAAGAATCTGCCTGTCACTGGACCTCTGATGAAACAGATTGCGCTTGATTTTGCCGAAAAGGAAAACATTAGTGAATTCAAGGCATCAGATGGGTGGCTTAGTCGATTCAAAGTTCGCCATAATATTGAATTTAAAACCATAAATGGAGAAGCAGCAGATGTAAACATGGACACAGTAGAGGAATGGAAAACTAAACTTCTAGAATTAACAAAAGATTTTGCTCCTGCTGACATCTTCAATGCCGATGAAACCGGCTTATTTTTTAGGGCCCTTCCAAATAAAACCCTAGCAGAAAGAAGCGATAAATGCATCGGCGGAAAAATGTCGAAAGAAAGACTCACTGTCATGCTTTGTGCAAGTTTTACGGGTGAAAAACTTAAACCTCTTGTGATCGGAAAAAGTGCTAAACCGAGATGTTTTAAAAATTTGAAGATTTCATCATTGCCTGTTAACTATAAATTTAATCGAAAAGCCTGGATGACATTTGCAATTTTCACGGAATGGTTGGAAGGTGTTAACGAGAGGATGAAGAGAGAAGGGAGAAAAATTCTTCTTTTCGTGGATAATGCTGCATCACACAAAAATGTAACTCTGAGCAACGTGAGCCTGAAGTTCCTGCCACCAAACTGCACATCTAGAATACAACCATTGGATCAGGGAGTTATAAAAACTTTTAAAGCCCACTACAGAATTTTTTTTCTAAAGAAAATGTCTCTTGCAATGGAAAATGCAAATTCAGCAAGCGAACTGACTAAGAAGGTCAATGTCATGGATGCTGTCCACTGGATATCAATGGCCTGGAATGACGTAACCCCCCACACTATACAGAAATGCTTTTACCGAGCTGGATTTCCACGTGTAGACAAACAAACACGAATTGATGATCAAGAAACAACAGCTTTAAGTGACTTGCAGTCAATTCTTCAGGAGCTACATACGGAAATGGAGCCAAGTGCTTATCTAGAAGCCGATGGACACCTTCCAGTTTGTTGCAATATCACCGTTGAAGAGGACGAGGATAGTGAAGAAGAAGCGGACGAAGCTGAAGAAACAAGAAGTGCAATAACGTTCAAACAATATGGCCAAGGGATTCAAGACCTTCTGAATTATGCAGCTGAACATCATCAGGAAGCATTTCCACTTTTGGAACAACTTGATAATATGTACGCTGCACGTGCATACACAATGCAAAAACAAACTAAAATTACACATTTTTTTAGGTAAAAACTGTGATGTATTATTATTATTATTATTGCAATTCCCTATTTTGTTTGTTTGTTTATCATTATGTAAAACTTTTTAAATTAAAAAAAAAACAATGAGCTGTAACAGTACAGGTCCGACTGAGTTTAGTTTGACATTGCAATAGCCGCCAAATCTAAATTCAGCACCTCCATCTCGGTAACTGGCATGGCTAACCAGGCTAAGTACTCAGTACAGTCGATAAATTCAATAAACATGTGTTTTGCTGATTCTCCCTCTATAGTCTATAATGAACATCCCCGTAATCTGAACACTTTTGTTCGCCCCATGAGTGTTCAGAATAGAGAGAGTTCACTGTAAATACTAGCTGTACCCGGCCACGCGTTGCTGTGGCTCAGTCTGGTTCGATGGAAAAGCAAGAGAAAGCACATATTCCTAATACATTAATACAATAATAATAAGCACATTTCATTTCACAATGCTTGTTGTTTCATTCTCTGAAAATATAGATTGTCTGGTTTACCTATTCTAGAACACGCAATATATAATTGTCCAAGTGAGAAGCAATCCGTGTCTAGATCTAAACCGCTCAATTTGATTGATTGGTCTTGAGCTTTATGTTTTTTTCACAATGTTTGAGGCAATTTTTTTTTGTCGTTCCATTGTCTGTGAAGGTTTTGATATTGTCTAGCTCGACACATTGAAAAATTTCAACATAAGCCTTATCCAAACAGAAGAAACACAAGCACAAAAATCCTAAATTAAAAAATTGCCATTCAAGATAAATAATCTTTGTTTTAAAGTTCCACTTAATCATTAAGTGCAAAAATACTAACAAAATACTTCCATACAAACAGAAACAAGAAGTTCCGTCTAGAACTATACGAGCCTACTTTCCCGTATACACCAAATTCAAATTTATAATCTAGCTATCTCTTTCTCTCTCTTTCTTATTTATCTTTAGTTCTAATTATTGAAAGTATACCTTTTTCAACGGATAATACATATTCATTCACTCACTCATTCATTCTTTCATTTATTCAGCCATGCATTTACTCATTCATTCGTTACCTCATTCAAGTGTTTATTCATTCATTTACGCATTCATGTATTTATTCACTCATTTATTTATATTTTCATTTATTCAATAATTTATTCATTCATTCTTTTCCTCATTCATTTATTCATTGATTTATTCTTTCACTCTTTCATTTATTCATTCATTCATTATTTCACTCATTGAGTCACTGAGAAATATCCTTGAAAATCCCGATCAAAAAATTTCATAGCAAAATAGGCTCGTAAGTTCTGGATAAATTTTCCATTTCTACATGTTCTACGTTATAAGAGCTTTCCGATAAAGTTTGTTCCAAGCAAATCGGTCCGTTAGATCAGGATTTATATAGGGTTGAAATTTCCCCGTAAGCGCTATGTTAATTTTTTGAACTGTTCAAAAATGAACAAAAATTGTTCAAATTGATATTTCACGCCAAGAGATTCTTCCAGTAAGCTTGTTCATTGGAACATGGATCTTGTACCCAAAGTTTACATAATTTGCCTCATTTTCGCCCATAGGCGCTAATGTTAAATTTTTTTGAACTGTTCAAAATTGAACAAAAAAATGTTCAAATCAAGTAAATGTTCATATCAAAAAAGTAAAATATAGAAATGAGATGTCCTCGACGAGATCTTTCGAATGCAAAAAGAATTTTTCCAATCGGACAATTCGTTCAAAAGTTATTAGGGGGGGACAGATCGACAGACAGACAGACAGACTGACAGACAGACAGACCGACAGACAGACAGACCGACAGACCGACAGACACACTTTTTCCCCATCTCAATACCCTACTTTCAAATTTTTTATTTTTCAATCTTTATTTAATTACTTCACTTATTTTTGACTTTTCTTGATTTTTAACGATATTTTCACGATACATTAAGCCTTCTTTCATGCTTTATTATTATTTTTTTTTACTTTTACTGGAAAGTAGGCTAAAAATGCAATATTTTTTGATTCAAAATGAAAATAGCTAAATTAAACTGTTGCCATTCTAAATAAGTAATCTTTGCTTTATAGTTCCCCTTAATCTTCGTTCTTCGAGGGCAAAAATACTTCAATACAAACAAAAAAACACAAAATTTTAAAATCAAAATGAAAGTAACTAAATTAAACTGTTGCCATTCAAAATAAGTAATCTTTGTTTTAAAGTTCCCCTTAATCTTCGAGTGCAAAAATGCTTCAATACAAATAGAAAAAACACAAAATTATTAAATCAAAATGAAAATAACTCTACCCTGCCACACGTTGCAATGGCTTATTCTCCATAATAATACGTTAAAAAAACAAAATAATTAATTCAAAATTAAAATAAATTAAAAGTGATTTATAAAAACACGCACGCATTCGAACGCAATGATCTGGCAAAATTTCAAAGCAATTGGTGAAGTACTGTCAAAGATTTGAGGCTATGAGCAAACGAACACTTACATATTTTGTCCTACTTTCCCGTAAAAGTAAAAAAAATAATAATAAAGCATGAAAGAAGGCTTAATGTATCGTGAAAATATCGTTAAAAATCAAGGAAAGTCAAAAATAAGTGAAGTAATTAAATAAAGATTGAAAAATAAAAAATTTGAAAGTAGGGTATTGAGATGGGGAAAAAATGTGTCTGTCGGTCTGTCGGTCTGTCTGTCTGTCGGTCTGTCTGTCTGTCGGTCTGTCCCCCCCTAATAACTTTTGAACGAATTGTCCGATTCAAAAAATTCTTTTTGCATTCGAAAGATCTCGGCGAGGACATCTCATTTATATATTTTACTTTTTGATTTGAACAATTTTTTGTTCAATTTTGAACAGTTCAAAAAATTTTAACATTAGCGCCTATGGACAAAATTGAAGCAAATTCTGTAAACTCTGGGCACAAGAGCCAAGTTCCTATTGCAAGCTTATTGAAAGGAGTTCTCGGCGTGAAATATTGATTTGAACAGTTTTTGTTCATTTTTGAACAGTTCAAAAAATTAACACAGAGCTTACGGGGAAATTTCAACCCTATATAAATCCTGATCTAACGGACCGATTTGCTTGGAACAAACTTTATCGGAAAGCTCTTATAACGTAGAACATGTAGAAATAGAAAGTTTATCCAGACCTTACGAGCCTATTTTGCTATGAAATTTTTTGATCGGGATTTTCAAGGATATTTCTCAGTGACTCAATGAGTGAAATAATGAATGAATGAATAAATGAAAGGGTGAAAGAATAAATCAATGAATAAATGAATGAGGAAAAGAATGAATGAATAAATTATTGAATAAATGAAAATATAAATAAATGAGTGAATAAATACATGAATGCGTAAATGAATGAATAAACACTTGAATGAGGTAACGAATGAATGAGTAAATGCATGGCTGAATAAATGAAAGAATGAATGAGTGAGTGAATGAATATGTATTATCCGTTGAAAAAGGTATACTTTCAATAATTAGAACTAAAGATAAATAAGAAAGAGAGAGAAAGAGATAGCTAGATTATAAATTTGAATTTGGTGTATACGGGAAAGTAGGCTCGTATAGTTCTAGACGGAACTTCTTGTTATTTATATAGATAGATTAAGCTTAAGCTATTCACCGGAGTTAAGGAAACTGCTAATTAATATTTTTGGATCAAGGTAAGCCTTAAGAAATCGATCTAAAAGGCTTATAACTGGCGTTCTTATTGACTTAGAAACTTCGAACAAATTTCATCTTGTGCAAAAAAATGAGTTCTTTCTATCAATATATTATATTAATATGTACAAGGCTTTGTTCACCCTCATAGTGGGGAATTTATGTGGAAATTTGCGTAAAATTGGTTTAAAAAAAGGAACTACCTGTCGGATTTTTTTTCTAACGGGTCTACAAACCTTCCTCTTGAATCACTCTGTCTACTGGCAAAATTTCAAAGCAATCGGTGAAGTACTTTCGAAGATTTGCGGTTATGAACAAACGAACACTTACATTTTTATTTATATAGATATGCCAGTTGCAGTCAACGATAAACTGCTATTTTTGCGTCAATAGAGTCAAGCGTGTCTCAAGTACCATACTGCCATACTGATATATACCTTAAGGCGAAGATTACAAGTTTATAGGATCATTATTTGAGGGGTTAGGAGGGGGCAAAAATGTACATACTGCTGTTTTTAAATGCAATATATAAAGAGAATATACCCTTCACCCCGTCCTTACATCAAAACACATTCAAAAAATTTAACTCATCCAATTAGAAATTTTTAATAGTTAGTAAAATCATGTGGCAAGGTATTATAGTTAATTTCTAATGGAGGCAATTCATCGCGTCACGTTTTTTTACCAAATTTTTAATTGAGTTCTACGTGGAGTTCACGAAGCAAAAGTAGCTATCTTAAAATTAGACTATTTTCATAGCTTTTTCTGATTATAAACCAAGTAATTTACTTTTAATTTAATCATTGTAAAAGAAATTTATTAATTATTACAATAGTTATAGTGTTTTATTTAGTGTTGATTTTATATAGCGTAGAACTTTATTTAGTCCTAGGTTTTAATAACGTAGAATTTAATTTAGGCCTAGTTTTAATTAGATTGGTCGAACTCGAAGTAAAGCGATACTACAGCTTCCCTCGTTTACATCGCTTACATCGCTATCACGTGACCTATGACGCTGTATGAATTGCCTCCATTGTTTTCTTATTGTCTTCTTGAACATTTTTTATCTTAATAAAACTTGCGAAGTTAGGTGCAGGCTTAATAAAAACGTGCCAAGTTATAAAAAAATGTTTTAAAATAAATTAGAGAAATGGCACACTCTTACAGCAATGATTAAAGGATCAGCCATTGAACTTGGCACCCGTTCGATGTCAATTCTTTTATCGCTGACACCGGCTACTCCGAAGGCTGTTTGTTCCATCGAACTTGGTCCTTTTTTCACAATTATGTTTTGTTGGGACATCATTAATTTTTGAAAAGCTAAAATTTGTGTTTTTATATTGAAGATAAGTTATACTAAATTAAAATAAGATAAATGACTATTAATTATTCAAATTTTTTCCGTTTGTTTACATTTCGTCGTAATGAGTCATAAGTCCATCCTTACTTAATTAATCTTTTATTTAATACGTTGGAAAGTTCTGTATAACTACTACACTGGATTCTTTGTACTCAGCTTTCGCCTTAAGGCGAAAAATGAAAACGGAAAGTGAATTTCAATGCATCAATTATTTTCCTTCAAGCGCTAGAGTATTGTTTGTGTTAACGCGGCAGAAAAATATGGCTGCTGTTTGAAGTCGTTAGGTATGATGCTACTTATGAGTATGCTAGTAACTTCGAAGATAATGTAATTTTTTGAAGGTTCGGATTTTTTCCTTCATATATGCCAAATTGTCTACCTTGATACCAAATTTCAAGTTTCTAAGGCACTTTGAAGTAGGTTAGGTTTTTGATGAGTGGAGTGGGTGAGTGAGTGAGTCAATGATAATAAAATAATTTTTGGAAAAAAATAGAACCGACTTCAAATTGTAAATTGCGCTAAAAAGTGAAAAATAAATTAATTCTTTAAACAACATCGATGTGGCTTTTAAACATAGTTTTAGAAGTCGGTGCAAAATTATGAGCCTAATTACCACTACACCATGTGCTACTTCATATTGGAACTGTTGCTAATTTTGGGCCATTTATATTTGCAATTGATTCATGATTACAAAAGATTTTATCTATCCTAATTTTGCACCTACTTCTAAAACTATGTTTAAAAGCCACATCGATGTTGTTTAAAGAATTAATTTATTTTTCACTTTTTAGAGCAATTTATAATTTGAAGTCGATTCTATTTTTTTCCAAAAATTATTTTATTTTATTCTTTTTAGTGTACATACATTTTTTATATCAATACTCTATTTAAAAAAAAAATCCATATCAAAGGGCAAACCTTCTTTGAATGTGTTCTGTGTTGGCGTAGCGCCCTCTATATATCATGTGACTTGGTATAAAAGAATCTTTTCGAAGCTGTGTGAAAAAGAGTGTGTTCAATGGCGGTTGTAGAGTTCGCTGCTACATGAGGTAGCATGAGAAATTTATGTGATGAGAATAAAATTAAGATGTTTATATTTAAAGAAAGAGTGAGTGTATTTTATCCAGCTGAGTTGTCGACGTTACATTGGTCCGTTGGGAGCCGCAGGAAATTTAAAAGTATCAGTTTAAAGTATTAAAATAGGATTGTTCTGAGAAGCGTTCGTTCTTCGTTAAAAAAGTTTTCGAAGGTCATCCTGCGAAAGAGAACAGCTGTCGTGAACAGCTGCCTTTTAATAATAATAATAAAGGTCTTCGTTCGGCACAGTGTCTGGAGTCGAAGTAAGAGCAATGTTATTATTATTTGTTTCGAATGATTTTTTGTCATGAGAAATTGAGTTAGTGTTCTTTTAGTTTCGATTTGTTCTATTTATGAGAAAGTATATGAACATGAGTTTCGTTCAATAAATATTTGAGAAGTGTTCTTTTTCTTTCTATTTGAGGTATCTAAGAGTTTAAAGTGTTTTACTATTTGTTTAATTATTTGTGAGAAATATTATATGTAATTGGATAATCAGTAAAAAAAAAAAATGTTCAAGGGTGCTTTAAAAAATGATTTAAGGCAAATTGCGACCGAATTAAATTTGACGGTCGATGAGAAAATGACAGTTGTGTCATTAAATGAGCTTATTGAAGCGAGTGATATCTATAAGACAAAATCGGATTTTGTCAAGGAGTTAGCAAATACTATAATAGAGAATAGGAAGATCGAGGAACAACGAGCTGTTGAAATCGAAAAAATAAAATTACAAAGATCGCAAAACGAGTTGGAACTAGCTAAAATTAGAAATGAGAGCAAAAAGGATGTTAGTGAAAATGAAATAAAAACTGAGTCTTTAGATCAAATTATAAAGAGTATAAGAATCTTAACGGTAAAGGTGCCAACTCGTCCAGAAGGATGGGGCTTGTTTTTTAGCTCCTTAGAAAGGGCATTTGAAACAAAAAATGTATTAGAGGGATTAAAGGCAGAGATTCTGCTCAATCTAATTGGTGATAAAGCGTCCAATATTATAACGTATTTGCAAGATAAAGATATAACAAATTATGAAAAAATGAAAACTTTAGTTTTGAGAGAGCTTGAACCAACGGCATATTCTTGCCTAGAGAATTTTAGAAAAGCTTCTAAACAACCGCATGAAACTCATGTTCAGTTCGCATCGCGTCTAATAACTAGTTGGGAATATTATTTAAAATTGAGGAAGGTTTCTGATTTTGAAGCTCTTAAAGAACTTATAGTTTCGGATAAAATATACCAAACACTAGATAAAGAAACAGCCTCGTTTATAAGCGTAAGGCAAGGAGATAAGTGGTTTTCTCCGAGTGAGTTGGGAAAGGAAGTAGATTTATTCTTCACTTCTCGCGGAAGAAATATTATTGAGAACAGTAGTGTTAATCGCAGGTATAATAGAAATACAAAGGTATTTTTGTCTGAGGTTAAAATTGGTAAATGTAGTTTGTGTAATTCAAATGAGAAACATGGGTTATATATTTGCCCCCAGTTCAAAAGACTCTCTGTAAAGGAGAGAGTTGAAGTCGTAAAGAGGAACAAAGCCTGTTTCAAATGTTTAAATTATAATTGTACAGCACAAACATGTCGATCAAAGAATTGTTTCTGTGGTTTACCACATAACTCTTTAATTCACTATTCTAAAGAGGAAAATCAAAATAATCGAGGTGGAATTAAGGGAGAAAAAAAATCTAGTGAGTCATCATCGTATGATGTAACAAACAATTATAATTCCTTGTCGGAAACAAACCATTCAATTGTAGCCAGTGGATTCATTAAAACTAAAACAAAAAGTGTTTTGTTAAGTACGGCTCGCATTCTTATAAAGGATAAATTTTCAGAGTATAAGGAGATTAGATGCTTATTAGATGTAGGTTCTCAAACGTGCCTTTTAACATCACAGTGTGCTAATAATCTTCAATTAAAAATTAATAAAACAAATAGTTTAATTTCGTGTTTGGATGATACAGTCATGACAGTTAAAGGTTCTGTAGAGACAACAATTGCAAATAGGGATGGGAGTTTTAAGAGAGAACTAAATATGCTAGTCGTAAAGAAAATTACAGATTTGATTCCGCAAAGAATGATAAAGGTGAGAGTAGATGAGAAAATTTCTAATTTAATTGAGTTAGCTGACAACCGATTTAATGTTCCTGAGAAAATTGATATGTTACTGGGTGCGGAAATATTTTACGAGTTACTAAGACCAGGTCAGATAGTTTGCCCGAATTCTAAATTACTGCTACAAAATACGGTTTTTGGATACGTAGCAAGTGGTTGTATAGAACAGGACAATGAGGTGAAGAAGCACTGCGGATTAATAAAAAATGAGGATGAAGTTCAACATTGCGGATTAATTAGAGAAAATGATTTAAATAAGACATTAAGGAGGTTCTGGGAAATTGAAAGTGTAGAGGTAGAGTTAAAAAAGAACAAAGAGCATGTTCTGTGCGAGGAGCATTTTGCGAATACACATTTCAGGGATGATTCTGGTAAATATGTCGTGAAAATGCCATTTAAAGAAAACACATCATGTTTAGGGCAGAGTAGAGATATTGCTCTTAAAAGACTCCAATCGCTGTGGCCGCGTTTACTGAAAGATACAAATTATTGTGAACTGTATAAGAAATTTCTAAAGGAGTATGAAGAAATGGGACACATGAGATTGGTTCAAGAAACAGAGGAACCAAATATTACATATTATGCTCCGCATCACGGAGTATACAGACCTGAAAAGAGTACCACCAAATTACGTGTAGTATTCAATTGTTCTTCTAAAACCTCAAATGGTACATCTTTAAATTCCATACAATTAAATGGAGGTGTAATACAAAGGGACTTATTCTCTATTATGATTGGTTTCAGAGAACACTCATACGCCTTTACGGCAGATGTTAAAATGATGTACCGAATGATAAAAATAGATCCAACTCAGTACCCACTGCAACAAATTGTGTGGAGCGATAGTCCGGATGAGAAACCCAAAACTTATGAGCTACTGACAGTAACATATGGGACAGTCAGCGCCCCATATCTAGCAATGAGAACGCTGCTTCAACTCGCAAACGATGAAGAGAAAAAGTTCCCTAAAGCAGCACCAGTTCTTCGTGAACATTTTTACATGGATGATGTTTTAACTGGTGCACCCACAAAGGAAGAGGCCGAAGAGTTGCAACGGCAACTCATAGCCATTTTGCACGAAGCCGGTATGACTTTGCATAAATGGTTTACAAACTTTACTACTTCACCAGTGATTTCTGATGCTGGATATATGTTTGATAGAAAGGATATAGAAACTAAAACGTTAGGTGTATTTTGGAATCCGAAAGAAGATAGTTTCATTTTTCGAGTGGCAGTGGAATTAAGTTATTCCTACAATAAGAGACAAGTGTTATCTGCAATCGCTAGAATTTTTGACCCATTAGGTCTTTTGGGTCCTTCTATAGCTAAGGCAAAAATGTTTATGCAAAAATTGTGGAGGTTGAATTTAGACTGGAATGAGGCGCTTCCTCAAAAAGAAAATGAGGAATGGCATCAATTCTTATTATCGTTAAAGTGCATAAAGGACATCAGAGTTAAAAGACGTATCGTGATTGAACGCCCGTCCATTATAGAAATTCATGGTTTTGGTGATGCGTCAAAGCATGGCTACGGTGCAGCTGTTTTCTGCAAATCAAGAGATGAAAAGGGAAACGTCATGGTGAGATTAGTAACTAGCAAATCACGCGTAGCACCCATCAAGAGCTTGACAATTCCTAGGTTGGAATTATGTGCTGCTGTTTTACTATCACAACTTGTGAAAAAGGTCTTAGCAGCGATGAAAGTGACAGTGGATACCGTCCATTGGTGGTCTGATTCCACAATCGTCCTAGCGTGGATCAAGAAGGATCCAATTGATTTAAAACAATTTGTTAGAAGCAGAGTATCTACGATCCAGGAAATTTCTAATCCCGATCAGTGGCGTCACATCTCGTCCGAACAAAACCCCGCGGATGTCTTGTCACGGGGAATAGATCCTGATAAGCTCATAAACTGTTCTTTGTGGTGGAATGGACCTCGTGTTTTGATGAACAATGACTATCCCAATCCTCCAGTCAATAATTCAGAAGCCAGCTGTGACTTCATTATTGAACTTAAAAATCATGGACAATCAAACTACGAACAATTGAACTTTTCTGTTACTATTAATGAACTAATTCATAACCTTCTTTCTCATAGTAATAAGTATATATTAACATTACGAATTTTTAGTTTTATTCTTAGGTTTGTTGAGAATTGTAGAAATCCCCTCTATAGAAATAGAGGACCCCTTAGCACGGGGGAGCTACGAGCAGCCGAGAATCGTCTTCTAATATTGATCCAAAGCCAAGCTTTCAGTGCAGAGATTAAAGGTTTGCAGCTGAAGGGATCAGTGCCTCCAAAGAGTAAGTTGAAGGATTTAAATCCTTTTTTGGACGATACAGGCATCCTACGAGTTGGAGGACGACTAGGCAATGCTAGTGTAACTTATTATAAAAAGCACCCTGCAATTTTGCCCCAAAACAATAAACTTACTGTAAGTATAATTACATATTATCATCTGAAATACTTACATGTTGGTGCTTCGACACTACTTAGTTTGGTAAGAGAAAAATTTTGGCCGATAAATGGTCGGTCTATGTGTCGAAAGGTAGTTCACCAGTGCATCCCTTGCTTTAAAGCAAAACCTATTATTGCAAACCAACTTATGGGCGATCTGCCTAAGGACAGAGTCCAATTGGATTACTGCTTCAATGTGTCTGGCGTGGACTTATGTGGTCCTTTCTTGATTAAAGTTGGGTATGCACGTCGAACTATCTTGCAAAAAATCTATGTTTGTATTTTTGTTTGTTTTACATTTAAAGCTGTGCACATCGAAATAATATCGGATTTGACATCCGAGTCATTTATTGCCGCCTTAAAGAGATTCATAGCTCGTAGAGGTAAATGCTCTCGGCTTTACTCCGACAATGCAACTAACTTCACTGGTGCCAATAACTTACTCAAAGGATTTTTTCAATTACTTAGAAATCCGGATGAAAATTTGGCCACATATTTGGCAAATGAGGAAATAGAGTGGAAGTTTATACCTCCCAGGTCACCCAATTTTGGAGGTCTCTGGGAGGCTGCGGTAAAGGCTTTCAAGTATCACTTTAAGAGAGTTGTGGGAAACTCAAATTTGACTTATGAGGAAATGTTAACAGTAATCACGCAAATTGAGGCAGTGTTAAACTCGAGACCCTTATGTCCACTGACAGCGAATGAAGAAGATTTTGGAGTTTTAACTCCCGCTCACTTCATGATCAATCGATCATTAAATTCAATCATTGAACCTAACTTAACAAATATAAAGGAAAATAGACTTAAGAAGTGGCAAAAAATTTCGAAATTGGTTCAATTATTTTGGCAAAAATGGCGCCTTAATTATTTAAGCGAGGTACAACAACGCGGAAAATGGAGATTTGAAAAGAGTGATATTAAAATTGGGGATATGGTCTTATTAATCGAGGAAAATTTGCCTACTAATAAATGGCCTCTAGGTAAAATTATTGAGGTGTACTATGGTACAGATGGAAAAATAAGAGTAGTAAAATTAAAAACTCAAAATGGAACTCTTAAACGAGCAATTTCGAAAATTTGTGTTTTACCATCACCTGAGTGATCTACTTATGTAAATATGAATAAATTGAGTAGTATTTTTTTTTTGTATTGCTATTGCTTATATGTTATTATTATTATCATTTTTTGTTTATTGAATGTTTAAGTAAACATGTCAATGGGGGCCGGTATGTTCTGTGTTGGCGTAGCGCCCTCTATATATCATGTGACTTGGTATAAAAGAATCTTTTCGAAGCTGTGTGAAAAAGAGTGTGTTCAATGGCGGTTGTAGAGTTCGCTGCTACATGAGGTAGCATGAGAAATTTATGTGATGAGAATAAAATTAAGATGTTTATATTTAAAGAAAGAGTGAGTGTATTTTATCCAGCTGAGTTGTCGACGTTACAGAATGAATGACACTAAAAACTAATCACTTGTATGAAAAATTCCGTCTTGAAGTCGATTTTAGCAAACAAACTGATTGGATTTAATTTTTGCCTCAGAGAATCCTTCAGTCAAAATCTTGCTGCAATTGCATTTATTATTATATCACAATGGCAACAAAAACTTTTTTAACAATGAGTTTCATGTTTATTAATAGTTTCCCAACAAAGAAAAATCAAGTCAAAATAAAAAATACTTATTTTTTACCCATAACGTTTTTTCTAATAAACAAATGTAGTCAAATTGATGTGCAATATTTGAATCAGACGGCCCTCTATTTATTAACGAAAAAGTCATCAAAATCGGTTCATTTAGTAAAAAGGTATGGATGAAAAACCAAAAAAATGAACCTATTTCTGCCCATAACTTTTTTTCTAATTATCGAATATGGTCAAGCAAAGGTACGGGACCTATGGGAAACCATCCTCGATAGATTAAAAAAAAAAAAAATCCTGAAAATCGGCTCATCCGGTGAGAAGTTATGAGTGGACAAACAAACAAAAAAAAACGACATACTTACAATATGAATGTATAACCTCCTTCCTTTGTGAAGTCAGTTAAAAATGACACTTTTCAGACCTTAATAATTTCATAACCATAAGAGCTACATCAATGAAATTTTATATTCTAGGGGTTTAGGGGATCTCTATTTGACGTGCAAAATTTTAAGCGTGCAGGTATAATAGTTTTTGGGTAATGATGGGATCAAAAACAGCTCGAAATGGTCACACATTGGCCGATGTCGCCGTTTCTGAACTTGGCGGACACACTACCGTGTGTCTAGTCTAGATATAGAAGTTTGGTTGGTTTTTGCTCAAGGTAAAAGTTGACTATTACGAATTTCAAACAACCTACAAAGGAAACAGGAAACAATTTTGTTTTCCAATTTATTTAGTAAAAACAAACACATAGGACAGGGGCATTAGCTTATACATTTTATTCGTTGCAAAAAGTCATTTTAAGAAGCCTTAATTGCTGATGTGACATAAGGCGTAGCAATCTTAAATTAAGTTCTCTGTAAAAGACAAATATTTGTACATACTGGTTCGCAGTAGTAAGCTTTCTGGTCAAAAAAAGGCAGGAGGATGCTAGTTTATTTCCTTTTTCTGCTTCAAAAGCTTTCTACTGGAATCAGTATATAGATATATATATATATACACATAAATATATACATGCCCTATTTCATTATAAATTATTCAGATTTTAACCCATTATTGAGTATAAATAAGTAACTGATATTCTTGTCGAAAAGTTGTACTTTAAATTCTGAGGTCAAATCAACTCTATTTACCAATGTACGAGAACACTTTCTTTCTATAAATGCATATAGTATGTATAAAAATATTAGGAAACTAAATGTGTTACGATATTTTCTTATTTAATACACATTGCATTTGTTTAAAGAAAGAAAGTCGTTGCGTACATGTATTGAGTGTAATGAACATTTGATGATCGACACTTGAATATTTGACCTCAACATTTAAAGTATCACCTTTTGAAAATATTTATGGATTAAGTCAAAATCTTAGCTATAAATTGATATAAATAGAAAAAAATCTAAATTTCATTGCTGAGCATTAGATTATTTTTATAAATCTTGAAACAAAAGCAGTGTCAAGTTCAATGAGTTTTTGAAACCGAAACTGCATTTCTGTTTCAATCTTTTTTTAAAAAAATAATAAAATACTTATTTCCCCTAAAAATAGATTAAAATCCGACTTGAGAAGAAGTGAAAAGTTGTACAATACGGGGAAAAACACAGGTACACTAAGAAATTAAACTGTGTCCATTTCAAAGCTTTCAATATTTTTGCATAAGCAATCAGCTATGCACGTTATATCGTTAAAAATGTTCTAAAAGGGTTGCATATTTGAAGGGGAGAAAGTAAAAAAATGCAATGCAGAAGCATGAACGGGTTGGCTGACACCTGTAAGCCAACACAATTTGAGTCGACGTAAACAGATCGGTTTCGTTTCAATTCGAATGTTCGTATGTTGTTGACAGGAGACATGTGATGGTCTTTGCCTCCAAGAAGATGATGAAATGCTTTAAAATGAATAGTTTAGAAACCTGAAAAAGACGAAAATCAATTTTGGAAATTTAAAACATGATAATGTAGAAGTTTGAAAATTTATTAATTAATTGCAAATAGGCAGTTATTTAACGTATAAATTTAGTAAGGCGGAATTTATTGGCTCTAAAATTAGTTTAAAGTTGACTGACTGAATGTAATGTGAATCGGGCATATTTATAAATAGTAAAAAAGAGTTCATTCTAACTTCTAATGTACTTCATGAGAGAAAAACAATTCCGTCACAAACAATGCACATATTTTTGATTTAGTCATTTTAAGGAATTTTTTAAACAGCTTGAAAATTTTTAACAATGTCATCCTCTAGGCAAAATTCCTTTTCTTTTGAAATTTCTTCTTCAGTAACAGCCCCCCCCCACCGTCCTCCCCAAATAAAACAGGATGGAATAAAATTTTTGATAATAAATAGTTGAAACAGATAATCTTGACATTACCTAATCTCTTTCTTTCTTAAATTTTCGTATAATTAAGATACAGTTTCTTGTTGAAAAAAAAGTAAAAAAAAAAAAAAAAAACGCGTTTATACGTTCATGAACACATACACGAAAAAAAAAAAAACAAACCCGTATATGACTATATTAATCTTTGATCTACAAAAATGACATAAATGAAAATCTTACGATACTAATTCTTTTATTCTTCTAGTATTTATTGCGTTTTGAGCTTTCCACATAAATAAAATTAAAATGGAAATGTACAATATTATATATATTTGTTCTGTTTTTTACTTATTTTCAATGTAGTTTAATTTAATTTATTTATATTTAAAAACGAAGTAAAGAAGTGTCTTGTTTATGAAATTAAAGAATGCACTTTAGTTATTTGTGTGTAAGCTAGGCTTAAAAGTACTGTTTTAAAACTTCTTATTTCATATTTATATACTTATTAATTTTTAAAGTATACTATATAACCCAAATTCGTGTTTTATTGTTTTAATTATTTAAAAAAATCCCATTAAAATATTTAAATAAAATAATGTGATAGTGCAAACGTATCAGTAGCTTTACTTGGATTTTATTTCTTGTTGCTTTTTTTACATAAAAGAGATATTTTGTTTAAAAATAATTGTCTCAAACGGCAAAAAGGCTACTTAGAGTCAAAATCTTGGTAACCTAAATAATGATAAAAAAAATTGATTTAATTAAACCGGAACTGCGTAGATTCATTTAGTTCTGCAGGAACATCTCTTATTTATTCATGCATTAATTTATGAGACATCTTGTGTACAGTTATTAGTGCGGTGTGGACAACAATATAACAGGAAGCAGCATCACACACACTCAAAGGACTTTAAATATCAACTGAACTAAGAAGAGAATTCTTCGAAATTACCTTATCCATTGAACACCATAAGGGAAACTGAAGCTTCATTCTCTCCATTATGGTCAGTAGCTGTAAAGACGTACTGTCCCATATCCGCCAGTACTGCGCTAGGTATTGTGAGTGTGTACTTGCAGCCTTGGGAAGCCAACTTCGTACGGGGAGACTCTTCAATGATTCGTCCATCCTTAGCCCACTCAACTAGAGTTTGAAAAAAAGAAAAACGAAAGAAGGAAAAGATAAATTTAAAAAAAAATGTAAAGATAGGAAAAGAAAATATAACAAGAAGTTCCGTCTAGAACTATACGAGCCTACTTTCCCGTATACACCAAATTCAAATTTATAATCTAGCTATCTCTTTCTCTCTCTTTCTTATTTATCTTTAGTTCTAATTATTGAAAATATACCTTTTTCAACGGATAATACATATTCATTCACTCACTCATTCATTCTTTCATTTATTCAGCCATGCATTTATTCATTCATTCGTTACCTCATTCAAGTGTTTATTCATTCATTTACGCATTCATGTATTTATTCACTCATTTATTTATATTTTCATTTATTCAATAATTTATTCATTCATTCTTTTCCTCATTCATTTATTCATTGATTTATTCTTTCACTCTTTCATTTATTCATTCATTCATTATTTCACTCATTGAGTCACTGAGAAATATCCTTGAAAATCCCGATCAAAAAATTTCATAGCAAAATAGGCTCGTAAGTTCTGGATAAACTTTCTATTTCTACATGTTCTACGTTATAAGAGCTTTCCGATAAAGTTTGTTCCAAGCAAATCGGTCCGTTAGATCAGGATTTATATAGGGTTGAAATTTCCCCGTAAGCTCTGTGTAAATTTTTTGAACTGTTCAAAAATGAACAAAAACTGTTCAAATCAATATTTCACGCCGAGAACTCCTTTCAATAAGCTTGCAATAGGAACTTGGCTCTTGTGCCCAGAGTTTACAGAATTTGCTTCAATTTTGTCCATAGGCGCTAATGTTAAAATTTTTTGAACTGTTCAAAATTTAAAAAAAAAATGTTCAAATCAAAAAGTAAAATATAGAAATGAGATGTCCTCGCCGAGATCTTTCGAATGCAAAAAGAATTTTTCCAATCGGACAATTCGTTCAAAAGTTATTAGGGGGGGGGGGGGGGTAGACCGACAGACCGATAGACACACTTTTTCCCCATCTCAATACCCTACTTTCAAATTTTTTATTTTTCAATCTTTATTTAATTACTTCACTTATTTTTGACTTTTCTTGATTTTTAACGATA
This sequence comes from Octonoba sinensis, assembly GCA_038502835.1. Taxonomy (NCBI): domain Eukaryota; kingdom Metazoa; phylum Arthropoda; class Arachnida; order Araneae; family Uloboridae; genus Octonoba; species Octonoba sinensis. Next base: position 143,627,419 of record CM076600.1, read on the forward strand.
TTTTCACGATACATTAAGCCTTCTTTCATGCTTTATTATTATTATTTTTTACTTTTACGGGAAAGTAGGCTAAAAATGGTTCCACGCAACCATAAGGGAAAAAAGAACGAAGCTTTAACAATATTTAATTTTAAATTCGTATACATAAGCACATACAAACCATTAGGCTGATGTATTTTAGTTTTATCTTGCAGCAAAACAAAAGAAGTTATACTTCATAGATATAAAGTTAGTTAAAAGGAACGTGTGAAACAATCAGAAATTTGTTATCGCAGTGCGTGTAACTTAACTGCCTTAAGTTAGGTAATTTCAGAAGAATTGATGATCAAACCTTTTTTGGCTTCTTTTTTCAAAACTGCGGTGAAAACGGCTGGCTGACCTTCGTGAATGGCTAAAGAAACAGGATATGTTGCAAATTCTGGGCCTTTAGACTTCTCCGAAGGCACTACAAAAAAAGAAAGGATCACTTTTTTGAAGAAAAAAAAAGCAAAATACGTTGGCACAAAACTTTTATACAATGACCACATTAATTCTTTCTTGCATTTAAAATAGTTATTATAGAATACTACGTTTCATTAAACTGCGTTCAAACCCTATTGTACAAATAGGCTATGTAGGGGAGAAGGGGGCTAGTGTGGACACTTATCATAAATGTTTCAAAAAAAATATACTAAATATATTTTTTACGTACCAAATACTTTTTACAAGGATTTTGGCTTTTACCTTTAATTTCGTCAGTATATGAAACTACTTGGGTGCACAGTTTTTTAATAATTCATTTTTTAAAAAGGTTGTTTTTGTCCATACTAGTCCCATATGGTGGGACCTAGTGTGGAAAATCTAGAATACCAATTCTTCCAGCAATATAATGTAGTTTTTAATGTATGTAAGTGTATGAAAAATCATATTAGAATGAATTAAACTTAGCTCTGTTTTCTAAATAAAGTATATTTCAAATAATGATTTACCTATCATAAGTCTTTGTTATAAAAGACGGCAGTAGGGTATGTCACAAATCTGTTTCTAAGACAAGCTTGAATTGCAAAATTACAAAAGAAAAAGAAAGTTAAAACAAGAAGTTCCGTCTAGAACTATACGAGCCTACTTTCCCGTATACACCAGCTTCAAATTTATAATCTAACTATCTCTCTCTCTTTCTCGTTTAGCTTTAGTTCTTAATTGCTCCAAATATGCCTTTTTCAACGGTTAATACATATTCGTTCAATCATTCATTTATTCAGTCATTCATGTATTTATTCACTCATTTATTCATTCATTATTTCGTTTATTCATTTAATCTTTCATTAATTCAAAAATATTCTTGAAAATCCAGATCAAAAAATTTCATAAGAAAATAGGCTCGTTAGTTCTGGATGAACTTTTTATCTGTACACATGTTCTACGTCATAAGAGCTTTCCGATAAAGTTCGTTCCAAGAAAATCGGCCCGTTAGATCAGGATTTATATAGGATTGAAATTTCCCCGTAGGCACTATGTTAAATTTTTTTTTGAACTGTTCAAAAATGAACAAAAATTGTTCAAATAAATATTTCACGCCAAGAACTTCTTCCAGTGAGCTTGTTCATTGGAACTTGGATCTTGTACCCAGAGTTTACATAATTTGCTTCATTTTCGCCCATAGGCGCTAATGTTAACATTTTTTGAACTGTTCAAAATTGAACAAAAAATTGTTCAAATCAAAAAGTAAAATAAGGAAATGAGATGTCCTCGCTGAGATCTTTCGAATGCAAAAAGAATTTTTTGAATCGGACAATTCGTTCAAAAGTTATTAGGGGGGGACAGACCGACAGACCGACAGACACACTTTTTCCCCATCTCAAAACCCTACTTTCAAATTTTTTATTTTTCAATCTTTATTTAATTACTTAATTTATTTTTGACTTTTCTTGATTTCTAACGATATTTTCACGATACATTAAGATTTCTTTCATGCTTTATTATTATTTTTTTTTACTTTTACGGGAAAGTAGGCTAAACAGGGAGAAAAGCGGTGAAAACTAAACTCAGTGGCGCGCCAGCCCTTTTGGGGGCCATGGCCTACTGTGCCCATCCCAGTTTTCGAGACCGAGGGCACTGGGGTGCAGAAGCAGAAGTTCTAGTCAAGTGGTCGGCCTGAAGCGGAACCCCCAGTGTTTAGTTCCCAAGCATGCTTGGTCCTCATTTTATCGACCCCAATGCAGGAATGAAAGGCTGAGTCGACCCTGCCCAGCTCGGGAATCGAACCCCGGACCTGTGGCACGGTAGCACGGAAGGCTACCACTCAGCTACTGGACTTCGAAACGCGGTGAATTAAAATATAAAAATATTGGAATGTATTTACTTATTTTTATTTCTGCCAATTGATGAATATTTTAACCTTACATTCAGTTTTAATTTAAATCTTAGGCTTGTTTGTAGCAATATATTGTTTGAAAGCAAAACACTATAGCGTTTGCACACTCAGAAAACCATATAGTAAGCTTTCTGTCTTCTTGAACAACATGTGATAGGCCTGGACATCTTGCAACGTATCAAGAAAAGTGAACAAAAAATATCATGCCTTGATTTCTGTTTTCTTCTTTTTTCCGGTTCTTAAATTTTTAATTTATCACTTTCCCTGTAAAAAAAAGTTGCTTATACTGCATTACAGCACAATCTCCATATTAAATTAATATTTCTACCATTGAAAGCTGAATAACGCTAATTCTAAAATGTCCACACTAGCCACACCACCAAGTGTCCACATGAGTCCCATGGTGTCACTTATAACTTATCGCGCAACAACGATAAATTCTTTGACAAACGAAAGTGAGTATCAAAACATGTAGTGATTATATTCTTTTGTAGCACACTATCCCCTTTAGTTTGAAATTCTGGTCAAAATTAGCCACTTGAAAACAAAACCATGAACTTACTTTTACGCCATAAAAACCTTATTTTATTCATTACCAATGAACTATTAAATGAAATTTCCCGAAACTTCACGTGGAAGTGCATTTCAGTGTAGCAAAACAGCAAAAATTTACTCAGAAACTTAAACTGAAAAATAACAGAAATAGTCACGTTGTCACTGACTAAATGACTTCATTGTACATTTTAATATTTTTCAACTAATTAAAGCATTATAGCCTTAGAGAGAGGTTAAATCCCAGATTATCAAATCTTCGGAATCGATATTATACCTTGAACCTCCAGAGTGCAGGTGCTGAACACTTCACCACTGTCGTTGAAAGCGTCGCACGTGTAGGTTCCAGCGTCCTCAGGGAAAATTTCTGGTATGATTAGTTTGAAGACATCACCCTCGTGCACATACTGGAAGTCTTCGCTCGGTTTTATTTCCTTGTTGTTGTGCAACCAGAGAACATCGAAGGCGGATTGGCCTGAAATACAAGAAAAACTCTTCTAAGTATAAAAAATAAATTTCTAAATTTAGTCAGCACAAAACAACATTAGATCTGCTGTGCAGCGTGTAACTGTGTTTGAAGAATTATGTTTAAAAGTCTCAATAAAAAAAGTTCTGAAAAATTCTAAACTAGTCACCTGATATCGTGCATTGTAAAGTAACAGGATCGCCGTCTTTTATTACTCTGCTCTGAAGATGTTCCAGTATTTTAGGTGGTTGTCCTTCTTTGTCCTTCTTGTCGCCTTTCTCTTGGGATTTGGAAGCTGGAAATGAAAATAATTTTTAAAAACCGTTTAAGTTCTTACCCTAAATGCAATGCTACCTTACTACACAAAATTAAACAATACACTGTAGATCAAATTGAAGCCAATTTAATGGTGTGCATTTTTACATAGTAAGTAAATTTTTACAAGTAAATTTTCATTGCGACAAGCTTTCTCTTTCTTTATTTCCCTCTCTTTTTTTAATCTTTAATTAGAACTAAATATAAAATGCTTAAGGGAATAAAAAACGTGATGTCATCAGAGTTACTTACCACAATACTTTTCTTTCACATTTTCAATATTCAACATGAAAGTTTGTGATGAAAATTAGGGCAGACTAGAGCAGAAGTGGGTGTAGTTGTGATAGTCAAATTAAATCCGCTCTCGTACTTATTCTGTGACTTCAGCATTGTGAAATCAGTATAACTATACGTATTTGGAACTCTCAGGCAAAAACACTTAAGATTGCGACCCAACTACCATCCCAACTACCTTTTTAGCCTACTTTCCCCGTAAAAGTAAAAAAAAATAATAATAAAGCATGAAAGAAGGCTTAATGTATCGTGAAAATATCGTTAAAAATCAAGAAAAGTCAAAAATAAGTGAAGTAATTAAATAAAGATTGAAAAATAAAAAATTTGAAAGTAGGGTATTGAGATGGGGAAAAAGTGTGTCTGTCGGTCTGTCGGTCTGTCCCCCCCTAATAACTTTTGAACGAATTGTCCGATTCAAAAAATTCTTTTTGCACTCGAAAGATCTCGGCGAGGACATCTCATTTCTAAATTTTACTTTTTGGTTTGAACAATTTTTTGTTCAATTTTGAACAGTTCAAAAAATTTTAACATTAGCGCCTATGGACAAAATTGAAGCAAATTCTGTAAACTCTGGGCACAAGAGCCAAGTTCCTATTGCAAGCTTATTGAAAGGAGTTCTCGGCGTGAAATATTGATTTGAACAGTTTTTGTTCATTTTTGAACAGTTCAAAAAATTAACACAGCGCTTACGGGGAAATTTCAACCCTATATAAATCCTGATCTAACGGACCGATTTGCTTGGAACAAACTTTATCGGAAAGCTCTTATAACGTAGAACATGTAGAAATAGAAAGTTTATCCAGAACTTACGAGCCTATTTTGCTATGAAATTTTTTGATCGGGATTTTCAAGGATATTTCTCAGTGACTCAATGAGTGAAATAATGAATGAATGAATAAATGAAAGAGTGAAAGAATAAATCAATGAATAAATGAATGAGGAAAAGAATGAATGAATAAATTATTGAATAAATGAAAATATAAATAAATGAGTGAATAAATACATGAATGCGTAAATGAATGAATAAACACTTGAATGAGGTAACGAATGAATGAATAAATGCATGGCTGAATAAATGAAAGAATGAATGAGTGAGTGAATGAATATGTATTATCCGTTGAAAAAGGTTTATTTTCAATAATTAGAACTAAAGATAAATAAGAAAGAGAGAGAAAGAGATAGCTAGATTATAAATTTGAATTTGGTGTATACGGGAAAGTAGGCTCGTACAGTTCTAGACGGAACTTCTTGTTTATTTTCTTCTATGAATTTACGAGATCACGTGTTGTCACCATCTTTAAAGAAGGTCTGAACGCTGAATCCGATGCTGTAGTTGACTAGAAAGAAGTTTTCATAAGATAAAGTCATACTCATATATTTGTCATGATATGCCGATGCTTTAATGTAATTAGTGTTAAATTTTTTCTTGCAGGATCATATGACAAAGCCGGTTTCATTGCGTTTTTGAATCTTAATATATATTTATCGGCACTGAAGGTACCTTTTACTTGAAGTTTGCATTTGGTGGTTGCAGTTCCCACGGAATTAGTTGCTTTGCATACATATTCCCCAGCATCTTCGGGGAAGATTTCTTCGATTGTTAGAGAGGCTACGCCTGACTTGTACTTCAGGCTGACTTCTTTCGACGAATGAACCACCTGTAAACATTAAGGTTTACACATTAAAAAAAATAAAGAAAATAGCAGTAAGCAAAAAGCCCTGTCTAACTGAATATCTCCGGTAAAAAATATTGAAAAATTTTAATAGGAGGCAAATTTTAATTTAAATACTGGAGACCAACCGTGTAATATAGATATACACATACGGGTACTTTATTTTATGTAGAGAAACAAAGGATAAAAGTAACAAATAAAAACTTAAGAAATGGCCCCTTTAGGGTATATTTGTAAATGTTCCAAGGGAAACTCAACTCTGCTATTCAGCCCCCCTCCCAATTTATATCGTACATCAAGTTGAGAATAAATAAATTTGAAGGTAAGAAAATTCTTATCAAACATTGTCTCGAATTCCGACGATATGCAAAATGTGTGAAAAGACTCTTAAACTGAGTTTTTAATTATTGAACTTATGTAAGTTTTCTTACCCAACTTTATATTATATTCTCATTTTTCAAAATGAGAAATATTCCAATTATTTTGAACTGAGTTTTATTTTCTGGCAATCAAAAAACTATTAAAGACGTTTTGCTGATTTTGTTCAACGATGCACACGAAAGCAGATGTAAACATGGAAATCATACATATTTAATTAGCATTTTTTGGATGATTTGGTTCGTTCTTTTTCCAAATCTAGAAATCCAAAAACTGATGAGATCGGAAAACGTGTTTTTCATTATTTGTTGGCAAAGTATGGTGTGGTACAGTTGCGATAAGTCATAATTGATTGGTGTGATTGAAGAATAGCTGGAAATAATTAGTTATCGTCAAAGGTCTCTAGAAGTTCTACATATTCTATTCATAAAAATATTTTATAAAGTTTTATCGTTAAAAATAATAAATTCATTTTTCTTCTGAATTGACTTACAAAAAACGTATCGACGATTGTAAGTACATAATACTTACTGTTCCATTTTTCGTCCACTCCACTTGAGGTTCGGGATCTCCGGATACAGCGCATTTCAACGTCACGGATTCACCATCTTTAACTGTTCTATCTCCTAAGGTTTGGGTGAACTTGGGTTCTGTCATCGGTTTGTCCTCAGGAACTAAAGAATTTGGGATAACAAGCATTTCTTATTCACATCCATTCATTTGGAACATTACACATTAAAAAGTGCTGCTCAACGAGGGAGATTCGAATAGTTTTTCATGATATTAAAAAAAGGGGAGCAACGAATAAATATTTTTATTGTAAAATTTTATACCTAAAAGAAATAGGTGCTTAATTTTCAGTTTATTACGCCACTTGTCAATCTTTGAGAAGCCATAAAGTAATTTAATATCGACTTCGAATAGAATAGTAGTTTCGCAGTGGACCAGTCGGTAAAAGCTCAGTTCCCGCAGAGCACCGAAAGTGAAGCAACATTGATAGTGTTTGGGAGGGTGACAACCTCTCGCGGCTTTTTGCTGCGGTCCGTGTAAGCTGAAGGGAGCTGGTGTACGTTAAATAGGTCGTGGGGCTTCAATGTCCTCCAAGTGAAACGATACCTCTGGGGATGCCAATCCCAGGTGACGGTCTCTCATCTGGGAGCTGGTTCAAAAAATTAAGAGACCTTTCAAAGGGGTGGAAATCGGACTCCTGCCTACAAGGGTCCCGTTAGACTCAGGAGCAGCATACCGATTCTTCCTCGCCCCGCGCGAGGACACGACAACAACAACAATAAAATAGTTGGAATCAGGGATCTGGAGTGGAGCGTGGAGCAAAAGGGTAGAGCTTTGAAGGAACGATATTTTACTCAGGTGAGTTTAATTGGAAAAAGTTGGAGTCAAAAGAAAAAAAGAAAAACTTTTGTGATACACTGCTCCAATTTGTCTTTCTTCTCTTTTTTTTAAAATTAGTCACAAACATAAAAAAAATGGATATCTTTTCTTTCAACACAGTGCATACAAATCATTATATGTTTATTGACAAATAAACAATCAAAACAACTTTTTTCAGTTTTTATCACATAAAAGAATTACTAAAGAAAGAAATCCATAGTACAACTCCTATTAAAACTATTTGGAGACTGATGCGGAGCTGGAGCAAGTTCTTAAAAGTCAGAGCGGAGCCGAAGCGGAGCAACGCAAAAACTTTGCTGCTCTAGATCCCTGGTGGGAATAGTTTTGTCATTGACGTTTATTGTAAATAAGTTGAATTTTGAAAACGTTTGAAGCAGCGAATTGCCGGCGGAATTCAGAGTTAAGGTATTGAGTAAACATCTTATTTGACTTACTTTGTAGCTCTTTGGTAGCTGTTCTGGATCTCATCGTCTGACTTTCTCCTTTATCCTTCTTTCCATAAGGTTTTGGAATCCTTTTAGTCGTGTCGGGGGCTGCCAATCGGGAAGCAGCAGCCGATAAAGTAGATTGAACAGTGTCCTTAGATTTTGCTGGAATTGAAGAGGCAGGTTTTCCAGCATACGGGCTCTTTACAGATCCCGCTCTATACAAAGACGTAGGAGTAGCAACACGAGGGGTTAGACTGATTGGAGACTGAACACGGGAAGATGGAACTCTGCGATCTGTAAGAAAAAAGAAAGCAATGAATTCATATAAGTTGAGGTGAAAACTAATAGACCAATTCCCAGACCATGGCCAACTAGGCTAACAGGCTATTGAGCTTAGTCACCCGACGCAATCATTACGCAGACAAAGCAGACAAGAAGATAAAAAGCATTTAAAAATGGGTTATTTCCCACTCAAAGGGATGCACGTAGTCACGTGATCACCATGTTCTATGACCTTTAATATCTTGCTGGCCTTGCCCAGATCCAAGCTAATGACTTTAGGGGACAGTGTTTTCATATAAAGGAAGTAACCCTAAGATAAGCAAGAAATGACGCTTCTGATTCTGCACATCAAACTGAATTCCGGGTGTGTCCAGAAATAGTTGTATTTACTAAAATATTTCTAAAACAGTACCTAAAACTACATTTCTTTTTTGAAACAAATAGATCAAACTATACCTTCCACTCTCACTGTACATGTGGTTCTGTCTTCTCCTAGGGAATTGGTGGCGGTACAGATATACGTGCCAGCATCTTCGATTGTGCAAGAGGGTATCTCCAAGACGACCACACCATCGTTGAACGATACACTGTACATGTGCTTGCCCACTTCCCGACCATCCTTGAACCATCGAATCTAAATAGAAAATTGTCAGATGAATCAGTCACGTTAAAAGTGAAACCGAGGTAAAATGTTTAGATAACTTTGAATAGGGTTTACGTTAATTAAAAACATTCTGCGTTGAAAGTTAAAAATAAAATGGAAAGAATATTTCGATCACTTGAAACTTTTTCGAATTTAAGACCCTCAAAACTAGTTTAAAACTAGTGTAAAATAATATATACACAAAATCTATCTTCACCGTTAGTGAGGAAGTCTTTTTGAGATGTGTGTAAAGCTTTCGCACTGTTAAATCACTGCAAATTCTTTGAGACAAAATCTCAGAGCGAAGCTAAAAGAAGTGCTTCAATTTCAAAAAATGTTGTATAAACAAACATATTGATTGTTTTCTTCACCTAAAGATGTGCCCTTAAAGTAGTTTTGAATGTAAAATATAATTCTTAACTAATAAAAGATAAAATAAAAACATATATACATATTCCTTTTTTTATTTCAAAGTTATAGCTTTTTATTTGCTGTATGACCATTTTACCCCACCTGATCCTAGCCAATCGAGAAAAAAAAAAAAAACTTTATCGGTCTCTTCCCCTTATTCAGCTTTTTTTCGCATGGGATGAAATGCTTTTCATTTTTTACGTGCCGAACCTGGCCTTATGTATAAATCCCAATTATCAGACTTTTATCAACTAAAATCCACTTTCGCTACACGTGAGTATAAAATAAATGTACGCTTACTTCTGGCAAGGGTTTTCCGGAGACGCAAGCTAGAAGTTTGACCCCGATGCCTACTTGAATGACTCGAGGTCTGAGCAGGAAGGTGAAAAGAGGCGGGCAGTCCTTCGGCTCTTCGTACGTTATGCTCGGCCCTAAGTCTTGTCGTTTCCTTAAGAAAGAAAGAAATGTACATTTTTCGAAGCCATCCAACAGTTACACAAATTTTAAATTTATGCAATTCAGGAAATCTATGGTTCATAGGTTTCTGTTACGATAAAAAAGAAATGCAAGATTTTCTGTTTTTTTTTTTGTATGATGCTAAATTATATTTCATTCGCAATGTAATAGATCACTTTCTCCCCACGAAAGCAAAGTTAAGCGAGTACTACAGTTAACAGAATAACAACAAAATGTTTTGGAACATTGTCAAAGAAAATTCTCATAAATATTTAGATAATCAATTCAAAAATTCAGAGTTAATAATAATAGAAAATTGAATGCTACTATTGTCATGCGCTTAAATAAAGTATACAATAAAAATATAAATAAAAAATATAAATATATATAATAATACCTTTTTTCCCTCATATTATAGCGAAAGTGCAAATACAATATTTATAGATCGTTTCTCAGAACCGTCATTTTGTGAATCCAGAGGGGAAAATCAAATCTATACCTCTACTCAAGAGGGTCATTTTGACAATCAAACTACTTCCCCCCTTGCTTTTGATCCATAATGTGTTAACACACTTGTGCGTGTAATTTTCTGCTGTTCTCCTATAATGTGCAATGCTTTGTAAAAGCAGTCAATAACTTTGTACTAAAATATGAAAACGATTAAAAGAATAATTTCCCCTTTTTTAATTTTTAATTTTAATTACCGTTGCCTCGTTTTAAATTTCAAATATCTATTGAGTATTACCTTTGCCCCCACCTCCTTAGAAAACTTCGAAATGAGGGCCTGCTTTTTATGAAGGTTTTATTGATGTTCCGAAAATTCCGAGCTTGCCTTAATCAGGCAACTTTAGAACTGAATAAAGTACCATCTTCACTGGTGATTTTCTCTTTATCTTTGTGACTTTAAAACTGCATTCAATAGCAAAAAGTCTTTATTAAAATATCTATCCAAGTATAATGACTGTCGTAATACAAAATCGCGTTTCATCACTAAACTTGTAGTGGTTTTTCGACATTAAGATGTTCCCCTTGTAAACAGGTACAAAGTGGTTCTGGCCTTAAGTAAACGAATATAATCAATGTCGCATTTTGTGCGCTAAACCTACCATGCACAATGATTTTTAATAGAATTAATAACAACTCTGCTTATCTTATTTTTCACACTTGCGCAATGTCAAGATAAAAACTTGTATAAACAAATGCTATAATAAATTTACATGCCTAAATAGTAGAAAAACCTTCTATATGTCTCTTGTGCGAGCCTAGTATGTAGAAAATGATTAAAAGGTTCATTATTTAGCACAGCAGAAGATTGATAATATTTAACTAACATCGAGTTTAAAAAATGTCAAAAATTTGAATATAGTTATTATTTGGCTATAATTTGCTTAAAAGGTTTTTGATTTTCAATATTGTTAAAAAAATGCAACTTACCTCACTGGTTCATCAAGAACAACTTTTGGAATGTCAATAGGAACAGCTAAAATGATGAAAAGAAACAAGAGAAATTATTTTACGTAGGAAGATGCAAAGTGGAGAAAAAATTTGTTTTTTGGGAATTTTGAAATTATATGCTAAGAAAAAAAATTTAGTTTATGAATCTAACATAAAAGTGTAATATGTATATCTCTCTAAAATTGAAAAAGTTCATTTTCAAAGTGGCATGTACAAGCTTACAGTGCACGTTGAGAAAGACTGGTTCTTCTCTGGTGCCGTAGTGGTTTTCTGCTTTGATAATGTATTCCCCTCTGTCATCCAGTCTGCACCGATTAATGACGAAGTAGTAGTCGTTGCCCTCGTACCTCTTCATATGCTTAACGCTTTGTCTCAGCTCTCCACTATCACGGTACCTAAGTAAAGCAACAGTGGAAAATGATGTCAGCATGCATGTACACGGTACGTCAGTAAATGTGTTGTCTCAAGTCATTTATGAAGATTATTATAAAAGTCTGGTTTAAATTCGTGCTATAATTTGTATTAATTTGAGTACGCAAAAGCTTATTGCTCATTCTTGTGTCATATTACTGATCCAAAAATATTCATATGCATAATACAAAAGTATTTTTATGTATGAAACTATCATGTATCTTTCAAACCAACATCAGACCTTCAACAATATGTTCTGTTATTCCAAAATCATAAGCACGGCTGATTCTAAACCGAAATTATCCGAGGTTTCCGAAAATTTTAGAGAACCTGTTCCAAGAAAGTAAAAAAAAAAAAAAAAAAAAAAAAAAAAAAAAAAAAACAGTTTTTGGAAAAATTTTCAATTTAAATAACGAGGTAAGCAAAATATTTAGTACTTTAAAAACGATTGACACCGAAGTTTCTGGGAAATATGTACATATATCAGGGTTGCCCCCCAGGGGTTGGGTCATGGCGCAGGTTGCGCCATTGAAATTAGGGTTTTTCTACCGACTTTTTATGTGTGTGTGTGGGGGGGGGGGGGGGGTCATAGATTTTATCGAACTCCGTAGTTTTTTGGCCATCGCCCTGAGGGGGGGGGGGGTAAGTACCTCTGTATTATATACACACAAATGTGTCGTGGATGGGTAAAAGGAAATTATTCATTTTTTTATTTACCGCGCACATTTTCCCGAAAACTTTTTTGTGATATTCCAAACTTTTCTTCTTTCTGAGAGTCACCCCTTGTCAAGGTCTTCTGTGTGATATGCTGAAACTAGAGTAATCATATTTCAGACTGCCAAAATACGGATACTTGCCTCTTTTGAATTCGTTCAACTCATTCGTGACACGACACTAAGCGCAGTGTCACCCTCGAAATGCAGAGACTTTCGCATAATTGTAAACCTATGGTAACCCTACCGATAACGCAATAAGATAAGGTTAGAGGAAGACATGATGAACTTACCAAGATACCGTGGGTGGTGCTGGTGCTGTGACCCTGCAGAAGAACTTCGCACTTTGTCCTTCGTAACAGAATGTACTCTGGGGTCGGATGACGAAGCGAGGAGCAGCTTGCAAACGATCTGTAAAAAAGTCATTCATTTATACGAATCCGTAAGTTTTGATTCTATTGGCAGTATTTCTTTGCGATATATATGACTGTACGCAAGGGGCTTTCTTAGACTTCATCTTAACAAGTTTTGCGTAAATCTACCGTTCTGAATTTTTGTTATTCGTGAATCAGAAAAATGATGAAGATATTAAAAACACAAACCATTTATTAGACAATAAGCACGTAAAAATATACATTACATTATCTAAAAGCGCACAACTTTCAAGAATTCATCTTTTTATTTTAAAACAATATATGACAACACGAGATACATGTATATATTAAAAGCAAAGTTAAAGAGCATTTCGACATCGCGAACCTGCTTTTGGGGACAGCAGGATAGAATAACCATAAAAATAGGATTGCCCTGTTCAACACGGGACACATGATAGTCGCCTTATTAGTCAAAGGGTTCTTGATGCCCAACTTCCCAAGAGAATTGGCATGAACATATCCAAATCGAACATAAACTACGCTATTTTAACTTGATTTGTCACGGAAGTTTGTTACGCGGTTTTCAGCAACTATTACTGCATAAATTACCTTCAGACTTTGCAAACAAGCTTATCTTCCCGATGACAATACAATATACATTTTATAATTTATTATAACGTTAATTAGGGAAGAAAATTAATAATTTTGGCTCTGAGGAAGTTATCAGAATTATTATTTGTCGAATGGCAACGGTAGTTTTGTTTCGACAATGCAACGATGTTATTTAAGTTGATTTGTAGCTGCGTCTGTGGCGCAGTGGTTATATCATTGGATTGTGACCCTGGAGGTCGTCAGTTCTAAGCCAAATCCGTCCTTATCCATTCCATTCTATGGTCACGGAAGTTTGTTATGCGGTTTTCGTCCACTTTTACTGCATTTTAGTTTTTTTTTTTTTGTTAATAAAACTGTGCAACGTAAAACATTTTTTGGAGTTTTAATATATTATCTTGAATGACAGTACTTATATTTCACACATCGGCTATTTAATAACAGCTCATCGTATTATTCAGTGTATTATTGGATCATAGGAATTATTAATATTTTGACGTTCGTTGTTATTATCCGATGAAGGTTATCGGCTACTTTGCTACGAACTGCGTTGATCAAAATTTAGAACTTGCTGATGAATGAAGTTGTAACTCATGTAGCGCTCATAATATTTCTCGTAATGCATGTAGGAAAGAACAGGATCCAAATGAAAGTCGGGAAGAAATAATTCAAAAGGTTATCCTTTGAATTAGAACGGAATTAATTTTATTATAATTAGTTAGAAATGAAACCTATCAACTTAGGAAAACCAAAATTACCTCAGTCCAACTTCAAAGTAATCTGAACCAGTGAAATCGAGTCAATCCATAAAATGTTCTAAACATCATGGAAATTCTATTTAGGACATATGCCTGAAGTGCGTGAGTTTCCTGGGAGACTTTCGGTTATGAAGGTTTTGGGGCATTAGAAATCTTATCGATCTTCTGAACTGAAAAAACTACGTACATTATGTTCGAAGATATTCATTAATTTTTGATTCCAAAGAGTTGTGTGCTTTACAGGACTTTATTTCTCACAGAGGAGCGATTTTTTCCATGAAGCTACTCTAAAATAGCTTAGTGTGTTATGAGCGAGCGAAGTGTGCTGAAACTCGTGATGCTGTCAGAAGGAGCAGCGTAAGCAGTTGTGGGTATTGGCGAGAGACAGCGAGCAAGGAGTAGGCGCCCCTAGTATATTACATAAAAAATTCATCAAATAGAAACGGCTACTATTTCATGTCTTTTAAATATATATTACATGAACAAATTCATTATGAAGACAATATCAGACTTCCAGGCGTTCTCTGTGATATAGAATTAATTACAATAAATAAAGCTCCAAATATTATAAAGACATCAGTTAAGGCAACTTGCCTTAAATAGATGATACTCGTTTCAAATTTTTATAACTAATGTTGCTTATAATATTTTTCAGAAAGAACTTACCAAAATAGAAATCATGAATTTTGTACTTTTCTTGCTGTAGTTTCCGCAAGGAACTGTAGTTTGCGATGTGACCAAATGGTAGTAAGCAATTGTTCCAAGAATCGGCCTAAAATTAAACATTTCATTTTACTGTAAATGTAAGCAAACGAGTCAAACAGATGAGAAAAAAGAAGCAAAAGAAAAAAAAAACGTTTCTGATATCAATCTAAATCTTTGAGTATGCCTATTCATAAACTCAACTGCAACTTCTTTCTTTTAATATTAAAAAAGTGAACTTATTAGCAATTGACAAAAAAATGGTCATATATAATTTATCAATATATATTCGATTCATTGCTCTAAATTTAAAAACATAAAATGCTTTGTGTGCAGTACACTAAAAAATCTATGTAATAGTACAGAAGGGAAACTGAGTGTTCCTTTAAATTTACGAAGAACTTGCTCTAAATCAACTAATCAAGTTTCTTAAGTTTCTTGATAACAATTTCTCAATAACATTCTTGTGTTTTCCTACTCTGTACAAATAGAGATGGATCTCTGCAATAATTTAAGTAAAACTGAGCATTTGAGATCTGTGACTATCAGTTTAAAAATTGTCCAAAATGTATTTTATATTGTTGGCGTATAATTTAACTTCAGCTCTAGCGAGATTCCTGCTACGCCTCAGCGGTCAGCCGTCCGCTCTGCGGAGACGTGATTGGCGAGCGGCCCAAGACACATGAATCAGAATAGCGAGTCTCAACTGAACTCGTATTTGACTTTGTGTACTAGAGATTAAGGATGTAACGAATATTCGGCCAGTATTCGGTATTCGGCCTATTCATTCGGCTTGGCCGAATAGTCATTTCATCACCTAGCCGAATACTGGGTAAGCTCAAATTCGGCCTGGCCGAATATTTAAGGACTATTCGGCCGAATATTTCTGCTTCAGTAGAAAAGTAAAAAAATAAAGAAATTAGCAGATTTTAAACATTTAAAATTGTATTATAATTATTGCAAAAGATAAAAAATTATTGCAAAAGATAAAATTATTTAATAAGTAAAAATAATTTTGAAAAAAAACTACTTTTTTTAAACCTTGTTTTAGGCTTGATTGAGCAAAAACAGATTTTGAAGTTGTAACATTGTGTTTTATATTTAGCATTTGCTCCCAAGAGCTGGCAATAATTAATTATGATTGAGATTCTGAGAAATTTATTTTGATATTATTAACAAAGTGGAAGTCAGACTTTGTTTGGGTAGATTGATTTATTGTGAATACTGGGTAAGAGAGAAATGTGAAAAGCCTAGAATATATCATGAATATTAAAATAGCATAAGTTATTGGGGTTTTTGAAAATAAAAATATATTCCAGTTAAGTGTATTAAATTTTAATATATCTTTTAAAAATAGGTATGTAAAAAACCTCACAAAATAAAAACATTAACTTTTATAACTTTTAAAATATCTTCATAAAACAGTTTTGAGCAAGGTAAAACTTCACTAAGCAATAGTAGTTCTGCATTTGAACTAAATAATTATTAAAATAATGCTAATGCTTACTACCATAAATCCTGTTATTTCTTTTCCACTTGTGGGTGAAATTCTTAGTTTTATTACATTCAAAACAATAGGGGAAATAGATTAATTTTAACTAGTTTTAAATTCTTAACAAACAGAAATAAATCATACATCATAGATTGTGTGTAATTGGGACTTGACTTTGAATAATTTTAAATTTGACAAATACTTTCTACGAGTATTGCAACGATTTTCTAGACATTTTAATACGGCCGCCGAATATTCGGTATTCAGCTTCGGCCTATTCGGCCTAGAAGAAATGGCCGAATATTCGGCTTCGGCCTGGAAGAAGTGGCCGAATATTCGGTATTCGGCTATTCGGCCAAATCACTATTCGTTACATCCCTACTAGAGATAGTAATTCAGCGCAATCACAGATAGTATCACTACTGCATCACATTCTCTGTTGCTATCAATTTGCGAAATGCACTATGTTTTTTATTCTCTGTAACTTCTTCTTTTAAAGACTTTGTAGTGTCTTGTTTTTAAGTCTTTGTAATTTTACTTTGGATTCCGGATAAATTATTTCCAGGGGATTCTCCTGCATTTTCGGGTACATTTTTTTTTACAATGTAAGCAGGAAGCGTTTCCTTGGTAAAAGAATAAATATGAAAATCAAGTGATTTTTCCCTGCTTCCCCCCGAACTGTTAACTTCGCAAGATACCGAATTATTACTAATTCAAAATAATTTGGTTAATCAGTTCCTATTTTAATATAATTGAAAGACATATGAAGTCAACAACTTCCTATTCTACCATCTGATTTTAATTTGTTGAAGGAAAGCTTGTCACACAATATATTGTAGCTTCGTATTTGCAACAAAATCAAAATTTTATGACACAATAAACATAATGCTCTAACACAATAATCTAAAACGAAAAATCATAATAATGTCCTGTACATTTTTTAATTTCATTACCTTTCGCACATTTTGTAGTGCATTTTTCGTTAACTATTGTGCAAGCATTTTTTCCCGTATAATATTAAAAATTTACTGCAAAATAGCTAAAATTGTAGAGTGGATTACTATTGAAGAACACTATAAGAGCTTCAATGCTCTTCATTTTTCTTAGTACAGATTTTATGTTTTCAGTTAGGCCTTAAAATATATTTTTTGATAAAATAAAATAAAAACACTAGATTTTTGTAATTTAAAATAATTTTTGTATAAATTTTTCAGTTTGAAATGTAATTAATTTTCTTATAGCTGGTGGACTGTAATTATTTAAAAACAAAGATTAAAACTTTTTCGAATTATATGTTAAGTTTATTAATATCAATTACAAGCTAGCAGATGCGTACACTACACGCAATGATTTGACAAAATTAACAACAGAAAGTTTCAAACGCAAACGAAAAAACCTAAACAAATGATTAAACCATACACAGAAATGAAATTTATCCATAGATCTGATGGACTATACAAAAACGAAAACAGTTTTTAACAGCAAGTACGAAGTTTAGACTTAGGTATATATTTAGCTCTTGTTTAATATTACTAACAGTTCAAGATGGAAATAAGTTATTTCATGAAATATATACAGCATTTCAGTGCATTTTAGCAGCATATTTTTTGATGAAATTTGTATTTTTATTTAAAAAAGTGTAGTTAATACTCACATATCTTTCTCGCATGCCGTCCCTGAATTTGACATATCTTCTGTTTGGAATGCGAACTTTGGTATCATGAGTCAAGTCTCCCTAAATTGGAAAAGAAAATACATCATGAAAATTATGAAATTAAAATTTAAAAAAAAAAAAAAGAAAACGAAAGAAACGTGAGATTTTTATTTACACACGCACTAATTATATCAATTTATAAGCTTGCTAAAAGATTTGCAATAATACTTGTGTGTTAAAAAAGCAAAAATTCAAAAACACAAATAAAAAAGTTTATTTACTTATTAACTGCAGATTAACTGATTACCAGAATGTATTTACTATAATATTAAATGATTACTGGAATGCGCATCAGAAGCAAAATTATGAGAAAAAATACAATGCAATGTCATAGATAGCAAAGTACTTTATGTGTAATACACTAAATTTGGTGATTTTACTAGAATCGTTCAATGTTTTTAGAAGAAATTATGCTAGACAGATCAAACCAAGTTGGGTAAAGCTGTGAGCACATTTGTTCCAGTGTTAGCGACTTTTTCCAATTAGGTAAATGCATTTTCAAATGGCCCTACATCCACCAAATAGTTCCACTTGTTCAGCAGAAGCGACTTCCTCCAACATTATTGAAAAAAATTCACGATACGTTTTAAAAGTGATTGACGAATCAAACTGCACAAAATAGTTGAAGCTATACCTATGCTACAAGATAGTGCTTTCAATTATGCTCTTAAAGTTGGGTTTCGAGAAATTCTCATCAGGATGGGTCCCGCATTTGCTCTCATTAGAGCAAAAACGCAATCGTGTGATCGACTCGGAGGATATTTTGGCGCGTGTCCATCGTAACCCCAACTAGCTTCTGCGTTGGCACATAACTGCGGATGAAACATGGGTACACTATTGTACTTCAGAGACAAAGGAACAAACTAAAAAAGGAGCTTCTACATTCAATTCAGGTTTGAAGGAGGCGAAAATTGTGAGTGTTAAGTAAATACGGTTATGCGCAAAGTAAGCGAGCAGTCGTTAAATTTAAGATAGCGGTAAACTAATGAAGTTCAAGAACTTTTAATTAATAATAAAGAATAATATTTGCTTCTTAATTAACTAAAAATAAAACATAAATATTAGGTTTTCATCTTTTACTGCCTAAATTATTCCTCACAGAAAACATATTTGCTAGGCGCTGAGCATAAAAGATAAACAAATAGAAACAATTTAATGTATGATAAATTTCAAAATTACCTTCAGCCATGGATGTTCGAGACACTCGTGTGCAGTCAACCTCTTGCTACAAATACATGAAATATGATTTTAACATAAAATAGCTTAATGATTATTCATAGGATCAGATATAATGACGTTAAACTTACTCCTTGTTGCGCAGCAGGAGTTTGCTGATGAAATCTTTGCCTTCGTTGGAGATGTGAGCAAATGCTTCATCATCAAATTCCCAGTCGCAGGCACGGACGTTTTTCAAGGTCTCGACATCATTGTCTCCAGCGAAAGGTGAAAGACCACTCAATCTGCAATGAAAATAATACTTTAATCAAGAACAAGACGCAATTTATTTCCTGTTCAGTTATTCCTGCATAGTGACTTCTCATACAGAATGACTGTTCACTCATGTTTCAAGAAGAGGCAAACTATGAAAATGAGTTACCATAGTGGTACAAAATCATTTTAAAACGTTAGGAAAACTTTTTTTTGAAGCTCATAATAACAGAATAAAGAATCATTTCACTCTTCCCTAGTGGAGAGAAAACGCAAATTGATTCAACTGTTTCTACTTCGTCTGACTCTGTGGTTCAGATAGTATTTCAAGAAACCAATAGACATATGTCTATTGATTTCTTGAAATAATATCTATACCACAGCGTCAGACGTTGAACAGCAACTGAATCAATTTGCGTTAAAGTTAATATAAGCATATTAATTTGCCAAAGCGAGGGTGGGATTTTAAAATTAAAAAATAATCTGAAGAGGAAAAAGTATTTTGAAAAATAAGCAAGTTATTGATAAATCATATTTTAACATATCAATGTTATTTCTTTCTCCCCCCCCCCCCTTTTTCGTACTTTTGGTTTTTGTTTTCTAAAATGCAAAGAAAGCCTTATTAATACAGGTAGGAACATTTATGAGAAGTATTAAAAAGCTAAAGAAAAATAATTGAACGTAGATCCATAATAGGAAACATTACTGTAAGCCAACATAACGTAGAAATATTCGCCACTGCACTGTGGTAGCGAATAACGCTTGAAAGTTCTAGGCGCGAACCCAAGCCTTTTGGAATGTTTTGCAGTTTTCTATTTTCGTAGAATTATGCTTGCTCAAATTTAATTTTAGAGTATTCGACGAAATGAGGCGTGAGAAATTTACTATGAGTTCAGGAGAGAACTTCGTTTTCACATTTTGCTTCCTTTTACGTTTTAAAGGTTGCAAATCAACCCCAAAAATGTAGTTTACTTTAATTTTAAAATTTAGAATTATAAAATGGAAAGGAATTGAATTCATACGTACAGGACATAAGCGAGAACTCCAACCGCCCACATATCGGTATAGAAACCGACTGGCTGTCGGTCTACGATCTCCGGTGCTGCGAACTCCGCCGTGCCGGTCGAAATCTTGACCACTTCGTTGGGGTCGAGTTTCGTTGCCAGGCCGAAATCTATCAACTTGATCGCGTTGCCCGTCTTCGTCTGGCACATGATATTCTCTGGCTGATAGCAGAAAAAAAGAAAAGTGACAAATTAGCATCAATATTAATTTAATTATTAACTTTGAAGCACTATGGGGGGGGGGGGGATGTTTACATCTAAAGATCACGAAGATATTTAGGTACGATAAGAGAAGTAGATGCGCAAATATTGAATATAAAAATGATACAGAAACAGTTATAAAAATTGGAGAAATTGCAGTCATATAAGGACATTGTTTTCGTTATGATAATCATACATTATTGAATCTTCTCAATAATACATTGTCTGCCAAAACACTTTTTAAGAAAAATTTCTAATTCCAATTTTTTTCCCACCAAGAAGCATTTTTGAATGCAAAACTGTTTATTGGAAGGTTCTTTACACTTTTTTTTACTTATTTCAATCATAATTTTGTTGTATTTTTATTTATTTTTTATTATGCTTTATTTATACATTTTTATTTAAATTTTTTGGGGACTTATTTATTTTTGTAACTTAAAAAAATTATTCTTATTGCAGATTTTACACCTGATTTAAAATTTCAAATTAAATAAAAAGGATATTATATAGTACATTATAGAAATAGCAAGAGTTTTTTAAAGCAGTACTAAATGTGGGCAAATAAAAATAGACAATTAGTAAGTATAGAAATATCAATTATGGAAAATCTCAAACATAAATTATGTGCTCTAATTTTCAAATCTAAATACTTTTGCTCGTTTCAAGAAACGACGAGATGTTTCCAATATTAATCTGCAGCAGGTGCTTTGTCATATTGCAGCGATTCCGCTATACAGGTATATATGCTCTTTTGACCGTATTTAAACAATGTTTTATTGCATGGATGTTCGTTACTGTGCCTAAAAAATATAATTTCCCTTACCATGAAAAAATAAAATCGCGTTGTGTTTTATGACATTTTTTATGACGAGGTTTACCTTGATGTCTAAGTGTATGATGTTTTTCTCGTGCATATGTTTCATGCCTTCACAGATTTGTCTCATATAGTTGATAACCTCAGCCTCGCACATGCAGTAATTGTCGTCCGTGATCTTCTCGAACAACTCACCACCAGCCATGCTAGAAAATAAAACTCCTTTCAAGCCCTTTGAGCAAACTAGAAATACCTTTATCATATAAAATGAACAATTGAAAATAATTGAAAGTAATTGTTATTAAATATAAACAAAACGCTACCAACAGTCATGTCTGTTTTATTGTCGACTAAACAAATGGTTGATAAGGAGTTGCAATTATTAATTAAGTATAAATATCTAACAAAGGCGCAAAATTTTTTCTTTGCAGATGAAAGTTCTATAGACACAATATTTAAGAATTCAATCGATAAAACAAAGTTCTTCTAAACTTTCGATTACTAAGCATTGTTAAAATTTGGATCATGTTGAAAGTTAAAAAAAATTTACATTAAAAATATGAAAACGAAGTAAAAGTTACAATACACAAAAATAAAAATTTCTTGCAATGTTTAAAGTAACATTCAATGAGCCAAGAAACGTCCACTTGCGGTTTTATTCATTACTATTAGTACTCGCTGTAAAAGTAATGAATTTCTGCTAAATAAAACAAATGTAATTATAGATGTAAAAATATTAGCTGCTTAGAATGCTTTAGACATAGGTATGCATAAAATGGTTCAACTGCCTTTTCATCGAAATCACTTAAACGATAAATCACAGTATTTCGTTTTTTTTCTTTGCTTTTCGGTACCAGTGGCTTTATACCAAATAGATACTAAGAGGGAAAATCGTAATATTTCCGTCTGAAACAGGAATGTGCAGTCGGAAGTGCCAATTAGTTTCGAGATTTAAAGGAAGTAGGACAGAACGTGCATAGACATTAAGAAGGAAGGCTTAAACTTAGTACTAATCAAAATCGAGGTTAGAAGAAAAAAATATAAGCACCTAAAGAAATTTGAGTTGTTGCAACCGATACTATAATTTAAGACAAAAGTGGTCTTCAGAACAATTTTTAGCCTTTTGTATTTTCAAAGTAACAAAAGATGTGACTTACAATTCGTAAATAAGCACCATCTCATCGTCATCTTCGAAAGCATCATGTAGATGTACCAGTTTAGGATGGTGCAGGTGGTTCATGACGTCTATTTCTTTCTTGATGAGGGACTTTTCCAGTGGGTGGTTTACCGGAATAAACTTGGCTGCAAAGATGTTGCCAGTTTTACGCTCCCTGCAACGGTGAACCACACCAAAGGCACCCCTGAAAATAACATTAACACTAATTAATTAAATAATAATATTAGTAGTAATAATGCTCATACTATCAGCGTTTTCTTTTCACACGTACCCAAGTGCAAAAACAATTATTTCCCATTAAATCACAACTTTTTTCTTAAGAATATATACTCTGATGTCTTATTGGTTTCTGTCTATAGGAAGGACGTTTAACAGATCGATCACGAAATGATTTTTAGTCGATATGCCTAATTTTACTAAATCACTATTGTACTGCATAGTGGCTATTATTTCAATGCAGTCAAAATGTTCGTATTTGTGCGTTTTTATTTAAGAGTTTTTTGATAAATATACCGCTAAACTAATATTTTTCGTTCAACTACTTTTACCATGTTTTATTGTTGTTTATCTCTTCTAATTATTTTACTTCCATTTCTTATCTCACTAGCAAGCAAAAATGTTCAAAGGTCGCTCTATTCACATATAGCATGTAAAGTCGATCTTATTGACAAATGCTTTCGTCCAATCCTGATCTACAACAAATACTCATAATATTTATTAATTTATATGTTTTTATTTACCTTATTTATTTTATTTTGTTTTATTTTATTTACTTGTTTATGTGTTCTTTTTTTCGGTTTATTTTTATTTTCCAATCCCGAGATAATGAGATAATTCTTAAAAGTGACTAAGCAATTTTAGAAGCACTAAACACTCCCCCCCCCCCTTGTAGAACTACATAAATGATCTTCTGAATCTCAGTATGACCCAGGTTTTTCTGTCACCTACTATTTTATATAGTAGTTAAAATGATTATCTTCTTAGATAAAAAGTTTTTCTTTCATAATGTTGAAAAATTTGTCTGCATTTGTTTTTGTATGCTACACACTACGAAAACAAACTTCAGTTAAGAAAGCATAAGTTTCATCTACTTAAAAAAACAAGGGCTTTAAGGTTTCAAAAGTTAGTGGTACTTACGTTCCAATTTCTTCCAGTATATCGTATTTGTCGTAAACATTTGAAGTTTTTATGTCAACTGGTTGCGCGATGTACTTGTCAAAAACGTCAAACACTAGAAGAGACGTATTAAGAATTAATTTCGAATTAAATAATGGAATGTAGTAAAGCATGAAATTCTACTCTATAACAAAAAATTAACTAAAATTATTAGAAAAATACTATATTGTTACGCATCATCATAACACATCAAAAGTATTCAATAAGAGCCTATTTCACTCACCAAATTGGTCATAATTTCTAATTTTTCCTTCCGATTTTCCACGGACACGTCTACCTTGGGCATCCACTATGTAAAACGAAATTACGTAAATTTAAATGCAATTAATAAGTAAATAAAAGTAACTTTTTAAAAAGTTTTAGAATCGCTCAGATTTTTTTTTCTGTTTGGTATATAGAAATTAAATTTAAAGTTCTCTAAAAATTGTTCTTTTACATGCCCCTATTTAAATTTCGTCTCATTTATGTATGTGCGCTATATGTAACAAAAAGATGCATTTTAACAGTTTTTGCAACTAGAAGCTTTACTATAGCATTGAAAAAGGGATTTCAAGAAATCCCGAAACATATGCTTGTATTTTAATTCTCCTTTGTGCTTTAATTACGTGCAATTACTTTTTACAGTTTACTTGTGCAAAAAATTCCTTTATTATTATTTTATGAAATATAACTTACACATAATGTGCTTTCTTCTAGCAGCATCTTTTTCTTTAACTATAAGAAAAAAATTATAATGAACGGATTTTCATTTAAAAAGACATTTAATAAATGCAATAAAAATATAATAAAAGGCGAAGTGAAGGTCTTACGCTTGGTGGTGATTAGCTGTGTAGGTTCACTGGGATCGCTCCTTCCGTAAATATTCTCCGCGTAAATTCTGAACACATAATCTTTACCAGGATTCAGACCTGATATCGTGTGGTAAGTAAATCTGTTACGGAGATAAAGCACTCATCAGTAACTTCAATTCATTAGATAAATAATCAAAAACATTTATCCTTAATGATAGAACATAAATACTATTAATGCAATACTGAAATGTTTGAAAAATATACATAGCAATGAGCCCAAAGTGTTCCATTTATTACCTACATTATTTCAGTTTGTGTAGTGAGGTATTTTAAATATGCAACAATCTCATTTGAAACTTAAATGTCATACTGAAAAGTTATCATCTGAACATTGTTTTCTTTATCTTCTTAATATTATTTTACTATTTCTATGCTGAAAACCTCTGCGTCAGATTAATCAGCTTAGGAAGGTATGATCAGCTCAATGTAAAATTCAGTCTCAAAAACAATTAGCCTTCTTGTTTGATAATTTTATGACTAATACGGACCCATCACAAAAATTACGGTTGTCATAAACGAACTCTTCATAAAAATCTCGAGCATATTCACAGGCTATTTTCCTATTTTAACGACACATAACTAATGTATTAAAATGAACTATTACAATAGCACCTTACCTAGTATTTCCGCAGCGAATCCAGCTGGTCATTGGACATTCCTGCTTCTCGACCAGGTAGCTACTTATGTGACTGCCACCGTCCCAAAGGGGAGGTTTCCACGACAATGTGACAAAATCGTCACACACGCTCTCAACGACAGGGAAACGGGGTGGATCGGGTTTATCTGGAAAAAAAAAGTCCCAATTTTAGGGAACAAGATATTAGAACCAAATTTAGAAATTAATAGTAGTGTTGAAGACAACAGCTCTGGTCTAACAAAGAGCCTCTTTTCATCGGAATGAACCACGAGAAATCAAACAACTTTTATTTTCAAACATAATATTCTCTGGGGAAAAATCACAATTAAATAAAACCTGGGAAGTTCTTCCTGTCTCGATTGCAAAGAGACTTCAACAAATCTATGTGGTACTTGATTGCATACACAAGTTTTAAAGAACAACCATTCATTTTTCAGTTTTGTTTCAAATTTATATGAGATAATTAATAAATTATATTAATAGTTTTATTTTCATAAAGAATTTTTGCCAATAATTATTTATTACTTTCTGAATTTGGAAGAATTTTTAATCATGTAAATTTGTTTCAAGAATAATGCTGGAGAAAATCACCAAAACTATTCAAGCTGAACTCGTTAAAATCATTACAACTGCAAGAACTGCAAAATGAATTTCATTTGCACAATAATGTAAATTTGGAAAAGTCCAAGATTAGTAAAATAATTTATAATTTCTCTTCAATACTTTGCTTTTCGAACCTGCCCAAAAATGTTTTCAACTAGTTGAAAACATTTCCATTGCGATTTCAACACATTGGATTAATAAATTTAAGTTTCTGTTTCAATTCTTGATTTTTTAAATTTCGTTTCATGCTGTAGTCAAGGCTCATTAAAATTATTGGCTTACTCTCTGCATACCAATACATAAACGGGAAATTTTTGTTAAACTATTTTAGCATACACTGAAACAAAAAAAAAAAAAAAAAAATCAGTTTATTTCTTCCGGTATAGAATTTGCCTACATTTTTAAAAATTCAGCCCTCCCCTCAAATTAAATCGTAGTGCCGCAGAAAATTTGCGAATTGGAAAGACTGAAAAGGGCAGGCCCATGAAAAGCCTGCTCGGCGCCGTTGTGCGAGTTCATACTAAATGCTTTTTTTAAGGCTGAAAAAAACTTAACCTGATGTAATAATAATTTAACTTTGTGCAGGTAAACTGTAATAGAAATATAATTTCAAATTAATTTAAAACACAAATGAGCATTAAAACGCCGACATATGTTTCGTGATTGCTTGGAATCCCTTTTTCAATGTGACAGGGAGCTTTGCTC
The DNA here is from genome assembly GCA_038502835.1 of Octonoba sinensis. Taxonomy (NCBI): domain Eukaryota; kingdom Metazoa; phylum Arthropoda; class Arachnida; order Araneae; family Uloboridae; genus Octonoba; species Octonoba sinensis. The sequence continues at coordinate 143,653,964 of CM076600.1, forward strand.
AACATTGTTGGAATTCCAACCACTCTTTTGATTTCAATTCTGGGAAAATTATTCAAAAATGTTCTTCCCCTTTAGAGCTTGACTTTTGGGAAGCTTATCATATTAACAGGAATAGTTCTAATTTGGTAAATGATTCTTCCTCAACTCCTTATTTTTCATAGGTCTGGCATAGGTTCCTTTAATTTGTTGTTCTATCTTGGTTTTCTTGTTAGTTTTCCTTTTTTTTTCTCCCCCCTCCCCCTCCTTTACATGTGTACTTTGTTTTGCTTTTTGTTTTGGTATTTTCTGTACTTATTTTATTTCCATTTTTTTCTTTGTATTTTATTTTATTTTTTTGCAATTTTCATGTATTTTCACTTTTTTATGCATGCTGTCGTCTTTTTTGCTTTGTTTTTATTGATATTCTTTTTTACTTCCTGTACTTTCAACTGGATTCGTTTGTTGCTCTCTTACTGGTGCCTTCCCTGCTACTTCTACTTCGACTTCACACTACCTTTATTCTCATTGGTTTGCAGTTAATTCTTAGGCTATATAAGCTTTGTTTTTGTTGTTTTGTCTGCTTCATTTGGATGTTTTGCATCTGGAAGCTCCCTGTCGCATTGAAAAAGGGATTCCAAGCAATCCCGAAACATATGTCTGCGTTTTAATGCTCATTTGTGCTTTAAATTAACGTGAAATTATATTTCTATTACAGTTGACCTGATGTATTTTCGGGTTTTATTGTGTGGGTGCTTTTTTTTTTTTGTATTTTTAGAGGGCTCCTTTTGATTTGGCGGCCCAGCGCCTTTTTGACACACGGAGCCATTGTTCGCTGCGCAACCCACAACCTTGCACATTAGGACAGTGCGAGCCTGGAAAATTGTTAAGAAAAAAGATTAATCTCTACTAATAATAAAGCAGCAAGTATGTCTTTGGGTGTATCTGTGTGTGTGTTATTTTTGTGTCCAGCGTTGGGCCAAGACCGTTCATTTTTTAATTGTGTGGAATGGTGTACATCTTAATAAAATAGCATAATATACATATACTTAATACATATACTTAATACCACTGTATATGTATAATGGCGAACCAACTGGTCTTACCACTTTTTGGCACAGGCATGCCCGAGCGGGTACCGCTTGTAAATAAATAAAGTCGGCTAATATCTTCCGGTCAAGCATGTGACCTAAAATTTGCCGATATTTAGAAAAATTCATTCCCCCAAATTCACAATGTTAGTGCCGAGTTACAACTTGAAACAACAACAGTTTTTTTTCGGCCCATCTTACTGGCATGGCGTATGTTGCGTTTTCCTTCGAAAGCATATTCAAGCAATGAAAACCGATTTACAGTAATTCAGCTTGATTGAAACCATTGAAGTATAGGGAAGGTGGAATGAGTGGTGACTGCACCTCTCTGTGTTACGGGCGCGAGCCGGTTTTGAAACTGGTTTCAGGCAGTTGACAGGAGCGAGGACGGCAAAACACATCGTCTTCCGTACTGAAAGCACACTAACTAGAGGGATTGAAACGTCAAAATTTGAAATTATAATGCTAATAGAGGATTATTTTGTACGACGAAGATTCTAATAAAGAAATATTTTGTCCTGGTTTTCACCTTTTCGTCCTAATACAATTAGATTTTTAAAAATTATTCATTTATTGCTTTTTTTTCACATCTAGAATACAGGTGGCAAGAGCCAAAATGTATTTATTTTCCAAAAACGGAGCACGAAATATTTAAAAAAAAAAATTTCTAATGAAATTTAATATAATTTTGCATTGAAAGTACTGGTATTTAAAATGCAGACCCCTTTTTTTCGTGAAAATCATTATCCATTACCTGTTGGACTTTGTGTTAGTTACCGCATAAAATTAATTATCATAATTAAATTATTCCATATTTATGTACGCAAAATAAAGAAAAAAGTAAAACTTTTTAAAGCTGAAAGAGAAGCTTCATTAATGTTTCTTCATTTTCATTATTTTTTTAAACTTGAAACAGCGATGTGAAAGACAAAGTGGTGTAAATCCGCCTCCTTAGAAAAATTGTTTATTACGAAATAAGTAATTCCTGTGCCTAAAAAATAAACAATATTGTTGCAAATAATATTGCTGTTGTTATTTATTAAAATAAACTAAACGCAACTTGTTTGTATATCAGAGCAAAACAGTTAAACCGAAGCTAAGACCAGTTGCCTTGCCCGTCCTCGCTTCTGTCAAACGGTGGGGAGAAATCGGCTCGCGTTTTCACCCTTCAGCGTAGTTCAATGATCGAAACGGGTGTAAAACAGGGTGAGTTGAAAAAAATGTAAACATTTGTTTTTAATCGCAGAGAAGTTGTAAACTGGGGAGAAACAGGTTAAAAATAATAATAATAACGATTTATATATTCCGGTCACTCATATGCTTTAAAGTTTGCCAACCTTTGGGAAAATTCACAGTTTTATGATCATTTTTAACATTTTCAAGCTCACATCTTCCCATATGTAATAGCTCAATTTCTTGTATTAGAAGCACAAAAAATCATGTTTAAATATTATTAATATGATTAAAAGCCATCAACATCTTCTGGTGGTAAATAATTTCTGAATGTACTGAAATTTTGTAATATATATATATATATATATATACAAATGAAGGTAGATCTCAGTTCAAAGAAAAAACACTTACTCTAACAAAGAAATATAATGTTTTCCTTATAAGAAAAAGCATAATGTTTGATAAAAAATAAAATACAATACATAAACAATAGTCAAGATTCTGTTATTTAAAATATTTCCAAAAGTGTTGCCACTCTAGATATTTCACTGTAAACGCAATTTACAGTACGCAGAAAGAAAAAAAAATAACCATGGTGTAGCCGCTCTAGATAACTGCAACATTAATTTTTAGAAAACCGGCTGAAGAAAAGTACAGCCAAGGGGATGCCAAATCTTACATCTAAATTAGGGCTGATTTTGAGAGTTATGCAAGAGAAATGCAATTAATATAAGAGCATTTTAGTATGCATTGTTTCAGTATTTATTCAAGGGTTTTTAAAATGCTTTTACTCATGACTCCTTTTCAGTTTCTTTTTAATTATTTTGTTTTTAATTTTTATTATGATACAAGGTATTTCAACGTATTATTAATGGCAAGAAAAATGCTCTTGCAATACCTAGATATGTGTATGCAATAGTTGTACACATTTTTGCCTTAACGTGTTTGTTTTACTATTTAATTTTAGTGATGACTGAGCTCCTTTCCTTTTATAACATACCTACACTCGTATTTGCAGATCGTTGAGTGTTTTGATCAAAATATTCCAAATAAATGAATTAATTTAAATTGAATTATTGAATTGAATATAATTGAATGTCAATACCTAGCGCATTACCAATTTCAACATCAATGTTCTAATCTAGATTATTACTATTCCTATGGTGATCGCAAGCCTGTCTTTGCTACTAATTAAGTCAAATTTGTAATAAAGCTTCTGGAGGTATACGAAGTAGAATTTGTGCTGATTTACGGAGTAAAGATTTTGTAAGGAGATTGGAAGTTAAAAATAAAAGAGTACTTTTGCTGTTTTATAATTGGGAAAAAAGCAGTAAAACAATTGTAATATCCATTAAAGTAAAATTATCATAAAAACAAATTCAACTTTATTTTAATTTCTCAAAACTGTGTTTCAACCTTACAAAGAATTTCATCTTTATTCAGTAGGTAATTATAAATACCATTCAAAATCCCGACACATTCCTAACATTAACAGGATTTGAATGTATAAGTATAACTGTGGACATCAAAGAGTATCTCACATTCAAGTTATGCTTTATCTGGCTTAAAGAGCCAGGTAAGATATGTCTCAATCTTATTCAACGTGATCTTAAGTGTGTTTTAACTCAAGTCAAGTTTTTCTTACATAGCTCCATAAACCTGAACGAAATCCAAGCCAAAGTAACGAAGCAGAACGGACCGTGCATTTAAAGGACGAAAGCCCCTAAAGGAACCATTGAAGTTGCAATCTTACCATTTATCTGTACTTTAATAATGGCTGAATCCACACCGAGCTCATTTTCTGCCACAATTCTGTAGGGCCCGTTGTCAAATTTCTGCACGTCTCTGATGGTGAGTATGGCGTGCCTTTCTCCAACTGCCACGTCATATTTCATGCCACTCTCGATCTCCTCACCCTCCTTCGACCACTTGATCTTCGGTTTGGGGTAACCGGTGAAAGGTATCTTCAAAGTCACGTTCTCGCCCTTTTCGAAGCAAGCCAACTCTCGGAAGCGGGGTGGAACGTAAATGTGTGGCGCAGCTGAGACAAAGAGAAAAAAAAATATTAAAAAATGAAGAAAGGAAATGCGATAATTCGTTGGATGGACAAAAAATGGAAAAGTTATATATGTATATATATAATAATATTGCCGCATAAAAGATAGAAGCTAGCAGTCGCCATGGCTCGATCGGTTAAGCGCTGGACTCCCGATCCAGCAGCCCCGGGTTCCATGCTGGGTCGAGTCCATTCTATCCAAAGCATGGAATTTATAGTTTCAAATATTATTTATTGTTTATTTAAGTTTGCGATTATTCTAGAACTTTCTTCTTTATGAAAATTAAATATTTCTAGAACATTCCTTATTTGTATAAGAGCTGAGTCCCACCAGTCGTGGGCCAGTCCTTAGACTTGTGCTGTGTCGAGTTGCTACAGGATAATAAGTGTCATTGTTCGCTTAATGTGAGCGGAAGTTATTGCTATCATCGTGACAATATATTATGCGGTTTTTTAACGCAGTAACACATTATCGACATTATTTAGAATTTTTTTTTCTCGAAAATATATTTTCTATTCCCTTTTTCGATAGGGCGGCATAAAATACCTTACGTAAAAAATCCAATTCTTAAATTCCATAATTCAGACTAACAAAAGTTTTCAAGAATTTTTAAAACAAGCTCAGTACAAAATTCAATTTGTATTTGGTCATCTTCATTAAATAATTCTGTAAGAAACTTTGTACCAGTCTCTAGGATACAAAACTTAATCGTTTTCATGAAATAGTCAAAAAAATAAAAAAATAAAATAACAGAAAAAGTGCAAAAGTATCTGAAATCTGATGACTCACATATTCAGTCCTGATTTTTTTAAAATATAAGATGAGTATTAACGTAAAATTTTTAGTATTAAGTCAAATAACAGAACCTCATCTGTAGCTGTCAAATGTGTATTTACTCGCAATTGTGAAAACTCAGATTTGACTTTTTTTTTTTTTTCAGCAGCAAACTGGCGGAACAAAATAACTTTGCTTTCGAGAGAAGCTAATTGATAGTTTCTACCTTATACCTGTATGAAGTAGTAGTTACCATTACAATGCATGCAAATATCCTTTTATAATAATTATGTATATATATAGTTTTAAGTTTTCAGCTGCTTACTTTTGATGAAGAGTTCTGCTCTGGATGTACGGGAACCTCCCTTGTTAGTTGCTCTACAAGCATATTCATCAGCATCTTCCCCATACACTTCACTGATGACCAAAGAATAAGTATCACCGTCCTTCAACATTGTATACTTTCCTCCATCCATTAGTTCTCGTGTGCCCTTGTACCTAGAGAACAACCTCCATACAATTAGCCAAAAATTTTGCACGAAGGTTTTTCCCAATTATATAAATGTTGGATAATAATCGAAACTAAATAAAGAGTGTAGGTGATAGAATATTAGGTATGGCAAAAACAGAGATAATTTGTAACAGTAAAGATGCATTCATACCTACCGAGACTAGCAACAGCAACGAAAGATTTCAGCGCTCGTCATATGTTCTACATAATTTAATAACCCCGACATGATGTTGATTGATTTACATTTTTTATTGCGACATTTAAACTGACTTTCCCTGGTTTGTTGCAACTCAATACACTACAAACCGCTACATCCTCGCTGTTAGTTGATACCTATAGCAGCAATTACGACAGACACAACATCGAGTCGTTGGTGTGAACGTATCCCAATTGGATTTGCAAGCAAAAACTTTACAGTATTTTCTAGAGAAATATTCCATACATTTTGAGTGATAAAAGTATGGCTTTTCAACTATACAAAAAAAAAAAAAAAAAAGGAATGATATTAATGCAAAAGAAAAAAAAAATAACAATACAATATTTTGTTAAAACTAGTCAGATTCTTAATATTAGTTTGAAGTAAAAATGAAATTAGGCTTCAATATAGTATTTTGCAAAGAAGAGCAAAATTCGACACATGCACATGATTTGCAGTAAAATTAAAATTAAAAATTACTTTTGAGTTCTTCATTATAAACAAAGTGTTAAAACGATCAAGAGAATAAAGAAAATAGAATATACATAATAATAATAGTTATAAGTATAACCATAACGGATACTGTTATAAAAGCAGTCAGAATGGAATGCTTACCAGACAACTTGCGGTTTCGGGTTTCCAGAAACTTTACAAGTGAACTGAGCACTTTTGTTCTGAACAGCCATGGTATTTTTTAGAGGAATGACAAACTCAGGCGGCACGGCAGCTGCAAATTATTAAAAAAAAAATTCTTAGTAATCAATTAGAGTACAAAATACTAACTCGCAGTACAAGACATTAAATTTTCTCATTTGCATTAAAGAATAAAATGAAAATGAAACCAGAATTATTGAAGAGTAATCTTATTGAGTGTATTTTAATTTAAATTCCTAATAATTAATAAGTTGAAAAATATTAATCGGAAAAGTAAATAAAGTAAGTCTGCATCCATACTTTTAAATTGATCTTATTAAGTTCTTACTTTGGTTTCTAAACTCTACATACGTTTTTAGAAAATAATTGACATTTGTTTTCTTTATGTCTCTTATATCTAATTTCGTGCTGCTTTCTATAATCTCTTTACCTACCTTTCTCTTTTCTTCTGGTTTTATTTACAATGCAGAGTTTACAACCGTTCTATAATTATTCCGTCAGTTATTTATTCGAATTTAAGGTTCTCCTTCAACGCATACAGAACGATAAGCAAACAGTTACAAATGAAATGCACATATTGTAACACAGAATTATTGGGTCGAAATAGATGAAAGGAATCACTGCGAAAGTTTGAAAATCTTGTTGAAAAGGAGATTTATTTTTTGGTAAAGACGACATATATAGCATCTAATAATTTACTAGTGTATAATAATTTATCCTATATAATTTATAATAATTTCTCTTTTGCTGGTTTTTCAAATAAATATCATAGTTCCTTACTACGCTAGTAATGAAATGATAGATACTATCTTCTGTAAATCGACTAATCAAAAGACCAGGTTTCCGTTTCTTATACTCACCATTGGGATCTCTGATCTTGACTGAAGTTGAATTTGAAGAGGGAGGGCTCATTCCCGCCTCGTTGACTGCAAAAACCCTGAATTCATACTGCCGGTCCTCGATTAGATTGGAAATGTTGATCTGTGTGGTGATAGAGAGGGCGGGGCTTACCCGCTGCCACGCCAGTGTTCCTACCTCCCTTTTCTCCACCCAGTAACCTTGGATGCGACTTCCTCCATCACTCTCTGGTTTTTCCCAAGACAGATTCACAAAATCTCCACCTACTTCAGTAACTGTAGGAACGCCAGGAGCACTTGGTTTATCTGAAAAAAAAATGTAAAAATGTCAGTGACATATTTCAAAACTCCTTCTGAATAATATCCCGCCCCCCTTTAAGTTGACAATCGATTTGTTATAGTTAACTATACATTCAGAAATCTATATAGATAAAACAGAAAGTTTGTGTGTCAGTGTGTGTGTGTCGGTCGCCTCTAGGCGATAGTAAATTTCCAGACGTATGAAATTATGGTTACAGGTGACATAGAGGTGAAAGCTTCAATTGGATGAAGGAATTCCTAAATTGCATAGAAACCCGTGAAACGGAATGCTAGAGGTAAGTGGTAACGAAGTCTAAAAACCTAAAGAAAGTTTAGTGGACATAATTTATGCATATGGACTACTAAAAAAGAAGCTGTTAACTCATGACAGATGACTTATGATTTAGGCCTCTCATGAAAGCTTAATTTCCATGACATTTAAGTTTGAACGAACTTCTTTTTTTTTTTGATGCTATTTAATCTACCTAGAGTTTTACGTACCTCTATTTACGAGACTCTTTGTATCATTTTTGACAAATTAAAGAATAATAATACTATTTTAAGTTTTCTCTTTAAAGTTTAGTTACTTTTTAAAAGTAAAAATAAAAATAAAGAAAGAAATCAACAGCTGTTCTGTAAAATGGTTTTCTTAACAAGTGTGATAAATTCCACAAAATGAATAAGTTATGTGAAGTAAATAAGACACATATGATTGTGCTGTTTAATTTCGTATATTTAGTGCACATAATTTCGAACAAGGTTGCATGCAGCTATTTTGAAGCATATTGAATAAGTTAACCCAATATCAAGTTAGCTGTGCTTCAGAAAGAGAGACTAAACAACGTAAAAATCGTCTTTTGCTGCATGATTTTCCACATTGATTCAAATTCATTCACCTTGGACTGCTTCATAACGACCGCTTTTTTTCAGAGTTGCCAGATTTAGTCATTGACATAGCTATATTTAGATATAAAGTATCTTGGAATTTAAGAGCAAATTACAATACTTTTTCTTACCGAAAGGCAATTTAGCAATGATTGGATTGGTGCCTTCAAGTGGAAGACTTTGTCCATTCTCGTTGACGGCCATAACTCTGAAGAGATATTCGCCTCCTTCTGTGAGTCCCTGAGCGGTAAAAACCAATTCCTGCAATTGTAAAAGGAAAACTAATTGTTTTTTGAATACCTATATGTAATTGTAAAATTCGAGTAATTAGAAGTTAAACCTAACATTCGTTGAATAGGTACGGGCACATACATTTTGTGAATTCAAACCCGAAATTCCGTAAGAAGAAGGACATAGTGCAAAAGCTTCCGGAATTTTTTCAGAAATAAACTGCTCAGGAAAACTTAAGATCTTTTACGAATTACTTCGGATTTTGAGCTAAATGATGATTGAACTAATGAGTTAAAACACATTAGTTATTTCACACTCATTGTGTTGAGAGTGAAACTTCATTAAGATGTGACCGCAATGTACAACACCATGTAGTTAGTTCTTACCCAGACTTTCCTCCCAGTGAAAAATTCAGGGAGAAATGAAATAGGATGCTTAAGCAACCAGTACCCATAAACCTTGTTTAAAGGATAAAATAAGATATTTTAAAACTGGATTAGACATGAAATTTTGCTTAAGAGGCAAAAAATATCAACTTGTAGTAATTGCAAGTAAATGTCTTATTAAAATACAACTAAAATATATTACAATTTTACCTGAAAACAATGAGACGAACAATTTTAGTACCTATATTCATTGATTTAAATTATAATAGAATAGGTATAAAGAATGACATAAGTTTAAAGAAAAGTATTTATAGGAGAGCGAAATCTTAAATTCTAATAACTACTGTTGAAATGAATTTTTAATTGAATAAAAATGGAACATAACCAAGTCTATGGAGTCTGAGTCGTATTGAAACGTCTCGATTCCGACTCCAGATTTTATTTTTTTCTGGCTAATAAGAAGATGGCATTCCAATCATTCCTTTTTAATTTAACCTGAAACATTAAATACTATCGTCTTCCAATCTTTAAAAAATATTTCTGAAGTCATGCATTGTGCATAGACTTAAAAATTGTTTACATCGCTTAAGATGCAACTAATGTACATAGCGGGTTCTGAAGCTAGCAACTATTCTAAATATTGTTGCCTGGACGAAAACTGAAATTTTGAAATTTAACTTCATCTTAAAAATACAATTTGTAGACACAACTAAAAACTCATTTTAAAATGCTATAATAATGCTATTAATAAAATTATTATTGTTATTATTTTTAATTCTAAAGTATACTATTAGAGTGACAGTACTTTCTCATTTTTTGTATGAATCACCTATATACAGTACCGAACGAAGTATTTTGCTTTGAGGAGGGGAACGAAAATTAGAGGGATACACCGGATACTGGTTTTACCGGATACCGGATGTACGGTGTCCCTTGCTTGACGGATCTGTATCGGATATCCGGCTCTGTTGTTTGAAACTTGTAAATTCTTATGCTTATTTTTAAACTACCTACTGCTCCCAAATACGTAGTAAGTCAGTAATTTACATTTATTATTCAAAACGTCTAAATTAATTAAATTTACAACATTAAATTTGACATGCCGGATCTCTCATGCAGTGTTCCGATCTTATTCTGAATACTTAAAAAAGGGTTGGACGCAGGATATTCGATGCTTTCTAGGGGGACCGGTGCCGATGCTGTTCGGGTCGCCCACCCCCCGTCAGAAAGTAATCAAAATGCAATATAAAAGCGCTTTTGTATGAGTAGAGTAACATTTTAAATACCTATACCCTTAGGTTTAAAATATAGTATTGCAGTAATAGGTTGTACGACTTTCAAGCTTTAAGTAACCATTGCGGTTTATGACTCCAACTCTTGTTACTGTTGCAAGCGAAATTTTACTCTCACCGTGCCAAAAGAAGTTAACTTTAAATAAAAAAGTTTTCTTAAATAAAAATTCATTTTGGCATACTCTGCAGTAGCTTGAGGCTACAACCCATTGACTGTGACTTGTTTCTTTTCTCTCTACGACATAGTTGGTAATCTTGCTGCCTCCATCATGTGCAGGAGGTCTCCAGCTGATAGTAGCTGTGTGCTGCGTGATATCCGACACTTCCAGAGGACCTTGGGGTGGACCAGGCAATCCTGAAACGAAAATGACACGCAGATCATAACACTGTTGCTGTACCTTTTAGTGTTTGCCGTAACTACAAAGTTCAAGCTTAGGCTCGTCCCGAAGTGATATCCAATAACGATGATAGATGAATTAAACACCATATCCCTATGTGTATTCAAATTGTTGTTTTTAAATCCATAGGAAATGATAGAAAATCGTTTGTTACGGAGGAATATTTACCCAATGAAATGCAACATATTGTTTTTGCACTGCGTTCAGATTACATAATAGCAGCAATTAATGAAGCCTATTTTCAATGAAATTGCACGCAAGTATTTTAACAACAAAACTCAATCATTTCCACTTTATATTGCGATAAATTATGACTTCAAATGTATACCGAAGTATTTTTTTGTGTGTATAACTAATACATTTATTGTGCACCTAAGAGTTGTTAATTAACCCTTATTCTCATAAAGTAGCATATATGCTACCTCGGGTTCTCCCCTACTTTCTATTTGTTAACAAATAGAAAGTAGGGGAAAGCCCCAGAGAGCATATATGCTGCTTTATGAGAAAAAGGGCTAGCAAATAACAATGCAACATACTCGCTGACGTCACTTAACAAATAGAAACTAGGGAAAACCCCAGGGGACAATATGCTACTTCATGAGAATACGGGTTAATTCGCATACATTGAAGTATTTAAAACTTTAGTTAAATGTGCATAAATACATTGTATGCATCTATTTTACGATCATGAGCAAGAAATTATCTCTATTTGTTTATGCCAGACTTGAAGCAAACATATAGTATACAGAAATGTAAGCTCTTTTTTTTTTAAAAAAAGAAAGCAATGTGAAAAATATTCATGAATAGGGATTACAATGAGTAGATGAATAACATAAACACACAGGCGATAGGAACTACGGGACACTTCTCAAGGGCCAATTCTTTGCCTTGTGGCAAAGAATGTTAATCCTAAAGCTTCGTACTAAGAGGTAGGCAATTGGGGGCGGAGAATGTTCGGTTATTTTAAGATGCAAAATACTATCACATGAAAACTTACCTGTTACGGTTAAGGCGAAGCTGGCATCGGCTTGACCGCTATCGTTCTTAACGACGAGTTTATATTTCCCTTCGTCCGTCTTCAAGGCTTCCCTCAAGTAAATGATGACGTAATCATCAAAAACTGTGTACTTGAGATGTTTGTCCTCTTTCACTTCTAAGCCATCTTTAAAGAGCTGCACGTCAAAAGGCCCAGTACCAGAAAAGAAGATCTTAATTTTGCCGTTGTCATGTTCGGGGAAAGATACTTCATTCGGACATCTTTCGATTTTTGGTGCAGCTGGAGAGGGACAGAAAATGTAAATAATCATATATGGGCCTACTTATTTAACTTATTTACTTTTTGTTAAAAAAAGCATTAAATTTACTTCCCCTTCAGGATCCTTTCACGTCAAACCAACCAATTCAAAAACGACTTGGCAGTGCCCTTATGTCTCAGATATTTTTGAAAAAAAGTATTATAAATGCATTCATATAAGATAAACTCAAATTATTTTTCATTTCAAATTTTTAAATTAAAAATTCAGCACTGTAGAAATTTTTGAAAACTTGGTTTTCGCCCTTTTTTGGCTTTTGCGTTTTTGGTATCAATTTATAATATCCTTTCCAGTTTGCTTGTTTTTCAACCAATTAAGGTGATCTTGGTATCAAATTAAAGCTAATAAATTTTTCTTTCGACATGAGCTGTAAAAATAGTGTTATCGGCAATAGGGTGTTGCCACACATCGAGGAAATTTTTTTTTCTGATTTTTTAAATATGATATTCAATAAGTCATACCTCAAAATTACAACTCCCAGATGTATCATTTTTTTCCTGAATGAACGAACCATGTATATGCTCTGCTGAAAAAATTGGGAGGCTTGTAAAATAAAAAAATAATTCGTTTTTCTCAAATTTTACTTTGAAATCAAGCACCCTATTGCCGATAGCATTATTTTTCCCTCTTATGTGAAAATAAAATTTTATTAGCTTTAATTTGATACCAAGATCACCTTAATTGGCTAAAAAACAAGCAAACTGGAAAGGATACTATAAATTGATACCAAAAATGCAAAAGCTACAGGGCTGAATTTTTAGTTTAAATACCTGGAAAAAAATTAGTTTGAGTTTATCTTACAAGTATGTATCCATAAAATTCGTTTCAGAAATAAATGAGGCATGGCGGCACGTAGCCTTGTTTAATTTGACATGAAATGACCCTTTATTAAGTTTAGTACTTATTATCTTTAGAAGCATCAACTCAAAAAATGTTTAATATTTCACTTGCAAAAGAACACAATCTTAATTATGTTGTTAAAGTTTCTTATAATTTAGATATATTAAACGTAACATAAATTAAATTATTTTAATTATTGAACGTAACAAATTACAATGTACTGTTAAAGAAAAAAAAGGTAAGGTAAATAACATATTGCATGATTTGATTATAGGAGCCATAATTCTCATTCCTATGCTAAGAACTGCTCCTACTATCTGCTCACTCATCAGCCATTTTGTCTTCTATTTGGATTGTTATTAATAACCTTGTTTCTGAGTTTAATGAAAACTTTTTACACATCGTGGCTGTAAATGTTATGCAAAGAAATTATATCTAGTAGCTTTGTATCAAGCGATAATCACAAGAAACTTATAATCATACAACAACATTACGAGAAGATTTTGTGGGAAATAAAATTGCATATTACGGTACCCTTTTGTCAACATCCATCTCATCAGGGTAATTGAATACTAATATAAAAATCAAAGTGCTTTTATATCAGTTTTTAATCAAACTTCACAGAAAAGAATCAACATTGTTAACACTAAAATTGCCGGACTTTTTTGACCATTTCGAAACTTTCATTTTGCACCTTGTTACTAATTATAGCACAACTTCCAGTTGCATTGACTTGTCCTACTTACTGCATGTTAGGAAAATCAATGCAACTGAAACTTGTATGATAATTAGTAACAAACTGATGCAATTTCGAAACAGTCAAAATGACTGCTTTTGGCGCTTTTACTCACCGGCAATGCTGAGTTTCGCAGAACATTTCACTGAACCAAGACTGTTGCTCAGTTCGCACGTGTACTCTCCCTCGTCAGTATCCCACAGTTCAGAGAATACCAGCTTAAAGATGCCCGTGTCCAGGTCCTTCTGTGTGATGCGGCCAGCAGGATGGATTTCGCGACCATTCTTGAACCTATAGGTATTAATAGATTCATTTACTTCTAAAGTCTGATCAAAGTTTCAGACTAATGTTTACTACTTCGTGAAACCTTTATTTAAATACAGAGTAAAATATATACTTTTTGTTTAATTTCATTCCTTTTCACTGTTAAAAGTTTTGCTTGGATATTAAAACTTTGACTTTTAAAATTTTTTACTTGTAGTAGAATGCTACTCTATAAGTTCCTCGTCACTAGCAGACTGAGAATTACCTCCTGGGTAAGAAGGGTGTCACAAAAGAACTTACATACTGTTCAAAGATCGGAAATATGGTTTGAAATAAGGAGTTATAGGGGATTTCGTGTTTGAAAAGAATGAAAAACCGTTTTAAAAATATTCCTCAGACATTACGAAATTACAATGCAATATACAACAAGAACTTCCTTCTAGAACTATACGATTATATGTTCCCATACAAACCATCATCAAATTTATAATCTTGCTATCCTCTCTCTTTCTCATTTAGCATTAGCTCTTTATCGCTTCGAATACACCTTTTCAACGGTTAATACATAGTCATTCACTCATCCATTTATTCATTCATTCTTTCAGAAAAATCCAGATCAAAATATTTCATGAGAAAATAGGCTCATTTAGTTCTGGATGAACTTCGTTTTAGTACGTAATGCTCTCTCGAAAACTTTGCTCATAGAGCAATTTTTATAAATTTTTTAGATCAGGATTTATGAAGGATTCAAATTTTCCGGTAGGTGCTGATGATAAATTTTGTTGACCTGTTCAAAGGAACTTGGATTGCTTTATCTTTTCCCATTGGCTCCAATGTTAAAATTTGTTATAGTGCTCAAAGTTAAACGAAAAATTATTAAAATAAAAAAATAACGTATGGAAATAAGGTGCCCTCGCCAATATCTTTTGAGTGCCAAAACAATCTTTCGAATCGAGCAATTCCCTCATTAGGGCGGACAAACAAAACGACAGACACATTTTCCCCATTTCAAAACCCTACTTCCAATTTTTTTTTTTTTCAATCCTTATTTAATTACTGAACTTAGTTTTGACTTTTTTTATTTTTAACGATATTTTCACGAGATATTAAACCTTCTTCCATACTTTTTAATTTCTATTTTTTACTTTTATGCGAAAGTAAGCAAAAACTAGTCATGTTCTTTATGAATGGCATTACTATTACAAGATTAAGGGGGGAAATCCTTTTAAATTGTCAATATTTTACCAATTCTCGTATTTATTCTTTACGAAACATGTTTACACAGACGAGCCGAATGAAGCTTTGGTTTGTTTAAATCAGTTAAAGATAAGTTGATTTATAAATTTTCCCAAATTAAAGTGGACCTTAATCATTTAATTCATAACCTTAAACATTTCAGAAACATTGATTCTTGTTCAAAAAATGATCCCCAACATTAAAAATAATTAACAAAATTATGACTTACCATCGCGCAGTTGGGAATGGTTTTCCTACGCCTTCGCACTCCAAGGTTAAGGGTTTTTTCAGGTTGCAACTCTTATTCGATAATGGCCTGATAAACTCGGGCTTTAAGCCATCTAACAAAAAAAAAAAAAAAAAAACCCAGCTTACAATGCAGTTACACTGCTTCACAATTTTTATAACCAAGGTATATATAATTCAGCATGCCTCAGAAAATCTTAGATATTATGAAAGAAAATGGTGGAGAGCATACAAATATTCTACACATAAGTTTAACATACAGTAATATATGTGCCGTAACAGAATGTAATTCTAACAAAAGGAACTAAAAATTGGGAAACTTTGATTCTGAACAATTGTAGAAGATAAAATGTTTTCAGCGTAAGATACGTTTTAAGAGAAGTGGTTTCATTGTGATTATGACTTAAGTTTAAGTCCTTATCATCTGATTTTCAGTACATTAAAATTTTAAGACCTGAGAACTCCCTATCCAATCACCTAAACTAAACTTCATTTTGTCGATATTGCTTCAGAGAAAGTTAAAACTGTATACAGATAAATTTCATCCTTAAAATAATATGAATGTAAAAAAAAATACTGATGCATTATTGAGTTTGAAGGTTTGTGTTTCCTATTGAATGGATAATTGACAGCGGGTGCGGAGCGAATTATACCAAAATTTTTTGCTAGGGCTCAACTTACATGGAAGCTCACGGACATAGGTAGGCGTGCAGGGGTTTCAGTGGTGCCGTGGTAACCCCATTAGCACATAAAAACGATCACTAATACGATTTATATTCACCAATTCCATACAGATGCGTTAGAAATGCTTCTTTTCGTTTAACTCATCAAAAGTTGCCATGAAGGTGCACATGTGATCCCCATCTTATGGGTGTAATCTGAACTCCCTGCACGTTGGTACCCACTAACACAGTGGTACCCCCATCGGCAAAGCTCTGCGCACGCTTATGCTCACGGGAGCTCGGCTCCGGTGTTTCATTTTAATTTTATGTACCTTTTTAAATATTAGACAGAATTCAGATTATTCTTGCATGAAAATAAATTTTGAAAACTTAGAAAGATTCACACACTTTTTTGTTAGAATGCACTAAATTTTATCAACATACATAGAGTAATTATGGGACTATTTTGCCGTTACATACAGCATGTTCTCAAATTTTGAAATAATTTATGATACATATTATCTAATATATCACACATGTAACAAAAAAAAAGTAAAGTAGAAAAGGTAATGCAGTTTCAAAAGAAGACAGCAAAATTTAATATCATTTATCATATTTTGTTAGAGGCGGAATAGTCTTTTTCATATTAGACATCGGTTTTAAACATAAAGTAACAAAATAGCAGTTTTTGAGGAGCAAAGGAGGTCATTCTCGATAATTTTTCAAGCAGAACTAATAAAAATCTATGGGAACGAAAAACGTTCTCAACAGAGTCTACTCACCAGCGACCTCTGTCACTTTGATGGGCATCGTGGTGGCGCTGGGGTCACTTTTACCAGCAGCGTTCACAGCAAATACGCGGAATTCGTAATCGTGGAATTCCATAAGATTGAGTATGGTGTACTCACAATCTGGGCATATGTAGTCATTGGCACGAATCCAAACATTGCTGTTTCTTTCCCTGCGCTCAACTATATAGCCTATTTGTTCGAAAACAATACTTAAGTTATAGATGCAAATAAATAACTATCATTAAAAAATGGCAGTTTTTAATGGATTACCCACCTGTTATTTTACTTCCTCCATCTGTTCTTGGCTTATCCCATTTGAGATCTATGTAGGATTTTCCAATCTTTCCTGCTCTCACATTCAGCGGAGGAGATGGTACATCTGTGTAAAAACATGTTATTAATAAGAGTTCAAAAAATAAATAAATAAATAAATTAAAAGTAATTTTGAAAGCATTTATAAAACGTAATTTGAAATCAATGTTCACAACTGTACATTGTTCTAATGGCACACTGTTGTTTTTAATGGCACAACACACGTTTATTTAATTTTTTACTCATTCCCATTTGATCATGAGTTACCTTGAAACTGGCACGTCACTGCTATTGATAAACTCTAGCATCTGCCAATTCAGCTCAAGACGAATCGATGCCCAGCCAGTTTACGGTTGTTGTTGCTGACAGAGCACTATGTACTGAAAGTGTAGCATTTTCTAGACCCCAAGATATTTGAAATTTCAGTCATGTCTTCCTTGTATTGCACTGTGTAAAGTACGTATGCATATTCTACAAATTATTCAGTAACTATTGATTAATTAAAATATTAGATTAGCCAGTTCATAAATGTTGGTGTTCAGTAATTACAACATTAAAACAGCACAGATAACTGCTAGCTGTTAAACAAAGCGCTGAAGAAAACGATTTAAAAAAAACTTATATCCATTTGGGAAAACTTTCCTTTCAACCCTTAAATATTCGAGCTGCTGTATTTTGTACACCATTGGAGCTATCAAGGCAACTGGTTTATTTCCACTTCACCCTTAAACTTTTTCGCCTGGCTTACCTACAGGTGACTCCTGCTGAGTAAGTTCCGCATGGGAAAGTTTAGCATCATCTTTTGATAGGGCCAAACATAGAGTGACAGCAATGAAGTGTTGCGAATGCAATATATTTGTTTACCAAAAACATTTCGCGAAAGTTGTCAAGCGTAAAAATTGACTTTCTCAAACAACAAACGACAGTGAATAAAATTGTTTATTTCCCATTTTAATTGTTTCTTTCATTTATTTATTTTTTACAGTACATAGTTATTGCATTTGAGTTAAATCTAATCAAAGATCAATCTTTTACCAAGAAACTTAGAATTTTACGATGTACCAAATAAACCACGCGGGAAACTTAGCTGTTTGGATTGGCACGAAAAGTTAAGGCTCAAGACTCGAGTTCAGAGAGTGCACATTAAGCAATATCAATATATTTGATTACAGTTTTATTTCTAAAAGTGTATCACAACTGGTTTTAAAATAGACTGACAGAAGATCATTATGGAAAAATTCTTACTTGATTTGGTCTTGAGTCTGAATGAAGATGTTTGTTTGCTTGGAGTGCTGAAGCCTGCAGCATTCTTGGCTTTCACTCGGAATTCATAATCCACATTTTCACTCAAGTTTGGCACTGAAATTGAAACTAAATTGTGAATGTTTGAACATTAAATAAAATTTGGTTGAATATTTGAGGGGTTAATGCTTGAAACTCAAGAGTTCTTGTAAAACAACAGGTGTTATTTAATTGAGAATGATGTCTGATAACCCACCCCTGAAAGAAGTGTCCTTAATGAGTTGTTCGGATGCTGGTTTCCATCTTCCATCTCTCGGGTCCCTGTACTCAACCTGGTAGCCCTGAATCTTCGATCCACCATCGCTTTTGGGTCTCTCCCAAATCAAGTTTACACTGTTTTCGTCTGAGTCTGTAATTTGAGGTGTTCCTGGAGCACTGGGAACATCTAAAACAGCAAAACAGTATTTGCAATAAAAGAATGGCGTAACTTGCTCCGCTTTTGTTTCTAGAGACAATGATGTTTTAATCGTATTCTTTACGTCTACTATGATGCTTCCTGGCAAATGACTTATAACAACTTAATTTGTAATTAGTCCTAGGTTAAGCTACATATTCAACAAGTATCGCCAATTCTCATTAGAAAACATAAAATATTTTTTATTAGAATTTATGCTGTTTTTATGTGCTATAAGAGTTTGATCCACATACCTAGTGGACACAACGACAAAAGAAACTAAACTGTACGCTGTACTTTACAGCTAATTCAAACAAGTGTTTGAGAATACCTAAAATGAAAAGTGCTTTTGAACTTACCGAAGGGGAATTTAGCAATGATTGGCTTCTCCGATGTCAAAGGTGGTCCCACACCGTACTGATTCTCAGCGCAGACTCGGAAACTGTACTTCTTATTGGGTTCCAAACCAATTACGTCATAATGGCAGCCACGGACATAACTACTAACTTTCATCCAGGCCTGAAATATTTGAAATTCTGATGATATAAGTAAAAAAAAATCATGCAATTAAAAGCTAAGCAAGTATGCTGTGTATTAACTACGCAAGTTTTGCAAGTAGGAAGATGTACTTGCAAAAAATGGATTTTACACTCATAATCCAATTTCATTGAAAACTGGTCATGAATAGTTCTTTTTTTGAAAATACATCTGAATAGTCATAATGTTTTGACTACTACTAAGAATAAATTTGTCTACTTTAGTGAGAATAAAAAGTAATTAATATCTATTGAAATTTATAGCAGACTATTATAAATATATTGGAGCAGGGAGTCGTCATAGATGGAATTGCACGGATCAACTCATTTATCAAAAAAAAAAGAAAGAAAATCAGTTCTTCATATTATGAGACACTTAGAAGTCAATGAGATTAAGTAGATTTTATTTTTTAATTTTTTGAGTTTTGCAAATTGTAATGGAAGAATACTTCTCTTAGTTATTAAAGGATTTACTTGCTGCTTTACTCTTCATGTCTGAGACAACCTCGTTTTATAGCTATTGAATATCTGGTATAATAAATAAGCATGAAAAAGCTTTATTTTTCTCAATTCTTGTTTTGCACGCTTAACGGCATTGTCTTTTGAGAGACAAATGTAGTCAAAAGCCAAAAAAGTTAAAAAAAAAAAAAAAAAAAAAAAAATTGGGGGAAAAAATCTTTCAAAAGTCACTGATTGTTAACATTTATGTCTGGGTACATAAATTATTATTATTGAAATCGTTTTCGATTTATACTTATTATTGTGTTACATTTGGAGGAAAAAAATAGGTCTTCATTTAATTTGCCAGTTTAACAAGTTTTCATCAGTCTTATCTTGCTCTGACAAAAACTTAAAGCTTCGATTAACTCATGAGCATCTGTTAAATCAACGGGGGAATAATTTCATCTATTTCCCCTATGAATCACGTCGGTATTTTATTTATTTATACAAATAAAAATCAATGGAATATTAACAATAGAATATTTTATTATAAAAATATCAGCCCAGAAATAAAAAATATTTTAGTTTGATATTCAGGTGCCTTATTCAGCATTTGTAAGTAATGCATGCATGTCATTGTTACACGAAAAATAGAATAAAGTGTTATAAATTTTTATTAATATTCAATCTAAGAAAAGAAAGCTTAATCTGAGCGTTTTGCCTAGGTATCCACTATTAAAACGTACGCACATACTTTGTAATTTTTCTGCTATTTGCTGTTCCAAAAGTTAAGTACAAAACTAGTGTTAACTCTCATACAGACTTTTTTTTAAAAATCTGGTTTTGAATTGACAAGCGTAATAAAGTCCGTTTTTAATGAAACTATGTTAGTTTAGTTAAAGCAAAAGAAAATTTTAATTTTCTGGTAATAATGCCGAAAAGCTGTTATAGAAAGGTTGCTTTGTAAGGTTTTATAATGCTATTTTATATTACGAATTAATAAAAGCTGAGTTGTTGTTTCAGTGGTGCTGTTCAGTTTCCCACTAGCTGGAAAGACCTGAGTACAGATGACTCAAATTACCCTAGGAATATAATTTAGCCGGGAGTGTTCAAGTTAAATCTTAAGGGATTTTTAACATGCGTTTCATAATCATACGGCATAGACACCGACCATTTTCTGCATCTCGAAATTCGACCAACCTGGGCTAGGTCTTGAGCCCGCAAACTTAGCATTGTAAGAGGCTAATGGCTTACCCCTACGCTGCCATGCCAGCAAATTGATACAAATTACAAAATAGTGTTCTGTCTTTTATGCCTTCTTGATGAAATTTTAGAAAAATTTAACCCATTAAAACAGAACTGCGATATTAGATTGTAGTATTGCATACTTATATCTACTACTCACATTCAAGGCTGGATCTAGCTTTTCAACAACGTAGTTAGTCACTGGACTACCCCCATCATCCGCGGGAGGTTTCCATGACAACGAACAGTTTTCAGGAGTAATGTCGGAGATTTCTAGTGGCCCCTGGGGAGGTCCTGGTTTGTCTGAAATAAAAAAAAAAATAACATTAACTCAAAAAAATATATGTAATCTTTCGGTCATACGACATACTATTTTCCACTAACATTGCAATGTCAGTTCTTTTTTGAATAAAGAAATTTCATTTTTAGGACTAACAAAGAAATATTTGAAGGTCGAAATGTACAAAGTACATTCTTTCACCTTTTTAAAGTTAGAGGGGAGTTTTCAAAACATTGACAAATGAAAATTATAGCAACATCGATTTTTTGCTTTTTTAAAATGGCTATTAAAGATAAATACAAAAATCTACAAAAAACTCATTGTTCACAAAGTGCATTTTTTCCCATTCATTAAAGGAGAGTTGCAACAGGATTCTTACATGACTTATTTTTCCATTAATTAGAAACACAAAGTTATGGAATACTTGAGACTCTCGAAGCATGGTGTTGCAGTTCGTATTTTCTGAATAAAATGACGAAATAAATAGAAATGAAAACTTAGCGAAATGGTTCTGAAATAAAGACTTAGTAACCTTTCGAACCCAACACAATTCTGTACATTTTGGCATTTTCTTTTAAAATCTATATATGACTTTTTTATTAGATTAATCATTGTGATTTAAAGTTATGTTAGATAAACGAGTTCTTCTGTTAAATCGAGTTTATTGGTGCAACAATAATATTTGGCTATTGTCCTCCAACTATTTTAATATAATCAGGAAAAAATGTCAGGTAAGATAGGAAAGCGTTGTTGCATTTGTAACTTACCAACAATGGTTACTTTACAGGATGCTGAATCCGAACCTTGTGAATTAGTCAGTTTCAAAGCATAGCGCCCAGAATCTTCTCTTTTGCTCTTGTGGTTAATTAAGACGACGAATTCATTTCCAACCTCCATGGTTACACGATCGTCCGCTCTGATCTCGTTTTGATTCTATGTTTAAAAATTTAAGGAAATATTCATGTGACTCTTTTAATATTAGAAAAAATACTTCATTTTCAACTATTATTTACAGAAATCAACTTCTTAAATGACAGCATAAATATTTTTAAGAAGCGTTGGTAAACTTTTTTATGTTTAAGTAATAACAGTTGACATTATATTGTTTTTAGTTTATGCATGAAGATTTTATCCTAATCCTTACCAATTAATAATTTTTGGAATAAAATAGAACCGACTTCAAATTAAAAATTGCGCTAAAAAGTAAAAAATTCATTCGTTAAGCAACATTGGTAGGACTTTTAAGCCTAATTTTTGAAGTCGATGCAAAATTATGACAGTCTAATTATCATTACACTGTGTGCTTTGCTTTATCAAGGAACTGAGGAAAACACTGGGCCATTTATATTTGTAATTAATTTATGTGTTACAAGAGATTTTATCGATCATAATTTTGCACCGACTTCAAAAATATGTTTAAAAGTCGCAACAGTGTTATTTAAAGAAGGAATTCATTTTTTTAATTGTTAGCATGATTTTTAATTTGAAGTCGGCATTCTTTATTTTTTTCCAAAAATTATTTTATTTTATTCTTTATAGTGTAAACTACTTTTTTTTAATCAATCCTTTATTTTTTATTTAAAAAAAACAACATAGTATTAAAGGGCTGTTTGAGAGACTGGCACTAAAAACCATTGATTTGCATTATAAATTCCGTTTTGGAGTTGTTTTTAAAAAGTCACTAAAACAACCAGACTGAAAGAATTTAATTTTGGTTTCAGAGAAGCCTTCACTCAAACGCTCATTATAATTGTTTTTAATATTACTGATTAATGGCAACAAACTTTTTAACAATCGATTTTATATTTATTAATAATTTACTCAACAAAGAAATATCAACGCAAGCATTCCCACTTATGTAAGAAAACTACTCATTTTCCCCCCATAACGTTCTTTCTGAAGAACAATTATAGTCAAATTGGTGTGCGAAATTTGAGTTAGATGATCCTCTATCGATTAAGAAAGTATTATTAAAATCGGTTCATTTAGTTAAGTTATGGAGGAACAAACAAAAAAGTTCCTATATTTCTGCCTATAACTTTTTCTAATTATCGAATATGGTCAAACAAAAGCATGTGACCTATGGGAGACCACCCTCGATCAAAAAAAAAAAAAAAAAAAGAGAGTCATCAAAATCGATTAATCCAGTGAGAACGTATTGATGAACGAACAACCAACAACAAGAACAAAAATCGTGCGGTGTGAATTGATAAGCGTACTCCTCGTGGAAGTCGGTTAATAAAGTAATAAAATTTTAATCAGGACATCTAGACCTAGGCAGAAGAGTGATGACTTGTTTATTAAAAATGAAAACTTGTCTTAAATTTTCGAACATTTTTCTTAAAAAATTAGAAAATGTTGCAGTTGAAAGTTAATAAATTAAAGAGCATAAATATTAAAGGAAATAGGGTTTAATTTTTTAACAACAATAAAAATCGATTTTAAATGAGACTTATAAACGATTCGTATTATAAAAGGCAAAAAATAGACTACATTGGTAAGTGAAAAGTTTTTTTTTTACTTAAGGTGTGCTTTTAAAAATATACACAATTTTTATCATAAACTAAATTTAAATACATAAATTGTAACCTCGGGAAAAAATAAACCAAATAATTCTTACGATTGTCCATGTTGCTTTGGGTGATGGGCTACCGATGTATGGTACACGAATGGTAAATGGTTCACCTGCTGGAATGGTCAAATCTCTCATGGCAAAGCTTGTATCCATCTTCGGTGGACCTACGGAATTCACAAAGTTATCAAAATTTCATACAAAAAATATATTCTATAAGCTAAATATTTCATGAATCAAAACACTAACTACTTAGTAAATTACTCGCATAAACTACTTGATTTCTCGTTGCATGAGGAGAAAGATTCTAGTTCCTCTCACGTTATAGGTACTAAACAAAATCAACCATCTATGTACCTCAGAACCTTATTTAAGGGTACCCTTACTTAAGGGTTAAAAAATAAGACGATTTTAATATGAGCATTTTGTGTCAACAATATATTGCGTAGAGAAATTGTATACTTACAAGGTGGCATTCTGGCTACAATTCCATCGGAATCGGAACTCCAAGGTCCTTGTCCAGCAGCATTGCAAGCAGCCACTCTAAACTCGTACTCTTGATTTTCTTGAAGACCTGGGACACGATAAGTCAAATCTGGTATCGTCACATTGGTTGCTCTTGCCCACTTATTATCCCCAATCTTTCGTTTCTCGAGGACATATCCTGTTATCGGGCTTCCACCATCTGTCCTGGGCTTTGTCCAAGATAAGGTAATTGAGTCTGTACTAGTTTCTACAGAATGTGGAACTCCAGGTGCACCAGGAGGATCTGCAAAGATACATACAAAGCTTATTTCTTAAAGTTAATATCAATTATTTCAAAATTGTTTTACAAAAGAAAGATTCTGGTTTATTTAAGTAATTGCTCAATTGAGTTGCAGTTTACATATTGTATCGGAGATGGGGGGGGGGGGGGGAACTGCTGATACACTAAGCAGTTTTTTTTTGTAAAAGTTTGCTAGATCCTTTGAGAAGCTAAATCTAACAAAAGATCGCATGTATTTATTGAGATCTGCTACTGATAATACGAGCAACAGCTTTTCTCCTGTTATTCATACTACTACTGATAGTACGAGCAAAAGATTTATTCCTGTTATTCATGTTAAGAGCATGTACGGAATTTCTATGGACTGACGAATTTTCCTCGTCAGGATTCAAGAACCAAAAAATTAATTTTGTTTAAGATGCGTGAAAATAGATTTCAGCTTAGGCTCATAGCTATTTGAAGACGTGGAAAATGTCAACTAAGAAACATGCATCAAAGATTGAACTACAATATCAATTTCTTCAGGATTCACCGGCGTTTTAGCCTAGTTGAAATACAGTTAGTATTTAATGATAGACTATGTACATAAATGAGCTTACTGTAAGGTAGCTTAGCGTAGATGGGCTCCATGGTGCAGGGATCACTCGTTCCGTATGAGTTCTCAGCCATAACTCGGAACTCATACTGCTTGCCAACAATGAGATTGCGTACCCTAGTAGCAGTACCAGTAACAAAACTGCTCACTCTTGACCAAATGCTAGTTCCTTTCTCCCGCTTTTCTACAATGTAGTTACTCACTTCGGCACCACCATCGTCTTTGGGAGGATTCCATTTTAAAGTCAAAGAATCCCCTTCTACTTCTTCGGCGCGAAGATTCTCTGGAGGACTGGGCCGATCTGTTTGGGCGAAAACAAAGCATCACATTTTTCTTACTGGGATATTTCACTTTGACAGTTCCGTAACGCGAAAATGTAGTAAAATTTTAAATGTTACCCGCAAATATAAGAAGAAATTTCCGTAGGGGAATTCACAAGGAGAATTTGGTTTTGTCCCAGATAAAAAAACCAAATTATAATGCAATATGGGAAAAGTTTTTAAAATATATATATATAAAAAAATAAATAAGTATACGATGTTACATTGGTAGTACATATATGCATAGAACTTTAAAAATTGTTCATTTTATTTATCAAATGCCGGATCATTGATCATGAGAGCATTAGGTCTCAAAAAAGCCACAAGGAGAGCAGCAGTCGCTGCAGCAGATTTAGCGGTACACAAGGTGCGCTACAATAAAGCCTCTGCTACAGATATCTTTAAAATTACATTGCCATTTGGTCACAAAAAGGAACCTTCAAAGAAAATATAAAATTCTAAGCTCTGGGTGTGAAAAGAGCTGTCTCTAACAACTAGCATACACCTCCTGCACAGGCCAGGGCTTTTCACAAAAATTAAAATATTTTGTTTTTAAAAATTATCTTTGAAGCTCAGTAAAAAAAAAAAAAAAAATTAGATAGTTGGTCAAGCAGAATCCTTTAATCCGCTCGACTTGTACCCTAGTTACGAAATAATCACCAAGAATAATTGAGCCTTTTATCGACTTTTATTGTTCTCTTTTTTAGTATATTTCTAAATTACAGTCATCACAGAGAGTCATCACATAGTAAAGAGTTCGTCAGTTTTAAATTTACAACTTTTTCAAGCACTGACTTTATAGTAGAAAAGAAATTATAAAATAAGCGTAGAGACCAGTAACATTTAAGATTCATTTACACATGCGAAATACGTATTATCACTTTTATCTTACCTAAAACGGTCACCTTGCAGTAGCATGTGTCAAAACCGGAAATGTTTTTCAGGAACAACTTGTACGGACCAGAATCGGATCGTTTTGCGTTCGAAATACCAAGAACAGCATAATCATCTCCCACCTAAAATTAAAGTATTTTCATTGAAGGAAGAAAATATGACATCTAGAATGTACCGTAAAATATTTAATAAAAAAATTAAAAATTTCCATAAAGAAATTCAACGATGTAACTTTGCATAAAAGAGCTTTACAATTGACTTAGTAAAACTCCTAAATTTGTACCAGGTTCCATGATGCATAAAGTCTAGCCATTCATTTTATAATAGGTCAGCTCTATTGTATAAAATAGTGAAATTAAGATACATTAGAGCTTCGTGTTTTCCATCGTAAATAAGCGGTAGTAGATGGAATTTCATTTTCGTGCAAAAAACTGCCACTCCTGAACAACAACAAACATCTCTCCTGATATAAGGGACAACATGTTGTTGCTTATTGTAAATTGAAGAGAACATTCTGCATCAAAACTCATTTTCTTAAGAAAGTGTAAATTAGTTACTAAACGCTAACACTGGATTGACAGCTTTCTATAACGCTACTGCACCAAATCTTTCCATCATAACACTATCGAAGTGTATCGATAGAAAACCAAAATATGAAATGGGAGTTGCTAAGTTTTTAAAATAAAGTATGTTAATATATATTAAGCCTTACGCTATCTAAGTAGGCAAAAGTGCAGTTATTTACTGGAACTGCATTAAGTTATTATGAACAAGGCAAAAAAAGAAGCACTTAAGAGAAACAGAAAGATGAGAACCTTAATCGATAAAGTAGTTAGTTTAATTAATGAAATCCTACAACTTATTTCATACTTTCTAGATGATCGCAACTTTAGGAAAACTTATGTGTTTTTTAAAGTCAAAGAAAGCGAGGTCACTTTTATTGAGTACATTGCAATTTGACATCCCAAAAATATGTTACTTTTCTATATTTAACGAAATGTCATGAAGATTTACTAATGAAAGAACGCCTTGTAAAACTAAGGAGAATTAATATAACGTGTCTCAAAAAGCCCAGTGGCATTTTAGTGTTTTGCAATCAACTATTAATTTCTGAAACTTTGTCTTTTTTTGCCATATTAATCAATTAATTTTCCTTTTGACGAGTATAGTTCAACAATTAATTTTAAAGAGTACTCATTTAAGCTCTTCTATATTGAACCAAATAACAAAACGTTTTCTGTTGGTATTATTCCATAAAAATGTTTTGAAGAGAATACAGGCAAATGCAAATTCATTAATGACGTCCAGTTTCATCACGGGCATTGAATTTCTGATTGGAGATTTGCTATTTTTTGCAAAGTCTGACGGCTTTGCCAATCTTCCAAAAATCTACTTATGCCCACATACTTTGAAAAAGCATCTTGGATCCTTTTCATCGAGGTCTATTTCATTTCTAGACCAGATGGCATTCGGTTTTGGAAATCCTGAGAACGGAGCCGTAAGACTAAACTCCTGTCCGGCTTTTACCGTGATGTCCTTCAAGGCACCAGCGTCAATCCTTGGTTTGTCTAGAAATAAAATATACGTTAATTAACGAACAACTAGTTTAAAACTTCTGACTTTTTTATGGTAAGTTTCTATTACACAGATTACTAATAAATACTGATTATTCACGCATAATTTCGAACATGCGTGATTTACGCATCCTTTCGTCGTTAGAAAGTATAAATTATGTATTTAGGCATACGTGAAATTTTAAAAAGTACTTTTCAGTTTACTAGCGTGAAAGGAATTTTCAACAGCTTCAATTTTAGTCAATATAGGAAGTAACTTTTAAGTGAAATTTATCTTTCAGTTCATCGTAGGAATTTGAACCTTGGTTACCTGCGCGATTTGCCTATTTCTAAACATTGTTCTGTAGACACTTTCTTGACATTAAGAATAGTTTTATGTTTGTTGCAATACAATATCAGTCAAGGCATTTCTAAAAATAGAATTAAGTTGGGTGACTCAAAAAGAAAATTGCATTTTGTTGTTTCTCTTTCATTGCTATATGAACTCTAGTTACAAATTGATTTCGTAGTATCATGGGGCAGCCTGGCGACACAATAGTAAATTACTTTAATGCTGGCCACCTCTAGTTACATGAAACGTAGGACAAGAAACCACAAAGCATTGGTGTTTTTAAAGGTTGGCAATCCCTAGTTGCGGGGAGGTTTTCACAAGTTTCCACTGCTCATTATGTAAAAAAAAAAAACACCCCTTGGACCCCTATTTTGTTTTTCCAATAAAACTTTGAGGTAATAATAAAGCTGGAAACCAATAATTTCCCCATTGTTTACATCCTCTTTTACATTATATCACGTTTAGCTGAGAAACAAATGGGAGAAATGTCAATAAAATAATGAGTTACAACGACCACAATTGAGGGTGGTTTTGATAGGATTTGGCTGGACAACCCGGTAGTACTTTATTCCGCTAACAATAACCTTTCATTACAAAAGAAAAAAAAACTTTTTATCAAACAAACAAATAGGTGCATAATTGATTTTGCAACCATATCTCGTACTATAACAGAAAACAGGAAAACAAAAGACATGAACCGAAACATTCAGTAAAGTGTTTGTCATGTTACCTGGTTGGTCTTCCACTTTGACGAGGGCACACGGTTTGCTGGGTGGACTGTCTCCAACATCATTGACGGCAATCACTCTGAACTCGTACTCTTCACCTTCCGTAAGGTTCGGAACCTGATAATGAAAAAATAAATAATAATATTTCCAATTTTATATAAATTCAATAAAAGTAGACGATGCATAACAACATGTGCGCATAAAAAGTTCTAATCTTAATTTAAAATATTTATTTATTTAATTTTTTTAGTTAATTTGTTCAATTATTTACTTTATTTTATTTTATTTCACAAAATTAAAATTCAGATCCTTACTTTTGATTTGAGTTTCCTTCCTGTGCTTTTTTATTCACCTACTGATTAAGAAAAGCTTTTTTCTTTCGATGCATTAGTATTTTATGGAAGCTAACATTAAGTGATAACTATTTTTTTCTTTTAATTTATTAAAAGAAATACATGTGAATATATACAAATGATATTGTTCACATTATAAACCTTAACGAGCTTTAGGGCTTTTTGCTAAGATGTGCAGAGTACTTACAATTCACTTTCCTATATTACACATTAAAAATTACAAACTACAGAAATAATAATGGTTTACAATTGTACAGAAGTTAGAGAGAGAGAGAGCAAATTATGGCGTGCTTTTAATTTGTACATCACAGTGATGACTTGTCCTATTTATCGTATTATTATCTATAAAACGCTACATTTTCTCACCGTAAAAGTCGTGTCTGGATGAGGGACATTGTTGATGATATCCCACTCCTTGGCACCCTTTGGTTTCTTCTCAATGAGATATCCTTGAATTTTGCTTCCACCGTCATGCAGGGGTTTGCTCCAGGAGAGAGTGACCGAATTCTTGGTCACTTTGTCCACTCGAGGCATGTCCGGAGCGCTCGGAGCAACTACAGAAATGAAAACCAGATCGACCATGAAATAGGTTGTGAATTCAAAATGATTTATCATTAATTCTAAAAAACAAAAGGAAAAATATCTGTTCTCAAACTTTAGGCAGAAAATGTTTCTAAGACGTGTGTTTTATCTTAAAATTTCGGAGCTTCTTCTGCTTACACTTTTGTTCTTTGGCGGTAACTGGGTTCGACGGTTTACTGGGCTTTCCAGGTCCACCCTCATTGACAGCAGCGACTCTGAACTCGTAGGTCTTGCCCTCGTTGAGGTTCGGTACATTGAATTCCGTGTGGGGAGTGGGGAAAGAATTGACCTTGTACCAATCGGGATTACCCCGCTCTCGTTTTTCAATTATGTAACCTGCGGGCCCAAAAATAAATAAATAAATAAAAATCAAATATTATTCAAAACGTCAAATGTATTGCTACGACTCTCAATGAAAGCCAATTTCGAAAAATATGCATTTTAATACCTGTAATAGGCTTTCCACCATCACTTGTTGGAGGTGTCCATGTAATGTTCGCAAAATTTGGACCAAAATCTTTGACTTTTGGCTGCCCTGGTGCTTCTGGCGTATCTGAAAAAAAAAAGGCAGATCTCTTTCAGCGATGAATACAAGGAGCAGTCACTTATTTAAAACCATGCCTTTCAGAGCTTATTCAAAGATCCTTTCCGGCCTGCCTTATCTTGTAAAAGAATTAAGATTAAAGTAAACATTATATTACCACATGGGATGTAGTATTTTAAAAGTGATGTACATATAACATATCATTTCATCTGCTCTAGTTCAGAGCGTTGAAACTTTTTAATCTTTAAAAACGTTTTTATGCGTTCTATTGCTGGTTTGTTTATGGCGTTCCTCTATATTTTGTGCTTCGTACTAGTGTGTTACTTAACTTCCGGCCCCATGTGGTGCATAGGGAGTTACTTTATTTGTTTAAATAAATAAAAATATATATAACATATCACTAAAGATAGTTAGCAGTATTTTTATTACATCACAGCAAATTGTACGACTTCCCTTCTTTTACGTAAACTCTATAACAACCATCCATAGGAATTAAAGCTAATAATTTGAGTTTCATAACTACTTTCATAATTCATTTAATCATTCGATGGGAATCCATATCCTAACGTTTCTAATAACAAGACATAACGTTTCTAATAAATAGTCCGCCTTATTGCACTCACATGAGAACTTGTGATCCATAACATCATAGCATGGTTGTAAATAAGGTATTCTTACGCATCTGCTTCTATTATACTTAGCTTCAGGCTATTTTATAGAAGTTCTGTGTAAGTCCTTCAACAACTTACCCCACTTCTACTACTACTTTAAAAAAGTAGTGGCCGTTGTCGATAGCACACAAGTAAGTAATTTTAGAAAGATCTTAGAAACCGATGTCTGTACAAAGAACAACGGTGCATGCAGCTTGCGCTCCGGTAGCTCTTTTCCTCTATATCTGTTTGTACGACGCTGAAAGGTCCCTGCCATGTGATCTGTTTTTTTGCAAAACAAAACGAAAACGAAGTAGCTTCTTGTGTATCAACACGTTCGCTGCCGGTCATTCTAAGGATGAACCTTTACATTACGTAGTATCAGGAGATTTCTACCTAAGGCTTCGGCTAAAAGGTGCAAGGGTGTCCGATGGAGAAAAGTATCAGGAGACTTCTACCTAAGGCTTCGGCTAAAAGGTGCAAGGGTGTCCGATGGAGAAAAGTATCAGGAGACTTCTACCTAAGGCTTCGGCTAAAAGGTGCAAGGGTGTCCGTTGGAGAAAAGTATCAGGAGACACATCTAACATACAATGCGGATTGAAGCAGATTGAAACAAAGGGGAATCCTTCCCTTCCGCGAACGGGTTTCTGGTTACTGAGACATCACTCACACCACGCTTTGCCTCTATCGCTCGCTGGCGGTCACTTACGG
Organism: Octonoba sinensis; assembly: GCA_038502835.1. Lineage (NCBI taxonomy): Eukaryota > Metazoa > Arthropoda > Arachnida > Araneae > Uloboridae > Octonoba > Octonoba sinensis. The sequence goes on from CM076600.1 coordinate 143,685,963, forward strand.
ATGAATCTTTTCGCAGAAAACACACCTGAAAGGCACACTGCAGCGGAGAGCATTTCAAGTAGCGCAGTTTTTTTTCGCAGCTTTCGGCTTAACTGAGACATCACTTAACACAACGCTGTAAACTCTCGCACGTGGTTGGCGCTGTGGCAAGAGATTGACATCACGCGTGGTCGGAAGCGAAGTGTTAAAGGTCTATGGATATTACTCACCGAAGGGGTTCTTGGCATAAAGGGGTCTTCCTTCCAATGGATCGCTCACGCCATACATATTTTCAGCCCGTATTCTGAATCGGTACTGCTTGCCTTCTTCCAGATTCCTGACGATGCAGGTGGGTGTGGGGCAGAAGGAAGTGACCGGCATCCAGCGCTCGATGCCCACTTCACATTTCTCTACTTGGTATCCTGAAGAGAAGAGATATTTTACCATTAAGTATCGTTAATAAATACTATGTTAATTAATGCATAAGTAGGATGCAGAAATGAAAAGTTAAAATTTTATTACCACTTGTTTTCCCCAAAGGCAGCACAAGAATGAAACGAGACATTAATTTTATATTCGTTAAAAAAGAAACATAATAGCAATAAAATTGGGGAAAATTGTAGTTTTACAGCAATTTTCTCGATTGAACAAAATAATTGCACATAATTAACGCACAAATGAGCATTAATGACGTACAATTATTTTTTACAGTTTACTTGTGGACAAAGTTCCTTTATTAATATGCTCGGTGGTTTTTTTTTACATTAATATCTTTCTAGAGTGATTTCTTGATTTAGTGACCGAGAAAAAATAAGTAGAAAAACAAAATAAGCAATAATTGCTTAGTTTAATGTTCAAAAGCAACAATGATGGGTACTTACTTTAAGAAATGAATATTCTACTTGCCTTTATGTTTAGAACATCGCGTTTCATCCAATATAAATTTAAAAAATCATAGTAATTTTTAAAGAAAAATGTTTGCTATGTATTTTAAACTTTCTTCAAGGAAGCAAATTGGTATGATAAAGGGAAATTTTTTACTATTATTATAGAAGTATGCCGCATTATACAGCTAAATTAAGAAATTTAAAAGTGAAATGTTGGTATCTAGTAGTTTTGTATTAAATACTGCATTTTTACCTGTAATATCTGAACCTCCATCGTCATCGGGTTTCTTCCACTTCAGAGTTACAGAACTAGCAGTGACTTCTGGATATTCAATATTTTTTGGAGCACCGGGTTTATCTAAAATTAAGTAAAAAGAAAGCATTTCTCTTTGCTTAAAAAATCCAAAAACATGCAAGAGAAAGACACTAAAACGCTTATCAATTTTAAAAGTTTTGCTTAGTCCTCTCGTTATTTTGAAGAAACAAGTTCAAAATAAATTTTAATTATTAAAAAAAATCAAGGAATAATATTAAAGCTCACAATTATTAGTATATAACATTTTTCGCAAAACGGACATGTGGGTTACATCTCACTCACCATAAACCAAAACCGTGACGTCAGCAGAATCTTCCCCATGTGCATTCTTGGCTGTGATGGTGTATTTCCCACTGTCCGACCTGTGAGTCACAGGTATAGAGAGCCCCACGCTGTCATCTCCAGATTCAGTCTGAATGCGATTGATCACTGGAAGAGGTTTGTCGTTCATGGTCCACGTGGTAGTTGGTGTTGGGGCACCTGTCAGAGGTACGTTGATGCGCAAAGGATCGCCAGCTTTGACACGTATGACCTTGCCATAGAGGCCGTCCAAATGCAGTTTTGGTTTTTCTACAAGGAAGAAAATAGGATGACATTTTAGCGGACATTCATGTCGAAATAAACATGCAAACATCTATCGTATCGTTTTCTTTTTATCCTTCGTTTTTACTCGAAAAAATCTATTCGAAATACATGAGAAACTTTCTCGTGTAAAATTTAATTTTTCTTTTTTTTATTCCTTATTACTCAACAGTATTCCATTACGACAAATATCTTATTAAAATAAAAATAGTTTTATCAAAACTCATCGTCATTCAATCCACTGCAGTGAATAAATAGAAGGAAAAAAAACTACAAGCTAGATGCAGTTTCTGAGTTTAAGTTCAAATTTTGTGTAAGTGGTTAAAAAATGTGATTGAAAAACCCTCTATAGGTGTTAAATATACAACAGTTTATTGAAAATGTGTGAATATCAGACCGCAGGGAAATTTTAGTAACTTTTATGTTCAACAATTTATTTGAATACATCATTTCATTTTGTTTAATTTAAATTGCTGTAGCCAGAAAGCTGGCTACATTGCAGAAGACAAATGGAAGATAATTGTTTAAATCTTTTCTTCTACCTTTCATGGGTTTAGCTACAATTGGCTTAGAGGCTTCACTGGGCTGTCCTGCTCCAGCAGCATTTCGTGCTGTTATTCTGTACTCGTATTGGTGTCCATCAGTAACAGTGTCATCTACAAATGTACAACTCTAGAGGAGAAAACGGGAGATTATACAATATGCATCCATAATATTTCGCATTATTATTAAAATTTAATGTAATTTAGAGCTGTAAAAATACAAACAGCCATCACCGAAAGTCCCTCGAGTTTCAATAAAGCGTGTCATTAAAAGTATTAGGAATGTAAACTATAGGAATTTACATCTAAAGAGACGATGTTTTCAAATATAAATGTCATACACATTAAGACAAGATAACAGCACCCGCAATTTGGAAGTATTTAACAATTTAGTAGTTGATGTCAGTTTTTCAAGTATTTTAAATAATAGGATGGCATTTGGAATACTTTTTAAGCGATCAGAAAGTAAGACTTCTTAAAAAAGTATTCTTGAAAAAATATATATGTATTTATAATATTAAAAGCCTTTTTTTCTGTTTCAAAACTTGTGATAGTTAATGCCTTCAATTTTCCTGAAACTTTCAGTACATATTAGCACTACTGTGATAAACAAAAACGAAATTTCTCCGCTTTTTAAATCTGACTTGTTTATCCACTGTGAAAAAATCCCGTAAAATGTTCGGTTTTAACCAGCAGATGTGTTGTTTGTGTAAAACTGTAAAAGTCACGAAGTAAATCCGTAGTCGTAACGGTTTTTTACCGTACAGGAATTACTTGACGGCAAAAAACAGTTGCGACTACACTGTAAAAAAAAACAGTTCAACGTTGCATCATAAATATGGTGAAAGCTGAAGGGCTGCTGTTGATTGAACCAAAATCATGGCTCAAGCAGAAGTGCGAAATCTAAAGTTACGCTTTTAACCATAATTTCGGTTCAACCTTGAACCAAAAAGACGAACTCGGCACCCGGCCGGAAACAGAGAGCCGCCATCTTGTCAAGCTGTGACTTGAAGCATTTATTTTTCACAACAGTAAAAGGTAAGTAAACTTCGATGTATATAACGAATTTTTTGCTTGATATTTCTTGTTTTCTGTGTTTTTATCTCTTAATACGCACAAAATAGGTTGTAAAGCCTGTTTCAAAAATGCTATTATCATATACCGATTCTGACACCTTTAGCGATAAATTGACTAATTAACTTTATTCAAAATTTTAAACCAGTGTATATTTATTTAATTTTGCTTCAATATTAAAGTATTTTTTTTACCTGATTTATCATTCACCCCCCATATATTTTACTTTTGGTTCCCCTGATCTACATTTAAAGTTGTAACGTTGACTTGTTTACATTTTAAAAATTTCATCTATTATCGTGAATTTTACTCTAAACCATTTATTTTTTTCATTTTTATTTCCAAGAATACTTTTCTACGGCGATACCTTTCTAGCTCCACCTCTTAATTTTTATTTAATTGCCTGTTGCTATCTTTTTAAATTTATTAAACTTATTTGTTGTTCGACCCATTTTGCACAATTTTTATCAAAGGCGTAGCCGGTGGAGAGGGGAGGGGGCGAAGGTTCGAACCCATCTGCACTCCCGAAATTTTTTGAAGTTTCACATGCCATAAATGACAATTTGAATATTCTGATAAGAAAAGCTCATTTGTATAAAAATCAGTTCTTATGTTTATTTCCGATCCCGTAGCCGAAGGGGTGAAAATTTCTAAAATTTTGCATGCTATAAATGAAAATTTGAAAATTAGTGAATAAAAGATACTCTGATAAGAAAACACTCATTTATATAAATGTAGTTGGTTGAATTTTGCTTTCAAGGGGCCACAGCCAGGAAGTGGGGGGGGGGGGGGGGTAATCCCTCCAGCCCTGAAATTTTTACATGATCTGAAGGATAATTTGAAAATCAAAAATATTCTGATAAAAAAAACACTTTCATCAACTTGACCTCCCCCCCCCCCCCGAAAACCAATACAAGTTGTGGCTTGGATTTGTAATGATTCTTACTTCCTAATCATTCGAACTAACTATCCCACCAAGAGCAGGTAAAACCAGTTTTGTATTCAAAACATGTCTACTATAGGAATTTTTTGAGAAATTGGGTCAATTTTGCGTGATTTTCGAAATAGCAGTTTCGTTGCCTTTAACTTTAAATTAACTTCTTTTCCAAATTTTCAACCTGTGCGTGTTTACTTTATTTTGCTTCAATATATGCTTGCTTCTTACGTGATTTAATACTTCCCCCATGTATTTTACATTTTGCTCCGGCTCTACACTTACAGTTGTAACAATGATTTGTTTACGTACTGAAAGTTGCGCGTTTTCTTATTACATTTATTGCAACATTATTTTCTCTCTCGTTACTACCAAACCACTTTTCCGAGCTGTTACCTTTCTCTTTTCTGCTCTTTATATATATATGTATTTAATTAACTACTAACAGTGGCGGATTTTAGACTACATTTTACTTCCTGGTGTTCTCTCAAGAAATTATTCCTGTATCCGACCCTGACTACTGTTGTATTTTCAAAATCTTTCATTTTTCGACCACGACTGCCATTTTACAGAATTTTCACCCATAATTCCTTCTAAAATTTCGTCCCAATCATTCTAACAAAATTTAAAAAATGAACCTATTTCAGTAATAGAGTTTAAGAAATTATAGAAAAAGTTGCAATCGGATATTTCAGATCTCCAAATGCAAAATAGATGTTTTATCAACAAAAACGGTGCATTGCACTACACGGTTGATGTCAACAGAACATTGAATAGATGGCATACAAATCAGATACGCTGTATTGTCAGTTCTTTTGGGGTCAGATCTTTACAGGGTAAAGTCTTAGACTCATCTGGGCGGTCTTAGACTGAAGTGCCACGAATTGCTGCACGTTTTTGCCTTGGAGTAACATCTGTGCTGGAACCCCCCAATAACTTTTAATTATTGTTATTTGTGCATTTCATGGTTTTTCAATTTCACTTCTAGACATATGTTTTCAGTCATCTGTGTATGCATATAAATAAATTTAATATTTTTGATGCTAAAGAGTGTTGAAATATATTTAAAAAAAAAAGTTACATAATTCAGAAATTTAAAATGTTCGCTATCAATTAATTACACTTATAAGCAAAATTTCAAACGCCATTTTTGTTAAAACTATCTGTTGAAGAACATAAAAAAGTGTACATATATTTGCAAAGGTCTTCCTTATGGGAGGGGGCTTAAAATTTTAACAGTGACTTACATTGCAATTTTGAAGAATATAACAAAGTAACATAGTTACTTAAAAAATACAATTAGTTTCTGATACAGTGCATTGGGATGTTCATATATATAAATATATAAATAAATACATTTATATATATATGAAACATTGAATCAATTATTGAAACGCATGAATCTGTTCTTAGAATTAAATTAAATAATTAGCAAAAACTTGTTAAACTTACGTATTAAAAAACAGAAAATTCGCTTTGAAAATTAAAATTGGTAATAAGCTTGTTTCCTGTCTTACGCTTGAACATAATAAAATTATTTATGTTAAAAGTCACCATTGCAACATAAAATGGTGCAGTTCAAACTTCACTTTCATGCTACAACTCTGAGCTATGACAGTGGTTAGTACAAAGTCCATCGTTATGGTTCAGAGTTGAACCAAGACACCAGTTAAAATAAAATCTATGGTTAAGGTTCAAGGTTGAACCATAATACTGGTTAGAAAAAAATTTGATATTATGGTTCAAAGTTGAACCGTAATACTAGTTAGAAAAAACTCCGTAATAATGGTTCAAAGTTGAACCGTAATACTGGTTAGAAAAAAATCCGTAATCATGGTTCAGTGCTGAAGCACATTCATGGTGAAACTAGTAAACCATCATAATGGTTCAAACTAGTACCAACTGTTGGTTGCAGCTGCATTTCACCAACTTTTAGTGAAAGGTTGAACCAGAATTTTTTACAGTGTACGGGTTTACTTCGTAAATTTTACGGTTTTCGACATCCAACCCAGCTGCCAGTTTAAAATCGTAAATTTTACGGGAATTTTTTTACCGTGACTTAAGTTAAAGCCAAAGTTCTAGCTCAGGTAAATATGGTATAAAACATGTTATCATTTTACTTCTGAAGCCGTAAGTGACCCATGATATTTTTAAAAACATGTACTTGATACTAGGTACAATCCTGGGGTAAAAACAAAACACTCCTAATTACTCAGCCATTATACTCTCTGGTAAAACAGGTTAGTTGTCATTTAAAATCTTTTTTAAATTATTAAAATAAAATTTCGATAAGTAGCCATATACATCTTGAAACGAGCACTAGCTAAAACTTTTCCTGTATACGTTTAATCTCTGTTGCGTTATGATAGAAATTATTTTTAAGTATTCATTAAGCAGATAGCATAATTTTTTTTACACTATAAAGCAAAGCTTCAGGTATCAGAAACACCATTACAAGACGGGAGCGGAAATTAACTATTAGTGGTGGGAGGGAATACTAGCTTTTCCCTTTAACAGTAAAATAAAACATACATTGCTACGGGAGTGCACAGATGCATCAGAATCTTACCGGTGTTGGATGTTTGTTTACTTTAACCCATCGATTTGACTTCTTGTCTTTTCTTTCTATATCGTATCCAATGATGGGTGAACCACCGTTCGACCTAGGAGGATCCCATTTCAACTTGATGAAGTCGCGATCGTAATCCACGGGCTCCGGCTGGCCGGGTCTGCCAGGAACACCTGTAAATAAACAGATAAAAATGTTTCTGAAAAGAGCAATGACTTAAAGTTTTAAAATGAGACTGAAATTTATGTTGCTTTTAAAAATGATGTTTATGATATAATAATATTAAATGCATGGCGCAAAATAATTCAATAACAGGGTTACATTTTTTAAAATTGTGACTTGGTTGACGATGAGTTCTCCTCATGATATTTGGTTCAGTTTTTTATAAAGAGGGGGAGAGGAGCTTACCGATGAAAGGCATCTAAGATTAAACCTCGGATAGTAAGACTTGTTGATCAGTACAATATTAATGTTTTCGCTATTGTCGTTAAAACGACAAGCATGCCATTTTTATGGAAGCTCAGAAGTTATGTTTTTTAAAGTGTCAATACGTAAACATTTCAAAAAACACAACTGATGTATATTTTATCTGAGAACGTATGAGACAAATAACGTTTAAACTCTTGAAATTTCGGCGATTGTCCTCGATTGCGGTAAACATTTGAATGGTAACGGAATGTTATACAACGTAATGCCTCTAATATCTTCCAACAAATGGCCACACAGGATTATTAATGCGGTGATGTATTATTTCCTTTATACAAGTGTTTGAAACAAGCAATCGAAAGTGAAAAGCATATTTAAAGCCGCATAATATATGAAAAGGTCGTACGAATGTATAACACAAAATATAATAATTTTCAAAAACATTGCTTTTTTCCTCTGAAGTCATGCATAATAAAAGAAGCTTACCGTATGGACTTTTGGCAACGACTGGTTTCTCCGTGGTCAATGGGTCAGAAATACCATTGGCATTCTGTGCCATGATACGAAACTCGTACTCAGTACCTTCCGTCAGTTTGGGGACGACGCAATTGTGGCTGGTGGGGTTGACGAAGGAAACGGCTGGGAGCCAGCTGCCTCCTCGAGTCTTGTCTCTCTTCTCTATAATGTAGCCCCTACGCAGAACGATACAATTTGAGTGAGAGATTGTTGTTGGCAAATAACTAACAGCAACCAAATATGGTATTCCGTATATTCAGAAATATCTTATTTTTACTAAAAGAGTTTTAGAACACCATGTCAATTGCCCAGAGTCACTTAGCCTTTACGTATTGTAACTTAAGATGTTCCAAAAAAAAAAAAAAAAAAAAAAGAAATAAGGAAAAAAAAAGGAAAAGAAAAAATAATATGAAATATAGGGGGAGGGGAGAAGTAAGCACTGTGGTAGGCATTGCTGACGAGGTCAATTACATCAGGAAATTCATTACATTCGAAACATTGAAAACATACGAATAAAAACCATTTATCAATTTTTAAAAGTAAAAACTCAACAGATTTATACTTGTAATATAAGTAATGAAATTTCAAAATATCTATTCTTTCAAATTTCAAAGCAACTGTATTACAGTTAATGAAGCGAAGGTAACTTCCACCATGCAATTCGCTTTTATAAGTTTTCCATTTGTTTGAAAAAGGTCTTAAAGTAATAGAAATTCTAAGTAATTAATAAGAGCTTTTTACTGTATAAAATAGCAAGTAAGAAGCTCAATAATAGTAATTGAAATCCAGTTTAAAAAATCAACTGCCCATTCAAAATTAACCAGTTAGCTTTTTCACCATTATATGCTATAAAAAGGCTCATTAACTGAACAAAGCGAAGAAGTGACCGGAGGCAAAAGCAAATTGCTACATTTCTCACAAGCCAAAGTATGAGAAATAGAATTAAGAAAACAAAAGTAAAGCAAACGTTCCTTAGATTCTCATGAGAAACAACAAAAATGTCATTCAACAAAAGCACAATTTGAATTTTAATATACTATAATATATTACCATATAATAACATAATGACAATAAAATAAATGAAAATAACCTTTATTTTCTGCTCGTATTATACTTTTGGTTTGAATTTATTCTGTTCAATAATTTGTGGCCGCAGCCTTGCAACCGCATACTCTTGCTATCCCATTCAGAAATCTGCCCACCTTGGAAGGATGTGCAAACTGAACAGAAGACATTGATCACACCTGCCGTGAGATTATTGTCATGGAAGCTAATGGCACGTTTCCAAAACTTCAGCAAATAACATTTTTATTATTAGTTCATGTCGGTTGTGGTTTTTACACTACGAATTACCCCAACTTATACAACCACACACACACACACAGAAAAAAAAAAAAAAAGAAAAAAAAAAAAAAAAAAGAGCCTATCTTCATAATTATATTTCATATGAAATTTTTGTAAGTGGAAATAATGTGAAAAATATTTACTTTTAAATTAAAGTCTTTTAACAAGTTCATTCTATTTTTTCAACATGTAGAGGAATGTGGCGCAAGTGAAATAGTTAAGAAATTACATTTTTCAAAACGAACAAATTGGAAATTTGTTTTGAAAATAACAGTGTATGAAGAGAGAACTATGAATTTTATAGTACAACATGCAATGAAACATTGCGATATTTTTCATAATGAAATAATTTTCTATGAAATACTTAATCTTTTGCATCCGTATGCCGCCTTATGGTAGTCCAAACAACATGTAATGATTCATATTTACGAGTACAGAAGAATAACAAAATTTTTTCATTAAACATGAGTGAATGATTGATAAAACGAGCGAACGAATAAATGAAAGAGATTAATCTAAATGAACGAATGAAAAATCTACTTAATAAATGAACAAATGAAGAAAGACAAATTTAGTTATCTGATAACTGATATAGAGAGAAAGTGAAATAAAGTACTATTTCACTTGTCCCATAGCCCATACGCACATGAGAAATTGTACTAAATATTTGAAATCAAAACAAGCCGAACATTAAAAAAAATAAGACTGCCCTGAATATTAGTAGGTCTTAATTAATATTTAAAATTTTAAAACTTCTATTCATTTTGTGTTAATTTTTCGTACCACCTGATATTTGCTATAACTGTTCAGAAATCTGTCATTAGAAATAAAAAAAGTATTAATAACAGGAATGTCATCATCATCATCATAACAGACTCGACCGCCCATTGTGGGTCTTGGCCTTCTTCAAAAGATTCAGCCAGACTGTTCTGCTCGTGGCCGTGGATCTCCAGTTTTTGATCTTAATTACTCCAAAATCAGCATCTAAACAGTCGGCCCATCTCAATTTCGGTCGACTTCTTGGACGTTGTCCGAAGAGGACTGCCTTGAAAACCTTCAGTGCAGCCCTATCGCTTTCCATTCTCATGGGGTGGCCAGCCCATCTCATTCTGTTCAGTTTAATAAATTTCAAAATGTCAACATCTCTGAAGAGTTTGTAAAGTTCAGAGTTGCATCTTCTTCGCCAATTTCCACTATCATTGATACCACCAAAAACAGTACGTAGCACTTTTCTCTCAAGAATTACCAACCTTTTCTCTTCTTTGCTGTTAGAGACCATGTTTAAGATGCAAAAGTTAATACTAGTTCATTATACTAAGTTAATACTAATCATTATATAGTAGGAAAAAAATGACTTAACACAAAATTTTATACCATGAGCATGAAATTTTGAAACGACTTGTACTAGCATATATCTTGATCTTCTTTGGAGTCTGCAAATATTGACTAGGATATTAACGATATTTTGACTGGAATCAAATGCATGTTATGTCAGATAGTTAAAATGTCATGAACTAGATGTTGCCGCCAAACAGAGTAAATATTTTACCATCTCAGTTTGCCCCACTATTTCACTTTGCTCCACCGTTCCTGACTTATATTCATTAAATGACTAATAGAATTGCGTGGTGTGGCTGAAAAACAACATATCAATATCTCCAAGTAAGTTATGTGTGTCCCAGTAATAACTCTAAAAACATAAAGCTGTACTTACGTCAAAGGACTACCACCGTCATCTTTAGGTGGTTTCCAAGACAATTTTACTCGGTCCTTGTCAACCTCGTCTATGTTAAGTGGACCTTCTGGTGGCCCGGGCTTATCTTAAATGCAAAAACAGGAAAATAATACATTTGGCTACACAATTGCCGTCAAAATACATGTTATACAGTACTGAAAAATCGGATAGCTAAATAAATAATTAAAAAAAAAGTTTTCATGCATTTAATTGCGGCTTATATTTCGGAGACACGGTTCATTACAAATAATGTAACTAACTGCATTTGTGGACTTAACGACTGCTTCAGCTGTTTTGACCAGATCTATTGGCAAACAAACAGTAACACAGGTTGATGTTTTTTCCATATGAGCCTGATTAACTCTCTAAAATCCTGTTGCAATCTATGAATATGTTAAAACAAATGAGAATAGTATGTTACTTCCACAGGAAGTATAAACAAATCTGCAGGGAATGATTTCCCAATAAAATGGTAATATCATTACCGTGCACTCATTCGACCAAAAGAAATGACTCCTCCATTTATTTATTTTGATTGACTTAGTCTTAATTGATTAAATAGTTTGTTAAAATACACTAGTTAAGCCGTGGAGCCCGTATTAAGGTCAATTTTATTAAAGAAATGAATACTCTATTTACCTAATACATTGACATCAAGGATGCCGCTGTCTTTCCCATGATCGTTCTTGATCGACAGAACGTAAGGTCCCGAATCTGATCGTTTAGTATCGATGATGTTGAGAATGGTATGGTCACTAAAATTTGAAATGGTCACTCTGTCTCCTGTTACGACCGGTTTTCCGTGCAATGTCCATTCCACTTCGGGAGCAGGCTCGCCAACAAACTTTATGTCCGCCGTCAGTGTCAGACCTCCGCGAACTTTCATTTCTCGCATAGGAGTGGTAATCTTAGGAGCCACTACAAGATAAAAAATAGTTAAATATCTTTATTTTTACTAACAAATTTGACTATGCTTATTTTTGTAAGCGAGCAAAATTTTATATTGTAAACATCCATTTGAACCTTGATATCGAGAGGGAAAAAGAAAAAAAGCTAGACGAATAATAAGGAAAAATAGAAATATTAATTCCTTTTTACACTTCACAAAATCATTTATGCTTTAAAAAACTTAAGCTTGAATACTTTCAAGAACTATGAAAAAAATCCCACGAAAAGATGAAAAGACATATAGAAATCTACTTTACACAAAATATGCAACAAATACAGTTTTAATTCCACAAAATGCAATGTTACAAAAATGCAACAAATATTACCTCCATAGAAACTAAAACTCTTCAATTCCTAATTTACATAAATTTCAACTTAAAATTTTTTAACATGGGAGCTAAAAGGAAATGTTATAAGCAAAAGCAATTTTGATATTTAAAAAAAAAAAAATAATAATAAAAAATCTGTTCATAGGTATACAATTTTTATGTCTAAACTTTCTAACTAAAAAAATGTTTTTGTGAAGCAACTATTAAGATATAGACATATCAGACTTTTTCCTATTTATATAGATTTCTTTTAAATGTTGTTTTTTTTTGTTCTTTAGTGTTTTACATTTTATTCTCACCGATGTTATCCTGCAAGTTCCAGATGTTCAAAATGAGAAACTGCAGCTTAGTAAATCGCACGATTGCAATTTACAAGCGCTGTTTCATCTCTTTGCTCGGAAATTCTTGTGTGGGCATCAGTTTCTATTAAGGATTCGGATCAACGTCATCTAATTCCTTGTCTTTTGGGAATCTTATCTTTAAATTATTAAGAACATTTTTCGCCATATTTCGCTTTTAAAACAAAAAGCAAAAGCAAAAGTAAACTCACAGAATTTTGGTTTGGCTGTCACAAAATCAGATGGCTCGCTGGGCTCGCTCTCACCAGCTTTGTTAGTAGCAATCACTCTGAACTCATAGTCGTTGCCTTCCGTTAAACCGGGAACAGTAGCTTTCGTCTGCGAGGCAGGAACGTCGGCAGCCTTGGTCCACACAGGTGAACCTCTTTCTTTCTTTTGAATGATGTAACCAGTCAAAGGAGCACCGCCGGTGTCCTTCGGAGCTGTCCAGGAAAGATCCACCTTATCCTTGTCGTAATCAGTTACCTGCGGCTTGCTTGGGGATTGTGGAGGTTCTGCGGAAAATTTTAATAGAGAAGACTAATTTCAAAAAAGAAAAAGAGAGACAGAAAAAATCATTTGTAGCGAAAATTTTTGTCTATAAGCTTTCATAAACCCTGCGTCTAAAATGTCATAATATTAAAACAATTTCGGTAGTTTTTGCTAGTAAATAAAAGCTAGTGCACGAACACATATAAACACATTTGCACTAATAAAATTTTTGTTGATACTATAATAACCTAAGTTTAATGTAAGATTTAAAATTATTTAATGAGTTTTTCAGGTAATTCTTTAAGGTGCATCTTAGGACGGATTTTACACTTTCAGATTTACAATGATATCTAATACAACATTCTAACTAATTAAGGGTGATTTTGAATATACACTTCTAATTATCTATTGGCTTATGCTCAATAATAGCGCTTCAAAAATTTAAAGCTGCCCATTTAGATGGTAATATGAAAAAAAAAAAAAAAAACACTTGAAGTGGAATGCTCAATAAAGCATTTTTGCAGTTTTGAAGCGTTAAACAGTATTTAATAGTTCTTTGAACTCACCGAAAGCATCTTTAGCAACAATAGCTTCTTTCGTTTCTAATGGATCGGATTCACCAACTTCATTGACTGCTTTAACCCTGAACTGGTACCTCTTTTTGTAAATGAGTTTGGGGACCTTGAATTTGAGGTCAGGTGTGGTTCCAACTTCAGTCCAGGTACCACGAGAGGTATCCATTTTTTCCACCAAGTAGTGTTTGATGGGAGTTCCACCGTCGTCTTTAGATGCCTTCCAGCTTAAGGATACGGAATCCTTGCAGACATCTGATACACTTAAAGGACCTTCGGGAGGCGTAGGACGATCTGGGGTAAAAACAATTATAATGTTAATTCCTAATATATTCTAAAATCTTGCATTTTCATTTTCAAGAGAAATTATTTTCAAAGAATGCCCCTAACACTTTCAACAAGTTTTTTTCTTTCTTAACACTTTGATCAGAAATATATTTTCAAGGAGTTTCTAATACTTTTCTGAGAGGATTACGAAAACTAGATAATAATAAAACAAATATTATAAAATATCGAATCACTGACTTACTTGTCGTTTTCGTAATGCAAACCGAACTATGTATTTTAAACTGCTAATTTGAAAATTGTAAAAAAAAAAGCTTTAACAAGAATGTGCAGAAGCAGTATAGCTAGTTAAAGTTTCCATTTGTTCAGGAACTATCAAAAACAGATAAAAATAACTCAATTAAAACAAATGTCCGCAATAATATTGTGTACACCTGTTCTGAGGTTACAAGACTTGTATTCATGAATACTAATGAAGCATTTAAAAAAAAAAAAAAGATCAAACATACCCATGACAGTAACAGTAGCTGTGGCAGATACGACGCCGGAAGTATTTTGCAAGGTGAGTGTGTATTTTCCAGAGTCAGATCGTTCTGAATTGGTGATGTCCAGGGTGGTCTGAGAGCTCGTATTTGTAATTTCCATTCGCTTTGAGACTGCTGGTTTACCATTAATAGTCCATGTCACGGTAGGAGTGGGCTCACCTTTGATGGGTATTATATAATTGATGGGACGGCCAACCCTTATCCTTAAATCGCGCAGTAGAGATTTATCCAAGCTCGGTGTCACTGAAAGGAAAAAAAATCAAACACATTGAAGAAAAAAACTCTTAAAATATTTTAAAACAATAAAGTTCTTTCCCAGTAAAACATAAAGGAATTTGGAAAACACTAACTTCATTTCGGAATTGGGATATTACAATCGTGTTTTTAAGCAGATCAGTAAGCTAGTTTAAAATTGGGAAGAGCACCTGTTCCTATCAACGTTTTTGCTCATGCTCTTGAATACAAATTCGACCTAAGCATTATAACGTTTAATAATTCAAACTCTAGATAAGCAAAATTTATTATGTTTGAAATTAAATTTATTTAATCGTACTCTATTTTTTGCTAATTATCGTAGTTAAAATACTAGTGTTACTAATAAAAAAACAATGTTGCACTAAATATATTCTTCATCAACAATCTTATTACGTTTTCGATTTCTGTGACAATTAGCCCAAAGCAAACTCATTTTTTTCCCGCAATGCAATTTTTTAAAGAAATTATTAATTAGTTAAAAATTCTATTTTCTTAACAAATAGCTAGAAAAAAAGTAAAAATTAAAAGGCTCTAGAACAGAGGTCGGCAACCTAAATTGACTGAAGATCTACTTTCCAAGTTCGGCGAACACCAAGATCTACTCTTAAGACCAAAGCCGGGAGGGGGGGGGGGGGTAATACACTAATAATAGGGCATGTTGGGATTGCGCCTGTCTTCCAATTGTAGGTTAATTCTTGTCAGAACAAGTTTTGATGCTTATAAAATACGTACTTTAATAAAAATTTTAAAATAACGTTATGTTAAAACCGTTAACTCGCATCAAAACAATATTTCAGATACTAATAGTATATTATTTCTTTTAATTTTGAATAAAAAAACTATTAGTTTTTGTTGTGTTTTTAAAATAAAACATTCAAGCGAAATGCTGTTACATTCTTCAGTAACAACTCCAGGGTTCATACTCAAATAGCCAAAAAAATTTCCATTTTTCCAGGTAGATCAAAGCAGAATTCGAGGTTAACGTTCCAAGTAAAAATATTTATTAGCAAATGCATTACTTGTACACTAAATACGCCCGCCATAACATTTTATACCATACAATTATATTAACTTCATATTAAAAAATTCCACAGATGCTCATTAAGATAACGAACTTATACTATAGAATTTCTAGTCTATAGAATTGCAAAAGCAAAATTTTCAGACACAATACTGCCAAAAGATATTAGCTTTTGTATTTGCATCCAACTTTTTTTACATTTTTTTAAATTTAATTTTTAGAAAGCTAATTTAAAACTATAAAACAGAAAATATAAAGAATCAACAAAATAAAATAAAAATTAGGATGATCCCAGTGGGGACAAATCAGTTTTTTAAATCTATAATAACGCATGGAAACAAATATTTAAAGAAATCCTGATGTAGGCACTTTTATGCCATGCCAATATAATACACACCATTATATAAAGAAAAAACCTACATAGGAAAAGGAAGGCGAGTTAATCGAGGATCTGACATCGCGACGAGTGCAGGTTTCCTCCAAGGGGTCCCTGATAGGGGGGAAAATCCCCGACTTTTCCAGGTTTCGTCAAAAATTTACGTTTTTCCCTGACTTTTCCATGACCTTTGCAAACGATATCAATCTCCATGACTTTTCCAGGTTTTCCATGATTTCCAGGTGGAGTATGACTCTGTAACTCTCACCGAGAGTTAATGTAACTACTGACATTCCATATTATTGGGAAGTTTGTTTAGGTCCGGTGAATGGTCTAGAAACCAACAAACATTTTCTGAAGGGGGGAAAAAATTGACCTCCTAACTCAAAAGTCATTTGATTTTTTAAAAATATATAAATTGAACAATCTGCCGCGATCGACTAAAAATGGGCTCCACGATCGACCAGTCGATCGCGATTGACGGGTTGCCGACCACTGCTCTAGTACATGTATATGAAAAAAGTCTGATGACAATGAAAGTGCATCGTCAAGTAGCTAATATTAAAGGAAAAATGTACGTTTTACTATATCGTTTAGTTTGGGAAATGAGCTATAATGACAAATTTCTTTTTCAAAACTTGTTCAGAAGAAATTGAAAATTTTTATTTCATAATTTCTTTTTCATTATTAACTATTATTTTGTAATTGTTTTTCTTGTTGGAGTGTTAACTGAAAAAAGCGGGAATTTTCTCTCATAAGAGAATAAAGCATAAAGCAATTTTCCAGTCTCCCAAGGAAAGATGGGAGTGTGAAGTGAACATGGGAACGTCTTGCAAAGTCGGATACAAATCAGCAATGAACTGAATTACCGTATTTTTTCTGCTACAACTAGAATTTTGGGTGTAACAACTTTCTACACGGTCTGAATGGTGATCATCAGACTTTCAGTGTTTATTTGTTTAATTTTCAGATTTAAAAATTCATAAGGTGATGTTAACAGTGATTGTATAAGATTTTTAACATAATTGGGATTGCAGTCTCTCTTTTTTTGGTTAACCCGCGTTTCAACAAGCTTTAAGTAAAACTTATAAAATGGAAAACTATCATTCATAGTGCGTATAAAGAATATTAAATACTAAGAGTTTAACATTGATATACTCACGATACTTCGGTTTAACTACAAAAGGTACACAAGGCTCGCTCGGTTCACTCTGACCAGCCTTATTGACAGCTATGACGCGGAACTCCAGTTCTTCTCCCTCTTTGAGGGCGGGAACTGTGCCCCTAGTCACGTCTGGCCCATCTACTCTGGCTGCTTCTTCCCAAACAGGACTGTTCTTGGGCTTCTTCTCGATGATGTAGCCGGTAATGGGCGAGCCTCCATCCCTTCTTGGCGGGTTCCAGGCTACATCCACGTGATCACTATCCCAGTCTACCACCTGAGGTGCTCCTGGCTTATCCGGAGGATCTAGAAACATTCAGAAATTCGGTTTCTCAATACCTATCAAGGAAAAGCCTTTCAATAATAATTGAAGTATATCTCTTGAAGGTACTCGGTGAGAAATTTCTTTCTGAAAATTCTTGTTGAATCGCTTTTCGAACATTTACAGTCCAACAGCCTCATTGAGGAACTAAACATTGTTACTTCTCATGTAGACAAAAAAATCATTGCCTATCAATTAGCGCAAGAATTTCAAACTCAAAATAATAAAAATCCTATTTTCATGATAAAATAAGTTTTAAAGATCAGAGTAAAATTGCTTTAAAACTATTTCTAATCGCTAATACGAAATTTTACTTGCTAATTATACTCCAAAAATGTACACGGCCCGGCAATAAAGTGAATAAATAATCACGATTTTCGAATTAGTACAACTAAACTATCGGTAAATTAAGTAACTAAAACATTCTAATAATTTCATCATTGACCATGTAAATGAAAAGTTTCACGAGATCGCTATGCGCATACGGAATTTTATAGAGTTTTCTCTTTTTTTTTCGGACAAGCATAATTTTTGTGAGGTATTTTTTGACACTGACTGCGAAAGAGTGTAGTATAATGTAGACATTAATTTTAAGTTATCAACTCAAATCGTTCAATTAAAAAAATGTCTCAGATTAATCTGTCTCAATGTATAATTCTCACTTATAAACTTACCGAAAGGATTTTTGGCAACAATAGCTTCTTTTCCAAACAACCAAGGAGACTCTCCTTCCTTGTTCACGGCCTTCACTCTGAAATTGTATTCGTGTCCTTCGATAAGTTTATCTGCTCGAATCATGGGATTGATGGTTTCGCCCACGGGAAGCCACTTGCCGGTTTCGGCGTCCTTTTTCTCTACCACGTAATGAGAAATATCCGATCCACCATCGTCTTTGGGAGGACGCCATGCCACTTGACAGCCCTCTTTGGTTACATTTGAGATCGCCATGCCTTCTGGTGCAGTTGGAGGAGCTACAAGAATTAGTTAGGATGAAAATACTAATGATTTAGTTTTTCTTTGAAGCAAATGATTGTAAGAATAAGTAAATAAAATTACAAAATCTGGGACAACGTTATAATTATACAATTTAAACATTTTCGCTGCTTTATACAATTACCAAGTTGTTCAAGTAACTAGCGGTTGAAACACAAACATATTATATGTTGGGGCAATAATAGAAGGTTAGGGTTGAAGTTTCTGACATTAGGATTCAAAAATTGTACAAGGAAAACATAGCAGCGATAAGCATGTTTCCGAAAAAAAAAAAAGAAAGAAGTAACTCATTATTCCTATAATTGTTTGTATACAAATTTTAAAAGTAAAATGTCCTAAGTCAACCGCGGAGGGTCAATAAGAGCTAGTGATTAGAAAATAACTAACTCTGAGTCTCCTTCACCATTAACATCACTTTAAGCTAGACTCACCAAGCACTGTGACTGTGATGGTCGCAGTATCGTTTCCGTGCATGTTCCTGGCCGTGAGTGTGAGCTGACCGCTGTCACCTCTTTCTGCATTTCTGACAGACAACTTCGTGCTGTAGTCCTCATAAACGACGGTCCATCGCGTCATGGTTGAGCAGTCTTTGTTGCCCAAATTCCACTTCTTGGTCGGAGGAGGTTCACCACTCACAGGGACGTCAAGCTCGAATGTCTTACCCACTTTCACACGAATGTTGAACATGGCATTTCGATCAATCTTCGGGGGCACTGACGAGAGGTAAAAAAATCATTAGAGTTATTCATTATTAGAGTTATTCATTCAACCATTAGAGTTATCAATCATTCATTCAATCATTCATTCATTCACTTCATTCAATCATTAGAGGTATCAATCATTAGAGTTATTCATTTTCTCATTAGAGTTATTCATCATTAGAGTTAGGTGTAGATTTGTAAAATATAAGACTCATTATTACTTGAATTTATATTCAAGTAATAATGAGTCTTATATTTTACAAATCTACACCTAATGCATCTTAGTCTTTTAGAAATTTATTTGTTTACTGGAAAAAATTATTTACTTACTATTCCATTTATTTACCAGCAACAGTTTCCGAAAGTACTTCATTCTCATATTATGCCATTTTATTGAAATGTTTACTTATGATGAAAACAATGCACCAGAAAATATTTTCTTATTTCTACAGCATCTGATCTTCCGTATATTTCATACAATTAATTTAATGAATGTGTTTATGAATAAGTTTCAGTATGTTCATCAATATTTTAATAAAATTAATTTTCAAACTTCCATTATTCCAGCATAAAAATTAATTGGTCATTATGTAAAGTTAGTGAGAAATTTATATTTAATAAGCTTAAATGCTCAACGCCAAAAAAAAGTCAACTTATGTTTATTTCCTTGAGTAATAATTATACTTTTTATACAATCAACATTCATAATAGGATGATTTTTTTCGAACAATAAACTAAATTTATAAATCTTTCGGGTTTTCTTAGACTTAGTGGAGATGTGGGTTGCGAAAATTTATTATGAGAATATTATTTTTATTTATAATAAATAAAATAAGCATTTTATTTATTTCTGCCGTGCTTATTCACGACTAAAATGTTTAATATGAGAAAATTATTGTAACCAATTTTTAGTAGAACGTTCCAGAATATTCTCAAAAATATTCTGGAGAATATTATCTAAAAGTTTATTATGCATCGAGAATTTCACGTCTCTAGTTTCCTTAGCTTTCAAGTTTCGTTAGGTTTTTTTAATGATTTAGCTTGGGGAAGACGTGGAATTTTGGTTTAATATTGGACAGAAAAATATTGGTCATTTAATAGGAACTGCAATTGTGTTGAATCTCAACTTACGCTTCTTATGTTTGGCAATATGTGGAGCTGTCGCGTCACTTGGTTCACTGGTGCCAGCTTTATTGACAGCACGGACGCGAAACTCGTACTGATTGCCTTCTACCAGGTCCGGAATCGTAGCACGCTCTTCATCTCCTGGAACTTCTTGAATAGGCGTCCAATCAGGACTGAAAGGTGATAAAATCAAGTCTATAAACCCTATTTCATTTCAGCACATAAATAGACTAATGATACAACTGTAAGCCATATATAAATTGAACAAATGCAAGTATATATTGATTGATTTTTCTGGAACTAACTGTTCGTTATTTTTAAGTTAAATTAATCTGAAAAATTTGAACATACTGAATAAAGCACGAATCTGCCTAAATGTCAATTTTGCAACGATTAATCTCAGGATATTTAATTGACAATTCAAAGAACGTAATTACGTACTTTTTTTACAAGGACTTTTTAACAAAAGTAATTTCATTCAAGTTTTTGCGTGAGCACAAATTATTAAGCAAGCTCGTCAGAATTAAACCTGATCCAGCAGTTTACCGTTTATAGCCTAGTTTCCTGTAAAAGTTTTTTTAAAAAAGCATGAAAGAAGGCTTACTGTATCGGAAAAAACATCGTAAAAAACAAGAAAAAGTCAAAAATAAATTAAAGAATTAATTTTGTCAGTACTTAGAATTTATTAATTTTTGTATTCATTGATGGGTGCACAAAAAGATTGTAGACTTTTTTATGTTCTGTTAAATATTAACAGACTTTTAATCTTGATATTTTAGACTAAGGGGCATTTTTGCTCAGATTCAGTTTTGCGTTTTCTGGTTTTTCCTGTAAGCCTATCAGAAAAGCTTAGTTAAAATTATTAGAAAAGCTCATTTGTGACTAGGATTTCTTAATTTATATTATTTGACGTCAATAGAAAACTGGTTCACAAACGAAGGCCATTTGAATTCAAATCTTTTCTCGAAGGATGAATTATTGAAGTGAAAATCACGCAGGAAGGAAGTATTAAGATTTGCCTTTACTTGTATTTGTCTTTCTTCTCAACGACATATCCCGTAATTGGAGAGCCTCCGTCATCCTTTGGTTTCTTCCACTTTAGAGTGACGAAATCTTTATCGTAGTCGGCGATTTCGGGCTGGCCCGGTGCAGATGGAGGATCTAAAGAAAGATTTTACTTTTAAAATATTGCACTAGGATTTTATATAGCATTTAGTAGCCATTTACAGTAACGCAATGGTATGCGTAAAGTATGAACTGGCACTAAAATTAATTTTTTATACAAATGTTAGAAGTTTTTAGACAGGCTTTAGTTTCAAAGAGTTTAAAATTGCGCTTTTTAAAAATTCATTTATTTAGTTTTTTTTTATTTATTTACTTTAATTCTTAAGTTGCATAATTTGTATTATTAAACATGAAGAAAAAAATATTAATTTAAAAGGATTCCATAGACAAAAAAAAAACAGAAATAAAATGCTAAATTTTACTTACCATACGGATTTTTCGCAAGAATAGGTTTCGCTGCTTCTAAGGGCTCTGATTCTCCAAGCCGATTAACAGCTTTTACTCTAAATTTGTATGGCTTTCCTGGTTGTAAGCCTTTCACCTGCATTCAAAAAGTGAGTAAAAATATCAATAAACACAGGGAGGAAAATTATTCTAATTTTTGATTACAATGAAATTTTTATGTGAATTGGTAAAATAATAATGTGCAAAACTTATTGGCATGTCTTGCCTCTTGCGGAACTTTCTGAGTGACAGCATACAGTTCATTTAACTTTTTTTTCTCTTTTATGTGACATGTGCACTAATAGCAGATTTTAGACAATACCAAATAGGATATTACACAGAATACATATCACAAAACGTATATTTTATTAAACTGCTAACGTGAACAATGGAGAAACAGTTACATCCACAGAAAAAAAGAAACTGAACTACAGCAATATAGATAATTTTGTAATTGTAAAGAAACAAGGTTACAAGAATATTTTTTTTGTAGAAGTATGTAGAAAATTTATAGTGATTATGCACTACTTATAAGATAACTTGGAGAAATTGAAAACAAAATGCCTAAAATTCATTAGTAAAAAGGTCGATGAATTTTTCTTTCGCTTGCGTGTTTTATATCTTTTTATCAATTTATTACCTTATTTATATTGAAGAAAATAAACTAATGTGTGTAACAATTCCACTTTTGGTTGGTTGGTGTCGTGTACATCATGAAGTCAAATGAATCCGTGGGCTCTAATGAGAGCCCTTGGCCCGCTCTGCTATTTTCTCTGTGTAAAGATCACCTTCAAATGGATCTTCTCCGATGTTCTGTAAAGATGCTAGTAATGCTGGATCATTTAAAGTATGACTTGGGGAGAGCTCTTCACAGGACAAATTTTACATTTTACGTATGTCCTGTTAATGTCTGGATTTATTTTCATGCCGGGCCAAAGTGGCCGGTTCTCAATCTAGTAATTGTCTCTGTGATATTTCTGTTGTCATTAATATCAAATATTTGATGATTCACCTTGATGGGTTTCTTCTTAAGTCAATATTGGGCAATGGCGTTTGCGCCATCAACTGCAACTAGGCTTGTGGTGTTATTGTTTTGATCTCTTGTCTCTTTAGCCAGTTCATCAGCTGACTCATTGCCATCGATTCCTACATGTGCAGACATGAATGTTTTCCCCATTTCACAGATTGCTTCTAGTAGTCTGTGAATTTCCTGCTTGAGCCTTGAGTGCCCATGCATAATTGCCTCTAGAGCAGCTTTGGAATCACAATATACTACCAGTTCTTTGTCTTTAGTCATATCGTTTAAATTGGTGTATTCCTTCAAGAGCTCTTGAATTGCATTTAACTCGCACGTAAAATTGGAAGCTATGTTACCTGCTCCATATCTTAGATGTCTGGTTGAGTTATCTGGTGGCATAATATGAACTCTTGGAATCCTCCTATGAGGGTTATTTCTTCTGAGGAGCCATATGTATAAATTTGAACTAGTCCGGCGTTAGAATACATCTCGATTGTTCTGAGTTCTTTGGTTTTAATAACATCCAGAGGTTCCTTTTTTGAGCAGCGGTCAACCAGATCAATGATTATTTTGGTGTTTTTTGGGATGTAGGAGTAATGTAAAGGCTCTGGAAGAGCAGTGTGAGAAGAGTGTGTGAGTTCTAGTTCTTTTCTGATCTCGTCGTCGTATGTCAAAGTGGATGACATCTGGAGTCTTGTTTTGTTGTTGCAATTTCCAAAGTTTCTTCTGGAGATATGCTCCTGGTCTCGACTCTTTGTTTTATTAATGAGCTTGATTGCAAGGTATTTTCTTCTCTGTACTAGAGTCGGGAGTCCACATTCCCGTTCTGCCTATAAGTTATTGGTTGATGACATAGCTCCTGATATTATTTCTGCAGCTTGTTCCTGGATCTAATCTAGTTTTTTAGTGCTGTCTCAGAAGCTTCGACTTTTATGATACTGATATTCAACAGACTTCTGAGCTACCTTTTTCAATTAATTGTTATTACGTAACGAATTACAAACATCACGCACTACAAGTCACGTTTGGACATCATAAAAGTAGTTAAAGTATTTTAAATTATTCATGTTATCAGGTTTCTTGTACACATAGGGATTGTTATTGCTAAACTCAACAACAAAAGTTCGAAGTTAAAACAAAACTAACCTTATGGCTGGTGTCTGGTCCAATGGTTTCACCAGCAGGAACCCACTGTCCGGTCGTAGGATCCAACTTCTCAACTTCGTAGTGATCGATTGGAACTCCACCATCGTCAGTAGGAGGGAACCACTTGAGATTACAGCCTTCCGCATGAACGTCCTCCACTTTGAGAGGACCGTTTGGAGGCGAGGGGTGATCTGTTTAAAAACAATCTTTATGAAGTATTAGAAAATCAAAAAACTAAAGAGAGATCACATCGAGGACAGTATGATCGCATATTTCTTCGATACACTTCAAAAACAATAAAATTTATAAGAAATGGGCAGCTTAAAAAAAGAGAATGGCACAAATTTTCTTTCCAATAAATACTTTTGGTCTGTTAAATATAGCTCTTCTTGTATGCGTCTATATTTTAAACACATTGTACTTAGGAAATGTATGCATATTCCTAAATTAGTAGTTTCAGTTAATAGAGGAATTTATATCACCAAAATAATAATTGAACTATATAGATTACTTTATCAATACTTTACTAGAATTTTTTCTTTTGTTTTTACGCTAACTTCCCAAAATAATGTCGCATCAAACAATATTTTACAAAAGAAAAATTTTGTGATTTTTCTTCTTAAGGCAATTATCCTCTCGCGAAGTATATGTTGTAATATTCCTAACTTGAGAGTAATTATTTTACTTCGAAAAGATTTAAATTAGTGAATATTACTGTAAGTGGGTAATTTTGAGTTTAATGTCCTATATCAAGTGTCATACCTGACTATACAGTTTCTGCAACACAAAATATGCACAATTTATAATTTTAAAAATCTCATACCAAGTACTATAACTTCCACTTCTGCTTCATCCTTTCCATGCTCATTTGTAGCAATGAGGGTGTACTTCCCACTGTCTGACCTTCTGGCGTGCTTTGCGCTGAGTTTCGTGTTGTAAGGTACGTCCTGCAGCTTTACTTTATCGCCAGAGAGGAACTTCTTTCCATTCAACAACCATGAAGTAGTTGGCGCTGGTTCCCCACTTACGTTGACATCGAAACCAAAGGACTGACCGGCTTTGACGCGGACTTTGGTGAGATTCGTTCGATCGATTTTCGGTGGCACTGAAATAGAAGTAATCAGGAAATGAATTAAGCCAAATAGTAAGTAACTTTCTCTATATATCAAAAGGTTCCTGGTTCCGAATCTGAATTAAAACTGCCCTAGTCGGCAAATCCATTCATATTCCTCGAACCATTTAAGTGAAACATCCGTTTTCACAAATTCCTGTATAAATACGGGATGATTCATACGGACGTCGATAACGTAAGTAACGGTGATAATTGAAAGTAAACGATTATAGACTTTTTCAACAGAAAAAACTTTAAGCCTGCAGTGAAAATGTTGTGAATCAGATAGCTCTTTTAAAACAGGACTTTAAAAAAAAAAAAAAAATTAAATTTTTTAAAAAGAACTACTGGTCAAAGATGTTTCTAAAATTTCCAGGTGCATTAATTTAAAAAATGTATCAAAAGCCGCAAAATGAGGTTTAATACATAAATGTAACGCAATACTCAAAATGATTTTTGTAGAAATATTTTTCCACGAATTTTTATGGAATACACTGATTTAAAAGAAGAGAAATTTTTTTTTTTAAAATTTACAAAGTAAAAAGCTAACCTTTTCTCGATTTAGCGATGACCGGTTCAGTTGCTTCACTTGGTTCGCCAGGTCCAGCCTTATTGACCGCTCGAACTCGGAATTCGTATGGTTGTCCTTGAATCAAGTTGGGCACAGTAGCTTTGGTCTCTTCGGCAGGCACTTCTACGGCTTTTTCCCAGTCACCCCACTTATCCTTCTTCTCAACAATATAACCTGTCACAGGAGATCCACCATCCGAAACAGGAGGAGTCCATTTCAGATCCACATGGTCTTTGTCCCAGTCGGTCACTTCCGGTTTACTCGGTTTGCCCGGTTCATCTGAAACGGTTAGAAGATTATAAAAAAAAAAAAAAAAAGATTCCAAGATTTACTTGAAGGCAATAACTGTAGTGGTGTAATACTAAAAATAAAAATGTTTGGGGGAAGGGGGATCTTACAGATATGAACATAAGATATTGAAAACAATAAGTGGGACGACCGCAGTGCCCGAACGTTCCTCCACGAATAATTCACAGAACGACAGAAATAACTGTCCCTGTTCTACTATAGATTCAGTAAGCATTAATAAATTACTGAAATTATATAAAGCAGGAAATGTTCTATACTACTTATTTAGTGATGAATCAAAATTTCCTTTAAATAAAAATTCCAAAAAATAAAAACTAATTTCTGATTTTTAAAAAAAGAGCAAAATTATTTGGAATACGAACGAAAGTATCCGTTGTAAAATGTATTAGGAAGATATCAACAATCAATGCGTTTCAATGCACTAGGACGTTCTAGAGGAATATCATTGTGTGTCGTCTTTCAGCTTCTGCACATTTATTCTCTTGTTCAGAAAGGTGACCTGATGTATTTCTTTAGTTGATTGTATGCTCTTGAGCATTCCTTTGAGATAATATGAGTTACAATAATTATTCGAGATGACTGATACCATAGTTAGATAAAAAACATGCTTTACGTATGTTTTCAAAATTTAAGCAAAAAATCATTATAAATAAAAACATCAAAAACTTTTGTAGCAAAGTACAATCTGCGAAGAAATCTAAAATAATCTTACCAAAAGGATTCTTTGCAGTTATTGGCTTCGTTGTCTCCAGAGGATCAGATTCACCTTCTTTGTTAACAGCTCTGACTCTAAACTTGAAGTCTTTCCCAGGAGTGAGACCAGTAACATCCATAGCTAAAACATTTTCCAATGAATAAATAAATGCAACGGAAAATGAACGTGAGCTACACTGTAAAAAATCTGAACAACTTTTACACAATATATGGTGCACATTTTCTAGCTGTACCCAAGTTTAGATAATTGATAGTTCATGCTGCTTTCGCCACAACTGGTACGAAAATTCGAAAATATTACTAAAAACTATTTTATATTATAAAAATTCACTTGCTATAAAAATGGAGTGCTTATTTTTAATAATACTATTAAAAATGCAATACATTTCTAGCCACAGAGCAGGCAGTTAGTCCATCAATTGGACCACGATACCGCGAACTTGTCAAAATAATGTCTTCGCTAATTCATGATCATTTTCCAGAAATTATATCATTAAGTTCGCTATACTAAAACATGGAAATGTATTTCTATGTTTTAGTTTAACTGTAAGTTCAACCAAATTTTAAAGATAAATTCTTGTTCGACGTTGTTGGAAATGAATAAACTATATGGTTTAAAGTTAAAACTAATTATATTCAAGAATTGCAATTAAAAACCTGCTTTAGCGTACTTTATAGTTCCTATTTGTGGCTGGAAAGGCAAAGGTTGCACGCCCTTGTCAAATAGGCAATTTTGCTGATGACGTTGTGCTTTGGGGCCATGGTACGGACCATGGCTGCCTGCGATCATATAGCGGCTGTCCAGACGCGGCGCCAGAACAAAGGAATAAGCGTTCAAACGATAGTTATTTTTTTCCTCACTGGTGAGCTGCAAGCATGTACTAGTTTTGTATGGAAATACATTACGAAAGCATTGTTTTTGCCGGGTTTGCAGCATGCATCATGAAGATTTCTTTTTGGTAAATTTTTAGTTCATGCATTACTGATCGGAAATATGTCTCCCGCTGTTTAATTGTGTCTAAACTATATATATTTATTTTAAAGAAATTTTTCATCGTAAATGAAATAAAACGACAGAAAGCAGTAGAGTGTTTTTTTAGCCTACTTTCCCGTAAAAGTAAAAAAAAATAATAATAAAGCATGAAAGAAGGCTTAATGTATCGTGAAAATATCGTTAAAAATCAAGAAAAGTCAAAAATAAGTGAAGTAATTAAATAAAGATTGAAAAATAAAAAATTTGAAAGTAGGGTATTGAGATGGGGAAAAAGTGTGTCTGTCTGTCTGTCGGTCTGTCTGTCTGTCTGTCGGTCTGTCCCCCCCTAATAACTTTTGAACGAATTGTCCGATTGGAAAAATTCTTTTTGTATTCGAAAGATCTCGGCGAGGACATCTCATTTCTATATTTTACTTTTTGATTTGAACAATTTTTTGTTCAATTTTGAACAGTTCAAAAAATTTTAACATTAGCGCCTATGGACAAAATTGAAGCAAATTCTGTAAACTCTGGGCACAAGAGCCAAGTTCCTATTGCAAGCTTATTGAAAGGAGTTCTTGGCGTGAAATATTGATTTGAACAGTTTTTGTTCATTTTTGAACAGTTCAAAAAATTAACACAGAGCTTACGGGGAAATTTCAACCCTATATAAATCCTGATCTAACGGACCGATTTGCTTGGAACAAACTTTATCGGAAAGCTCTTATAACGTAGAACATGTAGAAATAGAAAGTTTATCCAGAACTTACGAGCCTATTTTGCTATGAAATTTTTTGATCGGGATTTTCAAGAATATTTCTCAGTGACTCGATGAGTGAAATAATGAATGAATGAATAAATGAAAGAGTGAAAGAATAAATCAATGAATAAATGAATGAGGAAAATAATGAATGAATAAATTATTGAATAAATGAAAATATAAATAAATGAGTGAATAAATACATGAATGCGTAAATGAATGAATAAACACTTGAATGAGGTAACGAATGAATGAATAAATGCATGGCTGAATAAATGAAAGAATGAATGAGTGAGTGAATGAATATGTATTATCCGTTGAAAAAGGTATATTTTCAATAATTAGAACTAAAGATAAATAAGAAAGAGAGAGAAAGAGATAGATAGATTATAAATTTGAATTTGGTGTATACGGGAAAGTAGGCTCGTATAGTTCTAGACGGAACTTCTTGTCTAAACATTAAATTAGTGAATGCATACATTTTGTAATTTTAGGGATTTACTAAATTCACGTTTGCTTTATATGCATAAATTTTATTTGTTTTTTCACTTCATGTCATCTATTCAATTGCAAACATAAATCGTGAGTTTGATGCTTTAGATGATATTTATAACCAGTGAGGGCTGACATTTGCATTTTCCCCTTATGTCTCGAACTTTACTGGTTTTATTTATTTATGCATTGGTTTTATTTATTTGTACTTCAGGTTATTAATAAGAAAAGAAACGTCATTATAGCCCGAATTTCAGAAAACATATTTCGGGACAAGAGGAATCCTTTTATCAATGAATGGAGTTGTACGCATCTGGATGAAAGTAATTCGAGACATTTACACTCACTTGGATTATTTACATGTTTTCGGTCAAATCTTACGCATTGATAAAGATGTTCCTTTTCATTCCAAAACATGTGTATGGAGTAATTTTTGCAACTTGCGCTATAAGAACGTTGGTCCGCTCATTAATTTTTTACCACTCAAAAATAAACTTTGAACTTCATATTATGTCTAGATTATGCTTTTAAATATTTTTTTCTGAGACGTTTAAATTTCTTATGCTTGTATAGAATGATAAAGTTAAAAATGGAATGAGTTAGAGAGAATCTATATTATAAATCTAGTAATGCACCTTTTTAAAATTAAACTCGCGCCAAATGAACAAGGGTTACAACTGAAATACCTAAAAGGAAGGGAGACTTCCCTCTAAGATTTGTTGTTGATTCTCCACGCGTTCATGAGTAAACCCATTTTGTACACCATAGAGTTTTAAAACATAGAAAAGTAAATAAACTATCTAAGGGACCGTTCATAAATGATGTCAAGCTCTTTTCCGATATATTTGATCACCTCCCGATTTGTCACAAAATGTCACAATTCAATTGACCCCCCTTCTCCCCTTTGTTACATGTCACGCTATGTTGTATAAGCCTGATGTCACACTTCTTGTTACCCTCTCCCCTCCCCTTATCACACTTAGTCACAATTTCACGAACCCCCCCTCCCCCCTCAAAGTGTGACATCATTCATGAATGACCTCTAAAGCGTATTTCTGATTTCTAATTTAAAAGTGGGGAAACATTAATTTAAGAAAGAATTTAAGGAAAATCAGGTTACAGAAAATCAGAGAATCCGAAAGCTTTTGGTGGATTTCATCGAAGGAATGCCGGTTGTAAAGTCTTAGCATTAAAAATTGAGAATATTCAGTGTAGTCCAGAAAAAAGAGGTGAGAGGAAGGAGGCTTACAGGTAAGAGCATAAGTTATTACAATGAAATAGTGGTGGGGGAAGGGGCTTTTGCAAAGTGGAGGGACGATCGTGTAAAATAAAAAAGTTTTCGGACGTTCCTGCCACCCCCCCCCCCCCGACTGAGAATACTCATTGCTTTTTGTTGTCAAGGAGTATGTCATCTATATAAAAATGTTTAAAGGGATATTTAAAGAAAAATTGCTCTTATCCAGGGGTGTCCACGAGGGAAGTTCATGGCGTAGACTGCGCCATTAAATTTTTTGATGAAACTTTTGACGCCCCCTGGACAGGGGGGTGTGCTTTAGCTCTTTTGGGTGGTTGTCTTTTTTGGGGGACTTCGTACCTATTAGTATGCACCATCTTGCTTAGGGGGTTGGCACCCATGTATTGTCAGTTACAAGTTTTAAAAATAATCTTGATAACTCTGAACTGCATATAATGAAGCGTTTTAAGTAATTATTTTTAATTAATTTCTCATTTAATGTACTTAATTGTAATATTTGAAAATCTTTCTCCAAGATTGTTTATTTTATTGAATCGTTTTCTTTTACAAAGGCATAACTTTTGACCTTTCTTACTTAATATTTTAGGATTTTATTCTAAGTATTTAACTAGTGTAGTTGCTTTAGATGAGACCAGGAAAAAAAAAGGCGCTACTCTTATATGATAATCCATCAGTTGAAGTTAACTGAAGTCAGCTATACTATACAATGCAATACTAGTTATTAGTATTATGCTATTAGTCTGTCAATAACAATAAAAAATTGTTGCATTAAGCATTTACTTAATTACATAATTGTTCAACTAATCTTTATTTGTTAAGTCACTTCACAGTCTAACTGTTCCACTTTCCTGTAATAATTAAATTTACAATAAATGGAATTGAAATAATTCAATTAACACATATATTTAAAATAACTGTATTAATCATAATCTATGTCATTTTTCTTTTAACTGCTGTTATTTAATAGTATTAACATGAATGTATTGAAAATTGCTTAATAATAAAGTAACTAATAACCATTTAAAGGCTATTCGATACGGCTTTCAAAAACTTGCTAGCCAATTTATTTGTGCCACACAATGTGAAAGGATAAATATATTTCAGAAAATTATGCGCAATTATTGTCGTTCAAAATAAAAATAAATCTGAACGCATAATATGATCAGCCCATTGCGAAGAAAAGTTTCTCTGTGTTCATTATATATAAAAGTATACGTATGTATGAAAAGTTGTATCTTAACGAGCAGCTTCAAAGTCTGCATGTGTTACTACCAAAAAAACGATCTTTTTATTTTTTCCTCTGTATTAAAAACGTTTTAATGGCAAATACATAACCCTGCAACGTATTTTGATAGTTACTTTTGTCCTCAACACGTAAATGTTTCTCTTTCTTGAAATTCAAACCTTTAAAGCGATGATATTGCAATGGTTAGACCTTTAAATCTTCGCTTTTACGTACATGCTAACAGCGCCAATTGACTGAAGTGGCAGAAAATGTAAGTTCTGCTTGCACGCACTTTTTCGCCCGTTTGGACAGCCGCTATATGATCGCAGGCAGCCATGTACGGACTTAACTAATCTAGAAAATTCCCTTAATGGTACTTCAAGAAAAATACAATTCTTTACAGAGGAGCATAAATTAAATTTAAATCCTGCAAAATTTCAAAGCTGCATTTTCACCACTAATAGACATTTGTTTAACTTTCAACCAAATATTTACTTGAAGGAACAATTGTTACAATCTACCAAAAGCTCTACTTATCTGGGGTTCGTTTTGGATACTGAAATCAATTGCAGTAAACACGTTCATAGATTCTGCGAAAGGGGCAAAAAGAGGCTTCAGCTCTTAAAAGATATTTCTGGCAGGGACTGGGGAGCGGATGCAAAGACTCTTAGATTTACTTATGCTAGTCTCCGACCAGTTATTGAATACGGCTACCGGATCTACCAAATTTCTGCCCCTACTAACCTGACAAAGTTAGAGAGAGAGTACAGCTTAGAGCAGCCAGAATCATTGTTGTCCCAATGATATAGTTCTCTACGAGACAAATCTCAAGTCCGTGTCCGTGAGAAGAAAAGCGAACAGTGCGAAATATATTGCTTCACTTAAGAGCTTTGGGACTTACAATAGAACGTCAACCTATCTATCGGACTGGACATCTAATCAGAGGTTAAAGAAGGATAGTCCTCTTGGTTTAATGTGGAAACAGACCTTGGGTAACATCGAGTTAGAGCCCTGCATTCCTTATAATTTTTTGAAACACCTATTACAACTCTTAGCAATGTGACATTTAATGAGAAACTGAAAGTGAAATTTACAAAGCAGAATGAACACCCAGAACTGAAGCGGGAACATGCCCTTGAGCTCATAAATAGTATCCCCCGCTCAGGCCCTCGTTTTCCTCACCGATGGAAGCAAATCTAAAACCCACAGAACGGGCAGTGGTGTCCATAGTTATAATTTTAGAAATCCCGACCACAGTTCAGTTTTCCGCTCTGAACTCGTTGCTATCCAGGAAGCGCTGGACCATGCTTTGGAGGCTGACGAAAGTGACGTCTGGATCTTGAAAAATAGCAGGAGTTCCATCCAATATTTAAGAATTGGCTTAATATCCTGGACAAGTCGGGCCAGGATATCCTTTTTAAATTGGCTTCCTTGTCCCAGAAAGAAACTGTATGCTTGCAGTGGATACCATCGCATGTTGGGGTGTACGGAAACCCCAGCAAGCCGGTTGCGGACCGCAACCGGCTTGCTGGGGAAGGTTGTAATCTGCCCACTGCCCCTTCCGCCAATCTCCGTACAGCTGAGGTGTACTCCCTGTTTTTAGCTGACTCAAATACCGCTTGGAATATTCCGCCCCGGCATGCCTGGTATGCCGCCGGGAGCCCTGGATTTTCCTTGCAGAACACCTACCCGAGACCTGCTCAAACCACTCTATCTCGGCTTAGGATGGGTCACATAAGGAGTCTTGTATTTAATGGCAAAGAGAAAAATTATGCTGTCTACCACTGTTCAGCGATTGCTACTCCCTCCATCCATTGTATCGGAGCCTCTGAGAGGCAATTGTTGGATGAGGAGGACATGGTTTTCGACTTAATCATGCCACATGATATCTTGGACTTGGTTTAGTCAATCTAGGTCGAGGGGGATAAGCAACAACAACATAGTTTGAAGTTTCGTGAATCTGATTTCCTTTGGAACTAACATAAAACATACCTGGTTCTTTTGTTTTTCCCACTGGCAACCAAGTGCCCGTTTCAGGATCCATTTTCTCCACCTCATAGCATTGTATTGGAGTACCCCCGTCATCTTTTGGTTTTTTCCATTTTAACTTGCAGCCATCTTTGTGAACATCCGATACTTCGAGAGGTCCTTCTGGTTTTAAAGGAGCATCTAGAAAAAGGAAAGAAAAAAGGTTCTTAACAGTTAAATATCATTAAACCATTATTTTTGACTTAAATCTATTATTTTTTTAATCTTATTTAAGAAAAATTTTAATTTGGATGTAAGTCCAGTTATTTCATGTTGAAGACACAGGTATTCTTTTACGCATCGACTATTATCAATTTTTATTTGGCCATTTGTTTAAAGTTTCATTTACGGTAAACTTCTGAAGATTTCAACTGTCCATTTTTATTTTTAGATTTTTATTTTCTCTTTTATTAATTTATTTTTAATTTAAAATGATAATTTAATTATTACGGCTGCAAAAAAAAGTTCACAGTTTTTAGATAAAGTTTCAGTTACTTATTAATTATTTAGTCTTATTTTTGCATTAAAAAATGACTTGTCTTGTCATAATGCGTCTTAAAAATAAATAAAATATCCAGATATTGTAACAAAATAATTATTCACAAGGAATTCAGCAGTCAAAAAGTCATGTTTCGTTAATTTTCACGTCAAATGTTATTATTATTATTGTTGTGGTTGTAAAGCTAAAAGATTTTTTTTTGGCAAGGTGCAGTTATAAATATATATGCTTGAGCTACTTGTTGGTTATTTTCCTCATTAAAAGAAGTCTTTCACTGCAGAATTTGTTCTTATTTGCAGATGCAAAGGGAAAAACTTTTTTCCTGTTTTGCGAGACTAGAAATTTTTACTGATATTGAAACGTAGAAAAAGCTTCTAGGTAGTTTTTATTCATAGTGCTCGTCAAAAATAACTTTATGCACCCTCTAATGTATAAAAATCCTCATTTTGGTAAAGAAAAATGAAGCATCTAAAAGCAATCCAGTTTCTATGTTGCAAGAGTTGCTGACTTAACGGTAATTTCACACCCACTTGAGCCAATACTTACCAATAACTAGAACTGTCACGGAAGCAGTGTCTTTACCACTTTCGTTAACAGCGTTGATGGTGTATTTGCCACAATCGGCCCTTGTCACTTTCCTCATAGTCAGTTTTGTGTTGTAGGGCACGTTCTCTAATGTTGTCCTTGTCTCGCTCTTCAAATCTTTGTCGTTAACAAGCCACGTGATAGTAGGAGGAGGCTCTCCAGATACATTGACATCAAATTTGATTGGTTGTCCGGCGCGAATCGTCAGGTCGTCGAACATGGTTCTGTCAATGCAGGGTCTCACTAAGAGAATACAAACTAAAGTTCAGTACGTAAAAATCGTTCCAAAAAGAAAACTGCACGAAATATTTTATTTTTTCTAAAGAAAAGAAACAATGCTTTTAAGAAAATTTGCTACAATTTTTTAACTATTTCTTCCTTTACCCGTTACTTGCGAAACGGTCAAAATTTTAAATCCTAAGACTTCAAATTTTTACTGATTTTACTAATATACTAACGGATCTTTCAGTTCAGCAGAAAAGAAGAAGCAATATTTTGACTCAAAAATGGTACTACTTACAAAATCTTGGTTTTGCAGTGATAGCTTGGGACGGATCGCTTGGCTCTCCAGGACCAGCTTTATTGACAGGCACCACTCTAAACTCATACTCCTTTCCTTCTTCGAGATGTGGTACAGTAGCTTTTAGCTTGTCTCCTGGTACCTCCAGTGCTTTCTCCCACGGTTTCCCTTTCTCTTTTTTCTCAACCACGTAAGCTGTGATAGGAGCCCCGCCATCATTTTCTGGGGGTGACCACTTCAAATCAGCATGATCTTTGCTCCAGTCAGTAACCTCTGGTTTGCCAGGAGCGCTAGATTCCTCTGGAAAAGTAATGTATGTTAGAAATAGGATATTGAAATAATAGGGTAGTTTTTAGTAGTTTTTATTGCAGGATGGAAAGACGCCCAGAGGGCTTGGGAAATTAAGTATAAATTAATGATTGGTTGATTGATTCAGTTGCGCTTCTATCTACGAAACTAAATTTCTAAATTTCTTGGTTTTAATGGAAAATATTGTAAGAATTAACTGGAAACTTAAAAGGTTTAGCAACAATAATTAATTTTTTGTTTTTGCTGATCCTCAACATGTGACTGGGGTAGACAATTTAAACCGGATTACGATATTGTCCAAATGTTTGGCATCCTTTTGCAAAAACGCAGTTCTCTCATGCGTGGCGTGTACGGAGATTGTCTTATATTTAAAAGGTTTTGTGTTATTCATTTTTCTTCCAATAGTCTAGCGAGACTAGTAGAAGAATAATGTGGCTAAAGGAATATCCGAAGAAGGAACTAGGAAACGAGAACCAAAACATGTTAGCCTCTTTCGCCGACTTTCAACTTTAGCAGGACCATAAAAGCAGCCAGATGCGTTCTACGAGAAATGGAGACGGCAATTCTTTCATTTTATGTGGAACCTGATTCTCTTTCACTGTGTAGGTTTAATCACGTAATTTAATTACTTATGTTTTTAAGTGTTCTTTGATTTATTCCTCGTGTAATTCTTTTGCCATAACTGCTTAAAACGTTTCATGAGTTAAAACCATGCCTGGTGATTGCAACATCGAGAATAAGCGAGAAAGAAAGTAACTTACTGAAGGGATCTTTAGCCACAACGGGAGTGTATGTTTCCAATGGATCCGACTCTCCTTCCGGATTAAGAGCCTTTACCCGGAAATTGTAAGCTTTTCCGGGAGTAAGTCCAGAAATGTCCATTTCCGGATTATGCGTCCGGCCAACAGGAACCCAGTTTCCGGATTCAGGATCTTGTTTCTCAACCAAGTATCCTTCCAGTGGATGACCACCATCATCTTTTGGCTTGTTCCACTTTAGTTTACAACTGTCTTTCGTGACATCTGATACTTCTAGAGGACCCTCTGGTTTAGATGCCTTAGCTTTGGGAGAATATTAATAAGCGAAAAAATAATTTTAATAATCAAATTATTCTAAATAAAGTAGGGTATGTAAACCCTCATTCTGAAGTAACGTAATGAAAAAAATTGATTAAACGTGAAATGAAAAAAAAAATCTTCATTAAGTTAAGTATTAGCTATATTGATCAATGTAGCGCCAGTGGCAAAGATTCTAGGAAGGCAGAGGGATTTTTCTTTGTATTATAATAGTTAGAATAATATCTTAAGTGTAAAAAAGTTATAATTATGGATCGTTTTCTAATCTTTATTAAAGAATGAAATTTAAAAGGTATCAATATATTATCATTTATATATATCAATAATAGAGCTAATCACGAACCGTTTGTATTTTTAAAGAAGGAAGTTTTTTTAAAGTTTACTCTATCCTCTTCTTTTTGAGTTGTAGCTTTGCAATCGAGGCAATTCAAATCTAGAGGGACTCGTGAGCAATCACCGTTGTCACGTCATATCCGTTCTTTCTTTACTAAGATTTTCAATTGAGTTTTACGTGGAGTTCACTAGGCAAAACTAGTTATCTTAAAATTAATTATACTATTTTCACAGCTTTTTCTGATTATAACCCAGTATTTACATTTAATTTAATTATTGTAAAATAAATTTATTAATTATTACAACAGGTAGAGTGTTTTATTTAGTGTTAATTTTATGTAATGTAGAAGAACTTCATTTAGTCCTAGTTTTTAATTAGATTTGTCGAACTCGAAGTAAAACGATGCTACGACTTCCTTTGTTTACATTGCTTTCATCGCTGCCACGTGATCAATGACGGTGCTTGAATTGCTTCCATTGACTAATGACTAAAAAATATTATGCACCATAATACTAAATCCTGTTTTAAATACGGAACGCAAAATGATTTTTTTAAGCAAGCTAGCAGAGTTAAGGGGTCCATTCCAAAGTTAATATGTAATTTTTCATTCTGCGCAGAAGTTTTATTTTAGCAATTTAACGTAATATTTTTCACATATACACTACGGTTAAATAGCCGGCAGCAGTCTGTCCATCTAATTAACCGTTAAATTTACGGTTTGGAAAATTTTGGATCTTTACGGATCCTAAACCATTTCCAATCAACTCGGTCAAAAAGCCGTAAATACAAAAGTTTACGGTTTCATAACCATTTATAACTAGTATGGTTTCAAAACTGTAAATGTAAGATTTTACGGTTTTTGAACTATTTCGAGGTGTGAGGGTTAGAAACCGGTTATAATCTGTGAGGGTTAGAAACCGTAAACGAAGCGCTCGGGCATCGAACCCCGGGTGCATAGTGTACCAACCTTGCGCTCTTACCATTCGGCCATCTTCACCACTCAAAAGCATTATCAATAAATCTTGAAATTGAGATTTCAGTTTTTGATTGGTTCCAAAGTCATTTTTGGTCTAAATTTATTGTATTTTGACGAAAATAATTTTATTTGCTACAAAAATTAAAATACAAACAAGCTTCAGAAGCTCAAATTATGGGTTCATTCGCAAACAGTTCGGAAATCCGATGTCTCCAATTTTTGATTTACGTGTGTATGTGTTTCTATTTTTCGTTCCACAACCAAGATGGACTCCCGATTCTTATTGACTACGAGACCTAGGTAGAGCTTGTAAATTACGATTAGTTAAACGTTCTCTAGGAGAAACAGAGAATAAACGATGTTTTTCACAATTAGTGGTTTGAGTACCATCTTTTTAATGGTTATTCGGCTGTTGCAATTAAACATGGTAAAATAACAATCAAATAAATGAATATATTACTATTTTCTTACGGAAATTTTTAACAGTGTATCAGTTAACTGTTTTAGTTATTGTCTAAAAGTTTTCGCATTTTGTAAATTATTTCGACCTTATGCACTCTTGAAACTGTACTGAAAGCCACTGAAGAGTTCATGCACATCAATCAGTAATTTAAAGTTTTCAAACTTGCAACGACATTTTTTTTCTTGCGTTAAATGTCAGATTTTTTAAAAGGAGATCGTGGGATAGAAACATGGGACCTGCCATAGCTGCAAGTTTTTGTAGTACATTTGTAAAATTTAAGTTTAATATGAAGGAATTTTCAAAAATAATTTTTATCTGACTAAGACTACTTTGACGGGGAAAAAGTTTGAGAAAATATGTTTTGCTGCAAAAGACACGATTTTTATTATGCTCACGAGTTAATCAGTTGATTCCGTCTTGTTTTCATTTTGTGAACTAGGTTAATGTGTTCCAAGATGGTTAATTTTCTTTACGCAAACTATTTTTTTATGCAACAAAGCAGATATCGCAGAGTTGTGCAGTTAAAAAATAGATGTGAAAAAGACTTTATTTATTTCAAGTGACTAACGAAATTTCGTTTTTAAACACATAAACGCAGGACACAATTTTGCCACAGCTCGTCTTTAGACTATTAATGGAGGCAGTCCGTTTTAGGCACGTTAACAAGTTGACTGCCAACCTACGAGATAACTCGCAGTGGGGGAACTTCCTGAAAGACCAAACTGCAAGTTGTCTCGTTGTTGCCGACTTATTTGCATTTTTCAATACATTTATAGAAAGTTTGTAATATTTTGCTTAATAAGATGTTTAAAAAAATATGATGGGATTAAATTAAACTATCGTTAAAAAGAAAAATTGCCATAAACTGCAAACAGCGCTGGCAGTCAGCGTGTCAGCAGTCAACGTGCCAAGAGCACAACGCCTATGCTTTAAACCCAAATTTTAAATTCAAAAAATTAATAATAATACTTTTTATTAAACTTTATTTTCCTACTAAAAATGTGCATTTAAACAACAAAGTATAATGCTATGAATATTAAGAAAATTTCGATTTGATAATTAGACATTTTCAACTGCATAAATAACCGCATGCTCTCACTTTAAATTAAAGTTCTATAAGGCGTTATTTGTGTAAATACTGATCCTGTAAGTACTGAACACAATATTGATGGAGT
The DNA here is from genome assembly GCA_038502835.1 of Octonoba sinensis. NCBI lineage: Eukaryota > Metazoa > Arthropoda > Arachnida > Araneae > Uloboridae > Octonoba > Octonoba sinensis. The sequence goes on from CM076600.1 coordinate 143,725,379, forward strand.
ACCTATTTGTGTAAATACAAGAACACACAATGTTGATGAATGAGCATACTCACACAAAACCGTGATTTCGACTTCTGCTTGATCTTGTCCATGGGGATTATTGGCGAAAATTTTGTACACCCCGTTGTCTTTCCGTTCTGCCTTCTGACAATCAATTTTGGAGTTGTAAGGCACGTTGGTAATCTGAAAGTCGAATCTTTCTTGGACTGGTTCATTTTTCAACATCCAACGAACGCTGGGTGCAGGCTCTCCCGCAACTTTGACGTCTAAGTTGAATGGCTGCCCTGCTCTGACCGTTATTGGTTTCAGAGTTCTCCGGTCAATTCTTGGAGCCACTGAAATATTAATCATTGCTTATAAAATCGGCTTTTGAGATTAATTTGGAAACAATATTTGGTTTTTATTGATGGACAATGTTCAGTACATATGTAGAATTTTGTTCAGAGGTTTCCGATTCAGATTCCTAGGCGATTTTACTGTCACGTTCATGAATCAACAAGTAAAGGAGATTGTTCTACACTGTCTAAATGACCCTCCTCAGTTATCAGTTAAACTGCAATGAAAATAATTCTTGAATTGAATATATTTATTAAAACTCTAAAATCTTTATAAAATTGACTGAATTAAGAATTTTGTTTCACAGAATTGTTTTTGCGATTTTACCATTACCGATAATTAATTTAATTTAGTATGAACGGGGCACAAGCATTTTTTGTAAACTTGGTGTAAATATTTCTAACTATCTTTCAAAAATAAGTAACGTAAATCATTACATATTTCAATTACATTAATTATCACTTGGAACATAATAACACTTTAATTGGTATTTTGTCATATCTTGTAATATTTTTTAGTTATAATGTAATTTTTATTTTAGCGTCATTTTTTTAACGGAGTAATTTTATTCTGTGTTAAATGCCGAAACGGAATGTTCGAATTCTGAGGTCTCTTTTATCACATAAAATTTCAATACTGTTTTTGACCTCTGAAAGCGGGGGTGAGTAGATTTGAGTAAAAAAAGTAAATAAATAATGCAGGAGTGCCCACCACCCCTAAGAGCGATGGCCCACCCTCCTTGAAAACTTAAAAGTATTGTTACTACTACACGTACAATAAATTAGCGTAAGAGCACGTATGCATACCCCAACTTGGATAGCAAGTTGAAACGACTGGTGCTTTAATTTGCATTTTAACTTTAACAATTAAATATCCGCTGTATTGGATATTATTTCAACAATCGAAATCGAGATGGTAAAGACTAATTTGTTTATTATTGCGGAATACGATAAACTGCACGGTAGTTTCTAAATTTTATTTGCAACTGTATTTCTACAAAAAATCAACTTTTTGTCTCTTATTTTTACTCCCAATGTGGATTTATAGAAAATAAGAACCTGTCGCTATATGGCGCAATATTTTGCAAATTCATTCCACAAAAATTCCTACTCATCAAAGCACTTACTCTTTCTCGGTTTTGCCTCTATGGTCTTGGTAGCATCACTAGGCTCCCCGGGACCAGCAGCATTAAGGGCTTTAACTCTGTATTGATAACTCTCTCCAGGAACAAGGTTCTCGACCCGACCTTCGAGGACGGGCTTGTCTATCTGCGCTGCTTTTGACCATGTCGAGGAGTCCTTTTCCTTTTTCTCGATGAGGTAGCCCGTGATAGGAGATCCTCCGTCTTTCAGAGGTTTGGTCCACTTGAGGTCAATCCATTCCTTGTCCCAATCAGATGGTTCGGGCATGCCAGGTTTGCCAGGAGGATCTGAAATTTTTAATTGACGTTAGTCATTACAAGGGCAGTTGTTAGTCTTAACAAGAACATTTCATTTTTTAATCCTTACAAGAACATTTCATTTTTTGTTAGCCTTAACAGTAACATTTCAATTTTTGTTAGTCCTTACAAGAACATTTCAATTGTTGTCGTTCTTAAAAAAAACATTTCAATTGTTGTAAATCCTTATAAGAGCATTACGATTGCTGTTAGTCTTAGCAAGAACATTTCAATTATTGTTAGTCCTTGCAAGAACATTGCAATTGTTGGTAGTTTTAAATAAAACATTTCAATTGTTGGTAGTTTAAAAAAGAACATTTCAATTGTTGTAAACCTTATAAGAACATTTCAATTGTTGCTATGATTAAAAAAAACCATTTCAATTGTTGTAAAGCCTTATAAGAACATTAGGATTGTCGTTAGTCTTAACAAGAACATTTCAACTGTTGTTAGTCCTTGCAAGAACACTGCAATTGTTAGTAGTTTTAAAAAGAACATTTCAATTGTTGTTAATCTTAAAAAAAAACGTTTCAGTTATTGTAAATCCTTATAAGAACATTGTCCATTGTTGTTAGTCTTAACAATAATATTGTCATTGTTGTTAGCCTTAACAAGAATATTGTCATTGTTGTTTGCCTCAAAGCAAAATAAAACTAATCTGAATGTGAAATTTGATGAATTTCGTCAATCGGTCACACTAAGGAGATTTCTAATTGAAATATTTAAACAAAACAAACTGTTGTCAAACAGAGAAACTAAAATGTATAAAAGTTGTTTAAACGTTCGAGTATGAACTTGGAAAGTTTAATGAATTACGGTTGAATTTCAACCGCAAGTCAAACTCTAGCGAACATAAATACTTATTCATTTATGCTCCTTATCGGTACTACTAAAATTTTCCAGTCAGTACATTGTCATAAATTTACAAACCACTTTGATAAATTTCTTCCTACTCTATCACATCGAACGTTTTCAATGTATGAATGTATATTTTTTACTTCTACCAAAATATTTTTGAGGTATTTGAAAAATATTTACCGTAAGGATTTTTAGCAACCACTGTTTTTTCACCTTCCAGGGGAGTCGATTCACCTTCTGCATTAACTGCCATCACACGGAATTTGTACTCTTGACCTAAAAAAAAAAAAAAAAAAAAAAAGAAAAAAGAAAAGAAATAATTAAATACGTTTATAAATACATCACATGATCTAGAGTAAAAGATAAATATCTATAGAATAAAAAGTAATTTTCAAAATTACAAACACAGCTAAATATCATAATGTATATGAACTTCTATAATCAAATGAAATACTAGTTTTTCGCTGTAAAGTACTCTACAGCAAAATAATGCGGATTTTTTGCAAGACAATTTGACACTCTAAAACAAATACAGTAACATAATCTTTTAATCTTTTTTTTTTGTTTCTATAATATATGTAGATAATTACTAAGAATAATAACTGCTTTCTAAAACAACGTAAAATATAATGTTATATCTTTGTATATAAAACATTTATGTTCAAATTTTTTAATTAGGCTTCACGTGGAAAGAAGAATGAGAACTAGATGTTAAAAGTTTTGAAAGTACAGTAACCCCTCGTTATATCACGCCTCGTTACATCGCTCATTCGGATATATCGCGCTTTTTCTATGTCTCCCAAAATTGTAAGTTCGAGCTCTTGAAAGTAAAAATTTGCACTTCTCAGTAAAGCCCTTTTTCCCTCATTAAACAAAGCCATCGACGAGGAATGTTTCACTTTCTTCTGAATTTGCTGCAGTTAACGCTTTCAATCCCAGAGATGCCATTTGACATTGTCATATTCTTAACTTTCCTCCCTCTTTTTATGTCTCTATAGCAGACCAACCAAATGATGCCAAATGAGCAACATAAAGTTTAATACAAAAATCATATCCCTTACTTTAATTATCGGACTCCGAAGATGCATTTAAGACCGAATGAACGTCAATAAACTTAATATAATTTTAGATTGGCTTGGGACTGAAAGGGTTTAAAGCTGCAACAATTCTTCTCCCACTTACATACCTGCAGAATGATTCTACTCAAACCAGTTGATGTTTTACTTGACATTTCTTTTTGCATTGATCCTAACGCACATAGAATGAAAGAGACAGATGTCTATTGCCGAAGGATTTTTATGAAAAGATTTATATTAATTAAGCTATTTTTATTAATAAAGTTTTCATTATGTAAGATTAAATTAAATTTTTTCGTTGACACTCAATTTACTTGTACTTTTTGAGTTATTTCTAATGACATCGGTTATATCGCGCATTCGGATATATCGCGCTTTTTTTCTGCCCCCCGACAAGCGCGATATAACGAGGGGCTACTATAATTATGATTCTTTGCGTGATGCTTGAGTTAAAGTTAATATTAAGTTATGAAAACTGAGGGGCCGTTGTGTTTCTTAAGTTTGCCGTAAAAATCATGCAAACGAGAGGCAGTAATGATCGCTCATTGTATTCGTATGAGAACACTGACAGTGAGCTGACTCCAGTTTATGGGACTCTAATGCTCATAGATCAGATTCTTGACAACTTTACCGCTCACTAACAACAATGAGAGCATCCTCAAGAAAGTGGGGAGTGTTAAATACGAAGTTCAATTTGTTTTCAGGCTTAAGCGCTTTATTTTTAAATTTTTATTTTAAAAAATAGTTTTATAAATTATTAAAATTTAATCTTAATTTTAGTGCGAAAAATAGTTTTATTATTTATTTATTTTTTTTAGTTCCCTTTACGTCTAAAAAAAAAGGTATCTTCCGAAGTATTTTAAAAAAAAGTATTACCAAAATTTTACTAAAAAGTAGAGTTTGATAACTCACATTTCAAACATATATATTATTATATTACATTTATAACAAAAGGGTCGAAATTCAGTAAAAGAATAGCAGAAGTGCTAGAAACTCAAAAGGAAGATAGAGAGAGAAAAAAGAAAAAATAAAGAACTACTTGAAGCTGCAAAGTGGATACTGTACCAGGTATAAGATTTGAAAGGTTAAGCTCCGGTTTGCTGTTTCGGCCCGCAGGAACCCATCTACCCGTGCCCACATCCATCTTTTCGACCGCGTAGTGCTCTATGGGGGTTCCTCCGTTGTCTTCAGGTTCTTTCCACTTCAATTTGCAGCCCTCAGCGTGGACATCAGAAACCTCCAAAGGTCCTCGGGGTTTGCCAGGTTTGTCTAAAAGGAAAATACAGATAGTTGACACTCTAATAACTGCTTTTCTGATACACTGGAAAAATTTTTTGAAAAAGTACAGAAGGGAAACTAAGTGTTTCTTTAAATTTACGAAGAACTTGTTTTCAATCAAATAATCAAGTTTCTTGATAACAGTTTCTCAATAAAAGTCTTGTTTTTCCGCACTCTAAAACTACAGAGAAAGATTTGGTAAGTTACACAAAACTGAACACTTGAGATATGTGACGACCAGTTTAAAGAGTTGTAAACAAATGCATAAATAAACGCTTGAGATCTGTGACTACCACTTGAAAAATGGTCAAATATGAGTTATATGTTGTTCGCGTATAATTTACGCTCAGCTCTAGCAATCTAGCGAGCAGCACACCTGCCCCCTTTCCCAACTCCGAGCAAGTGGGCTCAGCTGGACTCATCATGACTTTGAAACAACTGTGGAGGCGTCTCAGAAATTACTATTAGAAAATGTCTCGGTGAAAAAGTTGTTTAACAAAGTTTAGTGATCTTACATTTTCCTCTCCAGCTCATCTACAAACGCGAAGTAAGCGGTTTCAACTATTTTTATTTGTCATATGGAATGTGGCTAAAAACATTTAGTTGGGAATTTCATCCTCCCTTTCCGTTATTTTTCATGTGCAAATTAGATGCTTACAATTATCCCATATATTTTGTACTCTGGGGTAATTGTAAACACTTAAGTTTATAATATTTCCAATCTTTTGGGAACGCAATAAAAGAATATACAGTATATTTTGATGTAAAGTATACTTTGGCCTTTTAACACAAAAATAAATGTTGCTTCTAATGCTACTTGGAAATCCAAGTGCCCTCGCAGGCCGACCAGGAGTTAAAGGCGGACAACGAAGCGCCTTTAATTTATTAATGAGCTCCGCTATTCCTTTCTCCACCAGACCCCTACCTGTTAGACGAAGCCTTAGGATTGCCTGCGCACGGGGCGAGGTAGTGGGGTCCACGGATTTTACATGCACGTATCCCCAAGTGTACATGGTGGGTCTTCAGCGGGTATAGACGCGCGAAGTTCCGCTACTCTGAAAGTACAACTTGGCACAGAGGGTCCTCCTAATTTTTAACCAGCTGCTACATGAGAGATCATCGCCTTGGTTAGCTCCCCCAGAGGTACAGGGTGGAGCAAAAGTAATGACCCGGTTTTGAAGGGTTATTAAAAAAAAATATTACAATTTGGGACTTGAAACTTTTTTTATTTTGATCTGTATTTAATATCATTTTTTTACATTAAATTTTGAATACCACTTCAAGAATATGGCGATCCTGCAGCAATACAATGATGCTGTCTATTTTTATACGCAAAGAGAATAGACTGCATCTTTGTGTGCATTTCAATATCCCGCGTAATGTTACGGTCCCGAAGCTTTTCTTTTTTTTTTTTTCGGGTTTATTTGAAGGAGAAAGTTCCCCATACTTTAGAAGAGATTATGGAGGAAATATCCGCCATATCCCCTTGAAATGTGCAGAAAAGTTGCTCAAAACTTCAGAAATGGACTGCATCAGTGCATTGGTGCTGAAAGGCGCGATCTTGCTGAAGTGGTATTCAAAACTTAATGTAAAAAAATAGGATTATAAGTAGATTAAAATTAAAAAAGTTCTAAGTCTGAAATTGCATTAGTTTTTTTAATACCCCATCAAAACCAGGTCATTACTTTTTCTTTGTGCGCATTTCAATATCCCGCGTAATGTTACGTTCCCTGAGCTTTCTTTTGTGGGGTTATTGAAAGAGACAGTTTGGAGACATCACCCGCATACTTTAGAAGAGCTGAAAGACCGTATTATGGAGGAAATATCCACCATATCCCTTGAAATGTGCAGAAAAGTTTCCCAAAACTTCAGGAATGGACTGCATCAGTGTATTGGTGCTAAAGGCCGCTATCTTGCGGAAGTGGTATTCAAAACTTAATGTAAAAAATGGTATTAAATACAGATAAAAATAAAAAAGTTTTAAGTCTCAAACTGTATTATTTTTTTTTATAACCCTTCAAAACCAGGTCATTACTTTTGCCACACCGTATATTATTTCAAACTTGGAGGACATTCGAAGCCACGATGGATTTTACATGCACTAGCTCGCTAGCATATACGGTTCCGCGGAGCAATCATTCACGAGAGGTGGTCTCCCTTCCAAGCATTGACCACGGCCAGTGCTGCTTCACTTTTGGTGTTCTGTGGGAACCGAGCTCAACCAACTGATCCTTTTGCGGGACGCATTTTAAATGAATTTACAGCATTACTTGATTTTTTGTAAGAAATTTCTTATTAAATAATATCAGCGGACTCAACAATAATTCAGCGGACAGCATGCGACCCGATGGCTGCATATTGAGGGTCATAGCTCCAGAACTTCTTAAGCATACTAGCAGACTGTGTATGCCATGATTTTCTATTTGCATCAACCTCATGGGAAAAATAAATTCATTTTTACAATCACCCCAGAGACAAAATGACCCAGAGTGTAAATGTAAATACACTGGGGTAAATGTAAACACGAGCTCATTCGCAAGCAAATGCTCATAAAGTCAAAATTTTTGTACATATTTACTCACAAGGAGTGCAGTATGGGCTGGAGTGCTCACTATTTTATCTCTCAATTCATTCAAGAGGTAGACAAGGATCAAAAGTTGAAACATTGAAAATACGTTTCCATTTACCCCCAACTGAGCCTAATTTAATTTCATTAAGACTTTGTAGTCTCTTATTTTAAGTCTCTGTAATTTTACGTTCAACTCAGGACAAATGATTTACAGGAGATTTTCATGTATTTTCAGGCAAAAATGTTTACGGTGTACAATATTTTATTGCTGTTTTTCATTTTCATATTTTTTTAGGAAGTAACGCTTCCGGAATTCCTTGGATTCTTTTAAAAATTTTTATTATCCCTTTCAAGGCTTTTTCGGTGGTTCTTTTTGTTGAAATTAACCTTTTCACATCTATGTTTTCTGCTGTAAGTACACGATCATATCCATCGTTTTTTTGTTTCAATTTTATTTTTTAGAGCTGAAAATTAACCCTCGACCAAATGTTGACATATCTTAAAAGTTTTAACCTAACAAGAATCATTTTATGATATGTTATGTATTAGTAATATCCATTTAAAAATAGTTGAATAATTAGGTTCTGTTTTAATCTTTATCATTCACGGATTAATATCGGTAGACGAATAAAAATTGATGCATGCGTTTGAAACAAGAAGGAGCTTTATTGAAAACTTTAATGGCCAGCTATTCAAGTTTTATCCAATACCAAAAGCTTTTGTTGACATTACAATTCCTTTGTGAAAAAAAAAAAAATGAAGTTATTATAAACTATTCTCCAACATGTCAGCCAGAATTCCACACACATTTAGCTGAAAGGCACTGGTGTGTGCATCACTGTACAATATATGTGAAGAAATGATGAAAATGTGTCGCTGTATGACATCGTTTAGTATCACATTCCCATTTGACACTTATAGTAAAATTTTTATGGTTTCAACAAAGCCCCATCTTGTGTTCACATGTGTGCCAATTTCTTATTAGCAATATTATTCCTGGATTTTTTGGATTTTTACACGGGAACGTACTTTTAGATGGACTGTACTTTTCATTATTTATGTAATTATTCAATCGCATGGGATATGCTTTTTTTGTTTAAACTTATATGATACTTAGCTATGCCGTGTCGTAAAAAATATTTTTTAAACTGTAATTTATTCTAAAATGCATTTTAAAAACCAAAATTTCTTTCTTTCCCTACCATGACTTCAGATTCACAACTAAGAATTTAACTCACCGAGGACGAGCAACGAAACAATTGCTTCATCTTTTCCAGACGTATTCTCGACATAGAGGCGGTATTCACCGCAGTCCTTCCTCTCGGTTGTATTGATGACTAACTTTGTTCGATACTCTTCCATTTCAAGTGTCATCCGTCCCTCCGTTTTCAGTTGTTGTTTCTCCAAGAACCACATCTTCTTCGGAGGCGGTTCACCAATCACCTTGGCATCAAAACGGATTGTCTGACCAGCACGTACTGTCAAATCCTTTAGACCGGATATTTGAGGAGCCACTGTGAAGAAACACGATAAATAATTAGTTTTTTTTTTCTTAAATACGATACTTCCTAATGATAAACCGTAATCATACAACACAAACTGTTGTTCAGCTGAAGTTAATTGTATTTGGTACTTTTGGCTTTGGCTATAACCCAACAACCGACCCTTTTGCGCAAATACATTTTGTTAAACAGTATAAAAAATTAGCCATAAAATCAGTGGATGGCTTACAGGTTAAAGGGTTTTCCGAGCCGTTAGGTCGTTATCGAAATAAGTACTATCCTAATCAATATCATCCCAACATTGATCGAGTTTCGAGGTCCGGACCATGGTGCGGAAACCTTGTGCACTACCACTATACCACCGGACGGGGGGAGGGGGGTAGAAATGAATCAAAGAGTTTTCATGGGCAACATTTTGCAGCTATTTAAATAAACAACTAAACTTGAAAGCCGTCTTATGAAACGCATTTAATTTTCTGGTAATTAATCAGGCCATCTAGAAAGAGACATGCATAACGTTAATGTTTTAAGTTATCGAACAAATTCTGGACACTGGTCAAAGTAAAAAAAAGGTAGGCATTGATCAAAACTACTGAATTAGTAAAAAACTACTTTTTAAATGAAAGAATATACATTACGCAAACATAAATTAACTGTATAGTATATATATATATACATTGTTTGGAAAATAATTTAACAAAAGCCATGTCTAGTAATTATGTATTAGTTGCATAGGTCATTAGTTTTGCTTTAGCTAAATGGATTTTATTTTCCTAGTTACCTTTTGACCAATCGTTATAATTTCCTTAACTTTAGAAAAGGTTTGGGTATGATAGTGCGAAATCGAGACATCGCAGACAAAAAACTGAACCTTCGTTTTCCTAGTTAATCTCATACGACAATGAAAGATGCATTAATAAGTATTTGGTAGCTAAAACATTTAAAGTTGCTTGTAAACTTACAAAAGCGTGGCTTTGCAATAACAGGCGTGCTGGGATCACTGGGTTCACTTGGTCCAGCTTTGTTGACTGCGCGAACCCTGAACTGGTATTCCATGCCTTCGATGAGATCTGAGACTCGAGCTTCAGGTTTATCCCCAATGGTTTCTGTTGCTCTCTGCCACTTGGTACTGTACTTGTCTTTCTTCTCAATAATATAACTAGTAATAGGAGCGCCACCGTCACTCGCTGGTGGATTCCAGGCAAGATCGGCGTAATGCTTTCCCCAATCTTTTGCATTTGGCTTGCCTGGTTTTCCGGGTTCCTCTGTTAAAGATAAAGATTAAAACTTTAAAAAACTATCGTAAAATGTTAGCCTTCTAAGGTACTATGCTATGATGTTTAGACCACGAAGCTGAAACCTCAACCTCGTCAATAATTTAAAATTTTATTTCACCAGATTCAAAGGAATTTATTAAATGAATCTAGCACTCTTTCAGAAAATTATCGTTTAAAATTTAACCAAACAATAACTCTTCACTTTTAAATTATGTAAAATATAAGGTGTTATTATTATGCCTGTAATTGGTTATTATTATTCTACAAGTTCCCTTTTGAAACGGCGATTCTTATACAAAATTTAACTAGGAACCTTGATACTTCAAAAACAATAAACATACTACCAAAACAATCTTTTGACTACACTTCATCCCTTTAAACTAATTTATTATTAATTTTAGGATTTTACTTTCCCCCATTGTACTTCTTGATAGTTACTTTCGTTGGAAAACCAACATTTTTTCCACTCATTAAGTTTTGAAAAGCGTTTATTTATTTCACTGAAACGTTACATAGATTACAGGTAACAGACGCTTTAATTTGGATAAATACTAAGAACGAAATTAAAAAAATATAACGATGATTTTTGCTTTAAATGATTTTTTAATCACTATATCTAATTATTAGGCATTGCTTTAAAACTGTCATTAGTAAGATTTACTGAAAAAAATTTGCTGCACACGATCTGGAATTTATCTACTTCGCAGCAAGCGCTTTTCCGTGCATTTACAGGGAACTTTTATTCATTTTATAAGCTTCAATAAAAAACTTACCAAATGGATTCTTGGCAACGGTTCCAGCAGATGTCTCCAGAGCTTCCGATTCGCCCTCTGGGTTTACCGCTTTTACTCGGAACTTATATTCTTTTCCGGGTATTAAACCAGAAATTTCCGCTTCTGGTTCCCTGGTCGTAATGACAGGAATCCACCTTCCGGTGTCAGTGTCCATTTTTTCAACGACGTATTCCTTGATAGGCTGCCCACCGTCGTCTTCCGGTTTATCCCATTTCAGTTTGCAACCTTCAGCATGCACATCAGAAACTTCTAATGGCCCTTTAGGTTTGCTTGGTTTACCTAAGAGTAAAGTTTGGGATTTGAACATTTTCTATGCAAATAATTTCTCCAAGGAGCTTAGGGAAAAACATGTTTTAAATAGAGCATATAGTTTTATCTGGAGTCCTCGAGGACAAAAGGTTTATGAAAAGAATTTCCGTTTAGAACTATACGAGCCTACTTTCCCGTATACACAAACTTCAACTTTATAATCCAGCTATCTCTTTTTCTCTTTCTCGTTCAGCTTTTGTTCTTAATTACTACAAATGTACCTTTTTCAACGGTTAATGCATATTCATTCTCTCATTAATTCATTCATTCATTTATTCATTCATGCATTATATGTTATGTGTGCGTTTAACTCTGCTATTTTGTAAACGAAATACATATCCAAATGCACTTACCTAAAACAGTAATTTCCACTTCTACTTCATCTTTACCAGCATCGTTCACAGCAGTGACTGTGTATTTACCAGTGTCTGATCGCTGCGTTTTTGTTAAGATAAAGAGCGTGTGGTATTCTTCATTGTCAATTTTAATTTTCTCCCCAGAGACGACGGGTTCTCCTTTAAATGTCCAAGTGATTTTCGGTGGTGGCTCACCTTTAACATCCGCATCCAGTTTAACAACATTTCCTGCCTTGATGACAAGATTTTGTAAGTTGGTCCTATCGATTCTTGGAGCCACTAAAACCAAATAAAATTCATGTGACATAATATTGGAATATCACGAAAACAACACACGCGAAGTTATACTTCGATCAACATCAAGCTTCCATCACGATGTCACTGTGAGACATTAACATTGTTCAATGAAAAATTTAAAAATTTACATGTGCAGCTTTTTCGCTTTTTATGGAAAAATTATGTAATACTTACATGATCTTGGTTTAGCTATAACTGTCCTTGATGGATCGCTAGGTTCACTAGGACCAGCTTTGTTGACCGCAATGACTCTAAATTCGTACTCTTCCCGCTCTTCCAGGTCTGGCACGGTGGCATTGGTAACAGGCCCAGTAGTTTCTTTTGCTTTGTGCCATTTATAGGTTCCTTTCTTTTTCTTTTCTACGATGTAACCAGTAATGGGTGCGCCCCCATCCGATTGCGGTGCAGTCCATTTCAAGTCCACGTGATCGTTATCCCAATCTGTCGGCTCAGGTCTTCCAGGCTTTCCTGGCTCATCTGTAATTATGAAATCATAATTTACTACAGTGTGTATTTTTCTGCATGCTAAATTTTTGATGAAAAAAGAGCATATATTGAGCTTTATATGGGCAATGAAGTTATATCTAGAGTTCAAAAAAATATACAAGCAATATTATACAATGTGACACTCTGTTTGCTTCTCTTGTTAATTTTACAAGAAAAGTTGTGAGAGTGTGTCAACTGATGTTTCATTTTGTTTCCGCAACCGATCTTCAGTTAAGTATTTACTGATCAAAAAGAAGTAGTTTTTTCTTTAGTTCTTCCTGTTTTCTCCTTTTACCTTTAAACTTTTCCTTACAATGTTTCTTTCACAACGAGATCAACAACATAAGAAACAAATGTCAAAACGAATACTAATGCATAAAAACACCATTAATTATTGAAAGCTAGGAAATCTGTGCTGAATTTTATGTTCTATATATATATTCATTATGTTATGGGCAATTCCATGAAAGCAGGGACATCAACATAAAAAATTTTTCTTCTTGCAGATGTGCAGTTTTTTTTCCTCTAAGGTAAAAATATGTGAATTTTTATAAAATTATGTTTAAAAAGTTCGCAGTACCTTTTTGTAACTTTTATAGGCAATGTTTGGCAATGTTATTTTTGCACATGTGTTGTTGTCTTTAGAGAAGCTCGGAAAGTACATCTTGTTTTCGTAAAGAAATTAACAGGTATGTATAAATCTTATTTTTTTATTGAAATTTAGTCTGTATGTGAGGGTTAGGCCAGTAAAGAATCTTTAAACTGTGATTATTGTATTAAAAATTATTTTTTATAAATTAGGCCTCATAGTGATGTAACATCAGTCACAAAAATTGATAAAAGTTTTTATTACTTAAAGAAAAATAGTGTTAAGAATATAAAAACCCATATTCTCTTCATTGATGATAATATCTTAAATGTCAATTAGTTAAATAGTTAAAAACAGAACAATTTATGAGTTAAAAACTTCTTTAAAACATGTAACATCAGTCACATTGTAACATCAGTCACTTTTCTCTTTTCCAGTTAGATACTTAAACACTGCACAAATGGCATTGACTGCTGCAGAAAGGCAAAAAAGTAGGCAAGATAAATTAAAGAAGAAAGGAAAATATGAAGATTATAAAAAGGTAAGCAATGCAGAAGCTAAAAGGAGTAGAGATAAAAAGGAAATGACCTAGCTAAGTTACCTAAGTCAGTTCGAAAAGAGAAATCAAAGAAAATGTTAGAAAATGTTAGTAGAAAAATGTAGCACATTAAAGTGCAAAATTTCAATTAGCAGTGACAAAACCCCTTTTTCAAAATATTAAAACCTTAGGAAAAGCTGTAACTCGTGCAAAGTGCGCCCTGCCTACATCTCCACGAAGGCAGAAGGCTGTTATAAAAAAATGGTTTGACAATGAAATTGCAGAAACAGGTGCTCCTAATTAAGCCCAAGTAAGCATATTTGCAGCAGCACTGTACCACTCGGGTAGAATGCATCCGTATGCGACAGCCTGAGATTAACTGTCTCATTCTAAAGAGATTGTGATTCCTCTCATAACAAGAATGCTGGAAAAGATTCCTCAAGTAACTGAAGTCTTACATATTTAGTCAGATGGCCCAATTCTAAAACAAGTTCATTGCAGCCACAAAACCCATATTACAGAAAAATATAAATTGTTCTTTAAATCGAATTATTTTGCTACTTCACATGGGAAGCCCTGTGGACGGCATTGGCGGCTCTGTAAAGAGGCAGATATGGGAAGCTGTAAAAAAAAAAAGAAAGCATTTCGTAAACAGTGTAAAAGATTTTGTAAATGCCGCAGCTTCAAGCAGTGTGAAAATCTTTGAGATCTCATCATACGATTTACAGTTGCGTTATAAAGACTTAAATGTGAATAAAATATTTTCTGATTCACAAACTATAGCTGGTATCACACAGCAACACTTTTTGGATGTGGTAGACAAAATCACCAAAAGCTCAAAATTATCTAAAACATCATTTGCCTGTTCAAAACCAAGCGAACAAGCTCCATACTTGGTGGCCACAGTTGGAGAGTGGGCTCTTGTATAATATGATGGACAGCTCTATCCAGGTGAAGTTATAGCCATTGAAAACTATGAATACTTGGTCAGTGTTATGATTCCAACAGGGAAACATTGGAAATGGTCTGACAATGTGGATGAAATTTATTATTCACAAGAAAAAATAATAAGAAAACTTAGTACACCAGATGTAGTAAATGCACGAGGACACTTTTTATTTCCTGAATTGCACTAAAAACATCACTTGTATAATTATATTCATTTACTATTGTTTATTTTTTATCAATTAAGTAGATTTGTGTGCTTTTGAAAAAAAATTGCTAATTTGACTTTTAAGGAGAAATAAGTTATAATTTAAACCGATTAATGTTGGTGTAACATCAGTCACAAAATGTTTGTAACATCAGTCACGGTCATTAAAAATTTCCCCCATTGTAAATTTTCAAGTTTTTAAAATGAAACGAAGTGTATTCATAAAGTTTGAAATCTCTACTTGACTGGAAAAAAAGAATTTTAATCTTCATGTTCTTAGTTTGAGGTGAATATCAATTTATATAAAAGTTGTTTTTCCTAATGTCTCTTCTCTATAACATCAGTCACAATTTTTGATTTACTTTAATTAAACACAAAAAAGCCTTTTATATTTAAAAACAGGTATGGGTATTATTATTGTACTCTATCACGGTATGGGTATTATTATTGTACTTTATCACGGTATTTTAGATCAATTTCAGAAAAATAAAATTAAATTTCAAGACACTGTGGATTTTAAAAGTTTAGAAACTTAGTCAAATTGTAAGGCTCGACCGATGGCATTTTTTGGCCGATGGGCCGATGCCGATTGTTGGCCGATTGTTCCGAGGTCGGCCGATGGCCGATTGCCGATTATTCTCCTCTTCCATCGGCCGATGGCCGATAGAAAAAAAAGTCGCCTTAAACCTTTAAAACGTGCAGAATGCTTGTCAAAAATGTCATTTAAATCATTTATTATTTATTTTAATGTTTATAAAAACATAAATGCATTATTCAAGCACCGTAAAACTGTTTGGGGTAAGTTTACATAGTAATTAAAACTGAAAGAATCACTCGCGATTCTAGCAAAGTAATACAACTATTTGGAGGTTAAAAAAAATTAAAAAATGCTATATAAGAGGATTTTTAATTCTTTTTTCTTATCTTTGCAAAAGAAAAATACTCAACATCTATTGGATCGGCTCGGGTCTAATTCCCTTTCCTTCAACATTTTCTCTTTATCACACCTGCACTGCAAATGCCAAGTGCAGCTGCCTTTATTTTCTTATTTTTTTTCATGGAGA
Organism: Octonoba sinensis; assembly: GCA_038502835.1. NCBI lineage: Eukaryota > Metazoa > Arthropoda > Arachnida > Araneae > Uloboridae > Octonoba > Octonoba sinensis. The sequence continues at coordinate 143,741,299 of CM076600.1, forward strand.
GGAATGCTGATGTTATGACACGGACTAACAAATAATGTATGTTTGTATTTTTAACGAAACTGTCAACCCCCTCCTCTCAGATTTTTTTCATGATACCCCCCCCCCCCCCCGCCGTTTTTAAAAGAAAAGCGGGAACGATTACATGTTTATTTTTCATTAAAAAAGTTATTTTAAGCTCTTTTTCTGAAATAAAAATAAAATATTAAAAAATTTCGCTCGCAGTATTATCCTTTGTTTATAACCAAGAAATGCTGAATATTGCTTTAAAAACATAGACTTGAGATTTTTTTTGTCATTACAAATGAATGCTGGGTCTTAAGAACTAATCTTATTAGATTTTTTTTTTCTTGTGAGTTGAAAATTACTCTGAAATACTTGACATGTTCTTTATATTTTCATGAGCACAATATGTAAGGTCACCGAAATAAACCAATATTTTGAGCACCAGCAGTTTTCTGTTGACAAATAATCTTCTGAAAACACGTGATCGTTTATAAAAATTAAGATGTATTTTGAAAAAAAATAAATATATATATATATATATATATATATTTATATACGTTGACAATTTTGGAAATTAATGAAATTGTAGCATTTTTATTAAGGTATTGTTCCACCCTGTATCCCAAACTCGTTTTTAAAGAATTAAAATTTTGAAAATTGCAAGTCGAACTTGGACACATAAAATTTCGATCAATAAACATTTATACCGAAAAATTGATTCATATTTTTATCAATATGTTCTATGTTGTACAAGAAATATTCTAAACTGAAAGCAGAGGGAACGAGATTGTTGTACAATAACAAAAAAACTGTCAACTGTCTAACACGTGGCATCAAAGAAGCTAAAAAAACGAAGTATAAACGGGGAAAATTAAAATTATTATCGCATAAAAAATGTTAAGATGTATTTTGAAAAAAAAAATATGCTTTGATCAATCTTTAAAAATAAAGTAATTTTAGCATTTTTATTAAGATGTTATTAATGTTATTAAGGTTGTCACGCGAACTCGCATTTTGAAAATTCAACTCGAACTTGGACACATGAAATTTCGATCAATAAATATTTATACTTTAAATTTTTTTCTTATTTTTGACCAATCTTTTCTATAATAGAAACTGAAAATGAAATAATGAGAACAACCGCACACCAAAAGCAGATGAAATAAGATTGCTCCACAATTGTAGAAAAACTGTAACACGTGGGATCGAAGAAGCAAAAAAGAAAAAAAAACGCAAAGAGAAAAAAGTTTACGCTGGTAAAAATTAAAATTATTATCGTACTTTGTTTGAGTTGACTTTTTATTGTTTACAATTTCGGAATAATAAGAAACATGACAAACTAAAAGCAGATGGTATAATATTATTGCACAATGACATCTAATGCCCTAAGTCATTATTAAAAGAAAACGGACAAAAATGAGGCAACTAACCCAGTGCGAAAAACAAATAGCACTCATAAGACGCTTCTATGACTTTTACTTTAACATATTATATTTCTCGAGCATTCTGCTCAAAGAGAACTATTTTAATAATGAAGGTTTTCGGGCAGCGATCGCTTAAACTAGTTTTCCGAATTTTTTATCAAATACTTTGTAGAATAACATTATTTCTGTGTTTTTTTCTTTATAACTTATGTGCTGTCTGTTATTGTATGGAAATAGAAATTGAGCTATGGAGAAAAAAATAAAGTGAAAGACAGAATGTTTTCTGGAAAGTTGTCCCTGCGAAAAACATCGGCCTTGCATCGGCTTTTAGGTGTTTTTTAAGGCCGATGGGCCGATGTTTTTCTAAAGTTAACATCTGCCGCCGATGCCGATGGCAACTTTGTTGAACAATCTGCGTCGATGCATCGGTCGAGCCTTATCAAATTGTAACGTCAGTCACCGTGGAATGACCCTTATATATATTTGATTTTAAGCATATATGTACGTCTAAAATTTAATGCGTAAAACCTCAAAGAATTTTTAAATTGTAATCTACTTATTGACTTATCAAATGATAATTAACGAAATACACTCATGTAAATTGTTATATTCTTCAAGAAAAGGCATTACGATGAGTCCGTTTGGTAACACTCTTTCTCGATAGCTAAACGGGGTTGTTAGACAAACCATTCAAAATTTGAGACCCAACATTTGTTATGGAGCATAATATTGCTGAAGAGACTACAAGAATATTAAGAATGTGAGGTATGAATTACGTTTCTCACAAAGAGAAAAATGTGCATCTAATGTTACATTCAAATATACTTATTTTTTGGCATGTACAAGACTTAAATTTTATTATAAAAACAATGATTAATAACAAACCGAAAGGATTCTTAGCTAAAGTTGACTTTTCCGTCTGCAGTTCATCTGAGTCTCCTTCCTTATTGACAGCTCTTACCCGGAATTTATAGTTCTTGCCTGGCACCAAGTTTTTGACGTCAAATTTAGGTTCAGTAGAACGACCAGCAGGTACCCACAAGCCGGTTTCGCAGTCCATTTTTTCGACTTCGTAATACTCAATAGGAGAGCCTCCATCATCATCTGGTTTTTTCCATTTTAAGCTACATCCCTCTTTTGTGACATCAGAGACCTCTAACGGACCGTTTGGGCGCATTGGTTTGCCTGAGAACGAAAAAAGCAAAATTTTACAGACGTTTATAATTTACGCAATCTTTTAATTTCAAATGCATTTTTTAAATAAAGAAATCTCATTTAGCTTACCCAAAACAGTAATTTCCACTTCCGCTTCGTCACTTCCGGACTCATTGGTGGCGGTGATGTAGTACTTTCCCGTGTCTTTTCTTGTTGCTTTAGGTAAGCAGAACTTGCTGTTGTAATCTACGTTATTGATGTTATACAAATCACAATCTTCAATGTTCTTCGGACCAAAACGCCACTGGACTTTGGGTGGTGGTTCTCCGATGATATCCACATCAAAGTTGACCATTTGCCCAACTTTGACGATGATGTTCTTCAAGTTGGTTCTGTCGATTCTGGGCTTCACTGTGAAGAAATTTTCAACCATTAACCTCAAACTCTTTTAATTTGTAAGGATATATCAACACTTTCTCCTGTTCAATATTTGAATAAATAGGAGAACTAAATGAAATTACAGAGCTAAAAAAGGTGAGTAATTACAAACAAAATATTAGAAGATTGAAAGTATTTTAACAAATTAAATGTTTGATTTTTGTTTTCATAACCGACTGGTAAGCATACGAGCACAATACTCTACGAAAACAATCAGAATCCGTAGTGAAAGATAGAATAAATGATTGGATTTATGGGGCTGATAAAAGACATTTTCTGCTTAAAACAGCTGAATTAAATACAGTATTACGTTTTTTCTTTCTTTTTTTAAAACTTTTATGTAGCAGAAACGGTAAAATTTGGCGAAAGAGATACCTAAAAAGAAGATTTAATTATAGTAAAGTATATTGACCTCGCCTTGTATTCGACTTCAATAAGTTAGGTTTAAACAATTTATCAGAGTAAATTTAATGTTAAAAATTTTAACTGAGAAATTAATTGCTATTAATAATTGTAGGGTGTAAAGATGCGCGGGATACATAAAAACTTGAACTCACAGTTCTTAGGTTTTGCCAAGTGTGGTGATGTAGATTGACTAGGCTCTCCTGGACCAGCCTTGTTGACAGCCCGGACTCTGAACTCGTACTTATCCCCTTCGTTTAGTCCTGTCACTTTGGCCTGTGGGACGTTTCCTTCTACTTCTTTGACAGGAACCCAATCTGGACTGTATTTGTCTTTTTTCTCGACGACATATCCTGTAATGGGGGCTCCTCCATCACGAATGGGAGGGTCCCAGCGCAACTGCACAAAATCTGTATCGTAGTCTTTAATTTCGGGTATACCAGGTGGACCAGGTTCGTCTGAAAAATTACGAAACAGAAGACACTTAAATGAATCTTTGATTTTTGATGCTTTTGACTAGTATTTTTTTAAAATGCTATGAAAACATCTGAATTGGAAAACGCTACTCAATACCACAGAACTATTGAAAAATGTTTAGGGTGACGTGTAGTATTTACAGCATTCGGAAATGAAAAATTATGGTTTTGAAATTGCTATGAATGGGAAGCAGCTATGCATTAAAGTTACTATTCAGGTGCAAATTAAAAAGATAATCATTAATAATTGAAGGGTTTGCAGCAACAACGAGTTAATTCCAATTTTTATAATGCAGTTTTTATCTCCTGGAATTAGCTGCTTTGTTCTCATGAGGCAACATGGAGTTAACTCATTCTAGCGGATACCTTGAGAACTATCAACGGGAGCTAACTCCTCGTTGAACCAAACGAAAGAATGATCCCCCCCCCCCCCCAAGAAACAGTTGTTAACTCTGTTTGGCCTAAAAATGGAGTTAACTCGTTTTTGCTGAACACCCCTCAATTGTGAAGGGAGATAATTTACAAAATTCTGTTGTTAATTGCAGCTTAAGGGAAGCACAAAGTCATGAAACCCGTATTTTAATAACTTTAGACAAATATTTAAATTTTTAATGCTACGGAATTGAAAAAGAAATTTAAGGTAATGGATCAGAACTTCAGATATAATTTTATTTTATTCATATATGTATATGTTTATTTGTTTATATAGAACGAAAGCAATGGAAGTTCTTTTGACTATTATAAATTGTAGATTAACTTTAGATGAATCAATTCTTTAGTAATGATATTTCACTACGCTAAAGATTCAAAAAAAGAATAGGCTAAGAAGGCAATGGGAGATTCACATGCAAAAAAATAAAATGTTCAGAATTTATTTTTGATTACAAGTACTATTCATACACTAACGAAAGGAAAAGTACCGATCTTTTGATATTTTTAAACTCATTAAAGTATAGAAACATATTTTGCTGGTGGGAAATTTACCATAAGGATTCTTTGCCAACGTTGTTCTCTCCGTCTCTAGTGGCTCAGATTCACCTTCGTCATTGACGGCTTTGACTCTGAAGTTGTACTTTTTCCCTGGATCCAGACCCGTGATGGGGATCTCGGTCTTATCTTTGTCCGCTCTTCCTGCCGGAATCCATCTTCCAGTTGTGGGATCCATCCTTTCAACGAGATATCCCGTAATGGGTGATCCGCCGTCGTCTTTTGGCTTGTTCCAGCTCAGTTTGCATCCTTCAGCATGAACATCAGACACTTCCAAAGGACCTTCCGGTTTTGAGGGTTTGTCTAAAGAAAAAGACATTAGCGTTCACTATGCAGTAACTATGCAAAAGTTATCTTTTAAAACTTTAGAACAATTGCTTTAACAGATATACGTATTAGTAGTATTAAAATTGTAATAATCGCATTATTTTAAAAATAAAATTTCGGTTTTACATTTATAAGCCGCTCCACATCCGTCCCTTAAAAGATGCATAAACTGCTTTACTCAATTATCTTGTCTGGATTCCCAGTATTTGTGCCGAAATATTTGCCTTTTTTTTCCACAATGAAATTGATCACTTTCGCGTATAGTAACCGTCTAATTATCTGTGATGATCAAGCGCAGGTACGAAACGAAAGGCTCTTTTACTCTAATTCCGGTTTCTATATTAATTAAATAATATCCCTAATTTAAATTTCTCTGTTTCTGGAAAACATTACATTTCAGTATACTGAACTATGATCTAATAAGAAAGCATGCTGAATATATATTGTCTTATAAGAAAGCCGCAGACAAAATTACAAACATGAATATTATCATCAACTTACCCAAGAATACAATCTCCACTTCTTCTTCATCTTTTCCGGAACTGTTTACTGCAGTCAACTTGTATTTACCGGACTGTTTCCGAATGCCATTTTTGATGTTCAAATGAGTCATATACTCTTCATTGTCAATTTTGATGGATTCTCCCTGCACTGGTTTTCCAGCAAATGTCCAAGTGCAAGTTGGAGGAGGTTCTCCTATAACTTCAATGTCCAGCTTGACACTCTGTCCCGCTCGCACTACTGTCTGCTGCATGTTGTCACGCACTATTTTTGGAGCCACTGAAAGAAAAAGAAGATAATAACTATAGATTTTTATGTGTTCGAACACTCTTAGCATAATATTGAAACTGCACGCAACTTAATTTCTTGAAGCATGTTCTACAGCTATGTGTTTTCTATGCAAAAAATTACAAATGTGGCAATATCACATACATAAATATATTCTGATAACTATACTCACAGTATCTTGGCTTAGAAGTGTGTGATTTAGTCGGTTCACTTGGTTCTCCGGGTCCAGCTTTGTTGACGGCCCGGACGCGGAATTGGTAATTGTTACCATAAGTCAAGTCAGGGACTCTGCCTTCGGGTTTCGGGCTCTGCGTCGTCAAGCATGGCTCCCAACCTGGTCCATAACGCTCCTTCTTCTCTACGATGTATCCAGTGATAGGAGCTCCACCGTCGTTTTTCGGTGGAGTCCATTTCAAGTCCACGTGATTTTCGTCCCAGTCCACGATTTCCGGAGTTCCTGGTGCACCTGGTTCGTCTGTAAACGAAAGCTCTGTTAGAATAAAACAATTTAGAAGGATGTAAAATACAGCTAGTGATAAAGGGGAAAAAAATTATGCCGCCTTGGAGCTTTGGCTTACCGATTTGCTGCAAAATAATTTTTCCCCTACCCTCTCCCCAGCGTGGATAATTCGGTCCCAATACATCAACTTACTGCAAAGTTAATAGAACACGAATTTAATTTACGGTACTTTATGGGCCGCACTTTATTATTCAAAACATTGCCGCTAAAATTGAGTTGTGCTTCAAACTCGAAACAAGTAAAAAAGGCCCAGCGTTTGACTTAAAAATTCTGCAGTCTTAAAAACGGCAATCAACGATGACGACAAAGAAGAAGGAGGTGAAAAAAGTTCATGCGATGATGTTCTGTGATTTTTTCTAGAGGTAATTTTGGATGCATAGAATAATTTAAAACCATTTAACCTTGATCTTGGTTAACACTCTAATGATAAATATTTAAAAAATGTATTTTATGCATAGAAAAATTGTCTAAAAAGAATATGCGTTGCAAAATCCGCAGCATCTTATGGTCCATAAAATTTCCATTTTGTGCATTTAAGGAGACTCGTATCCTTAAGACACTGCTCCAGAATTAATGTAATATAATTGAAAATTTATTAACAAAAATTGTTACTCTGCCGAAAGAGTAAACTTCTTCTTTTCTGTTTTTCTGACATGTTAAGCAAGTGTTTTAAAATATTTAAGCAAAAGTATTAACTACTTACCATAAGGATTCTTTGCAAGCGTAGGCCTATCTGTGACAAGTGGTTCGGATTCTCCTTCGGGATTGATGGCTTTTACGCGGAATTGGTATTCTTTTCCAGGAGTGAGTCCAGTTACATCCATTTCGGGCACATCCGTTCGACCGACAGGAACCCAGTTTCCTGTAGAAGTGTCCAACTTTTCTACAGCATAACCTGCAATGGGTTTACCGCCATCATCTTCAGGCTTGGACCACTTCAGTTTGCAGCCTTTCGCGGTGACATCGCTTACTTTCAGAGGACCGGTCGGTCGGCTAGGAGCAGCTGTGAAGTAAAATACACCATTTTAAGGTTATTTACAGAACTGTACATTTTTCTGCTGAAAAAAATAAAATTAAGAAAGGTTATTTCCTAAGGTCAACGAGTAAACTGAAATTTCCTTGCGCTTTGGGTTTGCTCTTGTTACTTCTCCTTAAATATGAACTTCGAGTTTTTGGCTCAATCTATCAAATAAATATACTGACACTTAAAACTGAAATTTGTTTTTCTATTTGGTAATTCTTTTTTTTTTTTTTTTTTGCGGGAAGGGGGGAGTCGAGTTCACTAGTTTACTAATGCTTTGAAGAGAAAACTTAAGGTATGATTACATAAAGAACTGATATTATAGATATTGGTAAAGTATAAGAAGGAAATAACGCTATCTATAGTTTTCGATAGTTAGAACTAACGTGCGGTTTCGCGAAGATCATAAAGAACTTCCTCAAGTATAATATTTGGATGAAACTAAAAAAAGAATAAAATATTTTTAACAGCTTATGGCTCTTTTAGAGAAATGCAGAAGACTATATTTTCAAAGTCAACAGTAGTGAGAAGTGAAAATAGTGGTGAAAATCGGTAACAAAATATTTTAAAGTAATATCGTTTAGAGTCGACATATGATAAATAGTTTTTCAGTTTTCACTCTAATTCAGGAACTATGGCTTAAGTAGTTTATATAAAAGCAATGGCCAAAGGAACTGAAAGAAATAAAAAAAAAACAGTAAAAAGCAATAGAAAGAAAACGGAAATCACATTACTCACCCAAAACTACAAATTCTACATCAGCTTGATCTTTTCCCACTTCATTTTCAGCAAGGATAGTATACAACGCAGTATCTTTACGTTGAGCATCATTAATTGTGATTTTGGTCTTATAATCTTCACTCACCACCTCCACATTATCGGCTGTCTTTACCACCTAAGAAATAAATAAAAATTGATAAATGATATATATTTATATGGAACGCGCAAAAAATATTCAATCATAAGGATTAGAGCAAACACACTGGAATATTTATCAGACTTTAACACGTTCGCTGCCGGTCGCTTTAAGGATGAACCTTACATTTCGTAGCATCAGGAGAAACACCTAACATACAATGCGGATTGAAGCAGCTTGAAACAAAAGCGAATCCTTCCCTCCCGCGAGCTGGTGGCTGGTTACTAAGACGTCACTCACACCACGCCTAAACCTCTAACGCTCGCTGACGGTCAGTTAGGAATGAAACTTTACGCAGTAAAATACACCTGAAATGCCCACTGCAGCGGGGAGCAATTGAAACAGCGCAGCTCTTTTCGCGTGAGCTTCTGGCTGGCTAACTGAGACATTTTTACTTAACACAACGCTGTAAACTCTCGCACGTGGTTGGCACTGTGGCAAGAGATTGACACGCGCTGGCGCGTGGTCGGCAGCGAACGTGTTAAGAGAAGCTAACGTAGTAGTGTGGGAAAAACTAATGTACTCATGATGTTGTTGCAAGTAATACTATATATACACCAAGAAGCACAGAGAAAATATTATAATTTGTAATAAAATATTGGTTGTTTTTGTCTCTTTTTTGTGTGACATAAACATGTTTAAAACTATCGAAGAAACCGTATTGCATCCTAAAATTACGACTCACCTTATCTTTAATTTTCCACGTAATGGTCGGAGGTGGCTCTCCTCTGACGTTCACCTCTAGTTTAATCACTTTACCCTTCTTCACAGTGATCGTGTCCAAGTTACTCCGGTCAATATATGGTTTCACTAAGACCAAAAATAAGAAGAAGAAAATTGATTCAAGCTTGTACTTCGACTTATTATATCATGCTATTTATAAGAAAAAATGCTTTGTGCTAATATACACTATCTACCAATTTTGGCAAAGTAAACAATAGCGTTCAAATTCAGACTCCATAAACACAAATAATGCAATTTAATTCAGTTTAACATCTGTCAATTTTCCACGTAATGGTCGGAGGTGGCTCTCCTCTGACGTTCACCTCTAGTTTAATCACTTTACCCTTCTTCACAGTGATCGTGTCCAAGTTACTCCGGTCAATATATGGTTTCACTAAGACCAAAAATAAGAAGAAAAAAATTGATTCAAGCTTGTACTTCGACTTATTATATCATGCTATTTATAAGAAAAAATGCTTTGTGCTAATATACACTATCTACCAATTTTGGCAAAGTAAACAATAGCGTTCAAATTCAGACTCCATAAACACAAATAATGCAATTTAATTCAGTTTAACATCTGTCAATTTTCCACGTAATGGTCGGAGGTGGCTCTCCTCTGACGTTCACCTCTAGTTTAATCACTTTACCCTTCTTCACAGTGATCGTGTCCAAGTTACTCCGGTCAATATATGGTTTCACTAAGACCAAAAATAAGAAGAAAAAAATTGATTCAAGCTTGTACTTCGACTTATTATATCATGCTATTTATAAGAAAAAATGCTTTGTGCTAATATACACTATCTACCAATTTTGGCAAAGTAAACAATAGCGTTCAAATTCAGACTCCATAAACACAAATAATGCAATTTAATTCAGTTTAACATCTGTCAATTTTCCAATTTATCATGCAATATAAAAATTTGGAAAACCCCTTATCATTTTTCACCAATTTGAGAGCTTGCTAAATACGGCTCACTGTATGGTGTATATCTCTTTGAAAAATATCAGTAGTCAACTGAAACTTTTACTTAAGTTGCTCCATAGATCTTACTACCAAAATATTAAAAAAAATAATTAATATCTTTCGCGCATGCGTAATCACATTTGTTTTAATAAAACTGCTCAAATCTCATCGACTATTTATTGCATTTTCCCCACGTTTTGGTACCATACATACTTTTTATTTTGTCAAGTTGTCTACAAGTTTATTGTAATTTGAGATAGAACTTAGCGAGTTATAAGCAAAACACTTGCGAAAATTTTCTAATATTTAAAAGAAATGCCCATATCTTCATGAATATTACTGCTATTCTGACGAAAGCGGGTGTAAAGCATTGCGTATATAATTAAAAATGTTTTGCGAAAGTTACAGGACATTTCGATCATTTTTTGATACAAGATGTTCAAAAGTGTTTTTTTTTTTCCTTCTTTAATTTTTGACCACCCCCTAATTGCCCTAAGCCTGAATTTTGTTTCTTAAATGTGAATTTAAGTATGTTCTTTCCATGGTGCAAAATACAGAACAGCAAGTTTAATATTTCTTCAGAATTTTTAAAAAATGTCTAAAATCCAAGGTGTCCAAATACTTTTTGGTAGATAGTGTATGAGTAAAAAGAAAACCAACGTAAAAAAGCAAAAATTGTCAGAACAAACAACGCAAATAAATAGCTATTTCGAGGCTACAGTGGAGCCTCTTTATCAATGCAAAAATAAAGTGTTCAACCCAGAACTAGAAAGTTGTGAGAGAACAGGCAAAAACCAGAAAGACAGCCGGTATTAATACTAATTGGGTCGGATTAGAGGTTAACCAATAGGAACAAAGACAAGGAAGGAAGAAGACTAATAAGAGGCCATGGAAAAGGAAAGATAGATTGAAACATGAATAAGGAAAAAAAGGGAAAATTATAAAAATCGTTTCCAAATGTCAGGAAAAAATGGAGTACTGGAAAAGTCAGTTACTAAAGAATGAGAATTTTTCCAAATGTGATAAGCTTCCCCAAAATTAAGGTCATAGACCAAATAACATTTTACCGATAATCCTAGCAGAAGAAAATTCGAAACAATGATCAAAAGTCTAACAATGCTGAGCAATCGAAGAGCGCGCCTTATGTTTAACTCCCCCCTGTTCTTTATTTTCATATTCTTTTAGACGGTGCTTGAGGGCACGTTTAGTCTGACCTATGTATGAAAGACCACGTATGCGAGAAATACTACAAATACCCCAGTATCTATGATAATCAATGGGATGCTTCAAATTTGTAAATTTTATCTTATTTACAGGAGAAAATGCAATATCAAAACCAAACTTCTTCAATATCTTAGCAACTTGCTGACTAATTTTCGGAAAAAAACGTAAAATAATAGTATAAGTAGACTTACACACAGAAATATTTCCAGAGCGAAAAGGCTTGTGTGAGAAGGCTAAGGCAATTTGAGCTTTTTTACGTTGTTTTTTTCCCTTTACTCATCACGCTATTTGTATAGAGGTTGCTTTTCGAATTTGAGTTATTTTAGAGTGCGTACGAAAAATGTTTTGCATTGCCGCACAGAACTGAAAAGTGCTGTGTAAATCAAATAAAAGTAAGAGAAAGAAGTGAAATAATCAATCAAATAGAAATAAGATAAAGAAATCAAATAATCAAATATCAAATAAAAAATAAGAGAAAGAAACTAAAAACACAAAAAATTACCATCATTACACAAAAATGACAAAAAACAGTTGCACCTAAGAAATTAGTAAGTGCTACCATAATTTTAATTCTGCAATATTTTATTGGAAAGAAAATCATCCAAAGTATGAAAACATCAAAAGTATGCCTACCACTGCCCCGCTCTCTCCTATTTATTTCTTCCCATAAGCACTAATATTTAAAAGTTTTAATCCTTCAAAACACTCCGTCTAAATAATCGATTCAAAAAATGTTTCTTTGTACATGTTCTATTTATTAGGCTCTTTCTGATCAAGTTTGTTCAGTACAAACCCGTCTTTTATGTCAGTATTTATATGGAATTCAAATTTCCCCGTGGATAATGTCAATTTAATTTTTAAGCTGTTCAAAATTGAAAAAAAGTTATTTAAATTAAAAACTGAAACAATAAAATTAGGTGGGAAATGAGTTCTCGAGGTCCAGGTAAAAGACAGAGAATAGAATGACTAGACCACATGGGACTGTAGTGAGGTTTTTGGTTTAATTAAGATCCTAGAGAGATCTTTGTGGAAAAATATTTCGTTCGAATCGGATTATGTAATTAAGTGTTATTAGGAGGACAGACAAACCAATGAACAGACAGACACACGCATTTCTCCATCTCCTAACTCTAATTTATCTGGAATTATTTAATTTATTTTTGAGTTTTTCTTTCTAGTGATATTTTTACGATACATTAACCTTGTGTCATGCTTCCTTTTTTCTTCCGCTTCGTTTTTATTGTACATATATATATATATATATATATATATATATATATTTTAACCCTTTAACTACGGGTAACGTCAATAGACGATTTGGCGAAACTTTCCTGTGGTACGGGTAACGTCAATAAGCGATTTGATGAATTTTTGCTATAAATGTAAGTTTCAAAATAAAAAGTTGAACAAATGGAAATGAATTCGTTCTTTACATTGTAAGTAATAACTTAATCAATTGAAAATGACAAAATTAGAGGTGCAGAAGTTGATAGTGACCACTCGCTTTTGATACAGTGTGCCGCCGATTTGCAAGCAAAAAAAGCTACATCTCCATCGGAATTTTGATTTTGAACAAAAAATTTCCAATTAACATTACCAAACAAAATATAACAAAACAAAATCTAACAAAACAAAATATGACCAAACCAAATATGACAAAACAAAGCCAATAACAAAATTTTCTATGGCGAAGGCGTTTTTTTCTCAAAAAATCAGAATAGGTCGAAAATGGGGAGTCTACGACTAATGTTGATTAGAACTCTCCAGTTTTGCGCCCTTTTCATATAAGAAACTCATGACATAAACGCAAGAAATAGATGTATCGCCATTTATGCAATTTTTGAATACTTTTTTTTTTTTTTGGCGTTCAGGCAAACAGTTTTGTGAATATATTCCCGTAGTTAAAGGGTTAAAGGAAAACGAGGCTAAAAGAGAAACATAACTCACATCTTCTGTGTTTCACGAGATGCATTTTGGTGGCATCGCTGGGCTCACTCGGACCAGCTTTATTGACAGCAATCACACGGAACTGGTATTCTTGTCTTTCTTTAAGATCTGCCACGTCAGTCTGCTGGGTAGTTCCAGGTACTTCTAAAGCCTTTTCCCACTCTGGACTGGTCTTCAACTTCTTTTCGATGATGTACTTGGTGATCGGTGCACCACCGTCTGATTTAGGTTTGTCCCATTTCAAGTCCACTTTTATGTTGTCGTAGTCTACGATCTGTGGAGTTCCTGGTTTGCCAGGCTCATCTGAAAGGGATATGCGTTTAAAATGAAGGATAAAATCAAAAGAAAGAAAATCTTTTGTAAACAATCTGAAGGAGGAGTTATGTTAACAGAGGCGCATCGACGGGGAGAGACGAAAGGGGGAAAAAGTAAATTATCTTCAGCTTCTGATTATTAAGGAGTGATATAATCAGTATTATTGACTATAAACAGGGTGCGTAATAGTCTTAAGCCATGCCCCATTTTATAAGCCCTTTACCACCAGTCCTCAGAAGGTCACCAGCTCTGTGCGAAAGCAATCCTAAGGCTTCGGCTAAAAGGTAGGGGTCTGGTGGAAAAAAGTACCTCAGAAGGCTGTTTCTCTTTATCAATAAATTCACGATTCATTGTCTGAAAAATATTTGTGTGCTATTACTGGGGGAGGGGGGGGGGAAGTACTTACAAAATGGGGTATGGCTTAAGCACGCTCGCACCCTAAAAAAGTTTTTTAAACCTGTAATACGATAATGCATATACCATAATACAATATCTTTAATCAATAATTTCAATGTCTGTGACCACAGATGAAATCAAAAGTAATTTATCTCTATTTACCATACGGATTCTTTGCTAATATAGGCTCCAATGTTTCTAATGCTTCTGATTCTCCCTCTTCATTGGCGGCCACTACTCGGAACAAGTATTCTTTTCCAGGAGTCAAACCAGTCACTTCGAATTCCGGTTCTTCTGTCTTCCCGCAACGTGTCCATCGACCAGTTTCTTTATCCAGTTTCTCAATTTCATATTGCTTGATAGGCAACCCGCCATCATCTTTGGGCTTATTCCATTTTAACTTACAGCCTTCTTTGTGGACATCAGATACCTTTAGTGGTCCTTCTGGTTTTGATGGTGTACCTGAAAAAGAAATAGTTAATGTGTTTTCATTGTCTTAAGAAGGATATCCCATGTATGCGCGAAGAAACAATTTCATTGCTACATGGACTGACAGAGTAATTAATATTTTCATTGTTAAATATACGAATCGTAGAACTTAGTCCAACCATCAACACACATTTTCCAAAACTTAGAAACATGTTTTAGATAAGGAGAGACCAAAAATATATATTAACCAATCAGTTGCTGTTGCAACAGTTTTTGATTGTTTTCACTTGAATGAATGTTCACCATGAATAATTTCGAAATCGACGGGAATCGAATCTTCTCCGAAATCTACATTAAGAAAAGTTTTTTCTAGCTATAAAAGTCTTAATATGCTCATTAAGAAGTATAGAACAACTACTTTTGCAAAAAAAAAAGAAGATATTTCGTGTGACAAAAAAAAAAAAAAAAAAAAAAATAGTAATAAATAAAATAAAATAACAATGCCTAAAATTGGGAGAAGAAATTACGAATTCCATGTACGGGAGAAAACGGATATACAAATATCTCACGGCAAATTTCAAAACATGGATCCGTTGACACATTGGTGCGTAAAAGATAATTTTTCGTTTCTTGCTTATTTTTAAAAAAAAAAATCATTTTATTATTTCAACAAAATAAGAAAAAAGTGTAACAAAATTTCATTTTACTTTAGTAAATTTTATTTTTACTTTATTTAATAATTTTTGCTTGAACCATTGAAGAAAAAAAATTAAAATAAGCTTTCAAGGAAGGCCGAAATAAAACAAGTTTAATTTAATGTTTAAGCTGGGTGAAGGGAGTAATGTCTTCCTAATTCTTCCTAATCCTTAATTCCTGTATTTTATCAATGTTTTCAGAACATTTTGGCTCTTACACCAAATGCACATAAAGATAAATTCTCATTTTTCATTACTAATACTACATTTACCTAGAACAGTGACATCCACTGTTACGCTGTCTTTTCCTGAAGCATTGGTGGCTGTAATGGTATATTTTCCTGAATGTTTTCTCGTCAGCTTGTTTAAATAAATGTCCGAATGATAGTCCCTATTGTCGATTTTAATGTTGTCATTGTTAGCCAACTTAATATCATCTCCAAACGTCCAGACAACTTTCGGTGGTGGTTCACCTCTGATGTCGACTTCGAACTTGTGAGAGCGACCCACTTTCAAAACTACGTTGCTCAAGTTGGTGCGATCGATGTATGGTTTTACTGAAAAATATGGAACAAAGAATATTAAAAGCTAAAATAGATTTACCTGCAAAATCCCAAGCTTAAGAAAAAAACACTTCAAAATATTTAAGGAATAGAATGCGTTTATTTTTAGTAAAATATTTCACATATAGCTTTACCTTCTCAGCTAAATAGAACAAATAAAACAAAGTGTTGAGAAAAAAAATCAGGTGGCAAATGAAAATTTATAAGTAAAGTTGAAAGGTTTAAACTTCTAAATAAAATTTTAATGTGTAAACAGACATTTTAATTTTTTGAAAATATTTCCTGGCACAATGATCAGCGTCAAAAGTAATTTTCCCTCGAAAACTGCAGCTTATTATTTTTTTTTTTTTTTGCATTGAAAACAAAAATTTTTTTTAATTAATCCAGTTTATTTTTTCCATTTTTCAGCTTTCAATTCTTTAACCTTTTGTTTCAGTAAGGCCCACTTAACTGTGAGATAAGTACAGATTGAACAATAGGGCTCTATTATTTGTGTCATATAGCGGACGCCATTCATTTGAAATATGCACTTCATTGGGTCGTTTTCCAAATGAACAAACATAACGCTTAAATGTCCTTGATAGGCTATAACGTATAATGTAGTGTAGTCATAACTATTCTGGAGCTAAGTTCATCTCTCAGAGCGTCCGTATGTGTAACCGATTACCTCTCGTTGTTAAAACAGCGTAAATATCACCATTAGTCATGACTTTCTAAAGGGCTCAATAGGTGGTATAGCAAAAATAAAGAGTATTCGTAAAAGAAATGTCACATGAGTAATTTAATAAAAGTATCGGGAAGGGAGGGGGGAGATAAAACTTGGGCTTTTTTGGGGCTTTTCAATGCAAAAGGTTGGAGTTTATGAAGGAAAAGACATCCGACATAAGCTCTTGTCGTACAGATTTTCCTCCAGAAGCTTACAGCTTTTGCATTTACAAAGGTTTACCTTGCATAAGCAAAACAACCTTCTACGATTTGTCTTTCTTATGCTCTATAAAAAATAGTCATATGAGTAATACAATATTCTACATTTAAATATCTTACATTGATATGTAAATGATTTAAATTATCGATCATCCCGTAATAAAGCCTGGTGCTTTTAGGGTAAACATGCGTATGTAAAAATAGAAGTGCCCAAACCAAAGTGAATAAATGAACTTACGATTTCGGTGTTTGACAATATGCAGAGGAGTTTCTGAACTTGGCTCAGAGGGACCAGCTTTGTTGATCGCTCTGATCCTGAACTGCACGCTAGCATTTTCCTGTAAGTTTGATACTTTTGCTTGGCATTTATCGTTGTCTGTTTTCAAAACCTCCTTCCAATCATTACTCAGCTTGTCTTTCATTTCAACGACATAGTTTGTTATGGGAGCGCCGCCGTCACTAGATGGAGCTGACCACTTCAGGTCTACCATAGTATTATCATAATCGACAATTTCTGGTTTCCCAGGCTTGGCAGGCTCATCTGTTTAAAGAAGAAAAGAGTGCCCTTTTAAGCATTTTTCTGTCAGCATTGTGAAAAAAGAATCTTTGATAACTAAATTTCATTGTCTTTTTTATCTCATCAATAATAAAGAACATGATTTTATGCTTTAAAATAAATAAAATATAAACCAACGTTAGAAGCACACAACAGCAATAAAAATTGCGACACGTACTTTCATGTTCCCTTAAGAATTTATGTTCCCTTAAGAAACTTTCAATGCACGTGAAGGGTGTGAAAAATGCAGATATATGACTCGTATTCCACGAATATATATATTTGAGAAAAGCATGTTAATAAGCATATTAATTTCATTAAATATCAACTACCTGATTATAATTTCGAAATTTTCACCTAACTAAGAGCAATGAAAATTGAAATGTTGATAAAATTTGATAAAGTAATGTATACATAACCGTCTTGAATTAATATCTCAAAAAATTCAAATTTCAGCTTTCTCCAAACCTCGAACTTTGTCAATATTGTTCTTTCACTCATTGCATGTTAATTGTGAGATCATAGAGACTTAAAAAAGCAGAATGAAAAAACAGAACGTAATAACAATAGATGTAGACATAAACTGATTATATCATCCGGAGGTGGGAATCAATCCACAAACGTTCTGATCTCCTTTCCTGGATTAAGGCAAGCAAACATGGTGCGAAACGAAAAGATCCTTACCGTACGGATTCTTGGCAATGACAGGTTTGTCTGAAGTGAGAGGTTCAGATTCTCCTTCTTTGTTCTTGGCCTTGACACGGAAATTATATTTTTTCTTGGGAACAAGTGGTTCAACAGTAAATTTCCGATCATGTGGTCCACACTCGCCGGCGGGAACCCACCTGCCAGTCTCTGCATCTTGCTTTTCAATGATGTACCCTTCGATCTCGCTGCCACCTGTATCCTTCGGAGTGTCCCAAACGATCACCGCCTTTTCTGCTTTCACTTCAGCTATCTGCAATGGACCAGCCGGACGAGCCGGTTTGTCTGCAATAAATGAAAACAAAATTTCCATTCAATATGTATTTTCAGAAAAATAGTCTATATAATAAGGTATATAGGGGGGGGGGGGACAGGAAGATTTAAGATGAACTCAGTGGTATCTAAAATACTTACAACGGTGTTAATGATGGAACATAAAAGGAATGCTTCATATTTTGGAAAAAGTATGCTACAACACATAGTAACGTATAATTGCAATAAGAGAATTCTTTGAACCACGCTCTGTTCAATAATTGATGAGTTGGGTAACAAGATGCAGGAGCTTTAATTATAAGGCATTTTTCTCTCGTTCGAACCTAGACTATATATTAAGCCACTACCTCTTTTCAGACTGCTCGCTTTTTCACAACAAATGCACTGCTGCCAATTTCTACAATGGATTCCACACCACAATGAAAGATTTTACGGAACATTTTTTGACTCCTAATCCGCTTTTTTTTTTTTTTTTATCCGTATTTGGGAGTAAGTAATCAGTGAACATCTTTTCTTTCATCAAGCACATTTTTGGCCTAAAAATGTCAGAATAATTAGCGGATAACAGATTCTCATATTTTTTCGCTGAACACAATTAGTGAATTGTTTAAATAGTTTCACGCTCTCTCTCTCTCTCAAAATGCTTAATTTAGAGTTTCTGTTAATGGTATTGTGGAAGAATGATAAATACACTTCTTACAACTTAAAATAATAAAATACATTTTTTGTCTTCTTAATTTAGTTTAGACGATAACTTTGAAACTTGTTTTTGGTAAGACCAGACAACGGGGATAATTAAATTGTGCCTTTGGGTTTGTTTCATTAATTACGTTTTTTTCTCACTTGTCTTTCTAGATGCTTTGCATAACGATTCACATTTCATTTATAGTTTTAGAAAAAAGAAGATTGCTGCCAATTTCTACAGTGGATTCCACACCACAATGAAAGATTTTACGGAACATTTTTTGACTCCTAATCCGCTTTTTTTTTAATCCGTATGCTGGAAATGTAATTAAGTTAAGTATGAATGTATTTTAAATGCTTCAATTTAGTGCTGGAGTAACTAATTAGCAAAATTAATTTTAT
Organism: Octonoba sinensis; assembly: GCA_038502835.1. Lineage (NCBI taxonomy): Eukaryota > Metazoa > Arthropoda > Arachnida > Araneae > Uloboridae > Octonoba > Octonoba sinensis. The sequence goes on from CM076600.1 coordinate 143,760,560, forward strand.
ATTTCTTACAGAATTGGCAAATACAATTTATTTATAGTTAACCATTTATTGATAATTAATACAAGTTCATATTAAGCTGAAGCAAGATGCATAAAAATATAATTATTTATAAGACTTTTACTGAGTAAAAGGAAACATTCTTGTACTTTATTTAAACATTAATAATTTGTTTACATTTAATGAAATTTGAAGATTTTTGGTTAAGGAAGACATGCGATAGAAAATACAGAGCATGTTTGTATTACGCAATATTAAAATGTCTTGAAGTAGAGATATTTTAATGCATATCATTGAAAAAGGGAGGGGGAAGGCGTTGAGCCAATAATGAAATGCTGTGACTTTCACCAGCATTTTATAAAACCAATATTGTGATTTTCCCAGCTACGTCATAGGTATGTGCCTGGTCTGCGCGATCAAACTTGCAGTAAAAGTATACTTTTCCTGTAAATTATCAGAAACAAAACAATTAAGCAACTTATCAGCATATTTTATTGTGCACTGTTAAGAATTTCCGTAAGAAAATAGTAATATAACCATTTATTTGATTGTAATTTTACCATATTTCATTACAACAGTTGAATAACCATTAAAAGCTGCTCAAACCGCTGATTGTGAAAAAAATCGTTTATTCTCTGTTCCTCCTAAAGAACGTTCAACTAACCGTAATTTACAAGAGCCACTAGGTCTCGTAGACAATAAGAATCGGGCGTCCATCTTGGTTGTAGAACCTTACCGTTCGTACGTTGTTGTTAAAAAATGAATAAAGATTCATCAGTTCAAATCTGCATGTGTATATAAAAAAGAAGAAGAAAAAAAGTGGCTTAAACAGTGGTTACTAAATAAAAGCATACACACGTAAATCAAAAATTGGAGACATCGGATTTCCGAACTGTTTGCAAATGAGCGAACCCATAATTTGAGCTGCTGAAGCTTGTTTGTATTTAAATTTTTGCAGCAAATAAAATGATTTTCATCAATGTACAGTAAAATTAGACCAAAAATGACTTTGGCTCCAATAAAAAACTGCAATCTCAATTTTAATGCAATTTGCCTGTTGGAAAAGATGATTTGTTGATAAATAAAGGCCGCTTTGAGTGGTGTAGATTGCCGAATGATTAGAGCGCAAGGTTGGTATACCATACACCCAGGGTTCAATTCCCGCGCGCTTCGTTTACGGTTTCTACGCCTCAAAATGGTTCAAGAACTGTAAAGATTTTGTTTTGAACATTTTTAAATGGTTGTAAAGCCGTAAACTTATCTATTTACGACTTTTTAACCAAGCTGATTGGAAATGGTTAGGTCCCGTAAAGATAGAAAAATGTTCGAAACCGTAAATTTAACGGTAAATTAGATAGACAGACTGCTGCCGGCTAATGAACCGTAATTTCATGATGAAATTTCTAACAGTGTGGAATGAAAACGGTTGAGTGCTTGGGAAGGCTGTATATTGTAACATTTGATTAGTAAAGTTTGTGGCAAATAATCATAAAAAATGAAAGATAAATCTGACTGGAGTTTAAGGAAAAGAGAGGGGGGAAGGCATAAATTAAATGTTTCATCTGTTAAACAATTAAAGTTTACATAACTCGAAAATGAAACTTTAAACATTTTGTAAGTGTTAGCTTTCACAGCTGTCGCTAAGAACAGTGGCGCACCCGCACCGCCAAAAAAGCGACGAAGCCCTTAAGAACGAAGAGCTTTCAAAAAGGCTACCTCCCCCCTGGAAATAATCTCCATAAACTTAGATCAGTCTGTGCCATGCCCCACACCCCTGTCATGAACACTTCTTGTTTTCATCTACTTTCATGGGAAAAAACTTCATTTCGTATGAAGAATCTTCTGAGAAAATCATTGCTTTGGCACAATATAGACATTTCTTGCTCTTCCACCTCCCGCCATAAGCAGTTCTTATTAGCAGAGCAATAACCAATTCAAGATTGACATCATAATTGAAATGAATTATGCGTCAATGCTACGGGTTTACCAGAATGCATTTCCGCAGTTGTGTACATATTGTGTTGAGTTCATATGGACTTCCAATTTACTGAAAAATGATTACTAAAAAAGAGCTTGATGCATATTATCATTAACAGTTTCAATTGAATGTCAAAGAAACAGTCCTGCGAGAGCAAACATTTCTAAAGTAAAATCAATAAGAAATGAAAACTTTCTCTGCTGATGGTTGCTTCATTGTTTAAAAATGATTATCATGATTGTACATTCAACAATCTTTTGACACACATAATTAATTTTTTCTAACAAAACCAGATGAGAGATATAGAATAATTGCATCATCAAAATTTTTATTGTACACAAACCAAAAAGAAAAGAATTTCTAGCAACATAAAAAAATATAATTTGCCTATCGGGCTGTTACGAATATACTTCAATTACTTAATTATGCACTAAGAAATCCAAAAGTATTGGCAATCTATCTGCAAAATGAGAGCATGCTTACCTAATACAACGACATCAGCACTAGCGGAACAGGATCCAACGGTATTTGTTAACGTTAATGTCAATTTCCCGCCATCTGCTCTTTCGGCATCTTTTATGGTCAAAATAGTGTTTCTGGCTGATTTATCAATAGAAATTCTGAAAAAGTATTCAAAATATTTCCGGTAAGAAAAAGTGAACCCTTCTTTTTCATTTATAGCTAAAATTCCTACAAAAGCAAAGTGTATTGCAAAAAGTATATAAATTATTTTTTTTAAAAATGAGTATAAAATATATTTTTGCCCTTGAAAAGATTTCACAAAGCCTAAACTGCTCTTTTAAGAACAATCAACAAAAACTGTTTATTTAAAAGAAGAAAAAGCAAGTGTTCAATAATTTGCTGAAAGTGATAAATCACATAACCTAAATACAATACACAATTGGATGTTACCTTAATTCGCAACATTATTTGAGATAATGAAGAGAAGAAAATGCAGGGAAATTGTGTTGGCACATTTAATTCTAAACTGTAAAATTGTCAATCGTATAAATTAAAAAAAAAATACTGGTTTAATTCAAAATTGTCCTTCTTCTTGAGAATACCGACTTCGATTGTGAGTGATATCATCACATTTTAAGAATCAGCGTATAGCTCTTATAAAAGAGAACAAAACATAAAATGTTTTCATGTTTATTACCTCTTAGATCCACTTATTTCTGTGCCATTTATGTCCCATTTTATGTCCGGCGGTGGTTCACCTCCAATATTGATGTCATACTTAATAACCTGACCTTTTTTGACGACAATATTCTTCATATCATCTCCAATAATAAAAGGTTTAACTGCAATAGATAATATGTTACATAAAGGATAACGGCATTTTAAAAGGACAACGCACAAAAATTACAAAAGTATGTGCCAAACATGATTTAATTTCATGCTGTAAGAAATAATGTACAAAATTAAATATATATATATATATATATGGTGTGTGTGTATTTACAATGTATCATTGAATAACTACACGTTTCCGTAATGGAATAGTAACCAGTTAATTGTGCAAGCATGAATAATTCTAAGTCAAACTTTTGTTTGACTTAGAATGAGTTCAGAAAATCACGCTAAGTACAAAAACAAGATTGAAAGTGTTTATTAAAAAATATTGTAAGGAATGAATTGCAAGTAATGATTCCGCTTTCTTCAAAAAAAATTATATTTTTGCCTGAGCAAATATTAATTTTGATTACTTAAATTATATTTGTATGCTTTAAACTGCTTAACATTTAGATTTTTTAAACAATTTGTACCTTTATATATATATATATACATAAATATATATTTAGAAGACTAAATTCGTTTCTCTTTCTTCAGGGTGGGTAGAATACCAAGAATGGAATGCATTTAACAATCTGTATGATGCAACTTACCAAATCGGGCTTTGACAATGATGGGTTTCGTGGGATCACTAGGCTCTCCTGCTCCTGCTTTATTGACAGCTTTAATTCTGAACTCATACTGTACACCTTCCTTCAATCCTTCCACCTTTCCTTTCAAAGCAGTGGCTGGCAATTCCTGAAACAATTGCACGTTTTATGCCTCAGACACTTAAAATTGACTCCCAAGAAATAAAATCTATGTGAATTCTTTTCAAAAATCCAGTTAATAGTGTTTTCAGACTTATAGTGCAACAGCAAATTGTGAAAAGAATGGAAATGTTTTTGATTATATACAGCATTGAAAAAAGCTGAAAAAAAAGCCTTAAATTTCACACAATAGTCTACGTGCTATGTACATTTATTCTATGCATTTTCGTAGAAAAACTGCGTAAATTTACAAAGAATTTCTTTTAAAACCGACGATTTCCTCTGCACGTTTTTGGTTTAAATTAGATTTAACATGCAGAGTTTTCCACAAACTTTGCCAAACTTTCAGAGAACTTGACAGCATACAAAAGAAACCTCATGCTGAAAATTGAAATATATGCACTTAATACTTGATAAATTATGAGCTATTAAGGAATTCATTTTTTACTGCGCATGCACAAAAGACATAAATGTTTAACTTTCATAATTTAATTCCAAATATGCATGACAACTTCTACTTAAAAATGTTCCATTTTAATATCATGAAAATGCAGTACGATATCGGAGATGTATAATTTGTTGTATTTTAATGAGTCTCAAAAATTATTATTCATTCACATCCATTGCAGTTGATGTGTGTCTATGAATTTATGGTAAAAACTACTTGGAAAAGTAGGAACAAACACATAAATTCACAGACATGGTCTGTGGAAATATTATTCGTCAAATTGTGCAATTACATCTTTTTTACGAAGCAGTATGGTCAAAAGCATGTTCTTCTTTTTTCTATTTATTGTTGAACCTCTAAATCAGGTATTCTCAAAGTGTTCCATATGGACCTTCAGGGGTTTATTGCGACCTGCACGAGTGTCCACGTCAGCGAAAGAAGAAGTGGGGGGCGCATGAGATGAAAATAGGGGTCTATGAGACTGGATCTTATTAAAGTAAGATGTCATCAATTTTTTAGACAAGATGCATTTAACAGAAATTTATCCTACGTCACTTTTTTTATATAAAAATCATATAAATTTACAAGAACTACCTAACAATAGTTCTTAATTTTGTCTTAAATTGCATTTCGCAACTTACACGTGGCATTTTTCTCCATCTTTCTGCTGTTGTGGAACTTCTTGGGGAAAACTTTACGTTCCGTTTTACTCTGTTTTGGAACTTTAAAATAAAAATGTTTCACTACTAGTTGACTTCTTTTAGAATGATCCATTAGGAAGGGGTGCACGAAAAACAGAAAGGAATGACAAGGGGTCCGCGGGATAAAGTTTGGGAACATATACTGTAAATTCACGAGTGCATGAATTTTTACTAGAAAGTGCAAACATTTTTTGTAAAGAAAAACATTGCCAAATACGTAAAAACAGAACTTTACATCAGAGTGAGTATTAAACGCTTTATTACGATAAATCTGAAGTAGGTCTAATGAATGGTCAGGGACGATATTCTATTGAATTGAGTAAGAAGGTACTTACTGCCCCTTTAGACCACTCCTTTGAGAATTTGTCTTTGTATTCAATGACATATCCGGATATAGGAGATCCTCCATCCTTTTCTGGAGCAGTCCATTGTAACTCCACCATATCCAAGTCCCAATCTGTGACTTCCACATTTCCGGGCTTGGAAGGCTCATCTAGAAAAAAAATCTCATTAGTTAGTGATGAAACCGAAAACGTTGACAGCATGAACTCTAATTTATCACAAACGAAGCTGATAATATGCTGTTATCAAGTAACAATTGGAAGTTAGATTGAATGCTTACCACGACTTATTAATATATTACATTTTCCTGCTCATAACATCAACCTAAAATAAAAAATTCTCTACTTTTTTTAATACATAATCTGCTTCCTTCTAAATAAATCTCGTATTTGCCACTTATTTCAGAGGTGTTTTCATTATTGGAAGTAATTTTTATTTAACACGCGTTTCGTATTTTCTTCAATCAATCATAAATTTCTTTATTTACGCAAATTTTTACGTTTACGGATAACCGACTTCAAAGTGTCACTTTCTCATTAAAAATTGTTCCTTGTCATTTTTTGGATCTGTCCCTAGTACAGAAATTCTGTCGAAAAATTTATTGGAAGAAGAGATTTTAAAGCAAATCTAAGACGATAAGTGAGGAAGCTCACACAAAAATCCTCCACAACGAATAAAATATGAAACATGAAAATGGTGCCAGATTAACAAAGAAAAAAAAAAAAAAAACAACTACAAAAAATCTGCTTGAAGAGATGACCACTTTAAAAAATAAGATGACTTGTTTTGTTTTTTGAGCAAAGGCCCGATAATCATTCGGCAGACCAGATTATGATCAATATTATATACGTTTGTAGGATACAGGAGAATAATACGGTTATAGATACAGAAGATTCATCTTTGAGTATTAGAAATAAATCTAATTACTATTTCTTACCGTAAGGATCCTTGGCGATGATAGGTTTAGCACAAGCTAGCGGATCCGAAGCGCCCTTCTTGTTGACTGCCCTCACCCGGAATTTGTATTCCTTCTTATTGACGAGTCCAGTCACGTTGAAATCGGTCGTCTCCGTCGTTCCGATTTCAACCCACCCTCCTCTGGATCCCGTATCCTGCATTTCGACCATGTAGTGGCTCAGTGGCATGCCTCCAGTGTCCAAGGGAGGCTTCCAAGATAGTTTACAGCGGTCTCGGAATATTTCAGTCACATCCAAGGGACCTTGCGGTGGTTGCGGAACATCTGAAAAAAATTATTAAAAAAGAAGGATACGTTAAAAGGTTCTCTCTCTACAGAAAGACTGATGTCAAATCGAAGAACAGGCTTCCCCAAAACGAACACTAGTCTGGTAACATACCATAAGTAAAGTTTTTCAAATTTGATTTGGAAAGCTGTGCTGGCGAATTTATAAAACATTATTTTGAAAGAATATTTTATGTATTACAACTGGGAACAAAAAGTGCAAAAGGCAAAGATAAGGCAAGTGTTTCAATTTGATAAAGGCAGAATAATAATATAAAATTTCTCAAAAAATATACATTCCTTTTCACTGCGTTTATTATTAATTCAGTTTTCGTCTTATAAATTAATTTCACACGTTAAAAAATATAAAAATGCTCAAAATTTTTCTATAATGGCAAGGGTTGCAAAGCTATATGTTTCTACAAGACGAAAAAAAAATTTCGTTAAGAAACTTTTTCTATTGATTAAATTTTACCATTTCAGTCAAACTTGAGCATTTTCTTTTAAAATGGCTGGAGAAATTCAGGTGACTGATGTAGATTTCTCCTCTACTTGAATAGCATAAGCTTTTATAGTTCGATTTCAGTCACAGATTTATTTTAGTTTATTTTTCGAAGCACCGCAATCTTTCCAAGGAAAAAGGGTTAAAAACATTCCTAATTTATTTTAAAAAGGTTCAACAAATTTCAGCTTACCTAAGAAGTTGAAATTCAATTTCATCTTGTCCTCCCCAGTTGCATTCGTGAGGCAGAGTTCATAATCCCCGCTGGCTTCTCTTGGCGGTTTTCTGAAGATGATGACGACTTTGTCGTTTCTTACGGCGACTTCGATGTCCTTTCCCATGACAACAGGTTTGCCATTCCTCATCAGTTTTGCAGCGATGTCCGACACTTTAGTTCCAGGAACTGCAAAGAACCATCATTCATAATATTTAATTTCAATGACAATTTTTGGACTGAATGTAGTTCAGCAAATGATAGACGTCATCTCAATAACAGCGCAAATTTCCCAGAATCCAAAATATTCTCAAATACCCAAACATAAATTAAAAGCAACAGTTTTTGTTTTGAAGCAAGTTGAGCTTTGCCACTATTTCAAGAGGGTTTTCATAGTTATATAAGATTTGGGATTGGGTTTCATTTAAAATGCGATGGAAAACTGAATCGTACTTTTACTCGTTTAGGCATTTTTTTGAATATGCTGAAGAAATTGAAATAGAAAAACTCAGCTTTTGATTCTAATCCCGGCAATTTAACTTAAAACTACACATAAGTTTCTATCACGCTGAGGGAAAGGTGTCGCGTATGATCTATTGATTTCGATGATACTAATGATGCGTTTTATAGTTTTACTTTTAAGAAACGATAAAATTAGTTTTCAGTGAACTCGGGACTTAGGGATGTAATTGTTAAGAATGAAAACGTTAAAAAACTCATTTCAAAATTTTAGAATATTAGATTTATGCCAGTCGCATTCTCTTAGAAAACAGGATACAACAACCAGTGTACAGTTTCCGTGCTTTGTTAGATTTGTATGAACATATTTGATGTAAAACAAAAAGATTAGACACTTGTATACTTATCTAAACTTGCCTTGTAATAATAAATTGTAATAGAAAATCTTTACAAAAGTAAATGTTACTGTATATATATGCATATATATATTGTAGCCCTTATGACTTTTTTTTTCCCTTCTTAACATTAGATTTATTCTTCCTTTCACACTTTATGCAAGCTGTGTTAGCCTACTTTCCCATAAAAGTAAAAATAAATAAATAAATAAAGCATGAAAGAAGGCTTAATGTATCGTAAAAATATCGTTAAAAATAAAGAAAAGTAAAAAAAAAAAGTGAAGTAATTAAATAAAGATTGGAAAATAAAAAGTTTGAAAGTAGGGTTTTGAGATGGGGAAAATGTGTGTCTGTCGGTCTGTCTCCCCCCCCCCCCCCTAATATTTTTTGAACGAACAGTCCGATTCGAAAAATTCTTTTTGCATTCGAAAGATCTCGGCGACGACATCTCATTTCCATATGTTACTTTTTGATTTGAACAATTTTCTGTTCAATTTTGAACAGTTCAAAAAATTTTAACAATAGCGCCTATGGGCAAAAGTGTAGCAAACTATGTAACTCTGGGCAAAAGATCCAAGTTCCTATGAGCAAGCTTATTGGAAGAAGGTCTCGATGTGAAATATTGACTTGAACAACTTTTGTTCATGTTTGAACAGTTCAAAAAAATTAACATTAGCGACTACGGGGAAATTTCAATCCCATATAAATCCTGATCTAACCGACTGATTTTCTTGCAACAAACTTTATCGGAAAAATATTACTCTGTATAACAAGTACAGATACGAAGTTTAACAAGAACTGAACTAGCCTATTTTTCTATGAAATTTTTTGATCGGGATTTTTAAGGATATTTCTCAATGAATAAAGGAAAGAATGAATGAATGAATGAATAATTGAGTGAAAGAAGGAATGACTGAATGAATAATTGAATGAAAGAAGGAATGATTGAATGAATGAATAAATGAGTGAATAAATGATAAACAAATTAATGAGTGAATGAATGAAAAAAGTAATAAATGAGTGAATAAATACCAGAATGAGTAAATGAATGAATAAATACGTGAATGAATAAATGAAAGATTGAACGAGTGAGGGAATGAATATGTCCGTTGAAAAGGTATATTTGAAGTAATTAAGAACTAAAGCTAAATGAGAAAGAGAGAGAAAGATATAGCTAGATTATAAATTTGAAGTTGGTGTATACGGAAAAGTAGGCTCGTATAGTTCTAGACGGAACTTCTTGTTTAATGTTAATATTCTAAAAAGAATATTTCGTAATTTTCCTCAATGTCTTTTCTTACCAGTAAATTATTAACTACGTATTATGGGATTTTTGTTTTGGTGACCTTTCACCATTGTGTTTTTTTATAAGTAAAATAAATAACATTACTGAGCAAAAAATTCAGTTATAATTCTAACAAGTGCACCCTATACAGGATTAAGGCTTTCATTGCAATGGGAAAATCCCAAATAAAAGAGAAACGTAAAAAAAAATTAATTATTTAAATATTTTTTTTGTGTTGTCAACTACTTAGGATTACTATTCGTTACCACATAGTAAGGGAGAAGTGTTCCCGCACGACGAGGGGATAGTCATCGGACCCTCGAGCCCTGGTCCGCTGGGTAATGGATAACACTCCTAGCGGATAGGCCATACGGGACAATCTCAACTGCTTGTGCGCTTACCCTAAATTGTATTCCCTATTATTCTGGTTATAGTCATCAATTCTGAATTCTGGACAGGTTATTTCTTGTTCAGATTAACAAGTCCCTTACTAGAATTTGTCTTAAAGAGTTTGTCATCTTTTATGTTATAAACTTTCTTACCTGTGAAAGGAATTTCAGCAGTTAAAGGTTTGTTAGCATCGCCTGCGAATTCAGTTTTGTCTCTGCTTATTTTGGGAGGCTTTTCACCTAAAAAATAAAAATTACTCTCAGTAAATGCTTAGTGTGATAATTTCAAAATTCAAACATAAGTTAGTTATTGACGACTTACCTTCGCCAACAGCCAACCTGCCACTGGAGGACAGTTCTTTACTTCTACACTCATATTCACCAGCGTCATCAATTTGACAGCTGGTGATAATTAATTGATGCCTGCCATCACCCAAAGATTTTATGGAAATGCTGAAATAAATGATTCATTATCAAAAACGTGTGTTGAAAACGCAAAATGTTCACTTTTTACATAGTTGCCAAGTGAGTATAAGCACACTTAAACGTTGCTGTACAGTCCTCTGATAAACAAAAACTAGTTTGTGAGTGGTCAACAGTAAGCAAAGACAGAAACCAAACACATTCTAGCGGTTGTCAAAGAAAACCCTAGTGTAACAGTTTCTATTAATATGCTTATCTCCATTAACAAAAATATTGATTTTCTAAACTCAGTAATCAATAGGTTTATAGCCAATGATATAATTTCAGGGACTAAATGGATATCAAAAGTTTATGTTCAGATGGTAATACGTCAACGAATAAGATAACTAAATTTGAAGAACCGCATAATCTAACTTATAATCAATAGCTGCTTTGGATTCCATATTTTTGCACATCGTACACAAATCTTTATCAAAGATAAAAGAAAGTAAAAGGTGTACAATAATCTTTATTAATTAAAGCAAACATCTATTGCTATTGCTAAAAAGATGGGTAACAATAAAAAGAGTTGAAAAGAGCTTATTTTGTTTATTTTGGACACCAGTGAAGAGTAGATGGAGAGGAAATTGAGAAAAGCATAGCTGGAAAACATATCAACTTACAAATTGCTGAAATCTAATACTGAAAGTAAAAAGGCCTGACTGAACATTTTTTTAATACATTGTGGTAGGTCCCCATCAAGGGCAGTAAAGATGGAGAAGAAGAAGGCCATTTTTGGATTATCAGATTTTGCACACGCTAGTTCTATATGTAGTCAAATATTTTTCGTGGAGAAGAGAAAGTGGAAGATGACAACAATATCTGATGGTATGGCTCTCAAAAAAGTAAAAGTAAGTATGGCTCTTTAAAAAGTTAAGTAAGGATAAAAATCAGAACTTATTAGCTACTTCAAAAATAATGAATATTTAAATTACTTGTTGCTAGGTTTAATGGGTTGTCCATCCTTGAACCATTCTGCTGGAGCTTTCTTATCCATCAATTCCACCTCCAAGATAACTTGGTCACGCTCCACCACAGACATATCCTTGAGTTTTTTGACGAATCTATTCGAAGCTAAATACAAAGAAAAATAGAAAATGAGTAAATGCAAAAGAAATCAAACGAAAGAATTAAATTTCGATTGACATTAGCTACATGGTGGCTCTTAAAAAGATAGGGAAAATCAGTTAAAGTAAAATTAAGTCCAATGGACATACTCTTGTTTACGATTAAAATATTAAAATACTTCACTCCATGAAACCAAGTTAAAATTTCAGTTTTAAGAAAATATTACAAAAATATGTCATGTCAAAGTAGAGTTATATTTTCGTAAAAAGGTTTAGCTGAAGTTTTTAATTTCATAAAATTATAAAGCATCAAAAAACCCTTTTTTTCATCTTTCGTTGTCTGTTATTTCATGAAATTTGTAAGCTTTTTCTTACAACGCAACGGTTATAGCTTTTTTTGATAATATCTTAACTTCTTATATTTAGTTAAACATGGATATAAAAAACAACTAAATAACTTTTTTTCTTAAAAGATCTAAAGAGCACTAATTAGATTAAGGCGCATGTGCACACTTGAAATTGCCAAAACCTGTTGAAATATCGATTTCCTCTTTTTATTATTATTAGTTGAAAATATTCTTCATTTCTTTAACTTAGGCATTGTAATTCACAAGAAAACTTATTTTTAAAACTTTAAACTCAGTATCTGAAGGAATCAATGCATAAGTTTGATAAAACATAACAATATTTTTTAAGACAGTATGATCTACAAATTAATTACAATGATTTGGCTGTTTTTTTAGGTTTCAAGGTTTTCTTTTTTTAGGTGATTTTTCTTAAGGCCAATTTTCTCCAAAACATCCAGATTTCTAGGCCTTCTTTGTAGAAAAAAAAAAACTATTTGTCTCAGAAGCAAAGAGTAAAAGCCAAAACAGTATTCCTGTAGTTATTGCATAAAATTAATTCTCTAAACTCATTAGCAATATTGACTAGTTACGTACAAAAAAAATGGAATTTCAAAGCTGTAATTAAAAGCAAAAAAGTAAAAATGTGTTCATAAACCTTAGTGTGAACTTTTAACTAGAACGTTATGCACTTCGTTGTTTCCAGCAAAGTAGTAACTTCCAATGCAATTCTAGGAACAAACATTGAAAAATAAACCTAAAAATACGCAAATCATTCTCCTAGCGAAAATATAATTCTGTAACTAATTGCTGAGTATTTCGGGCTTGGTGAAAATAACTTGATATGCCACTTTGCAGAAACGTTGCATGTAAAGTACTCACGTTCAACGATAAGTTCTCCTGTTGTTGTATCTGCATTAGTTTTGCACGTGTACTCTCCTTCGTCTGCTAGTTTGGCGCTCTTAATGATCAGTCTTCGTTTTCGGCCTTCTTGTGTTATGTCATACCTGGACAAAGGAAAGGAATTCACTGTACCTTGGACATTGTATATGACTAATCCGAAATTATGTTCATACATGAAAGCTTTTCGTGACCAGGTACAATGTATTGCACAGTTTCTTGAAGGAATTTCATTAAAAAGAGAGAAGTAATGGAAAAGAACGCTTTTAATCGATAAAACTAATTTTTGAGGAAACTGCCAACTGTGGTTTTTTTCTTTTTGTCTTTTTTTCCATTGTTGTTTGTTCTCTCATACGAGTATATGCCATTTATCTCTTCTTTTCTACAGAAGATTGCAAGTAGTTTTGGCAGTTGAAATAGGCAGTGATGGGTTATACAAAATCGGCTTTTAAAATATAAAATTGAACTTCCTATCATTTTGATCTTACGAAAATGCCTTATGAACAAAAATGTCATATTTTAGAATTAGCATTATTTTTTTATTCTTAAGATTGAAGCAAAAATTTAAATGCATTTCAAAAGAAAATAATATTTATTAAATAATCTATGTGTGAAATTAAAATTTAAAAATGTCTTTTTGATAGATCGTTTTAGTGTAAAATAAATTACAATTACACATAAATGACAAGAGTACCACAAGCAATAAAACGACAGTAATGCAAATTCGATTTATCAAAAACCGTCAGCCAAGAAATAGAGTTGTTAGAAAATTTAGTACTTTGACGCAAATATTTAGTGGAAGTATTTCGCTCGTTATTATCATTAACATTTTAAATTTTTGAATTGCTAACTCTTCGCAAACTATTATTTTAACTGAGATTTCAGAGATCCCAATTGACATATTGTTGAGTTCTATCACTAAAACTGCTATGACTAAATGTTGTTACATAAAAGAAGCTACAATACAGAAAAGATTTATTGTAGGAAAAACTGTAATTAGAAGTAATATGGTGTTATTAGCAGCATAGTAGTTACCAGTAATTACTGTAGGAGTTATAATTACAGTAACTTACTTCTTATCCTTGCTCTTCACGAGTTCAACACCACCTTTAAACCATTTTACAATCGCATCGTATTCATCAACCTCGCACTCAAGAACAACTTTTTCTTTTTCCATCACTTTCATGCTCTTTAAAGGTCGTGTAAACTCAAACTGTTGCTCTGAAGTAAAAAGAACAAAAAATAGTTATAAAGAATCTGGAAAAAAAGTCAGCTCATAAATTTTTTTAATAGGATACCTGACTTGGAAAGGTATTCAAAATAGTTCTATAATTATCAACTAAATCCACCATACTTATTGCTTTATAAACTTTAAAAAATTCTTAGAATTCTGTTAAATTAAAATATGAAATAACTTTTACATAATTTGTTGCTAACTAATTTTTTTTATTATTAATGAACGTTAAAAATATTTTAAACTTCTTTATTTATTTCAATTAATTTAGGTGAAAATGTGTCGTCACACAGTCAAAAATTACTTAAAAAAATTATGAATATTAATCAGAGTTTCACAAATTGTAAAATTACACATTTTTGAGGGAACTGAAGTGAAGAACTGTAGAAAAGTTCTTTTGAACATGTTATTAGTAACTTAAATAAACTTTATTAAGACAAAACAAAGAGAATAATGCTCATCCTTTGGGGTTTTTTAGTTTTTTTTAAACATTATGGAAAGTGTTCTTAAAAGGATAATCTTTAACAATTTCGTCATTTTAACTACTATACCTTCACATTACTACTTCTTGGATTTTTTCAAGTCTATTGCATCAAAAACATATCGATTTTTTTCCTGTAAAACTGTAGGTTATGGTTTAGAAAAGATGCTTAATGCATCTCTAATTAACTATGAAACTCAACTAATTCATGCTATTAAACCTAGATTTTTAGATGATTTTTTACAGTTTACCTGAAATAATGAGCTTGGTTGTAGTTTTTTCCTCTTCGTTAATTTTGCAAGTATATTCTCCAGAATCATCAAGTCGGCAGTTCTGGATTTTCAGTGTCTTATGCCCAAAGGAGTCCGTTTCTAAAAGGTACCTATCACTGGACTAAAAAAAACCGGGAAAAGCAAGGAGTAAGAACATTAAAACAATAATTTATATTAGAATTATTTCACTCTATGTTCTTTGTCAACATTAGAAGCTAAAAACGCTCAAGGAACATTTTGTACCTAAACTTTTGATTCAAATAAAACGTTTTACAATGACTGAAAAAAAAAAAAAAGGCATTTAATAGATACAAATCAAAATATTGCTTTGTATGTGGCTTTTTTATTTATTTATTTATTCATTCATTCATTTCAACTTTTTAAATTCATGTACCGGTTATATAATATAACGTTTATGTATTATTATGCTAAAATACGATAAATAAAGAGTTTGATTAAATTTCTCTTTCACTATAGCTAAACTTATCAATTACGCCGATTACTTTTCATTTATTCATTTTTAGCAATACGTTTTAAATTTTTCATAAGCTATTCCATGTTAACAAAGTTATACATCATTTTGTATAAGTAACCATATTTTATTAAATACACGATATTGTTTTTACACGAAGGCTATTGTTTTTACTGTATGTTTTCAAGTTTTCTGAAAATTACATTGCACTGGATTGAAAACCCCTACGTGTAAAAGCAACTACGAAACATTTACGATTTTTTAAAAGAAAGCCTCATATTTACATGAATATATGCCTACTGTAATAAAAATTTTCACGTTAAGAAAGCACAAATAAGCAGATATAATGCTTATTTGTGCTTTCTTAACGTGAAAATTTTTATTACAGTTTACTTGTGCACAAAGTTAATTTATTATTTTATATGCCTACTCTCATATAAAAATAAGGAAATACAGCTAATTTCAAAAGTATAGTAATCATATGATATAGATAAACGCAAATACTGCACTACTCTTTACATAGTAATCGCAAACAATATTTATTTTCTTATATTCGTTACTGGGACATTCGTCTGTAAGACAAAATTTTGGTTGAAATATATAAAACCCTATGGGTTTATCACACCCACATTTCAAGAGAAAACTTGAAAAAATTTCTAAATGTTCTACCTAATATCTAAAACGGCCAGTCATTTATGCAAATATAGTATAAATACAAAGTTTAGCTTATTGCATTTGTTTTCCAAAAGACCTTACCCTGTTTTATCTCTGTTATTCAAACTCTTTAGAAAAACTAATAATTACATACTGCACGCATAAATCATACTACATTTACCACAAATAGAGTATCAACAGGTCTTAATTTCCTTTAAATACATACCTCGATTTGTTTATCTCCTTTGTACCATTTTACAGGTGCTTTTGAAGAATTGCAAGTACATTCCAAGACGGCCTCTTTTGTTGTGTACTGCTCTAATCTGCCAGGTAGTTTCTTGATAATTTTGTACACGGGATCAGGAGCTGCAATTAATAATATCGAAATGGGCAAAATTTCAAAAATGATACATTAAACCTGGATTTTACTTTTTTTTTTTGTGTATTCAAAATTTATAAATTTAAAATTATTCTGATTAGTATGTAAAAAAAAATCCTTCATCTGAGCATGATTTAATAGTGTAATACTATTCATATTCAACACTATTAAGGTTTGCTATTTGCGATAAATATATGCTTTTTTTTGCACGGTCATGAAAAAAATTGCTGACAAAGTGTGTAACAAGCTTTTTCTTACAATTGTAATTTTGTGCAACATTTTTTTAATGTACTGATACTAAGTAAGTTTATGGGTAAGGTATGGAAAGACCTAACTATTCTTTGGGGGAAGGGGTTATGATACATTCTCACCTGAAATATACGAAATTAAAGACATGATTATATACACGAAAAAATACATGATGAAATGAAAATGTGTCTCAAAAAAGATAATTTGATGTTCAAAACGTTTGTATTGAAAACAAGAAGTTTCGTCTAGAACTATACAAGACTACTTTTCCATTTATCAATATCAAATTGATAATATAAATATATATCTCTCTTTCTCCTTTATATTTAGTTTCCAATTACTTCAAATATACCTTTTTCAATGGTTTATACATATTGGTTCACTCATTCATTCAGTCACTAACTCACTCAATTATTCATTCATTCATTCACTCACTCATTTATTCATTTATTAATTCGGAAATATTCTTAAAAATACAGATCGAAAAGTTTCGTGGGAAATAGGCTCGCTTAGTTCTGACTGAACTTCGTATTTTCGTTTTTTACTTTTAAATATTTATTTAATAACTTAACTTATTTTTAACGTATTTCTACGATACATTAAGCTTTCTTTCACTCTTTTTTTACTTTTATGGGAAAGTAGTTTAAAAAAGAGTTATTTTAATTCTGGACCATTTATTTATATGCAATGGTTCTCAATTTTTTTTCTTTCAAAACGTTAATATTTTTATTTTGGTTTCGGCACAAAAGAACATTTTATTTATTTATTTTTTATTATAAAGTTGCTCAGAAAAGATTCACCTCCAAAATGTATTCTTAAGAAGTTCCCTCAGGACCGATTTCAACTGAAAACTAATATCAGAGCGAAATTAAGGTTAAATCAGGATTAATTCTCTGCCTGGAAATGGTGAACTTACCATCCACTTCCAAGAAAGCGGAACTGTTGGCTTCATTTAATTGGATAGTGTACTTGGCTTCGTCATCCATGGTCGGGAAATTGATCTCCAGAACGTGCAGATCTCCTTGGGCTGTAATGTGGTACCGTTTTCCCATGTAGATCTCCTGCTTGTTCTTGAACCACTTGGCCTTGACGTTGCTGCGTGAAAAGACGGCCTCGAAACGAACCTTCTTGTCTCGGCCTTCTTTCACGTGCTGATTTTCCAGCTTCTTGACGAAGAAGTCCGCTTTCTGTGAATAGAAAAGAAAATAAACTAGACAACTTGAATATTCATGCATAATACTGGTGTAATAATTGTTTGTTAGGAAAATTGTCTAATAGCACGGTACGTATAAGTTGAGTGAAGTTAAAAAATTTAGAGAAGGAATGCTTCATTAAATTAGAAGTACGGATCTGTTGATTCACAAAACTACTTTATCGTTTTCAAGAGTTGAATCATAATAAAATATTACTAAACCAAAAATCAAATCCTATGGTAGTAATATTATACAAGACTTAGAAGCACTTAAAAATTTAAACCGCTGTTGAACCAGATAATTTAATAGACAGCAAAACCTAGATAAAACAACTATTGTAGAATAAAAGAATTACGTGTTTGTATAAAGAAAAATATGTTACTTCTATATCACGATAAAACATAAGGATTTCATGACACTACTTCATCAGTAGTAAGGGAAATAAGAGCAATAATATTTATTTGTATTTTAATCTGATTTATAAATTTAAATAGTATAAAATAAGAATTAAAATTATGTTTTAGGTATAATAGTCTGTAAGTACACAAAAATAGCACGTAGTTAAATGCTACTTTTTTTAAAGTGACAATATGCAATGGTATAGTTCGAATGTTTATTTCAGAAAGTTAAGAGCTTTCTATTTATTTTAACGCTCTCGCCTTTTTGGCGAAAGCAAAATGTCTCTAAGAACCGAAGTTCAGCAAAGCTGTTTTTTAAATAGCGAAAGAGATTCCATCTTTTCTTCCTCCTTAACAACCCTGCCATTTTAGACTAGATTTTTTTTCATTTTAATGAATTTAATATTTAAAACTAGTCTTAACTACAGTTTTACACTGGTATTCCTCCTCTGACCAAACTGTGATGAAGAAGTCATTCAAAAGATTTTCAATATTTATCAAAGTTCTTATCCGACCCGTTACAGTCGAAAATTCAACAGAAAGAAGAAAGTATGATGAAAAAAAAGTAAAGAATGTTTCAAGAAATTCCCTTCAATATCATTTTACAAATCGAAATTCCATTCTTACTTTCAAATCCCCAATGGACGGTCTTCTCTCTTGTTCCCCAGGTTTCAGTCCTCCCCAGTCGGGATCCTGATCTCCGCGTCCCCACTTAGCATACTGCCTGCCAGAAACGGAGAAAACTACAGATTAAAACAATATTTTCTTCAAATAATTTAGTGTCACAAAAGTCATTTCTGTGATAAAATTAACATAAAGCAAATTTACTGAAAAGATTTATAAAGTATTACAAAAACGCATCATTTCCATTATTACTTAATTAAACAATAGTTTCGTTTCATTCTGAACAAAATGAGTAGATTTCGCTTGATACGAAAATATTAAATTTTGTACAAAATTTTGATGAAAGTTGTATTCAGTACAAGACATTCCTCTTTAGATGTAAAGTTTAAAGTTATTAATACTGTGACTGAGGTTTTAAAAAATGTAAATAAGCTGGTAATATTAGCTGTAGTAAGAATGTTGCTGCTTTATGTTTAGCCTTACATGGCTCCAGCTTTTTACTAAAGAATAGTATCATTAATAATAACAGAATGATTATTTTTTAATCCTAGAAAGTTTGAAAGAATCAGTTTCATGTTTGATATTAGCCATGAAAGACAATGTACTTCAAAATGAAATCAACAGTTACTTTTGATTCGTTTTCTAAACTCTTTTTTTTTAATCTAAAAATTGCGTTATTAAGAAAGTTTTTCAGAAGCATCTTGTTTCGTTGTTCGCATTTCAATGTTCGCCCTTCGTAGTGAATTTAAAGCACGCAATACTGTACAAATGTTGCAGTAAGTGAAAAACCATTATTTTCCATCGTATAAAATTAATGCACCTTTTCTCGAGTTCTTAAATGTACTATTGTTTTTTTTTTTTAGTTTAAAGCCCCAGAAGAATCGTAATAAATTAACAAAATTGTCATAAAATTTTTAACAGCAACCTTATAATAGCAGGTGTTACGGAATATTCGACTCCAGGAGAGGGCGCTGTAACAGCACCCTATAAAAAGAACTGAAATTTACTTTTCGTTGCTTTTTGTATGGCAGGCGGGAGCAATAGAATTTTGGAATGTTAAGTTATGGAAGTGTTTTTGTGTTAAATTGTATATATGTAAATAAATGAAATTAAGTTTTAACTGAAAGACTCGTCATTGGAAATAGCTACTGGAACCATTGAACTTCCGCCACAACAGGTGTGTGATTTACCACCAAAGTTACCAAGCAAAATTAACATAAAGTTTCAAATTTTTCTAGTCATATTCAAAACACTAATGTTCGACTAAAACAGAAATAAATAAGTAAAGGCTAGTGTAGCAGGAAATCACGGTTCGATTTTAACATCATGAACGACAGTAATTAAGTCTAATAAAGTTTTTTGTCAGGTGCTAAACAATTCAGACTCTAAACAATAATAATACAATAAGTTATGTATAAGTCAAATGAGTATTTTATATATTTATTTCATGAAAACTGCATACGAAATGATAAGAAAATGCGTTATTACCTTCTCTTCAACATGGATCTAAAATCCATTCCACTTTCATCTGGAAAACAAAAATGAAAATCACTTTTACAAAAATAACACTATAGGGTAAAAGTTAGTTCATGAATATCATCAATTATTAACATTCCCCGTAGCAAAAGTTGTGAAGAGCAACTTGTGAGAAAGAAATGCCATCGCAAGTAGTACTGCTTACGAGCACGATAAAATGGCAACACTTGCTTCGGATAGTACTCGATGTCAAACGAAGTATGTGGCATTGAATTGAGTGTAAACAGCGAATATTTTTAACTCCTTGAAAATGTTGCATTCCAAACTATTTATTGCATTATATTTTTGCAAAGAAAACCACATCAAAAACTTTCCGTTCACTTCTGGACATTTACATTGAGCATGCTCCATCGAACACAACTTGCAAGGAATGATTTCGACAACTCAAAAATGATGATATTGGCATTAGAGACAAAGAACATGGATAACTATCCAAAAATTTGAAGTTGCTTTATGAGTAACTGAAACTACTAAAAGCTAGTACTAGCGATGTTTTTTGCGTCGACAATTAATGCGTTTGAAGTGAGCTACAGAAGAAAAATGACCAGAAGAGTAAATACTCACAAGAAGTTCGTTTTGAAACATTACAGCGCTAGACCACATGCTGCAAACGTCGTTAAAACATATTAGAATTCCAAGTTCTACACCACCCGCCATATTCACCAGACATAGCTCCATGGAATTACTACTTGTGTTCCGAACGGTTCACACAGACCTTACGGGGGATCATTTCGCTTTTCACGAAAGTATAAAAATTAGACTTAATGATTGATCAGCTCAAAGACCAGGACTTTTTTATGCAAAGAATTCGTAAATTGCCTGAATGATGGGCGAAGGTAGTAGTTGCAGATGTAGCCTACTTTCAAAACAAAGTTCGTCATTTTCTAAACAAACTAATGCGTTTATTTCACCAAAAAAAAGAAAGAGCGTAATCCTATTTACTCACATATAATACGAACTAAACTTTCTTTCGTGCAATTAATAGCGATTTGTCAAATATGTTTCGTATTCTCTACCTGGAGGCTAATGGGACAAAAGACTTTCAGCAAAAAAAGATTATTTCAGTGGAACATTTTCGTAACACAAAATGGGATTAGTGATAATACTTCTTTGGACAACAACAGATCAGCTAAAGCGGTTTATACTCCAGGCAGAGATCATAATTAATGTTTTTGGCCACATCAAAGTAAGTATTGCTTTTTACGTTTATTTGCTTCTGTTAAGTCTTTAAGATACTTTTGGTTAATGAAAAAGTACTCAAAATAGCAAATAGTTCCTACATTATAGTAATATAAGTCAAGTATTGTGAGAATGAACAAATGGTTTCGAAGGTTGTACTTCTAAATTAATTTAACATTTCCAGCATTGCAACTGCACTCGAAGGAAACCTACCAGACACAAACAAGCTGATTTCGATGCTGTCTTCCCCGAGTTTATTGTAGGCTACAATCTTGTATCGGTCTTCGTCGGCGGACTTGGCTTTTCGTATACAGAAGTACACAGAGTTCGTTTGTCCATCCGTGACTATCTTGTAACGACCTCCCTCGAAGATCTCCGATTCTCCCTTGTAGAAACGGAATTCGGGAGCTGGATTTCCTTCCACCTGGACGCTCAAGTACGCTGTTGCACCTAGTAAAAGCAAAGTAATAATCCTGAGACAAAAATGGTACGTAAATTGTTTCAATAAAATGATTTTGAACGTAAAGAGGTGTGAAAATTATTAGACCGCGCTTTAGCAGACTTTGAAGGAAAAGGTGCTTCTATTGTCAGTTTACCAAGGAGGATTTGGTGACTGTGCAAAAGTTGAGGGGGAGTAGCTTAAAGCAAACAGCTACTATCTTCGATTACGGGAGTGTGTACTGTAATTTTTCCAAGTGAAATATATTCATCAAAAAAGGACTTCAATAAATTTTAATCATTAACCGACTTCACAAAGGAAGGAGGTTATACATTCATATTGTATGTATGTCTTTTTTTTTTTGTTTGTCCACTCATAACTTCTTACCGGATGAACCGATTTTCATGAATTTTTTTTTAATCGATCGAGGGTGGTTTCCCATAGGTCCCATACCTTGCTTTGACCATATTCGATAATTAGAAAAAAAATTATAGGCTGAAATGTGGTCATTTTTTGCTTTTACATCCATAACTTTTGACTAAAGGAACCGATTTTGTTTATTTTTTCTTTGATCGATAGAGGGTCGTCTAACTGAAATATCGCACATCAGCTTGACTACATCTGTTTTTAGAAAAAACGTTATGGGTATAAAATAAATATTTTTTCATTTTAATTGGAAAGGCTAGGCTCGATTTTCCTTTGTTGGGAAAGTTGTTAATAAAAATGAAACTCATTGTTAAAAAAGAGTTTGTTGCCTCTAATATGTAATATTAAAAGCAATTATAACAATGAATAGACTGAAGGCATCTCTGAAGAAGAAATTAAATCCAATCAGTTTGCTTGCTCGCTCTAGTGACCCTTTAAAATCGATTTTAAAACGAAACTTATCTTACAAACGGTTAGTTTTTAGTGTCATTCCCTCAAAGGTTTCCATTTTGATATGTATGTTTTAAAAATAGAGTATTTATTTAAAAATGTATTTGCACTAAAAAGAATAAAATAAAATAATTTATGTAAAAAAAAATAGAACCGGCTTCAAGCTATAAATTGCGCTAAAAAGTAAAAAATAATATTAGGTACAATCCGTGTCGATTCAGGCAGGGGGGTACCTTCATAGTCTCAGAAGTTTTTGAATTTCACATATGTTAAAATATAGAACTATGTGAGTTACAGGTATGTTTTTGTTTTGCTCAAAAAAAATTCCTGGCCCGAGATACAGGCCGCCAAAGATGGCGCCTTCGGCGCTATTTTTCACTTGCGATTTTCGACAAAAACTTTCAAGTGCTCTATTTCCTGAACGGTGCAAGACATTTTGATGCGGTTTTCTTTATTTGAAAGAAAACTATATTCTGTTTAAGATAAAAGGCTAAATTTTAAAATATCTATTTAACTTTTTTTGCTGCAGCCTTTTGAAATTTAAAAAAAAAATCTTTTATATTTTTTTTTTCTCAAAAAAGCCAATCTCAAAATTTTTTATTTTTTTACTGTTGGTTAATACCATTAAGTACTACATTCCCTGAAAAGGAGAGCTTCCACTTTTGCGTTTAACAGTTTTTACAAGCAATTTAAGATTTTGCCATATATTGCATCAGTTTTGTTAACAACATAGTCATATATTGGTCTCATTAAGTCAAAATTACATTAATTTGATTTTTTTGACATGGCATTTAATTCTTAAACAATTATATTATAGCGAAAAAATCATGACTATTTTATAATTAAAAAAAAGTTTTTTTTTAATTTAAAACCAGATTGCTTAGCATAACCATAGACGTAACTTAAGATTGACATTCTGAGTAAAATGCAATGAATATAATATTTATTTTAGTGAAAATAAGAATTTTACATTGAAAAGCGTATATTTATGTTAAAAATTTAGACAAATAATGCAATACACTGTACTTTCAACCCAATACGCATGTATAAGAGAAATTAATTACTGCACATTTGCCAGGTTGTTAGCAAGTAACGTAAATATATGTATAACAACCATTAAAATTATTTATGTATATCATTTATTCATAATCACAAATTGATTAATAATTAAATTTATTTTTATATAACACATACATTTGCCATCAAGTAATTTGAAAAAGAAAACAAGTTTGGCAGTCTTTTCTACCCCAAGGTTATTTTTTGAGCTTGTTGTGAACAAATGCAAATGTAGAAAACTTTAGTTCAATTGCTGCCGAAATGAGCACCTGAATTATTTTTGGTTCAAATGTTGACATAGACTGCAATTTCTTTTTCAAATTAAATTCCACAAAAAGGAAGTGCACAAATTATGAACTTCAAGCCATACTTCATAGTTCCATAGTTCATTGTTTCCTTTAACCAAGTTTAATTGGCTCTTAAACCGCTTATTTTATATTTTGGGGTTAGAGATTGCTAAAAAAAAGAAAGAAAGGTGTCAATGCATGTTCATATTTTTTTTTAAAAAGTATTGTATAGTTACTTTATCTTGCTGATTTAGGTTGTTTTCTAGCTTTTTCTGAATACTTGTAACAGCTTCGGCTAATTTAGTTATGTTCTTCAAATTATTTAAAGCAGTTAATATTGGTTTTAATTGATTAGGCAGATCCTCAACATTCTGTTCCATTTCCACATTGAAAATATTTTGATATTTATTTCGCTATTAAATTTCGATTTCCTTCTTTAAATACCTGCATAAAAATTAGCCAATTGCTTATGTAACTGTTTATGGAACGATATATAAAATTCCATTGTAGTTGTAAAGGTAAGAGGGAATGAAATTTCGTTACTATCAGGACAACATAATTAATGAAATTATTTTTTCTTGTTTTGAATTGAGAAGATGTTTATTGTCCCCATACCTCAAAACTCATAATGCTGACTGAAATTAGTAATGAATTCTTTAACATTTTGTTTGATTTGATTTTTGTTAGAACTATTGAGGTAAATCAATGATTTTTTTTTTTTAAATCATTTGCTTTAAATTATGTACAGCCTGATAAATATTAGAAATATTTTTTCAAAAAAGAAAAATTAGGAAAGAAAAAAAAAAAGAAAAAACACTAATATTTTACAACCAAAAACATATTAAAGCTTACAATATATGGACATGTTCCAAACATGCCATTTCCCAAAATTATGTCATAAGTTATAGATAAAGCAATTAATGGTGTTTCGTGCATGTGCTTTGTTAAGTTCCTTATGAAAGAAAAGGAAGAAAAATGCAAAGTGATTGAATCCTAAATTGACCCCCCCCCCCCTATAGTAGTATTCCTAATTTTTTTTCTTAACATCAATAGCAAGATATGAAAATCAAATATAAAAAGCTATGTTTTACTGAATAACATATATATTAAATTAACAACTAATAGATTTAAACTCTAGCTAGGAAAAAATGAGAAAATGATATTTAAAAAAAATAAAGGAAATCAATAAATGTTTTAAAGTAGCGGACAATACGATTGCGCAATGTATGTCTATCTCTTTGTCTACTGGTAAATTTCTTTTGTGGGAAGGGGGGATATGTTTCTAATATTTAGTAAGAAAATTAAATTAATTTAATTTTGACTTAATGAGACCAATATATGACTATGTCGTTAACAAAATTGATGAAATATATGGCAAAATCTTAAATTGCTTGTAAAAACTGTTAAACGCAAAAGTGGAAGCTCTCCTTTTCAGGGAATGTAGTACTTAATGGTATTAACCAACAGTAAAAAAATAAAAAATTTTGAGATTGGCTTTTTTGAGAAAAAAAATATAAAAGATTTTTTTAAAAAAATTTCAAAAGGCTGCAGCAAAAAAAGTTAAATAGATATTTTAAAATTTAGCCTTTTATCTTAAACAGAATATAGTTATCTTTCAAATAAAGAAACCGCATCAAAATGTCTTGCACCGTTCAGGAAATAGAGCACTTGAAAGTTTTTGTCGAAAATCGCAAGTGAAAAATTGCGCCGAAGGCGCCATCTTTGGCGGCCTGTATCTTGGGCCAGGAATTTTTTGGAGCAAAACAAAAACATACCTGTAACTCACATAGTTCTATATTTTAACATATGTGAAATTCAAAAACTTCTGAGACTATGAAGGTAAGATTTTATTTTTACCTGCCTGAATTGAAACGGACTATGCCATTATTCTTTAAACAACTTCGATACTTCCTTTAACATAATTTTTGAAGGCGGTGCAAAATTATGATGGATTTTGATGCATGATTCCTTTCGTAACTATGAACCAATTTCAAATATAAATAGCGTAGAGTTTGCAATAGTTTCAGTGTAAAATAACGCATGGTGTAATTATAATTAGACTGTCATAAGTTTGCACCGACGTCAAAAATTATGTTTAAAAGTCATATCGAAGTTGTTTAAAGAATAATATTATTTTTTACTTTTTAGCGCAATTTATAGCTTGAAGTCGGTTCTATTTTTTTTTTTTACAAAAATTATTTTATTTTAATAAAATAATTTGAAAAGCATAAAATGTTTATTTGGTATTGTTTTCACATAAAAATGCTTACTATTATGTAATTATATTTTTTCTTTTGTAGATTTTCAGGTTACAGGAAAGATTAGTTACCTTTAACATAGAAGACTTGCTGTTACAAAGGCTTTGCTTAATGGGGGAAAAAATCACAGGGAGAAATAACTAAAATACTACAAATTTCACGGAAAACTGCAAGACGCATCAGAATAGTTTTTACTGAAAATTATAGGTAAGCCTAATAATTTTTAAACGACTGTATTGTATCTGTTGAGCAATCACTCCATGACAAAGAAATAGTCCACAAAAGGAAAATTTCTGGACACTTCAATGTCATTAATATGAATAGATGATTGATCAAATATTTTAAAAGAAAACTGGGACAAAAACTCGAATTAAAGTTACTTAGACTTTCAACATATGAGATTAACATTTTGTGTCCCTGTAGAACAAATGGGCCTCGTATACACCTATGGAAACGTGTCCTTTAATCAATAGTTACGCACCTTCAACAGCCGTTACATTCTCCTGGTAATCCACTATAGTTGGGGCGCATTCCTCATCTTCTGGGACGGTTCGAAGAGGTGTTGAAGGTTTGTCTATCCTCTCTTCCATTTCAGATACACTGAAATATTTAACACAGTATTTAAGCTCCAAAATACTGAGTAACGCTTATAAAAATGGAAAATTTAGTTTACAAGGCATTATACTTGCGAAAGTAAGCTTGAAACAAGTTTTGTGCCATAAAATTATATTGTGAGGTACTTTAATAAAATGTATGTTATGAATTCATTTAAATAAAAACTTATTTATGTCATGGAAGTGGAGAAATAAATAAAAGTATAGCTAAATATTTTAGTTTTCTAACGTTACACGACTTGCCCTGCAAACAATGGCACAAAATTATACTAAATAGCTGAGTTTTGAGAACTATGTACTAATTTCTGTTTACTTAGAAGTAAAGTCAAAAAGGCGATAGTAAATTCAAAAGCAAACTCAGATTTAAAACAATGAAGTAAAGGATTTGGATATTTAAGTTGAACATCCATTACAAACAAATCTTCCTTACACTTCTATAAATAATAATTTATTATTTTCTCTCTCACACCTCGTTCCCTTTCTCTTTTCTTCTTTTAATTATATTATTTCTAATATCTACGAGCTTTAACTGATTATAGAATGCATATACATATAAAATGGTTTTCATATTTAATGTAGACAATCATACTTGTGCGAAGCAAGTTTACTAACTTAATAAGTAACCCAAATTTTAGAGATTTTTCTTAATTAATCGAACTAAAATGAATGTCAAAATACCGGTACAAAACTGGATCGAATTCAAAGCATACCTAGCTCTTCGCATGTCTGTACTAGTTTTTCTCTTTTGTCTCACTTCCAAAACTTCTCCTGGTCTCAGCTTCTTGACATTTCCTTTATCATCAGTAAGAAGTCCTTTCTAAAAGAAAGAAAACACGTGCTTGGATGTAACTATCATCCATCGAGCTCTTATAATCCTTACTTTGAATTTATGAACTACTCTTAAATCGAATAATGCTATCTTTCTATTAAATTCCAACCTTTTCTATGTTTAAGAATGATTTTTGAATTTTTCGGCACCATAAAACTAATGAAAATTCTTCTGAGCACAGGAACATACTTCACTTCATCGAATGTTAGTTTCAGAAGTTATTTACTCCTAATTAATAATTTGTAGCATACCAAATGGATATTCGTAAGAAATTGACATTTTTACGATTTGGCCTTAAAATTCCTCAAACGTGTAATGATTGAAATTCAATGATAGCGTTATTTAATTATCTTGTTAAAAGATGGAGGAAAAATTCGGATTGAAATCTTAAAAATATCGTGGAGCATGTACAGAAAAGTAATGATTGCTACATTTATGTAATACACTACTATAAAATGACAAGTACAACAACCAAGCTGTGCAAACTTTTCATAATTTGCTCTTCAGGCAAAATTTGTAAACCATCACGAAATTTGCGAAACAAGATAAACGAGCACGATTGCAAAATGAGCTATCTTCCTTTCGAATGAAAAAAATATATAACTGCTAGTTTTAAAAGAACTGTTAACTAGCGTTTTGGATTTTTAACTGTTAGTTTAAAATCCAAAAAGCACTTTCTTCTGTTATTTATCTAAATTTACACAACCAAGTTTTCTACTTCAGGATAGAATGAAGCAAATAAGATAATTAAAAATGACTCCATGCCGTAAAATGCGCACGAATCTAAATTTTTCTAGATAGTGAACAATTGAAGATCAAATTTTACCTAAAAATAGCTTTAGCTACGAATGAACCGAATGAACAATTAGAAGATTTATTTGTGTTAAAAATCCAAAGTTACTTAATAATCTAAATATTCTTTATAATAATATCAAATAAAATACCTCATCAGCAATTAGGGTAATTGACCCTCTCCTTGTAGTGGGAGGTGTAAAAGTCAACAAATTTCCGGAGCCTCTTCTACTGCCAGGACCTGCAGGAGGTTCTAGGGAATTCTTCCTGTGAGCGGGTTCGGGAGTGGCCTCCTTCACAATAGTAACAGGAGACCGCCCAGCTTTCTTGCCTCCTTCGTCTTCTGCTTCAATTTCTGGAACCTCCGCTTTCTTGGATGGGGCCTTTGAAGGTTCCTCCTCCTCCTCTTCATCGGCCTTTCCAGGAACTTTTTTCTTCTTTTTCACAACTTTTTTAACTTCGGCAGTTTTCTTTTCCGGAGCAGCTTCTTCAAATACAGGCTAGGAAAAGAAAAATTATTTTTCAAACTAATTTTCAAGGACAAGAGTGCACTTCAATTTACTGTAAAGAAAATTGAGGTGCTACTGATGTCATTGCAAAGAGTAATGACACGGCGAATCATCCAGTCAGAGGCTTCTTTTTAAATATGTGCTGTTTTTTTTCCTTGAGTATTTTGGATCCTGTTTTTTAGCAAATATGTTTTGTTTTCAATGTCATTAATAATGAAAGAAACGCGGAAGTACAACGTACACCGAGGCAACACTGTACACCTCATTTTACCTTTATGTTTTGAACGTAGCAAAACCTAGTGGATGCTGAAGCCTATCAAGTTTCCCTGTAAACTAGTCCAAGCGATTTTTTGATCAGCTACGTACAGTACGCGTTCGGTCCTAAAAAGTTTTCTCTTTATTTTTTAATTGTTTTACTATTTTTGATCAAAGAATTAGAAGTAAGTGGAAAATTTTTGTGTATTTATTTTGTGTATTAGTGGCTTTTAACCCAATGAAATTTGCATTTCTTTTCCTGTGCTATACATTGTAACAAAAATCTATTGCCAATACAAAATTATGAGCTCCCTGTAAAGCCTCTGCGAAGCTTCATTTCTCCTCTACTTTTACAGAGTGTATAGTTGGATGGCATTATATGCATCGGACAGCCCCAATGCTCGTGGTAATCTCTACATAAGTGCTACTCCAAGTTTTTTTTATTATTATTATTTCATTGCTTATTGAAAAAGAACCCCCCAAAACAATGAAGAGTAGTCTCTGAGAAAGTGTTGTAGGAAAGGAACTAAATTAACCATCAGTCGTACAAATATAACATTAACCTCCATATTTAAGGGGGGGGGGATCAATTTGGCTTGTCTACGCCATTACCTCTCTCCGTTAATCATACGATCATTAATGCGCAAAATATGATTGATATTATAACTAGGGATGTAATGGGTATTCGACCACTATTCGGTATTCGGCCAATTCGGCCCTTTGGCCGAATAGTCATTTCATCAACTAGCCGAATATTCGGCCGGGCCGAATACTGAGTAAAGTCAAATTCGGCCTGGCCGAATATTGATGGACTATTCGGCCGAATAGTTCTACTGCCAGTAGAAATGTAAAAAATAAAGAAATTAGTAGATTTCAAACACTTAAAATTGCATTATAATTATTGCAAAAGAATACATTAGTATACAGTTTTAATAAATAAAAATAATTTAGAAAAAAAAAACTTTTTTTAAACCTTGTTTTAGGCTTGACTGAGCAAAAGAAGATTTCAAAATTGTAATATCGTATTTTATATTTAGCATTTGCTCCCAAAAGTTGGCAATAGTTAATTATGTTTAAAAATATGATAAATTAATTTTGTTATTATTAACAACGTGGAAGTCAGACTTTGTTTGGGTAGACTGATTTATTGTGAATATTGGGTATGAAAGAAATGTGAAAAGCCTAGAATATATCATGAATATTTAGACAGCATAAGTTATTGTGGTTTGTGAAAATAAAAATATATTCCAGCTTAGTGTATTAAATTTTAATAGATCTTTTAAAAATAGGTATCTAAAAAACCCTATAAAATATAAATATTAACTTTTATAACTTTTAAATTATCTTCATAAAACAGTTTTGAGCGAAGTAAAAGTTCACTAAGCAATAGTAGTTCTTTCATTTGAATTAAACAATTAGTAAAACAATGCTAATGCTTACTAGGGATGTAACGAATATTCGGCCACTATTCGGTATTCGGCCTATTCGGCCCTTTGGCCGAATAATGGGTAAGGTCAAATTCGACCTGGCCGAATATTGATGGACTATTCGGCCGAATAGTTCTGCTGCTTTGGAAATGTAAAAAATAAAGATATTAGTAGATTTTAAACATTTAAAATTCTATAATAATTTAATAATTATTGCAAAAGAGTACGTTAGGTTATAGCTATAATAAATAAAACTTTTATTTAGGAAAAAACTACTTTTTTTAAACCTTGTTTCAGGCTTGACTGAGCAAAAACAGATTTTAAAGTTGTAATATTGTATTTTATATTTAGCATTTGCTCCCAAAGCTGATAATAGTTAATTATGATATATGAGAAATTGATTTTGTTATTATTAACAAAATGGAAGTCAGACTTTGTTTATGTAGACTAATTTATTCTAAATATTGGGTAAGAGAGAAATGTGAAAAGTCTAGAATATATAATGAATATTTAGATAGCATAAGTTATTGGGGGTTTTGAAAATAGAAATATATTCCAGTTAATTGTATTAAACTTCAATAGATCTTTTAAAAATAGGCATGTAAAAAACCCCATAAAATAAAAGTATTAACTTTTATAACTTCTAAAATATCTCCATAAAACAGTTTTAAGCAAGGTAAAAGTTCACTAAGCAATAGTAGTTCTTTCATTTGAATTAAATAATTAGTAAAATAATGCTATTGCTTACTACCATAAAATCTGTCACTTCTATTCCACTTGTGGATGAAATTCTTAGTTTTATTACATTCAAAAAAATAGAGAAAATATATTAATTTTGAATAGTTTTAAATTCTTAACAAACAAAATTAAATCATACATCATAGATTGTGCGTACTTGGTGTTTGACTTTGTCAATAATTTCAAATTTGTCAAATACTTTCTACTACAACGATTTTCTAGAAATTTTAATATTCGGCAGCCGAATATTCGGCTTGGTCCTATTCGACCTAGAAGAAAAAGCCGAATATTCGGTTTCGGCCTGGAAGAAGAGGCCGAATATTCGGTAGTAGGCTATTCGGCCAAATCACTATGCGTTACATCCCTAATGCTTACTATCATAAAACCTGTCATTTCTATTCCGCTTGTGGGTGAAATTCTTAATTTTATTACATTCAAAACAATAGAGAAAATAGATTAATTTTAAATAGTTTAAAATTCTTAACAAACAGAATTGAAGTATCCATCATAGATTGTGTGTAATTGGTGTTTAACTTTGTGAATAATTTTAAATTTGACAAATATTTTCTAATACAATAATTTTCTAGAAATTTTAATATTCGGCCGCCGAATATTCGGTATTCGGCTTAAGACATTGGCCGAATATTCGGCTTTTGCCTGGAAGAAATGGCCGAATATTCGATATTCGGCTATTCGGCCAAATCACTATTCGTTACATCCCTAATTATAACACCTTTTAGTTACTGCTTATGCAAAATGAAAATTTAAAAAAATTACAAAAGTGCTATTGCACGATTTGTTTTGCGGGTATGAAAACAAATCAATTTTTTTACAAATATGCTTACGCCGTTGTTCCCTATTTTGGGAAAAGATGTTAAAAACTTCCTACATCCGAAGGTAAGGTAATTTTAACTCTACTTTTAAATCATTTGCATAATGGTGGTGCAATACGGAATAATAAAACAAAAAAGCACATGAGGTGGCGAGAAACATAAGGGTGTTAGTCAAGCGATTGTAATATTTTGAGAAAAGCTGTATTTTGCATTAAGTTTTAACGTTACGGTGTTAAGAAAAAACTAATAGTGCCATCTGTTGATAAATTTTGGAAGTAGTATTCCTTAGTTTACTGATAACAAAGGTATGTGACATCCCAGATTATGCAAATTTTACTTAACTACATTTTTTAAAAAAAATGATTTACAACGGTTACATCAGTATGTTTCTTAACACCTCACATGTTAAAAACACCACACTGAAATTTCATGCATCATAGTAAATACAATATTTCCGTTAAAAAATATAAACAAATTTTTTTCGCCTTACCATTGGTTCTAAAGGTGTGGCTTTTCTTTGCTCAATGTCCTTCAATTCTGGCATTTTCATGCCCGGCTCTATATTAAAATAAAAATATCTGCGATTTAATTGAAAGTTAAGTACTCCTTTTAGTAGAACAATGATTTTAATTAGTCATAGAATGCTGTTTAAATACAAAGTTTGTTCGTCCATATAGGTAAGTCAATTGATTACGAATTATGAACATTCATCATGTACTAAGTCCTACTACTAAGTATTTTACTTTAGTTTTTGTAAAACTAGTTCTCTTGCTGTGTTGACAAGCTCTGGCCGATTTGTCAGAAAAAAACAATGCATAGTTCTAAAAATGAGATGATTCATGCATTGCTATGATAAGGCATTTAACTAAATAAATGCGTGTAAAAATGTAGGCATACGCAATGAACATATGCACAACTATGAACATTACGTTGTTTCAAAAGAAATATTTTACCCTCCACCCTGAAAGTTCTCTTCTTTCTTTTCCTCTTGGCTGGTTATCGATGTTAATATTCATAGTCAGTCTCGAAATGTTTAAAAAAAATAACTTTATTAATGTAACATAAAGTTTTTTTTTTTTTTTTTTTTTTAATATTTCGAATTTGCTACTTGTAAAATTTCAAATGCTGAGAAAATCACTCACTTACCAATAACAAAGAGAGTGGCGGATATTTCATCCTTTCCAAACTGATTAACGGCTTCGCAAGTGTATACGCCACTGAAATCCAGAGTTGTTTTCTGCATGAAGATAGAAG
This sequence comes from Octonoba sinensis, assembly GCA_038502835.1. Taxonomy (NCBI): domain Eukaryota; kingdom Metazoa; phylum Arthropoda; class Arachnida; order Araneae; family Uloboridae; genus Octonoba; species Octonoba sinensis. Next base: position 143,794,166 of record CM076600.1, read on the forward strand.
CTTCTTTACCGTCGAACGTGATCTTGTAATGTCGGGGCTCGTCTATTTTGATCTTGTTTCTGCGATGGGAAAAATGCAGTTTATAATTATCGAAAGGTAATTTCGATGGGAACTATGAATAGATATTGCAGTGGCAAAAGCATATTCGGAATCATTTTACCACTGTATCGAAAGTAAAAAGTCCCCGTCACAAGTATAGAAAATGTTAATTCCAAGCATTAATGACGGTAAAACATCGCAACAATCACTAATTACTCCCTATTTACCATCAGTCTTAACAGATATAAATGTTTTTTTTTAAACCTACGCCCGTCCTTGACCTCTCGGCCATAAGACGACGAGCAGCCCAGTACAAAGAGGAACGATGTATAAACAAATTAAAATTATCGCTTGAATCACTAAAAACATTAAAAGAAGTAAAACAATTAAACAGGGCACGGCATATGCTGAGATGATCCCTAGTCATGGGTGTGTCACGATCGTCACAAAGCGGGCAGGTATTAGAGTTCGTCATTTTCAGTCTTAAAAGGCGGTTCTGCAGATAATCATGGCCTGTAGCAAGTCTAAAGCAAGCCCATCCGACTGCACTGTTAGAAATTTCATCATGAAAATACGGTTAAATAACCGGCAGCAGTCTGTCCATCTAATTCACCGTTAAATTTACGGTTTGGAACATTTTTCTATCTTTACGGGGCTAAACCATATCCAATCAGCTTGATTAAAAAGCCGTAAATACAAAAGTTTACGGTTTTATAACCATTTAAAAATGGTTTCAAAACAAAATTTTTACCTTTTCTGAACCATTTCGAGGCGTAGAATCTTAGAGGCGTAGAAACCGTAAACGAAGCTTGCGGGAATCGAACCCGTGTGTATGGCACACCAACCTTGCGCTCTAGTCATTCGGCCATCTACGCCACGTAAAGCGGCAGTTTATTTATCAATAAATCTTCTTTTCCAACAGGCAAACTGCCTTACAATTGAGATTTCAGTTTTTGATTGGATCGAAATTTATTTTAGGTCTAAATTTACTGTATATTGACGAAAATCCTTTTATTTGCTGCAAAAGTTAAAATACAAACAAGCTTCAGCTGCTCAAATTATGGGTTCGCTCATTCGCAAACAATTCGGGAATCCGACACCTCCAATGTTTGATTTACGTGTGTTTGTGTTTCTATTTAGTAACCACTGCTTAAGCCACTTTTTTTTTCTTCTTTTTTTATATACACATGCATATTTGAACTGATTAATCTTCATTCATATTTTAACAACAACGTATGACCGGTAAGGTTTCACAACCAAGATGGGCGCCCGATTCTTATTGAGCGCTTGAAAATTACGGTTAGTTAAACGTTCTTTAGGATAAACAGAGAAAAAACGATTTTTTTTCACAATCAGTGGTTTGAGCACCATCTTTTTAATGGTTATTCAACGGTTGTAATTAAATACGATAAAATAACAATCAAATAAGTGGTTATTTTACTATTTTCTTACGAAAATATTTAACAGTGTGCTCTAGGCAAAGTGCCAGGAATAATTGCCGACTTAATGAACAGGGAATTCCACTTTTTCTCTGAAGCCATTTCTCTATGCAGGCTGGCACGGATAGACCTAATAGAGAAGGAAATGCGGTTTTATATGTCTCAAAGGCAAGGGAGGATCTGGCTGTATCATTTGGGAACCATTTTCAGCCAACATATCAGCTTGCTCATTTCCATGTATCCCACAATGGCTTGTAGTCCACTGAAGAGCGATGGAGTTCTTGACTCTCAATAATTTATCGATTTTCTCCTTGCAGATCCTAGTGATCTCACAATCACAAGGAGTGTTAGTTGTTATAGATGTAAGGGCAGCCTTGGAATCCACGAAAAAGACGATATTTTCTTTTTCACATTGTTCTATTTTATCCAGTGCTAAAGAAACAGCTGCTATTTCGCCATCAAAGTTTTTTCCAACAGGAAAGGACAAGGTAAAGTCTGTAGCGTAGGCCGCAGTTCCAGCACTTTTAATAGCCCCAACAGCTGAACTATCAGTGTAAACATGGAGCCAGAAACCATCAGGATAACTAGTAGACAAGGCGATACATTTCAATTCAGAATCGGGAGAGAATTTCTTGCTAACATCAGAAATAACATTCAGATGACCAATATAAATGTGAGAACTCTCGCTTTCCATGATTTGCCTTTTAACAATTAGAATGTAAAGAATCTAATTTTACAGGACTCACAAACTAGCAATAGGCTCGTTTCAAGCTACAAATAATATCTATATGGGGGCTGATAGATTTTGTTACTTCAAATGAAAGGCAGAAATTGACAGAATTATTAAAAGGCCGACTTCATTACACTCATGTCGAATATTATCTTAACATATATATGGAATTACAAATCTATCAGAAACTATGAATTATCATTTTATAAGTTTTTGAAGAACGGTATATGACACAGAATTTCCATGACACAGAAATACGAAGGAAAAAATTTAGAAAACTGCAGATAATATAACCTTGCAGTATGAAACAATAAAAATATGGCAAAGGGAGTTCAGAAGAAAAAGTAAGGACTCCGAAAAAAATGAAAGCATACGAGTTCAGTCTGGAATGTAATCTTCTCTTCCCCGGACTCACACGGCACCGTATTTCCATTCTGGTAATAACTAATCACAGTGTTGGGAATTAATTTACGCTCTTTCAGCTGCAGAGCATTTACAGGTGTAGGCGTTTATGTACTACTCTACTTACACATAGCTCTTCCGACATAGACCTTATCTATCGGATTAAGATCAAAAGAGTCTACTGGCCACATCATAGCTCAATGTTTTCAGTTTCAAGTCAACTATATTTACTTGATGTCGTCGATAAAAAAAAATTTAAAGTCAGATTCATAAGCACCTATAAAAAGTCTTGCTTTAGGGCCTCATTCCAATATCTCTTACCGGTCACAGAACCTGTGTTGAAAACGTATAGGAGCTTATGTCCCTCGGTCACTATTCCCCCCCCCCCCCATACCATCATCTGTCACTCCCGAAACGGCCACTTTCTATAATATTTGAGAGGTGAGTTCGTGTTCTTGACTCCCTCCGCACATAAAGAGGTGTAAAAGCATTTTTAAAACTGTTTTCACTAATAAATATGTGGTAGAATGGGGGAAAGAGATATAATGCTCAAAGGACATATAATGGACTTGAACCTCTTACACGTATAATGAGAAAAGGTAAAGAATGAAACAATTGGAAACTAGCTTACTTGTACCAGTTGACAGTAGCTCTTTCTTTTGATTCGATTTCACAAGTGAACTCCGCAGACTTTCCAACGGCCACATTCTGAAAGTGAATAAATAAGTAAAATATTTTTTTATTCAAAGATTATATCAATTTCATTTTGTTAAATCCATGTTTTCAAAAATATTTCAAGCCATAAAGCAAAATGTAGGCTTTATGGCTTGTACATGCGTCCAAGAGTTCATGGCTTGTAATGCGTGTTGTATAGTCCTTAAGTTTGTATATGCATCTAAGATTTCAGTTGAGTATTTGACATTTAAGGGGTGAATATAATGAAAATTTAAAAAACAATAATACCACCAATAAATTATGCAAAACAGCAGAAGTAAATTTCGCAAAAATTATATTAACAGAAACTTGAAAATTGAATAAATTACAAAAATGGAAACCAAAGAAATATCAGTCAAATAAAACCCCGCAAAGACAATTCTTGTCAAAACCCCAAGACCAACGCTTGGAGCACAATTTTAAAACTTTAGTGAAGATAAAATGTTCAACTCATTACATTCAGACAGTTATGATTATACATTAGATAATAACAGCTTTCCACCACTTTAGAAAAATATTGATTTGAGAGCACACACATTGGACCGGTTAACCGGTTCTTTTTAAACCGATTAAAAAAATTAAAATAAGGACGCAACCAGAGCCTCTTTGAAGCTGTACAGTATTTCAAGAAGAAAAAAAAAACTCACCAGGGATTCAAAAACCTTCGTAAACTTAGGTGGATTTCCTGTTCTTTTCCTGAAATGAAAAGAATTTCAAAGTTATCTCACGGCTTAAAAGGAATACATTCATTAGAAAAAGGAGCTTATGTTTAAAAAAAAACAATCTCTTTATTTTTTTACAAAATAATGAAATTGATTTAAAAATCTAAATTTAAGCGCACTGGGCATATAATACACCCAACACACACGTCCACGGCAGATCTCAAGGACACAACCAAAGGGTTTTCAATCCTTGCTTTAATTGTTGTTACAAATATTGTTATAATTCTTCTTTTTTTTTTATTTAAAAAAATTGAATCAACTTGTTAAGAAGTGAAAGAATTTGTTTCTTATGGAATAAATGAATGCAAATTCAATACTTATATCAAACTCAAGCACAAAAATAGTATTTTACATTTTAAAATTGATGATTTCAAAAAAAAATAGCGAATAATTTGTAGCAACTTCGATAAAACACACTGGGGGAAAAGTATTAATTAACATTTCAAACCATGCGATTCTTAGGGGCATACATCTCATACATGACAACATGTTAATAACATATTATTCAAAAGCAATGAAATTAATTTGACGTAATTCTGATTAATTAAAAAATATGCTCACTTTAGAACAATTTTTCCTAATTCTTCTTTTGGAGGTTCAGCTTCTTTGGGAGCCACTTTTCTTGCTGGTTTCTTAAACGGTGACTTTGATTCTTCTTCTTCTTTACGAGTTGCCTCTTTATCTTTCTTATCCACAGTTTTAGTGTCCACTTCCTTCTTTTCGATTCCCTTCCGAACATCTTCCGTTTTTTGCTCTACTTTTATTGCCCCAACTTTTGAAACTTCTTTTTGTTCAGCTTTCGCTTCTGAGACTTTAGTAGCAGTATCCTTTTTCTGTGCTTCAGCGGCTTTCTTCTCTATTTCGGTTTTTTTCGCAATTTCTTCTTTTTTTAAAGTAGAAACTTTTTCTTCCGTTTTCTTCGTTACTTCTTCCTTCTGCTCGGTCTTCTTCAAGCCAATTTGTTTTTGTTCCTCTTTCTTGTCTATTTGAGTTTTAGTTGTTACTTTCTGTTGTTCCTCTTTCTTTTCAAGCGTTTTCTTAATTTCTTGCTGCTCTTCCTTCTTTTGCAAAGTCTGCTTGACATCTTTTTGTTCTTCCTTTTTCTCTGTAACTTTTTTCGTCACTTCTTTCTGCTCTTCTTTCTTCTCAAGAACTTTCTTCGTAGTTTCTTTTTGCTCTTCTTTCTTCTCTGGAACTTTCTTCGTAGTTTCTTTTTGCTCTTCTTTCTTCTCTAACGTTTTCTTTTCGTCTTTCTTTTCTAGCGTCTTCTTTTCTTCTTTCTTATCCAAAGTACTTTTGTCTTTTTCCTTTTTCTCCTCTTCTGGTTTTTTCGGTTCATCTAGAGTAAATGATAAGAAACAGAATGATATCACTTTTCCAAAAGCTATTGTTATTATAAGCAACATTACAGATCCAAAGCATGATAAAAGTTAGGTTTCGCTTTGTTATGAACACCTATTATTACCCTAAAATATCAAATAAAGTAATTTTAAAAATAAACCGAATTTTTAAAGAAAAATTCTAGGCAATAGTATTAATTTATTTTAAGCAATCTGTATGAATTTTGTGAGAATTCAACAGAATATTGTAAAGCTTACGTAGAATAGAGAAAATATACACAACTTTCAAGATAAAATTATGTCTTGAGAGTGCATGAAAATAATAGATTTTAACTGACACAGAATCGGTCCTTTTTAGTTTATTAACTGGTACGCAGATTGCGGAAAAATGCCATGAGTAGCAAAGTTGTAAGAGTATTCATTTCCGGTTTAGTCGACTTTACTTTAATTCCATATTTGCTTGCAAATCTTAAGAGGAGGGGTAGCAATCAAAACGTTTGTTCTTATAAGCAACGCATGCATTAAAATAAAAAATACTTATATTGATTTAATTGAAGTGGAATAGTTGTTAAGAACATTACCCTCGAGTGTGACCTTGATGGGTTCTGATGCGATGACACCTTTTTCATTTTTGGCTTGTAGCTTGTACAGACCCTTGTCTTGCGCCGATGGCTTCTCGATCTCCAGCATGACTGCATACTCTCCTTTTTCAACCTTACGGATTTGGACCTTGTGCTTGGAGTCCTGCTTGACCACACTGTTCTCTTTGAACCAGATGCACTCCGGCTGTGCGTTTGATTTCACGTGGCATTCGATCACCACCTTTTCTTCTTTTTCCCTACGAAGAACTTTCGGTTTCTCTCTGATCACGGGAGCCACTGATGGGTAAAAGCATGAACAATCAGAAATGTTTAATAAAAGAATGGAGGCTAAATAATGCAAGTTTTGATGTTAGACAGTATCTTATAGTTTACATTTCAGTCAATAACATGCAATAAAACTATTTTAGGTAGAAGCAGAAACTGAGGCTAGAAACTTTATTCTGTATCCAAACAGTACAGATCCGTTTCGGAAAGGACAAGACGTTAAGAATTTATTAAAAAATACTATTAAAAAAAGATTGGTATTTAAATCAGATTGCATAATCAAGCTGTGGATTGTAAAGGTATAACGCTGAACAAAGGAACTCCGACTTAGGCCAATAGATAAGACATAATGAAAGTCAAAAATCGCTAGGTTATAACGTACGCAAACACATCAAATAATATATAGTAGGATTACAAAAATAACTCTTACAAGGAACTCTGCGCTCTAAAATTAATAAAATGTCACTCACAGCAATTTTGATCAAATATTTACAAAACAACCATTCACAATATATTTTTTCAATCCAACCCAAAAAGCAACGTTAAAAATAAATAAAAGTCGAAGTACTAGCACAAAAAAAAAAAAAAAAAAAACAATACGATTACCCCATAACAATAATGATAATACAACAAACTTTAAGGCAGCAACTTGAATGTGTTTGATCGTAGGAAATGTAATTACAGTCAAAAATATATGTGATTTTCTCGTACCATAATAATTTTTGCTGGCTGTAAAAGAATAATGTTACATAAGTAGCAGCAGTTGATGACTGTATATTGCCAATTTTATCTGTCAAGGAAGTGCTTGTAAAATATTGTTGATAATTTTCACTCTGTTATTGATATTAATCTCACGCTCCGAAGACAAAGCTACAATATATTAGAAGCAGTTCTCTATGACAAAAGCCCAAAGTACGTACAAAAACATTTAACAAAACTTATACTTGATAACGGCCCTTGAATTAGAACCTCATAAGAAACCGTATCGAAGAAATAATCCCAAAGGAAATAACTTAGATTAGATTTGTAGTGCTAATTATCCAATATTTCACATACATTAATAGTAAAAGCAAACCGAATCCCGAAAATTACACTTTACACTTTGAGATGTGACAGAAATGTGTATTTCAGTAAAAGTATGATATTTTTCTTACATTCAATGTTCAGGGTGAGATTGGCGTTGCTTTCGCCGGCAACATTCTTGACGTTACATTTATACAGACCTGCGTCTGTAAGCTCTGGATTCTAAAACAAAACAAAGCAGCATTTTTATTTTATTTGTAAACGAATAAATTGGTTAAACTTGTTATAAAAAAATTAAACACTTTATGTACTTAGTTTAATTGTGTGAATGAAAAGTCAAGGTTTTTTGGTTTGGAAAACATTTTACTTAAAATTTAATCTGAGGTATTTTAGCACTGAAGTGGAATTTGCCGAAGCTTCAAACCATAAATAATTTTTATAATCATCAACTGAGCTTCTAAACGAGAAGGATGACGAAAACTATTTGTTTTTAAATGTGGTGGTGGAGGAAGAAACATTAATTATTAGTACATTTGTTGTTTTTACAAAAAAGGCAATAAAGGCTTTCTACATTGAAAACCTCAAATTATGGATTCATTCTCAAATACTGAAATTTTAATGAAATTTGACGCATTCAAAAGACAACTAATCAATCAATGAATATTTTGGAAACAAACTGAAAACATTATCCCAAAGCATCGAAAATATAATTAAGAAATTAAAAACAAGATTCACATTTGAATGCAATCTATTTTTTTTTTAAAAATATCAGCAAAATATTCAGTTATCATGATGATTTTCCTTTAACGATAATAATTTTAACTTTGGTTTAAAACTGACGAAAAGGACTTGCCTTCAGTTCTAGTCTAATTGTGTACACATCTTTTTCCTGTTTTACTGTCTGAACAATCCTAGATGTCTCTTTGATTGTTTCATTGTCCAAAAACCATGTAATTGTAGGCTTTGGATTGGCCTTCACTTTGCATTCCATGATGATCCTTTTGCCATCATCCTCAGATATAATTTTTGGCTTCTCTACGAACGTTGGCGCATCCCCTTCAATACGGTCGCCTTTAAAAATAATTTAGTAGACAGTTTAGTATTCAACTCTCAAAACGACTTTGCCTGATTACACATTAAAATAATTTTCAGTAAGAACTATTTCGTATAGCAAAACAAATAAAACTATATTTGCCATCAAATTACATCGCAATTTTGCTTAAAAAATAACTGGAAATAAAAAACAATTCATACTGCCTCTTTTAAAGCTCTACGTATTTTTCCGATCATAATACTATTCAGATCACGAATTTAACAGTTCGCTAATTGTGAAATGACTAACAGCATAACATTTTTAAAAAATACATTTGAAATTTTAAAAAAATGTATTAAATTTGAAAAAATACTCTTTTGTAAAAATTGCCTTAATTCCTACTGATAAAGGTTTCTAATAAAAAGTTCTTTGCGATGCATTTCTAAACGATCTAGCATATAATGCATAGACGGTTTTGTAATATACTTAAAAAAAATAGAGAAAAATAAGCATTAATAAATAAATAGTAGCGTGGCGTTTATGTCGACAGGGTGGCGTAGTGGTAAGGCTCAGACCTCGTACGCCCAAGATCGCAGGTTCAAACCTGGCCCAAGTCGGTGGATTTGCAAGATGCAGAAAATCGTCTGCGCCCATGTCGCATGATTGTGCAGCATATTAAAAATCCCTTAAGTATCCGTTTGACTTGGATATTCTCGGCTAAACTAAATACCTAGTGCAATTCGCATCAAATGAGAACTCAGGTACCGCCATATAGGGGGAACTGAGCGTTCAAATTCTCAATGGCAATGGCATCCATCAACAGTAGTGCTACTTGAAAAAAAATGGATGCCGATTACCGGGGTGCGCACTAGGTCTGCAAAGGTTAGTGACTATACGCAGCCCCATTAGAAAGAAAGAAAAAGAAAACAATGGCGTTTATTCACAAATAGGTTAGGGTTATTATGATGTGCAGTACAGTTACTTAAAAATAAATTTTTAAAGTAACTGAATTTTATTTAAAATCTTGCTGTAAAATTGCTGTTTTTAAAAAATATAAGGAATATTTCACATGCTGTAAACTTTTATTGTAAAATATAACTTCAATTTTCATAAATTGGCCAAATATCTTTGTAAAACACAAGGCATACTCAGTAATGCATTTAATCGATGACATATTAGTTTTGGAGTAAATTGTAATAATCAAATAATAGAAATTAATACAAATCAAGGTTAATTAGGTACATTAAAAAAAGTGATTTTGAATTCACCAATAAACTCTATGTTAATGCCTTCAACGAACTACACCAAAACTTAAACATCATGAAGTTTGACTTTCTTACAAGAGCCGTGTGGAATAAAAGAAACAAACCTTCAATGTTCAAATTCAAGTTGGCGTTGATTTCGCCTTCATCGTTCTTGATGTTGCATTTGTAGATTCCACCATCTTTAGAAGAAGGATCCTAAGCAAATAAACATCAGTTACTTTTAAATGATAGATGCACGGTGAAACTATTTTTGAGGAAATAAAAGTTAATGTACTTGTGAAAAGTACGGTATACATGTATTAAGGAATTCCATATATGTATTGCATGCTCAGCGTAATTTTCTTTTTATTATTAATGCTAAGAAAACTACAAATATATTGCATTTAAAATACGCAGTAAGTTTTGGACGGTAACATTTGTAATGAATAATTTTGAAGACGCTGTTGCAGAATTTAAATTAAAATTGTCTTCTTGTGGCGAATCAAAGCAAGATAGCTTCGAATTTAATTTTTAAAAATCTGAAGTGAAATACTCACCCGGATCTCTAGGGCCACTTTGTACTCGTTGCCTCTGAGCTCGACAACGGAACTCTTGATTCGGATTGACTCTTGGACCGTTTTGTTACCCTGGTACCATGAGACGTGGAGGGCAGACTTGGATTTGACATGGCATTCCATAAGAATTAGTTTGCCATTTTCTTTTGGAATGATTTTAGGTTTCTGAGTAAAAGAAGGTCCTTCCTCTTCACCTGAAATTAAGAAGAAAAAAACTAGTAGAATGAACGAAAGCCTGTTCTTTAATCGCAGCAAAAGGGGTTCTTTTAAAATTTTCATACATATCAAAAAACAATTTAGTAATAAAAACAACTTTTAACTAAAATTAAATTAATTTTCTTTTAAAGCTGTGCATTTCGTAATTTAAAAAATACCTTTAAAATATTTAAATTGCCTGAAAACAATCAGTTATAGAAACTAAAATGATTTAGTTTCGTCTTTTATTAAAATACCTCATATAAGAAAAGAAATTTAAAAAAATATACATAAGAAATTAGCGAAATGTATCCAATATATTTTACATTCACTTTTCTCTGCTTAAAATTGCTTTCATTTTCAAATGTACACTATAATTACATGGTTCCCTTTTATATTGAGTATTTTAGACGCCTGAAATTATTTAAACTCAAATAAGACCACGCAAAAAATACTTCTTTATTAAAGCTGTAGGAAAGATTAGATTGAATAACCAATCTTGTTTTGATACCGTTTCGATTTGATGCCAAATAAAAACGATCTGATATGTGCACCACATGACTTCCTTGTACTACACTGCATACAATATACCTTTTTAAGAACTACAAAAATGGGGGCGTGTATCACATACGCATGTTAAAAGTAATTTTCTTAGTTTCATTATTGTTTTCGGTAATGCCTTCGAAACAATATCTTGCTATGGAAAACGACTGAAAATTCGCCTGTAATTGACACAAAATCCCATAAAACACCCGTTTTGGAACATCCCTAAATGGGAAACCCAACTAAAAGAAAGGGTGCCCAACTAAACCTTATACAGGTCCTACATACAAAATTTCACCCTTCTACGACTAACCGTTTTTGAGTTATGCGAGATGCGCACATACAGACGGCAGAACAAAACTCCTCAAAACGGACTCGTGGATGGTCAAAACCGATATTTCAGTGGTCCATACGCACATGCGTATGTGCATAGATACGCGCATCGTGGGAAAAGGTCAAAATTGATTAATTTGTGATTAAAATGCAAGTTTCTGCTAGAATTTGAGTGGGATTGTTTGCGATCATAATACTTCCTGTACTACGTAAAAGGAAGAAAAGGGTAAAGGTTTAAATTGCTTCAGTTTTTAAGCTGTCTTCCTCGTTTCAAAATCAAAAGTTTTTTTTTTGCAGTACGCTAACAATACCATTAAATAAATGATTTTTGTTTAGTATTGTTAGTGTCCTCCGAAAAATAAAATCGATCATCTAATTTCTATATATTAATCTGGAGCATTGCATTAAAACCTGTCATACTTAAATTACTGTATGTACACACTTAATAAATCTGCGCACCTTGCAGATTAAAAAAATAGTTGCTCATAAATAAATCTAAATGTAACTTTCGTGAAGTATTTTGAGAAAGCTTTTGGGCCATCCCTTTCGCAGTTCCTGTCATGAGCATCCAGATAATGAACATCTTGTAAATGCATACCTTGAAGATTCAGAGCAATATTGGCGTTGCTTTCGCCTAATTCGTTGACTGCATTGCAGCGATAGGTTCCACCATCATTTTCAGGCTCTGGATCCTAAAATGAAAGAAAGAATCGAAACTAACCTTTTTGCTGTAACTAAATTAACGCAGTAGCGACGGAAACATTTCCTTCATCTGTTACAGTTTTAAAATAACTTTGCTACATATAGAAGTGTATTTGCTAGTTTCGGTAAAATTCATAAAATAAAGTTGAGTGTAGTAAGCAAAACAAATGGATAAAACTTTTCCTTCAATAAAACTTGGGTTTCAAATACGAACTTGTCTAATGAAACATTGATAAAACGAAATATTTTTTTGCTAATTACAAAAATCAAACATGGAATTAAAAATAAATAAATTAAACCTTTTTAACGCAATGATAAAATTATTTGTTCTGCGTGAATTACATTTAATTCACATAGCTTTTAAAACAACAAAACCACTCGTCAATGTTACGTACCACAAACTGAAACAATTGTTGCTTAAATTCATGGCATTTTCCACATCAACGGAGGTTAAACTTATACCAAGATTCTCGAAATAAAGCTGTCAATACAGAACATATCTGATTGTCTACAGATTATGTTTAAATATCGTTCCTTTTGAAAACATAGAAGTACCCCAACCAGACTATTTTGTTGCAAACTGAATTGAATAAAAATGTTTGGAGAAGTTTTGGAGAAGTTTGAGTTACACTTGGGCAAGGCAAACAAAAAAAGCTGGCCGTACAATTAATGTTTCAGGTGACTTATTCCGTCCTTTGATTTAACGTTAACTCCAAGAAAAAATAGTCAAAAGCGGTTTCTTTCTCACTCAATTGGGTGGATGAAGTCACGTGATTAATTTATTTATGGTTATTTTTAAAATAATATAACAGAAGTTTATTAATTAATTATTAAAAGAATAAACTTACCAAAATTTCTAATGACAACAAATAGGTGTCTTTGGAAACATCTTTTTTCTTTATTTTATGCCTGGGCCCTTCCTTCACTTCTTTGTTTCCTAGGAACCAGATAATTTTCGGAAAAGGATGTGCTTCCAGAACCACTTCCAAGCACAAAGAGTCTCCTTCCTGCTTGATGGCGGGTTTCTTTGGAAAGCGGGGAGCCTTGCCCCCTGGAATTCTGGAAAACCAAAGTTCTTTCAGCTTTTGAAAATATTAGCAAAAAAAAAAAAAAAGAAAAATAATACATTCTCTACGGTCAAATTAACAAAAAATACTTTTAGATGTTAGTACTATAGAGCACACTTAAAAACTAAAAGGATCGAAATTGGTAAATTTTCTAATCCCCGTTACTCAGCTTGCTCCTTTGAAGCTTTTAAATTTTCAGTTTCTTCTTAAACGTTTATGTTTTAGAACTGTATTAAGTTCTTACTTAAACATTTTCTATCTTGCATTTGGAGACAATTTAGAAAAAAAAATTGATGTTGCTTATTTTGGCACCAAGTTTCTCATGCCGGTTCAAAATAAATCGATGAATGTTAAACCTAATTAAGGGCTTGTGGGAAATCATTTCTTCATGACGTGAAAACATCTGGTTTGTTAGAATTTGCATTCAAAACTGTAGGTTTCATGCGAGCAGCAACTTTTTTAAAAATAAAAGTCTCTTCCGAATTTTATTTAATATGGTAAGAGAAATACTAAGATTTTTCCTTCGTTTTTTTCTTTACAGGAACTTTGATGGACTCGCTCTGAAGCAACAATCAACAAATAATTATACATTTAAAACGATGTAGCCAAAACTCAAAAACAAAACATCATTTTCATCAGGAACATTTTATGATAAACATTTTCCTAAAAAAAAAAACGTTTTAGATCAGTAATAATATTTGTGTATAGAAGAAAAACATTGTTTACCCCACACAAGGTCTTAAATTGAGTAGTCAAGCAACTGTCTTTTTAGTATTTAAACATAAATTAGTTTTGTTATTTACTTAGTACCTCGTGTTCATTACATTAGATTTTTTTACTACAAAAAGTGAACTGTCACATTATAACTAAATATTTATACGTGCAACTCTATGAATGAATATGGGGGAAAACGTTTTTTCCGTCCTTACCTTCATTAGTAAAATTTAGAAAAGCACGCATAGAGCAGAAAAAAGAAGTGTTGATAGTGTAGTTAAACTTACTTTTTACTGGCATCACCTGAAAAAACAATAAACAATAATTAGTATACGTATGATAAGGATTATTACAACATTACACATCAAAACATTAACAACAAAATCAGCAGTTAATTTCTTTGAAGTAAAACACCACCTGAACTGACTAATATCAGGGCGTATTCAATGAAAAATAATCTTGATCAAAAACAGTATTTTGCAAAACTGAAAGAAAAATTAACTGCTCCAATTGGCATTGCGTAGCTGTACGAATTCAATTTAAATATACTGTGTATGAAATAGGACTACACCATCAAAAACTAGTCGTCAAACATGATGAATAGTACGAGAATATCTTACAACAGAGAACACTGCATTAATTAGAACAAAATCATATGTTTTGAGTTTTCTAATATCTTTTTAACAAACAAAACACAAACTAAGTTAAGTTTTTAAAAAGCGCTTAACAGAATTATTTTTTCCCATACAAGAGTTTAAATGTAAATTATTCAGAGCGGAAAGCTTGCTAATATATCAAAATATATGTATAAATATATTTCCCATTTTGAGAACAGACTCAAAATCGATTCCGACTCCGTTCTGAAACAAAGGTGAATAATTGGTCTCTTCAACAATGTTGATATATAAAGGAACTTTACTGAAGCTCATTTAAAGATCATGTATTTTCTCTTTATCCCTGTTTATGCAGCAGGATTTACCCGGCTTACTGAAAAAATCGCGATTATGCACCAACCCGAGTTGAAACCGGTTTGTAATGTAGGAGAAATTTCTATCCTCCATCAATTTTCAAAAATCCGGGACCAAAACCCATTCTCTCCCCCTACCGCTTTATCCCAGATTGAAGCTGGATCATGCATAAAAAGGCTTTTGAGTCACTGAACTGAACTCAAAATTTAAAATTACTAATTATTGCTTTGAAAAACTAAAAAAGTCTAAGTCTCTAAATAATTAGACCATTTTCAATATTTGTTACATGCATGTACAGCGTAACAAATTTAAAAAAAAACTCTGCCAAAAATAACTGTTGCAGATGATGTGCAGAGTTCAACATATGTTCTATACAATAATAGACTCTTTCTCTAACCTTCAAAATTGAGATTGATCGTTGCAGATCCTTCTCCTATGGAATTCTTTGCTGTAACTTTATATTCTCCTCCATCAGGAGCACCCACTTCGGCTACTTCAAGGGTGACTACATATCCTGATGAAGATGGCTTGATGAGGGATTTGTAACGGCCGCCATCATTTATGGCTTTGCCATTGTGAAACCTAAAAATGAAAATAAGGCAATTTAATTTTTAAAAAATTCTTTATATTTGCTACATTAATCGATATTAATTCACTTTATATGATAACATAAATAAACCATTTTGATAAATAAAATGTCCGGATATTTATTATTACAAATATTGAATTACTGGTTTAAATAATTCCCTTAAACTACTAATTATTTTGTTGCAATCAGATTAATCTAGTGCAAGTTTGAGTGCAGCAGTAATTTCCCTTTTAAAAAATTATCATTTTCAGAAGCATTCTCTGGTACTTACATAGACTCTGTGTAAAGTGGAATTAAATGAAATCCAAGTTTGTTCCCGCCTTATGTAATATTTTAGTGTATTCTAGTGCTTTAGAAAAGCTTGTAATCAGCTGGAGAATTCGAAAATATGTCTTAGATTGCCATCTACTTTTTACAGAACCTTGATTAAACGGTTTTAATTGCCTTTTTATAATGCAAAAAAGAAATTAAAGTGCAGAAAATGGTATTGCAAACTTTGAAAAAACCCTGTTTTTAGAACGTCGTAGTAAGAAGAGACATGTCTGTGCATAAATCACCGGAATTAAAAAACCGCAGTGAAAGATAAACATAGACATAACACAACATTCATTGCTTGTTCGGTAACTACTGAAATAATTTACTTTCATTAAAATAACACATTTAATGTACTTGAGAAAATGTATAGTAGGGAGGGGCTTATACCAATAGCGTCCTCTTCCCCTGCCTGAACTTTTGGAAGACACAGGAAATCTTTTATAGTAACTTATGAATTTTGTACTAAGCAACTTTTAAGATTTCATATGCAGCCATTCAGTGCATCGTACACACCCCTTAAAAAAGGAAAGAAAAAATAACTTTTTTTTACAAAAATTATTATGTGTCACAATCAAAGGGAAAATCAAAACATTAAGGCCACATTATCTGAAAATAAAAACGTCCAGGCCACCTTTAATCAATAACGGACATACGAAGAATGTCCTCACTTTTTTCGCACCACAGAGCAACGCCCGGTAACACTAAGGTTTTGCATTAAAAGGTAAGGTCAGGCGGGGTAGTCAATGGAGTAAAGTGGTCATACGGTAAATAAAAAACCAGAGCTTTCAAATAAATAAAGGACTTGGTGCAAACTTTTATTTTAACTTTCAATAGTTGGGAATCAAAATTATTTTGATAGCAACTCTTTAAATGAAGAAAACAGTTAATTTGTTTATACAACACTTTGAAATTGAAATAGCTCTTTAACTCCTCTTTAACATTTTTTTTAAAGAATTTTCAGCAAATGGACGGTGCATAAAACTTTACACAGATCTCAAAAATACTTCCTCACTAACATTGAAGCTAGATTTAGTTGATATGTTATTTTGCAGTTGTTTAAGTAAGATGGAGTAAAGTGGTAAATAATATTAGGCTTAACATGCACCGATGTTCCAAAATATACGTTAATTTATGATCTAGACCAGGACTTAAATTGCATAGGAACTCCCGGGATCTCAGTTTCCCTTTTTATTTTAAATGCTACGCGATTTTTTTAACTATTAGAGAGAATTCAGGTTATTTATGCATAAAAATAAATTTTCAACTCTTCAGGGCTCCGCACTTCTTTCGTTGGAAATTAAACCACGAGGCAGATGATAATTAAACATTATTTTCATTCATACTGTATTATCTTTTTAACAATATTAAAAAAAAAATTTTAGTGAACAGGGTTAAACACAACTGAGCTCAAATGAAATAGAGATTGAAATTACTATGGGACAGTCCTCTCACAATTTGTGTTTAGCATTGACAAATTTTTAGAAGCACTTTTAATAAAAGAATGTTCAAGTTATCAATAATTAATTTGTAAACAGAGTTATTATGAGTGTTATCAAAATGTAAATGTTTAGAAATAGCAGTACTTCTAACAAATTAAAAATAGCTAGGTTACAATATGTATTTTCTTCAAATTTTGATTTTTTATAAGCTATAATTGTCTCATAACTCTCTTATTAGCAATATTTTTAATATGTAATTTAAGTAATTTAGTCATTCATTATAAGTTATTGAAATTTTTTCACGGAAAATTTTGAATTGCATACTTATGTTTTATTACATGTATTAAATTAAAGGACAGACTTCTAATATTTAGGGATTAAAACCTAAGAATACCTGCTATGCTATTATGTACCCTAAAATATTTTGGTGCATAACTTTGTTTTAAGCCTATCTATGCAGCAGCTGAAGAGACAGAAGTACCTTACGAGATGGAATGAAGAGGAAGTCAACTCTTGACCATAATAGAGGGCATTAATAAATTTAGTTAGGTGAAATAAAGTTGTTTTCCTTCTAAAATGAACCTTCGTTGAGTATTTTGAAATATACTATTCTTATTAATACTTTCATATGGTCCTTTTTGCAATTACGACTACTTTACCCCATGAACTACTCACTTTACCCCATCCCACGGGGTTGAGTGGTTGCATCCCACAAAAAAGGCGTCATAAAATTATTTTATTTTTTTTCCTCCGCAAAACTTAATGCAATCTGTCCTTTAATAATATAACGTAACAGTACCCCAATTAGAAATATGCACCTACTTAGGGGGTGTCTTTTGACAGCAAGCTCATCTGGAGCCTTTTTATAGAGAATATCGTAAACAGAGTTAGAAACAGGCTGAGATTGTTAAAACGCCTTTCAGGGTGTAAATGGGGTTGCTCTGCGCAAACCCTGAAAACGACTTTTCGATTATTCATTCTTTCTCTGTTCACTTATTGTTGTGAGCCCCTTATTACTACGGCTGATCATAATATGGGTGCCTTGGAACTGGTTTTTAACCAAGCTCTTCGCCTCATTACCAGGGCTGTAAAAACCACCCCAATTGATGCAATGTACCTGTACACAGGCTTTAGATCCATTCTTTCAATTATCCAGGTAAAGGCTCTTTTGTTATGGGAAAAAATAAGGCGAATTCCGGGTTCCTTGAAACTTTGGCATGATCATGGTACTGCTGTTAATCTCGAAAGGATCCTAAAAGCCCAACATGGTTGCATTCAAGGAGTTCTTCAATTAAAGAGGGACCTCGAGTTACAGTGTAAACCGGAATCTTTGCCTTTGCACATTTGTCCTATCGAGTCTACAAATGTTCGCATATGCCTCAATCTCTCCGAGGAAGTTCTTAAGAGAGTCACAGACTCAGAAGTCCTAAGAACGCTTGCTTGTGAGACCATAAATACTTTCTATCCAGAGCCAGGATGGCTGAGAGTCTATACTGACGGTTCCCGGTTGCAGGAAGGATCCAATGCTGGAGCGGGGATATTTTGCCCTCTATTTTCACTTGCAAATCCATCGGGCGCATTTACCTCCGCATTTGATGGGGAGTTACTGGCGATTCGGATAGCTCTATCTCAGTTGACTTGTCACTTAAATAAGTTCTCCAAGGCTGTTATACTTAGTGACTCACGAGCTGCGCTGCAGTCTTTGCCAACCTCAAATTCTTCATCTTCTGTAGTCTTTGAATGTTGGAGACTGTTACGGGAACTGTCCCTTAACGAGAAATACATAGTCGTACAGTGGATCCCTAGACATTGTGGAATCCATGGCAATGAAATCGCCGATTCACTCGCGAAAAGAGGCGCCCTGATCCAACAGACATCTTCTAATGTAACTTTTGGCGCCATTAAACGATTCATCAAAAATACTATATCTGAGCAGTTCAAAAAGAATCTTGAACTTAGGACCTCACAAAAACCTTGGAAATACAAGCTTTTTGCTGTCTCAAAGTGACCTAGACATAAAGTGGTGGCCGAGTTTAGATTGGCCACTGGACATGATTGTCTGTTAAAACATTTGTCAAGCTTCCAAATTGTCCCTAGCGCTATCTGCAGGCTCTGTAATCTGCGACAGCACATGGATGGTGGCCATCTTCTCCACAGCAGTGCTCTGTCAAAGAGTTCCCTCGTGGAACAATACTGGGAGGCAAGGGCCCTTTTAGATACATAGACTACACTGTTTGAAATTTCCTCATGAAATTACGGTTAAATGACCGGCAGCAGTCTGTCCATCTAATTCACCGTTAAATTTACGGTTTGGAACATTCTTCTATCTTTACGGGACCTATAACCATTTCCAATCAGCTTGGTTAAAAAGCCGTAAATACAAAAGTTTAAGGTTTTATAACCATTTAAAAATGGTTTCAAAACAAAATTTTTACCGTGTTTGAACCATTTCGAGATGTAGAATCTTCGAGGCGTAGAAACCGTAAACGAAGCTTACGGAAATCGAACCCGGTTGTTTTGTATACCAAGGTTGCTCTCTAACCATTCGGCCATCAGCACCACGCAAAGCGGACGTTTATTTATCAATAAATCGTTCTTTTCAACGGGAAAACTGCATTAAAATTGAGATTTCAGTTTTTGATTGGATTTAAAGCCATCTTTGGTCTAAATTTACTGTATATTGACGAAAATCATTTTATTTGCTGCAAAAATTAAAATAAACAAACTTCACCAGGTCAAATTATGGATTCGCTCATCCACAAACAGTTTGGGAATCCGATGTCCGAGCACGTAAATCAAAAACTTTGATTTACGTGTGTATGTCTTTCTATTTAGTAACCACTGCTTAAGCCACTTTTTTTTTTCTTCTTTTTTTATATACACATGCAGATTTGAACTGATAAAACTTTATTCATATTTTAACAACAACGTACGACCGGTAAGGTTTCGCAAACAAGATGGACGCCCGATTCTTATTGAGCGCTTGAAAATTACGGTTAGTTAAACCTTCTTTAGGATAAACAGAGAATACACGATTTTTTTCATAACCAGCGGTTTGAGTACCATATTTTTAATGGTTATTCAACTGTTGTAATTAAACATGGTAAAATAACAATCAAATAAATGGTTATTTTATTTTTTAATGGTTATTTTATGTTAATTTTCTTACCGAAATGTTTAACAGTGTATCTCTTGCAGCCGTGTCATTTTGTGCTTTAATTTTAATTTTACTTTTATACTCTTATACTTTATACATTTCTGCTGTAATGGTCTTATATCTGCCATTGGAAATTTAAAAAAATAAATAAAATAAAATAATGTAATGTAAAATATCAAGCAAAAAATCTGCAGGTTTTAAACAAATTCTAATATTTATTGTTGACGAAAGTTGAAAAACTTGGATTTTTTGACCACTTTCCCCCACCTGACCCTTGGGAACTGAGGAGAAATGTCAGTCGGAATAGAGTAGGAATGTAATTAAAGTAGCGAAGTCATATTTCATAATAACGCATATTATACATCCACATTTATTGAGTTATAGCTAAAACGTGAGAACAATTTACGCAAAGTGATCTTTGAAAGTCCACAAAACCGAGTACAAATCATAAAAGGAAAGGGACAAGGGGAAATGAAGCTGAATAAAAACCTTACGCATTTGAAAAAATCTGACAGACTCAACTAATATTGCAGCTTTTTTTCCCTTTCGTATTTCGGTATTTATCGTGAATGTGATTTCCTTAAGTTTTCTAGGCTTAAATATAATTAGCATTAAAACAGAGAGCCTTCTTAGAGCTATCTAGTACTACGTTAGTTTTTATCAAATAGTTTTGAACTTATTATTTTAATACTAAAATTTATCTCCCACCTAAAATCCTATTGTAAAATATTATGACATAAATACACTCTTTTACAAGTATAAAAATGCTGTCTAGCTCTCCTAGGTATGCATTCAGGTTTTACAGCGAATTTACCTAACACAGTTTTCCAGAATCGTTTTTCAGCAGCTAAATTATAATGTAGACCTGTGAAGTATTTTGTAAAAACAACGTTTCTTAATTAATGTACCGAATATCTAATGTTAAGGACAAGATAATTTTTCCAAAATTCCAAAATTTAGCAAGATTTCTAAAAGGAAGAAATCGAAGTTTTAAAGCAATTAAGTTTCTCCTTTAGAAGACTATAGTTAGTTAATTGCCAGCAAAGTAAAAACAATGTGACAAAAAAAAAAAAAAAGAAAAAGAAAAGGGAAAAAACGAGAAATAGATGTTTTAAGATGCAGCATTAATCTTACCATTGCAGTGTGGGCTTGGGATCGGCCGTCAACTGACATTCGAATATGATGCTGTTGAAATCGGGACTTTGTTTGATGAGGGGTTTTCCGACGAAAATTGGCTTGCCTTCTTCCTCTTCGTCTTCTTCGGCTGAGAAAAGGAGAAAATACCATAACTCAATAGAGGAACATTAACAACTGTTTTTGTGTTTAATAAGTCAAGAAAAAACTTTAAAATTCAACACGTTATTTTTTTTTTCTCTGCTTTTTTTCCCATGTACCTATTTTTCGTGAAGCACTTCGTCCCACTGCAAGTTTAAAAGGTAAAAAGGATTAAAAGCGTAGAAAAGTAAAACATTCTTTTCTCAGAACTCTGCGAAAGTTAAAGAGAAACTTTATACATTCTAATTCAATAGAATAGAAGAATTAACAGATGCCAGGGTATTCTAAACACAAGGTGACCTAACAGTCAATTAACATTGAAAAAAATTAATAATTCACAGAATAATGTACTACTTTGAAATATATAAGTTGAGTTATACTATAAAAAAAAAAAATCCGGAAAATACTTGAGAATCTCCTGGAAATCAGTTATCCAGAGTCTGACGAAAAAATTAGGCAAGAATTAAAAGCAGAAGACTACAAAGTCTTTAAAAAAGGACGTTGCAGAGGACAAAAAACAGAGATTCTGTAAATTTACAGCCACAGATAATTGTCGCAGTAGTAGCACCATCTGCGAGCACTGAAATGCTATTTCGAGTAACACAAAGTCGAAAGCGAGTTCAACTGAGCCCATGCTGGGCACCCCAACTGAGCTACAGGCTAGCACGAAGGGTTATATGATAATCAAAGTGATAGTCAGCATTACTGAGATACATCCGTCAATAAAGAACTTTCTACACGTTTTGAACCCACTAGAATACTTAACTTTTGTTATCACCGAAAAGCAGCCACAGATAATTGTCGCAGTAGTAGCACCATCTGCGAACACTGAAATGCTATTTCGAGTAACACAAAGTCGAAAGCGAGTTCAACTGAGCCCATGCTGGGCACCCCAACTGAGCTACAGGCTAGCACGAAGGGTTATATGATAATCAAAGTGATAGTCAGCATTACTGAGATACATCCGTCAATAAAGAACTTTCTACACGTTTTGAACCCACTAGAATACTTAACTTTTGTTATCACCGAAAAGCAGCCACAGATAATTGTCGCAGTAGTAGCACCATCTGCGAACACTGAAATGCTATTTCGAGTAACACAAAGTCGAAAGCGAGTTCAACTGAACCCATGCTGGGCACCCCAACTGAGCTACAGGCTAGCACGAAGGGTTATATGATAATCAAAGTGATAGTCAGCATTACTGAGATACATCCGTCAATAAAGAACTTTCTACACGTTTTGAACCCACTAGAATACTTAACTTTTGTTATCACCGAAAGCAACAATATTATGCCAGAGGTTAAACAAAGAGTAAATGCTGGAAATCGCAGCTTTTTTGCACTTCAGAAATTATTACCATCTAAAGTAGTAACAAGGAAAACAAAAATCCATCAGGTTTATAAAACTATAATCAGACCAAGTTATCTATGGGTCAGAGACCTGGACTTTAACTTAAAAACAAGAGAAGATGCTAATCACCTGGGAAAGGAAAATTCTAAGAGCAATTTTTGAACCTGTCAAAGGGTGATCTTTGGAGGAAGCGTTATAATTTCGAAATTGAAAGATTATTTAAAGGAAAAGATATAATTAATTATGTAAAAACAAAAAGAATACAATAGCTGGGATACCTTGAGAGAATGGAGGAAAACAGAGGGAAACACTAAGATTTTCAAGGGAGATTGCCAGGGCCAGAGGGAAAGAGGAAGGCCGGTTAAAAGATGGGTAGACGAAGTGGATGGAGACCTTAAAAATATAAATGTCCGAAACTGGAAGAAAAATTGTTAGAGAGGGCCGTGGTCCAACATGGGCTGTAATGCCAAAGAGTTAGTTAGTTATAATACTTAATCATTGTATACTAGCGTTTAGTGGACAACTTCTACCATTTATTAATAATTTTATACTAAAATTAGAAAAAAATTCGGGCAGAACAGAAATCATGAAGAAGCCTAAGCCTAACACAGCCTAATTACTGCTCCCGTACGAGTGCGAGCAAAATAGAGAAGAGATTAATATTTAAATCCAACAGAATATCCAATTTGCTACTAAACGATATAACAATCATACTTTTTCTTTCTTATGCTTCTCTTGAGCTCAGTAATTAAGAAATTCAGTTTTTAAACGCATTCGTTATTAAGGAACGTTGTTGAAATGCACCTTTTTTTGAAAAAAAAAATATTACAGAATTTTTAGCACGCTTACTGTCGAAGTTAAGGTTAATCGTTGCACTGCTTTCTCCCAATTTGTTCTTGGCTGTGACTTTGTACTTGCCGCCGTCATCTTCGTCAACATCATCAATAACGAGTGCGCAGTGGGATTCGTTACCTTTGCGATCACATTTCAACTGCAAATACAGAAAAAAAAAACTACATTACTTGCAAATTGATAGCATAACATCTCAATTAAATTCTAAATGAAAAAGAGAAGAGCTGATTAAGCTTCAAAACATGAGTTTTCAATTTAATATCTTAAGCATATTTTAAAACAGCAGCTAATGGTAATGTATCCATTTATACAGAAAAGGGAAGAGAAGCAGAGCAAAATTAATCTGCTGCATTTTCTGAAAACGACAGCATGTAACTGTTCAACATTTCCTAAATCCCTTCTCTTTCGAAGCATTTTTCCCGCAAAATCAGCTGGAAGAAAACATAAGCATTTTGGCGGAAAATGAATGAAGTAAAAATTAGTTAATTTATTAGATTTTGAATATGTTTCAATTTTAAAGTGTAATACATTAATTGATTTGCATTCTACAGAGGATAGAAGAGCACTTGGAGCTAATGCTTGTTTCATAATATAGTGAGTAAACTAAAAGTAAACATAAAAAAGTGGAGGGAAAAAATTAGCCCAACTTCAAAAAGAGCTATTTGATGTTTTAAAAAT
This sequence comes from Octonoba sinensis, assembly GCA_038502835.1. NCBI lineage: Eukaryota > Metazoa > Arthropoda > Arachnida > Araneae > Uloboridae > Octonoba > Octonoba sinensis. The sequence goes on from CM076600.1 coordinate 143,818,470, forward strand.
AAAAGTATCTAAATCCACGGAAAAAAGCTACTTTCTTGGATTGCTCTAGGTAAAGGGAATGTTTATGAAACACCTCTCTTTCGAATAAATACTCCGATTTTCTTTTTGTCATACATATTTTTTTAACTTACAGGGGATTATTTTTCCGGAGTTTTATCTTGGGTCAAAATATTGAAGACTTTTTTAAGACTTGATGTAAAAATTGTTTTCTTGGAACTTCGTTAATAAATATATAACATTGCCAACAGTTTTTATCTTATTATTTCTTTTCAGAATCTTTTCTCTCTCTCCCTCTCTCTCTCTCGTATGCTTTTTTCCGTAGCATAGATCAGGGGTTGGCAACCCTTTTGCACTGTAAAGCCAGATACACTGTTAAAAATTTCCGTAAGGAAATAGTAAAATAACCATTTATTTGATTGTTATTTTACCATATTTAATTACAACAGTTGAATAACCATTAAAAAGATGGTACGCAAACCGCTGGTTATGAAAAAAATCGTGTATTTTCTGTTTATCCTAAAGAAGGTTTAACTAACCGTAATTTTCAAGCGCTCAATAAGAATCGGGCGTCCATCTTGTTTGCGAAACCTTACCGGTCGTACGTTGTTGTTAAAATATGAATAAAGTTTTATCAGTTCAAATCTGCATGTGTATATAAAAAAAGAAGAAAAAAAAAAGTGGCTTAAGCAGTGGTTACTAAATAGAAAGACATACACACGTAAACCAAAAATTTGAGACATCGGATTCCCGAACTGTTTGCGAATGAGCGAACCCATAATTTGAGCTGCTGAAGCTTGTTTATTTTAATTTTTGCAGCAAATAAAATGATTTTCGTCAATATACAGTAAATTTAGACCAAAGATGGCTTTAAATCCAATCAAAAACTGAAATCTCAATTTTAATGCAGTTTTCCCGTTGAAAAGAATGATTTATTGATAAATAAACGACCGCTTTGCGTGGAGCTGATGGCCGAATGGTTAGAGAGCAACGTTGGTATACAAAACAACTGGGTTCGAGTCCCGCAAGCTTCGTTTACGGTTTCTGCGCCTCGAAGATTCTACGCCTCGAAAATCTTCAAAAACGGTATAAAAAAAAAAATTGAAACCATTTTTAAATGGGTATAAAACCGTAAACTTTTGTATTTACGACTTTTTAACCAAGCTGATTGGAAATGGTTTAGGTCCCGTAAAGATAAAAAATGTTCTAAACCGTAAATTTGACGGTGAATTAGATGGACAGACTGCTGCCGGTTATTTAACTGTAATTTCATGATGAAATTTCTAACAGTGTATTTTAAAAACAGTTGCCGTAAATATTACTTTGTAGCTTTCAAATCTAATAACACTAATGTGGCATAACCCTAATTATACTACTCAATGATATTCATGAAACAAAATGTATCTATACAAATAACAAGGGATTGAACGTTTAAAAAAGTTCAAGGAGGCCGCAGGTTCCCTATTCCTGACATAGACATGGGTCATGTTTAATTTTTTTTAATGAGTACATAAGCAAGGCTAAAATCATTCCCACATGAAAATTGAATAAAGGACTAAATGAAAGAGTGCGTTGCAGGCGCATTCCAATTTTGAAATTTTTTCTTTATATCCATATTTCTCTTCTTTGTGATAAAGAATTTAAATGATTTTTTTTACGATAAAATCTCCCTATTCTACTTCGCTGTAGCAAAACATTGGACCTAAATAAAATAAATTCCTTAGCAAAAAATAAAAGAAGAATTAGCATCGCGTTTGCTGAGGATTTTTTAGACACTTTGGATTTTTTAGTCAAAATTAGGAATTTATTCATTAACTAAAATGTGTATTCAACAGATAAAAATATTTATATTTATAAGCAGTTGAATATAGTAGAGTGAAGTAGAGTTTTATGTATTTATTCTTTTATTTTATCTCATTTTTTAATTTTAATTTTACATTTTTTATTTATTTATTTTTAAAACGAACAAACTACTCCAAAGGCATCTCCTACGCAAGTAATAACTCAATGGTTGAAAAAAGAATTTTGAATCTGATTAATTAGTTCAGTATTGTGTAAAAGGCTGCTATTACTTTCCAGGGCTCAAAGAAGTAGTAACCTACGACGTACATTTTTCATAAATAATAATCAAACGTCTGGTACGAACTATTACTGTAAATGGCAATGACTGGCGAAGGAAATCTTTTCTTCTGCTTTATTTTGGATACATAATCTGATCGCATTAAATGCAGAATTTTCCAAGTTGTTCAAGGAATTACGATTTCTCTTACCTTGATCCTGCCTGTTTCTGTGACGGGCTTTTCGTCTCGGAACCAGGAAATGGTTGGGACGGGGTTGGCTTCGATGATACATTCGAATAGAAGACGCTCGCCATCCTCCTCCTGCCGGATGGCGGGTTTCTTCTTGAACACGGGGGGTTTTTGGTCCCTAAACAACAATTCAAAGAAATTCTTATAAGAACGAAAGAAGACAATTTGCGATAGAAACTGTACATAGCCACGAAAAAAGAAATAATTAAACCAGCTACGAAATTCTGACAATCCCCCGAGAATTACTTGTGTAGACATTTATCAAAGCTCACGAATATGTAAACCTTTAAGGACATTTATATGTGTTTTGGGTGGTTTTTCTCGATATTAAAGGGATTTTTCCTCCCCCTTTTGACTTTTTGATGCGTTCATGTTAGGATTATTACAATTGGAATCTCTTTCAAATCTTCAAGGATTCAAGTTGAATTCACACGGCCAAAAAAGTTTTAAATATGCTTAAAATATTACCAAAAAAATATAACTTATTCAAAAAACTAGAAAAGAAAAATTTAACAATGTACACATTTAAAATAAAACGAATAATCCACGGCAGTAAACCGTAATTTTTCATAAGCATTTCGTATTTTTTTGACAATTTTCAACTTACATTAGATTATTCATTTTATACACAAAATATCCATTTTATCGCACAATGTATTTTGCTGTCATTTTTCATACTAATACGCACACTTAGATCTGCACAAGAAAAGGGAAATGGGATGTTGTTTTTCTGGGGGGAACATATTTGCTAGCACAACTCACAGTGCATTTAGTACCTTATATTAATGAGATTGAGTAATTTTATTGTAATAACATCCATCCAGAACTGTATTCGAAATATGCATTGAGAGTCCAAGATTTCAATCCTTTAAGAAACGAATTTTGCATACGAGTGAGAAATTTGATAGCGAAAACTTTTCACACCTTAAACGAACTATTGCATTCTAATCATATTTCCATTTCTTAAAAAGGAACCATTATTGTAAAATCGCTGTACTTAACGTACGGTAACCAAAATTGTGGGCACTTTGAAATTGTTATGTTTTTCTATCTTTGTATGCTTATAGACAGCACTTTCTCGTAACACAATACTATTACATCTCTTGCCAAATGTCCAGTATACTATTTTCTTTGATTTCATTGCTCCTTGACTAAATATTGCAATTTTTACAAACAATGTCTACTTGTTTGATTGCATAATAATCTGTCTTGCATCTACATACAGAACAAAGCACAATAATGGCTTGATCCAGCTTTAAACGTGATGTCATCTTCTTCTGGCAGTTACTAATATATGATTAGCTCCCAGGGCAAGAACAGTACCTAATTGACCAGGGAACCATAACCCTCCAATGATATTCTTTTAGTGTAAGGATATCAAGGAGGGCCAGGTCCACAGATTAAGAGGTAGGGAAGCTGGGCTGTCGGGGTTGTTGTACGCATATCAGTCCAGAAGAACTACCTCGGCGCAACTGGGGCCATCGTAGTCGACCGACGGCCATCGGCTCTCTACCTAAGGCTTCGGCTAAAAGGTACAAGGGTGTCCGATGGAGAAAAGTACCTAATTGACCAGGAATGTTGGACACTACAAACCACTCCCTAACTGTGCTTCCTATTTAGGTAAAAGTGTTATGACTTTTTTTGTATTGAATTCAGTTTTAAATTCTTCCCAAAGTGATGTATACCAGTAAATGTGTGTAATGATGTAGCATTATAAAAATATGTATGATGCGAAATAATGATGTACCATTAAAGTGATGTACATGATTACAAATTGCCAGTTTACATTTTGTAAAACGTAACATTTTCCATAAGCATCCAAAATGAAAAAACAAAAATTTTCAAAAGTTTCCACAATATTCGCCACCACTGTATATAAAATTGAGTCATAGGAGTTCTGTAAATAATAAAATAATATCCGATACTTTCAGCTTATTTTTTATATCATAATGTTAACATAAATGTGTTAAAAAATATGCAAAATATGTGAAAAAAGCGATAGACATGTTCCCTCTTTGAAGAAGAATATCTCACAACACAAAAGCCTCCAGGAAAAATTCTTTTAAATCATCATCTCCTTTTAAATTCCACACGATTGAGTTAAACAGAATTTCAGTTGTTATTTTATTAGTTGCGTGTGGCATTAGAACAAGGACGAATGTGTTTTAATGTAAAAATAGCATTTATTTTCATTCATTTTGTTTTGCTTTTCAAGAGTATTTTTTCCAGAAATTAAGAGAATACAGTTTTTATTAAGCTACGGTAAAACTCAGTTTTAAATCCTGCAGCATTAGAACGTAACTTTAAAGGAGTTGCAAACATTAGTGAACATAATTTTCAAGGTCAAGGTCATCATGAATTAAAGCAAAAATTTCAACTGCAGTTTTGAACTAATACACCAAAGAAGTGCAATAACAAAACATTTCCTTTTTTTTTTCGTTATTATTAATATTCCCAAACTGAAGGTTTTCCTGAATGCTAGATTTTTGTCAAAGATTTTACTTTTTTTTTGCAGTTATGTAAAACATACTCATGATCGATTTGATGCTACTGATACAACTTCAAACACAGGATTAAGTTTATACATTATATGCCGATCCTTTTTTTATATTTTAGGCTGAAAATATGACTCGAAATGCACTTTAAAAACTTAATCGTAAAATGATAATTATTTTGCAAAGTGCATTAAAAAACAATCCCTCTAAGCAATTTACGCAGAATAACACCTAAAATGGAGCTTATAAATACTACATACCAAAAAAATGTGCATTACGCTGCGTGAAAGAATTACAAATGCTTATTTTGAAACGTTAAAAAAAATATTCGTTGTGTATGTTATAATTATTTTTAAAAAAATATTCGTCGTGTCTATTCGTTATAAATGTTTTCGATAATTTACAACGCTGGTATGCATAATTTAAGTGACAAATGTCCGAGTTTTACCGTTATTAAAACCCTTTTAATGCACTTTATGGAACAGGTAATAATTGTGAAAGACAAATATAAAACCATATTTTATTAATAAAACTTTATTCTTATACTAATAAATTCACTCAACATCTAAAACGAAGACAAAAAAGACAAATAGTGGGAAATCAATGAAAATTTTTTTCTCTCTGTCTTTATGCCGTAAATTATGTGCATTGTATTAGGTGAAAAGGGGGTTTATCAAATGAGTGCAAATGTTACCCTCCAAGGGCATAACTTTTAGCATTCTAGCGTATGATGGAAAAAAATCCTTTCTGGTCTTTCGGTATGCTCGTCTTTGGAACAGCTTATATCATGGGTTTTGGAAAATGCTACGCTGAAACTCAAATCAGTTTTCCTGAGACAGACAAAAATATCATCAACTATCCTAAAAGATTCTTCGCATTGCGCCAAGAGGAAACGCAGCTATGTGTCAAAAAGTTCGCTTCTTTTTGCCAAAAATGTATCTACTTGCATAACTTACGTTTTAAGTGCAGCTCGCAGTTTATGAAGTAAACAAACGCAACGCTAATTCATAAATCTTAGTATCTATGTAAATAACATTTCATGGCATTGATAACTAAACAAAAAAAAAAATGTACTTAAAATTATTGCTCTTCAGTGACAATTTCATTGTGTGTAAGGATACATAGTATCATCAAATGAAAGAGCCCGAAACTGAAATAGTGTTGATGGTAATTTTTCGAAATAAGCTGAGATTAAACACAATGGGGGTACTAGAAAAGACATTCCCTTGTGGAAAAATGTGGTCCTAAATACCACTGTGGCAATTATGGAACATAAACATAACATGAGTCATGATTTCATAATTTCCTGAAGAACTCATTAAAAGTAAGCAGTACATGTTCTTATTAACCAATTTATTCAGCTAAAATAGTTTTCTGAAAAATTACTTTATTAAACGAGTCTACAAAAACGAGTCAGTACTTCAATAATGTTTTGCCCATTCGAAGAAGATTCATCCAGCTTCATTATTTTCTCCATTATTGAAACGTTTGACAGCAACATTATCACCACTGCCTCTTAAACGACGTTATTCATGATTTATGCAGATAAGCAAATAAGCGACAAATTCCTAAAACTTGCAATAACTGAAATTTTTAGGACACTTTACGACAATGGTAACATGCAAAAATTAAAAAGTATCGTGTTTCTTCGATCTTTACATACGTAAATATAACACAGGAGACCTAAAAGTATCGTCGCTCCTTGTTTAAATTATTCATTATGGCGGCGCACGCTTAACAATACGAGAATACGCACGATTCAGGAGGAAACTTTCGTAAAAATCTCCAAAATCGAGCTTCTCACATATCACACGTGGCATAGCGCCGCGTCATTAGTGTTTTAAAAACGAACGCGTTCAGCTTTCTTCATGTGTGACGATGTCAGTGCCAATAAAAGTGAGTATACGTGTATCAACGCATGCATTTGATCTTATTTTTTGCTTACATATTGTTATGTTTTTCTATCTTTTTATGATTAATTTTTGGTAGGGGTGAAAGAATTACGGTAGCTCTTTAAAATCATCTAGAAATAAACGCAATTAAACACCAAAAAGTCTAGTTTCTTGCGTCAAAAATGTGGCACGATATACTTGTCTTAAAAACATTGCATTTCAAATGATGTTATTCGTGATTCATTTAGTTTACCAAACGAGTGACAAACGAATGACTTATGCTGTCATTGGAGCCTCCCCGCGCCCAACTTCCAGCATTCCAGCGTGGGAGACAAACAAAACTTTACCTGTCTTTCGATTTCACTATCTTCTGGTACACCTCATTACGAGTGTTTCAGAAAATGCTGCGTTGCAGGTCTAAATCAGATTCACTAGGATAGGGAGCTATTTTCAGGCGGGGGGAGAAAAGCTCCTCCAAGTGCTATATCCTCCATCCAGGTTTATTTCGAGAAATTGCCGAATTTAACTTTTGCTGCATTTCAATGCCGGAGTGTTGCTTTACTATTAGCAAAACAATAAAACAGCAGTTCACCGATGTAATCTTTGTGTGTCTCGGCTGCTGTTATGTCTTTAGTGTCACCGTTATTGCGAGAAAGACAATTTCTTGTATCTTTGAAAACAAGTCGTTTTTTTTCACTCCACTCTTGACAGAGTTCTCAGTCTGATGAATTGTGTTTGCGGAAGTATATTTGTTTTGAGTATTTATAGGTCAAAGGAGTAAAGTAGAACTAAAAGACAAAACTAAACTCTAGCGCGCCAGGCTTTTGGGGGCCTGTGCATATCCCAGTTTTAGAGACTGAGGGATTTGGGGTGTAAAAGCAGAAGTTCCGGTGAAGTGGTCGGCCTGACGCGCAACCCCCAGTGTTTAGTTCCCAAGCATGTCTCTCATTTTATCGATCCCACTGCAGTGGTGAAAGGCTGAGTCGACCCTGCGCAGCCCGGGAATCGAACCCCGGACCTGTGGCCTGGTAGCCCGGAAGGCTACCCCTCAGCCACTGGCTTTTAAAGTAGAACTAAAGACGAATACTATAATTAGCTCTAACCAGTCTTCACAGTGAGATCTTGATTATGATTCAAATATTTACAAAATGATAAGAGAACTGTTTGACCACCAATCAGAGGGAAAGGTAAACTTCCGGTCTTTAAGTTGAAGTTTGTAAGACAAATAGGACAATCACAGCAATTGTTTCTGACGAAATGAAATCCAAAGCTCACCTAGGTCTTAATACCTTCATACAGATGTCCCGTTTGATAAAATCATTCCTCGAAAAAAAATTAATAGGAAAGATGAATTAAATTGAAATTTTTTCCCGGTTAATTAAATGTTGTACAGCAGTTTTCATGGAAGGCAGCTATAATGTAATCTAATATTAAAAACAAGAAGCTTACTTTTCCGTAATTTAATAATGGAAACCAAGAAGCTTACTCTATCTCTCTCTTTCTCTCCCTCTAATATGCCTCAAACTTTATAACTTATGTTTTAAATAGGATTATTTTAAACTCAAGCACATTTATTCGATGTACAGAAAAATTTCGAATGATTTCTCGACGGAAATTCCTATCAGCACAAAAACTTCACAACTGGATAATTAAAATAAATGAATGAATGATGTAAAAAGAGTTTTTGAACCATACCAGAAAAAGGCTGTTAACTTCAAGCAGAATTTATAACCCTGCAATCGCTTCATTCCATTACAAAAAAAAAATTCTAATTTTTTATCGTATGCAAATAAAACAAATATATATATATATGAAAATTCTGAATGAAAATTAAAATGTTTCATCTCAATAATCAACGTATGAAAAAAATCGTCTGCAGATCTTTCTTTTGTATGGGAAGAAAAAATCCCCTAACTTCAATCAGTCACCCATAACTTTCGTTTAAGGTAAATCTATGGAAAAGTGCACTTCGATCTTCAATAATTTATTTTTCGATTTCTTGAAATAAAAGAAATATATATATACATTCAGAATCTGTATTATTTTCGGTTTTTCAGTAAAAAAAAAATATTTTTGCGTTACTTTTTTTGTGTGGAGTATAATAATAATTTTTTCTCAATTATTCAAAATTGAGAAAAAATCATTCAAATCAAAATATGAAACATGGGAGTTATTTCGAAAAAAAATAATCTTTCGAATTCATGTATCCCCTAGAAAATGTTTATGGTGGACAAACAGACAGACTGACATATGCGAACTTCCCTGTCTAATAACGCTTCTTTCAAATTTTATATTTCAGTATTTATTTCATTACCTGCACTCCTGCACGCTTTAGAGACGTCGATTTTCCAAAAGGGTTACATGACCAAACAAAAAAAAGTCCTCTGTTTCTGATTTAATTAAAATAAGGATGAAAATATCATTGAATGAGCTATTTTCTAAAATCCCTCGTGCCAAAAAATACGAATGCTTGTAATTAACAATAATATTCCTTCTACATTAATGTGCCCAAATCTATCGAGAGAGGCTCCCTTTATACTTTCCACACATAATATCAATTGAAAATGAGAGGAGAACCTTTGTAACAGCATGAATGCGTAGACTGAGTCAACCCTGGAAATTTCATTGGCTTCTAAATACTTACAACTCATGTTTTAATTAATATAGCAATTTGGAAGAAAATTTATATTGTGCAGAGTTAAAATGATAAAAAGTGCTAAGGTGTGAAAGTGTCTTTTCGCTCCTACCCTCCCATTAGGCAATTATTCGGAAATGTTCGCTTAAAGTTGTAATAAAGACTGGAAAAAAAAAACGCTTTTTTTTTTTTTTTTTTTTAATTTTTTTTTTTTTCATTTACACATTGCTGTCTGTAAAATTGTGAAAATTAAAGGAATATATGACCAGCTAGTTTTTCTTTGCAGTAAATTTCTGATTTTTCTCAAGTTTAATCTTTTTCCATCGTTAGATCTTATATGTTAGCCATTTTCAAGTTCTGGATAACGGTTCATATGCGACCCGCCAAATTTCTACACGAGTAAGCCCAGTCATAATCGGTAAAGGCGCCAAAATTTTTAACGACTTGACATATAAACTTATTTTTCTATAGGTATATATCCTAAAAAAGCTCATTTCTTTACGCAAGCAATTATGGATTCGATTAGGCCCTGAAGAGGATTGTTTGTTAGAAGAATTCTTCGAGATTATCAAGGAATGATTTGTTGATAACGCACTTTGATTTTTAATCCTTTTTATGTTTCGGCAAGAGTGAAATAGTTGTCATGTGTTTGTAGGCAGAGGAACAAAAAGAGTTGTTTAGATCTTTTTCTTTATTATTTGCTCCCCCCCTTCGGATCGACAGGTTGACTTTAGATTAGGTGCAGCTCCTAGCACATCAACTAGATTAAAATTAAGGCAATACTTCCTGACTTGCGGGACAGTAATAATGCATCAGAACGGCCCGGGTTCTGATCAGAGTTTTAATCGCTAAACAAAGAGGTGTGACACGTTGTCTAACCCACATTGTATTCAGTTTTTCTGGTTTTTCCCTATTCAATACGCCAGTGAGGGCACCACGCTTAGAAGTCCTCCAGGAAGGCAGCGTTTCCTTTGCTATAAAATATTCTTGAGCTATAAAAGGAAAAAAACTACCAAAAAAAAGCAATTAACCTTGTTGCAAAAAACCAAACGCAGAAAAAAATATCAAAGGGGGCGGGATGTACAAATAGAATTTTGCGAAAAGAAAACATTTCCTTAAGGCGTTGAAATAACCTCCTTACTTAATACAAAATTTATAATTTTATACATCCTAGTAGAGCAGTAGAAAGTAAACCAGATCCGTATTTTAGGGGAGGGTGGAGAATCAGGACAAGACAGTTGCACCTCTCCCCTTTTCTTTTAGAATGTAATGTATTTATAAATGTGTATCCGCGTTTTGCTGTTTTTGTCACATGTAATATGTATTAGGAATATACTATTTGCCCCCTCCCCACCTGATATTCTCCGAAACGCCGGGCCTGGAGTAAACGTTATTTAAGTCATAAACATGGTATACAATAAAATAACAGATCAATTATCAACATCGTCTTATATAGTCAGACCAATACTTCTAATAGCATCTTACTAAACTATTGAAATATATTTTCATAAACATTTACAAATATGAAATCAAAAAAGAAGTTGTTGTGCTCCAGAATAAAATTCTGAAAGCCGGAGTGATTCACCGGAATGTAAAGCAATTCATAGGTCCACAAAAGTGGATCTACGATCTAACATTCCGGAACGTTGTAAGTGCTCGTAACTTAGAAAAGAAAACTCATCGTTCCCATGTTTTATGGCGAACGCCTCATTCAACGGTGAAATTGCGGTAAGAAGAGCTGAGGTCCTGATCCTTGTAGAATAATTTTTAAACGTTCACTCACGATGTTTTCAGCCATCTCTTCTCTACTCACTCCCTTTCGCAATCCTATAAATAATCGTTCGAAGCTTTCACTTATCTCCGACCCACGTGTTCTATTTAAATTTATTTACAACAGCGTTCCAAGCTGTGCTAAGAAATCAGACGACTGCTGAGGCAGACGATTTAATTCAGCGAAAAAACACAGGACAAAGCAAGACGTCGCCCTTCGTTTGAACGCGAACTTCGTGTTTTCGTACTCTTTGCACTTTGATGAGAGGTGATTGGCTAGTAATAATTTTGATTTCATTCTCCGTCTTATTTTCCCAAGTAAACCTTTAAAATAAACCTATTTGGCTAGTAAAAACAATCACGCTTTTAAACGCTAAACCCTTAATAAATTATTTTCGTGTATTTTCATAATTACAACAATAAGTAAAAAAAAAGGTTGGTAGAATTCTGGTGAGTACGTAGTAAAGCACGTTTTATTTCGTTTATCTTCTAAAGAACTGGGCTACTATTTTGCCTCTACTTTTATTACGAAAATATTTTTGCTTTCAGCAACAAATATAACTTGATTCGGGGGGGGGGGGGAATAAGGGAATTTAAAGGGTGATCGACAAGAACTAGACGTTAAGATAATATTCGCCGCTAGGAGACACATATGTAAGTTAAACAAGTATTATAACTCTTGCTACATTATACCATTTGAGTAGCTACAGAGCAGAGCACTGTAGCTAGCAAGCAACGTTTGTTACTAATGCTGAATCTGCCACGGTGTGTTAGCAAGCAACGTTTGTTACTAATGCTGAATCTGCCACGGTAGCTTCCAAGGTCCCTAGATTGCACTTGTGATTAATATACTGCACTTGCGATAAGCGCTTGCGACTTTTTTTTTTGTGAGGATGTCTGATGTCACGTCTCTATGCCCACAGTCACCTTATGTACGCCGATCTAAAAAAAGGTTGCCAAGCAGGAAGTAGCAGCAATTGATCTTGAGACCTTACATAGGCGTATCCACAGGGCTTAGGATATTAGGATATATCCCGATAAATTCTGAGAATTAGGAGAATCTTGCATCTCGCATGCACCGTTTTCCAGCAGAAACTTAAATTTTACATTAAAGCAAATAAACATCCGTCGTCTTCTTTAAAAAAAAAAAAAAAAAAGATAACTTTATCAAGAAAACCTATTTTTATAGAAGTTAAGGAAAGAACTGTTTCAATTGTTAGGGTTTTTTCCATCCCCTCTGAACGATGAAATGTTTGATAATATTTTTCACTCATAATGTGCATTCCAAATGGCATAAAATTACAAAGAGTTTTTTCTACTTTTTTTCCCATGAAATAACGAGCGTTTATCAAAAGCATGCTATTCCTGCCCTGTACGTCTGTTTTTAAAGGAAATAAATTAAAACAAATTCAACTGTTGGCTTAGTACAAGTATCATTGCTTTATGGGGTGTTTAGAATAACTGTAAAGTTCATTTTCATTGGGTAAACCAATGTATCTCTTGAAGTACATGAATGATAACGATAGTTGACGATACGAATCCATTGTAGGCTTTTTCTATCTTAAATTTCAGCAGTTAATTTGAATTTCGAACGAGAAAAGCTGTACCGAAATTTCAGTGAACATTTATTTCTAAAATTTTTACCTTAAAGTAGTGAGTAAAAAAGATCTCAAAATAACTACTTACTGACTTGAAATTCAAGTACAAAAATCTCTAATATTCTGAAGGAGCAATAATCACAATCTACTAAAATTAAATTTTACATTGTCGTTGCTAGGTAAAAAATTCAACTAAGAGCGTATCCCCTCTAATCACCAAAATCTATTCGCAGCCACTTTGCATGGTTTTGAGCCAGTTTACGTTGAGCAGGCTCGGAAGTTGACCTTTTTGATTCGGCAGAGATTTTCCGGATTTTCATTGTTATTTATGTAACATTATTGGACACGTTTTTTTTTTTTTTTTTTTTTCAAAAAAAAAAAAAAAATCTTAAAGTTTTGGGAGTTCAAAGTTTAAATTAGTTCCTTTTTTGAAGAAAAGCAAATCAATTTACATAAGGTAATAAAAAAATAATTTCACGTTAATTTAAAGCACAAATGAGCATTAAAATGCAGACATATGTTTCTGGATTGCTTGGAATCCCTTTTTCAATGCGACAGGGAGCTTCTAGATGCAAAACATCCAAACTTCTACTTCCACTTCACGCTACCTTTATTCTCATTGGTTTACTGATAATTCTTAGGCTATATAAGCTTTGTTTTTGTTGTTTTGTCTGCTTCATTTGGATGTTTCTCATCTAGAAGCTCCCTGTCGCATTGAAAAAGGGATTCCAAGCAATCCCGAAACATATGTCTGCATTTTAATGCTCGTTTGTGCTTTAAATTAACATGAAATTATATTTTTATTACCGTTTACTTGCACATATTTAAATTATTATTAATTTACATAAGCTATTACTAGAGTTAACCATGCCACTGACAATTATTTTGCCTTCCACTATATCCAGAGTAACTCTTAGGACAAAAATGGTTACGGTTGACTGTTGCGCAAAGGTCAAGATCATTCAAAATTGTTCAAAAAGAGGATTTCTTTAATGCAAATTTGACCGCCGAAATTTCTTTGTAACAACAGTAAACCAGAAAAGCATACATTTCAGTAAATACATACCAAAGAATAGTATCTAAAACAATAAAGATACCTGTGGTAGACTTTTGGAACACAAAAAAAAAATATTTGACTCTGAAATTGGAAAAAACACAAAAATTGTATGATTTTGAAGGTCATTTATTGTTTACGCCAGAAGGGACCAGGTATGAAAATATCTGGAGAAGAAGCCTTTCATATAGCAGAAACACATTCAAATTCTCAGATCTATAGTGATTTATTCAACTTTTATGTAACACGGCTTTAAACTTTGCTTAACGAGTGCTTTGTGGTACTTGTTAAAGAATGCAGAACACTCTTATTTCGATATTTATTACTATTAAATATATAATTACATTTAGCTATAAATATAAATATATTATTACATTTAGCTTTCTTTAAAAAACCAAAATGCGTTCTGAATATAGTTTTTAATCTGAATTAGTCACTACGATCATGTTTAAAGGCATGAATGCTATATGCTCCAATGGTTCGGAATCCACTTAAAGTTGTAGGTCCACCAGCGATACATAGAAGCATTCGTGCACGGTGCGTTTAGGTAAGCATAGCACACAAGACAATAAATGACTCGGCTTGCAACTAAAGAACCAAAGTACAAAAAAGTGATACAAATAATCATTGCTTGACACAACTCCTTTTAAAACTCCAACAAATGCTATCTAACAGAATGCCATTTGTGTAATAGAAAAAAAAAAAACGGCTTTTTGAAAGCAAATAATTTTAAAAGATAAATTACTATTTTTAAAATATAAATAATTTATATTTTAAAATAAATAATGCAGTTACGTCATTCTCTTTAAAAACTGGCTCTTCAACATGAATTCGCTGTTGTCTTTTCTCTACAATTGCGCAGCCAGATTTTTTCTCGTTTTTTTTTTCTTTCTTCAAGAAAGGGCTTCATAACAACCCTTATATGTATGACTTTTGCCTTTATTTAATTTCATTGAATTGTTTTTGCAAAATACAATCACACAAACTTGATTTAAATCATGTGTGTATATTTCAGCTTTAAATTCATTGGAAATTCAGAATTCTTTTTTGACATAAAAGAGCTAAAATTTCTGTTCAAAACTTAAAAAGTTTTGAAATTTTAATCATGTTCGGATTTTTGATATAGGACTGGGGTTGTGGGAATCTTTTATTTCGTATAAAATACAGGCTGCGGACCGTACACATTTTTTATTGATAAAACACAGAACAACAAGAATCCAGAAGCCTAAAAAAAGAGCCCTCTGGATTCGCTCCTGTCCCTAAATGCCCATCATTCTCCACCTACATTTTCAAACTTCTCGTTCATCTCTAAACATGTTTACATTCAGCAGCTATAAGTACAGCCTCTCATAAGAAGTAGCAAAATTTACATTAAAATATTTGGACATTGACATGAGTCAAGACAATGAGCATGTAAACTGGTCTACTGTGAGCACATAACTTTTCGTGAGCATATTCAAGGTCTTATAACCATGAAGAAATTAAACTTATGTACAGAAGTCACAACTCGTTGCAAGCGCTTTATGAAAGTCATTTCAATACGATTTAATAAGAAAAGAATAGTAGAAATTTAAAATAGATTCCAATAAAATAATTAACCCACGCTTTCATGCTGAGGTTGGCACAGACCGCTGTAAAAACAATCTGGCAATGCTTCAAGTCAGCAAGTTGTTGTCCCATTGAGAGAAACGAAACCTTTTTGGAATGAGCTGAAGAACTAATTCCGGTCTTTTATTTACAGACGCGTTAAATGCATTGCTTACGCTACAGGAAAATCGTGAAGTAACTATATTGCTGGAAGGTAAATATTCCAAAAGATATTTAGTTTGCCACAAAATAAATTTTAAGTTTAGATTCAGCTTTCTAATTAAAGAGTACTGGGCATTGAATAAACATGCAGAATGCACCAAAATATAATTAATTACACTAAATAAGGATTCGTAAGTGATGCTATCTAAAAAATAATATATTTGGAATAAATTTAACATGAACGAGAAATGCAGTTTGATAAAAGGGAAATTTATTCTGCTTATTGCATCATATATTTACCTTACCAGAAAAGTTATTAGTGCGAATGATGTGGCAATCGATTTGAAAATCGATCTCCGACTTTTGCTCTTCTTTCATTTCAGTAAATTTTTTTTTCAAAATATAATCACATAAATTTTACTTAACTCTTGTGAGATTATTTCATTTTAAAATTCATCGTGAATTCAGTTTTTTTTTTTTTTTTTGACATGAAAAGTTAAAATTCTGTCAAAGAACTTCAAGGATTTAAAAACTTAATCATGTTCGGAACTTTCAGACAGGATATTACGCCATGTCTGTCTCAACACTGTTCTAACAAAAGCAAGTTTTCGCCTATAATATCTCTTCACCATTTGGTCACCCCCAAAAAAATATAATAGTTCAAAACTATTTCGTGGAACAAAAATTTTAAAAAGTTGTGAATCTGAGCAAAATAGCAACCCATGCTATGCTCATTTCTTGGTAAAATATTCTTCATGGAATCCACGTTGGAATGTTTTCTGAAAAAGGAAAAAGTAAAAATAGAAGAGCGTTCCTGCAAAGTGCCGTCGGAATATTCGTTAAAATGGTTTCTGGGTGCAATTTTAAAGTGAGTGGTACTTTTAAGTACCGTCAGTAAATAAAGGGTTAACACGATAACATTTTTAATTAAATACTGTAAGATAATTCTGATGCCATGCGTTTTTTTTTTTTTGGTCTACTAATTTTACAATCGGCAAACATAAATGCTTAAAACCTCTTCCAACGTTTCCGATTACAAAGGAACTCCTTTTTAGCCTACTTTCCCGTAAAATGAAAAATAGTGAAGTAATTAAATAAAGATTGAGAAATAAAAAATTTGAAAGTTTGAAAGTAAGGTTCTGAGATGGGTAAAATATGTGTCTGTCGATCTTTCTGTCTGCCCCCCCCCCTAAAAACGTTTAAAAAAATTGTGCGATTACAAAGTTTTTTTTTTTTTTTTTTTTTTCACTCGAAAGATCTCGGTGAGAACATCTCATTTCTTATATTTTATTTTTTGATTTGAACAATTTTTCGTTCAATTTTGAACACTACAAAATCTTAACATTAGCTCCTGCAGGGAAATATGCAACAAATCATATAATTCCTGGACATAACATCCAAGTTCCTTTGAACGGGCTTTTTAGAAGGAGCTCTCCAAATTTCAATCCTATATAATTTAGAGACGAATTTGCTGGGAAAAAACTTATCGGAAGAAACGATGACGCAAAACATGTGCAGATACAAAGTTCATCCAGAACTAAACAAGCCTATTTTCTCAGGAAATTTTTTGATCTCAATTTTTGATGATATTTCTGAATGAAGGAATGAATAAATGAATTTAGTGACAGAATGAATGAATAAATAAGTGAATGAGTGAAAAAATTAATAAGTGAATGAATGAATGTGTATTAGCCGTTGAAAGCGGTACATTGGAAGTAATTGGTGCAGTGGCGTACGCAGAACTTTTTCAAGGGAGGGGTTCATAATTTTCTGAAACTACTAAAAAAAATTCGAGTATGCAATAAAGCACTATTATTTAGGGCTCAAGGGGGCGGGGTTTAAACCCCTAACCCCCCTTACGTATGCCTCTGAATTGGTGTACACGGGAAAGTAGGCTAGTATAGTTTTAGACGAAGCTTCTTGCTCCAAAATACGCGTATATTTTGTTTGTTTATTTAAACCTGATTTCTCAGTTTTACGCAAAACAAAATAATTCTTGTCGTATATATTAATTGTATGCCCGTAACAATTAATTGACTTTCATCACAAGGGATATTTTTTAAAAAATTAGTTTTCATTAATAACAGAGATTAATTTCATTAATAACGAGTAAGGAATAATAATTATTTTAACATTGTATTTATGATGTAAAAATGTTTTCTTTCCGTAAAATGTCTCAAATTTTTGCATCTGCAAGGAATTTTTGAAGTAAAAATATTAGGTAAACTTTCATTTAAAAGCTCTTTACTTTGCATTTAATAATAACAACAGGAAGTTCCGTTTAGAGCTATACGAGCCTACTTTCCCTTATACCCCAACGTCAAATTTATAATCTAGCTATTTTTACATGGTTTTATTTAACTTGACTTGTCACGGAATTTTGTTAGGCGGTTTTCGACCACTATTACTGCATAAATTATCTTACAACTTTGCGCATAAGCTTATCTTCGATGACAATACACTAATCCATCCATTTTATAATTTATTATAACGTTGATTAGGGAAAAAAATAATAATTTTGGCTCTGAGGAAATTATCAGAATTATCATTTGTCATTTGGCAATAATAGTTTTGTTTGGATAATTTAACGATGTTTTGAATTTAAATAAAACCGTGTAACTTAAAACGTTTTTGGCGATTTAATATTTATCTCTCATTTAGCTTTAGTGCCTAATTACTTCAAATATACCTTTTCCAATGGATAATGCATATTCATTGATTAATTCACACACTCCTTCCCTTATTCATCAATTCATTCATTCATTCAGAAACATCCTTAAGTATACAGAACAAAAAAAAAAAATATGAAAAGTTGGCTCGTTTAGTTCTAGTTGAAATTCGTATCTGTACATATTGTACATCATAAGGTCCTTCCGATAAAATTTGTTCCAAGCAAATCCGTCTGTTCGATCAGGATTAATATTTCATTGAAATTTACCCGTAAGCGAAAATTTTAAATTTTTTGAACTTCTGTTCAAAATTGAACAAAAAATGTTCAAATCAAAACAGATTTCATGTCTAGAGCTCCTTTCAATAAGCTTGTTCAAAGAAACTTGGATTTTATGCCCAGAGTTTGTATAATTTGGGGCATATTTTCTCATAGGTGCTAATGTGAAAAAAATTTCAACTGCTCAAAATTGAACAAAACATTTTTCAAATCAAAAAATAAAATGTGGAAGTGAAATGTCCTTGCCGAGATCTTTTGAATGCAAAAAAAAAAAAAAAAAATCGAATCGGACAATTTCTTTAAAAGCCATTAAGGGTGACAGACAGACATTTTCCCCCATCTCAAAACTCTACTTTCATTTTTTTCCATTTATCAGTCATTATTTTGACGATACATTAAACCTTCTTTGATATTCTCTTCTTTAACTCTTACGGGATAGTAGGCAAAAGAAGACTTTGGTAAAAAATTTGACAAACACCCAACAGATTTACAGAATAAGGCTTCAGATAATTCATTAGCGAAACAGAAAACACGTGATTAAATAAGTCCTATCTAGAAAAGGTATGCGCAAATAATTCCAACTGTTTAAAAAATTTGAGCCTAAAAGAATAACCCTACAAATAGTAATAAATTGCCGCCCGATTAAAAACTAAACGAGAGAGCTTCAAATGGAAAGTTACGAAGTCATTTTTTGACTTACTTTGATAAATTTAAGGAATTTTCAATTTTATGTAGGCTGTTTTGTTGTTTTAAGGATTTTGTAGCATTTTTAATAATTTTAAGATATTTTAATGTCATTAAAATATTTTGATCACTTTAAAGATTTTTTTAACTTTTAACTATTGGAAATTTTTAAACAATTCTTTAAATTTTAATTCCTTCTTTTTAACAATTTTAAGGATTCGTTAGTAATTTATTTTGTCTGTGTTACAGTAAGATAACCTATGTGACCCGCATTTATTACCGATACTTGCAGAGCGTGCTTCTTTCTAAGCGTCTGAAATGCAATAAATAATCTTCAAGACGGTATTGGGTACACTATGAAACTATCCATTACGGGATGATTGATGAACTTACTGTGAAAATACCAATATATGAAATTTAGTGCCACGTTTGAATTTAGAACTGTTAGAGGAACAATCCGCGCTATGTTCAAAATGCATAAGAGATATATAATACAATTATATAATCGATTATGAAATTCTATTAAATACCGTGCCCTTCATCGACGGAGTAAAATTACTAGTTCAAACATACTCCGGGTCAGTGGATTTTCAAAATGCAAAAATTCGACAGGGATTATTCGACACATTCAAGACTCCTTGAGCTGTTTTGCTAGGATACTCCCCTCGTGTACGTTGAATTCCTAGTACAATCGTCAAAGTTCAGAAATCTCCGCTGGTGAAACTGGCGGTTAAAACTAGGGATGTAACGAATATTCGGCACACTATTTGATATTCCGCCCTTTGCCCGAATACTGGGTAAGGTCAAATTCGGCCTGGCCGAATATTGATGGACTATTCGGCCGAATAGTTCTGCCGCAATAGAAATGCAAAAAAATAAATTAATTAGTAGATTTTAAACATTTAAAATTGTATTGTAATTATTGCAGAACACTACATTAGTATATAGTTTTAATAAATTAAAATAATTTGGAAAATACTTTTTTTAAACCTTGTTTTAGGCTTGACCGAGTAAAAACAGGTTTAAAGTTGTAATATTGTATTTTATATTTAGCATTTGCTCCCAAAAGCTGGCAATAGTTAATTATGATATGTGAGAAATTTATTTTTTTATTATTAACAAAGTGGAAGTCAGACTTTGTTTGGGTAGGCTGATTTATTGTAAATATTGGGCAAGAGAGAAATGTGAAGAGCCCTAGAATATATCATCAAAATTTAGATAGCGTAAGTTATTGGGGTTTTTGAAAATAAAAATATATTCCAGTTATACTCTATTAAATTTTAATAGATCTTTTTAAAATAGGTATGTAAAAAACCCCATAAAATAAAAATATTAACTTTTATAACTTTTAAAATATCTTCATAAAATAGTTTTGAGCAAGGTAAAAAGTTCACTAAGCAATAGTAGTTCTTGGATTTGAGTGAAATGATTAGTAAAATATTGCTAATGTTTACTACCATAAAACCTCTCATTTTTATTCCACTTTTAAGTGAAATTCTTAGTTTTATTACATACAAAACAATAGAGAAAATTGATCAATTTTAAATAGTTTTAAATAACTACCATAATTGAGTCGTTCATCATAGATTGTGTGTAAATGGTATTTGACTTTGTGAATTATTTTTAAATTTGACAAATTCTTTCTATTACAACGATTTTCTAGAAATTTTAATATTCGGCCCCCGAATATTCGGTCTTTGGCCTCGGCCTGGAATCAGTGACCGAATATTCGGTATTTCTGCTATTCGTCCAAATCACTATTCGTTACATCCCTAGTTAAAACTAAGGGTGCTTTCACACCAAAAGATGACAAAGAAAGAAAACATGTCTTTTCCCATTTGCGCAGAGCATATTTTTGGAACAGAAAATAACAGTGCAAAGGCTTCATAACAGACTTTTAGATTCATTTCGACACTTGTTGATAGTTTTAGGGAATTTTAAGAATAACGTTAGTTCTAATAACCATCACTTGCGGGAGTACAATAACCCTATGTGGAATACCTTACATTAATTTTACAATTTATCCATGTAATGCGGTAAAAACTTGCACAATATAATGGTTTCTATTGCCTACTAATGTTTAGAAACCTAACATAAGGGACCGTTCATAAATGATGTCACGCTTTTTCCCCACATATTTGACCCCTCTCCCCCCCCTTTGTCGCATGTCATGTTATGTTGCATAAGCAGGGATGTCACACTTCTTGTTACCCCCTCCCCTCCCCTTGTCACACTTTGTCACAATATCACGAACCTTCCTCCCCCCTTGAAGCGTGACATCATTTATGAATGATTCTAACATGTTTAATCGTCGACTATATTGTGAGCATCATCATGTTACACCCAAGACTTGCTGGGCTGTCTTTAAAATTAATTAGAGGCCTCATAGAAACACGGTAAATCCAGTCTTTGCGGTATCAACCGAGCCAAAACTCACATGGGTACAATTCTAGGATGAAACTGAGATTCGAATCTTTCAAACATGTGCCAGCTTTTATGCTTTAAAAAAGATCGCTATTTGTCCTTTTCTGCAACTGACCTTTTTTATTTTCTCGTGAAAAAAATTCTTGTCATTTCCTTATGATTGTCCACAAAGTTAATGTCTTTTGGTGAATAGTTTCTACTGTAGATTTTTTGGAAATGCAGAATTTATACGCTTACACATTTGAAAAGATTATAAGACCATGAAACAAAATATAAATCAGGTGTTTTTTAACATAGCAAGAGTTTTCTTAACTTATCACAGTAGAATACAGCTAAGTACTGTTTCTCAAAGATCATGATCCAGAGCGTTTTTATAATCCTGGTCATGGTGCGATTTTTTTTTTTTAAATTTCTGATCTCAGGGAAGTGTTTCTAACTTTAAAACTTAGTTTAAAAAATAGTGAATGCAGGTTTTAAAATAGTAACCGGAAAAGAAGCTATGATTTAGTATTCTTTATTGATGCCTAAGACAAAGCATTCAGGTGTGATACGTTTGGGACAAAGTAAGGGTGATAATAATTTAACTTTGTGCAAAGTAATAGAAATAAAATTTCACGTTAAATTAAAGCACAAATGAGCATTTAAACGCAGACATATGTTTTGGGATTGCTTGGAATCCCTTTTTCAATGCGACAGGGAGCTTCTAGATGCAAAACATGCTCATTTGTGCTTTAATTTAACGTGAAATTTTATTTCTAAAGTGTGCTTTCTCACCAAAGGCGACAAAGACACTATCCCTGTCTTTTCTCATCTACGCAAGCGCAGAGCATATTTTTTCCTTCAAAAATGTGCTCTGCGGTTGCGCAGATGAGAAAAGACGGGAACAGACAGGAGAAAAGGGGAAAAGGTAGGAAGAGTCTTTGTCACTTTGTTGTAAAACACGCGAAATATTAATACTTTTATCGCACATAATTAAAACTTGTCTGTTGTGAGGAGGAGTTATTTAAGAGGAGGTATTCTGTAGTGGCTCTAGTCTGGTGTAGCCATCACGGAACTTTCTTCTATATTTTTCATATGAATATTGCTACTCGCCAAATATACCTGTTGTGATACAAATCCTTACTGAAAAAGTAAATAAATAAATAAATTGCATAAAAAGAATGATTTTAAAGATAAACTAATCAAATGGTTTTTCTGCCAGCGAAGCCTTAAAATGCTAAAAATGATACTAAGAATTTTATTTTTTAAGGTGTAGGTCAAATGACAAAAATACAATACAAAACAAAGTCTCTGCTCCCTTGGCGCGATTGCGGATGCAGAATATAATTGTTTGAATTGTTGGATTCTTGAAATATACGCTTGGAGAGGAAAAAATCCGATTAATAAGATCCCTTTGTAAAGAATCACACCAAAATTTAAACAACAATACTTCACTTTAGGATGTATGTATGTATTAAATTTGGTTTAATTCTATGCATTACACCTTGAGTTACAGCGTCCATAAAAACCTAATGAAAAGTTCGATTACACCACCCTTCTTGGAGCGAATTCATCCATCACTTCTTCAGACATAGCCCTCACGCTAATCGAGAAAAACGTTATATTCCTCCAACCCCTTCAAATGGATTCGCGCCAAAAGCTAATCAGCACCAGTTCTCATCAGGTTTCATGTGTGCACCAAATTTCGTTATATTCCATGTATTACTCTTTGAGTTAGAGGCCACAAAAAAAAGACCACATGCAGACACACACAGAGAGACGGACGTCTTCTAAAAATGTTCAGCACACCTCAAAATGGGTAAATCCCAAGGAATTCAAAATTCGAAAACTTTCACGAATCTATTACTTTCTTCTATACATTGGATATATAAGGAGGAAAAAAGTCTCTTTTTACGCTAAGCTACAAAAATTCTATTTTCTGTTCCATTTGAGTTCCGTACATATTCTATTTCACGTCGTCAACGCAAACTTCTACAGACGACGCCTCCGAACAAAGACGAAGGAATGAACGAGGGATATGTCCTAATTGCCTCTGGGTTGGTGCCAAACGATGCGTAATATCATTACCTTAACACATATTGCTACAAGGAGAGACTTCAGAGATAATTTTTAAGGGAATATATTTCTTAAATGTTTCACCAAATTTCGGGTCTCTGCCTAGGGATCCAGTTCAGGTATGATGGGGCTACGATCTGTCCAAAAAAAGGATCTGTATACGAAACATCATTAAATAAGGAATTTAAATTATTATCGATTGTTACAAAATTCCTTACTATACAAATAATAATTGTTAGAAAGACATCACAATTCTTTTTACATATTTTTTTTTCTTTTAAGGGGGAATCGCAGCAGTAAATAGGTAGAGAAACTTTCGTTTACATTGTACGATTTAGCTAAGCAAAGAAAACGGGAAATGCATCTACGTAGAGAAAAATGACGTGGAGGGGAGATTAAGTCTATTCATGTAAGCATGAATTAATTTTTCGATCATTAATATGTCTCATCAAATGCAAGTGATAAGCATGTAAAAAAAATTTCTCCATAACCGTATTTTTTTATCGGCTGGGTAGTTAAAAAATAATAAATCCCCCCCCCCCCCCCCCAAAAAAAAAAAAAAATCAACATTACACAAGATGAATAAATTATGAATGAAAGTTTTGTTTGCAGTTAATTTCTTTCTTTATTGTTAATTCTTCACCTCTGTAACAAAAGATCAATTAATTCTCTTTTGATACATTTAGTTATCAAAATAATATTTTCTCATTTATTCAAGGTTTACTTTATTCAAGCCTTGAATAATATTTATTTTTTTTAAACGCTTAACTGTTGCTTGACTGTTACTCCGTGACGGAAACTTGTCACGCACTTGTAATGTAGGTTTGCGCAGCATGCCATTTTCTTTCACAGATATTTAGAATTATAATTTACATTAAATTCCGCGATTAATTTTTGCATGAACTATACTTTAAAACACCTACAATTTTTATTTACATTTTTTTCTAAATCTTTTGGCCAGATAAATTCAAATCATAACCATTTTTACTTATGTACTATATCCTGTGGCGTAGGTTTCCTGTTCCGGTGCCTCGCCATGTGCATTTTTTTTCCGTCAGTTGGAAACTTGATAGCATTCTCGAGTGACGCTTTTTTTCGCTAGCTCCCCAGCAGAGGAATTCCTTTGTGTTTCCTTCTGACTGGGGATGCCATATATAACTGCCTTTTTTGAAATTGCATTTTGAAGTGAAGATTATTCTTACAAAAATGCGTTGATCGAAGTAATCAAGATGCTGTATATTTTTTTGGATAGTTTAATGATTGTATCCATTGACCGATCAAAGAAAACAAATCTCTTTTTATACTTAGAGATGGTATGATATAAATCAGGATCCCTGTGTTGTACTTTAAATCTCTAAATGAATTTACCTATATTGATGGACACTCATTAATTGATGACTGCTTTTCATGATGAAAAAATGCT
Organism: Octonoba sinensis; assembly: GCA_038502835.1. NCBI lineage: Eukaryota > Metazoa > Arthropoda > Arachnida > Araneae > Uloboridae > Octonoba > Octonoba sinensis. The sequence continues at coordinate 143,843,502 of CM076600.1, forward strand.
ATACCAATGAACAACTGCATCACGGACATTATGTGTTTTGAAACGAATATAGAAGAGCATTATGCAGCAAAGGCGCGCTTTCTGGTGATCAAGTTCTCCGCCATGCATCAATCAGCGAAAGTATCAAATAGAGTGCTAATTCAAGCCGTGGATCCGCAGGTCATTAACATTTTCTTTTGATTGATCAATCATTATTTTATATTTTTTTGTTGGCCAATTCAATTTTTTTTATTAATGCCTAAGATGTAAGTTTTTATTGGATTTTTAAAGGTATTCAATATAATCAAGAAATTTTATGAAATTAATGAAATAATTATTATGAATAAATAAATGATTTTTTTAATTATGAATATAATTTATTCACAATAACAACTGATTTTCTATTTCAGCATATGAATAGTTATATATTTAATTCAATTTTTTATAACACAACGCAATATACTTTGAATTAAGTATTTTAATCTAAAATATTTATTGATCAAGGTTTTACATGGTATTTAATATTAATAAATTAAAACACATTTTTAACAACCTCTTATACCGTAAAATAGCTTAAACAACACTTGAATATAAACATAACTGAATCTGACCACTTTGTTACGGGATAATGGCAAATAAGACCAACATTGCAAACAACTTGAATTCACTACTTAAGTACAGTAAGTTCTTGCCGAAAAAAGGGAAGTTTCATTAATTCATTGCTCTCATAGCGAAAGCAAATTGTTCAATGTTAACTGTCTATGTAACAACTAAGTGTGCTATAAGTGAAATTATTTTAGCTATTATTTTCTATTTTATTGATAAACAGCTAATAATAATTAAAGAAGCAATATTTTACAAAGCGCTTCCGTGCTAAGCCCAAAACTCGTAGCTGCAGCTTTTGGCAAAATTTTGCGACCGTGGATCTTAGTCACTTTTCTACTTAAATGCAATGCTTTGTGAGCAAGGGGAAATTTCTTTTAAATAATTGTCATAAAGTGGCATCCGAATCAATACTTCGAGGCGCATAACTTTAGTCGTCAATATATCATTTTACTCTCAGATCCAGATACCACGTTTGTGCTTAGCGCGACAGTATGAATTTCCTCGCTAGCAATTGAATTAATTTAAGCTTTTAGCAGTTAACATTTTAAAGTTCTATAGCAGGGCCGTGGTAGCTTAGAGAGCTTCGGATCGGAGGATATCGGGTTTGATACCCAAGCCGCTGAAGACCCACCATGTACACTTGAGGACAAGTGCAAGTAAAATCCGTGGACACTGAAGTCCCGAGGCAGTTCCAAGGGTACCGGAGGGCGGAAATTTTCCCTTCCCTTCTCTCTTAGGTCAAAAAAGAAAGGTGGCGTATTTGTAGTGGCACCATCACGTGTCATCCAAGTACATAATGAGCCAAGTCGTACTTCCACCGTTGTGGTGCTCACCTATAAACGGAAGGCGCTCTTTACTGCCTTAATTCCTAGTCGCTCCATGAAGGGGAGCTTGGATATCCAAGTGGCGTTCGAAACAACAACAAGTTTTATAGCAGAAAGTTAAAATGGTAATAACATTTTAGAGAACCCTTTTGATATTCTTAAAATGCTTTTATTAGAATATGAACAAAACTAATACTTTGAAAATAAAGATTATAGAATGTAAAACGGAAAAAAAATAACTGTTTAAAATAATGTTACTACTACGTTTGATGTCTCTAAAATAAAACATTTCTACGTACAAAGTATTCCCACTGATAGAAATATAATTTCACGTTAATTTAAAGCACAAATGAGCATTAAAACGCAGACATATGTTTCGGGATTGCTTGGAATCCCTTTTTCAATGCGACAAGGAGCTTCTAGATGCAAAACATCCAAATGAAGCAGACAAAGCAAAAACAAAGCTTATATAGCCTAAGAATTAACTGTAAACCAATGAGAATGAAGGCAGTGTGAAGTGGAAGTAGAAGTAGCAGGGAAAGCACCAATAAGAGAGCAACAAATGAATCCAGTTGAAAGTTCAGGAAGTAAAAAGGAATATTAATAAAAACAAAGCAAAAAAGACGACAACATGCATAAAAATGTGAAAATACATGAAAATTCCAAAAATAATAAAATAAAATACAAAGAATTAAATGGAAATAAAATAAGTACAGAAAATACCAAAACAAAAAGCAAAACAAAGTACACATGTAAAGGAGGGGGAGGGGGGGGGAGAAAAAAATTAAAATAGACACAAAAAAGGAAAACTAACAAGAAAGAACAACAAATTAAAGGAACTTATACCAGACCTGTGAAAATACATGAAAATTGCAAAAATAATAAAATAAATTGCAAATAAATTGCAAAAATAATAACAAAGAATAAAATGGAAATAAAATAAGTACAGTAAATACCAAAACAAAAAGCAAAACAAAGTACACATGTAAAGGAGAGGGGGGTGGGGAGAAAAAATTACAAAATAGACACAAAAAAAAGGAAAACTAACAAGAAAACCAGGAAAGAACAACAAATTAAAGGAACTTATGCCAGACCTGTGAAAAATAAGGAGTTGAGGAAGAATCATTAACCAAATTAGAACTATTCCTGTTAATATGATAAGCTTCCCAAAAGTCAAGCTCTAAAGGGGAAGAACATTTTTGAATAATTTTCCCAGAATTGAAATCAAAAGAGTGGTTGGAATTCCAACAATGTTGAGCAATGCTAGACTTATTTAACTCTTGCTTTCGTACATAACCTTTATGCTCATTTAACCGAATTTTCAGAGCACGTTTTGTCTGTCCAATGTAAGTAAGGCCGCAAAGGCAACTAATTTGGTAAATACCCCAAGTGTTAAGTTGATCGCCAGGATCTTTAGGAGAAGAGAAGGAAAGTTTGTTTCTAGGAGCAAAAACGACTTGAAATTACCTTTTTAGGACGACCTTTTTAGGATTTTAGCAACACGAAAACTGACAGAATGAAAGAATGGTAACACAACCAAATTCTTTCTAGAAACCACATGATTGGGACCAGAAGTTTTTTTTAGAAAGTTTGTTATGAATAGAATCAATTAAAGAGTGAGAAAATCCTCTATCCACAGCTACAGCTTTCAGATAGTTGAGTTCAATCTTGAGAAGCTCAGGAGAAGAGCAAATATTAATAGCACGATGGACAAGAGCATTAAAAGCCGAATATTTTTGGTTGGGAGGATGAGACGATAGTCTATGAGGAGGTAAAGAAACAGCGAAAGGTTTACGATAGACAGAAGTAGTGAAACCAGACTCACTCCTAGAAATCAAAACATCAAGAAACGCGAGGCTACTATTAAGTTCTTTCTCACAAGAAAACTGGATATTAGAATCAATGGAGTTCATAATAGAAAGAGCATCATCAATACCTAACAAGATACTGTCCGTTAAGATAAAAAAAATAATAATCCACATAACGAACATAAAATTGAAATTGCAATTTCTTTAATAGTTTTTCCTCAAAATAATGCATATAGACATCACTTAAAATAAGACTAAGAGGAATTCCCATAGCCAGGCCATCATAGCATAGAATTTACCATTGAATACAAAAGTGCTCTTCTGCAAGCACACACGAGTAAGAAAAACTAATTCCTCAATTTCCACAGCAGTAAAATGGAATTCAGAAAGCCTTTTCCTGAGGCAAGTCAAAGCGCCATCAACAGGAACATTAGTAAACAAAGAATTAACATAAAAAGAGGCCATAACCGAATAGTTCGGAATGAAGTTATGAAGTTTCTTAACAAAATCGGTGGAATTTTTAACAGTGAAAACATTCCGACTCCTAAGTGGAGAAAATACAGAAACTAAATATTTGGAAAGTTTATATGAAGCAGTGCCAATATTGGAAACAATTGGTCTGAAAGGAATACCTGCCTTGTGTACCTTCGGTAAAGCATAGAAACGCGCACAATTAGCAACAGAAGGAATCACAGACCGTTTAGCAATCAAAGGAATAGAATGAACAGAATTAACAGCACAAGAAATAGCTTTTAACTCCTTGTCGATAGGATCTTTATAAATTTCAGAATAAGGACCAGAAGCAATTAAGTCATCAGTTTTTTCAACATAAGATGATTTATTAAGAACAACAATCTGACCACCCTTGTCAGCTTTGGTAATGACCAAATCAGAATTTGAAACTAAATTATTGACACAGCGTTTCACAGAATGGGTAAAACCAATATTAGGAACTTTTAAATTGAAATCAACATTGGAAGCATTAAGATGCCGAATCGACTCTTTTTGAGTGGAAGTTAAAGCACTAAATTTGAAAGCTTTTTCAACCGGAGCAATAAGTTCAGAAAAAGTGCTTTTTAGCCAAAGCAAAATTGTTATTACATTTCAAAGCATTAATTTCAATACTATTCAAAGGAAATTTCGAAAGATTTACAGCCGCATTCCTATTAACAAGAGGCAAATCAGCCGGAACAGGAACATTTGAATCGTTACACAACTTGGTAAATTTCTTATTTAAAGTAATTTTGTGACAGTCAGATGAATGAAGAGCTCTTGCCCATGACATTCTATCAATAGAATCGAAATCGAAATTAGAATTAGATACAGAAAGATGTAAATCATAAAGTTCACGTTCTATGAACGAAAGTTTTTTCCTAGTTTCCTGGATAGAAGCTCTAAGTGAAGCTAATTTGAAACGAAAAATTACCTTATCAACCCTAACAGAACGCGGTAAATTACACTTCAAAGTGATAAACTTAGGAATGACTTTCTTGCGCCTGCAAGCCTTTAGAAATTTTAAATGGTTCAAAAACCGAACCTTTTTAATTCGTAGATTACAAAATCTGTTAACCAAAACTGTACATAACATATTTAAAGCTAACATAGTACGCGAAAAATTGTGAGTTATGCGATAGCAATATTTACAAATTTATTTTTCTGTCATAGATTATCGTGTTAAACATATGTTTAAAACATAAATAAAACGATCAAAAAAAATTTACGTTTTGATGTTAAATCAATCTGGAAGCGCGAAACTTGACATTAGAAGAAAAGAAAAAAAAAAGCTTTGTTGTTTGTTGAAAGGAATCCCTGTTAATATTACAAATATTACAGGTTTTCTCGTTTTTTCTTTTACACACACACACACACACACACACACACAATATATATATATATATATATATATATATATATATATATATATATATTTTTATATATACGAAATATTATTTCACTTCCAGCGAAAAACTTCGTGATCTAAAATGGCAACGGTAGGAAGAACTTCAAAAGCAGGAGCACATGTTTGTTGCCAAAATATGTGTGAAAATAGCGGAAGTGAAAGAGGCGACGGACAACCCTACTGGCACCTTGTTCTATAAAAAGATGAAAGCGAGTAGCAAAATTGTAGTGAATCTCTGCAGGGTCGATCAACCGCAGAATGCAAAACGATCTGATGGACTCATCACATTTAAGAAGAGAAAAAAGAACGTCTATTCATGTAATAGAATAGAAACCTAATTCTTCCTGAGCCCGCGTGAATGTCTGTTCCGTTCAACTGCTTGTGTAAGTGGTTCCTGAATTAAGTCCGACACGGTCCAATTTAAGATTTTCTCCTTTTAGAAAGTGCTGCTCCACTCTTTCCAATTTAATTATGTTCTGGATCTAGGACGGAGGCAATGTGACACATTTTTAAGAAAGGATAAGCAAACTGGACTCTTAATCCAAACATTTTAGTGAAAAAAATGTAATTTTTCATGCCTGAAATGACACAAAATCGTTCTTGCATAACAAAAAATAAGAAATCTAATTATAAGAAACGAAAAATATTATTTTGTTTAGTTAAAATTAGTTTCTGGAGGAAAAAAAATTTACGTATCCCAGTATCATTTCTTTGCACATACACAAAAACACAGCAGTTATGTCCAACACAAAAAATGTTTTTACAGTAAAAGTATTGGATAGTATATAAAATTAATTGACAACAGAAATAGTTTTGACGGAAAATCATAGACAGAGTAGAACATTTAAGGCAATGGTTCCCAAACTGTGAACGCGAAGCCTCTGCAGGTGGTACGCGTTCAGGCCAAAAAAAAAGAACAGATAGACTGGACTAGGCGTTGCTTTCTGTTTTGATGGTGCGCGGGCAATGACAGGGAAACACGGAAGAGCATGGCGACTTTCTCATTAATTTCGTTTTTTTTTTTTTCATTTTCTTTTTACATGTATTTTGTACTTAAAAACGTATTTCTAATGCGTTTTGGAAGTACGTACTAAAAATATATTTCATATATTTTATGTGTATAGCTTTATTTTAATAAATGCTTTTCTGGTGTAATTTATAATACCAAGTAGTCCTAGTACTTTTCTATAATTTTTAGTAATCTATTCTATATAATAAAGCTACATTCGCAGTGGTACGCCAATGGTTTGCAAGAAGAACGGTGGTACGCGAAAAAAAAGTTTGGGAACCTCTGATTTAAGGATTGCAACATTAGAAAACTTTTTAAAAAATCAGGGAATAAGCTGTTTATATATTTCACACAAAATGTGTGAACTATATTAATGAGGAATATAAATTAAATGTGTGTAGAAAACCGTATAATTCCTTACCCACTTGCAGTTTCTGCCATATATTTTTGAATTTATAAAACTTATTTTTAAAAAGATATAAAAGTTGAATGCAAAGATAATTTTTATCGTACGAAAGATTATCCTGATATCATAATCTATTAATGCCAAACAGCAACTTCTTCTTAAAAATTCTTCTGTTAATGCCGAAGTTCACATCACTTAGAATACTGCTCTTACTTATGGAATAAATTAGTCAAAATATCTAAAATACCTAAAACTATAAAATATTGACTATACAATGCATAGCTACATACGAGCAAATATGTACGTATGTGCGTGTATGTATGCATGGATGTGTGCATATTTTCATATATATGGTTAAAGTAATGACTAGTTATTATTAACAGTATCGCATATATACATATGTATATACATGTGTATGTACGTATCCGTTATATTTGTTATAAAACTAGAAAACTGTAATTCTAATATAGAGTGACCCGGGGTAATTCTCGATCACTGCGCTTCTAGGGTAACTACTGATCACTCATATTTTATGAATAAATATTTAATCTTTGTGTAATTTGAGATATAGTCAGGAATTCTTAGACATTTTGCTAAAATATAACTACATTTACTAAATAATTACTTCCTGTTAAGTGCATTACATTAAGCAATTTTAAACTGCACTCAGGACCTGCTATTTCAAAGATGAGTTCCTAAATATGCACATTTCCACAAAGATCCTTCTAACTCTTTTATTAGAAAATATTTTATTCAACTTTGTATTCATATTATCTAAAAATAGTGTGAGGTTTTGATTGGTTGTGTCACATCTTCTGTAAACATTAAAATTTATATTTTAAAGTTGTACCAAATGTAGCCCCCTGTAGATGGGGTAAATATTGATCACTGGGGTAATTCCTGATCACTACTTTTTTTTTTTGGCATAAATTGCATCAGAAATAGCTAAAAAATATAATTTCAGTTCTTTTTAATGACAGATCACCAAATGTCGAAGACTAATGGTAAAAAGAAACAAAGAGTACAGAACAAGATATGAACAGAGAGGATAGCAAATTATTAGTAGAAAATTTACAAGTTGATCAAATGAATAAAGCCACCCAATTAAATGGTGCTAAATTTTTGTTGGATGCTATTCACAAGAATATATCTTTACACAGCTATTCTGCAGTTTATTATAATAATGGTCCAATGTACATTTTGAAAGCTTTAAATATTGAAGGAGATCTGATTGAAATGAAGTTTCTAGAAAAAGGTGCAGACAACTACAGATAGCCAAAAAGGGACAAGATTGGAAAGATAAATGTGAAATACATTTTCTTCGTCTTGTGGAGCTGATATTTATTTTAATAGAGCTTTATATTAATAGAGCTGATCCATTCAGTTTATGACTCTGTAACAAACAGTGCATATAAGTGTTACAAGAAATTTTGCAAACATTTTTAGAAACTATTGTCATTTTCTAAAAAATAAATTAACTTATCAGCTGCTAAATTATGTTTTGCCTATTGATTATTTTTATGTATTAGTTGTTAACTTCTTTCATATAATTATTTATGAAATGCCTTTCATTAACCCCTTGAACTGCAAAGCACTGCTGAGGCAGACAATTTAATTTTCTTAATTTTAAGAAGGGGGATTGATGTAGAAACTTACGGTTTTGCTGCTCAAATAACTTGTTATTATTAAAAATAATATTTGTTTCACACATGTATATGAATGTTGATTGTTATATATACATATAAGAACATAATTAGTGTTGGGAAAATTCATGACGAGCTGGACTCATTTCAGTTCAAGGGGTTAAAAGAAAATTGGGTGATCAGTATTTGCTCCAGAAGTGATCAAGAATTACCCCGTTTTATGTATGATTCCTAATCACTGAAAATTTTAAATATTGCAAATTTTTTTTTTTTCAGAAAAGAAAAGGTTACATAGGAATCAGTCCCTAAATCATCAAATTTTTGGAAAAAATGAGAATACTATCACAAACGGGTTTTTTTACAAAATTGATACATACTTTTCTACACACTTTTCTGTTTTTCACAATATCATGTTAAACTATTTAATAAGAATTGACATATCGTGCAGTGATAACTATGACAAAAGAGTTAATATTTTCAATTTTTTGGGGTGCGAATTAACCTATAAACTTTTTGCATAATTATAACTTAAAAGTTTTCAGACATTTATATACAAATGGTAGGCACTAGAAATACGCTAGGCACATCAAGTCCACTAGGCACCTGAATAGTGGTGAATGTTTTTACTTTATTGTGTTTTATTTTATTTTTATCCTTTCTTCCATTTGATTTTTGTTTTTACAATCCTAACTATACATACACACATTTAAATTACAAATTTTAACAGCATGTACACATACATGGCGGCAATTAAAATTAGCTTGTTTTTTTTTTTCAAGTACTGTTAAATTATTAATAGAGTATGAGTATATTTGCGTTTTACGCAGTTAATAAATAGAACCTGGTTTTTAACAATTTGCTGTGATATATTCTTTCGTTTACTTTGTTTACCCTGTTTTGCTAAGTAGGTAATAAACTTGTTTTTTTTTACCTAGTTTGTTAGCATGTTTTCAGTCTTATTTTTATTTTTCATCTTTATTTTTATTTTCATCTTTATTTTAATTTTAATTTTATTATACTAATTTTAGTTTTATGCTTATTTTAATTTTATTTTTATATTTAGTTTTATGCTTATTTTTATTTATAGTTTATTTCATGCAGCTTTGTAATAATTTTTGCTTATGATTGCTTTGATTAGTGCATGCATTTGATCATTGCTTAAAATACAGTTTTTACTTCCTAATTGGCTCTTGCTTGGTCTTTTCTGAGTTTATGCAAGTCTGGCAGGGAGAGTTCACGTGATAAAACTAGTTTAACCCCACAATGCTGTATAGAGTCAACATGGCTTGTGTTTTTAATAAACTCAGAATCCTGATTTTAATTTCCTTTTCACTTATAGATATATATAGCCAATCAACGTTTTCCTCCGATCTATCGCTATGTTTTACTGGCTCTCGACTTTGGTTCGGTTTTACTTCTATGTTCTCAATTCTACACGTTGTTTTTATTAGTGTTTTATTCTATTCTCTTTAATTTTATTGATGTTGGTATATTTATTTTTTATTTTACACAGGCCTAACTTGTAGTTTGATCACTTTTGTTAATTAGTATTTATACTAGCTAAGCAAGCCTACAGTTTAAACTTATTTATTTTAAGACCAGAGGCAAGGAATGTACGTTCCATGTCTATTATATATTCGAAAAACAACTTATAGATGAATTACTTCTAGGTTAAAATTAAGTTATATATATATACAATAAAATTTCGTTGCAGCGAATACCAATACAATGAAATTTCCTTTGCAACGAAACAAATTTTTAGTCCCGTTTAAAATTCCTGTAGGATAATGTACATTCCGTTACAACGAAGTATTTTCTCGGTCACTTATACTTCGCCATAACGGGATTTTACGGTATATGTATATTAGAGGCAGATGGTTTGAATAAAGTAATGTGATATGTATAGGGATAGCAATGAGTAAAATTAGTTACATTTCAGCAACTTCGAAAACGGAGAAATTTCGAAAAAACGATGTATATTATAGCCACAACATTGTAACGCACAAATGATACAAATACTGATTTTATTCGCTCGTTAAATATTATAAGAAACCAGGTTGGTTCCAAACAATTTTCAGACAAAAAAAGTTGGAGATAAGGAAAGTAAACAGTTATCAAGGGGCAAATTATCATTATGCTGAGTGTCATTTTCCTAGCACATGAATACCATCCAAAATCACTAAAACGTATTTTATTAACGTCTAAAAACCAAAAAAGTTTCATGTACTTTTGAGTTTTGCTTCCAGAAAAAGAAAAAGATTTATGAAATCCGAAGTGCACTTCTCCTTACACTTAACATTGATGAAGTTTAGAAACTGATTTATTGAATAAAAGAAGAAAGGCAAATTTAAAGAGCGGTCCCTCCCCCATGAAGAAAACCTGTGTATATATACTATTGAGTATATATACTATCTGTGTATATATACTATTGAGAGTAGAAATATTAATTTTCTTACAAAATATTTAATATATTTAAATTTTACTATTTTTCCCCCAACGATTAAAGATGTTTTTTTAAATATGGAATGAAATTTGTAAGTTTTAATATGATTTATTTTTGTTTGGAAATGAGGCAAAACAATATGAATATTCAGGAATGAAAATTGTATTTCCGGCATTATTTATTTGAAATTGAGTGCCACTGAGAAATATTGAATGGAATTCGTTTTTACTTTATTTGGCATTGTCTACCTACATTAATCAGAAATTTGTACTGGACGAATTTTTTGCTGTAACTCATTCATATAATTTGTTTTTCCTACTTTATACTCTTATAAATTGATAAAAAAGGGGTTGAATATAAAATGTTTCTGTTAAAATAAAAAAATAATTTAGAAAGAAAAAAAAACATTCTGGAATTTCTTAAAACGTGATGCCTTATTAGTTTAGGGAAAATGAATTTGAAACATCGTTTGTATTTCAAAATATTTCTTTTCACTTAAAAGACACATGTTTTGTTTCATAAAATTATTTAACTGCATAAAATATAGATTTTAAATAATGTGAAACCTAAGATAACAGAACCCAAAATATGGCTAATGTTAGAAAATTAATGTTGAAATAATAAAAAGTAAACTTTTATCTCTGCTCAGCATTGCAAGGACGATTTCGAACATTTTATCATTCCCTGGCTGTGAAAAGAAATGAAGCCATGTATCACATATACAACACTTAGCCGTAAATACATAAGGAGAAATTTCGTTGAAAAATTCCAATAGAAGATGGATGCAATAGTTAAACATGTGCATTAGAACAGTAAAAGTTCTTAAAAACCATCATCATATGATATTCTTATGAGACAACCCCATTAGTTACAGGCAACAGTTCTTAAATACTGTCAACAGCTTGTCTCAAGATACCCATCAGAATAAGGACCAATGGCTCCCAATCAAAAAAAATCAACGTTGTTGTAAGAGGATTTTTAACCATCTTACAACATGGTTACCTGTCTCTAAAAAATTCCATTACAATTTGAACAAAAAAGAAGAAATAAAAGCACCATTTGCAATGGTTAATAAATATCCACATTTAAGTTAACAAATGTTAAGCCCTTAACCAGTACTGACACTTAAAATATAGTTTGAAGGAAAGTAAATAACTAAATTCAGCGCAAATCTCACTAATTAGAGTGGTATTGAGTCTTATTGCATTACATTATTTTAACATTTTATTCAATTTTTTCAAACATATTATTAACATTTTCGGTTTAAAATGTAGACATTTTAGCACAACATCTTTACATTTAAATGAAATATAGGAAAACAAAGATTTAAATAAATAAATATATATATATATGTATATTTGTGAGTATGTGTGTCTGCGTAAGTGTGTACTAAAAGCCGATCATTATTTAAAAAAAAAAAAAAAAGGAAAAATGGATATTTCTTCAAGTCTTCCGGAAGAACTGTCTTTGAGGAAAAAAAAATCTGTATTATATTAAATTATGCATACATAATATTTCCGGAATTTGAGCGGAATGAGAAACAAAGGAATTATCTTACATTACAAATCTCAGCCTTTAGTCTTACATCACCAAAAGGTATAATTTTAATCTATTCATTGGTTAAGTTTTCTTTTCTCTTACTTATCTAATGATCTGAATACGTTTATATGTGTGCAAGCATGTATTTTCACAAAGAAGTCTAGTTTGTTCCCTCAGAGAAGGATGTGTTAAGACAATGTTCGAAATTGATTAACATTTATGCAAATGTATAAAATTGATGAATATTACCCACTTAAGATCTGGCATAGAATGTAACGATCTTTCTGAGCAATCGGCATAATTCGTTTGGTTTTGGTTAAAATGTGCCCTCAGTGCTGTAAATAATTTTTTGTCATCACTAATGATCTAACATTTTTTGTTTTTTTTTTCTTTTATATATTTGTATTGTCCATTTTAATAAACACAAACTGTGTGTGTATGCGTTTATTGAAATGGACAATACAAATATCACACAGTGTGTGTGTGTGTGCATACATATATGTGTGCATATATAGATACAGATGCATGTGTGTGTATGTATAGTAAGGGTGTTGAGTTTTAAAAAAATCTCACGAACCTTCGGTTTTACGTCATAGTGCCAATCCTAATGTGGCCTCATTATGCATATGTTCCGTTTGTGTGCATGTACAAACTTTAACAATCCTCTTGCTCATTGTATAAATAGACAGAACCTCACGAACACAAATATATCAATATATGTATAAATTCTTTCCACTTCGACAATGTAATGTAAAATGTATTAACATGTACAAAAGCTATTCCCCAGCAGCTTAAATGAGACCAGAATCTATCACTAATTACTGCGGTTGAAGAACCCGCACAGAGAACAAAGGTTTGACAAATATCCATTTGATTTTGTAATAAGCAAATTTTTTGGAAAGTGGAAAATTTTCTCGATTTCCTATTTACTTCTCATTTTATTAAAAAAAAAAAAAAAATCTCGTAGATTGTGAAAATAAGTAGTTATGAAGGTCACAGTGAAACAAAAAATCTATGCACAGCAAGAACTAAAATTTAATACTTTTTCTGTGAAGCACCGGTATACTTCTACATAATAAGCCCTCGAGTAAAACATATTGTAGAATTTTAAATCGGGCGGGGCAGGTGAGCGGGTACTAATAAGCTTGGAATGCAATTTAGACACAGTAAATTGCAAATGATAATATAATACAATTTGAACGCTTCTTAACTAATTATTCATTTTGATCGATTCTTGAAACTTTAGATGTTGGACTGCTAGTTTTTTCAGGGTCGTTTATGATTTTGGATTGGAAGTGACAATTAAAAATGAGGGCGAGTGAGTGTAAGCAGTGTTTGAGGAGCAAAAAAGTACAAATGCTAGAAAAAAGATGTGACTTGTTTAAAGAATCAAGAAAGATTTTTGGCTGAAAAAGATTGTCATCACAAAGCTTAATGAAATCACTTACCCCATATTCTGACACACTATCTACTAAGAGACCCTTAATCCACTGCCTTTTCCAGTAATCCAGCACACGTTATCCGTGGGGCATTCACACAGCCGTCCTTCGTCTGCGTTATCCCGGCAGTGTTATGATGCCAGACCAGGGGACAGGAGCCCTAATTTTGGAAGCGGCACCAGGTGGCGTTGCATAAAAAGTGTGCCTCACACTTTTCCGCGGATGAGATTTTTTGTTTTTTCCATCGTTATTACGGAGTTTTATTTTGGGAGGAGGCAGTTAACGGGAGGTGTAATTGTGACAGAATAGAGGTAGAAAAACAAAATAGCCATTGAGTTAAAGTTGTTAAAGAGATTTCAGTTAGATTCGATGAAGTGTGTTAATGTTTTGAAGTACAAATTAAGACCCATCGTTGGGGAGGGAAAATCCCTCAAGGGGGTCAATTGCCCCTCTCCCAGTTTTTAAAAAATATAGTGTATTTTCTTTATGTGCGTGCGTGTACTTTGTTGTTTTCATGTAATACATATTGCGTTTGTACCCTTTGCCACTTGCCCCTGGGAAAATGTCAAAATGCGGGCCTGCGCAAATCTGGCGTCTACAAGAACTGCAGTGGGCACATAATCCCTTTGAAAGTTTTTAGATGATTCACTTACCCTCAACCTTACGAAAAAGTGTTTAAGACATTTCTCTCTCTCTCTCTCTCTCTCTGCATTTCTTATTTTAATGTAACAAAACGCGTCCATATTCCCCATTTTAATAATGACCAATTTCAAAGAAAAATTATAACATAATGCATATTAAAAAATTGACTAATTTATCGTAGAGAGGATTTCCAGGACAGGAAGTGATGCAATGTTTCCTTATTTAGTATCCCCTTTCTGGAACTTAAAGAATTGCAACTAATTTTCGGAGCATAGAAAAGTTTAAACTTTCATCAAAAAATATTTTAATTGATGTCCTACTCTAATCATTAGATAATTAGTCAGAAAGTTTAAATAAAGAAACGCTTATAATGTTGAAAAACTTTTCCTCAAATATTTTATCATAAAAATAATTCAGCTCTTAATCACCTTATGTCACGTTATTTAGTGTGTATTTATTTATTTATGGATTATTTAATTATATATCTCTGTACGTATATAACGGTAAATAAATAATTGAGCGGCAGCAAATAATTTACCAAGTACAAACACACATGTACATAAAAAGGTATGATAGGCGGGACAGATAAGTACAGCATTGACGAAATATAAGGTAAATGACCCGGTAGTGGACATTTTTCTCCATCGGACACCCTTGCACCTTTTAGCCGAAGCCTTAGGTAGAGAGCCGATGGCCGTAACGGTAGTGGACACTTTTCTCCACCAGACCTGTTAGCCAAGCTAGTAGTGGACACTTAGATCTTTAAGCTCCTAAAATAAGCGAATGAAACATTAAACTTGAATGAAATTATCTGAACCTATAGCGAACGATTCCTAGTGCTGGTTAATATTAGGTCGTTTCGAAAGTTTTGTCCGTTTTAAAGTCATGTGTTTTTGTAATTCCATATCTCAATGAATATTTATTCTACTGTGTCGTGGTATATACTGATCGATGGAGAATTTTGTTCTCTATACATTGATGCGGTTTTTTCTAATTATTATTTTAAAATTATTTTCAGCCTATTACTATATGATGTCATTAAGCGATTTTTGGCCAATTTTTCTCTATGGATTCAAATTGAACCAAAGCGCTGCCGAAACAACCCGAAAAATTGACCAGGCATTTGGCAAAGATAGTGTTAAGGAACGCACTGTTCGACGTTGGTTTACGAAATTTCGTTCCGGAAATTTTAGCCTCGAAGATGAACCCCGAAGGGGTCGATCTAGAGCAATCCAGGACGAGGATTTGAGGACTCTGGTGGAGACTAACCCATTACAAACGGTGCGTGGGATGGCGAAAGAACTGGGAGTCAGCTCCTATGTGGTTTTTGATGGTTTAAAACGTATTGGAAATGTCAAAAAACTCGAAAAGTGGGGGCCCCACGATTTAAACGATTGGCAGAAATTGTCACGTTTCGAGGTTTGTTCTGCATTGCTCTTGCGCAACCAAAACGATCCTTTTTGGATCGGATCATCACGTGTGATGTAAAGTGGATTCTCTACGACAATAGAAAACGTTCAGGACAGTGGTTGGACACCGATGAGCCACCCAGGCACTTCCCAAAGGCGAAACTCCACCAAAAGAGATTATGGCTACTGTATGGTGGTCAGCGGCTGTTGTGATTCACTGTAACTTTCTGTAACAAGGCTAAACCATCACAGAAGAGTCCTATTGTGAGGAAATCGACGAAATGTACCGAAAATTGCGTCAGCAGCAGCCAGCACTGGTCAACAGAAGAGGTCCGATCCTGCTCCACGACAACGATCGGCCACATGTATCACAAATTACTGTCCGAAAATTAAAAGAATTGAGCGTCGAAGTTCTACCCCACCCACCATATTCCCCAGACCTCTCGCCAACCGACAATCATCTTTTCAAGCACTTCGATAAATTTCTCACCGGTAGAACCTTTGCCAATCAGGACCTAGCAAAAACGGCCTTCGTCGACTTCATCAAATCCCGAGCACCCAATTTTCATGCCGACGGAATTAATTGACTTATGTTACGTTGGCAAAAGTGCACTGATGCAAATGGAGCTTATTTCAATTAAATTGAATAAATATTCACTGAGATATTACAGTTTAAAGTAGACTCATCGTTGAGAATCTGTTCACGTGAGTTACTTGAGTCATGCCATAAATCATGTCTGATGCAACAAGTCAACTTTGGTCTGACAATCAGAAGACTCACTTGAAACTCGAATTCCATGCAACGAGGTTGGAGCCTTTTCCAGACACGCTCCTTCAAAAATGCCCGAAATAATACTTTTCAGTATAATTTTTAATTTAGTTTTTGTTCTGTGTTTAATTGTTAAATAAAATTAATTAAAAGGCAAATAAGGACTTAATTTTGGTACTTTCACCCTTGGCTATCCATCACTACACCGATACTATTTTGTTCTCGAGTCAAGAATAGAAATGAATACCCTTTTTTCACACTCATAAAAACGGACAAAACTTTCGAAACGACCTAATAGAACTAAAGTTGGCGTGGAGCATCTATGCAGTACATGGATCATAATATTTAATAGCTGCCTCCACAACGGACACATTTGCTGCTCTTTACTGAAGCCGATCAATAAGAAGGTTAGGGATTTGGGGAAAATATATGGAAAAAAATCGTGACATCATTTATGAATGGTCCCTTAGTCATTTTGAAAATTATTTCTCCAAGTTAAGAGCATAAAATAGATGATATTAATTTCTGTCCACTACTAATGAAAATACGTGTCTTATAAATGTCCACTATATATACGAATTAAGCGTTTAGTAATTTTGACGTGAAAATCCTAATTTTTCATCAAATGACATTTTATAGGTAATTAATTTTTAGAGAAGTAGTTGGCGATTAAGCTAAATATGCAAATATTGATGCAAGCCCCTTGAAAAAATTTTGTCACATAAAAGAGTACGAAACTTTTCTTAACTGTGTCCACTACCGGGTCATTTACCTTATGAATTAAACCAACAGATTAAATAGGACCAGTGATATAAAATTTACTTGTTATCTCTGGAACGAGGCCTTTTTATCACAAGGCTTATTCCTTAAATTATTTCTGATTATTCTCTACAATAATTAAAATAATTGTTTCAAAGTAAATGATATCACTTTTATATGCAATTCAACTATTATTTAATTTGAAAGCAATGTCAATCGCATTATTTCAGTTTACGAGACATGTTTTAGAATAGTCCTATGGTTAAAAAAAAAAGTATTTTAAGAAAATATAATTTACGGGTGATCGTAAAACAATACCTTTAGCCATTAAAGAAAGAAAATATCCTTTACGGTCATGTTATTTAAATACTTAATCACTTTAACAACCTAACTTCTGCGACAAATATTTTGGCATAACTACTGTGCGGCGTCTCATAAACTGCTTGGAACAAAAAGCTTTAAAATTATTAATTTTACGTACTAAATTAAATGTTAAGATTAAATTACAATTTTTTTGACAGTTTTAATTTATTCAAATCAATTATTAAAGAATAAATTGAAAATGTTGCGAGGTCTACCTGACCTCACATAGCAGTTGGATATAAAATGTTCATTTTTCAGTCAACGATGCTTAAAAGATTTAATGCAAAACTAAAGTGTTTTCGCATTCAGAATCCTATAACACTCTGCGGGCACTAACTCCTGTGTGCATTGAGAGCTTTTTTCAAAGTCCCTTTACTCTATGGTGGTCATTCAATGAGAAAAATATTATTTATTTTTTTAAAGTTTACCAAAAAAAAAACAAATATATATATATATACATTTTTAAAAAATGGAATAAAGTAGAAAATATACATCTCAGTATAAATTTGTATCAACATTACTTCCAAAAAAAATCACTTGATGTCTTTTTCCTTCGCACGAAATTCAAAATGCTTCCATTATTCGGAAGATCTTTTCACGCTAAATATGATAACTTGCCCATCAGTATAAATCTACGGCATAGAATAAAGTGGAGATGCCCTTCATTGTGCGCATTTGATCTCAAATGTAGTGCAGCCCTATCCCATCTCACGAAGAATATCAGTTGAGGTCGGGGAATGTTAAAGTGGTGTGGCCGACATCCGACGCTAAGCTTCTGGGAGAACTCAGTAGATTGTTAATAAGCAGAACGTTCGGTGTAATCAACATCCACCAATCTAAAGACACCTCTTTATTCTTGCCTAGTCTAAGATTTTTTTTATAAAACACAATTCCGAAAAGAATTGGCTTTAATTTTAATATTTTTAAAAAATCAAATTACTCCTTACTACAACGTTTAAACATCGTGGCAAATTGGATTAAAATGCCCGTCGACGACATCGCTATAACTTCGATAGTCGTGAAATATTTTTTTTTCTTTAAAGAACCTGAAAAATGTCAAAGGACTTTTTAAAAGTGAGTTTTATGCTCTAATGAAAATGAAGCTTCAGGTCTGAAAAAATTGCCTCGAAACTACTCAGACAGTCAAAAACAAAACCGTTACAGTGAGCTAAATATCCGAAAGAGGCCTGAATTATAAATAGCATCCTCCCTCTGTTTACGAACAGGAACCAATTCAGCATATAAACAACAAACGCAACGTTTCAACAAGGTAAAACAAATCATGCTTGCTGCGCTCAATTCTAAGTATTCGACACAGTTATAACTGAAGTTCACTCAGAAGTAATCGAGCCTATTTCCGAAAGATGAATTCCGCAGGGCTTCTTCCAAACACATTTTTCTCTAATTTTGGCAGCGTAAAATCTACCACCCCTCTGCAGCCATAGGCACAGGTAGCCTATCTCAGGTGCGGGCCCTAGTTCCATAGACCAAAGGTAGACTAGATTGATGATTAAGATTACTTGCAGGTTGTCAACGTGAAAGCGTTCCTGGCCACACTCACATGATAACTTAACGCGCTCAACCATGTGCCTTTCAGCCAACTAATTTTATAACAAATAGTATTTCTCGCAAATTTATTTAGATTCAGGTAACTTAATTTCGCCATGATGCCTTATGTTCAATGGAAGACGAGGTCTATGCTAATTTTGGTCTGTGGGTCGTTACTATGTATGTTTCTGCACTATGGCATGTAAGGACCGGAAAATATCTAAACGAAAAAGGCATAAGCCAGCGAAAACAAAAGTTTGGGACTCGCTTAGGTAGATCGTGGCTTATTCGTCGGGTCATCTCATAGCTATCGCGATGAGGACAATCAGAAAGCAGGTAAATTCGTCAGAGAGGAACCATCTGCTGACAACGCAGGTCTGCGAGAAGAATTTTGAAAAATGAACTTTAAGCGTGGGAGTGTGTCGGAGTCACATCACTTTAGGAAGCCGAAATGTCTTTTACCGACACTATTTGCGGCTGCGGTGGGTGAAGAAACTTGGTCTTGGATAGAACCACTTCTCCCCCGCACAGGTGTCAGGTGATGATTGCTGTGGAAGATCTTTTCTTCGCTTGCCAAAAGAATTTCTCGAAATTTTGGTGTTTGTTCTGCATTTCACAAGTTGTTTCAGAGAGGAATATTTTGTTCCTAAAAGGTAACGTATTAGGAAACATACCATTGTAAGTGCGTAAGGCAACAAAACAACCATAACGTTCGTCCTAAAACAGCATATCTAATGCAGAATTTTCAACGTAAATTTCATACACCTTTTTTTACATCTCAAAGGGACCTGTTTCCTCCTGTATTAATCGTGGAACTGATTAACAGTTTAACATCTTCGCAACAAAATAACAAAAAAAAAAAAAACTTTCCTTAGTACTACATATATTTTATTCAAACTTTTTTTTCTTTTCAACGCAACACAGACATCTGCATTGAGAGAGCTCATAAATGTGACTCTTTTGCTTTATAGCAGTCACAAAGTTTATTACCAGAGTCACTTTTTACTGTGATTATGTCATCAAGAAATACACCTCCCACGAACTAGCCAGAAAATATTCACTGGTGATTTGTTGTCTCATAGTAGAAACGAAAAAATATCCAAAAGCTGTACATAGACTGGATTTATGTGAAACTCAGGTATTTTAATCTACATGCACTTAGGTCCATTCCTTTTTAAGCCCGACGATAAAGTTATTATTATTATTGATCGTGTTATGTAATCTACATTTTTTGAACAATTTACCGAAATGAATTACAAGAAAAAAATGTACTTTCCCAACGGGGTGGTTTCATCTCATTTGCTTCCACCGTTATCTGTACGAAAAACATAATTTCTTATTATAGGCTTTCCCAACAAATGTATTTCAGAATTAGCTAAAAAATAAAGAAAAGCACTTATGTTTGAAACTATTGCAAAAAAGTTGCATCGAGATACAAACTTTTAGATTTTATCCAGAGTTATAAAACAGTTACGAGGTATTATTTCATATACAAAGAACCGTATAACCGCACTCGTAATATCTAAGGAGCGTCACAGAAGTGATTTCATAGGTCAAGCTGCAAGATACGTTTTTATTTACAATTTCTACTTTTCTAAAGTAGCAATATCCATTTAAGGGGGGAAATACGTGTAAAACGGTCGTATTAAGAGCATTTTTCATGAATTTTTTTAACGTATAAAGAATAAAGATATTTTATTGAGATTTTGAGTTTATTTTATAGATATATTGAGGAACATTTGCTGAAATTTTCAAACATTTTTCTTTTTAAAATCTCGGAGATATCGGCTGCTGCACACTGTAAGTCGCCACCCGGGTCGGCAGTTTGCGTACATCCTGGAGGTCACAATTTTTATCTGAAATCAATTTTTTAAAAAATCTACTTTTTTTATAAGTGTCTCTTCTAGTTGAACTAAAATCACCACAAAAAATTGAAAATTTCTATTTATTTTTAGAATGGGAATATTAAATACGATTTTTAACCTTTTTTTTACAATAAAAAAAGTAAAAATAAAGATATGTTTATGATTCTAGTTCAACTAAAGCGTGTACATATAAAGAAAATGTGTGCTAAATTTGATAAGGATTGATCAAAAACTCTGCTAGCTAGAGTGTACGCAAATTCGAAAAAAGTAGTTTCGAGAAAAACGCGTTTGAAAAAAAGAAGAGTGGTATTGAAGGTAAATTTAAGGTAGTAATGAAATCAATTTTTTTTAATACTTCTAGATGCTAATACTAATAGAAATTTCTATCCGAGGTCTTAATTGTTAAAAAAAATAAAAGGACAGCTGCTAACGTTCTCTAATACCATTCATGTCATTCATGAGGGACTACCTGCTCAAATGCTCCAAAAGGGGCGCTCGTTCAAATGCTTATAACTTTTAAACGGCTTGGAATTTTGCTTTGCAATTTTCAGGGTATATTATCGAACAGTTGTAGAATCGATTTATGAAGAAAAAAAAAATTAAACTTTTTTGAGACCTTTACATGTATTTCCCCCCTTAATGTGGTTCACTTTGTAGGTATTATTTACTGTTTTGAAACTGTAATCTCAACAAAGTGTTTCTAGGAAAATTAATATTAATTGCCCTTAAATGAAAATAAATTGGAAGCATGTGTGCCATATTCTACGTGTTATTTTAGAGTTTTTCCGAAATTTCGTAGGTTCATTTAAAGACAGTAAAGCGAGAAAAATTTTCAATGTTGCTGTACGGTACAAAAATTGAAAAAAACTAAGAAAAAAAAGAAACGGGCAAAGATATGTAGAAAATGGTTTTAAACCGTTGAATACGTCAATGTAGGCACATAAAGTTGTTGGATATTGAGATTTTATTTATTTCATTTGTAGCCCACTTTATTGAGCGAAAAAGATTAACAATTGACACTTAAAACATTATAATGACATTACTAGAACCGAAACTGAAACTAAAGCAAATTTATATTCACCAACGCAGATATTTGCCTAACAAAACATTGCTACGTGGTTGTATGAACTAATTGGGGATAAGCCCGAAATCAGTTAGTATGAAAATTATGCTTCGTTTAATGATTTATTGAACATAATATCTTTCTTGTACCATTGATCGTTTTCATAGTACTAGAGTTCACCCAACAGTCGAAGTTCGACCGTAATAATTAAATTTAGCAATGAAAACATTATTCTATTTACATAATTATATAATTATTATTCATCAACTTTGCCTATGATAACGACGAGTTTACTTTAAACCAAACGTATTGTAAATCATTGTCGCCGCAGAGTCAATTGCTCCTGAATGTGGTCGCTTGTGCTTCTGCCGACTCCGTTCTAAGTTGAGTGGCAATTGAATAAAACTTCAATGTTTGCTTCCATGCACTATTCATCTTTTTCATTTCATTGTTTCAGAGAAGCCTTCACCCAACCTCTTTTTATAATTCCTTTTAATATTACTGCTTAATGGCAACAAACTCTTTTTGACAATGAGTTTTATATTTATTAACTAATAATTTACCAGAACCTCCTATACTAAATACCCTCCGATAGCGCTTTAAATCCATCCACATTTTGGCAGCAGTTTTTCAGATAGAGGGCGCTAGTTCTTTGCTCATAATACTGCTTTTATAACTAGATACATATGGCAACGATTAATGAACTGATTGTTTAAATTACATAAACTATATCATTTTAAACATATCAGCAAACAAAATCTTCCAGAAAGAAAATTTTTACTTGTCATTTAATGAATTTATTGAAGACAGCACAATACGTTATTCTTAAGGTCTCATATAAAATATTTTTCTAGTGATTCAAATTATAAAATATTGGAATAATTATTTTTTCACTTTCCAGGTTATTATATCAAAAACGTTAATAATATTTTTCTTGGAATTAGTTCTTTAATTCGTACTTCGAAAAATTGGCGTTTTTTGTTTGGCGCGATTCCTGTTTGCAGTTTTGCAACACCGCTAAGTTTGGCAATCAACCGCGACCAGAACTTGGCGAGAATGTGTATTAAATATTATTCTAAATTTAAATTAAATTGAACTAATTACCGTATCGGTGTAGAATCTGGTATCCCTTAGTTTGGCGTTATATTTTGGCGATAAAATTTTATTTCTGGTTAGGCAGCGGACATCTTACTAATCACATCTTGGCGTCAAAACAAATCGCCAAAAAATCAGGGGGAACCACCCGATTGCAAACTTTTACCCTAATTACTAAAAAATTGAAATTCTTTGTGGTATAATTTTAATGCTCTTACTGTTTCCGACATGTTTCCTTCCAGTGGCAACAGGCAACTAAAAATATCTGTCTTTCGTTTGAAAATCGGTTTTAAGAACGGCTCTTCTTCTGTATAAATATGTAGTGTCATTTTGTGTATTAAAGCCTTACTTTAGGTACGAGAGTAATTTTCATTACATTCTTAACGTATTTTTATTCTTGAAAAAAGCATTTATGTTATATCCACTCTAAAATAGTAAATAGTAGCACTGACTCCAATAATTAAATTAGCTAAGAAATTAAAGAGTGGTATAAAGTTAAAATATTTATTTGAATCTGTACAACCGTCATATTTTTAAATGTTGGCTAAAACAATTAAGAAACATGAACGTTTCTAATATACGAAAACGAAACGTGATCTGTGATATCGAAAATAAAGCGTGTTAAAAGAGTAAAACGGCAGCGATTTGAAAATAATAAACATTTAAAGTTTCATAAAACACATTGGAGTAAGAAAAAGAATAATTACCTTGTCTATAGACAAAGCTGTTATCCATTTTGTTCGTAATCCTTCGTCGGAAGGGAATTGATGGAAACTGATTTTTTTTTTTCAGTTCTTGAATCTGAAGAGCAATACGGCACAACGCAATGCACCACAATTTTGATTAAAATCTAACTGGTTCTTAAAAGAAATTTAAAGTTGATAGAGCGGGTCATTTGCACCACTTAGCGGAGAACTTTTCGCGGCCGTTTTTTTTTTCTCGTATCGGAGGGCATTTAGTATCTGAATTTACTCAACCAAGACATGTTGCTATCTGCTATCTGCAACAGCATAACATTACAATTATAAATGAGGCTTGCCTGACAAAAGAAAAGAGGAAATAATTCACTAATATTAAAATGTTTCAAAAAATTTTAGTTGATATCACTAAAACTCATGAATAGCTACTAAACAAACGAAAAAATAAGAAAATCGGTTGAAAAAGAGAGGACGAAATGTTCTTGCCTGTTTTCTTAACCCATTTCATATATAGATTATTACCTTGTTTTTTTGTGCCCTCCATGTTTTGAAATTTATGGATTTTGAAGAAAATGTGCGCGCCACACCTGTTTCGAAGTGTAAACATCAAAAGTAATGAGTACTTATGTCAACTCGAATACTCTAGTTTAAAAATCCCCCATGTAGTTTGCTTGAATACTTTTCCAAGTCATTCGTAACTGACTGCAAAGAGAAACTAAAAATTAATCATAATACTTTAACTTTTTATTTATAGTGAAACTGAGATGAAATTAAAAGAAACGTGTTTTTACTATCTTAACAACTTCAGTATTATCAATCTCATCAAACTGCTTCATAACATTGAAATGGTCAAGAATTGCTTACTTAACTTCACCTTCTTCCCTTCACCTAACCCCTCCCAGAAAGGTCTAATTTATTAATTTATAAGAACCTTGTGAATTAGGTGCATTTTTGCACCTTCAGACCTTTTAACAGCTGTTACTGCCATAATTTTCAACATTGCATTTTTTCTGAGATGTAGCACAAGCTGCTTAGTTCTGACTGGGAAGCTTAAGAAACGATGTCATTTATAGCGCCGCTGGAAGAGAAAGTAGAATTTCTCGCATGGCTCGTTAAATAATCAAGCTTCTTTTTTTTTTTCTTTGTGAATCATTAATGAGGGTTTCAGGACCAGTTTAAAGAGATAAGGACAAAAGCGCGCATGAATGCTGCTGCGTGCTGATGCAAAACTGATGATCACCTAATGTGTAAAATTCTTTTGGAAAAAAAAGAAATAAATATATATACGTATGTACAGTTGAATGCGATTAAGTGATCTGTAGCTTCCTGAACTGTCCAATTATCCGGACATACTGTAATGTAAATTAAAAGATGAAAACGACAAAAAGAAAAAAAGAAAGAAAGAAAAACGACTTAAAATGTTAATCAAACACAGCGGTCAACTCTAAAACTGGATAATATGAGAAAGAAAATATGCACATAATGTTCTTTTTAACTTTATGTTCACTACAAAGTTTGATAAAATATTAATCTTCTGCATTTTAAAAAAAATGTTGTACTTAAAAAAAAAATGTTATTTTTGAATTTTTTCCCCTATGCGAACACTAAAAGATGTTTCTCACTCATAAATGCACAGCTGAATCACGAATAGAATAAATTAGCTGTGTAATTCATAAAGATAACTATGAAAGTACTGTGCAGTTTTAAAAATTTGTTCGCTGCTAAGCTTTTTCCACAACTCGTTAAAAAATGATGAGCTACTACCAAAATTTATAAGTTCGTAATAGATAAATATACCTTATCTCTTGTGCCTTTGTCTTATTAAATACTTTTGCATTTTCTTCTTACAAATACTGTATTATGTTTTCTCCAAATAAAAATATGAAAACAGAAATTTTTATCATTATATTGAATTTTATAGTTTGTAAGAGTTACACTGTTAAAAATTTACGTAAGAAAATAGTAAAATAACCATTTATTTGATTGTTATTTTACCATATTTAATTACAACAGTTAAATAACCATTAAAAAGATGGTACTTAAACCGCTGATTGCTAAAAAAAATCGTTTATTCTCTGTTTATCCTACAGAACGTTTAACTAACCGTAATTTTCAAGCGCTCAATAAGAATCGGGCGTCCATCTTGGTTGCGAAACCTTACCGGACGTATGTTGTTTAAAAATAGGAATATGGATTTATCAGTTAAAATCTGCATGTGTATATAAAAAAAGAAGGAAAAAAAAGTGGCTTAAGCAGTGGATACTAAATAGAAACACATGCACACGTAAATCAAAAATTGGAGACATCGGATTCCCAAACTGTTTGCGAATGAGCGAACCCATAATTTGAGCTGCTGAAGCTTGTTTGAAGCTTGTTTGTATTTTAATTTTTGCAGCAAATAAAATGATTTTCGACAATATACAGTAAATTTAGACCAAAAATAAATTTGGATCCAATCAAAAACTGAAATCTCAATTTTAAGGCTGTTTGCCTGTTGGAAAAGAAGATTTATTGATAAATAAACTTCCGCTTTACGTGATGAATGTGGCCGAATGGATAGAGAGCAAGCCTTGTACACGACTTATTCGGGGTTCGAATCCTGCATGCTTCGTTTACGGTTTCTACGCCTCGGATATTCTACGCCTCGACATGGTTAAAAACGGTGAAAATTTTGTTTTGAAACCATTTTTAAATGGTTATAAAACCATAAACTTTTGTATTTACGGCTTTTTAACCAAGTTACTTGGAAATGGTTAGGTCCCGTAAAGATAGAAAAATGTTCCAAACCGTAAATTTAACGGTGAAGTAGATGGACAGACTGCTGCCGGTCATTTAACCGTAATTTCATGGTGAAATTTCTAACAGTGTATTGTTAGGTGAAATATCTCTCAGATGTTGGATAACTCTAACAAGATATTAAAATTTCTTGACTAAACTATGTAGTTTAGTCTTCAAAAAGGCTAAAGCAAATAGATTAAGCAATACAGACATTCAAACTAACTAATAACAACGAGATTTTATAAGACAAAAATAAAATTTTAAAAGTATTTTTGAATGGGGGGAGTCTTATTTGTAGGATCAATGCCAAAGATATTTTACACAAACATTCAACCGGAAACTAAATGTCAAAGTATCTTCAGTTTGTAAAAAAGAAAAAATACTTTTTTTTAAGATGCCTTTTTGAAACAGCGATAATTTGAAGGAATTCGGCGATTTGATACATTGATGTCTGCTTGTTCAGTGATGTGTTAAAGAAGATGGCAAATGGTACAGTTGGCAATTATCCATCTGACCTTGTCAAATACTATCAGCTGCAACTGTCACTTCTAAAAGAATTGGGAAAGAGATTTGGGTGTCAGATAAAAATGACTTATTGCTCGAATACAAAAAAATGCTTCGTCTGCTTTTTGGTTTTAGGACGAAATGTGCTGTTTTATTTATTCATTTATTTATTTTTAAATCATCATTTACGACCTGCAACGACTATTCGTAAAGCTAAAATTTTCTCATAAAAGTCAAAGAAAATGGAAGTTAATAAAATTAACTTTTACATTCGTGTTCTGTTTTAAATAGGAGATAACGTACTTTGATTCAAAAATCATGTAGAAAAACGAATTTTTATGAGCATTGTTCAAAACCCCTTTTGCACGAATACATGAGATTAAAATTAGTTGTTTTCATCACATTTGTATCGTCAATTTGACCAAGATTGAAGTCAGATCTTTCCGTCTTTTAAGATGAAATTTTAAAGAGTTTATATGGCGCTTCTTGGCGTCTACGTCTCGATTCAAAAACAACCGCAAAAACTTTTATCCTCTCCCTCATCATCAGATATACTTCGGAACAGGTGCTACATATCTTACCTTCTCAAAAAGGCCTTTAGAACACATTTCAAAAAGACCTTTAGAAGCATCTCTAACTCAAGAGTTCGAAAACTTGAAGCCATGAAATCACGGCTATACCATGAGTAGGGAAAATTGCACTGCAGAAGTTTTTGAGAATGATTTATGTTATCTAGGAAGAATGAAGGCTGATTATAAATCATGGAAACCCATCGTACTTTTACACTTAACAAACATCTCCACTAATAAGAAACAAAAGCGTTTACCTTTGTTCAGAAACAATAAAACAATAATGATAAAAGCAATATTATAAAAGCACAAAATTGCAAAAATAGTACAGGTACGTATTTTGAGGTCACAAGGAACTCCTTTATCAGTTTATAAAAATGTAAACTTTGTGATGAAAATAATTATTTTACTCATTTGATTTTTATTCCAAAGCTTTAGAAACTTCGTCTTTATCATCCTTGACTTATCAGATCTTCAAGTTTTAAATTATTAAAAAGAAAACGAAACACATCTGCTTTTGATTAAATTTAGTCAAAAGTAGTAAACAAAGGAGTTGGCAACCAAACTAAGAGTTAACAATCCTAAAGTAGACAGCAGTTAACAACCATAAATTATGCTTTCAATAACAGACTGCATGAAGTGTTTCTGGGACTCTAACACTAAAAGTAAAAACTGACCAAGGATAAAAACTCGGAAATGGAGCAATAACATTTATTGGAGAATTCTTTCAGCATCTGGAGTGCAAATAGAGGAAAAAAACAGTAAATTGAATTCTCCTCAACACATGCGGTGGCACATGTTGGTTCATAAGACCAATCGGAAAAAATAAAGTGGCAGCAGTTTATAAAAAATACTATATTGTGCGAGTATATGCAAAAATACCCACATATTCTGAGTGTCGAGAGTAATCCCGGGAATTTTGGGGAATAATCCCTAAACTTGGGAGAAAATTTGAAATTTTGTGTGCAAGCAAACACAGTAATTTTTCACTTTGATATTGGGGTTAATAAATAAGTATATAAAGGTTTCTCCACGTAATACAATGTTTAAAAGACTCGTATTTCCTTAATAAGAAGCTTGCTGTTATAGTAAAAATGAATGAACCCAGAAAATATACTAGTTTTGCTTAACATTTACCTTACTTTTAAAAAACACCGTGGCAGAAAAGTCAAATAATTCTTCAGGCTTGAAAATAAATGTACGTATTAATGCTGTAATAATAATAATTCATAAAATGCAAATGAATGTGATTATAAATACTGTATTTGTCTCTTAGTTGACCATGGGTTTTAAGTTTACAAAAAAAAAAGTATGCAATTTTTACTTACATCAATATTCAAAAAATACTATAAATACATAATGCAAAAACAATTCATAAATGCTACTCACGGAAGTTCTTCTTCTTCTTCCACTGTAAAATAAAAAATAAAATAATGTTAGACATCCTGAAATTAACACCCACAGTGGCCATTTATACCAAATTTCTCATTTGGAAGAAAATGAATATGAATCACAAGCGAAAACTAATGTGTCGAGTTCACTTCCACAGTTGTTTAAAAATAAATCAACAATTTATCCCAAAAATTCCAATATACTATCAATTCTGGGTATATCATGCGCTTTATATCTTTATACCTGATACATACAAATACAAACTTCAGACAGCTGATAATTGCGCGTGGAATATCGGACCAGCCACTTATAAACTCTAAAGAACCAAAACATTTTCTATAACACAAACCTAATATTATTCGCTTATTGGAACCAAAAACCCGTTTAATCGGACCAGAGAAATGAAAGCAAATATAAAACAGGAGCCATAAGTTGGCCACGTAGAACGGATTTAAAGCAGGTCAAAGAACACATAAATTTATTTATTAAACATTATTTACAATTCATGTCACTTTTAATAAAATCCAACGATATTTACAGGGAAGATTCTTAACAAAATTCCCACTACGTGGCGGTACTATTAATGCAAAAGTTCAAGTTCAAGTAAATTTTCGAATTTACTCGGCTCAGCAGTCAGCACGTGCAATAAAATTAAATTTTAATTTTAAATAAAATCCTTTGATTGTAAAATAAGTAATTTATATTTTAATGGACGTTTTAAAAGCTGTTGTGTGCCTTTGAAAATTTAATTTCATCTGATATTTGTAGTTGTTTCTTGATACTACACGCATACTATAAGCATTAAATATGTTTTAAATCAATTTCCTTAACAGTATATTATTTCCTGTTAGTATGCTGGCCATAAATGTGTGTCTCACAATTATTAAAAAAAAAACACTTTAATGTGTAACGTATAGTACATCCGGACTTGTTACACAGGCCATATTCGCATAATCGGACTGGCCGGTTAACAGGACCAAAAGGATCTCGTCCCGACGTGGTACCGATTAACCAGAATTGACTGTTTTTAAACGCACCGATACGTTAGAAAATTCATAGATCTTATATCGGTTTATTGTTTGCCGATTAAGTTATGAATATAGATAATAAGCCGTAAAAATTAATAAACGAACATCTGTCCGACAATTGCATGAACGAACGAGAAAGTAGCTGCTATACGTAAAAGCAAGGATTTGCCCATCTCAAGGGAAAAGGTTAGGTTAGAGAAGAGCGTAAGCTCTTATTGCTGTTTACACTGCGTATGTACTGCTATGGTGAAAAAAACAAATCTACAGGGGTATCTTTGGTAATAGCGCTAGAGCTGTAAGCTTCTAACTCGCATTTGGCGTTACCAGAGGGGAGGCTGAGGGACATATGCAAACCCCTCTCCAAAAAAAAAAAAAGTTCTAGAAAATGAAATATCAGGAAAATTCTTTTATTATGCGCTATTGCTTTAAAATAAAAAATATATATCCCCCCCCCCCCCCCCCCAATGCTTATACTTTATCATAAAAAGAAACATTGATTCTAACTATATTTACTGCTGAAAAAAAACAGAATAGACTTTTTAAAAAAGATGTAGCAAAGGGACAGTGTATGTTAAGTGCTTGTAAATGAGGAGTATGGGGAGGGGTGATCATTACAGGATTACAGATGTCCCCTTTCCAGTAATTTTTATAAATTGATGTAATTTATATCAATATTTGAACATTTTTTAAAACTTCATGCATTTAAAAACTTGAAAATTATTTTTCATCCTTTGTTTATTTACTTATTTTGATATCATTTCGAACACAGTGCATATAAAACATTCATATATTTAATTGATAAATAAAAAGTCTATAAGTAACTTTTCACTTTTTGTACCTATTAATAAATTAACCAAAAGACGGCGATAAATTATAAACTTAATTCAATTAGAATCTCTCTCTCTCTTCTTTTCTTTCTTCTTTTTATAATTTTTTATTTTACAAATGTTTCAACATTTTAACTATTTGGGGACAGGGGTGAGCCTGCATTCTTTACATTCTTTCCTTTCGTTTTACTTTTTTTTAATTGAAGAATCTTCAAATCTGTACTCCAGGGTTTCTCTGGACTTAAAAACAACCCTGCTCTTTAAAATACAGCACTAGCCAGTGATGCTCAAAAGCAACCAAGCAATAATTTTAATTAATTGTTTTAAATCCCTATCTCCATGGTTTCCCCAGAATAACTTTTCCTAGATATTCCTGTTAAAATTATTCGGAGCCTGCATTGTTTACATTCTTTCTTTTCTTTTTACTTTTTTAAATTGAAGAATCCTCAAATCTGTACCCCAGGGCTTTCTCTGGACTTAAGTACAACCCTGATCTTTAGAATACAGCACTAGTCAGTGATGCTCAAAAGTCACCAAGCAATATTTTTAATTATTTGAAATCCCTACCCCCATGGTTTCCCCAGAATAGCTTTTCCTAGATATTCCCATTGGTTGAGCATTACAAAGATGCAATGCCTATAAAGCATTTGGTGCATGCAGCTGGCGCAATGCGTTTAATTAGTTGACTTTCGCCGTATTACATCGTAACTGTGATTTGCGGTTGACGCTTTGCGTTCATTACATGCGTCGAAAGATTTATAGGAATTGCTAGTTAAGACGCAAATTTTTAGATAACTCTTTCCGTTTCACATTACCTTTATTCATCAATTCATTTAAAATGGAAAAGCAAAGCAAAAATTTTTAAACACATGATTCATACAGGTACGAAAGAAAACTTTTATATCCTAGAGAGCTATTATGAAAGAGTATAATGAACGAAAACAAACAGGGATTGCTTGTTAATAACCAGTGGTCTTTTAAAGACGTGTTTCATAAAAAATATTAAAAAGTAACATGATGATGTGTATCTAACAAATAACTAAATTATTGAAACATTTGGAAAAGAAAAAATAATAACAACTAGAAAAAACGAAGAAAGAGAGAGATTCTACTTGAAACTTCACAAAATATCTTATAAATAAGCCTAATTTAAGTAAATTTTTGCGTATTTATTTATTGAACATGAATTCTCTTAACTTAAAGATAATGTTTTGTATGTACTGTACATTATATCTTATATGTCGCGTAAAGGACATTGAAGGAATGAAAAAAAAATTAAAATACACTAAACTTTTAGTTGAGCAAAGATTCTACGGAATTCAAATTTGATCGATACATTTTAAAAACGTTTTTTCAGTGAAAAAAAAAGAGCTCATTTGCACATTATATTCTCAAAAAGTAAATAAAAATTATAGCTTTATATTTAACAAGCAAATTTGGATTTTAAATAAAATAACGTATACATAAAGCAATTTCCTTCCCAATAACGCAAATAATATCAGATTGTTTCTAACTTTAAAGTTTTCCATGCAGAATATGATTGGATTTTTATTATATTTTTTTTACAGTAAAATTTATTGACATTTATTGTATTATTTTGCAACAGACCCAATAATTACATAATTCTTTAAGAGTGAAAATTCTAAGCTTCAGTAACCTTGTATGTTTCCAGAACTAATACAGTATGAAATTTCAGGAAAAAAGAAGATTTGCATTTTCCCTTGTATCATTTCGATCACACACATAAAAATAGGTTTCAGTGTGCTTAAATATAAATATGTTTAGTTTTCTTTTTTCTTTTCTTTTTTTTGAAAAAAAAAAAGAAAAGCAGCATTATTTCGTTTGTATAAAATAAAATTTTTGGCAACGTTAAACCGTAAAAAGTTTCAGAATCCAATATTTGAACAAAATATTCCAAAATGTATATCAGTTTACACATGTAACAAAAAGGTTGTGTCACATATATTTTTTAATAGCAAATCTCTTTTGTTTAAGACATTGAAATCATCACAGTAACCCAGTAATTGATTCTCTTAAAGAATAACACATAATTTACACCATATTTTCTTGAAAATTTGTTCAAAATCAGCAGAAATTTATAAAATAATATACAAAAACATAATGTAAAGTTTGTGTCCTTTTCATGATGTTGTTTTTTTTTTTAATCATCATTCCCCCTTTTTCTGTAGTGGGTTTTAAAACATATACTTGTGTTACATATATCTTACGAATTTTTGAATAACATTCGATTCGAACAGCTTTTGGCAGTTTTTAAAATGGTGTAAAATAGAAAGCACATGAGCACGAATTTTTTCGATTCTGTATTAGTGAATTTAGAAAAAAATTCAAAGTTAAAAGAAAAAAAAATCAATTTTATTTGCTAAAATGCATTGTTATCGAAAATAAATTGGAATGCAGAAATTTGGCTTTCATCTGGTAGGCCGTGAATTATTGATTTTATATTGTGCATCAAACAAACACTGAAAGCTTAGGAAAGATGTGCTATGAAGGAACATACAAGATACGTAAATCTCACTTTCGTAATAATGTGAACAATATTAAACTACAGCTCACCTTTAAAGTTAGCAAAAATGGATCCAATGGCGTTTCCATTTTTATTGGTCACTGAGATTTTATACACGCCTGAATCTTCGTCTTCTGGGTCGTGAATAGATAAAGAAAGAAAGAATCTGGTGGAAGTCAGATCACGTGAGTGTAGAGAAAACTTTTCACTTCTACTAATAACTTTGTCGTTGAAATACCAAACAACATCTGGTTTCGGGTAAGCTGCGACGATGCATTCGAATAAGACAATTTCACTTTCTTCGTCTTGACGAAGCTTCGGTTTTTGGATAAAAGTCGGGGCTTTATCGACCTCTACTACCATTTTAAATTATAATAGAATTAAAAGGAAAAAATAATATTTTAAATCAAATACTGAAAATTCAATCCTTTCAACTGTGTTAATCAAGTTGGGTTGCTTCACACTATAAAAGTGTTAGAGCTTTTTAATAAAATGTCAATTAAAGTGTTTTGAATTTTTATACCAAAACGATTTTTTTTTATTTTTTACAATTATTATTAATAAAGTTTTATCAAGGTTGTTTCTACAGAGTTGTATGATTTTAAACACATAAATACCGGATCGATAAAGTGTTTTAGAAGCAGCAAAATGTATTCGTTTCTTGGAATAAAATCTTATAAACATAAAATAAAACCCAATATATATATATATATATATCACAATAGCAAAATATGATTTGTAAAATTATCACAATAGTTAGCCTGCCTTTAGCTCTATATATTTTATGTCGGTATTCTATTTCAATGCTAGCTGTCCAAATCAAACATTTCTTTTCTGATAAAATAAAATCACTTAAATCGTAAATTTTCTCTTACTATTCTCAGATATAAATCACGAAACGTTCTCGTTTATGTAAACAATATATCATTATTTGACACTTGTTGGCAAATTAACCACACTTCTCAATTAGATGGCACATATGAATATCTTTCCGAATTTTGCAGCTTACGATTAATATCTTCAACGTGAATGAAACAGCAAAGTAAAACCATTTTCCATCATCTCACCCTTTCCAACAGTCCCTGTTTGATATTAAACTTCGATTTTTCCACCATCGATAGAAACTAGGTATTCATTAAGTGCACAACATTCAACTTGAACTACACGGAATATTGAAAAATTTTCGGTAGTCGAAGACGAAGAATTCCACACGTGTATGAAAAAGTTATATCCACCAGATAAATGTCCAATCAAAAGTCGTGGAAATCGAACAATATCCAATCACCAGAATCGACGGAAACGCGGTATCGGAAAGTTGACGAGCTGAGTGACACCACCTAACCTGCGGGGTTGGAATGCAATCTGATCTGTTCTGGGGGGTTGGAGTTGAGCAGCATCTTCTGCTCGCGGAACAATGTGCTGTCTCTAGCCCTTTGAAGCCGCGCGCTGAACTAAATACGGACCTCAAAGGCTAGTTGTGCGTGTATCGCCATGACGGATCTATGGGGCACATAAACAGAGGGGGGACTCAGCAGATGAGTCAGAGGAATAGTGGTTTAAGAAGGCAACCGCTCCATTTCGCTTCTCGCTTTGTTTTCACAACTAAGAAAACATTCCATTGTCATATAATTTCGTATGCTGTTCCCGGACAGTTATTTTTGTTTTTGTCACTTGCTGGTAACATATATTTCTTTCTTTCTCTTTTCTTATCAGTTTGCAAGATGCGTTTGTCTTTTTGCTGTCGGAAGTCCTGGCTACCCTGACTTTTCATTGTTATATTTTTATTCCGCTTTTTTTTTCTCTAAAATGCAAGTAAAAATTGCTTTCTGTTCATTTTATTTTATTTTACTATATCATTTTTGCTCTAACAATTTTTGTCCCCCCCCCCCCCTCCGCCTATACAACTTTTTCACTTTATAAACTTTTCCACCTTTCTTTGAATAACTTATCTTACTTCTATTTTTAAGACATCAGCAGAAAGATTTAGCTATCACGATTTTACCTTTTTATAGTTCCAAATAATTCTGTTCATCCCTCCCCCCCCCCCCCCCAAAAAAAAATCTTTTTTTTTTAAGATAATTTCCTGTTGTCTTTGTTCTTACTGTTTTGTACACTTCTTAAACTACTTGTAAATTACATATTTACAAAATACGCAAAAAAGTGTTTTAAAGTAATATTATTTTTTTATCTTATTTATTTTCTAATTTATTTATTTATTTATTTATTTTCCTAAAAAATATTCTTGTATCCCATGATAATCACTTCTTTTATTCATCTTTTCTTGGCTTTTTTTTAACTTTTTCTGTACTATTTTTATGTTACTTTGTTTCCTACGAATTATCCTCAGATATAAAATATGTCTTTTTCATTAAAGTCTATTAAAAATATTTTATATGATTTTTTAATATTTTTCCAATTGCTCTTAGTTTCCTAATATTTACGTACAGTTAATTATTTCTTTTTATTTGCATGCAAATACTTTTATTTACTTTATCTCTGACGTTTGTTTCAATTATAACTCGTTGGTAACGGACATCATCATGATCCGCAAAATCAAACAATGGAATGTCTAATCATTGAATGATCGGTTTTAGAGCAACTCTTTCGAATGATTCCAACATTGAAATTTCGGGGATCACGTGATCCTTACGAATGATTTTATAATAGAATGTTCTTTATTGAAAGATTTTTACTAATGATTTTGTAATTAAATAACTGGCCATCGAGAGATCCTTTCAAATGATTTTATAATCGAATGACCGTTTTTCACGTAATTATTCGAAACGCAGTCGTATTCGAATGATTAGCTATAGAGCGATTCTAAAAATCGAATGATTTTCAGGTTAAAAAATATTCTTTGACACGGCACGTCTTAAACAAAAGAAAAAAAAAGATAAATGATGCTTATGAGTTATGAGTCAAAGAATCGGCTGGTAACTGATTGGGAATTTAATACTGGTGCTTACCTTTTTGTTACTGTCAAAAATGCTCCATTGTTATGTTGATTACTATTTGGATAGTTATTTACTATGAAAGTGGTTGCATTTAAATACGTATATCATACAATGTAATTTACATAAATTGAAAGTATGACGTTAATAAATAAATAAATAGCTAACCACAAGCACTAAATTAATTTTTACACTGATATCAATGGAAATATTTACACTGGCAATATTTTTACACCGAAATTTGCAATTAATTACAATAAATCAAAAATTACCTTTTTGAAAGGTTTTGATCTAGGCGCATATTTAATGGAAATGGAGACAAAAAGAAAACGAAATAAAGTAAGAAAAATGATTCATGCATATCACAGAATTTGACAGTTATCAATTTCAAGATTTATTCTTAATATTCAATAGTAATTCGACTACTAAGTCTCTATTCCGAAGTTTCGTAACTTACTTAACTGCTGTGAACTTTAAAACTGGTTTTTAAAAAAATTCTAACGTGTCTGTATTCAGCAAAAATTACTTTTAAAAACTCTTGCAGCAGCTCTTAAAACGTATTGGAAAAGTAGATTGAAAAATTATGGATCCAGCGGACAGAGAGAGATACAAATCACCAAAATTCATGATTTATTATCAAATTACTTTCATATTTTCTTTTTCCTTTTTTTGGCGAAGAGGGGGAGAGGGATGCTTTAATTTTGAAATATATGATATGCGAGTATATATGATACTTCGCTTATCAGAGGTATAATAAATACGTTCAGCTGCTATTAGAGACGTAACTCTTAAATTGTTCAAATGTTAGAATGCTTTACTGAACGCAAGAATTCTTATCATCACTTAGGCCTTAAGAAAAGATGCATTAAATTATTTGCAAGAGTAGTATAAAAGTTCTAATAAAAAAGTGTCCACAATTGAGATCATATTAGCAAGAGTTGAAAAAATGTACCCACAAGATGAAGCATATTTTAAGCTTCATTCTTGTTAAAGATCTTCGCTTAATATTATTTAGTTTTTCATAATTAAAGTCATTTTTTTAAATGCACTTTTTTAAATTTAAAACTCTAGATAGTATGAAATTCGTAATATTCCATTTCTAGTTTAAATTACAGAGTCGACCATAAAAAATTTTCTCTTGTGCACAAATTTTCCTAATTACAACGATTTAAACAATTTTTTCATAAATCTTGGAACAAGTCATTTTGTCATTGGTGAGCCTAAGGCATCAGATTGACTAGACTTAGGCCATTTTCTCTTGGAATCCCCCTGTCAGCGAGTTATTCGTCTTCCTCTCTGTCTTGGGGAAACAGGGAGAGGCTTATCCCCGCTCTCCTTCCTTTTAAAATGAATATTTACTTTGGCAAGCTTCGGCAACTCTCAAAGCGTCCCGGGCACAGATGGAACCAGGACCTATTTTTCACTAACAAATCCCTCCGAGGGTTAAGTGATAGAGGAGTTAAGAGGCCCTTTACGATGGGCAGTGACAGAATTAGGAGAACATTGTATGTAAGAAAAAGAATTCATTCCACTTCTCTTTTGTCATCACCTTCTATCAAAGATAAGTGTTCAGAACTAAACAAAAATGGAGCGCTTCAGAACTGAATCTACTCATTATTCCACCTACAGTGAACAACGGTTTTAAGACAAATGAAGATGACGCTTGGACGGAGTTTCATCAAGTCTTAACATTCGTTTCTTAGTCTTTTCAAAATTTTCTAAAAATTCTATTTTGTTCTTTTCTTATTCAATTTTATGCTAACGTTTTGCATAAATTCGCAAATATGGAGCCGTTCATAAATGACCTCACGCTTTTCCCCATATATTTGACCTCCTCCCCCCTTTGTCACAATACGTCACACTTCAGCGGACCCCCCCCCCCCCTTTGTCACGCGTCACGCTATGTTGCATAATGCAGGATGTCACACTTCTTGTTACCCCCTCCCCTCCCTTTGTCACAATTTCACGAACCCCCTTCCCCCCCTCGAAGCGTGACATCATTTATGAATGATCCCTATGTAACGAAATATTACATGTCCATTTTCAGCCTACTTTCCTGTAAAAGAAAATACAAAAAGAAAATGAAAAAAGGCTTAATGTATCGTCAAAAATAAATCGAGTAATGAAATAAATATTGAAAAAGAAAAAAATTGAAGGAAGAAGGGGTTTTGAGATGGGAAAAATGTGTCTATCGGCCTTTCAATCTGCTTCCCCAGCCCCCCAGGGTTGTTAGGTTTAAACCACGTTGGTTTAAACCATGGTTTAAACCAAAGTTTAAACCAAATGGTTTTTTAAAAAAACCACTTGGTTGAAACCAAATCTTTTTTCATTAATTTTGCACATCATTAAAATTGCAAAATCCAATTTATGCAGAAATTACAAGCACAGTTCTGGATAATTAATGAATTTGAAAATTAACAAACTTTTTTTTTTAATCAGTACACATTTTTCTCATCTCCTATCTACAGACTACCTATCTCAGACTATTTGGGTTTTTCTAAAATTAGCTCTGTAAAAGCTAATTTAAGAAAAACTCTTTTCAGTCATTATAAAAATAAATATGATATTGCAATTGTAATTCCTGGAGTTAAAGAATATATATTAGAAATAATAAAATAACTTCATAATAACCAATTTGCAAATGTATGTTACAGATAACAATTTTTAAGAAACCAGATCTTTTTTCATTTATTTTTCGCATTATAAAAAATTGCAAAATCCAATTTGTGCAGAAATTGCAAGCACAGCATTAGATAAATCATGAATTACTGAATTTGTAAAGTAACAAACTTTTTTTTAATCAGCGCAAATTTTTCTTTTTTTCCTAAATTACTCTCTTCTTTTTAAAAATATATTTATTCTTTAATCAGAAAAAATTGTATTTAAAAAAAATAAAAATAATAGTGATAATTTCTAAGCCAATGTTGCTGATTTGTATAAGTGTTATGGTGTAATCATTAGTTGATATTACTGATACTGTAAATCAACGCACATTATTTTTAATGCATCTTTCATTTTTGCTTATTTTTTATTGATTTGGTAGAACGTGCTTTTGTTAAAACTCAACCCGCATAATAATTATTTCTTTAATAATTTGCTGAAAGACCTGCATAAGTAGAGTAATAACGTGTTAATACAAGTAAAACCTGTACAGGTGACCACCGTTGTAATTTGACCACCTGTCTATATTGACCGCTTAAGTACCAAATTTGGGTGAGAGTATTATAAAAAAGCCTTTGTAAGTTGGCTGCCTAATTATTACTGTATTTATTTATCTATTTTTGCAAAGATAAAAAAAAACTGATATAAGTTCTCCAGGATAATATTTTTTATGCTATAATGTTAGACCAGTATTTGTCTGGATGGATGAAACATCAATATAAAGTTTGCCTAAACCTCTGTGTAAGTTAACTATTCTAGAAAACTACTATGAGCCTCACTCTTTGTTCTTTAAATAAGACTCTTCTTTTTCTTCTAATTGATCTAGTCATTTTGAAAAGTTATGTATTTTTATGGAATCTTTACAGTCAAATAAGTAAACTAACACATTAATCTTTAACTAAGTGCTTTAATTTTAAAGTTGTATAGGATACATTGTAAGTCATTTCAGATTAAATTTATCTAATGGTATTTTAGATGATTGTTAAAAATAGCTAATTACTAATTTTATAGTAACATTAGTACATTATGTTATATTTTAATTAGTCACA
Source organism: Octonoba sinensis (assembly GCA_038502835.1). Classification (NCBI taxonomy): domain Eukaryota; kingdom Metazoa; phylum Arthropoda; class Arachnida; order Araneae; family Uloboridae; genus Octonoba; species Octonoba sinensis. The sequence continues at coordinate 143,883,592 of CM076600.1, forward strand.
AATGAATAAATGCATAGCGTAAGAAATGACAAAGAAAAAATCTCCACCCTCTATAAGTTGACGACTAAAGTGCTGCACCTATACAAGGTAATTAAAATCTAAGGTTTTAATTTATAGTTAATTAATTATCAATAAATTAACTATCAATAACATTTATTTACAATTAAGGATGTAAAATCTCCATGATTTTCTAAAAGTCAAATTGTTTTTCCTACAAATGCTATTTAAACCAAAAAAACCGGTTTTTTTTCCAACCCCCCCCCCCCCTCCCCTAGTAACTTTTGGAGGAATTGTCCAATTTGTAAGATTTTTTTTATATTCGAAAGATCTCGGCGACAACATATCATTTACATATATTTTACTTTTTCATTTGAACAATTTTTCTTTCAATTTTGATCAGTTCAAAAAATCTTAGCATTAGCGCCTATTTACAAAAATTAAGCAAATTATGTAAACTCTGGGCATAAGATCCAAGTTCCTTTGAACAAGCTTATTGGAAGAAGTTCTTGAGGGAAACATTTTTTGATTTGAACAATTTTTGCTCAATTTTGAACGGTTCAAAAAAAAATTAACATTAGCGTTTACAAGGAGCTTTCAAGTCTAAATAAATCCTGTTCTAACAGACGTATTTACTTGAAACAAAATTTATCGAAAAGATGTAATGACATAGAACAAGTACAGGTACGAAGTTCATCCAGAACTAAACCAGCCTATTTTCCCACGAAACTTTTTTATCTGTATTTTTAAGGATACTTCCAAATGAATGAATGAAGAAATGAGAGATAATATTTTAATTTAAAGCAATTCTTATTGGCACTCATTACTTTTATTTTAAATTTAGTTCGACTGAATGTTTTTCATGTTACGTTTTACTATTCAATGGGATATGCAATTTTAATTTTTATGCTCGGATTGAAGTTTCGAACTTTTTGAAATTTCAAATTATATTTTTACAAATTCAATGCCGGGGTTGTCAAAGGACAATCGATTCAAAAATGGCCACTATGAGTAAAATCTGGAATCTTACTGATGAAACACTACAGAATAGAAACAGATGTGTTCAATACAGAAAAATCTAATTACAAAAAAAAAAAAAAAAAATCCACCCACCCCCGTAATCAGTGGCTTTTCAAAGTACCAAACTTTATATATATATATATATATTATATATGCATAATGTTGTATCCGAATTTTAGATTTGGGGAGATGGAGCACAGTAAGCTACTTTTGCCGTTTCAATTATTTTAACAAAAAGGAAAAAAGTAATGTACTTCTTTAAAAAAAAAAAAAAAATACGAACATTCTTTCAACTGCAATTGAAATAATAAGCTAAATTTTGTTTAACAGTATTTGCAATGCATCATAAGCAAAAAATAAATAAATAATTGTGTGGACTCACAAAGTAGCTACTTTGCTCCTTTTCTGGGTAAAATTATTTCATAATAACAGATTTAAATGGGGGTGGTCTAAAGTGCGCTAGGTTCCCTGTGCCCCATCTTCCCCTATGTCAACACACTTCCGATGCTGTTCTTGATCAAAATTGAATTAATTTTATTGAGTTCGATTATTTAAACCGATTTTTAAAAAAATCCTTAGTTATATTTTGAAATAAAAGCACTATGTCCCGAAACATAGCTGAGTGTCCGAAACCCGGTCATTTGAAGTTAACAATCACTCCTTTGAAAAATGATTTAGGGACACAGTTTACGGATAAAAGCACTTTCAATGCCCAGCAATGTTGCATAAGCGTATTCAGGCGAGAGTTTTTTCACAGGGAAATTACATGACTAGTCAAATTTCTTGGCTCGACCAGCACACCTCAATCCTGCATTGTTCATCCGGAACATCCATCCTTTTGTTCTCCGGTCTACCTTTTCTGTTATCTAAGTAGCAGAAAGGAGAGCTCTCAGCAAAGCGATCAGACAAGCATGTGGCATGTACAACATTTATCAACCCCATTGACATCCTGACTGACTGCCAAGCGTCGCTTCCCGAGATCTTCTGAGCGATTACATGTCGCTGATCTTTAGCATGTTTTAATGGAAACGGAAAGACTTTTACATAGTATGTAAAAGTCTTTCCGTTTCCATTAAAACATGCTAAAGATCCGCGACATGTAAATCCCGACATCGAAATTCGAAAATGTGGAAAGAACACCCAACCTTACGGGACTAGAAGATACCCCCTTCATTCCCGCATCATTTATTTGCTGAAATAGACGACAATGGCGGGAGTTAGCTGCAGCTGACACTTAAAGATGAGAAAAATATTTTGTGTGTGTGTGAGCGGGTAATGTGCGGGGCGGGTGTGTGTGTGTGAGCGGTAATCTGCACAAAATGGCTACTTTAATTAGATAGCCTTTTCAATTTAACCCAATTTAAACTTAAAGAGAAAGGAGGGGGCATTAATCAGATATCGTTTTAAAAATATTTGTTTAAAAACGATAAGGTTTTCTTATTTAAGTTCTCTTTTCTTAAAAAAAAGAAAGGAAGAAAGCTTATTTTTTGTATATTTTAAAACATGGAAAAATTGATGAAAATAAAAAATAATAATTGAAGTAAAAAAAAGCCAGAAAGTCACAGAAGGCAGTAATTATTAAGTGAACTATTTTGCTCCGCATTTCTGAATATTTGTTTGAAGTACATTATTTTCATACTGTCCCTGACCGTTGTCCTCTTCACCAGTGCCATGAGTTACTGCAATTAAATCCAAAAGTTTCATACTAGAAGTTAGGGGATTTGAATGAAAAGTCCTTTACCATTGGGCACACGCTATGTGTTACCTCATGAGGTTTTCTGCTAAAATGTAGAGATTTGGGTAGAAAAGTCCTGGGCAATCCATCTGTGCTACTTGGAAATGCATTGTAATTTTAATTTGGCTTCGTGTTAAAAGGGAAGGAGTGGGGCAGAGAAAACATACGTCGCTCGTTCGTTTACCATGGGGCAATGCAGGATAATTCTAAAGGCTTGGGTTTTATGATATCAAAGGCACAGGTCGCCCTGGTGTCATAAGCAGATCAAAAGCACAGGTCGCCCTGGTGTCATAAGCAGAGGCTTCGGACATCGTTACAATATCTCCCAGCAAAAAAAATACAGCTTTCAAAAATAAACTGTAAGAAAAATTTTAAGATTTGATACCGTGAACTATTTATGCCAATTACATTCCGAGGTTAATTTATTCCACGCCAGATCACTGCAAGTCTTTCATCGCAGATCGCGAAAGATCTAAAAAAAAAAAAGCATTGAAGCGACTTTTCTACACGTAATCACATCAACGAGCAGGCAACAAGGCCACAGTTACGTGACCTTTATTTTTAATTACAGCATGTTATGTCAATATCTCTGTCACAAATGTCGACAAGTGCTGTATTTTTTCACTTTTCGAATTTATTCAGATGCCTCATTACACATATTATGTGTGTCTCCCTATTATTACATAAATTTTGACGTTTTCTATAGCGATAAAAAATCATGTAGATCAATGTTTCACAACCTTCTTTTGGTTAATGTAACACTAGAATACTGCAATTATTTCCTGCACACCTAAACATAAAAAATTAAAAGGTATCATGAAAAAAATATATATTTTTTTTTTCATTAGGAGGGTTAAACCTATTCTTTGGAACAAATTAAATTAAAACAACGTTCCAAGCTCGACAGACAGTTTCACCTTTTATCCACAAGTGTTTCTCGATTTTTTTGCCTACTTTCCCGTAAGAAAAAATAATATAAGAAAAAAGAATAAAAGACTTAATATATCATTAAAAATAAGTTAAGAGGTTAAACAAATACTGAAAAATAAAAATTTAAAAGTAGGGTTTTGAGACGGGGAAAATGTGTGTCTGTTAGTCTAGCTGCTTCCCCCCCCCCCCCCTCCGCCAATAACTTTCGAAGAAATTGCCCGGAAAGTTTTTTTTTTTCTTTTTGCATTCAAAAGATCTCAGCGATGACATCTCATTTCTATATATTACTTTCTGATTTCAACAATTTCTCGTTCGAAAAATTTTAAAATTTTTCGTTCAACAGTTCAAAAAATTTTAACATTGGCGCATATGGGAAATGTGAAACAATTTTTATAACCTGGGCATAAGATCGTCCTTTGACGAAGCTTATTGAAAGGAGCTCTCGACATGAAATATTTTTTTTTATTTGAACAATTTTTGTTCAACTTTGAACTGTTCAAAAAATTTTAATATTAGCACCAACGGGGAAATTTCAATCTTTATTAATACAGTTCTATCATTCTAACAGACGTATTTTTTGCTTGGAACAAACTTTCTCGGAAAGATCTTAGTTCATCGAGAACTAACAATTGCGACATCGAGCGCACAATTGTGAAAAATCCCTCATTGTTGAATGTTATAATCTGAATGTAAAAAAAAAATTGCCCGTAAATAGATGAGAATTTAAGGGAAATCATTTATACGGAATCTAACGTAAAATTACAGAGAACTAAAAACAGGAAATTACAAAGTCTTTAAAAAAAATAGAGAGAATAAAAAACAGAGAACATTCTGTAAATTGAAAGCAACCGATAATGTGCCGCAGTAGCGAAGCTATCTGTGAGTACGCTGAATTACAGTTTCTGATACACAAAGCCTAAATTGCGTTCAATTGAGCCGTCGCTGTTCCTGCGCCTCTGTCCGCTCGGCCGAAGACGTCTCCGGAGTTGTAAGGCATCTTCGACCCATGGATGTAAGAATAACAGGATGGAACATGGGAAGAACTTCTTGAAGCATTTACTGTAACCACGCCGCCATCTTGGTCACACCAAGAATTGCTATTCGTGTGATGAGGATAACGGGAAATTTAATTTTAATCAGACGAAATTTACGAAAGAAATATACGTTAGCGTAATATGTCGTTAGCTACATAAGGTATGCAATATATATGTATTAATAAATCTCAAGAACATTCATTTACAGTGTTGATAATTCATTTCAATCAAACCGAAGTTCAAGTTATACAATTACTTGAATATAGATGTAATAAAACAAATATAGTAGCATTTGTTTTAAATGATGGTTGTTTTGAAATTGGCAGAAAAAGGGGCGCATCGACGGGGGAGCGGGTCGCGACCAACGAGACCGAACTCTCCCAGAATGCGTCTGATAATCGGTCTCCGACCGTTTATTAAATATCTAGAAACCATTCTGGCCACTGCACGAAAGATCCGGACAGCCGGCATGTCAAAATATTTTTCAAAATTAAATTAATGAGCTAGTTTTGAGAATATATGCAACTTAAAGTTACTACGCATTTGGAACCTGTGGAATGCTTAAAAATATGTGTAGAATTTGCAGGTTTCAAATGTCATATCCGGATATCCAATATGGATACTCAAACAAGGGGCACCAAATGTCCAATATCTCACAAAATCAATATCCGGAATATCCGGATACTGACCTCGTCCCCCGGCGGAGAGTTACTTGTACAAGTTTTTAAAAACATTCATAAGTAATTTATTATCATAAATACTGAAATGACCGTGTGCTATAAAAATCTATATCTATTATACGAAGCGCAGAAATATTTGTTAATTTTCATAAATCAAGAACTTAATATAAAACAAAACTGTTTTAAGCTCTATTTTTAAGTTTCCTAGATAGAAAATAAATACAGCAATAGTATCAGTAAAAGAGAGAAAAGTAAAACGGGGAATATTTTCATCCACACCAAAGGCCATTCGTTTTCATCTCCAAAGGCTTTTGCGCCTATACTTCGCTTACTTTGTCATACATCTTTTCGCTCAAAAGTGTTTTCACCTTTGGGACCGTTCATGAAATGATGTCACGCTTTTTCCCCATATATTTGACCTCCATCTCCCCTTTGTAACACTTCACGCTATGTTGCATAAGCATTGATGTCACACTTCTTATTATCCCCTTCCTTCCCCTTGTCACAGTTTGTCACAATTTCACGAACCCCCCTTTCCCTTCTAAGCGTGACATCATTTATGAATGCTCCCTTTCCTAAATACTGAAACATTCACTGAGAGTTTACACTTCAATTTTAACTTTAATGAGTTTTGTTTATTCATAACGTATGATTACAAGAAAATATTAGTTGAAGGTTTTTGAAAAATTAATTTATAATAAGTTGATATAGTTCAACATTGGGCTGGAGAAACAATTGGCATTGTGTTATTATAATATTCTAGGCTAAGTAAGAAATTTTGTCGCATGACATGTTTCCTATTTCCAGCTCAGAGATAAATATTCTAAGGTAAAATACCAGCAAAACACCATTTTACAAAATTTTCACAGGTCTTTCTTAAAAAAGGTTTTCATGCATTTCCATTATTAGTATGTACACATGAAAATCTTAATACAGTAACACCCGTTTAAGAAGTTTTCCGTTTAGGATGTTTTAAATTTCAATACTAGTTTCATTCCCATCTCCCAAATGTTAAAATAATCCTTTTAAAAATTTTGATTTTATTTTTTTCCCGCTTAATAAGTTCATATCGGTCCCCAATTTTTTCTTTCAATGACACTTTTGACTTCTAAAGTTTCCTTTTTTTCACGCTGTTTTCAATCTTGGTAGAAGTAGTTTATTTTTCTTTCCAATGGAAAATGCAGAAGAAGGTTTAGAACAGCTGTTTTGGTCAGCTTTTTCTCACGTTTACCGTTTTCTCAACACCAAAAGTTCCAGGAAAACAGGTGGCAGAGAGAATTAGTCAGTGTCACCAGAACAATGATGACAGATAAGGGGAGAAAGAACGCTTCTTGAGTCTCCTATGGTGTCTATTTTCTGTCTTATTTAAATATTGACAAATAACAAAATAATATCATCCCTAAATATCATAAAGCCTACCGGTTCAAGAAGTTTTCCCTCATAAGAGTGCTTCTTGAGTCTCCTATGGGGTCTATTTTCTGTCTTATTTAAATATTGACAAATAACAAAATAATATCATCCCTAAATATCATAAAGCCTACCGGTTAAAGAAGTTTTCCCTCATAAGAAGTTTTTTCTCTTGGTCACCTGGAAAACTTCTTAAGCGCGTTTTACTGTATTTCTGAAAATCATACTGCAAAACTATAAACCTTCAATTAACAACTTGTGATCTGCTTTTCACTAAAAGATATATTTCATAATGTCAAGTGCCCCATGAATAAATGTAAAATAATGATGTAAATTATGAGACATGAGTATGATATTAAGATTCAAGAATCCATAAAAAAAATTTAAAAAAAAAAAAATTAGAAATAAAATGCATATTGTTCATTTTCGTTTCGCAGACCTATCAAGGTCGCGCGGTTCCACTTCAGAAGGGGGTGATAGGTTCGCGGATGGGCACAAGCGTGCACTTCTTATGTCATAGGTTTTTTTTCTTTTTCTTCCTCGATGTTACTTTAATTTCCTATTTTTTTTCGATGAAAAAAAAACATTCGCACAAACCCACGCCCGTTAGGCTGATTTAATAACGGAGAAAAAAGAAAAGGAAAAAACAAAACACTCATCGTAATGTCTCATATCAACCTATCACCCCTATTTCGATAAAATCGAAGCAGACCTGACGCATGCGCAAATTCTTTCATGGCTCTACTTTAGCATTATGGACAGTAATTCCAATTGTATTTTTCTTTGCTTATAAATTTGTGATAAGAAACTTACATTTATTTTGCTAATTAAAAAAAAGCATAACATTCATGACCATTAAAGAATTGGAGATTGAAAAAAATCGAAAAAGAAAAAGTCTATTTTTGCTTAAATCCTAGGCAAAATGTTTACGTCACATGTACACTTTTCTTCAAATTAAGTTTTTTCCCTTAATTTTTTTCCTCATTGTATTTTCGGCATAATAAATATAGATTAAAAAATAACACCAATTTAGAATATTTCCGTGCGCTAACTCAATCTTAACCTAATTACAGTGCAATAGCGCAAAGAGAAGGAGTAAAAAACAATATATACACGTAAATATATCATTATAAATATATATATTAAGTACTTTCATATTGTACGTTAATCGGGACTTTGTAGGAACATTGAGCAGAAGTCACTTAAAATTATGTTTATAATCCTTTAAGATTACTTTTATTAAACTGAAAAGGTAAGTTAGGGAAAGAAAATGCTAAGCATTTTGATACTAAATGAGTGGATTTCTATATTCTTTGGTGTTCCTTCCTGTATTCCTACCTCCATGCTACTCATTGGAGCTCGAAATAAACCGTACGCTAATAATATATAATGCAATTTTTAAACTGGTAGTCTTAGACGTCTAGTGCTTAATTATGCATTTGTTTACAATTTTTAAATTGGTAGTCCCATATCTCAAGTGTTCAATTTTGCACAACTTAACAGAGCTTAACTCTGTAGTTGTACAGAGTGTGGAAAAACGAGAGTTTTATTGCGAAACAGTTATCAAGAAATTTGATTATTTTGTTTGAAACAGGTTGTACGTAAATATACAGAAACGCTCAGTTTCCTTTCTACACCATGTTTACAAATTTTTATTACCAGTGCGGCTGTACAAATATCAACACAGTTCCTCCAAAGTGGGAAAAGTAGATTTAAAACTACTTTCTGGCAACGTTAATATAAAATACAAATACTTCTTCAAAGTTACAAAACCTATGTGATTTCAATTAATTGAAAAAAACCTTTGGCAATCTTTCATGGTGTACAACGGCACGTCGGCAGAGAAAAACTGAATGAAAATCAATGAGATGTAGAATATTGATAGGTAACAAGTAAAATTATTTTTAATGAATAAAATAAGTTTAATTTTTTTTTTTTTTTTTTTTTAATTTTTAAATATTAGTTATGAAAAAAAGAAAAAGAACTATATAAGATATAAAACAAAATCACATATGCTCAATAGCAGCAATATTTGAAATCTATTGAAGAATCCCTTTTCAAGCACATTTTAAGTTCATACGGAGAAGAAGTGCAGACAGATAAAATTTATGCATAATATGTGTTGCGAATCCATTAAATAAAATTTAAAAGTGGAGAAAAAACTCGTGGTTTCATAATAACAGAATCGCTTATTCCATAAGGTTTGAGGTATCCTTAAATGCGGCAAATATTCATTAATATATATGTGTGTGTGTGTGTGTGGGATCATTAATAAATGATGTCACGCTTCAAAGGGGAGGGGGGTTCGTCAAATTGTGACAAGGGTAGGGGCGGGGGTAACAAGAAGTGTGACATCATGCTTATGCAACACAACGCGGCATGTGACAAAGGGGGTTGAAGTGTGACATGTTGTGACAAAGGGAGGGGGAGGGGTCAAATATATGGAAAAAAAGCGTGACACTATTTATGAACGGTCCCTATCTTTAAGTAAAACTCAAATGCTGTGATTTAAATTTGTCAGTGTCAAACAGTCGTACAAAGTAGAGATTCTATAAAATAAAAAATAAAATTTAAGAAATATATCGTCTACACAGAAGTTTTGAATCGTTATTAATTCATTTTCAAACTATAATTCATAACTACTAGCTATAAGTTCAATAGACAGCATTCATTTTTTTTAATCGTCCTGATTTATTTTTCCCCCAATGAAAAAAAAACATAAAATATGAAGCATGTATTTTTATTTCTTTTAAATTTTTTGTATTTTTTTTTTTTTTTTTAAATTTCATGTAGTTTTTATATAATTTGAAAATAAGAGGCAGATAAACTGTAGCCCGGGCGAAACCTGGCCCGTAAAACAATAAAACAAAACCAAAAAAATGCCAAAAAGCGCATTTTCTTTTTTAAATATATATATATATATATATATATATATATATATATATATATATATATATATATATATATATATGTGCGTGTGTGGATGTGTGTGTGTAAACAAATATTCTAAAACCAATATGATTATAGCTTTCTCTTTTTAGTTTCTTCCAAGAAAATCTGTAACTGAGAGCGACAGTATTTCTTAAGTCCATCTTTCGAATTTTTGTGAGTTTACACCTAGTGAACATACGGAGTACCGACGACAAAGCCACTAGTTACATGAGGGTTCCGAACTTTTAAAGCTCCCATCGAACATCTAAATTCTAAGGTTTGCATGGAAAAGTCTAGTTTTATAGTACTAAAAATATTCTTTTCTTAACTTCACCGCAAAAATTCGAAAAATGGACTTAAGAAGGAAGGCTCTCAGGTACAGAAATATTTAATACAATGTCTTTAAGGCATGACAATGCTGTCTTCGAAAAAAAAAAAACCTAAATGTTTTTCTGCTTCACAGTGCAATGGAACGCAATTTTAAATCAAACCCACAAAACAGACAACGATTAAATAGAATAGAATTCGAGTGACCTTGAAAGCACAATTATAGCTCAAGTGACGCACAAGAAACCTATTTGCGTTCCCCACGACGATGAAGTCACCTGTGATTCAGGATCATCCCCCCTTCCGCACTTGTCAAAATAAAGAAGTCATTTACAGACGTAGCAAAAGAGCCGGAGAAATGTGACACGTGAATATTCAGCTCACTCGCTACCTACCTTATGTAACGAATTACGTAATTCACCGAAACGAAGCGTTTTACTTGTAGCTACATTTTTGACAACCTTATTCTAAAGTCGACTATGCGAAAACTCATCTTTTGTCTCATATTTTATTTTTGTCACACTCTCTATGTCTCATATTTTATGAAACTCTTTCGATCGATGAACGGATGCGAGGTTGCGTTTATAACGTTCGGGCAAACTGCTCTGAATGCAGCACATGTGAGGGTTCAGTACTAAATAGAGTTTCATATAAAAGTAAGGGTGTGCTCAAAAGTGGCAAGAATTACGCAGAAAATTTTCTAACAGAAACAATTTTAATAAGACAATTTATATCCATCTTGATATGTTTGTAACACAATACTAATAAATTTCAAGGGAAAAAGAGGAGGGTGGGGGGAAGAATTCGTATTAATTAGAAACTGGGTAATAACAGTTCGTAAGAAGGGTTCGAAATAACGGTCGTTAGTCGTATTTTGCAACAAAAATTTTCCCGTTTGACGACCGCGATTTCACATCCAGCCGTACCTTTTGACGCCTAATCTTTCATAAAACTTTCAGTTTGACAGCCGCAATTTTTTACCAACTCGTCATTTGTTATTTATTAATTTATTTAAAAATTTAACATAACTTCATACTGTTATATTTTTACATACATATTTTATCTTATCTTCTGTATTTTGAGCTTTTACGATACTTATGAAGACTATTGTAAATTCTTGACATTCAAATTTTTGAATCATGAATTTTTATTTACAAATGAAGTTTTCTAAGTTACATTAGATTGAAAATAACGCTTGAAAAAATGATTTAAAAGTTTAACTCGTATTTTATTTTATTAGGTACAGATTAGGGTCATTCCACAGTAACGGACGTTACATTTACACAGAATTTTTCAACTTCAACGAGCTTTCTAACAAAATTCTTGGGTATTTTTTAGGTTTTTTAATTTTGGATAATAAAAGTTCATGTGTTCTAAGTATGCAAAAAAATTTTTTTGAAGATATATATGTATTTGCTGTCTGTTAAAAAAAATTCTGAAATTTCGTTACGTGTGTTATTCTTCGGGTAACACACGTAACGAAATTTCAAATTTTTTTTATTTAACAGACAGCAAATACATATATATCTTCAATTTTGTTTTGCATACTTAGAACACATGTGCTTTTACTAGCCAAAATTTAAAAACCACCCAACAAGTTTGTTAGAAAGCTCGTTGAAGTTGAAAAATGCTGTGTGAATGTAACGTAGGTTACTGTGGAATGACCCATTAAAATAGACGTTTATATTGATTCATAAATTTTAAGTAAAATCGCGAATTTTCTTAAAAGTTACTAATAGAAATTGTCGTTGAACATTTTGGTCTTACTTATCAATAATTTTCTCAGTAAGGATGTGATGTTTTGAAATATTTGTTAACAATTGCGCAGCTGTCTTTATAGCTACCAGTTGTTCTCTAAGCCCAAGCAATTTGAATTATTTTAAAATTACGCCTAGCAGAATATTTTTGCTAACTAAAACAGCAAAGCTAGGTACCAACGAAGCATAACTTTTACATCCTAAATTCTGAACCCCGTTTGTAACCCGTTCTTAACTAGTTGCGAGACGGTGGTAGAGTTAGAGTTCAACATTTTAAGTGGACATTCAATTGTCATCAAAAATAATTTTATGGCTCAAGGGAAGAAAATAAGACGATTTTCTTTTGAATTTTTCAATTGGTAGGTTAATTTTGAACAAATAATAAGAATCGGTAAATTGAAGTATGTGTGAATACTTTTAAGTGCTGGTTAGTATTTTTAATAATTTTTAAATAATAATTCAAAGTAAATTAGTAACAGAATGTTGTAATATGTATAACGCTCTCTAGGTAGATTAGAGTAGTGGGCAAATAAATCAATCACATCCAAAAACATAATGAAATGCTTCACATCTTTCCTAGAAACAACTATGCATGCTACTCTTGAAATGAATTTAATTAATTAGTTCATATTTTAGAGAGGACTTTAATTTTGGTTGAAATTTGGCAGACAGAGAAGGAAGGAAAGGTAATTGTCATAGAGGTAATTATACGTAATAACGCAAAAAGTTCAAATCTATGGCCTTTGTTGATTACATTTATTAAGAATGTTAGTGAAAGATGTTCTGAAAAAACCAATGCCTTTGCTGATAATATCGAAATTATGGGAATTGTTGGCAAAGAAAAACAAGTTAGAAACTACAATAAAATTGAAGCAGATTTCTATATCGGGCAGTAATTTGGGCTACATCACTCAAATTTGGAAAATGTCAAATGCTTTTATTAGGTCTTGAAAAAACACCACGCTATCTACTATGTTTATATGGGTTCAACATTAACAAAGCAGAAACAGTTGTAGATCTGAGTACACTACTGTCATTGCTTTAAATTTAGTTGGCAGTGAGGAACAGCAAAGTAACAAAGACTACAGAACGCTTGCCTTTATCGTACACGTAGTTTTAAGGAAAACCTGCCATTACGCAGAAGTCTAATAAGACTTCATCTGGAACATTCTGTTCAGTTTTGGTCATTTTTCTTTAAAAGGGTATTATCAAGGGAAAAGCTGCAAGAAGGGCTACTAGCGAAGAAAGGGCAAACTTTCCAATTTTGAATATTATTTCAGACTTTTTGCTGTAGTGACTTATACTTATTCCCTAAGATCTGGTCAAAGGCATGTTCAAGAGTTTTTTAGATCCTTAAAAAGCCATACAGGCGAAGAGAAGATATCTTTACGCAGTTGTCCCTGGCAGTTCAAAGGGTGGACGGGTTACATTTATTGCAACCTCGTACGACTTTCTATCCATTGATATAAGCAAGGACCCATGCATGACCACTCACGAGTGATGAATTTGCAGTACAGGTTTGATTTGGTATTTCCTATGAACCCTACCTGTGAGGGTATTGCCAGGAGATTCCCGGTGGGATAAGTGGATCAATCTTTAAATGTGAAGGGCATTCTTCCCCCTCCCCTTCCGCTCCAGAACAAAACTCATGTTTTTTTCACATTTTTTATGAATTTCATTCTTGCAACCAATCTAAATCCAAACAATATTTTAATATACTACTACTAGATAAAAGGGGCCTTTTGCAGGATTAAAACATCTGTGTGTATATCAATTTGTTTACTTCTAATTTCCTGAAACGTAAAGACACTCGTACTTCTTAGACGCCAATAGACTTCAACACACTGTACACATTTTTCATTAGTTTTAATGAAACACTCACTGCAGCTGATTACATTGTGCTTGTTTTATTTACTACATAATGGAAATACACTTTCATTAAACCTATTAAACCGAGCAGCGTTCAGCTCCTATCGGTCCATAATAATGAGATCCGTATTAATTAAATTAAAATATGAGCATTGACAAATCTGTTAACATAATTCAAGACAACCTCTACCAAACCCCCTTCCCCATCTCAATACGAACGGAACTACCTGTTACATAAAACTCTGAGTAAAATTTTATTGTAAACCTTGCGCTCACCTCTGCTTAGTAAAAAACAAAAATTATCTTTAAAAAGGTAAAAGTAAAACTAAGTAAAATGTTGGAATCAACGGTTCCCATTTTTTGAAGAAAAATTTTACGATATTGCCGATAAAGAAGAATGGAACCACGTTTTTTAAAAAAAAGATCAAAGTTGGTATCTACAATTTTTCTTCCAAAATATTACGCTTAGATATGTCAGTAAATAATCCTACAAATTCAATTATGTGTTAATTCAAATAGCAGAAAAAATCAGTGAAAGGTTAAAAAAAATAGAGTTGGAAAAAACATTTCGTTCATTTTGTTTGATTGCTGCAAAAAGCTCCGCGAAAAGGTCTGCTGAGCGGAATGTGCGCCGCAGTATTGCCAACGCTCAGTGGAGTAATTTAATCCCGCCGCCATATAAGTAGTTGCACACGGCGGCGGCGCTGCTCGGAGAGGGGATCTTGCAACTAGATCGCGCTCTACTTTTCCTCAAATTCGCTTGCGCCACTTCTTTCTGAGCCGTGAGGAGAGCGAAAAACGATGTGCTGGGAAAAGTAACTTTCTCAAGCAGAGGAGAGCGCGGAGACTTATCGTCTACGTTCGTAATACAGTCAAACTTTTTGATAGGAATATTTAGCAACCACTTTTTTGAGTTGCTCCATTCCATGCTCCGAACAATTTTTAACAGATTATAATATTTTTAGTTTCTTACTTTTTTTTAGTTAATTATGTTTTAATAAGGAAAACATTAAAAAGTAAAAAAATTTTTTCTCCAGCTCCACTCCAGTTTCGAGCAAAATCTGGTTGCTCTGCTACTGATCCCAGCTTTTTGGAGCTACTGAAGTCAATAAGAATCTTCATTTATTTATTTCATGATATATAGGGTTGCCAAGTGTCCGCCACTTCAGTAAAACATCCTTTATTTTCACAAAAAGTCCACTATTTTTCGGAGAGGAAAAAAGTGGATATTTTTTGTGAAATCATTATCAATTTTTCTTTTTACTTTCGATCTCCCAGCTAGTACTTGTTCACAATTTTTGGGAAGAACACCTGGCCTCCCTAATGATACAAAAATGACATGAACACAAGTTCCTGGGGTTCAATTTCTAACTTCTAAACAAAGAAGGTGCAAGAGCTATATATTTTTTTCAGGACATATATTTATGCGTAAATGTAAATAGTCTGAAATTCCATCTATTCTGTAAAAACTCGCTTATAAAGAAAAAGGAGTACACATGCTGAGCTCAAATGTAAATTTAATTAAGCCTTGCATGAACATCAGAGGAAACACCAGACATGTATTCAAACTATCATTATTATAATAATTACATTACTCGTGCTCAACTACCACAAACCCGGCCTTCAGGGCCTTTTGAATATACTGACCAATTATTGAATAGAAGTTCCTTTCTATCCTTTATGAATGTAAACTGAATGGTTTAGTCATAAGTCAGTTTGGCAAAAAAACTGAAAAACATGCAGATGTTTCTTAAAACAATCAAATTTTTGCACCCAACTATTAAAAATGTACAATGATTGAACAAGAATTTAAAAAAGATCTAAAAACATGAATTTATGAAAGTTTTTGCCTTTATTAGCAAATTTTTCCAAATTGAGTAAAATGAAATAGTCAGCAACAGTTACAAAAATTAATAAATTGCTTACAAAAAGTTATCTCCTTGGAATTTTTAGTTCACAGAAAGGGTTTCATCTTACCCTAACAATGTAAATAAAGCATATTTACTAGGGTGAAACGGATGTTCCATCCGGCCACTGACTGACTAAATTGTCAGGTATCCAATCAGGCGCTGCAATAAATATCCGCCATGTGGAGAAATATATCAGGCAGGGTGTCCGTCAGTATCCAGAAGTAATTTGGGGGGGGGGGGAGAGGTTTCCCTTATATGAGTCTAAAAAAATTTCAGAGTCGAATAAAACTAATTTTACGGCAAAATTTTGCGTGAAATAAATCTTTTGATATTTCCTTCCATTGATCAGTTTCAGCTTTTCCAACAAAAATAATAGGTTATCGCTGCAACTTGGTACTGCGCATTTATAGAATAAATTTCGACTTAGTTTTACTTAATTTTGTAAATTGCATCACTTTCAAATAATAACAAAGCATTTTCCAATTTAACCCTACACTGCGCTTTTTAGTCCGTGGGCCCAATGCATTTATCGTTCAAGTTCGTTCCGATGCTCTGGGGGCAATTTTTTCTTTGAAGGAAACTATTTAAAATGTTCTAGTAATTCTAATTTTATTAAGTTCTCCAAAAAATACTTGGCCATAACTTAATAACAAGAGATTTTCTTTTGCACTCTTTTTTCGACGTATTCGTACTCTGCTCCAATGAAATCATCGAATTATTTTTTGCTCCGCGAAGGTAACCAATCACGCCGACTGTAACATCAGTCGCTGACATCATTGTTCGTAAACAAGGTTTCGACCCTTGCTATGATTCTATTTTAAACTTAATTTTAAAAAGGCTCTTGTAATCAATTCTTGCGACCAATGTATATAGCGTATGCTTTTGAATCCAGTGCATATATAGACAAAATATATGCACTGGATTCAAAAGCATAGGCTATTTGTAATATAAAACAGCATCAACGATAATTATTTTGTTTTAAATATAGCACTGGTATGGATCTTTAAAAAAGGTATAATTTTTGGAGACGATCTGTTTTCAAAATGTTTTTGTAGTAGTAAGTAAAATATTTTTTCCTCCAAAATTTCTGAAAATCTATATTTTTTTTATATCGTGCACAATAAAATAATAGAAAGATATATTATTAGCACATGTGTTATATTGGTATAATACGTGCGTATGGAGCGCTTGCTTTCTGTGTTATATTTGTATTGTACATTTCTAATTCAGCAGTAATTTAAATATTGGGTACGCATCAGAGGACTTACCTCACAGTTGCCTCAGTCCTTGTTGTCTTCCATTTAAGTATCCATTCCGTTATTGAATAAAATATTGCATCTTTTACATTGCGAGCTAAATTTTACACTACATTGTTAAACGGAAATATGTTAACAAGAGAGTTTTTTTTTAGACACATAAATATACCCGCATTTGGCATTGAAATGGGTAGGGGTTTTTCCATCTTACTTAAGGCACTATTTACAGCGTTACGTTTGACACATGTTTTATCAAAGCAAAGTTTATTATTGTTCATGTCCTTGAACTTTATTTCTGATACCACTAATTCACTTATCAAGGCGAGGAAGAAATCTTTTCTTCCAACATGAAATAGAATAGTTACCCCTACACAGCACTGTTTTTTTTTAAACAACATCTCTCATTTTCGTTCATTAAGCTCTTGTTTTGTATTATTTCTAACAAGTGGTGTATTCTTTCGTTTTGTATGTAAGATCATATTAGTTAATACAGTTTCCCCTAGATCTTGTAAACTGGGCTCAAGCTTCATCTTTTTTCAAAAATCGTAACACATGTTGATTTTGTACAAAAAACAACTAATTCTTAATTTTTTTTACAAATTTTAAGCATAATTTTTTTCAAAAATAGTCTTTAATTGCTTACATAGTGTTAAAATAAAATAAATATAAGTTGTCCGAAAATTTTCGTGAAAAATACATGTTAAGGCGCCTTTTTTACTTGTTATTTTAAAACAACACCGCGCATTCGGGGGGACCTTTTTGTGCTCCTGCTATTATTTGCAGTGTAAAGAACAGGTGTCTCTGGTTGTTCTATTTCACTTTATTTGGTATCTTTTGGAAGATTATTCTTGTAATTATATAACAAATTAGTGTAAAGTGGTTGACTAAATTATTTTTTAGGAATTTTGTTTTAAAATCAATTGACGCTCAACCAAAGAAGAAACAAGCATTGTTGCATCAAAGCCTCTACAGATGTTAGGTTTCTTGTTTAAAACCTTTTAGTGAAATTATTAAGCTTTATTGGTAATTAAAGTAAAAAATTTGCACATGTAACTAATGATTAATAGTTACATGGGCAAATTTTTACTTTGATATATTTTTTCAATTTATAAATAATAATAAAATTAATTATTTTAATAAATTTTACTATTTTATGATTATAATGCATACCTATTTACTATTAATTTTGTTTCATTTATTAAAATGATTATATAAAAAATTATTAATGTTACCCCTGAATGCGCGGTGTTGTTTTTAAACAACATGTCAAATTTCCTCGGATTCTATTCTTCCGAATTTAATAAAAAAATTTTTACTATTTTTTCTACTTATAACTAGCACATACAAACACAATTTTTCTTTCTTTTTTCTTTACAAAGAAACAAAGAATTGCACGGTGTAGGGTTAAGGAGTGTTTGTCATATTTCAGTTAGCAGTTACTTTGTTATACCAGTTTATAAAACTAAAAAAAGGCGTGACCAGGAATTACCCCGTATGACTACTGCTTATATTAACTCTTAAAACCCAAAATTTTTATAAACGGGTCATAGCGGTTTCTGAAGAGATAAAAAGTGAAAAAGCCGATTTGTGCCCTGAGATTGTGTCCCCCTTTAATGCATATAAAGGCCGTATCCAGAGGGGAGGGGGGGGGGGGCACGGGCCGGGATTGTGTTGTCCGGATTTCGGGCCTCCCCCCGAAATCCGGAAACTTTTCGCAATGTAGCATATATTCCTCCCTGAAACTTTCCTCAACATAAGTGTTTCAAAGTCAGCCCCCCCCCCCCCAAAAAAAAAAAAAAAGAAAAATTCTGGCTACGTCCTTGATGCATATTTGTCTGGAATGATATAGAATATCCCCAGATTTTTTTAAAAGGAAGAATATTTTCAGTGACGTAGTAATTGTTAAAAAAATCGATTGACATTTTTTATGAAGGGGATTTTATTATTTTTCCCCTACAGAATTAAAAGTTTAAATAAAAATTATTTAAATAAATTATTGAAGTTGCATGAACAACTCAAAAATTACTGTCAATGAACTAACATACCCCCTTACATTAAAACTGCAATTGACAATTTTTTTAAAGCGTTAACATAAAAAAAAAAAAAAAAAAAAAAAAAAAACAGCGTGAAAGCAAAAAGAATTGTATAGCTCCAAAGAATCAGACAGTGAACGCGCTACTAAAACGTAAACAGAGGGCCGCTCCTGTTGCTCTGATTGGTCAATTTCTTTTTTAGTGACGTCACAGTGCTATCTTTTTCGGATGTCCATGCGCTAACGTGAAAATGAAATAGTTCCTCATAACTTTGGTTACTGTGAATTAATGGACAATCATATTTTGGAGAACTTTATGAATTTACATTTACCAGCCAATATTATGCGTTATTTTGGCAGAATAAAATTGCCCCTCAAGAGTCGGAACGAAAATTAATTTTAAGCTCTTTTTGAGACTTCGGCCCAAGGACTATTTTTTTTCTTTGTAATTTTTGTGTGTGTGTGTGTTTGTGCTAGTTATAAGTGAAAAAAATACTAAAAAAATTCCTATTTAATTCAGAAAAATAAAATTCGAGAAAATTTGACATGTTGTTTAAAAACAACTCTGTGCATTTAGGGGTAATAATAATAATTTTTTATATGATTATTTTAATAAAAGAAACAAAATCAATAATAAATAGGTATGCATTATAATCATAAAATAGCACTAAAATACTAAAATTTTTTAAGTAATGTATTTTATTTTTATTTTTAAATTTATAAAAGTAAAAATTTGCATATGTAACTAATAATTATTAGTTACATCATGTGCGAAGTTTTTGTTTTAATTACCAATGAAGTTTAATAATTTAACTAGAAGATTTTGGACAAAAAAACCTAACATCTGTAGGGGGTCTATGCGATAATGTTCGTTTCTTCTTTGGTTGAGCGCGAATTGATTTTAAAACAAAATTCCTAAATACTAATTTAACGACCACTTTACGCTAATTTATTATATATTTATAACAATTATCTTCAAAAAGATACTAAATAAAGTGAAATATAACAACTAGTGACACCTGTTCTTGTTTATACTGCAAATAATGCAGGAGTATATAAATTACCCTCGAATGTGCAGTGTTGTTTTAAAACAACAATTAAAAAAGGTGCCCTAATATGTATTTTTTGGACAACTTATATTTATTTTATTTTAAAAGTATGTAAGCAATTAAAGACACTTTTTTAAAATAAAATTGTTGTTTAAAATTTGTAGGAAAAAACATTAAGAAGTTACTGTTTTTTACAAAATCAACGTGTCTGTGAAGAAAGATGACCCTTGAGCTCAATTTACAAGATCTAAGGGAAACTATATTAACTAATATGATCTTTCATACAAAATAAAACAAAAGAATGCGCCACATGTTAAAAATAATACCAATCAAGGGCTTAGTGAACGAAAACTAGAGGTGTTATTTAAAAACAACACTGCACAGTGTAGGGTTAAATAATAAAACAGCACTCATAGAAAATGAATAGGCGTTCTCCTTAGCTAGGTGAGAAAAAATTTAATGAGGTGAATCCAAACCTAATAGCCAGGGTTGGTGATTTTTTAAATTTTTTTTTAAATCAAAAAAAGTAAAAATAATTATTTATTACTAGTACAAAATTAATTATATTATATAAAAAATGCTAAATAAACAAAAAATCAACAAGAAACAGAAAAAAAAAAACATATTTCTGGACTAAATTTATTACAATTTCTTGAATATATAATTTATAAATAAGTTGACTGGACCAATATAATTTTTTGAGCATATACAAATTTCTTGAATATATAAGCAGAGATGGCAAATATCACATAAAAGGTTTACTACAGTTTAATCATTTTTACTATTTAGATGTTTTATCAAAAATACCAGTTTTGATACCTTATCAACCCCCAATCTGTTTTCCAAAGGTGCTGTTGATGCTTTTGCTGTAATCAGCATGTCTATGATAAAATGTCATTCTTTCACACCATAATGAAGCTATTCCATCATTCATAATAAAGACATTGTCTCAACTACTTTCATATAAAAGAAATTTTCTTTGGGAAAAAAGCTCCAATCTCCCCATAAATTTCAGCATCATTGATAAAAATTCTGATCCACATCGCTCTTTGATAAAGTCTACTAATGAGGACCAGATGCATTGAGGCTACCATATAGTTAGTTAAAACTCTAATGAATTTCTTGACCCCAGAATACATTAAAATTTATAATCAAAATATTTTAATAATTTGGAAGAAGCTGATATAAATAGTTTTTTTTTTAATCATAAAAATCAATATTTTGTCAAAAAAATCATAAGTCAGTATTTTTCCTTTAAAAAATCATACAAATCATTTTTTTCTAAAAAGAAAATCATAAAAATTGGTATTTTTTCTAATAACAAAATCATAAAAATTAGTATTTTCTGCTAAGAAAAATCCTAAAAATCTATTTTTTCTTTAAAAAAAATCAAAAACTGATTTGAATCACTGATTTTTTTAAAAATAATCACTTGGTTTAAATGACTGATTTAAATCACGACAACCCTGCTAATAGCATTACTTGTAGCTTTAATTATCAAGAGGCTTTTCCTTATAAACAGTAAATTGTGATCTAGAAAGATCCACATACTCTCTGCTTTAACATTAATCACTTGTTTTTGAACTCCAGTGTCTTAAGTTGTAGAGCACAAGACGATCATGCCATAGAAAAGGGTTAAATTTAGAAAAGGGGCCCACTGTCAAAAAAAAAATTGAAAACTCTACAGATCTTCCAGCAGTCTGTCCCTCTGTTCTGCCATTAAGTTGGGAGATATCATTGCTGAAAAATTAACAGCATCAATTACTCTAGTATTATCCAACTTGTGCAGCATTTCAATTGCTGACCCCTTTGAGATTGAGAGTCATAAATTCCATATCCTGGTGGTAGATACTGAAGTCGAGGAATTTTTTGAATCTGTGGTTTACAGAGTTCACTGGGTTTCAAACATGTTTACCCAGCATCTCCATCAAATAGTGCCACGATGAAATTCAATTAAATTATTGATACTGACACAAACGTCAAATAACAGAATGCATTTATTGCAGCAAGATACACAAATCAACCACACATCCCTCAAGCAAGAATGCTTTGTTTACATATCTTGGAAAGTGTCCCAGCATCCTTTGCTGGGACAATGTTCTAGAAGCTTTTAGAACGGAGAGCAAAGCAAAGAAAATAATTAGCAATTAAATGACTTCTTGCTGGCACTGCAAGGCCAGATACTGCAACCTTTGGATTCTAAGAGTACTTTACCATCACTAGGGGTTGATTTTGCATTTTTTTACAGGGTCCGGATTTTGTGAATTTTAAAAAGATTTTGTGAAAAATCAAATAATTATGTGAAAATTCAAAATTTAAACATACAGTTGTAAAAATTGTTATTAGTTTGCTCCCTCTTATTTAATACATAATTCTGAAAAAAGTAAGATTTGGTAGCTCAGAATTTTGTGAAGGGTCTGTTTTGATTGACTGGAATTTTGTGAAGGGTCTGTTTTGATTGGCTGGAATTTTGTGAAGGGTCCAGTGTCAATTGGAATTTTGTGAAGGGTCCAGCGATAATTGGAATTTTGTGAAGGGTCCATTGTGATTAATTGGAACTTTGTGAAGGGTCCGTTGTGATTAATTGGAATTTTGTGAAGAGTCCAAAAACACCTGAATTTCTGCTGCTGCGACCTCTGATCGTGCCACAGCTACCGACAGACTTTGCAGCAACATTTTAATGCTATATTTTACAAATTCCATAGATTTAAGCCCACAGATGGTTTCGTAAAATGTTTTTTGACGTATGACAATGTTTTAAAAGAAGTAATGAGTGAAACTTGATTGTGATTTATAATTTGAGAAAGTACTAGATAAAAAAATAAATAATAACAATCATAAATGAGAGCAAATCACAGGCGGATATCCAGTCAAACTAAATATCTGGTGAAACATGCATCCAGTTAAACTGATATTTGGTCCGGATATCCATTTATGGCAGAAAAAAGTGTAGTACCCAGTATCCAGCAAAATAACTATCTGGTTCAACCCTAATATTTACTAACTGAACATGATACTAAATTGTAATATACATGAAACTCAGTTGAAAAATCCTGCTATTAGCAAGAAAAAAGAAAATTTTGCAATGTAGAAAAGTACACATGATCTTGAAGAAATTTGAACAATATCTTTATGGCACAAATCCCCAAACTGTTCAATATTATGACTTTTTATTTAGCAAGCCACCATCCTCACTGCAATGAAGGAAAGAAAATATGTTCATGTGCAAAAAAACTAAAAGAAGACACTAAGTCAAATGTCTTTTTTTGGTCAGTTTTTCTGACCAAAAAAAAAAAAAACTAAAATATGTTTTCAAACATGTTCTTTAAAAAATGAGCAATATTCTATGATGAAAAAAACATGATAGTAGCATTGCTAACACAGAAAATGAGATCAGGCCAATTAAAATTAATAATTTATTCAAGTAAGAAAATATAATTACATGGAACTCGATATTTTTACACAGTACTTATAAATCATTTGAATTATATACATTTTTCACTGAAATGAAGCAGGTTTATGTACAATTTCCTTTTAAATGTAAATGCAGTAGCGTAACTAGAGGGCCCTCTGCCCAAGCTGACACCCAAAATGAGTTAAGCAGTTTTTAGAAAATATATATGCTTGAATCCCCATACAATTTTACTCTTACTATTTCAACTTATCATAACTGTAAATAAATTTAGTTAACTCAAAGTTACACAAAATAAAGAAAATAGAATTTAAGACTTTTTTCCCCACAACTAAAAATATCGTAAATTACAAAACTACTAGTTTATACAACACAACAAAGTGTTTTTTTTTTTTTTTTTCGGGTGTGACACCCATGCTTAGAAACGCTACTGGTGAACGTATATTACTTTTTAAATGGTATTCATAAAAATTAAATTTCTATAATATGTATAAAATATGAATGGAGAAAAACAATGATAAACCATGTTTTTATCCAAAATGTTTAGGACAGTTTATTAAGAAAAGAAAAAGAAAAACAATACTGGCATACCAATTTCAATAAAAAACAAAAAAATAAAACAATCTAATGTTTTAAACTTTGATATTATATAAGGATCCAATTAGTGCACTTTCATAACAATGATGAAAAGTAATCTAACAGGAATACTTTTCCTAAGAGAAAAAATGAAATTATCAACTGAAAAGCTAAACACAACAATAAATGAAAAGAACTTTGACTACTTTGTTTATTTTTTCTTAGTTATTATCATTATCATTAATTTCAATAGCTGAACACAAAATATTATCCCAAGAAGACATTGTTTTTATTAGTTTTAAGAAGTTCAAAGTTTTTATGAAATAAAACTAAAAGTTAAATACTTTAAGCCAATTCACTTACTAGTTATTTAAAATTTAAAACATAACAGTGAAAGTAACAATATGACCCAATTATATACAATGATGAATATAATGAATTCACTTACGGAACGTAAAGGCACAATATGAATCACAATTTTTTGTAATAAAAAAGTTCTTTTTTTTTCATTTAAATCTTTTTTCTCTAGTCGACACAAATATGATAATTTAAAAAGAACTGAAAGTATTCACCATCACTTTACAATTTAGATCCATAAAATACATTATACATTTTTATCTTGAATTCTAACATATATTTATGCACAGTAGTAAGAACATAAGAAAGAAAATACTGATATAAATTGCAATAATGTTCCTGTTTTATATGGATGTTTGTAGGAAGTGAATAGCATGTTTGTAGGAAGTTAAATTAAACAAAAAAATACAGTAGAACCTCAAGGCATCATTCTTATATCTATCATTTTCATGCATGTAACTCTTGATTTAATGGTCCCATATATTTTATGTTGAACCTCAAGCACCGTTTCCTATATTTATCATTGAAATGGGTTACATGAAAAATGATCAATTAAGGTTCTATTGTACTTAAATATTAAACTAAAATGAAACTAATTTAGCAAAAATGCATGACATTAATTTTGTTAAAAGTGCAAAGGATTTTTTCCACTTTTTTACAATTAAAAACACATTTGCTGCATATTACTTAAGTTTCTCCCTCTAATGTTACCACATTTTTAGGACAATCAGTGAGAAGTGTTTCCACATTTTGCAGCAGCACAAGTCTAACTCCAAGACAAAATCTAAATTATTTTTCTAATGAAGAAATGCTACTTTTCAACAATCATAACTTAAATTTTGTTAATATTCATCATACGTTTCAAAAATTAAAATACATAAAAAAAACATTTATCTTACTTAGGGACATTTGATAATTGTTGTCACTTTCCTCAAGAGGATCTCATGGAAAGGGAACACTTCATTCAGTCATAATGTCTACTTCTTTTGTAAGAATGTCTCTCTCGAGAATGGTAACTTCTCCTGTGTGATGAGGAGCCCTCTAAATCATCTCTCTTAAGAATATGTGGTAGGAGGGGTTTTTTGAAAGGTTTTTCTTTGCCACCAAAACGGAGTTGCCCAGATTCCTTTTTACCACTGAGCCCACCACCTATACAGGAAAAAAAGGTTTAGTTTTTGATTTCTTGATTTTGTTTTTTTTCGATTACCAATTGATATTCTGTCATTCATATGAGATTATCAATGAAAGGAAAAATTATCATAAAGTATTATAGCATAAATTATCATACAAAAACTACACACATATAAAACAGCACAATTTGTACTCCTATGGTTTTCAGAAATTTTTCCAATTTCAGTTAAATGCAGAAAAACTTATGTGTGACTTATTTATTTCTAAATTATCAATTCCTATCAAATGCTTTAGGATTGAAATAAGAGATATGGGGGGGGGGGGAGGGGAGAGACTCAACGAAGCTAAGCACTGTGGCACTGTGAAAGGTCTATTGCACTAAGCCCCAAACAAAACGTCCCTAAAAAATACAAGTAGATGTTGCAAAATTAAGCAGACATTAAATGAAAATGCCATGAATCTTGGTTTCATTGAATGACAACCAAGGTAATCACAAACCTGTAAACAGAAAACACTTTACAATCATATACAATGTGAGTAGCAGTTTCCTTATTACAGAGATAACCGCATAGGTTAGCTCAGCTCTGATGGCCATAGTTCCAAGATACCGCTGTAAAGTACAACAACAAGATGTTGGCTCAGTACTGATTGCCATAGTTTCAAGTATCGACCCACTTTTTTATTTTAGCACAAGCATATCCCATTCCTGCAATTTTATCATAAAGAATTCCTCCACTTTTTGATTTTCAGTAGCATATGTTTGCATCGGTAGTTCCCCTTCTCCCAAACCATTGTTTTAAATGACTCTGCCATTAATAGTCCATTTTCCCTACTGTTAGGGCAATCATAATTAAACTACTATGGTAACTCAGCCAAAGCGTCAACCTAACCAACAATCCTATGCCATTACAAACAAGGTGAACTGCAGATGCTATTGCTATAGCTCTGTGCTTTAGCCAGAAGCACTAATCTGTAAAAGCTGCTAAAACTTCATCTAAAGGCAATTGCATTGCAAAAAAATATGTTATCTAAAATATCAAAATGTTAATATAATTTGAAGAAAAAAAATAAATAAAGAACTCATAAACGTTTTTTGTCTAAAATAAGCACAAAATGTTTAGCTAGCAGAGGACATCAAGATTGTAAAAAACTTCTCACAATTAAAAACGTTTAAACCCTTTTTCGCCCAATTCTTGATGATGTAGTCCGTCTAGAAAATAATCTTTTAAAACTTGAAATGCATTTTTCTAAGAAGGTTGGTTTTACAATTTTGCATATCATTCAAACAGTAATAGCTCTAGTTCAAATTTTCCTTTTATTATTTTGTTCTTTGCTGTAAAATCTACTTAAATTGCTGAATGTTTTGCCCCTAAAACCTAAGTAATTGTTAAGTAAAAAAATTTTTTTGGTAGTTTTAAAGCTAAGAGTTAATATTAAAAAAGTATGTTTTTCAAATGCATTTCAAAAACCGAGATACCTCAAAGTCTATGGACTGCAATTCTGTTATTAGGTTCAGAGTAAGGAACATCATTTAACACCAGTATTGTGTTTTTTGTAGGTGAATTAGATTTTTTGTAATCATTGCTCTAAATTATGAAAATTAATTCATTTAATCTTAGTTAATGTATAAGAATTTGAGTTACTTAAAAAAAATTTTAATTGAAAACATTTTAACAAATAATGCATTTATCAATGTGCAAAAGGCTAATCTTTAAATTGAAAATTGAAAAAAAAAAAAAAGTTCAAACCTATATGCGCTAAGAATGCAATGCCTTATACCTATCAAACCTATATGTATGCGTTAAGAATGCAATATGCCTTACACACTATTTTTAGCACACAAAACATCAAAGGAATGCAGTTGTCTTTCAAAAAAACAAAAAACATTTGAAGAATACTTCTGGACATTTTATGCACCTAAAATCATTGTCTTTTAAAGTAGAGGCATTCACAACCTTAAGAACCAGAATTAGGAAATAGCACAAAATTTAAATATACATATATACATATTAACTGCTGTTTGTAAAAAATGCAACACCATGAAAGAATCATCAGAATTAAATGAAATTTAATGCACAAACGACTGGTATTGGTACGAATAAATGATGAAATTTTCAAAGCAAAACATAAACATCAAGTGTCCGAAATTGAAATTACCCTCAATTCGTAGCAAATTGGATCGTCCATGATACGAAATTGCACCCCAGACCATAACTCTGGGTGTGCGACCACTATGTCGTTCGATAACGCCCTCTGGAAGGCAGCCTTGACCGGCATAGCATCTAACACGAACGCGGCCATCATGGTACCACAAATTAAAGTGTGATTCATCTGAAAAGACAACTTGGTGCCAATCAGCTTGCTAGGCTCTGTGCTCATGAGCCCATTGCAGATGCAGCCGTCGATGGCTTGCCGTGAAGGGGATCCTGTATAAAGGCACCCTTGCAGTCAGTCCAAGGTGCAGCAAACGTCGACAAATTGACGAAGCCGACATTAGTACACCTGTAGCAGTAGACCAACGTGCTGACAACTGCCTGGAGGAAGCTGTATGGTCATTCACCGCCATGTGGAGCAGGTGTCTATCGTCGCGTGCTGACGTCACCTTCCGTCGTCCACTGCCAGATTTTCGAATGGTTCGATGCTCCTCAATCCACTGCCTCTAAACTCGCATTACTGCGGAAGGGTTCCGCTGCACACGTGCACGATAGGAAAATCCTCCTTCTCAAAGGCCGATAATCTTCCCCCGTTCAAACTCGGTAAGTTGTTGGAATTTTTCTTTCTGCCGTCGTAGAGGCATACTTAGGTCTCACTAAACGTTCGCCACTAACAAAGAATCTGCAACTATTTTCAACTTCCCGCTACCACCCTCTATTTATACGCTTTCAGCATCAGCTCAGAGGGCGCTGAGCACGACACGCATGCGTGGTGGCTCTGAAACTTTACTATTTTGCATAACATCCTATAATTGACATTTGCTGCAAATTTCATTTAACTCTAATGATTTCTTCCTGGTGTTGCATTTTTTACAAACAGCAGTGTATATATATGCATAAATTCTCTTTTTTTTTTGAGAGGAACCAGCACTAATGCATCCTGCTTCATTATTTGTTTGTTATTTCTTACATTTTTATTAGCGTACACGTTTTTATATACTTATCAATCTATCTCTCTCTATTAGGGAAGTAACAAATAGTGATTTGGCCGAATACCGAATATTCGGCCATTTCTTCCAGGCCAAAGAATATTCTAGAAATTAACTGTAATAGAAAGTATTTGTCAAATTTAAAAGTCAAATTTAAAAGTATTCACAAAGTCAAACATGAGTTCCACACATTAATCTATGATGTATGATTCAATTATTCTTTGTTAAGAATCTAAAACTGTCTAAAATTAATGTATTTTCTGTATTGTTTTAAATGCAATAAAACAGAGAATTTCACCTACAAGTAGAATAGAAATGACAGGTTTTAATATAAGTATTAGCATTATTTTACTAATTATTTAATTCAAATTAAAGAAATACAATTATTTAGTGAACTTTTACCTTGCTCAAAATAGTTTTATGAAGATATTTTAAAAGCTATAAAAGTTAATATTTTTCTTTTATGGATTTTTTTACATACCTAGTTTTTAAAGATCTATTAAAATTTAGTGCATTTAACTGGAATATATTTCATTTTCAAAAACACCAATAACTTATGCTATTTTAATATTCATCATATATTCGAGGCCTTTTCACATTTCTCTTGCCCAATATTCACAATAATTCAGTCTACCCAAACAAAGCCTGGCTTCCACGTTGTTATTAATAACAAAAAAAAAGGCATCATATTATCCATGCTAATTAACTATTGCCTGCTTTTGGGAGCAAATGCTAAATATAAAATACAACATTTTACCTTCAAAATCTGTTTTTGTTCAGTCAAACCTAAAAACATGTTTTGAAAAAGTGCTTTTTTCAAAATTATTTTCATTTATTAAACCTATATATACTAATGTATTATGTTGCAATAACTATAATGCAGTGTTAAATGTTTAAAAGCTGCTAATTTTTTATTTTTTCATATTTCTATTATAGCAGAGCTATTCGGCTGAATAGTTCATCAATATTTGGTCAGGCCAAATTTGATCTTACCGAGTATTCGGCTCGGCTGACTATTCAGCTAGGTCATGAAAGGACTATTCAACTCAAATATTCAGTCAAAGGGTTGAATACCGATTAGTGGCCGAATATTTGTTACATCCCTACTCTCTCTATATATATATATGTGTATATATACACATATACAGATAATTTACGATAATTCAGAATCCGATAACTCGAATATTACTATAACTGGAACTTTTTATTAGGTCCCTATCCCTTTCCCTACATTTCTACATTAATTATTCTCCATATTTTGTTGTTTACTTCCTCTTATCAAAGTAAAAAAATCTTTCACTTCTGTTACAATTTCATCAAAAAAAAAAAAAAGACTCAAAAAGTTGCATCGATAACAATTTATGACTGCATTTTAAAAAATGCTTCATTCAAGATTAATGAGATTGCTTTTCAGTGATTGTAATAATGATGTGTGTGAAGCGATAGTATGGAATTTTTTTTTTAAAAATTTGACTTCTTTAAAGAAATATACTACAGTGCATCAGTAATTATTGAAGAAGTTAAAGCGGAATGCTCTTGACTTGATAAAATTTGATGAAAATGTAGCGGTTCTCAGTGGTATTTCCAATGAAACAATTCTACAAGAAATGAAAGAAAATGATGAAACTGCCCTTGGAGAGGGAACATGAAATGGGGGTTCAATTCCCAGGCTGGGCCTGGCCAGGGTCAACTCAGCTCTTCATGAATTCAGTGGATCAATAAAATCAGGACCAAGCATGCTTGGGAACTAAACGTGGGGGGGGGGGGGGAGAGGGGGGGTTCCATGTCAGGCCAACTACTAAGCCAGAACATTTGCTTCTGCACCCCAGGGCCCTCAGTCTTTAAAGCTAGCATGGGCACAGCAAGCACCCTTCTTAGGGTGCAGGGCTTGGCCCTCTCGTAGGCTGTTGTTCCATTTAGTTTAGTTACTTAATAGATGAATCATGATTGTGAGAAAATGGCAATTTGCATTATTCTAACTTTTAAGTATTTGATACAACTTAATGCATTATTGTTGTAGAAATCATAGAATGCAGAATAATAAAATATTGTTATTAACATTGGTTGGAGTATCATGTTTATTTTTAGTAAAAAAAAATGAAATTTTTTTTCTCTTTGATTTCATGAATGTTTAAGAAAAGAATTAAAATTGAAAACAAAACAAAATCCATGTCTGATGTTAACTTTTGAACTCAAAGTGCATTATATCTGTACAAGTTAAGCTCATTATATTTGTACAAGAAGTTGGTAATTTTTGTTATCAGAAGAAGACTGAAACAGTAAGCTCTATCAATCTGTGATTCTCAAAATTGGAATTATTTGAAAAAGTTATCATACTAGAGAAATCACTTGTTTCAAAAGCCCACCATAAAATTCCAAAACCTGGCTTCTAGGAACAAAATGCTTCTGGAAAAGTGCTGTGAAAGAAAAGGACTGCGAAAGTTTTAAAGACGCAAGCTAATTTTGCAAAATTTAGTAAAGAACTCGAATTTATTTTTCAAATAAATAAAGTAAACTGACTTTTTACTATAAAAATTCAATAGCTGTAAAATAGCTTGAAGATTACAAGGGAAATAATATTTTAAGGTAATGGGGTAAAGAAATATAAATACCTAATCTTCGAGGAATCCAGCCTGGGAGAAGTCTTTCACATTCTGCATCTACAAATATTTCTTTACCGTCAATTAATGTCCTGTTGAGTTCACGTTCAGCACTGATGGCATCGTACTTGTCATAAAATTCCACAAATGCATAACCTTTAGAGAATCCAGTTACCACATCTCGGACCAGCCGAAGCCTTCTGATATCGCCACATCTTGAAAAGATCTGGAAAGGAACATCAAAATTTAAATCTATTTTTAGAAACTTCACCAATAGCAAACAGGCTTTCCAAGCAGGAAAGAAATAATAATGGGGAAAAAACACGAAAGCACCTGATAATAGCGTCACCACTAATTAACAACTCAATTTTTTTGGTTTTTAACAAAATTTTCCTACTTCCTCAGAAAGAATTGGACATGCAGTGTCCGGCTTTTTTTAAAAATATCTGGAAGACAATCTGGTCACTGCACAAAAAAATCAGGTTATCTGGCTTTTCAAAATTCAATTAACATGTTTTAAAAATATACGTAAATTCCAACATATTTTGAAGCTATGAGATGGTTGCATAGAATATTGCGTGGAATTTACAGGTTTTGAATATCAGAACCGGATGTCCAGTACAAATTTGTCAGACAAGAGACAAGGGATATCCGACATCTGGCAAAATCAATATCCCTAATCCAGATCTTGGTCCCCTCCGCCAAAGCAAAATACTGGGTGTAATATTGATTGAAGGAATTACTACTGTAAACAATTTCCTCATTTTCATTATTTACATTTTAAAAAAAAACAGCAGTACCAATATTATAATGTTGGCATTTTGCACTAAAGCTAAAAACTGAAAAAAATCTAAATTCCAGTTCTTTTTCATAATTCCCTGACTATACCTAGACTTTTTCCAGTTTTCCAGATCTCTCAGACTAATTATACTTAAAACACATAAATTGAAACTATTCTAATGCCATATAATCGTGCTCTTTGTAAGGGTACTTGAACTAAACAAGCAAAAGGTTGTTTTTTCATAGTTTCTTTTTCTTTTTTCTTTTTATGTGTATCTCTTTTTGTCAAAAAAAAAAAAGTTGCTTTCATATGTAGGATCCCGGGTGGTTGCCGTGTGCAGCTAATTTTTAACTCTGAATTCTATACATCCTAATAAAATAATATAATATACATATAAAAAAGGTTACCAGTGTATATATATAACGGCGAACCAACTGGTCTTTTTAGTTTTTAACATGGGCATGGCTATGTGGGTACCTCTAGAATAGAATAAAGTGAGATAATGCAATATTTTTCTTTGAATTAACGTTACATAAGCTTGTTGATTCGCATTAGAGTTTTTAACTCTTGATTAAATTGAAAGTGAGTACTATTTGTATTTCTAATTTAGTTAATAATAATAGCGTGGCATGAAAATGATTATTTCTATTTTCTTTACAGGAGAAAGAATGCAGGAAGATAAAATATATGCAAAATATGTCACAAATGTATTAAATTAACTAACTCAGTGGTCAATCAGTCACACTAAGGAGAGATTATCGCTTATTGAACTTTAAACGACAAAGCGTTGTCAAACAGAAAAACTAAAATGTCTAAAGGTCTTATTAAACATTCTATGCTGACCTTGAAAAATTTAATGATTTGTGATCTAATTTCAACCTCTGGGCAAACTCTAGCTCATTGAATTTTACAAAAAACTTTAAAGGGTTGGTTTACAGCAGAACTAATCCATTGCGCAGAACTGAATCAAGACAAACTGAAGAAATCAAAGTATTTTTCAGGTTCTAGAAAGTTGCTGGTATTACAATTGGAGAACACATAGTGTGCGAGTTTGAAGAAAATTCATCCGTGCATGATCCTATTTATTCAAATTTACCCCATGAACTAAAAACAAAGTTTTCCAAGATTAAAAAACGTTAATTTCGTATGCAGTCTTTCATAATGTTAAAAAACATTTAATTACACATGGCAATGAAGGGCCTGTCATTTAAGACAGTCAAATTATCAAAACACATGTTTACTAGTTTGGTGTATTGATTTATTTTATTTATTTATTTTAGAAAGTCATTTAATGATATTGCTATTATAATTTTTCAAAATACAAATATTTAAATGCTTTAGTCAAATTTTGACTTTTGATATTAAGTGCATTTTTTCAAAAGGTTAAGTATTTTTTCAACTATTACGTCATTTTTTGGGTCAGTTTTGAAGTGGTTTTAGAGCATTTTAATGGATTTGATAGGTCATCAACTTCTGGGGCCTGAGAAGTAAAAAAATAACTTAAGTAATAATAGTAATAAATATCTCTTTAAATTAAGGGTAATGAGTATTGATTTTTTGTAATAAGTTGTATGTTTAATTTAAATTAGTTTAAAGGGCAGCTAGCATTAACAGTCCAGGGTGGATTCAAATCTAAATACACTTTTGTAGCTTTGGAAATTCTTCAAAATGTCTCCAAAGGAATAAAAACTATAAAATTTTTAAACCAAATTAAAATAAAATGAGAAAGAAGTTGGCAAGGTTTCGGAGAACAAGGTTAAAACCACAGCTTTTACCGTCCTGTCCAAAACCTTGCTTGTGTCTAAAAACTATAAAAAATTTTAAAACAAATTAAAATAAATTGAGATAGAGGTTGGCACGGTTTTGGAGACCACGGGAAAAACTACGGTTTTTACCGTCCTGTCAAAAACCCTGCTTGTATCTAAAACTGTTTAAAACGATATTTTTAGTTAAGTTGTATTTTGTGAGCAAATATCAAAAACAGAATAAAATGTATGAAAGTAATATTTTATTAATAGTAAATTTTAAAGAAACTTAATAAAAATTATACAAATGATTTTAATCTGGTTACCTAAAAGTTGAATAAGAATAACACTGGTCAGTCTACTTTTACTAAGTTAACATCGTCTTACTTTCAAGAAAATGACTATGGTGTCATTTCATATTCTGACACTAAATTACCACTAATCTACTCTAAGAAAATGCTGATAATGTTTTCTAAAAATTATCAAGTTACTATTTTTTGTTCAGTGTTGCTACAGAATACATTATTTTAAAAATGAAAAATAAAAATTTTGCTAGTTTTAAAATATAAGTGCCAAGAATTTATCATCAATTTATTATTCTTCAAACTAGGGTTCGTTGATTTAAATCAGCTTGATTTAAATCATGATTTAAATAAAGTGATTTTTTTTTTTCAAAAAAAATCATAGATTTTACAATGTTAGAAAGTGTTGTAAAAATGAAATATGTTGCAATTACAACCACTGTTTCAAACAAGACTTCCTAGGTCCATCTGTCTGTGTGCATAACATATTTCATAAGTTTAGAACTAATTACTATTTTTTAAATTTTACAATATTAATTTTTATTCTTCAAGCATCTTGACAGCAAAGCATACTTCATTCAATCATTCAAATTAGAATTCATAATAATCATGAACCATTCTGTGTTTTTTATCTTAAAAATAGCATTTTAGATCAATTGATAAATGCCACGCAATAAATAATTCAGAATGATAGTATTTAAAACAACACTTGTTAGAATTTAGAATATGTATCCTTAAAGTTTCATCCAGGTCCCCTAATAGCTTAAGGTTTTTTTCCTTCTAAAATATTTTTTATCACAGAAGTTTTCAATAAAGATATTTGATTAAAACAAAAAGTTTAAGTTTTAATAATGGTGTGAGCATATGATTTTAACAAATGGGTAAAAATATTTCAGGCTTTTCATTTATAAAATAGAAAAATGGTTAAAGTACTCAATGTAAAAATTAAGTACACACAGTTATACCTTTTTTTCAGCTTTCAACAGCAAGATAATTCAGATTAAATTTGTTAATTATCTCTATACTTATGAGTGTACGATTATTCCTGATAGGGTTAAGTTTCATTTGAGTAATGCATTTGTATTAAAATTTGTTTATCATTATTATTTAAAAATATTTATTGCTGTGAAAATAGATTAAATTGTGTTTTTGCATATTGTTAAATATGCCATATTTGTTCCATGAATGTAACATAATAAATATCCAAAATATTTAAGGTCTTTTTTAAAAAATCTGATTTAAATTTTTAAAATCCAATTTTTTTTTATTTAAAAAAAATTTAAAAAATCACAAACCCTGCTTCAAACTAAGATTAAAAAAAGAATTTTTGGTTAAAACATCATGTAAAACATTATCACACAAAAACAATTTAAAACATTTTAAAGTTTTTTTTTCTAAGTACAGAAGAGGTATTGTTTATACGATACCAAATGGACTATCGAAAAATGTCCTATAAACAATACTCTACTGTATTTTATAGCAATTATAAACCATAAATAAAACTGAAGTTAATTACTTGGGTACTTTCTTTTCACAACACTACCAATTCTTATAGAAAGAAGCTTTCATGTAATAAGAGTTATTAGCAAATTTTTTTTTTACTTTCTTTCACCAATTTTTTTTTTTTTTTTCAAATTAACATTTCAGAGAAAAATATTATCAAATACTTATTAATTACAACTAATTAATATTTATACTTATAAATTACTAACATTGCATTAGATATAAGTCAATTATATTAGACCCCTTTAGGACAGTGTAAGACAGTTTTAGATGGTGAAAACCACCTGTTCTATCCAAAACTAATTTCGGATGTTCAAAACCCTAACCCTGGAATGAGATAAAATTAACAATCTTTGAAATAAAATATTATTTATTATTTGACACATAGTGTCTTGATAAATTTTTTACAAAAGATTTTTTTTTAGGCATAAATTCCATTAATTCTTGACACGGAATATCTTTCATACTGTTGCAGCAGAACATTTCAGAGCGAAATTTCTAAAATAAGCAATTTGATGAAACTTTAAATAGTTTTAAAATACTAAAGTTTTCAAAATAAAACTTAAAAAATATTATGCATGTTTTCATGAAATTAAAGTAAATATTTGGAAGGTTTCTATTCACAAGAAAAGACACACTAAACTAAAAAATCATTTATCAAAAAGAGGTAGAAATATATTTTTTTAAAAAATTCAAATTAACAAATCTTAGAATCAAAAGGAAATTAACTATTGTTTTTTTTAATTAACTATTGGTTTTTAAAATAACTATAATGCAAACTGTTAATAATTTAGAAAACAAATTTAAGAAAATTTATACAGACAAATGTACAAACAAAGAAAATGAAAAAGGATTCCTCTTCACCTTCTTAATAGTATCTTCATCTGTATGATGATTCAATCTTCCAACAAATAATGTAGCCTTAGGGTCTCCAACAACTAGTTTATTTGGTTTATATTCTGCCTAAAAAGGTAAATCAATTCTTTAAAACAGATCAACTCACTTAGAAAGAAGAAGCAAAGAAGATTTCAAAAGTGAAATATCTAGAAAAAGTGAGAAGATTGAAAAAAATTTCTATGTAGTACGCCAATAAAAATATTTCCTTAGTAGACATTGTTAGTTGTCATTTCTGACTATGTCCGGTCTTTGAAAATTTGCACTTTCAACACAAAATTTCATTTTAAAATCCAGAAAATGACATTATTTTGGCAGTATGTTGCAGTGATAAACATTGGGGACATTAACAGAATAAGAAATTAAAATTTGGGAATTAATAAATTAAGTAAAATGATTGGAAAATAGATGCTAAGATAAGAACACAAATTTTCCAAAAATTGAGTAACTTGTGACTGCTTCCAGGAAAGAAGCCAGGTCTTGATGTTTTATTTTACAGGAACTAACATATTTGTCAGTTAACTGGTATTTCAACAAAAAAGCGTGGATAACTAGAAATCTTACTTAATTGGTATCCGACTTTGGATAAGGAGTGGTCAAATAAAGTATTTTATACATTTATGAATTTATGAGAGAGAAAAAAGGCTAGTTTTTATTAGAAAAGTTATACACATATAAAAGCAGGGTTGGAAAATCCCGGGGTTTTTTCAAAAAAAAAAAACCCAAAAACCCGGTTTTTTTGGCTTAAACCGGGTTTTTTTGGTTTAAACCAGGTTTTTTGGTTTAAACTAATGCAGCACTTTTAAAGCTTAAAGAAATTATTTAAAAGATTAGTTATTGTGTGTTATTGTTCTATTTGTCACTATTTAAAATAAATAGTTAATGTTTCTTTAAAATATCAAGTAATTTTAATTAATTTCTTGTCAATATAGTAAAAAGAATCAACTTTATGTAATACCAAGCCAAAAATTCTGTATAACAATGATAGCTAATTTTTAATATTTTAAAAGTGAATGTTGATTAATGAAATAGGGAATAAATAAATGATTATTCATTATTAAAACTTCAGTTTTAACTATAGGGATGTAACAAAGAGTGATTTGGCCGAATACGGAATATTAAAATTTCTAGAAAATCGTTGTAATAGAAAGAATTTGTCAAATTTAAAAGTATTCACAAACACCCATTCCACACATCTGTTCTTTTTTGTTAATAAACTAAAACTATCTAAAATTACTGTATTTTCTGTATTGTTTTGAATGCAATAAAACTGAGAATTTCACCCACAAGTGGAATAGAAATGACAGGTTTTAATGTAAGCATTAGCATTACTATACTAATTATTTAATTCAAATTAAAGAAATACTATTGCTTAGTGAACTTTTACCTTGCTCAAAATAGTTTTATGAAAATATGTTAAAAGTTATAGAAGTTAATATTTTTATTTTATGGGGATTTTTTACATACCTGTTCTTAAAAGTTTTTTAAAATTTAATGCATTGAACTGGAATATACTTTTATTTTCAAAAACACCAATAACTTATACTATCTTAATATTCATGATACATTCTAGGCTTTTCACATTTCTCTCTAACCCGATATTCACAATAAATCAGTCTACCCAAGCAAAGTCTGACTTCCACTTTGTTAAAAATGACATAATAAAAATGCTAGCTTTTGGGAGCGAATGTAAAGTATAAAATACAATATTATAACTTTAAAATCTGTTTTTGTTCAATCAAACCAAAAACAAAGGGTTAAAAAAGTAGGTTTTTTTAATAACTATATACTATTATATTTTTATAGCTATTATTTTTATTTATTAAAACTATCTACTAATGCGCGCTTTTGCAATAACTATAACACAATTTTAAATGTTTAAAATCTACTACTTTCTTTAAGTTTTACATTTCTGCCGTAGCAGAACTATTCTGCCAAAAAGTCCTTCAATATTTGGCCAGGCCGAATTTGATCTTACCGAATATTCGGCTTGGTGATGAAATGACTATTCGGCCAGGTCGAATATTCGTTACATCCCTAGTTTTAACTTGCATTTTAATATTCATTCAAGCTGGAATTATCAGGAACATAACATTTCTTCATGTGCAGAACCTTGACCTTCAATTTCTTTATTGCATATTTTGCAAACTGCTGTTGTACCTTTCCTCTTATCTGATTTTATTTCAGTAAAATTAATCCAAATTTCATGTTTTTCCTGCCTGTCCCAGACATTTTTATAATTTAATCTTTGTGAATTTAGCTATTTGCATGGGTGAAAATAAGAGGATTTTAAAGGACGGAAGTTAAAATAAATTTCCGTAACTCCAAAAACATGCATTTTCTAGAAATTTTGTTTATGCATTGCATGTATAAATTAATTATCTCCCCAAACCCCTATAATAGATTAATATTAGCAGTAACAATATTTAATAATTAAGGTGGGAAGTCAAGTCGAACACTTTAAAAATCATTCCTCAAGTATTTTAACAAATTACTGAATTTACTATAATTAGGAACATCACCACATCTTAAGCTTTTAAAGGAAGAAATCGGAAAAAAACATTTACAGCATATTTAAATCTGTATTAAAATACTTTAGTACAGATTTAAGTATTACTTAGTATTCTGTCCTTTTCCATATAACAATTTACAAAAACAAAAAAGAGACGGAAATCCATCAAAAGACCGAATATTTTACCCATGGCTATTTGATTCAGGACATTCAGAACATAGAATGGATGGAAATTGTTTGAAAATAATACTACATGTTCTTGTAGAATTGAGATTTTTCATGAGAGTAGAAGTTCATAAATAAAAATGTTTTATTTAAAATACCAAAACTATTATAAGATATTAAAAAAATAAATGTGGTTTTTTTAAAAAAAACCATGTGGTTTTCTTGAAAAAACCATTTGGTTTAAACCTTGGTTTAAACCATGGTTTAAACCAAATGGTTTAAACCGTGCCAACCCTGTATAAAAGTGAACGAAATATTGTTCTATTCAGGGTTGGTTAGTTTAAACCATATTGGTTTAAACCAAATGGTTTTCTTTAAAAAAACGCTTGGTTTAAACCAAATATTTTTTCATTTATCTTGCACATTATTAAAAATTGCAAAATCCAATTTATGCAGAAATTACAAGTACAACACTGGATAATTAATGAATTTGTAAATTAACACACTTTTTTTTTATCAGTGCACATGTTTCTCATCTCCTATCTACATGTCAGACTATTTGGGCTTTTCTAAAATTAGCTCTGAAAAAACTAATTTGAGAGAAACTCTTCTCCGTCATTATAAAAATTAAATGATATTGCAATTGTAATTCCTGGAGTTAAAAAATATAAATTAGAAATAATAAAGTATCTTCATAATAACCAATTTGCAAATGTATGTTACAGATAACACTTGAAAAAAAAAAAAAAACTTTTTTCATTTATTTTACACATTATAAAAAATTGAAAAATCCAATTTATGCAGAAATTAAAAGCAGCCTTAGATAAATAATGAATTACTGAATTTGTAAATTAACAACCTTTTTTTTTTAATCAGTGCAAATATTTTTTTTCTAAATTTTTCTCTTATTTTAAAAAAATATATTTAATCTTTAATCAGTAAAAATAAAGTATGTAGATTGTATTACTTTTATAAAATTGTTTTTGTTTTTATAAATATATTTAATCAGGAAAAATAAAGTTTGTATTTTAAAAAAAATAAAAATAATGGTGTTAATTTCTAAGCTAATGTTCCTGATTTGTATAATATCATTGCTAAATCTGGTAAGTGATTGATTTTTGTACTTTTAAAGTAAAATTATATCTATAGTAAAAGACTTGTAATCATTTATTGATATTAATGATAATGTTAATCAACACACATTATTTTTAATATATCTTCCATTTTTGCTTATTTTTTATTGATTTAGTACAATACGCTTTTGTTAAAACTCAACCCGCAAAATAATTATTTCTTTAATAATTTGCTGAAAGGTCTGTAAGTAGAGTATTGTAATATGTTAATACAGTAAAACCTGTAAAGTTGACCACTTTTGGTCAGGAATGAAATTAGCCCTATATTATTTAATTTAGGAAGACCTTTGTAACTTGACCACTTATGTACGCCAAATTTGTGTGGGAGTATTATAAAAAAAAACTTTGTAAGTTGGCTGTTTAATTATATTACTGTATTTATTTATTTATCTATTTTTGCAAAGATAAAAAAAAACTTAAATAAGTTCTCCAGGATAATATTTTTTATGCTATAATGTTAGACCAGTATTTGTTTGGATGGATGAAACATCAATATAAAGTTTGCCTAAATTCTGTGCAAGTTAACTATTTGAGAAAACTACCCCTATGAGCACTGTTTTCTTCTCTAAATAAGTTTCGGGTTCTTCTTCTAATTGATCTAGCCATTTCGAAAAATTATGTATTTTTCGAGGATCTTTTCCATCAAATAAGTAACTCACATAATTAATAAGATATTTATCGTTATTTTAACTAAGTGCTTTAATTTTAAAGTTGTATAAGATACATTGTAAGTCATTCAGATTAAATTTATCTAACGATATTTTAGGTAATTTTGAGAAAAAGACAATTACTAATTTTAAGGTAAAAATAATACATGAAGTTATATTTTAATTTGTCACAAATGAATAAATGCATAGTGTAAGAAATGACAAAAAAAAACCTCCACCCTCTATAAGTTGACCACTAAAGTGCTGCACTGTAAGTACGCATTTCACTTTACTTACGCATGTTTCACGGTAGGTTACTTTCTGAAAAAATAAAAACTACATTTATAAGGTAATTAAAATTCAAGGTTTTAACTTAGTTATTTAATTAATTACCAACTAATTTATTACTAATAGCATTTATTCACAATTAATGATTTAAAATCTCTATGGTTTTCCAAAAGTCAAATCGTTTTGCCTACAAATCCTATTTAAACCAATAAAATCCGATTTAAACAAAAAAAAAACAGGTTCTTTTCCAACCCTGGTTTTATTGAAAGAGATACAGTAGAACCCTGCCATTCGACCAACTTGTTCAAGTAAAATTCAACTCGCCATTCGTACTCGTCCCGCGATTTGTACGGCGCAGGTGCCAGCTGGGTTGCTAGTTTGGCTTTTTTTTAAGAAAAAAAAAATCGAGAAATTATGCTCATTTTGAACTCGTCTGGAAAAAATTTGTTTGGCGTTTGGATTTTTTAAAAATTTTAATACTATTGAGATTTTACTGACAATTTTAACTTTCTAAGGGGGCAGAAAAGGAAGTGGTTGAAGAACTTTCCTCTTCAGAGGAGAAAAGTAGTAAGGAAAACATTTCCTTTGCAGAAATTAAAGAGTTGTGTTACCCCTGAGAGAAAACATAGAGAGTGATGGAAAAATGGCATCCCAACACTGGCTGCGATCAACAGCATTAACTTGTTCAACGACAATGTTTTGACCATTTTAGAAAAATTCTGACAACATTGGACAGGTTTTTAGAGAAAGAAACCCAAGATTCTTCTAGAGCAAAAAGATAGAAAAAAGAAGAAAAACAGCAGAAAGGGAGAAAACACTTGAAGGGATGTTACCTGATGTTTTGATGGAAGGGGTCTCCTCTTCCGAACAGTAACATCAACATTTCTCTTCCTCCTCACAACTTTCAACTTATACTATCAGCTCACCTCAGTACAACTAAAGTGCAGTTAGTTTTTTATTTATCTATAATTTCATGTACAGTACTGTACATTTGTTTTTCATAGGTTTAAATAAACAACCATCTGTGGGTCTGGAACGAATTGTGTACAAATAGCGAGGTTCCGCTGTATATTAAAAAATCGACAACAAAACAAAGTATTTATTGGTTATGGCGACGGTCACCAACATGATACTTAGACCTAATAAAATCTCATGCTATTTAAATCTAAAAACATTACCTTGTTACCAA
This sequence comes from Octonoba sinensis, assembly GCA_038502835.1. Lineage (NCBI taxonomy): Eukaryota > Metazoa > Arthropoda > Arachnida > Araneae > Uloboridae > Octonoba > Octonoba sinensis. The sequence continues at coordinate 143,925,903 of CM076600.1, forward strand.
ACATTTGCCGAGCAAAAAAGGTAAGGTGTATAACCGATAAATACCAAAAAAACCTTATCTTTTGGACAGGATCCAACGGCGGGAGGCATTCAGGATTATGAGGTACATTTTTTACATGTTACCGTACATTTATTTCACAAAGCCCAGAAGAAATTGTACCCTACCTCTCGCCCTCCACTAAAAGCGAGTACTGATCATGATAAAATAAATTTGATTAAAGAACTAACAGAAATCGTCAAAGACATACCTGTATAGCTCGAACTATACCATGATCATGAGGAATTGTATCTGTTCCATCTATGCTACCAGCTTTTAAAGGGTCATAAGAACGAGCAATTGATTCCCATTTAGAATTCTCCATTGAATCCAGACAATTAAAACTTCTATTTATTTAACATTTGTCGTTTCAATTCAAAGTCCTACGAGAAGAAAAACATTCATCAATTCCACGCACATTTGGATCAGTTCGTGATGAAAGTCTTACTATCTTTTTTATTTTAGCTCCAGTATTAAAAATATAAAATATTTGAAAGCAGAAAAACATGCCGCACTCGCTATGAAACAATAGACAACTTACAATATTTCGAAAATCCCAAACAAACACGAATATATAAAATTCTGCAGGAATCGGTGAATGGTACGCGTCGGTCAATGCAGGAATAATTCTGAGCTCTAAATTACCATATTGGCAAATACATCTTTTTCATGGCGCTTTCTTAAAACGCGCAGAGGATTAAACCTGGAATAAATATATAGCAGTAAGTTTGGCGAAAATTGATTTGGCGAGAATTTCCAAGCTCATGCGCGAGAAATTTAAGAATTCAGACGCTCCTCAGCACTATTCTGTTCGAAAAGTGGTCTGCTACGCTAATCGAGGATTTAAACAACTTGAAATGAATATTGCATCTCTCTGCAAGTTACTTAAGCCGGCAGAATATATCGTATCCGAAGGCTTGAAAAGATGTTTCTCCGTGACTAAAAATCTACATGAGATTAGAAAACTGGCTAGACTTCGTGTTGTAGACAACAGCAACTTAGGAAAACAAGCAATGTTGGAGGGTAAGCCTCCGAAATGCATTCATGTTTATAAAAAGACTGGAGTCGGTACAATTGGTGACAAAGTCTTAGTTGCTATTAAAGGTTTAAAAAAGAGAGCTTACATCATTGGTGTTCGTAAACATCAGAGCCATATGATTCCCAGGTTTGATTCCAACAATATTGTGTTAATTGATGATAATGGAAATCCTATGGGAACTAGAGTCCTTGTTCCAGTTCCTTCAATTTTAAGGGGCAGAGGAGAATTTTCAAAGATCATAGCAATTAGTTCCAGATTTGTGTAGAGTAAATGTGATTCTTCATAGACTGATGTTATTGTTTTGTAATCATACTGTGCATAATCAGTATATTGATTACATGATTGTAGACAACTGTTTTAACTAAAACTATTATGTTCTAAAATAAATACAAGTTTTTCTTCAAAAGTATTTAGAATTTTTGACCTCAGTATTTGCCAAAGCAAGTTTTGCAATTACAATGGGAACTGGGTGATAGAGAATGAACCGCTCACTTGAGGACATTGGTACTATTGAATAAACGGCATACCAAGCTAGACTCGCTAAGATATATTAATTTTTGTATTCCAATGTGCACTGTATAATACCAAATAATGCCGTATTCTCTATAAAAAATTGTAAACAAGTGCAGGTGTGGGGGGATTAAATTGAGTCATTCTACTTCTTTACAGTGGTGCCAAAAATTGTCCGACAAAGAGTATTTCTGAGCGTTTAGGTGATCGGAACCCCCCCCCCCCCCCCACCCGACTTTTCGAAATGCAATGTATTGATGCTTGTATTTATGTATTTTGTTGTTTTTAACCTATAATACACATTGAATACATACCCACAGGAAAAATTTGAAAAGAAGGGCCTGGGGACAGCCAAACATTTACACCCACACACAAACTAATGAAATGCATAAGAAAAGTAGGAACTTTTGAAATGTTCTGGAAAACAAATAAAAGCAAAGCATAATGAAGCATTTATTGCATAAAAGCAGAAGGAAAACCTGGACAGTTTTTGCGAAAAAGAATTAAAAATTTAACATCAATACTATGCTATTTCAGCAACTTTTAAAAAAATAATAATGATCCGTGTTTTATTTTAGTTTTATCATCGCCTTATTTTTAATTAGTGCAACTGAATACGAAGTTTACTGTACATCCTATCAAATTTGCTTACAGTGTTGTCTAAATCAATATTTTTTTTTGAGCTTTTATGAATTCTTAGTAGCATTAAACTTCGTAAACTGTTTTCACTCCTTGTTGTTGTTCTTAAGTATTTTTTTACAATTCTCAAGGTGCTGAAGCTTCTTTCACATGCACATGTTGAAACATGCAATTTTTAGCGAACGATTAAATTAAAAAAAAAAAATTTGCAATTATAGTTATGTAGGAATGAAATTCCAACAGAGTCTTGGACTTGTCTTTTGACTCCTTTCTCAACATCATCTTCTTGAAATTCTTAATTTCTAAGACGGCCTAAACCAGCAACAGCAGTGCCGCTACATATTACATATATATACCTGCATAAAAGTATATTTAATATATATATATGTACATGCAATTATGGCGAGTGCTTAACCTGGTTTTGCGGCAAAATACTGATCTCCCCCCCCCCCCCTCCAAGTGAAAAATACAATTCATACGTATAAATTTGCATTTGCTTTTTGTTCTTGCAAATGAGCAAACTACAATTTGCAATCACAAATGGAATAAATAATATAGCTTGTTTTAAAAAAATTAATTAAATAGGACTTCTTGAACAATATAATTCTGCCAATTGCAGGAGATCTGATAGAACGTAAAAGATAAATGTTGCTTTATAGCAACAGTCGGCAACCTAAATTGACTGAAGATCTACTTTCCAAGTTCGGCAAAAACCAAGATAGACTTGGAGGACGGGGGGAGGGGGGGGGGGTAATATACACAATTAATAGGGCATGTCTTCAAATTGTAAGTTAATTCTTGTAAGAACAAGTTTTGATGCTTATAAAATACCTACTTTAAAATTTATAAAATAATAATTTGTTAACATCGTTAACTCACATCAAAATTATACTAATATATTATTTTTTTTGAATTTGCTTAAAAAAACTGTTAGTTTTTTTTAAATTAAAACACACGTGGGAAATGCAGTTAAATTCTTGAATTAACTCTCGCCGAGATCATAGTTATTGTGACGACCGACATTTCATATTATTGGAAGTTTTTTAAAGTCCTGCGAATGGTCTGACAAAGTAATAAACATTTTCTGAAGCGAAAATAAATTTGCCATCCAATTCAAAAGTTATTTATTTATTTATTTAAACTATCAACTGTGTAAAATGCTGTTGCAATCGCCCGAAAATGGGCTCGTGATCGACGGGTTGCCGACCACTGCTTTATAAGTTCGGCTCCACCCGACGGCTGCGGTCTGGGCTAAACCCAATCATTTTCAGGCTTCTATTCTTGTTGGAAAGATGAATCTCAATTTTACAATATTATTTGCAAAAATGAAGGTTTAACGCTAAAAGTAAATAGATTTAAAAATTGTTTTTAACAGCCTCCACCTCCCCTTTTTTTCCACATTTTTCCAGGAAAAAAAGAAGTGAGGAAATAATTACAATAAGAACCTCGACCTTAATTATGTTAGATCCACTCTCATGGGAATTTTTTCGGCAAAATTATTCATTCATGCATTCTGTGCATACGAACATGAGATAGTGGAGAAATATTTGCGTAAAATATTATACACCAACCTGCTATTATCATATCTCTGGTAATAATAGGTTGGTCGGCAGTGATCCGCAATTGCGCCTCCCCCCCCACCACCACCACCACCGGAAGGCAAGTATTGCAGAAGATTACATGAGTAACGAATTACAACTAAAATTTTCAGAGAGATCTCAAAGAAATTGCCCATTCCTGAGCAAATCCTGTATCTACGCCCAGGGCAAAGTCATTCTTGATATATTTTGCAGTTACGGAAACAATATTATTTAGAACAGTTGTAAATAGTTATGGGACTAATAAATAATGGCTTACTAGTAAACTTTCAAGGTAAGAAATAATGAATTTACCATGAGAAGTACTTAAAAATGTATCAAGGAAAATGATGAGAGCTCCGTTTCCTTTGACATGCTAAAGTAGTTTAGTGGAGAATAAAAAGTACTAGACAGTACAGAAGGAGAGAAGCAGAAACACTTGACAGATGCAGTTTCTTTCTGCCTCAATGACTTCCTTTCATCCCTCTCCTACCCCTACTGATGTCATTTAGTGCCTAACCCACCTTGAGAGCCAACACTGACGCCTAAACCAGTCATTAACACTGATTGTCCGAAATGACTAAGCTTTTTATCAGCTGACAGAAATTTGAAGGGTGAAATACACAGCATTTTACCCATGGCTCTGATTCTTTCGATTCCCTTTTCCAAGAGCAGGAGCAGGCAAGGAGCATTGAGTTCTATAGGCAGGATGGTATTTTCGAGGATACCGAAGGACTCTGGCGAAATTGTAGGGTGGGTAATTGCTCTTTAAAACTCAAAAAAAGTTTTTTTTTTTTTAATTTCATCCTCAAAAGAAATGTTTATTATGTATGCCAAATGCAAACCCTAAGAGATTCCCTGATGAACTAGTAAAATTTCTCCGACGGGAGGCTGGACCTCCCTGACAGGGGGGCAGCAGTCTCCCCTACTTCTTTTTTCCAAAGATCTAAAAAGGGAGGTGGTCCAGCTACAGCACGATAATGTTAATGCTGGTTGCCTATCTGGTGACCGGTTACAAATGGTAAGCAATTTTTTGTGTCTTTGAAAAGGGTGAATGCCAACAAGGTAAGTGCCTCCACCTTAGAAAGAACACTTTTTCTTCCATCTATACATTTCCTACTCTACACCTTGCACTCGATATTTCCATTAGTTAGCAGAATGAATGCACTGAACAGAAAAAATCGAAGCTGATAACTCTTGATGAAGAACAGTAGGAAAAAATCCTAAACAATATTTTAAAAAATTTTCCTTAATGTTATGAAATAATAAGAACGCTAGAATTTGAATGATTCATCATATAGTGGATGTCTTGTGGTTCTAAAAGTTATTAATTTTGTGTTGCATACCTTCAAACAATAGGGAGTTGTCAAGTATTAGTTTTCAGTCAGTTTTATACAGGGCTGATAAATTTTGAATTTCCAGAGTTGGAATAATTTTGGAATTGGTTTGTCAAAGTTTTACTGCATTTAGTTTCAATATTTTAAAATTTGTTCTTTTTCTTTTACTGTTGCACAGTATTATGTTTTCATAGGTTCTGCAAAGTTTTGTTATCTTATAGGTCCAATTTTAAATCAGGGTTCCCACTCTTATCTCTAAGTCAAATTTAAGGCCTTTTTAGGGCCTTTTCAAGGCCAAATGTAACTTTTTTAGGGCCACATTACATATAACATTTAGAATGACCTTTCTTAGAAGAAATAAGAATGATATCGTATGTCGGGTGAATATAGTCAAATGTTCAACACTGAAATTAACTTTAAAAATATATATATAATAATAAGAATTCTGGAAATGACAATAAAACTTTACTATCACAACTAAGGAACTAATTTTCTTTCCTCCAATGGATTTTAATGTACATTTAATGCATCTTTATGCACGATCAATTCATTGTTATGAATAAATGCTTTCCTCAGAATGATGGTGAAGCAGCAACATGAACATCTCACTGAATTAAATCTTTTACATAAGTCAACTTTTTCAAATTTTATCTTAAATTTAAAGATTTATTCCTTTAGTAGTTATATTTCTTTCAGAGTTATAAATATTATGCTAAGCTAACTTTTCAATCTATATACCACAACCAGGTTTTATTTTGCCTCCAACAACATTTCTCAGCACATAATCTGCAGTGCCGCAGTGTATTATCCAAATAATATGATATGCCTTATGATTATGCCTTTTATACATGTAAATGCATGGAACTAAAAATTTTGAAAGAGTAAAAACAACATAACACAAATTTTGCAAAAGATTTTGAGGCTGCAACGAACTCCCTTTTCAATGCAGAAGAAGTGCACTTCTAGGTAAAAGCATCCAACTGAAGATGTATCCGGTTATTGCCTTAAATCACACTTTATCTGCTCAGAAGTATGACTTGAAATAAATGTGTCTTTTTCCTCATAAAAACGAGCTTTTAAACCATTATAAAGCAAGCAATAGAAATGTCTTGAATCAATGTTCTTTCTGAAGGCAGATTATTTAAAAAATAATTTAAGCATTGCATTTTAATAAGGCTACAATAATGAATAATAATAATTATCAAAATGATCGTCGAAAGTTTAGGTTAAGTTAAAGATAAGGGAAAAAATGCTGACTGTATGCATGTTTCTACACATTCTTTATTTTCCCCATAACATAAGATTTCTCAAGCAATTTCATGGTATCCTTGATTTCTCTGTGACCACTTAGCTCCTGAGATAATTTGTAAAATTCCAGAACAATCGTAACATCGAATGAAAATTCACTTAGAATAGAAAATCCATACAAAATTGCTACTGTGCAGATGTAAAAATATACATATATATATCAATACATGTAGATTTTCATCCCATTTACCAGTTTTGAAAAATCCATGTCATGAATGAATCATGAGTGTTCCATGACTATGACTTCTGAATTGGAAAAAGAAGAGGGGAAATAAAATTTAAGGCCTCAAAAATAAAAATTAGGGCCTTTTGAGAGGGTTTGGAAGAAAATAAGGCCTTTTAGGGGCCCCTAAATCAATTTCCATATTTAAGGCCTTTTTAGGGACTTTTTAAGGCTGTGGGAACCCTGTAAATACATTAATGTTTTGTATGTAGTGTTGTACAGTGGTGTAATCCTGGAAAAAAGTTCTGGGATGCTTATATTATGAACATCAGAAGTTATTGATATCAAAAAGTGGAAGGACTCTTATATTAAAACTAGAAAGCCCGGCAGTCATACGAAATGATCACTGTTCTAGATATTATAAATACTAATGCAAACAAATGTTCACCTTCCCCCTGACATGCTCAATTTGCGTTCAGCTGAAAATTCAGTTTAAAATACAATGTTGGAATAAAATCAGGCAAAATTTTACACTCTTTATGCGTTAAATGCATAATAAGCAACAATTGTATGAAATAAAAATGTTTAAATGTTTTTAAATAGCATGATAATTTAATTAAAATAATGATAACTGCATGTATGGCATAAGTGGTATATGGACTATTTGAATGCCGTGGCAACTTCACCCCATTGGCTAGTACAGTTACGCAAGCAACCAATAAGCTATTGGCAACAAACAGACACTTAAGTTTTTGTATTTATAAAAAAAAAAAAAAAAAAGTCATAAAAATTTAGTAAAAAGGAAAAAAAAAAACATATAAAAATGATTTAAAAAATTGACTCGCTGTGAGTGGACCCCCCCCCCCCCCCATGCTACTTGAAACCATGGATGTATACCATGAAACACAATGAAGAAAACAAAGAAAAACTTATCAAACGCATTTAGCGTTTCCCTTTTACCTCCTTAACTTTTCCACTTTTTTGGCACTACCCCGGTAGTGACCTGATGAAGGCCTTGGCCACCACTTCTCTCCCACGCGTGAAGCCTAGACCCCACAAAGAGTTGCAAGCAAAAGGCTACCAGTGGCCTGCCCCTGTTAAAAATATTACGAACTGATCCGCTTATATATTATTAGATAAGATTAAAGTAAGTGGGGAGCAACACTTGTGTTCAAATACAAAAGTAGAGGGACGCCGTCTCCCCTCAACTACATTACTGGCCACTGGCATTTTACAACGAATGGGTTTTCTTAATTTTCAAGTGCCACATCATGTGATTTACTTTTTTTTTTTTTTTTACATTTTTGATCTTCTATAAATAAGGGCTAAAACATGAATTTTTAAGTGGGACTCCACTCCAGTCTTTGTAAATCAAAGGAATTGCAATCTTTTGGAAGAGAGAAAAATTAACAGTATTATTTGATTGTTTTCACCTTTTGATTCAAGTTTAATGTCTTTTTAGTAGAATGGTATACAGTATCATAGCCAGAATTTCCTTCTGCAGGAGGGAGAGGGGTGTCGTAACATGCCACATAGTACCATACTAGGATTAATAATATTGTTTAAAATGATGGGGTTCTGCTCTTATTGGTATAAAAGTAATGCATTACTTTCTGTAACATTTTCAGCCATTTGTTTCTCTAAGCATAATAAAGTGGTGAAAAAATTAAGTTAAAATCATATCAAAATAATATTCATCCACCTTAGAGATTAATGTTGAATATTTTAAAACAGATAATTCTAATTGCTTTTGAGGATGCAAAAAGATTGCTCATTTCACTTCATATGTGCTACAAAAACAGGGTTGGATTTTTCCCGTCCAAAACTAATGTTTCCATTACCAGTGGGAAAAACTGGTAAATACCAAAAAAACTGGTAAATGCTGGGAGATACTTTATAAAATGAAATAATCCATTAAAAAGTATAGTTTAGACCTTAAAATTCAAAGTTTCAGGTAGTAGCCAATGTCGAATGGACACTTTTAGTTTCAATGAGTATTTTTAAATTAGTTTTAGTCTTAATGGATGCTTATTTTCACGAATAATAGCCATTCATGACTTTTAATTTTTATGGAATCTCTATGAAATTTTTGGCATTTGAGACCTATTGCAACTGTTATAAATGCAATTTTATATAATAAAAAGAAAATGAAGTGCAATTAATATTACTTCATCACCTTTTGTGATGTATTGGAGTAAGTATAGTAACTAGACCGTAAAATTAATTGTTGTCAATCATAATTTAAGACCAAGCATTTTCATTTTACTATGTTTTCTAAACTCAGCATGCATGCATTGCTACACATGAAGCTAAGCCTTTAAAAATAGTAATAAGCATCCATCCTTTAAAAATAGTAAATTCTACAGAAAACGAGGGAAAATTAAAATTAAGTAAAAAGAACTTTAGAAATAGGGATATTGGCGAGAATTCTGCTTTCGATAAAAAAGAACTAGGTACTGGAAGAAGGTAAGTACTGGTAGAATACTGATATGTTCATTTTGTATTTTCCTAATTCTGTTGTGTGAAATGTCTTTTTTTCTAAATATATGGTTCTTTTAAGATTTGTTACCTAGCTACAACACAGGCCTACAAGGGAAGAAAATTTTAGTTTGGTATTGGAGAATTTTAGATATGGTGTTAGCTGTATTTGGTACTGAAAGTATGGAATCAATATTCCTCTTTTCGACTTTCAGTATTTTTTTTAATGTGCAATTCTGTACGAAATGTGCAGTTCTAACTTTTTAGTCGGTTTGATTACAGTTTGGACTTAACATGTTAGTTAAAAAATTAAGAACAGTGAAAGCCTGATTAAACTTTCCTTATAACATTCTCTATATTAGTTTTCAAAAACTAATAATATGTTGATTTACATTTAAAAAAAAAGGGGGGAATAAAATAGTATTCAACCCAAAATTGGACATTTTTCAAAATCAATATCTGATACGTCCCTAATACTGACCCCCCCCCCCCCCCTCCCAACACACACTTCTCCTTCCTTCATCCCCAAAGCAAAATCCTGGTGAACTATAGTTCAAAAAAAATTATGAATTAACATGATTTCAGTAGTTCAGATTATTTTGACATTGATTTCAAGACATTTTGGTTCTTCAAAGCTTATCTCCCAACTTTGATTTGAAAGCTATTCTTTCTTCCATGCATTAGGAGAAATATTGTAAGCACTACATTATAACTACTTCCTTCATCAGCAAGTTCCAAAATTTTAATAATCATACCAAGATAGCAAATAACATTCTTCAGAGTAACACTGATAAAATGGAACATAATTCAAATTGGCCAATAATGAATTGAATGACATAATGGACTGTTAGCAGGAGCTCTGAACAGTCAGACAAGGTGTAAAAAAATACATTTCACTGTCAGGTGTCGCACCAGAGAGAATTCAGGTCAGTTTCCGGACCCTTCACAAATTCAAGTTAATCAGAATGAACCCTTCACAAAATTCCTGTTGATTAAAACAGACCACTAAATTTCAGGCTACCAAATTGTACTTTTCACAGAATTATTTATTAAATAATCGGCAAAAAATTATTTTGGAAAATGGATGGCTATTTTTTAGAAACTGTCAATATAACAAAGTATAAGTGTTGTGAATAATAAAAATGGTCCAAGCGTGGAGTAATTCCTCTATTTTCAGCTGTTTAGCGAATTTTGCATGCTCGATATTGGAACAATTTAAAAAGAAATATAAATTGATTGGCAACAAATTTATTGTAGTCAGATTGAGTAATACATTGAGCAGTACACATATTGAAAAACAAAATGTCAGATAAGGTACCTTACACTCTAGTCACCTTTATTTGCTATAACAATATTCAGATCAATTGTCATCTCAAAAAAATAAAAATAAATAAAACTTAATAGTTTAAGAAAAATAGGCTTTTGTAACATGAACTAAAAAGTAATTTTGAACATATATATTCGGTAGCAAAAGGATGTCCCAAAACTATATTTTTCGACCGAGCTTAAAATATCAGAAGAAAATTACTGACCAAATTATTAACTTTGTTAAAAAAAAAAGAGCATGTACCTTGGTAGAGTTGGAGCCAGTACGTTTACATATATACAGTAGAACCTCAATTTAACATCACCTGCATTTAACGTTTTCCCCTATTTAAAGTTTTTCTCCTTTTCCCGAATTTCTTGAATACTCTTAGTCTTAGCATTATTTCTTTCAGTATATTGCATTTCTGCATTCCTGCTTTTAACATTTTTACCCAAAATTTGCCGATTTTTTTTTTTTTAAATCATTTTTCTATAATGTCTTAAACATTACATTCATTTTGCAACCAGAAACAGGATTCAGACCATTTCTCATAGTTCCTTTCCTTTTAACAATAATTTTCTATGAAAACAGGAGAGAATGAAGGTTACAAATGCAGTGGTTAAATGACAATTTTCTTTTTCTTTTGTTGGAACTCCAACTAGACTGTCCTCACCTTACAACTTCTAGGGTATTGGTTAGCCCCCTGCCATCTTTGTTCATTTCAGAGAACAAGCATGTAATAGTGATAAGTTCCATATTTTTCTTTTCTGGTCTTTCTTTAGTGGAAGGTGGAGGTTTCCGTTCCTACTTTTTGCATATGCACCTTTATTCAGTGTAAGTGGGGACTTTTTTGGCTCTTGTTTTATCCTAACTGTATAAAGAGAAGAGGGACTGTACGTGCTGGAAGTCCCTCTCTTCTGTGCACTGAAGTGAAGTCCAATAGCTTTTAGAATTCAATATTATTTACTATATGTTCATCAGATTCATTTGCCTTTTTTAAGAGAGAGAAATCTGGAATCATGGCTTCTAAGCATTGTATGTCATACTGTTTAGCTGAAAAAGCATCCATAATAGGAAAAGCTCAAAAGTTTCATGAGATTAAAGTTAAGTGACATGAATCACAGGAGCAACATTTGTAAAGCTTCTCAGCGATTGAGAAGGATCTTTTTGATATTAAAACAAAAAATATGAGCCAAACAAAAACTACCGAATTTTTTAATTGCATCTAAATTTTAAGTACTACTATATGAAATTAATGTTAATTATGTAATAAATATATTGTAAATGCTTTTTACTGTTAGAGTGTACTTCCAATCAGATCATTTTATAGCATTTATTGAAATTTTGGACAAAACCCTTTCATAACTTTTTCCCGCCTTATTACATATTTTCTCAACAGTCCCGCGAAAAACATTAAATCGGGGTTCCACTGTATATATATATATATATATATATATAATTTTAAATATATATGTATATATACAGAACATATATATAGTATTTTTATTTTAAATTTTGAAACAAAGTTTTTTTTTACAAATTTTGTACAAAGTATTTCACATTTTAAAAATTACATCAATAACCTCAAACAGCATTTTGAACTTCAATAAAAACCTCAAACCAATTGAATAACTGGAGAAAAAAAATAGATAGGAAACACTATATTTTATTTATGATGCTTGAGGCATATATTGTCATGTAGTATTAACATGTCATGCATTATTAACAAGATGAAGATATAAACTGGAACTTTCACTTAACAAAATACACTATTGGACTTATTTACAAACATAACAATTGAGAAATCTTCATATCACCAAACAGAACAAAAAATGAATCACATTTATTCTTTGGTAATCACAATGAAATTCATGAGCTCAAGATTTGAATGCCCGCACAACACGCACAATTATCTGCCGGCAAATAGGACAATCATGCAAGCGCTTGCCACACTGATAACAGGTCAACATGTGTCCACAATCAAGTAACAGGGAGTCAATAGTTTCTTCCATGCAGATTTTGCACAAATTCTCATCAGGAATAGAATCTGAAATATTTTTTTAAATCATTATTTAAGAAGACTCGCTAATTTAAAAACAACTTTAAATTGTTATGCCACATTTTATTAAAAAGTTAAAATTATGATAAATTATGACACACTTGAATGTAAGTGGTACTTTTCTAAACATACAACTCTGCACTGAGATTTAAAAGTTAAAGCAACAACACCGACAATGTTGCTTTAAGTTTTGAATACCAGTACACAGTTAAGTATAAAACAGAACATCTCAACATTGTCTCTGGAAGCATTCATCAACTAAAAGATCCTTGGTGTGTCAGCATACAATCTCCAAGGAAAAGACCATATTTTGACTAATTGCTTATTATATACATATAAATATATTAGCCATACCAACATGGCATCGCATGTGCTGAAATTTGCTAGGACAGTGTCAAAAATGAAAAAAAAAAAAAGGCCAAAATACTTTTTATTCTTAAATAATGTGCAGTAAGGGCTATACTCAGGGCCTAAATAATTAAATTAATTTTTGGGTATTTTTGAATATTTTATTTTGTTAAATATATAATTAAAACAATTATTTAATGAAAGTAAGTTACAAATTCAAAAAAAAAAAAATTATTTTTCTTCCACTTTCTTTCTGGAAAAAGAACAAATAGTAGTTACTTTTTTTCATCACTTTCAGTCATTTCATTTTTCTGTGTCTTTACTATTGAGATCCTGAAATTCACCAATGGTATTGCCAAAGGCCTACATCATAACATCACTTATTAAAGTACTATGATCCCCCCCCCCCCCAGTGACATAGTACTAGAAAAAAAAGTTCAGGGACGCTTGATTTGAAATACAAAAGTAGGGGGACGCGTCCCCCTCGACAACACAACTGCCCATCCCCCACTTTGTCATTGTTCAATGGAAACTGGAACAGTAATTGAATATAAGTAAAATGACTTTTCATTTTTCTGTTTATTTATTTACTGTAAATTTTGCATACTTTTTTATAGTGCCGGTTATATTATACCTGGGGTTTAAATTCTAATTTTCATGTGGAGGGGAACCTTCAGCTCCTAGCTTTACAAATGGAGGGGATCTGACATTTTTGAAAGGGGGAAAAACATAACACTCCCTAAATATATTTCATAATTTGGAGAAAAAAAATTTTCCCCAGATTCTTCCCAGATCTTATTGTTGTTATTGTTGCTGTGAAAGTTAGATAAAAAAACACATGAGCATAATAACTCTGTTTTATCTACTTGAAGTTTTTGGACTTGTTTACTTGAAGATTTGGAAAGTTTGGTTATGTTGGTAATTAAAATAGGTTGAACAATATAAGAAGAAATCCGAAATTTTTTTAAAAAGAAGCTCATAAAACTTTAAAAAGATGCGTCTGATTTTTAAAAAAAAGAAAGAAAAACTTCCAAGCAAGAAAAAGGTGATGCTACCTACTAGTAGGAACTATTTTTCTTTCTTTTTGTTTCAGTCATAAAAGAAGAAATCCAAAAAAATGCTATTTTTGTACCAAAAAAATTAAAAAGACCTATGGAATATTATGAAAGAAATTAAAACTACCAACTGAACAGTTTTTGAAGTTAGTCAGAAGTGTCAAGATTAAAACAAAGGTGGTATTTAAAAGAACAAGCCTAATTTAATAGACTCTGATTAAGTAAACTCCCTAATATCATAAAAAAATTGGAAATTTCTTAAAAATAAACATTTTGAAAGAAAGGAAAAGGAAATGCAAAAGATCAAAAATGTAAATGTACGATTTTTCAATCGTTATTTTCATTAATTGTTGCCCTGATTCTGAATCAAATGTTATTAAAATTTTTACATTTAGTCTTAGTATATTTATTATTAAAGAAAAGAAAAAAAACTTCAATCAACCATACAAAAAATTCGAAAAAACGAAATTTTGCGTTTCTCATTTTCTGCAATTAAAAATTTTAATAAGTCGGCAGACAATATAAAACTTAGAATTTGTCAATATTTATTTCTTTTGAGTTAGTTAAAAGAATTGAACTAAAATTGGGAGAATGTCCAATATTTTGACATTTTGCCTTGCATTTGTTCATCCCAACTTTGCACATTGTTTTTCATGCTAAATTTTTTACTTTGGTGTAGGATGATATATATAGGGCAATGAAAAATGCTACAATTGAATGAAATAAAATAGGAAAATTTGGGTGCAATATATGGGTTTGAGCTTATAGGTTTTGACACTGTTGTTAAAAAATTGTTGACTAAAGACATAAAATACGGAAAATTCTAAAATCTAAGAACGTGGTCCCGAGGATTTGAGGACATATATACATTTTATACATTTATTTTATATCTTTTTTTAAAAAATTAGTTGAATAAAAATTTATCTAAATGAAAAAGTGTACAAATATGGTTTAACTGAGGGATAATTTTTAAAAATTCAAAAACCAGTAGCATTTCAGATACCTCTCTATTACGGACAAATATTTCTGTCCCATAGATATCTGCTATAGAGGGGTGTTACTGTATTAAAAAGAAAGATAAAAATAAGTACTTTTATTACTAGCTGCCTCTTTCAGTTTCCAAAGCCAGACAACCTTTTCTTGCAGTTCAGACTTTTCGCAGCAGCCTCGGAATGAGATAGAATTTCTGGTGAGCAATAATTTAAGCTCCATGATAGATAGGCTGAAGATTTGTTCACAACTGTCAACAGACTCCAAATTTATGATTTGGTATTTCTAAAATAAAAAGAAAAAGTCATTAAATATTTACTAAGTGTTATACTTCAAACAGAATTTGGGTACATATTTTTAGCCAATTATTGTATTGAGCATAAATAATAACAGGTGACAAAAGCAGTGGCGGATCCAGACACTTGATTTCGGGTGGGGGGGGGGGGGGGGTCCGTCTATCTGTCCTCATCAATTTTAATCTATGCTGTGTAAAAAGTTAATAATTTTACTAAATCAATGAAAAAATTATTGAAAAAAGTAAATATTAGCACAGTAATAACTTTGATACAAATAAAATAGTTCTTCATCAGTCCTCGGAGGAAAAGAAATTAAAGCTAACTACTGTGAAAAAATTTCAAACTACAATGAAGAACAGTTATAACTTCTTTTCTAATTAGCTAGAGGCTTTGAATTTGGAGAGAAAGAGCAAAACTCCTTCTGTGGAAGTTTCTTTATAAACTTTCCAGTGGTGCTAAATTCTAAACAATGAAGGAACTTTTATTTGTAGAGAGAGAGTCATTTTATGCAATATTTTGGGTTTAAAATTAAGTTGGAATTGTTTGGCATTTTCTTAGCCTTTGAAAAAACCCCTTTCCCAGGGCCAACTTTGGTGAAGATCTGACGTAAACTGGATTATATAAAGGTGTTTGTTTTAAACTATGGATTGTTTAACTGTGGATTGTACGCCCACAGTATTTTTTGTTTATGTACTCAAACAAAGGAGTTTCGACACCATAAGCAAAAAAAAAAATTCTGCTCCCTCATTAAAGTTTCTTCCAAAGATTTCGATCCAAAATTCTCCGACATTTCCGAAATTTTTCAAGGACCTCATCTGAAAATTTAAACGAAAAAAATAGTTTTCCGAAAGTGTTTTAATTTATTAATCTAATGATTTCTTAGACGAATAATATCTGTACTTTTCTTTCTTTCTTCAGACAAGCAAAATATTACGTAATACTTAATAAAAAACTTTCAAGACAGTATCATAATGTTTTCAGGGAAAAGAAAGAGAATTTTGGCATTAATATTAGACCTTTCCTTTAATTATCACTTAAAGCATTTTTTGAGCTTATATCTAAATATATACACTTATGTATGTATGTATTGTGTAGTGGGGGCATGTTCACCTAAGTACGTATGTAACCTAATTGGGATTATGTAAATAACACAAATGTCAGTTTTACATAACATACATATAATTTAATATCTACAAACCTCGATGTATTGTTAGTTGAAAAAGTAGTTCTAACAATGGCTTTGAATTTTGTCTTTTGTTTTGACAACTTATAAGTTAATAAAAACAAATTTCCTACACTTAGGGTCAAGTTAATTTAAAGTTTAATCTTTAGTGCTTTTGTTAAGTGTAAAGTATAAGTAAACTTTATTTTCAATTGTTAACTTTGAGCTTAAACTTACAGATTTAAAATGCAGTTGACAAGAAAGGTTCAGCTGCACATAATAAATCATGAATTATCAACATGACTGTGCATGTTGGGAGTGATGTCACTGGTCTGCTGTGATTGGCCGGGCAAGTAGCAGGATATGCCACCAGCCAACTACACATTGTTTGTGCAGGCCACAGGCAACATAGCTTTATGCTAACGATGTTACGTATTTAAGACGGAAGCTCTGGTGGATGGAGGCGCTGCAGATTTTATTTCTTCTCAATCATGTGGTGGTTTTATTTATTGGCTTCGCTCATTCTTATTTTTGATGTGCTCGTTTGAGCTTTAGCTTTCTGATATAGCGCTAGCTATTGAAAATTAAGTGATCGATGCCAGTCATTCTGTAATAGTTATGAGTTTGATTTCAATTAGATATTTTTCACATTTTTTAACTGCTTTAAAATAGTTGAAATAAAAGTTAGTTGTTTTTTTAAGAAGTCTTCAAAATCATCTCCTGTTACAAGTTCAATGTACTCAATTTTTCACTAACTCTACATAAATTAATAAAAGTATTAGAAGCTAACTGTTCTGCTTTGGTTATCAGGCTGCCTATATGGTCAAGCCGCTCCTGGTCAAGACATGCTGTAATCCATTAAACTATGTCCACTACATAAATAATGGAACACAGTCCCTTTTTTATTTATATAGATAGATATTCAATTGAAGAAAAAATAAATAAATATTTTAGGTATTTTCAAATCTACATACCATTGTATGAAGTTATTATTTGAATTTGTTATATTTTTGGTTCTGTCACACAGTTTATTGAAGAGCACAATACAGTAATCATGAAAAGAAAAAAAATTCATGTGAACCAAACAGCAAGCACAAATGCATAAAATGAACTTACATTTCTAGGACTTCTTCTTTCTTCTTTAGTTGAAGTATCTGTATTATCACCTTTATTTAAATCACTTTGATTGGTATTAATTTCATTGTTATCAGAATTGGTGTTATCTGTGGCAGTTTGATTTGCAGCAGTTTCTGACGAGATGCCTCGAACAGTACTCTCCCCACTGTTTTCTGTTGTTGATGCCTAAAATTTGAAATTTTTATGAGTAATTAATGCTAGTGTGATGATTTTTACCTTTCATTTGGAAAACATTCGTCAATTTATAGAACTTTATTTACAGTGTCCTCATTTGACAGCAGTCAAAAGATCTTCGTCTATTGATATAGCTTAACAAGATCATGTTTCCCAACATTCCAACCTATGACAAGCATGCTACAGATAAATTTTGAAATATTAAGGAATTAACTATAAAAATTGTTTTAACTATTGAAATACAATCTTTGTGCTACAAGTCTGGAGGATAAAACAATGTTAATAAAGCACAAAATTTTCAAAACACAGCAGATACTTAGAGTACAATAAAAAAATTTTTCAATGAAAAGAAATCAATTTATGAATGAAATTAAACATCTAGCAAAAGATTTTGTCTCTTATGTACCAATTCGGTTATTTTTAACTAGGGGTTTTCTTCTTTTTCTTCTTTGCCAATATTCTGACTGGTCCACAAAACAGAATCTTCTGGTGTTTAGTTGCACTTGACTCTTGACTTCATACTTGGATTTTTATTTTCCTTTGCCATCATTTTTTTGCTTTAATAGTATAAAAAATAAATCTTAGATAATACAAACTGTGCCACATAGGAATGAAAAACTCCTGTGAAAGTGAAAAATTCTGCATTTTGACTATCAAAAAAGTAAAATATTATTACATATATAAAAATTAACAATTTTTAACATAGACCAATTAAATATCTGTAAAGTTACAAAAACATACTTTTTAAAAAAAGGAATTTTTTCCCCTGCAACTTCTTCCTATTTGGTTCACAGACAAGCAAAATGTGCAATCTTCATTGTTTTTATTGTTTTTAAGATTAATCTCTAATGTGAACATATTTTTTTTTATATAATTTTAACTCTAACTAAATCTTTTGAATATTTTATTACATTAGGGTGTTCACAGAATTTCACAAGTGAACTTTTGTGACTTTATTGTGACCTTTCAAAAATATCGGTAGCTCCACAGGAGGTGTTATTCAAGCAGTGGAATGATATTTACAAAATTTCTTTCTGGCTTGAATTTGTACCTGAATATATTAAAAGTTCTTTTAACAAATTGAAGAAATAATAATGAACAACTCTTCTTATTACCAAAGTTAGTTTATAAGACGAAAAATTCTAAATTCAGATTAGTGATGAATTTGTTATTAAAAAAGACCTTTTTTAGCCCATGGGATAAATTAAAATTTCAAATCTTAGAGACACATCCCAATAGATTCTATTAAATGGATAATCACATAAAAGTTAAATTAAATTTAACTACAGGGAGTCCATAAAAGAATGTCCCAGTCATACATTTCAATAGCATGAACAATAAGCATTGTAGAATGTTGGCTCACGGTCACAATTGAAGAGTAACTCAAATAATTTCAGATAAGAGCAGGCACAAGTACTTCTTTGTTGTTTCCTGGCTTGCAGCTCCACATTGGAAAAATAGAGATCCTGAGCTTAAAGTGTTTTGTGTTTTGCAATTTGTGAAAAGTGAATCTGTAATTTCAGTTCAACATTCATTTCATTTAGAGTTTAAATGTGTGTTTAAACATTCCGCCATTACCTATTAATCTGACGGAGTTGAGACACAATTAAAGAGGCTATTGCTTCCACTACATGGTACTTGTTATTGTTAACCAAAGGACTATAGGTAGGATGTGTGACATGTAAGTAATACATATTGAACATTAGTAGGAAAAACTAGGTTAGTTTTCTTTCAGTTTGATGTAGCATTTGTTGTGAATAGTCGAAATTAAACAGTTATAATATACCATTGAAGCTGGGACATCTTTTTATAGACACCCTGTATATTAGGGGAGAAAAACCTCCACCTCTCTGTTGGTTAATTCCACTTCATTTTCTTAGTTTGTAAAAGAAAATCAACTTATGAAAAATGATGTTTTAAATAGCTGTACAGAAGAGCTGAGGTTATCTGAACCCCAATTAAGTGACTTCTGGGTTAACCGAGGTATATTAGTCCTTGAAAAAAACAACTTTGGTGCGTGCCATTTTTTTTTATGGTGTCGCCGCTGACTGACATCAGTTGTTTTTTCATTTTGCTGGTGGACATTTTGCTTGTACTGTACTGTGTTGATTATGTGATAAGTGCTAAATGCAAACACATTGTTGTGTCTTTGGAGACTAAATTATAAGCCATCAACAGACTTGATAAAGGAGAGACCATAAAAGTAGTTACTTCAGTTTACCCACATTTCCCTTTCGATTTTGACAGAGTCCGTGTTATCCGAGATACCCTCAGTCCACATTACCTTGGATAACCAAGGCTCTACTGTACTTCAATTCCTAATTAATTCCAACTCATGCAGACACACAGGCCCGTCATTTGGGGGATTTTTGCTAAGAGTAATAAAGTATGACGTGCTGCTCTTTATGCACATCCAGATTAAGGTGCACATGCACATTAGGGTGGTGCTTTTTTTTTTCAAAGTTTTAAATTTTCAACCTCTTACCCTCTAAATTTGTTCCATTATATCAAAAATGATTATTACAATATTTTATCACCAGCAAACAATATTTAGAGGTAGCTCAAAGAGGGTAAAGTTTCAAAATTGAACGAGATTTTGCAGTTTTTTGAATTTTTAAACAAGATAAAAAATATGATTTGCAATTATGTTTAATTTATTTAATAATATTAAAAAGTAACTTCTCTATGAATCAGTAAAAATTAAACATTTGTAAATTGTATAGCTATAATGAAATAATTTTCTTAATAAAAAATACAGTGTTCCAGTGTACCTCATAACTGGCAACAACTGTCTAAACCAGTGATCGCCAAACTTATGGAGCCACTGAGCAACTGTACCTTTTCCACATTTTACTATGAGATATTCCTGCCCCTTTCTCCTCCCCAATAGAAAAGAAATAAAGAAAGAAAGAAAAAAAAAAAGGTTTTTTTTATAAACTTTTCAATTCTTAGTTATTTACATATGCGAGTGCACAGCTACATTTTTCATGTACTAAATATTTATGCCAGCAAAATATTCTTTATTTTCTGCCTGAGCCATGAACTATCAATGCAAATATTAGCAAAATATGGAAAATCAACAGTTGTTAGTGTAATTATGTGCAAATTAACCACATGAGTACTACTGCTACCTACTAAAGATTTCCTTGCAAGTTACTTGTAGCTAGCATTTTACAGTTTGATGACTACTGGTCTAAACCATAGGTAGGGAACCATTTGGCTTTGAAAGGAGACACATTGAATTTGCTGCTTGGGGTTAGCTGATATCATATGTGTAACATACACGGGCTAGCAGCAAACCCCTAGCATATATTAGGCGGCATGCCATTACCAGATAATATTAATGCTAAAAAGAACACCCAAATGAATTGAAGGTTATTTTTTTCCCTTAGCTTCATCAATTTAAATTTTAATTGTTACTGCTGCCCTCAAAAGAAGTGGCTCAGAGATTCAGATTTACCCAATTCATCAAACTCAAAACTTTTAATGCCTTACTTATCCTTTACAAATTACATTGAAACTATCTAACATGCTCATTGCATTGCCTCGAAATCAAGCAGCATCTATATTATAGAAACTGCATAATAGTCATATAAATATTTTGTTTGGTCTAATTCAATTAGATATAATGCAGTTGGGATTCAATAGTGTTTATTGAAGCAATATTTAGTTTCTTTTTTTTTTCCATGTCTAATGCTCTCAAATTTTATTTCAGAGCAATATTGTTCCTTACTTGTAGTTTAGACGAGTTGTTACCAAGCCGTAAATCGCCGGCTACCATTAACTCACTACAAAATATTTGGTAGATCGCGGTCATACTCAGGTGGTTAATCTGCATCTAATTACAACAACAACTGTTAGAAGATTTTCCATACTTTGTCAATATTTGCATTGAAAGTTTATGGTTCAGAAAAAAAAAATGGAGAATATTTTTTTGGCATAAATCCATGAAAAAGCAGTCACTGCCAATATAGTAGCCCTCTCTGGCATATATAAAAAAATAACTGAGAATTGAAAAGTTTCTTACTTTTTTGACCTGTCTTTTTTTACTATGGGGAGGAGGGGGGAGAAGATTAACTCATAGTAAAATTTGGAAAAGGTATTGTGCAGTGGCTCTATAAGTTTGGATCACCCATTTAAACAGTTGTTTCCACCTATGAGATAGACTTGAATACTGTATATTTTATTAAGAGAGCTACGTGTTTATAGCTATTCAATTTACAAATGTTTATTTTTTTCTTATTCATATACAAGTTGCTTTTTAATAAAATTACATAAATTAAAAATAATTACAAATCATAATTTTTATCTTGTTTAAAAGTTCAAAAAATAGCAAAATCTCGTTCAATTATTAAACTTTACCCTCTTTGAGCTACCTCTAAATATTGTTTGCTGGTGATAAAATTTTATCATAATCATTTTTTGGTATAATGGAACAAATTTAGAGGGTAAGAGGTTAAAAATTTAAAACTTCGAAAAATAAGCACCACCCTAATGCATTAAAAAACCAAGACTGAATTGAGTTTTTGCTGCATGTGCCATGAATGTTTCCTAACCGTTCCATAGACTGCAAAATGATCCCACATGCATGGCGTGGCATCTGATTTACAGTTTAGCTGTTTTCCACTTCATGGTGATCTATTTGAACATGACAATTTTTCAGACAAGAAATTCATTTGTTTACAAGTTTTTACTTTTTAAATTTGCAGCATTTTGTTTTATAATAGAGATTATGAAAGGTCTTGAATGGTCTTATTAATAATCATGGCAAAAGACTTTTTATAATATAATTGGACCAAATCCCTCATTTTATAAACATGTGTTTTGTTTAAAACGTTAACATGAAATAATTGTAAAAATTCAGTAATGATAATAAAACTTAATTTTTAGTTTACTTTAATCATCTATGGTGTAATTTGGCATTGCGTAAAATCTTCTGCATTTTATGTAATTTCTTCTGCAAATTTTTAGATTATCTTCTGCATTTTTTGAAATAGGGGTTGGCAGGTATGAACATCTGATTACAATCAAAAGGGAGGTGCACATTTAGACTTCGTACAGCTGCACAGAAATTTCAACCTTCTAAGGCTAACTGTTTTCGGATTATGCGAGATATGCACATACGAACATACAGACGTCACGTCAAAATGGACTTGGGGATGGTCAAAATCAATATTTCAGTGGTCCATACGCACGTGCCCATATAGATACATATGGACATTGTGAAAAAGGGAGATTGATCTGTGAATTAAATGTAAATTTAGGTAGAAATTTGTTGCAAAATTTTTCACGATAACAATATTTAATGTACTTTGTACAAAGGAAGTTAAAAGGTTGGTTGCTAAGTTTTATTGATTTCTGAAAATTACTTTTTGCTCATTCATTTAACCCTCAATATGCATAGGCTTTTAGTGGGTTGAAACACAGGTCGATCCAGCATTTTTTAACACTTGTTCTTATTCTTGTGAATTTTAAAGAAATTTTTGAAAAATCAAATAATTTTGTGAAAATAAAAAATTTAAACACATAGTGATGAAATTTTTTATTATTTGACACTTTTATAATAAATAATGCTGTGAATAATAAATAATGGTACGATTTTGAAGCTTGGAATTTTATGAAGTTCTGTTTTGATTGATTTGAATTTTGTGAAGGGTCCATTTTGATCAGGGTTGTAAAAAACTCCGATTTTTTGGATAGAACACCCGAGTTTTTTGGGTAAAATGGAGAAAATGAAATTTCTTTTCCTAGCAAGTTCATAATGTATGGTATATCGTATATATGTATATATTTTTATATTAGAATATGCATAATTTAGCAAGCATTAAAAATCAATTTTTATTTACTTTCGATTACCTTACTTGAATGTTGCATTTAATTTCATTTGATCTTATTTCATGTAGTATATGTATGCACACTTTTTTAATTTAATGATCAGTATGGGTGACACAGTAAAAAATTAAATAAAAATTTACTCTAAATGTTTTTTTGATGATACATTCATCATCAGAGCATCCTAGGTAAATTATTTAACAGTTTAAAATCATTTTTAAATAAAAGTTAGGGAAAAATTGCTGTTTGAAAAAATAAAACATATGTGCATATATTTATGTAAATACACACAGATATTTTGTTGCTTGTATAGGTTTATTTCACGATTTTTCTTCTATATGGTTAATACATACCACATATTTCACATCTTCTAATTATCAATTATAATCTATTCAACAAATCTAAGCCTAATTTTAATAAGGAAATATTTAAGAAAGATAGAGGGTATTAGCATTTTACAAATCGAAAATTCAGCTTCCAAATTATTTTTACTTTTGAAAAATACAGAAAGATAATTTTTTGTTTTTTAATTGTGCAAGTTATTTTCATCAACTATCTTGTAATTGTTATTTCTTTTTTATTATGAGATAATTTTGAATTTTTTCTTTGTATATCTAATTTTACGTTATGAAAATTAAAAACAATAAATTAAATATTGAATAGTATTAACAAGTGTAGAATTTTCATCAAAAAGAAATATTTTACAAGGGATTATTTGTTTTGAAGTTTTGAAAAACCCATTTTCCCCAAAACGCCAGCAGGTTTTTAAGGCGAAAAATCCAGCCCAGCGGAGAAAATGGGTAGCTACCCAGGCAGCAAATCTGACAAACCTGGTTTTGATTGATTGGAATTTTGTGAAAGGTCCGATAACCAGAGTCCGACAAAAATGCGTAAATCTTAGGAGCCAGGGAAAATTTTTAGGAGCCAGCTATAATATTTTCATTTGCGAACATAGTCGCCACCTGAAAAACTAGTCGCCAAGGCATTTTCTTTAGTCGCCGGGAGACCTGGCGAACGTGATTTGTCGGGCCCTGCAGATAACGGACCTGAATTTTCTCTGGCTCGACCCCTGGTTGAAAACTACTTTATGGTTCAAACAGTGATGGTAATTTGTCCTTGTAAAACATAGAAAACACTGAACTAGAATCACTATTCTGCCATGCTAAGCACAAATGTGGTAACTGCATCAGAATTCAAAATGAGACATGGACGATTAAAATTTTGTGTCTCCATGTACTTGATTCAGATACCACTTTCTCATCTTTTTTTTTCATAAATATTTTCTATTTGAACCACCTGATGGCAAATAACTCAATTTTGCCAAAGAGTGCAGATATATAAGTTTTGTGCTTAGCAAGGTAATATTTCTCTAAAAACATACATAACCCTCCCATGAAAACATACCATGGTTGATTGAGTATTGCTATTGAAGAGACTTCCAGAGCGTTCTTCAATCAGTGTAGAACAAAGAGTTTGAAAATTTGGAGATAGGCTCTCGGGAGCAGAACGATGAGAATGACTCATTATTTTCTCTACCAGAACCGCTTTCTCTCGCAAATCATTCCTCGGCACTTCAATCCCTTTGAAATCCAGGAACCACTGCAAGTCTCTAAGTTTAAGACTGGCAACATCATTGCAGTTCAGAGGCACACTAGTGAGCACTTTGCATCTGTAACACTGATAAAGTTTACTCTTGGCTGTAACACATTCAGAGCAGAAGATGAGGCCACAATCATCACATTTTTTCTATAAAAAAATGAATTTGCAGTTCAAAAATACATTATCAAACATACATTTCATTTGTTAATGACTTTTGTTAATCTTTAGACTATTCAAACATTATGCAAAAAAAAAGAAACAAAAAAAGGTAGGTAAATGTTTTGAAATATTATTTTTCATTGAAACATCAATGGGTCAAAAAATTCAGAACTCCACACAAAATTTTCGGAAGAAGTATGCACCATCAATTAAAAAAAAAGAATTATATATGTAGGTTAACAAACCTGCCCCACCCATCAACACACAATACATATGCAAATATTGGCTCAAAAATAATCCTTCAAGTATAATGAAAGGTCTAATATATTGATACTAGAAGTTTTTGTATTGAATTTTTATATAGAAAGTTTTTTAAAATAGTACAAAATATTTTGCTTGTCCAAAAGCAGAAATTAATTGTTAAAGAAATCTTAAGCTTAATAAATTTAAACATTTTCGAAAAAAACGACTTTTTTCTTTAATTCTCGGAACAGGTGCTCAAAAATTTTCGGAAATGTCGGAGAATTTCGTATTAGAACCACCCATGGAAACATCATCGGTTCTACAGGATGAATTTTTTGAATGAATTTGAGAATGATATAATTCTGTGTGTCTGTTGTGTAGTTTTTTTTTTTTGACGCCACTGTAACTCAAAAAGTAATGCATGGGATCGACCAAAATTTGCTGCACACATGGACCTGATTTAAACTGATGCCGACTAATTTTCTGGTGCAAAAAGAACAATATAAAGTATTATCCATACAGTATATTGTTGATTAGAGCTTGTTAAATGTCAATATATCAAACTTTTAAATTAAAATATTTTACTAAACGTAAACATTATGTATTAATTTCGAGATGTATGATGAAACTACTTTGTATTCTTTACAACTGTGGAGTTCCAAGCGTAACAGAGGGGACATCATATGCAGATATTGCTTTTAAAAAAATACAGAAAATTTTTAAAGACAAAAATTAGTAGGCCAATCTGTAACTTTAAGTAGCAGTGTATAATTATTTCACTCAACATTGAAATTATATTCCCATTTGATCTCTTTAATTAAATTAAACTATGCGTAACAGAGGGGACAAAAAATGTCAACAGTATTTGACATGTACTATAATTTATGTTAAATTCTGTGACTTGGAGGTCTTTTAAAAAACTTGGTTTTTTTTTTAAACTCTGAACATTCAAAATTAATTAAATTATGCATTGGTACATTTAAATCAAAAACTCCTTTTATTTAAATGTGGAAAGCAATTTGTAACAGAGGGGACATGACATGTAACAGACGAGACAGCTTACAGATTTAGCTTCAATAGGGGCATATACTTGGTTGCATTACAACAAAACATAATTTTCAAAAGTAACACTTCTATTATTTAAAGTTGGAAAGCTTTCTTCTTATGTTCTCTGTCCTTTTTCATACTCGTATCATCTTTTTTTTCTTGAGACAAGTCTGTCTCTATATTCTCTCATTCTTTCTGCTGCTGTTTTCCCCATATTGATAACTCATAAAGTCACACTTAACAAAACTAAAATGCCACAGCTTAGAATGAATGCTCTCAAACCAGAAGAAACTGATTTAAACAAGAGCTTACTACTCCCAGGTACATTCCCAGAGTTCCTTATAAACATTGCAACCAATGGGATTTGTTTAAAAATCTTATGGCAAGTTGTAACAGAGAGGACATTCTAGCTTAGTCCCTTCTGTTACTCATTTATGTCCCCTCTGCTACTATTATAATTTTTTTAACTAGTAATTTTCAAAATTGGGGCCTCGGTGGCCGAGCGGTCTTAGTACCAGTTTCTGCCCGCTGCTTGCGCGCAGTAACGAGGTCGTGGGTTCGATTCCCACTTTGCCCTGGGTGTATTTCTGTTATTTCCTTTCTTTGTGGTGTAATAAAATCTTTCACGTATTGTCTTGTGCTATCTGTCATATTGGACGACAGTTCATAAGCGAGTCCCGAGACTAAGCACACGAACGGGAAAATAAATGTACTTCCATTCATTCATTCACTTTCAAAATTATTACAAAACATGATTATACTAATAAATTTTATTGTAAATACCTTTTCTGCAGTTTATTAAAGCAGTTTGAATAAAGTAACCTTATTTAAAAAATACAAAAAACATTTTGTATGAAACATAAACTGCACACATATACTTAGAGTAATGTAACTTACAGTATAAAAAAAAAAATTATGGATAAAATCACTAAACTTATAACAGTTTTTGTTATTTAAAAAAGCAACATTTTTGGTGAGAGAAATCAGAGTTTAAAGTGCCCCTTATTCTTCATAATTTCAAGTATAATTATGCAAAGTTCTCAAAAATAACTATTTAATCCATAAACTTTGGTATGTTTTCTTCAAAATAGTACCAAACTCGTGAATATTGCTTAAAGTTTACAAAATCATGTAGTGGTTTCAGTTGGCATGGAATGACACAACTACTATCAGTGGCGGATCCAGCGGGGGTGGGGGGGTGGCTCGTGCCCCCTCCAGACGCTTTAGGTAAGGACTAGAAAGAATCGACTTTTTTTCCCTTGATTTATTCTAAAAACGAGGAAAAAGAAACTATTTTGCAGATGTCAAACAGGAGCGATAAAACTTCTATTCTATGTGACTTCTATTCTTTCAATTCTCTGTGATAAACTGAGATAAACGGGTAATTGCTGCAAATCACTTAGACAGTTGATTTACGTCCTCATTAAATCTAACAAATGAATTAAGTTTAATTAAATAATTGATTAAATTATATTTGGAAATAAAAACGGATCACAGTTTCTAGAGTTGTATCCCCCCCCCCCCCCCCCCCTCTATTTTGTTTTTAAGTTGAAAACACGCACGTCAGAATTTTTTTCTGGATCCGCCACTGACTACTATTTGGCATGTTTTTTAAGCATGACAGAGTGCCTTTTTCAGAGTTGTCCTGGCAGCACTTTCATTCTGGAGTCAGCACTATAAATGCACATAGCAAGTAATTTGTGCTGTTGTAACTAGGGATGTAACGAATAGTGATTTGGCCGAATACCGAATATTCGGCCACTCCTCGCAGGCCGAAGCCGAATATTCGGCCAATGTCTTAGGCCGAATACCGAATATTCGGCGGCCAAATATTAACATTTCTAGAAAATCGTTGTAATAGAAAGTATTTGACAAATTTAAAATTATTGACAAAGTCAAACACTAACTACACACAATCTATGATAAATGATTTAATTCTGTTTGTTAAGAATTTAAAACTATTTAAAATTAATCTATTTTCTCTATTGTTTTTAATGTAATAAAACTAAGAATTTCACCCACAGGTGCAATAGAAATGACAAGTTTTATGGTAGTAAGCATTATCATTATTCTTCTAATTATTTAATTCAAATGAAGGAACTACTATTGCTTAGTGAACTTTTACCTTGCTCAAAACTGTTTTATGAAGATATTTTAGAAATTATAAAAGTTAATATTTTTATTTTATGGGATTTTTTACATACCTATCTTTAAGCTATCTATTAAAATTTAATACACTTAGCTTCAATATATTTTTATTTTCAAAAAGCCTAATAACTTATGCTATCTAAATATTCATGATATGTTCTAGGCTTTTCACATTTCTCTCTTACCCAATATTCACAATAAATCAGTCTACCCAAACAAAGTCTGACTTCCACTTTGTTAATAATAACAAAATTAATTTTTCATATATCATACTTAACTCTTGCCAGCTTTGGGAGCAAATGCTAAATATAAAATACAATATTGCAACTTTAAAATCTGTTTTTGCTCAGTCAAGCCTAAAACTAGGTTTTAAAAAAGTAGATTTTCGAAATTATTTTTGTTTTTAAAACTATAAACTAATGTATTATTTTGCAATAATACAATTTTAAATGTTTAAAATCTACTAATTTCTTTATTTTTTTACATTTCTACTGTAGCAGAACTATTCGGCCAAATAGTCCATCAATATTCGGCCAGGCCGAATATTGACCTTACTCAGTATTTGGCCAGGCCGAATATTCGGCTTGGTGATAAAATGATTATTCGGCCAGCCAAATAGGCCAAATACCGAATAGTGGCAGAATATTCGTTACATCCCTAGTTGTAACAGCTTCTTTTCTGAGCTTCTTATGATGTGGTATGATCAAGAACATTTTTCAATTTGCTGCTAGTTCTCTAAATAAATGCCCATATGATTGATTTTTTGCAGGAAAATGAACATTGTAAAAAAAAATATTTATGTAAAAAATGGAACTTTATATCAGACTGGGCACGAAACCATGTAATTTCAAAAGAATCTGTAAAGTGTCTTAAAACTTGGGAAGGAACTGAGTAAATGAATAAAATCAGTGTAGTTCTGGGAAAAAAGGCTGGTGATGCTTACATACATGAACATCAAAAAGCGGGATGCGCTTGTCTTAAAATTCAAAAAAATTGGGGGGATGCTTGTTAAAATACAAAGGTAGGGTTACGCTTTCCCCCCCCTCGACTACACCACTGAGTAAAATTGTCTAAATAGAATATGGCAATTTCTGGTTTTGGTAATGGCAAATACTACACTTCATAACATTTTTTTTTTTTTTCTGAAGTAGTAAGTTCAATGTGCAATAATTTATTTTTAAAAATATGCATTATACCAAGATAGTGGGGTTTTTCAAGTGAGCTCAACAAAATACCCAAGTGAGTTTTCTGGGGCTGGGGCCAGTTTGGCAAATCAGATTTGAAACATTTTGCAGAGTGTACTGCAATGGATAAAGTACTACTGTTCAAATTCAAAAAGCAAATGATTTATTTCTGTGTAATTATTTTTTAAAACATTGAACACTTTGTTTATTTTTCACATGTGTAACATTTACTATGAATATTAAGTAATTTTATAGTCATGGCAGCTTCATAAATCTGATTTCCATAAAGTTTCTAAAACACACCCTGAAAAGTAATTAGTTTTAAACGCTAAAATGAAACGTCATTTTAAACTAAAACATTAAAATATAAGGATCATCAGGAGCGGTGAAAAAATTTCATTAGTAAGCACTAATCTTTCTACTTATTGATTATTATTAGAACTAAATAAAAAAATTAAGTACAAATAATAGATATAAAAAAAACTCGTGGGTTTAAACGCAATTGATAATAATATACGAACCTTCCTCCTCAGAATAGTAAATTTGATACTACATCCCTCGCAAGCCATACTGTTAATGATTGAAAACATGAATCGATAATGCCCACAGGAAATAAAGCCTGTTAACAGAAAGCAAACAAATGTACAACGTACGTATTATAATAAAACAAAGCGTTATATTTTCTAAATTTTTGTTTCATTTCGCTTTCAAACGGCAAAACACATTATGATGAAGAAATCCAGAATCCTAATGTATTGCAGAAATAAAACGAAACTGCGCGCAATGCTTATGCTCAATCTCAATCTGTTGTTTAGCCAATGTGCAGAATTTTCCTCAATTTCATCCTGTGAGCTAATTTTAACGTCATTTAAAAACTAGATAATACACCTTATGCAATCTCTAATGGGGTTGGCTGACGGCTAAAAAACGTAAAAACAAATACAATAACAACACCATCAACTTCGGTTGCAGTTAAGGCTTGAAAAATATAACCAGTGTCCGGACTCAGCGTAACCTAATTTATTTGAGCGTGTAACCAAGTCTCTTTCAGCCTTGTTGCTTGTCGTAAACCCTGCTCAGAAAAGTTGATCAACAGAAGTAATATAGAGTGTGATAGCCGTGGTGTGTATAGTGGGGTCGGAACTCGCCGGAACGCTGTTTCGCAATGTTTTACCAAATAACTCTTATTCAATTTTTTGCTACTAATACGCGCTGTCGTGTGTATGACTAATCATCAGTACCTTCTATAAAACTGAAAAAAAAAAAAAAAAACCTTCTCCCACTGGCGTAGATAAGGGGGTAATTTTGGGGATAACCCCCCTCCCCCCTGAAATGGTGAAGATTGTCTCGAATTTATCAAATTTTCTTGTAAAACCATGAAATTAGCTCACTTCTCCCGAAGAACCCCCCCCCCCCTGAAATCTGGGTCTAGCTACGCTACTGCCTTCTCCCCTCTTTTCTCAGTATCCCGGAAAATCAAAAAACCCAACCTAATGGTTTATATTTGTTGTTTTTCGGTTTTTATTCTGCTTTTTTTATTTCTGGTTTTTTTAATGGGTAGAGCATGGCGCCTTTATCACAGCTCGGTGCTTTTGTATGCCGTACGACCTTGCACATATTATGACGCAAGGCGCAGGCATAGTGATGGAGCGAAAAAGAATTTCAAATCTCATTCCAATAAGATAACTCATATATCATAAAACTACTTTATAAAGAAATTTTCATTGCTCTCTTTACTACTAAATCTTAAAAAGTTAAAAACATTTCTAAACTTTAATTTGAAAAGAACATTACAAAATATTTTGTAGCATTGATACTTATTACACGGCATGTGAAGAAATAATTGGTTTAATGGCGACATCTTCAACACAAAACAAAGTTATAAAAATCAGCATTTTTTTTTTTTTTTTTGTCTCAAAAGAAATTTTTGAAAATTCTCGAAAAATGCGAATTTTTGAAATTCCGATTCAAATTTAACTCACCTAGGGGAAAACTTGGTTTTTCTCCGGAAAAAAAAACGATATAATTTTTAGAGCTTTGCAATTCTATTCAGCACATTTGTAAATTTAGGCTGAACTTTAAGTGGGAATTTTTTGGCGAATACACTATAATTCTTTTATTTAGGACAAAAAAGTGAAAATCCTTTTCTAAAGCTCTTTTGGCCTTATGGCTCTTTTTTCCCCCAGCATGGCTAAAAACGTAGAAAATTTAACTCGAAAAATAAAACTTTTTTGTGGAGATATACAATGGTGACTTAATGTGTTACTTTTTAATATTATCCAACTTCCAACTACACTTTTAGAACGTATTCTATGTAAAAGTCTTCTGAAAAAATTTAGCTTCTTTCATTATTTTTAATGAAACTGTTTACCACAAGAAAATACTATTTAGAGATATTTCATGATAGGAAAATACCATCAATTCACTTAAAAGTGACATTTTTGAAAATTAAGGAAAAGAGAATCGATAAATAATTTATTAAAGCAAAGCTTAGAGGATTTTCAAATCATTTGTGGTTTTAAGACCATTATAAAAAAGAAATAAGAAAAAGAAAATGATCTTGCAGCGATGCGACATTAAACAGGATGTATTTTCTGATAGAGTTCATGGTCCTTTTCTGAAGAAAGTAATCGATAATTCGGTTCCAACGATTTCGGACCGTGATTGAGAATTCGACCAGCGGGACAAAGAGCTGCACGAAGGCCTTCGAAATCTTCCTCATACGTTGTCACAAGGCACCTGTTGTCTTTGCTACCAGAGATGTTACAAACTGAACTGCGTTGCTGATCTGGTATTTCAGGCTGTAAAAAAAGAAGAAGTAATGTATCCGATTCTTCAACCCTTCAGTGCAACATTGATTTTCTACGGAAAATTTTCTCACCACTTTAGCAAATATTAAAATTTTATCTATAATATTCATCAAACTTTTCTTTTCTTTTCTACTTCACCCCCCCCCCCCTACCCTGTTACCACGTGGCCTTAGGGCTGCCCTCCCACGGGCACGGGTAAGTGAAGTTCGACGACAGCTCGTGGCCGCCCGGAGATAGATTAGCTGGGGGTCAGCCCAGCCTTACTATACATTGCTGTGTGGACCTGGCCGACACCTCCGGTAATACATTGTTACCGGGGGTATTACCGGGAATATCGACCTGGCCCTCCTTGATACCCCAATGCTTGAAGAGTATCATTGGATGGTTGTGGTTCCCTAATATTCATCAAACTAGAAAAATATTGCTAAATGTTTCAATTTTTTACGCATGAGGATACTTTCAATTAAACGTGATGTTTCAAAGACTTCTCTAATCCCGACTTAAATACTTAAATCTCAGCATGTATTTTATTTTACACTTAAGGTGTTATAACTTAAGTATCGTTTTTATTTTGTTTATCAGTTCATTATTTTGCGATAGTTTATTTAGAGTTCTATAAGGAACTATAGAATCGAAAATCGAAACAAAGCCGATAATTGTTTCCCGTTGAATAAATAAAATGATACAAAAAATTAGTGGGTGAACGCAATAGATGTCTCAAATCATTCAGAAACAGGTCTTGAGACTACATGTGCCTGTTAATTGAAGTGTACTTAGCAGCAAGTAAAGTTGCCAACACCATATGTAGAAGATCGAGAATGCTATTTGTTAAATTAAATGAGTTTAACTTACTTGAATGGGCATCTCGTCCCACCAGCAGAAATCGTCATTATGAGTCGTTCTCGTGTCTAGTTTGCAACTTGGCGGCTCAAAAACTTCCCTTTTCGGTCTCATAGAGGGACGCTGTGCCACATCGTGGTCCACATAATCTTGCATGGCGCTGGATACCGTTTCCATTGGACCTTTCCCCAAACTTAAGGTGGGTGCAGGTGGTTCTGTTTTCGAAGGTCTTGCGGCTTGAAAATCAGGCGGCGGATAGGAATAATCCGACCTGTGCGTCGTGTCAGAAGACATTGGGCCAAAAGATCGTTTTGGACTTTGAATTGTCTTCGGTTTCCTTTTGATAAAAATTATTTTTAACACAATTTTGTATCCATTAAATTTAAATGCAGTTCTAACCCACTGGACGTACGCTCGTACTTAAAAAGTGCCAGTGTAAGTACTTTTAAAGTCATAAAGTACTTTTATTGTAATGTTAAAAAGTACATTCACTCGTACTTTACGAGTCAGATACGTTTGAAGACGAAACAACCCCAAGCAAATGTGAATCATATGTTAATAAATGGGCACATATCATCAATTTCCATACTCACCGTTTAAATCAGAGTTGACGGTCTGTGCAAAAGGGAAAAAGATCGATAGAAAAAAAAGAAACGTTTGCCAAAGTAGGGATGAAATTATTTTTTGTAAAAATTGTGCCAATTAAAATAATAATTATTTTTAAAAGATTAATCTGGGAAGTTGAAGAAACGTAAACAAAGAAACAGACCAAGAACAAGAGAACAAAAGCAACCTTCACAATTTAACTACACCTTAAAGTTAAAATAAAAAACAAAAAACTTATCACCCTCATTTTTTTGCAAGTGTTGATTCTGTGGAAATCGTAGTAGTACAGCTGTCAGTAAACGTGGCTGGAAATTGCATGAAAAGAAATCTGTTTCGTCCACCACAAAACTTTCTTCTATATTTTGCGTGTGAATGCTCTGTATCTTTTTAAATTCTTCACGTTCTCCTGTTAAGCAGCTGGCAGTAAAAACTGATCAGCACTCATTAATACTTGAGCAGAATTTCCTATCTGGATCCAACCATCTGTGTGCCGACTTTTGTAAATCCTCAGTTTTTCAGACAAAAAAAACCGCGTT
This sequence comes from Octonoba sinensis, assembly GCA_038502835.1. NCBI lineage: Eukaryota > Metazoa > Arthropoda > Arachnida > Araneae > Uloboridae > Octonoba > Octonoba sinensis. The sequence goes on from CM076600.1 coordinate 143,960,521, forward strand.
GAAAGAGATCAACGTTTGACTACGCGCCACACTCATCGGGGCGATAAGTGCAAAATTTAATCAGGACCAGTTCCACAATGGTCTAAGCGAGCAGTATAACATTTGTTATAGAATTACCATACTAGTGGTGCGCGCACGGCGATGCCCGTGCTAAGAGTTTAACGAAGTTCCCCTGTAGCGACGTTCAAGAAAAGCACTGCCCTCCCGCCAAGACGCTACCCGTGGAAAACGATTCTATGCAATTTTATAGAGCGGTCTGTGAGAAAGAAATTAAAGTTAATTACCGTGAAAAGCTATTTTTAAAAACGATTATGATTCATGCTCTAGTTAACTTAGAAGCTTGGGACACACATTATCTTGTGCAGAAAAAAGGTTTTTCGAATAATATGTCATATTAAGGTGTGCAAGATTTTTTTTTTCACCCCTCCCTTCCCCTATTAGGCAATTTAAGTGAACTACAGTTCTCCCAAAATTTGAAATTCGACCTTAGTAATTAAATTTAGCATTGAAAACATTATGCTATTTATACGATTATATAAGTATTACTCATCAAATTTGGCAATTATAACGTCGAGTTTCTTTTGATCATCGTCACTTGAGCGAACGTATTGTAAATCATGGTCGCCGCAGTAACAATTGCGCTCAAAAACCAAAAACGTAGCCGCTTGTACGTTTGCCGATTTCGTACTAAGATGAGTGGCAGTTGAATGAAACTTAAATGTTTGCTTCCATACACTATTCTTGTTTTTCATTTCATTGTTTCAGAGATGCCTTTCCTCAAACTCTTATTATAATTGCTTTTAATATTAATCCTTAATGGCAACAAACTCTTTTTAACAATAAGTTTTATATTTACTAGAGTTCGCCCAACGGTCGAATTCGACTGAAATCAATTAAATTTTTCAAGTTCAGCTTCGAACGTTTATACGATTTTTAGACATTTTAGTTTTTTTGTTTGACTACAGTTTTTTTTTTTTTTTAAATTTTTTTTTTTTTTTTTTTTTTTTTACGGAACAGGATGAAGAAAACACTAAGCAAGGAATTACCAAATCTTGTATGTAAATTAGGGCTGATTTTGGGAGTTTATGTAAGAGAAATTGATGATAGAGATTAAAGCTGTTACCTAATATGACATTCATGGGGTACAAAATCTAGCTTGTAGCTCGTAAACTTCGAGAACGGTTTTCGCGCTTTCACATTGAACTCTTGCTTCTTCTTGGATGGTGGGCCGAGGTTAAACTGCTTTTTGTATTCTACCAGGTAATTTTCGGTTGAAGGTAATTCATCGCCCACACAGTGTGGTGGAAAATAATACAGTAGCATATCATCTACAATAATGTACAAAAAAGAAATCAATACCAAGTATTTTATGGGATTAAATCAGTAGACTTCAAACTGTTTTCTACTGAAGCTTGAGGTTTTGTGAATATAAAAATATTAATTCGAATTAATATTTTTATATTTGAAATATATAGGGGAGAACGGGGCACAGCGGATCACTTTTGCAAGCAAAAAGGAAGAAAGCTGTGTACTTCGAAAAAAATAGTACAGACATTTTTAAACCTTTGTTGCCCTGTCCTAACTTTTTTACAGCAATATTTGCAATGAATTATGACTAAAAAGATAAATTGTGTGAAAGCCCAAATTGGACCAGCCTTTGTTGTTTAGTTTAACTAACATAAATAGCATTTTCAAAATACGCTTTTATTAGAATCACTTTTATTTATGTAATAAAAACTTGCAATGCAATTTTCACCTATTTCCAGAGGTTCAAATTTTTCGAAATGTTGCACACAAAGCAAAAACGGATAACAAAATACAATCTGTCGGGCTTCATTTTTAAAGGTCGATTGTGTTCTTTTTTTTTTTTTTTTTCAATTTTAAAAAACATTCACATAAATTCCCTAATATACGAGTATTATAAATATATACATTTTATATAGTGTTAGAAAGCCTAAAAAACAAGTCACTGGTCCTTCACACCACTAAGTATGAATATGTTCTGGTTCGCAAACAGTGTCAACGGTTCGTTAAAGTTTGACATAAAATGCGTTTCTCAAGTGTACTCATACTTTATATATTTTTCATAAAAATTGCGTAATATATATCTAATGCTTTAATTTGTTATTTGAAACATTAAACTGATCTTACATCAAAGAAAAAATTTATCTAAATGTAAATGGGTCATTTCACCCTGATTTTCGCTACAATTGCAGTAACAGAGGGGTACGTTTATAGTTGTCAAAGTAAGAGTTCAAACTCTAAAAGTTGCTGCCTGTTTTGGTGCAGAAATCATAAAAATATATCTTAAATATTAAACTTTACAGGAACTGTAGACAGTGGCGTTCCTAGCATGGATGTCACCCGATGCGGTTATGTGTGGTCACATACATTTCGAGTTTGTTTTGCTATGATCTCAATACCTATGCATATAAACTCTCGTCCACTATAACAGATAGTACAAGACCAATACATGACAGAATATTACAATACAGAGAGGAAAATTACATAGATATATGCAGGACAAGAAGGAGAGGAAATTGTACCCACCAGCCTCCTAAGGGATCATTCATAAATGATGTCACGCTTCGAGGGGGGAGGGATGTTCGTGAAATTGTGACAAGGGGAGGAGAGGGGGTAACAAGAAGTGTAGCATTATGAAACACAGCTTGACGCGTGACAAAGGGGGGAGAAGGGTCAAATATATGGGAAAAAAGCGTGACGTCATTTATGAACGGCCCCTAATTGAGCACAGGCAGGTGTTAGAGCAGAGCAAGGCGTTGGAAGGTTTTTGACCCAAAAAATGTGAAAGGCTTTTAGCGATTTTGCGTGTCATCATCCTTGCCCAGAGGTCATGTTGCTCTTCCGATTTTGGTATATATACCGGCAAAGCGAGAGCATATATACTAAAATTGGAATTTGATATTGCATAAAATAGAACATCCAATATCAAAACATGTTTACAGTTATGTATCTCGTGGGCTGCGAGAACTTACCTGTTACAGCCTTCTTGGCGCCAGCTATCGGTCTCGAATGCTCATGCATCTCACTGATAGGTCTTTGCAGTTTAGCTCGACAGATTTGTATCTCTTCCGGATGCCAAGGAATGTAACTTCTGGAACTAATGCTGTGTTTCTCCATGTCACCCGCTTCTGGTTTCAGGCTGGAGATGTGCCTAAATTGTTCCAATGGGAAGACGTCTATAACGTTTTCATGGGAACAGTAGTCTTGTTTGTATGTAGTGTTGCGATAAAGGTCGCATTCTGGCAAGTTATTGTAACCCTGCAGACAAATGAATAGTTTACAGAAAAATAAATATGCAACGGGAAGCAAAGCGCTGAGAATAGAATTATGTACTTTCCATTCATAATTTCACGAACCTGTAGACTGCATGCACAATAAAGTCTTCTTTTTCTTACAACCAGTAATATTTAAAAGTTGAAAAGGGCTGGGAACGATACCGTAGGTAACAAGCATAGGGACATAATAATGGTATGTTGATCGGATTGTGATCGTTTTCTAAACAAAGAGCGTTGTAGTAAGCTTACCAAAAATGTATTTCTGATTAGTATTTTTAATTCCAAGAAGAGGGGGGAAGGGCCATTAACAACAAAACGGTCCAAAGGCGAAGTACATTGTCTGAAGGGAAATAAGTCACTGTAAGTTTTGGTCCTTTGGGGATAGATATTTTGAAGTTCTGCCTGGCCCGGATCGAGCACCCTATGTTATATGGGTTGCGTAGCGAGTAATGGGTAAACAAGTATTTCTCGAAGTGTGTTCATAAACAATTTATTTTTTGACAGAAAACCATCTGTTCGTCCTTATACGTCAGATTGCGCAATCAATCGTTTTCAGATACGATAACTAACGCATGAAAAATTGAAGTAAAACGTTTTCTAGTGAAGTAGGTACTACCAAAAACACGAAGCAGAAGAGAAACAAACAAATTAGTGTGAATTTTTAAAACGAATTTACAAGTAAATGTTACAATGCAAATTAGACTAGTCCTTTCGTTATTTGTAATCTCTCCAAGGAAACTAGCGTATTTTTCGAACAGTGACACAAAATACTGAAAGGGAAAAAAAAATTTCATTATGAATAACAACAATTTAGTAATTTTACAAGACAGTGCTCAAAAATTCATAAATGTATGCTTTCCAAACTAACAGAAGGAAAATTGAGGACTTTTCAAATCGTGTCAAGAAATCCAAAACCCAAAATATTTTCAAAATGACTAGCACAAATTTCGAGACTTTAGAAATCTCCCGGCAACCCTTGGTAATTTTGCTAGTGTCTGTTAAAATGTAAATAAAAAGAATGTATTTTTACTTCGCAAATCAGATTTCGTTCTTCCAGTTTGCGTTTAGCATCAACAGTGAGGTCCATCTTAAAAGCTCTTTTCAGTTGGTGACTCAATTGCTGTGGGCATTTGTGATTGCCGCAAGTACACAGTTTGCAGATGCAAGTCGGATCAGCGGAGATAATTTCCAAATTTTCTGTAGCCATTGTCTTGCATGAGTTCAAGTCTGTTGAAAACAGGGAAAAGTAAGACGAGTCTATTGTAGTATATAAAAAATTTTAATAAAAAAATAATTCCAAAAATGAAAAACGAAAGAAAAAATACGTGCTTCGTACAATAATAATAATAATTATTATTATTATCATTATCTTTGAAATCTATATAATTTTTTTTACTCAAAAAAAAAGAAAAAAGAAAGAAAGAAAAAGAAAGAAAGAAAAAGAAAAAAAACCGACCCCCCTTAAAGAACCAAATGTTGTATTTCGAACTGAAAATAGTTTGAAATCGAATTTAATGATACAAAACTTTTGTGCAGGCAATGTTTCTTGCAAAATCTCCACTGTGTGCGACTATTTATTGTAACTATTATATAACAGTAAATTTTTAATTCTGGTTTATTAATGGTATATATTGCCATCTTTTGTAGTGAATTTACCATATCAAATGCTATCGCTTGTGTTTATTATGGTGGCAAAAAAATAGTTCGGTTCTGAAAAAAATGGCGATGTTATTGATTGTCGCAAAAGATTCTGACCAAATGGCCTAGATGACAGAACTAAAATCTCAATTACCGCAATCCCCCCTCCCCCCATTTCATTTTTGTATATTCACAAGTTGAATGGTATATTTCGATAAGTAGAATAGGAAAAATATGGCAAAAACTAAGGAGAAATTAAACTTACCAAGGAAAAAACTTTTGAAATTCAAAATTTTAATTTGTTTTTCGTGTTGTTGTGTTGTATAAATGTTCAGACATTATTGTTATTTAAGGTTGCCAACAAAACAATACATCTTGTGACATGCTTATCTTTGTTTTTCAAGGCTCTGCTCCAGCAGGGCTGATTGAGTTGTATTTTCAAACCCATGTTCACCTCATTTTTCACCCACAATCACACTTTGCGTTTGCATCATTTGTACCTATTCTTGAGATGGTTGTCCAGACTCGAAAGAGAACCCCGAATCAACAAATCAAATGTTTGACTCTAACGCAGAATGCGTTTTGCGCGTCTGTAGAAAAGAAAATTCGTGGAAGCGAAAAGTGAGAAATGTTAATTTCTGCCAAAAATGTTCCTTTTCTAATAAAGCTTCGGATTGAAATTTCGCGAAAAAATTTGGAGTCATAAAAGCTGTTTGGGTAAAAAGATTATTTAAAAGCTTGACCATAGAACAGGCTCCTAATTTTAGGGAGATCACTGCTACCTTAATAGTAATTCATAAGCGAACCATATGAAACGCAGCTGTTTCGAGCTCATCTATTTGGATTGGAGAAGCTCTTCTCCAATCCAAATAGATGAGCTCGAACATATAGGGGTACAGCATTCAAGAGAGTACCGGGCAGACCGAGCAGAAATTTGTAGTATATATGAAAAGTTTTAGCTTGGAGCTACTTTATTTCCAGCACGTGCACATATAAAATTAAAATACATTTATGTCTTATTGTAAAAACAAAGTTTATAAGGTGAAAAATAAACATTTGGCAAAGAAACAAAGTGTTAAAATATCCAAAGTGGTAAATGAATTTGCAATGAAAATTGCACAATACACACACACATACACCACAGGTAGCTGCTGTAGAGCTTGAAGCTGAATGACGAGTCTACTATAGAATTTGAAGCAAAATTGACACCAAATTAATATCGGCGTGTTGCTTTTTTGGTGGGTTAGAAGAACTAAAATATCTAAGAACCAAATGCTAGAGGCTTGTGCTAAGATTTTTACTAGAAATAAAAAATTATTAAAAGTAAGTTAAATAATGGATTAGTCATGTATTATTATATTTTCCATAAAACTTTTTGTGAGTTATTTGTAGTACCTAATATGAAATTAAGTCTATACATAACAGAGTTGTAAGATAAAACTTACTAAGAAGACAACTTTCGGTAATATATTTTTTTTCTTTCTAATGGGGCTGCAGTATTGGTCATCAACCATTGCAGACCTAGTAGCCGCGTTCACATGGCACTCTTATAACCCGCTTGTACCCTGCTTATCACCGCATTCCGGTTTTTTACCGGGTAAATGGTGGGTATAGTTGCCTCCTGCCCAAGAGCAGGATTTTTGCGGGGTTTCTACCCAGCATGCCATTCGCGCAGCACTCTCGATTCCCCATGAGTTAACTTTTGATTGACAGTTCGCGCGTTTCGTATGGTGTGCGCAACTTGAGGATTTTAAATGAAATAGGCTAAAAGTACAGCAATAAAAATTATTTCTTACTTGTAATTTTTTCTATGTTTATTTTTCAATTTTGTGTATATCTTTTGTCATCTCTAGATGTAATAAATTTAAGAAAAATTAAGATGAAAAATCCTATGATCTTGTACGTTTCCATACATGTTAGTACCAAGGTAGAAGAGTATTGTTACTTTTATTTTTTCATTCATTATTGAAAAAGTAATTTCTTATCTTGAAACGCAGAAATAATTTGTCGTACTCATCATAGTGACATCGGTTTGTTCATTTTTATTAGTTCATGTCCTTAAATGTCTTTAAAACTAAGGAGTAAGAAATACATAAAGGTTTAAACTTTTAAAAACGTATCTTTTATTTTGAAACGACACATGCATGCGATTAATATGTAGGCATAATTTTGTTGGCTGTGCCATATCAGGTTTTTCTTACACAACCCTGTGGTGTTTATAAATAAAACTAACCGGGTTAGAAATTACTGTTCAGAATTTTTTAAAAAAATAATTAAGATTTTCAAAATTACTTATACATAAATAATGTACATCAAAAAAAAATAATTTTTGGAAAAAATAGAGCCGACTTTAAATTATAAATTGCACTAAAGAGTGAAAAATAAATTAATTCTTTAACATACCGATACGATTTTTAAATATAACTTTTGAAGCCTGCGCACAATTACCTAATTACCATTACGTCATGTGTTACTTTACATTGAAACTGTTATAAGCTCTGGGCCATTTATATTTGTAATTTATTCATGATTACAAAAGTAATCATGAATCAAAACCTATCATGATTTTGCACCGACTTCAAAAGTTATTTTTAAAAATCGTATCGATGTTGTTTAAAGAATTAAATTAGTTTTCACTTTTTAACGCAATTTATAATTTGCAGTCGGTTCTATTTTTTTCCGAAAGGGACTTTATTTTATTATTTTTGGCGTAAATCCATTTTTTACATAAATACTCTATTTTTAAATAATCCATATCAAAAGGCAAACCTTCTTTGAGTGAATGGCACTAAAAACTAGTCATTTGAATGATAAATTCCGTTTGAGCAACCACCCTCGATGGATTAAAAAAAAATCAAAATCTTGAAAATCGGCTCATCCTGTGAGATGTTATGGGTGGACAAACAAAAAACCGATATCCATACGGTATGAATATATAACCTCCTCCTTTGTAAAGTCGGTTAAAAAAATAGAATATAATAATTATCTGAATATTCGGCAATTTCTCCTAGGCCGAAGCCGAATATTAAAATTTCTAGAAAATCGTGGTAATAGAAAGTATTTTCTAAATTTTAAAAGTACTCACCAAGTAAAACACCAATTTCACGCAATAATCTATGATGTATGATTTAATTCTGTTTAAGAATCCGGAACTACCTAAAATTAATGTAGTTTCTGTATTGTTTTGAATGCAATAAAATTGGTAAGCATTAGCATTATTTTACTAATTTCTAAATTCAAATTAAAGGAATACTATTGTTTAGAATGTTTACCTTGCTCCAAATAATTTCATGAAGATATTTTAAAAGCTATAAAAGTATATTTTTATTTTATGGCTTTTTACGTACCTATTTTTACAAGATCTATTAAAATTTAATGCATTTAACTGGAATATATTTTTTTAATTTAAAAAGCCCAATAACTTATGCTATCTTAATATTCATGATATGTTCTAGGCTTTTCCCATTGCTATCTTACCCAATATTCACAATAAATCAGTTTACTCACACAAAGTCTGCCTTCCACTGTGCTACTAAACAAAATAAAAGTCTCACATTCTTCATCATAATTAACTATTGCCAGCATTTGTGAGCAAATGCTAAGTATAAAATACAATATTGTAACTGTATCAAACCTAAAAGCAATGTTTAAAAAAAGTAGTTTTTTATAAATTATTTTTATTTATTAAAATTATATACTAATGTGTTCTTTTACAATAACTATAATGCAATTTTAAATGCTTAAAATCTACCAATTTCTTTATTTTTGTACATTTCTACCGTAGCAGAACTATTCGGCCGAATAATGATCAGTATTCGGAAAGACCGAATATTCGGCTAAATCAAGAAACGTCTATTTGAGCAGGCCGAATACCGAATAGTGGCCGAATATTCGTTGCATCTTTAACACACACACACACACACACACACACACACACACACACATATATATATATATATATATATATATATATATGAAAATGCAGAGCTTTGAACTATCTTTCCCCCTTGATTTAAGATAACAATTCTCCATTTAATTCAGTTACACTCCCTGCAATAAAAAAACAAATACATAACGTTGCATTTTTGGTTTTAATAAGAACACACATAGCTTGAATCTTGATCATTTCTATTTTTCAAATACATCATGAACTTTATTTGTTGTCTGATTATATTTGTTGATAAGTCATTTGGGTGTCATAATTAATTCTATATTTGGAATTAATATTCAATTGTCTCATAAACGATGCATAACCACCACCTGTACATAAAATAAAATGTCTTGATATTTATTGCTAGATGTAGCATATGTATGCAATTGGCAATATTCTGGTTAATCAGTTTGCCCTTAGCAACCTTGTTTGCTTTTAAGATATTATGAGCAAAATGTTTGTAAATATTCCTGAATCGTAAGAAAAAAGCAACGATCTTTCATGCTCTTAATTTACTTAGAACACCTCTTTCCTTTTTCTTTAAGAAAGATGCATTTTTTATAATGCAAAATCTTAATTTTCAAAAGATACATCATTTCGTATACTAGATTTCAGCTCTTACAAAAAAGCATTAACAAAACAATGTAAACATGTTAAACAAAAGCAATTATATGTAATTTTTAAATCGTGAATGCAATTATTTTTTTCAAAAAATCAGGTCTAAAACATTCTCAGCCGAGTCTTTCCCTAGAATTTGTTTTGAACTGTAACATTCAGAAAAGCGAAAGCAAGAAAACGGCAATAGCATGCGTAAAAATTGTAAACAGTGCGCAAAGGATGATGGGTAAAACCGCTTTCCGAGACAAAACCTCTTTTCTCATGTGAACGGGGTTTTTCCCAAACGGGTTTTTTCCGAATTGGAGAGGGGATTTGCGGGTTACAAAAGTGCCATGTGAACGCGGCTAGTGCGTCCCCAGATATTGGTAACAACTCTTTCAGCGGCACCGCAATGAGTGTGGTACCATTGCTGCAATTTTTTTTGACGCTTAGTTTCCCCTAGATGGGGTACCTGAGCTTTCGTTGATGCAATCTGCACTTGGAATTTAATTTAGCCGAGAGTATCCAAGCCAAACAGATGCTCAAGGGATCTTTAACATGCCGCATAATCATACGACATGGACGCAGACGATTTTCTGCATCGTGAAAATCCACCGACTTGGGCCAGGTTTGAACCTGCGATCTTGGGCATACGAGACCTGCGCCATCCTGTCGACTCTTTCGGTAATATCCAAATGTGTACGCTTGTTTGTCCTTCCACTATTGGCTTTAATACACTGTGCCTTTATAATGTATTGCGCGATATCGTATTCAAATTCTACATTTCTTAACGTACATACCAGGTTTACCAAACGTCCCGGGTTTTCCGGGATAGCCCTTTTTTTTCAGAAATTGCTTTGGGTCCGCGGAAACTTCAATACGGAAAGGAGAAATTCCCGTATTCTTGCCAGGATATTGATTTTGCTGGATATCGGGTATCAGTAACCATTGTGTGACCGGCCCGTACCCATATATCCGTCTCTAATGTTTTAAACCAGTAAATTCTAAGCATTTTTTAATAAGTTTTTAATTTACGTAAGTTTTAATTTAAAAATCAAAATTCACATTTCGGAAAACCGCACCTTTCGTTTAGTGGTTTGCTGTTGAATTCCGGATATTTGAAAATCGGTCGGATACCGGATGTCCGACACTCGATATCCAGTATTCGGAAGACAACCCCCTCATCGGTGAGCCCCTCCTAAATTTGCATTTTTTAAATTTGGCAACCCTGATACAGGCTCTAAATAAATATGTCATCTTATAGTGCACTTCGATGTCAAATATTTTTTTATACACATTGTTTGCATTAAAAAATAAAACAGCTAAATGGGTAATGCATGATTTGCTTTTTCCCCATGTTTTTAATCGGAAAATATTTCATTATATAATCAAATTCCGAATTCTTTAACATGTTGACGATGAAGATTTTCTCATAATATGCTTTTTCATTGCAGTATAACTCGTTACAGATGGCTTTGACTGTACGAACTGTTATTAGACCGATATTTTTTGCTGACAACTCAAGCGCATAAAATCACGGAGCCAAAGCGTAAAAAACAATATGGCATAGCAAGAATTGCTTGAACATGATTTGGCGCACTTGTAAGATTTCCTCGAAGGCTTCAATTTCACCGAGAGCAGAAAGAAACGAGAGGCCATTTTTTTTAAGTAGCAAAACAAAAAAAAGTTTCATACCCCGACAAGTTATGAACGAACATCATTGGGTATAAATTTCTGTGACGAACCGTTTTAGAACGCAATGAAAGAGTGAATGATTTGTTTTGAGCCGCTGGTAATTCGAAATGGACCTTGTACTAATGGATTATTCATGTTCTAATCAAATTGGAAAAAAAAAAACGAACCTTTTAACGTTTATGAAAAGTGATTAGAGACTTTTCTTAGAAAATTATTACAGGTGAGCACACACCTTTATTTTTCTTAACTTTAATATTCAATTACGTTTAAATTTTAATATTCAATTTACATATAGCGAAATGAACCTTAATGAACACATTTTTTGACCCGCAAAAATTTTCCTTCATCAACCAATATTACTTCTTCAATCTATTTTGTATATTTCTTTTGTCAGACAGCAACAACGTCAATTGTTCGGCTCTAGTAGCTCGACTCCTGACCTTGAGAGTTAGCTTTTTCCATAGAGCTTATGAATGAACTAGCTGATCTCCCGCAGAACATCTGCGGGCTCAACAATAAAATAAATAAACAAATAAAAATGAGAAACTAAAAAAAAAAAAAACGCTTTCAAATTCGAAAAACTTAAGAAAAAATTGCTAAGATATAAACGTGCGGATTATCGCTCGATATAAACAACCTAAGGTGTTGCCACTAAAAAGAATTTTAAATTCAAAATTGAGTTATGAAGGGAAATTCTTCTTAAGAAATAGAAATAAACTTGTTAAGGTCAGAAAGGTACGATAATAAATACAAAAAAATATGTTACTTTTCTAAGCGAATCATTAAACAAATTTTTAAATATCGTTTTACCATAGTTTGTTTTTTGCATGATGTCAGTATCGTTTCGTTTCTCAAAATTTAATCGTAATTGGTCCACGTTAAGTGAAATATATATATGTATTCCTCTTATAAGCTCTATGGTTTTTTCTTTGGGAGTTCAGTTAAAAGAGAAAGTGTTATTGACACTGAATCGCCAGCGGTACTGCGCGGATAGCCCAACTCTACTCAGCATCAATGGTACTTTCTTCTTTCACTGAACTCCCTAATAAGAAATAAACACTCTCAGGATCAGGAGTCGAGTTACTAGAGCCAAGCAATTTACGATCCCGAGATTGAGATGCCGATAGGTTGGTGGTACGGTACGGTCACGGCTATATATAAAATTTGTAAATCGGTGCTTGTTCCTAGGTCCACAAATTTTATTTCCCTCTCCACGGCCACTTATATTTTAAACTAACGGTACCCACACGGACATGCCCGCGTTAGAAGGTGAAAAGACCAGTTGGTTCACAGCCATTATATTACATATACATTGGTATTTATACATATATATACGAGGCTTGTCTAAAAAGTATCCGACCTATGACCAGAAAAAATATTTCGAATACCTGACGGAGTTATGACCATAATCCCCTTCAAAGTAGGCCCCTTGTACTTGCACATAGTTAGCCCACCGATCTGTCCACTGCTGGAAACAGCTCTGGAAGTCTTCTTTTGGAATGGTGTTCAGCTCTGTCGTCGCGTTCCGCAATATCTCTTCTCTACTCTCAAAACGGGATCCTTTCAGTGGCGTCTTCAATTTTGGAAACAACCAATTATTTTAGCCTTTGCAATCTTACGGGTATGACCGAGAAACAAAAACACAGTCGTCGAAGCATCCCGATTCTCCAAGGCCGAAGAAAGCGCGGCAGGTGCGAAGCAAAATCAAGGTGATGCTGACTGTTTTCTTTGACGTCCGTGGAATTTTGCATCACGAATACGCCACGGAAGGACGAACAGTGACAAAGCAGTACTATCAAGATGCTCTACGGCAACTCCGTGAGGCAGTTCGGCGCAAAAGACCAGACATGTGGATGGCGAACAACTGGCACTTGCATCATGACAACGCCCCTGCACATTCATCCCAATTAATCGACGCTTTCTTAGCCAAACATAAAGTTACAACCATTCACCAACCTCCCTACTCTTCAGACCTGGCTCCTTGCGACTTCTGGTTGTTTCCAAAATTGAAGACGCCACTGAAAGGATCCCGTTTTGAGAGTAGAGAAGAGATAATGCGGAACGCGACGACGGAGCTGAACACCATTCCAAAAGAAGACTTCCAGAGGTGTTTCCAGCAGTGGAAGGATCGGCGGGCCTACCGTGTGCAAGTGCAAGGGGCCTACTTTGAAGGGGATTAGGGTCCCAACTCCGTCAGGCATTCGAAATATTTTTTCTGATTAAAGGTCCGATACTTTTTAGACAGGCTTCGTATATTATGTTATTTAATGAAGATCCATAACATTTCACAGAATTAAATATTAGCAGCCCAAGGCAATCAACCAGCGATCCTATCTTTTTCAGCAACTTTTACTTTTTTGTGACAAAAACATACACATAAAAAGAATAATAAAGAAACAATAAAAAAACGCTAAGTATAACTGTTTGTTTAGCCCAACTAAACAAACAGTTAGCAAAACTAAACTGTTTGTTTAGCTCAAGTACCCACACAAAGAGCACGATTAAAAGGCATTAAAATAGTTTCAATTCATGCATTTTAAGAACACTTTTTTTTATTTTTATCTATTATTTATTCACAGTGAGACAGAAAGTCGAGATTTTGTTGCTTGCTGAACTTAACAGCAGCATAGAGGAAAAAAACTTTCATCCGAGTTCTAATAATCAAGTGACATATATGCTAATCCATTGGTAATGAAATAAATAAAAATATACATAGCAATAATAATATGTAAAAATGTTTGTCAAAATAAGAAAATAAAATAAAGCTATCGATCACCCCTGAGCCGCAGGAAATGAATTTTAAACCGTTTAAAAGGAAAGAAGAATCAAAAACAAAAAAAAAGAAAGAAAAAGAGAAATTAAAAATCGGCTGCGCCTCAAAATGCTACAAGCATTGTGAATAGAATTTTGTTTAGCAAATATATATATAGACAAAATGACTACACTTCAAATACAATAAAAAGCAAGCGCTTTATCAACCATCTGAGAAGAATAAAACGAAAGATAACTACAGTGAAAAAAATGTTTGGCTCTTCAGCGAAAAATGCTTATAATTTCTTTTCTACTTAATTTAGAGGTTTCGAATTTTAGTACAAAGAGCGAAACTCTTTCAGCGACAGTTTTTCACTGGCTTTTCAATGGTACCAAGCTCGAATGATGCGATAATTTCCTTCCTGTAGAAAAGAACCATTGTACGCAATTGTCTGTTATAAATTGGAATAAAAAAAGAACAAATTCGAATTTCAGAAAAAACTCTTCGAGGTGCACACCCCCGTGCTCCAAAGTAATTTCGTGCCAAATTTCATGAACGGTCTTGGCCCTACGCCGGACACAGACCCACATACTTGCTGCTTTATTATTAGTAGAGATCATTTATGTTTAACCAACGCTTTTACATTTTCTAGAGTGAAAAGGGTCAAACGAGGCTGAAATTTTCTCGAACTTACATTTTATAATACTATTTATATGACTATCATTTTCCTTTTGTTTGCCATATGTGTAACAGCTTATTTTTCGTATTCTGATTTTTGAAGGAACCATTTTACTGAAAAGCCTTTCTATTGAAAATATCTAGACTAATAATATATTATTATTGGTGCTCTTTACATTAAACGACACAATATGTAAAAGTCGTGTGTTGAGAGCTTATTATGGGAACGCTATATTTTAAAAACAAGACGCATATTATTTTGAGTAGTAAGTTACTGTCACAAGAGGTATACGGAAGCCAAATAAGATGAGTAAAAAAACAGTTTTTTTCAGGATCAATGAAAAAGTTGAATTTTAGTGTTCGAACTTTGTCGCTGACTATTAATGTAATGTATAATGCGTGGCGGAAGAACTGAGTTCCTAAGTCTGTCGTGGCTCAGGGTCTAGTATCGTCATTATTAGGATTTGGATAGCGTCACGGTAAAATCTCAGGATTTTTCTTCTGATTGGGGAAATTCCTGATGTCGGATTGATAACTGCTAAATATGCTCAATACCGTAAAAAAATATAAATTGAAACAAAATAAATAAAAATAAGTAAATAAAAAATGCTTTTTTTCCTGAAGTTACTGGACAGTTACAATTCATTCAGGCGCATAGGAGAGACTAGCGACATGATGCCACATTACTTTTTTTTTTTTTTTTTTTTTTTCCAGCGTACAAGGAAAAGGAAAATGAATCAAAAAACATTCTTGAAACACTCTTTGGGTTTCTTCCAGATATGGCTATTAATTTGTTAATTTTTGGATTTTCTTTTAGAAACCAATAAACATTAATTGATGAAGTAGTTGATGTTTTTCATGCAAATTACTCATTTTCAAAATATTTCATTATTACCATACTATTGAAGAATTCAAAGGTTCCCCGGTAGAAGTTAACCTTAAAAAGGTTCCCCGCGTCAAAGAAATTAAGAATCGCTGAGTTAAATAATTATTTGTTCTTAGCCTGCATTATATACTTTAGGAAATCCCATAGAAGTATTGTAACCGTTCGTATTTTTCAATCTATGACGTAAAGTAGTTCGTAGAATTTTAAATTGATTAAACACTTCTAATAAATCGACCCTCTGAAGCTAGATGCATTGCTTGTTTCAGCTGTTCCGTCTTCCATTGTCTAGTATTTGTGAAGAATTCCTTATGGATGGAGTGGGTGTGTTCTCAAAAATTCAAATTTTATCACCAATCAGAGCATAAATGCACTGAATGAAACCCTGATCTAAATGCTAGGGTCCTGAATGATTTAATCGAATATAAAGAATACAGGTGTCTGCATTTCGGCAGTTTGGCATATGTTAACGTAATTTTAAGGTAATTAATTGTCTAAGTACCAATCGGACACATAAAAAAATGTATTAGAAACAAGTACAGTCAGACCTCGATATAAGGTCATCCGCATATAAGGTCACCCCGCATATAAGGTCACTTTTCCAAAGTCCCGGCTCACTGAATAGGAATTCTTTGTTACAGATTATCGGATATATGGTCAAGTTTTAAAAATCATTATCGCTTATAAGGTCATTTTTATCTGACCACTTTCAGATAATTTCAAGGCCACGCTAATTCAAATGTACGAATTTCTTCTGCGTTTATGATCTTTTATTATCGTCATGCAGGCGAGGGAAGCTCTTTTCTAACAAAAGCCTATTTAACTTCCTTACAAGGTAATTACCCCTCTCGAGTTCTAGGAAAAGGTTGCAGCCAACAAACACACCTGGAGAGTTTCCACTCCCCAGTTCACAAAGAATTTTCCCCCGCCTTCGCTGCCAGTAAGTCCTCGCCCCTGTCCACACTTCTAGGGTGGGGGGGAGCTTTCGCCATTCGGACGAGAACAAAGGACAAGTTTTCCCATCTTGTCACGTGACCATTTGCTGACCAGACCAGAGGAAAGAATTTCATTCGAACCTTTCTCACTCTTATCGTGTCATCATGTCGGCAAAGAGAAAGACGTTGACTCTATCAGAGAAAGAAAAAATTGCTGAAGATTTTGAAAATTCAAATTTATCGAAAGCACGTTTTGCCGAAGAACGTGGTATACCACGCATCACCTTAAACAATATTTTGTCTTCTCATCGCAATGGAAATGGGAAAAGAAAAAGGATGCGTTTTTCCCCTTATGGGAAAATTGAAGAAGCCGTTCTCCAATGGATAAAAATGGCTAGAGCACAAAATGTGCCAATATCATGTTCAGTACTGAAAGAAAAAGCTCTGCAAATAGTCACGGAATTGGGAGAAATTGATTTTATGGCGAGTAATGGATGGATTCAGAGATTTAAAGTAAGACATGATTTAACTTTCAAGACAGTGTGTGGTGAAGCTGGAGATGTTGACGAAACTGTTTGAAATGACTGGAAGAAATCTGTGTTAGAAGATGACATTTTGAAACGGTATAAGCCATGCGATGTATTCAACGTCGACGAATGTGGTCTTTTTTTCCGAGTCTTGCCTGACAAAACTCTCGCATTCAAAAATGAAAAATGTGTAGGTGGCAAAAAAACAGGGCCGGCCCAACCAAAAGCGGGGCCCGGGGCGAAATTATTTGCGGGGCCTATATATATATCTATGTTCGTGCGTTAAACTAAGTTGAAACATACCAATGGAATGGTAGTTAGCAGCCACAAATTTATTTTTAGTACAAATTTCGATTTCTGTTTTGTATAACCTATGGATTTCTGTTGAGTATTTTACATCTTAACATATTTGATTACAAGCATTCATGTTCCATAAGGAAATTCTATTATTACAGATTAGTGATGAATTATTAAAAAAAAAAAAACTTCATAAAGATGCCTTTACTGAAATTACTTTACTTTCTTGAATTATTTAAAGCAAATTCATATACAACCTTATCACAATTTAGCTTCTTTACAAATTCTGATTCAATCGCTAAGATTGCCAACGATGTCAACTTTCCTTGGCCCACCAGTACCGGATCTTGGAGTTTTCTGAGGCTGGGCAAAACTTAAACATGCCACCCCCCCCCCCCTCCATCCAATTATTGTTAATATGTCATTTAACTTTTAAACGCTGGCCTTTTTTATTTATTTTTTAGGATTTTTTCACTTGCGGCTACTGATAAACAGACAGAACTTTCGTTAATGTTCCCACAGCATGGCTCTTTCAGCTCGACATTTGGGGAGGGGGGGGGGTCGATCCATATGAAGAGCTCTCCTTAACAAGAGTTATGTAATTCTGATAGTTAAAGGGGGTCCGGGGGTAAAACTTTGAAAACTATGTGCAAACTGCTGCATTTTGAGGCCTTAGGATAAGCTTTTGGGACTTCAAAAACTGTAGGAAAAAAAACGAAAACTTTTTAAATTTAAACGGTTTTACTCATAAAAATAATCATACAAATGCAGAGAAAGATTGACTTTTTTACTTTTTAATCCAGGGCTGGACCCCTCCCCCCTTCTCCTTCTAACTAACACCCATACCGAAGAGTCAAGTGTTTGCCTTCTCAAACAACACTTCACAAGCTCCTACCTCTTCCCAAAAGAATGCTTTGAGAGTTTGTAAAAAGAAAACTCTCGGGTATTATTTGATCATAGCATAATTTATACGTATTTCACTATTATAAGGGGAAGAGACCTTGCCTTTTTAAAATTTAAAATTTTAAAATTACAAAATTTGCCGCTTCATAACCTCCTCCCCCTCCAATACGGTTTATACAAATCAATAAGTCTATTAATCGGTTTTAATCTTTAGCAAAATAGATGATCAATGATAAAATCGGAGTGCCGAACTAGGATTTTAATTCCCTTCCAAAAGTTAAATTTTCTTTATCAAATATTTTTTCTGTTCCTTTCTTCTACTGTGGCCCACAGTATATCGTAAATATTTTTTTATTAATTTTAACTTTGAAAAAGATCTCACAGCTGTTGCTACTTACATTGGCTGTGTTAAAATTACTCTAATTGCAGAGAAAAAAAAATCGATAAAGTTGTGACAAATTATTTTTATATAAGAACTGGGCTGGTTTCCAATATTGAATAGTTGACTGGCAAAACTCGACGGCAAATTATGAGTTCGTCAAGAAAGTTCACTCTCAATGTCATCTTTTAAAGGCTGATCTGCAATATGACAACAATTTTTAAGCTCTATCTTTGATAAATTCTTAATATTATTTAAACTAAATAGAAAGTTTTTTCAATGTTTCTTCCTTGGCATAGAAATTTTTTAATCTCTTCTCGAAAGATGTCATAGCATTATCCATTAATACTACGAAAAACTTAATTCGAAAATTATCTTCAGAAGACAAAGATTCGTCCTCAATTCTTTCATACAGAAATTGTCTTGGTTTTCGAGCTACACGCCGATTTTCGAATTCATCAAAGCATACATTTTGTAGTGGAATATGAGGAAATCAGAAAGTGCACTTTAAACGACTTGTATTTTTTAAATGGAAAGACGTATTTTGAGGTACTCGTACAGACGCCTTGTAACCTTCTTAAACTTACATAGGTTTTTTTGCTGTTTAATTTTCATTTTTTATGTTTACTTAATTTTATTATTTTTATTGTTTCACCCCGAAAAATTTAAGCAGCGGGGCCTTAAGCACGGGGGCCTCCTATTGGGAGCAATCGGTCCACTCGGCTTAAGATTGGCCTTATAACACACCGACTGGAAATCAAATTTCTATTCCTGTTTTAAAAACATTCACTTACTACCAATAGAATCTAGACACATTCCAAAAATTTATTGATCTATAAGATCTGATCTATTATCTAACCATGTAGAAGAACTTGAAAATCTGAAATTTTAATAATAAAAATTCTCCTCTTCTCTCTTTTTTATTAAGATTTTGAGGTTTTGCGCGGGGCCTAGAAGAAGCGCGGGGCCCGGGGCGGCCGCCCCGCTAGCCCCGCCCTCTGTCCGGCCCTGCAAAAAAAGTAAAGAAAGACTTACAGTATTTTTAGGGGCCAATATGGATGGCTCTGAAAAATTGAGACCTCTTGTTATTGGTAAATTCCAAAAGCCACGTTGCTTTAAAAACGTTAAATCTTTACCCGTGGATTACGACGCTAACAAAAAAGCGTGGATGACCGTCACCATTTTGGAGAAAACAATACGACGTTTAGATAGGCAGTTTGTGAAGAAGAAACGAAAAGTGGTTTTCATAGCAGACAATTGCACAGCTCATACCAACATCCCACAGTTAGCCTCAATTGAGCTTGTTTTCTTGCTTCCTAATGTGACCAGCGTTCTCCAACCATTGGATCAAGGAGTTATTCAAAACCTAAAAGTGAACTATCGTAAGCTTATCTTGAAGGACCTTATCGCTGTCATCGACCAAAAAAAGAAGTTTCACTTTACTGTCTTGGATGCCATTTTTTATGTGTACAAAAGTTGGAAAATGGTATCCACCACATGCATAGCAAATTGTTTTCGTCATGCTGGTTTTGTGGATTCTCTGAGTATCGTGGATGACGAAACCGAAGAAGAAGACGATATTCCTCTATCTGTTCTGATGGAAGATCTGAGAAATCGTGGCCATGCCATTCAAGGGGAAGAAGAATATGGTTTGATTGATGAGTAAATTGCCACCACTTCTGAAGCTACAACTTCTGAAATTGTTTCACAAGTTTCACAAGTTGTGGACAGTGAGGACAATGACAGTGATTCTGAGACTGTAGCTGTAACCCAAGCGGAAGCCTTCAATGCAATAAATGTCATACGCCATTTTTTTACAAACCATGAGGGAGTTGACGAACATTTTGAGAAGTTACAAAATCTAGAAAACATTGTTCGAAAAATGAAACCAAAAACGAGACAGATCTGCATGAATGATTATTTTAAATAAGGTAAGATGTTATGTATGTATGTACACTTTGAGTAAATTTATAAACAGCTTTATTTTAAATTAAATTTTAAAAATATACATATAACTTTCTTTAATTCTTTACTGTTAAAATTTATTGACTTAAATATTTACCAAATAACTGATGTTTTCGTTTGCATTACCATTTTTAAAAAATCATAATGTGTATTTACGTGCTTAGTTATGAACTGCTAATGAATCGGTTAAAAGGTCACTTTTGCGATGTCCCTTAAGGTGACCTTATATCGAGATCTGACTGTAATCGTCTTTGAGAAGTGCACTAGCATTTTACACGTTGGTCTTTGGAACTCTTGATATCCTGCAAGCAGTAAATTCCTATTACTTTCTTTTTCAGATTTCAAGAGGGAAATGAAATCAGCAACAATCCATAGCGCAAGAATACGTAGAAAATTCTTTTTTCCAAAGTGTGAAGGATCAATTTGTACCAATTTAGTCATTCTTGTCTCACTCAAGCTGCTGAAGTTTCTGGTAATCGTCTGCTTTATGCACATTTCCTTTTTAAACAGTATCTAAGTGGTACATATGTATTCAGAAATTCAAGCATAAAACAAGCTGCACCAACTTTCTTTTTCTAAAACGTGAATATAAACAATAAATGGCTCTTCGGAATCTTAAATTCATGCTTTGTTACGAGTCAGCCATATGAACGGAGCTGCATTAAAAGTTTGAAACTCTCTCACAGAATTATTATTGAGCAAATAAATAAAAATAGAGTGAACCACGTACGCAAATGCAATGCAACTCAGAGTGTCTCATGAATTTTTAAATTCAAAATAGCTTTTATTGAAAAAAAGATATATTTAAGGGTTAAATATTGAATGTAGAAAGGCCATTTGTTACTATGACAAATGTTAAACGAGTATTAGAAACATTAGAAATAAAATGTGAAATTTTAAAAACTTAACTTTTTCAACGTTATTTAAACATGAATAGATTTAATAGAATTATTTTTATATAAAACTGTAATAAATGCAATAAATGCAGATATTGTGAGCATACTGATTCCCATTTTTCAAATTGAATAAATGCAATTTCAAATGAATGACGAAACTTTTTTTAAGCAAAATTAAAATTTTTATACAGATTGCAGACCTGCAGGCAGAAACTTTGAATGTTTTGGATATGTAGATTAAATTTTTAGTAATGCAAATTTTATGTGCATGCTTTGTGAGAAACACAATTTTCTCCAACTGAAGTTTAAATTCATTATTTGTGGAAACTGTGAAGGAATTATTTTTAAAATAATGGATCAACAGAATGAGAAAATAAGAAAAATTCGATCAGACATTCGAAATCACACTTCCGTACCACCACAATCAATCATGAAACGATATTCAAAAGTAACACCTAATGCTTTGTGCATTATACCTCGAAAAGCGATTGCTTGGATCATGTTGGCCATGGCAGTTCTGACAATCTTTTCATTTATATCGATAGAAATACGAAGATTAACGTCAATAAATAGCCTGTTCAACCGAAGAGTATTTCAGGACCACATGCTGATGCATTACTTAGAGGCCTTCAAAAATAACACCACGGTAAAACCAAAAGAAGTGGCTAATTTCACTCATTCTGCAGAAGATTTTGCAGTGGCAACTAAGCTACCGATTTGGCACATTGAAGATCTTTTCCGGGACCAACCTCACTGCTCAAATAAACCCTTTCTGTTGGTACTGGTGGCATCATCACCAGAAAACTTCGAACGTAGAAAGGCAATCAGAAAAACTTGGGCTGATTCCGAAAGTCAAAAGCACTGGATCGTGCGTTTACATACTAAGACGGTGTTCCTCATAGGTCAATCCACAACGAAGTTCTTGAACGTTCTAACACAGAATGAAAATGAACAATTTGGAGATGTGTTATTAGGTAAGTTACAGCAGCAACCCCCCAAAATGTTTTATTATTATTATTGGGGCCATATGGTTGGCTGAATGTAAGAAACAGTGTAGTTTTTATTTTGGTGGTGAAAAAAGAAAAACAGGCCAAAATTTCTATAAGCAGACAAGGTGGAACTCGCTTATGGGTAAAAACGTTTTTCAAAAATTCCAGTTTTTGTTTTTTTGTTAATAAATATTACGCAGATTATTTTTATTCATATTTTTTTTTCTAAAATATGATGCAGATAATCATCTGCGCCTGTGTCGTATGATTATGTAACGTGTAAAAGATCCCTTAAGTAGACATTTGGCTTGGATACTGTGGGGTAAATTAAATCCCTAGCGCAATTTCGCATCAACAAAGTCCAGGTGTCACTTCAGGTGAAGAAACAGTACGTCAAAATTCTCATGCGGACATTGTTCCACACTCAGGGTGATTTCACACCAAAGACGACAAAGACAACATTCCATGCAGTCTTTTCTCACCTACGCAGACGCATATTTTAGCCTTAAGAGCAAGAATCTGAGAGAGTGTTACACATTTGATTTATGCCATCTCAGATTCCCCCCCCCCCCAAAAAAAAAAAAAAATTACCAGCTGTTATTTGTCTTATTAAAAGCATTTAAAGTCCAGCATTTTTTGTTCTAAAGTTGAGTTGTTCAGCTTTTATGGACCCCCAAAGGTCAATGTGCGGCGGCAAAAACGGAGCGGATTTTGAAGACATGTAAATTTTTAGAACCCATTAACTCTTTGCGAAAACAACCTGCCACCAAATTGTTTGTAGATATGGAACATAAAAGGGTCAAGTTATATATAAAGGATGATAAGATTGTAGCAAGTCGTTGCTGCAAGGTCACTGAAGTTCATAAAAATAGACCTTTTCACAATTTTTAGCAGAGGTGAACAATGTTTACGAAATGTTTTTAAAAATTAAAGAATTTTTTGAACATTGTTTACCTTTGCTGTCCTGGTGGTTTTTTTCTCTCTCTCTCGAAAAAAAAAGCAACTAGTTTGGTGCATAAAGATATTTTAATATATTGTGAGATATCTCCGACAGATTACATATATTTGATGTAATTATGGTATATTTAACGAATGAAATTGCTGGCATTTAATACAACTTGTATATTTTGGGCAGGGTTAACCGGATGGAAGAAATAGGTTCCTTCCAAGTGGAAGAAACTCATTTATTCAAAATTTATTATTTAAGTTTGCAGTTTTAAATCATAAAATAAACATATTTCTCAAGAAAAACTTAAGTACATATAGTTAGACGTATATAAATAAAAATTCTTCTGTTTAGCCAAGTCTGAAGACTCATTAAAAACATAAGTTGTGTCAAATAATGTGAATAATGAAATCTAAAATATTCTTTATTTATTCATAATTAGATATATATCCCAAAATATAATATATATGTTTAGCACGTTTCTTCCAAAATGGAAATAAACATGAAAAGAACCTCCCTGAAGAAAAAAAATTAAGGAAACATGTGTTGGCTAAATTTTAAATGGATTAATATCAGAGTGATAACAACTAATACATTCATCAGTATTTTTACATTGGGGCCGTGGTAGCCTAGTGGTTAGGATGTCGGACTTCTAATCGGAAAGTCGGGTGCTCGATACCCGACCCGCTGAAGATCCACCATGTACACTTTGGGGATACGTGCATGTAAAATCCGTGGACCCCACTACCTTGCGCCCGGTTGAGGGTGCTAACAGGGAAGGAAGTTGGAGGAGAAAAGTATTTTTACATTGCAATCTCTTTTGTACAAAATGAAGCACGTAGTTCCTTGTATGATTCCTGAATGTCTTTTAGGCATGGGACTGTAAAAGAATCAGTTCCAGACAATTGTAAAGGACCAAAAAAGATGGTGCTTCTATGTACATTTTCAATGACATCACTATATTGGCCATTTACGTTCTTCAACTCCTCTCTTGTGAGAAATTTCATATCCCCGAAGTTCCCCCCCCCCCCTTCTAGAAATTTTCCAATATCAAAGGATTTTTCATTCATGACTGCAAGAAATGAAGGAGGATGAAATTCAGTTTCAGTTCTGGCAAGACTGATTTTCACCATTTTTTTCTGAATCAAAGTTTTTAGCCTTTCCTTTCAATCTTGTAAAATGGTATGTTACTGGCTTTAAATATTCTTCTGGATTAAATTTTCCTCCCAAGCTACAGTAAGACATCTTATCACTTTTGCAACATTACGTGCCGTCAGTTTATTACCTGTTTTATTTCCCTTATACACTTTTGGAGGAACTCTTTTTGATTTTGATTTAGACAAGTGACTTTTCTTTTTGGTTTTAGTGCCCACTCATTCTGTGATAAAAGACTTGAAAAAATGGCACTACACAATAACACCTTCTGGGAAGTTGATATATTTTGTTATAGCTGCATTCCTTTTGCACACATATTCTTAGACTAGAGATTAATTTAGGAATTTCGTATTCTCTTACTACATGCAATGACAATTCGACAACAGTTTCAGATGTAGAAGTACAGCTATCTTCAGGGCAAAACATATTTACAAACTTTCGGTTAATAAAAGATGTAGTTTTCAGATTCTAACTTCAGTGTCTGATATGCAGTGATAGCAATACAAATAAGTCGAGAAACAAGGAGGATTTGTTTCAGTTATATTTTACTGAAAGTAATATGATTGTAATTTAACAATTCTCAACGGTGTTTTTAAATATACTTTATAAAAAAAGGAAGACTCATGTATTTTTAATCACTCATTTATTATAGAATGGTTAAAAAAAAAGCAATAAAGGCATGTTGTTTCGAACAGCGAACTGCCTCGGCGGCAAAAGTAGCCCAAGGGAAAAAAACATTAAATTTTTTTTAGTAGCAACTTGAAACAGTGGATTTTACTTTTTTTGTATAGACCAATAATAGAGTAAAATTATGGCAAAAAAAAAAAAAACATTTCAATATATGTATGCCGCAAGAAGTTATGTCAGTTTGAAATTTGGCAAGAGACATATTTAAATTTCGGCCTTATGTAATTAAAAGCGTATTCAACTTGCCTCAATGATAGATACATTTTTTAAAAATGCTAATGCATACCATTCAACTGACAACCCTTTTGCCACGGCAACTAGAAGACGCAAGCTGCTGTTAGGCCCTAAAAATGCTAAAAATGCCAATTTTTATCACCTCCAGTGACCTTGCGGCAACGATTTGCCAAAATCTTTTCATCCATTATATATAGCTTGACCTGATCCTTTTATGTTCCACATCTAAAAACAATTTGGTGGCAGGTTGTCTGCGCAAAGAGTTGTGGCTCCTAAAATTTTCCATGTCTTTCTTTCTTTCTGAGCTTTAGCTCTATATATTGTTAAGCCTTGCGATCGAAGCGCCTTGCCTTTTTCCATGTCTTCAAAATCCGCTCCGTTTTTGCCGCCGTACATAAGAGCTGAACAATTCAACTTTAGAACAAAAAATGCTGGATACGATCTATTAATCAGACAAATAACAGTTGGAAATTTCTTATGAAAATCTGAGATGGCATGAATCACCTCATAATCCTAGATGTGACTTTCTCAGATTCTGGCTCTTAAATAAGGTGCTCTACGCTTGCGCAGATCAGAAAAGACAGAAATACTGTGTTCGTTGCCTTTAGCATGAAAGCAACCCGCATCGTATGTGCCGCTGAAAGAGAGGGTACCAATCGCTCGGGAATACACTAGGTCTGCAATTGGGGGGAAAATGGTAATTAATCAATATTGTAATGCTCATCCTATTGGGTGGTTCGGAAAATTATTGTCGATTCTGAAGAAAAGTTGAAACGCAGGAGATCTCAATTTTAGTAAACATTTATTAAATTACATAGGTACCGTTCTGAGCTTGATCTACACTGATGGAAAAAAAAAAAATCCCAACACCAAGAAGGAGTTGTGCTAGCGAAACGAAATTTGGCAGGCGTGTTTATACATCTGAAAGATGACGTCGATTCAAATTTTGCGCTCGGCGCATCAGTGTGACGCTAGTAGCGACACACGGAAGATGCAAATCAGGTTTGCTTTAAATACGCGCTGTAACGTTCCTGAGCGTTGTTTAGCGTCGAGATTTGATGTAGTGAGTTGATGTTAGTCCACAATGCCTTTAAGAAGACGACGAAGCCATTATCAGCAGCTCACTGAGTTTGAACGAGGTAGTGTAATAGGCCTACGAGAAGGTGGGTTCTCTTTCCGCGAGATTGCATAAAGGCTTGGCAGGAATGCATCCACTGTGCATGAATGTTGGCAGCAGTGGTCAAGGGAAGGCACTGCCTCAAGAAGACCGGGTTCCGGGCGGCCACGTGGCACTACTGAGAGGGAAGACCGCCGTGTTCGGCGTATGGGCGTAGCGAGTCGTACTGCGTCTGCAGCAGAAATTCGAGCAGCAGTTGGCACCAGTGACACAACGAACTGTTACCAATCGGTTACTTCAAGGACAGCTCCGAGCCAGACGTCCTGTATCGTGCATTCCACTAACGCCAAACCACTTCCGTTTGCGACGTCAGTGGTGTCATTCTAGAGCTCATTGGAGGACGGAGTGGAGATCTGTTGTGTTTTCTGATGAAAGCCGGTTCTGCCTTGGTGCCAGTGATGGCCGTGTGTTGGTTAGGAGGAGGCCAGGTGAGCGGTTGCAGCCATCCTGTCTGCGGCCTAGACACACTGGACCTACACCTGGAGTTATGATCTAAGGAGCCATTTCTTATGGCAGCGGAAGCTCTCGTGGTTATCCCACGCACCACCCCACCCCAACCACGTAACCCAACGTGCTCTACAGGGTGTCGACATGTTGCCTTGGCCTACCAGATCACCAGATCTGTCTCCAATTGAGCACGTATGGGACATCATTGGACGACAGCTCCAGCGTCATCCACTACCAGCATTAACCGTCCCTGTATTGATCGACCAAGCGCAACAGGCATGGAACTCCATCGCACAAACGGACATCCAGCACCTGTATGATTCAATGCATGCACGTTTGTATGCTTGCATTCAAAATTCTGGCGGTTACGCCGGTTATTAATGTACCTGTATTTCACTTCTGCAATGGCTCTTCTCGGGCTTAAATTAACCTGTGATCTTGAAATTGTAATCAATTACGTACGTTACCTATATAAATGTATTGCTGAAATTCCATTACTCTACAATAATTATTTCTTGGTGTTGGGATTTTTTTTTCCATCAGTGTATAACCCCTCTCTCCATCTTTCAGGCTACTTGAAAATTTCATCTTTCCAGAATCTTTCGTGTTTTTCAGTGAAAAACTTTGCTACGTAATTTTTTATCTCGACCACAAAGACTTGAATGCTTTTCCGATCAGGGAATATTATTAGGATCAAAATAGGTAGAAATCAGAGAGCAGGAGGTCAGTTCTATACTGAAAAATACTGAGTTACTGTCATTTGTCTCAGCCACTCTATATCTCGGCTCATTAGTCAGGACAGGTCACATAAGAAAAATTATGCTGTCTGCCAGTGTTCAGCGATTGCTACTCCCTCTCACATCATCCATTGCATCGGAGTCTCTGAGAGGCAATTGTTGAATGAGGGGGAAGTGGTTTTCGACTTAATCGTGCGACATGATCTCTTGGACTTGGTCCAGTCAATCTAGGTCAAGGGGGATGAGCAACAACACAACTGTCATCATTTAAATTTTTCAACTGCTGAAGCATTCTTTATTCCTTTCGAGCCTTAGCATTTCTATAAGAATAAGAATTGGTTCTTTGGAAAATGGACTGCATTGATAGGTGGCCGGGAAGTCGGGTTTCACTGAAGTAATTTTAAACATAAATAAATATTTTGAAATTTTCTCGTACAGGTTCATATGTGGACACTTATCGAAACTTGACAGCAAAAGTTATGCATGGATTCACATGGGCTTTCAAACAGTGCAAGCCGAGTTTTCTCCTAAAGACAGACGATGACTGTTTTGTCAACTTACTTCTTTTGACAGAATTCCTTCAGAAGTTCAATCCCATCCGAACAAATCTGTATGCAGGGCGTATCAGATGGTCAGCTCCAGTCATAAGGGACCCTACCAGCCGGTGGTATGTATCAGATAAAGAATATAGAGGATCTAGATACACACCTTACGTTAGTGGTGCAGGGTATGTCATGAGCTTGGATGTACTTCACAAACTGGTGCAGTTGTCTGCAAAGATGGATGCATTCCCGAACGAGGATGCCTATGTGGGATATGTCTTAAATGTTGCCAGGGTAAGGCCAACATATAGTGCAAGATTTGTAACACACAATGGACCTTGGCAAGTGTGCAATTTTTTGTATTTGTTCGTAGTACATCATGTGAAACCATCACGTCAAAAAGAATTCCAGGATATGGTAGATTTAGCAAAGCAGAAGTGTCCAGAAAATGATGTTGCAAGAGACTGGGTTTGAGAACGTGTGACTATGTTTCCCACAAAGATAACTAATTGTTTTGAAAATAATAAAATCTAATGATATACTTCCTTAAATGAATCTTTCAAATTGTATCGTAATAAATCTTATTTTGAGCAAGCTAACAAAGCATGTATAGGTTGTTAAAGTATGCCAAATTTCATCTTGATAGCTCAAGCCAGGAGGTGGCAATCTTTTCCTGAAAGTGTGTCAAAATCAACCAAAACGTGCATATGCAAAAGATGCTTTGGATATACTTTCATTATCTATATTTTAGTAATCAGTGGAGCCATTCCATTTCAGATCAGGCAGAGGGTGTCACATGACCCTCACCGATTTTTTTGAAAAAATTACAGTAGTTACAGCTAATGGACATATAAAATATCCCAAAAGGATTTTGCAAAAAAAAAATTTATTTCTCTAGTTACAGACGTTTAAAATTTGTGACACAGTTGGCCGTTTTCAGAAAATCAGCAAAACACTCACTTTTAAAATGGCCAATGTTTCAAAAGTTTCTAACCGATTCGAATGATTTTTTTTCTATATTATTTAGACACTAATTTTAAAAATTTAGTTGGCTTCATTGATAAAGAAAAAAAAGTGTTTCTGAAATGAAAAAATAGTGTTTGCTCCGAATTCATGATTTTTTTTTCTTATGAACGAAATTTATTTATGACAAAACAGAGGTGGCGCTCTAAAGTGCTGTTATGGAAGTTTTGTATCAAATTTTATTGTAAGCCTGAGATGCATATCCTCTCAGAATTTAAATTTTGAAATTTGAAAATGTTCAAAAATCACGATTTTTGAAGTGTGATTACTCAAAAAAGCCCTTTTTTAAAAATCTGAAAATCCGCTCATTTGTTGCCCTTAAAGAGCTTAATGAGCTGCTATCAATTATATTGTGTATTTTTGCCCCATATATTTTATATGATTTTTCAAAAATGGACTTTAGTGCGTTTTTCAAAAAAGCCAGAAATTCAAACTTGTTCTTATTTAATCACTTTAATATAATATTTAATCAATATTTATTAAGAAATATACTGTATTGTTACGCAATTACTACAGATAAATTGTACTTAACCTTCTTGGAACTTAAATAACTCCTAGCACAAAGCGTAGCTACTGTTATTTAATGCATGTTATTGTGTTCAATCCAATTACTAGTTTTAAACTCGCACGTTTTACATCAAATATGTTACAGCACTGATATACATAGTTTTAAACGCATATGAAATTATGTACTTAAAGCAAAATAAGTAGAATCAAGTTCTTAAATCATCTTCTACTCGTTATTACCAAAAAAATGCAAAGACTAGGAGGGTTCAGATGGTGTTATATTTCTTGTGGTATTATATTCTGGCTATTGAAATATTTGTTCTATATTATCTGTGTACAAATTATTCGATAGTGTCCCTAAACCATTGGTGATATATTCTTAACTTGCCCCATTCAATAATTCTCATTCACATTTTCAATAAATTTTCCTATTTAGAAATCATGCATTGAGTTAGTGTTTGTTTAAGAGGCTGTTAGTTTTCTAACTGTTTTCCACTTCTTGTTTGCTCGTGCGTCCCATGTAAGCATTACTATTTTAGGGATTTTTACTATTCAGCAGTATTGTAGGATAGCCAATAATGTTTTGATTGTATTCCTACAATAAATTTTACATTTGCTGTTGCTTGGTATTTGATATAAAGCGTGTGAGTTTGAAACTAGTAATTGGATTGAACAGAATAACATGCATTAAATCACAGTAGCTACGCTTTGTGCTAGGAGCTATTTAAGTTCTAAGAAGGTTAAGTACAATTTATCTGTAGTAATTGTGTAACAATACAGCATATTTCTTAATAAATATTGATTAAATATTATAATAAAGTGATTAAATAAGAATGAGTTTGAATTTATGGCTTTTTTGAGAAACGCACAAAAAGCCATTTTTGAAAAATCATATAAAATATATGGGGCAAAAATACACAATATAATTGATAGCAGCTCATTAAGCACTTTAAGGGCAACAAATGAGCAGATTTTCAGATTTTTAAAAAATGGCTTTTTTGAGTAATCACACTTCAAAAATCGTAATTTTTGAACATTTTCAAATTTCAAAATTTAAATTCTGAGAGGATATGCATCTCATTCTTACAATAAAATTTGATACAAAACTTCCATAACAGCACTTTAGATCTCCACCTCTGTTTTGCCAAAAACTAATTTCTTTCATAAGAAAAAAAATCATGAATTCGGAACAAACACTATTTTTTCACTTCAGAAACACTTTTTTTTTCTTTATCAATGAAGCCAACTAAATTTTTAAAATTAGTGTCTAAATAAAATACCATCCTTTTATTATTTATAGAAAAAAAATCATTCGAATCGGTGAAAAACTTTTGAAACAGTGGCCATTTTAAAAGTGCGTGTTTTGCTGATTTTCTGAAAACGGCCAACTTTGTCCCAAATTTTAAACGTCTGTAATTAGAGAAAAATTTTTTTTTTTTGAAAAATCCTTTTGGGATATTTTATATGTCCCTCAGTTGTAACTACTGTAATTTTTTCAAAAAAATCAGTGAGGGTCATGTGACAAGTTTCAGACCTGCCTGCCTGATTTGAAATGGAATGACTCAGTGGTGTTTTCATCTATCCAAACTTATCGATTTCTTTTTGGAATTATGCTATGATTTGTATTTTTTATAATAAAAATAAATATTTGTTACTACAAATTGGTAATCAAACAAAGATGTTATAAAAAAGAAACTGACTGGGGTTTTAAGGGGGGGGGGGGGGTGAGACCAAATTACTGGCCCAGGTCACACCCATGCTAGTAACGCTACTGATATATATAAATTCTCTGTTTTGGGAACTCGAATCAGGTCCCTTGAAGTTATGAAATGGATCTCGTATCAACAGATCATATATTGCCAAGGCCTGGCTTAAGGTTTTCAGTTGTTGCATGGGTTTATACGTTTGAAATTTTTTAAAAAGAGGTAAGCATTTGTAAAATTTCCGAAAACATATAATCTTTTTGAAATTTGCATTTATTTGCGTTTAGCCAATTTTAGGCTCGATCGAAAGAGGGCCTTTCATTATTTTATTTAGTTTAAACCAAAAATTAAAAAAAAAAATCTGATTTCACCACATTATATTATTCTTTGTACACCTAATTAATAATATAGACTTTTTAACATCTAAAACCCAACTGGTTTTACTGGTGGGTTGAAAAAATAATTAGGACATAGTTCGTAAAAAAACTTAGGACATTTTTAGGACACTAAATGACAAACTTTCAATTTGATATCAGTCAAGTTGGTATCCGATAGATCCCTTGTCTGATGGATCTGTACCAGATCTTCGGGTCTGATGTCTGAAACCTATAAATCAATCTTATACATATGTTAAACATCCCACACATAGAAAAAAGACATTTCTACTAAAAAATAAAAGAAGAGAGAAGGGGAGTGATGCGACCACTGCAACATCTACTAAGATATACTCAACGATCGAAAAGTGATAAGATCCACCGCGAAATTTTTTTTAATTCACATTTCAAAACATTAAGCTAAATTAAATAAAAAATTGAGCGATTAGAAATAATTTTCTCTTAATAAAACATTAAGAGAAATGAAATGTAATGCATAAAACCGACTACAAAGTGAGAGTTGGTAAAACTGCATAAGCTTAATCTTATACAATTTCTTTTTAAAGAATACTTTTCAATATCAAAATATCTGTTTTGGCAGAGAAATTACGAATTTTAGCTTTATTGTATTTGGATAGATAAGTTGTTGATACCTACTGCCACACTTATGTGCATATTTTTTTCTAACCTGTATTTGTTAAAAATCTGATTTTGCTTAAAAAAAGTATATTGTTCAAATTGAAGCAATTACAGTCGTTCAGGATAACTTTGAGCTATGGGGGGGGGGGGGGGGTAACTTTGCACCACTTCATATTTTTTAGTATATTTGCCTTCAAATGAAACTATAGAACACGCCCAGTGCTCCTCTCCTGGCAAGGTTATAAAATCACAATCCTTCTCTTTATTTTAGTTAACAATTTGGTAACACTGTACACAGATAATTGTCTAATTCATTAGTTCTAAAGTTACAGCTTGAACACTATTTTGAAATGCTGAACTTATTTCCTTAAAGATAGTTAACATTATACTAATTTACCATGCATTTTATCTTCTAAATATACTGAATTTTTTTTAGTATCTGTGATTATTTATTTAGTAAAAATGCCAAAAATTAAGACCATTGCAATGTCATTCCATTTTCAGGGTAACTTTGAGTCGCCTTAGATTTGTTGTTTACTGATTACAGATACATTCTACACAAATTAAAATTTTATTTCATTTTTTGTGCATGTAACTGAAGTTTGCATATAACCCATTAAAATATATATAATAATATATGTTTTATCTAGTTTTGTTATAAAAGCATATAATTAAATTGTAAAGACGCATATGCATAATCAGATATTCTATAAAATTTAAATAATAAGGATCTATGATACTCAAGTGTACACTGAGAACATTTGAAAAGTTGTTGTTAGTATGTAGTTTTATAATATGAATAAAGAATTTAGTGATATTTGAATTAGATGTATAGAATATAATAGAGCTCTTTCCAAAGTGCATATCATTAATTTTGTTTTCTTATAACTTTTGCTTACAAATTACGTACAATCATTAAATTGCTAATTAATGTGTATATAAATAAAAATTTTCAAGTGATTTTTTTAAAAATTTGAGATTTGATTACACGGGTATTAATATTTTCAAGATATCATTTGTTAGTTTTGTTGACCATCAATGATGATTTGTGGTAGGAAAAAGAAGATGTGTTAACAAAATTGTCCCCAAAAGATGTTACTCTACTAGTAATAGAGAGGTTTTTACGATTCCCAACTCTCTGTTAAATGCAAAAGTACTTGGCTAAAAATGTTCGACTTTAATGTGATTATTTTAAATGGTTCTTTTAATTAATATACTTGTGCCGGGTCTGACAAATCCCAGGCGCCAGGTCGCCCGGGTGACTAAAAATAATGTTTTTCAGGTGGTGACTAGTTTCCAAAATGAAAATATTATAGCTGGCTCCTAAAAATTTTCCCTGGCTCCTAAGATTTTCGCATTTTTGTCGGACTCTGTACTTGTGTAAAAATAAGTGCATTATTTACTTGACTACTAACTGAAAATTGTTTTCTGCAACTTTTTTTTTTTCAAAAATAAAAAATAAATAAGGCTTTTTGTCCTAAATGTTTTAAAATTTTAGTTTTCTAGTTCAATGTTGCATAAATATAATAGTTATATTAAAATAGTTTATGTCATATAATTTTTTCTGATGCGGTTCAAAGTTACCCTGAGTGTCAGGGTAACTTTTGAACCACGTTAATTGTAATTCATTTTAGATGGTTTTTGAAATTATTATTTTTTAATGCCTGCCGAATACTTTGGGAGATTCTCTTCAATTTTATGCCAATAATAACAATAACATTATTAAAATATTAGTAGGGGAGTTAAAAATAGAGAAATTGTGGTGCAAAGTTACACTGATTGACTGTATCTATTTTATAAATTTTAATAAAACAAAAAACAGAAAAAATCATAAATGAACTGAAAATAACACATTACGTGTGTAAAACACATTGTTTATGAAATTTTAATTGTTTATTACAACAATGATTACTTCTCTTGGGAGCTACAAAAGATTGCTATACAAACTGCTTTCTTTCTGAATTTTCCATCAAATATCAGTGTGTTGTTTTAATATTTATTAAGAAATAAAGTAATGACAAATATGGTTACAACTTTAATTTTAATAGCTGTAAATAAAATAGCTATACCAATACACTGATGGAAATTGTATAAATTGTTATTAAATACCAGAATACAGAAAAAAAAATTCTATAAACATAAATTTTTATTACATTGACTTTTATTATAATATTCTCCTCCATACCCTATCTGTTAGATTTATATACTTTGGATTGCCATGGGGAGCCCATATAGCTCGAGTGCCGAGGCTGATTTTAATCACTGGTAGAAACAACATAATTTTCCTCAATAATGTTAGAAATCAGAAGACAAAGCTAAAAGCATCATTATTATGTTTTAAAGTTCCAGGAGGCAGTTCGAATGGCAAATTATTTTTTCACATAAGATACAATATTAATTGGATTAATCCGTTCCAGACCCACAGATGGTTGCTTATTTAAACCTATGAAAAATAAATGTACAGTACAGTATGAGGGGGATATTGCTGATATTCTAAATAATTTTTTTTCCAGTGAATTTAACAGAAACTGTATCTCAACAGTTGGCATAAGCAAGACGCAAGCTAATACACAGCTTGAGGATTTTGTATTTTCTAGGGATAATGTGTTGTTTCATTTGAAAAAGATTAAAGCAAATAAGGCTCCAGGACCTGATAATGTTTATCCAAAAAATTCAGTAGAATGCGCAGAGGAATTAGTGGATGTTGTCTTGACTATTTTCATATAACTCGGGGACTGTGCCAGCGGGTTGGAAGCTGGCAAACATAACGCCGCTCTTCAAGAAAGGGTCTAAAGTTAAGACTGGAAATTATAGACCTGTGATTCTTACTTCAGTTCTTTGTAAAATTTTGTAAACGCTGATCAAAAATCAAAATAGTGAATTTCCTGGAGGCAAATGGAATGTTGGCTGCTTTTCAGTATGGTTTTAGGAAGGGTAGGTCCTGTACAACTAATTTCTATAACAAGGTTACCATGGCATTAGATAATAAAAAGTTCATAGATTTTAGTTTACATTGACTTTCAGAAAGCGTTCGATAAAGTACTGCATGAAGCTCTTCTAAGC
This sequence comes from Octonoba sinensis, assembly GCA_038502835.1. NCBI lineage: Eukaryota > Metazoa > Arthropoda > Arachnida > Araneae > Uloboridae > Octonoba > Octonoba sinensis. The sequence continues at coordinate 143,996,119 of CM076600.1, forward strand.
GAACTTGCTTGTATTGGTATTGGTGGAAAAACTTTAATTTGATTTAAAAATTGGCTGACTGGGAGGAAACAGAGTAGTAGTGAAGGGCAATTATTCTCAGTGGATTGATGTTTTGAGTGGTGTTCCATAAGGTTCAGTTTTAGGGCCCATATTATTTATTATTTTTATTAATGATATTACTCAGAGTATATCTGGGAACATTAATATTTTTGCTGATGATGTCAAAATCATGGGAATCGGTTTCAAGAGGATTTCAATCAAATTTCTAGGTGGGCAATTAAGTGGGGTATGTCTTTTAATATTGGGAAATGTCAAGTGCTTCATTTTGGTCATGGGAATAAACATGCAACCTATTATTTACAAGGTTCCGTCATTAGAGAAGCCGAAGCAGTTGTTGATCTAGGAGTATTGATTAGTCACGACTTCAAGCCCAGTCAGCAATGTAGAGGGCCGTGGTAGCCTAGTGGTTAGCACGTCGGACTTCCACCTGGAAGGTCGCGCGTTCGATACCCACTAAAGACCACCATGTGTACTTGGGGATATGTGCATGTAAAATCCGTAGACCCCACTACCTCTCCCCGTGCGTAAGCAATCCTAAGGCCTCGGCTAACAGGTAGGGGTCTGGTGGAGAAAAGTCAGCAATGTAGCATAGTAAGTGACAAAGCTAACAGGATGCTGGGGTTTATCAAGAAGGCTATTTTGAACAGGTCTAAGGAAGTTGTATTGCCATTATACAGAAGTTTGGTAAGACCTCATTTGGAGTATGCTGTTCAGTTTTGGTCTCTGCACCTAAAAAAGGATATTACCTTATTGGAAAGGGTTCAAAGGAGGGCTACAAGATTGGTAAGTAGTCTTTCAGAATTAGATTATGAGGTTAGGCTTAAAAGGCTCAATATGTATAGTCTTGAGCAAGTAGAGTTAGAGAAGACATGATTCAGTTGTTTAAATTCATTAAAATGGGAAATTTTGATGGACAGCTATGTGCTGAAAGTAGAACCAGAGGTCATTGTTTTAAGCTTTTCAAATCTCAGGCTAATCTTGAAATTAGGAAAAATTACTACTTCAATAGGGTTGTAGGCAGTTGGAATAGTTTACCGGAAGCAACTATTAATTGCAGTGGGGTGAAAACTTTTAAGAAAGCTCTTGATGTTCATTGGGGACTGCTAAATTGACTATGACCAGCCTAGCTGGGCCCTGAGCCTGTTGCTGATCGTCACTTTTGTATTTGTACTGTACATGAAATTATAGATAAATAAAAATCTAACTGCACTTTGCTTCTACTGAGGTGAGCCGATGGCATAAATGGATTGCTGAAAGGAGGAAGAGAAATGGTTGGAAGAGGAGGCCCCTTCCATAAAAACATCAGGTAACATCCCTTCAGGTGTTTTCTCCCTTTCTGCTGTTCTTTCTTTTTTCTATCTTTTTTCACTAGAAGAATCTTGGGGTTTCTTTCTCTAAAAATCTGTTCAATGTTGTCTGCCTTTGACTATTGTTCAAAATTTTTATAAAATGGTCAATAACATTGTCGTTGAACAAGTTAATGCTGTTGACCACAGCAGTGTTGGGATGTCATCTTTCCACCAGTCTCTGTTTCCTTGCAGGCGTGACACAACTCTTTAATTTCTGCAAAGGAAATGCTTTCTTTACTGCTTTCCTCCTCTGGAGAATGAAGTTCTTCAACCACTTCCTTTTCTGCCCCCTTAGAAAGTTAAAATTGTCAGTAAAATCTCAAAAGTATTAAAATTTTTAAAAAATCCAAACGCCAAACAAATTTTTTCCAGACGAGTTCAAAATGAGCACAATTTCTCGATTTTTTTTCTTAAAAAAAGCCAAACTAGCAACCCAGCTGGCACCTGCGCCGTACGAATCGCGGGATGAGTACAAATGGCGAGTTGAATTTTACTTAAACAAGTTGGACGCATAGCGAGGCGGACGAATGGCGGGGTTCCACTGTATAATGCAAAAAAGGAACAATTTTTCAGAAGAAAAAAAAATGGCAAATGATAAACTACGCATGTTTGTAATTTCCTAGCTTTCTTTAAAAGATCTGAAAGCTCACACTTGTCAATTGTTATAGTTCTTTATTATTTTGAAATTTCCAGCTTTTTCTTTGATGCACAGCAATATGAAAATCAAAGTTCCAGAAATTAATATATACTTCTCCATTAATTAAACTTGACTATTATTTGGATGAAAGTCTACGCTTCTCTTGAAGTTTTGAGGCTTTCTTTTTCATGATTTGCAGTCTTTTGTCAGCACTCATCAGGGGACTACAACTGGCAACTTTGTGGCCACTGTTCCCATTGCCAGACTGGGAAGACGTTGCACCCCGACTGGATGTGGAAGCTGCTGCACTACTCAATAGACCTAACCCCTTTGCTACTGAGCTTGTGGTAGAAGCCTTTTGGGTTGTTGAAGAGGAAAGAGAAGTTGTTGCAGTTGAGGACAGCGTCTGGAAGGTGCTAGAGGAGGTTTTTGATAAAAGCGTGGAAGAAGCAGACAAGGGTGGCTTGACAGTGCTTGTGGTAGAAAATGTCCCCTGAGATTTCCCACCGATAGGTACTACAGGTGCCTTCATAGGTCGTGTAGATGGGTTACTTGTTGATGATACTGTAGAAATTGCGGTTCTACCGCCAAAATTTGCGGCTAGTCCGGCCAAACCGATTGGCTTGTTAGCTGGAGTTTGAGTATTGTTACCCTGTGATATGGAAGGCTTAAGGGAAAAAAAAAACAGATAAGTGTACTGTTTCACACTATGAAAGTATTTAGTAATATAAACACAAATTGTCTGTAAGAAATCATTAACAAAATTTCAATGTAGTAATAGAAATGTTGAAGGTAAGGCATAAGATGAAAAAATTTATCACATTATATGAAAACATTAATATTTTCTTTACCTATTTTTAAAAGGGGATCTATAAATAAACCAATGTTGATTTTGTTCAAAAGTTCTATTATAAGTATCAGAAGAATAATAATAGTAATAGGAAAACAATATATATATATACAAAAATTGAGAAAAAATAGGATGGGAAATCTTCAAATTTGGAAAGATGTTTAAAAAGTGCTACTTGAAAAGAAATGAAATTGAAAAAATGAAGAGCTATTATTTGACTGCATGTTTTAATTTTGGGTTTTCAAACAATTTAATTTGTATTTTATTAAAATAAAAATAATCCAAAAGTTAATAAAAACTGAAGGTAATACTCTCAAAAGGGCACTCTAATACTTATTTGTGCAGTATTTGGCTTTTTTATTTTTGGAAAACAAACATCCAATGAGAACAGGTAAAAATGTGAAGAAAAAACCTTAAAGGCCAAGTAATTCAAGATAAATTTTATAGATACAACTGGAAAAAATACAGCAAAAAATCCCCCAAAAATATCTACTTTATTTACATTCACATTTCTTTATTACATCTTTTAAAAGTGTAAAATAAATAGTACAAAAATCTGAATAGCAGGCACAAATCTAGAAATAAACACAAACAAATGCAATACTGCTTCCTTTTATTTATTTATTTATTTTAATGTTGAATTTTAACTATCAATCTTCTATGATCATCAAAAAAGAAAAAAAGACCAAGTTGTAAAAATTAATGTGAATAGGGGGGGGGGAGGAGGCTGACTGAATTATGATAGCAAAGACATTCACTAGAATGTTTCATATTTGTAAAACATCATACAAGACCGCAAATGGGGAAGCGAAAATATATGATTTCTAGTTTTTCAACTTTTTGATAGTCAATTTAGAGCCTCATAACAAAAAGGAAAGGATGAAAGAAAAAATCTAAGCAGTAGTAGGGAAAAAACAAGAAAAATATTAAGACTGATATTATCTGGAAAAATTGAAAAAGTAGAATCACTGTACAAATAATCGAATATGGCCAAACGAAGGTACGAGACCTATGAGAAACCACCCTTGATCAATTAAAAAAAAATCATGAAAATCAGTTCATCCGATGAGAAGTTATGAGTGGACAAACAAACAAGAAAAAGACATACATACAGTTTGAATGTATAACCTCCTTCCTTTGTGAAGTTGGTTAAAAAAGACAAAATTAAGAAATTCTCATATATATGCTCTATAAGAAAAACAAAATGACAAAGGTAATTGAGTTTAAAACTTGTTTTACGACAGTAAACTTTTAATTTATGAATTGATAACATTTGATGGTTTAAATGTTTTTGCTTACTTTCATTACATCCAAAAATATTCTTCAGAGATAATGGGTAGCTCAATTTAATATTGCTAAAAATTAAAATTAAAATAATCTTTTGATTTTCAATTTTAAACAAAATTTCCACACAAATTCTCTAACATGAGGGTGAAAAAAAACCTTGCACATATTATTATATATCAATCCAAAGGGTTAATCGAAGTTTCTAAGTCGATAAAAACTTGAGTTATAAGCATTTCAGTTCGATTTTTTAGGGCTCTGCTTAACCCAAAACAATAATTAGCAGTTCTAACAACTCTGTGCAAATAGCATAGCTTTTTTTCATTATAAAACTAATTTTTCTGTTAGCTAGATAACACTTCAACATGAGCGGAAAAAAAAATATTTTTGCAATTGCATTCTTGTAATCTATCCAAGAATTTGTCCCCAAGACTCATTCTAGATGAAAAATAATGCAACAAATGACAATGGGCTACAATTTACCCAGTAACGACACACTTAACCCTAATAACAGAACTGTGCCTAAGTTTTTTAACGTACGGATCACAACAATATTTAATTTTATTTACCCTTACTAATTACAATATTTAATAATATTTTTTTTGGATTTTGCTACTCACTTTTGCTAACAATTCGTAAAAGTACCAATTTTGTGATCTTTCGCTTTAATTTGACAATTTGTCTGTCCAATCTGAAGGCTTTAGATAAATTCCATCTAACTTGAAAGTACTTGAAAAAAATCATTTAAAACCTTTCCCTAAGTATTATACATCATTGGAAAGCTTAAATCTGCAAAAGTGTGAGAAGAACTGGGAATTGCCCAAAAAACAAACATTGAGTGGTGTAAACCAAATCAGCTCCCCATTGTCTATGTCAGCTTGAGGACTATTTACATTTTCTGCAGATGAAATCCATTTTTTTAATGCAAATGTGTCAAATTTTTTTTGTAAAGTATTGTATGAATTAAAAGTACATTTTGCACTAATTCAGTATTTAAAATTCTTTGTCAAAAGGTTTTTTTTTTTTTTTTTAAACTTTATAATGCTACGATTATCATTTATAATTATAGGATAAATTTTTAAATCTTAAAACACATTTAACGCAACCTTTATGATTTCATTATAGTTTTCAAAAAGTCATCTATTGATTTAACATTCAGTGCATAAATAACATGCCTGTCGTAGAACATAACATACATTACATTCAGTAATGTCTGTTGCATGACATTCAATTTTTGATAACGGCAAAATATGACTAAATTTTTATTTCAAGGTTCTGGTAAATTGGGTGCATATCTTGTAATGCAGTTTTTAAATTACTGAAGCAAATGTACTTAATAGATCCCCTGATTTTTGGAACTAATGACACGATAGTGCAAGATAGCGCAAATGATATGCCATTTTATGCAACATCCGTTTGTCAAAGAATTTTATTTTTTTCTACCTCAAAAAACGTAACATAAATATTAAATACAGTTCATCTTTAGGGAAAAACCTAATTTTGATTCTGAATGCATCTCATGATGTTTTACAATAATTTTTGTGTATGTATATAATGTCTGTTACTATGACATTCATGATTATTTTATTTACTTGGTGCACTTTGTACCTTATTACCAATTCAGTTTTTGGTGATTAAGCGCCAACTTATCATTTTAGCTCATAACTGTTGTTGTTGTTGCTAATCTCAGAATCGTCTAGTAAGCTGGAGGACTCCACTAACACATCCAAAAAGTCCATAAAAAGACTGGGGTCTCGCAGGATCTCTTCTTTACTGAACCCAAGCAGGGTTGGAAAAAACCCGAGTTTTTTCAGAAAAATCCCGGCCCAGTGGGTTTTTTCGGGTTTTATTGGGCTTTTTCAGTCTCTTGTTGGGTTTTTTCAAAAATTTGAGGTTTTCTCAATTTTTTTTTGTAAGAGGTTGCCTACACATAATGGTTTTGATTAAAGGGAAAGACAAATATTATGTATTTTTTTAAATAACATTTTACGTTTTAATAAAAAAAATTTGGAAAAAATAAAATAATAATTGTCTTTTAAATATTAATTTTTCTATTCTGTCCTTTACAACTATAAATTAAATTTTTAAAAGTCAATTACTTAGCCCCTTGTTTATTCTATTTTTAGTGTTCAATAAAATCTCATCAAAGGGTTTCAGAAACAAGGGATCATTCATAAATGATGTCACACTTCGAGGGAGGGAGGGGGTTCATAAAATTGTGACAAGGGGAGGGGAAGGAGTAACAAGAAGTGTGACATCATGCATTATGTGACATGTGACACGGGGGGGGGGGGGGGTCAAATATGTGGGAAAAAAGCTTGACATCATTTATGAACGGCTCCAAGTTATTTTTAAGTCTACTTAATTGCAATTATTCTATGTTTAAAAGAGTTTAAGCTAATTACTTTCAAAATTACTGCAATCTCTAACATACAGCGATGCCGTGGACCCACTATAGAGCGTCAAATACGCAAAAATCGGAGGTGGAAACTCAAAAAAAAAAAAACTATATATATATATATTACTATTATGCGTTCACTGGGACACATAATTTTTATTAATTTTATCGGAAAAAAATCAAGTCAAATATATAAAAAAAACGATAGGCAAAATTATTTTTGCACGTCTTTGACCAGCATTTTTCTTTCAGCTTTTTAAAAATATGGGGGCAAGTTTTTCTATCTATCTATATAAAAAGAAAAAAGTAAATATATAAAAACAAGTCCATTAGAAGTAAAATGTTTTAATTTAGAATTTTGTATGGTATTGAATGAAATTTTATGCTCCAGATTTTAATAATTTGATGAATGATGCCAAAATATCCTTGTCTTATGATAGATTCAGTTATTAATTACTTTGCTAAACATATTCTCTCTCTGTGTGTACATACCCCTTTAATTTTATTTCTTTAAAATTGATAAATATTCTCACTGGCTAATATTTTGAATTAGTTGTTAATAATATTTAGGCATAGGGATGTATGGGTTTTTCTTATTTTATTCAGCCCAAGGTGCACAAGTCTGCTGCCACTTTTGAGTTTCTCTTAAAACATATCTATCATTTTGAGTGATATTCTGTTTTTTTTTTCTTTCTTTTGGGGAGAGGGGGGGGGGGGCGGGTGTGGGAAGGCATTTGTTTCTATACTTTTTTAAATAAAGAATTATTTTGTGGTAAAGAAATTTTATTTTGATTATGTAGAACAATTTAAAACCCATCCAACATTTTCGAGTTTTCATCCATGATAAAAATATATTTGGTTTAAGTCAGTATATTTTTTTCTGTTTACATAACTGGAGTTCAATTTTAAGCATGAAGTTTGAAAAAAACCCACTTGTAGGTTTTTTTTAAGTGGATTTTTATTTTTGAGCCAACCCTCAAAATTTTATACCCATGGCATATAAGGTATATGTTATGAAAGTATGTTATTATGTTTCGGCTAAATTGGTATTTTTATTTGTTTACGTAAGTAAAGTTCAATTTTAATCAAAAATTTTGAAAAAACCCACCCTTGGCTTTTTTCAAGTGGGTTTTTTTTTTTTTTTAGCCAATTCTCAATAAATTTTAGCCATTACATATAATGTATGTATTATAAAAGTATGTGTTATGTTTGATCGAAATCAGTATTTTTATTTGTTTGCATAAGTAGAGTTCAATTTTGAGCAAGAATTTTGAAAAACCCACCTGTGGGTTTTTTCAAGAAGGTTTTTTTTTTTTTTGAGCTAATCTTCAAAATCTTATACCCATGACATGTAATGTATGTATTATGAAAGTATATATTATATTTGGTCTAAACCAGTATGTTTTATTAGTTTACTTAGGTAAAATTAAAAGTTATTGCAGGGAATGCCATAGGCAGAATTTTTTAAAACTCTTAGCACAAACAATGAGCAATCAATTTTTTTTAATACTTTCCTCAAGGACAGCACCACAGGCTTTTAAATTCGGCATGGACAACACCAGGCGGGTACCGCTAGCATACTATATAAATTGTAAATTATTACTGAAAAATTTTAAATTGCAAAATAATAATAATTATTTTTATGAGTATTTTTATTTTTATATTTTCCAATTTTTATGATTATGCAAATTGTTACTAAGACAAATACAAATTCTTTTACCCTCATGGCAACAAGATGATGCTTACTGAATTCTATGTTTCACAGAGCAGAAGGTATTTCACCAAGGGGATCAAAAACTTTCACAGAAAAATACAGTTCAGATTCAAAATGTAGAATTTTTTAAAACAGAATTTTTTTTTACTTACTTTCAGTTCTGCACGTTTGAATGGTAGCATTAGTGCTGGTGGAGAGCTTTCGGCTTTTACTGACTTAGCTTGGGACACAGGCTCTTTTGGAGCAACCGTAACGACTGATTTGGATGTTTTTTGGGTCTTAGTAGCCTATAAAAGTAAAATATTGAACAGAGAACAGAGATATTAGAAATAGCTTTTAGTCTACAGTTATGCACACTATGCATTTATGGGGAAAAAAAGGGGGAAAATTATACATAGTATATAAAAATTCATAATGAAAAATTCTGAACTTTTGTTTGCAATATGTAATATATGTAAAAATTCAGAACACATCAATCACTTACCACCCACAATGACTTACCAATTCATTTCTGGATCTTTATTATTTTAAGAGCCATTTTTAAATTCTGTTAAATTAGACATGCAAAAATAAATTACTACAAGACCAAAAAGATACCAAAATAAAATTTATTCAGTAATAGTCTTTTTGCAACTTTCTGCAATTAAAAAATACAAAATGAGAGAACTAGAAAACAGTATCAATTGCCTAAATAATACCTGTCCATTTGAGTTTGTTATTCCTAGTCAGTTCAGATATTATTAAATATTCGAGCAGAATTATGACTAAAAAGTTGTAAAGAACTAAATTCCATTCAAAGTAGATCTTTTGAAAAATACCTTATCAAGATCCATAGCTTAAAAGAATTATACAAGTGATTGCTATTTTGCAAATAAATAAAATATTTGTTTTTTCATAACATCAATAACTGATTAGTGAGTAATAACTACATTCGCTATACGAAGCAGTATGTTTATCATTTCATGAGCAATCTATTTCTGGGAGTGGAGGGGTATTTTCCTTTTTTTATTACTTTTTCTTTTCTTTTTTTAAGGGTCTCTAACAGATTTATTGAAGAAAAACAAATCACGAGAATTTCGCTTCATTAAAAAATGGTGATTTTAGACCACTTCAAGATGTTTACTGTAAGCATAAAAAAAAAAAAAAAAAGGTTAATTTAGGTCATGTCTGACATTGCAAATAGATAGTTACTACATGTTTAGAAGTTTGGATAAAAGCATTGTAGCTTTGGTGGTAACAAAATCTAAGAAAAAAAATCACTTATAATTTTATGATATTTCCTGTTTGAACTCCAAAAATTTCCCCAATTTTATGATTGCAACAGTTACACAGTGTGGAGCTGTGCCTTTGTTTTGATCAAAGTGTTAACTGCACCTACCTGATCGTCGAATCATACAGCAGAACTGCAACTACATTCAAAGAAGAAGTTTTTTACTTGTACAATTCGACCCGGCTCCAATGGAAGAAATCTCAAGGTGGAAGGAAGCTACATGAAGGGACCATTGGTCAACTACGGAGGAGCATTTTTTGACTTATTGTGGCTCCCACTCCCTGCGCCATGCTGGATGTTGGAATTTCCATTTTAATAAATTAGTGATTTTATTCCATTTTTGCGTTTTATTAACAAAGGCTTTACATTTGCACCAGCAACTGGTGTAAGAATCTCTTCCTAGGTCACTTAGTAATTCACATGCTGCAACTGAGGATTTCCAGGTCCCTAAGTTCCAACTAGAAGATGAGTTGGTGAATGGTTATTGTCGCCCATACCGCAAATGTGCACTTCGACCCACTGTATGTTTCAAATTCTTCTTCTGGCCAATTTAGCTAGGTGTTATATTTTGATCTTCCTTCAAACTCTACACCATACACAGTATCATTGTCATATAAAGACAGTACCGTGTACAGTACCGAGCCTTAAATTCGGCACATTCAGGATTGGCACAATGTCAAATTTTGCAACATGACCAAAGACGGTGGATTCTCGTAAGCATCAACACTGACACATCTTCTTACACAAAATTACAATTCTCAATTGATAGACAAAAAAAGTAACTTTTCCTCTTTATATTTGGGGAAACTTAAAATACCCCCTGATTACACCTTGATATTTTCCAGCAATAAAAATTCCCTGATTTCTGGGTTGTGTTACTACCCTGTAGTTATTTGGGCTTTGCAGGTGATTTTATGTCAATATTCACTCACAAAATGATATGCAAAAAAGTCTGATATATTTTGGAAAAAAAAACCTAGGATTTACACACAGAATTTGTTTTGCTGGGAAAATGTCATCAGTATTCAAGCAAACGCCACCAAGTCCAATGCTCTAATTCTAAAATGCTGTCAATTTTAATTTTTGAATCGCAAGAAACACAATAAAAACAAATTTGCAGATCCTTAACTCTCAAAGCAAGTTTTCTAATACAGCTTCTAAGCTGTAAAATTTGTTTACATCATGAAATTATTAATCCACGGTGTTAACTGACCCCAAGAGCCTGCCAAAAATGGTTTTTGAACTTCTGTCTGCATGCTGACCATATGACCTTTTTTTAAGGACTATACATAAGAAATAAATACTTACAAGACCTTTCAGAAAATGTAAGTTACAATTAGTACTTATATTCTAAAATTTGTGGGAATGCTGAAATTATTTTATGAGCTAAGTTCCAAAATATTTAAATATTATTATTTCATCCAACTTAACATATTACTAAAAAGAAGAATTGGTTATCAGTTGCAAAATGTATATAAACTTTACCATTTTTTTCATGTTCTTTACACATTTGGCACAGTACCAAATACGACGAGGGTCATTAACATCATAGTCAGATGCTGGTGGTCTGTGACACTCCTAAAACAATAAATAAATTAAACGAGACTGCTATCAATGTTTTATAAAATGGTTTACAAAACTTAGATAAATACACTGATTTTTTTCAGAAAAGCACTGGATTTACTCGAATTTAAGACACATATTTTACCTAAAAAGACAAAATACAATACAAAGCAAGTGAGTGTGTATTGAATTGCACCCAAACTGACTAAAATTGACAATTATTTATTTTATTCAAAGGCACCTCAGATTAGTATTCAGAACACTTCCTTGATTGCAATATGAGCCAGGAGCAGAGTGAATAGGGGTTGAAAGTTAACTCACGAGAAGTCTTAATTTTAGTCAACGGCTAATCCTAGTATGCATCTAGTATGCATCTAAGATCTTTTTGGAAGATATTTTACTATACTAGGACTGGCAATATGTAATATCTCTCCCCCCACTCCAGGACTGCCGGATTTTAGCCGGGCCAAAAACGGCTTTTTTTGGTATAAACCGTTTAAAAAAGGCCAGCTTTTATTTTTAAAAATGTTTACAATTTTTTCCCCCAAAAAGTTTTAAATAAAAAATATGTATTTATATCATTTGCACAAATAAATTATTACTGCAATAGCAAAATACTTGAAATAATAATGAAAATTATTTAACAGAATGATTACATTACAGAAATAGAAAAAAAACAGCAACAAGCAAAACTTTAACTAACTTAGTGGCACGACAGCCCAATGGGGGCCATGGCCTACTGTGCCCATCCCAGTTTTAGAGACCGAGAGCCCTGGGGTGCAGAAGCAGATGTTCCGGTCAAGTGGTCGGCCTGACGCGGAATCCCCTACGTTAGTTCCCAAGTGTGCTTGACCCTCATTTTATTGACCCCACTGAAGGGATGAAAGGCTGAGTCAGTCCTGCCCAGCCCAGGAAAAGAAAAACTTTGAAAGTGGAAAAAACCTTTCATCTGAGCTCAAATAGGCAAATAACATGTGCCCTAATTCACTGGAGAGGATAAAATAAAGTAAATAAATATATAAATAGTAATTATAAGTTGGAATAACAAAAATCGCTATAAAGGATGACATTTCCTTAAACAACCCTTGTGGGCCATTTCACAGTATTTTGTCAAAACGTAGAGTCCGCAACATGACACTTTTTTTTGTTATAACTACTTAATTTACAATTTAATTATCACTTAATTTTATTTTAAAATAATGTGTTGGTAGGACTTCCACGCTGGTAAAAAAGAATGCATTTTCCTATCTTAATGTAATAAATATTCAGGTTCAAACTTTGTGAAATGTAGAATATGCAACATTCAAATACTGTAAAAGGGACTTTGTGCAGTATGGAAAATGATCAAATCAAATAGATGTCAAAAATAAGGAAATCAAAATAAAGCTATTGTTCGCCTGTGAGAGGTAGGAAATAAATTTTAATTTGTTTAAAAAAAAAAGAAGAATCAAAATCCAAAACAATTAATTAATTAATTAAAAATCGGCTTCTCCTCAAAATGCTAAAAACTGCAAGAAATAACTTTTAATTTGTTAAAAAAAAAGGATAAAGGTAAATTTAAAATTGGCACGGCAACAATTTAAATAATATAAAAAGAAAGCGCTTCACCAATCGTCCGGAGAAAATAGAATTAAAGTCAATTACCGTGAAAAAATAATTCCTAACTACAGATAAAAACGCTTATAAGTTGTCTTTACTAGTTAATTTAGAGGCTCCGAATTTTAGAGAAACATTATCTAGGACGTTTTTTTACGGGCTTTTTAGTGGTATCAATCTCGAAAGGATGCAATAATTTCTTCTGATAGAATAGGAGCATTTTATGCAATTTTCGACAATAAATTGCAATAAAAGAAGAACAAATTCAAATTTCAGAAGAAACTCCTTGAGGTGCACACCCCCTGTTCCAAACTAATTTCATACCAAATTTCATGAATGTTCCCCAAACGATCTTGGCCCTATGCTGGACACACACACATACTTGCTGCTTTATTATTAGTAGAGATGCACATATGCATTAATGACTAGTAACTACTCTTAATGACTAGTAACAAAACTTACCTGATGGTAAAGACTATGGCATTCTTGACATTCTATAAGTTGATTACCTTGAGTAACATCAATTTGACTAAAAATAAATAAATATATATAAACTTTAAGACTAAAGTGTTCAATTTATTAGACATTTAACAGGCATAAACTTTTAAAATCAGGACATTTGTTTTTCTGCAAAGGAAATTATGAAATATAAATGAGAGCATTTAAATTATTTGTTGGTATGATTAAAATACGTTGTGTATGTTCTTAAAATTGCAAAAAAATTTCTTTTTTAAAAGCAAATGAAAAAATTGAACTGTTAAAGAACTTTTTAAGATGTTACATGGAGCTTTCCTCTCAGAGAAAGCTCTGCTCTGCACAGGGACGTAACTAGGGGGGAGGGGGGCTGTGCCCCAGGTGTTAGACTTTAGAGGCGCTAAATTGACTAAGTTGTTTGAGAGTACATAAGTATGTGTTTGTGTGTGTTTTATGCATAGGGGGGCACTAAAGCCTGGTTGCCCCTGTTGGAAAATGACTTAGTTACGTCCCTGGCTCTACATAGCACTTCGTTTGGGAAAACATTAAACCTTTCATCACTTATGACATGAAGAGAAATATTTTAAAATGCACTTTTACAATCAAATAAACAAAGTCATTATATAATACAAGGGTAAAAATATAAAAAAAAGAAAGCACCATCAAAATATATTGCATTGGTTTGATGGGATAAAATTATAGATGGAGCACTTTCATACCTGCAAACCCCAGTTTTGAAAAATGCAGAAGATAATCTAAAAATTTGCAAAAGAAATTACGTAAATGCAGAAGATTTTATGCGTTGCCAAATTATACCATAGATGATAATAATAAAATTACACGTTAATTTAAAGCACAAATGAGCAAAAAATTAACGTGTAATTTTATTATTATTGTTTACTTGCATAACGTTAAATTATTTTTATACCATAGATGATTAAAGTAACTAAATTTTAAGTTTAATTATCATTACAGAATGTTTACAATTATTTTATGTTGACATTTTCAACAAAACACATGTTTATAAAATGAGGGATTTGGTCTAGTTATATCATAAAAACATCTTTTGCTATGATTATTAATAAGACAATTCCACCTTTGATTATGTATTATGAAACAAAATTATTATGTTTCAAAAAGTTTGGGACCAATTCAAATATCATCTACCCAATGACCTCACAGCAGCTTTCTAAAGAAAAATGAAGACATATTCAAAACAACAGAAGAAAACATTTAATGTATTTTAAACACTACAAAGCTTTTAATTTCACTACAATTTCAGTTGAAAATACAAATCTATGTAAAAAATTCTTTTTTAACTTCACATGAGTTAATTTCTATAGTGGAGGAAATCGTGTTGGCGTTCTCAACAAAAATGCAGCATATTTAAAAAGTACTTGAAAACAAATGAATTCCTTTCTCATTTCTTGTGCAAAAAATACTGATATTTAAATGTATCGCCAAGAGGGGGAAATATGACTAAAGTGTAAACCAGATGCTGCGCTGAGAACAGTTAGAGTTCTGAGCCTATTGGGCGAAGCTCAGTTCAGACTCAGTTTTCTAACTCAGTGCATATGCATCCTAATCTGGATGTGCCTAAAGAGTTATGTGTCGTACTTTATTACTCTTGGCAAAAATGAGGAAGATCTGATTATCAATGCAGAAAAAAGCAAATTGTAGACTAAATGAGGAAAGCTTCTGCAAAATGAGGAAGGGTTGGCAATTATGCACTTTGGTTTTCCTCGTGAGCAAAACAATTACTTATATATCATTTCTTTTTTCCTGAAGATGACAGGCTGAGTGTTGGTAGATTGACAGACTGAGTTTTATGCAAATGCATGCAATAACCTTTTGAAGGATTTGTTTTTGCAGTTCATCTCCTGCGTTCATTTTTGAAATCCGGAATTTTGTGCTGGATTCATTTGTGCAATTATTTTGAAGAGTTGCTTTTACAATGGCAATTTTACTGAAGGATTCATTTTTAAAGTACAAATTAGTCACCTAAGTAGGGATATGAACTATATATAGTAGGATTTACATTAACGATTAATGCTCAGACTCTATTTTTAATATAAATTAAATTTCTGTACTATGAATTTTTTATTTTGAGCCATTATATTTTGTCATATAGAGGTTCAATAATAGATTTGAACTAAAATTAATAATGAACATACTTGCAAATGACACAAGCTAGCCCCATGCCCATAGCAACCTCATCTGCATCTGCATTCTCATCACTACTCTCTGTGTCTTCATCTTTTTTCATAACATACTGGTCTAATTTAGGAGGATCCGGACTCGAGGGATAATAAGCATAAACTTGGGGCGATTCCAGTTTAGGAATTTTGGCTTCATGAAAGCTTTCTGGACTGTCTTGTTTCAGCTGTAAGAGAATAAAATTATCACAATTTCCCCCATTACATAGCTTTTTTGGTATTAAAAAAAGGCAAATATGCAAGCACAGCATCAATAAATGATTTAAAAGCATTGCTACAGTTTTAAAACATTTTGAATGAGTTCATAAATCTATACAAAATTAAAACTTTTACTTAATAAATAAAAAAAAAAAAAATTTCTTCCCTCCGCCCCCTTTTTTTCTCTCTCTCTAATTTTTTCCCCTTCTTCATTTCTCTTTTTTTCTGCTGTCTCTAAACCCAACACAAATTTCTACCATACCAGAAAATTTACTATGGGCAAAATGAAGTTTCAAAAGTCGTATTCATGTGTAAAAAATTAAACAACAGTCAACAATATGCTAAATATGATTTGAACGTCTGGCAAAGAGATGATATTTTTCTTATTTTCCATTTCATTAAATGATTTAACAAAGCACATTGACGACAGAGTAAATATAAATTTTTTTTTACGAGTGTTACAAGGTTGCTTGCAACTCAATTGCGGCACAATACTTACAATAACAATATGCATGAAACATATTAACTTGTTTTAAATACTAATATTGATACAGCATTATTTTATCAATATTTGATAAATATTGTCACACCAATGTTACAAATGTCACAATTGATGTAATACTGGTACTATTCCGTCACCATAACATTAATTAAAAACAAATGTACCGAAACAACTGGTGAGGTTTCATCAATAATTGTGCGTACCCACTGGTGTTGTCCTTATACAGGGGTTGATTCAGCACTTTTAACAGGATCCGTTTTTTGTGAATTTTAGAAAGATTTTTAATCTAACTAAGCAGCTCATAATTCACATTTTTATTGACTTAGAAACTTCAAACAAATTCCATCTTGTGCAGAAAATCAGCTCTTTCGATCGATATATTATATTAAAACGTGTAAGTCTTTTTTCACCTACATACTGAGGAGTTTATGTGGAAATTTTACATAAAATTGGAATGGAAAAAGAACTACCTGTCAGATTCTTTCTAACAGGTCTATGAAACTTCTCCATGCTAATAGAGACAAACTTTGAAATTTTCAGCGAAATCCGACAGGAAGTTTTTGAGATTAGCGACATCATGCACACCAAGGTCCTGTTTTAATTAGACAGATATAGATGGCATAATGTTTTCAATGCTATATTTAATTATTAGTCGAATTTCGACTGTTGGTCGAACTCTAGTATATATGAATGTGAGTATGTATATATGAGTGTGTATGTTTGTTTTCCAGTAGGAACTAACAACTAACATGCATTTATATTTAATTTGCAAAGGTTTTGCTACTTAAATGTAACAAATTTTTGTCTGAATTTTTTTCTACGACTCTTGTTGATGAATCAAAAAGCGAAAAAAGTGACGAAATCTTGAGAAAAGAGACAAAATATTCAAAAAGGGAGCACTACAAGCCCTGAAAATTGAATGAAATTCTGGTCACTCCAATTTTGAATTAGTTACCTCAATTCCAACAAAATTAGGTGAAATTACTAAATAGTGTAAATGACCAATTACCATACTGAGAGAGACTTCACTGAGATAAGAGAAAGCAATGGAACTTTATGTCAAAATGGAGCTGTATTTCAAGTTTTTTTATAGGATCACTTAAAAACTTATCCTGATATTTGAAGAAATAAATTATTAAATTGAATTTATAATAACATTCAGATCAAAATTAACATTTATGCAACTTCTTTCTATATAGATGAAATATGTTTTGCTAACAAAGTTTTTGGAATGATTTATATTTAAAGTATAATTTTGTAGTTTTACTGAGTAAGTATTAGCACGATTTAACCTGCAATCTTGAAATTTCAACTGGCTTGAGGTACCTTTAAAATAAATATTATTTTTTCTCCTCCAAATTTTCTAGATTGTTCTTAACTGAAAAGGAATACACTTTGATGGTAAGAATAAAAAAATAATAATCTCCCTTTTATGAACTGAGAAAAGTGGAGCTATTTCTAAAAAGTGCAAACTCTAAATCAATATTGATGCAGGAACTTTAAAAAAAATTGTCCTCAAAAAGAAATACTCCTCATAAATGTCTGCAAATCACCACTAATAAACATGATATTTGTTGAAATAGCAAAAGCTTCCCTTAAGTTTCAGGAAAACATTTGATTTGTATCATTGTATCATTGATAACACCAAGAATAAAATAATTGTGAAGTCTTTTCCATGATGTGCAAACAAGTCTGTATTGAAGAAAACAAATAGAAACATTATCTTTAAAATTCAGAAAAAAAAAAAAAAAGAAACATGCATCACCTTTTCAAAAGGCCGTTTTTCAATTTTCTTCTCCCAGCTGTCATTAAGAGAATGTTTTGAACTATAACTAGATGCGTCAGAAAGATCCCGTGTAGCTTTCTTAATGCTAATCTTGCTTTCTCCTTCCTAAAACAACAATGAAATGTATTTTCCTAACATTTTTTTTAAAATACAAAATCCAACATTTTTCACACTTGAAAGATTTTTTACAATATTTGAGACACATTTACCTGAAGATCAATTATTTAATGGATAAATTGACATATAAATTACCTTAATATGGAAGCTTTCTAAATGAAAAGCTGTAATTTGAAATGAAGGAAAAAGGCGGAATTTGAAGGCATATTATTCTAATCAGAATATAATTTTTACTAAAGATATTATGTTCATGTAAGAACATTTTAAGATAGATTGCATTCTTGATAATTTAAAATATGTAACATGGAAAACTGATACAGTGGTAGAAGGGAATGAAATATTTTGAGCTTTCTAAAACATTTAAACATTTAAAAATCTCATAAGAAAGAATACATTTACCTTTTAGATGTAAAACTGGGGGGATAAGCATACTGGAACTGACTTGTGAAAAACAAAGATTCTAAGCACAATCTTAATGATTAAAATCAAGGAAACGCTTTAGGAAACTAATAATATAGGGCAGAGGTCCTCAACCCTATGTCCGTGGACACCATGGCGCCCATCGATCTGTGTAGGTGCGCCCGCTGCTTTTGCCCAACGATAAAATATTTCAGTTTTCCATTTTAAACTAGAGAACATTTAGAATCTAGATAAAGGGCCATATAACTATGAATAACCCTATAATGATAAATGACAATGAATATCATAAAATCAAAATATAGATTACAACTTACAGATGAACACCTTGACGATTGCTTGCGAACAGGATTTTCATCATATTCTCCCAATTATGAAGCACTGGCCAGTGAAATGCAATGTCAAAGATCACATTGACTGCATTTTATATATTTTATAAATAATTTTTATACTTCATATGTTTTGCAAGCAATTTAGTAATAATTTATTTTACACAAGAATATTAATACTTGTTATATTCATATGTTAAATTAATTCTTGAAATTAAATTCTTTGTGCATTATATGTAGTGTGTATTATTAACTACGTCCACCAACTATAAATTTATCTTGAAAAAATAAATGGTGCCCACCATTCGACCGATATTCTGGTATGTGCTTTTAGGTACAAAAAGGTTGGAGACCCCTGGTATGGGGGATCAATCATAAATGATGTCACAATCTTTTTCAATATATTTGACCCCCTTTATCACAAAAAGTCACACTTCAACATACCCCCCTAGTATTGTATGCGATTGAAAAAGCCAGTAAAGATCAGCTTTTTTTATTAAAAAAAACCCGGTCCTTTGAAATTTAAAAAAAGCCAGCCAGCCGGCCTAGTCTTTTTTATAAAATGGCGGCTTTTTTGCAGCTCTGGTCTTGGAATACTTTTTACCAATTGCATTATTGTCTTAACAGTTATCAGTTGATATCTCTGTTTAAGCAATTTGAATTGCTTTAAAATTATGCCTAGTAGCCATTTTTGGCAATGAAACAAAAAAGCTGAGTACCTATGATGCCTGTATGGGTGATTCTTGGTGGAAAATTGCTTTTGGAGCTTCATACAAAATTTCGGGAAAAGTATGCACCATCAATTTCAATTAAAATTTACACACATAGGTGATTCTGCCCCGTCCCAATGCACAATTGTGGGATGGGGTCTAATATTGAAGACCTTTTTTCCCTAGTAACGTTATTGTATTGAAAGTTTTTTTTTTAACAAGTCCAAAATATTTTGCTTGCCAGAATGTAGAGAGAAAAACAGATATTATTCGTCAAATAAACTGAAAAATTTGGTGAAACCAATTGTTTTATTTTCTATATAATTTAATATTCAATTTTCGGAACAGGTTCTCAAAAAGTTTAGGAAATGTCGGAGAATTGTGGATCAGAATCACCAATGGATGCCTAACTTTAACATCCTAATTTCCTGCAATAAATATACAGTGGAACCTCGCTATTTGTACACAATTCGTTCCAGGAGGCAGTTCGAATGGCGATTTGTACGAATGGCGAATTATTTTCTCACATAAGATACAATGTAAATTAGATTAATCCGTTCCAGACCCACAGATGGTTGCTTATTTACCCCTATGAAAAACAAATGTACAGAACTGTATATGAAATTATAGATAAATAAATATTTAAATGCACTGTAATAAAAAATAAAAAATAATTTAACGTGAAATTATTGTTTATTTTTTATTACAGTTTACTTGCACAAAGTAAAATTATTATATTTAACTGCATGTTGCTTGTATTGAGGTGAGCTGATGGCATAAGTGGAATGTTGAGAGGAGGAAGAGAAATGGTCGGAAGAGGAGTCCCCTTCCATAAAAACATCAGGTAACATCCCTTCAGGCGTTTTCTCCCTTTCTGCTGTTCTTGCTTTTTTCTGTCTTTTTGCACTAGAAGATTCTATCGTTTCTTTCTCCAAAATCCTGTTCAATGTTGTCTGCCTTTGACGATTGTTCAGAATTTTTCTAAAATAGTCAATATAACATTGTCGTTGAATAAGTTAATGCTGTTGACCACAGCAATGTTGGGATGCCATTTTTCCACCACTCTCTGTGTTTTCTTGCAGGGGTAACGCTTCTCTTTAATTTCTGCAAAGGAAATGCTTTCCTTACTACTTTCCTCCTCTGAAGAAGAAAGTTCTTCAACAACTTCCTCTTGCTGCCCCATTAAAAAGTTAAAATTGTCAGTAAAATCTCAAAAAGTATTAAAATTTAAAAAAAATGCCAAACAAATTATTTCCAGACGAGTTAAAAACGAGCCTAATTTCTCGATTTTTTCTTAAAAAAAGCCAAACTGGAAACCCAGCTGGCCCCTGGCGTCATACGAATCCCGGAACAAGTACGAATGGCGAGATGAATATTATTTGAACAAGTTGGACGAATAGCGAGTTGTACAAATAGCAAGGTGGACAATTGGCGGGGTCCCACTGTATACGAAGGATAAGATTAAGGAGGAGTTGGATGCTGTGTATGGGGAATCTGCACCTTCATCTACTACTTCATTGCCCTTCAGAAAAGTTGCAACTAGGAAAAAAAATAATTTTATGAGTGGCTTGCGCCACTCATAAAATACTGCAATTATTAAAATTATTTTGCTACTCAATATTGGCAAGTTGCCTAATAAATAATAAACAATTTTGACACAATAAGTTCTAATATGATCATATATGGACACAATTACCAGGTGCAAAAAAAATATCATGAGGAATAACACATAATACATCTTCAATGCATTCATTCAGGGATCTACCCTTATTACAAAAAAAAAAGAGTTGCCAGCATTCTAAAAACATCCAAAATATTGTTTTAAGATTTAAGATACTGCATGCAAAATCAGACACAAAGTGTGGTGTTAAAATATTTAAATGTGAAAAGAACTTAAGAATAAGAGCAAATGAACTTCTGAAATTGCTAAACAAAGCAGATGATTCTAGGTTTGCGACAAATTTCAAAATTCATACCAATTTGACTGAGGTATAAATCCTTTCTTTAGAATGAGCAGACTGCTTAGACTGGGCAATTAAATCATCCAGTAACATTTTTAGTTGATCTGCTGAATCTTTACTTTTTGAATGAAGGAGGCGCAATCCTTTTACAAACAGCGGATCCAAATCAGAAACTGACATCTTCAGAACTGTAAAGCATATTTTAGGTTTCATTAAAACTTCAGTTCATGATTTTGATTGACACAGATTTTTGTAACTTTGTAACTTAAAAAGAGAAAAATTTTTAAATTTAGTTCTTTGCATAAAATTATCATTAAAAGTTTTATTGTTCTTCACAAAAATTATTATTTCAGCGTTTTATTAACCGATTTCACATAGGAAGAAAGTTATATATTCATACTGTATGTATGACTTCTTTTGTTTGTTTGTCCATGCATAAATTCTCACAGGATGAACTGATTTTCATGATTTTTTAAAAATTGATCGAGGGTGATTTCCCATAGATCCTGTACCTTTATTTGACGATATTCGATAATTAGAAAAAAAAAGTTATGGGCAGAAATGTGAATGTTTTTTGTTTTTACATCCATAACTTTTGACTAAATGAACAGATTTTCTGTTTTTTCTTTAACCGATAGAGCAGGGTTCACACTGGGGAAAAATACAAGGTGGGATTTCCAAAATTTTAAGTGGGATTTTTAAAATTTAAGCGCAAACAAATTTTTTTTTGAGTGGGATTTCAAAACATATTGCGGGAATCGCGCGAACCCTGTAGAGGGTCATCTAACTCAATTGACTACATTGACATCAATTTGTTTTTTAGAATTAACATTATAGGTGATAAAAAAGTAATTTTTAATTTTAATTGGAAAGGCTTGGCTTGATTTTTCTTAGTTGGGAAAACTATTAATAAATACATAACTTATTGTAAGAAAAGGGTTTCTCACATAAATTAACTCTTAGCTAATTCTGGAAAGTTGAAATTTTTAACTAAAAAGAATAGTGAAAGCGAAATAATATTAAAAGTAAGTATCCTTTAAATTAAACGGCAGCTGATTAAACAGTATCGGCATAGTATCTTCTGCCGATTTTAATCAATAATAGGCCAATTTGCTTCTCGGTGTACCCCTAATGGGAGCTTGATTATGGAAAGTTATAAAACTCTTATGAGAATTACATTATGAAATATTTTTACGAAAGAGAAGCACTTGATTATCGTGGCGCCAAAAGAGATTCCTGTGTCTGCCCCTGAACTTGAGAAATAGTAGTTCAAATCCAACAATTCTGGTACCAATTTGGGTACTACTGTGATATAATCCCCCCCTTGGCGACTTTCGAGCTAGCCACCAATTTGTAATGATTTTTGGTTGGCGATATCTTTTCGTTTACCCAGCGCCATCGGTGTTGGCTGAGGTAATGTGTGGCAACCCTAAGTGGATTATGCAATGGGTGTTTTTTATGTGTGATGGTTGGACTTTTAGAAAGTTTTCTTTTACTAATAAAAATCTTTTTAGTAGTTTATTTTATGGTTCAAGTTTGTGGAGATATTTCCTGTTGTTAAAGGAAGAATGTAAAGTGTTAAAGTGAATTAATTTGGTTCAATTGTTTTCTATTGTGGCGAGATGAACGAATTCATATTAGTTTGTTAAGGCGCCATTTTTCGAAATTGACGGAAACATGGTTTGGAGTTTGTGCTATCTGAAGTACGAAATTGTTTTGGTTGATCAGGGTTCACACTGGGGAAAAATACAAGGTGGGATTTTCCTCCTTGACCAAAATTTTAAGTGGGATTTTTAAAGTTTAAGCCAAAAAAAATTTTTTTTTGAGTGGGATTTCAAAAAATATTGCGGGAATTGCGCGATCGCGCGGCCTAGCGTGAACCCTGTTGATCAGGGTTGGGGTTTTGGACGTCCAAAACTAGTTTTGGACAGGACAGGTGGTTTTTACCGTCTTAAACTGTCCGAAAGTGTCCAAAACTGTCTGAAAGTGTCCGAAACTGTCCAAAACTCCCAGATTGGGTATTTTGAAAAAATTTGTTTTTAATTGCTGCACACTTTATAAACAATGTTAATAAATATTATTTTTCAATTAAATTTTATTATTACTTTTATTTATGTACTATGTTAAAATATTAAATTTAGCCTATAGTTCTGATGTGTGAAAACTATCATTTTTACTATGTTAAAAGAAATTAAATTTAGCCAATAGTTCTGTTGTGTGAAAACTATTATTTTTATTGCGTTAAAAAATTTAACTTTAGCCAATTCTGTTGAATGAAACTATTTTTTCAAGCACTTTTAAAAAATTACCAATTAAAAGAGAAATTCATGATAATGTACCACAAAAATAAAGCATGCCAATAACTAAGAGATTTTTGAGATTTTAGAACCATGTTATGTATTAGCTTTTTTTTAAAAATTAAACATACTTTTTTTAAAACTATTCACATTCAGTAAAAAAAGTTTAAATAAAAATAAAATATTATATTTTAATTAATATTTATTGCATTAATTTGTTAATTGTTGCATTCCTTTAATTAAATACAATTTTATTGAAAAATATAGTTTTGGACAGTTTCGGACACATGGGTTTTGGACAGGACGGTAAAAACCATGGTTTTTACCATAGTGTCCAAAACTTTGCCAACCCTGCTGTTGATAAATGCATAAATTTGGTTAATTGTGACTAAAAGCAAAGAAAGGAAAAGTGGTAGTTTTCGGACCATTTCGTCATATTGGATTGTAAGTTTGTTGCTATTTGGGATTAAAAGCCAACTGGTTTAAAGTGAGTTCTTTATTTTTGTAAGTTTATTATTTGCTTATTTTATGTGTTTGTAAGGTTATAAAACAATGAATTTTCAATTGTTCTAAAATATTAGGTGTAGTAATTAGGGGCGTTGCTAGTTTTGATAAAGAGGGTTTCCGTTAGTTTAATGTAAAATGTATTTGAAGTTTTCCGTGGAATTGCGCAATATTTTTACTATGTTTTTCGTTGAATAATGCATATCATTTTATATTCTGATAATTAATTGCAAGTCATTATTGTGCACGAAATTCATGTTCTTTCAACGAAGTATTTTTAAGGTATTTTTAATGTTGGCTTCCAATAGTTTAAGACAAAATGTACTTGAAGTGATGTACTTGTGTTGTTTAGTGTGGTATTTAAAAATTCGGATAGCTTTATCAAACATTGCTTTTTCCTTCAATTGCGTGATATTTTTATTATGTTTTTCGTTGAATAATGCATATCATTTTATGCAATGAAATTAATTGCAACAATCATTGTGTCTATAATGCATGTTCTTTCAAGAAAGGATTTTTATGCAAGTTTTAGTGTAGCCTTCCAATAGATTGATGTAATATGTGCTTTAATTGATCAATGTTATATATTTTCTAATGGAGTCTCTTATTTTAAAATTCCGACAGCTTTAATAAACATTCATTTTGCGTTGAATTGCGCGATGTTTTAATTATGTTTTTCATTAAAGAATGCATATCATTTTATTCAATAATGAATCATTGCAATAGTTATTATTGGGCATAAATTGCGTGTTCTTTTAAGAAAGGGTTTTTATTCAGGTTTGAGTGTTTGTAAAGTAAATAATTCTATTTTTCGAGTAATTATCGATCCGTTAATGTATTGAATTGCTGTTGCAAAATGATGTACGTGCTTTACATAGTAGCGTTGATATTGTGTGATATAAATTGCAATTTTTGGTATTTTACTGTTTTTTAGTGATTTTTCTTGACATGTTTGCTATGTGTATGATGTGACGTTGTTGGCGATAAACTCATCGCCAAGAGTGTTGTATTCTATTTGAAGTTGGCGACATAAAAATCTTGTTGTTGGTGACGGTTTTTTGGCGCCAACGAAAAAGTCGCCAAGGGGGGGGGGGGGGGGGGGGGCTTATATCACAGTAGTTCCCCAATTTGAAGCTATTTATGTGAGAAATATAAATTCAGTGTTTAAATAAAATTAAACTTATGCTTCACTACATTTCTATGTAGAAAATAGAAAAAATCATCTTTAGAATTTAGCCAAATGTAATGGGCTGTAAAAAAAATGGATCCTATTTTTTCTGATAATATCACTACACTTTAATGCTGTAGAGTATGAGTACGAGATTTTGAATCTTGCCAAAAAACCTTCATAACAAAGTCTCCAGGAAAAAGAACTACCTAAACCAGTGGCATTCCTATCATTAGGGACAGGCGGGTATTGATGATGGTGTCACCCAATCAAAAAGATTTAACTCAAATATATATATATATATATATAGGTGAACATGAAGTATACATTTTAATGCATATTTCAGAGTGGGTGGTACGCATTTTAAGAGTACCACCATCTAGTATAAAAACCAGTAAAAAAAATAAACAGTAAAAAAAAAAACAAGAAAGAAAAAAAAATCAAATAATGTTAAATGAAATAAGTAATCAAAAAAGCCGCAGCTTTGAAAATAAAGTATCATAGAGGTCAGAATATTAAAAGTACCTTTTGGTGGCAATGGTGTGTTTAGCGGTTAAAACACACTTTGAATATATTTTTTAAAGGAAACACTTTTCTCAACTAAAAATAGAAAGGAAAATGATAGAAAAAAATATCCAGTTTAAAGTATTTGTTTCATCCCCCTCCCTATGGAGCTTTTAAAGGTTTGTGTTTTCCCTGTCACACCCGGGGCGGGCCACTCCCACCTTAGTTACGCCACTGACGTAAACAAAGCATCTTTCTTATCAAATACAGCAAAAATAAAAAGAAAGGAAAAATAATAATATTCAATGAAATAAGAAATCAAGAGCAAGTAATTCATTTCTCAACATTATCTTACAAAAAATATATGACAAAAGAATAGAATAGAATACATCTGATTACTTGAAAACCGGCAAAATTACCAACTTTTAAAATCTCTGCTAGAATAATTCGATTATGTAGGGCTTACATTAATACAGAAAACGTAACTAATACGTAAAATGTTCAATGAATTCATAGTTCTATTCCAGATTTCAATGCTTATCGAAATTTAATATTTAAATTATATTATTACTGCGATAATTGTTACGAACTCCACTACAAAAATTGAATTTGAACATTGTTTTCATTTTTAACTAAGGAAAAGTTTACACGTTGCCAGTTAGAACATTTAATTTTAATTGCGATTGCAAATATTTTGTGGTAGGAAAAAATTGTAAGTTAAAAAACGTAAATTTAAAAATACATAAGTCAGTCATTATAATCAAGAAAATATATATCTTAGATTTATTGAACTTGTACGTATAACTCTTACTTTTGGGGCCTCAGTGGCTGAGCGGTCAAATCTACTGGCTCCGGTGCCTCCCTGGCGGAGAGAAAGAGGCGTGGGTTCGATTCCCACCTTTGCCCTGGGTGTATTTCCTTCTTTTTATATTAAAATCTGTTGTGCTGTCTTTTTCTATCTGTCATATTAGACGAGAGTTTGAGGCATATCCTTGAGAATAGCAAATAAACTCGAATATTTATGTGACCTGAAATGGTTGTAAATAAAGAAAGAAAGAACTCTTTTATTACGAATGAAGACTTCAGATAGAAAAAATCTGGCAACACTACTGTGCTCTACCGGGAAAATTCCCGTCATTTAAAGAAAGCGAAACTAAAAGTTTTTTTCTTACACGTTGTATTTTTAACTGCAGATTCGTTCAATCTGTACAAAACGAAGAGTTTAAACTCCATTAAGCATGGAGTATTTTATTGATAATCATAAACCTCCGGAAGAACATGTAGCATCGATTTTTAAGGAATATACTACGCCGACTCGTGTTCTTCGGTCATTTACAAATCTCACCAATACCGTGATTCAAACTGCTTTAAGTGGTCAAAGTAAGTTTATATTTGAAATTTTACAAAATGCTGATGACGCTTTTAATGATCACCATGACGAAATTGCAGTAAAGTTTAATTTACAAGATAATTATTTTATTGTTCATCATAATGGTAAAGGGTTTGACTTTAATGATGTTGAAAGAATCTGCGACTATGCGTCTCAAATTGAAGAAGTTAAAGCAACAGATTTAAGAAAAACTGGTTATAAAGGACTGGGCTTTAAATCTTTATTTAATTTATCAGATTGCATTCATATTTATTCAAATGGCTATTCATTTCGTTTCGATAAAACATATTGGCCTCTCCCAGAGAATGTACCATGGCAAATCATTCCCATTTGGTGTAAATACAATGAACTGCCTCTAAATGAAAAATACCCATATGATCAGCCTGTGAACTTCATTCTTAAAGTTAATAACCTTAGTCAGCTTGAAAGCCAGTTTAAAGAACTTGTTGACCAACCAGAATTGCTTTTATATTTGCATCGTATCAACAAGTTAAGCATAAATTTGAATGAAAAAGAAATATTTCTGGAGAAAAGAGTAGATAAATTTGGTGTGTTTAAGAAAATAAACTTCTATAAAAATGATGACTTGGAAAGTACCTGGCTTACAAGAACATATAAACGATCTGTTCATACAGATGTACAAAAATTTATACAGGGAGCTAGTCGATTTATATATCCTGACAAAATTAAAAAGGCTAAAGAAGTTAGTTTCATTTTTGCTTTGCGAAGCAATGAAGCGCTTCAAGAAATTTTAAAGATTAAAGGCCTTTGTTATAGTACATTACCTACACAGTTACATTTAATGCTTCCTTATCATACTAATAGTCTTTTTATACTAAATTTGGATAGAACACAGTTACATGAGAATGAATGGAATGAATTTTTACTATACCAATTAGGCTCTTTGCAGTTCAACTTACTTAAAGATTTAGCTAAAGTGGATACTTTGAAAAATAATGTCATAGAGTTCTTTGTTCGTAAAATTGATCACTTTTATTATAATTTTGAAAAGGCTTTTTTGAAAGGATTCATGGAAGGTAAATTTAAAATTAGTTGGTTGCCACCTCACCAAGGATTAGAGTTACTTAAGTTAGGTGAAGCTTGGACAGATGAGACAGAATTTTTTAAACATAATTTTCAGAATGTTCGTAATCATAAGATATATCCTTACCTTATAAACTATGATGTAAAATACCAAAATTATTTATCCACTTCTGAAGCTGAAGTAAAACGATTTACATATGATCAATTATTTAGAGAATTTCCTAATAAATATTACCCTCAATTAACTAGAAGTGCATACATAGATTTTGTTGGCTATCTCTATGATCGATTGAAAGGTCCTCCTTTTCATACTAAAGCAACTAATAAGCTAAAGAATGTACCTTTTCTTCGAGCAAAAGATGGATCACTGCTGTCTCCTAAGAATGCTTTACTAGAAGAGAGTGGAAACCCTATTCCCGATTTCCTAATGTTAAACCCTATTGATAATGACTATTTACCTGCAAGTAAAATTGATTCAATAATGGAATGGTTATCTCAATTAGGAGCTAAGAGATTGACAACACCTATTCAGGTGCTTAGAGAAAGTGTATTGCAGTGGATATATTCTGGCAACTTTGATGTTAAAATCACAATGAAGAATCACGTAGGGATTATGAATTATCTTTTTAAAGGTTATGAACAGTTAACTAGAAAAGAAACTGAAAAATTGAGAGAAAGGTTATTTATCCTCACAGAAAGTAAGGAATTTAAATTGGCTAATTTATGTTATCTTCCTGATGCAATTTCTATAAAAGAACTATCAAATGTTATTACAGATGATGAAAAAGTATCTTCCTGTTATGACGTGAATAATTTGAGAGGATTTTTCATGCATGTAGGTGTTCATGATAATATAAAACCTATCGATGTATTACGCAAAAGTATTCTAGTGTGGATCAAAAATGGTACAGTAAGAGATAAATTAACCATAAGGAACTACAAACCCATCACTGATTTTGTTGCATTACATTATCCTACATTAGAACATAATCTAACAGAATCTGAAAAATCAGACCTGAAAAAAATGCCTGTTTTAACTTGTGGTCAAGTATTTCAAAAAGCCCAAGTTTGTTATTTTGATTATGTTGTTCCTAAAATCAAAGGCTTAGAACATGCAGTTGCAAATGATAAGTTGGTGTCCACTAAAAACATTTCTGATGAACTTTATTACTTCCTCGTAAAAATTGGAGTTTCGGAGAACATAGCTCCTGTAGATGTGATACGAAGAACTGTTCTTAGGTGGATTCAAGATGGTGATATAAAAAGCAGAATAACTCATAACAATCACCAAGATATTCTAAAATACATTGGTGAACATTGGTATACTCTAAGCACATCAGGACTTAAACCAAAAGAAAAAAATGATTTAAAAAGATTTCCCGTCTTAACAAAGAGTGATGTATTTAGAACAGCCTATACCTGTTACTGGCAACATTCTAATTTTGGAGGCAGTTTCTCTGAGGAAATACCTGGATTAAAATCAGTTATTGCTGGTGATGAGTTTGTTTCTTTGGATTATAACTTAAAAGTTGTAAGAAATCTTCTTGGAGATATTGGTGTCCGTAATCTTACATTTACTGACATTTCTGAAAAGTACTGTGATCATTTGACACATCGCGAAAATGTGAAGTGGTTTTTTTCCCAACTAGTTAATTATTGGAATAGAAATAAGGCCGATAAAAATCAGTTATTAACTTGTTTGCAACAAAAACTTAGAGCTTCATCCTGTCTGTTAGCAAAAAATGGTAAAATGTATTCTTCAACAGAATTATATTCCTCATGGTTTGATAGTATGTATGATATAGATCCAAATTCTATTCTTCTTTTACAATATTCAAAACTACCTGCCGACTTAGAAAAATTTCTCAATTTTAAAACAGAACTTGATTTTAAATGCATTAAGCAATTACTTAAAGCTATAGATAAAAAGACTGAACTTGGCAAAGAAAAAACTCAGACATTTTTCAAGATTTTATTAGAACAGCTGAGACGAAAAGATAAAAATGAAATCAGAAGGAACCAACTTAGCTTATTATCAAAGGATAATAAATTAAAACTTGCCAAAGATCTTTATTACTTTATTGAAGAAGATGCAATTTGCTTCTTAGATTCATGTTACTTGAAAAGAATTTCTGGTATGACACATAAAGAAACTTTGGAACTAGCAGAATTATGTGAGGTAAATACTTTACCCTTTAACAAGGAGGTTAAACAAGAAAATGAAAAACATGATAATACTTTACAAAAGTTTTATCTTGAAAGACTGAGCTTGATTGTAGTTAAGGAATCAAAAATGTTGAATGAAGATGTTAATGTTACTTTAAAACGTTTGTATGATACAATATGCACTATAAATCTATACCAATGTCAGAATATTTACATAAAATATCCTTTTGGTGATTCTACTAAAGTCCCCCAACACTTTGAAGATCTAACATTATATGTTGTTGGTAAATGGGTCAATAAGAAATCTATGATTCATGATTATCTTCAGGAAAAACTTGATCTTGCAGTTGATATACGAGATATTATCGACATGGAATTGCCAATCAGTGAAAGTGACAAGCAAGAGTGGCTTTTTTATCAAAAATTAGATCTGCACAAACTTAATTTTGTAGAGGAGCAGTTTAAGAAGCTTCTACTTAGTGAAGAGAAAAAGACTTTAAATGAAGTAACTCCTTCTGAAAGGGTTATTATTCCTAAGATTCATCATTCTAAACACGAAGAAAAAAATTGCGAAGATGATGAAATGATAGTAAGGAAGAGGAAAGAGATAACTTCTTCAGATTTAGAAATTTCTTCACACTCAGAAACTAGTTCTGATTCAGAGACTTTTTCAGATGAAAATTTGGCAGATTATCTTTCTGATGAAACTTATTTAAAAAAGCCATGTGAAATTAAACAGGACATAAAATTTACATCTAGTGATATGAAAGCAAAATTAGATGTACTAACTCCTGTTAAAAGTGAGAATATTACTCAACCTTATCATTCAGAAGATGACAAGATATTGTTAAAGAAATATGACAAATTTATTGCAGAATCCAGTTCTTCAGATAAAAGTGCTGTAAATCATATTTTGGATGAATCATATTTACAAAAGCTACATTCAATTGAAGACGAGTTTACAAAACTTCAGTTTGATGAAGAGAGAAAGGAATTTGATATATTGACATCTGTTGAAAGCATCAAACTTACTGAACCTCCACTTTCTATATACGAGGAAAAGAATTGCAAGATGTTAAGCAGGCAAAAAGAAAAGATTGCTACTGCAGAATACTCTTCTTCAGATGAAAGTTCAGTAGATCATGTTTGGTGTGAACCTTATATACAAAAACGACTCGCTGTTGAAGGTGAAAAAAGAGCAATCTGTGATACCTCTATTGATGAACCAAAAGCTATGGCACATACCAAGATTGCACTACAGTCTATTATAAGTGAAAATATTATTAAGACTGATACCAGAATGAACAACAAAAAATCAATTCTATCCGAAAACTTACTTAATTATTCTTCACCAGACTACCAATGTACCAGTGCTTCTATATTTGCTCAAGATATAAATAGTGAGAAAGGTCATATTCCTGTAGAATTAAAAATTGATAGTAAAAAATCAATAGAACCAGAAATAACAAGTAGTTTTTCTTCATTAGAGAACCCCTGTAATGGTACTTTCCAAGATACAAATAGCGAGAAAAGTTATACAAAGTGGTTAAGTGAAAAATTTGTGTTTACTTTTTTGCAACTTTACTATCAAAATAAGTATCCAGATTCACAATCTAATTTGTCCAATGGAATATTTACATTGCAATTCCAATCCCGTAAGATAGAAATTGTTTGGGTGAATGCAAATAGAGAGAAATTCAAATCATATGATTTATTGCTAATAAAAGAGGGTGATGTTAAGTGGTTTATTGAAGTCAAATCACCTGTGGCTGAAGAGTCGGTTAATATAAGTCATTTCCAATTTACTACAAATGATCAAATTGCAGCAGAATTATCCAAA
The DNA here is from genome assembly GCA_038502835.1 of Octonoba sinensis. Taxonomy (NCBI): domain Eukaryota; kingdom Metazoa; phylum Arthropoda; class Arachnida; order Araneae; family Uloboridae; genus Octonoba; species Octonoba sinensis. Next base: position 144,028,463 of record CM076600.1, read on the forward strand.
CATAGGGGAAAGTATTGTGTTTACCATATTTTCTGCAAAAATATATCCTCAAAGTTAAGTTTTGAAGAAATGAAGAATTCTGCTGCACTCTATAAGGTAGTGCCATTAAAGATTGTTTAATTTTTCATTAAGAGAATACTAAAGCATAATATATATTCCAGAGTTCTTTTAAGGACAGTTCAATCAATCCTAATAATTAATGATTCAAAAGTTGAAGGATGAGCAGTTCTAATGTAAAGAAAAGGGACACATATAGTACAATAAGCCTGATTGCTGGTAAGCTAGTTTTTTGCTACATGGCAAAATTGTACATAAAAACATTCCTTTATTATTCATTTGCAAAAAAAAAAATGCTGACAAAAATAAAAAAGTATGGTAAATTATGTAATTAATGTGTGTGCATTACTTTTATGAAAAAGAAGAATTTTTTAATCTAGAACTCTTTACTGTGAAACATTATTTTTTTACGGTACTTTTCCATTATCCAGGCGCAGTCGCCAATAATGATGCAACCAATGCCAAAAGGAATATTGCCGCTGGTAACCTTTCGCGTGTGCCAAAGGTGTTTTTAGCAGAGGCGCAGCTAGGGTTTTCGGCGCCCCGGGACAACTGAAGATTTTGTGCCCCCTCACTCCGCACCCCTGGGGGCGCCCCTGGTAGGGAATTAAAAAAACTTTTATGTGCGCCGCTATAATGGAAATGTACCTTTTTTACTTGTACAACACACATACATTAAATTTGACAGCGTAGTAAACGGCTGGATTGTGAAATACAGTAAAACCTTCAATATTAGGGGAGAGTGTTGTACCTTGGGACATTGGCAATTTCTAAAAACCTATTGGCAACATTAACATTTTTTTTATTTGTAATTGTGACCTTAACCAGCAGATAGCATCACAGTAAAGGCAGCATTGGAAGCACTGAATTGATGACTTGGTGAGAGAAAGGAAATTTCATCACTCAAAACTAAATATCTTTCTCATTCTAATTTCATTTACTGAAATAGCATTTGTAAAACTATTCTACTGAATTTTAATTGGATATTAAACAGAAGATTTTTAAATGTTTTGGTTATGAGAAAGTGATGATACTGCATTTTGATTGACCACCATTTTGATTTTATTTAAACCATGTGATGATTGTACCTTGGGACAGTAAACCGTGTTGTACCTTGGGACATGTCTCAAGGTACAACATACACATGGTTCTTAATAATTTGGATATACTTTAGTATAAAGAGAGATATTCTAATCAAATGCAGAAATTTGCATTTAATTTGTAAATGCTGCTTTACAAATTAGGTTTTGAACTTTCAAATTTATTATTTGTGTAAATTACACATTATAGTAATGTATCTTCTTAATTTAGTGCTTTAAAAAAATAAAGTTTTTGATTTTTCGTATAAAATTGGTTATGTATATGACTGTTGCATGAATCACGAAGTATGTCCCAAGGTACAACAGGGTGTTGTACCTTGGGACAGTTTTCAGTTACTACTTAAAATGGCTGGCAATTTTTTATTTTTAAACTGTTTGAATTTGAAAATATATATTATAGAGGAGAATGTTGGTGCATTTAAATAGTGTCTTCAGACTTTAAATCTATTTTTAATTTTTGAAGTTGAAAATTAAAATGTGAAAAGTGTCCCAAGGTACAACACTCTCCCCTAAAGGATAAAAAAATTACTGATGTAGAGATTTATTGTTATCTAGAGCTAATATTATTTTTAACCTTAACACATGAAATTAAGTGTCAACCAAAAGCTCTAACTGTGGTTTAATATGTAATGTGACACAATAAGAAGAATTAAAAACAAAAAGAAGGAACCGATTATTTAAGTATATAAAAATGAAAGAGGTTTAAAACAGAGACCTGCTGTAAAATTTTCATTCATGAAAAAATTGTTAACTATTCAATCATGATTTTTTTGGACTTATTCTAAGATAACATATATGAGTGATTCCATACCAACTCACCTAAAAAAAGAAAAGTTGGTCGCATGACCAACTCGGATTTTTTTTCAAATTTGGTACACAGATTGATGATATAGAGGCATGGAAAATTCCAAATTTTTAGCTGCCTGCTCCTTTTATTTTTAAATATACAGGTCCTCAAAGTTTGTCTGCCACCTCAAAATACTGAGAAATTGATGTTTTTTAATTTTTTTTCTCTTGGAAACTCTATTCATGCAATATGAAAGTGTTAGATATCTATAGAAACTAAATGTTTCAGGCATTCAGAAAAAAAAAAAAACTACAATGTTCATAATGAAAATTGTTAAGGTACAGTACTCTTAGAAGTTGCAACGACAAAAAATTCGATTTTCCCGATTTTGCTAAAATTGAGGATTTAAATCCAAGAAAAGGAAAATAAAACCAAAGGTTTACTGACTTTCTGGTAGAGTACATGTGTTCACCATAAATTGATACACAATAAATGACTTGGGTTTCTCACTCCTTCTTGAAAATATTTCAGCTAAAGACAAGCCATAGGGCAAAAACATGCAATTTTGGCCAACTTGTCAGCCATTTTTCCCATAAAGGGCAAGCACTAGAAAATATTTTTTTTTTTTTAAATAAGCTACTGATGTGTCAGCTATTCACTGGAAAAGAGTTTACCTCTGGTTATTTTTTTATAAAGAGATATCCTGCTGATAGTATATGCATGTTTTTCTCTAATACCATATGAGTGGTTCCATACCAACTCGCCTAAAAAAATAAAAGTTGGTTGCATGACCAACTCCGATTTTTTTCAAATTTCGTACACAAATTGGTGATATTGAGGCATGAAAAAGACCAAATTTTTAGCTACTCACTCCACTTATTTTTAAATATACAGGTCCTCAAAGTTTGTCTGCCACCTCAAAATACTGAGAAATTGATGTTTTTAAATTTTTTTCTCTTGGAAACTCTATTCATGCAATATGAAAGTGTTATATATCTATGGAAACTAGATGTTCCAGGCATTCAGAAAAAATACTACAATGTGCAAAATGAAAATTGTTAAGGTACAGTACTCTTAGAAGTTGCAACCACAAAAATTCGATCGGCTTAATGTTACGGTCCCTAAGATTTTTTTTTTTTTTTTGTGGGGTTATATAAAAGAGAAAGTTCCCCATACTTTAGAAGAGCTAAAGGCCGAATCATCGAGGAAATATCCATACCCTTGAAATGTGCAAACAAGTCTCCCAAAACTTCAGAAATGGACTGCAACAGTGTATTGGTGCTGAAGGCCGCTATCTAGCTGAAGTGGTATTCAAAACTTAATGTAAAAAAATAGCATTAAATACAGATCAAAATAAAAAAAGCTTTAAATCTCAAACTGTATTAGTTTTTTTTATAACACTTTAAAACCGGGCCATTACTTTTGCCCCACCCTGTATATCCAGAAGTATTATTAAATAAAAAAAAAAAATAACAATACTGGCAACTGTTATAATCTCTTTTATTTGGTTTAGAGAAGGGGGGGGGGGGCTCTATCCGTTAAATATCGTATTTCTTCATTAAATACTAACTTATTTTTTTTAAATAAAAAAGTTTGTAAGACAAATATATTTCCTAGATCTTACTTTAAGACATCACAAAATTAGAGTTTTGCTTTAATGCCAGAACGTAGTAAAAACAAAATGCTGCTCCATTATTCAATGCTTCATTCCCCAAATAACACTACTTCTGAAAGTAACTAAATAATGTTCAGAGGGTAAATAAAATTTAATACATAATATTTAGGTAATATTCAGTAAGTTTTTTTTTTAAATTAATGCTAAGATTGAGAGGGGAAACACAGGCATATGGTATTAGAGAAAAACATGCATATACTATCAACAGGATATCTCTTTACAAAAAATATAACCAAAAGAAAATTCTTTTCCTGTGAATAGCTGACATCGGTAACTTATTTTTAAAAAATTTAACATTTTCTAGTGCTTGCCCTTTATGAGAAAAATCGATGGACAAGTTGGCCAAAATTGCATATTTTTGCCCCATGGCTTGTTTTTAAGCTGAAATATTTCCAGAAAAGAGCGAGTAACCCAAGTAATTTATTGTGTAGAAAGTTATGGTGAGCACTTGAACTATACCAGAAATTCAGTAAAACTTTGGTTTTATTTTCCTTTTATTGGAATTAAATCCTCAACTTTAGCAAAATCGGTAAAATCGAATTTTTGTGGTTGCAACTTCTAAGAGTACTGTACCTTAAAAATTTTCATTATGCACATTGTAGTATTTTTTTCTGAATGCCTGGAACATTTAGTTTCCATAGATATTATATAACACTTTCATATTGCAGTAATAGAGTTTCCAAGAGAAAAAAAGTTTAAAACATCAATTTCTCAGTATTTTGAGATGGCAGACAAACTTTGAGTACCTGTATATTTAAAAATATGTGGAGTAGGTAGCTAACAATTTGGTCTTTTTCATGCCTCGATATCAGCAATCTGTGTACCAAATTTGAAAAAAATCCGAGTTGGTCATGCGACCCTCATTAGGTCATTTATCACTCATATAGATTATTGATTTATACCAGAAAACTATCAATTTAAAATATAACAGCCATAGAAGAATTTTTCAAAGAGCTAGTTTTTAAATCACAGAAATAAAACCACAGAAAATAATGTTTGAAATTATAAAAAATCGTAAAAATGTTCTTTCAGAACTCTGACTTTTTTTTTGTCTGAACGCAAAAAGTAAATTTTTCCGGTGATTCTACTACAGTTATAAATATGGGCAGAGAACTGAAGAGAAACATTTTGTATGGGGCAAATTTTCACTTTTGAAGGAGAGGGATTTTATAATGCATACATACATTACTAATACATGTTGTTCGACAATATTGGAAATAATATTACATAAATAAAAATTTTTTTATAAAAAACAACGTTTATCTTGCCCACTAAAAGGTAGAAAATAATTTTCCTATGAGCCTGGCAAAATTTCTGAATGAATTGGTCACATTTTGGTAACAGAGTTTCTAATTCTTATAAAACGAAAAACGTTGGCCGCATGGATTCTTTATATTATTATGTTATGAATGTTTGTTTTACAGAATCATTGATGTATATATAAAGTTTTAATGAGGAAATACTATGCAAATCAATTATTTTTGATGCTATGTTATTTTTTGAAAATTTTCTATGACATTATGATCAGTATAGATGGGTATGGGTAAATGAATTCTGATCAAAGTTGTGATTATGATCTGTTACATAAACATTATGTTTATAGAAGTATTTTCATCCTAAAATTTTGTTCAATATATGTATAGTTCAATTCATTTAGAGTAAATCTCATTCATTCCTCCAATGAATGAAATTGACTATGATATAATGAAACAGTATTAACCATGTTTTCTTTCATAGAAATTTGAGTATGTTACAAAAGTCTTGATGTTTGAGTACATGCGCCCAACGTTTTTTGTTTTATAAGAATTGGAAACTCTGTTACCATAATGTGACCAATTCATTCAGAAATTTTGCCAGGCTCATAGGAAAATTATTTTCTACCTTTTTAGTGGGCAAGAAAAACGTTGTTTTTTTTATAAATTTTTTTTTTATTTATGTAGTATTATTTCCTTCTTTTTAGTTTTTGATGGGTGAAATTTCGCCCATAGTAAAAAAGCGTCTTCTACATTTTATTAAATGATACTGAAAACCCTACTTTAAAAATGTATGCACAATTTCGTTAATATGTTCCGATTTACCGCAACGTCTAATTAAGAAAGTTGAATTGTAGCGTGTCGTCATTCGCCACGTTATTTGAAATCTAGAATAAACCATACGTATTCCTTTTCTGACGATATTTATTTAAATGCTAATGCTAAGTCAAGAAAATCGTTCAATTGGGAAGACAATACTTTAATCATGTTCAATCTCGAATTAAAAACCTATTGTTAATTTGAGAAAAACATTAAATCGAAGATATGCTTTATTATTGTTTTTCCGCTGAAAACTAAACTGATGTCTCTCTGTTTGGAAAATAAGTTTGATATTGAAATAAACTAACAATATTCACGAGGAGTTGAGGACACTGCTAATTAATACTTTTGGATCAAGGTAAGCCTTAAGAAATCGAACTTAAAAGCTCATAGCTGGTGTTCTTATTGACTTAGAAATTTCGAACAGATTTCATCTTGTGCAGAAAAATCAGCGCTTTCGATCGATATATTGTATTAATATGTGCAAGGTTTATTTCACCTCCATATTGGAGAATTTATGTGGAAATTTGCGTAAAATTGGAATAAAAAAAGGAACCACCTGTCGGATTTTTTATGCGTGGTAGAATATTGCATTGTCATCTGGTTCTGAGCTACATGTAAAGTTTCAGAACAATAGCTTATCAGGAAATGGTCGAAAATTTGATTGCAAAATTCCGCGGACAGACAACAAAGCGAGTTAAGAAAACGTTGTAAAATACGGAATCAGATCAAAATTTCAAAACTGACGATTCTTTTTTTTTTGGTCAACCCATGTTGTTTGTTTAACATTGTGATGTCACATGTTATCGTAAGCAATATATGTTGTCATTTGAAAATTTATGGTTCTGATATATCACTTTTACATCATCGTTGGAAACTGAAAACCATTATATCCTATACTAGCGGTACCCGCAACGGCGTTGCCCGTGCAAAGTTAAAAGAGCGGCGCCTACGGCGCAACTTGTTTTTTCCCCCAAGCAAGACACCGAAGGCGACTTCTTAAGTCACTTCTGAGCCGATAAAAAACTTATTTCAGCCAGTCTTTTTCCACAAATGTTTATCTACTTTGATTTAGGTATAAAATTATTTCAATCTATCACTAATAACCTATATTTATTGATCTATATTTATATTATGTGGCATATTTATCTTTTTTACATCATCAGAACTTTTACATACCTTTTTTTTTTTTACTCTGACTCTGATAGATAGCAGTACATTCTTTCTGAGTCTGAATTCAAAAATATAAATGTTATTTCATAAATGTTTATTTCAACCATTAAAAAGGGTAAATTGTGATACAAAAATTAAAAAAATAAGTGTATTAGTAGTTTTATAAATAAACATACATTTTGAAATCAAACCAGAGAAATGAATTGATACAATTTTAAATATGAAATTTTAACTGCTACAAATTAAAGTAGGCTAAATGGAGAATTGATACATTGATCAGACAAAGCCATTTAGTAAAGTTCATCTGAAAAATCTGACAGTTACTGATACCCTTAGCCTATTCACGAAAAGCAAAAGTTGTGGCGAAAAGATGTTGGACTATGTATATGTAGGGCAAGTTTGATGAAATAAAAAAACGTCAGTGGAGGCTTGATGTGAAGTATCTTGATAGTGAAAATTGTATGGAATGCAGTGTTGTAGCTAGCAAGGGTGATACCCGGGCGGGTAGTGGATAGGTGTCACCCGTGGAAAAGAATATCCCCTCCAAGAAAAAAAAAATCATGTAAGCATGAAGTATGAGTTTTAATGAAATATAATAAATATATTTTTTTTCAAATCGCAGATTGAAAAATAAAAACACCGTTTGTATCATGAGCCTCATAATATTTAAATTTGTTGACGACAACGGTTATGATTAGCGGTTAAAAATATTGCGAATATATTTTTTTAAGGAAGCACTTTACTCAGTTCAAAAGAGAAAAAAGAATCCAATTTAAAGTATTTGTTTTATTCTATGGAGCTTTTAAAGGTTCTTTTTTTTCTCCGTTCTGACTGCGTGTCACCCTTGAAGAGACATTTCTTTGGTTGCGGATAATGGAATATCCTGTGTATCAGATTAAAACTAAAAATTTTCCCACAGACACTGTTCACTCCCTGCTTGATAATAGAATAACCCCATATAATGCAAAAAAGATATTTTTATCTAAGATACCTTGAAACGACTTTTTGAAGATGAACAAATTTCTCAACATGTGTACTTTAGCAGCGGCATCAAGTTATTTCTTGTTTTATGCTGGCAACCTACTTTCTTCCATTATTTTTCAAGCAAGTGGACATTAACGCATTAAAAATTCTCATTAGATCTCAAAAAATGAAGAAAGAGAAAAATTGTTGACTGAATTATTTCAAGATTTTTTCCCTTAACAAATAACAGTAAATACAGATTAATATTTACTATTGTGTTATTAATTGCGTTAACCAATATACTAAAGTATTAAATTTCCCTCCACAATCAAATACAACACTTAACTGCATAATACTGATTGTAACCATTGATATTTGTATGAGGGCAGAGTGGATTTACAGTCCAGTCAAGGGGGCGGTGGTTAAAAACCCTGCCTCTCGCCCCCTCCAAATGAAATGGTTTTCAATATTGAAGTAGCTGAAAACAACTTTGGGTTATCTTCAGTTATGTACTAGGAAGAAAGACGACAACAGCTCTTCCATAGAAGTTTTTCGAAATTGAAATTCGAAAAACTCAATTTTACACTATTTTTGGTAAGATTAGGGGAGGGGAAAAGGGGATCTTCCTCGAAAGTAGTTGAAATCGAAGTTCTGAAATTACTCGCATAGGCTGTTATTCGACGCGCTTAGCGGAAGGTGGACGGCACCAGATCTCTTCCTGTATTTCTTACAAATTGAAATACTAAAAGCATATTCGAAAAAAGGCAAGTGCCTAGGATGAATAAGTTAAATCGGCGTGTTCGAATCAGTTCAAAACCATGTTTACATTCATTAAAATGCATAAATACCTCAATTATTTTCAAAATTCTTTTTTTAAAAACAACGTAATTATTCTATTTTGAATGTGTGTATCACGGGAGGTTGCAACCCCCCTCCATTAATCCGGCACGGCAGCAGTGCCCTGTCAACATTTTCAAAAGAAAAATTGAATTCTTCACCGCTCCAGTGAAAGTTGTTCGCTCTTTGTTTTTGGTAATTAATGAATATTATTTTTATCAGTAGATACTATGTTACTAATAAGTTTAATAATCTATTAACATATTAAAATTTTTCATCCCAGTTGAATTAAACTGATTGGGCGAGCCGCTTAATTGAATTATAATGCTTGAAATCGATATATATTGTTTAAACGGGCCCAACAACATTCTAAAAAAGAAAATCAAATTTTCCACCTCTCCAATAACCATGGGTGATAATTCAAAGCGGAAAAAAAATTTCCGAACTTCACACAAAATTTTCAGAAAAAGTATGCACCATCAATTTAAAATAAAAAACTATATAGGTTACACCCCCCCTCCTCAACACACAGTACATACGCATATATATATATATATATGTAATATATATAAGTTCAAAAATAATCCTTGAAGAAATTAAATGAAAGGGCTTATATACCAGAAGTCTTTTTTGCCCGAAAACAAGAAGGAGCCAAGCGGGACCACTGTTTATCGCCAACGGTAGTCGACGGGACCCTTACTAAAGTCTAGCCAACCACAGATATTAATTGTCAAAGAAATCTTAAAATAAGTAAATTTTAAAAATTTCGGATTTTTTTTTTTTTTTTTAAACTTTCGGAACAGGTGCTCGAAGATTTTCGGAAATGTCGGATCAGAATCACAGATGCAGTAAACATTATTTGCTACTCATGTAATTGTAACTGCAATTTTTAATGGATTACATCTTTTAAAAAATAAATTTCATTGAAAGAATCAGTCAAATCTGAAAAGACTTTCTAAAACACACCGATTTTCGTTACATGAAATGCCGGCGCCATTATTGTTTACATTCATCCGCGGAATTTCTGAAACTCACTTCACTTTAATTCACTTTCAAGAACTCGTGTGAAGTAAAGAAAATGATGGAGGATTAATATTTTAAATTGTTAAATTTGAAGAATATTGAACGAATTTCAAAAAAACAGCTTCGAAGTGCAAACAACCAAGATATGATAGAATTTTGTGCCAATTTTCGTAATCGTACGTAGCGTAGATTTTGCTGTAGAGCGTATAGCCACAAGGTCGTTGCCAACTCGAAAGTTCATCACACTTTCATTTTATATATATATAGATAGATAGATAGATTACCTTGCATGAACGGTGTGCCATTGAAAACCATTTCCCCTTGAGTCATTTTGTACTATTGAACACCATCATGCAATGTAAGCTTTCCATTCAGAGGTCTCATACTAGATTCAATGTTTTCTTAATTAAAAACAAATTTTATTCAACATACCTTCAAAACCATTATAATGGTTTATAAATTTTTTACTATAATGGTAATACTGTCTTTCGATGGTTGAGTCTAAAAGTAATGTTGAATTAAAGTACTTTTTTTAAAAGAAAGCACAATAAAACCAGAGTATGAAGCTCCTGAATGCGAAAACTCATATTGGGCGACACTAAAAGACTTTTATAAGCATGAGTCTCAGTATATTGAAAAAATGCTTAAAATTCTAGTCAAAATTTATAGTAAACAGTAACTTCCAGCATTATTAAAATAATTTACTTCTGAAATTTTAACTCTTATGGTGATATGTTTTATAGTTTTTATTCCAGTGTCCAGTAACAAAAATTGTTAATTCATTTAAAATCTTGATTTCAATCCAATCATTCAATTATGTTAAAAAGTTTCTTGAACTTTTAAATTGAAGGGTTCACATTAGAATAATTAAAACAGTAAACTTTGAGTACATTTACAAATTTCATATTTAATTTCACAAATCTTTAAGTGTGTCACAAAAATGCATGAAATTCAATTTACAATATGATAATTAACTTACGACAGTATTGAATAAAAATGATTGTTTATATGAAATTCCAACTCTTATCGTCGCCTCTCAGTTAAAAATGCTCCAGGCAAAGGATATATAATCCACATATATAAAGAAAAAAAAGACATGAATAAATATGTTATGTTTGAAAAGCCAAGGTGAGGGCAATATTTATTTTGGTCCCATAATAATAATTTTATTTTTTAAAAAATTTTGCAGCTAAAAAACTTGATTGTTCATTCTGTGTTAAAAATTGTCCCTTATTCAGTTCCTTACACAATGCATTACACCTCTAAATTAAGGCAGTTCATTACATTGAAATACTAATGAATTACTCCGTGAAATACTAAATTTCTGTGATATTTACAAAATTCACGCTTAGGTTTTCGCAGCTTTACTGGCAGAATTGTTTTGGTAAATAATAATAATAAAACATTTAGGGCTTATGAATTGGGGTAGTCGAGGGGGAAGCAGGGGGACTGTCTTCACATATTTTAATTGAAACACAAGCATCCTCCCACTTTTTGATTTCAATTACCTTTATGTATAAGCGCAACCCCAACTTTTTTTTTTCAGTACTACACCACTGTTATGAATATATTTGCATAATTAATGCAACAAAAGGGACCTTTACTAAGGATTTAAAATTCATGCTTGGAATTTTTTACTCAAAATGTTGATGTTTTACTCAAAATGTAGACTTTAATTACATTTAAAAAAGGAATACATATATCAAAACAAAAATATAACTTTTATTAGAATAATTTTACCTTTCTTAAACATTTACACGAATTTAATTTACTTAACTGGATCTTCCTCCATATGCTGATGTACAGCTGTAAAGGAAAAAAATCATCAATTTTTTTTTTAATAGCTGAAAGTTAAACATTTTAAATAAAAACAAGATATTAAAAGAAAGGAGCCAAACTCATTGCAATTATATGAAGTAAAATCTCTTAAAAATATAAACCTAATTTTTTTTTAAAAAAGGAATTCAGCAAATAATAATTTATTTCCCTTACAGATAGGGTTGGTTAGTTTTCGTCAGTAGGGGAATAATGGGCGTTCACCAACAAGAGGCGCAACGCGCAATGTGCAAGTGCAAGGGAGCGTGGCCGTTGCGCCTCCAAATGCCCCCCAGGCATGCCCTCAGGCGTTAGTCGAGTTGAGTTGAGTTGTATGCCCTCAGGCATTTTTCGAGTTGAGTTGAGTTGTTTTTACCCCCAGGCGTTTTTCGATTGGAGTTGAGTTGTATGCCCTGAGGCATTTTTCGATTAGAGTTGAGTTGTATGCCCTCAGGCATTTTTCGAGTAGAGTTGAGTTGTATGCCCTCAGGCGTTTTTCGAGTAAATTTGAGTGGTTTTCAAAAATTTATAGTTTTGGAATGGCAACGCTTTTTAGTTTCGGTTTAAGACTTGACGTAATGTAAAATCAATTGTAGCGCCATCTATGAGAAGAAAATGGAACTGTTTTGGAACTTAGAATTTTTTTTTTAATGTTTTCTCTCAGAATTCAAGCAGGAACTATTTCAAATATCAAAAAATAATTATAATGTATAATGAATTAAATTTATTGTCGCTATTGACATCCTATTATGTATTTATTTCTTTTTTCGACTTAGAAAGATTTTCTTTTTCAACCTTTTTAATGTTTCCACTTAGCATCCGCACAGGAACTATTTTATAAGTTAATTATTTTTACACTGTGATTAGAATATTCTCGTCATATTTACTTAGAAAAGACTTATATATTTTTTTAGTTTTTATTTATTTATTTTCAGACTACTTTCAGTTGCAAGTGATTTTTTTTTATTCTACGTATATAAAACATAGTACAGTAACATTTTTCTGATCCGTTTTGCAAATTTTTTCTTAAATCATAATTTTAACTGTATGACACATTTCATTCTAAAGTTTTTTCTACTTTATATTATTATCACACTTGCAGTCTCCTTCAAAGAATATTTTATAAAACACTATTATTTCACATATGAACGCAAAAAACTGAGATTTAACGCGTAAAACTTCGAACAATAATGTAAAAATACTAAGTACAAAGCATATTCATCCAGTAAAACTCAGTACAGAAATGTAAAATTGCTAAATACAAAAGGTTTAAACAGCATGAAAATATAAAAGTACTAGATACAAAATGTCACAACAGCATGAAAATATAAAAATACCAAGTATTAAATGTTGAAACAGAACAAAACGAGTGTTAGTACTACTAGTGCTTGTTCCAAACTTAGTTCCATCCAGCCAAATTTAGTACGAAAAACAAAAGTACTATGTCCAAAATGTTAAAACTTTGATTCATTCCGTAAAACAGTAGAGAATGTAAGAAATTACTAAATAAAAACGTTTGAACTTACAAAACAAAATGATTTTCTACTTGCAAAATTTTAGAACTTCGCATGAAAATGTAACGTTTGAAACTTTGAACTAAAATTTCAACACTGAATCATAAAAAATCCGAAACAATTTAAACTGTCGAATAAAGATTTGAGACTTAAAAAGTAAATGTAAAAAAACCAAAATAGATTTGAGAATCTTAAAAGTGAAATAGAATAATAACTTCACTAGAAACGTAAAACTTGAAAAATTTAAATCACAAAACTCAAAACTATTACAAAGTGCTTCATGTGAAACGTAAAAGTGCTAAGAGCAAAATGTTAAAACTGAGGAAACTTAGAAATACGCGAAACAAATCATTTAGAACTATAAACTTTAAAAACTTAAACTCATTCAGAAAAGAACGGAAATGCAAAATTACAAAACAAAAGTGTTACGCTCATGCAAAATATTAAAACTTAACGCAAAACAAAATGTAAGAAAGTACAAAACACCAAAAGTTAAGAGTAGTATAAAAAATTGTTACTTAGATTCATCTAAAACATGGCTCGGAAAGAGTAAAAGTAATATACGCAAATTGAAAAAACTTATGTTCACCTACTAAAATATAAAAATAGCAAGCACAAGACGTTAGAACCGAACGAAAATGTAAAAGTATGAAACGTAAAATTACAAAACCTAAATTCATCTACTAAATGTTTGGTAAAAAAATGTAAGTACTAAGAGTGAAAACTAAAAAAAACAGCATGAAAGCTAGAAATAAAAAATACAAAACATCAGAACTTAAATTCATCCAGAAAAACTTAGAACAAAAAAATGTTAAAGTTCGGAAATTTTCAAAATAAAAGTATGATGCACTTGCAAAACGTTAAAACTTAGTGCATAAACGTAAAAATTACTATGTACAAAATGTTAAAATTTAGATTTATCTACTAAAAGAGTGAATGAAAATGTAAAATTGCTAAGTGTAATATATTAATACAACACGAAAACGTAAAAGTACTAAGTACAAAACGTAAAAAAAAATCATTTATCTACTATAACTTAGACTGAAGTCGTAAAATTACCAAGTACAAAGTGTTAAAACATCATAAAAATGTGAAAATATCAAGTATAAAGCAGCAAAACATAGATTTGTCTATAGAAATTTTGATCAAAAAAAATGTAAAAGTTCAAACAACAAAATCCTAAAACTCTGAAAAATTGAAAACACGCAGTACAAAAACAGCAAAACCTGTAAAAATGCTAAATATAAGGCTGCAAAACTAAAATCTTTCCAGAAAAACTTAGAACGAATTGTAAAACTACGGAACTTTTCAAAGTAAAAGTGTTATGCACTTACAAAATGTTAAAACTTAATGTAAAAATGTAAAAAATTCTTCGTCAAAAATATTAAAACTCTGATTTATCTACTAAAACTTAGAATGAAAATGTAATTGAATCAAATGTACTAAGTGTGAAATAGTAAAGTAACATGAAAATGTAAAAGTACTAAGTATATAGCTTAGTCATCAAGTGAAACTTTGTACAAAAATGTCAAACTTAAATATGAAACTTAAAAGACTTGGATCTGTCTGCAGAAATCTTGATCAAAAAACGTAAAAATTCGAACAACAAAATCCTAAAACTCCGAAAAATGTAAAAACACGCAGCACAAAAACAGCAAAACATAGATTTGTCTACTGAAATCTTGATCAAAAATGTAAAAGTTCAAACAACAAAATCCTAAAACTCTGAAAAATTGAAAACACGCAGTACAAAAACAGCAAAACCTGTAAAATTGCTAAGTATAAGGCTGCAAAACTTAAATTTTTCCAGAAAAACTTAGAACGAAGTTGTAAAAGTACGGAACTTTTCAAAGTAAAAGTGTTATGCACTTATAAAATGTTAAAACTTAAAATGAAAATGTAATTGAATCAAATGTACTAAGTATAAAATAGTAAAGTAACATGAAATGTAAAAGTACTAAGTATATAGCGTAGTCATCAAGGGAAACTTTGTACAAAAATGTCAAACTTAAGTACGAAACTTAAAGGACTTAGATCTGTCTGCAGAAATCTTGATCAAAAAACGTAAAAATTCAATTAACAAAACCTTAAAACTCTGAAAAAAGTAAAAACACGCAGTACAAAAACAGCAAAACATAGATTTGTCTACTGAAATCTTGATCAAAAATGTAAAAGTTCTAACAACAAAATCTTAAAACTCTGAAAAATTAAAAACATGCAGTGCAAAACAACAAAACATGTACAAATGCTAAGTATAAAGCTGCAATACAAATGCTAAGCATAAAACTTAAATTCATCCAGAAAAACTTAGAACGAAATATGTAAAAGTACGAAACTTTTTAAAACAAAAGTGTGATGCACTTGAAAAACATTAAAACTTAATGCGAAAATGTAAAAAGTACTACGCACAAAATGCTAAAATTTAGACTTATCTACTAAAACATTGGATGAAGATGTAAAATTACTAAGTAAAATATATTAAATCAGCAAGAAAATGTTAAAGTACTAAGTACAAAAACGTAAATAAATTGATTTATCTACTAAAACATAGACTGAAGTTGTAAAATTACTAAGTACAAACTGTTAAAACATCATAAAATTTGAAAATAGCAAGTATAAACCAACAAAACGTAGATCTGTCCACTGAAATCTTAATCAAAAATGTAAAAGTTCTAACAACAAAATCCTAAAACTGATAAATTAAAAACACTCAGTACAAAACAACAAAACATGTAAAAATGGTAAGTATAAAGCTGCAAAACTTAAACTCAATCAGAAAAACGTAGATCGATGATGTGAAAGCGCGAAACTTTTCAAAATACAAGTGTTATACACTTTCAAAATGTTAAAACGTACTGCAAAAATCTTAAGAATTACTACGTACAAAATGTTAAAACTCTGGCAACGCAAAAATGTAAAAGTACTAAGTATATAACGTATTCATCAAGTGAAATTTTGTACGAAAATGTAATCGTTTATGTACGAAACTTAAAAAACTTAGATTTATCTAAAAAAAATCCCAACTAAAGTCGTAAAAAGTATAAAATGTTAAACATCATGAAAATGTAAACTTTCGAAAAATGCAAACATCAAAACAACTTAGATGTATCTAATAAAATTTAGAACGAGTAAAAGTGTCAAACTTAATAAAAGTACTAAGTAAATAACAAAAACAAAAAAAAATAATAATATTCATCTACTAAAACACAGAAAAACTTAGAACGAAAAGGTAACAGAAAATTTTCAAAATAAACATGTTATGCACTTGCAAAATGTTAAAACTTAAATTTATCTACTAAAAATCGGAACAAAGATGTAAAAATACCAAGTATAATACATTGTAGCAACACAAAAATTTAAGAGTACTAAATACAAAACGTAAAAAAAGTTAGAGTTATCTAACTAAAACTTAGACTGAAGTCGTACAATTACCAAGTACGAAATGTTCAAGCATCATAAAAATGACTAAATAACAAGTATAATTTATCAAAAGCATAGATTTCTCCATTGAAATCTTATAAAAAAAATGTAAAAGTTCTAAGGACAAAAATGCTAAAGAAGTGAAAAAATGAAGAATACGCAATGCCACACAACAAAGCATGTACTAACTATAAAACTTCTAATCTTGAATTCATCCAAGGGAAAAAAAAACTTAGAAAAAAAATAATATGTAAATCCAAACGAAAATTTTCAGAAATAAAACTGTTATCCACTTGCAAAGTGTTCAAACTTAATGCAAAAATATAAAAAGTACTGTGTATGAATGTTCAAACTTAGATTTATCAACGAAAACACGGAATGAAGATGTAAAAATATTAAGTAAAATATAATAAAGCAACACTAAAATGTAAAAGCACTATGTACAAAGCATCAAAACTTAGATTCATCTAGTAAAACTTAGTACAAAAATGTAAAAGAACTAAGCATAGAACCTCAAATATACATTTATTTAGTAAAAAAACAGAACGAAACTGTTAAAGTACTAAAGCCAACGCATCAAACAAGGATTAATCTATTAAAACAGTATAAAAGCACTACATACAAACTGCAAAAACTCTTAGAACTAAAATTTAAAAATGTAACAAATCATAAAATTTTAAAACTTAACTTCATCCAGAAAAACTTAGAACGGAAATGTAAAATTACTGAAGTTTACAAAACAAAAGTGATAGGCATTTGCAAATTGTTAAAAGCAAAAACGTAAAAAGTACTAAATACAAAAAGTACGAAAGATCAAAACTTGGAGTAGTATAATAACAAAACTCCAACTTCGATTCATCAAATAGGACTTAACTCTAAAATTGTGAAAGAAATGTGAAAACTGATATTCACCTTTTAAAATGTAAAAATATTAAGTACACGATGTTAAAACAGAACAAAAATGTAAAGGTACGAAGTGTAAAACTCCAAAAAGTTAAATCCCTCTACTAAAAAAAATGGTTTGAAAAGTAAAAGTATTACGTACATCAACTAAAAACAGCATGAAAATTTAAAAATAGCAAGTACAACACGTTAAAACAGCACGAAAATCTAAAAGTACTAAGTACAAAGCATCAAAACTTACGTTGATCCAGAATAACTTGGAACAAAAGATGTAAAAGTACGGACATTTTCAAAATAAAGGTGATATGCATTTGCAAAATGTTAAAACTTAATGTAAAAACATAAAAAGTACCATATACAAAATGTTAACACTTAGATTTATCTACTAAAACCTAGAATGAAGATATCAAAATTCTAAGTATATCATACTAAAGAAACACAAAATTATAAAAGTGCAAAATACTAGAACTATCTATTAAAACTTCAAAACATAGATTCAGCATCAAAATATATAATCTGTTCACAAAAATCTTAATCAGAAATGTAAGAGTTCGAAGAACAAAGTGCTAAAACTTAAAAAAGTAAAGAAACGTAGTACAAAACAATAAAGAATGAAAGAATACCAACTATAAAGCTTCAAAACCTAATTTCATCCAGAAAAATTTAGAACAAAAAAGTAAAGCTACGGAAATTTTCAAAATAAAAGTTTTATGCACTTGCAAAACTTAAATTCATCTATTAAAAATTCGGTTAAAAAAAAAGTACTACTAAGAACAAAAAAACTAAAAACATCATGAAAATCTAAAAGTACTAAGTACAAAACATCAAAACTTAAATTGATCCAGAAAAACTTAGAATAAAAACGTAATTGTACAGTTATTTTAAAAATAAGAGTATTATGCATTAGCAAAGCGCTGAAACGTAAGGCACAAAAATGTAAAAGTACTAAATACAAACTGTAAAAAATGAAGATTTATCTACTAAAACTTAGACTGATCCCACAAAACTACTAAGTACGAAATGTTAAAACACCATGAAAATTTATAAATAACATGTATAAAGTTTCAAAACATAAATTTATCTACTGAAATCTTGATCAAAAATGTTAATGTTCTGAGAACAAAATTATTAAAACTGGGAAAAATTAAAAATACGTAGTACAACACAACAAAACATGTAAAAAAAAACTACTTTACGCTTAAAGGAAAACTACTTTAATCTTAAAGTCACAATTGGACTCATTCTTCTCGCGAGCAGAGAAATGGCTGTTAACCAACAATGAAGAGAGCCCTAACCAAGCACCGACTACTCCAACTATAAATTTTCCTCGACAGAAAAGTTTTCACAGTCGGGAAAATATGTAGTTGGGGAACCAGTGTTCGGTTAGGATTCCCTTCATTGTCAAACTTAATAAAAGTACTAAGTAAATAACAAAAACAAAAAAAAAATAATAATATTCATCTACTAAAACACAGAAAAACTTAGAACGAAAACTCATCTACAAAACTACTAAGTACGAAATGTTAAAACACCATGAAAATTTATAAATAACATGTATAAAGTTTCAAAACATAAATTTATCTACTGAAATCTTGATCAAAAATGTTAATGTTCTGAGAACAAAATTATTAAAACTGGGAAAAATTAAAAATACGTAGTACAACACAACAAAACATGTAAAAAAAAACTACTTTACGCTTAAAGGAAAACTACTTTAATCTTAAAGTCACAATTGGACTCATTCTTCTCGCGAGCAGAGAAATGGCTGTTAACCGACAATGAAGAGAGCCCTAACCAAGCACTGACTACTCCAACTATAAATTTTCCTCGACAGAAAAGTTTTCACAGTCGGGAAAATATGTAGTTGGGGAACCAGTGTTCGGTTAGGATTCCCTTCATTGTCAAACTTAATAAAAGTACTAAGTAAATAACAAAAACAAAAAAAAAAATAATAATATTCATCTACTAAAACACAGAAAAACTTAGAACGAAAAGGTAACAGAAAATTTTCAAAATAAACATGTTATGCACTTGCAAAATGTTAAAACTTAAATTTATCTACTAAAAATCTGTTTTTTTACTAAATAAACGTACATTTGAGGTTCTATGCTTAGTTCTTTTACATTTTTGTACTAAGTTTTACTAGATGAATCTAAGTTTTGATGCTTTGTACATAGTGCTTTTACATTTTAGTGTTGCTTTATTATATTTTACTTAATATTTTTACATCTTCATTCCGTGTTTTCGTTGATAAATCTAAGTTTCAACATTCATACACAGTACTTTTTATATTTTTGCATTAAGTTTGAACACTTTGCAAGTGGATAACAGTTTTATTTCTGAAAATTTTCGTTTGGATTTACATATTATTTTTTTTCTAAGTTTTTTTTTCCCTTGGATGAATTCAAGATTAGAAGTTTTATAGTTAGTACATGCTTTGTTGTGTGGCATTGCGTATTCTTCATTTTTTCACTTCTTTAGCATTTTTGTCCTTAGAACTTTTACATTTCTTTTATAAGATTTCAATGGAGAAATCTATGTTTTTGATAAATTATACTTGTTATTTAGTCATTTTTATGATGCTTGAACATTTCGTACTTGGTAATTTTACGACTTCAGTCTAAGTTTTAGTTAGATAACTCTAACTTTTTTTACGTTTTGTATTTAGTACTCTTATATTTTTGTGTTGCTACAATGTATTATACTTGGTATTTTTACATCTTTGTTCCGATTTTTAGTAGATAAATTTAAGTTTTAACATTTTGCAAGTGCATAACACGTTTATTTTGAAAATTTTCTGTTACCTTTTCGTTCTAAGTTTTTCTGTGTTTTAGTAGATGAATATTATATTTTTTTTTTGTTTTTTGTTTTTTACTTAGTACTTTTATTAAGTTTGACACTTTTACTCGTTCTAAATTTTATTAGATACATCTAAGTTGTTTTGATGTTTGCATTTTAGGAAAGTTTACATTTTCATGATGTTTAACATTTCATACTTTTTACGACTTTAGTTGGGATTTTTTTTAGATAAATCTAAGTTTTTTAAGTTTCGTACATAAACGATTACATTTTCGTACAAAATTTCACTTGATGAATACGTTATATACTTAGTACTTTTACATTTTCGCGTTGCCAGAGTTTTAACATTTTGTACGTAGTAATTCTTAAGATTTTTACAGTACGTTTTAACATTTTGAAAGTGTATAACACTTTTATTTTGAAAAGTTTCGCGCTTTCACATCATCGATCTACGTTTTTCTGATTGAGTTTAAGTTTTGCAGCTTTACACTTACCATTTTTACATGTTTTGTTGTTTTGTACTGAGTGTTTTTAATTTATCAGTTTTAGGATTTTGTTGTTAGAACTTTTACATTTTTGATCAAGATTTCAGTGGACAGATCTACGTTTTGTTGGTTTATACTCGCTATTTTCAAATTTTATGATGTTTACACAGTTTGTACTTAGTAATTTTACAACTTCAGTCTATGTTTTAGTAGATAAATCAATTTATTTACGTTTTTGTACTTAGTACTTTAACATTTTCTTGCTGCTTTAATATATTTTACTTAGTAATTTTACATCTTCATCCAATGTTTTAGTAGATAAGTCTAAATTTTAGCATTTTGTGCGTAGTACTTTTTACATTTTCGCATTAAGTTTTAATGTTTTTCAAGTGCATCACACTTTTGTTTTAAAAAGTTTCGTACTTTTACATATTTCGTTCTAAGTTTTTCTGGATGAATTTAAGTTTTATACTTAGCATTTGTATTGCAGCTTTATACTTAGCATTTGTACATGTTTTGTTGTTTTGCACTGCATGTTTTTAATTTTTCAGAGTTTTAAGATTTTGTTGTTAGAACTTTTACATTTTTGATCAAGATTTCAGTAGACAAATCTATGTTTTGCTGTTTTTGTACTGCGTGTTTTTACTTTTTTCAGAGTTTTAGAATTTTGTTAATTGAATTTTTACGTTTTTTGATCAAGATTTCTGCAGACAGATCTAAGTCTTTTAAGTTTCGTACTTAAGTTTGACATTTTTGTACAAAGTTTCCCTTGATGACTACGCTATATACTTAGTACTTTTACATTTCATGTTACTTTACTATTTTATACTTAGTACATTTGATTCAATTACATTTTCATTTTAAGTTTTAACATTTTATAAGTGCATAACACTTTTACTTTGAAAAGTTCCGTACTTTTACAACTTCGTTCTAAGTTTTTCTGGAAAAATTTAAGTTTTGCAGCCTTATACTTAGCAATTTTACAGGTTTTGCTGTTTTTGTACTGCGTGTTTTCAATTTTTCAGAGTTTTAGGATTTTGTTGTTTGAACTTTTACATTTTTGATCAAGATTTCAGTAGACAAATCTATGTTTTGCTGTTTTTGTGCTGCGTGTTTTTACATTTTTCGGAGTTTTAGGATTTTGTTGTTCGAATTTTTACGTTTTTTGATCAAGATTTCTGCAGACAGATCCAAGTCTTTTAAGTTTCATACTTAAGTTTGACATTTTTGTACAAAGTTTCACTTGATGACTACGCTATATACTTAGTACTTTTACATTTTCATGTTACTTTACTATTTCACACTTAGTACATTTGATTCAATTACATTTTCATTCTAAGTTTTAGTAGATAAATCAGAGTTTTAATATTTTTGACGAAGAATTTTTTACATTTTTACATTAAGTTTTAACATTTTGTAAGTGCATAACACTTTTACTTTGAAAAGTTCCGTAGTTTTACAATTCGTTCTAAGTTTTTCTGGAAAGATTTTAGTTTTGCAGCCTTATATTTAGCATTTTTACAGGTTTTGCTGTTTTTGTACTGCGTGTTTTCAATTTTTCAGAGTTTTAGGATTTTGTTGTTTGAACTTTTACATTTTTTTTGATCAAAATTTCTATAGACAAATCTATGTTTTGCTGCTTTATACTTGATATTTTCACATTTTTATGATGTTTTAACACTTTGTACTTGGTAATTTTACGACTTCAGTCTAAGTTATAGTAGATAAATGATTTTTTTTTTACGTTTTGTACTTAGTACTTTTACGTTTTCGTGTTGTATTAATATATTACACTTAGCAATTTTACATCTTCATTCACTCTTTTAGTAGATAAATCTAAATTTTAACATTTTGTACATAGTAATTTTTACGTTTATGCACTAAGTTTTAACATTTTGCAAGTGCATCATACTTTTATTTTGAAAATTTCCGAACTTTAACATTTTTTTGTTCTAAGTTTTTCTGGATGAATTTAAGTTCTGATGTTTTGTATTTTTTATTTCTAGCTTTCATGCTGTTTTTTTTAGTTTTCACTCTTAGTACTTACATTTTTTTACCAAACATTTAGTAGATGAATTTAGGTTTTGTAATTTTACGTTTCATACTTTTACATTTTCGTTCGGTTCTAACGTCTTGTGCTTGCTATTTTTATATTTTAGTAGGTGAACATAAGTTTTTTTCAATTTGCGTATATTACTTTTACTCTTTCCGAGCCATGTTTTAGATGAATCTAAGTAACAATTTTTTATACTACTCTTAACTTTTGGTGTTTTGTACTTTCTTACATTTTGTTTTGCGTTAAGTTTTAATATTTTGCATGAGCGTAACACTTTTGTTTTGTAATTTTGCATTTCCGTTCTTTTCTGAATGAGTTTAAGTTTTTAAAGTTTATAGTTCTAAATGATTTGTTTCGCGTATTTCTAAGTTTCCTCAGTTTTAGCATTTTGCTCTTAGCACTTTTACGTTTCACATGAAGCACTTTGTAATAGTTTTGAGTTTTGTGATTTAAATTTTTCAAGTTTTACGTTTCTAGTGAAGTTATTATTCTATTTCACTTTTAAGATTCTCAAATCTATTTTAGTTTTTTTACATTTACTTTTTAAGTCTCAAATCTTTATTCGACAGTTTAAATTGTTTCGGATTTTTTATGATTCAGTGTTGAAATTTTAGTTCAAAGTTTCAAACGTTACATTTTCATGCGAAGTTCTAAAATTTTGCAAGTAGAAAATCATTTTGTTTTGTAAGTTCAAACGTTTTTATTTAGTAATTTCTTACATTCTCTACTGTTTTACGGAATGAATCAAAGTTTTAACATTTTGGACATAGTACTTTTGTTTTTCGTACTAAATTTGGCTGGATGGAACTAAGTTTGGAACAAGCACTAGTAGTACTAACACTCGTTTTGTTCTGTTTCAACATTTAATACTTGGTATTTTTATATTTTCATGCTGTTGTGACATTTTGTATCTAGTACTTTTATATTTTCATGCTGTTTAAACCTTTTGTATTTAGCAATTTTACATTTCTGTACTGAGTTTTACTGGATGAATATGCTTTGTACTTTGTATTTTTACATTATTGTTCGAAGTTTTACGCGTTAAATCTCAGTTTTTTGCGTTCATATGTGAAATAATAGAGTTTTATAAAATATTCTTTGAAGGAGACTGCAAGTGTGATAATAATATAAAGTAGAAAAAACTTTAGAATGAAATGTGTCATACAGTTAAAATTATTAACATTAGAAAACATTAGAAAAAAAATTCTAAGTTCCAAAAGAGTTCCATTTTCTTCTCATAGATGGCGCTACAATTGATTTTACATTACATCAAGTCTTAAACCGAAACTAAAAAGCGGAAAAATGGAAGAATAACTCAAATAATGAAAATGCCAACTAAGGGATTCAATATTGGAAAAAATTACAAAATGAGCACTGTTAGTATTCAAGGTAACCCACTTTTTCTGAAGCTCAGTTTGTGGCGGCCAACTAAAGCCTCAGGATACTGAATATTTTCCAATAGTTGATTTTTTTCTTTCCTCATTAACTAAAAATAGAACAAAAATGTCTAGAGGGGATACCAGAGAGTGAAGAATGGTTCTCCTTCGTACATTTTTTCATAATAAAGTTGTATAAGCGTTTTTTATGTTAAAAAACATAAAAAACTCTTGTACAACTTTATTATGAAAAAGGGTGCCTTACAGCAATGGTTGCCCTAGAGAAAAATTAAGTCTGTGTTCGAACCCTTCACCAAATTCCAATTAATCAAATCAGACCCTTCACTAAATTCTAATCGATCATTACGGACCCTTTACAAAATTCCAATCAATCAAAATGGATCCTTCACAAAATCACTTTTCACTGAATTGCTTATTAAATATGCAGCAAAGAATAATAAAAAAAATTATCATTTAAATTTTCAAAATTATTTGATTCTTAACCAAAATCTTTTTAAAATTCACAAAAACCGGACCCTGTTAAAAACTGCTGAATCAACCCTTGCTTAAAGCAAAAAAAAAAAAAAATTGTTCTACTTTACTTCAAATAAAAACAAATTTTGTTTATAAACATTTTAAGTCGATTAAACATTAAATCGAACAATTTCAACAAATAGGATAATAATAAGCTAGAATAATTAGAATCATTGTCATAAAGATTATAATAAAGGACTACATTATTACTAAATAGATTTTCAGATTACCTAAATTTTATTTTTTAACTAATTACCAAAATAACATAGAAGTCTAAACACGCATAAGCAGTTAATATGATTTAAGCAATACGATTTACACAATAAAATCGGCAAAAAGGTATTAAGAGCATACATTATAAGAAATATGATTACCTGTTGAGAGTTGAGTGTAGCAAAATGCAACAATCATGACAACCATGATGACAACATGACAATAAAAATAAGACCGGAAGCGGATGTCGGAAGATGCTAACGGTTACCGTTCAAAAGTGAAGATCGCCTACTTATTTTTTTTCCTAAAAGTTAAAAAAAATTCACTTTTTCATTTTAAAACGAAAAGTGAAGAACTACACCTTTGGTTTTCGTTTTAGTAAGACAACAAAGTACAAAATCATGGGAAACAAGTTTTATGAACAAGTTATATTTCAAAAGGATGAAGACAAATTAAAGTCCGCAATATTCCTCTCTTCTATTCTATTCAAGATGCTTCCCAGAGGTATCGTTTCACTTGGAGGGAGGGCCAGGCCCGTAGCCAGAGGGGGCCAGGTCGGGAAATGCCCTACCTGGACTTCAAATTAAAAATTGCGCTAAAAAGTAAAAAATAAATTCATTCTTTAAACAACATCGATGTGACTTTTAAACAGTTTTAGAAGTCGGTGCAAAATTAGGATAGATAAAATATTTTGTAATCATGAATCAATTACAAATATATATATTTCCGCAGAATTAGCAACAGTTCCAATATGAAGTAGCAAATGGTATAATGGTAATTAGACCCATAATTTTGCACCGACTTCTAAAACTATGTTTAAAAGTCACATCGATGTTGTTTAAAGAATGAATTTATTTTTTACTTTTTAGCGCAATTTTTAATTTGAAGTCGGTTTTGTTTTTTTATAAAAATTGTTTTATTTTATTCTTTTTAGTGTAAATACATTTTGTATATAAATACTCTATTTTTAAAAAAATCCATATCAAAGGGCAAAACTTCTTTAAATTAATGGCACTAAAAACTAATCATTTGCATGATAAATTCCCTTTTGAAGTCTATTTTAGCAAACCAACTGATTGGATTAATTTTTGCCACAGAGAAGCCTTCAGCCAAACTCTTGCTGTAATTTCTTTTAATATTATAGCCCATGACAACAAACATGTTATTTACAATGCTTTTATATTTATTAATAGATTTCCCAACAAAGAAAAATCAAGCCAAGCCTTTCCAATTAAAATAAAAAATACTTATTTTTCACTCGTAACGTTTTTTCGAAAAACAAATGTAGGCAAATTGATTTGCAATATTTGAGTTAGACGACCCTCTATCGATTAAAGAAAAAATCATCAAAATCGGTTCATTTAGTCAAAAGTTGTGGATGAAAAGACAAAAAAAAAATACTACATTTCTGCCCATTACTTTTGTTCTAATTATCGAATATGGTCAAACGAAAGTACGGGACCTATGGGAAACCACCCCTGATCGATTGAAAAAAAAAATCATGAAAATCGGTTCATCCGGTGCGAAGTTATGAGTGGACAAACAGACAAAAAAAACGACATACATACAATACGAATGTATAACCTCCTTCCTTTGTGAAGTCGGTTAAAAAAATCATTACAAACAAGTATTTTATATGAAACTAGCTGCGACGCCCGGCGTTGCACGGTCTATCTTAAATTATATTTTGCAAATACAACGATGCCTCATCGAAATGCTAGAAACTTTGATTATTATTTTTTTGATTTGTTTAACAATGGCAACTGCATTGATTTGTTTCTTCACACGGCAACTGTAACGACTGTTGAAACGATGCAACAATGCAAATAAAATAAAACGGCCATCATCTGAGTCAAATAAAATTAAAGTTAATTATCGTGAAAAAATAGTTTCAAACTTCAGAGAAAAACGCCTATTAATTCTTTTCTAGTTAATTTAGTGGTTTCCAATTTTAACACGAAGCAAAAAACTCTTCCTGAAGTAGTTTTTTTCGCGCTTTTCAATGGTATCAAGCTCGAAAGGATGCGATCATTTCTTCCGATAGAAAGGACTATTTTATGCAATTTTCGGAACTCCGCTCCAATTGGTCTTAGCGTGATGATATATAGCCTATAGCCTTCCTCGATAAATGGGCTATCTAACACTGAAAGAATTTTTCAAATCGGACCAGTAGTTCCTGAGATTAGCGCGTTCAAGCAAACAAACTCTACAGCTTTATAATATTAGTATGGATGAGGTGGAAAAATGTGGTTCCTAAGCAACTATCTACTCCTGCTGTTAAAATCTACCTCGTGGTAGATATTAAAATCAGTGCCTTGAAAAGTAATACTCATTTTTGTTACAATAAGTTCAGGTAAAACGAGTTTTAAATATATCCCAAAATGCCTCTTATTTCTAAATCCTTCCATGCAAAAAAGAAATTGAAATTTTTTTTGAAAAGTGAAAGCAGTTACAATGATCTGGGCAATTCATACTCTGGAAACTGGACAGGTGGTAAAAGAGAAGGTTAGTTTACAATGCTATTATGCAATTTTAAAAAATGATAAATGAAGCGCTTTCATTAAACTTAATATTAAAAATAATACCAAAAGTGTCAATAGATTTAATACATTTTCTATTGTAATTTTTCAACTTTCTCTTACAAAGAATGTACGTAGGGCATTTTTTATATATATATGATTAATTAAGGTATTTGATATCATTCATTATTTCATTACCGGATGGTATCCCCGGTAACAAAACAATGAATGATAACAAATATGGTAATCGTTATATCTAATACAGAAAAGTATCAATTTGCTTATAGGAATTAGTGTGTACTATTTTTGCAAATCCTATAAAATTGTGCTTCATGAAAGTAAAAACCTCATCGCAATGCAAAGATCCATTAAGTGCTTGCTAGATTGGATGTGTGAAAAACCTTAAACGGCTAAAAATTTTTAGATACTTTCCAACTAGGGACATAAATAGCGAGTAATGTTAGCCGTCCCGTATATACAGACAGACCGACGCGTCAGCCAGTTTGGATCAGAGGGCGTATTTTGCCGCCGGAGGTAGCGATTCAGCGTAGTTGTCCTTGCTCCTCGCATGTATGCCCTTTTGGCGATGTTAGACATTTTTCTGGCATTGAAGCTTTACCTCGATCTAGCGAGATTCAGTAATGTTACCTAAACTTTGAACTGGTATCCATAGCTTTTCAACATCGCAGAATTTGATTCAAAATGCCTGATACGTCGGCTGTGATACCATCACAGAAAGTCAAATCTTACAATCTCATAATTTAAAAGCAAATATAAAGATTTAATTCTATTTATAAATAGAATTATTTGGTTATAGTGTTAATTCCCGTCGACAATTTTCGCCAAACCAGAACAACATCTTGCCTAGAACAGCAATATTCTAGCGGGCAAATTGATGTGAGTTTGACAAAAATCACACTTTTCATGGTTGAAAGAATTTTAACAGGTACTAAATATTTTTTTTGCCACATAAGCTAAAAGTTGGTTTTTATCGCCAAATGGAGAAAAAGCAATCAAACTGGCCAGAGTAGTAAGTCATTATCACATGTTTTAAAATACACTGGAAAAGAAAGAAAATTGAATACGAGTATCTCGTAACAACTGCCGCACTAGGCCAACTGAGCGCTAGATTGCACTGTTAAAAATTTCCGTCAGAAAATAGTAATATAACCATTTATTTGATTGTTATTTTACCAATTTAATTACAACAGTCGAATAACCACTAAGAAGATGGTACTCTAACCGCTGATTGTGAAAAAAATCGTTTCTCCTAAAGAACGTTTAACTATCCGTAATTTACAAGCGCCACCTAGGTCTCGTAATCAATAAGAATCGGGCATAAACCATCTTGGTTGTGGAACGAATAAGTGAAGATTAAGCCGGGCACCGCACCGCGCAATCTTAACCCTTATCGTCGTACGTTGTTGCTAAAATATGAATAAAGATTTATCAGTTCAAATCTGCATGTGTATACAGGGTGTCCCAAAACGACCGCATAAACTGTGCACAGCTCTACACAGCTTGCATATCTGTCCGTCTGGACAGATATGCAAGCTGTGTAGAGTTTATGCCCTCGTTTTGGGACACCCTGTATAAAAAAGAAGATAAAAAAATGTTGCTTAAGCAGTGGTTAAAATAGAAACACATACACACGTAAATCCAAAATTGGAGAAATCGGATTCCCGAACTGTTTGGGAATGAGCGAACCCATAATTTGAGCTTCTGAAGCTTGTTTGTATTTTTATTTTTGCAGCAAATAAAATGATTTTCGTCAATATACAGTAAATTTAGATCAAAAAGGACTTTGGATCCAACCAAAAACTTAAATCTCAATTTTAATGCAGTTTGCCTGTTGGAAAAGAAGATTTATTGATAAATAAACGGCGGCTTTGAGTGGTGTAGAAGGCCGAATGGTTAGAGCGCAAGGTTGGTACACCATGCACCTGGGGTTCGATTCCCCCGCGCTTCGTTTACGGTTTCTACGCCTCAAAGATTCTAGGGTTCAAAAACCGTAAAAATTTAGTTTTGAAACCATACTACTTATAAATGGTTATGAAACCGTTAACTTTTGTATTTACGGCTTTTTAACCAAGCTGATTGGAAATGGTTTAGGTCCCGTTGGTAAAGATACAAAAATGTTCCAAACCGTAAATTTAATGGTGAATTAGATTGACAGACTGCTGCCGGCTATTTAACCGTAATTTCATGATAACATGTCTAACAGTGTGCACTGAGATGCCTAAATCTGAGTGTACCTCTCCGTGCACACTCAGAGTTATCAGAGTACACTCAGAGAGGATACATTCAACTTGAGTGACATCTGAGTGAAGTCGTGGTTTTTAGAACAGAGACCCAAGTTTTTATCTTTATTTATGTTTCATTTTGAGCACAAAAGGACTCTTGCGAGCACAGAATATTAAAAAATAAATAAATAATTGAAAATTAATTAAATAAAACGAAATAAATGATTTCCATGCCAGTTTTGTATGAAATTTAGGACCAGCTAAAAGAGTGCACTGTGATATGGGAACCAAGCAAGAAATATACTGAATTTTAATCAAGTAGAATGCTTTAATTGTGGTGTTGTGACGCGATTATTTGCATTCAATGATTCGACAACCTTATGCAGCACATGGTTTCTCTATAGCGAATTTCAGTAAAAACATTAATTATCTCAGTATTGCATGTGAATCAAGTAGACAAAACTATTCTTCCGTGGACCACGGACCACTCACTCCTTATGTTCATCCCCTGAGCACTTTAGTTAGCTAAAATAAAACGATTGTTCTGAGAATTCGGCACTTGAAGTGGAGTACCATTTCCGATATGTACGGCGCTTCGTGACAAAGAATTAACGCTGCTAAAAACCATTATTATCATTATTTTATCTTAAATTAGTCACATAATGAATGAACTGCTCATGTTAAACCACTACCCGTGGTAGCGGTGAAACTCATGATGTTTTTGATTCATATATTGCTGTTTGGCAATTTTTAAATTCGATTCCGATAATGGAAAAATGCTAATAATTGTAGATGAAGTTGATTAAGCGGGAGCATCTAGCTCCACCAATTGCATTTCTGAAGCTTTTACGAACTTTACGTTTTGCAGTTTAAAAAATGAAAAATATGTGATCATGAAATAATTTAAGGGTGAAATATTTTGTTACGCAAAATGTGTCATCATGGAATTTTTTTTACTAGAATCAAGATTCTGCTGCTGTACAGAAATTTAAAAAAAAAAGTTTGTATAAGGTTTCTGAACATCGTTTCAAGGTGGAAAGAAATCCTTGGTCAAATATCACTTTAAGACCAATTTGTTTTTACAAACATAAAAGCCATTATCTTTTGAATGATGAAATCTTTAAATATCTTTGTCTTGGAAAATTTTGCTGCTTCAACAATCGATAGTATTTAAAACGCGGAATCTTGTTTCTCTCTTCATAAGCATTATATTAATGTAGATTTTTACAACCAATGAAAAGTTTTGATGGTTTTAAGAACATAAATAAAAGGCTGGCCAGCTTACTGATGGTCTAATTTTGTTCCCTACAGAAGTATCATTTCAGATTAACGACCTATTTCAGGATTTGGAGCACAAATCTGGAAGAACAAAAGGATTGTTTATACAGGATCATGGAAAAGGGATAAAAGAGAAGGACAAGGAGAACTGAGATCGACTGATTGCAAACAATGTTACATTTTCAATGGCGGGTGGAAAAACGACATGAGACATGTGAGTGATCACTTTGTACCGCATTCAAAAAGTTCTTATGTAACATACTTTCACATAATCTATAAAATTTTTGGTTGCAAATGTTTTTTTAATATTACCTATGCATTTATTTTTAAGATTTTCCGAGAATAGGGGAGACCGGAGAGAGTCCGGATAGGGGGAGACTACGGGCAGCCCGTTTTTCACCTAACCTATAGGTTTTCCCGCGCAAAAATAATTCTGTTATGTTGGTAGTATCCTGCTATTATTGCCCTGTCCAAATGGCTGCCCGTCAAGTCAAAATACAGCAGTGAAGTGAAAAAAAAGTGATTTGGCATAGTCTGATCAAAAATTTTGCGGTAAGTAGCTAAGCGTTCATTAAGTATATTGGCAAAGTCATGTTTTTCTTCGTTTTTATCATGAACGTGGGGTATTTAAGCTGTTATTTATATGCGTTTAAACTGGCGTCACGTACACACTGCTTGTGTCAGATCACATTTTCTTCAAGAATGTTGCTTGGGGAGACTCAGGACATTTGTCCCGAGTCTCCCTTTGTATTCTTCTTGTACGTTCCACGTATGCTGAATTCAAGGAAAAAAGGGAACAGGAGCTAGCACCCAAGCCGAAGCGCACACTGACTTTCAAACAAAAAACAAAACAAAAGCAATAGTTAAAAAGAGAAGACCCAACTATGACACGACAAGCTCGGATAGTGACATCGACATGCCCTCTGCATCATCTGATCTTGACATTTCGGAATATTCAGGAGACGAAGAACATGAAAAGGAAGTACTAATTCAAAATATCGTAGGGGAATATGTCGCAGTGAAATATGACGGCAACGTCTTCCCGGGCGGGACTGTAAATGTGTTATATGACGGACTGGAGGTAAAAGCCATGATAAAAAACGGTTTATTGTGTAAGTGGCCCGTTCGTGATGACAACATTATTCATGCATGGTCCTCAGTTTTAGGGCACCTTGAACCTCCTCAACAATTCAGCAAAACTCGTCAAATTTTCACCGTACCCGATTTATGTAAACATATTTCTTGAATTATTGCTCATTGTTTCCTAAAAGTTTCTTATTAAACATTTAATTCTTGGATCATTGGTCATTCTTTTATTGTATACAGAGCTTTCATTGTTTATCTAGAAGTAATTTGAGTGTCAACTTCTTGAAACACTGATCTCTACTTTCCCATGTCTCCTGAGTCTCCCCGTATTGGTGTCCGCGGTCTCCCCATGTTGGGGAGACCGCGGACACTTTCCCTCTTTGCACTAAAATTCATACTGTCCCTATACAGGGCGCCCTAGGTAATTTAAAAAAAAATCTCACATAAAGCTGAATCTTCAGGTCACAAGAAAACGCTTTCTAAAGATTCCTAGCTGTATTGTACACTTAGAAAAAAAAATCGTGAAGAAAAATTGTCCGGACTCTGCCCGTTCTCCCCTATTATAACTTCTTGTATCTTAAATGGAAAAAAAAAATATTTTTTTTTCTTCGAGCATTTACCTTTGTCGATCTTAGAAAAATCCAGTTTAAGGTTGGCGCCTTTCGTTTCGGTCGGTTCATAGGGCGGCTTGAGCTGAGCATAGATACAGGCAAGCCACTGGATCCTTCTGAGATTAATAGACCAGCGTGAGTGTTGTCAACCTTTGTGTGAGAAGCATCCACACTCCAATTCAAACTTTTGTAGCACATTGTTTTATAAAAAACTTATGAAGTTTCACCACTTACTTATTAATTAATTACTATTGCTTATTATTATTATTTATTTTTCCCCCATTATTTCATCTGGTCTATCGAATTGCTACCTGATTACCTCCTCCTTAAACAGTTCCACAGTTAGAAGGACCTTTTCTGAAGGAGTTCTCTACTCCATACCCGTCCCCTGTTAGCACGTGGCCTTACACTGTTAAAAAATTCCGTAAGAAAATAGTAATATAACCATTTATTTGATTGTTATTTTACCATATTTAATTACAACAGTTCAATAGCCATTAAAAAGATGGTACTGAAACCGCTGATTGTGAAAAAAATCGTTTATTCTCTGTTTCTCCTAAAGAACGTTTAACTAACCGTAATTTACAAATGCCACTAGGTCTCGTAGTCAAAAAGAATCGGGAGTCCACCTTGGTTGTGGAACCTTACCGGTCGTACGTCGTTGTTAAAACATGAATAAAGATTTATCAGTTCAAATCTGCATGTGTATATAAAAAAAAGAAGAAAAATAAAGTGGCTTAAGCAGTGGTTACTAAATGGAAACACACACACACACGTAAATCAAAAATTGGAGACATCGGATTCCCGAACTGTTTGCGAATGAGCGAACTCATAGTTTGAGCTGCTGAAGCTTGTTTTTATTTTAATTTTTGCAGCAAATAAAATGATTTCGTCAATATACAGTAAATTTAGACCAAAAATGACTTTGGATCCAATCAAAAACTGAAATATCAATTTTAATGTAAATTGCCTGTTGGAAGAAGATTTATTGATAAATAAACGGTTGCTTTGAGTGGTGTAGATGGCCGAATAGTTAGAGCGCAAGGTTGGTACACCATACACCCGGGGTTGGATTCCCGCACGCTTCGTTTACGATTTTTACGCCTCGAAATGGTTCAAAAACCGTGGAAACTTACATTTTACAGTTTTGAAACCATTTATAAATGGTTATGAAACCGTAAACTCTTGTATTTGCGGCTTTTTAACCAAGTTGATTGGAAATGGTTTAAATCCCGTAAAGATATAAAAATGTTCCAAACCGTAAATTTAACGGTGAATTAGATGGACAGACTGCTGCCGGCGAATTAACCGTAATTTCATGATGAAATTTCTAACAGTGTAGGCTGTAGGGTTGCTCTCCCACGGGCACGGGAAAATGAAGTCCGACGAACGCGCATTACCACTCCGAGATAGGTTTGCTGGGCGCCAGCCCAGCCTAACTAACTCTTGCTGTGTGAGCTTGCCCCTATGATAGGTGCGTATGATTTGGAGGGTTGTGGTTCCCTGTCTTCTGAAGGAGTGGGAACGATTGCTAGGTAATGCTCTTTCTTTCCCAAGCAGTAAAATATGTCCTAACCTTTGCTTCCCAAACAAATAGCCGAAGTATATAACGGAAAGTTTTCCCTTTTAGACATTCAAGTCCCTTTAGGACAACCTTTGATGCAGGGAAAAAGAAAGAAGTCTCCGAGGGGGGGGGGGGGAGCAGCGGAATAGCGTTTAATCAATGGGCGTTGAAACCTCTCACATAACTACTTCACGCTTGTTAAGTCGGATGGGAAGAAAAAATTTATGGTTGGCTTTGGCTATTATCAGAAGCAACGGACTCGGCTACTTCGGTTATAATGGGATTTAAAGCCACACTTTCTCATGTTGATAACTTGATATACTTCAAGTTGATGTGCAAGGTTGTTGTCAATCTGGGGAAACCACCTGCATTTAAAATGGATTTTTTATCAATATATTACTCACTTTTGCGTGCAATTCTGTGAACAAAGTATCAGTCGCCAAATTCTTAATTTACCTTACAATATACAGCATAAACCTCAATATCCTTGATTTTTATGTATACAGCTACAGCATATACGGTTATTGTAATTAAAAAAATAGATATATATATATTTGAGGAGACGGATATGCTAGCGAATATTTTACTTACAGGGGTTCGGCATTCAATTCTTCGCAGATGGTGGAAAATACGAAGGACATTGGCGGAAGGACAAGAGACACGGTACTGGACGGATGATATACCCAGATGGCTCCATTTATAATGGAGAATGGAAGAAGGACATTAGGCATGGAGTAGGAAGAATGCGGTCTACTGATGGCGCTACCTATGATGGAGAATGGAATGAAGACATGAAGAACGGAAAAGGCATATTTATATCCAGTTAGTAAAACTATCTATCTGAGCAAGCATAATACAAACCCAAAAATTGTCATGGATTTTTCAAAGATTCGGAAAAAAGCGTCATATTTTTTCCAGTTGCGTAAAAGACATAAAGCAGTTATTACTGTCTATAACTGTCGGCACTTAAATGTCTGCTTAAAAGCTAATTTGTATTTCGTGAATACAAAAGGGACTCGTTATTATAGGTTAATTGAGACAAAAACCGAGTCTGATCTAATAAAGTGAGGATTACTAACGAGAATCGGAGGAAAAACGGAATAAATGAAAGGTACCTCTGACTTTTATTAAAGACTAGCTGTTCCCGCGACTTCGTTCGCGGGGAAATTTTGATGTGTATGTGTGAGAACTGATGGCCTGATCAAAAGGGCGAATATTTTAAAAGGCGTTCTTTTGGGCGGCAGAAGTCCTACACAAAATTAAATGGAGTTGGGGCGACGATGGATAAAAACCGGAACATCCTAACACTATAAAACATTTTGTTTTCAAACGCCCACTTTTGGGAGCCATTTTCTGGGTGGTAAATATTTTGGTCAAGTCTGACTGGAAAGCCGCAACTATAGACGCATTTAGACGCAACTATACACTACAGTCGTTTTCTAAGAATGAAGAACAATAACAAACTACACAAATTGTAACTAACCTAAAAACATTGTAACTACTTAAAAGTTCACTGTACTTAAAAGGCACACAAAAATATAACTAACCTAACGACAATCTAATTCCAAAAGCAAACAACTATCCTATTGTTTAAAAATAATAAAGAAGAATTTTTTTTTAACGGAGATTGAAAATACAGCAATGCCTCATCAAAATGCTGGAAACGTTGATTATTATTATATTTGATTTGTTTAACAATGGCAACTGCATTGATTTGTTTTTCACATGGCAACTGTAGCAATTGTTGAAAGGATGCAACAATGCAAATAAAATAAAACGGTCATCTCTACTAATAATAAAGCAGTAAGTATGTGTGTGTGTTTGTGTACGGCGTCGGGCCCAGACCGTCCAGCGGATTTTCATGAAATTTGGCACGAAATTAGTTTGGAACATAGGGGTGTGCACCTCGGAGAGTTTTTTCTGAAATTCGAATTTGTTCTTCTTTTATTCCAATTTATAGCCGAAAGTTTCATAAAATAGTCATTTTCTATAGGAAGGAATTATCGCATCGTTTCGAGCTTGATACCGTTGAAAAGCGCGTGAAAAACTACCCCGGAAAGAGTTTCGCTCTATGTGCGAAAATTCGAAGCCTCTAAATTAACTAGAAAAGAAGTTATAAGCATTTTTCTCTGCAGTTCGAAATTATTTTTTCACGGTAATTAACTTTAATTTTAATTGTTGCCATGCCGACTGACTATTGATCCTTTTTTAGCCTACTTTCCCGTAAAAGTAAAAAAAAACAAATAATAAAGCATGAAAGAAGGTTTAATGTATCGTGAAAATATCGTTAAAAATCAAGAAAAGTCAAAAATAAGTGAAGTAATTAAATAAAGATTGAAAAATAAAAAATTTGAAAGTAGGGTATTGAGATGGGGAAAAAGTGTGTCTGTCGGTCTGTCGGTCTGTCTGTCTGTCGGTCTGTCTGTCGGTCTGTCTGTCTGTCGGTCTGTCGGTCTGTCCCCCCCTAATAACTTTTGAACGAATTGTCCGATTGGAAAAATTCTTTTTGCATTCGAAAGATCTCGGCGAGGACATCTCATTTCTATATTTTACTTTTTGATTTGAACAATTTTTTGTTCAATTTTGAACAGTTCAAAAAATTTTAACATTAGCGCCTATGGACAAAATTGAAGCAAATTCTGTAAACTCTGGGCACAAGAGCCAAGTTCCTATTGCAAGCTTATTGAAAGGAGTTCTCGGCGTGAAATATTGATTTGAACAGTTTTTGTTCATTTTTGAACAGTTCAAAAAATTAACACAGAGCTTACGGGGAAATTTCAACCCTATATAAATCCTGATCTAACGGACCGATTTGCTTGGAACAAACTTTATCGGAAAGCTCTTATAACGTAGAACATGTAGAAATAGAAAGTTTATCCAGAACTTACGAGCCTATTTTGCTATAAGATTTTTTGATCGGGATTTTCAAGGATATTTCTCAGTGACTCAATGAGTGAAATAATGAATGAATGAATAAATGAAAGAGTGAAAGAATAAATCAATGAATAAATGAATGAGGAAAAGAATGAATGAATAAATTATTGAATAAATGAAAATATAAATAAATGAGTGAATAAATAGATGAATGCGTAAATGAATGAATAAACACTTGAATGAGGTAACGAATGAATGAATAAATGCATGGCTGAATAAATGAAAGAATGAATGAGTGAGTGAATGAATAAGTATTATCCGTTGAAAGAGGTATATTTTCAATAATTAGAACTAAAGATAAATAAGAAAGATAGAGAAAGCGATAGCTAGATTATAAATTTGAATTTGGTGTATACGGGAAAGTAGGCTCGTATAGTTCTAGACGGAACTTCTTGTTCTTTTAACGATTTAAAATTTATTGCTTGCGGTTTTTAGCATTTTGAGAAGCAGCCGATTTTTAATTTATTTATTTCTTTTTTTGGATTTTGATTATTATTTTTTTAAAACGAATTAAAATTTATTTCCTGCGTCTCACAGGCGATTGATAGCTTTGTTTTGATTTCCTTATTTTGACATGTATTTTACGGGCCTATTTTCCATACTGCACAGGGGTTTTTAAAAGAAATGTTATCCTTTATAGCGATTTTTGTTATTCCAGCTTATTATTACTGTTTATACTTTCATTTATTTACTTTTTTTTCTCCAGTGAATTAGCACATATGTTATTTTCCTATTTGAGCTAGGATGAAAGGTTTATTCCGCTTTCAAATCTTTGCTTGCTGCTGTTTGTTTCTGCAGGCTACAAAATTTCGTCTTTCTGTTTTAAGCCGGGTCCAGACGCTACGTTTTGCACAACCTTTTTTCTGCGCAGTTCAACACATTGCAGATAAAACGTTGCGTGTAGATTGGAAAAGTGCGCAGTTTTGAGTCCGGTGCGAAGACTGTACAGTTGCAGCGATAACTGAGCTAGAAAGCATATGTCTTTGAACTGTGCAGAGAAATCGGCACATGTAGACGGTAGCACCCCTTTCCGATTCATTTTGTTTCTCAGTTTCAATTCGTCAGGCGACAATGGCCCACTTTCGGCAATGTTCTCGGGAGTTTCTCACAAAATTTATTGCATTATGCGAAAGTTTCCCACGCGTTTGGCGTGTAAAATCCAAGGAGTATAGTGACAAGGATAAAAAGGGGGAGGCGTATGAGAGTTTAGTGGAAAAAATCAAAGACATTGATGCAACCGCAAACAGAGAAACATTTGTAAATAATTAATTCTTTGAGAAGTGTTTACCGGAAATAATTGGCAAAAGTTAATAAATC
The DNA here is from genome assembly GCA_038502835.1 of Octonoba sinensis. Lineage (NCBI taxonomy): Eukaryota > Metazoa > Arthropoda > Arachnida > Araneae > Uloboridae > Octonoba > Octonoba sinensis. The sequence goes on from CM076600.1 coordinate 144,066,817, forward strand.
GATTCGATCTGGGGTTGGAGACGAAATTTACAAGCCATCTCTCTGGTACTTTGATTTGTTACATTTCCTAAATGATCAGGAGACACCAAGGCAGTCTAGGAATACCATGGATGAAAATAAAGAGATTGCAGTTGTCGAACCACCAGAACAGGCAACAAAAAAAATATTTATTTTATGTAATCATTTGACCACTTTGAACGCCGGGTTCTTCTGAGACGTTCCAGTCTTTTTTTTAACATGACACCATGTCATAATTGACCAGAGTAGTATCTCCTTCATGACGATATCGCACAAAACTGAGTGAAATATACAGATATCTCTGCACTATGTAGACGCATAAAAAACTGCAACGTTTTCATTTAGTCTTAAGACTGCGCAGACAAAAGGTTGTACAAAACGTAGCGTCTGGACCCGGCTTTGTCAATAAATAATAGATAAAAATTAATTGTACTAAAAATTTATTAATTAAAACTATTCTAATTTATTATAATCTTCCTTTTTGTGTGGGTACTTGAACAAAACAAACAAAATGCGTTTTTTTTTCAAATGTTCTCTTTTTTGTTTTATTTCGTTTCTTTCTTTCCTTTTTCCTTTTTTATTGTGTGTGTTTTGTAAAAAAAAATGCTTAAATGTGTAGGATCTCCGGCTGATTGCCATGGGCAGCTAATCTTTAAGTATATGGAATGCTATACATTTTAATAAAATAACATAATTTGCACCTAAAAAAGTTATCACTATATACACAATGGCAAACCGACTGGTCTTTTCATTTTTTAACACGGGCATAGCCGTGCGGGTACCGCTAGTCATCAAATAAAATTAAATGTTAATTAGCCTGAAAAAATAATTTCAAACTACAGAGAAAAACGCTTATAACTTCTTTTGTAGTTAATTTAGAGGCTTCGAATTTTTGCACGTAGCAAAAAACTCTTCCTGAAGTAGTTTTTTACGCTCTTTTCAATGGTATATAGCTCGAAAGGATGCGGCAATTTCTTCCGATAGAAAAGACTATTTTATATCATTTTCGGCGCTCCGCTCCTATTGGTCTTAGAGTGGTGATATATAGCCTATAGCTTTCCTCGATAAATGGGCAACCTAACACTGAAAGAATTTTTCAAATCGCACCAGTAGTTCCTGAGATTAGCGCGTTCAAGCAAACAAACTCTTCAGCTTTATAATATTAGTATAGATAAATTCCCATTTCCAGATTAAATGAAAAGTGTTTTGATACTTTTCTATCCATGATTTGTAGATTCGTTGGTTTCTGCGAATGTAGCAGAGCAGAGTTCAGACATGCTGTTCGCTGGGAGTTCGACTGATTTCTCGCAAGTGTGTGGGTGTAGTTTTCCAAAATGGCGACGAAAAACTGAATTTGTGTTTCTTACGAGAAAAGGGCTATACACAAAAGCCATTCTTCGTATTTAGATAAAGTTCTGCATGGACGGCAGTTTAATTATATGAATTGAATAATATCGAGAGAAAATATTGCGAGTTCTCGGACTCGAAGCTGACCAAAGGTACCAGCGTGGAATACTAAACCTTTTGATACAGGGGAAAAAAAAATTCTTGGTGGAATTTACTTTCCATGAATAATATTTTTTTGTTCTATTATTATTGTACGCTTCCTTTATTGGTCAAAAACAAAAGGAAAGAAGGACAAAAACTTGACTTAATTTGATATTTGTTGTCAGTGCATGAGAGAAGCTAAGTTCATTTTTGTGTGCGACTTTCCATATGAAAGTCACAGGAACGGTAGAGATTAAAAACCCATACAAATGACCTTACAATTTACATGCGTATTTGGTCATGCAGAGACTGTTTCTAAAAAACAAGTAGCTGACTTGATCTGCATATGTTATCAACGCTTTCAGAACGCATTGCAATGGTGGAGCATTGCATAGGCTGTTGAAGAAGCCTATATGTGCCTCCGAGATGCCAGCGAGCAAAATACTATCATGTAACTTCGGAGGAACAAAACTGAATCTTGCTGAATTCAGTTTGTCGATGCGTGAAATTGCCACTCTTATTGGACGCATCGTTGGAAATTATCCTGCTATATGGTTGGTTGGTGTCGTGTCCAACAAGAAGTCAAATGGATCCGTGGGCTTTGGTGACTGCTCTTGCCAGCTGTACAATACCTTCTGTGTAGAGATCACGGTCGAATGGGTATGCTCCGATAGTCTGGAGAAATGTCAGTATTGCTGGGCAGCTGAAAATACGACTTGGAGATAGTACTTTATCAGGACAATTTCTACATTTTACATATGTCCTTACGATTCCTACGTGTGCAGGCATCCATTGCATGGTACATGTTTTCCCCTTTTGATCAATTTTATCAAGTAGTCGGTGTATTTCCAGCGTAAGCCTTGATTGCCCATGTGTAATTCGCTCCAGAGCAGATTTGGAATCACAGTATCCTACCAGTCCATTGCTTTTATTTATATCATTCATATTGTTGTATTGCCTCAAAGCTTTTTAAATTGCATTCAACTAGAACGAGAAATTAGAAGCGATGCTACCTGCTCCAAATCAGAGTTGTTTGGTTGAATTATCTGGTAGTATAACGTGGGCTCCGGATCTTCTTTTGAGGATAGTTTCATCTGAGGAGCCGTCTGTCTGAACTTGGACTAGTCCGGCTTTAGAATACGTCTCGATTCTTCTGAGTCCTTTGGTTTTAATAACATCTAGAGCCTCCTGTTTAGAGCAGTGTTCAAATAGATCAAGGAATATTGTAGTGCTTTTTGTGATGCAGGAGGGGAGTGAAGGCGACAAAGACAAAAAAAAAAAAAAAAAAAAAAACAAATCTTTTCTCATCTACGCTAACGCTAGGCATATTTTTGCCATCAAAAATATGTTCTGCGGTTTCGCAGATGAGAACAGACAAGTTTTTTTTTTTTTTGACTTTGTCGCCTTTGGTGTGAAAGTACCCTAGCACGAAGGAAGAAGCTGTGTTTGCTTCTTCTTTCGTGTAAATAAAACTTATGCAAACTTTTGCAAGTTAGGTTGAAAATATTGTTTCTAAACGTGCATGCATAACTTTTTGCAAATTTTATATCGTTATACGCGTAAATATAGATGTTTAATAATATTATAACTATTCTTTCTTTCTCTCTTTTTTTTTGCAGTTTCTTATATGCAGTACGAAACAAGTAATTTATTTTATTCATTATTGCCAAGTACTGAGATAATGTGCCCAAGTTCTGTAACCGCGGCTCTAGTGCCAAGTGCAAGAGAATGTGCTTGCTTTAACTGCCAGGGAGATTTTCGAACCTGATAAGCAATCTCCTGTACTCGTAATGAATGTCTCTTGGCATTGAAATCTCTTCTTAATTAGTTCATGTTGGCAATAATGTGCTTCTAGTTTTCAAACAAGTTCATATTCTTTGGTAGAAATATAGAAAATAGTAAACTTTCCAGGTAAAGGAGATACGTACGATGGGTTATGGAAAAATGACAGAAAGAATGGACAAGGGAGATTGCTGTTTCACGCCACTGGCACGGAATTGAATGGCATATGGATCGACGATTACCCCCAATGTGGAACGATGCGAGAAGTCGATCGGCAAGAAGCGCCATCCCCAATGAAGTGTCCAATTCCGGAGGCAACTATTGACTAAGTTCTCTCTCCGGAATATTTTATTTATGATTTCAAAAAGTTTTTCAAAAGTACATCCTCAGTTTTAAATTTAAGTGCAAGGAAGACGGGAAAAGAGATGAAACACCAGTCTCATGTAGCTTTTGGGTATTACAGGAGAAAGAAGTGCAGGGAAAGTCGTCATGGTTATGGAGGGCAGGCATAATGCGCAGGAGTATCTTTTCCCATTGCAAAACAATGTAACATTAGTGAAAAAGAACTGAAAAGTAGCTTCAATTATACAGTTAAAAATTTCAGTTCAACATTGAACCATAACTTGGTTAAACTCTAAAGCTTTCCCCCAAAAATGGTTCAGCCAAATTTTTTCAGAAGCCATAGTTTCCCCATTTTTTGTTAATTTATCACTTCTAACATTAGTAACTTTTTCGCTTTCGATATTAGCTTGTTATTAATCAAGATATGTTTAGTTTTCCATGTTTTCTAATTTCTTCGCAATACACCAGTTTATTCACACACTTCACTACAAATATATCTATTATCATTATAAGAATCATGTTGTAACATGTTTCGGTTACTTGTTACCTGTCCATGTCTTGCAGAATAAGGGGTGCCATCAAAATATATTACTATTTTTAATACTTGATGTTGTTGTTGTTGTTGCTAGCCACTTGGGTATCCAAGCCCCCCTTCGCAAAGTGACCAGGATTTAAGGCGGTAAGGGAGCGCCTTCCGTTTATAGATGAGCACCACAACGGTGGATGTACGACTTGGCTCATAATACATTTGGATGACACCAGATGGCGCCCCACAAATACGCCACCTGCCTTTTCTGACCTAAGAGCAAAGGAAAGGGGAATTCTCCAATCTCCGGGTAACCTCGGAACTTCAGGGCCCACGGATTTTACATGCACGTTTCCCCAAGTGTACATTGTGAGTCTTCAGCGGGTCGCTTATCGGATACCCAATCTTCCGGTAAGCAGTCCGACATCCTAACCACTAGGCTACTACGGCCCTTTATTACTCGAAGAAACCTTACAACTCCTTTACCTTTACTCCTAAACCTTTACTCTCTACAACAGCAAAAACATGCACTCTCCAAGCAGTGTCTTTTCAAAGTACTCTCTGGAGAATGAGGATCTGCATCAGAATGATGAAGTAACACTATGGACATTAACCTCTCAGGATACTGTCATTGCGGGCACATTACGAGCAACAAATCCAGAGGAAGGATGTTGTGTTGTTATGGGCACATCACGAGTAATAACTTTTCTCCTCCAACCTCTTTCTCTGTTAGTACTAGGCTTTAGGAATGCCCTGCATCCGGGGGCGAGGTAGTGGGGTCCGCGGATTTTACATGTTCGTATCTCCAAGTGTACATGGTGGGTCTTCAGCTGGTATCGAATACGCGGCCTTCCAGGTGAAAGTCCGACGTTCTAACCACTAGGCTACCACGGCTCTTATCACGAGTAATACGGCTCAAGAGCGGGCCCGAGCCCGAGACCCTGCGCCGATGTGGGCACATCCCGTACTGCAGTAGGTTCCGGAATGGAACGACTTCCTTTTCGAGGAAGATGACTTGGGCTTCCTGGGAGTCTTTACTTTTTCAGGGACTGTAGCAGCGTTGAATCGAGTCGTGCAACTCTGAGGATCAGACTTGATAATTTCCTATAAAAGAAAAAGGGTTATCTTTAGAAGCTACAGTAAAAGATCTGATAAATCCCTGTGCAATGATAATTTGATAATATAGGAAACATCACTCCTAGACCTGAATTCAGAACTTCTGCTCTTATCTACTTGACTGATCGGATGTAATTTGACCCATATACGGTCACCTGGAGTAAACCTGTGGAGCGGATTTTCCTCCTTCATCGGTACTTATCCTGTTTCTCTACGATCTGGTTTCGCACTTGTGTAAATTTTGCAGATTTCTTAATGTAAGAGAGTTATTTTTGGGACATTATCGATAATGCCTCGGATATCGTTCGTAAACTTCGTCAGTAGTTCCTACTTCTCTACCAAACTGTATGTATGCTGCTGTGTAACCAGTAGTATCACTTATTGCTGTATTCAGAGCAAATCTTATTGTTGGCAGTTTCTCGTTCCACCTTGTATGGTCGTCCTCTACATGAACTGCTAATTTAAGTTTAAAGTTCCTATTTTTAACCGACTTCCCGAAGGAGGAGGTTATACATTCATACCGTGTGTATGTAGGTTTTTCCTTTTTTCTATTTGTCCACCCATAACTTCTCACCGGATGAACCGATTTTCATGATTCTTTTTTTAATCGATCGATGGTGGTTTCCCATAGGTTCTGTACCTTCGTTTCACCATATTCGATAATTAGAAAAAAAGTTATGAGCGGAAATGCAGTCAGTTTTTTCTTTTTTCATCCATAACTTCTGATAAAATGAACCGATTTCAATATATATTTTTTTAACCGATAGAGGGCGGTCGAACTTAAATACCGTACATCGATTTGACTACAATTGTTCTTTAGAATCTACGTTATGAATGAAAAATAAGTATTTTTCTTTTAATTGGAAAGGCTTGCCTTTATATTTCTTTGTTGAGTAAATTATTAGGTAATGAATATAAAACCCATTGTGTTAAAAAGAGTTTTTTTGCCATTAAGTATCAATATAAAAAGCAATTATCATAACATTTTCCGTGAAGGAGGGAACAATTAAATTCATTGGGTCTGTTTTAGACAGTCTGAATGAATTTAATTGTTCACTCCTTCACGCTGACTGTTTTAGTCTGTTCAGACTGAAGTCCGTTCTGGCCTTCTTGAAAACAATTTCAAAACGCAATTTGCACAAATGATTATTTTTCAGTGACAGTCACTCAATGTGGGTGCGCCATTTGGTGTTTTTCCCTTCTCACTTTTTTTTAATAGAGTATTCATATAAAAAATGTATTTACACTAAAAAGAATTAAATAAAAAATATTTTGAAAAAAAAAAAAATTAAAAATTTTTCTATATATATGTATATATATATATATATATATATAGTATATATAACGGACTTCACAAATGAAAAATTGCACTAAAAAGTGAAAAATAAATTAATTCTTTAAACAACATTGATACTACTTTTAAACATATTTTTAGAAGTTTTAGAAGCATATTTTTAGAAAACGTAAAAGTCGTATCGTAGTTATTGTTGTTTAAAGAATTAATTTATTTTTCACTTTTTAGCGAAATTTTTAATTTGAAATCGGTTCTATTTTTTTTTTTAATTTAAAAAAAAAATGTGTACTGGATTTGCCTGTGAAAAATAATTGTTATCAACCAGTTATTAATTTTTCGAATAAAGCAAACTTATTGCATTACAGTAAACTAATAAACTGTGAACCTCTATCACTTATAATGTGTCTGAGAAGAGATATGTAGTCTTCTCAAACGCATTATGTAACGTATTAAGAAAAACTTCTATTAGAGTCACAGCACATTTGTTGGAAGTGAGTTTAGACAAAGACAAAAGTTGAACCCTTTTTTTTTTTTTTTTTTTTTTTTTTTTTTTTTTTGAGCAAACTTCCTACAACGCTAAATATCCATTGTTTCCTTATCTTCAGTTTCGGGCAACGGCCAAACAGATCTATTGAAGTTTTTTTCAAATAGTTGAGAATACACGTGTTTGTCCAGAAGAGTTCTGGTTACAAGGTTTGTAACGTGGCATTCTTTGCTATTCTTGCTATTCAGCGATAAATCTGTGCGTTGTTGAACCCCTAATTTCTTAACGTGGAACTCGCAGAGTCGCGACACCAACTTTGGGTACCCCTTGGTTTAAAGGGTGGTTGGTAGAACGTTGCTCGAAATATCTTCTTCATATAGTGACGTAATAACAACATATTTTTGTAATTATAGTAATTTTTTCGTGCTTCATTTCACAGTGCAGCTTGAAAGATCCGGATCAAGTGATTGCAACATCGATGAGGCATTATTTGTCAAAACTAGCTGAGTGCCAATAAAGAAAATCACATCTTTAAGCAAAGTCTATCTTTCATTATTAGCAAAGATATAAGATACTTCAAAGTGCAGCTTGAATATCTCATACATGCAATTAATACAGTGGCAGTCACTTAAAATGGGCTTAAACCCTTTACAGGAAAATTATGATCCAAATAATCTAAAATATGGTCCTTATAACCTTGAAAATTTTAAGAGAGAGTGGGAAAGAGGTGTCATGGAAAATATTTGAGTTTCTTTACCTACTTTATCAACAACGTTTTCACTATTAAGAAAAAAAAAAACATTATACATATTGAAGAAATCACAAATTTAACTGAATTCGACAATGAATTCTCAAATTGTTAGGCATTGTGTTGCACTAATTTTAAATGACTATTGTTTTGAATAGGAAATAGTTTAAATGAAGGGTACATTTTCATTTTGTAATAATGCAAAGGCAGTAAAAATTAAATGTAGAACTGAATTAGAAACATTCCTCTCAGTATAAAATTTTAAAATTTCAAAATTGAAAATATGTATTAAAGTAAGAATTTTCTTTGCATAATAATTAACAGAGGCTCTTCGTTTATTTCGTAAGAAACGAAATGCGTCACTTTTCAATCGTTTCAAAAAAAAAAAAAAAAAGGATTAATATTAAAAATAAAGAATAAAAATAAGATATTTCATGACTTTAACCATTTGCATAAACAATGAATGGCTTGAAGGTTTTTCGTGTGCTTGAAACATAACGCACTTTATATTTCTGAAATTCGTGAATTGAATCTGATCGTCCAGTCAATCAATAACCTTGATCAATATTAAGTCTACAAAGAAACTTTTTCCTCTTTACCCAAAATTTTTTTTTCCCTTTCATAGAATAAAAACTGAAAATACATATTCAGAATAACTGCGTTTTTATTGGCCCTTTGAAACTTCGAATAAATTTAATCTGCTGCACAAAAATCAGCGCTTTCGATCGATATATTATATTAATTTGGGCAAGGTTCCCCCCCCCATACTGGGGAATTTACATGGAAATTTTGCGTTAAATTAAAATAAAAAATTGAAAAGAAAAAAAAAACCGTCTATCAGTCGGATTTTTTGCTTCTAACTAAACCTGCTCCGTGTTTATAAAGACAAACTGAAATTTTTAGCGACATTTCAGGTATTTCTCGAGATTAGTGGTTAAATATACACTAAGGTTCTGTTTTATCTATATAGATTTCTCTAAAAAGTTGGAACTATAATTTAAGATACTTGAAGGTTGCTTACATTAAATTCTAAACTGTAATTCTTTTATTATAGGGAATTTACGTATAAATGTCTCACTCGCAACAATGGATTGAGCAAGGAGCCAATGTTAAACATCAGTTGTTCGCTTTAAAATAATTAAATAATAATAATAATAATAATAATCTGTATATAAATATGCAAAGACCAAACAGTTAAGAACCGTTTTCTCCTCTGTTTTTTCAACCGATTTTCTTACTTTTTCTTTTTTGTTCAGTAATTATTGACGAGTTTTAGTGATATCAATTAAAAATTTTTGGAAACATTTATTATTAGCAAATTATGTCCTCTCTTTTTTCAGGCAAAGCCTTATTTAAAATTGTAATGTTATATTGTTATAGATAGCAGATGGCAACCTGTCTTCGTTGGGTAAATTATTAGGCAATAAATTTAAAATTCATTGTTGAAAAGTCTTTTTTGCTATTAAGCAGGAGTAATATTAAAAGCAGTCACAATAAGAGTTTGAATGAAGGCTTCTCTGAAACAATGAACGGAAATATGAGATTGGTGTATGGAAGCAAACATTTAAGTTTTATTAAACTGCCACTCTAGTATGAAATTGGCAGAAGTACAAGTGGCTACATTTATGAGCGCAATTGGCCCTGCGGCGACAATGTTTTACAATATGTTTGCTTGAAGTGAGGATGATCAATATAAACTCGACGTTATAATCGCCAATTTTTATGAATAATATTCATATAACTATATAAATAGCGTAATTTTTTCAATGCTAAATTTAATTATTACGGTCGAATTTCGGCTGTTGGGCGAACTCTAGTAATAATAATAACCTGTTCTGTACGTTTTCTGAATTAAAAGATTTTACCGATAAAGTTTGTTCGGAGCCCATCTACCTAATAGGGGATTAAAAATTTCTCCGCTAAACCTAATGTTAATTTTATTTTAGCTGTTCAGAATATAAAGAGAATTCTTAGGACATCAGAAAATTCAAAAGCTGTATTTTAATAAAATCAAAATAAATCATTCAGTATAAAATGTTGTGGAAAACGCAATGCAGAAACTTCGCATTAGAAACAAATTCTGCTGCAACTAACCCTTGTCATTATTAAAGCATTTATTTTGCTCCTTTTTCCTCCTGAAAAACAAGTTATGTAAGAAGTCTTTCAACAATAATAGTTGTAAATTCCTCTTTTGAGGAGCATAATTACGAATCTCTGTGACGTGTTTCCTGGAGATACCGAAACATATGTTTTTTCGAAACGTAGTTAAAACAATTGTTCTTTGAAAAATTGTGCTTTTAACTGATGCAAGTTCTCTGGCTTCATGTTGATTTCCTCCCCCTTTTTTTCTTTTTAAGATACATATATATATTTTTTTTTGTCATCCTTATACTTATAACAGAGGTTCAAATTGAATGGATTATTTTACCCCTATGTGAAAGATTTTTCAAGTTTGACTTGAAACATGGCCCTCTTCCCAAGGCTCCTGGCTCCCCTAATTTCATATTTTCTTGTCTGCCCCCCCCCCCCCAGATTTTCTCTGTGGTCCCTAAAAGCGACACATGGCCCCTTTAAGGAGCCCTGTTTTTAAATATGGGCTCAATAAAGTATTGCAGGGAAAAGTAACAATACAATAGTCTGTTACTTATGGGCTACCCTTTTTATGAGGCTCTTTCAGTTGTGCGTTACTTTTCAGAAGTTACGACCAAATTTACATAAAAATGAATGTTATTTAACTTTTATGAAAACGTCAGTTTGAGAGCCATATTTCAGTTCTATGCCGGTAAAATGTTTAGTCCGTACTTCTTTTGTCTTTCACTCTTTTTGAAATATAAGGAATGTTGAAATATCGCAGTTCCGTTTTTTCATAATAATCTTATTCGAAATACTGATGCATACTTTACAAAAACTTTAATGTAGAAAAACAATAACAACTGATTTTGAAGTTCTTCAATAAATTAAAAAACATATTATAAGTTATGTAAATTTTATTTCATATTAATTTCTGTTAATATCGTTTGTTACCGGCAAGTTAATTCATTGTTGTAAAGCTGCTATTCTTTTTACGTTTGCCTGTTATTTATTTCCCTTTAAATTTAATTTGATCTGAAATAAAATTGAATTGCATTCATACACTGTTAAAAAAATACCTGAATTTTCAGATTGTTTTTTGATTGATTTTAACGGAAGATTTCCGTAGTACTTCAAAACATGGTTTTTCCTTCCAAAAACGGAAATATCACGTACCTCACGATCCTGAAAATACGAGAACGGAAGTTTTCCGTTTTACGGTTGCTGTATTTAGAAGGATCAACGGAGAAAAAAGAAATGAAACTTCTGTCAAGTCTCGGGAAAATATTATCGGGAACGGAGTAGGTTTCCGGAAACTTGCTGCCGGATCTTTTCCGTTATTTTCAGGAGATTTTTTTTGCAGTGTAGGTCTATGAGTCCTTTTCTCTCTTTTCCATTTTGATCGCTTTTTCACGCCGATATGTACGATTATTTCATATGTATTTATGTGTATTTTCCCTCTTAAAGGCAAAACAACCTAACAACGATGACACACTTATAAAGTCAGAAAAAGATCAGAAAATAATTCTCATTTTATAATTGGGTGTAAACAAACATTGAACAAAAAGCTACTAATTTTATAGTGTACTATGTGACTTGCACTGTAGACAAATTTTATTGTTGTATGATTGATGTTGCAGGCTCAGGCAAAAACAGCTGACACTGGGTTGAGCAAGTTCAAGACTAAGTGACACCCATAAATTCTGGTACATTTTAGGATTCTTTCTACTGCTCTCTCAGTTGGAAATATTTACTTCAACGGAAAAGTTATTTTTTCTTTCTAATGGAGCTGCAGTATTAGTCCTCAACCATTGCAGACCAAAGTGCGTCCCCAGAGATTGGTACCAACTCTTCCAGATGCACCCCAATAAGTGTGGTACCATTGCCGCAATTTTTGACGCTCAGTTTCCCTCTAGGTGGTGGCACCTGAGCTCTCGTTGATGTAAACGGCAGTAGGAATTTAATTTAGCCGAGAGTATCCATGCCAAACGGATACTCAAATGATCTTTAACATGCCGCATAGTCATGCGACATGGGCGCAGACGATTTTCTGCATCTTGAAAATCCACCGACTTGGGCCAGGTTTGAACCTGCGATCTTGGGCGTACGAGGCCTAAGCCTTACCTCTACGACATCCTGTCGACTCAACGGAAAAGTATTCGGTATAAAACCAAAGATTTAAACTTATGTGTAATAGTATGTGATTTAGAGCGCTTAAAAAAAGCGTGCAGGTCAGTAAATCTGCCGATGGTCCGTTGATCAAGGTTTGACACTGAACCGACTTTGTTATCCAAGAAGGTGTAAAAGAAATTCTTTATCAATAAGTAATAATAAAGATTTTGGGGGACGGAGAACTGAACTCCATTAGTTTCAGGCGGAATTACTTCCTACAATGAGACAGATAGAGAGAGAAAAGAAAATTTATAGTTAGGGGAGAGGGGGTGGGTTAACATTTCAAACTCCATAGGAGAAAAGAAAAAGAGGAAGACCGAGAACAAGGCGGATGGATAGATTAGAAAAGCGGTTGAAGGATTTGGGAAACGATTGGGAACTGACGGAAGACTATTATAGGCATCAAATAGATCTAGATAGTGTAAAGGAAGAAGAAGGGGAAGGGGGGAATGAAAATCGACAACTCCGTGTTTCTTCTGAAATTGGGCCGTTTGACATTCATTGTCTTCTTAGACGGCCATTATTCTGAATTTACGACATGGACGGCGTCAAAATGATAAACGAGGATATTTTATAACCTATTATTTTAAAGGACGCAGTTTTATTGTCACATTTCAGGCTGCACTCAATGGCACTATAAATAATATTCAAGGCATAACACTTTCACTTGGCCATATGGAATAAATTAAAAGGTTTATAAGATTCTAAAATTTTTTTGGAAAAAAGAATAGAACCGATATATCAAATTAAAATTCCGCTAAAAAGTGAAGAGTAAATTGATTCTTACTACATCGATACGACTTTTAAACATAATTTTTGAAGTCGGTGCAAAATTATGAGAGTCTAATTGTCATTACACCATGTGTTACTTTACATTGCACGTGTATGACTCAGCATACATATGCAATATTATTGGCACATGAAGTACAAAATTTGAAATACACTTAGTTACTGGCGCCTGATTTCGAAAATTTTAATCACGAAGTGGTATCGAAATATCCATTGATTATATATTCATTGATTGTATTTTCATTAATTTTAAATTTTGTCTGTATGTTTCTCTCACCATTTCCCCCTTTTTCGTCGCTAAAGGGAAGAAAGAGTAGAAAATATGAAAACTTGCTAAAATGTTTTTTTTTTAATTTCCAATGGGGCTGTGGTATTGGTCCTCAACCATTGCAGACCTAGTGCATTCCCCAGTAATTGGTACCATCTCTTTCATCGGCACCACAATGAGTGTGGTACCTTCGCCGCATGAGAATTTTGACGTTCAGTTATCACTAGATGGCGGTTATCACGGTACCTGAGCTCTCATTGATGCAATATGCACTAGGAGTTTAACTTAGCCGAGAGCATCCAAGCCAAATGTCTACTCAAGGGATCTTTTACATGCCGCATAATCATACGACATGGGCGCAGACAATTTTCTGCATCTTGAAAATCCTCCGACTTGGGCCAGGTTTGAACCCGCGATCTTTTGGCGTACGAGGCCTGCTGTCTTATCACTACGCCCCCCTGTCGACACTTGCTAAAATGTAAAATTTTGCATTATTTTCGCCAAATTTCTCATGTATAGACTCCAAAATTTAACCGGAAGATATTTATTCATTAACTAGTAAGCCTGGCGGTCATACGAAACGACCGCTGTTCTAGATATTATAAATTGTAATTAAAATGATCTGGTGGCAAAGGTGTCAGCTAATTCAAACTGAATTATCCATGTCAGGCGGCGAAGACGCCCCTTTTCTTACTGCCCCACACTACTATGTACATTTATTTACTATATAATCAAATTGTTCGTGAAGAACATATATTTATCATCGAAAGAACTTATTGAAAATTTTATTATGCTTTTCAAAACAAAAGTTTTAACGAAACTGGGGAAAAAGAGCGCTACCACTCTAATAAGAAAAATGTAAAAAGCGCAGACGATAAATAAATAAATTAAAAAGAAAGGAAGGATTAAATTAAATTCGCGTATACATTATAATAATAATTTAACTTTGTGCAAGTAAACTGTAAGAAAAAATAATTTCACGTTAAGAAAGCACAAATAAGCATTAAAATGCAGACATTTGTTCATTTGGATGTTTTGCATCTAGAAGCTCCCTGTCACATTAAAAAAGGGATTCCAAGCAATCCCGTAACATATGTCTGCATTTTAATGCTTATTTGTACTTTCTTAGCGTGAAATTATTTTTTATTACAGTCGCGTATACATTATTTTTTTGCGGAGATTGAAAACACAGCGAAGCCTCACTAAATCATAGGTTCCGAACCTTTTTTTGCCCACCGCCCACTTTGAGAACATTTTTTTTTTCCTAAAGCACCCCCCCCCCCCCTCTTCTTTTTACTTGCGAAACTGAAATAGCTATTCCCATGAACATGTTTTGAATGTGCAATATTATACATTTCAGTCGTAGATAAGATATGATCATGTCCTTTTTCCGATTTTAAAGAAGACTGTTTTAATGAGAGCAATTAAAAAACATAGTTATATTGAAAAGTATTTTTATTAACATTTTAAGACACCTAACTTAACTAATGAGAAGGTTGAATTTGATGCATTTTAAAGAGTTTGTTAATATCAGGCTCGATTTTACTTAAAAACAATCGTAAGTAGCCGCTTTCAGTAATATGGAACCGATTTCTTTACTTGGTTACCAATGTTGCTACAGCACTAAATCCACGATCAGCTAAATATGAAGATGGGAATGCTCAGAAATAGTTGAACAATATACCATAATCCTGGGTACAGTTGTGAAATCGGCTTCTGCAGCCAAAATTCTTGTTAGCCATTCTTGAATTTAATTTTTAATTCCGCATTTGTCGTCAGTTCTATTAGTTCTTCTTCTAATTGGGATGATCCCGCTGTGTTGACATTTGAAAAAGGATCCAAAACCCAGTCTGGTATATCCACGTTCAAAATGTCTGGACTCGTTCGTTCCTTGAAGTCACTGTGGAGATTTTCCAATTGTTGACAGCAAACAAGCAAGTCGCCGTGCTTGAATGATACTGCGGATAAACATGGAAAGTTATTGAATTTAAGCCTGCCGATATTTCTTTTATATAATAGCAGCTTGGACACGAAAGCAGCAAAGCTATTTTTAGTCTTAATCAAGTTTAAGTAGTCGCCTCGAAGTTGGATATTAACATCATTAAACAATTTATACAAGTCTGCTAAGTACTGAATATTGGTCTTTGATGAGATGAGGGTGTCGCGCAATTCCGTGTCTTTGTTTCCTAGGAACTCTATCACAGACCCAAACAGATTGTAAAATCGAGTCAAACAAGTACCTTTTGCCCAGCGCACCTCTGTGTGAAGCAGCAATCGGTTGAAATCTTTATGATTGGCAATGCAAAACTGTCTAAATAATCTGTCATTCAACTGTAAGTTACTTCTGATTGTATTAATTGCTCTGATAACATATTGCAGTGATGTATGGAGGCGTTTGCTCAGAATTTTCGCAACCAAATGCTGGCGATGAATTACGCAAGCTCGTGAGGAACTTTAGTTTTTAAAGTCTTTCTAAAGCCCTATCATAGCCGGTGCCCCATCTGTAGCAACTGACAAAATATTTTTTAAAGGAATTTCCTTCTCGTCAAAAAACTTTTCCAGTGTATCAAATATGGTTTCTCTTTTTGTATCTGTATCCAAATTGATAGCAAACAATAGTTTTTGACATATTCTTTCATCTTTGATAAACCTCACGTATGACAACAACAATGCTTCATTGGTTGGTAAAGTGTACTCATCCAGCTGAATTGAAAATTGGCAAGCCTGCAGATGACTGCACAATGATTCTTCAATGTTTTCAGCCATCTCATCAATTTGTCTTTGCACAGAACTATTGCTTGCTCAAGGGAGTTTTTTCAGATAATCTGCAGCTGGTTTATGGAGCACAGTGGTTATTACTTCTTTAACTGCTGGTAAAATTAAATCTTCCACAATAGTATGTGGCTTGCCTGTTTTAGCAAACAACAATGAGATATTGTACGAAGCTCGAAGTCCGTCATCGTCTTACTTAGAAGCGGAAGAAATTTTTTTTGATATAGTTGGTTGATTTTCAAACTTCTTTTTCAGATGCAGAAAATAGGTAATATCTTTGTCTTTCTTATCGGGATGTATTTTATTAAGATTATCTTGAAGCTCTCAAGGGGAAAAAAAAAGCCTACGAACCACTAGTGTATGGGAAAACTAAATTTATAGCTACGTGAGAAAAATTGCTACTGTTTTACTGAAATAAATAGAATTTAGCTACAAAGTTAGAAAAGAAGAAATCCCAAAAACAGTTGAGGGCGTGGTGGGGGCAGACAGAAACTGCAAAAGCGTTATCTTCATCCAAAACGCCGTGCGCGCAAAGTTGAATGCAATGTGCACCTCGTTGCTTTTTACGAAATTATAACTTAGGTAAAGAACCATTGAACTGAATATTTTACTTATATCAAAGCGGAAACAAGCTATGATAATAAAAATCTGTTCAGGTAAATTATTAATTTGAAATGCCAATTGCATTGCATATAACGGAGTTATTAGGCTAAAAATATGGTGTCATGCAAGGAAATAGCACAATGTGGTAGTTTTGCTATTTTTTTTAAAAACATTTTAATCGTGTATCCCTTGTAACACTGAACTATATGTATGAAACTCTAATCGCAAAAATCTTTTCCTTCTATGTGAATTCTTTTAACTGCACAGCCGAGTCAAAAGTAATCATATACTACTTCAAACATTTTATCTGCAAACTAAATGACTCAAAAGAAGAAAAGAGAATGAGGAAACATAAAACAATTAAGGAAAAGTGTTGACTGAAAAGAACAAACATTGAACGACAGTTTCAACTCCTTTCAATCACCTAGATTGCACAAGGTCGAATGAAGGAAAAAGTGAAGAAGAAGCGTGACTTTGAATAAAGTAAAGAAAACACAATTTTCTCACGCTGACTTAGAAAACACTTTTGTTCTGTGGTAAATTAATTGAAGGAATTTTATGTATCTGCAACTCGTGTTGAATCCAGTTCTGTCGCATGTCGGATTTGTCTCAAAGTTTCAACTGCAAAGATTGGTGAAACCGAAATGAAAATTGCTATAAGTCTTTATGAATCTCAAAATAAACTAAATACATAGAACGTTTTGCAACGAATAAAATGAAAACATGACAGGCTAGAATATTTGCTCACTACCGATTGGTAAACTCACAATTTAATACTTTTATTTACTTATAAATTTTACTAACAGTTCCTCAAATATGATTTTTGCTGAATTGGGTATAATTCCAAATTGACACGCCAAAGGTAAGTATTTTTTAGGATAGAAATTAGATGTCCTCCCATAATCTTTCGAATCGGGCAATTTCTTTAAAAGTTATTTGGAGGGGTTGATGGGCAGACCAGACCGACACACACACATTTCCCATCCTCCCAAAACCCACTTTCAAATTTTTTATTTTTCAATCTTCAATTAGTTCCCTGAATTTTGACTTTTCTTCATTTTTAACGAAATTTTACGACACATTAAGCTTTTTTTCATACTTTTTAAAAACTTTTTTTATAACTTTTATGGGAAAGTAAGGTAAAAATCGGAAATTTGAAACAGCTTTTGGGAAAACATAGCGTTTCATGGCAAGCTGAGAAGATTCCCTACTCTATGAAGGGAGGCAATTGCCTCCCCCAGATAACCTAGGATCTGGCGGTTAATAAGGGGCCTGGCAAGCTTTTAGCAGTTAGAGGAACCCTTTCCCCTTACATATTATTACACTAAAATAATGAAAGAAAACAGAATTCATGATAATTTAAGCAAAACGCAAACAGGTAAAAAAATTTAATACACATCTCTTTACAACAAATCTTTGGCAATAAAAATTTCAACAACATTATGCACTTCTCAACAATGGATTGCCAAAAGTAATTTATATAACAACAATTAAAATAGATCATATTTTATAACAAAAATTTTACCACCAGTAGATTAGTTTGAAGCAAGGCACTTACGAATTCAGGAATCTATAATTTTTAATAATAAGGCACTCATTTATAGTAACTACAAATATGATACTTTGTACTCAACTTATAAGTATGATTGCAGGTACGACAGTAAAAAAAAAGTCCTGTCATCGTTCTTAAAGTCGATTAGGAGGCTGACCAGTTAGCATCGCAACAACTGTTTGCTTTCTAACTGAGTTTAATTGTTTTTAACTTTAATTTTTAATAATAAGGCACTCATTTATAGTAACTACAAATATGATACTTTGTACTCAACTTATAAGTATGATTGCAGGTACGACAGTAAAAAAAAGTCCTGTCATCGTTCTTAAAGTCGATTAGGAGGCTGACCAGTTAGCATCGCAACAACTGTTTGCTTTCTAACTGAGTTTAATTGTTTTTAACTTGTGTTACTATTTAAGTTGATTTCTAGCTACTTAAATTGCAGCAATAAAAGGTTTTGAACTGCTCTGCCTATGTTTCAAGGAAGTATAAATATACAATATGTTACGATATTGCATGTTTGCAATTCCTTTAATGTTTTACCAACAACAGAGCAAGGTCAAAACTATGCATATCATCACAGATAGGGATACAACGGATATGCGGCAAGCAGTAGAGTATGTATCCGGCCAATCCGGTCAGTTGGCTGAATATCAGGCAGTAACCGGATATTGTGATCCCCCGGCATTTACATCCGGCCACAAATTACATATTTATAAAAACTGTATGAATAGTAACATATGTGAATTAATGTATATTAAATTATAATATTTAATAAATCACATGATAATGCACATTTTTCTTGAATTTTGAAAATTGTATGCCTATAATCTTTACGAAACAAAGAAAATATCTTGGAAAGTCTTACTATAGCTATTAAATTAGCCACTGATATAAATATTTTTATATGTGTTCCATTAAAAGTTGTAAAATATGGAGGAATCGTACTGTTGTACTTAAATATTATAAAATAGACATGTTTTACAAATATATTATAAGACTGATGATTTTCAGACTGAAAATATGAAATCCTTTCAAATAAAGATTTATTAGTAATTAACTGTAATTTCTTTAGATATTTTTTAAAACTCATTTTGATTGAGAAAAAATCAGCAGGGTTGGCAGCTATGCTATTACACAAATATTGAAATTCTTTTAGAACTACCAAAGCAACAAATTACTGAGACTGATACTAACTATATTAAAAATCAAATTTATCCAAACCTATTTTGGATACATTTT
Source organism: Octonoba sinensis (assembly GCA_038502835.1). Classification (NCBI taxonomy): domain Eukaryota; kingdom Metazoa; phylum Arthropoda; class Arachnida; order Araneae; family Uloboridae; genus Octonoba; species Octonoba sinensis. The sequence continues at coordinate 144,086,083 of CM076600.1, forward strand.
TTTAATATTGCGTAAATTATATTTAAAAATCAGATACCATCCGGGTCTCATAACAAAATATATTTCAATAATCTTTGCAATTATGATTATATGTGTTCAGGTAATGGCAATTAAGTATTTTTTATGAGTAGTGGCAGGTGTTTGAAAATTTAGAGTTAGTTTTACTTTAAAAAATAGATAAATATATGAACAAAAAGGAAATAGTAACAGCGTCCCGTCAATTAAATATTACTACAAAATAAAGAAAAATCGTACTATCAGCGGATATTCGGTATCCGGCCAATTTAGGATCCGTTGCATCCCTAATAAAAGGACCCAGCTAATAAAAGATGCAAAAATTTACACAAAATATAAGTTTACATTTAAAAAATTCAACAATCCACTTATACTAATGTTTAAAATGCACATTCTCAAATGCAGTTGTATAACCTACCATACTTGAAGCAACATTGATAAAAACATTTCAAACAATGTAGTTAACGAATATCAAAATTCATATTTTATATGGTCGTAAAGTTTACGAAAGATAATCTCAATGCCTCTGAGCATAATACTAGATAATTATTTACACATTTAAATATTTTAAAGCATCGTTTCTCAGCCTTTTTAATGTTGCAACCCCTTTAACCTTACTACACCATTATATTCGTACAACACAGAATTTTCGTAAAACATGAATGAAATTTAAAGTACTTTATTCAAACAAATGATGTTTCTTTTTTTTTTTTTGGTAAGACCTTGGCTCCCTGATATTTTCTACGACCCCTGCGCTGAGAAACGATGTTTCAAAGTAATTTTATTTTAATAAAAATGCTTAAATAGGGGAAAAATATTTCCTCTTATAAATTCTTATTCATTTAATTCTACAGCTCATATACGAGAATTTCTAATGCATAAAAGAAATATTTCGTGATTTTATGTCTACAAGCAAGCACAATATCACAAATATTAAAAATTCTTAACAAAATAACATTTTTATACAAAAATATGTTGTTAAATGACTTTCAACTGCAATGCATTTAAAAGTACAAACATTTTCTTCTTCTTTTAGGGGCATTACAGTCTCTATATAAGAACATTTAAAAAACGTTTTAAAGGGTGTAGTGGGGTGATTATTTTGGGGTAATTGATGAAATGTATGGGGTAATCGGTGAAATGTAATGTACTTACGGAGTAGTTATGTTACTCGAAAAGTGTGAGCATTACACAAGAGTCTGGTTTTTGTATACTGTCGTTAAAAATACAGTAACGTCTCGTTATATCGCTCATTCGGATATACTGCGCTTTTTCTTTGTCTCCCAAAATTTTAAGTTTGAGTTCTTGAAAGTAAACATTTGCATGTCTCAGTAAAGCCCTTTTCCCCCCATTTAACAAAATCATCGAACAGGAATGTTTTCCTGTTTTTTTGTTTGTTTTACAACCATTTCAGGTCACATATATTTTCGAGATTATTATTTGCTTTTCTCAATGGATATGCCTCAAACTCTCGTCCAATATTACAGATAGAACAGGACAATACGATAGTTTATTACAATACAAGGAAGGAAATTACAAGAATATACCCAGGGCAAGGTGGGAATCGAACCCACGACCTCGTTACTGCGCGCAAGCAGCAGGCGGAAACTGGTAACTAAGACCGCTTGGCCACCGAGGCCCCAATGTTTTCCTTTCTTCTGAATTTGCTGCGGTTAAAAAGCAGCAAAAATTCTTCTCCCACGCCCCAACTTACATGCCTGCAGAATGATTCTACTCAAACCAGTCGACGTTTTACTTGACATTTCGTTTTGTATTGATCCTAACGCCCATAGAATGAAAGAGACAAATGTCTATTGCCCAAGGATTTTTATTAAAAGATTTATTTTTATTAAGAAAGTTGTTATTATGTAAGATTAAATTAATTTTTTTACGTTGACACTCAATTTACTTGTACAATTTGGGTTATTTCTAATGGCATCGATTAGATCGCGCATTCGGATATATCGCGCTTTTATTCAATAAAACTCGGCTTTGTGTTTTCTCCAAGGGGCCAGTGTCTTCTCCAAGAATGAACATCTGACGATCTGTTTGTAAACTCGGCTTTTCCTCTCAGTCTGTTGCCCTTCCTTCAAGTGGTCAAGCTCTTTCGACCAAAACCATATGTTTCTTTACCCTTTCCCTTGGAATGATTTTTTTTTTTTTTTTACACGATAGTATTTTACTTCCAATGAAGTTACTGTCCCCCGTCAAGCGCGATATAACGAGGGGCTACTGTACTACTAATATAAAACCTTTTTCCCCAAGTTATATCCCTTAAAATGTTACCACTAAAATCAGGCGGCCTTTTGACGTATGTACTGACATAAATATGAGTGTGACGTTCTCCGTCAGTTTTAAAGTAAAAACTGGAAATTCTTTGCGTAAGTGGGAAAATGTACCCAGCCAAATAGTAAAACTTTATAAACAAGTCCTAACAGTTACCCCCTGAAAAAGAAGCTTAAGGAAATTACGCCTGATGGGTAGGAGCACATAACCACTGTGGAATTAACACAAAACAGCAACATTATTACTATTATTAGCAGTGATATTATTATTATAGCTATGGTAAAACTGAAATTTTAACCTTTCAAGAGGGGCGTGATTTGCACCAACATGGAACCTAATCCTTAATTTGATTTTACTGTTTGAAGTGACAGACATGATTACGATTTTGATTATTTGAAATACAATACCTGTATAGAAAAACGTGCGAGGTGAAATAGTGCTAGAGTTTGAAAAAGCATACTTTCTCTTTGTTGCTGCAAACTACACGGCCAAACCATGCAGAATTATATTGAAAGTTACATTTTGGTATAAAAGCCCCTTCCCATAAAAATTCTGAGTACGGAAGTAAATATTCAACTAAGTGTAGTTAAACATTCATAACCATTTTACAATTTCTTAAAAGCACACAAGGAGAATACTTTGCTAAGTAAATAAATGTGTTTTAATTGATTACTTCAAGACTACATAACATACGCAACTCAGTATTGGTATGCAATGGATAGAAAACATTCCTACCATAAAATAAGGCAACTTTGGTTTGAAGCAAGACGTTTAAGTTCTGGTTGTTGTATCATATAACCTGGTACAGCTGCTAAAGTTCTCTCAGGTAGATGCTTTACAGGTAAAACTGTGGCTAATTTTAATTCCATAAAAAAATTATGGAATGCTGAATATGAATCGCAGTTACCACATAAAAAGAGACAACTATGACTGTGATATCCTTCGAGGTAAATGTGATTTACGGGAGAGGGGGGGGGGGGCAAGCCGAAAATATTAAGCAGAAAAGAAACAGTGAATCGGATACAGAAACAAAAAAAAGCATCAAAAAATCAAAGGCTAGGTACATGATACAGTATCTCACTCCACTCTATTCGCTATTATAAAAAAATAATTTAAAATAATCAGGTTGTTGCAATGAAACCCCTCTGAACCAACACGGACAAAATAAGGAAAAACTACAAGCACAATGCATTTATCATAGATACCAATCTTAGTTTCGAGTTGTTTCTTGTCGATTTTCAAAAGATCATCGAAACTCGCGAATTATGTATTAAAATACATTTCTTCAAGTTAAAAAAAAAAAACGCACGGAAGTTACACAGTCAAAACAGAATGCTCAGAACAGCGATCCGCTCCGTCTCCTTGCAGACGATTTGCCAAGCATTCCAATTCCCTCAACCCGTGTTTTGAGCGCTCAAATTTGTGGGCAACTAAAGTTCGATAAAAGTGAACAGCAAATGCTAAAAGCAGGATCACAACAGGGAAAAGAACTACAGTTGTAGCCCAGGCAGCAGTGAAACTGAATTCGAAGAACTTGACCCAACACAAGATCGCGATCTCCAACAGAAACAGCAGTATGCCGAATACGGTGGAAAAAGCCCAGGCTGTCTCTATGTAGTAGTGAAGTTTTTCGTGTGGGGATTCCGATATGGAGCAGGGGGCGCTGGTGACCGCTTCTATGTGTGGCAAAATACAAGTCGATATTAGCAGAGCAAGCATATGAACTGCGACAAGTAACGTCGTGCAGACACAAAATGTGATGAGTAACTCTTCAGGTACATCTTTGCTCAACTGTACTTCAACCATGGCGACCTAGAAAAGAACCTCCATCAGTTTCGTTATGATACGTACAAAATTATCAAGTAAAATGTGTGTGTATATATATACATAAACCTTTCGTTCGAAGGAAAAAAAAACTTTTATTCTGTACCAACACGTCTTAAAAAGTATAAGATAAATTTTCAGCTTACCGTAACAGAATTGAAAGCTTAAGCTAAATTTTACAAAACATAAAACAATGTGACGCCTATAAATATTAATATCCTCTGTCAATTTAGATCATTATTATAGTTTTCCAAATATTTCATCTGAAGAATAACACAACTTGTATACATTTTCTTTATAAATAAATAATAAAAAAAAGGGTTGTGTAATGTTTTTTTCAGCTTTTTCTTTTTCAAGTGCATTAAAGTCTTGAAAACTCGGCACTGGATAACAAGGGAGTCCAGATAACTCGGCCACATCCGGCAGGGCGAGAACCCACCGCGCAGACAGGTTTGAGGTCCCGCAGTCCATGTAGCCAGTTTTCGCAAAGTCGGCGAGTTAATTCTTATATATAAGCCGTTTAAGTGTCTGTTTGTCGCCGATAGCTTATTCCGAATTTCTTACTCCGAGAAAAGTGCATCGTGCTGCCACCTACACAATTGTTTCTATAATGAAAACATCCAATAATCAAAACATTTCTCTAGAATTTTGAGTGAGGCATCGCTAGATTTGCACAATCTTCGTTAAAAATTGATGCAAACGAGAATTTAATAAAATCCTTCTTTCTTTGTTTTAATTTATTTATCGTCTGCGCTTTTTTTTTTTATTTATTAAAGTGGCAGCGCTCTTTTTTTCCAGTTTCGTTAAAACTATTGTTTTGACGATGATTATGTTGGATGTAAATAAATATTTTGCACAAACAATTTGATTATATAGTAAATGATATTTTTATTTTACAGATTATTATAACTTAGATTTTTTTTTCCGGTAAGAATATTTTTTTCCGAAGTTATAAGATGTTTATTATTCATTCATTAAACTTTACTGTTCTACCTGGTAATCATCTCTTTGATTTGATGTGCATTTCAGGTTTACTGGGAGAATTGTATATTTATATCTAGAACAGTGGTCATTTCAAATGACCGCCGGGCTTACTAGTTTTATTATAAACATATTTATGTCTTCACAAAGTATTTTTCTGGGGCCTGTCTTACCAGGTAAATTTATTGTACACTGTGTTTTCATTAATTTTCATGTTCATAAAGTAAAGGTTCTATGCCTTCATAAAGTACACTTTTCCTTTGTTTAAGAGTAGTTGGGAAGTTTATTCTCTGTTGTATTCTCAAACAAACCAAATACATTCAAGTGAAAAACTCTTTTCTGAGAAAACACTCGTACTTATTATTTTTTAACCCAATTACCGAAAACCGGGCATTTTATAACTTGGCCACGCTTCAATTCACATTAGGCCAAGTTGTCGGGAGTCTACTGTGATGCAATCTGTATCTTGTGATTTCTCAATAAGCTTCCGACAAATTCCGTAGTTCGTCAGGACATCTTGACTGGGGACGCTTTCTGAGAACTCTTGCGCCACGTTTCCTAAAAAAGGCCGAGTGTCTTCTCCAAGATTGAACATCTGACGATCTGTTTGTAAAGTCGGCTTTTCCTCTCAGTCTGTTGAGCTTCCTTCAAGTGGTCAAGCTCTTCCGACCAAAAGCGTCTATATTTCTTTACCCTTTCCGTTGGAATGATTTTTTTACCCGATAGTATTTTACTTCTAATGAAGTCACAGATGCGTCTAGGGTGCAGGCTGAAGTCTATGTTATCAGGGTGTAATTCCTGCCCAGCCATTAAGGTAAATACTCTATCCTTTTTGAAATTCCAAGAAATTTTTGAATGTGAAGTTGGCTGCTTAGTTTGAAGTCTAAACGAAATGTCGGCAATGACCTGACGGTGGCTGGAGCCAAGATTGTCAATGACAAGATGCTTTGTAAGTTCACTTATGTCAGGGCTAACCATAAGCAGGTCAGGAGAAGTACAAGAACCATCGTAATATAAGTAAGTGTGAGGGTCACTGTTCCTATAAATCAACTCAAAATTGCTGGACAGTTCTTACTCAATTCTGCAACTATGCATATCTCGATAACTTTTTGAAGCGTCAAATCTGTTTCCCGTAATAAACGTTCTTGAACACTTTTGTTCATAATTCCTAGCAAAACCCTGTCTCTTTCCTTATATACTGTCGGAGAGTATCCCATATTCACAGAGCTTAAATAAAGTCCGCAAGTATGTCACAACGTTATCGATACTTTCGCTATGTTCTTGATTACGAATGTTGAACACATAGCTTTCCACCACAATATTTCGTCTTGGGTTGGCATAACTTTCAAATGCAGCTACCACATCATATTTTGCTGCTCTTCAGTAAGTTGAAACTTATTGTACAACTCAGTAATATTGCGACTTTGACATCACTTTCCTTTTTAGCGCAGCCGCGGGCTTTTAGAAAAAAATCAAATTTCTGACGAAATCTCTGTCATTCTTCTGTCACGTTTCCATTAAGATTCAAACTTTTCGGCGTTCTAACAGAAGATTCCATAAAAATTTAAAGAAATTTACGTTCTAAGCACATTATGACTGCCCCATGTTCTATCTTGGTACGAACAAGTTTATTCAAAATGTTGAAAGTTATATCTGAGCTCTCTGAGATTACACTGAGGAGTTGGGCTAAATCAGCAGAGTGTGTAAGCTAGGCAGAATTAAGACAGTTGATGATGTAAAATAATCCTTTAATATCGGATACGGACAGGACATAAATACATAGAAACATAAGACATACATGTTCTCAGCTCCCCATTCTCTTGAGCTCTGATCTTCAACGCATGCGCACCATGCAAGGTGGCGTTGCAGGCGACTGTTGCATAATCATTATTAATGAGGGGAATAGCAAGACATTGATTTATATAGAACACATAAATAACATAGCTCAACACCCCCCTCAATGTCGACGCATTTACCCGAAGAACATCATTGTATCTTCAACCCCTAGTAATTTCATGCATTTATAATGCTTTGCAGAGGGCAATGATTTCGTTAGTATATCCGCTCCCATGTCATTGGTAGGCACGAAATCTATTTCAATATGTCCATTTTTCAGAGCTTCTCTTACAAAATGATGTCTTACATCAATGTGTTTCGTTCTTTTGTGAAACACCGGGTTTTCTGCTAATTTTATTGAACCTTGATTATCCGTTAATATATATACAGTTTCAACAGGATCATCATATAATTCGTTAAGTAATTTACACAAATACATTGATTCCTTTGAACCATCCGACAAAGCCATGTATTCGGCTTCGGTCGATGAGAGAGCCACAGTACACTGTTTGCGACTTTCCCATGAAATAGCACTACCACTAAGTACAAAACAATATCCTGTATATGATTTACGATCATTAGGACAGTTTCCCCAATCAGCATCAGTATACCCGAATATTCTACCTAAGGCTTCGGCTAAAAGGTGCAAGGGTGTCCGATGGAGAGAAGTTTTCCCGAATAAAGGTTCATTGGTTTTTCTAAATATTAGTCCAAAATTGTTTTCTTCAGATATCTTAAAACCCGTTTAGCTGCTAACCAATGAGATTTATCATACCCGTTTAGAAATTGACTCAACTGACTAACTGAATTGGCAATATCGGGTCTAGTGGATGTTGCAAGGTACATTAAACTTCCTACTAATTCGCGATAAGGAAATTCATGCTCATTACATTTTTCGTTTTGCAATTTAACGTTTATATCCATAGGGCAAGATATACGGGATTCGCATCTGTCATACCAAAAGGATATAAAAGTTCGCTAATGTAATTTTGCTGACTCATCGCTACAACCCCATTTTCCATTTGAAAATTAATACCTAAGCAATATTTAACTAAACCCACATATTTAATTTCTAATTATTTCTTAAGATGAACTTTAAATTTTACAATCACATCAGGATCTTGTGACATAATTAAAATATCATCTGCATAGATCATAATAAGAGTTAAGCCTTTTTCATTTTTAACATAATATAAGGATGGGTCAGCGCTACTCTGTTTCGCTCCAAAGTTACATTAAATGTCATTTAACTTCGTGTTCCAACATCGACCTGCTTGTTTTAAGCCATAAAGCGATTTCTTTAGAAAAAGAACTTTGTTGCCTTCATTTAAAGAATTTAGGATCTTAGCAGCTGCTTTAGATATAGAATCACTACAATTATTTTCATTTGCAATTAATTCAAGAATTTTATCAAAATAATCGGGGCATTCCATAAAAATTTCCTCATCTAGTTTTCCATTTAAATAAGCTGATGTCACATCAAATTGATGAATTTTTATTCCTAGTTTAGCGGAAAGTGCTGCCATAATTCGAACTGAACTAATGCGAGCAGCAGGTGCAAAAGTTTCCCAAAAATCAATACCAGGTTGCTTACCAAATCCTCTTGCAACGACCCTGGCCTTCTGTTTTAAAAGAGAACCATCTTCGTTAAATTTATTTGTTAAAACAAATCTGCTTCCAATGCATTTTTGCGAAATTGGTCGATTCACTACTTCAAATGTATTATTTTTTAATATAGTTTTCACTTCATTAATCATCGCATCATGCCACTTAGGCGCATCAGCGCTTTTGAGTGCATTATTTATGGATATCTCAGTGTCACAATTATAAACAGTCTCTGCTCTTGGTTCTACACTACATCACACATCACGATTACGCAACGAGAGACTATTCCTCTCCGAACTTGACGCCTTTGAATCTCATGGTGGTTCGCTTTCTTGTTGACTCATGGTTTCACTGGCCAATAAATTCACTTCCCTCCCCTGGCACTTGAGATTCAACCTCTGGCTGATTTATACTTATTTCGCGATGGAATAATTCCTGCTCCAGTTAACCTACATCTGAGTACTCATTAGAGCTATCTTCAAAAAATTTGACACTTCTAGAAACAATTACACGAGTTTCATCTGGGAAATAAATTCGAAAAGCCTTTGAATGATCTGAATATCCTACAAAAATTCCCTTCTTTGATCTTAGAGAAAATTTATGACTTGGTTTATTATTAAAGCAATACGCAGTACATCTGAAAATTTTAAAATAGCTAACATTAGGTACTACATTGTTCCATAATTCAAACGGTGTTTTTCCATTTAGTAATTTTGTGGGGCACCTATTTCTAACATAATTAGCTGTATTGATTGCTTCTGCCCAAAGTTTTAGGGATAATTTTGATTTAGATAAAAAACAACGAGCCATTTCAACAAGGGTTCTATTTTTGCGCTCAGCAACTCCTCCCTGTTCTGGGCAATAAGGGGCAGTTATTCTATGCTCAATACCATTTTCTCTTAAAATTGTTTCAAATTCACTACTAATATATTCACCCCCGTTATCAGTCATAAAACTTTTAATTTTCGTTGATCTTTGAATCTCCCAAAGATTTTTAACATCCTTAAAAGCTTCGAAGGCTTCATTTTCAGTTTTCAAAAATTTTACTACACAATAACGCGAATAATCATCCATAAAAGTCATAAAATAAAGCGACTTACCTACTGAAGGTATTTTTATCGGACCAGCCAAATCTAAATGAACAATATCTAAAAAGGTTGTGACTCTCTCTGACCGTTTTGGAAAGGGCGCACGTGTTAGCTTATTTAAAGCGCACACTTCGCAATTTAACTCGTCAGAGAACTTTGAAATATTTAAACCTCTAATATTGCCTTTAAGACTTGATTCCATTAAATCTTTAAAATTAAGATGATCCATTCGCTTATGCCATTTAAAAATATCAACCTGTTTGTTGTTGTTGGTATCTATAGATTCACTTACGTGGCTTACACTATTATTTGCATTAGAGTCGCCAATTCTCAAATAATACAAATCGTCCTTTCTATCCGCAATTAATACAACATTTTTGTTCGGATTATTTATAAACGCACAGTTATTTTTGAAATTCACATTATATCCTTTGCCGCACAATCTGGACACGGATAATAAATTCATCTTCCATTCTGGAACAAACAATGTGTCTGACAGTTCTACGTTCCGTAATTCTTTATTTACTTCGGCTTTAATCAACACTTTTCCACTCCTGTAAACTTCTGTAGTTCCATTGTTAGCTAGCCTAAATACTTTATTTCTGTATCACTCAAATTTAGAAATTTCGAGTTGCTGTTACACAAATGCCGAGTACACCCACTATCGATACACCAAGAATTTTCCATAATTTCACTTGAAATAGTAAGTGCATGAGTAGGATCGATAACGCTCGTTATTAATTCAAGATTATTGTTCTTATAATTTGCAGTTTCCTTTTTGTGACTTTCACATTCATACTGTCGGTGACCAGCGCGCTTGCATTTGAAACAAATTATTTTCGAATTATCTCTTTCCTTCTGGTTTGAATACTCACAATATTTCGAGCTCTTCTTATTTTTACTATTCCAGAACGGCTTCTTTCGAAAATGATTAGCATTAAAAGCTCCTAAGTCACTGTTCTGCCTTCCATCGTGGAGCCGTACATCATTTTCTTCTACTATTTTAATGCGAAGTACTTCCGGCTTGGGTAGCTCGTCTCGAGATTCAATAGCGCATCGGAAGTTTTCAAAACTTGACGGAAGACTGTATAATAGCATTACAGTCAGTAAATCATCGTCTATTTTAATGTCCATTCCTGATAATTTATCCACAATATCAAAGAACTTTCTTAGATGATCACAGATGCAAGTTCCTGTTAGATGAATCACCCATTTTATATTAAATAAGTGACTTCAGCAGTGAAGCTTTGCGGGCGGGACCTTTCGACTGATAGATCTCCTCTAATTTATTCCACACGTCAGATGAAGTATCACAGTTTTTTATTTGATTCAGCTCCGAAGGGGATATGCACAGAATAATGTCTGCTTTCGCTTTCTCGTCCATTTCAATCCACTTATCGAAAGCTTCCTTGGAGGTTTCATCATTTCGTATCAGTTCGGGCTTTGGTTTCGAACCAGATACATAGTTCCAAAAATCATTTTTTACTAATATAGCTCTCATCTGAATTCTCCATGTCTCAAAGTTGTCCTTACTCAGCGTCTCAATACGCATTGTTCCATACGACGCCATCTTGAGTAAGTATCCGCTCTATCCTAGATTATTAAATTCAATTCAACTGCTTGTCTGCTGGGCCCATAACCTGTTGGGCTAAATCAGCAGAGTGTGTAACCTAGGCAGAATTAAGACAGTTGATGATGTAAAATAATCCTTTAATATCGGATACGGACAGGACATAAATACATAGAGCCATAAGACATACATGTTCTCAGCTCCACATTCTCTTGACCTCTGATCTTCAACGCATGCGCACCATGCAAGGTGGCGTTGCAGGCGACTGTTGCATAATCATTATTAATGAGGGGAATAGCAAGACATTGATTTATATAGAGGACATAAATAACATAGTTCAACAGGTGCCATATATAGGCAACCTTACAGTTAAACAAACATGCAAATACCAAACAATCGTCCCATTTTTGTATGTTATCATATTGAGGTAAAGCGGTCTCCAGCAGGTGCGATCGCAATTCCTCATTTTTTTTCATTTTGGAATATATTTGAGGCACCATCGCGTTCCTTGTCGTTGACATCAAAATCACCAATTTTGAAGCATTGGAACCGATTTCTGCAAGTTGCCTCCAATGAAGCATGGTCTCCGTAAGCATCCACAAGAAAATGGCATTTTTCTTCAAAGCATAGTAGTGGAGAACAACTTCCCACAAATGATTCTTTTTTTAAACATTCAGACATTTTCAATTCGATATAAATACGAACTGTTTGCACTCCCAAGTCCAAATGGAAGTTTTATACTGCGTTTGACAACTTACATACACATCTTAAAATCCATGCAAGCGATACTATTAACGCTATCACTTGGAAATGATTAAAACATATTCCCATACCCAAGATCATTCATATCAATATCTACTACAACCCATATCCCAGAGATGTTTGTTTTCTTTAAATTATATTCTTAAGGGGACTTGGCACCTTTTGACATTTTTTTTAAATTTAAGAACTTTTCCCTATTTCATTTGTATGTTATGATGTGCTATTGTTCAACAAAATGATTTTCACATAAAAAATCAAAATTCAACTAACAGAAAATTTTAAAATTTAATTTGTTTAAAATTATTTAACAATTTTAAATATCCTTCATTCTTTGACTTTTTTTTACGAATTTTTTTTAAAGTACTTATTATAGTATGGTTTACAATTTTAGGGATGGGTTTTGCTATTAATTAATTAATTAGTTTTTGAGAAAAAAGTTTTTAAAGTTACATCGATGGTAGAACACAGAAAAAAAGCGACTTTTATTGCATTTTCATTTTTAAAATTTTTTTTTGAAAATATATAACAAATTCCATCCCTAATTTTATCAAGCACATCATATCGAACACACACATAAAATTTCAAGTTGCTACATGAATATATGTAGAAGTTTTAGCATTTTAAGTACTACAATATGGCGATAACACACAAACCGAGAAAACGCAGTTTAAAGAATACAAAATCCTACTAAAACATCAGAAATATTTGAGTTCTCTTACTTCTTAACTACATTTATATTGGTTGTATCGCTTCAAAACTTCGCTCAGATATACTAGGAGAGTCAAACCACATTTTAAGCAAAAAATTGAAAAATCGTTATTTTCAGCCATTTTCTTCATTTGAAAGGTGCCAAGTCCCCTTAACTTCATGCATACGTAAGTAAAAATAAATAATTAAAACAAAATCAAAAGGTGGATTTCCGCGTTTTTCTGCCATTGTGGGTTTTAAATTTAATGTAGGTGGGAGCTTACCGCCTGGATTATTTTATTTACAAGGAGAGGATCTGATAAATTTCGACAGGATTTTGCAATCTTGCCATGAATTTTGGTCCCTGCTTATAAACCTTACAAAAATTGAATATGCCTATAATAACCACAAGATGTTTTGTTTATTTTGCACACAACAGAGATCTACTTGGAATTTTGAAGAAGATCATTCAGTAGAATGTCTTATTTCATTTATTCTTCGTTTTACACTAGCAATGGTAGGGAAGAAGATTTTCTGAAAGTGATTGGGAACTGTTTTTTGGATCAAGTTATTACCCAGGGGACTAGGCATGGTGCTGTCTTGGATCTAGTTTTTTGTGATGTCGGAAGTTCTGTTCAGGGGTTGAGTATAGGGGAACATATTGGAGATAGTGATCACAATACTATTAGGTTTTGGACCAGCTTCGATGCTCACAAAGGTGAGCATTTCAGATTTGTACCTAACTTCAGAAATGTTGATTATGTTGCACTTAGGCAGGGTTTGAAAGAGGTTTTTTCTTCTGGGTTGGAGAATAGTGAAGCTGATCTTCAGTGGGAAGAGTTTAAGGGGAAATTGGAGAAAACAGTGATGGATTATGTTCCTTTTAGAAAGAAAGGGGATTTCACGAAAATTTGGCCCATGTGGTTCGCTAGGGAGGTGAAAGAAGCTCTCAATTATAAGCAAGCCACTTTTCGGCGACTAAAAGAGACTGGGTGCCATGCTGACAGGATTTTGTATTGTGAAGCTAGACGTACTTTCAAGTATTTGGTACGGAGTAAGAAAAGGGAATTGGAGCAAAAGCTTGCAGATAACATCGAAAGGAATCCTAAGAAATTTTTTGCTTATGCTAATTCAGGGAAAGCTCGTAATACTCAGGTAGGCCCACTAGTGGATGAGAACGGGAACTTGATTCAAAATGAGGGAGATATTGCTGATATTCTAAACAATTTTTTTTCCAGTGTATTTAACAGAAACTGTATCTCAACAGTTGACATAAGCGAGACGCAAGCTAATACACATCTTGAGGATTTTGTATTTTCTAGGGATGATGTGTTGTTTCATTTGAAAAAGATTAAAGCAAATAAGGCTCCAGGACCTGATAATGTTTATCCAAAAATTTTAGTAGAATGTGCAGAGGAATTAGTGGATGTTGTCTTGACTATTTTCATATCTTCATATAACTCGGGGACTGTGCCAGTGGATTGGAAGCTGGCAAACATAACGCCGCTCTTCAAGAAAGGGTCTAAAACTAAGGCAGGAAATTATAGGCCTGTGAGTCTTACTTCCGTTCTTTGTAAAATTTTTGAAACTCTGATAAAAATCAAAATAGTGAATTTCCTGGAGGCTAATGGAGTGTTGACTGATTTTCAGTATGGTTTTAGAAAGGGTAGGTCCTGTACAACTAATTTGTTGCATTTCTATGACAAGGTTACCATGGCACTAGATAATAAAAAGTGCGTAGATGTTGTTTACATTGACTTTCAGAAAGCGTTTGATAAAGTACCGCATGAAGCTCTTCTTAGCAAACTTGCTTATATTGGTATTGGTGGAAAAACTTTAATTTGGGTTAAAAATTGGCTGACTGGGAGGAAACAAAGAGTAGTAGTGAAGGGCAATTATTCTCAGTGGATTGATGTTTTGAGTGGGGTTCCACAAGGTTCAGTTCTAGGGCCAATATTATTTATTATTTTTATTAATGATATTACTCAGAGTATTTCTGGGAACATCAATATTTTTGCTGATGATGTCAAAATAATGGGAATTGTGGACACGGAGGAACAAGTCAATCAGTTTCAAGAGGATTTGAATCAAATTTCTAGGTGGGCAATTAAGTGGGGTATGTCTTTTAATATTGGGAAATGTCAAGTGCTTCATTTTGGTCATGGGAATAAACATGCAACCTATTATTTACAAGGTTCTGTCATTAGGGAAGCAGATGCAGTTGTTGATCTAGGAGTATTGATTAGTCATGACTTCAAGTCCAGTCAGCAGTGTAGCATAGTAAGTAACAAAGCTAACAGGATGCTTGGGTTTATCAATAAGGCTATTTCGAACAGGTCTAGGGAAGTTGTATTGCCATTATACAGAAGTTTGGTAAGACCTCATTTGGAGTATGCTGTTCAGTTTTGGTCTCCGTACCTAAAAAAGGATATTACCTTATTGGAAAGGATTCAAAGGAGGGCTACAAGATTGGTAAGTGGTCTTTCAGACTTAGATTATGAGGTTAGGCTTAAAAGGCTCAATATGTATAGTCTTGAGCAAAGGAGAGTCAGAGGGGACATGATTCAGTTGTTTAAATTCATTAAAACGGGAAATGTTGATGGACTACAGCTATGTGCTGAAAGTAGAACCAGAGGTCATTGTTTTAAACTTTTCAAATCTCAGGCTAATCTTGAAATTAGGAAAAACTACTACTTCAATAGGGTTGTGGGCAGTTGGAATAGTTTACCGGAAGCGACTGTTAATTGCAGTGGGGTAAAAACTTTTAAGAAAGCTCTTGATGTTCATTGGGGACTGCTAAATTAACTAGGACCAGCCTAGCTGGGCCCTGAGCCTGTTGCTGGTCGTCACTTTTGTATTTGTATTTATCTATCCAGCTAGAGATAGAATGATTAAAAACTTTTCCAAAAGTTTAAAAGACCACCTTAACAACCAAAGATTTAAAAAAAAAAAGTTTTGAAAGTCAAGCAGATAAAGTTGATTTTTATAAGACTCATTTAGCAAGAAGTCAAAAATCTATAAGTATGACTCTACTTAAACTTATAACTGCAAAATGTTTTTATCACATTAAAATAATAAATGACACAAAGAAGCAAACAAGTTTCAATAACATTAGGAAATTAGGGAAACTATAAATTGTTGAGAAATAAATAAATAAATAAAAAGCAAATAAAGTAATAATAACAATAAATAAATGAATAAGTAAATAATAATCAATATTTAAAAAAATAAATAAAAAATACGAAAAAATAAAACCAAGTTTTGAAAAATGTTCATATTTGGAAAATACCTTGAAATAGCTATAAATGTTAAATTTGTTAAAGATTACACCAAGGCTTTCCATTTCACATTATTCAATAATATTTTAACAAAAAAAAAAAGCAAAAAAACAGATTTTTTTTCAATGTGAAAAACTTTGTATATGTTTTATAGGATGGTCTTTTCTGTCTTGTGCATGAAGAGTTACGTATTTCACCTAAAAAACATTTCTTTCAGTCTGTGTGCAATAGGTGTTCTTGTGCTAAGGAATTCTATCATCCACAAGACAATGATTGCAACACAAACTTATTTATAAACAGATATTGAAAAATTTGGTTAATAGCTGATAAGGTCAAGATTCACGGTCGCCACTCGCCACGTGGCGACCTTGTTTGCAAAAGTGGCGATTCAAAAATTAAGACCGATCGCCACCTTTCCTTTTTTTAATTTTGAAAGTAAATCCTTCCTTTTCAAATACATCTATAGAATTTACAACTCTTGCTTCTTTCACGCACACAAGCACAATAAAAACGCATCAATTCGGCATTCAAGTAACCGAATTTCGGCCGATAATCTTCATTTCCCCTTTCACAAGAAAAAAATGGCAAAAACGTTTCCCGATTGCGCCGTTTTTTTTAAATCCTTCTCTCTGTCATATAATTTTTTTAAATACAGTGGGAAACGATCTAAATCTTGATTTTTTTTTTCTCATAGCCGCAACACTTGCATTTCAGATCGGCCATTTCCGCAAAAACTTATAAAACATAAGTGTCGCACCATTTTGAAAATGGTGTGAAAGTTTGAAAAAAATGTTTTGATATGAATGAAAATAAAATGTACTGAACTAATTTAGAACTGGAAATATACATTTTTTTATAATTGTGCTCGAAAATGGTCCGTATTTATGATCGCTGTTTTTTGTAAAAGGTTCGTTTCTGTAATTGCGATTTTTGTTATATGTTGCTTCTATTATTAACAAATATTTTACATTTAAATCTTTTGTACTGTATAACATTTAACACAAAAAACTGTATCGCAAAAATTCATATTTCCTTAATTTACCATCGCCAACGAATCTAGTTTTTTCTTTTTTCAATTTGAAAGTCATAAGATTTTTTTTTTTTTGTAAACTTAATAAGTTTGACAAATTATTATGTTTCCTTCACTGAAAATAAGACACATAAGGAATTGCGGGGGGGGGGGGGGCATGCCCCCCCCCCCTCCGCTTCGCATAGGTGGCCACCAAGTTAATCAAGTTTAGTGGCCACTGGCCACTTCCAAAATTTCTGAGTCTTGACCTTTAGTGATAGATCAAATTTTATTTTCAGCTCGATTTAACACACCAGAAAGAGCATGGACTAAAAAGAAAAAGGTTATATCAAAAAGTGACTATATTAATGCACCTTATTATCCTTGAGTTACAAACAGCAGCTAATCAGCTGCTTTAATGCAAAGTTTATGATTACATTTCAGTTATTCCTTATTATATTATTATGTTTGTGTCTTTTAAGCTATAAGAATAATCACCAATCTAGAATGTGCACATCAATAAGATCTCTTGCCACACAATTTTATATCTTCTTTATTGCCTTTATGAATGAAAAAAAAATAGTTTATTTTTAATTGTGTCTTATTACTTGTTTCAAACTTGACATCCCCCACAATAAAGTATATTTTATTCCAATTTAATCATTCTTCAATTTTTTATTACTTCCGAAATGAACAATTAAAAAATAACTTTAAAAAAAAAACATTAAAACTTAGTTTTAAAATTTAACATTATATTTAATAAAAATTTCTACTATAAGCAAAATCTACTGTTATTAAAACTAAGTTATTTATGCTTAGAAAATATAGTAGTCCTTACAAAATGAAGTACAAAAAGTTTTATTTATATTCCCTAAAATAGTTGAAACTCCTGAAGTTGACAATATCATAGGCCTATTAAAAAGGACAAATTTAAAAATCCTTGAATATTTAAGGTTAAACCTCGAAGCAAAAAATACAGTGCAAATACGAAGCAGTATGTTGCGTTTATAACAAACCACTTATAACAAGTGCAACCAGTTATACCAAAATCAAATTCCTTTGCGCTTAGATTGACCAGATACGTTTTAAAACGCAAGACATTAAATGCTATTCATGCCCTTTACGCATTACTTATTACAGAAGCCAGATTTAGAAACTATATTCTACAAGTAGAATGCAAACATAGTAAAAGCTATATCGATGAATTGATACTAACACAACCCAGACCCAATAAAACTAGCATAGACAACGCAGTTGAAATTGTATAAACATGAAACTCAAAAGTCACCCCAAGTCAGATGAATTCATCTATATGAAAAACAAATATGCGTTCTTACCATTGCAAAACCAGCTAACAAAGCAGAAGTTCTGCTGGAAGCCTTCAATTTAGCTTTACTCAAATGCAGCCTTCGCCATGATAAATTAGTGTGTGTGTCTGACTCCATAATTCTTAAAATTGATAGCGTAATGACATTCAAGCAGTTGATTTAAACTGCAGTCGCGCTTCAATGTTTACATTTTGCAGACTACTGTGTAATAAAATAATCGCGTTGTTGCCAAATTTTAAAACTTGTGTGACAAATATTTTATAACAAAATTTTTTCTATTTCAATAAATATACCTAATATCAACCAAAAATATCAATTAAAACAACTTGTAATACATAACTTTATGGGTCATATAGTACGTGCCATTGTACCATCTATTTTATTATTCTCAATTGAATTTGAATAATTTTTCACACAAATTAATAGTTCAGTTAGTTGGCAACAAATGTTCAAACATTGCAAAATAAACACAAACATGGCGTTTATTCGAAAAATATCCCGGAGTTTAAGTCCATTTTCACGTCAAAGTAATACACTACCTTTTATGAACAGCACAGTTTTGTATCATCAAAAGGTATGTAATGTTTGAATAAATGTACTTTTATACCGTTAAATTTAGTTAAGTCTCTTAAAAGTTTCAATTGCATCAAATTGCGCACTTGTGTTATAACGTCCATTTTTTTTTTTTTTAGATTGTCGGCTTGAGTTCTCTTTTTTCCCCTTCTTAATTGTAAATTGAATTATTTTGAGCCCTTGTTCAAATTTTCAAAAATAATTCGTCCATACTGTTATTAGAAAATTTCTTTGACAGAAAATAAATTATTGTCGTAGATGCAACAATCATTTAGGGTAGTCGCGGCTTTTTCAATATGTAATTATGTGTGTGAAGTGTCGTATAAAATTTTTTTGATAATATGTATTGAATATTTCCGCTTCTAAAGTCTAGCCATTTTCTTTAAATTCGTTCCTTGTACTATCACTGTTAACCCTGTAACTTTTTTTGTTTATATCTGTAATACTTTTGAGACGATAATTTTCAAAAAAATCTGTTGAAAAAGACGTCTTTGCTTTATAGAGAAATGTGCATAGGTAAAGGGCCATTTCACAGTATTTTGTCCAAACGTAGAGTCCGCAACGTGACCCCTTTATTTTTGTTATAACTACGTAATTTACAGTTTAATTAAATTTTATTTTCAAATGTGTTCAACACATTGTTTGAAAATAAAATTTAGTGATAATTAAACTGTAAATTATGTATGCCACTAAGTTTAGACAAAATACTGTAAAATGGCCTTAAAGCAAAAAATTCACAATTTCGGCAATTTTCTTGATATCACAAAAATGGTTTCACTAATGTTCAGAATAACTTGCAGAATAACACAGAAATGCCTTTGCCAAATCACCAATGCCCACCAATCTTTATGAACTTGTTGGTGACCGTCAGAAAATACAAGGACTAGACTTTTCTACTTCACTCCTTTACCCTGTTAGCACGTGGCCTTAGGGCTGCCCTCCCCCGGGCACGGGTAAGTTTAAGTTTGACGACAGCTCGTGACCGACCGGAGGTAGATTAGCTGAGCGTCAGCCCAGCCTTCCTACATTGCTGTGTGGACCTTGATACCCCTATGCTTGAAGAGTATCATTGAAGGGTCGTGGTTCCCTACAAGGACTAGGCTAGAGTTTGTTTTTCCCAATACAGCACACAGGGAAATACACATTAAATTATGAAGTCACACAGAAAAAAAAAAACTCTAGCAATATTTTGGGACTGACTTTCATTAAAATACAGTTATTTGCTACCTAAGTCTTTGTAAATAGTTGTGGTAAATTTCTACTTTATTTTAAAAGTTTTCTTTAAATTTGTATTGTTATTCATGTAGCTATAAATGTTCTTAAAGATATTTTTTTTTGCTTTTGAATTTTCCTTTGTAATATTTTATCTCTTGTTTAACTTCTAATATTAGGTAATTGATCATTATGAAAACCCTCGAAATGTTGGCTCCTTGGACAAAAATGACAAGCATGTTGGAACTGGTCTGGTTGGTGCTCCAGCCTGTGGAGATGTCATGAAGTTGCAGGTATCTGAGCTTGCATTTTATGAGTCTTTTAAGAATATATGGGACGGGGGGGGGGGGGGGGGTTATGTTGCATTGAAATTTTTAGGGGTCCATAGTTTTTTATGGAGGTGCACCATCACTCTGGGGGGATATATAAATCATATTTTTATGCTATATGGTATGGGTTCTCTTTGATGCCCTAAAAATTCTTTAATTTTTTCTCCATTATGGGAAAGGTCTAAATGTTTGATGTGCTAGTAAAAAAATATTGATTTTGGTACAGTTTGCTTAGAAATGTTAAAATTTTCCAGCACATTAAGTTTGAAGTTTCCCATAAACTTGTGCCAAACATAGAAGACAAAAATCAGTGTTAAAAGGACATTCACCCTGTTTTAAAACACATACCTTATTATTTGGAGTCTCTTCATTGTTTTATTTTTTTAGATTAAAAAATAGTATATTAGCTATTACTATTAATTTTCAGCAGACTGAGAGGAGCTTCTCATAAATTGTATAATAACCTCCTTTTTTTTTTACAAATTTAACTGTTTGGTAGTACTTTGTTCTAGACTAATGAATATTATATTAGCTGTTACAATTAATTTTCAGCAAACAAACTAAAACCTTGCTTCTTAAATAACCCCTCTTCTAATCTACAAATTCAACTGTTTGATGATACCGTAAAATTCCATTAAAACACGGGTGTCGGGGAGCATGCTTGGCACACTATAAGATAACCGCGGTATACCTCAAAACTCCAATTCTTGATTGGTAGCCAATGGCTACTAGAACCCCACAAAGTGGTAGCCAAATTTAAAATAATGGTAGCCAAACATTTTTTTAAAAATTTGCACATTTGCAAAAAAATTTAACTGTACTATTGCGTACAGTAAAACCCCGTAATACTGCGCCTCGGTATACCGCAGAATCGGATATAATGTGGTTGCTATCTTGTCCCCCGACGTTTAGAACACCCATTATGAATCACCCTTTGTATTCTAGCTTTTCTGAAATTTTTTGTAAAGTAAACGTATTTCGTAGTCCGAGTGAGTGTATAAAAGCTTAAAACATTATTTCATTATTTCTTTGAAAAGTGCGTTCCTCCCCTTCCACACAAATCTATTTTTTTCTTAGAATATCTTTCCCTTCATACTCCCATGTTGTTGCCCCATATTGTTAACTTAACAATATTTTTGAGCCCACATTTTCTCAGAACACAATTGTTTTTGTTGCGGCTGATATGGTTTTAGCTTAGGAGCCTCAAAGAGCAGAAAAATTTAATCCGAGTAACCTATCACCCGATAGACTAACCGCTCAGTTGAGAAGTGCGCTTCTTGCACAGAATTTACAGCAAATAAAATGGCAGCAAATAAGAAAAGAGAAACAATTATACAATGGAAGGAAAGTTACGAGTAATTGATAAAGTTAAAAGTGGTGCAGCAGGAGCGAGTATATTTCGTGAATATGGTTCCGCGGTTATATTATAACGCGGGTGCCAAACATGTCCCCTGACACCCACATTTTAACGGGGTTTTACTGTATTGTTTTTAAGAGTACAAAACTAGTATCAATTGCTATGAGCGTTTGAATTACATTTAAGTAAACCATGTGGTTCTCAGGCACGCAATCGCAGGTGTTTTTAGGGTTAGACATTTTAAGAACATTTAGTCCCTCTCTGACTAATTTCTTAGCTAATGTTTAATTATACTTGTTTCATTATACTTGAAATAAATTCACGTAATAATAACATATTTGTCTGTCAATGCAATGTATTAGAATCCAAACAGCGAACAGCGCAAAATCTAGTACCAAACGTACAGATGGACTTTTTCAATGTAACCTATAATGCCATCTTTTCGAACTTAATTTTCTCAGAATTGAAAAAATACTCCTTTCCTCTTGCTTGTCGATGCCTAAATTTCTACTAAAAGTTGATTGTACAATTATCTACCATGGCAAAATTACTCTGGCTTTTTTTTCTATTTATATACACACATTATTATTATCATTATTATTTTGTAAAATGTTTAAACTAAAAAAAAACAATTCCTTATTTATTTTATGATTTGTGATATTACTCCTTCTTTTCAATAATTGTTTATTTAGCAAAAAGTTTTCAATTATTGTTTATTGTTTTTTAAAGAAGTTGGATCCAGGTAAATTAACAATTTGCTAAAAATTTCTTGTTTATCCAAAATTTAGTATTCTTTAAAAAGTAAATAGCTGTCAATACTAAAATCAAATTTGAAGTAAATAAATAAATGAAACAAAAATCGGGATTTGAAGATGGTGAATAATAGTGATAAACGCAATTTTTGACAAACACGTGTTCAATATCAGCACAGTTCAAAAAAAACCCCAGAAACTATTTAAATAAAATGTAAAATAAGCAGATTTAGGGTAGCATGTGTGAAAAATATCATCTAATTTAGGAAAAAATTGAAATTTGTACCCGAAGCAAAAGGATTAAAACCTTTAACGTAGAATCCAATTTTCGGCGAAGCACGTGCATGATTTTGGCTGTTTCTATTTTTATACCTGTTTTTTCTTTCTTAATTTCTTAATTGTTAAAATGAAATGACAAAGAAGCAGATTTAAGGTTGTGCGTGCAAAAAATATCTTACAACTTTCAAGATAATTGAAATAATTCCAGGATGGAAAAGGATTGAAATTTCAAACACGGTAAGGGATCATTCATAAATGATGTCACGCTTCGAGGGGGGGAAGGGGTTCATGAAAGTGTGACGAGGGGAGGGGGTAACAAGAAGTGTGACATCCTGCATTATGCAACATAGCGTGATGTGTGACAAAGGGGGGAGGGGGGTCAAATATATGGGAATAAAGCGTGACGTCATTTATGAACGGCCCCTAAGCAATTTCCGGTAAAAATCGGAGGAAAAACCAGTTTCCGTGTGGCGCAAAAATTAGCTACTATTTCTTCTTTATTTAATTTTTAGTGGGCAAGAGAATTTGGGAAAAGGTCATGTGTCAAGATTCAAGTTTGGGAAAGGGTTTTAGCATTAGCAAATGGGTAGCCACATTGGCAACTTCAATGAAAACAATGGTCGTCAAAACGTGAAAATTGGTTGTACTTGGCGACCGCAAGTTTTAAGCTCTAAACCGCGGTGTAGTGAAACTATACCGCGGAACCATATTCATGAAATAAGACTCACTTTTGTTGCATCATTTTTAACTTTATAAATTACTCGTAACTTTTCTTCTATAGCATATTTTTTCTTATCTACTTTGCTGCTATTTTATTCACTGTAATTGCTGTGCAAGAAGTACACATCTCAACTGAACAATCAGTCTATCAAGAGATAGGTTATATACCAACTGTGTTCCAAAAAAAAAAGGAGCCTAAAAGATCTTTATGTTATCATCATGGGAAGAGATTCTAAGAAAAAATTAGACTTTGAAAGGGAGGAACGCACTTCTCAAATAAACAATGTTTCACGCCCGCATACACCAGAAAATATGTTTACTTTTCAAAAATGTTAAGGAATCTAGAATATAAAGGTTGATAACGCTGTTAAAGAAGTTACACACGCATAACTAGACTTCTGAAAATTAAAGATAGTTAAGCATTGAACTGAACAGTTCCTGACAGATTGAGCTCCCCCCATGTCAAGAGAAACAAGTCGAGGCCACTCAAGGCGATTGCACCCGATTTTGAAATTAAGCTATATAGTGTCCTACCTTCAAATACGAAGAAAGCGTGAGCCACGTGTACATCAGGCCTATCACAGTAAGGCTTTACATGTTTGTGGTGAGGAGATGGGAGCTCTTTGGCTAGAATATTTGTTTGCTTGGAAGAGACTGCTGGCGGGCTTTATTTACAATGATAGATAAGGAATCACCTTTAAATGGCAATGATATAGGGTGGTTTAAATGTCGGGGGACATGATAATCACCAGGGTATATCCGATTCAGTGGCATACTGAGGCGCAGTATAATTGGGTTTTACAGTATTTTGTTCTAAATTGTTTTTAAGTGTTTATTTTTTTCTTTTTCTTCACAATACACGTTAGCTTGCTTTTTACAATGTTTTTAAAATGCTTAATACCTGAAAATTGCTTACCCCATTGCATTACCCATGATTAAATAATTGTAATCACAATATAGAATTTCATAGATTAACTTTTCTGTGGTTATGATTTCTGCAGCCTTTATAAATTAATTGTAATAAATGAAAGTTAAATATAATAGTGGTAAAATAATATTATTATACTGTGTAATGCCAGGTAATTTTGGTAGTCTACATATGCATTTATATTACTATTTTAGGTTAATGCACATTTATATTATTATTTTAGGTTAATTGTTATTTATGAATTGTTTCAGATTCAAGTTGATGATCAAGGAAAAATAATTGATGCGAAATTTAAAACATTTGGCTGTGGCTCTGCTATTGCTTCCAGTTCTCTTGCTACTGAATGGGTAAAAGGAAAAAACGTGAGTTTCATTTTTACTACAAAATATTTGACATTAGTAACTCGGCGCATTCTAGTATGGCTTGGCTACATGACAAATATAATGTTAGGCATTGTACAAATATGTTAGTCTGTTATACAATAAAAATTTCAATCATAATTCCAGCAAAACTCAGTCATTATTTACCAATTGAAATGTTTAGTTTAATCGAAGGTTTTATGCTGATAAATAAGGAATGGCAAAACATCTAACCTATCTTTCTATTAAATCTATTATTGTTCATACTAATGCAAAGAAAGCTGTTTTTTTTACCAAATAAGTAGCGTTTCTGATATGGAAAAGGTTAACTAAAATCTGCGGCCGACTTTCCCCGCAGATAGCTAGACATCTAGTATAGGGGGCTATAAATTAAAATAGAATTGAAGGAAAAGGAATTAGAGTTATGGTAATATTCCAGTTATTAGACTTTGAATTATTGTGGGTTGGCTTAATCATGCTAAAGTGATACAAATTCAGTCGGACCTCGATATGAGGTCACCCCTCAGTACTTCACGAAAATGACCTTATAACCTACTCATAAACATTTGATATACATTGAGCTGGGACTTAAGAAAAGTGATCTTATATGGCAGGTGAGCTTATATGCAAGTGACCTCTTATATGCAGGGTGATCTTTTATATGTAAGTGACCTTATATCGAGGTTTTACTGTGTCGTGATATATATCCAGTCACCAAATTTACATTATTTAAAATCTAAATCAGTTTTTAAAAAATCTTAATGATCTCTATTGATTTATTTTTAAGTTTGTGCAATAATGAAAGTATATAATGTAAACAATATCAAGATAGAACTGGTGGTGTGCCCTGGTGACACCCAGCCATGACGGGAAAAAAAAAGCTCCATTAATCAAGGCAAATATCTCAAATTGGATATTTTTTTCTATTTTCAACATGAAAAAATGTTTCCTTTCAAAAATATATTCAACGTGATTTTAACTGCTAAACACACCATTGCCGTCAACAAATACCTTAAATATTATGACGCTGATGATAAGAATGGCATTCCCTTTTCTTTTCTGTTTCAAAGTTGTGATTAGTTTTTTTAAGCTATTGCAATACAATGCATAATTTGCGCTTACATATTTTTTTTGTTTAATATTTTCCATGGGGTGACACCATCAATAACCGCCCCGGGTGTCATCCTTGCTAGCTACGCCACTGAGGAGGGGCACAGGCTTATGGAATGTAATTTTTTGTTTTAAGGAAGAAGAAAACTTGTGATAGTTATGTGAAATTTTTCATACTGTACTGATAAGTTCTATTATTACAAACAGATTTTCACTAATGAAAGTTTGACTAATAATTTGCTCATTGAATAACAAATTCTTTTTTATGTAATATTATGTGGACATGTTATATTAGTGAGAACATTTACAATCTATACAATGCTGATATATATGCAATATGTATGATAAATATGCGATAGTATTTTGATATCGAGATAAATATCAAGATATTTTCTAACCCTGAGAGGCGATACGTATAGAGTTATTTATATTTTTTTATTAATATTATTAAATTATTATTCTTGTTTTGTTCTCAGGTAGATGATGCTTTGAAGATCAAGAATTCAGATATTGCTAAAGAGCTCTGTTTACCACCAGTGAAACTGCATTGTTCAAGTAGGTATTCTTTTTCAACCTACGACAATTTTGTAACACAGATTTTATAGCAACTGCATTATAGCATAAAAAATCCAAACAATTAATACTTTTGAAAAAACAAAAACAAAGATCAACTGATATTGATTAGTTCATATAAAAATAATTAATTATGCAATTATTGCTAGCATGTTTATATATAGTAAAAACGTGAATGTTATACCGCACCTCAATGCGCCGATATAATGCAGTTACTATCATGTCCGACAATCTTTAAAGCAGCCTTACCCTTTATCATCATTTAAAGCAGAGGTTCCCAAACTTTTTTTTTTTTCGTGGACCACTTTCAAAATTTTACTATTTTCAGTAGACCCCCTGCTGCTACATTTCTACTGTATTCCCAAAACTCTTTTAAAATATCACCCTAAATTGGGGGTGTTAAGAAAAAATAAAAAGTAGCACATTTTCTTGTGTCCTATTTATTAAAATAATATTTGTGGTTATACAAAATTATAAACATTTATTAGTACAAACAATCAACAATTGACAAAAAATAAGCAATGAACTCTGAAATGTAAATAGTCATACTTTTAATGAAACGGACGTACTTGATGAATTGACATCAAATTATCAATATTTGGCTTCAGTTTTGTAAGGAGTAATCTCAAATCTCCCCTTTCTGTCATGTTCAATCTGCTGTTTTTTTTTCTTGTTAACAGGTTGATAACGGCACTAAAACTTTTTCAACAAGATATGACGAGGAAAACACTATCAAAAATTTTCTTGCAATTTCCCAAGCCCAGGATAATTTTCGGGGATTTCTGCCTGCAGCCAAAATGTTTGATAGCCTTTTTTAAATTTCACCTTCAGTTTCTCGTTGGTACTGAGCTCAAAGTAGCTCCTCTTGTAATAAATACTACATTCACCTCTTCCGTTTCATGAAATTGGGTTATGATCCATGGTGGTATTTCCATCGTCAGATCATCTTCAAATCTATTTTTGTAGTCATCATGCAAGGTATTTAAATGCTGAGCATTTGTCTGAATATCCTCATCAAGACATTCTATGTGTGACAAGCGCGGAAACTGGGAGAATTCTTGCCAATGAGTAAATAACGTTTTGTTCTTGGCATTCGTATTCATACTAATATAGATTGCAAGCACAGCGCAAGTCGTATTTCATCCCTTTGCAGGTCTAAACAAGCATCCCGGGCACATGGGCGGCACTTTGCAAGTCTCGACATGTGGTGTACACTTGTACTATTATCTATTGTACTATTCAATTCTGTGTTTGAACTGAGTCTCGAATATTTTTGAGTATCTACCTAGTGAATGATGCTACCTGCCTACATAGATAGGTAAATCTAAGCCAAAATTTTTGTTCTTTATTATGAAAACCAGAAAATTTTTCGTGGAGATCCCCACTTACAACTTGTGAACCCCTGTTTTCTTTTCACGTCTACTTGGACCCCCGTGTGGTCTCCTATGGACCCCTGGGGGTCCACCTGGACCACTTTGGGAATCTCTGATTTAAAGGCTGTTTCTTTCAAAAAATAAATGTTTAATTGTGTTTATCTTTGACCAGCCCTTTTAAGATGTCTTAACATATCACTGCCCCAGTTCAATACTATTATTTTGGACTATTAAATCATAAATTCGATCAATGGTCACCAAACTTTTAAAGCTTGCAGTTCTTGGTTACTTTCAGATGCTTAGCCTGCTGCATTATTACTCCATCGATTATGAGTCATTTTTTACATTTATCGTTTATATTTGCATTGAATAGTTTGGATCAGAAAGAATCTTTTTGTTGACATAGATAAATAATCTACGTGAAAAGGCATTAACTGTTAATACAAGTAGCACGCATTTTTTTGGCATATAATAAATGATAGAGAATTTAAAAATTATTTCTTTTTTTGGGGGGGGGGATTAGGGAGAAGCAGTTGGCTCGCAGTAGAATTTGAAAACGAATGGTTCGTCAGCAGCGACCACTGGTGTGGGTCCAATAATGAGATTCAGCCGGTATGCACCGTTGCATGCGTACCGGTTCTTAAATCTTTTCAAAGCTGTGTGTATCAGTTCTTAGAAATTCCAAAGTTCCCTGTACTGGTTTAGTTAAACAAAACAAAACAAAAATTTAAATAAAAAAAAATAATGCAAAGATTAAACAGTTTTTCTTTTTTTTTAAATTTATGCTTTTTGTACACATTTTTTGCCCTCTCTTATTTGGAAAGAAACAACAATGTATTTGTGGGGTCGCGAGTCGGACCTACGTCCATTCTTTTTGTAGGACACCTAATACCCGTTTGTTATCACCTCTTATCAGACAGCTCGGCTCCACGTAGCTTGAGTTATCACAGTTCGAAGAGAAGCATTTTCTCGATTCAAATCATTATATGATGGGGGCGGGAAAGTGCCATCTTTTGTGAAGCTTCCACTTCCTGGGGATGTTTAGCATATCTTTCTTTGACTGATGTCAATTCACGTTTAAAGCGTCTACAAACAAGACTGCTTTTTCTGCATTTTTGCCTCTTTTTTAATTTTTTCGCACAGTTTGCACAGACTTAAGATGCTAAAAAGTGAAATCCCCCATCACTATTATTCATAAAGCTGCTTTTACCATGTGTCTGCTATAAGTACTTCAGAGTCCTGAGGAGGGGACCATAAAAATTACAGCAAGATTTTCCATTTGCCGCTTGTTGTACATTGCATTCGTTGTTATTCCATTACGAACTGAAGGAGTTTTCCAAAGAACTGCGAAAGAAAGGTCCAATCTGCTTGTTAAAGTGTAGCTGTGAGAGTACCGAAATCAATTTATTTTACTTAAATTGTTCATTTGCAATGGTCCTCTAAATGTGCTTTTACGGTAAGCTTTTCTCACAGTTCATTTTACATAGCTTTAGTATTCCAACCTGTAATGCACAACCAAAACTTTTTCCTTTACCATGTTTCGCCCCCTTTTTTTTCTGTCGCGTAAAATTTCAGTTACACGTCAATATTTTGAGAGAAGAACCCCTCCCCTTTGGCTATGCCCTTTTTACTGATATCGCAAATCAGAAGTACAAAGTTTTTACTAGTTTTAAGCACAAAGAAAAGGAGTACCCCGGTTTAGAAACCTATGTTTTAAACATTGAATTGCATATTTAATCATTTACTCAGCAAGAAAACATCAATATAAGCTTTGACAACTTTGAAACATGACAACTTAAAACCATTCCAGTTAGAATAAATAAGCTTGAAGAATGTGAGGATGTACATTTATTTTTTGATGTTTCGTTAGAATTTTTCCCTGTAAAAAAAATCCCAAATATATTTCAAGCATATTGGTTGCTGAATGATTTGAATCTCAGCACTGTGTGACCCACAAGATTTTTCATTGTTGGTAATATAAAGTTAATTCAAGAAAATGAGAGAAAATCCTTTGGAAGTTCTGGAATGTCTCCATTATGAATTATCAAATGAACAAAGCATCTAGGTATTATTCTAACTTGATTCCTTTGGTTCAATTTCTTTGTGTTTGTGCAGATAAAGGAGCGAGTGTTCAAAATGTTCATGTAATGTTAATGTCATAATGGTTAATCTTTTATAAATTGATTTTATCCTTAATTCAGATTTTAATGTTTCTGCACAGTATTTTTATCACAACATCACATTGATTGGAAAACAAAAAATTCATTTTTAGAAAACATTGTAAAATTCTAAATCAGTCCTTTTTTCTTTCGATTGATTTTTACCATACTTTTGCAGTGCTTGCGGAAGATGCCATCAAAGCTGCACTGAAGGACTACAAAATCAAGCAAGAGTCAAAATAAGCTTTACAATGCAGTCAAAGTAGCAGTTTTGCTAAATTTAGAAAACATGATTTTGTAAATTTTGTATCATAGTGTGCAAAGTTTTGTTATTAAAACATATATGTCGGCAAACGTGCATCACATTTAGTCTAACTTTATTGTGTTAATACCTTGAGAAAATAGTTGATAAACACAAAAAAACATTTATTAAATTTAAATTCAGGTTTCTAACAATATGGTTGAAATTCCAATGAAAAAATGTGGCACTGCCCATATCAGGATGGGTTTATAACTCCACGATTGAACTTGGTCCTGCAAAAAATAAAACAATAAATAAACTGCATAAAAAATGTCAAATTCAAACACTTTTTCATCTATATTTTAAGGTTTCTTGTAAAATTTCTCTAAATGGTAAATAATTAAGTTTTAAACAAATGTCAATAAATATATATATATATATTAAGTTCAGTTCCTTAAAGTTAGAAGCATTTATTATGATCATAAATGAACAGGACTTTCCCTGAAAGACATAAGTCAATATTTACAGCTAGTTTGTGCAGCAAATTTCTTACATTAGATAATAAGTGCAAATATAACTGAATTGTTTTTTTTTTTTTTTTCAAAAAGGTCTTAAAAACAAGATTTTTTTTTCAGGAGATAGAAAAAAAAATGCTTTGTAAAAATTTTTTAAAATAGCGTTCCTAGATTCTTCCTTTCAATAACGGGGCTGATCTTCTACTATTTTATTTTAGTGGGTGATAGCAATGCAGTATGAGTATTGGTAAATTAAAATGATTTTTGATTAATTATCCCATAAAAATTAATAAAATAATGCTGAGAGTTCTTTCTTCGTCAAAACAGAGATGTTACCTTTCCGAAATAAACTACTTAATTGTTTTTTCTTCTTTCTAATGGGGCTGCAGTATTGATCATCAACCATTGCAGACCTAGTGTGTCCCCAGAGATTGGTACCAACTCTTTCAGCGGCACCACAATGAGTGTGGTACCATTGCCACAATCTTTTTGATGTTTAGTTTCCCCTAGATGGGGCACCTGAGCTCTCGTTGATACAATCTGCACTAGGTATTTAATTTAGCCGTGAGTATCCATGCCAAACGGATACTCGAGGGATCTTTAACATGCCGCACAATCATGCGACATGGACGCAGACGATTTTCTGCATCTTGAAAATCCACCCACTTGGGCCAGGTTTAAACCTGCGATCTTGGGCGTACGAGACCTGCGTCTAACCACTACGCCACCCTGTTGACAACTACTTAATTGTATAAGCTATGATGTTTTGACATACAATCTACGAAATTATTTCCAATGGTTGCAACTTTGTTAAAGATTTAATAAATGGAATGCTCTGTCAAAATGAGAATTTCTTAATTTCGTAAAAAGAAATGTTAGCAATAGCATATTGTTGAAGTGGGGCATTTTAATTTCAGTTCACAATAGAATGTTTATATTTAAGGGCCATAAAATTGTGTTGTCAAGTTGAAAAGATTTTAATTTCAGACAGGGTTTACACTGTGGAAAAATACTAGGTGGGATTTCCCACCTTGACCAAAATTTTAAGTGGGATTTTTAAAATTTAAGTGGCAACTTTTCTTTTTGTTTTTGTCTTTAAAAATATTATGAAATTGTCCGATCATGATCCAATACAAACTATGTAATAAAAGATGATTATCTAAGCTATGCTCAGCAAAGGAAGAATAAACATCAACAAGGTTCACACAAAACGGATCCTTCACAAAATTCGCGATCGCAAAAATGGGTGCTTTATAAAATGTTAAGCATGAAAAAGATCCTTTGGTATTTTGGTTATTTAACCAAAATTCTTTGATGTGTGATTTTTACAAAAACACCATAAAAATTAGTTTAATATTTTCTCTATTTTTTCTGATCATATGTCATTTTATCTATTGATGTTTTTCAATGAAAACAGTATATTTTCATATGAAACCAGCATTCTCTTGTGACCAAGGAAGATTCCCTTTTTCCACTCCTTGACTAGCATTAATGAAGATAAATCTGCATTCACAAAGGGCTTAAATTGTTCAATAATAAAAAGGAATGAAGAAGTTGTCAATCTTTCCCCCATGTTATTATATATGACTAGCTGCGACGCCCTGCGTTTGCACGGTCTATCTTAAATTATATTTTGCAAAAACAGCGATGCCCCTAAAATAATGCTAGAAACATTGAGTATTATTATATTTGATTTGTTTAACAATGGCAACTGTAACACTTGTTGAAAAGACGCAACAGTGGAAATAAAATTAAACGGTCATCACCTGGGTCAAATAAAATTAAAGTTAATTACAGAGAAAAACGCTTATAGCTTCTTTTCTAGTTAATTTAGAGGGTTCGAATTTTAGCCCGTAGCGAAAAAAGCTTCCTGAAGTAGGTTTTTACACGCTTTTCAATGGTATAAAGCTCGAAAGGATGCGGCAATTTCTTCCGATAGAAAGGACTATTTTATGCAATTTTCGGCGCTCCGCTCCTTTTGGACTTAGCGTGATGATATATAGCCTATAGCCTTCGTCGATAAATGGGCTATCTAACACTGAAAGAATTTTTCAAATCGGACCAGTAGTTCCTGAGATCAACGCGTTCAAGCAAACAAACTCTGCAGCTTTATAATATTAGTATAGATAAATAGGGTTCCTAGATTCTTCCTTTCATTAATGAGGATAAGATGTCAGTTGAAAACTAACATACTCCATTTAGTTTGTATTGAATTATCAGTTTAGAATAATAGTTTCGTTTCACGACGTTTTGAAAGCGTGTCCGCTAGTTGCGAGAACAGCGCGCAAACGAACTTTTTTTGAGTGGGATTTCAAAAAATACTGCGGTAATCGCGCGGTCTAGCGCGAACCCTGTCAGATAAAATTATTAAACTCAATACAATTTTACTTTTCTAATAAGTAGATCCAAAAGAGAAATTTCAACATGGCCATTATCAATACTTTATTAGCTAACAAGGAAAATTGGGAATGCAAATATTAGAAACTTTATATTCTGATGATCCTACACACATTTTTAGGCATACAATAATTAGATTGCCAGCACAAATTTTGTACTAGCATTATTAACTACCTCCTCTACAGTTTATTCATACTCTAAATTTTAATCTATCAGTTTTGGATACTGGGTTATGATATGCACAATTAAATAGTATTCCATATACCTTGAATTCCATGGAGGAAGCAGCAAAAGCTCCTATGCATACAGCAGTGCACAACACTAGTTTGCTCCATTTGGATGCTGCACAAAATGTACACATAGATTTCAAAAGCAGCAAAATCCAAGAAGATGATGCAAAGAAAATAGTTGCAAGGTAAAGAAATCTTGGAATAGTTGTTCTTTCTCCTAAAATAATAATAATAAAACAAACTGAATTGTTAAATTGTACATTTATAAGAATTCAAAGTTAAAAATTGTTCATTCAGAAAAAAAGTATTAGATGCAAAAATGTTAGGTGGTTTATAATAAAATTAAAAGTACTCATGAATGCAAAGAAAGTTAACTACTACTACTTTCATTGCATTCCATTCCATTCCATGTCCGGTCAACTGTTCAAAAATAAAGATTATGAAAAGTAGTAAGGGGGGAGGGGAGATTAATATTTCACAATAGTAAGAAAACAATAATGGCCGTGAGCCATGTATTTGCTATTTTTAATTAAGGCTCTCAACCCATGTACAATCACTGAAATATACATTTATATTTTTATTAACATAGTTTATAAGTTTATTACTTATTAGTAAAGAGATATATTTAATCAAATAAATTACAATTGTTAATTATATCATACTCCTTTAAGCTTGTAAAAACCTGTGTTAGATTAATGAAAATGTTTTTCATAAAGTTTATAAAATTTAATCTAAATACAAATTAAATAAAGGAGGAACTGTACATATATTTCTACGTAAGTGAAAGATTGTTTGTTTGTAAATATAATATATAGGATGCTGAATATTTCAGGAAAAAAAAAATAAATGCAGTAAAACCACCACAATGGACACCCCTCTTACGTAGAGGATTAGTAATTCCTGGCAGAAAAGCATTGAGCCCAATGCATGGCAAATTTCTCTTTAATGCAGTGCACTAAAGCAACCCTTTTATAATCTTGACCCTTTTATAATCCAAAAAACCCTTTTATAATCTTGATAATGTTAAACACCTCTCGTCAACCCCCCCCCCCCCTTAACTTAAAGAGTAACGAGAAAAGAAAAAAATATTGCAAATCAATTTTCTATTGTACAGCATTTGAAAGCCTAACTTTAAGCCCTTTCGGGAACAAACACATATTTTCTAAGTTTTTAATTAAAATAAACAAATTTTATTTATTTACCTTGAAAAGAAACGTAATAAATAGTTGAAATGAAAAAAATTGATTTTTGGTGGCGGATGAAAACAGATTTCAGAATGTCTGCATTCCTTTGCTAGTACGTATAAAGTAGGCTTAAGAAATTTTAAAGAACTGTTATAATGGAGCAACAAACTTTTAAATATCTGTTATTCAGTTTTCTCTTTGGTTATTATTTCCTAAACACTAGAAAATACAAAGTATACTGAGGAAAAACGATAAGTTTTTTTTTTTTTCACGTTCAATAAAATGGTAAACTTTTTGATCATTTCAAGAAAAATTTACTGAATAAAATGTTTTTTGAAATAAAATAGTGGTAAGAGAAATAATTTCTCTTTTTATAGTATAACGAAGTATTGAAAATCGTCTCACTTTTTCTGCTATAAGCGTGGAATACATCACTCATTCCGTTACATTTCCTCATTCATATCTGATGTTTTTAAGAGAAGATAGAGCTAATATAATATTTATTGATAAACTACTTCAAAGGTTAAAAATTGGTTGATTAAAGGAAAATGTAGCAAATGATGCTAATTTTGAGATGAGAAAAACATTTTCCAATCGCCCCCCCCCCCCCCCCCCCGAAAAAAAAAGTGAAATCTTGATAACTCGAAACCCCAAGGGAACAAGAAAACACGTCGAGATAAGCGGGTGTCAAGTTACAGAGGTTCCGTAATTTCAATTGCTAACATTGGTTTTTATTGTTATTTACTTACCATTCAAATTATAAAAGCCAATTCCAGGGAAGGAAATTATCTCCATTTATTATTTATCTATTATTAATATTATTTTGAAAAGTTATATAGAAATAAAGAAATACATAAACATAGTACATCAAATTAGAATACCTCATGAGAAAAAACCCATAATTTGTTTGTTTTTCCCTCTGTATAGAAAATATCTATTTCTCAACACTATTAAGCTTGCTAATTTGCAAATAACTTGTTTCTTGTGTTCGTAAAAAGGTACAAGGGGAATAGGAGAATCTTCTAGGAACACAGAAAAATTTGGCCCTATAGTGGAATGGGTGCACCCGTGGAAGCGCTGCTCCTGCATATCATAAACCTTCTGGCGTGCATGCTATATATTAATGTAAAAATGGGTATCTTTGCCAATCAATATTTTTGTTTAAATTAGGAAAATAGTTTTTCAGGTCCACTTGTAAATACTCTTATTGCTACATTTCTGAGCATTATCATCAATTTTAGGAGCCAAACTCAAAGGGAGGAAAGTAAGTCAACATCTCCATTACCAACAGTCTGGTACAACAACTTTTATTTTGTCATGGTAGTTTTCATTTTAACTTGAATGTGAAACAATGAAGTTTTTTGCATTGTAATGATAAGTTAGCTGAGACAATTCAAAAGAGAGGTTTATTCGATGTGCTACACTTACCCCCACCAAGCTCTTCCCTCTTACCTGAATGAAGTTTTGAATATGTGATAAACAGTAGTATTGAAGCTATCGTTGATGATAATGCCCATAAGTATTTAAGAGGAACCATAGTGGTAGCAAACAACAAGATAATCACAGCTGCTACTTCAGATGTTCCCATGAGAGCGAAATTTGATCCGATGCGCCCTTTGATCCAGTCGGCTCGGTAGGTATAGATGAGGTAAATAAATGTTGTCATGAAACTGGAAAATAGAAATAAATATTTTTCTGAGCTTGAAAACATGAAACAATAAGGGAATATTTCCTTTCCTATCTCAATAAAATAAATTAAGAAAGTTGATAAAGGTCTTTTATTTAGCTGCTTAAATTTCTTTATTCTTCGTGATTCATAATTCAATTCATTAATGCAAATTCTATTTTATAAAATAAATAGATAGCATTTTGCCTCAGTATTTTCTTTCTCTTTTTTCCCCTGGATTGGAATTGAGAGGAAAAGAGAAAACATGAAAAATGGATAATGCTTCAAAATGTTCGAATGTTTTTTAGCAGTTGCACTTAAATCATTTTTAAATGAACAAAAAAAAAGTCGAAATTATTTACTAGAATCCCTATTTAATGAGAAAATAAAAACTTAAAATAAATCTGGAATTAAATTAATAGGTGAAATATTCTTTTCTACACAAAGTAACTTATATTTACATTTAGTTATAAGTAATGGAGTTTGAAATTATTTGTCATGCAGAGATATTGAGCAAACTTACCTACTAAAAAATAGTATGACCAACTTCAACACTTGCAAATAATTTCGTATTTGAAACGACCTCCTCTCTACAGGTCCCTGAAATTAATTTATCTAAGAAGCATTGTGGAACTGAACAGATAAATATATAATAGGTATAGGGGGGGGAATCGTTAGATTTAGGTATATAGATAGAAATAAAGATAAAAAGAATTGATAAATACGGATAATTAAATAAAAACAAATAGAATAGATCGATATGTTGATGGACAATAAAGTAAAGGTAGACAGAATGGATATATATATATAGATACATAGGGTTAAACATAAATTTCGAGATAGATATAAGAGTGAGAGAAATTTTTCTAACGCCGTGGAGGGTGGGTGGCTGATTAGTATAAAGAGACGAATGTTATAAAAGGCAAATTGCTTATGTCTAGTCGCTTTGGGGCTCAGTAGGATACAAGCAGGTGCTGGAAAGGTAACGTCATAAAAAGGGAAATGGAACCAGTGAATTACGAACGGCTAGTATATAAATAAAAATCCGCCCCCCCCCCCCCCCGTTCAGACAATAGAGACCCATCCTAAACTTTTGAACTTTTGCTCATTCTCCATTGAGGAATTGAGGCCACTAATTTCTGTAGCTGCATAAAAAAGAAAAGAGTTTTAGGCTTCCAATTGGACAGTTCACGGTCTAAGATTATTGCTATTAGTATCATTTCGGCATATTAAATGATTCCGACAGGGATACATGAGAGCAAAAGATTAAGCAAAGACTTTTCGAAGCTTTTTGCTTGAAATTTATAACTGTGGGAGCTCTGCTGCAGTGCGGTAGAAGAGAATTTTTAGTAGGATTGAAAATATATAATAGATTAAAAATAAGTTAATAAAAACTCGCTTTTTTATAGTTACTTTTTCTTGTAGCAACATCCAGTTGTGGGTGAAGGATTCTAATCTTGTTGGTGAGTAACCGTTTGAGATGGCTGCGATTTTCAGCGTTTTGTTAGCACTTGACCATAAGCCTCTCTTCGCGTAATAGATTGCTGATTCGGGCAGAAAGCTGTAAGGGGAGGGGGGAATAGAATTAGCTTCTTGACATACAATGACGTCTCGGACACGTAAAAGAGTCTGAAAAGGCACATGAAAATAAATTATATATTGGAGGTCTCAAAATTTACAGTGTGGCGTATGAAATGAACGACGTCTCAGAAGCGTCAAAGTCTACAATGGCATATAAAATGAATGACGCCTGTAGACGAAATTGTACGTCAAGGGGACGTTACTGTAAAGCTATCATAATTATAAGTAATTTTAATAGTATGTAAAAAAAGGGTTAATCCTTGCAATACTTTCAATATATGAATAAAGTATGATACACGAGCGGAGTAACGGTTTTGGCTGGGGGGAGTTCGCTCTTTTTCTGTGTTATATCTTTAATCTTTAAAGTAAAATAGAATGAATTTTGAAAACTTTTCCTCGTCATAATGTGGGCTAGAATGATACTAAAACCACTTTATATGAATACGTGTTTCCACGCTATTATTTCAACTCTTTTTTAATATCTAGCTAGTTATTATTAAAAATTATTGGCGGTTTCTTTTCAAAAATTACAGATCAGCCGAGCGGGATCACAGTTGCATTTCCAAAGGGGATTAGGTCGATCACTTACATCACATTCGATAACAAATGCAGTTGGAAATAAATATTGAAGAGACCAAAAAATATTGTGTTTTACCCTATCAGATAAAGAACTTTATAAATTGAGACTTAGGTGATTTGATTCGCAGCAAATTTCAAATTTGTGAATGTCTCTCGCCTTTCTTTTTTTTTTTTCGGAATGTGATGTAATATGCTTGTCAGTGGGTTTAAGAAAGATAACCCACAAACTTTAAATGGATAATTACAATTTTATCTCAATTTAATAACCATCCTTCATAAAAAAAAAAAAAAAAAAAAAACTAAGAAGTTTCCAAGTAACGCATACCAGAAGAGAGCAAGCATCAGTAAACTTCCGATGCATAATATGACGTGGAATCCAAGCCAACCACCTGTCGTCCACAAGAATAAAGGAAGGAAGAAGTGTCCAACACCCCAACCAAGGTTGCCGCATATTATGTACAAGTACTTGTACTCTTGACACAGACATTCTGCCACTGCAACAAGAGAAAAAAGCATAACATGTGAAAATTCGTGAACTTGATAACAACTGAATATCAAGCGAAGAATCAAAGAAGAATATCAGTGATTTTCGACTTGAGTATATATATATATACAGTAACCCCTCGTTATATCGCGCATTCGGATATATCGCGCTTTTTCTTTGTCTCCCAAAATTTTAAGTTTGAGCTCTGGAAAGTAGAAGTATTACATTTCTCAGTATAGCCCTTTTTTCTTCATTAAACAAAGCAATCGAACACAGGAATGTTTTCCTTTCTTCTGAATTTGCTGCAGTTAAAAGCTACTACAATTCTCCTCTCAATCCCCAACTTACATGCCAGCAGAATGATTCTACTCAAACCAGTTGACGTTTTACTTGACATTTCTCTTTGTATTGATCCTAAATAAAAATGTAAGTGCTCGTTTGTTCATCACCTCAAATCAAATCTCCGAAAGTACTTCACCGATTTCTTTGAAATTTTGCCAGAAGCACTTTTAATTTATTTTAATTCTGATTTAATTATTTCGTTCTATAATGTTTTATTAATGAGAATGAGCCACTGCAACGTATAGCAGGGTACAGTTTTTTTCATTATGATTTAATAATTTTGTGTTTTTTATGTTTGTATTGAAGTAATTTTGCACTCGAAGATTAAGGGAAACTTTAAAACAAAGATTACTTATTTTGAATGGCAGCTATTTTCATTCTGATTTAAAAATTTTGTGTTCTTTCCGTTTGTATTGAAGTATTTTGTGAGTATTTTTCACTTAACGATCAAGGGGAACTTTAAAACAAAAAATTGTTTATCTTGAATGGCAATTTTTTAATTTGGAATTTTTGTGTTTGTGCCTCTTCTGTTTGGATAAGGCTCATGTTGGAATTTTTTAATGTGCCGAGCCAGACAATATCAAAATCTTCACAGACAATGGAACGACGAAAAAAATTGCCCTCTAGCATTGCGAAAAAAAACAAAGCTCAAACCCAATCAATCAAATTGAGCAGTTTAGATCTAGACACGGATTGCTTCTCATGTGGACAATTATATATTGCGTGTTCTGGAATGTGTAAACCGAACAATCTATATTTTCAGACAATGAAACAACAAGCATTGTGAAAGGAAACATATTAGAAATATGTGCTTGCTTTTCCATCGAACCAGACTGAGCCACAGCAACGCGTGGCCGGGTACAGCTAGTAGCTGTACCCGGCCACGCGTAAAACAGTTTAGTTTTATAAAACAGTTTAGTTTTATAAAACAGTTTAGTTTTATTTGCTACTAACTAATTTGCTTCTATTATTATCAAGAAGGTTGTCATTATGTAAGATTAAACTAAATTTTTTACGTTGACACTCGGTTTACTTGTACTTTTTGAATTATTTCTAACGGCATCGATTATGTCGCGCATTCGGATACACCGCGATTTTTTGTTGTCCCCCGACAAGCGCGATATAACGAGGGGCTACTGTATATTGGTTTGGTTCATACTGTCCAATGCACTCGGTTTAAAGTGAAAAGATTTGGAATCCCATCATTTTAGACGTTGGCATGAAAAACATTACTTTGGAAATGAAGTAATTATTGCTGCAGAATATTTTATCAAGTTCACACTTCGTTTCTTGATAATAATAATATTTTTGGTTTTCTTCACACTGCACACGTAAATCTTAAGACATCTGCCCTTAGAAGTCTCTACTTTAAAGTCCTCTGCTACCAAGAGTGAATTTTATGGTATTCTCTGCGAGAAATGAGGTAGAGACATGACTTCTATTTTTCCAAATGAAACGCACTTTAGCAGCATTCATAGAGTAGTAATAAAGCTGGAAGAAGTTTAAGCAACATTTCCGTATTTCATAAACCAAGTCAGGTGATTTGTGCACAAATAAAAATTCAACTGGTAAAACTAAAATAATTTGGATTATTTGTCCCTAAAGATGGCAATCTCGGCGAGGTCAGGGTGTGATTTATTTGTCTTCTTTCATTTTTCCTTTTTTGTTTTCTCCTATTGCATGTTTATTTCATCAAGCGTCAAAAATTTCTTGAAATCTTCTTACACCTTAGAATAGTGATTCCCAACCCTTTTCACGTCACAACCCCATTTTTAACAAATTAGCAACCCGCGACCCCATACATGTACACAACACACCCACACTTTCCCACAAGTATTTTGCCACAAAAAAGAAACATTAGATTCAAGCTGTTTCTGAATCCGACGCCACTGTAAATCTGTTTTTCTTAATAATGTCCAAGGACTGTAAAATAAACAAATTTACAGTGGTGTTGGACTAAAAGATTGCATTTTTGTGTCTAACTGAAAATATAGTACTTGGGAATGAACTAAATTTGGTATACACATGAACCATAATAGGAAGTAGTGCTGGTTAGTTTTTGCCAGTGATCCCGTCAAGAGGGATGGCTCAATCGAACAATTTTCTCATTAAGTGTAGCTGCTACATCTCAAGAAATAATGGAAGGATTCAAACAAAATTGGTATCCACCATATTATAAAACAGACACTGCATGTTATCTGAATATTTCTGTAAAATATTTGAATGTATACAAATTGTGTTAGTTTGATTGAATTATTTTATTACATTATTTTAATATTGCTCTATATTACTGGAATATTTTTCATACAGTCTTCCTTTTAAATATTTTTGATGAATTTTATTCTGGTCAGATATGACGAAAATTGTCTTGTCACAAGACAATTTCGTTGTAACTTATGTCCTTAAGTTTAGCACAAAATAATTCAAATTGATATTTAGTATAAGAACGAATAATTTTGTCTCTATGGTAAAGTTTTTTTTTAATTTAAATTAGAAATATTATAGGGCGACCCATGTGAAGTGCCCATCACAGGTTGGGAACCCATGCCTAGAATAACAATGCAAAGCTGCAAAAACTACTACCACTTATATATCATGTGATTTGTGAATGAAAACTGGCTACTCAATTAGTCTTCAGAGAATCACGAGCAATACGAAGTTCAATTATGTTTTTGCTTTTGAATGTCGAACTTGATTCACATCGTAATTTTAGTTATCAAGTTTTAAATGTAATACTTACAAGACATGAGCGATATTACATAGACAGTCACTATTCCAAGAGTAGCAATGAAACGTAGCACCAA
Source organism: Octonoba sinensis (assembly GCA_038502835.1). NCBI lineage: Eukaryota > Metazoa > Arthropoda > Arachnida > Araneae > Uloboridae > Octonoba > Octonoba sinensis. The sequence continues at coordinate 144,128,099 of CM076600.1, forward strand.
ATATACAGTTGGCACATGCGCAAAAGCGGTAGCCAGGCTGCTCATCATCCACACTGCGCAACTAACCAAAGATACCGGGCGTCTGCCGTACCTGAAATAAAATACGAAAATTATCAAAGAATTTCGAAATTTAAAGTTTGAAGTTATAATATTTTTCTTTAAGTTGAATTGAGTAAAACCCTACTAACTAATGGCGAAAACGTATGGATTTTCATTATCAGTGCGTTCTTTAGAAGCTGCAGATTAAGTTTTCTTTTCTTGTCAGTAACACAATGAGCTAGAATGTAATCGAAACGGCTTTTTAAATTGAGCTAACGACGAAATTTTTAATTGGGTCAAAGCAAGAGCAAAATTGGCAAAGCGGTACTATTTTATTGCGCTTTCAATACTGCATTGCAGTAATAGATTACATTACTCTATGATCATATTGATGAGTTGGTGCTCACAAGAATAGAGGAATATTTGCTCCTTAAGTAAATTTTGTACAATGCCCTCCCGAAAAAAGTGTTTTTGAAAATGTAAATATAAACGGAAACGAATAATATATTTTTCTACTTTTGACCTTGCTAAATTCTCTTAAAATTACCTTATAATCTAATTTCGCTCCTATGTCTACTTCAACAGTCAAAACTGTCAAAGCAGAAAACCTATCTTGACCCATCATTTTTCTCATATATTTTTTTCGGGATTTCCTTTTCTTTCTCCATTCTCCCAAGGCCCCTCGACAAATGACCTCAAGCCGTTATTAACCCTTTGCACTCGAGGCCTTTTTTGTTTGCGCGAGCCAGGAACTCGAGACGATTTCAGCCAAATTCGGCAAACACTTTGCAAGTATTTTAAAATCATTTATAAACAAGCAAACGTATACAAATAATAGAATTTCATCAGTTTATTCATTTAAATGTCGAAAACAACAAGCTTTGATAAATATTACACTCTGTAATTAGTTAATCGACGCCGCTCGAGTGCAAAGGGTTAAAAAAGTTCAGAAGAAACTTTTTGACCCGAGAAAAATTCATAGAAAGGTGCAGGACCGAGCCCATTTGTGGGCTCCCAACTCCCCCACGCGTTGCTCCACCTCTGGCAGTGTCTATGGAACAGAAAATCGCGAACTATTCAATTCGAGAAGAATATATTCACAAATTGTTTGCATATCACAAAGGCAACATAGACTTTTTTCATCTATGCAACCGCACAGCATATTTTTGACGGCAATAATATGCCTTGCGCTTGCGTAGATGAGAAAAGTCTTTGACACCATTTGTGTGAAAGCACTCGCCAACAAATACTTGAAATCTGCTGTTATTTCTCCGAGTTTTAGATCAAATCAACGGTATGATTTTGAAATAATCCACGTAGTTTTAGTTCATGTGAAAGATTAAATTTCAGCAACAGTGCAAATTTTGCAAATCTTCGAAAAAATCATCTAAATTCTTTTTTTTTTTCCAAGAAACAAAAAGGTAACATTTTTCGGAAGTAAGTCAGTAACGTATTGCCGTTGCAATGAATTAACAAACACACATTCGAAATAATCATGAAGCGTTTTCAAATTCTAAAAATCAGTGGATGTTGAAGACGTTCATTTAAAAACAACAAGTAGCGTCTTAATTGCATAAAACCGTAGGAAATATAAAATTTACCTTAAAGTCAGGGGTCGAACCAAGGTTAATGACAATACACAACCAATGACGTAGATACATTTAGCATAAGGAACAATCCACATCGATGAGCACTGCTAAATAGAAAATCAGTGAGAAGATGTCTAGACATAACTAGTATAGGGCCAAACCCCGGTAACATTAATTTTTCTCCCCTCCCCGCAACGATTTCCCCCATTTTTTTGCACTCTTTCATTTAATCCCTGGTTTAGTTGTTTTGTGGGAATGTTTTTATTCCTTGTGCACTCATTAAAAAAATTGAACTCGGAAAATAATTAGTAACTTATACTATTTAAGTGAACAAGACGAAATATTCGTTGCGGTGGGGACAGTAAATTATCGTGGTTTGGCCATATAGTATACAGAAAATAGGAAGTTTAAAAGTAACTATATATAAATAGATATAGTGATAAATATAGGGATACTATATATATATAGATAAATATGGTGTGTGTGTGTTTAAAAAAAAATTCCGTGTGCAAAATATTATTTCCTTAAACAGAAAACAATGTATTTGTTGATATTTCATATTATTTTTCCTCAACATAACCAATAAATGGTTATTTTCAAAGTGGTACACCAGCACGTCATTCTATTAAAAATTGGCAAGAAAGAGTATTAGTTGCCATAGGTAACTTAAAGGCAGCGTAAAAATTATGAGGAAAATTTTTACTGACTGAGCAAAGAATAGAGTTTTTAGCCTGTGTATAAAAAGGCCAAAAATATTATTTCTTACTCCACTTTAAGGAAAACGTTTCTATGCAAGGAATGGAACACCGAGGTGTCAAAACGTTTGCACGCCATGGCAAATTATATGTATTTAAAAATATTACGAAATTTTGATAGCACCTTACAATTCGGTTAAAAAAATGGCTGGGAATTAACTAGTCTTCATAAGCGGGAATAAAATTTTATTTGAAATATTTTCCTAAGCAGATCAAATACCATGCAAAGCTAACAACAAAATATGTTTACTAATATTTTCCGAGCTGTTTCGGTTAGAATGTGGTCCACCCCTACTCTAATTTATACCCCTGCACTAATTTACCCCTGCATTAACCTAGACCAAAAATTAGCTCATTACAAGAAAAAATCAATTCTGGCAGTTTTAAATGAATGCTTTTTTAGCAGTTGAAACAAAAAAAAAATTCTACAACCTCTATGAAGTAGATTTAGTTAGCGTGAATTTTCGTAAGATTTTTTGTAACTAACTTAGAAATCTCTGAAGTGGCAGATTAATTTATGGCTAAAGGATAAAACATACTTAGAAAAACGACGTACAGATGTAAGTAGTTTGGCAGAGTCCCTGGCCAAAATCTTCGAAGTACGAAGACTTTTCGTAATTGCGTATTTAGCACCCTGGTTTAAAGTTCCGTTTTTTACCTATTTGGTAACGTGTTCCTTTACTTTCCGGAAAAAATTAAATCACACTTGTATTAAAGGAACCAACAAAAAATTAAATAATAACGAAATAAAATAAAAAAAAAAATAATAAAATAAAACCTAGGTCAAAATGATGTATTTTTCTATATGCAATATAGCAATCTTTAATACAAGCATTTACGTTACAAATTGCCGTAAATCACAAAATTTTATATGGGACATTCCACGGCAACGGACGTTACATTTATGGGGCCATTCCATGAAAACAGGTACATGGGTGGTCAATTTTAAAATCATACTTATGTGGATAATTTTGGTATGTATTAAAAGATAAAATGTCAAATTTTATGTTTTGAGTAAGAAATCAAAGTTTATCATTTCTGGATTGGCAACACAGTACTCTAAAGATGGTTGATTTGTGCAAGCAAGTTCATTGAGTTTTCGAACGAAGTTTGCATGATTGTTTTGGATAAAAGAAATCAACTGAAACTCCTAATGTCAACTTTATAGGTAAGTCTAAAAGTTAATTATTTTATTTTATTAAGCTTTAAGATCTAGGAGATATCGCAATAGCTATACTAGCACCCACAAAGAGCTCATTTTTCGTGTCCCGCACGTGACGAAAAAGATGAATATTTTCATTTAGGCTAAAAATGAAGCGCATTTATTTTGTGTAAATGGCATTTCTAAAGCAGATTAATGTAGTACACATATCCTATGCTAGTTTTAGATTTTAAAGTTACTTTTACTTGTAAAAAATCCAAAAACAAAACTGTCCCGCACGTGACGCATTACATGTAGGAAACACAACTCCAATTTCTAAATGTTGATAGAATTTTATTTCAACATAACTTGAATTCTTTAATGGTTTTTTTGTTTTAAAATTGTGTTACTCTAAAGAAATAAATTATACATTTTCTCATATTTATGATAGTTTTTGCTAAATTATGTATTTAATAGAGCATACATTTCTAAAATTTTAAATTTTCATTACAGAATGCCCTATCATTTCAAGGATCATTTATGTTTCAGAACAGATTACTCAAGTCATATAGAAAGACAAATAAGAATAAGCTAGTTTAAAATATTCATAATAAATTATAAAGCAACTACATTTTTTACCGATGAGTTGTTTGGAAGAGCATTATTTTTGATTGTTTTTCAATATTTGATACAACATCGTAACAACATAGCTTAAACATTATGAGATTTATTTTAGAAAGTCTATTTAGAATTAGAGCTGAATTATATTTCCCTTTTATGACTTTTTGCACAACAACTTCAAATAATATTTTAACTTTTTAACATTAATAAAATTTGATTTTTATTGAACAGAAATGGATAATGGAAGGATCTAAATTAAGTGCTGAAAGAGTGAAAAACATGAGAGAAAAAAAGGTCCACATTTCCAGAAGGGAGAAAATAAAAGGACAAATGGACTGAATAAATGAGGAAAGACTTTAGTCATTAAGCCGAAAAGGAGAAACAAAAGCACTAATACTACAAGTGGCCAGAGCACCCTTATAGAATTCCCTATCTCTTTAAAGATGTTTTGAGAAAGATATCAGCTCCCGCTTTATATAACAACAGAAATTTTTTAAGATTTTGAAAAAAATAATAAATTTTTTTTTTTCATTTAGTCTAATTCTAATTAAAATTTTATATATTTCTCGGAATGATCATTTTGCGCATATATTCTATTAAAATTAATGCTTTGTGTTTTAAAGTGTATAACCAATACATTGTTTGATGTTTTAATTTAATTTCACACATTCTGAAAACATGTATTACATAAGCATTTGCAATATGTCCCGCACGTGACAACTGTGTCCCGCACGTTACACGATACATTATAATTTTTTCCAACTATTAAAATTATTATTTCTCAAAACTTTAGATATGTTTTATTTACATTGGAGCCTTGGCTTTCAATTCCTATATTTTGTTTTGTCACTGCATGATTAATAGAGCAGAAATTCTTGTTGATTCATAATGAAAATTAAGAGAGGTTGACTTAAAGTGTCCCGCGCGTGACACATGAAGATTAATTTTATTTTAAACTATAAAAAAGATTTCTGAAAAATAAGTACGTGTCAAAAGCACCTTTGCACCATAAGTAAAGATTAAAAAATGCAATTGCTTCCACTTGTTTAAAATCTTCTACTCTATGATAAAATTTTGGTAAAACTTTTGAGCTCGTTTGTCCCGCACGTGACGGTGGAATGGCCCTATACAGCATTTTTCAACTTCAACGAGCATTCTAACAAACTTGTTGGGTATTTTTTAGGTTTTTTAATTTTGATTAGTAAAAGTACATGTGTTCTAAGTATGCAAAAAAAAAAAAAGAAGAAGAAGAAGATATACTATATGTATTTGCTGTATGATAAAAATTTTTTTGAAATTTCGTTACGTGTGTTACCTGAAGAGTAACACACGTAACGAAATTTCAGGTTTTTTTTTTTTAACAGACAGCAAATACATATATATCTTCAAAAATTTTTTTGCATACTTAGAACACATGTACTTTTACGAGCCAAAATTAAAAAACCTAAAAAATACCCAAGAAGTTTGTTAGAAAGCTCGTTGAAGTTGAAAAATGCTGTATAAATGTAACGTCCGTTGCCGTGGAATGACCCATGATTTGTTTAGAAATCCAAATCTTATGGCTGTGTTAAAGCTCCTTTCAAGAATAATCCTAAATTTGTATCATGTAACAGAATGCATTACATAAACAGATATAAGACTAAATGCGAATGAATTAAAATAAGCAAAGACACAATTTCTTTTCTTTTATGGAGGAAAGCAAATTTTGCCACTCATTTTCATAAATTTCAATCAAAATCAGATTTTTTTTCAGAATCGATTTTTTTTGAAGCAATCTCTTCTCTACTCTCTACTAATAATAAAGCAGCAAGTATGTGTGTGTGTGTGTGTGTGTGTGTGTGTGTGTCTGTCTGTCTGTGTCCGGCGTAGGGGTAATACCGTTCGGTGGATTTTCATGAAATTTGACACGAAATTAGTTTGGAACAGGGGGGTGTGCACCTCGGAGAGTTTTTTCTGAAATTCGAATTTGTTTTTTTTTTATTCCAATTTATAGACGAAAGTTTCGTAAAATAGTCGTTTTCTATGGGAAGGAATTATCGCATCTTTTCGAGCTTGATACCGTTGAAAAGCGCGTAAAAAACTGTCCCAGAAAGAGTTTTGTTGTTGGTGCTAAAATTCGAAGCCTCTAAATTAACTGGAAAAGAAATTATATGCGTTTTTCTCTGTAGTTCGAAATTATTTTTTCACGGTAATTAACTTCAATTTTATTTGAATAGTTACCATACCGACTGGCTTACGATCCTTTTTTTTTTAACGAATCAAAATTTATTTCTTGCGGTTTTTATCATTTTGAGGAGCAGCCGATTTTTAATTAATTTATTTTTTTAGGATTTGATTTCTCTTTTTTTTAAACAAATTAAAATACTGAACAGGGTTTTTTTTATAGAAATGTTATCCTTTATAGCGATTTTTGTTATTCCAACCTAATAATAAAGCAGCAAGTATGTGTGTGTGTCTGTCTGTCTGTGTCCGGCGTAGGGGTAATACAAATCAGCTTAATAACGAAAAATTATATCTTTTTTTTATTGAAATATTTTTTACGGATTAACTTCATTTATTTGAGTTACATCGATGTTACGTCCTTTTTTTAGATCAAATTTATTTTTGCTTTTTATCTTTTGAGAGACGATTAATAATTATTTTTAGGATTATTTCTTTTTTTTTAACAAATAATACTACAGGTTTTTTTTAGATGTTTCTTTATAGCATTTTTGTTATTCACTAATAATAAAGAGCAATGGGTTGTGTTGTGTTTGTCTGTCTGTGTCCGGCGTAGGGTAATACCGTCGGTGGATTTCATGAAATTTGCACGAATTAGTTTGGAACAGGGGGGTGTGCACCTCGGAGAGTTTTTTCTGAAATTGAATTTGTTTTTTTTTATTCAATTTATAGACGAAAGTTTCGTAAAATAGTCGTTTTCTATGGGAAGGAATTTCGCATCTTTTCAGCTTGATACCGTTGAAAGCGCGTAAAAAACTGTCCCAGAAAGAGTTTTGTTGTTGGTGCTAAATTCGAAGCCTCTAAATTAACTGGAAAGAGTTATATGCGTTTTTCTCTGTAGTTCGAAATTTTTTTTCACGGTAATTAACTTCAATTTTATTTGAATAGTTTACATACCGACTGGCTTACGATCTTTTTTTTTTTTAACGAATCAAAATTTATTTCTTCGGTTTTTATCATTTTGAGGAGCAGCCATTTTTAATTTAATTAATTTTTTTAGGATTTGATTTCTCTTTTTTTTAAACAAATTATAAAATACGAACAGGGTTTTTTTTATAGAATGTTATCCTTTAAGCGATTTTTGTTATTCAACCTAATAATAAAGACAAGTATGTGTGTGTGTGTTCTGTCTGTCTGTGTCCGGCGTAGGGGTAATACCGTTCGGTGGATTTTCATGAAATTTGCACGAATTAGTTTGGAACAGGGGGGTGTGCACCTCGGAGAGTTTTTTCTGAAATTCGAATTTGTTCTTTTTTTATTCCAATTTATAGACGAAAGTTTCGTAAAATAGTCGTTTTCTATGGGAAGGAATTATCGCATCTTTCCGAGCTTGATACCGTTGAAAAGGCGTAAAAAATCGTCCCAGAAAGAGTTTTGTTGTTGGTGCTAAAATTCGAAGCCTCTAAATTAACTGAAAAGAAATTATATGCGTTTTTCTCTGAGTTCGAAATTATTTTTTCACGGTAATTAACTTCAATTTTATTTGAATAGTTACCATACCGACTGGCTTACGATCCTTTTTTTTCTAACGAATCAAAATTTATTTCTTGCGGTTTTTATCATTTTGAGGAGCAGCCGATTTTTAATTAATTTATTTTTTTAGGATTTGATTTCTCTTTTTTTTAAACAAATTAAAATACTGAACAGGGTTTTTTTTATAGAAATGTTATCCTTTATAGCGATTTTTGTTATTCCAACCTAATAATAAAGCAGCAAGTATGTGTGTGTGTCTGTCTGTCTGTCTGTGTCCGGCGTAGGGGTAATACCGTTCGGTGGATTTTCATGAAATTTGACACGAAATTAGTTTGGAACAGGGGGGTGTGCACCTCGGAGAGTTTTTTCTGAAATTCGAATTTGTTCTTTTTTTATTCCAATTTATAGACTAAAGTTTCGTAAAATAGTCCTTTTCTATGGGAAGGAATTATCGCATCTTTTCAAGCTTGATACCGTTGAAAAGCGCGTAAAAAACTGTCCCAGAAGGAGTTTTGTTGTTGGTGCTAAAATTCGAAGCCTCTAAATTAACTGGAAAAGAAGTTATATGCGTTTTTCTCTGTAGTTCGAAATTATTTTTTCACGGTAATTAACTTCAATTTTATTTGAATAGTTACCATACCGACTGGCTTACGATCCTTTTTTTTTTAACGAATCAAAATTTATTTCTTGCGGTTTTTATCATTTTGAGGAGCAGCCGATTTTTAATTAATTTATTTTTTTAGGATTTGATTTCTCTTTTTTTTAAACAAATTAAAATACTGAACAGGGTTTTTTTTATAGAAATGTTATCCTTTATAGCGATTTTTGTTATTCCAACCTAATAATAAAGGAGCAAGTATGTGTGTGTGTGTGTCTGTCTGTCTGTGTCCGGCGTAGGGATAATACCGTTCGGTGGATTTTCATGAAATTTGGCACGAAATTAGTTTGGAACAGGGGGGTGTGCACCTCGGAGAGTTTTTTCTGAAATTCGAATTTGTTCTTTTTTTATTCCAATTTATAGACGAAAGTTTCGTAAAAAAGTCGTTTTCTATGGGAAGGAATTGTCGCATCTTTTCGAGCTTGATACCGTTGAAAAGCGCGTAAAAAACTGTCCCAGAAAGAGTTTTGTTGTTGGTGCTAAAATTCGAAGCCTCTAAATTAACTGGAAAAGAAATTATATGCGTTTTTCTCTGTAGTTCGAAATTATTTTTTCACGGTAATTAACTTCAACTTTATTTGAATAGTTACCATGCCGACTGGCTTACGATCCTTTTCTTTTTTAACGAATCAAAATTTATTTCTTACGGTTTTTATCATTTTGAGGAGCAGCCGATTTTTAATTAATTAATTTTTTTAGGATTTGATTTCTCTTTTTTTTAAACGAATTAAAATACTGAACAGGGTTTTTTTTATAGAAATGTTATCCTTTATAGCGATTTTTGTTATTCCAACCTAATAATAAAGCAGCCAGTATGTGTGTGTGTCTGTCTGTCTGTGTCCGGCGCAGGGGTAATACCGTTCGGTGGATTTTCATGAAATTTGGTACGAAATTAGTTTGGAACATGGGGGTGTGCACCTCGGGCTGTTTTTTCTGAAATTCGAATTTGTTCTTTTTTTATTCCAATTTATAGACGAAAGTTTCGTAAAATAGTCGTTTTCTATGGGAAGAAATTATCGCATCGTTTCGAGCTTGATACCGTTGAAAAGCGCGTAAAAAACTGTCCCAGAAAGAGTTTTGTTCTTGGTGCTAAAATTCGAAGCCTCTAAATTAACTGCAAAAGAAATTATATGCGTTTTTCTCTGTAGTTCGAAATTATTTTTTCACGGTAATTAACTTCAATTTTATTTGAATAGTTACCATACCGACTGGCTTACGATCCTTTCCTTTTTAACGAATCAAAATTTATTTCTTGCGGTTTTTATCATTTTGAGGAGCAGCCGATTTTTAATTAATTTATTTTTTTAGGATTTGATTTCCCTTTTTTTTAAACAAATTAAAATACTGAACAGGGTTTTTTTTATAGAAATGTTATCCTTTATAGCGATTTTTGTTATTCCCACCTAATAATAAAGCAGCAAGTATGTGTGTGTGTGTGTGTCTGTCTGTCTGTGTCCGGCGTAGGGGTAATACCGTTCGGTGGATTTTCATGAAAATTGACATGAAATTAGTTTGGAACAGGGGGGTGTGCACCTCGGAGAGTTTTTTCTGAAATTCGAATTTGTTTTTTTTTATTCCAATTTATAGACGAAAGTTTCGTAAAATAGTCGTTTTCTATAGGAAGGAATTATCGCATCTTTTCGAGCTTGATACCGTTGAAAAGCGCGTAAAAAACTGTCCCAGAAAGAGTTTTGTTGTTAGTGCTAAAATTCGAAGCCTCTAAATTAACTGGAAAAGAAATTATATGCGTTTTTCTCTGTAATTCGAAATTATTTTTTCACGGTAATTAACTTCAATTTTATTTGAATAGTTACCATACCGACTGGCTTACGATCCTTTTTTTTTTTAACGAATCAAAATTTATTTCTTGCGGTTTTTATCATTTTGAGGAGCAGCCGATTTTTAATTAATTTATTTTTTTAGGATTTGATTTCTCTTTTTTTTAAACGAATTAAAATACTGAACAGTGTTTTTTTTTAAAGAAATGTTATCCTTTATAGCGATTTTTGTTTTTCCAACCTATTATTACTTTTATAGTTTTTTTTTTTTTTTTCTCCAGTGAATGAGCAAACATGTTATTTGCCTGTTTGGGCTCAGATGAAATGTTTTTCCGCATTCAAAGCTTTTCTTGCTGCTGTTAGACTCTGTAAGCTAAAAAATTTCGTGTTTCTGTTTTACTGTCAATAAATAATAGATAAAAAATAATTATATTAAAATGTATTAATTAAAAGTATTCTAATGGATTATAATCGTCCTTTTTTGTGAGTACTTGAACTAAACAAACAAAATGCGTTTTCTCTTAAATATTTTATTTTTCGTTTTGTTTCGTTTCGTTTCTTTCTTTCTTTTGTCCTCTTTTATTGCGTGTGTTTCGTAAAAAAAAAAAAAAAAAATGCTTAAATGTGTAGGATCGCTGGTTGATTGCCATGGGCGGATAATTTCTAATTATGTGGAATGCTATACATTTTAATAAAACATAATTTACAAATAACAAAGTTACCGCTATGTACACAATGGCGAACCGACCGGTCTTTTCATTTTTTAACACGGGCATAGACGTGCGGGTACCGCTAGCTAATAATAAAGCAGCAAGTATGTCTGTCTGTGTGCCTTTGTCCGGCGTAGGGCCAATACCGTTTGACGGATTTTCCTGAAATTTGGCACGAAATTAGTTTGTCACATGGGGATGTGCGCCTCGAAGAGTTTTTTCTGAGATTCAAATTTGTTCTCTTTTTATTCCAATTTACAGCCGAAAATTACATAAAATGGTCTTTTTCCATAGGAAGAGATTATTGCATCGTTACGAGATTTATACCATTGAAAAGCGCATAAAACACTACTCCGGAAAGAGTTATTCTCTACATGCTAAAATTTTATGCCTCTAAATTAACTAGACAAGAAGTTAAAAGCGTTTTTCTCTGTAATTCGATTTTTTTTTTTACGGTAATTAACTTTAATTTTATTTGTTACCATGCCGACAAAAGGCTTATGATCCTTTTTTTTTAAACGAATTAAAATTTATTTCTTGCGGATTTTAGCATTTTGAGGAGCAGTCAATTTTTAATTAATCAATTAATTATTTTTGGATTTTGATTATTCTTTTTTTAAACGAGTTAAAATTTATTTCCTGCAGCTCACAGGCGATCGATAGCTTTATTTTGATTTACTTATTTTGACATGCATTTTACGGGACCGTTCTCCATACTACCCAAGGGTTTCTTAAAGCGATTTTTGTTTTAATTAATTATTATTACTATTTACCAATTTATTATTACTATTTACCAATTTATTATTACTATTTACATTTTTATTTACTTTATTCTATTTTTTCTCCAGTGAATTAGCATACATGTTATTTGCCTATTTGAGCTCGGATGAAAGGTTTTTCCGCTTTCAAAGCTTTTCCTCCTACTCTTAGTTTCTGCGAGCTACAAAATTTTGTCTTTACGTTTTACTGTTAAGGAATAATAGACAAAAACTAATTATACTAAAAATTTATTAATTAAAACTACTAATGCATTATAATCGTCCTTTTTGTGTGGATACTTGAACTAAACAAACAAAATGCGTTTTCTTTCAAATATTTTCGTTTTGCTTCGTTTCTTTCATTTCTGTTTTCCTTTTTTATTGTGTGTGTTTTGTAAAAAAAAAAAAAAAATGCTTAAATGTGTAGGATCGCTGGTTCATTGCCGTGGGTGGGTAATTTTTAATTATGTGGAATGCTATACATTTTAATAAAATAATAGAATTTTCGCATAAAAAAGTTACCACTATATACACAATGGCGAACCCACTGGTCTTTCATTTTTTAACACGGGCATAGCCGTGCGGGTACCGCTAGTGTATAATATAACTACTAGTCGAGTTGGAAAACTATCGACACTAATGTAGAATAAAACTTTTCAAAGATAGTCATCCATGGGTCTATCAAAGAATGGACCTCTTGAATAGTGATAATCTCAGAAAGGTTTAACTGAAATAAGAGTTAATGTCAAAATATGGACTTGACAAAAATTCATTCCTTCGATCTTAGCACCCTCAGGAGGGAATCTTTCACTACATTTCTAATTGGAAGTGCTATACGTTGACCGGGATCCGGCATGACTGTTAAATAGGAACTATTTTAACAATATTTCACTAAGAAAAACAGGCTTCTCTTAGAGAATTGTGGCCGGTTTTGAGGGTGGTCGGAAGGGCATTGTTTAAAAAATCTGAACATTTTTAGTGTTATTCTGCATGTAATATTAAAAATAAAAAAGGAAAGAAAAAAACGTCTTGTTGAAATTTCATCGTATTTTTAGACCTTTATACCGTTTAATTGTACCGTATCTTATTGGAAGTACTTTAGATGGGGGGAAAAACAATAAGTATACTATACAAATGAGAAGTTCATCTGTTGTTCTCACCTGGTGAATAAGAACATTGAAATTTTCACTGTGATATTGTACTGACAAATTCCAACTTTTGACTGACGAATTCCAACAAGCTGACTCACTGCAATTTTCCTTTTTAATTATTAAGGATTCATTCGCATTTCTTGAAGAAGAAGTAGAGTTATTTGATGTTCCATCTGAAATATTAATCAATTTTAATTGTTTCTAAGCAAACTATGCCGTTAATCTTCTCATAATGCATTTTATACGGGTTTAAGTTGATTTTTTGAAGCAAGATATTTATTCATAAGCACATAAGATTACTATAGTTTCTTAGCCCCTTTAACGACTTAAGTGTCGGAAAAGACAGTTCGAAAGTATTAAGGTAGTTGTTATGAAAGAAAATACATAATAATTATATCTGATAACGATTTCAGGACAAATGTTTTATGTATGCATTATAATCTTCATGATGCACGATCAAAATTCAAAATGACGTTTAGTAATCACAGTAATATCCATTCATATTTTCAGTGTGAGTTCAAAGTTTGGAAGTTGTGAACAATAATTGTGTAGCTTTGTTCATTTCTGGTAGATGTATTTTATCGAGCAAAAATTGTCTAATGATACAGACACGATAATCAGGAATATAATAGGCGGTTCATTGAGGGGTGCGAGAGAAAAAAAAGGAACAAGACCTCCTTTGGAAAAGTTATTTTGAAAGTTGTTTTACGTACATTATTCATTTTCATGAAAGAAATGAAATCTTTATTTTTATTTAAATAAAATAATCATCGAAACTTTATAGATGCTCCGGGGCGTATTAAGAAGTTTGGGGCTCGATCCCTGGCGGAAAAATAAATCTGGACCCCCTTTATCCTTCAACCATTAGTCAATGGAAGACGTTATGATCTCATATGGCATATAAAATTTTAGTTAATATTGTTTCCGAAAATACATTTTCAATTCTAATAAAAGTTCAAGAGAAATAATTTAGAAATTCATCACACACCAAATTTCAAGGACTATCACTCGCTACAGAGTATAAAACGTATTCTTTTTTTAGGTAATTTTTGTGAAAAATATCATTTTACACATTGTTATGTATCATTACATTGCAACGCCAGACACAAAATAGTTTTCATTAGTTTATCTAACAGAGGTGAATTTTAAAGCTCTCTAAAAATGATTATCTGGACTTCTTTCTTCTCTTTGACACTTTTAAGAATGAAGAGTGATTTTTAACCAAACACTGGACATTTTGATAACAATTTCGAATATGAGACGGACTTGAAAATGTAAGGCAATGTCTCAAAAAAAAAAATAAAAGTCCGCCCCATAGTCCGTAATGATTGTGGTAGCCTTTATTGAATAATTTAAACTCCTTTTAGTGCCAAGAAGGATTGTCTTTAGAATAATTCCTTATTGGGATAGTAGTTCGGAATCCACACATATAGAGTAAGATAAGAGGTAGCTTCCTGTTCAATTAGCCAAATTAGAGCGTAAACAAGTCAAACCAAACCTTGTTTATAAATCGATAAAGCCAATAGGCCCGTTTGGTGTACAAAAATTACTAATTTAAATATAACATTTAGTGTAAACACATCGAATACGTCCCATCAAACATAAGATGTTGGGTTTTACCAGTCCAATCAAATATTCGATACAAGGCCCTTGACACAAATTTTTTCAGAGCGTATGTCATTAGTTCTACCTAATTTCCGTCGTATTCACTGATTAGCGTTTTTAATTGCGTCATTAAAAATGACTCTCCCTCGGAAGATCGTCATTTGTTGATGGCGTTATCGAAGAGATACGTCATCGCTGTTAGTTTGATCACCATAGCAAGTCTAAACTCCTTTTGCAGCGGAGACAAAATGTCTTCGTTGCTTTTGGTGTGAAAGCGCCTTACACGGACCACAGAGTATTTGGATTTACCAACTGCGTACTGAGCTATGTCAAATCAGTGTGATGCACACAAAGCTCGTAAATATAAAACTTTGCTAGAACCTCTACAGAGACTAACTAAAGCAGCAAGTATACTCAACGCTCGTTATATTGTCCGTATTAATAGTGACTTAATGAAAAGCATGCATGTTGTGTAGTTTTCGAATTAAATTATTTTAAAATAGAACATAACTGTACAGATTCATATTTTCATACTTAAAAAAATGCATCATAGTAAGTACTGGATATTGTGTGCGCTTATAGTAATTAAATTGCTCTTATAGTAGTTAATTGTGCTATTACAGTTACTCAAAATAGTCGCAGTTTTTACCACAGATTTTTGAAGTTGACTCAAGAATTTGAAAAACTATTCGAGAATCGTGAATGTGTGGTGGGCCCAGAAGAAAACTGTTGTCTCATAGTTTTTACCACTAGAAAAATAGCCCAACCTTAATGTATTCTTGAAAACGTTATTAATTAAAGGACCCAACATTTGAATTGCTCGTTTTTTACTCAATTCCTATTCTGTATAATTTGCATGAAACGTCACCTATCGCGAGCCCATGAAGCCCCCCATATTGGGCCCTCCTTGAACCCAATATGGGGGAAAAAGAAGTGGGGTGCCGGGAATTAGAAATAACGAAAGGGCCCCCTATTTAACCAGGGGCCCCTGGCGGCCGATAAACCCGCTCACTGTTTAATCTGCCTCTGTAGATGCGTCATTTGAACACCAACTTCTATTTTAAGTTAAAATGAAAATTTGACTTTCAAAGCTACAGTGACAAAAATGTCGGGACGCAACATATTCTTAAAGAACCCCAGAACATTTCCGTCCAAAACCCCTCAAGAGTTTGAAAAACTTTTATCAAAAAATATTTTGTAGATATAAATAATTCATTCAGTTCAGATACAATTGAGGTCAACGGCGTAAATATAGGGAGACCTCTTAATACGGACACCTTCTTAAGCACTTCTATCATTTCAATAAAATTTTCACTTTTATATTTAGAAGGTGTGCCGTGATTTCATGTATGCATTACTACGTATGTAATACTGAAACTGTTTTGTTATTTTAAAAGAAAACATTGAAATTTTTGCATAAAAATTCAATGTCTGAACAGAAGCCAGAACACTGCTTCTGATTCGCTTATATCACAGGGATAATCTAAACCAAAACTAGTAATTATGTAAACAGCAAATTTCGAGCCAAAAAATTAAGATTAATTTTCACATTGGTTTGAAAGGTCAGGAAACTGGTGTCCTTCTTAATGAAGATAACATTGTTTCCAGGGCCGACGAGCGTCATAATTTGAACTTTGAAGATATAGATATCTTCTTTGTTCCCCTATGCACACTGCTTTATTAAGCAATATTTACAATCTTAAACTTGTCGATGTAAATAAGTGTGAAATTTTTGGATAGAGATTTGTTGAAAAAGGCTAAACATTTTCGATGAAACTAAATCAGTGAAACGCCTCCATCCTCAAATGAAATTAGAAAAATAGAAATCCTTGTACATATGGCACACCGGTAAGAAGTCGCATACATGACTTTTTTTAAAAAACGAAAGAATTATTGATTTAAAACCTGAATTAAACACTCTTTCGTCTCCAACGCTGGTAGAGGTTGTTTGCGTGACTGGTGCCGTGGTAGCGTATAAACAATATAATCAACAGTGACAAATGTTTAAAATTTCCAAGTTTGGAGGGGAAAATGTTGCGAACTTTAACTATACATTATTTATTAACTTAGAGTACAAAAAGCAAACCAGTAATAATGTCATTGACATGACAAATATTTTGAGTACATTATAACATTTGCGAACAAATCACAATTACTTCAAGGATTTCAACGCGTTTCGTAGCGATTAAGTAACAAATAATTAAGAGACAAACACACAAAATATCGAAAGGTGGAGTTAAAGCTAAATTTTTCTCTGCTCTGCCAGTTATTATCCTGAAATTTCCATTTAACAAAATATTCAATTTTATTCACCAGTTAAGATTTAAAAAAAAATCCGAATCATAATAGAACTTACCCAGATCTTCCTTGAACAGGCACTGTTCGTGGAATAGCAAAGAGACGGAAAACAGATGTAGGACATTGAAGAACGTAGCCAGCAGAAAAACCAGCCAGTGCCGGAACTGCCACGGCCCGTGTCCACCTGTAACATCAGTCAGAGACTTGAAATCCGGCGTGCCATTCAAGCTCAGCTCGGCTGGATCGGGAGTGGTGCCATCTTTGCTGTTATCCATGCTGTGCCACGTGCCAGGATCTGTGGATTCAATGCAATCTAGAAAAGCGAGCAAGACAGATTGAGCAGTAAGTATCTGTGGCTTCTTTGCCCGTGTGATTCCAATTTATTCCACTCAACTTGTTCACGTGGTTTCAATCGGAGTTAGCCTCAACAGCCCCATCATTTGGGCGATGGGGGAAAAATCAGGGGAATTTATACATGTTTTTATGTATTTTGTTGTTTTTTTCCTATAATATGCAATGAAAATACACCCTTTGCCCCCCCTCCCGCAAAATTTTGAAATGACGGGCCTGAGCTTCGAGTATGAACCACAATATTCCACTAATGTCAAATGAATATCAAGAATTCTGAAATTTTTAGCAAATAATAAGAATTGTTTTCCTACATGACCATAACACCCAAAAATGTGTGATGATTTACGAGCACGCTTGACGCGCTGATGGTAGTTTGGCACCGCGCAGTTTATTATTTGAGATGACAGAGTTACTATTGGGAACTTCTCGATATCCTCATTTATTTCCACTAACCTTCATTTTTCACGTTTTAAGGTTTTAAAGTCGGAGTTTACCAAAATGGAAAATAATTAATGAATTAACTGAAAGAAAGAAAACAATATTTTTTTCAAATCAATCATGTAGTACACTTCTAGGTAAAACAAATTTCGACATTTAAAAAATATTTCATGACATTCCTAAAAAACTAGTATTACATTTTAAATGCACTAATACTTAACCTTCTCCCAAACTTCAGCCTCAATTACAGAAAATTCCTTAGAAATAGCTCATAATCAAATTTAAAACGGAACCATTGCACTTTCCTTTCAGCGATCCCCAACAAACAACAAAGAACTGTAAGAACTGATCGTAAGAATGTGATCGTCTTCCTAGGTTGCCATTCGGCCTTTTTTCTTTTTCTTTTTTATTAAACGAAGCACTGTCCTTATTACCTGTACTTTTATTTGTCATTCCACGGTAAATTTAACTGAATTTAATATTAATAGAAACTTTAGGATAATATGTTTGACAAAAATACTAGCACGCTTTGAAACTAATTGTGTTTAAAGGGAAAGCAGACCATAGGGTATCGGGTTTTTTACATTACCAGCAGTTAGTCGTAGTGGGCTGGCCACTGGAACTATGTTCAACTGATTTACGCGCTACTCATTCACGTTCTTAATGTGGAGTCTTAATTTGCATCAAATAGTAATTAAATTGAAGCATTGATATTCAACGACAGTTTAGCTCTGTTGTATTAACTAATTCATTTGAAAAATTAAAAAATATTTTGCTTTGGTATTTGATTTTTTTATAAAATGTCCTTTTTCTGCATTGAAAAAATTTTTTGAGTAAGCGCCGAAGCTATAATGATCAACACAGCGGTAAATTGCCACGAAGGGCTACACAAGACACATTCAATTAACGTTGTTTCAAACAAAATTTATAGAGTAGTGCATGCAATATAATTGTTGCATGTAAGCAATCTGATGGTTTTTCATTGGGAACATAACAGTGATCTACATATGTATTTGTAGAATTCACGATATTAGACAAGTAATAAGGTTACGAAAATATATCTTTACTTTAATAATAGTACTAAGATATTAAAAAGACTGTATAAAAGATTTCTACAGTCACGGTTTGACAAGGACCAATTTTGAAGTCTTAAGGGCGATATTCCTTGAAAATTAAATATCATAGAAAATCCTGCTAATAGCAGGTATTTTCCGTACAATTTCCCTCATCATATCTACCGGGATCATTTTTCCCTTGTAAAAAATAGATGGATGGATTTAAACTTTTTTCCTTAAAAAGAGAGAGGCAAACTACGTTTCACATTTGTGCTAAATTGCCGTTAATGTTGAGCAGAATAAAAATCTTTACTCAAGAAAGTCATCGATTCGATGAAAGTTAAATTAAAACCAGCGGAGGGATATAAAAAAAAAAAAAAATACTTCGCAAAAGTATTTCCATCCCATAATCTTTTTATAGAAATATGCAGTGGCGCCGGAACCAGTGTGACAAGTAAGACAATTTGCCCACCAATCAAAATATAAGGTAACAAAATGTTTTATATTATAGTATTTAAAAAGAAATCTGAAAACGATGTTTGGTGAAATGCGAGACAAAAAATTTAAAATGTGTGTGTGAGTTCTTTCTGTATTTTTTCTAACAAAAGCTAATTTAACAATAGCAAACTTGCGTATTATTGGAAAACATTTTTTTTGTAAGTCATATTTTCCGTTGTCATCCAGTCCCCATATTCCACCGAAAACACCAAACTATTTTTTTTCTTTTGCTGCTCGATAATTGCTGCGGTGGGGGGAGCTGCTTTACCACATTGTACCTATAAATCACGATTCCGAATTGCAAGGTAAAGGATACCATTGAAAAATTTCCACAATATGCTATAATATTCCAATTTTATCTTGCCTTACTAAGTTTCTTCGTTTCTTGATATATTTAACATTTTGATGTGTTCAATTTAAAATTTATATTCCACGTTATAGAAAATAATTTTCAAAAAATGAGAAACATGAAATCACGAAAGAAAAACAACAGTAAACAAAGAGCAAGTTCGATTACTGGTAGGGTTGCTTGATCTGCTCTAAACACCATTTATTTTGTTTGATCAGGACGGTTAGCTGTTGGATGAAAATTTATAGACAATACGTAGCGTATTTACTTCGTACCATTTGTAAAATTCGGATCCAGCCAGCATCCTCGGTATCGTGTGACTGTCCATGTAAGAAGCGTTGATCAAGTACTTGTAAAATACATTTTCGTGAAAAAATGCTTAAAAGAAAATAAAAATGCTCAGAAGATCGGCAAATGGTTAGCCACAAGAAATTTTGCTTTAATCATCATGCTATTTAACAAACGAATTGGATTTAGAACGGTATGTAAAACTTCAATGTGTAATATATTGGTATGTTTTGGAAGTAGTGTAAGTTACGTACTTTATTAACTTAAATAAATATTTTTTTTGCAAAATCATTCAGTATTACAAAGCATTTGAACAAGTATTTTTGCACTGAAAGCGGAAATTATTTACTAATCATTAAATCAATCTGTATAGCTAGAAAGCAATTCTTAATGCATTTTTAATAGTAATGAAATAGGAAATTTGAACTTTCAGAATTACTTTTAAAGTTTTAATTAAATTTTGTATAAAGTGAATCGACTAAACAATACAGCTAAACCTTTCAAACTGCTTAAACTATTATTTTTCAGCTTGAGTGAATTTGGAAATTATTTAGTTTAGATTTTTTCCAGCTTTTTCTGGAAGATTTTGATATAAATATTTATAACGCAATCATGTAATTTTGTAAAATATTCAGTAGAATTTTTTAAAGTAAATAAACTATGATTTCTAAGTAAAACACTAAACGACGAACAAGTAAACATTTGTCGAGATTGAAAGAAGCTGTTCCAAAATCTAGCATAATTGACCCAACCAGTATACCTGCATTTTGAGCCAAAGTTCAAAAGGCCAGTTTAACAATTTAGCGTAATAAAACTTACCACGATGAGCAACAGAAGGAATGACTGATAAGTTGACAGTCATTGGAATGATTTAAACCAACGTAATTGCAGAACTCTAACGCCTTTTGTTGTTACGCTTACTGCTTTCCGAATATGAACTGTTAAATTAGAAATCAAGCCATTCGTTCTATTACCGTAGAAAGATTTGTTGCAAACAACGGTTAAGCCACAAATTTTCATATTTAGAACAATCAGGCAATTGAACTTTAAATTCTTCTCACATTGGCCGATTGAATTTAAAACCTGTCTTAGAAAACCTTTAAGATGGCGAAGTTATTTTTCAGAAAATGTTAAGGAACTAAATTTAATATTTTCCAGAAGGAGCAATAATTTTATAAACGGATGATTGACTTCGCACAGCTAAATTATTTTATATTTCAAAATGTTAATTACTTTCTAATGCACATTTGAAGCCACATTTGGAAAGTGGTTGAATATTGGGTGAGCCAACTGAACGACATATTGCCAGTAGTTACCCTACCAAGCTGACTACTGGATATGCAAGCAAAACCAATTGCCTATGACCAGGCACCCCTTTAAACATAATTTTGCCTAAACGTGTGTTTGCGTTTATCATATATGTATGCGTTACAAATATGCTTTCGTTTTTAAAAAAGCAAAATAAGTTTTAAAAAAAATTACTTTTAAACTGAAGTTTAGGCCAGAAAAGGTTAAACACCTCTGAGATAATTTCTTCAAAAAAAAAAAAAAAATCTCTAAAACACTTTTCCAATTTGCCTCAGCTACAAAACGATTTGCGTTTCTTCAAGGTATCTTTTAGGTTTAGTTGGTCGAAAAACTGAGTATATTGAGAGCTGCCACTTACCTAGCTTAACCACTCAGATAGCACGACCATCTAGAGAGTACTCCAGTTATATATATATATTTTTTAATTACTTTTATCCTATGACTTTTTGAATGCTCTAATTTACTGAAGGAAACTATAGTCAATTTTCAAAGCTATTGTTTCTTGAGAAGTAATGAATTTTTCCGTTTAGAACCTGGCAGAATCCAGCACTTATCCATCATCCTTCCTCGATCAGGGCAAGCCGAAGGACTCCGAGGAAAAGGACCTATGTGACGTGACAGGACACTGCGGTCCTTGGCAGCTGAGGACATTTATTATTTTTCTCTTCATCTCTTTCTCATGCAGCTGGCACAATCTTATAATGACTTTCCAATCTCCAAACATCCCTCACTACTGCAAGCAGACCCATCACAACATCACGCACACCATCCTGTTGTCTGATAAAAGATTTCAATGCTACGACGGACCTCATCCGTGCAAAGAATGGATTTATGACGACTCGATTTACACGAACACCCTTGTCAATGAGGTACATTTTATCTCACTCCTACGACTAAAACAAAATGGAATTAGACAACAAATTGCCAAATTTCTCTGAATCGTATTTGTTCGCCGCATTTTCCCCCTCAATGTTAACACTACTGAAAATCGGTTGACACTTAGAATCGAAAGAGGAAAGATTCGTTGGATGGGGGGTAGTTTAAAAGTTTATTGCTATTATTAATTAGCAAGTTACTATTAATTTTGCAATTTAGTTATTATTAATATTGCTAAAATAAATAAATTATTCACTTTTCATTATTATTTTTTTTTGTAAATATCTAATATCGATTAACCTTATTGTACGAGCTTATTGTTTTTTTTTTCCTTCAGAAAAACGTGGTGAGGTTTTGGGGGTACGGCTTAGATTTAATGACTTAAATTCAAATAAATATGATAATTCCCTTCATTTCTTCGTAGTACGAGACAGAATCTCATAGCTGTAATAAAATAGGCTGCACATTTCGTTGTTAGCCAGTTAGAAAACGGTAGCTTTTATTTTTAAATATATGGGCAATCATTTATCAGACAAGAAGCAATTGACAAGTAAGGCGACAATCAACGATATAAATGAAAATTATTACCGAGAAACGTTTTGAAATACATTAATTTTCATTTCTAAGTAATCGATGAAACGAATGAATCGAAATATTTTTGTTTATTAAAATCAAAATGGTGTATAATTATGTATATAAACTAATTCCTTAAATAAAAGACAGAAAAATTTTAACAAAAAGAGGGAGTGGACTGAAAGAAACACATTTCTAAATTTACATAGTGATTTTGAAGTATAGCTTGTACAATGAAAATTTTGTTATTGATAGGTTTAAATGAAAGTGGACAAGAAGCAAATAATTAGTTCAAACCGACATTTATTCCACCATTCTAGAAATTTTAAAACTTAACTTTGTTCGAAGGTAGGAAGCTTGTAAATAAGTTCGCGTACATTATTTTTGCCAGATATGTTTTAGTTATTTTTGAAATATAAGGGTTTAAAAAGCCTTTTTCAAATTTACTTAACACACAATATAGAATAATTCGTCCTCGAGTACAATGTGCTCCACAATTTTTATGCTTTTAATAACTTTATTTGGGATTGTGAATTCCAGTGAACCTTCAGAATGCGAATATTTTGTTGTCTTTCTTTGTAGATAAGAGTTCTTTACGATAATTCTTTACCATACATTTCCGCAGCTTAAAATTTACGAGGTGAGATAACGCTAACTCAAGCATCAGATAAATTGCACTCAAGTTTTCTTTGCAAGCATTTTTCCATCTTTGCCTAAAAGAGAAAAATGCACTCTAATGCCAGTTATAATACCCATGGAGCTATCTGCGCCTATTACTCCTTCAGTTCACATTCTTGTGACGAAGAGCGGAATCCAGGATCCGCCAAACGGCAAACACCTCAACCAATCAAATTGAGTGGTTTTCGGAGAGCAACAACGAACTGGAAATGTGATTGGTTGTCGAATTTGCTGAAAGGGTGGTTGCCAGTCCCAAGGAACTGCACTAGGTCCGCAAATCGGAAGGAATAAATACGCAGCCCCAAACAAACGTACATTTTTGTTATCTCAAAACCCTACTTTCAAAATTTTTATTTTCAAATCTTTATTTAATTACTTCACTTATTTTTTATTTTTAACGATATTTTCACGATATATTGAGCCTTCTTTCATACTTTATTTTTACTTTTACGGGAAAGCAGGCTAAATATGACAGTAAATTCAGAACATTTTCACTTTTGAGTTATAACCTGATTTTATTTTTTTATTTTTCCTGAGCACACTAATGGCATGTCTTTAACTGCATTACCGTTTAAGTTATTCCATATAATTCAAATAATATGAGAAACTGAATTATAAGATAACTCCATAATTGTTCCACTAAATTGTACATGAGGAGTTGTGATACGAAGAGAGAACTCAACAAAAGGATAACAAAAATATCAGAAAAACACGCTTATCTATCTCCAAATAGATTTTCATTTCTTTTCATTCTTAATTATCGCTTTTGTGCATTATTATGATTATTATTTGTCATATATTATTTAAGTAATTCGTTTTCATTTTATTACATTTGATAATCACACATAATTTTCTCATTTTGTTGATCTTTATTTGATTTAGTTTAAGATCCTGATATAAATTAAAAGTTTTTTTTTTAATAAATGATTTTATTTTTTAAAATACCTCCGCCAATTTATTGCACTTGAAATTTAATTTAAGTACTTTTCTTATCAATTTTTGTGACCAAATCTTTTTGACAACAATATCAATAAAGCTATTTTTTTTAATACTGTACATAATGTTTTTATCACCTGACGAGAATTACATTCCCTCCTAGTAATCACGGTAAAATCTTGACACGTGTTAAAGAGAAGTTTCCGATAACGTAATTTGAATACATTTTGTAACAAGTTAAAAGATTAAAAATCTGAAACGAAACTTTTCTCAAGTGATTTGCAAAATTGCAAATATGTTAGAATGATTATTCCAACTTAAGTCGATCTTCAGCATTAGTTAATTATACTTAAATTAATTAAATCGATTCACTTTATAGCTTCCTACTAGTTAAAGAAGTTTCATAAACTGTGAGCCACCGAGAATCTTAACCCTATGAGTAACATTAAACGATTGAGAACATTAAACTTATCGTAAAAAGTAGGAGAATTTTTTACTACACAATAGAATTCAGTAAATTTGTTCTTAAAAGAAATTTATACACGTATATTTTAAAATTTTCACGAATTGCCGATTGTGTCTTGAATAGTTCATTCATAATTGCATTGTTTAAGAAAGTTTTCAGAATAATGTTGTAAAGCCGTGTCTGAAAACTTGTGATGCATGGTTCAATGAATACTGATTTCAGCATTTGCTAAAATTCTTTCAGTATCTTCTTTTTAGAAGCTGCTTTTAAAGCTATTATATTTCATCATCATAAGAATTTTTGAAATTAATTTCTTTCAAATTTAAATATTATTTCTTTCCAATTTTTCTAATTAACCCACATAGCATTTTTATGATAATTTCTTGACTTTCATGTTATGACAACCTGACATGAAAAGAGAAAAAAAAAGAAGGCGGGCCTTTCTTCACAATTTCTTTGACGATTGCTCGTCATTTCAAAATTTTTCAGGGGTGGGATGGGAGGGCAAAAGCGTAGATCCCCCTTGATCTCCTCAATGACGGCCTTGCCTTTCTTGATTTCTTCCTGGACTTGTTGTATAAGAAAACAAGATGGATCGATATTTTTGATATAAATTAATATTTCACTAAATCAAAAATATCAGTTTTTACATTATTATTTTTTTTTATTTGCTTACTCTGAGAGCTCTCTTGTATAATAGCAAATGACGACATGATCGGTCATGTTTCTAATAAAATTGAAGTAATTTTGCTATTGCTTAATTTTCTTTCTTTTTTTCTTGAGATGCATAGTGTTGTTGAAGTTTTCTTAACAGTCATGCTTATCCTTTCTTCTATTAGTGGGATCTTGTTTGTGACAAAAAATGGCTAACATCCATGGCAAAATCTGTGTACATGTTTGGACACCTAGTAGCTTCTCTCATCTTCGGACAAGTTTCAGACCGGTAGGTTCTATTTTTTACGCAATCTCAAAGCGATTCTGTCCTATAATTTGTTCGATAATGGAAGAACTTAGGTGGAGGATTATATTAAGTGACAGTTTTGAAGAATTAGATTTTTTAAGCAGATTAAGCATTAACCTCCTCAAAGATAGCCTCTCAAATCAAATTTTTCTCAGTAGTGCGTCTATACACTGTTCAAGTTAAAAGAGTGAAGTAGCAAAGGACCACTCATGCCTTTGCGAAATTAGTTGCCGTAACAACAGTTTCTTTTTGATAATTAAACTAGCAACATCAATTTCCTCACTACATAAAATACAGCAACAATTTTCTTACAGCAATTAACTTCCATCAATAATTACCTATAACAATTAACTTGCAGCAACAATTTGCTAAAGCAATACTACACGATTGTGTAGCCGGTTTTGTAAAGAAGAGAAAAAAAAACTTTTCTCAGTTGCTTCAAATTACTTCCTATAAATGCAATGGGAAGTATTACGATAATGAGTTGAATTTTGAAGAATTTTACCGAGAAATACAAATCAGTGAATTTCATTGTAGTCTCACTAAAATTTTGAACCTATATTTCGATTGCAAGATGGAAGTGTCTTGTTTTTCCTTTTAGTTTAATATATAGTAATAGTAGGTAGTTAGCTCCTTTTACGACATGGTAAGATATTTGTTGAAGGGTACGTCGGGTCATCCCAAAACCCTCCCCATCACTGCCTTTTCATTCGGCTAAGTTGCTGATTAAAAGAAAATTTGAGTCGTCTAAAATGTCTGATTTTTTTTCGTGCTGCAGAGGGTAAGAGATGGAGTGGTCTCCTTACTGAGAGGGGTCTGGTCCCAGACCTTCCTAGATCGGATGCAGTCTCCAATTTTAGACTATTGACTGGGCATGACTGTTTACCTGTCTACTTTCTGGGGACATCAATATTTTTGAGGATGATGTCAAAATCATGGGAATTCTGGACACAGAGGAACCAGTGAATCAGTTTCAAGATAATTTAAATCAAATTTCTAGGTGGGTGATTACGTGGGGTATGTCTTTTAATATTGGGAAATGTCAAGTGCTTCATTTTAGTCATGGGAATAAACTTGCAACCTATTATTTACAAGGTTCGGTCATTAGAGAAGCGGAAGCAGTTGTTAATCTAGGAGTACTGATCAGTCACGACTTGAAGTTCAGTCAGCAGTGTAGCATACTAGGTAACAAAGCTAACAGGATGCTCGGGTTTATCAATAAGGCTATTTTAAACAGGTTTAAGGAAGTTGTATTGCCATTATACAGAAGTTTGGTAAGACCTCATTTGAAGTATGCTGTTCAGTTTTGTCTCCGTACCTAAAAAAGGATATTACCTTATTGGAACAGATTCAAAGGAGGGCTACTAGATTGGTAAGTGGTCTTTCAGACTTAGGTTATGAGGTTAGGCTTAAAAGGCTCAATATGTATAGTCCTGAGCAAAGGAGAGTTAGAGGGGACATGATTCAGTTGTTTAAATTGATTAAAATGGGAAATGTTAATGGCTACAGTTATGTGCTGAAAGTAGAACCAGAGGTCATAGTTTTAAGTTTTTCAAATCTCAGGTTAATCTTGAAATTAGGAAAAATTACTACTTCAATAGGGCAGTTGGTGCATGTAATAGGGCAATGTATGCAGTTGGAATAGTTTACCGGAAGCGACTGTTACTTGCAGTGGGGTAAAAACTTTTAAGAAAGCTCTTGATGTTCATTGGGAACTGTTAAATTGACTAGGACCAGCCTAGCTGGGCCCTGTGCCTGTTGCTGGTAGTCACATTTGTATTTGTATTTGCTTCGTTTTAAGTTAACAGACTCTCTTCTGTGTGTTTTATGTGACTCTGGAAAAGTTTTTAAGGCTGATCATCCGGACAAGTGCTGTACACTCAGAAATTTTAAGAATGTATCCCAAAAGTACTGGAGAGCTCGAGAACTAATGGCATAGAAGCCGAAAGTTCGGCATTTGTCAACAACAACATAATACGGTTACCTTTCTTTTACATTTTGCTTTATAAAAAAGGGGGAGGGGCGGAGGGAGCGACATTTGTTCTAACTAGTGCCAGGAAAGTGGCCGTAATACTATAGCAATGCTTAACTCCCGCACAGTAAACCGTACAGCAGCTAGGGATTTTTAGAAAAACATGAAAAATTTCTTACATTCCTAATAAAGAATTAGGATTTTTTTTCCTGAATTACGGAGAGGAGCGTTTTTGCTCATATTTAATACTAAAACGTCAATAACTAGAAGTTGAAGTTTGGTGTTTCATTTCTTGGGATGACCGTTTTGTTATTCTACATCAGTTTCTTAATTTCTTTGGTACGCGGAACCCTTTTTTAGGCCAACTTCTACAGTGGAGCCCCTGTTTTCTTCATATGATAGTAAAAAAAAACATTCCGGAAATGAACAACTTGCAATAAAAGGGACAATTGCATTAATTAATATTTATTAGCTTCAAAAATTCTTGATAAATTAAAAGTTGAGACAAAAAATATTTAACTATCCGAGAATCTTCTATTCAAATAAGATTTTGACAGTTAACATTTTAATGAGTGGTCCAGATTTTTATCATCGTATGTGTAGCTAATACTAGGTGTTATGGATGAGAGTTGATCTCTTTTCTCAGAATGAGCGTCTGTTACAGTTTATTTTATGTCAACGCATAAACTGATTGCTCCATTTCGCACTTATATGTAACTTTAGTAGAGGCCCGGGCCTTAGAGCGAAATACTGTTGCTGGGCCCTCTTTATCATCCCCGTGAATTAGTTTTCATTGACAAGACGGTTTCCGCGGAACACAATTTAAGAAACGCTGTTCTTAATCATAGCTTCAACCCTAAAATAAAATAAATCAGTCCTTACCATAATGATCCCTAATGTATATATTCTTATTACATTTCGAGCGAAGTAGCATAGTAAATAAATAACGGTGAGTAATGTGCTAGATCTTGAGCAGTCAAAAATTCAATGAACCAATCGAATGTTGTTTATTAGCAAGCCCAATTTTTTGTCTGGCCCTGAATGAGTCACTGTATATCTGATTCTGTTTCGTAGCATTGGCCGCCGGCCGGTTATCCTCTTCTGTTACGGGCTGTTTTGGTGGTGTGCAGTGGCAACAGCATTTGCCAATTCCATAGGGATGTTTCTCTTTTTGCGCTTCCTGGTGGCACTGGGGCTCACAGCTGCTTACACGACTGCATTTGTTACAGGTGAGTAATCGGATGTATTTGCACGCTATTTATAGTTACGTAATCTTAACTTAATTACTTGCAGAAAAAGTTAACCCGGCTGATAATAGTTGCTATCCTTGCTGCTCATGGAAACTTGCGATCCACAGTGTCAGCTGATTCAATTAATCACCTATACAAATACCTAGTGGTCATTGTATGTATACGCTAACAAGAGAAATGTGAAGGGTTTAACGGTAGAATGTGCAAAGTATTTACGTAAGCAACAGCAACAAAGAGGAGCAACAACATTTGTGAGATGTTCCACTCCGACTTTTTACATGCGATTCTTGCTTCAACTCCACCCCATCTTCATGCCGAGCTCCGAATAATTTTACGCATTATTTATCATATTTATTCAATAGCCTCAATTCAGGGTGGCGTAGTGGTAAGGCACTAGCCTCGTACGCCCAAGTTCGCAGGATCAAACCTGGCCCAAGTCGGTGGATTTTCAAGATGCAGAAAATCGTCAACGCCCATGTCGTATGATTATGTGGAATGTTAAAGATGCCTTGACTATCTGTTTGGCTTGGATACTTTCGGTTAAATTAAAGTGCAGTTTCGCATCATTTAGAGCTCAGGTGCCGCCATCTAAGGGGAAACTGAGCGTCAAAATTCTCAAGGGGTATTGGTATCCGCCAATAGTGGTGCTACTTGAAAGAATAGATGTCGCTTTCCGAGGAATGCACTAGGTCTGCAAAGGTTAGTGAGCGTACGCAGCCCCATTAGAAACAATATTTATGTGTTATAATTTGTTCCTGCTTTGCTTCCACACCATCACGCAAAAATTAAACTGCTTCAAGCTGATCTCCAGATCTCTTGTCAGCTATGTTCGTCAAAAAAAAAAAAAAGAAGTGCGAAACAAAATAATACCTTGCGCTTGTTCAGATTGCATAAGTCTCAGCGGCCTGGTGCTCTATAGGATGAATGAATGCTGACATGTAAGAGCAATTCACTACATTTAAGTAATTAAGGAATTTAAATTTTTTGTCAAATGCCGTAAGAGGGATATTCCATAAAAAATAAAATAGCTCAAAACAAAGGTCTTACTTTCACATAAACATAAAACCACGTTGTCCTCAAATTGTGCCATAAACAGCAAACGTCCTTTTTAATATAATGAATAGCAAAAGTGGATAAATTTTTGATAATTTTACACATTGTTACATAAATACTAAATGTGTAGAAAAAGGGGATTTTTTAAAGAGGATTTTTTTTTAATGTTGTATCAAGAAAATGCAAAAATATATATTATTGTTGTTTATATTATTGTTTTATATTATTGTTGAAGTTTGGAGTTTCGTTTTAAAACGTGGCAGAACTTTTCTGGTTATCCAACCCATGAGAAATTAACTATAATTCTTCATTTATATCTTTAACTATTCTTCCCTTGTATTCAAACGGACATCAAAATAAACTGTTATTAATCTGTTGCTAGATGTATTTTATCATTTCCTTTATTTATTTATTTTCTCTCGTTACCTTAAAATGTATCCCGCAGTTGACCAGTCGGTAGAAGCTCGGTTCCCGCAGAACACCGAAACTGAAGCAACCTTGACTGTTTGGGAGGGTGATAACCTCTCGTGGCTGGTTGCTGCGGTCCGTGTACGCTAAAGGGAGCTGGTGCACGTTAAATAGGTCGTGGCTCCAGTGTCCTCCAAGTGAAACGATACCTCTGGGGGTGACAATCCCAGGTGAAGGTCTATCAAATAAAGAGACCTTTCAAAGGGGCAGAAATCGGACTCCTGCCTACAAGGGCCCGTTAAGACTCAGTCTGGCAGCGTACCCGGTCCTCCACGCGCGACAACAACAACAACCTTAAAATCTGCTGGTTATAACTTGATAAAAATATTAGTAAAAACATATTCATAGAGGCAATTTCGAATAAATCAAGAACAGATAATGTGAGTGTGCGAAAGTTGTACTGATTCCTCATTCTTTGTCATCTATTTATTTTCATTACCATCTAATAATTTGCATTATCATACTATTCTTAATTTTCTTTAAATTTCCACCTCTGCATTGCCGCTATGCCTCAATTGCCATCTTATTGGTCAGAATCAATTAGCTTGATTTCGAAACAACCTTTTTTAATTAGCACAATTCCTGTTTTCTACTTTTTCACACCTGTTTTGTGTGCTGATAAGACTTTGTGGAATATTTTGCGTAGCGGTTTTTACGTGAAGCCAGAGTAAAGGTTCGTGGAAACGTATGTGACGCACAACTTCCCGAGTGGTAACGCTCTTCTTCCCTTTTCGCGTCAGATGCTGTTATTAATTGGAGGAGAGATCGTTACAGCTTCATATGCAATGCCATTTCATTTATCTTGTTCTGACATTGCAATGAAACCTTTCCATCAAGTTGAAATAGAATTTATACACGGCAGTTAAAAAATGTCCTTCGGTGTTTGGAATTGAATTTGGGTCCTTAAAACCTAATTTTGTTCGTTTGGAAAATGTTTTCATGTTCCATGCTTTTCGAAGATTGATTTCGGATATTGAAATTCCATGTAATTTTTTGTGCTTGTTATTAGGTTTATAACTGTTCCTAATGTTTGGCTATTGATTTCGGTTCATTGATCCTTCCATTTTTTTTGGAACTTAATTTCAGGTACTACAATTAGGTACAATTACGTAATATTTAAACGCTTAAGTGTTTTAGAAATATTTACGGAAAATTCTAGAAAATGATTTTAGGAATAGCAATTAGGGGCTGTTCATAAATGATGTCACACTTTTTTTCAATATATTTCACCCCTTCCCCCCTTCCGTCACAAAATGTCACACTTCGACATACCAACCTATAACCCCTTGCCACATGTCTTTCTATATTACATAAGCATATGTACTTTCAGGCCAGAAACAAAGCACTGCGCTATAGATAGCATTTCTAATTTCATTTTTGAACTTTCATTGACAATTTTGGCCATAAGAATGACAATGATTATATGTTTATTTAATTTGTATAAAATGCGATTTTTTGGTCTATTCTAGAGATCGCAGCAAACTCATTTTAAAGTTATGGATTTGAAAAACAGATATGAATGTGGTTTTTGTGCATAGATCAACCGAGCAGAATCTCGAAACGGTAGACGCCGATAGGATTGGGATTTTTGTAAACAAACGGAATGTTGCCAAACGGGAAAGAAAAATAAAGGCTCTTCTTTAACCACGTCGTAGTCTTTTATTATGTATAGATCAAGTCAAATTCTTCTTAACTTAAAGTCAAAATTTTCTGCGAACCGGTGCCGATTCGTCGGCCAGTCGGTTGAGAATCGGATTCGAATGCTTTGACGGCATTTCAAAGAAAGTTTTGCAAAAATTCCCTCACCGACTGAAAAGAATACTGAAGAAATTCTAATTTAGAATTCTAGTTAGCTTTTGTGCTTATTCCGACAGTAAAAAGTTTAACAATACGGAATTGTAGAAATCTTTGAAGACGTTTTAAGGCTCCGAAAAAATATAAATAAATAAATAAATAAAAAAGAAATTAATTTTGCAATAAATAGAACGGCACTTATAATAATAATTTTTATTTATTTATTTATTTGAGAAAAGGCCAAAATATTCATTTTATCAAACTTCA
The DNA here is from genome assembly GCA_038502835.1 of Octonoba sinensis. Classification (NCBI taxonomy): domain Eukaryota; kingdom Metazoa; phylum Arthropoda; class Arachnida; order Araneae; family Uloboridae; genus Octonoba; species Octonoba sinensis. The sequence continues at coordinate 144,160,476 of CM076600.1, forward strand.
AGTTAAGCTCTATTGCTTAATCAAGATTTTGGGTAAATTGTTTGAATTCATTAATTTATTACTGTAAGAGTAATTTAACAATAAGAACAGGCACGAATACAGAAATGAGAAGGACAATTTTCCCTTCCAGAAAGTCAAATATGATTAAAGATTACATAAATAACGAGTAATTACTTCATAATTTTTCAGGGAACAAATTTTTTTAGGAATAAATTTTCAGAAAAAGGGTAAAATCACAAATATTAAGCGAAATTTTGTATCCGTGCCTGAATAAGCACATGAGTTTGAACGTGATTGGCAATCCTCTCTGACCTGGATTGACGCTGTTGACGATCTATTTCTTTATTTTTATTTAATCATTTTGTTAAATGCATTAATTTTTTGTTGAAAATCGATTTTACGCATTACTTTTACTACGAACACTTTTTCGCAATTGTCAATTGATTGCGGAACATGGACTAGTCTACTTTCTCTCTCCACTTGCTGTTATTAATGTTCCTGGCAGTTTGCTAGTTACTGACATGAATATTTTATGACACTACAAGTTATGAATAACAACGTAAATGGACACTTCGTGCTTCAGAATCGATCATACCCGTCATGTAGGGGGCAGCAGGGTACAATTGGCGCCCTAGGCTTGCGATGAATAATGTATTTGTACGTATGCGTGCGCATTTTTCCCCTTTTTTTTTCTTGTGCAATACATTAAGTTTATACCTTGTATATAGCTTCCGGAAAAATGAAATGGCAGGCCTGAAAGTGATATTATGTCATCTAGGTAAATATTGGCTTAAGTTATTATTTTTATTTACATACATCTCAAAAAAGTCAGGATTGGTTTAGTGTTTAATTTAGAAGCGAATTAATAAAAATGAATAAAATAAAATACGCAGGTTAATGAGCAAAAATGACACGTGTTTATTATTAATAAAAAGGTTAATTACAAATAAGATTTTTATTACGTTTTTCAAAGTCCTCATTTTTAGAAAATATGGAGAAAAATAGTAATACCAAAATAATAATAATAAATACAGCGATAACTTTTTCTGTTGCACACACCTTCTAATCTTTCCCCTCCTTGAATTACTTAGAAAGTGTAACAATCAAGCGTCTACGCAAAAGCACATTTGGAGTCAAAAATGTTCGTCTACTCCAAACTTCAAAATAACGAAAACAACGGCCAACGTCCGCGGTGCTGGTTTACGCGAAAAAATTATTTCAAATTTAAAGCACTTGCTTACCCTGTGAAGTCATTCCAAGCCCTCATCTTCATTTATTCCTCTATTGCAATTTGACTATCAACAAAACCCACCTGCCGCTTGCATCGGCTCATGTCTGGTAATTAGTGTGGAAAATGAAGTGTCGGCTTCGCATCTATGACGTCACGGATAAAAAGTAACTTCGAGCATCACGTGGTCAAACCGCTGCAGCTTTCGTTTTCACAAACAAAGTGGTTAACGTCCTCCGAGGAGCAATAAAGTCTTGTAATGATCTTTTTCTTTCTTTTTTCTTTTTTTAACACACAGTCTGAAAATTCTTAAGATAAACTGACTTTCAATCAACAGTTAGCCACTTACGTAATGCATCTACTAATGCTTATCTTTTCTTTCTTTCTTCTTCTTTTTCCGCATTGAACTCTATTGTAAGAAAAACAGGTTTCAGGGAAAAAAATATTACGACCATTTGACTTAAGAGTGAAATGGTTCATTTCACGAAAGAGGGGAGCAAGCAAGAAAAACGCTTATGTATCGAAGTTTTTCTTATTGTAGGTTTTTAAGTTTCTATTCTTTCTATAACTATTTTCGTTCAATCAAGTTATCTTCAAACTGGGTATACCGCGGAACCCTTGGGACGGTGGCACTTCTCTAAAGGTTCCACGAGTCAAACTATTCCTCGTAATTTTGACCTTATTATTTAGTTCTAAAGGGAAATTTTCTCATGAACTTCAAAAAAGTTATATTGTAATTACAGTTGCTTCATAATTTACATTGAAATCAATAAATTACAATACCTGTTACTAATTTTGTTTACTTTCTTCGTATTTTGCATCAAATAAGCAGTTTTAAGGATTGCTTTCTTAAACATCTATCACAAGTAAAAATTTTGGGGTAACTTTTACTCAACCAATTTTTTTCTATTTATTTACATTATCCAGCTAGAAAAGTTTGCAAAGCCAAAAAACGAAATTAAAAAAAAGGATCTTTTTTTTTAAAATTTACATGACCGTACGCAGAGTGAATCTGGGTGAATCGAGATCTAATGATCTCGATTTCACCCAGATCAGCGTTTCTCAACCTTTTGATCCGCGGTATTCGGGAAATGAATAACTTGGATGGACGTTAGTAGAACTAAACTGAACTATCTCAACATTGCATTTTTAAAAGAAGCACGCTTCTTGTCTTTTAGGTCAAGCCATAGGTTTTAAGCCATATTACTTAGTATGTGTTAATACATATCCTGTAAGGATAGTTATGAACCAAAAACTTCTCCGGTAAAAAATTATGTTTGTGTTACCGTTTTTTCCTCATGGCGGGGTGGGAGAGACCAGATAATCTTTGCTTTAAACTATATTATCAATACTGGTATGCTAATATGTACACACATGTAAAGGCTGCTATGAACCAATCCCCCCCCCCCCCCCGGGAGAACACTCTGACTTATCCAGTGTTGTTAAGAGTGGAATGTAAAAAACAAACAATCTGTTAATAAAAATTTTTATGTTTTAAAACTTAGCAATTTAGGTTTTTAAGACGCTCATGGCATTACTATTTTATATTCACGTGTATAGGAAGCTCTACTATGTGTGCGATCTTAGATCCCCATCCTAATAAATAAACTCGCGGCACTTAGCAGGTGCATTTATTTTCACTAACTACTATTGAAGTTTCTAAATAAAAGTAAAATCTAGCTATTATTCCATTTAAAAAAAAAAAAAAAAGTCCGCGAAACACAATTTAAGAAACGCTGACCTAGATGATGGAGATTCTAGTCGCTCCTCACCACGGAAAATTTAAAGAATTTATTGTTAAAAAGCATTTTTGAGTGAAGCTAAAAGGCAAAAATTTTGCTAAATGCATATTATCCTTTGATTTTATGAGATAATGGAGGTACCATCTTTAGTACAACGGTACTCCTGGTGACTCTCATACGCGCGGCTATGTCTAACTGTTAGAATGACTAATGATGCCACAACTCAGAATGCCTTTCGTAATCATCATAGAAAAAGTCATTCGTAGAAAGATGATGGCTTAAATATTTTCTGGGAGCTGCGCCAAAAAGCACATAATTGTTTCGAGCTTCACGCTATATAAAAGACATTTTCTTGTATTACACGTAAATTTAGTCTTATTAGAAATGTGGTAATTCTAACGAGCGGAGTCAAAATGTTGCCTGGGTGAAAAGTATTCTTAAAAAGTTCTCCTTTTGATAGATCGTTTGGATTAAAAAGACTCAATTATTAACGATTACCTTAAGTGCAAATGGCCACTTTGTTCGTAATAGAACTTTTATAGTAAAATATTTAGATTTGCAATTTTTATTGGGATTTTATTTTTGGAAAACGTTTCGAAAAAAAATTATTTCATGACTTTGAAATCTATTATGCCTTTTTTATTTTAGAAACAGGTTGTCAAGAAAATTGCACTTAAAATGTTGCTGACTTTTTGCGTATGCCATTGAAAATAAATCTACGTTTTCTATTCCAATGCCACGCAGTTACGCATAATGAGAACATGAAACCAGTTATTACGGTCAATAGAAATGGCTAGCAAAAGAAATCAATTATAAACTAAAACGGAATTCGATATTTAATGCCAATAAACATGTAGTAACCAAATTTGATCCGATCTAAAGGTCCGAGCAACAGTTATCATCATTTCTGAGATAAGCGATAAAATGACGGTTAAAAGAGCTATGAGTTGATCTTTTCAGATGATTAGTTACTTTAAGATCAAAAACCTTGCTCACTCCTTAAAGTTACTTTGCTATCGATGAAATAAATTTGGGTGACATAATTATCAACAAATTTCAAAGTTATACTTAAACTAAAAAAAAAAAAAGCTCTGAAAAATTTAATCTTCAGTTTAGAAACGTTATTTTGAAGTTACAGAAATAAATAAATTCATTAGGGAAAGTAGTTATTTTTTCCTTAATAAAAAATATTTTTTTCGGGTAAAAATGATGCTGTAACTTGTCTGTCACCAAGAAGGATATTTAAAAAAAAAAAAAACTTTTCTGGGAACACAAAGTCTTGTAAAATAAACAAATTTAGTGGGGTTGGACTCGAGACAACTTACGCTTTGTTAAAACAAAACAGTCTCTTTCTATTGTTTTAGGTTTAGTTAGTGCGTACGTACGTATTTTTTGCAACGATCATAAATCTCCAATAGAATCCTGGGGACAGAGGTCGCGCTAGGAATTTTTGTCAAAGAGTGAAAATACTCCTTGGAGTTTTTTGGAGGAGTATTTTATTTTCTGGAGGAGTGAAAATAAAATAATAATTATAATAAACACTCTTTACAGATATCCGAGTTCAAAGTGAATACCACTTCTGCTGCGACCTTGACCCAGAGAGTAGCGTACATACAGCTAAATTAACTATTTTCTAAATATTTCTTATTAATCAATTTAGTATTGTCTAAAAAGTAAATAGCTGTCCATATTAAAAATCAAATTTGAAGTATAAATAAATAAATGAAACTATAATAGTGAATAATAGTGATAAGCGCAATTTTCGACAAACACGTGTACAATATCGGCACAGTTAAAAAAAAAAAAACAACAGCCAGAAACTATTAAAACAAAATGCAAAATAAGCAGGTTTAGGGCAGCATGTGTGAAAAATATCTTCTAATTTAGAAAATAATTGAAATTTGTACCCGATGCAAAAGGATTAAAATCTCTAACGTAGAATCCAATTTTCGGCGAAGCACGTGCACGATTTTGGCTGTTTCTATTTTTATACTTTTTTTTCTTTTTTAACTGTTAAAATGAAACTACAAATAAGCAGATTTAAGGTTGTGCATGCAAAAAATATCTTACAACTTTCAAGATAATTGAAATAATTGCAGGATGATGGAAAAGGATTGAAATTTCAAACACGGTAAGCAACTTCCGGTAAAAATGGGAGGATAAACTAGCTTCCGAGTGGCGCAAAAATTAACTCCTATTTTTTTCTTCTCTATTTAATTTTTAGTGGACAAGAGAATTTGGGAAAAGGTCACGTGTCAAGATTAAAGGTCGGGAAAGGGTTTTAGCATTAGCAAATGGGGGTAGCCACATTGGCGACTTCAATGAAAACAATGGTCGCCAAAACGAGCAAATTGGTCGCATTTGGCGACTGGAGACCGCGAGTTTTTATATAATGAAAAATAAAATTAAATTAGAATATGCAGTAGCAGTTTAATATTTGTTAGAAGCTCGGCTTCATTTCTTTTTTTTTTTTCAATTTTTTATTCCACAATTCCTTTTTTTCCCCCACATATGTTTAAAAATTATACCGCATTAAAAATGTTATCCTTCAATATCACATTTGAAGAGATGAGCTTAACTTTCAAAATTTTATTCATTTAGTAGGCTTCACTGGCTTTAAATTTTCATGTATGTATGATACAAAATATGGATGAAATGGTGGAAATATTCTTTAACATTCCGTTTGATTCGCGAATCTGTCAGATGCATAAATAAAAAAATGATAAAGGTAGAGAGGTGCTAATATATTGAGATAAGGGCCAGTATTTGTTACTGAAACTAGCATATTACCTGCCTATCAAAAATAATGGATTGTTTCTGAAGTAATACAAAAATGAGCACCAATCTACCTGTAACGCTATTTTATTAATGCATCTGACAGATTTTCGAGCTCCTAACGGAGGCTTAATAATGCAAGGTATAAGATAGCAAAAGTAGCTGCCGAAGGCGACAAGTTGAAAATAAAATTTGGATTTCTCGTTATAGCTTGTAATGTAGTATGATCTCTGTTCAACTTCGTGTTCATAAACTGCTGCTTTTTTTGTCACAGTGATGGAAGTGATGGGCTCGGAAGTGCGACCCGTGTATGGTGTCGCTTGCAAATTTGGATGGACATTCGGATATGTGACATTACCTGCTATAGCTTGGTTCATCAGAGACTGGAGACCGTTACAAGTTGCCATTACACTTCCATGGGTAGCAATGATCCTCATGCTGTGGTAATTTTTTTTTAATATGATCGTAATGGCGTAAAGTATATTGAAGAGCGCAGGTGCCGATGGTGAATAACATTACGATGTATCGATTTTTATGTGCTTGTTCATGAAAATCACTTATTAAAAAAATCGTAATAATATGAAATCTTGGCTTTTGCTCCAACTTTTCGATCTCAAACTATAGCACCTATAATAAATAACCTCTCTCTTGTTTCCCATATTACTTAACGTTCCACAACGTCAAGTTATGACTGTAATTTTAAGATTCACTATCGCATTATTGATATTTTCTGTAATCTGTAGATTACAGATTGCATTGGTGGGAAGCTTCGAATTATCGTGGTGTAACTCGCTCCTAACCCTTTTTATAGGGCCTTTAAAAAAAGAAAGAAAATCTATTGCTGCCAAACTAAAACAATTTTTAGTTTAGGATTACAGAGCCATTGTACGGCATTGGTATTTAATTCATGAATTAAATGCAAGTGCTAAAGATAATATTTTCTTTCAAGCATTTCGACAAATACAGATCTCTGAATATAGAGCCTTATGAATTCGTTTAAATGTATGTGATACAGCTGTTCAAACCAAAGAGTGTGATCAAAAAACATAAATGGATTAGGGACGTAATTATTGTAGCCCTTTGACAAAACTTAGTTATACAACAACGAGCCCTTTTTCGGTAAAGAAAATAGTGCGCATTTTTTGGAAGAAAATTGAATTTGCAGTATTAACGTTTGATGACATTAATTTGGAAACTAAACCCCACAGCTCCCTGATTTCTTATAGCCGATCGTTGGATCTAAATCAGTAATTCGGGAGCAGGTTTACGGAAACTTAATTTTGCTAACATCTTTTACCCCATTTGTCACTTTTTTTCTTTAAAGATTAGCCAAATTGCAAGTGAAAAGCAAGTGAATAAATACATTAGGTGGAAAAGGACGCGTCAAACCAGTACCATTTAACCAGCGTTTTGAAGAAGCAGTTTTAAACAATTTTTAATAATTTATCTCTTTCCTAACCTTTTTTAATGGTATATACTTTTGATATATACATTACTTTGCACTGATCAGAATATCTCTTTGACAGTTTTATGTTTTTACTATTTTTATAAATTGCAGTCATAAATCCAAAAATCGATTTCCAAAAATCGGTACCTCTATCAACCACTCGAAACATGAAGACTTCATTGAATTTTCATACTATCCCATCAGTACATTATGTTATTTAAGCAAGAAAATTTCTTTTCATGTTTTAGCTAATCCGCTAGACCAGTGTTTCCCGACCTTTTTTACTTTGCGAACCCCTTCTAGGATCCGAAAGAAAATGGCAACCCCCTTCTGTAGTCGTTAGTAACGGGTGACAAAACTATAAAATTTATTAGCACATTTATTTTCCTTCCATGTTGTACTATACTTCATAACAAGAAATGAAAACATAAGTATTGTAAAACATCTAAGTTAAAATTAAAACTAAAGTACAGCTACAATTTTTTTTATTATTATTACTTTCTTATTATTTGTTCTTTTTGAATTATTATTAGGGCAGTAAACATATGTATTCCTAAAAAATTTTAAAAATTATTTTCCCGATAGGTTCCACTTTCTGGTTGAAATACTACACAAAATTCGGAAAAATTTTGGAAATTTAAAGAAGAATTAAAATTTACAAATTTTCAAATTTCAGGTTGCGATATTGTGATGATGCAGAGAAGTTGGAATAAAGTGTGATAAATGCGAGTTCAAATTTAAAATTAATGAATATCTACTGGTTCCACTTTAGGGTCCATATAATGAAAAATTAGCGTAAAATGATGCCAAATTTTACAATTTATGTAGAAATTTTAATATCTCCGACTTGTTATTCGCGCTTGCGAGGAAAAAGCGGGAAATGGTAGGAGAAAAATACGTTCTAAAATTTAAAATAAATATCTTTTGGTACCAGTTTGTGATCCAAGATTTGGTATCAGTTTTTGAAATTGGTACCGAAATGATAAGTTTGTTTGTGACCAAAATTAGAAATCAGGCAAAAGAAGACATATACGTACAAATAAGTGTATTTCAAATTTTGTATATACGCTTCCAGTGCTAGTCCACTACTTTCCTGCAATATCTGGAAAACAATTCATTGAAAAAAAAAATCAGTTTTGCTCTACTTCTTAATTTCAAATATGTAAATTTACTATTCCTGTTACGTCAGCGTTGAGAAACTCCGCCATTGCAATATTATTTTCGCGAACCCCCTTTCAGCACCCTGCGAACCCCTGGGGGTTCGCGAACCACCGGTTGGGAAACGCTGCGCTAGAAGAATATCTTTATCATTCTCAAATGCTCTATTTTGGAGGCGAATCCTTGTATTAGTAGGAATGAAATATTAGCTGAAGCTTTGGTAACCTTTTCAGAATGTGAAACTGGCAACTGGGGTTTAAGTTGCATCCGGGGGGGGGGGGGGGGAGGGAGTTCAAATGAAAGCACTGAGTGGAGAAGTGCTGAATGAATATGAATTATGCTTTGAATGAGTAAAAGGAAAAAGATACCTTTCTTATGCATGTAAGTTTCTCATTAGCGATGGTGGGAAGTTGCCGGTGAAGATTAAGACTGTTTCGAATTAGCCTGGTGCAACTCGCTCTTAACCCTTTTTATACGGCCTTTAAAAAAAGAAAGAAAATCTATTGCTGCCAAACTAAAACAATTTTTAGTTTAGGATTGGTTTTGAGAAAATGAGTTGTTTTAGGCCATTAAAGAAAATTGATTTAATTTTTAGCCCATTTTTTCGATGGATTAAGATTTACGAAGAAATGATGTATAAGGGTATACTTCCTCGGCTTTAAACGGTATAATCTAATCAAAGATGGCTGAATTATTGATAAAAACATCAAAATTTGATGAATTTCATGCGAAGTTATTTCCCGGTGCATTTTAAGAACTGAAGTGGCACAAATGAATTCCCTTCAAAAAGCGAAATATACTTTTCAATCTATCTCTTTCTCTTTTTATATGCCTAGCTGTTTCTCTGTATGTATCTATCTACTATTTAGAAGCTAAAAAAAAATATAATACATCATAAATTATAGTTCCTATATGTTTTGTAAAAACGAAATAATTGGAAGGTTTTTTTGTTTTTTTTTTGAAAAAAAAAAACTAGTGTTAAAGTTTTTAAAATATAAATTTTTCCATCTTCAAGAAACGTGGAAATTCGCTACAATTTTGTAAGTGACGTCGAAAATGACTCGCTTATGACGGCAAGAGGAAATGTGATGCCGCAGTGCTACGGGAATATTGAAAGGAAAAGATTCTTGTATTTTGAGTGCCTGCTCTTAGAAACTTAAGGAACGGAGAACTAGTTGAGATTATTTTACTCAGAGTGAGCAAGGAATTCTGAACTCGTGGGACTGTAAAAATGGACAGCAACTGGTAAAATCTCATGGGTAATTTCACATTATTTCATGGGACAGCTATGTTGTCCCCCTCGTAGTTTAATGAGTTTAAAAGAGGAATTGCTCTTCACAATGAATGATCAGAGAGCCACTACCGAGGTTCGATTGTACCACATGTCTAATGGACACTTTAATGAAGCCGATCTAATTTCTTACTTTCTTTCTTTTTTTTATTTTGACAAACAGTGTAAATATGGAATAAGAAATGTGTTCTTTGTGTTAAGAAAACTTATCTTTCACAGACAATTTTTTTTGTAACAAAACGAGCGGTTTTTATTCTAACATTTAATTCAAAGCATTGCAGAACCTCTTCAGGGGCCTGTTTCAAACAAATTATATACATGGATCTGCCTCTTATCCCCAACAATCATAATCTTCAAAGCTCCCTTTCTCTAAACTAGGTTTATCGCTGTAACTTTTTCTAGGCTTTTGGAAGAGTCTCCGAGATGGTTGCTGATCACTGGACAAGCAGAGAAAGCAGAAACCCTGCTACTCAGTGCCTGCATCCGCAACGGAAAGTCTCCAGACGATGTGCAAGTACCTTTGCTAAAGCTTTGCTCCAGAGCTCTGAAGGTAGGCATCAAGGGCTCTCTTTGGCTTATTTCTTTTACGGAAAGGGAGTTATTTACAGCAGAAGTTCATATACTTTCAAGCATTGCAACCCACTTATTTAGAACTCCGTTTGCAGCGACCCACTTCATTTCCAAAGTAGCTTTTCAGACACCTGTTTAGATATTAAAAGTGAAAAAGAAAGAAAAAGAAATTATATTTGATATGCTTAACGCCATTCTAACTAACAGCGTATGTTGCTTTTAATGGAGGCTTTAAGATGTCCAATAGCGACTTCTACATGGAACATGGGTGGTGGACATTTATCAAGTATTGACTTGCAAAATTTAAAAGCTTCATAATTTTTACCTTGTATTTCATACTCAATTCAAGTCTCAATTTCCGCAATTAAAGAAAAAAAACCGGAACGTCGCCCTGTTTTATGACTTTTCTTTTCAAAAGTAATTTTAGAACCAAAAATGGGTTTGCGAAGCAATTCGTTAGCTATACAATTAAATACCGTGCCCATTAAAGGTCCACGACGCACCAAAAATCGATCCGAGGCCCACCAGCGGGTCGCGAGCCATAGTTTATGAATCTGATTTATAAGGTGCTTCTGAACTCTTGATTCAAACTTGATGATGGAATAACTTTAAGCAAAGCACTTTTTGTCGCGCATTGCCTGGGAGAATAACACAAGTAGTAAAGTAATTGACAACATAAAGCGTTTTTTTTACACTCATCGTCACTTCTAATTGTAAATTTCAGAAGGGACGACTGGTTACACTAATCAGAAAAAGACTGTCTTGTAAATTTCGGAAGGGACGACTGGTTACACTAATCAGAAAAAGACTGTCTTGTAAATTTCGGAAGGGATGACTGGTTACACTAATCAGAAAAAGGCTGTCATGCACTTCATGTATACGGTGCTGTGGACGACAATTCTCTGCAAGTCCAAAGATTGTATCTGTCCTAATGGAACGTTTTCAAGAAGACCGAAGAACTTTTGCATCGATATTTGTGTAAATCGAGTTCCTTTGCGGAAGGTATATAGGACGCACGAGGACTGTGAGGGCTCCGTCAGTTGTTGAGGACATTTTGTATAGGGTTGCAGATCTGACTTGCATCTGGTTAAAGATCGCGGAAGATTTCAATGGGAAGCCTCATACATGAAATGAATACCTTTTCCTGGTTAGTGAAGTCAGCCATATCTTCTATAATTTCCAATTATAAATCTAGTAAAGTGGAAAAAAAATACAGTGCTTTATGTGTTCAATTTGTGTAACGCCCATACATTGTTTAACATTTCCACGTTAAAAAAGGAATTGCTCTACACCCGAAATGTGTTTGTGCAGTATTTGTTGCAATTTTTTATCACTACTTGATCGTTTTCTGTGGAATTCTGTGTAAAATTGCAAAACTAGAAAAAGTTCTATTCGGGAACCACTGAAAAGTAATAATGTTAAATAGAGAATGTTTTGACATTAGAAGTATAAAATATTTTTGGGTGTCATAGGTAAAATGATGCTAGAAAACATTAAATACACGGTATGCTTCATTGATGATTTATTTTTCATTTCCCCACGTCTTTGTACTTAGAATGTACCCTCCACATCCAGTCGGTGGTTCTGGATTTCTTTCTCAAGGACACTATGCTTATAACTTGTGCTGTTTAACCAGAGTAAGTGCATCACCCCGATGCGTTGAAAGGTATCGTAGGTTTGGCACGAAGTGCTAAAGAACACATAGGAAAGGATTCAAAGAAAACATTACAGTTAGTAAAAAGAAAAAAAAAGTAGGCTAGGCTTGATGGTTTATGAAGGTCAGATAAAAAGTTTCTTTAAAAGAGAGAAATTAAGAATAAGAATGAAAAAAAGCTTTTCTGACAGATTCACATGATCTTTTGATATGAACGTTTCTGGTTAGAACACAATGGAATACAAAGTATTCCGAGGTACCTTTTGTACAAACACTAACTGAACGCACTAACAAGTACACTAACTAGTACAAACACTAACTGAGGAATTTTTGGTCGAGAACTCAACGGTTAAGATGGACCGAAGAGGAAGGTTTCGCATACAGTGCATGACTACCATAGTCCTTTAAAATCTGGACGGAGCTACCGTACTTGCCTCTTAGCTTTGGGAGTGACCAAGAGATAAGATATCGCGTGAAGCCGAACTTTCAGTTCAAACTAGGGATGTAACGAATATTCGGCCACGAATATACTGGCCGAATAGTCATTTCATTCCCTAGTCGAATATTCGGCCTGGCCGAATACTGGGTAAGGTAAAATTCGGCCTGGCTGAATATTGATGGACTATTCTTCCAAATAGTTCTGCTGCAGTAAAAAAGTAAAAAAATAAAGGAATTAGTAGATTTTAAACAATTAAAATTGTACTATAATTATTGCAAAAGAATACATTAGTCCACTATAGTTTTAATAAATAAAAATAACTTAGAATAAACTACTTTTTTAAAATCTTGTTTTAGGTTTGACTGAGCAAAAACACATTTTAAAGTTGTAATGTATTTTATATTAAGCATTTGCTCCCAAAAGTTGCCAATAGTTAATTATAATGGAGAATATGATGAATTCATTTTGTTATTATTAACAAAGTGGAAGCCAGATTTTTGTTTCGGTAGACTGATTTATTGTGAATATTGGGTTAGAGAGAAATGTGAAAAGCCCAGAATGTATCATGAATATTTAGATACCATAAGTTATTGGGGTTTTTGGAAATAAAAACATATCCCAGTTAAGTGCATTAAGTTTTAATAGATCTTTTAAAAATAGGTATATAAAAAACCCCATAAAATAAAAATATTAACTTTTATAACGTTTAAAATGTCTTCATAAAACAGTTTTGAGCCAGGTAATAGTTCCCTAAGCACTAGTATTTCTTTCATTGCAATTAAATAATTAGTAAAATAATTCTAATGCTTACTACCGTAAAATATGTCATTTATATTTTGCTTGTATGTGAAATTCTTAGCTTTATTACATTCAAAACAATAGTGAAAATAGATTAATTTTAAATAGTTCTAAATTCTTAACATTAAATCATACATCATAGATTGTGTGTAATTGGTGTTTGACCTGGTGAATAATTTTAAATTTGACAAATACTTTCTATTACAACGATTTTCTAGACATTTTAGTATTCGGCCGCCGAATATTCGGTATTCGGCCTAGAAGAAAGGACCGAATATTCGGCTTCGGCCTGGAAGAAATGGCCGAATATTCGGTATTCGGCCAAATCACAATTCGTTACATCCCTAGTTCAAACCAATCAACTTCTTCCAACATCTTTTGTCTTACATGTTAAGTTTCTTCCTTTGGCGGGAAATGTTCCTTCCTGATCAGCAGTATGCTGTACTTCTGGGCAACACGCCTAGTTTAACAGAGATTGGGTTTTCAGGTCGGACTCACATGCTCAATTTTATCTTTATGTGTGGGCCATCAACACAGCTCAATTGCGGTGTCTAGCTCTTTAGCGTCTAATATGACTAGCATTAAGTGTAAGATCGTCGACATTATTTTATTCTCTGCTTTCTTCCAGGAGGTTCTTCGTCAGAAATGATAATCCTTTCCGTAGAATGTTATTAAGGTGTGACGTAGATGAGGATGAATAAACGAGTTGAAGTAATCCGGATCTTTAATATTGGTGGTTCTGGATTTCTTTAAGGAGTGGGTGCTTGTGGATGAGGAGTTGATCAAGGAAAACAAAACAGATTGGCGCTTCGATAATCGATACCACTTTGAAATCGATGTACGGTGAATTAGTTCATAGAATATCACTGTAACTTTTATGATTCTAAGGCTTGGTAAATACTTGATTTGGCCCTCCGGCTGAATTCCTGAAGGAGCTGAAGGGTAGCTGCGGAAAGCTTTCATTTAGAATCATCCCTTCCCTCCCCTGTGGATATCCTTGTCACTAATATATGTATAAAGGCATTTTGTTTTATGATCACAGATATAGAGTTATGTAAAAAATCTTGAAAGAAGCTCAATGCTAAGATTTAAGAAACTTTAGTGAATGTTATTTATTTATTTTCAGGAAAGAAGTTCTTTGAACAAGAAAGAAAATATAACGGATTTATTGAAATATCCAAATTTGAGAAGATCCACATTTAATCAGTTCTTTATCTGGTAAAAAAAAATAATTTATTTGTTATTGTCACAACGAATGCTTCGTAAACTCTTTGTACGTTTTTCGTATCCACAGAAGTTTAATAGTAAATTTACTGCAGTGTTATTCTTAGAAAATATCTCTCTTCTTCCTCTTCCATTTTTTTTCAAATTAAGGATGCTTTTATTGCAATTTCTTTTTACTTTCCTAACCTGAATTTATTTGTTAACTAGCGGTACCCGCAACGGCGTTGCCCGTGCAATGTTAAAATAGCGGCGCCTACGGCGCAACTTGTTTTTTGTCCCAAGCAGGTCACCGAAGGCGACCTCTTAAGTCGCTTCTGAGAAGATAAAAACTTATTTCAGCCTGTATTTTTCTACAAATGTATATCTACCTTGACTTAGGTGTAATTTTTTTTCACTCTATCACTAATAACCTATATTTATTGATCTATATTTGTATCATGTGGCATATTTATCTTTATTACATCATCAAAACTTTTACATAGCTTTTTTTTTACTCTGACTCTGATAGATAGCAGTACATTCTTTCTGATTCTGAGTTCAAAAATATAACTGTTATTTCATAAATGTTTATTTAAACCAATAAAAAGAGTAAATTGTGATACAAAAATTAAAAAATAAGTGTATTAGTAGCTTTATACATAAACATACATTTTGAAATCAAATCAGAGAAATGAATTTATATAATTGTAAATATGAAATTTTAATTGCCACAAATTAGTCTAAATGGGGAATTGATAAATTGATCAGACTGGACTATGTATATGTAAGCAATTTGATGAAATAAAAAAAAGTCAGTGGCAGCTATATGGGAAGTATGTTGATAGTGAAAATTGTATGGAATGCAGTGGCGTAGCTAGCATGGGTGTGACCCAGTGGAAAAGATTACGCCTTCCCCGTCCAAAAAAAAAAAAAAATCATGTAAACCGTGAAGTATGCGTTTTAATGAAATATAATAATTTTTTGTTAAAAAAATTGCAGTTTTGGAAAAGAAGAACACCATTTGCATCATAAGCCTCATAATATTTAAAGTATTTTTTGAGGGCACTGGTTATGATTAGCGGTTAAAAACATTGTGAATATTTTTTAAAGGAAACACTTTGCTCAAAAATAGAAAATTAAATTGGATATTTTTTTTCTCCCATTTTAAGTATTTGTTTTATTCTAAAGAGCGTTTAAAGGTTCATTTTTTTTCTCCATCGGGGCTGGTTGTCACCCCTGAATGGGTGACACCTGGGACGGTCCGCCCCCACTTAGCTACGCCAATATACAAAGACATTTCTTTAGTAGCGGATAATGGAATATCCTGCCTATAAATTTGCTTTTGGAGTATCACGTCAATTTCTGATACGCATCGCTTAAGAGACATATCTTGACAAAAGTAAATTCGAAAGTGAATGTGAATGCAGAAAAGGGAAATTTTATGGTTCAAAGCTGAAAAAGAATCTGTTACTAAATTAGTACACTAAAAATGAAAGGAAAATTTTATTCTTATCATGGAATCCTACCTACAGTTCCTAATATTAGTGCAATGGACACTTGCTTAGTTATGAGCAGAACATGGAATATTGCTTTTTTTTTTACAGCATTCAATGCCACAAAAATGGCAATCGGGGTGATGTTCTGACACGAACATACATATTTTTAATACGCTCAAGTCGTATTTTTTTTATCTAGTATTGTTTCTTGGCTGATTCAGTGGTGAAAGTTGTCTCTGGCTCTGATTTTAACTCTGTAAACAACACTTTTTTATAGGTAGGCGAGGCATTTTCAATGAAACTGATAGACTAACGATTTGAATTTTGTTACGAATGATGAATTCTTGAAATAGTTGGGAACGTTATCCTTTTATGCTACAAATGATGAATGGCAGATTTCAACTCTTTCAAAAAGTATAATATCTATATTTTCGAATACATACCATTTTAACGCATTTAATTACGAATTCTGGAATTTAGGTTGAAAATAATCTGTAATAGTGGATTGTTTTTTAGTCATGGAGCTGAAAGTGAATGCTGAATCTTCCAGTATTGAAATGCTTTGCAAGTTTTTTCCCTAGTCCTTATGGGAAAGAAAATTAAAATGTCCACTATATGTAAGCTGTTCCGTCCAATAAGAGTACAGTACATAGCATGTAATAGTGACATGCTAACGAAATCGTCTTTAGACTCGAAGTGTTGGAGCTTTGTTGGTTTATAAAATGGCAAAAAGAACGAACTTCTCCAGTTCCATACTGGAAACGAACAAACTTTCTCACACCTTGATAAACTCGAATAGCCCCTACTTTAAATTTCTTGAAAACAAAAACACTCCGTGATTGATTTATTTTGTGAGAGAGTAATAATTAACTTTTAACAATGTGCTTAAAGCTTTAAAAAAAGCACAAAAGGATAAATATTTCTAATTTTAGAAAAATTTTCTTTTTTCACTTTCGAGGGAAAACATAAAATATGGAGAATTCAATAAGTAATAAACTTAGAATCTGGGATATTTTAACATCAATTAGGATACGGAAAAACTGGGACCTGATGAAAAAAACGTAAAATGCGGAAAACTTAGATTGGCTTTCCCCGGGCACAGAATCAAGGGGCGCCAAATTAGTGTTAATTTATTTAATTTTATTTTTAAATGCAAGAAGAAAATTATTTGAACTGAATAGGTGTGAATATGTTCGACAAAAAAGTGGGAGCACCACAAATCATATCGGGAATGACCAATGTAGCACAGGAGTGCGTAGGAAATCAGACAAATAATTTTGCGAAGCCAAAGTGTCCCATTTTTCCCTTAGAAGTGAATGGCCGCTACTAAAAATGAAAGTTAAAAGGGCTGCTTTTTAGAGTTTTATCATTTAGGAAGCATAAAAGTGTTTTTAAATTCCCATTAGGGAGCCCCTAGGCCCCCAGGGGCACAGGGAGGCGCAAAGTCTTCAGTTGTCCCCAGGAGCTGAAAACCCTCGCTACGCCTCTGGAGATTGAAACCCCCCGCCCCTACAAATTCGTCACTGAAGCAGTGCTCCCGTCAACATGTTCAAAAGCAAAATTAAATTCTCTATCGATCGAGTGAAAGTTAATTAAGTAACAAACTTAGAATCTGGGATA
Organism: Octonoba sinensis; assembly: GCA_038502835.1. Lineage (NCBI taxonomy): Eukaryota > Metazoa > Arthropoda > Arachnida > Araneae > Uloboridae > Octonoba > Octonoba sinensis. The sequence continues at coordinate 144,177,897 of CM076600.1, forward strand.
TTTTAACATCAATTTAGGTTACGGAAAAACAGGGACCTGATGAAAAAAACGTAAAATGCTGGAAAACTTAGATTGGCGGGAGGTTAAATCAGGGTTTCACTGTCGAAATGAAAACTTTTCACTTATAATATGACAAAATATTGATAAATGATGAATTCTTGAAATTGTTGTAAATGCTATCCTTTTTAAATACAAATGATGAATGGCGAATTCTTGAAAATTATGTGAACACTGAACATTTATTCAAGTGTGAGTATATTTAGAAATAATAATGGATATTTAAGTAATCACAAAACATTAAGCAAACATTACAAATTTACATAAGTAAAATGCATAAATGCCTCAACTATTTTTAAAATTCTTTATTTAAAAACAACTTACCTATTTTATTTTGAATGTGTGTATCATGGGAGATTGCAACCCCCCCCCCCCCCCCCCGCCCCTACAAATTCGTCACTTTTCTGGAAAGTAGTACAAAATATTTTGCTTGTCTGAAGGTAGAAAGAAAAGCAGATACTAATTTTAAAAGAAAGTTGAAATTAATACATTAAAATTTTTTCGGAAAACCGTTTTTGTTTTTTTAACTTTCGGAATAGGTGCTCGAAAAGTTTCGGAAATGTCGAATCATAATCAGCCACCTATTTGCTATACAAAATATTTTGCTTGTCTGAAGGTAGAAAGAAAAGCAGATACTAATTTTAAAAGTTGAAATTAATACATTAAAATTTTTTCGGAAAACCGTTTTTGTTTTTTTAACTTTCGGAATAGGTGCTCGAAAAGTTTCGGAAATGTCGAATCATAATCAGCCACCTATTTGCTACTGATGTAAACTTTTGGTAATTGCAACTTTTAATAGATTGCAGCAGAAACAATATAACCCTGCTTATAACGATAAAACTATCTTCAGCAGGCGAAACACACTCACCTCATGCAGGGCGTGCATGGCTCAAATCATGTTTACGTTTACATTACATTCAACCGCGGAGCGCAGAACTCCTAGCTATCTTCACTTCAATTCTAGAATTATTCGAACGAAGTAAAGAAAATACTGGGGGATTAATATTTTAATTGTTAAATTTAAAAAATTTGAGGCCGAATTAAAAAAAAAACGGCTTCGTCTTGCAAAGCATCAGGCTATAATAGAATTTTGTGCCAATTTTTGCAACCGTACGTCGTGTAGATTTTGCTGTAGAGCGCGCAGCCACAACCTCAAAAGTTCATTTTATATATATAGATACAGTTTTTCATGCAGTAAGTTTTCCCATAGTTCTATGAGTTTTCTGCACCATTATTTAAACGAAGAAATGGATTTATTATGACTGCATAGGTTGACATCTGGTTTAAAATTTTTAAAATCGTTTTCTAGAAGCAGCTACGAACTTCTATAAAGATTTAAACAATTTTATAAAACATTTTGTAACGTATTTTAATAGTAACATAATTTAAGCTTAATTTTGAATGGTTAAATTGTAAAAAGAAGCTTTATTTAAAAGTTCCTAGTTTTCTAAAAAAAAAAAAATCTTGATTCGAAGAGTTAATTCTGTACGAAAGTTCTTCATGCTCTTGATTTTATCAATATGTAATTAGACTTAATTTTTGCCTTTATAATAGTTAACTGTAATAAAAACAAGAAACTGCATATAGAAAAATTGATGTGAATTTTCGTTTCAGAATATATATTGTTCTCTAGTTTAGTTGTTTCTAGAGATCATCCGCAAACTGTTCACGAAATGTTTGTTAATTGCCGCCTCCATACCGCATATTCTTAATAAATTGGCGCATCAGTCTCGCATAATTTAAAAAATATTGCAGCATAATTTATTGGGCACTACACATAGCCATGGTACAGTAAGACATCGTTGCAGCGAATACCGATACAACGAAATTTCAGTTTCAACGAAACACATAATAAATTGCCACATCAGTTCCGCATAATTTTAAAAATATAGCAGCATAATTTATTGAGCATTACACAATACTAAAGTACTGTAAGATATGGTTGCAGCGAATACAGATACAACGAAATTTTAGTTTCAACGAAACACATTTTTAGTTCCTTTTTAAACTCCAATAAGATAATGCACAATTCGTTATAACGAAGGAAGCATTGCAACGAAGAATTTTTCCGGTCCTTGGAGTTCTGGTATCGGTAAACGGAATCTTAATGTACAATAATGATGATTTCACAAAATAAGCATTTCGTTTGCCACACTCTCAGAAACGCATGCTCAAATCTCACGAAACTTTGGTCGTATTTGACAAAATGGCTTCGTGAAAAATATGTCCGAGTAAACCTTTCGTCAAATTGGCGAAATTTGTGTAGTAACTGTCACGTGATCGCGCGAGGAAAGAATCGTTGTAAATGACGGAATTTTCTTGACGATTCAAGAATCGTCGAAAATGAGAGTTCTATTTCTGAGAGTGCAAATAAGCAATTGTTGCAATATGCCGAATATGACCGAAGTGAAAGAACAAACAGTTGTTGCCAAAATAGTAATACTTTAATGTATTATATTTTGTAGGTTCAGCACTTCGTTAGTGTATTACGCACTAACGTGGAGTACGAATGAGCTGGAGGGAGATCCGTACTGGAATTTCTTCCTTGCTGGCCTGGTAGAATTTCCAGCTACTCTGTCATCCATGTACATAGCAAAGTTCTATGGAAGACGGAGACCACTGTCCAATGCTTCTTTTGTGGCTGGTGCTATCTTGACAGTTTATTCGGGAATGGTCGCTCGCCAAGGTTAGCACAAACGATATTTCAAACAAAAAATTCAAAGCACCAAATTGGAATTTTTGCGCGGAATAGCATCAATTGGAAGGAAGATTAAATCACGCAAAGTACAAAATAAATCCTACCTCAGCATATTCGCCTTGGGTTATGGACCTTATAAATTGCAATTTCAATGTTTTTACTTATATATCAGATTCAGCCACAAAGTGGCGTCGTGGTAAGACGAGGCCCTAGTACGCCTAAAATCGTAAGTTCAAACCTGGCCATGTCGATAGATTTTCAAAAGGCAGAAAATCATCTGCTCTCATATCGTATGATTATGCGGTGTTAAAGATTCGTGAGTTTCTACTTGGCTTGGACACTCTCTGCTAAATTGAATTCCTCGTACAGTTTCGCATTGTCAGAGCCTAAGTGTTTCATCTTCCAGTGAAGAAACTAGTCGTCAAAATTAGGTGGCAATGGCATGCGCCGATTGTGGTGCTACTTGAAAGACTGGATGTCAGTTTCCGGGAAATACACTAGGTCTGTAAATGTAAATGACTAAAGCGCAGCAACATTTGGAAGGAAAAAAAAAGAATTATACCAGATTCAGTCAAAATTTGTTTTTGCTATCCTTAATTTCAGATGTATAAGTCATAAGCGCATAATACGGTCTCTGTGTAGAAACTCCAGTTTGGTTGAGCAGGGTTTCAGACTTTATTCTTTAACATTGACTTTTACGTGAGTAGAGAAGAGATAAAGCGAATTCGGACTTCCGTTACTTGCTCAGGTGTGTGCAAGAAAGCGGATATTTTTCTTTAGAAATGATTTATTTTTTTAGACCACATTGAGAAAAGAAAACGCTTCGGGGGCCCATGTCCGATTTTTCTAAACACCTGTACACCAAATTTCGATTATGTGAGTTCCATATATTCCTCTGAGCATCGCACATACAAACTGACTGCATTTTTTTTTAAATGTAAGAAGAAGTTCCCAAGCTATTAAGTATTGCGACCCCACTTATTTTGAGCTCCGTTTGCAGCGACCCACTTCTTTTTCAACGCAGCTTTTCAGACACCTTCTTAGATATTAAAAGCAAAAAAGAAAGAAAAAGAAATCATGCACAGTGTTTCAAAGAATTTTTAAGACTAGGTTTATAAAATTAAAAAAATCTAATACTTGTATTTTTATTCCAGAAAAGCTCCTTCGGATTCAAAACATTTGTTACAGCGGTTTAACAACGATTTAAATGCATGTTCCAGTTCACATTGTGCTCAATGTCATCAAGTAAAAAAAAAAAAAAGTAAACAAATGAACTGAGTTTTCGGCAGTGGATCAGCTGATAGTTAAGCACCTTCACGAATGCTCGATAACACAGATAGCGCCACTGTAAGCTTAGTTCCATCTGTAGTCTTAAAAAATATTTGAGAGTCTGTCAAAGAATTTTAAACAAACAGCTTCAACACGAGCTTTGTAGGCAGTAAGTTTTTAATTTAAGTTAACACCAGGTAAATTTTTTTAATTTAAAATTAGAAATCATAGAGCGACCCACAGGTTGGGGTCCCCTACTCTATAGGTTCAAAAAATGAAAAATATTTTAACTCTTTGTTTCCATTTGTTTGAATTTTGATTATTATTATTATTCTAGTGAATTTTACTCCAGGTTGTTTTCAAAGATTTCGAATAACGACAGAAAAAGAGCTGTGATTTTGTGCTTTTTCTTCATTCATAAATGTGAATTTTGTGAGACGAAAAAGACTTTTGTGAAAACGTTAATAAAGTGAGGAAAATTGTGGGATATATTCTGAAAAATGCATAGACGAAACTTAGTATCGGCATTATTTCTAACTCAATTTTTATTATGGTGTGAGAGAAAACAAGGTTAGGATGTCAAGATGTAAAGAAAGCATAAGCAAGATTTGTATCTGCAAGTCATTTAAAATAGTGTATTTCAGATAGCCAAGGGAAGTTGGCGCTTTTCATGATGGCCAAATTCTGCACAGTCGTCTCATTCACTCTCCTCTATGTCTACAGTTCCGAACTTTTCCCGACGGCCGTCAGGGGCGTTGGTGTCGGATACTGCTCCACAGCAGCAAGAGTGGGCGCCATCTTGGCTCCTTTTGTTGCACACATGGTAAGTAGAGATGGATGGGGGAAAAAACCAAGGAATTTTGTAATCCGGGAATTTTGGGAACTTTGATGGGAAGAAATCATTTGATCAACATCTATTTATTTCTAATAATTCAAAATGATTTTAATTATTATTTGGCTAGATAATTTAGAGAATTTTTTTTTTTTTAAATGTGCAGCTGATGTTATACACATTTCATAAACAATTTTAAATCATATATTTTGATGAATTTCTCAAATTAACAATTTCTGCTATTTTGATGGACGATTGGCCGACATGTTGTTAAATTTTGCATTGTAATTTTCTTTTAGTTGTTCATTTATTCATATTTGCTTTGGGAATTTCCCAATTACTTTATTAAAAAAAAAATCTTCCACTGTGAAAAAGTAAGCAAAACGATTCAAAAATTTCGTGTTTTGGAAGTTTTCGAACTTCCCTTCTCAAAAAACTGAGTATTTCCCCGGGTTTAAAACGTTGCGAACGACGTGCTCACACACGAAGGGTTCATCTGGCGGCGTGTACCACAGTCAGGACAGAGGTAATACATAACTAAAGCCTCTCATATCTGAAGCATTTCACCTTCCTTTAATAGAACGTTTATGAACTTGAAAAATCTTTTTGAAAACATTCAGATTAAAACTTGCAGGTGAGCTTGTTTAATAATAAATTTATTCATCGCTTAAATTTTTCGAGAAATATTTTGAACTTTTAACGCAAAAGAAAAACTGCTTCGTCGTAGGGTTTACGTATATAATATCAGGTAACGATGTTTTGTCGAATGTCTGTCGATGACCGAAATTCAATGAATCATTTGTTCATTTGCAACTTCAACATAGTAAATACACAGTGCAAAATAATACGTAGCTTTTACGCAAGCTTTTTTGCGAAGTGAGAACAAGGGGCCGAGAAAAGGATAGTATATAAAGTGCCTACAATTGTCTGTAGGTCACATTAGTTTTTATGCTTTAAAATCGAAACTGAATTTAAAAAGTGCTTTAAAGGAGTTATTTGTTTTAAATGTTATATATATGTGTATAGTCTTTGTATTGAATTCCTTTTTAAGCACTTTCCCGTAAAAGTAAAAGAAAAGAAGCCTGAATTTATAGTAAAAGTATTGTTAAAAATAAGAAAAAGTCAAAAATAGGTTAAGTAACTAAATCTATATATATAAAATGAAAGTTTGATGAACTTTCGAGTTGGCAAAGACCTTGTAAGTATATAAAAAAAATTGAAAGTAGTGTTTTGAGATGAAAAAATGTGTCTCTCTGTCTGTCTGTCTACCCCCCTCTGATTAGTTTTGAACAGTCCAATTTGAAAGACTTTTCTTTCTTTTTTTTTCATCCGAAAGATCTCGGCGAAGACATCTCATTTCCATATTTTACTTTTTGGTTCGAACAATTATTCGTTCAATTTTGAACAGTTCAAAAAATCTTGACATTATCTCTTATGGGGGAAAATGAAGCAAATCATGTTCACTAGGGTGGTGCGAAAAAATTCAAATTTCGATTTTCGATTCGAAATACCGCGGAAAAGTTGTCTGTGGCCATTGTAAAAAAAATATTAATAAAAGTTTTGAAATTGCATAATATCTTCCGATCGCGCATGCGCGTCGAATTTACAAAAATTGACGATTTTTAAGGTTTTTTCGTATTAAAACAAAAATTAACTCCTGTAATGTTTCGATTCGTAATAGCGCGGAAAAGTTGCTTATGGCCATTGTAAACCAAACACAAAAAGGAAATTTCAAATCGCATATCTTCCGATCGCTCATGCGCGTCAAATTTAACGAAAATTGACGATTTTTAAGGTTTTTCCGAATTAAGACAAAAATTAGCTCCTGCAATATTTTGATATATTATAATTAATAAACAATAGAAATAGATGTAAAATTAATAAATTATATTGTAACTAATAAATTAAACGAAAATTGACGATTTTCAAGGTTTTGTTTTTGTTACTCTTTAGAAGACATGAGCATGCAGTGAAATGTTTCTGAGGATGAAATAAATGACAGTGAATCTGAATATAAGAGACACAACTCTGCAAAAAAGCGACTCCATGGCAAATGAGAATGAAGTTACATGAAACAGCGTTACATAGCGATCGGTACGGAGTATCCGAAAGAGCAACTGCTGCTATTGCATCAAGCGTGCTTGAGGACATTGGCATTGTAACTGAAAGGGATTCTTCCCAAGTTATTGATAGACATAAAATTCGAAGGGAAAAAAGTTGCAATAGAACTGAACTCCAAAGCAAAAGTCAAAAGGCCATAGAGCAGCTTCATGGTCTTTATTTCGATGGGAGAAAAGATGACACTTTAGTCATAGAAGAGATTTAATCAAAGAAATTCAGAGGTACAGTAAAGGAAGATCATTATTAAATAATTAAAGAGCCCGTCTCTACATATGTTGGTCATGTCTCACCATGTTCCGGATCAGCTAAAGACATCGCAAATAGCATGCTGTCCTTTCTGGAGAAAAACAAATTTTCACTGAAAGATCTAAGCATTGTTGGATGCGATGGTACTAACGTCAATACTGGGTGCAAAATGGAGTGATTCGCCAAATAAAAATTTATATTCGACGCCCATTGCAAAGGTCCATCTGTTTGCTGCATTTTATCGAGCTGCCATTCCGTCATATATTTCAGCATGTAGCAACTACGGGACCTAATTCATTTTGTGGGCATATTGGACAGCAACTTATCAAATGCGAAACACTGCCAGTGGTAGGTTTTCAAAAAATATATTGTACAACTCCAAAATTAGATCGAGATATATTGAGCAAAGATTAGAAATATTTTCTGGATGTTTGCCTTGCAATAAAAATAGGCAATTGTCCAAATGATTTGTCTCATCGCAATCCTGGCCCTATTTCACATTCCAGGTGGCTTACAACAGCCAGCAGGGTCCTTAGACTTTATGTTAGTACAGAAAGTTCGTCAGATGAGCTAAAAGTCTGAGTTGCATTCATTATGAAATCATACATGCTCGTCTGGTTCGAAATTTAGTAGGCAAGATTTTTACAGATGGTCCTGTTCACCTTTACAGATCCATTGAAACTTCTCGTTATTTGCCTGATAGCCTGAAGCAAGTTGTTGACCCCGTGATTGAAAGAAATGCGTTCTTTGCACACAATGAAAATTTATTGTTCGCTATGATTTTCGACAAGAAGACACATATAACGGAAATTGACCTGAGAAGAGTTTTAAAAGGTAGAGAACGTGTTTCGAAAGGGAAAACAGTCAGAAATTATGTACCTCCAAAATTGAACTTCAGCGCAACTGAATACACAGAACTCATTGATTGGAACTCAGAAAAATTCTCTTCTCCACCTCTGCTTCGAAACATATCCAACGATGCAATAAAATATTTCACACAATCTGTTGAAGTACCAAACCGGAATGTAAAGAACTTCCCCTGCCACACGCAGTCTGTGGAAAGATGTGTGAAACTGCTTTCAGAAGCATCAATGAAAGTTTGTGAATATGAGTATGAGTCAAGGGATGGCTACATTAAAACAACGCTTGAATCCCGTTCTATCATGCCTGAGTTTCTCACAAAAATCACACTACAAAGTTTCTATCCGTGAAAGAGACAGTTTGAAATGATATGGTTGTTGACAGGATTGTCGCAATTTTATGATTTACAGAACATTTACTACAGGAAGTATTAATGTAAGCATTAATTAGGGATCATTCATAAATGATGGCACACTTCGAAGGGGGAGGGGGGTTCGTGAAATTGTGACAAAGTGTGACAAGGGGAGTAACAAGGAGTGTGACATCATGCATTATGCAACATGGCGTGACGCGTGACAAAGGGGGGAGGGTGTCCACTGAAGTGTGACATATTGTGACAAAAGGGGGGAGGGGGTCAGATATTTGGGAAAAAAGCGTGACGTCATGTATGAATGACCCCTTATATTAAACTTTTGCAGAAATAAATATTGTTTAATTTCTTAATTTTATTAATTTTGCATCTATTTCTATTGTTTATTTATTATAATATATCAAAATATTGCGGGAGCCAATTTTTGTTTTAACTCGAAAAAACCTTAAAAATCGTCAATTTCCGTAAATTCGACGCGCATGCGCAATCGGAAGATATTATGCGATTTCAAATTTTCTTTTTTTGTTTTCTTTACAATGGCCATAAGCAACTTTTCCGCTCTATTACGAATCAAAACATAGCAGGAGTTAATTTTTGTTTTAATACGAAAAAACCTTGAAAATCGTCAATTTTTGTCAATTCGATGCGCATGCGCGATCGGAAGATATGCGATTTCAAAATTTTTTTTAATATTTTTTTTACAATGGCCACAGACAACTTTTCCGCGGTATTACGAATCGAAAACCGAAATTTGAATTTTTTCGCACCACCCTAATGTTTACTCTGGGGATAAAAATAAGATCCAAATTCCTTTGAACAAGCTTATTGGAAGAAACTCTCAACGGGAATTTTTTGATTTAAACAATTTTTTTTCAATTTTGGTGAGTTCAAAAAATAATAATAATAATAAACAGATTGAACATCAGCGCCCACGGGGAAATTTCAATCCTGTATAAATCCTGCTCTAACACAGAATTTCTTGGAACAAACTTTATCGAAAAGATGTTATGCCGTAAAACATGTACAAATACGAACTTCATCCAGATAAAACGAGCCTCTTTTTTCCCACGAAACTTTTTGATCTAAATTTTTAGGATATTTCCGAGTGAAGAATGAGTAAATGAATGAATGAATGAATAAGAATGAATGAATAAATGAATGAGTGAATGAATATGCATAAACCATTGAAAAAGGTACATTTGAAGTAATTAAGGACTCAAACTGAAAGAGAGAGAGAGATAGAGATAGATTATCAATTTGATATTGCTGTGTATGGTAAAGTAGGCAAGTATAGTTCTAGACGAAACTTCTTGCTACTCTTGTTTTTATGATATAAAGTACATGAAAATAGGAAATTTTCATAACTTTTGTATATTTTATACATACAAGTATATACCTATTTCTATAATGCACAAATGTGGTTTATAAAAATGGTTTATGATTACCTAATTTTAGCTGATTGCTTATTAGTGATTTCTTGTTGCAAAAAACAGGCTTTCTTTGACTTCGATAGACCATTCTGCTGCTTTGAGAAAATAAATTTGCTTCACTTCCCGGTTGAATTTCGATATTTGTATTGCTCCTTATAACAAGAGCTGTAAATTGACAATGAATTTATCAAATACATTTTACCAGAAGTAGTTCACCCAGTCTAAAGTTTTAATTAGTTAATACTTTTTAAAAAGTTAAAGATTTCGTCAATTATTTCTTTTATAATATTTTAATGAGAATTGCAAGCGTTACAGCACACTGTTTCTGTTTCGATCAAACAAAGGACCAGGACTAAAATAAAAGCTTTTATCACCCCACATCGATATTTAATACTCAGACACAATGGGAAAAAAAAGAAAAAAATTGAAAAGGGAGAAAAAGAAGAAAAGGAACAAAGAAAGAAAGAAATGTCGACAAATTAGTTATTTTTTTCCGACATTAGTGTAGACTTCTATTTAATCTATTTCCCCCTCCCCGTGCACTGCAAGAATGAAATTATTGACATTTGTCTTTTTTATAGGGTGGACATTCTCAACCACATCTTTGCTATTGGGCCTATGGGCTGCTCTGTGTGACTTGCGGTTTGTGCATTCTGCTACTTCCCGAGACTAGCAACAGAAAGTTACCAGATACGCTACTGGATGGAGAGCAATTTCACAGGCAAGCAGTCTCTTTTCTTTTCTTTCTCTTTTCTTACTCCGTATATGAATCCTTCATAAATCGCTTGATTGAGTGGGGGGGGGGGGGTTTCTAGGCTATGGGTTGAATAGATGGTGAATGCAATTATTTTTTTCCTTTCCAAGTTAACTTCAAAATATAAACAACAGTAATTTTGAAAAAGATAATTTTTGTACCGAATGAACACATTAATAAATCCAAAGTAAATACATATGTTAGGTACATTTTACAAATTTTTGCCCTATAGCCTATAACGTATTATGTCAATGTGAACGACGATTTTTTTGACAGTCACTTTAATGTTGTTTCTTATAGGTACCCATATAATTGGTAAACCCCCCCCCCAATGCTATCTATTATACTATTACCATCTCATTCATGTTTTAGTACCTTGGTTTCTGATTTCCTAATTTCAACTGCTTGCTTATTAGTGATTCCTTGTTGCAAAAAACCAGGCTTTCTTCAACTTCTATATTAACCCCCGCGCTGCTTTGAGAAAATAAATTTGCTTCACTTCCCCGGTTGAAGTTCGAAATTTGTAGTGTTTCTTATTGGAGATAAACATTGTTATTGTTAACTGTTTCCTTCAAACGAAGCGAGTCCTTAAAACCCCCTGACAATCTAGATTTCAGAAATTTCGTGCTCTAAATAATAAATTGCGACAGATAAAATATTGAGATTCACCAGTTGATTCATAGAAACCCGAAATGCTGACGCAACGATTTCGGCAGACAAATCAATGAGCAAAATAAGTTAGAAATCCAACCTCAGAATGTAAAACTTCCAAGTTTCACTGCTCTTTATTTATATTTTCAAACTGAAATTTACGGAAATTTTCTTAACGTTTTGATGCTTTGTTTTTACCAGGGCTGTGTAGTCGGTTTGGGAAATGACCGACTCCGGAATTTTAAAGACTCTGACGCCCATATACATATACATATATATATATATATATATATATATATATATCTTGGTGATTCTCACGAAATATGAAAAAGTGTTGTCACTCTATATACAACTACTGTAAACTAACGTCTACTCTCTCTATATATATTTTTAAATAGCATTATTGTTATTAAAATTTTAAAATGATTATACATTGACTAGTAAGCCCGGCGGTCATACGAAATGACAGCTGTTCTCGATATTATAAATTGTAATTAAAATGATTCGTGCAAAGGTTTCTGCTAATTCAAACTGAATTACCCAGGTCAGACGGCGAGGACGCCCCTTTGCTTACTGCCCCACACCACTATGTATTTATTTACTATATAATCAAATTGTTTGTGAAAAATATATATTTATCATCGAAAGAACTTATTGAAAATTTTATTATGCTTTTCAAAACAAAAGTTTTAAGGAAACTGGGCAAAAAGAGCGTTACTCTAATAAGAAAAATAAAAAAAAGCGCAAACGATAAAGAAATAGATTAAAAAGAGAGAAAGGGTTAAATTACATTCGCGTATACATTAATTTTTAACGGAGATTGAAAATACAGCGAAGCATCACTCAATATGCTAGAGAAACGTTTTAATAATTATTAGTATATTTTTTACAACAATGGCAACTGCATTGATTTGTTTGCTCACACGGCAACTGTAATTATATGGTTGGAAACGACGGCAACAACGCTAAAATAAAATAAAACGGGTCAAAACAATCATTGAAAAATTTTAAAAAATTAATTTAAAAAAACTAATTGAGTCACAACTTTCATTTTTGCAGCGATGAGTTTCTCGGGTAGGAAACATTAACCGTGCCGAATGTGGACCCGATCGGTAAAACGGCCTGGGATTCTATAGCGGACAGACAGACAGAATAAGCCGCTTATATATAAGGTGTTGACAAACTATATTTTCGAAATGTGGTTAAATTCCAAAGTCATTTTCAGTCCTGGTATGTCACCAACAATGTTTGGAATAATTTTGCTATTTTCAAAATCCACTATTTTCCTCGGATTAATTTCTTGTATTTTAAACCATGAAAGCACTTGTCAGATATATGCACAAAAAATGATTTCTAAAATGTTTTTAAAAGATACGTTTTTATGTCAATAAGAACGTTATTATGTCACTCGAAATTATAATTTTTCTGGGTATCAATTTTCTTTTCTCTTATCATATAAGTGGAAGGCAATAGAGTTTGAGTTTAATATTTCAAAGTTAAGCCTTAAAGGTATGGCTGGAATGCAATCTTCTTATTGCATGACTCTCAATAGGAGCAGAGTAGAGTTTCTAGGAAACAGCTATCTAAAGAAAATTTAAGGGGGAAACAAGTGTAGAGGTCTTAAAAAATTACAATTTTTTTTTCTTCATAAATCGGTTCTACAACTATTCAATAATATACCCGGAAAATTTCAAAGCAAAATTCCAAGTCATTTTAAAGTTATAAGCATTTGAGCGAGGTAGTCCCTCATTCATGAAGGATCTGATGAGTATTAGAGAGACAGAAGAACGCTAGCAGATGTCCTTTTGTTTCATTTTGACAGTTGAGACCTCGGATAGAAATTTCTATAAGCATTAGTATCTGTAAGTATAAAAAAAATGATTCATTACTGTTTTAAATTTACCTCAACTACCACTCTTTTTTTTTTTTTTTTTTTTCAAACGCGTTTTTCTCGAAACTTTTCGAATTTGCGTACACTCTAGCTCGCAGATTTTTAATCAATCCTTATCAAATTTAGCACACAGTTTCTTTATATATACGCTCAAGTTGAACTAGAATCATAAACATATCTTTATTTTTACTTTTTTTATTGTGCAAAAAGGACTTAAAAAACGGTTTAAAATCGTGCTCATTTTCCCGTGCTCATAACTATCTTCCATTTTCAGTAGTTATGAGTGTGTAACTTCTTTTATAGCGTTATCAACCTTTATATCCTAGACTCTTTAACATTCTTGAAAACAACCTTATTGGTATCATCAAGATATTTTTAGTCCCCTTTTTCTCGGAACACAGTTGGTTTCAGGGGCGGACTGGGAAGAACAGCCTGGGCATATTTCAAACAGACCGGCCCTTGGGAGGGGGGGGGGCGGTTGCAAGAACTAAAAATATTGTCTGTAAATATGTAGATATGAAGATATGAAAAAATATTTAATGTTCACGCGACAGTTTTTTTTTTTTTCTTATTCAACATAGAAGTGCAGTGATTCGTAATACAGTATGGAACCCTAAATTCGAAAACCCAAAAGACCCAAAATCCGGAACTTCTTCAAAAAAATCAACAGCTAAAAAAGACATAGCTTTTTTTTTTTTTTTTTTTGAAAACAAAATCAGGAAATATTTTGTGCTTTTTTTTTGGGGGGGGGGGGGGATATTCATTTTAAAAAGAAGGAAAATAAAATGCAATGAACATGTTTAAGATCGAAAAAGTACAGTTTCCAAAAAAGTTCTTTCTCGATTTTCTGAAAAGGGTTCGTTTTTGCGATTAGAATTAGTGTTATTTATTGTTGCTTTAATTGTGAGTTAATAGCATTAAATTTTGTTTTTTTTTTTACTTCCTGTTGTTTTATAACTTTTTTTTTTAATTAGCTCTAATTTTCTCGCGATACAGAACATTCGCAAAATTGAAATTCTACGCTTCTCGCGTTTTCCCGATCGTCTGATCTTTGACTACAATTGACTACTTTGACGTCTGATCTAGAGAATACAAAATCACATCAGAAATTAACGGAATTCTTTTCTTTTATTGTTAAGAGGTTAAAAAAATATCGGCAAAAGTCTAGATTTTTCGATGTTTTGTCTTCGAATGTAAGCCAACTCCAACTTCGTTTTTCGTGAAAATTTCGTGGCTTATAGGCGAGTATATACGATAACAAAAATGCTATGAATAAGCAAAATGCTAATAAAAACTTCCAAAGCAAATTATATGAGCTCGGATGCTACTTGCTACTTTTTTTGAATGAGGACCCAAAATTCGGAAAATTCCGAAATCTGGAAAGATGGCGGCCCCGAGCGTTCCAATTTTGAGTCCCATACTGTATATTAATTAGCTGTTAATTGCTGCCGCACTTTAAGGCGTTGCGCATTGAGACAACTGACTGCGAGAAATTTTCTGATCGGGCCCTGAGAATTTGCATCACCTGGATAGAGAAATCCTCAGGGCCGTATTTTGTGGATTGTAAAGATTAAAAATATTGTCAGTAAGTATGTAGATATGTATTTGAATAATATTAAGTGTCTACAAGTTATATTAATTTTTCTTATTCACCATAGAAGGGCAATAATACGTAATATGTTAATTAGCTGTTGTCCTTTAGGGGGTTGCGCCGTGAGGCAATCGTCTCGCCGCCTGTACTGCTCAAAATAATAATTAAAAAAAATTGCGGCTCTCAAAAGCTTGCACCCCAGACGGCCGCCTAGGCAGGTCTTCTATATGGACGAGCCGGCCCTGAGAATTTCTCAAGCCTGTTCCGAGAGCTCGTTCATATAGACAACTTAGGCAGCAGCCTAAAGCGCAAAACTGCGATGTATTTTATTTATTTTAAAAATTTAAAAATAAAATATAATCGTTTCTGCTCCTCAGGTAGCCGTTTAGGTTGTCTATAAGGGGCAGCCGGCCCTGAAAAATTATATCCCCCCTTGTGGTCCAACGGCCAGACCCTGGAGATTTTGCCAAATTGCGGCATTGCACTCTCTGAAGCCCGGGTTGCGGCAAAGTTTTGGTCACCGTTTTTTAATTAACATTTTAATTAACTGTACACTTTATTTTTAAAAAGATAGATTTTTTTTACGCACCCAGGTTGGACCGGCCCACCGGGCATTTGCCCGAATGCCCACATAGCCAGTCCGCCGCTGGTTGGTTTATAACCTATCGCTCGATAGACTGTTTGCGCAGCTGAGATATGTGCTTCTTGCACAGCAATTACCGCTAATAAAAATGGCAGCAAACAAGAAAAGAAATAATTATACAATCAAAGAAAAGTTACGAGTAATTGATAAAGTTAAAAGTAGTGCAACAAGAGCGACTATATTTCGTGAATATGGTTCCGCGGTACAGTTTCACTATGCCGCGGTTATGTTATAACGCGGGTGCCAAACATGTCTCCCGACACCCGCGTTTTAACGGGGTTTTACTGTAAATATTGTGAGATGTACGCAACTGCCGATCCGGGTGGTGACTTACAGTGTGCAGCAGCTGATATCTCTGGGATGTTTCAAGAAAAATGTTTGAAAATTTCAGTAAATGTGCTTCAATATATTTCTATAAAATAGCCTCAAAATCTCAATAAAATATATTTATTCTTTATATGTTAAAAAAATTTATGAAAATTGCTCTTAATTACGCCGTCGTACACTAATTTCCCCCCTTAAATAGATTTTTTACTGTTATTTTCATGGCTCCTATCAATCAATTAGAAATCGAAATATGTAGGAAATCACCGGCGGGGGGGGGGGGGGGGGGAGTTATCCTTCCATAAGTTATTGGCTCTCTGGTATCTGCCTAATTTTTTTTTAATATCTAGTACCCGATCCGGCCATTGCCCGGCAAAAGTTTAAAATTTTATATTTTCATTTTTTATTTTCTACAGCAAACATCAGTATATTATATTGCTCTCTGTAAAATATTAATAAGGGTCGATGAATGGCTACTAAAAAAATATATTATTTTGAATGTTTAATTAATTCATTTTTTTCCTTAATTGAAAATGTATTTTCTGAGAATTACCTGCTCTAAATAAAGGGTTCTTTACGTAATATAAAATACGTTAAGGTGCGATAGAAAAAAAGGAAAGCATAAGCATTTATACGAAATTTATATTTTCTGTATAAAAAATTAAGTAAGTGCAACAAGTTGAAAAATTTCTTATTTAAATAATAGTCAAACCGAGAAAAACACCGAATTATGAAGAAATAAAGTAAATAATAATAATAATAATAATACTTGTAAATAATAAAGAATGAGCCTTGAAAATGATGCAAAAGCGACACATGTATAATGCAAAGCGCAGACATATTATAAGAAGTGTCAGTTAAAAAAATGTACCGGGAGTTGAAGTTGACATGTTTTTAAGCGACTCCGACTCCACTGTCCTGGTTTCTACAGCTTTTTTATTCGTTTATTTTATTTTATTTTTTTACAGGAACGATGTCATCATCAGTTGCAAAACCTTGAGTAATCCATAGAAATCTGTTTCTTCTGAAGATTCAAAGAATGCATAAAAAAACGCACGGCAAGAGTGATAGACACTAAGCGAAGAAATCAATATGAAAATATTTTTAAAATAAGAATCTTTCCCCTTTGTTCTGACTTGTAGAATTCAAAAAAAAAAAAATTTTTAATATTCCTTTTTGTAACAACTCAGTAAAAATGTGGGGGGGGGGGGGGGACAACGCTTGAATGGTTTAACGGTCGCATAAAGGTTCATGTTCTCTGGGGAAAAAATGTATCTCATCTACAGTAAATGGGATATATCAATGTCAATTGTGATGATCTTGTAAAAATCTTGAAATAAATTAAAGGCGGTGCCATTTTATGTCTGATAAACTTTTTATTGTATTTCTTTTTTTTTTTTTTTTTCTGTCATTTCATGTCGATTCAGGTAAACATCAATATATACATGCTAGAAAGGAGAGAAAAAACCGAAATTTGTGTATGTGATACTAATTTCGGTTTTTTCACGCTAACTGATTCGTAATAGCCTAGAAAGTTTGACATACACAGTCCAGTCACATTAATGTGACTACCACGTACTTTCCACGTCAGAGTTAAATAACCAATCACAGAAGGCAGGTGGCCGCACATTGCAGTTGAACGTATATAAAGGGTGTGTGAGGGCTTCGGAAAACATTTCATTCGTTGGCGTAATGCAGAAACGAAGCGATTTATCCGACGTCCAAAAGGGCATGATCATTGGCTTTCGGGCCAAGGGTGGACGCATTTCCGAAACGGCTGAGTTTGTGAACTGTTCGCGTGCCGCCGTGGTAAAAGTGTACCGTGCATGACAAAATGGGACTGTCCAAAATCAGCGACGTGGCAAATGTGGTGCACCACGGGCCATAGCTGACAGAGGCGAACGACGGTTGCGGAGATGCGTTCGGGCAGATAGACCGGCTACCGTTGAGCAACTGACCACCAAAATGAACCAAGGGGAAACCAAAAGTGTCTCCCAAACTACTATTCAGCGAACATTGCTGCGTCTGGGCCTCCAAAGCAGACGCCTGGTTCGTGCACCTATGCTGACTGCTGTTCATCGACGACGAAGGCTAGAATTTGCACGCCAGTACCGCAGCTGGACGTCCACTGAGTGGCGAAAGGTAGCATTTTTCCGATGAATCGCGTTTTATGCTCCATCGGACAGATGGACGTTGGCGTATAAGGCGTGAAACCTCTGAAAGCAAACACCCTGCAACCATTGCCGCAACGGTCCAAGTTGGAGGCGGGAGCATTATAGTCTGGGGAATGTTTTCCTGGCATTCTCTGGGTTCACTGATCATTGTGGAAGGCACGATGAATCAATACAAGTACGCATCTGTCCTTGCGGACCATGTCCACCCCTACTTGCGCATTGTTTTTCCTCAGGATGATGGCATCTACCAGCAGGACAATGCGAAGTGCCATACAGCTGGCAGTGTACGTGCGTGGTTCGAAGAGCACCAGGATGAGTTTACCGTCCTCCCCTGGCCAGCAAACTCACCTGACTTAAACCCAATCGAGAATCTGTGGGACCATCTCGATCGGGTTGTTCGCGCCATGGATCCTCAACCGCGTAATCTAGAGCAGCTGGCCACGGCATTAGAGTCGGTATGGCTCAACATCCCAGTGAACACCTTCAGGAACCTAAGTGACTCTCTTCCTGCACGTCTCGCAGCAGTCAGCTCTGCGAAAGGTGGTTATTCTGTCTTTTGACAGATGGTCACATTAATGTGACTGGACTGTGTAGTAACAACAAATGAACTCGCAAAACATTACACCATTCGCTTAAAATCTTTTACCACTGCAAGCGGATTTCCAGAAAATAGTTATAAAACATGTTAGCTGCAGTGGTACATAAAATAACTAATTACCTTCCACTTGCAGGAAAATGCATTACAAAATCAGCGTTTTTTGTAACCAAAAAGCTTCGCCGGCACTTCAATGTTTAGCCGCGTGGGCCGATTCCGGATCGTAACACAATTTTGAGATGGATGCATAATGCTCCCGTTGTGTTCACATTGTGCATCCACCTCAAAATTGCAATTCATTTTCTTGTAATGCCAAATTTTTGTTATCAGCTGTCTAAACGACGAACTTCATGAAATAAAAATAAATCTTTTGATAACAAATCTGAAGATAAAGACTCGTTCTCACAAACCAATAATTGTGTCAATGTGAAAGCTAAAGTTACTATCAGCTCATTCACCCAAACCATAACGGACAAACAAAAAACGGTGGCTACCAGTAACCAACAAAAAAAGGTAAATGATCATGATGAAGGTGATTTTAATATGAACATTAACAATTCCAGAATTTTTTTTAAAAAGAGAAAAAAAAAAAGAAGCTATTTTAGTTTCTATTTTTCTAAATAATGTAAATATTGAGCCTCTTAGTAATGAAAACAAAACAATTGTAAATAATGCCTGTGTAATTTGTTTTCACACATTATTGCTTATATTGGTATAGATGGAAAAACTTTAATTTGGGTTAAAGAGCAGTAGTTAAGATCAATTATTCTCAGTGGGTTGATGTTTTATGTGGTGTTCCACAAGGTTCAGTTTTAGAGCCGTTAATTATTTATTTATTTTTTGATGATATTAGTGAGAGTATTTCTGGAAACATCAATATTTTTGCAGATGATGTCAAAGCTATGAGAAGTTGACACTGAAGAACAAGTAAGGCAGGTTCAAGAGGGTTTAAATAAAATTTCTAAGTGGAGTACTGCGTGGGGTATGTTTTTTAATATACGGAAATGTCAACTGCTTCAGTTTGGTCATAAGAATAAACGCCCAAGCTATTACTTACAAGATTCCGTTATCATGTGAAGCAGAATCAGTTGTTGATCTAAAAGTATTAATTAGTCACGGCTTCAAGTTTAATCAGTAGTGCAAGATATTAAGTCACAAAGCTAACAGGATGCTTGGATTTCTCAATAAGGCAATTTTGAACAAGTGTACAGAAATTATTTTGCCTTTATACAGAAGTTTGATAAAACCTCATTTGGAGTATGCTGTTCATTTCTAGATTTCATATCTAAAGAAAAATATTACCTTGCTCGAGAGGGTTCAAAGGAGGGATACCAGGTTTCAGTGGCGTACGCAGAATTTTTTCAATGGGGGGGGGGGGGGTTCATAATGTTCTGAAACGACTAAAAGAAATTCGCGTATGTAATAAAGCGCTATTATTTAGGGCTAAAGGGGAGGTTCAACCCCTAACCCCCCCCCCCCCCCTTTCGTACGCCACTGAGGTTGGTAAGTGGTCTCTCACACTTCGATTATGAGGTTAGGCTTAAAATGCTCAATATGTACAGTCTCGAGCAAAGGAGAGTTGGAGGGGACATGATTCAGTTATTTAAATTCATTAAAATGGAAAAGGTTGATGGGCTACATTTCTACATAGGAGGTAGAACCAGTGGTTAAGAGGTTATTGTTTTAAGCTTTTCAAATCTCAGGGCTAATCTTGAAATTAGGAAAAATTACTACTTCAAGAGGGTTGTAAGCAGTTGGAATAGTTTACCGGGAGCGACTGTTACTTGCAGCTGTATCTGTTACTGGTTATCACTTTTGTATTTGAAATTATAAATTCAAATGTCAATGTTAATTCTTCTCCCGACACTGAAATGGATTTCAACCGTTTTATCGGAGAGAATAATGCTCTCAATAACAAATTAAAGCTCAAAAATTATAATATAAATTTTAAGTAGAAAGTATATGGATTTTTGATATACAAACATTAATGTTCAATAAAGAAAATGTTCAAATTCGTTAACAATATTATGTAATTTTAGCAGTTTTACAAATTTGGATTATGCCGGTAAATTTTCTAAAGCTACAGCTGACAAATTCATTAAGGGATTAAGGCAGGATCATCAAGTGATTTTAGTGAGGGCCCGTTTCAAAAATCTTACACACAAAGAAACATTACAGCCGCTTCAAGTCAAAGCTTTTTCTTTCAGCAAAAACCACGCATTTGAATCCGTTTTATAAGTAGATACATTATGTGTATATGGTTTTAATATAAAACTACTATTTAATTTAAAATATTTATTATAATAAGTTTTGGATTTCAGTCTGGGTTTAAGGTTGGCCCAAAATGAAGTGGAGGTTTGGATTTGGAACTCGACTTGCTATTTGGTGACCGCTATTTTATGGTGTCCCAACCATAACACAGATCATGCAAAATTGTTATGAAGAATTACTTTAGAATATTAGAACTACTTAAGCCGTTGGCTATGCAGTATGCATACCATTTTTCCGTATTAGGTAAATACTGAAGGATCAGTGAGAAAGAAGATGAGAAATTCTTATCAAAAAGATTATATGCTTAATTTAGAAGGTCATGCTCGCTTATATTTTAGCAGGAAAATAGGGCATTTTTTATTGGACAGTTTATTTTTTACCATAAATAAAATTATTTCTACTTACCTGTAATACAACTATTTATTTAGTTTAAATAAATTTATAGAAATATAGTCAATTTTTTGACAAGTAAATTAAAAGACTCTAACTTTCGTAAAAGACCCCGCCTCCACCTTCAAGACTTTTTACATTCTTACTTTTTTTTTGATAATCGGATATCTTTTCTCTCTCTCGCTCCCCCCCCCTTTATATATATATATATATATATATATACATTTTTTTTAATTTCTAATGGCAAGGTTACAAAAGACCTCTACACCACGAGGCAAAATGAACAAGAACAAAAACAAATAAACATAATAATGTGGCGAGAAAAGTCTATGAACCTAAAAGCTCCCTAGCACGCCAGTAGCGGTCACTCAGCGAGGAATCACCAAGTGCCGGGCAGCGGAGAATGTGGCCAGCATCCATGTCCTCCAGAATATCACAGAGTGTGCAGAAGGGGGCCTGAACAACATGGATTCGATGTAGATGTTTTAAGAGGCAGTCATGTCCTGTGGCCAGACGAAACTCAGCTACTGCTTTACGTCTTGGCCACATGGGAAGATCCCCGAGTTTATTCCACCAGATCTTATTAGAATTTCTCTCAGCGTATTGATGTAGCGTGAGATCATTCATCTTTCTCTTGATGATACGCTTGGCACTAGTATAAGGGACAGCTTTCTTTGATGTTTGTATGATAGAAGCTCCCTTTTTTGCTAGCTGGTCCGCTATTTCATTTCCTGTTACACCGCAGTGTCCAGGGATCCACTGCAAGGCGACTTCTTTAGAGTATTTAGACAGACTCTTCAGGAGTTTCTTACACTCAAGGTTGTTAGAGGAGGCAGGAGCAGAAAGAGAGTTTATTGTCAGAATTGCTGCTTTTGAATCACAGAATATAACAGCTCTTACGAAACTATTTAGGTGGCAATGCAGTTGCGCAAGGGCTACTTGAATAACAGCGACCTCACCATCAAAAGCAGTTGTGAATTTACCAGTTGTTAGATAAAAGGAGAAAAGGTGACAATACACCCCCGCTCCTGCTCTGTCAGTGTCCCTCAAAAGGCTTCCATCGGTATAGATATGCACCCAATCAGGTTCGGGATATATGGTTTCAATCGTTTCCAAAGCTAACGACCTTAAAATTAAGGTGTTTTGTTCCTTTTTGGAAACCACCTGGGTAAGTTCAGTCCGAATTCAAAAACCTCTATCAATAATTGGATCTAAAGATGACACCAGAGGTTCGGGGATGAAGTCAATATCAAGCAATTGCTTTAGTTCCAGAACACCCTGCACAAAACCATGTTGGGTCTTCAAACGCCTTCCTGAATCCAAATGAAGATTGCACAAAAGGGAGAGGCCGTCTGGTAGTCGTGTTAATTTTTCCCATCTCAACAGGGCTCTTTCTTGGAAGATATTCTTTAGAGGTTTATTTTTTGTTATCATAAGCATTGCATCAATTGGAGTTGTTTTAACAGCCTCTGTGATGAGCCGTAGGGCCTGGTTTTGGGTTCTATCAAGTAATTCAGTCACAAAGCCAGATGCAGTAATCAGTGGCTCACAACAGTAAGTCAAAATAGGTAAAATAAATAACTTATAAGTCAAATTTAAGGTGTGACTATAACAGCCCCACCTAGAACCAGCAAGTCTTTTCAAAAGCGTCATTCTATTTGAGACACGGTTTACAATATTTTCGGTATGGGCACTCCAGGATAACTTACGATCAAATGTATCTCCCAACTAGCTAAAACTATCGGCCTCCTGGATGACATGTCCTCGGTATAACAGATCAATATGCAATGGTTGGTGTGTCAATGAGAAACTGACCGAGACTGTTTTATCAAGGTTAACATTCATGTTATTTTCGTCACACCATTGCCCCAAAATCTCAAGTGCCAAATTCAAGCCGTGACTATTTAACTGTGCGGCCCGATTCTTGGGAGAGTCAATCCAGATCACAAGGTCGTCAGCATAAAGCAGGCATCTAATATCAGTAATCTTCCTGAGCTGGTGGACAAGATCATTTATGTAGATGTTAAAGAGTGTGCAGCTGGATACTGAACCCTGAGGTAGTTCTGTTTTAAGAACACTGTATTTGGAATAACTTTTTCCATATCTGATCTTACATAAACGCTGGCAGAGAAAACCACGAAACCAACTGAACATGTTATTCTCAATACCAAGAGAAGCGAGTTTCAGCAGGAGTTTGTCAATCCAAACAGTGTCATAGGCAGATTTAAGGTCAATGAATACCGCTGAAAGTATTCGGCTTTTATCCAAGACATCTTTGATTGGCTGAGCAGTGCTACCTGTTGATTGGTATAGCTAAATTGCCTGAATCCAGCCTGTTCCTCGGCAAGGAGGCGATTGTTCTCTAAGAACCAACTGAGTCTTTTAGTTATAATTCTCTCCATAGTTTTCCCCATTATACTTGTAAGTGATATTGGTATATAACTTAGAACAGGGGTCTCCAAACTACGGCCCGAGGGCCACATCCGGCCCGCGGACAGATTTTGTCCGGCCCGCGGAGAGCTAGCATACTTGAAAGAAAACTCCTTCTAGAGAACATATTTATTTTTTATAGCAAATTAAATTAAGTTTACTGAAGTAATCTATTTTTATGTTGAATAATTATTAATATGACATCTACATTGATATGGTCATGGGCTAACTACTCATAACATTGTTGTAGGTTATTATTTACTAACTAACAAATTATTGAAATGAATCCAACTAACATTTTATACATTTTAAATGAAAAGATAACTTATAACAAGCATAACGACATATGAAATACTAATGAGATTTATGTAATTGAGATTTTCCACTGACAATAGTTTGTAGTTGTGGACTAATTTTACTTGTACCAATTATTAAAAGAGATTTAAGATGCTCATCAGTTAATTTAGATCTGTAAACATTTTTTGTGTACTTCATTTTGGAAAAGGTCTTCTCACACAAATAAGTAGTACCAAAAACAGAAAACAGCCCACGAGCAAATTTATGCAAATTATCAAATTGTGTCAGTGGAAGACACTTATAAAATTCCAACAAAGATAAGTTTTGATATTTGTTCTTAATTATATCACTGCACTGTAGATCAATCATTTCCATTTGAAGTTCCGGGGCTAGGGTTTCAATGTCAGTATCAAAAGGATTCTGAAAAATCTTAATTTGATTCGCAATGGCATCAAAGTCCGAGAAACGTGTATCAAAATTTATTTTCAAAGCACTCAAAGTTTCGATTGCAAAATCGATAGGAAACTCGGTCTCAGTGGTGTGGCTAAATATTTCACATGTTTTAAAGTGTGAAAAACATTTACTTCGTAGTTGTGATTGAAACAGTATCAATTTCTTCCGGAATGATTTGATATTATTGTATAAATCAGGAAGATGCTGGTTTTCTCCTTGCAATCTCAAATTCAGTTCGTTCACATGTTTTGTCAAATCAACATAGAATGCTAACTTCCACAGCCATGCGTTGTTTTGCAATTCAGTAAGAGGGCGATGCTTTTCATTCAAAAAAAATTCGATCACTGCTCGAAGTTCAAAAAAGCGCTGAAGGACTTTCCCACAACTAAGCCAACGTACGGCAGTATGATAAGGTAAGTCATTTTCTCCAATCTCTTTAATAAATTGTACGAATTGTTGGTGATTCAGCCCAAAAGATCTGATAAAATTAACAGTTGATATGACTGGTTTCAGAACTTCAGACATATCCAAACATTTTCTGCACAAAGACTGTTGATGAATGATACAATGTAAGACTATTGGTTTTGAACCACCGTCATTTTCTACAGCCTTTGACACAAGAGCGACCACTCCTTTATCTTTCCCACTCATGTTTTTGCCTCCATCAGTTGTAATACATTTCAAGTTTTTCCATCGAAGGTTCTTTTGCTTAATGGCCATTTCAACTCCTTTAAAAATATCTGAACCAGTAGTTGTGCCATGAATACTATACATATCAAGAAGTTCTTCATGCACTTCATAGCTTTTATCTACTCCTCGAATATAAATCAACACCTGAGCAGTATCTGACACATCCGTTGACTCATCCAAGGCCAAAGAAAACCACTCAACATGTCCATTTTTGTTGAACAGTTGAGAGGATATATTTTCAGCGATGTCTTCTACCCTTCGAGCCACAGTGTTTGCTGACATACTGACAGTTTTTAATAAATTTACCTTTTCAGGGCACATTTCTTCGGCTACTGCGATTATGCATTCTTTGACCATTTCTCCATCGGTGAATGGTTTTCCACGTTTTGCAATTTCAAGAGCCACACGAAAGCTGGCACGAGTTGCAGCCTCTTGTTCAGTTTTGAGTTTTGTAAATAAAGATTTCTGCGATTTCAATCCGCGCTTCATAGCTTCGAATTTTTCTGTCCGCAAACTTCCTGTATATTTTGAGTAATTTTGAAAATGTTTTGCTTCATAATGACGTTTAATGTTATATTCTTTGAGAACGGCTATGCTTTCATTGCAAATCAAACATAGCGCCTTGTTACTGGACTCAATTACGAAATACTGAATGTTCCACTGATCTTTGAATTTTCTGCATTCACTATCAATTTTTCGCTTCTTTTCCATTCTACTAAATCACACACAAAAGCAACAATTCAAATAAAAATATTGTTACAAAGATGTCTTAAACTTAAACACGCACAAACACGTTTTAAGGAGGTACGCACTATTTTATTTCACAGCAGTGTCATAGGAACTGACTTGTGGTTGCGCCACTAGCCTTCTTATATATTTCACTTACTGCCATCTAGAAGTGAGTGGAAGACACCAGAACTTTATCGAACCAACGAGATTATTCTGTAAGTGCTATTAGCGCCATCTGTTAGGGATAGAAGGTACTACCTATTTCTGCTTGTGTCCACCAGATGTCCTGTCACGTTACTCCTCATGGCTCGCTCGTACTCTACGACTAATCTAGAAATTACAGATAATGACAGGAAAATTAATAATATGCAGTGTTGCCGTTTTGCGGACTTTAGTTCGATTTGCAGCCTTTTTTAAACGTGGCGTACTTTTTCGGACTTTTTTTTTCATGTAAAAAAATACTCATTCGTTACTTGAGTACTCGTTAGGAACCGAAGTAACGATTACTGAAGAAAAAAGTAATCAATGATTACTTGTGTATTTCATTACTTTTGTAATCAATGATTACTATGGCGATACGATGCGGGTACCCCATTATAACGGATACCCATACGATACAGAAAATACATCAGCTTCCCCGTCGCTAATGGCATCTGGCAAAAAAGTAATCATATTTTACACCACTAGTGGACTGATTCAACTTTTTACCACCGGCAACAATTAATGATAATATGGTTTTGGCCCTTGGAATTTACTGGAGTAATCAATATGGCCCTAAGGCTGGAAAGTTTGGAGACCCCTGACTTAGAAGATCCTTTGGATCTTTATCCTTTTTGTGGATTGGTAAAATTATGGCTCTAAGCCACTGAGAAGGAATAACTCCCGAATTCCAAATCAAATTGAAGAACTTTAAAAGAGTGCTCAAGGCAAAAGTGCCCAGATGTTGTAGGAATTCAGAATGTATGCCATCTTCACCTGGGGATTTTCTACTTTTAAGGCTAGTTACAGTCTGAGTGAGCTCTTCCATGGATAGAGATGAATCAAAGATGGGATGAGAAGATGTCCGAGCACCAAAACCCGTGACAAATGATTTAATTTCACGTCTTAATACCTTTGAAGATGTCCTTGCGTGTTTATTCTTTTGGTGACATTTAGAAAAGTGTTTAACAAATGCATTAGCAATTTCTGTATCAGAAGAGATCGTTTTATTAGCGACTTGAAAAGGTTGTTTAGGGGTACGGGTGCCTTCATTTTTTATACGAGAGAGGAAATTATAAACTCTCTTTCGTCTCTCTGATAATTGGTGCCAGATATGAAGTCATTAAAAGATTTCCGTTTTTCGACAAGCAGTTTTTCTGAATAGGGCTGATTGCTTTCTCCACGCTTGAACATCCGAACACCTATGTGTTAGTTCGGCCTTTCTTCTAAGTCTGTTGCGCTCAATCTTCATATGTTTTAGTTCTTCCGACCAAAAGCATCTATATTTCTTCACTTTCCCCTAGGTATACTTTTTTGCACAACATATAATTTTATCATTGATAAGTTCACATATTCTACTTGGGTGCAGGGTAAAGTCAATATGGTCTAGGTGTAATTCTTGCTCTGTCATTGCGATTAAGGCAGTCCAGTTAGCTTTCCTGAAATTCCATGAGATTTTAGAGAGTAACATGGGCTGCCTATATTGTGAACCCAGAGGAATTTCTGCTATGACTTGACGGTGGCCGGAGCCCGGGTCGTCAATAATATATCGACTCGATTGTTCATTAATATCTGAGGTGACCAAAAGAAGATCAAGAGAAGTGGACGTTCCATTGTAGTGGAGACAAGTGTGAGGATCATTGTGGCTATAGATTAACCTGAAGGTACTAGAGTTCAAGAGATCCTCAACTCTTTTCCCTGGTTCATTAGAGTCGTTATACCCCCATATTGGGGAGTGAGCATTAAAATCTCCAAGGAAGATGGTTCGACTCTGAGAATTAAGGTAGGAGAAGTCAGCTTTATTGTTAGGTGGGCTATAGATAGCAAGGATTTTGAAACGTTTTCCGTTTTTCTATAGATTTAGCTCAATAACTTCGCTCTTATCAGAGGAGCATTCCATGTCTTTTTTTATACGGAAACCAGCAGTGAGCCCAATTTTAACTCCAACTAGGATGCCACTCGCCGCTTGTCTAGACTTAGGAAGGATATATAGGGAGTATCCCCTAAAAGAAAAATATTTTAATTTATCATCAGTGAGGTTAGCCTCCATAATCGTAAAGGCATCAATATCATGAGCGTTGAGCGTCTGCACTAACTCCGCTCTCTTGGGCTGAGACAGACCACTCGCATTCCACTGCAAGACACGCAGATATATAGAAGGCATCGTTGGCATCATAGGGTTAGCCAAAGTTGTAGATCATTTAGCCGCAAAAGCGTTACCAGGATGCACCACGAGGAGGTAGATCTACACTGCACCCCCCTTTTTTTATATAGATTTTGGGGTCTGGCGCAGGGCCGGCCCCCCTGACTGTTACCAAAAGAATCCTCACTGATGAGGTCAGTGAAGGGTAATCAGTGAGTGTCTTCCCTCCCCAGCAGGTAGCCTCGGGTTCAGATACCGGCAACAGTCCGATAAAACAGTTCTCATTCTTATAGAACAGGGGAAGGTGAAGGGGGAGTCATTTTGAGAGCTACACAAGATAGCCAAGCCAACCCATGGGAGGGCAAAAACATTCCCAAAATTAATTTACAGTTTAATTAATTTTATGAACAGTCCTTTTGCAGTTCGGATGGTGACCACTCGCACTCCCCCGTCTTCGCCGGAATGAACTCTTTCAACTCGGCCCAACGGCCACGTGGAAGGTGGAAGGTTAGACTCTTTCAAGATGACAAGGTCCCCAACCTTCATGTTTTGATGAGGTACTCTCCACTTAACTCGTTGTTGGAGAGAATGTAGATATTCTCCATGCCATCGCTTCCAGAAGCTGTTTCGGATGTTTTGAACAAGCTGCCAGCGAGTTCTAGGAGGAACGTCGCTTGTTGAATCATCTGGAAGAAATGTCAATTTCTCTCCTATTAAAAAATGAGAAGGAGTTAATGCATATAAAGATTCTATGCCATTATCGGGTGATACCAAGGGTCTAGAGTTGAGAATCGCTTCAATTTGGCACAACAGTGTGCTCAACTCTTCAAAAGTGAGGCGTTTGTCGCCAATGGATCGTTTTATGTGAAATTTCACAGATTTGACCCCCGCTTCCCAGATTCCTCCGAAGTGGGGAGAAGACGGGGGAATAAAATGCCAAGTAATTTCTGAGGTGTCAAAGAAGTTTACTATTGTGGGTTTGTCCTTGATTGTTTTGATAAAGTTTTGAACTTCATTAATTTTATGGCGTTCCCCTACGAAGTTTATAGCATTGTCATTATATATGTGTGATGCACAACCACGCCTAGCAAACAGTCTTTTAAGAGCTGAAATAAAAGAATCGGCTGTAAGATCCCCTACTAATTCAAGATGTAATATGCCTTTGTGGATAGACATACAAATAATGCTATGTAAGATTTGGTCGACTTCTGCCCTCGACCCTTACCAATCTTTACGTCTATGGATCCAGTGAAATTAAAACCAACGTTGGTGAAAGCTCGACTGATCTTAACTCGAGCCTCCGGTAGGTCTCCCATCAGCTGTTGGATCGGTATGGAGCGGTACCTGCAACAAGCAATGCATTTGTTAACAATTTTGCGAATCAACCGTTTCTCTCCCACGATCTGCTTGAGAATGCGATTCAATAGAGTTGGTCCAGAATGAAGATTCAATGTGTGTGCATCTTGAATGATCATTGTACTGATCTTGTGCTTTTCGAGTAGAATAATTGGATTTTTTGAGTTGTAGGGCAAATCCGATTGTTTTATTCGCCCGTAAGACACTCTGGTCGTCCAAGAAAGGATGCAAAGAAATCATCTTGCTTCGGGGAGAAAAAGTCTTGTTAGACTGCAGATAGTCCAATTCTTTAGGAAAATGAATTTGTTGAACCCAACGGAACAAAATAAATTTGACTTCCTTGGTCTCAGATAGGTATAAATGAGTAGAAAAGCTCGAGGTTGCTGAACTAGCTCTTGATTTGCATTTTAGTATGAAGCGCCGACAATAAGCTAATATACGGATGATTTTTCCCAGTGATGAATGCTTCTCAAACATCTCATCTAATGTAGAATTAACTACACAAGAGTTAGCAAAAATAGGGTCGTTTCTTTGTTCAAGTAAAACATTGGGATCATCTTGAAATGTAGGGTTTTGAAGTGGCCAGTGCTTTGAATCCAGAGTAAGGAAATTTGGTCCATGCCACCATAGCTTACTACTTCCTAAGTTTTGAGGATTGATACCTCTTGAAGCTATGTCCGCGGGATTTTCTTTAGATGGGACAAAATGCCAGTAATTGGAGGGTAGGGAGTCTAATATTTTGGATGTTCTATTTGCGATGAAAGTTTTCCAACGCCTTGGGTGTGAAGAGAGCCATGCTAGTACAATTTTAGAATCAGTCCACGCATGTATCTCAGCATTTTGCATGCTTATCTTGAGACAATTTAAAACTGCTTGCAAGAGCGAGGCGAGTAGAGTTGCACCTAATAACTCAAGCCGAGGCATCGAAACTTGTTTAATAGGTGCGACCTTGGTTTTAGAAACTAATAGGTTTACAGATTTTTCATTTGGTAAGATTTGCTTATAATATATTACAACCGCGTAAGCTTGCTCCGAAGCGTCACAAAAGCAGTGTAATGAAATTTTAACCTTGGAAATACTTACACATCGGGGAATTTGTAAGGTTTTAATGAAGTTAAAATTGTTTTGAAACTCCATCCATTCAGTGACTAACTTTTCAGATAAAACATCGTCCCAATCGCTTTTAACTAACCATAATTGTTGATAAATTTTTTAAATCCAAATTACACACGGACTTATGAAACCCAAAGGATCAAAAATTTGAGACGCGTTTGATAATATCTTTCTTTTTGTGATTGGAGAATCAACGTTAAGATGAGGCGTAAAGCAAAAAATATCGCTGATAGAGTTCCATTCTAAACCCAAAACTTTACAATTGATATTACCCTGTATTCGAAGAATGTTCTCTTTTTTCGCAACATCCAGCTTGTCTAATACCTTTGAAGAATTTGATCTCCATTTATTCAGCTCAAAGCCTCTTGTAAGAAGTAGTGATGAAACTTCCTTGTAGAGTCGGGCTGTTTCCTCATAATCGTCCATATTTAGAAGTAGATCATCTACGTAGAACTTGTCTTGTATGATCTTAGAAGCAGCAGAATGATATTCTTTAGAATCCACTGCTATTTGCTGTAAGCATCTAGTTGCAAGAAAAGAAGAGCATGAAAGTTCATAGGTTACAGTTGTTAGTTTGTACTCTTGAATAGGTTCTGATTGATTAAATCTCCATAAGATCCTCTGATACGTTTGATCGTCAGAATTTACCATTACCTGCCGATACATTTTAGTTATGTCTGCAGTAACGGCAATTTTCCCTATGCGGAAATAAAACAAAATATCAAATATGTCTCGTTGTTGTTTGGACTAACAGCCAAAATATCATTTAATGAAACTGATCCTTCAGTTTTGCACGAGCCGTCAAAGACTGTGCGCAACTTGGTAGTGGTAGAGTCCTTTAAGACGAAATGGTGTGGTAGGAAGAATTTTTTATGATCAGGGCGATTCAAGTGATCATTTGTTGGTTTCATATGCCCTAATTCGAGCATAAATTGCTTGAAGAGATTTTCTATCTCTGGATTTTTAATAAATTTTTTCTCCATTAATTTTAAACGCGAAAAAGCAGAACCATACGATTTTCCCAATTTACTTTCAGTTTGGAGAATGGGTAGTTTGATTTCAAATTTTCCATCAGAGTAAATTTTATAATTCGATACCCCAAGATGTTCCTCACAAAATTTTTCTTCTGGTGTTAGTTCTAATGCAGGGTTGCCACATAAGAAATGGGACAAAAATAGTTGCTTTAGTAGCATAAAAGCACGAAAATAGTAGCCTAAATAGTAGCCACGGCTCAATGACAAACAAGTCTTAATTAACTTGTTCAGTGATGGGTACTTACTTATTACATTCTGATCGTATATTTCTACATAAAGAGTTGCTATGAATACAGTGTAATTTATAAAAAAGCAATTGCAATTTTATATGAAATAAACACGTTTCCGAGCATTAACTTTTTAAACTGAAATAACTATTTCATATCTACCAAAGATTAAAAATATCAATGAATAAGGAGTGAAGAAAATAAAGATTGCAATATGAGAGAGAAGAGCAAGGTTATTAATAGAAAATAAACATACTTGAGATTTAAACACACAATAGCTGATCTCTTATTTAAATACGTGTACAATATTGAGCTACTTGATTAATGAAATTCTAAGACCAATAGGAGACAATATCAAAAACATTAAGTTTACTTTTTTTCACAAATTGAACAATTATTTTATAATATTGGAAAAATTACCCAATAGACAATTGCTAGAGATAATCAAAATTTAAAAAAATCAATTTCAAATTACATGGCAAAGAAAAAAAAACATTTTTGGAAAAAATATTTTTTAAAACTAGATTATTAACTAGGCTGAAATATTTAATTCTTGTAATTAACTTGTATGATCACTAAAACTTACAAGAACTTTGACAGAAATTATTTTATTTTCGACCGAATTTTTCAAGTGGGCATGACAAAATGACACCCGTGCAAGTTTGTACTACAGAAGTTGAAATGTAACAAAGATTAAAAATTATGGTAAGTTCAAAGTTATTGAGCTCCAAGATGCAGAATCTGATAGTAAATGAGCACTAGGAAGTTTTTTCGAAGCCTATGCAATCGGAATTCGAAATGCGTAAAAAAACAAGACCAAAAAAAAAAAAAAAAAGCATTTAAAGAGCGAAAAACAAAAAATGCATAAATTTTACTCGTAGTTTGTAAAAGTTGGAAGGCTAGGCTACTTTCAAAACTCTTCATTGAAAAGAAAGAAGGGATTTTAGTGGAAACGAAATTCTTACTTTCCAAAAATACAGAAAAAACACATGTCTGTCTATGTGATGATTGGGTGTTTCGGACATATCGTTGCAATCCTTCGCAATGCAACACCGCGGATATAGTGGTCAAGTACCACTGCCATTGGTTGCCAGTGTTCGAGAGAAAAGGTAAGGGTTACAGAAAAATAAAGAAAAGGCGCATATCGCGATATTGAAATGCATATCGCGTGCACACGGCACAGCTTCTGTGTTCCGACTACTTAATCACCCATGAAAAAAGCAAACTAACCCCTTTCATTGGCAGCAGTGTCAGCTTCATTGCTTCATTGGCAATTGCTTCAAGGTCAATATGAAGTGTAGGCAGTCGCTTGGGCCAAGATGGAAGTTTGAAAAATTATGGCACAATTTTCCGTGAAATAAAAGAAATTTTTTTCCTCAAAAATATTTTTTGGTGCATTTGAATAAAAGAATTTCAAAAGAGGCAAAACAAAAGTCGCTTAATAGTTGCCTCTTGGAAAAATTAGTTGCTTTCTCGCCCGATTTCCAAGAAAATAGTTGCCATAGTCCCCTGATGCTGAAAATAGTTGCAAATAGTTGCTTTTTAGTCACCTGTGGCAACCCTGCTAATGCGTTAGCAACTGGAACTGATTCAATTTCCCAAAATGTTTTTAGAACGTCATTGAGATTTAAATTTGCAAGCGTAAGACTAGTTAACTGATTTGTTTTTTGATTCCCCGTTATAACCCAACTGTATTTTTCTATTCCGTCGAATTGTGCGCTGGTTCAATTTAAAGTAAAAATACTGGTGAATGATTAATTCTTTTATTCAAGTCGATGCTGACTACAATACTCACGAAACGAAGGCTTTGGCGAACAGACGCACGATAGCTCTGTGCCATACCAAAGATACAATCAAGATTTTTCTGAACGTGGCGCTCCTAGCAAGAGGGCGTTGTAGACAAGATTTCTTCACTTCATTCAGGAGCTTTAAAACTGAACATACCGGCCCCATTGAAATATAATTTCAATAATACAATAAAATAATTTACAATTACAATGTTACGATACAATAGTTAATCAAATGCAACAATACAATAATTTTTAATAACCTTTGAAATATACTAGAATAAACACTGAATAATTACTAGAAATAAACAAAATGAAGTAATTACGAGTCCATTTGGTTCGCAAAAGGTAAGATACTTAATTTATGAATAGGTCTTTTATAGAGACCTTTAGAGGTTCGTACTTTCACCACCCTTACCCTGTTATCTGAACCAATTATAACTTCTGCAACTCTACCTAACACCCAATGGCAGACCGGCAAGTTATCTTCCCTTAAAAGTACCATCGTGCCGGGTTTTATGTCGTTTTTCTGAAGCTGCCATTTTGTTCGTTCGTGCAATTGAGACAAGTAGTCTCTTTGCCAACGTTTCCAAATATTTTGAATCATTTTGGTTACCCTTTCCCATCTAGATAGTCTGTTTTCCAGTTTGCTAGTAATATCCGACTCTGCAGGGGCTAGGATAGGTCGGCAGATTAAAAAATGGCCTGGTATTAAGGCATTAAGGTCGTTTGCATCTGGGGATAAAGGTGTAATAGGCCTTGAATTCAATATACCTTCAATTTGAGTGACCAAGGTCAGGAATTCTTCCACAGTTAATTTTGAGTCCCCAACAGTTTTTTTAAGATGTGTTTTAAAGGACTTTACTCCCGCTTCCAAAAGTCCTCCAAAGTGAGGTGCCTTGGGGGGAATAAATTTCCATTGAATTTCCTCGGCCAATAGAAAGTTCGTCAATCCTGGTTCTGGACGGTTAACTAACTCAAACATTTTTTTCAGTTCATTTCGAGCTCCACTAAAATTTGTAGCGTTGTCGCTAAATATAGTTAAACATTTTCCTCTTCTTGCGAAGAATCTCTTTAACGTGGCAATTAGAGCCTCCGTAGATAAATCAGAGACAATTTCGAGATGAATTGCTCGTGTTACTAGGCATACAAACACCGCGACATACATTTTTTGGAAAGTTCCCTTTCTTTGATTTTTCACTCGTATAAAAAAGGGACCGCAAAAATCTATACCACACTTACTAAAAGTAGACTCAATCTGCACTCGCTCTGGAGGCAAGTTGCCCATTAATTGATCTATCGGTACGGGTTTAAATTTGAAACATTGTACACAATTGTGTACGATTTTTCTAGCAAGATTTCTGCCACTAATTGGCCAATATTTTTGCCTGACCGCGTTCAACAAGGCTTGTGGCCCAAGGTGTAAGTATTTCAAATGATGATATTGGAAAATTAAATATGTTAATTTATGTTTAGCAGGCAAAACAATAGTAAATTTAGAATTAAAACTTACCTGAGACATAGCTAGTGTTCCACCAACGCGTAAAATACCTGCCGTATCTAAAAAACAGTTCAGAGATTTTAATTTACTCTTTTTGTTTCCCTGATTACCTTTCAATTACGGAAATCTCAGAAGAAAAGGTTTCCCTTTGAACTTCCTTTATTAAAAACAATTCTGCCCCCTTTACTTCTTCCAAAAGAAGAGGTCCAGATTTACGAAATTCCTTCTTCTTCCTGACGTTAGAAATAAACCTAAAAATAAAGCTAAGAATTTTGATTAGTTTCATATAAATATTACTAAGATTCAGCAACCCAGATACGAGGGAATTTGATTTTATACTAGCAAAATTAGAGTTCAATACTGGCTTAAGTTCTTTTTTATAGTCACTGGAATTTAGAGAGTCAAATTGTTGTTCATTCAAGTTTTCATCGAAAGGCAATTGTTGGACACTCCACCACATATCACAAGTTAAAATATCCTTGGCATCTAATCCTCGAGAAATGATGTCAGCCGGATTACTTTCAGAAGAGATGTCTCCATTCAAAGGATTCAGTAAGATGTTGTATTAATGCAACTCTGTTACTGACGAACGTTTTCAACAAATGCGGCGATTTTCCAATCCATGCAAGAGCAATTGTGCTATCTGTCCAGAGAATTACCTTGTCCGGGTTAACATTCAAAGAGATTAAAACTTTATCCATCAATTTGGACAGCAAAAGACAAGAGTTCAACTCAAGCCGAGGAATCGAGAGTTTTGATAGGTGCAACTCTTGATTTGCTGCATAATAATTGAGCAACCGAAGATCCACCGTGTTTTAAGGGCTGAACATAAATAGCAGCCGCATATGCTAACGAAGATGCATCAGAGAATCCGTGTACCACAATGCGATCTTCTTAGAAAACAAATCTAGGAATTTTGAGATTTTCCAGTTCACAAAGAGTTGATACGAATTCAGTCCATTCCTGTGCTAAAGGATGTGGTAGTGGGTCGTTCCAATTTAATTTTGGATAACCACAAACGCTGCATAAAGATTTTAGCTTTCGTTATAACTGGTCCTATTAATCCAAGTGGATCGAAAATCCTTGCAATTACCGAAAGAACATCTCGTTTTTTATAAGTTGTTTCTGGAACATTAATTTTGAACTGAAAACAGTCAAGTTTAGGATTCCATAGAACACCCAAAGTTTTGATTGGCTCGTGTTCTGGTTGTTCATCGAAACTATATTCGATTCCGATTTTGTTTGATGATACACTGAGATCTGGATGATTTGCACACCACTTGTGCAACTTCATTTTACCCCGTTGCAACAATTCTATTAATTCCTTTTGCAATAATTTTGCTTTTTCCAATGACGATTCACCAGATAAAATATCGTCCATATAAAAATCGTTTAATGCAACAGATAACGCTAAAGGTAAATTGTGTCCTTCATCTAAGGTTAATTGTTTCAAGGTACGAGTGGCAAGGTAGGGAGCATTGGACGTCCCATAAGTTACGGTATTAAGTCTATAAACTTGTACTGGCGAATTAACACTGTCCTTCCATAAAATTCTGAGAAGGTTGCGTTGGGTCGGGTTTATTTGTATCATACGATACATCTTTTCTACATCGGCCGTGAAGGCATACCGATGCTTACGAAACCGTATCATTATTAAAAATAGTTCTTGTTGAAGAATTTTCCCTTTCAAAAGAATATTATTTAATGACAAACCGGACGTTGTTGCTGCAGATGCGTTGAAAACTACTCTTAAACGCGTAGTGGTTTTCTCAGGTCGGTAGACGCCGTGATGAGGTAAATAATAACAGTCAGTTCCAGTATCGAAACTCTCAACCAATTCCATATGATTCAATTTTCTATACTCCTCCATGAAGGCCGAATAGAGATGTTTCATATTAGAATCTCTGTGCAAACGTTGCCACAGTTGATTAAGCCATTTTTCTGCTAAAGTTCGAGATTCTCCTAATAATTCCGTATCCTCCATAGGCATCGATACAACATATTGTCCTTCGGAATTACGATAATGGGTCTGTTCAAAGTGGGTTTCGCAAATTTGTTCTTCCTTACTTAATTTTACATCTAAGTCATTAATGGTTTCTGTTTCCCAAAAGGTTTGTAATGTCCTATATAAATTTTCAAAACATGTATTCAAACCGCAATAAAGACTTGGTGTCCACGAATTTGTTTTTCCCGTAACAATGTATCCAAAAACAGTTTCTTGGAAAAGTAAATTCCCACATGCGGATCTAAACTTATTAGGTTTCAATAAATCAAAAAATAAGTCACAGCCTATGAGTAATTCAATTTCTCCTGACAGATTAAATTCAGGATCAGCAAGTTGTATGTGAGATGGTATATTTAATTCCGTTATGTCAATAGGATTTATTGGAGTCAAATTTGTAACGGACGGCACAATTAATAGCTCTATATCTTGCGAAAAACTTCCGCATTTGTTCGAAACTAACGCATTTATTTTTTGATTAACAGTCAATGAGATTTCTCCTAGTCCAGATATTAAAACACTTGTTTTTTCTTTTTTTCTACCTAATTTATTTGCGGTTTTAGTAGTTACGAAGTTCAATTGCGAGCCGCTATCCAATAAAGCTCTACATCGTAAATAGCGACCATCCCCCTTCTTGATATAAACAATCGCTGTCGGAAGCAAAATATTTTTCCTTTTTGAAACTAAACAGTTCGAGAATGCTACGGCACCTTCCACTTGAGCTAACGATTCATCCGTTTTGTCGGGTCCCAACTGGCATGACGCGCTGTGATCGACTGCGATTTGAGGAACTGGCGGTTCGAAAATGTGCAATAAGGTATGATGCAGTTTGCTCGAGCATACCTGACATTTATACTTTGACAAACATTGTTTTACTTGATGGGAAGCTTTCAAGCAGGAAAGACAATTTTTGCCTTTTTACATAATTAAATCGATCCGAAACCTTCATATTTTGAAAAACACTGTACTTATAAATTGAATGATTAGGCAATTTGCAAACAGTGCAAAGATTTGACGACGTATTTGTGTTGAAAAAGGTTCTACCTTTATTCATCGAAACTTGTTTCTGCTTATACATAAACGGTACTGTGCGACTAATACTATCCAGAATTTGACAACGTCTCTCTAGAAACTCTAAAAATACATCAAAGTCGGGCACTTCATTATTTGTTAGCGTTGATTCATACAACTTTCTAGTTTCATGATCTAATTTTTGAAGTATAATATTCATCAGCAGAACGTTTGATAATTTGTCACCTTCGAAATTTAACAATTTTAAGGCTCTAATATTTTTCTTAATACAATCTAAAAAATTGCGTAAGCTTCTTCCTGATTCTGACGTTAAATTCTGGTAATTAATTATATTTTTAATATGTGTATCTACAATAATTCTTTTGTTTTCATATCTTTGCTCAAGTGCTTTCAAAAGCGAACTATAACTATCATCTGTAGTTTCGACGTGCACTGCTTGTCCCTTTAGAGAGGCACGTAAATAGTATAATTTTTGATTTTCCGTCAAACACGGATTATCCTTCATTAAATTTTTAAATTGACATATAAAAGAACTCCAATCTTCGAAATTACCATAAAAAAGTGGTAAAGGTATTTCTGGTAGCTTAATTGATACGCTGTCATTTGTAGCTAAATTACTCAAATCTACGTTACTAGCCGACTTACTTTCTTCTTTTTTATTATATAATAAGGTAGATAAACTTACCCTTAATTCTTGAAGGTCATAATCAATGGCAGTAAGGTCCACTTCGATATCCTTGATTTGTTTTTCTGACGCAGTTTCATAATAATCCACTTTTAACTGTTCGAAAGATTCTGTTACAGTTTCCAAAATTTCTAATCGAGATTTAAGCTCAGCCTCATTGCTGTCTTCTTTTAAAACTACAGGTTTTAATTTCGTAATTCTTGCTTTCACATTACCTTTTCTCCGATTCAACACTGTCAAATCTGGATCGGCCATTTTGCTAACACTTCAAAAGTTGAAAATCACCAGTCAAATTTCACAATATACTCCGCGAGCGGACCAATGTATTTTTCTATTCCGTCGAATTGTGCGCTGGTTCAATTTAAAGTAAAAATACTGGTGAATGATTAATTCTTTTATTCAAGTCGATGCTGAATACAATACTCACGAAACGAAGGCTTTGGCGGACAGACGCACGATAGCTCTGTGCCATACGAAAGATACAATCAAGATTTTTCTGAACGTGGCGCTCCTAGCAAGAGGGCGTTGTAGACAAGATTTCTTCACTTCATTCAGGAGCTTTAAAACTGAACACCAACCTAAACTGGTATTTTGAGCTATTGGCTCTCCAGTGTCGCGCAGCACTTGACCTGGGAGAATTACCGAAAAAAACTTATCGGCTCCAATGATTAAATCAATTTCGCTTGTTTGTGAAATATCACTGTCAGCTAGTTGTAGCCCTGATAATAGCTTACGATCTTGAGTCGTAATTTTGTACAAAGGTTCAGGGGCAATAAATGACTTTAAAATAAATGCTTTTAACTCGAATTTAACATCTTTATTATGCTTTGAGTAGATGCATAAATCCATATTACCTAGAGTGGTAGTTGGTGTGGTGGACGAAATGCCGAACACACTTATTTTAGCCTTTGAATCATAATTACGATTATTTGTCTTAGCAAATGATTCAGATAAGAAACAAGCCTGGGATCCCGAATCAAGAAGAATGCGAATATTAAAACTTACATCATCTTTAACGTCATCTTTAACTGAAGCTACTGCTGTTGGAAGCAAAGCTTTATTTAATTGGTTGGGATTTACCGCAATTTCACATTGGATCAGGTGTGATGATTGAGGGTCGAACTTCCATTATTGATCCGTTTTTGCACAATTCGAACCCAGATTTTCCTCATGTAAAAGAGAATTGTGCTTGAGATGACAAAATCTATATGTAAATTGTGAAGTACAGAACTTTGTTGTATGTTTCTCAGAAAAACAATTGAAACAAAGATTTCTTTTAATCAAAAACATCTTGCGAGATGCAGGATTCAAATTTTAAAACTTGAACATTTAGTCAAGTAATGAAAATCCTTGCATTTTGAACATTTTGAATAACAAGCACGATTCGCGTTTACTTTTGTGTCCTTTTGACTTGAGGAGTCCATTTTTAAATTTTCCAACGCTGCTGCTTATCATTTAAAAATTGTATGAAATTATCAAATGACGGATAATCAGTCTCATCTTTTCTATCTGACCATAAACGGCGAGTTTCAGGATCAACTTTGTTTAAAAGCGCATAAATTATCCAAATATCCGGTTTAGTAGCCTTTTCATCGACGCATTTTAAACTTCTGACAACTTGCTCAGAAGTGTCAGCAAGAGACCTCAAGTTACAATCATTAGCTGGAGTAATCGCGTTTTGCGTGAAAAGGTAGCTAACAGAGTATTAGTGATCTGTTTTTTGTTATTGTAACGATTGAGGAGTTTCGTCCAAGCTTCCTCATAACTAACGTTTGTTACGGGAATGTGTTTGATTATTGATTTGGGGCCTTCACCTAATAATCCGATTAAGTATTGAAACTTTTGGATATTAGATAACGTATTGTTATTGTGAACAATACCTAGATACAAATCTTTAAAATTAAGCCATTGAGTTTAATCACCATTGAAAACAGGTATGTTCAATCTAGGCAATCGAAAATCCGAAGTGTTTCCAAAGCTTGCGTTTAGGAAACTGGGATTTGGATCAATTTGATCAACACGGGATGTTGACTTCAATAATTCTTGAAGACCCGCTTTTACGTCGAAATAACGATTTTCAAGCTCATCAATTTCGGATTGATCTGAGGGTAAAGCAGCGTTGTACTCAAGTAATTTAGCAAATATTTCTTCTAACCTGACAAGTCGATTATTAATTCTGCCTGAATTCGTATCAGAGCTGGCGGTGGTTAGAAAGGATTCAATATGGGTCAGAGCGAGGTCTTCGAAGTCAACAATTTCTCCTTTTCTTCCGGGCCTGCTTCAAGCATGCGAATCGCTAGCATGAGTCATTCAAGTGATCCCATGTTCCTTCCAAGTTCCTTACTGCGCGAAGATGGTATACGAGCTAGCTGGTATGGTGTGTGGCCAGAGACGTAACTGGGGGAGAGGGGGATCAGATGGGCCCTGTGCCCCGGGCGCCAGATTTTATGGGCAGCTAAGTTGACTAAGTGTGTGTGCGTATGTATTTTTTTTTTTTCAAACTAAAAACCGAAAAAAAAAATTCTAGTTTCAAATTGCTTAAAATAATTAAGGAAAAAAAGTGAAATGCTGAGTCAAATTTAGTATTGGTTTAACGCGAATAAAGAATAGATGGGATGGACGAAGAAAGAAAGAGGGGGTAGGAGGTTTCAGTAAGTAGTGCAAATGTATTTGTATTTCAGAAACCTATGTTAAATGTTTTCATCTTATCTAAGAATCACCCTACTCGGAGAAGGATTCTGCGACCGAAGGCCCCTTGGAAGTAGCGATACAAAACAAGGCAAATGCGTCACAATGCCCCTTTTCTGCAATAAAGCCATAAAACTGTCCCAATGATGTATTCCTTTTAGCTGACAATGACGGGTGCTTGTCTAACTATTGGTCTTAAGGCTGCTCTTCAGTCAGAAAAAATTTCGTGGTTAGGCTTAAGATGGCCTTCGAAGGGCATGAGGGGAGTGTGTCAACCTCAAGTGATTGACATTTCAACGACCAATGAAATGTACGATAGCTCTTGGAAGAAGGGTTTACTGTCCCCCATAATTGACCTGTCACTTCAGGCCGAGACCCCCTGCAGTTAGTGTTGTCGCTAGCGGCATACACGTGTTTTCTACTACTTACACAACGTTGCTCCTTCTCCGGTTCCAAAATTAATTCTCTGTGGCTGAGAGTTGAAACGAAAAGAAAACATATTGTTACCCTTCTTTCATTCTCCCGAATTGTTTGTAAATTGCATATTTAGTGCTGTAAAAATGAAAATGTAAACGATACTTTTAAAACAAAGGTTTGTCTTTCTGAGAACTTGCTTCTAGACCTAATTTAGTACAAATTGATCAATCAAAATTTGCGATAAATTGCTTGATATTCAAAAAAATTAAAAAAAAAATTATTTAGCGAAAACTTGCTGAATGCTGTTCTCAGTTATTGTTACATAAAGAGCGCTAATTCGTCTCTTGTATAAAGCTTAATTTAAGAGCAGAAATTTTTGCGTTAGTATGATTAAAATTAAATAAATAAATAAGAAAAGAGGTAACCTAAGCAACGAGTTTTGCTCGAAACAGGAGTAGCAAATGAAGATTTGTTAAGCTCCATTACTCTATTTTTTTTTTCTAAAACTAAATGTGAATGTTTGCGTTTCTTTCTTTATTTTATATAATTTATTTAGTTATTTTGCATTTTATTTTATTTATATACACTTCTTCAATTATGTTTTGCTAATTATTGCATATTGAATACTTGATCAATATGATGAGACCATCACAATCATTTTATTTCTTTCCTTTATATTTCTGTCATTTAAAATAAAATTCCCGAATCATTTTTCGAATAAAACATCCTGGTTTTCTTTTTCTCTGACAAAAGAACGTTTTCAATGGTTCTTTACTTTCTGTGTAGTTCCGCTTCATTGGCACTTCAATATGTAGTCAAGTAATATTTGTTTATATAAGCGTGCGCAGAGCTTTAGCAAGGGGGGGGGGGACGCTACTGTGCTAAAGGGGGTACCAAAATACACCCATAAGCAGGGCCGGCCCGACGGTATTCGGCGCTCTTGGACTTTATAAAAATAGTCGCCCCTAGCCCTCTTTCATCATACAAACTAAAATAATATAAATTCAAATTGTGTATAATTTTATTGCGTTTTCAATTACTTTAAAAATTTTAATAATTACATACATGAAACAAATAATGTATTTTTTTATTTCTAATGGGCTGCTGTTGGCTTCTCGTAATTGAAGACCTAGTGTGGTCCACAAGGATTGGTACCATCTAATCATCTCTATCAAGCACCACAGTAGGTATAGTCCCATCGCTACAAGTGAATTTTGACGCTAAGTTCTTTCACTTGAAAGATGGAGTATCTGATAGGAGTCACTATCATTGGGTCTGCTTACGTGAAGACAACTAGAATTTTGTTGAACTAATTTTATGAAACACGGATCATTGTTTTTTTTTTTTGCTCTTACGCTGAGGCGCCCCCAAGATGA
Source organism: Octonoba sinensis (assembly GCA_038502835.1). Taxonomy (NCBI): domain Eukaryota; kingdom Metazoa; phylum Arthropoda; class Arachnida; order Araneae; family Uloboridae; genus Octonoba; species Octonoba sinensis. The sequence goes on from CM076600.1 coordinate 144,221,223, forward strand.
TGGCGCCTTTGTACTTTTCACACTGATAAGGCCGGCCCTGCTCATAAGATTTGGGTCCCAGATGCATCTCCAGGGAAACTTGTGACAAATTAAACGCAAAGAAGCATATCTATTGAATACAAACGCGAAAGAGGTTGCCAGTTTTGTAATTAGCTTTCATTTTTATTTGCTAAGGGGGGCACAATGGTATCTCTAAGCCCCGCACGCACACCTATGAGTATCTACGTATGTATGTTGTAAAATATATATTGCTCAGCAAAATTAAATCACGAACTTGAAACTGGGAATGTGCATAACATACTTTCGCTGTTGCAAAAGTATGCGGCAATTACAAATTCACCAAAAAAAAAAGAAGAAAAAGAAGGCAGGGAGGAAAGGAAAAAAAGAACTTTAAAAAAAAGAAAGAAAATAAGCAAATGGTTGGCAATGACTGTTTTGAAACAGTGGCCTTTTTTCCGAGTGCATTTATTTATTACTTTTTTCCTTCATTATGTACGAAACATTAAATATTTATTGAAATATTAGTGTTTAAACGACTTTTAAATTTTTTCCGTAATACACTGAATAAACGAAAGCGATAAATATTGTATTTGCCATTAAAAGCTATTCAGAGCAGTGAATGGAGCTGGAGCGGACTTGAAACTATAACATAAGATTCGGAGGGGAGCTGTAGCATAGCAACTCAAAAAAAATAAATTAACATAAATAATAATTATTATTATTATAATAATAGCTCTGCTCCAGTTCCCTGCGCAAAAGGTATTCAAAACTTTCAAAATGGCAGCCTGACTACTGGGGCGGCATATTCCTCGGAACCAGAAGTCCCAATTTCTTATCCTGGCAACAAACGTTGCTTTGATAAGCGAGCTGAGGTGGTTGCTGTGATAATTTCTATTTAATACTTATCGAGAAGTAAGTTGAGAGTTTTCCTGGTTTTCTCTTATGATTGAATGCACAAAAACACCATTAGAAGACCTCGCAGGGCGACAGCTTTTTACCAAGACTTGTTGAATCGAGATAAAGTTTGTATGGTTGCAGGTTGAGGTGAGGGCTGCCAATTTTAAAACTGCAAATACGGAACAGACGGGGCACATCGACAAGGGGGGGGGGGGGGGGCTTGAGACGCGCATTTGCATCATTTCTTCTGTGCCGATTCTTCATGTGCGAGCTTGCCTGTTTTTATTATCCAGTAAACAAGAAGTTCCGTCTAGAATTATACGAGCCTACTTTCCCGTATACACCAAATTCAAATTTATAATCTAGCTATCTCTTTCTCTCTCTTTCTTATTTATCTTTAGTTCTAATTATTGAAAATATACCTTTTTCAACGGATAATACATATTCATTTACTCACTCATTCATTCTTTCATTTATTCAGCCATGCATTTATTCATTCATTCGTTACCTCATTCAAGTGTTTATTCATTCATTTACGCATTCATGTATTTATTCACTCATTTATTTATATTTTCATTTATTCAATAATTTATTCATTCATTCTTTTCCTCATTCATTTATTCATTGATTTATTCTTTCACTCTTTCATTTATTCATTCATTCATTATTTCACTCATTGAGTCACTGAGAAATATTCTTGAAAATCCCGATCAAAAAATTTCATAGCAAAATAGGCTCGTAAGTTCTAGATAAACTTTTTATTTCTACATGTTCTACGTTATAAGAGCTTTCCGATAAAGTTTGTTCCAAGCAAATCGGTCCGTTAGATCAGGATTTATATAGGGTTGAAATTTCCCCGTAAGCTCTGTGTTAATTTTTTGAACTGTTCAAAAATGAACAAAAACTGTTCAAATCAATATTTCACGCCGAGAACTCCTTTCAATAAGCTTTCAATAGGAACTTGGCTCTTGTGCCCAGAGTTTACAGAATTTGCTTCAATTTTGTCCATAGGCGCTAATGTTAAAATTTTTTGAACTGTTCAAAATTGAACAAAAAATTGTTCAAATCAAAAATAGAAATGATATGCCCTCGCCGAGATCTTTCGCATGCAAAAAGAATTTTTCCAATCGGACAATTCGTTCAAAAGTTATTAGGGGGGGACAGACCGACAGACCGACCGACAGACAGACCGACAGACACACTTTTTCCCCCATTTTTTCCACTTCAATACCCTACTTTCAAATTTTTTATTTTACAATCTTTATTTAATTACTTCACTTATTTTTGACTTTTCTTGATTTTTAACGATATTTTCACGATACATTAAGCCTTCTTTCATGCTTTTTTATTATTATTTTTTTACTTTTACGGGAAAGTAGGCTAAAAACGGAGGAGCGCGGAAGATCGCACTTCAAACTGAAGCAGCATAGAACAGAAATGAATATAACCAATAAAGATTCAATATGCGATGCGACTCAAAATGACAACGGTTTTCCCGAAGGATATAATTTACGCAAAAGGAGATAAGTACATCTGGTTAAAATAATAAGGAGTAAATAAAGGAAGTCCATCTACAGCGCATTTAAAAACAGTTTCCGCAGTATATACTTCAAAAAATGTTTCAATATACCTTTTGAAACTTGAAGACGGAAGTACATGATTAACAGTGAATAATCTGAAAATAATGTACATGCACAAAAAAATGACAAGAAGATTTAGTGACAAATTCAGTTATTCAAATGCAAAACCTGTAATGTATGGAATTATCTTCTGAAATGAATTCTACATAGTTCTTTTCCTTGTCATGTTTGTTTGTTTTGTGTTTTCTGGGATGTGCGAAATAAAAAGATTCGTTGAGATAAATTTCATTACAAAATGCAAATTTGCAGGAATGTAACATGCAGTTAAAAAATGAGACAATAACTTTTAAATTCTGAAATTTTTCATGCATCATGAACGGATTTCTCTCCTTTTCGTAAAAAAAAATATTAACAACAACAAAAATAATAATAATGAAAAAATAAATGTCATATAGTGACTCAAAGTCTAAAATCAATGTTAAATTTAATGCATATTGAGATCCCGTCATATTAAACTTCAAAATTCAAGAAAAAATTTACCATTTGAAAGAAAAGGCATCCATATTGTAGTGATTAGTAATCTGACAGAGAAAATGAACAATTCGGGTTCACATGCCCATCAGAAAATGTAATTATTATTATTATTTTGGAGAGTTTTTTTCTCCGGTGAAAAGAGCAAAAAATGACAGATGAAATCAAAACAATTTTCAAATTAATTAATTCCCATGCTAACTAGGGAATTTTTAAGCTCAAACACAGTCATCGGAAATGGTTGATTTTTTTTTTTTCAGGGGAAAAATTTCAAATCGCGAATATAATATTGCAATAGCTGGATTTTTAATTGCTAACGCAAAACAAAAAACAAAATTAAAAATGTTCATACATATTAGAACGGAGATTAAAAATGATTTTTCTTTTTTTTTTTGTATAAAATTGTTTTCTGTGTGGCATAGGAACTATACGCATAAAATTTGAAATGCACTTATTTCTGCATTGCGTAAATTTGAAAATTTGGATCGTGAAGTGGTTTATTGATCAAAAGGTATTAATTGATCTATATTAATTTTAGAGGTATGTTTCTACTACCATTTCTCACTTTTTCCACGCTAGTGCGAAGGAAGATATTTTAATTTCAAATTTTGTACTCACATTTTAATAATACTTTATTCCAACTTTCCTGCTCTATCTCAATGAAAATTTGAAAACATGTAAATTTCCCAATATTTCTGTAAATTTCCATAACTGTTGCGAATTTTGTATATTTCAACGTGGGAATGGAACCCTAAGATATTTATGGATTGATTCTAATTTTTTTTTACTTATCTTTCTGGTGTCAATCCGCTATTCCACAACTTTTTCACAGTATCGAGGAAATAATTACTAAAAACAGAGCTTTTGCAAATTCGTATGTTTACTGCTACTATTAATTATACAAAAAGAACAAATAATAAAAATAAGTAATTAATTTTTAAAATGCTTGTATCACTAATATTATTATTATTATTGTAGCTATTATGTTAGTTTTTATTTCCATTTAGATATTTTAAGAATTGTGTTTCATTGCTTGTTATGAACTGTTGTGAAGCTTGAAAAATGAATGTGCAAGAAAATTTTATTGTTTTCCTACCCGTTTACTAAGGACTACCAAAGGGATTCGCCAATTTCTTTCCGAGTTTTAGAAGGGCTTCGCTAGGAAAAAAAAAGTTGGGAACCCCTGACTTAAATCGTATGCAGAAATTTTGCATAAGAGACATAGTTCCTTTTCTTTAATGACGCGAGTTCGCATGCATAAATTTAATGTAGACAAATAATTAGTCCTTATTTGAGCTGCGAAACTAAAGAATAAAACGTCAACATAATCAAAAATTGAGGACACGTGTTTCAGAGTTACAAGGAGCCCGTGTTGCAATGCAAAGAAGTAAGCTTATGGATGAGAAACAACCAAACCGTTTTTATTCTTTAGCTAATAAGATATTATTTCGTAGTGCCACACAGCAAACATCGCATAACCAGGAATGGGCAGCCTTTGGAAAGCTGCGGGCTAAGCTCAAAAGGTTAAAAAAGTCGCGGGCCGTAGAGATAAGCAGGTGTCAAGTTACCGAGATTTCGTAACTTCAATCGCTGATAATGGTCTGTATTGTTATTTACTTGCCATTCAAGTTATAAGAGTGAATTCCAGTGTACGAAATTATTCTCGTTTATTAGCCTACTTTCCCGTAAAAGTAAAAAAAAATAATAATAAAGCATGAAAGAAGGCTTAATGTATCGTGAAAATATCGTTAAAAATCAAGAAAAGTCAAAAATAAGTGAAGTAATTAAATAAAGATTGAAAAATAAAAAATTTGAAAGTAGGGTTTTGAGATGGGGAAAAAGTGTGTCTGTCGGTCTGTCTGTCTGTCGGTCTGTCTGTCGGTCTGTCCCCCCCCCCTAATAACTTTTGAACGAATTGTCCGATTGGAAAAATTCTTTTTGCATTCGAAAGATCTCGGCGAGGACATCTCATTTCTATATTTTACTTTTTGATTTGAACAATTTTTTGTTCAATTTTGAACAGTTCAAAAAATTTTAACATTAGCGCCTATGGACAAAATTGAAGCAAATTCTGTAAACTCTGGGCACAAGAGCCAAGTTCCTATTGAAAGCTTATTGAAAGGAGTTCTCGGCGTGAAATATTGATTTGAACAGTTTTTGTTCATTTTTGAACAGTTCAAAAAATTAACACAGAGCTTACGGGGAAATTTCAACCCTATATAAATCCTGATCTAACGGACCGATTTGCTTGGAACAAACTTTATCGGAAAGCTCTTATAACGTAGAACATGTAGAAATAAAAAGTTTATCTAGAACTTACGAGCCTATTTTGCTATGAAATTTTTTGATCGGGATTTTCAAGAATATTTCTCAGTGACTCAATGAGTGAAATAATGAATGAATGAATAAATGAAAGAGTGAAAGAATAAATCAATGAATAAATGAATGAGGAAAAGAATGAATGAATAAATTATTGAATAAATGAAAATATAAATAAATGAGTGAATAAATACATGAATGCGTAAATGAATGAATAAACACTTGAATGAGGTAACGAATGAATGAATAAATGCATGGCTGAATAAATGAAAGAATGAATGAGTGAGTGAATGAATATTTATTATCCATTGAAAAAGGTATATTTTCAATAATTAGAACTAAAGATAAATAAGAAAGAGAGAGAAAGAGATAGCTAGATTATAAATTTGAATTTGGTGTATACGGGAAAGTAGGCTCGTGTAGTTCTAGACGGAACTTCTTGTTATTTATCTATTATTATTTTTAAACGTTAATACATTACAAATAAATAAATATATAAACATTAAATCAAAATACCTCATGAGAAAAAAATCCATAATTTTTGTTTGTTTTTCCCTCTGAAGAGAAAATAAATTCCCCAACACTATTAGGTTTGCTAATTTGCAATTAACTTTTTTCTCGTGTCTGTAGAAAGGTACAAGGGGAATAAGGAAATTTTCTAGGAACACTTTCAAGAAAAGAATTCATTTATTGATGAAAAAACACCGCTGTAAAATTCCCAGAATTGTGCACCGTGGAAAAATACCGGAGGAAAAAGTTAATAAGAATACAAAATGGAGGTCGACTTACAGGGGTTTCTGAAAATTGTGTGTCAAGTTAGAGAGTTTTTCGCCCATTGAAATTAGCATTGGGCCAACCATTAGGGGAGGGATATGTCGACTTACCAAGGGTTAGTCGACTTATCTGCGCGTCGAGCTACCGAGGTTCCACTGTATTTAGTTTAGTCATGTGAACTGTGAAGAAAATAATTTTTGCGATTCGGGAAAAGAAACATGTGGTTTGTTTTCCTAAACAATGTCCCATGCTTTTCGCCATTCCCCGAGAAAGTGTACTGTACAGTGGAACCTCGCTATTCGCGCACAATTCATTACAGGAGGCAGCTCGAATGGCAACTTGTACGAATAGCGAATTATTTTTTCACATAAAATACAGTGTAAATTGGATTAATCCGGTCCAGACACACAGATGGCTGCTTATTTAAACCTATGAAAAACAAATGTACAGTACTGTACATGAAATTATAGATAAATTAAAATTTAACTGCACTTTGTTTCTACTGAGGTGAGCTGATGGCATATGTGGAATGTTGAGATGAGGAAATGAAAGGGCTGGAAGAGGAAGAGGAGGCCCCTTCTATAAAAACATCAGGTAATATCCCTTCAAGTGTTTTCTCCCTTTCTGTTGTCCTTTCTTTTTCGCACTAGAAGAATCTTGGGCTTCTTTCCCTAAAAACCTGTCCAATGTTGTCTGGCTTTGACGATTGTTCAGAATATTTCTAAAATGGCCAATAACATTGTCGTTGAACAAAGCATCCCAACATTGCTGTTGACCACAGCAGTGTTGGGATGCTGTTTTCCCATCACTTTCTGCGTTTTCTTGCAGGAATAACACAGCTCTTTAATTTCTGCAAAGTAAATGCTTTTCTTACTACTTTCCTCCTCTGAAGAAGAAAGTTCTTCAACCACTTCCTCTAGATGCCTCCTTAGAAAGCTAAAATTGTCAGTAAAATCTCAAAAAGTATTAAAATTTTAAAAAAATCCAAAACGCGAAACAAATTACTTCTAGACGAGTTCAAAACGAGCATAATTTCTCGATTTTTTTCTTAAAAAAAGCTAAACTGGCGACCCAGCTGACCCCTGGCGCCGTACGAATTGAGGGACAAGTACGAATGGCGGATTTAAACTGTATATGTTCTACGTCATAACATCTTTCCGATAAAGTTTATTTTAAGTTAATCGGTTGGTTAGCTCAGGATTTGTATACGACTGAAATTTTCCCGTAGGCGCTGCCGGGTTTTTTTTTTTTCTGAACTATGAAATTCGGAGTGGATAAAAAAATATTTCACGCCGAGAGCTCCTTCCAATACGCTTGTCAAAAGGAACTTGGATCTTCTGCCCAGAATTTGCATACTTTGCTTCGGGAAAAAGTCGCTAATGTTCAGAATTTTTGAACTGTTCAAAATTGAACTAAAAATTGTTCAAATCAAAAAGTAAAATATGAAAATGAGATGTCCTCGCCAAGATCTTTCGAATGCAGGGAAAAAAATCTCTCGAATCGGACAATTCCTTCAAAAGTTATTGGGGGGGGGGGGGAGACATGCGCACCCAGAACCCCCCCCCCCCCCCCCGCACCTGCCATTGTCTGGCGCATCGGATTTTTAGATGCCCCCGAGGGCTTGCCCTCGGGGACAAATGGGGCCCTACAGGGGGGGGGAGAGACAGACCGACAGACACAATTACCCCATCTCAAACCCCTACTTTCAATTTTTTTTTAATTTTTCAATGTGTATTTATTTACTTCACTTGTTTATGACTTTTTCCTATTTTTAACGATATTCTTGTGATCTGATACATTAGCCTTCTTTCGTTGTTTTTTTTTTTTTTTTTTTTTACTTTTACGGAAAAGTAGGATAAGAAGAAGTAAAAGATATCGAAAGATGGAAAAATCTTATGAAAGGAAAGGCTAATAAATGTTACGAATGGCATAAAAAAATCATTAAAAAAAAGGAAATAAAAGAAAGAAAGGAGGTTGTTAGTATTCCCCCCCCCCCCCCCCCCCCAGCTGTCGACCTTTATATGTAATTTTGTTTTTCAAAATTCCAGCTCCACCGGAAGATGTTGGTTTATTTAATCAAAATTTATTTTTTTTTTTTTTCGGTTTCTAAAACACAAATTATTGAAACATTGCATTCAGAAAGAGGCCAATATAAAATTTTGAAATTACATTCATTTTCTCAAAAATATCTTTTTAATTTTCGAAAACATTTAAAGTTTATCATTCCTTTATTCCCTCAGTAAAAAACAAAAAAACTCTATCTCGCTCAATTTAGTTATATCTGTGGCATACACAGTTGTCTTTAAGAGGGGGGGGGGGGGAGTAAAGGCAACGCTTTTCGCTTCAGAAAGTTTTTGAAGAAAAGAAGAATGGATTGTGTAGAAGAAAATTAAATCAATAACCTACAAATGAATAATTACTTACATTAAATAATTTCTCATTTGATTTACTAATTAAAGAGCAGTAATTTTTTCAAGCTTACATTTTTAAAAAAATATTTTTTTTTCCCCAATTGTACAAACATTTAATTCGTGAAAAATATTTTTATAGTACCGTGGGAACAGGAATTTGCCCATATAAAGGATTACATATAAGTCATAGCTTCTCCAAATTTCTTCCAAAAAGATCTCAATTTTCTTCCCTTTCGAAAAAACATGTGGTCTGTCTTCTGTGTCTGGCCGGTTTGAGGGTCTGAAGAGGGGACTACACTTTCCCCATTGTCCGAATCCGAAGCAGCGATGCTTCCCGGAGTGAGAGTCATTAGGCTAATCGACCTCGTAAATCATGCCCCCTTGCATGGGAAGCGGTGGGAGGCGTGGCTTATAGGAATTTCGAGCTTTTTTTGGAAATATTTTCAAACTTTGGACGGATTTTTTTGTCTTTAAAAATGTTTGCATTATTTCAAACAAAAGTTCAAAAGAAAGCTGGAAATGTTTTGCTGGTCTTGTTGTTTTTAAAATTTCGGTAACATGCTTTGAAAATATTTTATAGAGCGAAACGTCTAACAGTACCACGTTTTTTTCAAAATTCATTTTTTAACGATTTTTTAAAAATACGGTAAGTGATATTTTAAAAAAGTAAAAACTAAAAGACCGAGATATAAGCTTGAAAAATACTCAAAAAAATTCCGGACTCGAAAACTTCAAAGGAACTTTCTAAAACTTAGTCCAACTTTTCCCGTAGGTTAACATTGGTTTCGAAGATTTGAAACTCTGACTGAAGAGCAGCCTTAAGGGTAGGGCCCTCATGGTCCCTGTTAGTCGTCCTAATTTTAAATTTGAGTAAATTCAATTACCGTAATTATCGGTAAATAGCCCGCATCGTTGTATAGTCCGCAGGAAGAAAAATTCCTCCTAAAAAAATCAAGTTCGGTGTATAACCCGCACCCAAAACAAAAACAATTACATGAACAAATCACTCTGTAAGGTACACTGTTTATAAGGAAACAATTTTTAATTACAGAGCACTTAAGACAACATTTTAAATTATATTGTAAAAATTTTACATTTTACCATACTTTGTTTATAGATGGTTATTTTGTTTACACATTTTGTTTATACAGGGACATGTGCTCTGGTCCTACTATCCTATTGTGATTTAATTGGTGTGGACGCAAAGGCTTGCATGGGGATTTTAAGAGGGGATGGGTGAAATTGGATCATCGTTTCGAAAGCTATCATTTATTTCTTTCAATTTAACAATCAATTTAATTTTCTTTTTTAATAATTATTATTTTTTAAATTCCGTGTATTGCCCGATTGGTTATATTGCCCGCAGATAGTAAAAAAAGGAGTTTTTCGTAGATAACCCGCGGGCCATAACACAGATAATTACGGTAATACTCGCCATTTTACAATTTAGTTGAAACTAGAAACAATATTTTCTATTTCAATTTGCACTCATTGAAGTTATGTTTGAATTTTTCGGATTGTTTGAACAACTACCTTACAATGTAAATTTTAAAATCATATTTTTTTTTTAAATGTTAAAAATATATAAAAGTTCTGAAAAATTCTAAATTTTGTGTCATGTAGAACACTTTAAATCTCTAAAGAATTATTTTTAAAATTACTACTACAAAATTTAAGATTAAAACATTTTGTATATTTTTCTGTTTTAAAAAAAAAATATATGTGTTTAATTTTTTGTTGTAAATGTACCAAAATGAAGTACGGCAGCGAAAGTTTGAGAACTTTTGGTAGGTATGAAACAAAAAAATGCGATGTGAAACGATGAAGCGCTGCAGAAAGTGGGATCGCACTTGGATTGCGCAATCAAATCTTGAAGCAGGCCCGGGGGGGAAATTGCCGACTTCGAAGAGGGCCCCCCAAACCGCTTTTTCGTAGCCACGCAGTCTGATGAATTCCGCGGCTTCCATTGTAAAAGCAAAATAAATTTCTTACTTCTGATCAGATGAAAACCACGACGAAAATCTCGGGGGAAACCTCCAATGTTTTCCCAGCTTAAGGGATCGACTTTTGTCAAGAGCAGGGTGGCTTTAACTTCTTGAATCAAACATAACGCAGTTTTAAAAATAAGGTCTTTATTTTTTGCACGTCCGTGCGGCCCCAGTCGAAGCATACAATTGAATTGAAATTGAACCGCACCTGGCGGCGAGCTATATATGACTGAAAAAACCCCAAATGAAATTATGCAAAATGAAGTGTGATGGGGAATCGAAACAAATACAAATAAATTTCTAATAAGGAGCACTTTTTGTTTTGTTATTTTTTAATGTATCATTCTATTAAATAATTTTCATTCTTATTTCAAGTTTTTTTCTATTGCAGTTATAATTTAATTGTATTAGTGATATAAATATCAGTTTTTTTTTAATAATTTTTTGGGAAAAAATTTTTAAAAAAAAAAAAAAAGCGGGCTGGCTTTTTTTATTTTTTGCCCCGGTTAAAATCCAGCAGCCCTGTGGCAAAAGTGTCTAATTTGTAGTTATTAACATGTTTGAATTATTAGAATGAATATTAGAACTAGTATTTTTATTCATATTAAGAGTCCCAGGTACGTCACCCAAAGGATCAGAGGCAGGATTTTGGTAACATAGAGGGAGGGGATTAGAACTTTGTTAGAATTTAGACCTATTGTTGGAGCCATTTTGGAACGATAAGGATTTTTATGTGACATAGAAAAAACTTCTTATCTTGAATTTCAAACTTCTTATGTCTGATTTTTTTCTGAAAAGCATTGAATTTTATGTTCTGCAATTCATGGATATGATAACAAACACTATATTAAAATTTTTAGTGTACAAATAGGTTTCGTTAAGCATTCATCAATTTCTTCAAATAATTTTTTATTCATTAATTACTTGTAAAATATGCAAAGAAAAACGTCTATCTTTTGGGAAAATAGCAAATTCAGTATCAATTTGAGAGCTACCACCAACAAAGTTGTAATGTCCTTCAAGAAGCATGGGAGGCAAAGGATCTTTGGTGCTCGGTAGCATTACCCCATTCTTGGGATTAGCTTTTTTTTATGATTTTAGCCATGAAAAAGAGTTTTCTGGAGCAAAGAAATGACACATTTTGTCCCTCTGGCAGTCAGTTTCAATTTTCTCATTTTTTTTTTTTTCGAACTTAGATTTCTGCTTTTAAACAAGCATTGCATCAAAAAGCTGCGAGGAAGCTTCGCATTTCTCGTTCCTGCAAAAATGCAAATATTTCACCGATGCACATTCTTGGAAGAGAAGGTAATTTTCTGGATAACATTGCAAAGCATTCCAGACACTGATCCCTCAGCATTTTCCATGCTTTAGCCCTTTTCACTCTAAAGCTAATCCGTTCTGCGTAGTTAGGGAAAAAATCTGCAGTGCTTCCCTGTAGCAACATGCTGTGAATGTCATCATTTTCAAGGTACACGGCCACTTTGCTCACATGTCTTCTGGCAATGTCATAATAGGAGATTGTAGTTCTATGTATTTTTGCCTCCTTCATCTGCTGAATTTCAGTGATGCATTCTGCTTCCAGGTTAAGGCAATATTCAATGTCATCTCGACGCAAATCCAAATCCTTCCACTCAATCACAATATCATTCATGGTAGTAGAGGAGATGATAAGTTTAACTATATCGTCCCGCCCTTGGTTCTGACGACAAAGTTCCAGGGGGGTCTTCCCGTTTGCGTCCATCATGTGAGGATGAGCATCTAAAAACAACAACTTTCTCACAATTCTTTCAAATCCAAATTTTGCGACGTAGTGCAACGCAGTCATTCCTTCTCTGTCTCGTATGTTGTGGGTATCATCATTATCACAGAGGACTTCTGATGCGTCACGGCTTCCACGCTTTAGAGCCACCTGGAGGGGCGTTCGGCCCAGTCGATTCTGAATGCGAGGGCAGGCGTTTGCTGTGAGCAACATCTCGACGATCGTTGTGTGTCCTTTGCAGGCAGCCATGTGCAGGGCAGTATCTCCTTCCTTGTCCTGAACATCAACAAGATTAACCACTCCATTGTCTCTCCCCTTAACTGTGCCCGAGATCAAATCAACTGTGTTCTTTGTTCGGGAACTAGAAGCAGCGTGGTCTACCACCCAACTCCCTGATGTTTGAAGACAAGACTTGGTTGCTCCTGCCAACAGTACCGTCACAATTGCTTCACACCCGTTTTCCGATGCATAATGCAATGCAGTTCTTCTTCGCCAATCCTGAAGACTATTTGTATTATCTTTGCTAAGGATGACTACTGCCGCTGGATACCTCTCCCAAATCATAGCCAAATGGAGAGGCGTTCGGCAGTATCGATCCTGTACACGAGTGCAGGCATTGGCTGCAAGTAACCTTTTAATTATATCTGCATAGCCCCATCTTGCAGCCACATGTAAGGCAGTTTGACCAAACTTGTCCGGTAAGTTAACAAGATTTCTTTCAGTCGTACAAAGAACAAGAACAGCAGTCGCATCCTTGCGTCTAACAGCAAGGTGCAGTTTCGTTCGTCTGTACACATCGACATCCTGACCATTTTCAACTATTTTCCTGAAAGAAATAAAAATTGTTACTTTTCCGAAATGAAATTGTTCTGAATTTAAAAATGGTTTCGAGATCAGTTTTCATAACTTATTAAAGCTACCTTCACCTTTAGAAAGAACATGCATTGAAAAAACAAACTGAAGCATGAGTGTGATAGCGTGAATAGGATTTGTGCTGCATGTGTCAAATCACTCTGCATATTGCAATGTGCAAAAAATTGCATCAAAACAAGAATTGCAAAATCTTTAAATACAACATTAGCAACAATTTATGAAACATTAAAATAAATATTACAATAAATGAGCAGAAAACATTTACCAGATTTTGCCAAGACTTGCATTTGGTTAAATAAAGAATATTTTTCAAAAATTTTGTAAGAAAACCATTTAGTAACAGATAAATGGAAAAAAATTTGGCATGGCCCTCCAAAATTTTAAAAAGAGGTAAACTTATATCTCTGTCAGTTTTGACTAACAAAAATAGTTGAATACAACACATCCTAATGCCTCTTCCAAAACAAAATTCAGTTTTCCCCTAATTACAAGATTAGGTCTAATTGTCAGTGAATTTTGAAATAATAGTAGCATGTTGAAAACTTATTCTGTAAATAGAGCCATGAATGAGGTACCAAAAATGGAATAAGAAAGAAAAAGCAGAAAATCACAGATCTAAGGAAGATTTTCACCACTGCTTGATGAAGCATGGGTTTACCTAAATGACTGGGAAAAATTAGAAGACTGTTAACTAGTGAAAATAAAGAGAAAAATTTGTTCTTTCCTCAAGGTCAAAGTCATTTCAGTAAGGGGTTTATGATTGTAACAGGATTGTCCTACAATGGTCAAGTAAAAGTAAGTGTTATTATTCAAGATTAGTAGAAAAGGATATTGCACAAGGTTCATCTAGGATAATGAATTTAATACAAAGAAAAAATAAGAGTCTACATACTGCGTATATACAATCGACATACACGAACAAAACAACAACAAAAAAAAAACTTAACTGTTGCCAATAGACTTATACAAAACTATGTTGCCCCCCAAAATACAAGATATATATATGGGAAATATAATCACACACATATTACGAATAACTATAACAGCCCCCTTGATTAAATTTCCCTAAGTCTTATGCTAAGTCTTTGGTTGTACAATAAGGATTTCTTGTGCACACTTTTAGTAAACATGTCTGCAACATTTAATCCAGAAAGTACATACGTAAATGTCAACAGCTTTTCCTGAAGAAAAAAAAGTCCAAGTTCAATATGCTTATTTTGCTCGGACGTAACATGGTTTTTGGCTAAAGAAATAGCGCCCTGGTTGTCAACATGTACATCCTGTGGAAAGCTTAGGAACTGTTCCCTTATTATTTCTTGTAAAAAATTGTGGAACCACAATACCTCCTTTGCGGCATGGCACATTGAAAAATATTCAGCCTCAACTGTTGAAAGAGCAGTTGTCCTCTGTTTCTTGCTGCTCCATGAAACAGCTACACCTGCAAGTAATATCACACAGCCACTGAAAGAAAGTCTGCCCATTTTGTCATTATCTCAGTCTGTGTCACAAAATACTTTTAAATTCTGCCCAGTCTTTTGAAAAGTTAGTTTCAAATTTCTAGTCTGCTTTAGGTAACGCAATATATGTAGCGCACCAGTCCAGTGTTCTTTACTTGGACGGCTGTTGAACTGGCTCATGTATGTTGCAGCGAAAGCTAAATCAGGTCTGGTTCCCCCAGCTAAGTACAAGAGTCCTGAAATAGCAGCCTATCTATACTTTAATGCTCCTTCTACATTTAACATACTGTCTTCGGCTGCTTGCATATATTTCATTCCTGGATCTAAAGGAATTGAAGCTCCTTTAGCGTTCAACATACAGTTAAGAACTGTTGGAATTAATTGGTAGGTATTTTGGTTGAGAGTTATGGAACCATCTTTGTTTTCTGGATATTTTCATTAATAGTCAACTGACTTTTCATTTCTCACTCTGTTTATTTCTGGAAAATTACCTTCAAACATCTCAGAGCTTTCCATAACATAATCTTTGGTCCAGTTAGGAGCTGTAATTTGTCCATTTGGCTCTAATTCCCATCTGCTGTGTCTCTTCTATCTTATTCTCTTGTGCATTTTCATCTACAACGCTACTCTCCTCCTGTTCAGTTAAATCATCTACTGCTTGTTGAGGGGGCAATGCAATTACCTTCTCTGTTGTAAAGGGTTTTTCTTTGAGTATGACATCCCCAACATAAATTACTCTTCCTGTTTCTCTGACACAGATACCAGTACCTCTCATCTCCATCATATCCAACAAGATGTCCTTTTGTTGTCTTTTTGTTCATTTTCCTTAAGGAGTTGGGATGTATGCATAGCAAACTGATCCTACTATGCACATATGTTTATTCTTGTTCATCCACAGTTCATAAGGACTTGTATTTGGAACTGATAATTTTCCTGTTCTAGTAAGCATGTAATATGAAGCTTTGATGAACTCTGCCCATAAGGATGCTAGAAATTTTGCTTCTTCATTTGAATAGTTCAAAGTTCTGGCCATCTTGACCCCCCAATGGTTCGGATTTCTCATTCAACAATACCATTCTGCTGAGGCGTATATGGAGCTGAAACTCCTTGAGTGATTCCATATTTCTTCAAAACCTTTTGGACTGCTTCACTATTGAACCCTCGGCCATTATCACCGACTATTTCTTTAATGTCATGGCCTAGATATTTAGGATGAAGTACAAAATCCTCAAGCTCAAGAACATCTTTTACTTCTGATTTTTGCTTCAAGAAAAAACCATACCTAAATTTAGTGTAGTCATCCTTAAAAACCGCAAAGTATCTAAATTTTTGGAATGATTTGTAGGCGGTGGGAGAATGGCTGTGAAGTGCCGGGAGTCGAACTGCGGTCTTTTCGGTGGTAGCCTCATTCTTTACCGCTTTCCCAAAAGGCGCGTCCCTTGGACAGGGGCAAAAATGGCTATTTGAAGCAGCGACTCGCACTGTTACTACTCCAGTAAATGAGTAGTAGAATAGTGAACGATATTAACCACAGATGGGTGCACCAGCGCGAGAGAAAGGCTCCAGGTTTCTGTGTGAGTGAAGACGTCTGGGCCTGGCTGCTCGGATCCAAGGCTGGGCGCAAATCGACAAGCGCTTGCAGACTGCACGAATGCATGCGAGCATGTCCTCTCGTTGCGCCATTTGTAGGGTGTTCTTGTCTCCCTTGCTGTGTGCGTAGTTGCAAGGTCACCTGATGTAAAAGTGCGAGAGTGGCTGTGACATGCTGGGAGCCTAACCGAGGGCTATTCGGAGGTAGCCTCGTTTATTACCGCTTTCCCAAATGGCGTGCCTCTTGGGCGGGGGCGAAGATGGCTATTTGAAGCACCGACTTGCACCGCTACAGATTCATCAAATGAACCACATATGTCTGCTGAGATCAGTTCTCCTGCTTTTAAACAATGAGCTTTTTCATATATACAAGTTTAAGACAATTTTGTATCGGCTTGGACCTTCACATTCAGTTCTCTTTCGATGATAAATTTAACATGCTGTTCATCCTGATGACCATATCCTTCATGATAAAGTTGAAGAACTGAATCATCATTAACAGTCATGTTTACATCCACTTGGGTCTCTGGAACTAAACTTTTCAAAACAGCCTTGAAGATACCACCTCCAGCGCTTCTTACGCCATGTAGGACTATTTCACTATTGATTTTTAAATAGCAATGTCTGATTGTTGATTCAAACACAGTTCCGATTTCTATCTTGGGTTGCAAGAACAGAAAATAAATTTTTGCTAATTTCTGGTATATAACTGACATCTTTTAGACAGTTGACTTGATTCTCCCTACCTACAGTTGTCATTACTTTAACTTTTCTTTTTCCAATGGCTGGTAATCTTTTTCCATTTGCTACTGTGATACTATGAGGAATTTCAAAGTTTTTGAAAAGTACTTTTTATTGGTAACCTGTTTTGAAGCTCCATTATCAATGAACCAGTCTTCAGTATTTGCCTCAGCAGAAAATACTTCAGCATCTACAGCCAAAAGTGTCATGTTTACAGGAGTACTACCTTTACTCGAGGATACAGGAATATTACCTTTAGTTGGATGGCTTGGTTTGGAAGGTCTTCCATCTCCTATCCCTTTCTTGCAAGACTTTACCCAATGGCATCTTTCATGACAACATTTGCACTTACTATTACTTTTCTTGCTCGAAAATTATTTATACATATGATCTGAACTGGGTGCTAGAGCACCTTGATCCCTTTGACTCTAGAGATCTGGGATCTTTCTTCGATTCTCTTTCATGTGTGCAAAGCCGAGTTGTTAATTCATCTAGAGTTCTTTTTCATCTCTTATCAGCAACCAACTTGACTTGAATCAGACCAACTTGACTTTAATTAGAGAAAGTATATCCAATATCATAAGTTTCATCCATGTCCCTTAATAGCTTAAGTTTTTTTCCTTCTAAAGTATTTTTTTATCATAGAAGTTTTCAATAAAGATATTTGATTAAAACAAAAAGTTTCAGTTTTTAGTAATGGTGTGAGCATATGATTTTACTAAATTAAAAAAAATATTTCAGACTTTTTCATTTATAAAATGGAAAAATGATTTTAAAGTACGCTCAATGTAAAAATTAAATACATACAATTTTGTTACCTTTTTTCAGCTTTCAACAGCAAAATAATTCCGATTAAATTTGGTCATTTTCTCTGTACTTATGAGTGTACTATTATTCCTGGCAGGGTTAAGTTTCATTTAAGTCATGCATTTGTATTAAAATTTGTTTAACGTTATTATTATTAAAAAATATTTATTGCTGTGAAAATAACTTCAAGTGTGTTTTTGCATATTGATTAACATGCCATTTTATTTCTATGAATGTAACATACTCTCTATGAATGTAACATACTCAATATCCAACATATTTAAGGTCTTAAAAAAAAATTTGATTTAAATAAAAAAAATCACCACCCCTAATTACGACACAATTAGGTTTAACGATAGCTGCTAAGTTTTCATGTCTGCTTTTCCAATAATCTTGGCGCATTTAACGAGCTGGTAGCAATAACCTGTTGTTATTTAGGATTAGTATAAATAAATATTGCACTATGACAAAGATTCATCTAGGATAATGTATTTAATACAAAGAAAAAATAAGAGTCTACGTACTGCATATTTGCAATTGGCATATATGAACGAAACACAAAGAAACTTAACTGTTGCCAAACATAACTGTGTTGCCACTAAAATACAAGATATATATATATATATATACATGGGAAATATAATCACACACATATTACGAATAACTATAACAGAGTACAAAAATGTTGAAATCAACTCAGCATACTATCAAGCAAGTTTTACATCTGATGTATTTGTAAGCAATTCTTTCTTTTATTCAATGACATTCAAAGAGCAAAACTTCATCAGCAACTCAAAGTTACAATGGACATTTAGAAAACTACATCTGCATTGATGGAAAGCAATGTCTCAGAAACTGCACACAAACCCTTCTGTCATGCAAATTACGATACAGACTTAATAGTCCGAAACAGAACTACTAGATTAAAAATATTTAAACACCTGATATAGAGCATGCAGGAAAATTAATAAAATAGTTTCAAATATTTCTAGAAGAAATATAATTTAGTTCATATTGCAAAAAAAGATTAATTGACTAAAATCCAACCTTGGTGGTTCGTCATCCGAAAATTCCCCTTCCGAAATTTCAATATACCTCTTGCGATACACACGTTCCCTTTTGTTATCAGTTTCCTGAAAATGTAAGACAATTTTAGAAAAACACTTGCAGCCCAAGGAAAAATATATTTATTTAGTTCAAATTTAGAAAAAAAATAGAACTTCCCCTCAAACACACACACACATATATATATATATATACTTGTGTGTGTGCATATATATATAAATATTAGGGTTGGAAGGTAGAGGAATTTTAACATTGTGATGATACAATGCCGACCGATGCCCCCCTCCCATATACAATATAATCACTCCTAAGTGAAAAAAAAAGGGTCATCAATTTAAACTTTAGCAGATAATTTATATAAATTGAGTATTTTTAAGAGTACTTTTTTAAAAACATTATTGGAATTATTTTTAACAATCATAGATTACATAATTTGATCAATATTAAATTATCATTATTACTACTTAATATCAATACATTTATTTTATAAACATGTTAACATTAGAAAGCTACTGGGGAACTTATTATTATTATTCAATTATTTACACACAAAATAGTGTATGTGTAATACTTTTATGTATAAAAGTTGTCCCTTGAATAGAAAGAATCAATAATATATACATATATATAAGGGGTTTTTATTATTAAACAGTGTCGCGCAACAGGAAATTCAGGTCCGTTTTTAGACCCTTCACAAAATTCTGTTGTTGTTGCTTATGCCTTATGCGAAGTTTCCCTTCGTTGAATCGACTAGGTATTAAGGAAGTTGGGAATGCCTTCGTTTCAATTTGAGCACCAAAGGTGGAAGTACGACTTTGCTCATAATGTACTTGGATGACACCAGATGGCGCCCCCACAAATACATCACCTTCTTTTTTAACTTATGGGTGAGGGGAAGGGAAAATCTCCACCCACCAGTACATATTAAACCAAACGGACCCTTCACAAAGTTCCGAACTACCAAATCATACTTTTATGGAATTATTTATACAATAAGCCTCGAAAAATTATATATATATATATATTTTATCACAGTATGTTTAACCTTTTCCCTATGGCACTGGTACAACTGCTGTACCAGCAAAAGTTTTCATTTTGCCACCATTCTAACTGCATAAGTAGAGTATCTAAGGATATTTCTTCCCCCTTAGTATGAGAGCTTTTTTTTTCCAATGGCAGATAAGAAGACCATTACAGCAGAAAATATGTATAAAAATCATAATAAAACAGCTGCAACATATAGTCTATATATATTCAAAGGGACTCCTAGTATCGGTCCATGAGGGAACGTTTCAACGAAGCACGGTAGTGGAGAAGATGGCTACCATCCATGTCACGTCCCAGACTCGGGCATAAGATTGGGTTAAGAGCAAAAAGTCTGAAAACACGCACAAGCTCAAATTTTGCTAAAAAACAAAAAAATGTGCAAGGAACTATATTCCACACAAGAAAAATGTATAAAAACTATATCACTCAGGAACATTACAAAGCAGTAAATAAAATTAAAAATGTAATTACTTCTCATAAATACACTACAATAATGTATTATGATACATACACACATTAGAATACTTTTAGTGCAACATATTCATAAAGATATTTACTTTCTTATTTAAAGTTTTTTGAGTCATTTAGTTTTGAGTTTAGTCATTTCATCACCTGGCCGAATATTGATGGACTATTTGGGCGAATAGTTCTGCTGCAGTAGAAATGTAAAAAAATGAAGAAATTGGTAGATTTTAAACATTTAAATTGTATTATAATTACTGCAAAAGAATACATTAGAATATAGTTTTAATAAATAACAATTATTTAGATAAAACTAATTTTTTAAAATCTTGTTTTAGGCTTGACTGAGCAAAAACAGATTTTAAAGTTGTAATATTGTATTTTATATTTAATATTTACTCCCAAAAGCTGGCAATAGCTATGATGGAGAATATGATAAATTAATTTTGCTATTATTAACAAAGTGGAAGTCAGACTTCGTTGCGGTAGACTGATTTATTGTGAATAGTGGTATGAGAGAAATGTGAAAAGCCTAGAATATATCATGAATATTTAGATAGCATAAGTTATTGGGATTTTTGAAAATAAAAATATATTCCAGTTAAGTGCATTAAATTTTAATAGATCTTTTAAAGATAGGTATGTAAATAATCCCATAAAAATATGAACTTTTATAACTTTAAAAATATGTTCATAAAACAGTTTTGAGCAAGGTAAAGGTTCACTAAGCAATAGTAGTTCTTTCATTTGAATTAAATAATTAGTACAGTAATGCTAATGCTTTCTACCATAAAACCCGTCATTTCTATTCCGCTTGTCGGTGAAATTCTTAGTTTTGTTACATTCAAAACAATAGAGAAATTTTAAATAGTTTTAAATTCTTAAAAAACGTAATTAAATTGTACATCATAGATTGTGTATAATTCGTGTTTGACTTGAATAATTTCAAATTTCACAAATACTTTTGAGTACAACAATTTTCTAGAGATTTTAATATTAGGCCGCGGAATATTCGGCCAAATCACTATTCGTTACATCCCTAGTTATCAGTGGGGGTTCGCAAAAGTGATGCGAAGTATGAACAACAAATAAATGGAGGGGGGGGGGGCATTTTTAAGACTTTCCCCGCCACGGAAAACTGCAAGATCCGGTACTATTCGAATTGATAATTTTTGTAAGGAATTTGACCGTCACTCGCATCGCCATTGAGTTTAAAACACATTTATTTAACACAACAAGTATATGTAGACCTGTAAAAGGATTTCATTACAAAACAAAAGGATAAATTACTGACGTCATGTGGACCATCCATTGATACCAATTGCGATCTTGATTGTTGTTTATATTTACATCACTTGCTCCCTGACTTGATCATACTCTGTGCATTGCCGTAGCCTACAAGGATGCCTCCATGCAAGGCCGTGACTCCGCTGCCGGCTGGTCGGCAGCTGAGTCAAAAACATGGTAAAAAACATGGACAAAAATACTCCGCTGCCGTGCGACGCAGAAGTTACTGCGCATGGAGCTTTGCCAGCCTGATCAGTTGTTTTTTCCTGCAATTAACGAAGCGCTTTTTTTTTTCTTGATGGGCGAGCTGTCGTGTCGACTTAATCCGAGCTCCAAGCTGCACACTAATTGAATTCCTAATAGATTATTTTCTGTACCTACGTTTTACATGAATTTGAAATCTTAACCCCTAAAATTTCTGATTAATTTACAAGGAACTAATTAATAATAAGACAGTTGAAGTAATTTTTTAATTGTCTACAAGCTTTCTCCCCCCCCCCCCCTCTTTCCAAAAGGATGCTTTGAAAATTTATAGAAGAAAAACTAGTATATTGATTAAAGCATGACATGATTTACCTTTTCACGATCGCAAGCCCCCTCCCTCTCCCACCACCGCCGTTTACCAAAAGGATGCTTTGAAAATTCTCTAAAAGAAAAATTGTAAAACCAAAACATGATTTATACTTCGCTATTACTTATACTTCGCTTCTAAGGGGGGAGGGGGGTTCGTGAAATTGTGTGAAAGTGTGACAAGAGGAGGGGAGGGGGTAACAAGAAATGTGACATCATGCATTATGCAGTATAGCGTGACATGTGACAAAGGGGGGGGGCGGTTGTCCGCTGAAGTGTGACATATTGTGAGAAAGGGGGGGAGGGGGTCAGAAATATGGGAAAAAAGCGTGACATCATTTATGAACGGCCCCAGCATGGCGATCCATGATCCGATCGGAGAGTCCGAACTAGGAATTTAATTCTCTCTTTCCAAAAGTTAAGTTATTTTCTTAATTTAATATATGCGGGGTTTTTTTTTAGTTTTTTAATTTTATTGTCTTTCTTTCTTTCTTCTTTTTTATGCATCACAGTTGAATTGATTTGCTGTTTCCCAGAAGTGCCGTCCGGGGCAAAGGGGGGGGGGGGGTAAAAAATAGCATCTGAAATCGGAAATATTAGATGATATCCCAAAAACAAAAAATATTTCTGAACCCCTTCCTTTTTAAAATTCCGAGCACAGATGCATAATGAATGCAATTTGTGAGTGTGTGTATATTTCCCATTAACTTGACCTTGTAAAATGTGGTGGGGTGGGCAAAGTGAGACTTATTAAAGGAAATGGAAGTTAATGTATTGGTACTGAATATCAGTTTAAAAAAGAACTTTTAAAATAGTTGGGAAATGGAACATTAATAGGAATGCGAAATTAGAAAATTCTTACGAATTTTAAAGCTTAAGAATAAGTTCGAAAATCATGACAGTGTAGAAAGGGGGGAAATCGATTTGTTTTAATTTTTCCAATTTGCATTTATCAGGAACTAAATTTACATAAAAGGCAATCACGGCCGTCGCCAGAGGGGAGGAGTGCTACCCCCCCCCCCCCCCCCCCAGTTTTTCAGGAAAGGGACCGCCGAAATTTCATTTTAATAATGAAAAAAGGTAAGAAAGAAAGATAAGAAAAAAGTTAAAGACAAATTTTGCAGTAAAAGTGAAAAAAAAAAAAACAGAGGAAGAAATGAATGATCAAAATTTATAATTTTTTTCTAGTTCTGCAAGATTTAAAAAAATGCAATTTCGAAACATTGGAACATTGAAAAACCGATTATTAATATTACTTAATTAAGGGCCGCAGAAATGCGCGTTTCGTTTCAAACCTTTCTTAGCGGAAAGAAAAAAAAAGGTATTCAAAACATTACAGAAACGCAATGCAAGTCTGAATTTTTAAAAAAAAGGATAAATAAACATAATGATTTCATGGTCGGGCTGTCGAAAGATTTTTATATGAATATATGTATGAATTTTTTAATCAAAATATTATTTCGAAAATTACAGCAAAAAGTATAAAAATGCATGGGCCACCGAAATACGTTGCAAATTGAAGGAAAGAGAGAGAGAGATTCAAAACATTGTAATGAAAATTCACACCAAAAGTAAAACTTCAAAAGTAAGATTCAGGAGGCGTGTTATTTAAAATTTTAAAAAATGGAAAAAATTACTTATAATATCATTGAAAAATAATACGACCGCAGTCTGAAATGTTAAAAGTTTTTTTGTAGGGGCCCAAGATGTTGTTTGTATTTCAAATAAATAAAAATTAAGTTGGAAATTAAAAATTAGAAGACTAAAGCAATAAGATGTTTTTCGAAGAAAAGAAAAAAAAGAAAGGGACTGTTACGGCATTTTTATTTTTACTTGAAATAAAGGAAAGAAGGCAGGGAAAAGGGTAGCCAAGCAAGGTGATTTGTAGAGAATCTCCCCCCCCCCCCCTCAACACACACTAACTCAATCTTAAGTTAAGATGGTGTGTGTTCTAGAGACTTGAATTTAAAAAAAAAAAAAAAAAAAAACAGGAAAAGAGCCCTTTTTTCTTACGTCATCAATTAATTCCCAAAATTGTGACTTTTAGATCTTTTAAAGAAAAATTTTGGAACTAGTTTCGAAAAATTTCTAGTGGAGGACCACTGAGTCCACTTGTCTTTTAACGTCCCCTAAGATAGCCTAATATGCAAATTTCAAAAAATTTCCGGGGTTGAGCCCCTGAACCCAGATTTTGTACTCTCAAATCCTTGAAAATCGTCAGAATTGTATTTTTAGAACTTTATCTTGGGAAATATTTCAACCGTCCTATAACGTCACCACACCAGACATAGCCTAGTGTGCGCTTTATAACTTGAATTTCACAAAAAATGAGAAACCTCCCCAGTCCCCCTTTCTCTAACAATATCAATATTTTCCAAAAATTACGAATTTCGAACTTCAATTTCAAAAAATTTCCACGGGAGAGCTGTTGAATCCACCTGTCTTTTGTCCTCACCAAAGATAGCTTAATATGCGTTTTTAAACCTACACTGCGCCGTGATGTTTATAAACAACATCTCTATTTTCGTTCACTAAGCTCTTGTTTTGTATTATTTTTAACAAGTGGCGCATTTCTTTGTTCTACTTTGTATGTAAGATCATATTAGTTAATATAGTATTCCATAGATCTTGTAAACGGGGCTCAAGGTTCATGTTTTTTCACAAAATTGACAACAACCAAAAAAAAATATGCGCAGTGTAGTATTAAGACTTCAATTTCAAAAAATTTCCTCACATCCTCGAAAATCATGAAAGCTGCATTTTTAGAAGTTCATCTTCGGAAAATTTTAGCTGTCTTTTACTGTCATCAATGATAGCCTAAATATCGTTTTATAACTTGGATGTTAAAAAAAATTCAGAAAAAGTCGAAACTCCCCATATTTCAAACCTCATCAATGGACGTCCAAAACTGCTAATTTAGAACTATGGAAAAGTATTGAAATCACTGCATAATCATTGTATTATTTGAAATATTGAATTTTGAAGAGTCGTAAAGTTGCGGTCGGACGTGGGCACAGGAGCGGGGTCCAAAACATCTACCCTTTTCCTAGAAAAAGACACTGTTCCTGACCCCCGGGGCTGTTTCTTTTCTCAACCTCGGAAAAATCTTTGACTCTCCTTGGAACGCACAAATTGTTCCTTGAAACTAGCACGCTGTTGAAGCCGACTTCTTTCTTCCTTTCTTTTTCCTTTTTTTTTTTAAATTCAGTTCACATGATCACATGAGTTATCGTAAAATACAATGTTTATTATTTTTCGAAGTACTTTTTTTCTTTCAATCTACTGCTAGAATTAGTAACTGTTACTGTTAGCGATTTTAAAATATGATTTTATCTTGTAAGACATCGAAATCTTCATGACGCGTATATATCCTTGATTTTTTTATATATTTAAGCAAACCAAAAAAAAAAAAAAGGCATTCAGAAATAAAAACAATGTTGTTTTTTTAAATTTGGTTAAAATTAATAGAAAATGCAAGGATATATGCGTAATTCCACAAAAGTGGTAAAGAGTGTGTTCCATATAGATGTTTTAGTTACGTTTCATTTCTTAAAGAATATCTAGACACACGGCAGTGTGTCCGCCAAGTTCAAAGACGGCGACACCGGCCAATGTGTATTTTTACCCGAACCATTTCAAGCTACTTTCGACATCATTACTCAAAAACTATTAGGCCTACATACTTGAAATTTTGTGCTTCAAATAGGGGCCTCTTGAACCCCTAGAAAATTAAATTTCATCAATGTAACTCTTATAGTTATCGAATTATTAAGGTCTAAAAAGTGTAATTTTTATCATTGTCTGACTGACTCGCTCATCAAAAACAAAAACTACTAATAATAAGTGACTTAGAAACTTGAAACTTGGCATCAAGGTTGACAATTAAGCTTATATAAAAGAAAAAATCCGAAACTTGGGAAAAAATACATGATCTTGTATTTCTTGTAACGGAACTACAGTGTTCTACTGCTAAATTGGAATCAGGTACGTTCAAAGATGGCATAAAATTGTTTTCTTTTGTCCCTCTTTGTTTTTCTCTTATATCAAAACAAAATAGTTCAAAATTTGACTTCAAACGAAGAGCACTTTCAATTTTACTACCCTGGCTAATAATACAAAAAATAAGTAGCTCATTAAGATAAGTTACGTTCAAGAACACGATAAGAAGACAATTAACTATTATAGCTTGCCACATGATTTTACTAACTGCATGTTAGAAATGTTTCTATTTGGGGGAGTTTTTTGAATATAATGTATTGACATTTAAAACTTGCCTAGTTAGGAATCGGATACCAGAGAAGGGACCGTTCATAAATGATGCCAAGCTTTTTTCTGATATATTTGACCCCCCCTCCCCCCTTTGTCACAAAATTTCACACTCAACGGACCCCCTCGCTCCCTTTGTCACACGTCACGCTATGTTGTATAAGCCTGATGTCACACTTCTTGTTACCCCTACCCTCCCCTTGCCACACTTTGTCACAATTTCACAAACCCCCTCCCCCCCTCGAAGCGTGACATCATTTTGAATGATCCCGAAAGTAACAAGTTGTTTTTAAATGAATTGAAGAACACTGTACATTCCTATAGCTATGATTAAAATATCTGCTATGGAAGTTGGCACCTCTCATATTTCAGCTCTTTTATCGGTGACACCGACTACTCCGAAGATTGTTTGTTCTACCGAACTTGGCCCCTTTTTCATTTATGTTTTTGTTCAATATATATATACAGGTATATTGCATAATTTTAAACTTTGTTTATTACAGTAATTCTCATATTTAACTATGCCAAAATTTAAATTTTTACTCCACTAAAAATAATTTTTTTTCAGTGAAATATCATCCACGTGCCCTATCCCACAGCTATAGTTTTTCTTTTCTAAAAATTCTGGACATGAAATGGTTAGTGATTGCAGCTCCATTTTTTTTCTATGATTAAATTGGTGTCCCCGACGTTTAAACCACCCTTTAACATTGTCATTTAAAGGTTTTTCCTTATTTACCATTGTAAATAAAGCCAGACCGAGCACACAAATATCTAGCCAAAGAGCTGCCATCCCTCCACAACACACACAAACACAAAAAGCCCAATGGTGATAGTCCTGATGCACACCTCTTTCGTGCTTTTTCTGTCTTTCAACCTAGGGCACTATATAGTAGCTTGATTTCAAAATTGGGTACAATCGCTCTGACTTGATCTGACTTGTTTCTCCTCACATGGGGGGGGGGGGGGGGAGCTCAATCTGTCAGGAACTGTTCAGTTCATTGCTTAACTATCTTCTATTTTCAGAAGTTTACCTTTGTATTCCAGATCCTTTAGCGTTCCTGAAAAGTAAATATATTTTCCAGTCTGAGTGTGTGTGTGTGCCGGCTTAAAACATTGTTTCTTTGAGAAGTGCCCTCCCCTTCCAAATATATTTTTTTCTTAGGACCTCATCACAATCCCATATTAATAACATAAAGATATTTTTAAACCCCCTTTTTCTCGGAACACAGTTGGCTTATAACCTATCTCTCGATAGACTGATTTCGCAGTTGAGATGTGTGCTTCGTGCACAGCAATTACAGTAAATAAAATAGCAGCAAAGAAGAAAAGAAAATAATATAGTATAGAAGAGAAGAAAAGTTACGGGTGATTGATAAAGTTAAAAATGATGCAACGAAAATGAGTATTATTTTGTTATATGGTTCTGCGGTATAGTTTCACTATACCGCGGTTATGTTATAACGCGAGTGCCAAACATGCCCCCCGACGCCCGTGTTTTAACGGGGATTTACTGTAGTAGAAAAATCTTATAATAAATTGATCGAAGTTGTCATTTAGGAAATATTTCTTTCATTTTCGCTGTTTCAAACATGCAAATAAAAACGAAATAGACATGTACTTTATTTGCAGGATTGAGATAAGGGGTCGTTCATAAATAATGTCACGCTTTTTTCCTATATATTTGACCCTCTCCCCCCCCCCCTTTGTCACAATATGTCACTCTTCAGCGGACCCCCCTCCCCCCTTTATCACATGTCACGCTATGTTGCACAATGCATGACGTCAGAAATCATGTTACCCCCCTCCTCCCTCGAAGCGTGACATCATTTATGAATGATCCCTAAGACAGAAAGACTCGATGTTTTATATGAGTCGTCAAGATTCAAAACCAGATACATCCATTTTTTTTTCGATTTCAACTTTTTTAGACTTTCTAATAGTTTAAAGTAATCTTTACATCATGCTAAAAAGTGGGTTTGAAATGTGCCGGTTAGTTACAACCCCCCTCCTCCCCCCATTGACCATGCTTGTTAGCTCTTCTTTTTTCCCTCCAAATACCTTCCGAGGATAAACTGTTTTTGTGTCAAAATTTCAGCAAGTTAAAAGTTAATCCCAATGCTCTCAACTAGAAATTCGAATTTCTTAGATATTAGATCTTTGCCCGCGTGAAAAATTTCATTTTTTGGATGTAGCTGGTTTTGAAACAAGACGACTCATATAAAGAACTCAATCATTTTACCCTAAAATTTGAAAATTTTTACAAATTAAATTAATTTATCAATTAAAATAGACAATAAAATTTTTCTGAGGTGGCCCTCATTTTCTTGGTGCCCTAAGAAAGTACTAAATTTGCTTACGGGTTACTACAGCACTCGACATTGCTTAGAGGGGGATGGGCATCTGGCATCCGTCCCTTTGGTAATATACAAAGACCAAAATCTTTAAATTATTCTCTCGGTCTCGGTTTAGGATGCATAGAGTATGAATTAAAAGGGGCACTTGCATGTAATGCCATACATCTCTACTAATAATAAACCAGCAAGTATGTCTGTGTGTGTGTCGATTCCAAGGCCTTATAATCGTGCTCTTTGTGTGGGTACCTGAATTAAACAAACATAATGCGTTTTATCATAGTTTCTTTTTGCATTTTTTATGTGTGCGTCTTTCTCACAAGAAAATAAAGTTGCTTAAATATGTAGGATCGCTGATTGATTGCCGTGGGAGGCTAATTTTTAATTCTGTGGAATGCTATACATCTTAAAAGAATAACATAATGTATACACATTAAAAAAATACCAGTGTATAAATGGCGAACCAACTGGTCCTTTCACTTCTGAATACGGGCAGGGCAATGCGGGTAGCGCTAGTATTATATAATGTTGTATAGATATTTCGCTGGTTCTTTTCTGGAAATATGTTCATTCATAGCAGAAAATATTTGGTCTATTATTTAATATTTAATATCATTATGCTATTAAAAACAATTTTATAAGCACTAATAATGAGTTTCTTAACCTTTTTGTATTTTTGTGAAATAATTATATTACTTTTAACACCCCAAATTACTTTTGGAACACATATAAATAAATAAATGAAAATATTTTTTTCATCTGCACTTACAATATATCGATATTTCTTTAACATACTCTTCAGCATTTAATTTTCAAATTGAAAATAACAACATTAATGAACATAAAATTTTGATTCATAGTAGCGTAATGTAAAAATGGTGTTATGTTTATTGATCGAACTGCATTTTTATAGTACTCTTTACGACGGTTTCTGCTATGTTAAAGACGCAATATTCGATTTTATCATAGAACGATTTTGTTCATCAAGCATTAAGGAAAATAGAATGTAATGCAAAAACTTCTTTTCCGCTTGAACTCAGAACCGAAAACTGAACGGGTATCACAAAACATAGAAAGCGATCGGTAAAGAATGGACGGACCTCCTGGGCAGCTTGTAAACAAAGGAGACTGATTGCTTGTCACTTTAGCGAGAGGGGAATAGGTCCCTCTAGGCACGCTAGGTCCCTCGAATGGGCGGGCCAAGGTGTGGTTTGTTACGGGGCGTGAATTTTCGTAGTTTTTCAAACTTTTTCAAAAACAACACTTTTTCCTACTAATAACAGGTACACAAATTGTCTCAGATATAAACTTAAAATATGGTTTTAAAGAGAAATATTCAAGCTTGGTTTGCTACTTTTCCGTTTTCCCGTATCTTTTTCCAAAGTTTTAAAAATAATGAATTGAAATTTAAAAATGTTATAAAAAATTTTTGAAGTTCACCACAGAAAAAATGAAAAGTAGCAAACCGTTAACTAGGTCCACTCTATCGTTTAAAAGAAACCGCATGAAAATATTCAAATAACTTCTCGAGTTATGAGTAGGATTTTTTGCAGATTTTCCCGTAGAGATAGCATTAGCGCCGAAAAACAAGATGGACGGTAGCGAAGAGCCTTAATATGTAAAAATGTATGGGACCGTTCATAAATGACGTCACGCTTTTTCCCATATATTGGACCCTCCTCCCCCCTTTGTCACAATATGTCACACTTCAGCGGGCCCCCTCCCCCCTTTGTCACGGGTCACGCTATGTTGCATAATGCAGGATGTCATCCTTCTTGCTACCCCCTCCCCTCCCCTTGTCACACTTTGTCACAATTTCACGAACCCCCTCCCCCCCCCCTCCAAGCGTGACATCATTTATAAATGATCCCTATTGTGTTTTTTCATTTGATGTAATTAAGTATGTTTTTCGTACTTTTAAAAATATTAACTGGTGTTGAGTAATCCTAAAAAACGTGAAACAAGCAACTAATTATTATTATTATTATTATTATTATTTTGTTATGCAAAATTTTACGATGAGCAACTACTTTTTACACCCGGTTCCCCTTCCAAAAATTATTCCTAGATCCACCCCTGGTTACTGCTCTGTATTTACTAAACCATTTTAAATACATACAATAAACTATGAGTTTATGAACTGTTACTTCTCGCTACAAAAAATGTGCTAAAATATATAGATAGTAGCGCACCGAGGAGTTGGGGTTTTTTTTTTTGGGGGGGGGGGACTATAGTCGGGATTTGGGATGCACTGAGTATTGATTTTACCGGATATCAAATATCCGATGTAGCTTGTTTGACGAATCCGCTCTGGATATCCGGCTACGATGTTACAGACGCGTAAATTCCATCATATTTTTAAACATCTCACAGCTTTCAACTACGTACTGTTTATAATTTACATATATTTTCAAAACATTGAATTAATTGAATTTTAAGAGTTAAATTTGATATGCCTGCTCTGTCGTGCAGTGGCCGAATCGAATTTCTGATATTTAAAAGACGGTTGGATACCGAATATCCTGCGCCTTCTGGAGCCCCCCCCCCCCCCCCGGTGGTGCTCCCTTTCTATATATATATATACGTATATATACAGCGGTGTTTCTTGCACGAATGTCATCTGGTGCGGTAACTTGTGGTGTCACGCGTCACCCAACCCCCTCCCCATATGGCTCCGAGGGGGGGGGGGATCACCAGTATGTGGTCCTCTCCGTACATAAAAGAATTCTTTACATAAAAGTAGTCCTTACATAAAAGAATTATTTACATAAAAGAAAAAATATTTATGTAAATAATTTGCAGGCATTTCTTTTTTCTGAAATAATATATTCTATTAAAATGTGCATGTACATAATTCCTTTATGATATAACATTACCATACGATACGAACAGAAAGATATATTGTTGCTAGTTTTTTTAGTATGTTGATATTTCGACAAATTGTGATGATTTAAGAGCTTTTTGAAGTTCGTAACTAAAAAAATAAAATTGGTCAACAGACTTACATAAATTTTCATTTACCTTCTTACTTTTTAGTGAAATTTAGAGGCTCCTATATTTCGCAGTCACAATCGGTGATTTCGTTCACTCGGCAAATTCAGATGAAATCGGCATTTTTTCGTAGTGATTAGAAAATACGAAAAATGGCCAAACAAAATCAGATTTCTCAAAGATTGTTGCACCAAATACCATTACTGCATGGCACTAAAATTTCTCATGCTTGATACTCTCTACATGCAAGCATACTAGAAAAGCTTTGAAAAAATGCTTGAATAATATTGATGAATGATGGAAGACATTGAATATATAGAAACTTTAGACTCAATTTGATTAAATATTTACTTGTTGAGTTATGAATACACTAGGATTATTCAATAGAGTTATGAATGGATTTTTTAAAGGGAAATCAACAGTTACAAAAAATCCTCAGCCAAAGATTTCTTATGAAATTGAATCTTTTAAAATTAATTCTCTATAGACATGCTCTATAGACAGCAAGACAGCTGAAAATATCCTGCAATATGAAAGGTTAAAAACAAAGCTTCTGCAAAGTTCTGCGGGAACTGGAGCAAAAGCTTGCAGATAACATCGAAAGGAATCCTAAGAAATTTTTTGCTTATGCTAATTCAGGGAAAGCTCGTAATACTCAGGTAGGCCCACTAGTGGATGAGAACGAGAACTTGATTCAAAATGAGGGAGATATTGCTGATATTCTAAACAATTTTTTTTCCAGTGTATTTAACAGAAACTGTATCTCAACAGTTGACATAAGTGAGACGCAAGCTAATACACAGCTTGAGGATTTTGTATTTTCTAGGGATGATGTGTTGTTTCATTTGAAAAAGATTAAAGCAAATAAGGCTCCAGGACCTGATAATGTTTATCCAAAAATTTTAGTAGAATGTGCAGAGGAATTAGTGGATGTTGTCTTGACTATTTTCATATCTTCATATAACTCGGGGACTGTGCCAGTGGATTGGAAGCTGGCAAACATAACGCCGCTCTTCAAGAAAGGGTCTAAAACTAAGGCAGGAAATTATAGGCCTGTGAGTCTTACTTCCGTTCTTTGTAAAATTTTTGAAACTCTGATAAAAATCAAAATAGTGAATTTCCTGGAGGCAAATGGAGTGTTGACTGATTTTCAGTATGGTTTTAGAAAGGGTAGGTCCTGTACAACTAATTTGTTGCATTTCTATGACAAGGTTACCATGGCATTAGATAATAAAAAGTGCGTAGATGTTGTTTACATTGACTTTCAGAAAGCTTTTGATAAAGTACCGCATGAAGCTCTTCTTAGCAAACTTGCTTATATTGGTATTGGTGGAAAAACTTTAATTTGGGTTAATAATTGGCTGACTGGGAGGAAACAAAGAGTAGTAGTGAAGGGCAATTATTCTCAGTGGATTGATGTTTTGAGTGGGGTTCCACAAGGTTCAGTTCTAGGGCCAATATTATTTATTATTTTTATTAATGATATTACTCAGAGTATTTCTGGGAACATCAATATTTTTGCTGATGATGTCAAAATCATGGGAATTGTGGACACGGAGGAACAAGTCAATCAGTTTCAAGAGGATTTGAATCAAATTTCTAGGTGGGCAATTAAGTGGTGTATGTCTTTTAATATTGGGAAATGTCAAGTGCTTCATTTTGGTCATGGGAATAAACATGCAACCTATTATTTACAAGGTTCTGTCATTAGGGAAGCAGAAGCAGTTGTTGATCTAGGAGTATTGATTAGTCATGACTTCAAGTCCAGTCAGCAGTGTAGCATAGTAAGTAACAAAGCTAACAGGATGCTTGGGTTTATCAATAAGGCTATTTCGAACAGGTCTAGGGAAGTTGTATTGCCATTATACAGAAGTTTGGTAAGACCTCATTTGGAGTATGCTGTTCAGGTTTGGTTTCCGTACCTAAAAAAGGATATTACCTTATTGGAAAGGATTCAAAGGAGGGCTACAAGATTGGTAAGTGGTCTTTCAGACTTAGATTATGAGGTTAGGCTTAAAAGGCTCAATATGTATAGTCTTGAGCAAAGGAGAGTCAGAGGGACATGATTCAGTTGTTTAAATTCATTAAAACGGGAAATGTTGATGGACTACAGCAATGTGCTGAAAGTAGAACCAGAGGTCATTGTTTTAAACTTTTCAAATCTCAGGCTAATCTTGAAATTAGGAAAAACTACTACTTCAATAGGGTTGTAGGCAGTTGGAATAGTTTACCGGAAGCGACTGTTAATTGCAGTGGGGTAAAAACTTTTAAGAAAGCTCTTGATGTTCATTGGGGACTGCTAAATTAACTAGGACCAGCCTAGCTGGGCCCTGAGCCTGTTGCTGGTCGTCACTTTTGTATTTGTATTTGTATTTTTCGCTACTGTATTTTGATTCCCTTTTCTGGAAAGGTATTTTTACGGGACCATATTCTACAGTTTTATATATATATATTTTGTGTTATTCTTATTATTCTAATGGGGATTTTCCTGGATTATTGTTTTTTTTTAATTGGAATATTTCTGATCCTGATGGCAATTTTTAGAAAGACTTGTTGTTACTCGATAACTTGCATCCTTATTCTAAAAGGGATTTTACGCAGTGGCGTACATAGACTTAGGTGCGCCCCCCTGCAAGATTTATAAGTGAGCCCTATCTTTGGCTTACCACAAAAAATTTAAAAAAAAAAAAAACACTTCGGTGAAGAGATATTCTGGTATTTGTAACAATTAATTTTATTTAAATTTAAGATGATTTAAATCGTTTAAATCGTATTTATTATTAAAAGGTGGTATTTCGAAAAGGTAACGAATTGAAACATTGCATGCACTTACCAGCTTGAAATGAAATTTATTTGAATAATACTAGAAAATAACACACTATCTTAAAGTAATTATATTCAAAATTTCGTTAGGGGTTGCTATTATTTATTTATAAAGTGAATTAAATAATATTAATAAATACAAAGGAAACTATTCGTGCTTAAATTAGACACTAGTTGGACAAGAAAATCAATGCTATATTAATCTGTGTTAATAGATATGCGTCTTCGTTTTTTACAATTAAGAAATTTTTGACCAAGTTCGTCGAGGTGTAAGAACCCTGATGCTTTCTATC
Source organism: Octonoba sinensis (assembly GCA_038502835.1). Classification (NCBI taxonomy): domain Eukaryota; kingdom Metazoa; phylum Arthropoda; class Arachnida; order Araneae; family Uloboridae; genus Octonoba; species Octonoba sinensis. The sequence goes on from CM076600.1 coordinate 144,256,108, forward strand.
TTCCTTCTGTCATCGTACTTCTGCAGAGGCGTAGCTAGGTGGGGGCAAGGAGGGACATCTGTCCCCGGGCGCAGCGTCAAGGGGCGCCAAATTAATGTTAACTTATTTTATTTTCAAAAGGGGAAAAGGAAATTATTTGAACTGAAGCGGTGTGAATATGTTCGACAAAAAGGTGGGAGCACCTGAAACCATATCGGGAATGACCAATGTAGAACAGGAGTACGTGGGAAATCAGACAAATAATTTTGCGAAGCCAGTGGCCCATTTTTCCCTTAGAAGTGAATGGTCGCTAATAAAAATGAAAGTTAAAAGGGCTGCATTTTAGAACTAGTTATCATTTAGGAAGCATAAAAGTTTTTAAATTCCCTTTAGGGGCGCCCCTAGGCCTGCAGGGGACAGGGGGGGGGGGCGCAACATCTTCAGTTGTCCCCGGGCGCTGAAAACCCTAGCTACGCCTCTGACTTCTGAGGTATGATTTGATTAGCTTCAGTTTGGAAAATGATCTCTCTGCTGATGATGATATTACTGGCGAAGTTAGAAAGAACGAAAAAGTAGTGCATACGTCTGGGAGACTACATGATAAAACATTGTTCTCGATCATCACTAAATGAGCAACTTCAGCTATATTTATCAAGTGTCTCCCCTTTGTTTCACTTTCCAAAATGTCTCGCTAACTAATAACATTGTGCAACAAATTTGAACTTTTTTTTGTCCTTTAGATGAAACTATGTGATTCTATATAAACAAAAGGTGCTTAATTCAAATATCCAAACCAAAATGGTCCATCACGTACCATTTTTGCTGGAGATCCACTTCTCATATTTATACAATTTGGTTATCAAAGAATGTAACTGAGGCTTACTTATTGAAAACACAAACACTAAAATGATTGTTTTAGCCGTTTCATCTTGTATGCATCTGTTGGTGTGCCCTCATAACATATTAGCAATATTCAATTCGTATACTTCCATTATATCGACCGCTGAAACGCTTTTTAAGCACAGATGTCCTGATGAAACCTTTTCCCATAATCAACATTAATTGCGCAAAGTTTTGAGCAAAGAAGGCCATATATGGGAGTCCAAAAAGTGTAGTTTTAATGAAATATAGCAACCTAATAATACAAAATAATTTTATGTCACCAGCCAGCTTTTTGTAGTTTCTCCATTTCCAAGGAAACGGGAGCGCACTGATTTAAAGGCCAGCCAGGCTGATTTTTTGGCTTCTGACTGTTTCTTTTCATACTCTTCATAATGAAAGGACTTCCTTAGGTTGTGGGCCAATGAAAAACCTTTCTTTTACTTTTGCCTCACTTAAATTTTTGAATTTGTTCCTGAGATGCAAGAAAATCACTCCTTCTCTGTCCAGAGTTTTCACAAATATTTAGATAAACCAAGTTTAATGTGCAATTGTGGAAAAAAGGCACATTGTAGATTTACAAGTGGCTCATTTGATATGTTTTTGCCACTCATAATTTTGAAATTTCCTTTGTGTTAGCAGAATATGCTACAGGAATGAATAGGAAAAAAATACTTTCCTGTAGGATCACTGATAAACAAGCATCCCTCTGCTGAATTGTGCTCATGTCCTAATGCTTGAAATAGTACATTCAAATCACAGCAGTATACTTTTTCTTTATCCTCAAAATAGTCTACAAAATGCCTTTGTCATTTTGTAAAAGAATCGAAACTTCGAGAAGTAGATAAAGTTTTTGTTGCCAAAAATGTCGCTAAAGTAACCAAAGTTCATTAAAAAGATCTCTAGAATGACAGCGATCTCACTGTCAATGAGAAAGATATAATTCATAATAAAGTAAATCGATAAATTACGAAAATGTGCACATTTATCCAGAAAATACGTAAAAAGCTAAAATGTGGAATTTTAGGGAAATGGTACGTGATAGGCCAAAAATAATTGCAGATTCGTAATTTTTAGCCAAAAATACATAAGAAACAGACATTTTCATCCAAAGGACATTTTTCGTGTTGCACAGTGTAATTTATGATGTAATTGAGACTGATACATCGTTTTGGTACTTTTCGCAAAATTTAGTTGCTCTTTATCAGCGTACTCTGTTGATGCTTTGGGACTTAAAAATTGAACATATTGTTAAATGAGGAATTAATTGATCAAACCTTTGATGAATTTGGTTGACCATTATATCGATAGCAGCATAGAAAACTTTAGCTTTGAATCAGTAATGTGGGTCCCTTAAACTGAGCATTTTTCCATTTCATTGAAAAAGCATTTAACTTTCATCTTTCTTTTAGTGGGTAATGTAGTTTCCGTTTTGCACATCTCTGCAGGCTTTTTTGCTTCATTCACGAAGCTATCAAAGTTCATACGAAATGTTTAAAGAAAGGTTATGTTCCTCTCTGGAAGGCAACTGGCTTCATCCAACGAAACGATACTCCAGGATTTTGAAAGTTAATCTAATATTTTCTAGTATTTTGCTTTGAAATACTAGCATCAAAAGGAATTTGAAGACATTTGTTTTTGTAAGGCAGTTGCTTTTGCTATTTAAATAGTCCATACCTTTAGTTGATGTTATTATGATACATGAAACGCAATTTAACCACGCTGAGCAAGTTAACTTCCATTGCTATTAAACAATCATATCTAGAAAACCATCTAGTAATAAACTCTTCAGTGTTTTTGTTACCATACATTCCGTAGAACATTCTTTCAACAAGACCCATCTGGGTAAACTTTTACTAAAATAGATGTTCAAATTGTAAAACACAACTATAACAGTTATAATCTCCTCTGAATCATTTCAGTTCAGATTATGCGATATACAATGCACAAAATCTTCATTACCACTTTTTTCTTTAATTCGTGCTTGAAAACCATTATAAGAACCTTCCATAATCGCAGCCCCATCTTAAGAGTTCAAAAAAATAAGCAAATGTACAGTACTTACGTAACTTGCATTATACAGGGTGGGGCAGAAGTAGTGACCCGATTTTGAACAGTTAAAAAAATATTATACAGTTTGAGACTTAAAACTTTTTTTATTTTGATCTAGATAAAATCCCATAAGTTTTGAATACCACCTCAGCAAAATGACGGCCTTCAGCACCAATACACTGAGGCAGTCAATTTCTGAAGTTTTGGGAAACTTTTCTGGACATTTCAAGGGGGTATGGAGGATATTTCTTTGAAAATTCGGTTTTTCAGCTCTTCTAAAGTATGGAGAACATTTTCCTTCAAATAACCCCACAAAAAAAAAAAAAAAAAAAGCTTAGGGACCGTAACATTACGTGGGATATTGATATGCACACAAAGATGTAGTCTATTCTCTCTGCGCGGAAAAATAGACTGCATCAGTGTATTGCTGCAGAAGGCCGCCATCTTGCTGAAGTGGTATTCAAAACTTAATGCAAAAAATGGGATTACATACAGATAAAAAAAAAGTTTTAAGTCTCAAACTGTATTAGTTTTTTTTTATAACCCTTCAAAACCAGGTGCCCTACCCTCCCTATTGGAAAAAAAATCCCGGTTTGTACTGGTTTTGTACTGGTTCCAGTATTGTTTGTACTGGTTCCAGTATAGTTTGTACTGGTTCCAGTATCATTTTGGTACCGGTTTTGTGATTTTTTCCAATAGGGTGTACGTACTTTAATTTTGACGCTATGTAATCTTTTCTATTTTTCAGTATGACTGTATGCATAGTAATATTTATTAACAGTTTTCGTATACACTGAGCTGATGTTTTACTTTTAGCCTCCCTTTTGAAATTTTTCACTTCTGCGCGCTTTCATTTATGCGCATTTTTCACTTATGCGCGTTTTTGCCGCGAGCCCTTGCGCCCGCGCATAAGTGAGAGATCACTGTACTATAATATGCAGGTACACAGGAGAGAGGAAGTGAGAGGGTGGGATGGGGTTTAATTATGCATTATGTGACATGTTAACGAAGAATTTCATTCAGAAAGCGCAGGAGTGACATTGGATTAGAAAATAAATGTTAAAAAAATGTGATAAAAATATTTATGTTTATATATAGGTAGTAACTCATGAGGGGGTCTTATTTTCTGGAACGTGCTCCCTAAAACCTCGTGTGCCCCCCTGCGCCGCGGGGGTGTTATTTACGCCACTGATTTTGACTGACAGTTGTTATCCTGAAAAGGACTTGAAGGGGAGACATTGTCTGAGAACTGATACCCTTATTATTGCATCGGGTATTTTAGGGATTATTGGTCTTTATTCTGATGAGGATTTTTAGCCGTATTGCTAACGTTATTTCAGAGCTGCTTCATTCGTATAGCATTTTTGTGACTAATGTCGGGCATGCAAAGGGATTTTTAGGGACTGCTGTTCTTACTCCAAGGGCAATTCGAAAGATTGTTGCCTTTATTCTGATGATATTTTTTAGTAATCTGATTTGCATAGAACAGAGTGTTGAACATGTGCCAACATAACGTACGTCTTCCTCCGCCTGGGAATGAAAATTTTCGAAATATCCCGTGCAAAGCTGTGCTACGCAGCTATTTTTATATAAAACTTTATAATTGCTGATGGTTGCAAAAGAAACATTAAATTTTAAGCAATCGGATGAATTTCATCACTAGTTTCAATTGGGAGTTGAACTTTTCAGCTTAAACTTTATTATGATTAATTTAAAAGTATTTAAGTCATTTCGAATAATAATAATAAAATTTCCACTGTTTGGTACTTTAAATTAGCTAGTCAACTCAAGCTCCCCCATTCAACTAAAATAAGTCTTAAAAGGAGATTATTCCATTAAATAAATTTTACTCATTTTTCTCCACTTTAATGTAGATTGATTGGTTTTAAAAGATTCTAAATAATATAAAAGCTCTGATGGTTACTTAATTGTGTAAATATTTGAGGAGGGAGAATCATTTTTTACTTCCTCGTGCCCAGTGGCTGATTTTAAGGGGAGCCCATCAGGGGGCACATGCCACCTCCAATAAGCCACTGAGCTAACAATGACCTCTGCCTTTTGGGAAAAAATTTAGCTCATCAGAATCTTACATTAAAATAACTTTAAACATCTAAATCAAGCCCCCTGTATTAGTCATTTGGTAAAATTATTTGTTTAATTGGCTTAAAATGGTATATATATATATATATGGTATAGCTTTTCATTTGAAGTAAATTAGTGCATATTTTCTCCATACTTTAAAGTAGATTAACTGGTTTCAAAGATCTCTAAAAACGTCAAAGCACTATTTAAGAAACTTTTATTACGCAAAATTTTACGAACCACTTTTTACTCCTGGTGCCCCTATAGAAATTATTCCTGGATCCATCCCTGCTCGTGTCTTCTCCCCCTCTCGAAAAAGTATTCCTAGAAATTATTCCTTTTATTTTATTTGCTTAAAAAAGAAATTTTAAAAGCGTTATAAACAATTCAATTCACATTTTCAAAGATTAGGAAAAGTTGAATTCCCTAACAAATTTTTGTATTAAAAAGTTTTTGATCTAAGTATTATATTCAAAAAAGAAAAACGTTTTCGCAATGGAATTTCGCTGAAGACTCTGATGTTTAAGTTTTCTTATTTATAGTTCACAGGGTTGAAATCAGCTCATTACTTATGCCTATAATATTGCTACAATCACGAAAGCGGGGAGTTTTATTATTGCTCGTGTTGAAAAGTCTGTTTATTATCTTCGGAGACTTTTAGAACCATGAAGTGAATAGCGAATAGGTGGTTTTCTGATAAATTCCTCAAGGGGGCTTTCTAGGTATACAGTTTTAGAAGTCTAAAATGGCCCTGCCTTTTTAACTTTAGCAAACCAGTTTCAGTCCCCATTCTGGAATTGCCTATTATCTCCTCCAAACATATCTCCCCCACCAGACAGACCTTTTAGCCTATTTTAGCCGAACTGACCCGTGCCTCGGCATTCCTTTGAAGAGGTAGTATGATGACAGGTGGACATCCATAACCCAGTATTATATGGTCCTGGGTAGCATGTGGTTTCTGAGAAAACCCGGGAGAAAATCTTCTCACCATTCATGCTTCAAACAACATCTCTCCTTTTTTTTTTGAAAAGTTTACACAAATTTGAGGCAAGAGCCCATGTGCCCATGCGCTTATTATTATTATTTTTATTTATTTATTTGCAACGAAATGAATTGCATTTAAGGATTTTTTTAAACATATGTTACATTATAGATTGTTTTCTTCTCAACATGCTTAATAAAAACATGTTTCTTAAGTTGCAAACTGAAAAAAAAGTTAAAATTCGGTGAATCTGAAAATTTCTCAAATTTAAAATTTACGTTTTACACAATTTTATTTTCATTCATTTTATCCTATCCACTATAATACTCATTTTCCATATTCGTCCGTATAAGCGAATACTAAGTGATGCAAATAAAATGAGTAGAAAGATTAAATATACCTTTTATGGGACGAATGTAAAAGTTTTAAATGTTGAAATTGAGCATTAAAAGCAAGTTGAATTAATTTTTCATTTACAGTAGCATTCTGTATTAAAATGTTTGTTGTAAATTGTTTCCATTCTTACATACTGTCGGCCCCGCTTAAAGGAATACTGTTGGTTCCAGCATATTTTGTTCGATTATGCGGGGAAAATTTCTTTACCTTACAGAACTGATAATATTGCCTCGAATCGTAATAATAAGTCGGTATATCTAAATAAATCCTTATTTTTTTGTATTGCTAAATAGAAGATTCCAGAAACCCTTTAGAAAATGACCTCTCTATTTACTTCCGGGTGGGAGGGGGGGGGGGGGAATCATGAAAGAGAACGAGTGACTCTCAAATTTAGTGGGCATGGGGAGGTGTTGCTGAAAGATCAACTTGAAAATTCAAAACTTATTCTTATTTACTTTTATTTTTGAAATTTAATCAATTTTTTTATCAAAAATATTTTTAAAGCAGACCAGTATTATTGGATTATCCGGGGAAATTATTCGATTAAACGGAGATCTTTAACATTGCATCTATGGGGAAATATTCGGTTCTGGAAGGTTTTATTCCTATAAGCGGGGTATTCCTTTATCCGTTACCCGATTAAGCGGGGCTGACAGTATGCATTTTCTTTCTAAACGAACCAAAAGGGGGCGGGGGATCTTACGGACCGGTGTGATGTTCTTATCTTAATTAAATTCGTTTCTCACATTAAAAAATATCAGCCGCTATAAATGTTCACATAAGGTTTATTTTGTTTTCATGTATACTTTCACAATGTTTGGTTTCTTTTTTGCATGTGATTATATAATTCCCCCCCCCCCCTAGCCTCCTATAGGATTAGGGATAATTCAGTTCCATGCCATTCATACTTCAAAGCAAACCTGAAATTTGTCAACGCACTTACATTCAAAAAAAAAAAAAAGAAATAAACCTACGATTACATTGAAATCCCAACAAAAACCTCTGATCCGAAAGGAGCATTCCCAAATTACAAAATCCTTATGCAGGAAATGTTGACTTCTTATTATACTTGTAGATTGGTAGGAAAGACAGGGGTTCCCACAAGGGGGGGGGGGGGGTTGACGCTGACTGCAATATTGAAATTTTTTTCGGTCTGAGTAAGGAAACCATACATTCTCGAATGTAGGACAAAAACTCAAAAATAATTTAACTACGTGAGGACGAAACAATTCCCAGCATTAAATATTTGCGTTTTTGTCCCGTTGTCGCTAGATATGCAGTTTAGAACTTTCAGATGATATGTTGTGAAGAGCAATGATCAGCTAGGCAATGATCAAGTTGTTGCATTTCTATTGCAATTTGTAATAGGAAGTTGTGAAAATATGGGTAAATTATGTAGAAAATAAGTTTAGCTACATTTGTCAGTACAAAAATCAAAGCAATTGATTGTATTGCTTTTTCTTCATGCTTCCAAATTCTGGTACATTTATTTCGGGCCTCCTTGCCAGATCATGTTCATGCTAAGAGCTCCCTTCCATTTTTGTCAAGCTTAGCTTAGAAAATGGCATATAAGAACAAGTTTTAATCTTTTTTTTTTTTTCATCTCCTTTATCTCCTTTTGGTCTCGCGTTGTGGTATCCCCACCCCCGCCTTGTGGGGCCGAGGCTTAAATTGACGCTTAGAAATGTGGTCACTTTAATTTAACGTCCTACAGACAGGTGTGGGTGCCATTTTACCATTCTGTATGAAATCTTCATTTTCATACAGTTTGTGATCCTGTTTTGTGAGTATGCGCTGCCTGAAACGCAAATAATTTTCATACTCTAGCCGCACGAAGTATCTTTCATGAAAATTTTGTGTTTGGTATTGGTATGCCGCTTTCTTAGTTCGGAATTTTTAATGGCTTCTTTTCAGAAAATCCTTGATAGCAGTGGCCTATTTAGCTAAGCCAGTTATACTATAAGATATTCTTTTCAAGCTTTAAAACTCATGTATAAGACTTAGCATAAAATTAATACTTAATTAACAATGATTAGAATGTTGCTATTTTAAGTATTATGTTCAATAAAGCACACATAACTTATTGTTTTCCGCGTGTATAAAGTATAAAGTATAAATACACGTTTTGTTTATGGGAAATGTACTCTGTTTGAAGAAGGGTTGTATGATTAATCAATTATCCCTTGAGCTGTCACCTAGCAAGACATCACACAAGTCGTCACGTCGGGTCATATGGACCCGAATTAAAAATTTAGTAAATTGGGTACAAAAAAATGTAAAACATTGTGTTTTAATTTCAATATAATGTAAGAATATTTAACACATAAAAAGCATAGAAGAGAAAAGAAATTAAAATTGTACCTGGGTCAATATGACCCGACGTGACAGCTAAAGGGTTAAAAAAGCATACACGTAAGATATAATATGAGATGTCCTCTCAGAAGAAGAATTAATTTCATATTAAATAAAAAAAAAAAAAACCCAGAAAACTGTCTCAAATGTGTGTAAATATACGATGAGGTATTATCGCTTAACACTTTCTGGCGATACTTTTGGTCGGAATTAGAGTACCAGTGATTCATTTTTCTACAATAAAAAATATATTTTGTGGTTTTCTATTAAGAGCTCCAATTGGCAACTTCAAAAGTTAGGCTTAACGTGCCTGAATTTGTTCTTCTTTCTTTTGTTTTGTTCTCCCATCTGTTCGCTGCTTGGTGAGTTTTTGATTTTTGTTCTTTCCTCATTGCTTTTCTTGACTGTGTTTATTTTTGCTTTTTTGTTTTCTGACATTTGTTCCGCATATTGTTACGTGGTGTATGTTTTGCAATTTGTTCTTTCTGTTTCTTTTTGTTTATTTAACGGTTTAGCTATTGTTTTTTCCCCTTATGTTTTGTTTGTTTTGATTCTGGTTATGTCTCAAGTTAACAGATTTTGTAATCTACGAATTAAAAAGGTTCGGTTTTTGAACCATTTAAAGTTTCTCCAGGCTTGCAGGCGCAAGAAAGTCATTCCTAAGTTTATCACTTTAAAGTGTAATTTACCGCGTTCTGTTAGGGTTGATAAGGTAATTTTTCGTTCTAAATTAGCTTTACTTAGAGCTTCTATCCAGGAAACTAGGAAAAAACTTTCGTTCATAGAACGTGAACTTTATGATTTACATCTTTCTGTATCTAATTCTAATTTCGATTTTGATTCTATTGATAGAATGTCATGGGCGAGAGCTCTTCATTCATCTGACAGTCACAAAATTACTTTAAATAAGAAATTTACCAAGTTGTGTAACGATTCAAATGTTCCTGTTCCGGCTGATTTGCCTCTTGTTAATAGGAATGCGGTTGTAAATCTTTCAAAATTTTCTTTGAATAGTAGTGAAATTAATGCTTTGAAATGTAATAACAATTTTGCTTTGGCTAAAAAGCCTTCTTTTTCTGAACTTATTGCTCCGGTTGAAAAAGCTTTCAAATTTAGTGCCTTAACTTCCACTCAAAAAGAGTCAGTTCGGCATCTTATTGCTTCCAATGTTGATTTCAATTCAAAAGTTCCTAATATTGGTTTTACCCATTCTGTGAAACGCTGTGTCAATAATTTAGTTTCAAATTCTGATTTGGTCATTACCAAAGCTGACAAGGGTGGTCAGATTGTTGTTCTTAATAAATCATCTTATGTTGAAAAAACTGATGATTTAATTGCTTCTGGTCCTTATTCTGAAATTTATAAAGATCCTAGCGACAAGGAGTTAAAAGCTATTTCTTCTGCTGTTAAGTCTGTTCATTCTATTCCTTTGATTGCTAAACGGTCTGTGATTCCTTCTGTTGCTAATTGTGCGCGTTTCTATGCTTTACCGAAGGTACACAAGGCAGGTATTCCTTTCAGACCAATTGTTTCCAATATTGGCACTGCTTCATATAAACTTTCCAAGTATTTAGTTTCTGTGTTTTCTCCACTTAGGAGTCGGAATGTTTTCACTGTTAAAAATTCCACCGATTTTGTTAAGAAACTTCATAACTTCGTTCCGAATAATTCGGTTATGGCCTCTTTTGATGTTAATTCTTTGTTTACTAATGTTCCTGTTGATGGCGCTTTGACTTGCCTCAGGAAAAGGCTTTCTGAATTCCATTTTACTTCTGTGGAAGTCGAGGAATTAGTTTTTCTTACTCGTGTGTGCTTGCAACAGAGCACTTTTGTATTTAATGGTAAATTCTATGCTATGGTAGATGGCCTAGCCATGGGAAGTCCTCTTAGTCCTATTTTAAGTGATTTCTATATGCATTATTTTGAGGAAAAACTATTCCAAAAATTGCAATTTCAATTTTATGTTCGTTATGTGGATGATTGTTTTGTCCTAACGGACAGTAACTTGTTAGGTATTGATGATGCTCTTTCGATTATGAACTCCATTGATTCTAATATCCAGTTTTCTTGTGAGAAAGAACTTAATAGTAGCCTCGCGTTTCTTGATGTTTTGATTTCTAGGAGTGAGTCTGGTTTCACAACTTCTGTCTATCGTAAACCTTTCGCTGTTTCTTTACCTCCTCACAGACTATCGTCTCATCCTCCCAACCAAAAATATTCGGCTTTTAATGCTCTTGTCCATCGTGCTATTAATATTTGCTCTTCTCCTGAGCTTCTCAAGATTGAACTCAACTATCTGAAAGCTGTAGCTGTTGATAGAGGATTTTCTCACTCTTTAATTGATTCTATTCATAACAAACTTTCTAAAAAACCTTCTGGTCCCAATCATGTGGTTTCTAGAAAGGATTTGGTTGTGTTACCATTCTTTCATTCTGTAAGTTTTCGTATTGCTAAAATCCTAAAAAGGTTCCAATTTCAAGTTGTTTTTGCTCCTAGCAACAAACTTTCCTTCTCTTCTCTTAAAGATCCTGTTGATCAACTTAATACTTGGGGTATTTACCAAATTAGTTGCCGTTGCGGCCTTTCTTACATTGGACAGACAAAACGTGCTCTGAAAATTCGGTTAAATGAGCATAAAGGTTATGTACGAAAGCAAGAGCTGAATAAGTCTAGCATTGCTCAACATTGTTGGAATTCCAACCACTCTTTTGATTTCAATTCTGGGAAAATTATTCAAAAATGTTCTTCCCCTTTAGAACTTGACTTTTGGGAAGCTTATCATATTAACAGGAATAGTTCTAATTTGGTTAATGATTCTTCCTCAACTCCTTATTTTTCACAGGTCTGGCATAAGTTCCTTTAATTTGTTGTTCTTTCTTGGTTTTCTTGTTAGTTCCCCCCCCCCCCTTTTTTTTTTCTCTCCCCCCCTCCCCCTCTTTTGCATGTGTACTTTGTTTTGCTTTTTGTTTTGGTATTTTCTGTACTTATTTTATTTCCATTTTATTCTTTGTATTTTATTTTATTTTTTTGCAATTTTCATGTATTTTCACATTTTTATGCACGCTGTTGTCTTTTTCTTTGTTTTTATTGATATTCCTTTTTACTTTCTGTACTTCCAACTACATTCGTTTGTTACTCTCTTATTGGTGCCTTTAATACTACTTCTACTTCCACTTCACACTGCCTTTATTCTCATTGGTTTACAGTTAATTCTTGGCTATATAAGCTTTGTTTTTGTTGTTCTGTCTGCTTCATTTGGATGTTTTGCATCTAGAAGCTCCCTGTCGCATTGAAAAAGGGATTCCAAGCGATCCCGAAACATATGTCTGCGTTTTAATGCTCATTTGTGCTTTAATTTAACGTGAAATTTTATTTCTACAACTTCAAAAATGTTTACATTATAGCGTAAATTTCATAGGAATGCAGAGCAGAAAACTGGACCTTATGGCCTCTCTTAAATTGACGCTTAGATATGAATATAAAAGGTGTTGTGATGTGCTTCTTAAAAGCATAAATTGATTAAGTTTTAAAACCTAAAAAGTTGCATTCATTATTGACTTGTAACTAAAAAAAATGACGGTGATGATAATGAGGGCCCGGCCAACAAAAGAATTTCGCCCTAGGCGCTAGGCCATTGATAGTGAACCCTTTTCTGTTAGTGTGTCAATTAAAGTACGGTTTACTGTTTTAAGGTATCCAGTGTGCCACATATTATCTTTATTGTAAAAATAATTTTCGATAATATTCCATTCTCGCACCACTAGTGTTGGAAGCACCCCCCCCCCCCTTTTCTTTCTTTCTTTTTAAAATGTTGTTTTCAGTAAAAGTAATTCATAATATGCACCCCTGGGCGTGCCAATGAAATGCCTGTTGCGAGCCACCCATTGGCACGAGTGCCATAAGTTCGCCATCTCTGCCTTAGGATCTGCAAGGACTCGGGTCGCCACTGAAGCTACATATGTGTGCGAAATTTAGTTTTCAGTTTGTGTACTGACAAGGAATAAATTTCTGTAATAGACGATGAACCTGACAAAAGTGTTCAACTTTGATCCATAAAAGCCTAATGTTAAGTACATGTGACACAGTGAAAATCAATACCACACATAACATTAAAATATTGCCTTTTAAAAACTTACTTGAATATGATATCTGATTCACTTTTGGAATTGTTTTTTCAAGCTAATATAAATAATAATTGATGCAATTGCAATTTTTATTGCAAATGGTTCATTTCCAGAATGTTTCACTACTACCATATGCAATTGAAGAAAACAGGGGTTGCACGGAAGAATTTCGAACTTGAGAAGGGTTCAGTGTGTCAAAGAAATTAAGGAACACTGCTCTACAGTAAAGCTTATAACTGTGCCACTATTTATATTTTTTTATGAGTTGCTAGCTTTAGTTCTTGAAATATGTGCTTAGCGAGAAAAGTTTCGATTGCGTGATTCGCGCTAAAAAGGAATTAGCACCAACACCAATGTTCATTAAAGTGACATATGCAAAAACTTTTGTTTGAATCCTTGCATTCCTTATGGAAATCGACAAAAAAAAAAAAAAAAAAAACAACGCTTGATTGCGCCGTTTTATTTGGAGCAAATGGGGCCAAAATTTAATCAGCACGTGTTCTTTCTGAGGTTTACCTGCTTACAAGTTCTTTAACTTCTTCCATTACTTCTTGAGATATAGCAGTCATGTCAAAAGAGAAAAACGCTCTACTGCGTACCCAGCCGCTTAAAGAGAATTGAGCCAAAAAACTAATCAGCACCATTTCCCATCAGGGTCCACGTGTGTACCAAGTTCGTTGGGTTCCCTGTGTTACGTTTTAGGTTAGAGTGGCCATTATTTGAAAAAGTGTACATAGACACATAGAATGAGACTGGTCCCTGGGAAAATACAGTGAAACCCCGATTTTACGTCCCCCGAATCTACGTTTTTTCCGCATTGATAGTTTTTTTCATCAGGTCCCTGATTTTCCGTATACTAATAATGTTAATTTAACCCGGATTGTAAGTTTGTTATATATGAAATTTCCCGCATTTTACGTTTTCCCTGGAATGTGAAAAAAAAAAAAATGTTCTAAAATAAGCAATATTTTTCCTTCTGTACTTTTCGTCAGCCGATGAAGATCAACAAAAAGAACCGGAAGCACAGCCCGTCCCTTCTTTCACTATTGCAATGAAGTGCTTACAAATAGTGAAAGACGATTTTCTTTCTTATAAAGACCAGGAAAAAAACTTGCAACGTATTTCAATCCTAGAAGATGCTGCATTCACTTTGAACTCAATGACTAAACAATCCACTATTACGGATTATTTTCAGCCTAAACGCCAGAAATCGCATCTAAATGTGCTAAAATTATCTTAAAATGGTATGTATAATAATGTTCTTTTCGTAAAATATAGATATTATCCCTTTTGAAAGAGTCTTTATTACCTTTAGTTTTTTTCTATTTGATTTTTGCATTCTATGTATTTCCCGTATTTTACGTTTTTTTTACCCAGTCCCTTGAGAAACGTAAAATCGGGGTTTCACTGTATATGTAAATTAAAAGTTTACTACATATTTGGAACCTTTAGGGTGTGTAAAAATATGCATGAAACAAAATAAATGTTATAAGTACATCATATCTATTATTACCAACTACCAAAACCTGAAATAGACATCTTCCTTTTTGGACAGTTTTGCTTTTTCAAATGGGTGTTTCTTTGTAGATAAACTATGAATATTCTTAGAGGTTTTTGAACTAAAATTTTACATGCATTTCAGTATTAATACAATAAATAAATTAAATAGAAGTAATAAATAAAACCTGATCAAAACTGATTAATTTTTTCAATCAAATCCAAAGATTTTGCCCTGTTTCAGAAAATATAAAATATTGTTTGGCGAACTCTAATGGATCTCTCTTTTTAAAAATAGCAGCCCCCCCCCCCCAAAAAAAAAGCCAACATAGCAAACTTCTCTAATTAACTGCAGTGTTCTTTAAATTGTAAGAAGACTCGAATATTTAAAACAAATTCCCTCCATTTTTGTATGCAAAATGTATTATGTAATTTAATAATTATAGTTTAATAATTACAGTCCCAATTTTTAATTCTAACTTTTCTAGTCATCAAATATTATATTACTAGATGATTTCTACTGCCCCTTCCTCTTTTGAACTTGGTTGTTCAAAAGAGGTTAATTGTTTTTAAATTCATGTTTGATTTTTTTTTCTTTAATGATGATATTTTTTTACAAATTTGAATAAAAACATGGATGCATGGTTTAAAAATGATTAGCTATATGAAAGGCAAAAATCAACAAACTGTGGTGGATACCTATATTTTCAGCAAAAATTAGGGGGGGGGGGGAGTTTAAAACAAAAACCTTTTTTAAATTTTTATTTTTATAATTGTAGTTTTTATGCATGGAAAAATTTTAACAAATGAAAAGGCATTATAGATTGTCTGGTCAACAGCAAGATGAGAAAATGTACCATGGACACCTCACACTATTGAACACCCAATATTTTAAGAGGAATTTTTCCACCAGGTTTGCAATAAATGCAAAAACATTTTCATTAATTAATATTTTACTGGACAACAACATTAGGTAAAAATGTTTCCTTACATTGCTGCGTGATCTTATAATGAGAATATGGGATATAATTTTATTTGCTCTGAATGTTCTTATATGGATATTATTATAGGAAGCAATATAAATTTGTCAACAAATTTTTAAAAGATGTTTGCTTGCAGTAGTATACTGAAATCTTCATCAGCAATAAAGTCTTGCACTTGTTCATTCAATTTCATTAGCAACAATTTTTTTCTCACATTAGAGACAAAATAACTAGCACTTTCTTTAGAGAAAGATATGCATTTGGCCAAAAAAAAAATGCTTCTTTTTAAAAAATTAATCTATACATTCCTGATTTTATAGATAGTACATTTGTAGTTTGACACAAAACAAGAAGATTCTAATCCTAGCATTGCAGCTGCTGCTTTGAAAAAGGAGGTGAGGTGATTGATTCAACACATTTATTGAGTCACTCAGAAAGAATAAGAGGGATAAGTGTAGGAGTTTTCCATTTAGGGGAAAATAAATAATTCAAATACACAACTAGATTGATTGAGTAATGCACAAAATGAGCATGCTTATTAGAACCTGCATTTTTCGTATAATGCAACAATTATCATGCACAAGGGGATGACCATTTCAGTCAAGAACTTTTTTGATCCAGTTGGGTGAAAATAAGAAAACTTTTTCAATAGTATGACTAAGATATTTCTATTCCGGAATAAGTTTCCTCCATCCAAGGAATTCATGCTAATTGCTAGAAGGGAGGTGGATGAAGCCAAACACTCTTATATAAAATCATTCGATTAAAATTTTAAATAATGTAATTGTAATTACTGTAGCAAAATTCTTACAAAACAAATAAACCTGGTATGGATTTTGCTTATCTGTCAATTTGGGGTTCAATTGCTGCTAGCAGTGGAGAAGTTTTGAAATTTAAATCCGCCATTCAAGACCTTTTCTGCTCTTAATAACCTGTTCATATGCTCCTGAGATTCTAGAAGCCATTCATTTGAGCCACTTGTAATTATTCAATAAACAAAGACTGACACATGTGCAACGTGATGAAGTGTCAGAAATAAAGATTTCTCTTATGCAGCTCCATTAACATGGAAAAAAATCAAGCAGTCTACACATCTACAAGAAACCTTTATATACAAAAAGCTTCTTCTCAATATATTAAATTTTGAAAGTCAGGATCAGAAATGAAAATATACCTCTTAGATAATAGCATTAAAAATATTAAGATAAATAAGTACATTTCAAATGTTTCACTCTATATTAGCTAAAAAACTATATATTTTGCAGGCATTGTAGGATTCTATAAAAAGAACAAAATTCTTGAACAACATCAAAAGCATGTTTACTGTCTGTTCACCTGGAAAAAGAGCTTTACAAGATGCCGCCATAACAATTTGCGGACATGCTTGGAAGCACCTTTCACCGGGAATCCTTCAATAATAAAACTTCACCTCTTTCATGCTATACATTAGAGTTTGTAAAATAACAGTTCCGCCTTCAAATATTCCTGAAAGAAAGACAAATTATCACAACACAGCATCAAACAGTAAGATGACACAAAAAGGGAAATTAAAGTATTGGACTGAGAACTTTATCTTGATATATCATACCCACTCTTGCTATCTAGAAGAAGACACCGCTGATTTTATCAGTTGTCTTAACTTGGTAGATACACTAACCCAATACATAATGCTAATAGATTATTGAACCAGCCAGCAAAGCTGAATGGTATACAGAACTTATGGATTAAATTCATGTAAAGTGAAATAACTAGTACAAACACATTTCATATTTGCTTAGAACATGGGAAACATTAAAAAGTGAGCAGATATTGTTTGAGAGCAATTTAGCATTAAGAGGCAAACTGCAAAATATTTTGAACTTCAGTCAAGGGGGGGGGGGGGGTACAGAAGCACCATTTTTCAATGTGAACAAGTTTTGAGCTTTAAGATGGCAAAAGTTTAGCATTTACAATTTGGTTGTTGCTTCATGTTGTCTCACATAAGGTGAGTTCATGACACTGAAATTTAATAATAATAATAATGACAATTTTAATAAAAATACTAAATCAGTAATTATTTTCTATGAAGGGCTAAAACATGCTTAATAGTCTTAATTCTGATGATCTGCTACTCCTAAACACCATGGGACCAATGTTAGACAATATTAAGCATACTTAATTCGAATTTGCCCTCTGTAAGTAACAGGGGCAAATTTTTCCGGGTGGGGGGGGGGGGGGTCTCCCCCTTCCCTCATTATGTTTACATGAAAAGCAAAAATCTTATCGAAATAAATATCAGAAAATACATATGAGTTAAAATTAAAAATAAATAATAATAATAATAATAAACTTACAATCCATTGGTACGCTTGGCTTCAATGAAAATCATCGGCCGTAACCACCTGGAAACATCATTTTTATTGAAATCAATTAAATTTTTATAGAAAATAATCCCTTGTAAGGAAGGTGGTTGAAGCTTTTCTCACAATAAACATTTGAAAAGACACATAAATTAAAAATAAGCAATCAAACAATGACCATACCATTTTCTCCGCTATGCTCTAGCTTCACAGAAAACTAAACATTACTTCCCTAAAATTAATGAAACAACTTACTTCGCATCATTCACTTTTTTTGACGTTTTCCTCTTTGATGGAAATTTTATCCTCGTAGCTCTTGGAGTATTTCAGTAAAATTGAAATCAGATTGGCCGTAACCCATAAGCACCTGAAAACATAAGTTTTTATTAAAACGATTATATTTTAATCAATAATGATAGTCCAAATTAAGTATGTGCAACAATCGAAAGTTTTCTCGGATCAAACATTGAAAAAAGCCCACATAAATTTAAAAAAGCAAAAAAAGCGTGTAATGAAAGAAATCTCACCATCCTTCGCCATGCCTCACCTTGAAATGATATGCCAGAGACTGCGGACAACAATGGAAAGTCACGTGGTGTTACAGGTCACATGACCAGCCGGCAGCGGAGAAATTTTCACTCGAGATCCGACCAGCCGGCAGCGGAGTCACTTTCTCCATGCAAGGATTAACGTCTACGAAGCGGTCAATGCAGGAACAATCCTGGGTTCTAGGTTACCTTATTGGCATTTTCATCGCTTTCATGGCGTTTCCTTTTACGACAGCCAGCAAAAAAATTGTTTGGCGGAAAAATCAACACCCCCTGAGGAGAGTTTCCGGATTGAAGCTATTGTTGACTCATTCACTCATTTTCGTTCAAACTTCAAAGCTTTCATATCTTTGAAACGCGCTTATCAGCAGATCACTTTTGGATCTCGGCAAGGAATCGTTCTCATAAAATAAAAGAACTCCACCCGAAATTACAAATGGAATTCAACACATTTATTTATTTATATGCAAATAAAATAAAATGTAAACCTTTGTGCTACAACGTAAGAATTAAAAATAGCGTAACATTAGGCACAAATTTTGCAATTATTGCAAAATTTGTGCCTAAGGGATCATTCATAAATGATGTCACGCTTCGAGGGGGGAGGGGGATTCGGGAAATTGTGGCAAAGTGTGACAAGAGGAGGGGAGGGGGTAACAAGAAGTGTGACATCATGCATTATGCAACATAGCGTGATGCGTGACAAAGGGGGGAGGGGGTCCGCTGATTTGTGACAAAGGGGGGAGGGGGTCAAATATATGGGAAAAAAGCGTGACGTCATTTATGAACGGCCCCTAATGTTACGTTAATTTTTAATTTTTACTATGTGAAGAAAAGTTATCAACCGCACTTTTAAACAGTTTGCTGGTGATATTTTTGATACATAACTAAGATATACTGATATACTGAATTATTTTATTTATTTTACTTAGTATCTTTTAAATGACAGTAGTTCAGTTTCCATTGCAAGGAAAATAGTCCTTTATCTTATAGTTTATAGTTTTGAATAATATGCTTTAAATTTATTGAATGTTTTACTTATTGGCATAACAAATGTTCACTAAGATTATTTAGGTTTTAAAAGTTTATATTTAATATTTAAATCATTTAATAAAGAAAGGAAAAAATATGTAAGAGCAAATAGCTTCATGAATTTTGAGTTTTCAATGTTAAAATAATTTTCTTTATTACTTTTGACGGACATTTGTTTTTTTGTTTTTTTTGTGACAGCAAATTTTAAATGTAATCTCTCTACATTTAAAATTTGCTGCTGGTTTTGTACGCATAAACATGATGTATTGTAGCATCTATCTAACTTTTTTCCATTTTCTAATTTGAGAACATTCAGTTTTTCTTTTCAATTTTTTTGTTAATAAGCTTGTATTCATGCCAACTTCAAGAAAAAAGTACTTTCAGGATTTTAACATTAAATCATTTCTTTTCATATTCGAAAGTAAGTAATGTAGTATATTAATTAATGAGCAATGTATAAAAATTAAACAAAAACAACTCTTGCTTGTGCATATTTTTAGCCTATATGATTACTATTATTTTTTTTAATGAAATTATAATTAATATCACTTTCTAGATGCAAGAAGCCTCTATAGGTAATTATGTGTTCATGTAATAAGGATTCTTTATTCTCATTTTGGTTGAAAGGTATAAACTTATAAAATAGTAAACACAAGGAAGTCTTTTAATTATGTATTTTTTTCTTTTGTTTTTATATAAACTGCGTTTATGAAATTTATAATCTTTTCTCAAAATAGTAAAAGCCAGGAGCTTTGGGAGAGCTATGATAAGGAGTTATGGAATTCAGGGACTGATTTACATTTTGAATCACTATAGGCACAACTCATGTTTGGGGGCCCCTCACGCAATAAATTTTTTTAAAAACATAACATTCAGTATGTGTTTGTAAAACTTGCCAGTCACACCAAAATTTGGGGGCCCCCAAAGCGCGAAACTTTGTTTTTCAAATGTCAAAGAGTCAGACTAACATTTGGGAGCCCTAAAAGTGCAAAATGATTTTGTTTTTCAAATTTCAAATTGTCAGACCAAAATTTGGGGACCCCCAAAATGAAAATTCCTTGTGAATTTAAAATAATTTAACAATACAAATTTTCTGTGAAGCAACATAACACTAACAGTTTGTTTTGAAAGTTTGTTTTTAAATATTTTTCGAAAAAAAATTTAAATTTCAAAAAAAAAAAAAAAAGGTAATAATAATAATAATAATAATAATAACCAAAATTAGGGATGTACCGATACCTATATATACCTATATATAGCACCGTTTGTACCTTTGAATCAAATCTACAATTAATACGTTTTCGCAATTTTAAATGAAAAAAACCGTTTTGTTTCAAATTATAACAATACAAACAAAAGTTGTATTTGTTTTTTATTTGAAAAAAAAGTAATAATATTGGAAATAATAACAATGAATAAATAAATAGATAAAATAAAAAATCAAACGATAATTGAAAAAAAAAAACCTGAAAATGAAAAAACTTTTTATATTCAAGGATTATACGAAAATATTTTTTGAATTTCGAATATGTATATATTTTTTACTCTCATAGGAGGTTACCCAAAAATTTTCCTTTTTCGGCAATTCATGCTTGACCCTCTGACCATAGGCGTAACCAGGGGGGGGGTTTGGGAGTTCAAACCCCCCCCCCCCCCATTGGGTATGTACTTATTTAGGCACACAGAAAAATTTCTGGCTACGGCCTTGCAAAGCACAATTTTTTTTCCCCTAAGAAAATTAAACACATATGCATATGATTTTTTTTCCTTTTTCTCCGAAAGGTTGCGATCATGGCCAAAGTATGCAGCTCATAATAAAGAAGACTTTTCAGCTGGTTAAAAGGTTATAATCAACCCCCTTATCACCTTGGGGGGGGGGGGGGTTAACAGCGAAAGGTGGCTTCAATCACCGTACCACACACAGACAGAGATCCTTTCAATCACTCCAGAGGGTTTTCTTTCCTTCTTGATGTCTTTTTTACCCAAAGGCAGCAATCTGGGAATACAATCGCACAAGTAATAAGTTTCCTGGAAAATATTCTCTACTGTGATGGAGTCCTAAAATCCAATTATCCTAATGGGTTAAACCCTCAAGCCAGGAAGGGATGATCATTAAGAAACTTAAAGAGCAGTTTGTATTTATTTATGACTTCCTGTCCAAACACCCATTTTGGTAAAATCTTTTTTGTAGATGAGCCGATTGGAAAACTGATGAACTGTATTTGCATTGCATTCTCAATTACAGATGTTCTCTCATCTCTTATATTTTAAATGTTTTTTTTCTTATTATGGTCCATCACTGATTGCATTACGACTCTAGAAATCATCCGTTCAACGTTTCCAATCTCACTGCTACGGTTTAATGCTGCATTTTAAATTACAATCAAGTATTATTTATATTTTAGCTAAATTTTTAATTATTTTCGATACATAATAATGTTTGCACTTCAGCGATGGACACGTTCGTCATCCAAAAAGAAAAGAAAATTTGATTCAGATGCTTCCACTTCTGAGGTATGTTTTGCTACAAATTTAACAAATTTTTTAAAAATTTATTGTGGGGATGAGCATTTTTGTAGGGGAATTTGGATTTTTTTCTCTAAAATTCGACTATTTCTCGGTTTTAATATTATGAATGCCTGGACATAGAAGATTGCTTAGCGCTAAATATTGAATTTTCTATAGCGTTTGAATTAAAAAATAAACTAATAGATCTAGTAAGGAATGTTTAATGTTTTTGTGAATGAAAGCCGTATCCAGAGGGAAGGGGGACCCATGGGCAGCCCCCCAGAAATCTTTTGCAAAGTATTATATATTCCTCCCTAAAACTTTGCTTTACATGTGTCGAAGTCTGCCCCCCCCCCCCCGAAAAAAAATTCTGGATACTGCCTTGGCTCCGGAGCAGGGGGAGCATGTTAAGAATTAGGAAGGGCAGTGTATGCTTCAAAATCATACCCTTTATATATACATATATATAGATATATATGATTAGAAATGATGTTGATATGAATTTTTTTACATATATGATAGCTTTTTGATGTATATATAGTAGATGTATGTTCAGATCTTTGGTGAAGTTAGAGGAGTGGGTGTTTGGGGCTTCTGCAACTTAAATTTTTGTAACTGGTCTTACATGTATAATGCTTAGGATAACTCTGAAGGCAAGGCTTCGAGGTCTCTCCCCAGGACACTTTTTGAAATCTTCCTAGAAATGCAATTTCGGGATACTTTGGTTATGTTAGAGGAAACAGAAAGGAGTTAGGTTACTCCCCCCCCCCCCCGCAATTTTTTTCATAATAAAGTCTTATATCTTTTAAGTTGCTTTTGGTGTCGCTCATGATAGTGTTCAATGTCCTTTCCCTGAAGGTAAAGTGTCTTAAAAGAGTAATTTCTCTTTTCTTTCTTTTTTTAAAACTTGTGATCTGAATTTTTTTGCCGGGGGGGGAGGGAGGAGTTGACTTGATCCGAGGGGGTAGTCCCCCCCACGGGAGATGCCTGAAATAAACACGGAGTATATCTTTAGAGACATGTATTTATGACTTGTAAATTTTCAACTCTTTTACACTTCGTATTGGTGTTTAATCTGTACATTTTTAGGGTGACACCCCCCCCCCCCTTTCTCCAACTCTAGTTACGCCTATGCCTCTGACCTTTTGGTAAATTTGGAAACGATTTGTTGGGAGGAAATTCCTCGCTTCGCCGGGAAAGTTAAATAAATTTCAACATATGAAAATTTGAAAAATAAAACTGTTATTTCTTTCAATGCCTCCTGCTTTTAATTGGGTCTGTTTGCTAGTTCTAGGGGAAGGATTTAAGTTTCAGCACCTGTTGCCCCGAAGCATGTCATCCTTTCGTGGAATGGGACACAAGTGCGATTTCCCGCTTCATGTAGTAGATGGGGAGAAAGGGGGGGGGGGGGTAATTGTTGTGGTCGACTCGATGCCCGTCGGGATCATCAGAGGCAGAAGGAAGTCGCACCGCTCGTGCATTTTGTTAGTTTGTGGAGGGTGGGGGGGAGAGAAAGGATGATTTTGGTTAGACTCCAAGGAAAACTTACTATTAATCTCTAATCGACTGACTTGCCCCTTAAAAAATATTGAGGGAGCAGTAGCGAAAGAACAATTTTATCTGAAAGAGTGCAGAGACGCATATTTTTATAGAGAATAGATTCTTCTAAAGAGAGAGAAGGGATTTTAAAGGCAAAACTTGTAATTCATTTCCAAACTAACACAAAATCTGTTGCTCCAGTGGAATTCTTAGCCTACTTTAAGCATGGAAAGTTGAACAGAACTGCACCTCCCCCCCCCCCCCAAAAAAAAAAAATGCTGCGGAATTTCTGGAGCAGTTTTTCATAAGAAGGGAGTAGCCACTTATTACGGCCGGCGGGGGGAACTGAAGATAGCTTCCAATTTCTTAATAAATTTTATGACCCCCTCTCCAAGATTCTGTGTTATTGTCATGGCCCTCTATGAAATTCAGAGTATTTTCATGTCGCTCCTCCCGCCCTTTTAACATTGTAAAACATCGAGACTGCGAAATTTTGAACGTCAGCCTATAATTGTTTATAACTGTTTTTCATTGTATCAGTATGCTTGTAGGCATTGAGGGGCCCAATCAACATGTATTTTATTTCAAACCAGAGGTGCTCATTACAATATGACACAAAATTGTTTGATATATTTCATATTTTAATTTTTTTTAATCGTGTTAAATTTGTGTGTGTGTGTTTTTTTTTTTTTTTTTCTTTGTGTTTAGAGTGTACTTAAGGTTAAGGTTAAATTTGATTTGAATCAGACATGCATTTGTATTGCAATTTTTTTAATCTATATTATTATTAAAAAATAGCTATTGTCGTGAAAATCGCTTTCATGACAAATTTAAATATGTTGTTTAACATGTCATATTATTTTTATAAATGTAGCATAATAAATATCCAAAACATTTCAAGTCTGTTCAACAAAAAAATCAGATTTAAATTTAAAAAAACTGATTTAACCCACCTGAGTTCCTTGGGGTCATATATGATCCCAACGCGATTTCAGTTTTATATATCTTGTTAACGAACCATTTGTGTTTAATGGCATGTTTCAGCTTCTATTCGTTTGATTTTTTATGTAAAATAATGCTATGAATTTGTTTTTATTCTAATTTAACTTTGAGTTTTCTGCACACGAGACCTTAAAGGTCAGCGAAAAAGAGAGGATATTGCAATTTTGTCTAAGATAACTGTATAGGAAATGTAATGAAAAATTTTATGAGTTTTACAAATACACTTGCAAAAGCCATTCGTTTCAGCTCTATAACAATTGAAAATACCTCTTCAGTTATTTTATGCTTTCTTTAAAAATTATCATATTTTTAATACAAAAGCACAATTTTACTTAGATTGTGTCTTTATTGGTTTTATTTTTCTCATTAAATACTGTCAGCCCCGCTTAATCGGGTAACGGATAAAGGAATACTCCTTATAAGAATAAAACCTTCTAGAACCGAATATTTCCCTATAGACGCAACGTTAAAGATCCCCGTTTAATCGAATAATTTCCCCGGATAATCCAATAATACTGGTCTGCTTTTGAATTTTTTATGAAAAAATTCATTGAATTTCAAAAATAAATAAGTAAATAAGAACAATTTTTGAATTTTCAAGTTGATCTTTCAGCAACACCTTCACCTTACTTTTCATCATTTTATTTTGTGCTTAAAAATGTATAATAATGTATTTAATTATTTATTTTGTTTTTGCTTATTTTATTTAAAAAAAACTTTTAAACACTAACATTAATAACTTCTTTTAATTAGATATACTAATTTATTATTACGTTTCGAGGCAATATTATCAGTTTCTGTTAGGTAAAGAAAATTTCCCCGCATAATCGAATACCCCGCTTAATCGAATACCCCGCTTAATCGAATAAAATATGCTGGAATCGATGGTATTCCTTTAAGCGGGGCCGACAGTAGTGTGTAAATTTGAAAAATATATGCAATATGATAATGAAGTAACTTCAGGTACGCTGGGGTGCAATCAAAAAGGGAGGAACCTACAAGGATTAAATACAAAAATCCACTTTTTTGATTATTTAAAAAAAAAAAATCACGAACCCTGGTCTAAAATACGTAAATAAACGGCAACCAGGTGCAATTATTAAATTAGGAACTTGTATAGGGTTGTGGAAGATAGGCTAAACATCAAATGCCAAAGTTCAGAATAGGAAGAGTTGGAATCACTGAAATATTGTGGTTTTCTCCCTCCTAAAAGTTTGTGATCTCCTCTCGACATAAAGCTTAGAAGAGAGTCTCGCCTCCTCATCAAAATTTAAATTTTTGCTCCTTACAAATTCAAAATAATAATAGAGTAAAACTCCGTTATACAGTGGAATCGGATACACCGCGGTGTCTATCATGCCCCCTAACGTTTAAACCGCACTTTATCATTGCCATTTAAAGGTGATTCCTTATTTACCATTGTAAATAAAGCCAGCTGGAGCACGCAAATATTCTAGCCAAAGTAGCCAAAGAGCACACATCCCCCCACCAGACACACTAACAGAATAAAGCCCTGTTGTGATAGGCGTGATGTACATGTTTTTCATGCCTTTTCTGTCTTTCAGCCTAGAACAGATAGCTTGATTTCAAAATCGGTGCAATCGCCCTGACTTGTTTCTCTTGACTGATTGCGCAGCTGAGATGTGTGCTTCTTGCACAGCAATTAGTGAATAAAATGGCAGCAAAGAAGAAAGAAAAATATACTATAGGGGGAAGAAAAGTTACAGGTAATTGATAAAGTTAAAAATGAAGCAGCAAAAAACGAGCATTATTTGGTTCCGGTTTGCTGTGGTTATGTTATAACGCGGGTGCCCAACATGTCCCTCGACACCCGTGTTTTAACGGTATTTTACTGTACTAACATAAATGCAAATATAAATATACTACTGAAAATATTAGGTATGTAACAGACTGTTCTATTCCAAAGTAAAGGCATGTGTAATGTGTATAACAACAGTATGACATAGTTCAACGTTCAACAATCAACAGGTCAAGTACTCTACCTGTTTTTTCTCTGTCACATGGGCAGCAGCATTTCACACGTTCTGTATATGAAAAAGCGGAAAGTTTCTTTAGGCGTACTAGCGTGAAAATAGGTTTGATATTATGGCATGCAAAATTTGTTGACTTTTGACTATGCTACTTCGATCACAAAAGCTCAATGGGCCTCATACGGCCTGTGAGCCACAGGTTGAGCATGAACGGCAAAGCGACAGATTTTGAAGCAGTGCTGTGAGTATTGAGATTTTTTTCGACACAAATTGGTCCCCCCCCCCCCAGGGCACTGTCAACTTTTCCTGCCCCCTTGGAATGGTTGACTTACATGTATGCATGTGTGTGCGTGCACTGCGGTCAACGTGAAATTGGTTATTATTAAGAATAACTTCTTATTATGAAGAATTGCCAGCGGTTATTATTAATTTAACTGATTATTTTCTGTTATAATTTTGAAAGGGAATTTAAATGGTATTATGAAAAAATTTCCTGCCCCATAGAGAGTTCCTGCCCAGGGCATGGGCCCAGGACGCCCGTGCGATAGTCAGGGCCTGCCCCCTCCCCCAGCCACTAGTCAGTGTAGCAGCGGCAATCGGGAATCATTATTTTTCAAGTACAGAAATATAACTTCAAAAGTGAAACACTAAACTCAGAAAAAAGAAGACCCTCTACCTCGATAAAATTACATCGGTTTACGAGAAAAAATGCAGTTGATATGGTATTAAACAAAATACACCTAGTTGCTATTTAACAAAACTATAATTTATAACATATTGTATACTACTACTGCTATATTACCATAATAATTTTATTATTTTACTCAATTTTTTGTTTCAACGATTTTGCTTATTTTAATGAAAAATAATGCTACTAAGTTACATTAAGTTAAGTTTATCTGAAATACATTTAGTGTTTAGCTAAGTTCTCATACATTTGTCTCGTGGCGAACCTAATCTTTACGGGACTTTAGGCGAAATACTTTGGCGGGTCCCTTATTATCATCCTCGTGATCTTTTTTTAATTACAAGTCAGTAATTAAAAAATAGTTCATGGGGCCAGCGCAGGTGGTCCAGGCGCATCATTTTGAAATTTTCGAGTGTGGGGGAGCAAAGGGTATATATTTCAGTACATATTACAGGTAAAAAAACAGCAAAATACATAAAAATATGCATGATTTCAATTTTTCTTCTCAGGGGGGCAAGGGGGTCAAAAGTCACAGTAATTAATTGATCGCCCAAAATGATGAGCTTTGCGCGGGGCACTGGGCTGTCGCCTGGCCCTGGATCTGCCCCTGCATTTGTCTTTTAAGTCATTTGTCGGAAACTTCAGGACATTCATCCTCCGGTGGGGAATAGATCGTTAATGTTTCTGAACATGCCAGCATGTCTTGTTCTTGTTTATTACAGCTCTTCGTTTTCAATGTTCAATTTATCCAAATTTTGAGATATATTTTTCAA
This sequence comes from Octonoba sinensis, assembly GCA_038502835.1. Lineage (NCBI taxonomy): Eukaryota > Metazoa > Arthropoda > Arachnida > Araneae > Uloboridae > Octonoba > Octonoba sinensis. Next base: position 144,283,854 of record CM076600.1, read on the forward strand.
AAACAATTTATATTCGTTTAATTATTTTTTGTCTATCGCTTTAAGACAGTCATGAATCATTGTAATACCTTTATATTATTATTATTATTTCATTTTTTGAACAACCTGGCAAGTCGTTTAATGATTCATTATGTGAAAAACTATTTGCAGCAATGATTTTTTACTGAATGTTCATCTTTTCTCCTTAAAAGTTTCATCTTTTGTGGCTCAAAATGAGAATGCTTTTCACAAAACATTTTCTATGACAAATTCCTCGCAAGTGCACGTCACTTTTCAGTTGCAGTCATAGGCGTAACCAGGGGGGGGGGGGGGTTTGGGGGTTCAAACCCCCCCCCTTTGGGTATTGACTTATTGAGGCACATTTAGGCTCACAAAATTTCTGGCTACGGCCTTGCAAAGCACATATTTTTTTTCCCTAAGAAAATTAAACACATATGCATATGATTTTATTTCCTCTTTCTGTGAAGGGTTGTGATCATGACCAAAGTATGCAGCTCATAATAAAGAGGACTTTTCATCTGGTTATAATCAACCCCCTTATCACCTTGGGGGGGGGGGGGGGTTACAGCAAAAGGTGGCTTCAATCAACGTACAACACACACACAAACAGAGATCCTTTCAATCACTCCAGATGGTTTTCTTTCCTTCTTGATGTCTTTTTTACCCAAAGGCAGCAATTTAGGTATACAATCGCACAAGTAATAAGTTTCGTGGAAAATATTCTCTACTATGATGGAGTTTTGTTTTCTGATAACCCGGCGCTGGGGTCTGGAAATGAAGGACCCCTAGGCAACAATTGTCCTAATGGGTTAAACCCTCAAGCCAGGAAGTGATGCTCATCAAGAAACTTAAAGAGCAATTTGTATTTATTTATGACTTCCTGTCCAAACACCCATTTTGGTAAAATCTTTTTTGTAGATGAGCCGATTGGAAAACTGATGAACTGTATTTGCATTGCATTCTGATTTACAGATGTTCTCTCATCTCTTATATTTTAAATGTTTTTTTTTTCTTATTATGGTCCATCACTGATTGCATTACGACTCTGGAAATCATCCGTTCAACGTTTCCAATCTCACTGCTACGGTTTAATGCTGAACTTTAATTTACAATCAAGTATTATTTATATTTAAGCTAAATTTTTAGTTATTTCCGATATATAATAATGTTTGCACTGCAGCGATGGACACGTTCGTCATCCAAAAAGAAAAGAAAATTCAATTCAGACGCTTCCACTTCTGAGGTATGTTTTGCTACAAATTTAACAAAATTTTTAGAAATTTACTGTGGGGATGATCATATATGTTGGGGAATTTGGATTTTTTTCCCCAAAAATTCCACTATTTCCCAGTTTTAATATTATGAATGCCTGGACATAGAAGATTGCTTAGCGCTGAATATTGAATATTCTATTGCATTTGAATTAAAAAATAAACTAATAGATCTAGTAATGAATGTTTAATGTTTTTGTGAATCAAGGCCGTATCCAGAAGGGAAGGGGTACCCACGGGCTGCCCCCCCCCCCCCAGAAATCTTTTGCAATGTTTCATATATTCCTCCCTGAAACTTTGCTTAACATAAGTGTGTCGAAGTCTGGGCCCACCCGAAAACAATTCTGGATACTGCCTTGGCTCCGGAGCAGGGGGAGCGAGTTAAGAATTAGGAAGGGCAGTGCATGCTTCAAAATTATACCCTTTATATATACATATATATAGATATATATGACTAGAAATGATGTTAATAGGAATGTTTTTACATATATGATAACTTTTTGATGTATATATAGTAGATGTATGTTTAGATCTTTGGTGAAGTTAGAGGAGTGGGTATTTGGGGCTTCTGCAACTTAAATGTTTGTAACTGGTCTTACATCTATAATGCTTAGGCTAAGTCTGGAGGCAAGGCTTCGAGGGCTCTCCCCAGGAAACTTTTTGAAATCTTCCTAGCAATGCAATTTCGGGATACTTTGGTGATGTTAGAGGAAACAGAAAGGAGTTTGGTTACTTCCCCCCCCCCCCCATTTTTTTCAAAATAAAGTCATGTCTTTTAAGTTACTTTTGGTGTCGCTCGTGATAGTGTTCAATGTCCTTTCCTGAAAGTGTTTCTGAAAGTAAAGTGCCTTAAACGCGTAATTTTTCTTTTCTTTCTTTTTTTAAAACTTGTGATCTGAAGGTTTTTTGCCAGGGGGAGGGGGAGGAATTGACTTGCTCTGAGGGGGTAGCTCCCCCTCCCCCCCGGGAGATGCCTGAAATAAACACGGAGTATATTTTTAGAGACAAGTATTTATGACTAATAAATTTTCAACTCTTTTACACTTCTTATTGGTGTTTGGTCTGTACATTTTTAGTGTGACCCCCCCCCCTTTCACCAACCCTAGTTACGCCTATGGTTGCAGTATATCTTTCGTCAGAAGAGGAATTGAAAACTATAAAAAAATTCTCCTGTTTAATGACATTAGAGAAAGTAATTCGTCGGCTTTTGTATGTCCGTCTGAGATAAACTTCATTTCTTAGGATCTTAGGTGAACTTAAGGGTGCTTAATTCTGCCACAAGCTTTTGATCTTGTTTGTGTAATCCATAATTTTTGAAAGGCACAAATCCATCATATTGTTGGCTTTAACATAAGAAAAGAGTATTTGAAATTCGATGGAAGGACACTAAATATCTATTTGTATCAATACCTTGTTGTTTTCTCTAACAAGCAGCGATTTCCTGAAATCTGTGTGCATATGTCTTCATGAAATGTTCCCCAAGGCTTCTAACATTGCTATTATTAAAGTGTTCCTCCATGCTTGCAAATAAGATTTGAAATCCATCCTCATTTGTTGTCATCTACAAGCAAGGTAATCGATTTACATACTTTGAGAAGCAAAACTTTATCTTTGTTCAATGCATTAACTTTTAGCCTTATTGCTCGGTCGATCTTTTCATAAAATTTATGCTTTTTATTTCTTTCTTCAAAAAACTAAGGGAGGGGGTCGATTTGGTTATCTCCTTTTTTTTAAACGTTGGTACATTAATGTATATGCGTATGTATGTATTACCTATACAAAAAGTTCGCAGATGTTGGCAGTTTACCGTAAATTTTCCAATTTTCAGTTTTAAGAAATAAAAACGTATGTTAGGCTATCTTTACTGGCAAAGCCGACCTTAAGACTTGCGGGGCCTGTTTCGATTGGGAATAATTTTGGTGGGGCACCTCGCCCGATTTGACAGTTTTGGTACACCTCTCCCAGTCTTAGCAAAATGTCATCAAGACCAAGGACTTCCTTTGTTGAGTTCATAATTTTGCAGAAGAATATGAAGAAATCTCTGCATCTGAAAAAGACACGTGATTTTCTTCTGTTTTTTAAAAATTGAAAATTTATTTTGAGGTACACATACAGAAAGCTTGTAACCTTGTTAAACTTATACACTGTTCTTTTCTTCTTTATGTTTCAGACCAACCCTGTTTACTGGCATCAAAAGAAATGGATTCTTTTCGAACTGAAGCCCTATTTGGCCCTGTTGAAGGGGCCAACGGAAGATGTCACACATAGTCGTGAAAAATTAAATTTATCATTTATTATAGTAGATGTGGAACTACTAGGAAATACAGAGCATTCGTAATAACTCATAAATAACAAGAAATTCCGTCTAGAACTGTAAGATTCTACTTTCCCTTATACACTATACAACAATATCAAAATGATAATCTATCTATCTCTCTCTTTCTTTCTCATTTAGCTTTAGTTCTTAATTACTTCAAACACACCTTTTTCAACGGTTTATACATATTCATTCACTCACTCACTCATTCATTCAGAAATATCCTTACAAATTCTTATCAAAAAGTTTCGTGGGAGAATAATGGGCTCGTTTAGTACAGAATGAACTTTATCTTACGTGTTCTACGTCATAACATCTTGCTGGTAACGTTTGAGCAAATCTGTTTATTAGATAAGATTTATATAAGATTGAAATTTCTCCGTATAGGCGCTAATGTTAATTTTTTTTTAACAGCTCAAAAATTATTCAAATCAAAAAAAAAAAAAAAAAACATTTCACGCTGAGAGCTCCTTCTCCACATCTTTGAAACCCTACTTTCATTTTTTATTTTTCTATCTTTATTTAATTAGTTCACTTATTTTTCACTTTTTTTATTTTTAACAATATTTTTCTGATTTTTTTTTCTTTTTTTTTGAATTTGATGATTTTTTCATTCTTTTTTTTTTTTACGTTTACGGGAAAGTAGGTTAAAAAGGGAAAAAAAAAAAATGAGAAATATAAAAAAAGAATATTCTGCAAAAGATTAAGGAAATTAATTTTTGGTTATTATTTTACAGGATGAAAAATAGAAAATATGCTAAAATACGTTCTATAAAGTCGAGATTCATCTCTTTTAATTCAGTATTGGAAAAGTAGGATATTTTTAGATAATGCTAACAAGTAACAGATGATCTGCAGATGTTGAATGCAATAAACAGATATTTCTGGGGAAACGCACGTTTCCTTTATTTGGAGGCTGGGAGTGCATTCAGCAACTGTCAATCTGCCTTCAAGCTACCGCCTTGTTGTCCAGCCAGCCAATCAAGCCTTCAACTCATTTCTCCTTTTCGTCAGCCCCCCTTTCCCTCAAACTAGACAAGCGTCTGTACCGAGAAACGATCCCAATGCTAAACAACTTAGAAAAATATCTCTGATCGTGAGGTAGGGGAAAAGGGAATTTATGTTTTCCGTTTGGCTACAGTGCAGTCGCCATCTAGTGGTGTTTTTTCTTTTCATTTTGTGTGCACTTATTAAAGATAAAAAAAGTTGTCGACGGAAATGTGTATTAAATTTCATTTTTATGTATTCTCATGTTATTATTTTTCTTTTTTTATTCTAGTTAACAAATTTGTCGATTCTAAAATACTATTAAAGATTATTCTTTTCTTTCTACTGTTGAATGAAGAAGGAATTTGTTTATTTCTTTTACTTTAAAATTAATTTTAAATCATTTTAATCGATGGTTTTAAAATTCAAAAAACGAAATAAAACATCATTTACTACTTTAGCTAAACCTTAAATATTCATGCAAAAGGCGAATTTTAAATTTATTCAATCGTCTGTTTGAATATTTTATTCATTTCAGTTTGTATTTTCCTGAAAGAGGGGAGAAAAATTGATTTATAGTTTAACGTTAGTTAATAGATGGCGCCAATGATACTTCTCTGTTCTCTGAATAATCGAGATTGAGAAGTTATTTATTTGTGCTTTTGCTTTTCTGTTTTCTGTCTTCATATATATATTTTTTTAATGCTTAAAAATACACAAAAAAAACGGCTCTTCTCAGAGCCATATCCTTTCTACTGTCGACGACACGGACCGAATTATGGATGACGATTTTTTGGATTCTGAATTAGCTTTTTCTGACCCTCGTGTAGACCACGCAACCGACCCGGACCGAATTATGGCTAATGCAAGTGAGATTGAAAATGAAGATCAGGTTCCCGCTGAAATTCTTGCCGCTTTTGAATGCATTGAATGTGGTAAGTCATATTCATCTAACAGTAACTTGAATAGACATGCAAAACGGAAACATGGTGCTACAGCAGTGAGTTGTAAAAATGACATCAAATGTCCATTGTGTAATAAAGATTTCCAATTAAAATTGCATCTTGAGCACCATTTGGAAAAAGAACATGATATTCCACTTCAAAAAGAAAAACATTTCTTTCAAAATGAAAAGGAGTTTAAAAAGTGGAAAAAGAATGTAGAAAAGGAGAACATGTGTATGTTCATTAAAAAATGCGGTGGCTCTAGGAGAGCAGATGGTGGAAAACTGGACTATTTTTATTGCCATCGAAGTGGAAATGAAGACAGTCGAAATGTCAAAGGACAAGGACAACGAAATGTAAAATTGATGGGTTCCAACAAAATAAGTTCTACATGCCCTGCCATGTTGAAAGTGGAAGAAAGTGATGCAAAAATAACAGTCACATATACCAAGAATCATCTTGGACATAGCAATGATATTGGAAGAATGCGGCTAACAGAAGAAGAAAAACGAATTATTGGTACAAAATTATCCCAAAAAATACCTATTTCTGCAATTTTGGATGATATAAGAAATAACTTTTCTTCAGAACTAGAACCTCTTCACTTGTTAACAAGGAAAGACATTGTAAATTTAAAATCAGAACTGAAAATAAATACCGAAGGTGTTTTGGATACAAATGATGCAGTTAGCGTAGAGCGATGGGTGAAATCAATGCAAAAGAGTGATAACTCACCCATTGTTTTCTACAAATCTCAGAACTCATCTTTTCATCCATTAAAAGATGAGGACTTTCTTCTAGTTATAATGAATGAAGCCCAGAAAGATATTTTAAATATGTACGGCAATGATGTCATATGTATGGACTACACACATGGGATGAACCAATACAATTTTGACTTGGCAACCATTGTCGTCTTGGATGACAAGCGTGAAGGGTTTCCTGCAGCCTTTATCATTAGCAATAGGCAGGATACAAAAACACTTGAAGTGGCATTTAATGCATTAAAAGAGAGTGGAATCAATATAAAACCACAAGTATTTATGACGGATGACTGTGAAACTTTTATAAATGCCTGGAGTACAGTATTTGCTAAGCCAGAAAAACGCCTGTTGTGCTCCTGGCATGTAGACAAGAGCTGGCGAAGAAAATTATCAGAACACCTTCCAAGTATGGAGCAAGCACATGTATATAAAATGCTAAGATGCTTGTTACAAGAAACTGATGCAAATGCATTTGAAAAAATGCAAGAAAATTTTATAAAACTCATGTTGCAGAATGAAACTTTAAAACCATTTGGAAACTATTTTCAAAAAACTTATAGTAAAAGAGCAGAAACATGGGCATTTTGCTACCGAAAGTGGTCTGGTATAAATACTAACATGCATATAGAAAGAATACATAGAACTGTTAAATATATATACCTTGAAGGGAAGAAAGGTAAAAGACTAGATAAAACTATTCACTGCCTTCTTAAATTTGTGCGAGATAAAATATTTGATCGCATAATTGCCCTCGAGAAGGGAAAGCTGTCATCAAAAATTATGTGTCTGAGAAGACGTCACAAAATTAGTATGGACATTTCCCTCTCGAGTGTAATGAAACTTGAAAATGAAAGTGAATGGGCTGTCCAATCACAAACGACTAATGAGATGTATATCATAACAAAAAAACCAAACTGCATGAAAGAATGTCCACTTGCATGCAGGGATTGTGATGCTTGCTTGCATGCATTCGAATGCACATGTATGGACAACTCCATACAATGGAACATGTGCAAGCACATACATGCTGTATGTAGATCCGAAAACATCAAAAAAGTGCTGACCCCGACAAAAGATGATGATAATGATAACAACAACCTAATAATTTCAGAAGGTGATGACAGAAGGGAGATGGAAAAAAATATTCATCTTAAAAGTTTGAAACAAATGAGTGGACAAGCTACATCATCATCATCCAGTGCTAAAGAAGCAGCACTGAGTGTTTATGAGCAAATAGGGGAAAAACTAACTATGTGCACATCAACAAAAATTCTGAATGAATGGACAAAGCTTTTAAAAAATACAGTTGCTTCAATTGAGGCAATGGAAGAACTGGATCAGAGTTCACAGTTATTGCCCAGTGATAAGACTAATTTTAAGGAGCCGCCAAATAAAAAAAATAAGATGCAAAGACTCTTTTCTACCAAAAATGTTAAACATCAGCGCAATAGACTATCATTATCAAAGCCCTCACCAGAAGAGGCAAATGTGATTTCCTTTAATTTATTAAGCAAAAGTGACTGAGGAATTATGAAAAAAATGAAAACATTATTTGATCCATTTACACGTTAGTTCCAAAATTTTTATTTCACTGTGCATGTGTTTTGTTTATACATTAAACAAAACACATACACAGTGAAATAAAAATTCTGAAACTAACATGTAAATGGATCAAATAATGTTTTAATTTTTTTCATAATTTCCCAGTCACTTAGAAAATTTTTGTATACTGAAATTTTCTATATTTTTGAGTAATTGTTTCTAATACATTTTTAAAGTGATTAAAATGATTATTTCAGTAGTATTTCTAAACATAGGAATTTCATGTATAATTAATTAACATGAATTAATACCATGTACATAGTGTTCTTTTAATCTGTTTGTACTTGTATTGTTCTGCTTAATTATGACATAGCATTGGTAACTTATTAAAAGTATACAGTATGTGTGTATATATATATTTTTTTATCTGTCTGTTTTGCCAGCTGCATTGGGAATAAAAAATAATAATTGTTTGGATGTTGGGGGGGGGGGGGGGGGGGGTTACTTGATAAGAACAATTATGCATCATTAAATAAATATTGCCTTTTATACAGTTCTTAATTTTATCCTTAACTTCATTTAATATACCATGTATTCTGATTATGGAACTTAATACATAAAATATAAATATATATCATTATTTATTTATATATTGAATTTATATTAATATTAAATTTAAGTTTAGCGTTTGATACATTGCTGAATTGACGCCTCACTTGTGCTTTCATATTTTCGTCTGAAGAAGGGTTGTGCTTATTTATTGAAATATTCAACAATTGTTTCGGGTCGATAAATAATTACGCATCCCTTCTTAGAGTGAAAATAGGAAAGAACGTGAGCAGCAGCAAGGCAGCGATGTAATGTGAGTTGCTGCCGTACCCGTTTGCCTTATTTTCACTTGAAGAAAGGTATGTGATATTGTTGCGTGTTTCTAATAAATAAGCGTGAGACCCTTCTTCAGATGAAAATAGGAAAGCAGGAGTGTGGCGGCAAAGCGTACATTACATTGCTGCTGCACACATTGTCTTATTTTCACCTGAAAAATACATGTGTGATTATTCATAAACCAGAACCTTCAGGCGAAAATGGAAAAGCACGAGTGAGGTGCAGGGCAGCAATGTATCAAATGTGAGTGCGAGAAATGTTCTGCAGGGAGGAGAGCTGTTTTGCCACCGCACTGGTACTTTTCTATTTCCGCCTGAAGAAAGGATGTGAAAAACGATTGTTACATGTTTCTGATAAATAAGCACACGACCTTTCCTCAGGGGAAAATAGAAAAGCATGAGTGCAATGGCAAGGCAATAACATAGTTTTAGAAATGTAAGAAATTGAAAATAATGCAGATAAAAATTTGAAATAGTATTTTAACTCTTTATTTAAACAATGTAGCCGAATAAAAAACAAAAACAAAAAAAAATATTATTACTTAACATTAATCAATCCTCCCTTACATTTAATATGACTTTGTTCTGCCAATGACTTTTTCTAACAAAAGAAAAACCCATTTCTGAACTTATACTTCAAAACAAAAAAAAAAAAAACGAATTATTATAATTATTTGATAATATGATAATTCTGAACTGCCAAACAGACAAGCTTGCATTTATGTTCAAATTTTGTTATAAGTGAAAAGAAAAAAAAAACATTTAATGTATGAATTTATCCTATTCAATGTAATATAAATTAATTTTTAATTAAGTCTGAAAATAATCATGATCAGTAGCAATTTGAAAATATAGGATATTTATATATAATACCAGACAGAAATATGTTTTAAACACCTACCTATAAAGTTTTAGTTGTGACAATTTGAGAAAAACAAGAGTGATAATTTTGAAAAGCGCAAAATTTACCAGAAATATAATTAAAAAAATAGTAACCATTGAAAATAACGCATATAAAAATTTGAAATAGTATTTTAACTTTATTTAAACTGTAGCCGAATAAAAAACAACAAGAACAAAATATTATTCCTTACATTAAGTAACCCTTTTAAGTATGAGAAAATTGATGCTACATCACATAATTTAAAAATTCCTCCAACTAGTCGATTCCCTCTGTCTTTCAAAAAATAACCACTCCAAAACATCCAGTTGACTTTCTAATACAAGAAAACTTCCTATGCTGCATAGCCCTGTATAAAACTACACTATGCTGCAAGGAAATTCACTTAACATTTATTTTCTCATCAGTGACTTCTGCAGTATGGAATTTTTTTTTATATCGAACATATATTTGGTTTTGTTTGTCAGTCGAAGTCCTCCTAATGAGCAAATAAAACACAAAATTTCATTTCTGCTCCGTTTTATTGCTATTCATTTTATTTTCCACACGTTGTTCAACTTAACAGACTAAACTAAACATAAACAATACAGCATACTTCTGCGCATGTCTGGTGCGCACCGGCGGTACCAATAGATTCGGCCAAACATAAATTCCCTTTTCTCCCCTACATCACGATAAGAGATATTTTCCCCAAGTTTTTAGCATTTGGATCGTTTCTCGGTATAGACGCTTGTTCAAACTAGCCCTTGGGCTCTGGCTAGCTCCGGCCAAACCAAAGAATGTTCCACACTTCTCCATGGTTTCTCACCCCTTCTCCATAAACTGATCTTTTGAGCAGGAAAAATGCGATAGAAGCTTTTATTTTACCCTTTTACCAGATAGGGGAATAGGGGACAAGAAGACAGATTGGGATAATGATGTTTACAAAGCTCTTTTTTTTTGGTGAATTAAAGTTTAATTTTATATTAGATGTTAGACTATTGATGATCTGATCTCACAACTTTTTAATTTGCACTGTAATAACTTTCAATGTTAAAAATAAATAAACAAAAGTTGCTTTAAAATATCTCAATGTACTCCATTCAAGGCACATTGGGAAAACATTGCTTTGACTGAGGGGCACAATGTGTCAAGTACTTATTCTTTCCTTTTTTTAATTACATGAAAATAAATCTTCGAGAATGTTCACACATACATGTAGGAACAATTATTTATATGCTAAAAAAGTCAAAATTACTTGCTAGAAAGTAAGTAGAGTCTATAAAAATCAATTTATTTATATGTTTCTAGCAGTGATGCATCAAAACACTGAAAAATAGATAAACGAAAAAAAATTGTCTGAGACTCCTATTGCCAGCAAAAAAAAAAAAAAGAGAGATAAAATAAGACATCAAAAAGGTGTTACTACACAAAATATCTATCTAAATATCATTTCTCTTGTGGGCTTATCCATTATCCATTCATTTTTGAAAGAATTGGCTAGACCTAATATTCTAGAACACATGCAACTATTGTTTATGGTGAAAAGAAAAGATCAATTGTTTAAAGGAATATGGAATAGTACTCAAATAAAAATGTTTTTATTTTATTTTTACTAAGGAAATTATTAACAATTAATCAGTCAGCTAAGAAATATTATTTACCATGACAGAAAATGAACTTTCTTAGCTCATAAGAGAGAGAGAGAGAGAAACAGGCTTCCATCCAAACCACTTGAAAATTAAATACAAATAAACACAAGGCATATCAGCTGGTGTGAAGTTATAACTTTTATTTAACACTTATCCCTTCATGTAAGTTTTCCTCATAAATGCTTTATTACGTTACTAATAAAGAATATACTTGAATTTACTTTTAAAGCATTATTACCAGCAAAACTCGGACTTTACAGCAGGTAAGTGTATTAACCTGACATGCAATGTCAAAGTTCAACTAGTATGCTTTAAGTTTTCATGCAGTTGTCCAACCATTTTCCTTCATTATTCAATCCCAAATAGTTTAGATATCGGGAAATGGAGATGTAATTTGTCCTGAAAGTAAATAAACAAATTAATAAAGTCATCATTCTTCATTTACCTACAATACCAATTGTAATTTTAGTGATCTAGAGAAATTTTAAATAAATTTGACCACTGTGACCTCATGCAGAGTCCTCAACAGTTATAATGTCAAGAAAGTTGTCTTACTTTTATCTATGAACTCTATAGTTGAATGCTTATAACATTATTTGATTACACCATTGCAAATAAACCAGGAGCTTGAATGATAGTACAGCAGTGTTTCATAGTAGCTTTATATTTATTTTAACCACAACATTAAGAGAATAAACATGTACTATGTTGATTTATAATTCATTCTTATAAGTCGAAAGGAAAGATAGCTTTGGTGGCAGAGGAACAAAGTGAAAAATTATAAATTTTAAAAAAACCATGTTGCTATTTGATGTTAAATTAATTATGTAAAAACTTCAAAACTCAAAAAAACAAACTCAATTTTTTTTAACAGTATACATACAGAATATGTAATTTCAAACATATATAACACTATACTATACTTAGATATTGTTTTAAATTATGGTATATTTCATTGATTATACCAACCAATCGAAAGTAATTAGTTTAACAAGTAAAAGCTTTGCTCACATACAATTGCATTTAGAATTAAACTCAAAATTCTTTTGTTAGAAGATTCCTTACCAGGTTTTTTTTTTATTCAAAGCTGTCTAATTAAGAGGAATAATTTTTTACCAAAATGAAGACAGTTCATTAGGTACAAAATTCAGAAAGGATTTTTCCTGCAATAGCTTTGACAATATTTAGAAGGAATAATCTGTGCTTCAAGCACCACATCAAGCATTAGAATGGAATGTTTTTCCAAACTGTAGACAATTCATTAGATGCAAAATTCAGTAAAGGATTGTTTATGCAATAGCCCTGACAATATTTAGGAGGAATAACCCATGCTTCATGCACCACATCAAGCATTAGAATGAAATAATATTTTTCTAAAATGTAGACAATTAATTAGGTACGAAATTCAGTAAGGATTGTTCCTGCAATAGCTTTGACAATATGTAAGAGGAATAATCTGCTTCAAGCACCACATCAAGCATTAGAATGGAATGTTTTTCCAAACTGTAGACAATTCATGAAGTGCAAAATTAAGTATAAGGATTGTTCCTGCAATAGCTACTGGATGAAACTCATTAAAACAACAAAAAGTAATAAATTATGTCTGACACATTCATATATGTCATATTTCATAATATAGTTCTAAGCCGACTCTAAATCTGTTTATGAACGCAAATAAACAGCTAAATAGAGTTTTTATTAAGGAGAAGAAAATTAACAAATGTGTTATTTGTGATACATAAACGCTCCATTGATCAGACAAACACATCTTATGCAAGCCAAAAGCAAAAATCTATATTTCGGCCACCATTTTTTTTAAAGATTCGAATTTTGTCAAGCAATTAGAATAAAATTTGTTCCGCTGAGAAAGTATAGATATCATTGATGCACTTTAAATTAATAAAATGAATGGAGGAGTTAGCATTTATCACAGCAAAGTAATTGTTAATTATCTTACAAAATGACACTACTGAACTATATTGACAAAGCCAAACAATAAAAATGATGAAATTAAGTCTGACACTTATTTAAGATGAAAAAAATGAGAAAAACTTTGCATACGATTAATGCTTCTCATGTATGTACATGAGACACATTCATGTACGGTGAAAGAAGTCATTATTTCAAGTTAAGGGACGTCTAACAGAAATCTACATTTGGAAGAAAATTAGTTTAAAAATGGCTTGGAAGTGAAGGTAACACATATCATATACAAAACAAATATTGGATTGAACGTAGTTTTAGAGCGAAAAATAAATCTGTACGTCATAAGCTCTATAATTGTACTACGAAAATTTCATTATTTTAATTAAAGAGGATGATAGCTGATCGATTAAGTAAAGCAATGATTTTTTGAAAAAGAGAATAGCAATCCAGACTTTGATGATTTTTGTCTAAGCAAGCAGCGATCCACCTGCTCTTTCCTCTTTCAATTGAACAAAAAGAACTATATAGTTTAAATTATGTACAGAAATAAATAAGTAAATGTTTTACTTACGATTAATCTTTACAAGAATTAAAAAATTCCTTGTTTTAGAAAACATTTCCTAGTTTTATAATCCTTCTGAATCCACGCTAGAAACGGCATGCTAATAATAAGCGAATCACAGGAAGAATCCTTGGTTTACTCGCCAAGTCTCCGACTGGTATCATTTCTCGCCAAAATATAGGGTTGCCTTTCATTTATCTGTCAGGATTGTTCCTGCACTGACAGCTTTTCTTAACGTCTTGGCATACGAGCGTCTGAATTCTTAAATTTCCCCTATGCTATGCGCATGCGCTAGGAACAAACTCGCCAAATCAATTCTCGCCAAATTTACTGCTATCTTATACTAACCTTTTTCTTGCTTCAATCATGGAGAAAGGATTTATTCTTCTGCACGTGTTCTTTTGTGTAATTAAGATTCTGAAGTAGGTTATATTGTTAAAATCTTTTCTTCAATTAATGTGTATTTAATCAATCAGGTGATCCAGTTTTAAACATGATTCTTTTCTTTTCCATTTTATTGTTCAAGTTTGTTTCTTGTTCTGGTATATACTTCAGGATTTTTTTGTTTGTGTAACCAGGAATTGTATTCAAATCGTAAATATCTTAGAAATGTGTAACTTTTCTGCTAAATCCTGTACATGATAGAATGTTCTCTTGAATATAAGTGCAGTTTCTTCCTTAGTGTTTTAAGTGTAATGCAATTCTAATATCCTGCTGAAAAAAGCATATTAGCTGCGATTTGAATACTTTGCACCCTTGTGGTGTAAACTTTAATCAGAGACAGTGGCGGATCCAGATAGGGAGGGCCCCCTCCAGACGCTTTAGGTAAGGACTAAAAAGAATTGACTTTCTTTTCTTCCTTTACGCTAAAAACGAGGAAAAAGAAACTATTTCGCAGATTCTTTCAATTCTATGTGACAAACTGAGATAACCGGGTAATTGCTAAGACAGAAAGAAGAAGACACCTGCAAAATCGTTGATTTATGCTCACGTTAAATCTTCAATAGACTCCATTTGACCCCCCCCCCTAAATTTTCGCGAAAAAGAAGTTATTGGCGATTTTGCGAGCTGAAAATTTCGCGAATTATATATGAACAAAACCAAAAGTTAAAAAAAAGTGCTCAAGAAAATAAGTGCTTTCACAGTATATATTCCTTTATTATATATGTTATATGTCCAGTTTTAAAAAAAATGTTTTTTTTCATTTAATTAGGGAATAATTAATTAAAATTTTATTGATAATTTAAATTTAATAAATCAATTAAGTTTAATTAAATAATTGATTAAATTATATTTGGAAATTAAAACGGATCACAGTTTCTGGAGTTGTGTCGTGTCCCCCCCCCCCCCCCCCCAGAATTTTTTTCTGGATCCGCCACTGGAGAATGACTAAAGCTTAAAATTAAATAGGTATCTTTTTGCAACAATGCCTTAATACTTAGAACCAAGGTAATTTCAAAATTTATCATTCTAATTTCAGCTCAATATAACGTTCGTAGTGAACAATATTTTTCATTTATTCTTTAATTCCTAGGCAATATGTATATGTTGAATTTTTAACAAAATTGATGTTTTGGAGCTCAAAATTTGTCCAATAGTTTGAATCGAATGTTTATACTTTATTCGCTTCTCATGGATTTTATTATTATTATATATATATTTTTTTTTTAGAGAGTCATTGCGAACTAAGAAATATGAAGTTCTAGTTGAATTTTAGCCCTGGTGCAGATGTTTTAAAATTCTGCATCATGGTTTTAATTTTACTGGTGATCTGAAGCTGACAAAGAAATTAGGAATTTTCTCTTGATAATGTACTAATGTGTGCATACATGAAAAAAAAGTCATTGAAGTTAAAATTTTATCCAGTAAATTTCATTGTTATTCCCCTGCAGTTCAGCTTGCACTCTTCTGTTTTTATACTTTATTTGCTCTTAATGTCCTTATGCTTTTAGAGAAAGCAACTGAAAAGATATCCTTACTAAACTGGGTGAATTTTAGCCCTATAGACAGCAGAAGATATTCCAAACTGCATCAAGGGTTTAATTTCAGTGGTGAATATTTTAAAAAAGTGTTGGTAGAAATAAAGTTTTTATGTGTTTGGTAATATGTCATTAATGTGTGTGGGTAGAAAAAATGCATTAGAATATTTTATCTAGTAGAACTATTTTATAGCTTATCATACCCTCTAATGCGTGTTATTTACATCAGTTAATAAATTGCAAATTATTATTCTTGTCCCTAATTTATTCTAATAAAGAAAACGGATTCACGTGTTAGTACACAAGCACTATACATATATTTCCAAGTATAATTCTTCTGTATATATATATAGAATTTTTATTCATATATATTTACACATATATTGCACTTATTAGTTTGGATTCAGTGATTGTTTTGTTATTATATTAATATTCTTTGCTTTTTTTTTCTTTTTTTTTTTCAGGACTTGGGCAATCTTTTTACTTCTTTTTTGTAGTGATCTAATTAAATTAAATTCCTGATTTTTAAGGTTTATGTTGTGTTTCTTAAAGTAATATTTTTCATTAATCATATTGAAGTGCATTGGGAAAGTTATAATGCAATGTCAGAAGTTACATGTACTTGAATTTTAATTAATAGATATGACTGAATTTGACAGTAAAAGCTGTTATTTTAGGTTTCATTGATTATATGAAAGTAAGCATCTTCTCATCAAATACTATGTTTATCAATGAAAATGAAATTTAAAATGCTATTTAGTTTAAAAATATTAATACTGAGTCATAATAATATAATTTAAAATACAAACATTCTCAAATTTTGTGATGCACTAAATGCAAGCTTTCAGATTTATGGAGTACAAACTGTTTAAATTACTGCTCAACATGCCAGATATATCTACCATTAAAACTGAAGTGTATTTATAATATTTCCTATATATGGGGGGTCCGGTACATAATGGATTCTCTCTTTAAATATGTTACTATCCATTCATATGAAGTCTCATAGACAGTAGCGTAGTTATGGTTGTTTGCAACTAAAATGCCAAAAATATCATATGGGAAATACTTGGGTACCTGTTATAAAAAAAATTTAGATTTAGAGCTGCTAAGAATAATTTCTCCATCTTAAATTTTTTTAAAAATTTTATCATGCCTGAAATGTCCATGAGAAATAAACAGTCCTTCCAGAAAGGTGAAATCATGCTGTATTTAAGTTTCTAGAAATTATTTACACATTTATAGTTCATATATAATTTTAGTGCCTTTATTTGTTTCATTTCAACATGAGGCACAGTGGAACATCAATCTGTTTAAAAATGCAGCTTAATTAGTTTACTTAAATTCACATGTACACATAACTTCCAAAGTGTTTATATGAAAATAATGGTAATGAAAATAGTAAATTTCTCAATAATAAAATAAATATTTGAATAATATAGAAACACTAAAGTCATTCGTTATGTTGTTGCAAAAATTTTTAATATAAAGGACATCACATTCATTGGAGGACATTGTTATGCTTCTTCCTGACTTATATGTGTCCTCAGGAAATTCATGGATGTGTTTTCAAATGTGGCTTACAGTATTTCATCATTAAATTTTAAAACTTACAATAATCACTTAATAAAATTTCTCAATTTCAATGGTTTCTTTTTTATTTTGATTTCCTTTAAAATTTGGTAATTTTATTTCGTGATATTGTTTGCATTATGTTTCTTAGACCAAAATACATTAGAATGTAATCTCAGGAGAAAATGTAATTTATATCAAGTTAATCTAGGATGGTCTATGATGGTCCACTGTATCTCAGGAATGGGGCACAGTGGACTATTTTGTTGAATCCACACAACTTATATGCATTCCAGATATTGTTGCAAAAAAATTAGGTCATTACAACAAAAGTTTGAAGAATATCTAATTTTTTCAATCACATAGCTTTTTCCTGTTTTTTAAAAAAATAAGGGCAAGGGCTCCACTGCCCTGGTCTCCCCTGTAGTGCAACAGTGTCAGATTTGTACATTTTATAAATTTACATATTTTGCCATCAATTTTTTTTCTACACGTTTGTACATTGTGCAGAAAATGAGCATATTTAAGGGAAAGCTTGCAGGTTTAAATTCCCCATCTGCAAATACCAGAATCAGTGGCGTACGCAGAATTTTTTCAAGGGGGGGGGGAGGGGTGTTTATAATGTTCTGAATCTACTAAAAGAAATTCGAGTATGTAATAAAGCACTATTATTTAGGGCTCAAGGGGAGGGGTTTAAACCCCTAACCCCCATTTGCGTACGCCACTGGCCAGAATCAACATACAGCTCTCATACTAAACTGCTGTACTAACATTAGTTCCCCCAAAGATATTTTTCAATATGCAGTCGCTCATGGTGCAAAGGTATTAAATATATGTGCTTCATAAATTCATATATATTGGTATTAAATTTATACAGTAAAACATGTAAAATTGACCACTTTTGTCTGACCACCTGTCTAAGTTGACCAATTTTCTCAGAAATGGAATTAGATCTATATTATATAATGTAGGGAAACCTTTGTAACTTGACCACCTGTCTATATTGATCACTTATGTAAGCCAAATTTGGGTGGGAGTACTATGAAAAACCCTTTGTAAGTTGACCGCCTAGTTATAACTATATTTATTTATTTTTATCTATTTTTGCAAAAGATTTTTAATAAAACTAAAATAACTTCTCCAGAATATTTTTTATGCCATTGACCAGTATTTATCTGGATGGAGGAAACATCAATATAAAATTTACCTAAAGCTCTTTGTAAGTCACCCATATGGGAAAACTACTATGAACACTCTTTATTCTTTAAATAAGTTTCTTTCTCTTTATCTGATATAGCCATTTTGAAAAATTATA
Source organism: Octonoba sinensis (assembly GCA_038502835.1). Classification (NCBI taxonomy): domain Eukaryota; kingdom Metazoa; phylum Arthropoda; class Arachnida; order Araneae; family Uloboridae; genus Octonoba; species Octonoba sinensis. Next base: position 144,302,449 of record CM076600.1, read on the forward strand.
TATTTTTAGGAAATCTTCACCATCGTATAAGTAACTTACATATTTAATGAGATATATATCTTTATTTTCTAAGTACTTACTTTTAAAGTTGTATAGGATACATGTTTGTAAGTCGATCATTCAGGTAAAATTTTTCTAAGCATTTTTTAGATAATTGAAAGAAATAGCTAATTACTATTTTAAAGTAACGTTAATACATAAAGCTATATTTTAATTATTTTAAGTAGTTACAAATGAATAAATGCATAAATGACAAAAAAAAAAACTCTCCACCCTTTATAAAGTTGACCCCCTAACTAAGTTGAGAACTGAAGTGCTGCACTACAACTGGACATGATACACAGGTTTCTCTGTATATAAGTGCAAACTATTTGAATTACAGTTCAATATGTCACTCTTTTGAATGAAGAATGTATGGTATTGGAAAAAACAATAAATTTCGTTTTGCCAAGTTGTTTCGTTTTTTTAATTGTGTCACTTTTCTTGCGTTTAACATTTGAGCTATATATTGAGCCAAAAAGCTGCATTGTGTCCGGCAAGAGCCCCCCCTCCCCATATGGGCACGCATGACTATATTTGCTCATATAGTTGCAACCATAGGCGTAACTAGAGTTGGTGAAAGGGGGGGGGGGTCACCCTAAAAATGTAGACTAAACACCAATATGAAGTGTAAAAGAGTTGAAAATTTACTAGTCATAAATACATGTCTCTAAAGATATACTCCGTGTTTATTTCAGGCATCTCCCGGTGGGGGGGGGGGGGGGGGACTACCCCCTCGGAGCAAGTCAACTCCTCCCGCCCCCCCCCCCCCGGCAAAAAAATTCAGATCACAAGTTTTAAAAAAAGAAAGAAAAGAGAAATTACGCTTTTAAGACACTTTACTTTCGGAAACACTTTCAGGGAAAGGACATTCAACACTATCACGAGCGACACCAAAAGTAACTTAAAAGATATAAGACTTTATTTTGAAAAAAATTGCGCTGGGGAGAGTAACCTAACTCCTTTCTGTTTCCTCTAAGATCACCAAAGTATCATGAAATTGCATTGCTAGGAAGATTTCAAAAAGTTTCCAGTGGAGAGACCTCGAAGCCTTGCCTCCAGAGTTATCCTAAGCATTATACATGTAAGACCAGTTACAAAAATTTAAGTTGCAGAAGCCCCAAACAGCCACTCCTCTAACTTCACCAAAGATCTAAACATACATCTACTATATATACATCAAAAAGCTGTCATATATGTAAAAAAATTCATATCAACATCATTTCTAATCATATATATCTATATATATGTATATATAAAGGGTATGATTTTGAAGAATACACTGCCCTTCCTAATTCTTAACATGCTCCCCATGCTCCGGAGCCAAGGCAGTATCCAGAATTTTTTTTCGGGGGGGGGGGGGGCAGACTTCGGCCCACTTATGTAAAGAAAAGTTTTAGGGAGGAATATATAATACATTGCAAAAGATTTCTGGGGGGGGGCTGCCGTGGGTCCCCCTTCCCCTCTGGATACGGCCTTGATTCACAAAAACATTAAACATTCCTTACTAGATCTATTAGTTTATTTTTTAATTCAAACACAATAGAAAATTCAATATTTAGCTCTAAGCAATCTTCTATGTCCAGGCATTCATAATATTAAAACCGGGAAATAGTCGAATTTTAGAGAAAAAAATCCAAATTCCCCTACAAAAATGCTCATCCCCACAATAAATTTCTAAAAAAATTGTTAAATTTGTAGCAAAACATACCTCAGAAGTGGAAGCATCTAAATCAAATTTTCTTTTCTTTTTGGATGACGAACGTGTCCATCGCTGGAGTGCAAACATTATTATGTATCGAAAATAATTAAAAATTTAGCTAAAATATAAATAATACTTGATTGTAAATTAAAATGCAGCATTACACCGTAGCAGTGAGATAGGAAACGTTGAACGGATGATTTCCAGAGTCGTAATGCAATCAGTGATGGACCATAATAAGAAAAAAAAACATTTAAAATATAAGAGATGAGAGAACATCTATAAATGAGAATGCAATGCAAATACAGTTCATCAGTTTTCCAATCGGCTCATCTACAAAAAAAATTTTACCAAAATGGGTGTTTGGACAGGAAGTCCTAAATAAATACAAACTGCTCTTTAAGTTTCTTAATGAGCATCCCTTCCTGGCTTGAGGGTTTAACCCATTAGGACAATTTAGGACTCCATCACAGTAGAGAATATTTTCCAGGAAACTTATTACTTGTGCGATTGTATTCCCAGATCGCTGCCTTTGGGTAAAAAAGACATCAAGAAGGAAAGAAAACCCTCTGGAGTGATTGAAAAGATCTCTGCCTGTGTGTGGTACGGTGATTGAAGCCACCTTTCGCTGTTAACCCTCCCCCCCCCCCAAGGTGAGAAGGGGGTTGATTATAACCTTATAACCAGATGAAAAGTCTTCTTTATTATGAGCTGCATACTTTGGCCATGATCCCAGCCCTTCAGAGAAAAAGGAAAAAAAAAAATCATATGCATATGTGTTTAATTTTCTTAGGGGAAAAAAAATTGTGCTTTGCAAGGCCGTATCCAGAAAGTTTTCTGTGTGCCTAAATGTGCCTAAATAAGTACATACCCAATGGGAGGGGGGGGGGTCTGAACCCCCCCCCCCCTGGTTACGCCTATGGGGGCAACCTCTATTGAAAAACTGTGCATCAGACTTGATTTTTTGGCAGAATGCCTTCTGTTGCTCTTTATTTTAACTTAATCCTTTGCTTTTTTTTCTCACCACGATTGCACACCCCCGCAACTAACCATATTTTTTAGGGTAGCAATCAACTTTTAATACTCATTAAAATAAAGAGGTTATTGGGGGCAAAATAAAAGAAAAATTTAGGACGTTGTGTGTTCTTTGACTATGGGTCTTTTTGGTCTTTCATGTATGTGTGTGGCTCTTTTGGGAAGGTAGAAAGTGTGGTTCCTATTCCTCATTAATTTGGTGTTTTTAAATGGAATTTTTTTTAAAATGATGAAAATGAAGATTTTTGAAAAGCAGCTTATACAAATACAAAAACGAGAATCAGCAAACAGAAAAACAGGCTCTGGGCCCAGCTAGGATAATCTTGGTCAAATTAATAACATGCAGTTACCTCAAATCTAATTTTTTTCATCGTTTCATCTATACATTTATTTTTTTATTACAATTATTATTATTGCTGCATTGGAAAAAAAAAGAAGTTCCCTTAAGCTCTGAAACACGTGTCTGCAATTCTTATCGTTTAAAGTGCTTAACGTTATTTTTCAGTTCTTTACAAAAATCAGTTTGCTTAATCAACTTGTTTGAAAATTCTAATTGTGTTTTGCTTTTATTAATCACGTTCAAAAACAAATATATCTAAACAGTTTTCTCCAAATAATATGTCTTTTCAATATTCTGCAACACAACCGTAACGGTAAATAATTGCGCAGCATTGCGATCTACAGCGTTATTAAAATACCAAACCAAGTGCAGCCATTGGCAATTATTTGTCGCTATTTGGTTTCTGAATGTGCGCCAAGGCGCATGCGCATAGACTGGGGAAATTTAAGGATTCAGACCTTCGTTCTTGACATTGCATTACGTTGATTACATTATATTATATTATAATCTTGAGCGCGAACAGTGTTGCCAACCGGTCATGAGGAATCGGTGCTAAATCAACTAGCCCATCTTATTCACTGTCTCCTGCTGTCTCCCAACGGGAATGGATTGCTCCATTTCCTTTGTAGGTGGGGAAAGGTTAAGAACGAATGCCTGGGCATTACTGTACAATTAGAAGGGCTAGTGCTTTTTTTGTATTGCAATGTGCTCTTTCGACAATCTTATTTGTATGTGTTTGTACCTTTATTTCGTTGGTATTTTAATATTTCTAACCATTTGCTTTCCTTTATTACAACTTGTCTCAGTGGAGTACGCAGAATTTTTTCAAGGTGGGGTTCATAGTTTTCTGAAACTACTAAAAGTAATTCGAGTATGTACTAAAGCACTATTATTTCCCTAATTCAGACAGCTAGACAATTTTGACTTTTTATTTAGACAACATTATTTAGTTAAATTTTGATTTGATTTTTTAAGTTTTAGAATATAATTTTTTTAAAAATAAGGTATAAAATATTCTATTTTTATTAAAACGTAGGAATTGATTAAGCCTGAAAAAACTACTCATAATGTAACATCTAGCATCTAAATAATAACCGTATAATTGTGAATATTCTATAGAAAACCAATAAATTTGCCCAAAAAAAGTGAGAAAAAACAACTTACCAACAAATAGGGAATTAAACCAGTATACAAACACGCTAAAAATTTATTGACTTATACAGTAACATGAAAACGACGGGGTTATTTGCAAGTTCGTTTAAAAGGTCTTCTACAGCTGGGGTAAATTTTCTCTGAATGTTTAAGAACGCCAATCCATGCATTATATTTATTACCCGTTGAATTGCGTAAATACAGTGGCGTAACTAAGGGGAGCGGTGGAGCTTTTTTGGAGGGCGGCAAAAGATTCGGATTGCCCTTCTCCCAAGTTCCCCCCTAGTACACAGATTCTTTTTTTCAGTTCTTTACGTCGCAAGAAAAGGCAAGGTTTTCCTGATGACAATGCATTTTTAAGTTAACTTTTTTCCGAAAAAGTTCCATTAAACAACAGTTAATTCGCGCTCAAAGTCGCTTCAGAACATAACCTCCTAGTTGGTTTTTTTCATTCCAAAGAATTCCTGCAAGCTACAAAGACCACTCGGCTTCCGCTTTTTTTTGTACCCCCTAGGCAAGGCCGTAGGCAGGGGGGGGGCCGACGGGCCCGAGCCCCCCCCCCCCCCGAAATACTTTCGAAATTTTTAACTTGTCTGAAAAAAAAAATGTAACAAAAAAAAAAAAAAAATTTTGTTCCTCAAACCAATTTGTTCGGGAGCGTGGGGGGGGGGGGGGGTAGGTTCTCTGTTTTACAAATGGGGAAACGACAAGACGGCGCTTCAAAAATCCAGGGTAAACCAGAACTCAATATACCAGACTCAATATACCCAGAACTATAAACCAGAACTCAAAATAAGATGTTTTCCCTCAATTCTAAAGACGGTAGGTCCCCCGTGTCGTGTCATCAACAGATAACGGATTGATTCCTTGCCTAAGGGCTACATATGGTTCTAATCACCCGACCACACAACAAGAACAGCAAATGTACTGATCCCTTTTTGGCAAAATGCAAGCCACCAAATCTGCCATAAATATACGTACAACAGTTAGGTGCTTTGTCCATCCTTGCCCGAAGGTTACATTCGTGGAAATGGCGACTCTTTTAAAACTACCCACATTGTGGAAGTAGAAGATAAAGGAACTTTCAGAGCTAATGCCTAAATGGACCCCCTCGTCTACTACTACGATTGCGGGATGTGGATGTTTGTGCTGTTATTGCTGGGACAAATCTTTATTTTTTGTCTTTTCTTTTTTAAACTAGCAATTCGTAAAATCGAATCAACATCGAAACGCTTCCGACAAGGGGGGGGGGGGGGGGGGGGGAGGAGCGGGCTCTTGCCCCTTTGCGGATGCCTTGCAGACATAGGCAGTTGGGAGTTTAGTGGGCTCGTGTGCTCTTGCAAAAGTCTTCTTTGCTTGCCTGCGTACAAATTTTGATTATGAGTAAAAGAAAAGGTAAAGTATTTTGTCTTATTTTGGGAAGAAACCCTGTAGAAATGTAGCAGAAAAGGTATGATTATTTTTATGTATTTTTCAAAATAATATTTTAGCTGCTCCTCTTTTTTTTTTTTTTGCAATTTTAGTTTCAACTTTGTATTTTCTTCCTCACATGCTGAGAAACTGAATATTAATCTTTCTTTTTTCGTTTTTTAACTTCATAGGGGATGATGTCACACTACTTCGAGGGAGGGGGGGGGGGAGAGGGGTTCAAGCAATTTTGACAAGAAGTGTGACATTGCACATTTTGATTTCTATAAAAACATGTAAAAAATCAGCTGATTAAACTTATTTTTGAAGTTTTTTTATTTTCATAATTTGATTTTAAAGTTTCATTGATTTCATTTTATATTGAAAATAAAGCTGCTTATTAAGGTTTGAACTTACTTCTAGTTAAAATTTTAAAAGAAAGTCTTAGGTATTTACTTTTAAGATAAATAAGTGCGGGTGTTTTTTTAGAATTCAATTAATTTTTTTTTTTTGCTATTATGCACTAATTATCTTTTTTTCTATTTTAACCTTAATCTCATTTTATACCAATTAAGCCCACGTGTAATCATTATTATTGTTATGCTCACAAATGTCATTAAAAGTTAAAAAATAAAATTAAAAATTTGATTCTTTAACGTAAGTACCTTATTTCTGAACTGCAACACTGCAAGTACATGTGCTCATGTAATATAGCGTGATATGTGACAAAGGGGGTAGGGCGTGTTGGAGAGTGATATCTTGTGACAAAGGGGGGGGGGGGATCAAATATATTGAAAGAAAGTGTGACACTGTTTATGAATGGTCCCATAGAGCGTTTACAATAACATTGCGAAGGTGAAAAATACCGCGACAAAATTACTCGTATACTTTTACTTAGCCTAGTCATAAATTTACATTGAACAAAAACGATCTTGATTGGTTCTTCTTATTATATCGCTCATGGGCTGCAATAGTGGCACAACTCAAAAAAACTCGCGTTTCGGACTAAGAACAGATTGTAAATATAAAATACACATTTTTTTCAGCAGCAATACTTGCATAACTCATAATTCAATATTAGGCCTTAAGATTTAATAATAACTAAAGCATTTCTTTTATGTTTTTTCCTTAGCAATGAAAAGTTTAAACCCACTTATCTCAAAACATGATTTTTTGAGCTGTGCCGTAATTGCAGCCCATGAGCGATATGTATAATTTTGGAAGTGCTTTATAATTGTCCACGACTGCAAATCAAAGTTATACAGCTTTTTTTGACTTCAAACTAAAAAAAAAAAGGAGTTTGCAGCATTTAGGTTAAGGAAAAAGAAAACATCCAGTTTTTAATTATTTACATTTAGTTATGACAAAATATGGAAGGCTTGAAACTTCAGAATAAGTATGAATTGCTTAAATTGTCAAAACTAAAACGGAATAGGGAGTAATTAATTCTCAAAACAACGTATGTTTTCTGTTAACTCTCTCTCATCTTTTTTTTTTTTTTTTTTGAAGTAATACTTCTGTGGGCGAAATTGAAAATATAATCTCATCATGCAACATGCAACCAGTGTTTCTTTCAGGCATCTCTCCGGGGAGGGGGGGGGAGGGCACTGCCCCCTCAGAGATAACCAACTGCCCCCCCCCCCCCCGGAGAAAAAAATTCAGATCACAGATTTTTAAAAAAATGAAAGAAAAGAGAGATTACACTTTTAGGACTTCAGTTTCAGAAACACTTTTAGGGAAAAGACATCGAACACTGTCACTAGCGACACCAAAAGTAGCCCAAAAGATAAGAATTTATTTTGAAGAATTTGCGGGGGAAGACAAACCAAACTCCCTTCTGCTTCCTCTAAAATTACTAAAGAATCTCGAAATTGCATTGTTAGGCAGTTTTCAAAAAGTTTCCTGGGGAGAGCCCTCGATCCAGTCTATGCCTCCAGTAACATTGACAAAGATAGACTGAAACTTCATTTTTAAGACTGCAGTTTCGAAAATTTTCTTTGGGGAGAACTTCTGAAACTCCTTCCTCTAACGTCCCGAAAGGGCATAAAATTGCATTCTCAGGAGCTAAATTGCGAAAAAATTCCGGGGGAGAACCCCCGGACCCCCCTTTCAGAGATAGTCAAAACGTTATGGTTGTAAGATCAGTTTCAAAAATTTAAGATAAGAAGCCGAAGCCCCCAAAAAACACTGCCCTAACTTCACCAAAGATAGTGTAAAATGCACCTACTGTACATGGTATCAAAAATCTATCATATACTGTGACGTCATAAATTTTTTAAATCAAACGAAATATGTATCCAGAGGGGGAGGCCCACGGCCCCCCCCCCCCCCGAAATTTTTCGCAATGTAGCATGTATATTCCTCCCTGAAACTTTCCTCAACATAAGTGTTTCAAAGTTAGGGCCCCCCCCGAAAAAAATTTCTGGCTACGGCCTTGCCCCTAGGTATACATTTTGTTCCCGTAATAAAGGCCAGGTTTCTTGGGATGACTCTCAGAGCTTAGACCACATGGTAATTAATGGTTTAAGGTCTTAAGTCCCAGAGGGACAATGGAAGTTCTTCGCGGTCTATTCTCAAGACCCTGGCATTTTCTGACCTTATCCGACGCCGCCGGCACCAATGCAAAGTGGATAAATATCATTGTCACCTAGAGATGAATAGCTGGGTTATTTAAAACTTCTACTGGTCCCAGTACTCATCCTTCATTTTCGTTTATCAGTTCAGGTTCAGAGTGACATTATCCAAGGTCCAGTCCCAGTCTGTTTTTCTTCTTCGAAAATCGTGATCCAGCGCAAGGAAAGAAAATTTTGAATAAACTTTTCAGAGATAAACCCCAGAGGCAACCAATTTCTCCTCTAAAAGGAAGCAACAGGCAAGTTATAGTATAACATTTATTTAGTTTTTTCTTTCTTTCTTTCCTCAAGGAGCAATTCGTATTTCGAGCAAAAACGTATATGATTCGTTCATTTCCATACCTTTTGTTTTTATTCATTCTTTGATTTCCCATTTAAAAATAAGCAACACATTAAGCCTCAGCAATTAACAGAGGATTTCAAACTGGGCGCCACGTCACCCTGAGGTGCCAAAGCGAGAGATAGAAGAGGCGCAGTGCCGCCCACACAGGGGTGCCCACCAGAAGGGGTCATGGCGCAGACTGCGCCATTAAAATTTGAGGGGGGTCATCGTTTTTTGGGAAGGGCTTCATACCTTTTTAGCGAGACACACCATCGATCAAAGGGGGGACCCTATTATATTAAATGCGCTTGTTACATCAAATCTTTGTTTTTAAGGGAACAAACAACTATACAATAATTACAATTAAAGTACTTTCGCTAACTTAAAATGCAAGTTATAATCCTTATTTTTATGTTATTACCGGTTTACTTCTGTGGCTTCTTTTTCTTCGGAATTGTACAAATATACAATGATATATATATATTTATTTATTTATGTAGGGTCTATTGGCGTTGATAAAAGTTTCTGATAACCGTGAAACTATTGCAACTGTAGAGAAAAGCAGCGAGAGAGAAAAATGTATCTGTAATAATAGGGGTCGTTCATAAATGATGTCACGCTTTGAGGGGGGGAGGGGGGTTCTAGAAATTGTGACAGTTTGTGACAAGGGGGAGGGAGGGGGTATTAGGAAGTGTGACATCACCCATTTTGGTTAAAGTAAAAGTATTTAACATCAGCAAATTAATTTTTTTTTTCATTTTAAAATTTGTTTTGTATTCTTATTGATTTTATATCGATAACATCGATGCTGATTAAGGTTTAAATTATCTTCTAAATAGAGGTAAAAAGGAAATCTTGGGTGTTTAGATTTTTAAGACAAAGTAGCGCGTTTCATTTTTACTGACTTCGAACAATCTTAAGAGAAAAAAATATCAAAATAAAGCAGCTGAACCCAAAATAAGCATCATCTCGACTTTGGTTTCCTTTCATAACTATTTTGATAAAATCCACACGTATGAGCGAAAGTATCGAGACAGTACGATACCACCTAATTCTGTTTTTGCATGAACATTTTTACACGAATTGACTCAATACCAATTTAAAGTAAATAGTATTATTTCATTCATTTTTTAAGCAAGTCGTTTTGATATAACACAAGCTGTCGAATTCAATTTCAAACTTTTCTTTTGCCTAAATTCTAAGATAAAAAAAAATATTTATGGCGTAGTAGACATCCTTGCTTTTTTTCCTTGTGCATTACAACTACCACACTCGACGAGGTTGCGTAACAGTTAAAAGCAGGGCTCGATAAATACTGAGCCCCGACTAGATATTCAGTGCTGGCGCCAAAAAACACAAGGATTATTCTGCAATTCTTTTAAATGAGCTGTCATCACTTGGATGATCTATTTGGTTAGTTGGGGGTATCAGTTGGAAGCTGTTTACTGATGCCTGGTTTCTAAATGGATTTATTTAGATATCAAAATGTGCGAAGGGGGAGGGTTATATTCCGTTATCACCCCCTCCCCCTCCCCTCTCTTGGGAGCTGGCTCCTTACTCTTTTGCCTGTCGCCTAGATTTTTAGAGAATTTCTCAACTTTTGAGCTCGCGTGGATTTCGAGAAGCTTGCTTTTTGTTTAGTCTAAAAAAAAATTTTATTGTTGGATTTGATTCCCCCAAAATAGTCTGGTGTTGTTTGTCTAATGGCTTTTGAAATACATGAAGGGGGGGGGGGGCCTGTCTGTGAGTTGGCGCTTGCACAAACAGAGACTATTCTTTCGAGAGCTAATTGTTAGTCTAAAATTTTGTACCTATGTTATATACAATACATAACATTATATATATTATAAATTGAATGAATGAAATGGAGAAGAATGAAATGGAGAAGGCAGTTCAGTTATGAAAAGTCATTTCAAGGCGGATTTTTCTTATTTTGAAATTTAATCTCTTAAAAGTACTTTGTGTACATAAAATAAGGATAACGTTTTAAGAGCAGACTAGATCAAGCTCTAAAATTCCATTGTTTTCAATTCTTCTTTTGTATTAATATTTTTTTTACTATTATATTATATGCTAATTATTTTTATTTTAAACCTTAATTTTATTTTACACAAATTAAATAGACAAATACTTATTATTCTTAGGCTCATAAATGTCATAAAAATGCAAAAATAAAATTGTAAATGTGATCTGTAACGTAGTGCTTTGTTTCTAAACTGCAAGGGTACAGGCTTACGTAATATAGCGTGACATGTGACAAAGGGGGGGGGGGAAGGGGTATGCTGAAGTGTGACACCTTGTGACAAAGGGGGGAGGGGGTCAAATATATTGAAAAAAAGTGTGACATCATTTATGAACGACCCTATAGATGGGTATCCGCAAAAACAGGAGGTTTTTTTTTTTTGTCTTTGACGTTTTCTCATTATCTCTCAATATACGTAGTTAACAGTTAACCATAGGGTAACTTTAATTATATTACACGCTTTAGAATCTGCCTTACTTTCAAAATATTTCTAAATTAATGTTTTTTAAAATATATAACACAATTTATCTCAATATAGCACAATAGCTTGTTACCCAAAGTGTGTAGCCAATCGAACATGATGATAGTAATTCAACCAAAACTTTTTATTCGGATTTATAGCAGTCAATTGATTTTTTTTTTTTTTTTTAAATTTTGAACTTGATTTTGAAAAACAAACTAATTTTGAAAAAGTTGAGTACTGACTGCTTTTTCGATGCAGCCATCAAAAATATGCCTTTATTTAAAGATTTAATAAATCTGTGTTATCCAACACCAAATTTATTAATAATCACCGGTACACGCCCTCAGCGAGTTTTTTTTTTTTTTTTTTTCAACTGAAGAATATAACGCAGGCGCTTAGAATTCAAAGTCATTTTCAGCACGCTTGTAGTACTTACAGATTTTGCTGTTAGCTCGTGCTTTATGTTGGCTGTTACCACGTAAAAACATTTTTAAACGATGCTTCAAAGATACATAATTTATCCAGAACAACCGAGGCCGTAGCCAGAATTTTTTTTTTTGGGGGGGGGGGGCAGTGCCTGATTACCGCACAGGCCAACTAGGCAGCGGCCTTGGGCCCCTAAATTTTAGGGGCCCCCAAATTGTAAGAAAGATTTCTGAAAATATCTGTTATAAGATATTTTTTTTACAAAATAAAAAGATTTTAACTTATTTAAATGGTGAGCTAAGACTATTTGCATAAACAAGGTAAACTATGCAAAATCAGATCAATACCTTCATTGATTATCATGCTAAATAGTATCCTTTACTTGCTGAGGCATCCCGACGTTTTTTATTTATTTCATATTATAAACAGTAAAATTAAAAAATGCAATATGTGTATTCAAAAAGTTTGCTTATTTAATGAATAACACAAAAATAATATTGAATAAAAACAATAGGGAATGCAGAATAGTAGTATGTCGTGTCAGTAGGTGCTCCCCCCCCCCTGTCAATTGGGTCTAAACCCTAATAGAATATCTCCACGCTTATTTAACTTTATACATTATACCCAGTATTTTTACTTTCCGTACCATAGGGGGCCCCAATATAATGTTGTGCCTAGGGCCTCCGACCGTCTTAATCGGGCCCTGGGGGGGGGGGGGCTGACTTTGAAACACTTATGTTGAGGAAAGTTTCAGGGAGGAATATATGCTACATTGCGAAAAATTTCGGGATTTCGGGGGGAAGGCGGCCCGGGCCCGTGGGCCCCCCTCTGGATACGGCCTTGAGAACAACAGCAATTAAGCGGGGGGGGGGGGGAGAAAGGAAACTACATAATAAAAATTAATTATGTTGTAAAATCCTAAAATTATTTATATAAATGACGAAAAATAAATTTTTAAGTGTTGTTTATATTAATTCACTTTCTTAACAACTCGTATAATTAATTTGAAACTAGGCCGTAACCAGAAATTTTTTCGGGGGGGGGGGAGGCCCTGACTTTGAAACAATTATGTTGAGGAAAGTTTCAGGGAAGAATAATACATACTACATTGCGAAAAATTTCTGGATTTCGGGGGAGGGGGGCGGGCCCGTGGGCCCCCCCTCTGGATACGGCCTTGATTTGAAACTTAGATTTCCTGATATTTAATGATTTACTTCACGAATTTTATTTTTTTCCTCCCGAAATAGTGCTTGAAATTTATCTAGTTCATCCCAAACTAATGTTCGTTTCAGTAATTGAGGATGTCCGTAAGAGCACTGGAATCCAACCTTTCACACTTTGGGGAACCCTTTAAGCTTACCGTTTTCTTGAGGGAACATCTTGATCAAAGAGCGGAAAAAATAGGATATCAAAACTTTATCCTTCTCAAATTAAATATATATATATATTGTTGCATTTGGCTTTTATCATAAAACAAACATCTTAATAAGATATTGGATGGTTATATAGCTAATAAGGTTTTTTTTTCCATATATGTGAGGCTCAATAGATTTGCTGCGGCGTCATTAAAAACCGTCCGCGCAATAATAGGAGAGTTCGTTAGAATGGCTATTTCGTTATAGCAAATTATTTGCCAGATATTTTCGTTTTAATTATATTTCGTTAGAAGCTTCTATTTTTTTACTGCATATAAAGCAAATAAGTAACTAAGAAATGTTGATAATGATGCAACAAAACTCATTTTTATGATATAATATTTTTTAAAAAGCAACATACTCTCGGCAGCGTTTCGTTTTTAGATAAATCGTTTAATTTTTGATAAAATTGTTAGAGGAAAAAATATTTACAGCATAGTTCATTATATAATTACCCTTTAGCTAGATACTTCATTTAAATTTATAAAGGAATGAAATGCGTAATATTTGTAATAAGGGGAAAAAACACTGGAAAATGTCTCCTCTACAACAAAATCTTCATCATTGAATGATCCGTTATTTGCTTAATCAAGTGAAGTAAATTTTTTCTTTTCTACGTTCTATTTCTCACTTATTTGAATTAAGCTAAATATAAGTACTACTTAAATTTCAAAAAATTTTCAATTAATTGAAAATTTTTTGCTGTGAAAAGTTCAATTAATTGAACTTATCACAGCGAGTGAACCTTCCGAAAGAAAATGATTCCATTGATGAACTTTTAAAAGAACGAGGGCATGATGTCGTAAGACTTTCCCCATACCATTGTGACTTAATTACAATAGAATTTACTTGGTTGGATATAAACGATTCGTGACGCAAAGAAATACGACCGCAGATATGAGTTTACAACGTCTTCAAGATCTTGCTTCAGAAGTCATACAAGATATCAGCAAAAATGAGAGGTGGGAAAGGCATTGAAAACACATAGAACATGCTGAAAATAATTATTAGGAGACTGAATGTCGAGGAAGTTGTTGCGAATATTCGTTTCACCATTGGTTCCGGTTCCGACTCGGAGAACAATTCATGTTTTGTGATACTGATAGTTCTGACGAAGAACCTTAGCTTTACTTTTTTAAAAATCATATACTTGAAACTTTTTTTTTCTTTTTCTGTTCAAAATGTTCACTGATTAATTTAGAATGAAAAGAAAAAATTGATGATTTTAATCAGTTCAGGTAAATATGTAATGTAATACTTATTCTATTATAATTTAGACATTGAAAATAAAATAAAATATTTGAAAATTACTATTCATGAAATAATTTAAATATGTAATGTACTGTATTATCATGTAGCATACCATGTTAGCATACGTTTCTTTCAGCGAGGTTAAATAGGCAACTGGTTTGCGCACCAAATCATTCAGTTCATTTTAACGAATAAAATGGAGTTTATTCCAAGTCTCAGGTCTGAAGTTTGAGCCACAAATATCCTCAGCAACAACTGTTACAGGATGCGTTTTCAATGTCAATCAACTCTTGAATGTTATTACCTTTCCAATTCCATGGCGCAGTTGCTACCGCTAAGTCTTCGCCATTGGAAACCGGTGGGAGTGCAGATGGGATATTCGGATACTCAATTTTATGTTTTTTTTTCTTTGTGTGGAATATCGATGGTATCACATAATAACCACGTATCTCAATTTTCGGGTATTTTTTAAAAATTATTATCTGAATGAAATACTTGTATCTGATCATTACAGAAAAATGTTCAGTTAAATGTTACAGAAATTGCAAAATACATTCTTTCCAAGCAGATTTATACAAACACAGAGAATTTAACAGTTTCTTGGCCCAATTAGGGTGTGCTTTTGTCAGTTTATAATAACTGCTTGGCAAACTATTACACATATCTATATCTATTGAGTAACTTCCCTATATTTTCAGGATTAGCCTGGGAATTAATTATAAGGAGTTACAATAAAAACTTATTTACCGAATGAACTTTTTTTGCGTTATTTTTATAAAGCATATTTTTTCATTTTTGAGAATCTATAATATAAGGGGTGTCAGTAACAAAACTGAAAACTTGGAGATAATCAATGCAAATGATGCACTTAACATACAAAAACTTTTTCGATGATTCTAAGGGGTCGGCAAACTGGCTTGCGAGAGACAGGTAGCTCTTTGGTGATTTATCACTGCTGCTCTACAGAGTATATGAATAGTACATTAATTATATCTAAGTGTATGTGGTAGTATATTGATGATTATTCAATAATTTATAGTAAAATATGTTTAATAAACTGTAACTTACAAAGAAAACCTCGACGCATTTAAGGATGAAGTTGCCGCTATGCCTTCTAAAGTGCCCTAGTAAAATGGATAAGTGACGCGAATTGGAGTAAGAAAAAATCATTAAAATTAGCACTCTGGATTCTGGAGCAGTCAACTTCTTTACTCAGTGTCGAGCCAAAAATGCAAAATTTTCTGACTGAAGGAAGTTTGAATATTTTATAGACAGTTAAAAAATAAATCCGTATTCAGTCATTTCTGAACCTAGAGTGGACTATGTTTTAAGGATCGAGCAAATAAATTAAAACACAAATGGAAATAATCGTGAAAGAAAAGGGATTGCTTTTTGAAACTCATAACACATATTGTTTGCTATCTTAACATTGCGGAGTTTAAAATAATGATGTTCCATTCTTTATGTTCAAACATGTTTATTCATAAGAATATATTTGTTTCTCCGATTTGACATCTCCGAATATTACCAGAAAAGCACATTTAGACATACAAAATTCAGTCGTAGTACTTTCGATTCATATAGTCCTTGTTCTTAATAGTTACGATGCTTTATCTGTTTCCGAGACTTGCTTTCCTCGATCTTCGTTACGGAATATAGCCACTCAGACTTCAAAGATCAAACCTTGCTTTCCCTTCGGAGCTTCTTCCATACGGTACCATAAGGATATTCGTGCTCATAGATGCTGTCTTCCTTCATTTTAGAACTGTATCCGGGTTCTTGCGGTAACATGTAACGCCCTCTCTGCATGATGACGGGGCTCGCGAAATGCTCGTGCAGATGTTCCACATATTCTATCATTCTGAAAGCAACCAAGGAATCATTAGTGAATCAGGCAATTCTAAATCAAGTACTGCAGTAGCAAGTATTTTTATACCGACTGAAGGGTGGAGTGTTAACTTAAGGTAATACCTGGTGAAATGGCACTGCCGGAGAGATGGTGTTGGTGCCCTTAAGTGTTTGACGGGAAGGGGGAGTGTTAGTGCACTGAAATTCCAGGTAGTTGTAGAGCCATAATAGCACAGTGCCTACTCGAATCCATGTTTTTGCTCTGAAAGTGTGTGATGAAACGTCGCTTTTATTGCTTGCTTTCCAAACGTAAAGACTTGAATTTTCATTACTGTTCCTCTTATTTCCATTGTGATGAAAATACTGCAAGATACTTTTTAAGGAAACGCATCTTCTTCGACAATTTACTTTCAGTTACTTAAAGAAAAATCTATTGGTTATAGAAAGTCATCTCCCATGTGTGTGACCCATGTGCGCCATCTCGCCCGTGCTTTAAAGAGAGAACCGAAAAATAGCTTTATTCCTCTTGTCGTTTTATTTTACAGCATAACAAAGAAATAGTGATGGAAACGCATACAGAAGGAATATAGTCTAAAATATTCACGAAAAGTTTGGCAAAAAATTAAAGTTTTAATATACTTTTTTTTCATGTTTTCCAATCGTGTGCGATCTCTACCGGGTTTACCTTATGCTTCTGAAACATGATTGATGAGTAGCAAATGGAAGAGGTTTAACAAATTCTGAAAGAAATTCCTTCGATGGTGTCTTTGATCATGCATTCTGGAGTCCCTAAAAGTCAGAAAGTTGAAATCCACGACTGGTATGAGGGTGGTCTGGGAAAACCTTCTCAAAAGAAATTTCCTAATTAGACTCTAAACGCAGGCTCTAATAAGCAATAAACGTGCTAGTTTTGTGCATGAATCAATTTAATTGCGTGTTTAACCTTTAAATTTTCTAAAAAATAAAGTAGATCATGAATCTATCTTTTTAAAAATCAACTCCAACCTTAAAGGAAAGAAGGTAGAAAAAATTCATTTAATCCTATGGCCCATCAGACCGTACACACAAAACAATTGGCGCATGGTATGTGTAAGAGTTCGTGCACCCACCCCTGAGTTAAAGCTTCATGTACAGGACATCTAAAATCACGGTCTTGGACAGTGAAACTACGAACGAAACCTGAACTTACCTATTTTCGAGAGACGAACTGACGCTTATGTAATCCCAGGCTGCTAGGTGTTGGACCAACTCGCACAATCCTACGCCGCCGGCATGTGGACAAACGGGGACTAAAATCACATAATATTTTTAAAAACTGAGCTAGTGAATTCAAGCATACGATATAAGGATGACTTGCTTTTTATTTTTGCGCCTAATTTCTTCGAAAATTTCCCTACACTTGCAATACGTTGCAACTTTGAGTCTGGATGTTTATTTGAATTAATTTATATTTCATACATTTATGTAGCGCTAAAGATACTCAAGCCTTGGGAAATAAATCATGAAGTACTAATAAAAAACTATTGCATCCGGCCTTCTGATGTCCCGAATTTGTTTTTTCAATAACAAGAACGCAACAAATATTTTATTATGAAAAACGAGGTCTATTTGCAATCCATAGGAAATGCTGAATGTTTCGCCGGTGGACGCGAATTGACCGATTTTTTTAGAACGAGAGAAACCTAAGCAGCGTCGAAGGTGTACTATTGCAAACAAAAAGCAACATTTCAATAATAAACGAACCATGGACAATTCTTTTTTTCTTATTATAGTTAGAATATAAGTAGCGAGCTCAGAGGTTTTTTGGGAATGGTGAAGAATTATTATCATCGCTTTAACCGGATATAGCTGCAATTTTAGCACCGCTTCACAAGATTTTGAATAAGGTTAAGAAACGTGATAAATGGGAAATTTCGTGGGATATACCTTCAGAGACAACGTTTGAAAAAATTACGAAGGCTTTAGCAAAAGCGACTTTGTTTTATTCTCCGTCTTTAAATGCAGAACTTGCTTAGACAACTTATAGCAGTCATTTAGCGATAGGTAGTGTATTGCATGGGCTATCCCGATTGGCCAGAAACCTTTACGATTCTTTTCTAAGAAATTATCCCCTGTTCAATGCAAATATTCAGCTTATGACAGAGAATTGCTTCCGGCTTAGTGCAACCTAATATTTCCGACATATGTTGGAGGTGCGAAAATTTACGCTGTACGTGGATCACAAATCGCTAATTTACGCTCTTAGACAAAAGCAAGAAAAATCTTTCCTCAGAAGGATTTGTCAGTTAGATTTCATAAACCAATTCACGACGGATGTCAGATATCGACCTGGTGAGGGAAATTCTGTTGCCGATAGTTTATCACGTACATCAGAAGCTACGTTTTCACTTCTGGATGATATTGAAATGTGGGGAAAATGTCAACCTAACGATAAGGAGACCTTTCAGAGGGACTAAATAAGTTTATCGGTAATTTAGCGAAAATGATTATAATAGTATAATGAATAAATTTTTGTATTGTGATGTCTCAAGTAATATTAATAGAGTCTGTGTTCCACACATACTATGGTGCAAAGCTTTTGATTCAATGCACGTGTTGCCTCCTCCCGAGATACATCTGCCAAGAACTGCTCCATAGACCCCACAGAGTAACGGCATATTTGAGCGTCTGCATCGCCCGCTTAAACAAGTTTTAGTGTGTTATAAGTTGGACTGGGTTGAAGAACTTCCATTAGTGCTCTTGGGGACTAAGATTTACCCTACGTAAAGACTTTGGAGCTTCCTCTGCAATATTTACGTGAGTGACTACGTTTCGTGTAGCTGGACAGTTGTGTGAAGAAAAGACTTCAAATAATCCATTAGACTATGTTGCACTCTTGCAAAGATTGGTTCGAGCCTACAGTCCAACCGCTATGCAGATCAGGCACGAACAACTGAGAATTTATGCTTCAGAAGACTCAAATAATTGCACTCATGTTTTTGTTCTTTTAGGTCCAAATAAAAGATCTTTACAGTCTCAGTATGATGGTCCTTACAAGGTGATGAAAAGAATGCCGAAAGGCTTTATAGTGCTGGTCAATGACAAAGAAAAACGATCCACGTGGAAAGATTGAAACCTGCATTTTTACAGGCAGACGACTTCATTCTTGCAGGCGTCACTACTTTTCCCCACCAGATCCCTACCCGTTAGCCAAGGCCTTAGGAATGCTTGCGCGCGGGACGAGGTAGTTGGGGCCACGAATTTTACATGCTCGTATCCCCAAGTGTACATGGTGGGTCTTCGGCGGGTATCGAACACGCGACCTTTCAGGTGGAAGTCTGATGTGCTAACCACTAGGCTACCACGGCTACAGTCGTCACTACTAGGTACGAGGGCAGTTCGTTTTCGTCTCCCAATCGTCTTGTTAGACTTTTCTCCACCACACCCCTACCTGTTAGCCGAGGCCTTAGGATTGCTTACGCACTGGGAGAGGTAGTGGGGTCTACGGATTTTGCAAGCACATATCCCCAAGTATACATGGTGGTCTTCAGTGGGCATCGAACGCGCGACCTTCCAGGTGGAAGTCCGACGTGCTAACCACTGGGCTACCACGGCCCTGTCTTGTTAGACTTTTCTCCATCGGACACCCTTGCACCTTTTAGCCGAAGCCTTAGGTAGTGTCTTGTTAGACTGGTTAGGGAGTATGGGGCAAGAAGAAGAGCGAAAATGTCCAAATCTCGCTCTCTGGCATTTATCGCTGGCTACTTAAAACAGCGCGCAGTGGGAGCTCTTGCTTGGTGTGCTGGAGACTATACAATGATTCTTCAGTTTTGTGTTTTGCTTTGGATGAAACTTGTTAATTTTGACCTAATACTGTTTAGTGTGATATATTTCATTTAAATGCTCATTACATTTTATTCTTATAATCCTGGTGCTATCCTTCATTACAGATACTATAAAATTAATGACAAGAAATAAGGGAGACGCATTTTCACCTTTGAACTTGTGCGCCATGAGGTAGATTGCCAATATCTCGTTGACACCTCCTAGTCGACAAGAGTCGATCTGGCAGAACTGAAAGGAACCCGCCTGCAACATTTGCTTAAACATCACCCTGTTATGGCACTGCTCTCCGGTCGCCACGCCGATTCCATAAGGAGCCAAGGCCTGAAAAAAATTGAAAACAGAACATAGTACGAATGGCACATCGTACAAAGTACATGGAACAACAGACGTGTGGACTACATGTGAGAGCCAGGATGGACCATAAGTACGTTTGATTTTGAAATATTAATGGTTGAATTTAAGAAAAAGCAATCAAGAACTGTAGTTCTGACGCTCGAACATCTTTATTTTCTAATAGTTTTCAGTAACAAAGTATCAGACGTAGGAAAAGGATAATAGCAAGCTTAACTGGCTATGCGTGTAGTTAGGACAAAATTCAGTTTATGAACGTGGGTAGTTTATCAGGTAATAGAAGATTCTGCGGGGAATCAAGAGGGATTTTGAAAAACATTAATTTCAAAAATTGAGTGATTACTAATCATTTTAGCTTGTTAAAGCAAGAGAAGATGTGCTACAGCTCTTCGAAGAGTGTAAAAAAAAAAAATAATTGCCTGTTGCTAAAAGCCGGTCAAATATGTCAATAGGTCTTCGAAGACCTATAAAAAAATTTAGTTCCTTAATGAAAAATGCTTCAAACGAAAAATAAAACAAATTAAATAACTTCAAAAAATTAATACAAAAACTATATTTTTTTTTGGTTTCTACGAGGAAAGAGATAACTACGAAACATAATTCTTTCTTTAGAGAAACGGGTGTCGAAGAATAAGTACTGAACGGGGTCACATAAAGCAATTTAGTCCTTTTAAGTGACCAAGGGTTGATACCGTTTAAGAAACACTGCTTACCCAATTCTCCCCAGCTGATGAATAATACTCCAAAAAATGAGTAGGAGGGAGTTGGTATGACGATCTACTTATATACTTCACTGGGTGATTAGGACTACGAATGGGTGGTTTTGCTTCAGTAACTGTATAAGAAAGGGGGAGGAGGCAATACCTTGGAAATAGTTGCATGTCCTAATATGTCATCTGGACTAGTAGGTTCTTCTATCCAGAGCAACCCAAAGTCTTTCAATTCTTTCATCCAGGTTATTGCTTCGTCCACATCCCATTTCTGGTTCGCATCCACCATCTAAATAACAAGGCTAAGAATGTCAACACCTTCATTGCTCAATATATATATATATCTATATATATATATTCCATTAAATATTATACTGAATGAGTTCAACACAATTTTCGATATTAGAATTGAAGACAACGCTACAAATTCACGTAGCTTTCAAATAATTATTAACTCTACAGCTAGATACAACACAGTTAATAAAGAAGCGTTACGAAAAGGTCTTTTCGAAGGGCTGTAAACCAGCAAAAATTGCATGACTGCTAAAAGTAAAGAAAGTATCTTAGTAGTTTAACGGTTTATAAAGAGATATTATGTTTCTTACGCAGGCGCAGTAACAAACGCCAAGGTATTTTTAGTTTTTCAAATATTTTTTGGTAAATGGCCATATATAATTTACGTTTCTTGCCCAACAACGCGTTTCGTTAACTAAAATTGCACACGTTTCCAATACTGTACTAAGGTTTTCCGTTGCGTTAAAGCAAATTTTCTACTTCCTCTATCAGAACCACGAATTTTTTTTTTTTTTTTTAACGCCTACATCAGCAAACTTTAAGAATTCATGTCCTGTGAACAGGCGAGAGAGAGTGAATGATTTATGCACCAAAAGCACGATTTAATCTATTCTTTCTAGTTTCGATTGCTTTGTATTTAGTCTTTTTTTTTCATTGCTACACTAAGGTGTCGTTTCCTTGTAAAGGAGGAATAGGGTGAACATACCTTCGTTCGTCCAATAAGCTACTACACCTGTACTTTAATCTCAACTTTTTGTTTCAGGTATACTTTTGCAATGCGGGAAACCACATCCATACCATGTTCACTACTTCGGGACACTTGAAGCAATCTATACAATCATAAAGTCGCTAAATAATTACACAAAAGGGAATTATTTTTAGCTCTCTTTTGTTCTAGTAAAATTGCGAAGCCGAGAAGATTTCTTCTTCAATCCATGCTCAGGTAAGTAAAAAGGGGGGGGGGGGCAACAAAACTAAATTTTTTTAAGTCCCTAATGCGTCTTAATTTTTTCAAGTAAAAAACTTTCAGGTAATAAAGGCATAAATTCTTTTCATTTTGTAAATGTTAATATTTTTCAGACACAGAGATGGTCGCGTACATGTCGCTTGTTACAGTTCTCTTTGAACTGTTTAAAAGTGAATGCTATGAATTTTCTTGCGTTATCATTCCAAATGTTTTATGTGCAACATATGATTTTTTCATGAATTTTCTAGAATATTATGTTTTAATGTAAACCCGAAAAGTAACAAGCACACAATTACAAATTTTATTATGAGCACCAACCATTCATGACATACCAATAAATGACTAGCTCCGATTTCTTTACGAATTAAAGCCAATCTTTCCTTGTCGTTTTCAATGCTTTGACCAACTTTAGCCTTAAATCTAGAAAGTAAAAAAGGCGATTTTTATGCTTAGAATAAGTTAAATAAGTCAGACAATCACTCGTTACAGCTTCTTTTGAAATGATGGAATCCTTTTCTTTATAATCAAGAGCTGCTCAAGTATACATTTCTTACATGCATATGAATATACAAATTGATCTATGAACAGTAACCCTCGAATTGAATGTTTCAGTTGTACATTATCTCATTACCAATATGCGTGATTTCATACTCATTTGCTCATAGCGAGTCAAAAATGAGGCGGTTCTTAAAGTGGCTTCTAATTTCTATAATTATGTGGAAGTCATTTTTTTGGGGTGGTAAACTACTCCTAATGGATTAAATTTCAATTGACAAATGGAAGCACATTAGTAACATTGGCAATTAATAGCTGCGAAGTATTTGTTGCTTTAATTTCATGCTATTTCGCGACATCCAGGAAGAAAAAGTTTAGACAATAATGTTATTTTCGGCTCTATCTGAATCATTTTCCTTTTCCTTTGAGCTTTGCACTCACTGAGATGCACATTCTCCTAAAGTTATGTATTTTAGTACCATTTTGCTTCATATTTCGGACGGTTAGTTTTTTTTTTTGAAATATTTTAAAGAAAATTTGAGTTTTTTTTACTATTATATTCCTGTTTTTATTAACCACTGTTTCAAAAAAAAAAAAAAATTATAGCAGATTTAAGCGAAAAAACGTTGCATATTAATGATTAACCTATTTATTTGCAAGTAATCTCTGGCATGAAGTTTGCCAAATCAACTGAAACATTCGATTTTTTCCATGAGCAAGTAAAATATTTCGTAGGAGGGCAGGTGTCGTAGAGCAGAGTCACAGCACTTTTCACGAAAAGCTGAAATACCTTTTTGGCTACAGTACAATTCTTCCGTGACATATTCATCTTTACGAAAAACAAAAATGTCGCGTTTTTCAAGATAATATATCACAAGGGCAAAGTATTTTTTAATAAAAGGTTTAATTTCCTTTAACACGTTGCCTGCCGCGCGCGTTTATAGCGAAATCTAATTCAGGCCACGTATAGAACGTTTGAAAGATTTGCTTTCTACATCAATTTCTAAATAAACCATTTTCCTATTACTTTTACAATAATAGTTTATACTAATGAATATTGTATTATAAATTTAAGTTGTATCAATAAATATAGTCTATATTGATTAATTTTCAATAGTTTTCTTCCTTCCTCTGCAAAACATTTTTTCAAACAAATACGAATATTCTGCGGAAGTAGTCAAATAAGCGTCACCCCAATACGGGCGACGCGGCCCGATCAGAAACTTTACTGTCACCCAAATACGGGTGACGTGGCATTCAACGTGTTAAAAAAAAATTTAAGGAGAAAAAAATTTAGCACTACTTACGCGGTGAATCCGTCCCTCAGCTTTTCTTGGCAAAGCTAAAATAAAAATAATTATAAAATAGGCATTGCAATAAAAATGATGCGCTATATTATTATCGTGAGATTTTTCATGAACCACATGCTGTGAAATAAAGAACCGTTTATCCTATGAATCGAAAGACTTATAATTACATTTCAATTTTGCAGTGACGAAAGCAAATTTTCATTTAAATTTTCAACGAGTTAAGTGTTATACCTGTTTTTCGTATACATGTTTTCGGCATTCCACGATCTGAAGCTGAATGAAAATGAATCCTAAATAAAGTCTTTACTAGAATTCTACAAAATACCTACGAATTTTATAGAATGCCAGTTGTTTCATAGTAAGCATCAGGGATGCATTCGTGAGATGTCCAGTATCGGTAAAAAAGTAATAGCTTGGTGGGGGCGGGGGGGATCAATCTGTTCAGCCTTTAAGTTGAGAAATCCCTTCTGGCCAGTAGTTACACGAAGCCTGGGGCCGTGGTAACCTAGTGGTTAGGATGTCGGACTTCCAACCGAAAGGTCGGGTGTTCGGTACCCGAACCGCCATTGTGCACTTGGGGATACGTGCATGCAAAATCCGTGGACCCCACCACCCGGCGCCCAGGCAAGGGCATTCCTAAGGCCTAGTGCTAACAGGGAAGGAGGTTGGAGGATGTTATGCATTTGAAAGTATAATTTATTCGTACAAGAATAAGCATATATTACTTGCAAGCAACATCGTGATTAAATTTAAACTTACAATTATTTTCATAATAGAACACGCTCACGAGCTATAAATATTTAACGTGTTATGTTGCCAAACAAGAATATTGTTAGTAAAAGTCAATTGCATAACAGAGGAGAAAAGTAGTTATTATCCTAAAGAGAATTTGTTGATGCGGGTGGGGTAGGGGCAATCCCCCGTTGAATTGCGAAATATAATGTATTTGTGGCGCATGTGTATGTATTTTGGTGGTTAATACAATGCCCCACAAAAATGAAATGACGACCTGTGGTGATGGTTTTCGTTCCACCCTGATTACGTAAATAGCTGCGCGATATCAAAGCGCACTATTGAATAAAGAAATTATCATCTGTGTAACAAGTTTACCACTGTACGATTTCATACAAAATTAGCCCTCAACTGGTAGGGGTGGGGGGAGAATGATAGTGAAATATCATTTTACAAGAGACGTTTCAGGAGACTGTTCAGGGTAAAGATGACCTCACCCTACCAGTTTAGGGTCAAGACAATCGCAATTATTTTATAGCTTACGTGCTTAATCTTTTCGTCTGAGTATCCCAGCCAACCGACGCTCGTGCAGTAAGCCGGATAACCATCACGTCTCAGGAAAGCCTCTGAAAGAGAAAATAAATGAACACAATCAGGACGTCGTCCAGCATCAAGTACACGCAATTGACAAGCAGCTCTGCTGGATTTACTGAATCATTTACCAAAACGTTTTTTTTATTCCAACAGCATTGAAATTTCTCTTAAAGAAAACTGGCGTCGTTTGAACTTTCAAGGTAACTCTCATATGTGTCGATAAAAGCATTTAAAGGAGGATCGTGTGAATTCATGTCAATTAGTTGAAATTAGTTAACATGTTAGTTTCCTGACATAGCACGCTTAAAAGGAAGGAGATCTTATCGTGATATCTTATAAAAGCATTCCGTGAAATTTCAGATAGGTTGAATGTGTCATTATGCGCAATTACAATTCATAATATTCTTCAACAGATATAAAGGGACTGGTGTTGTGGATAGCAAGGAAAGAAAGACCAAGTAAACTGACTGAAAGAAATAACACAAGTGATTGAAAATACCATCTTAAAAAACAGGAAGAGCACGGATGTTGGCACAAATATTGAATCATCAGGTTTCAGAAGCGATCGTAAGACTCCAGATTGTAAGAAATGGAGAAATGTTTTGCCACTAGGCTATAAGACATCCAAGGAGGAACCCGTTTATTTAAGAAATCAACAGGAACAAACGAAAATGTTTTCCAGAAAATCTACAAGCAAAACTTAAAATTTCTGGAAACTTGTATATTTCTACGACGAAAGGTAGTTCAAAAATTTCAAACCGAAACAAGTACTCGCAATTTCGAGAAAACAAAGTTGGTGGTTTCGAGGAGCCAGTAAAACATAAGGGGGCAATGTCCTAATTTGGAGATGTATGGCTTACAATACAATAAATGTTCGATACCCGAGCCGCTGAAGACCCACCATGTACACTTGGGGATACGTGCATGTAAAATCCGAGGACCCTGAAGTCCCGATGCAGTTCCGAGGTTACCGGTGGGTGGAGATTTTCCCTTCCCTTCACCCATAGGTCTCAAAAGGAACGTGGCGTATTTGTGGTGGCGCCATCTGGTGTCATCCAAGCACATTATGAGCCAATTCGTGCTTCCACCGTTGTGGTGCTCATCTATAAACGGAAGGCGCTCCTTACTGCCTTAATTCCTGGTCTCTCTGCGAAGGGGAGCTTGGACACCCAAGTAGCATTTGAAACGAAACAACCTAATACTTAAATCTTTAGTTTGCTCATGTTTTATTTGATTGAAAATTGAAATTTCTTGTTCTAATCCTTTTTTTTGCTAAGCAGATTATATTTTTATTTTTTCAAAACCCCTACTAAGTTCAAATATTTATGTATCACAAAATAGGATAGTTTCTTTAAAATTTTGCATTATAAAAATCATTGCCAAATTTTTTCATCTTATTGGCTTGAAAATTACAAAATTCACTTCTTTGACAACTATACACTTTATTTTAACAGATATTTGTCATCGTGTTCAAACGTGGCATATGCGTTATGCGTATGACTGTTGTGAAAGATATCTTCAATATGAAAATAATACTTCAAAGTTTTACTACATGGTGAGTGCTTCTTATTTTTCCGTCAATTGGAATTTTCATCGCCTGTTTGCTGCAATTGTCAAAGAAACCTTTCGTGGAACTGCACGCCTCCCGATATCACGCTTTGACTGATGCAGATGAAGTGTACTTTAACAAGTTCAGATAAAATTAAGTCTTATATTTCTAATTGGTTCTTTGTTGGTAAACACTTGAACTGGTATTTTCTTATTCCAGATTTGTTTTCCCCATGGTAGACATAACGTGCAACGCGCATACCCTGTTTCACTGACATGAGTCTATTAGAACGAGAGAGTCTAAGTAGGTATAAAGGGGGTATAACTTTATTTATAGCTGCACCACTACCTTAATGTAAAGAATCAATAAGAGGAAAGTTGGTAAAAAAGGAAGGGGTACAGATGATTTGTTTTATTATTGTTGCAGTCTTTTGCTTAGTACCGTAAAAACCTGCGTATCGGCCGCGGCTCATGTGCGAAAAAACCGAATTAAATCTTTACTGCGGCTCATACAATGGTGCGGCCCATACGCTAATTCTTTTCTCAGTTGTTGAAGTCCAGAAGTCAATACGTTACCAGAATTGCCAAGAGGGAATGAATGAATAGGAATTTCCCATTAACATCTTCACCGAACAATGCCAATGTCAAAGGAATCCCTGTTTCAAACTTTCCCAAGGGAAAATCTTTTTAGGGGGCAGGGGAGAAAAGCAGGTGCAAAGTAGTTAGTAATAATAAAAGTTATCTCCAGATCTCTAGGCTGTAGGGCGGGGAGATAACGCATGCTGGGGCATCTAAAGAAAACAAATAAAGGGTGAAGGAGTACGTTTAGGACCCACAGTATCTCAAGACAGCCAAGGATATTTCCCCCTCTTCTCTGCAACGCAGCCCTTCCCCCCCTGGTGGTGTCACTCTCCCTTAACAAGCGCGAACTGGCTGGGCACATGTGATGGCTGAAAGTGACAAGGGCTAATGTGCTTTGATTGATATGAGGGACAAAAGGAATGGAATCCAAAGTTACAAAGAAAGGTTTAAAGTCCTTCTCACCACTTGATGAATGGAGGGGAGGATTAACATGTCAGTCAGTAGTGCTAATGGAATAGAGAAGGGAGAAGTAGAATTTGAAACTCTGATAAGTGGCTGGGATTTACCACACAATTTGTTTGCCCTTGGAACACAAAGAAAAGAAGCAAAAACTTGCTACCTTCCCCTAATTTATCATTGTGTGCGTGTGCCGAACTGGTTTGCTTCGTTATCTTTTCTCACAGAGTCACAGTGCAGTTGTTGTAGCAGTTTCCTTTCCCCTTAACGCTTGTTGCATCAGTATATCCTTTTAATTATATTTTTAATGCTTAATTTCCTTCATAATTTTTAATATTGTTTGTAAATAATGCTTGAATAAATGTGTACTTTGTATGGCAAGTTTCTTCACTGAAGATTTACGATGCGGCCCATACGCGAGGTGCGGCGCTTCCGCGATTTTTTTTCTCCCAAGGCGATTATAATTTCGGGTGCGGCGCTTACGCGGGTGCGGCCGATACGCAGGTTTTTACGTATATCATTTTTCCAATAAACGGTTTATATGTAGTCTAACATGCAGCTTAAAACTTGATTACTAATAAAAAACTTTGTTCGAACAAATTTTGAAATTTTATTCGTAAGAATTTAAACTTTAATTTTGAGTATGATGATTAATGTTCCAAGGTATTTCTATTTATTGCTATTCGTATTTTGTTGTTCGTCTGTGTGAACTTATCATAATTTTTATATGTGTAAAAAGCTAAAGTATTTTTCACAAAAGCTGGAAAACTTTTAAATGCTTACCTCTTTCTCCTTTACTCTGCTTCTTTTCTCTCAAAATGCCTTTTAAAAAAAGAAGAAGAATGAGAATATTATCATACAAAAGGTACACCTCAACAAACATTGAAAATACCTCCAATAAGTTGTTAATCATGTTGATGTCTAAGGCAAACCAGATTTTATAACGAGTGTCTGAATTTGAATCTAATGCTATATCTTCAAGGGATAACGTTTGAATGTGAAGAAAGGATGAACTAAAGTGTAGAATTTTCGGTTCGTACAAACTGTGAACGTTTCTCATTACGATCGATAACGCAAAGAAACTCTGTATTTAAGGTTTCCTGACGGTTTGCATGCATCAAAACCAATCATGGAATTGAGGTTTATTTTGGTCTCAAGTTTCTAACAAAATACACGTCAGTAGCCTGCAAATTTCTGCACTTGTTTAGAGTCAAAAATCATTTGAAACAACTTTTATGTCTGATTTGCTGGTTCTATACAATGGTATTAAAAAGAGAAACATTTGACACTGAATGTTTTGAAAGGATGCTTTTAATAAATATTTACTTGGACTGTGACAATTTTGTCATTGTCTTTAATAATTTTATCTTGTAGAGTTACTATCTCAGTTTTTACTCAGTTACTATAGTTATAAGGGTGAGCCGGAAAACAGTTTTTTTTTTTCTATTTTGGATGATGGGTAGAGCGGAAAAAATTACATTGGTACATAAAAGATGTAGTGGAACAATTTCTTTATTTTGAGCAAATACTTAAAAATTTCGGAATGTGCTTTCTTTAAAACAAAATTTATATATTTTTTCTCTCTATTTTTGAAGATAGGTAGCACAGAAAATGAGGCATTGGTGTCATTAAAGTTCGCATTAAAATGTGAAGTGTAGGGTAATTCTTTTATTTGCCGAAAATGCGTAGGAATTCTTTTCCTTTTTTTTTTTTACGTTTTTGACATTTTTTCAAAAAGTTTAAACATTTTGACAAAATTTACTGTATTTGGCCGTACATTTTTGAACGAAATTTCTACATATTTGCGTAGAATGAAGGAATTTTCCTAACACACTTCGAATTTTTTATGTGAACTTTGTGCCAGCATTGGCAGTTTTTCCGCATTACTCCAGTATCGAAAGTAGAAAAAAAAAGTTTTTTTTTTCAGTTCACACTATTAGTTTTATCATTCTGTAAAAAAAGAAGCTTTGTAACTTTCATTGATTTTTCCTGTACTCTTCAAATAGTATTAAATATGATATGCTCTTTATACAGTACATTTATACAGTACATTTGCGGTTTATGAATGTTTCATATTTGAAATTTATAGCTTTGGAATTGAGAAACTAAATGTATTTTTATTAAAGATTTTTTTTTAATGCCTGTTTTTTTTTGGCATAATTTCATCAGGTAGCGCGGAGAGTGGGATCGAAAAATACTATAGGAGTTGCACTCGCAGCTGTCGCAAACTTCTAGTTGTTTTCTAACCTCAAGACACTACCTAGGACTGTATAAACGCAGAAATTGACTTTGAAATCGACTAAGTACATAACCATTGGCACATCCTGATAGCAGCAGTACAGTATTATTATCATTTTATTATTATTTGAATAGGTTATTTTTCCTACTGTCACCTAATATATTATTAGCAATGTTTTTGCTATTTCATGAGGAATGTCAAGTGTGAAAAAAAAATTTACAGAGTGGTGAGAAAAGAGCATCATCATCTTCCCTCTACCTGCTGCAAAGCTTTCGTCTGAAATGAAAAGCTCAAGATAGAATGAGACTCACTCAAAGCTTCCTCCTTTGTTAAAACATCAGTTCTAAAAGAAAGAAAAAAGAGAAAAGTTATGAAATTGAAATAAATAGTAAATGAAAAACACCTAAACGATAACTTACATGTATCGAAAATCGATTGCAGAGACTAAGGTTTCCGGCTCCTGTAAATGAAGTACATTCCATTGTAATAGCATTTCGAACATTCTATTTCTGGAAGAAAATTGCACCTGAAACACTTAACATTGATTTGGCACTTAACACTTTTAACTTAATAATTTTCCTCAGCAGGCAGTGTGGCGTAGTGGTCAGGTGCTGGTCTCTAATGCTCAAGTTGGCGGGGCTCAAAAACGTGATCGAGTCGGTGATTTTTCGAGATATAGAGAATAGTTAGGGTCCCTGTCGTATGATTATGTGGCATGTCAAAGATCCCCTGGGTGTCCATTCGGCTTGGATACTCACTGCTAAATTAAATTCCTAGTGCAATTTTCATCATCAGAACTCGGGTGCATTCACCTGTTGGGAAATTTTCTGAAGTGGAAATTGCATATGTCTTGAAGTGGTGACACATGAAAGGACTGTTGCACAAATTCTGCAATTGGAGCGGAGCCATTACGCAGCCTGATTCAAAAAACAACATAATTTTATTCAATTGCGATTACCAGGGGTTTTAAACTCAATATTCAAGAAACAGATGTTTTCCTATGAGCAGCAAGAGTTCAAATTTGCTCCGTAAGTGGTATGTCATAAAATAAGTGTGCCAACGAAAGGAAATGAAGTCACGTGTTTAGGAAGAATTAGGAGGGGAGGGCTGTCTTTACTTGCCCAACTCCTAATCGAACTTGCCTTTAGTGCTGTTAACGAAGAGCTAAAAAATTTTAATTTACCGCTGATGTTAAAAGGGAGCATTCCAGACCAACTCGTTGAACCTATTACTGGAGTGTTTATTCTTAGTAAAGTTCAGATCTGTTGTGGGAGCGAGCCAATTTGAGGGCAAATTGTCATGGAGTTTCCGTTGCCGGAGTATTTGTTACGGAAACAAAATCCAGAAAAAAGATAGACATAGTTTCATGACAATACTTGTGAAGATTGTCGTTAGTGATGTGGAAAATTTTCCATGCAAAGTTTTCCGAAATAGAAAATTTTCACCTATAGTTTTTCGGAAAATTTTCCGTTTCAAAAAGTCAGTTTTGTAGTATATTTTTTGTATTAAACAATGAAACGTTTCCTATTTCCTTTCATTAATCAATTTTAGCATCATTCAAACAGAAATGTTAGGTTTTAATTTCCAATTTTTTATTGGAAGCTTATAAACCACTCTAATTGTCGTCTCCTCTCTTGAACATCTCTAATTGTCGTGCACATGATCTTACCATATCCACGAGGAGCTTCCATAAGGGTTTTCCTTCCCTCCTCGCCCAAAGATCCCATAGAGCGTTGACGATAGCTGCCGTTGCGAGATGGATCACACCTTTTTCTGGACCAATCTGCGAAACAACAAGAGCTAAATTACTTCGCCTTCGGTGATGTTTGTTCTACATTTAAAAAAAAATCTATGCGAATTAAATTGTTATTTCATTGCACTTCTTTTAAGCAGTTTTATGCTTTTACATTTTAATGTTTATAATCACATTTACAAATGCGAAAGCGAAAATACGTGTCTGACCACGACGAGTTGTCATGTCCGAGTC
Source organism: Octonoba sinensis (assembly GCA_038502835.1). NCBI lineage: Eukaryota > Metazoa > Arthropoda > Arachnida > Araneae > Uloboridae > Octonoba > Octonoba sinensis. The sequence goes on from CM076600.1 coordinate 144,334,595, forward strand.
TGAAGTAAGAGCTCACATCGACTGGGAGAATTTATTTCGGCATTTTAGCACAGACGAGAAGAGAAGTGATTGAATTCGGGCTATTTATTTTGGCTCGTGCTGTGAGCAGACACTGCGATTTCATAATTTTGCACGTAACTGTTCCGACTGTGTCCACATTTAGGCCTTTGTTTTTCGTAAAAACTCGTCGAGAGAGTTCGCCTGATGAGGGAAGAGATTTTGCACGCTTAAAACTACGCTCACACCGACCTGGGTTCCAATTAATTGCTGTTATTTTACATTTTATAGATACATATTATCAAAGAAACCACTAGGGCGTTCGGGAATTTGACTTACCCATCGAAGTTGTGAATCGCTCGTTAGTTCCCTCCAGAACTTGGCAAAATCTTCGAAAATGGACGAGAGGCTTCGCCCGATGACTAGCGACGATAGCGCTTTCACCGCTGTCACCACTGAAATAAAAGAAACCCTTGTGATATACGAGAATGAGAACCTACTGAATTACAAATTTTTCAAGATGTAGCACGGAATGCTGAATTTTGAAGCCCGGCGCCATTTTCTTATAACTGGGAGGCTATCGAGTTTGTCTCCAGTTGATGAAGATGTATTTGTTTTTCAATATAACTGATGTGTTCCTTAAAATCAATTATGAAAATAACTAAGCAAAGTTATTAAAAAAGAGCTTTATGCTCTACCTGATGAGTATTTCAACTAGTGATTCTACAATTTTGATCTCGATCAAAATGATCTCGAACAACATTTCTGAGACTTCGAATTCTTTCATCACGCCTGATGACCACTCGCACATATAACTTTCACTTTGAGAAATCGAATGGACAATAACAGTTGATATGAAGCAATTTCCAGTACACGCAAGGAATTAAGTTGCGCCTTTGATTTTTGCTTATGCCCTTTGATTGCCCCTATGATGTTTTTAGTGCGGTGTTCCTAATCAAGTGTGTAAGAAAAAAATATTAAGTTCAGCAAGGTCGAAGGCCGTCGATTACTCTTAATTCTTAAATGCATTATTCATGATTTTCCAAAAATCTGTTTGAAATCATTTAAGCAAGCTATTTTCGAATTTTATTCATTCTGATCATGCTGCAGAATTTCATTTACCATTGAATGTATGTTATTATTAATATTAATATTGCATGTTTTTTTAAAGATTCTAGAATCTCCTTTTTAATGCCAATATTATTTTATTTTGGTGACCACCATTAATTAATTATATATTTTGTTATAATGATTTGTTAATTTTCTAAACAAATGTAATTAGCTATCAAACTAATTTCATTATTCGACTTTTAAATGATTCATTAAATTTTGCTCACACAACGCAATGTAGGTGATTACTACCTCTATCTTAGTTAATTTTATATCTGATATTTGAATTACTCTGTTAATTTTTTGTCCAAGCCTTATGACTACCAACCAACTAGAAATATATATTTTAGCAACAATAAGAATAATTATAGCAGTTTTAGGAGGTAAAGGATCTACAAACTGTACATTCGAAAGTTAGGAAAATGTGGAGGAATACTGCTTACATACTTGCTTTCTGCCATTAAAAGAAAAAAAAAAGAAAGGCTGCAACAAATGGTCAACAGCCAATAAATTGAAATCTATATTTCACGAGAGTAAATCGTCTTTTTGCAAGGAAAATACATTTTTGTAAGTGACAATAACGTTTAGAAATCTGTAATGCTATATCTATGCATAAATATTCAAGGACAAAACAAAAACATTTTCTCCTCTGTTTATCAACCGATTTTCTTACTTATTTTTTGCTTAGTAGCCATTGATGAGTTTTGGTGATATCGGATCAGAAAATTTTGGAAATAGTTTATTATTAGTTAATTATTTCCTCTTTTCTTTTGTCAGGCAAGCCTTATTTATAATTGTAATGTTATATTGTTATAGATAGCAGATGGCAACAGGCCGTGGTTGAGTAAATTATTAGGTAATAAATATAAAACTCATTGTTAAAAAGACACTAACCCCTTCCCTCTCGCTCCCGTGAAAATGACGGGCTGAGGTTTCGCCTTCTATTTCTCGCTCCCTTCCGGGCTGGAGTGTTTAAAATTTCAAAATAAAAACAAATCAAAAATTAAAAATGAATATATATATTGCTCATACACATATTTTTAAAATTTTTCAGGGATAAAAAAACAGGCACTTTTATGATCGTTTTCTTGAAAATGACTCGACCGTTAAGGGTTGGCGCAGCATATTAAAAGCGATTATAATAAGAGTTTGAGTGACGGCTTATGTGAAACAATAGATTGAAAAATGGGAATAGTGTATGGTAGCAGACACTCGAAATCGGCAGAAGTACAAGCGGATACATTTATGAGTGCAATTGCCCCTCCCTCCCACATGAAAATGCGTTTGCTTCAAGTGAGGATGCTCAAAATAAAGTCGATATTGTAATCGTTAAATTGATGAATAATTCCTATATAATTATATAAATAGCATAATGCTTTCAATGCCGAATTTAATGATTACGGTCGAATTTCGACAACTGAGAGAACTCTAGTATTGATAAAGCTCTGAAGAAACTGTGATGAAATTTGAACTCTTATACTTACCTACTTCGGTCCCTCTCCCGATGGTAAAAGTGAAGCCGTATCCTTTGCCTCCACCAGAGACGCTCAAGATGACATAAGCGCATGAGTAGTCTGGGTCCACGTGCTAATGATGAAAAAAAATGAAAGCGACTCGATGATGACGACTTGGAAAATGTTTAAAATCCGTTATACATAAGTGTGTTAACATTATTTTGTATGGGAATAAACGGAGAAACATTGTGCGGTGAATGAACACAGCGTTTACAACGGTACAACGCAAAATCATGAAAATTGAATTGCATATGCGTGTTTCGTGGGATCCTGTGAATCCATTTATCAATAGAAGAGACGAGAGCCTCAAACGGATGTCTTGAAACTCTCCCCTTTTTCCATCCTCGGAAGACATGTAGGCAACTGAATTTTTACGATTGTGCGTTCATCTCACATCTTTTTGCATTAACAAGAGAAAGAGGTTCTTTCACTCTCAGAAATGGAGCTCTCACTTTTGACGATTGTTCAATCGTCAAGAAAATTTCGTCATTTGTAACGATTCTTTCCTCGCGCGATCACGTGACCTAAAAACGTTACTACACAAATGTCGCCAATCTGACGAAAGGTTTACTCGGAGCATTTTTCGCGAAGCCATTTCGTCAAATACGACGAAAGTTTCGTGAGATTTGAGCATGCGCTTCTGAGAGTGCGTTTCCCGAAACACGTGCGCGTTTGAAATATATACTCATGCTTGTGTATTATAACATTGTTATCAATATTTATTTTGACGGTCACCGCTCATCCCCAACATATCGTTCGCGTAAATAATTATTATATTTAAAATAATTGCGTTTTAAGTTAGGATTAAACAAGGTGCATCATCGCATACATGTTTCCAAGCTACAGCGTAAGTTCTCCAAGTGGAAGAATAGCGCTATTAGAGAAAAGTATCTTCTTTTACCCGACTCTCCTGTAAAGGGAAAGAAAAAAAGAAGGAAAGGCATAATGTATCGTAAAAATATCGTTAAAAAAAAGAAAAAGTTAAAAATAATTAAATAAATATTGAAAATAAATAAATAAATAAATAAATAAACTTTGAGTTTTGAGATGGGAAAAAGTGTGCATCTGTCGGTCTGTATGCTCCGCCCCCCACCCCTAATAACTTTTGTAGGAATCGTCCGATTCGCAAGAAATATTTTTTTGCATTTGAAAGAACTGGGAGGACATCTCATTTCCATATTTTACTTTTTGATTTGAAAAACGTTTCGTTCAATTTTGAACAGTTAAAAAAATCGTAGCACTGGCGCCTATGATCAAAAAAGAAGCTAGTATGTTAACTCTGGACAAGATCCAAGTTCCTTTGAATAAGCTTATTGGAAGAAGCTCTCAACGGGAAACATTTTTTGATTTGAACCATTTTTGTTCAATTTTGAACTGTTCAAAAAAAAAAAAATGATAATTATTAACATTTGAGCCTACGGGCAGGGGCGGACTGGGAAGAAAATTCGGCCCGGGCATATTTCAAACAGACCGGCCCTTGGGAGGGCAGGTATTTTGCAGATTGCAGGAACTAAAAATATTGTCAGTAAATATGTCGAGATGTATTAAAATATTAAATGTTTACGCGACAGTTATTTTTCTTATTCAGCATGGAAGTGTAATGATACGTAATACAGTATAGGACCATAAATTCGGAATCCCAAAAGACCCAAAATCCGGAACTTCTTCAAAAAAAAGCAGAAAATATTTTGCGCCGTGTTTTTTTTCTTCTTTTTTCTGGAAATATATCATTTTAAAAAGAAGGAAAATAAAATGCAATGAACATGTTTAAGATCGGAAATGTGCAGCTCGAATTTATTTCTCGATTTTCTGAAAAGGGTTTGTTTTGCGATTAGAATTAGAGTGTTATTAATTGTTGCTTTAATTGTGAGTTAATATCATTAAATTTTGTTTTTTTATTTCTTGTTGTTTTATTACATTTATTTTTTTAAGATGAGCTCTAATTTTCTCGCGATACAGAACATTCGCAAAATTGAAATTCGGCGCTTCTTGCATTTTCCCGATCGTCTGATCTTTTACTGCAATTAAGTAACTAGAGAATATAAAATCATATCAGAAATTACCGGAATTCTTTTCTTTTATTGTTAAGAGATTAAAATAATATCGGGAAAAGTCTAGGTTTTTCGATGTTTTGCCTTCGAATGTAAGCCAACTCCAACTTCGTTTTTTGTGATAATTTCATGACTTATAGGTGGTATACGATAACCAAAAACAGTGGCGTAGCTAGACCCCAATTTCTGGGGGGAGGGGGAGGTCGATTTCTCGCAGTTAATTTTACGAAAACAATTGGTGGAATTGATGATTGAAAAAATTATTATAAATGGAGTCTCTAACCAGACTCATTTTAATGTGAAAGTTGAAGGGAAAAAACATATTTATGAACTTAAAAGCAATCTGATTTACGTTTTTATATAATTTTCGCTTCAGACAGAATTTAACTAGAACTGAAGCTGTTTTAGAGGAAAATACAAGAGAAAAATACAATATTCTGTTTAAAATTAAACACTGATCAAGTTTACGTGCCTTGGAAAGGATGGTGATTAACGAACAAGACAATTTCTGAATCTCCAGTCAGAGTGAATACAATGGAAAGAATAAAACTGTTAAGTCAATCCAAATATTTTAAAAAATTGCTAATACAGAAAGTTAAATATGCAATAAAACAAGAATACCTTTAACAAAAAGCAAAAAATAAATAAATAAATAAATAAATAAAAATAAAAATAAAACTAACCAAACTTACCGAATTTACAGGAATAAAGATTTGTGTCACATAGAACAGAGAACTATTTTTAATCTCAACTGATAACTTTTTTCCCATTATCATTTTCAGCCTACTTTCCCGTCAAAGTTTTAAACAAAGTTGTTAGCATGAAAGAATGCTAAATGTATCGTGAATAATAAAGAAAAAGTTAAAATAAGTGAAGTAATTAAAAAAGACTGAAAAATGAAAAATTTGAAAATATGCTTTTGAGATGGAGAAAATGTGTGTCTGTCGGTCTGTCTGCCCCCCCCCCCCCCCCCCAATAACTTTTGAAGGATTTGTCGGATTCGAAATATTTTATTTTTGAATCGAAAGATCTTGGCGTGGGCATCTCATTTCTACATTTGACTTTTTGATTTGCCCATTTTTTCGCTTAATTTTGAATAGTTCAAAAAATCTCAACATTAGCGCCTATGGGCAAATTATGTGAACTCTGGGCGTAGGATCCAAGCTCCTATGAACAAGCTTACTGGAAGAAGCTCTCAGAGTAAAAAAATTTTTGATTTGAACAACCTTTATTCATTTTCGAACAGCTCAAAAAAGAAAAAAAAAAAAATAACATAAACCTTACGGGGAATTTTCAATCTTATACAAATCATGATCTAACAGACGGATTTGCTTGGAACAAACTTCATCGGAAAGATTTTATGACGTAGAACATGTACAAATACGAAGTTATATCGGAACTAAGGGAGCCTATTTTCATATGAAATTTTTTCATCGGGATTTCTAAGGATATTTTTGAATGTATAAATGAGTGAATAAATTCTAAAATAAATAAATGAGTGAACGAATGGAAAAATAAATAAATGAGTGAATAAATACATTAATGAGTAAATGAATGACTGAATAAATGAAAGAATGAATGATGAGTGAATGAATATGTATTAACCGTTGAAGAAGGTATTTGAAGTAATAAGAACTAAAGCTAAATGAGAAAGAGAGATAGCTGGATTATAAGTTTGAAGTTGGTTTTTAACGGACAGTAGGCTCGTATAGTTCTGGACGGAACTTCTTGTTAGATAATGCATTAGTACTAAAAGCGGCAAAAATAAAATTACCTTCAGGAAGTGTCCAGTGAAACGAATTCTGATTCAGCAGATTGTACTTCTTCAGAGGACATCAACTTTCTCTTTTTATAACAATCATCATCAATTCTCTTTCGAATTAAAAAAAAGCTTGTAATAGGTTTATGCTCGCTTCAATATTGCCTCTCATTCATTGCACTTCCCTAAATATATTGGGTTGGAATTCTGAAAAAAAAAAAAAAAAAAATGCGCAGGACAGACCGACCCACCGATGCGTAAGGAGTGGAGGTGGTGGATACAGCTTTCGGGCTCGAGCTCATGGTAAAATATTCATATAACAACCTACAGGCAAAGTAAACGACCATTGGGGGAAAAACCCATTTAAATTAGAATAGTTTATGCTTAAAGAACGTGAGAAAATAGCCTTTTTATGGCTACAGTACCATTTGTTAGGGGAAAGGAGAGATTGAGAAAGAAACTATCATTTTATCTCCCACTATCTCCCAATCTTCCTGTTCTACGCATCTGTTTCTGTATATGCAGCTGAGGCGTTATTATTGAATGGTCAGTAGGGTTTAGTTGAAAGTGGAGAGCAATTAACGCAATTCCCTGTAGTGCTTGTAAAAGGAAGAAGTCATAAAAGGGTCTTTCTTCCGCTCTGGGCATGAAACGTAGTAAAGGACTGTTGATAAAATTGTTAAACGAAGGAGCATTGTGAACAGTCATGGGAAAGATTCTAGTTTAGATAAATTTATTGTTAAAAGTTCGGATTGTTTGCATTTGAAAGCTATTTCTAGCTTCCTTTTTTTTATTCTAATAATGTTTCTTTGCTAGTCTTGCGTGTTCAACTTTACTTTCATTTTCAATTTTCTCCAAACTAGAGACTCATATCTAATATTAGTAGGTCTCATAACTGCAAGAGTTGCACTGAATATATTCTAGTTTTAAATTCTACTGCGAATCAAAACCTTCCCGAAAATGCTGCCAAACCAAAAATTTTCCAAAATTTTTCATGCATTTTAGCTCACCGGAATTAATCTCAACTGGAGCATTTCATGATAGTTTAAAAATATATATATTCTTTGCTTAAAATTAAAAGAAAATCATTAGAACCAATTGCGATAGCAACAAAAAGCCTACATTTAATCGATGTACTATATAAAATCATTTCAGGTTCGGGCTTGCGAGGTATTTAGGGGAGAAACCGCTAGGAAAGTAGTTCGATTAGGGGTGCAAGTTTGTCACTCCGTGAATTCCCTCGATTTTTAAAGCTGTTTCCTAAAATCTGCGATTTTTTAAAAAATACCACGATTTGTGCGCAAATTGTTTAAAATATGAGACTTATTTTGTTTTTACTTACACTTTAACGGCAATTTATACTGTTCTGAAGTTTTAAATTGTATAACAGATGTACTAAACTTTTAGAAGACTTCATCAATAGAAAAATAACTATAAAACTAGTTATAGATAATTCCCCTCATGTTTAGAGGAAGTTTTTGATCCGAATCAATACAAATATTTAAATGTTTTTGACGAAGTTGACAGTTGTTCCATTGTTAGTTAACAATAACCCTATGATACCCCCCTCCCAAAATGAGTTACACGTTGAAGGAGGGCAATTCAACTCTGGAAATTCAAGAGAGAAAGTGTTCCCAACCTGTCCAAAGTGGCAATCCGATGTTTGTCAGTTCCGTCTAATAGCGCAGATGCTGAACGGTCCTTTTTTACATATAAAAACGTGTTAAGTGATAACGACGAAGCATTAAAAAAAATAATTTAATCATATACAATATTTTGTACCAAAATGCTGTACATTTAATTAAATACCTAAAATATTGCATAAAATTGAAAGTATAGTAGTAAAATTACTCCTTTTTTATTTAAGAAAATAAATTTAATTGGAGATATTCTAGTTTTTATTACATTATATTTGTGTTCTCGCGAACATTTCGTGCAATTTGCCGCGAATTTCCGGCTCTTTTTCTGCGACAAACTTGCAACACTAGGTGCGACCTAGTACGACCCTATAACGCAAAGGCCCCAAAATTGATTTTTTTTTTTGCATTTTATCGCGCTTTTTTTTTTTTTCCAGTGTTCACTCTATTCAATTGTTATTAAAAAACATATTTTTAGAATAGTAGAAAGAGTAAAGAGGATTAAGGTCTCAAAAAAAGTTTTCGGACACCAACATTTCGGCGGGGTCCCTCTAAGTATCTAAGTCAAAATTTCGGGGGGGGGGGGGGGGGTTGTCCCCCCTTATCTACGCCAGTGGCCAAAAATACTATAAATGAGCAAATGCTAATAAAAACTTCCAGAGAAAATTATATGAGCTCTGATGCTACTTACTACTTTTTTTGAATGAGAACCCAAAATCTGGAAAATTCCGAAATCTGAAAAGATGGCCTCCCAGAGAGTTCCGATTTTGAGGTCCAATACTGTATATAAATTAGCTATTAACAGTCGCCGCACTTTAGGGCATTGCGCAGTGAGACAATCGGCTGAGACAACTGGCCGGAGAGAATTTCTCTGGGCCGCCCCTGAGAATTTGCATCACCTGGATTGAGAAATTCTCAGGGCTGTATTTTGTAGCTTGTAGGGATTAAAAATATTGTCAGTAAGTATGTAGATATGTATTTGAATAATATTAAGTGTTTACAAGATAGAGTAATTTTTCTTATTCACCATAGAGGGCCAATGATACGTAATATGTTAATTAGCTGTTAATAGCTGCCGTCCTTTAGGGTGTTGCGCCGTGAGGCAATCGCCTCGCCGCCTTAGCCTTCCCCGCCTGCACTGCTCATAATTAAAAACATCAATTTTGCGGCTCTCAAAAGTTTGCATAACAGACGGCCGCCCAGGTTTTCTATATGGACGAGCCGGCCCTGAGAATTTCTCAAGCCAGCCTCGAGATCTCGTCACATAGACGACTTAGGCGGAAGCCTAAAGCGCAAAACTGATGTATTTTATTTATTTATTTTCAAAATTTAAAGATAAAACATAATCATTTTTGCTCCCCAGGCAGCCGTTTAGTTTGTCTATAAGGGGCCAGCTGGCCCTGAGAAATTCTGCCCCCTCCCCCTTGTGGCCCAACGGCCAGACCCTAGAGATTTTGCCCCATTGCTGCATTGCACTCTCTGAAGCCCGGGTTACGGCAAAGTTTTGGTCCCCGTTTTTTTATGAACATTGTAAAAGCTGTATACTTTATTAAAAAAAGATAGATATTTTACGACCGGCCCACCGGGCATTTGCCCGAATGCCCGCATAGCCAGTCCGCCGCTGCCTACGGGGAAATTTTAATCCTTTATATAACTCCTGTCCTAACAGACGGATTTGCTTGGAACAAACTTTTTCGAAAAACAAAAAGATGTTATGACGTAGAACATGTACAGATGCGAAGTTCATCCAAAACTAATCGAGCCTATTTGCCCATGAAACTTTTTGATCTGGATTTTTTAAGGATATTTCCGCATGAATGAAACACAGAATGAACGTAGACGCACAAACTGTTGAAAAAGGTATTGAATTAATCAAGAACTAAAGCTAAACGGAGAAAGAGCGAGAGAGGTTGCTAGACTGTCAATTTGATATTGGTGTATACGGGGAAGTAGGGTCTACAGCTCTATGCGAACCTTCTTGGGTTTTTTTTTTTTTGCAATTTTTCCTTTTCCTTCTTTGAAGAAGGGTTTTCTCGCAAGTTTGAGACAAGAGTATGCCGTTTCCTTGTAATTCGGTGCCCAAAAGTTTAATTTTCATATGAGTCACATTAAGATCTTTTCCTTTTTTGGATATATCTTCATGATGCTAATTCTTTGACTTTACACGCGAAGATAAACTGTAAAGAATATTAAGGCTCCTGCACATTTTGTGAGAAACTAAGGGCTATTTGTGGCCTAATAGCAGGGCTATCCCCCCCCCCCCTCCGCTAAAAACGACCTTCCCCCTTCCACACCAGAGAGCTGACACCCTAAATACGGGTAAAATTCCTTGACAACATCCTTCCCTAAAAATTTTCAATGACCTCTGCCTCTTCGTGGACATCGACCCCTTATAACATCGTATTCATTGATATGCATAGATAAGTGCAACGTTACTTCTTAATAGCAGTCTCGAATTTGGATTTAAAAAAAAAGAATCTAGTAAAATCAAATGTTTACTTACCATAGCATCTGAGCCATCATTATTGAGCGATGTGGGAAATCTCACATCTTTAACTTCAATATCTTCAATAAGCGGATCCATGCTGTTTGGTGTGGTGTGAGAATGATATCACAATCAGTGATGGGAACTCCTCCGTACAAATGATTAGAGTTCTAACATAGTGCTGCCATCTGTCCGTTTTATTTGAAGACATAAATTGAGGGCAATAAGATTGGTATTACATTTTAGATGATTTACAGAAGTAAAAGTACTAATATCCGTAGTTGGATGTGAGGGGCAAGTAGGCATGACTTTCTCTAGGATATGAGATTCATTTTTGCTAAACATACGAGGGTGTATCAAATGAAAACCTTAAAAAGTGATGAAGTTCCGAAAAGCTGTAGGACTGATCTGGTAGATGGCAGTGATGTTCCTTGAAGTTCACACAATGACTACCATCAGAGGTGCGGTTGTGACAGTGACCTTGCTACACACACATCAGGTACAATATGGCTTCACCACTATCAACGTGCACCACGTTAGAACAGAGATCGGGGATTCGTTTCTTGAGTTGGGAAGTTGTCAAACCAATAGAAATATATATCGCAGGATGACAGTTCAGTGGTGATTTGTAGTTGTCAATGCAACAAGTGCATGAGTGGTGCAGAGAGTTTAAGAGTGGTATCGTGTCAATAGAGGACGCCCAACGACCTGGTGGGCAGGCTCACCGAGTAGTGACAGAAACAAACATTGCGCAGAAGGAAAAACTTGTGAGGGGGGGGGGGGGTCATTCACAAATGATGTCACGCTTCTAGGAGGCGGAGGTTCAAGAAAGTGTGACAGTTTGTGACAAGGGGACAGAAGGGGGTAGCAAGAAATGGGACATCAAACATTTTGATTTCTATAAAAACATTTAAAATCAGCAAATTAAATTTATTTTTAAAGCTTTTTTTGTTTCCATAATTTGATTTTAAAGTTTCATTGATTTCATTTTTTATCGAATACACCACACTGATTAAGGTACTATTAATACTAAGTATCTTCTTTGTCGTAAACTGAATCTCATTTTATACAAATTAAGTACACATCCAATCATTAGTATGCTCACAAATGTCATTAAAAGCTCAAAAATAAAATTAGAAATGTGATATTAGTGCTTTGTTTTTGAACTGCAACACTGCGAGTACTTATGCTAATGTAATATAGCGTGACATGTGACAAAGGGGGGGGGGGGTAGAGGTATGTTGAAGTGTGACACTTTGTGACAAAGGGGAGGGGTCAAATATAGTGAAAAAAGTGTGACATTTAGGAACGGTCCCTTATGGACAGCAGAAGTATAAAACTTCCTGAAATTGCCAAAATTTTGGAGATTAGTTACGATGCAGGGCAAAATATCGTTCATAATATGCTGAAGTTTACTAAAGTTTCTGCAAGATGGGTACCGCCTGAATTGAAAGAACGTCGCGTCGATGACTGTGCCCAGCTCATACGATACCACTTTTAAACTTCTGCAAATCATTGCAAAATATTATAGTAATTCATATTATAATTATTCTTCATATTATTTTTAACGATTACTATTAAAGGATCGAACCACAAATGAAATTGAAACATACGTGAAAAACTTGTCAAACGACATGATGTTGATCCCTGAACGTTTTTTGGCATAAACTGCCATATATATACCTAATGTTGAGCACAATTGTGCCTAAATACTTGTCTGTGTGTGCTTCATCTGCTCCAGTGGAGCGCTTATTTAGTATAGCTGGGAAGTTTTTTAATTCTCAGAGAAGGAAAAAATGCCGACCGCTTTGAAGCACTAGTTTTTTTTTTTTTTAATGTGATGAAATATTATTCTTAAATGCATCATTTATTTTCAAATGATTATTTATCTCTTACACTATCGGAATATTTTGTTATCTCATGCAATTCTTACATTCTATAAGTGATTTCATAAAGAATCAGACAAGTTATTATTTTCAATACCTAAATTAATTGGTGTTATGTGAAATATTTGCACAATTTAAACTAGAGAATAAATACTATGTAGAAATATACTAAATTTTCAGAAACTGTGACCAACTAAAATTTTGATTGTATGCAAAATTACAATGAACCAGTTAAATCACCTTATGCATTACATATAAATTTAGTGCATTGTCTTTGCTCATATACAAAATACGATCAATGTAGTTATCCCACACATGAACTTTAGATATTCAAAGAATTCTGAGTGTGCCTTTCCTGATGCATATACAGTCGACGCTCGTTATAACGACCACACATTATAAAGACCATTCCATTATAACGACCTGTGGTAAAAGTCCCAACGTTATCCCTATAAACTCTATGTTAATTTGCTTTCGGTATAACGACCGTTATGTATCGTATAATCCAATACAGCGACCGCATTTAGTGGACACTATTTCTGGTATTTTTCCAAATAGAGAATGTTTCTAAATTTTTAACTTGAAATGACCTCGGTTTTTACGGACAGGCTGCATGTAGTCTTCAGTCTTCAGTCCAACTATGACAGGGGTGGGGGGATTATCTCTCATCACAGTATAGAAAGACTGAAAGAATAGAGTGGAATTTCCGGATTTCTTAGGAAAAAGGGTTGACAGATGTATTAGTAGTTGGTCGTTTGAATCGCGTGGTTTTTCAATGGTCGATTCTTCGAAATAAGAGGAGTCCTACTGCTGTGCCAGGTGTCATGTCACCTCAGAAGTTCTGCTTCTAGAAATGTGTATAATTTTTCCCCTATATTTTCTACTTTAAAGTCTGTTTAATATTTTGCCCTGATACAATTTTTTATAACTCCAATGATAAAAAAATAATTAAGGTGTTTAGTTGGAATCTGAAAAATTACTAATTTTAATGGAACTACTGAAAATGGCTGATGCATGTATTTTTTTTTAAAGAAAATTCGACCTCTTATAGCGACCACTCGATATAAAGACCTTCTTCGGTGAGACGCAGATGGTCTTTATATCGAGCGTCAACTGTATATATATATATGTTACACAACCTCAAATTTCTCATTTCTGCAAGGACGTCATAATTCAAGAACTGTGATGTTGAAGTTATAATATTTCATTATAATTGCAATCATCATCATTTCAGTTATCCCTTATTAAATCAAAAATCATATATTTTTGACTTGCAACACTGTTTCAAAAATGAGAGTTGTATGCATAATATCAGCTAATTTTTCGCTAATCTAATCGATGTCATAATCGTAATCGATCACATTTTTTAACGACTGGAATCGCTGCTGTAATCGTAATGACGATTTGGCAAAGTATTACAATCGTAATCGTAATCATAATCTCTCAATTTTTCTCTTTGTAACCGTAATCGTAATCGATTACGTTTCTTCGTAATCGACTCCAAGCCTGCAAGAAACGAATCACTGATCGCTGTTCTAACGTGGTGCACGTTGATGGAGTGCAGCAATATTGTAACTGATGTTACTGCTAGTGTGTGTGGCAAGGTCACTACCCTAGCTGGTGGTCATTGTGTGAACTTCAAGGAACATCGCTACCATCTACCAGATTAATCCTACAGGTTTTCGGAACTTTATAGCACTTTTAAGGTTTTCATTTGATACACCCTTGTATATAAACCCAGAACCAATCATTCTCTCCACTCCCACTATAAGCTGGAAGTCGAAAACTATTGCGAATGCAACTTTCCTCCTAAATAGCAGTAGAAAGCAGTGGTGGATTTTAAGGGGGGGGGGGGAGAGAAATTTATAATTAGGGACCGTTCATTAATGATGTCACACTTTTTTCAATATATTTGACACCCCTCCTCTCCTTGTCACACTTCATCATACCCCGACTCCCCCCTTTGCCACATGTCACGCTATATTACATGAGCATATGTACTTGCAGTTAATAAACAAAGCACTGCGGTATAGATCGCTTTTAAAATTTTCTTTTTTTTACTTTTAATGACATTTGTAAGCATAAGAATAATAATGATTACATGTGTACTCAATTTGTATAAAATAAGGTTTTACAAAAGATAGTTAGTATGGAATAGTAAGATAAATTAATTGTGAAAAATCGACCCACGCAATTTATCTTAAAAGTGCAAACGCCTAAGAAAGTTTCCTTTTAAAGTTTTAACAAGAAGCAAATTTAAACTTTAATCAGTTTCGGAGTTTACGATACAAAATGATCAATATAACTTTAAAATCAAATTATGAAAATCAAAAAAACTTTAAAAATAAATTGAATTTGCTGATTTTAAATGTTTTTATAGAAACCAAAATGTGTAATGTCATACTTCTTATTCCTCTCTTCCCTCCCCTTGTCACAAACTGTCACAATTTCTAGTACCCCCTCTGTCCCCCCCGAAGAGGGGCATCATTTATGAATGACCCCTTATCACATTAAGTAGCTTATGATTATTTTTTAATCAAACAAGTAAGTTTTCAAAACTATCATCTAATATATAAAGCATATTTGAATAAAACTATTTTTGTTCTACAATCATAGCCACTGAGCGAACAATGACTTCTGATCCTTCCGCCTGTGCAAAAACTTAGCCTGTCAACATTTTAATAAATTAAACAACTAAATCTTGTTCCCTCAATCTCCATTGCTCGAGGCTGTACGCACTGAGCCTTTAAACCCTACACTGCACAATGTTGTTTTAAACACCACCTCTATTTTTCGTTCACTAAGCTCCTGTTTTGTATTATTTTTAACAAGTGGCGCATTATTTTGTGTGTAAGATCATATTATAGTTAATATAGATTCCCCAAGATCTTGTAAACTGGGATCAAGGCTCCTCTTTTTTTCACAAAATCGTCAGACATGTTAATTTTGTAAAAAAACAATAACTTCTTTTTTTTTTTTTTTTTTTGCAAATTTTCAGCAACAAAATATCGCACTTGGTGAAATTGTTTGTATGGTTTATTAGTGTTTAATTAGCTTAAAACGTACTTGAAAATCTTTTACGTTTTCATTGGAAGTGAATTCGTATATAATTTCTGTACTTGTAGATAATGGGTTTTAAGGGACCCACCTCTTGTGACCACTCTACTGTGAACAAAATGCACGAAGGAGAACCTTTTTTTACTTTCTGTTGTTTCCTCCAGAAATTAATGCTGAATTCACATTGGTAGAGAGTAAAACAATCTAAAGAATGATATAAAATGTCGTATAACACACGAATTACGCCACTTACATCTCAGTATTTTCTAGAGACGATTATTAACAGGGAAATATTTAAATGAAGCAGTTTCTCAATCTTTGAAAACGCATAATGAATATTTTAAGGGCTGTACTGCGTCGAGAAAGCCATTCCGATAAAATACGGACCCGACTGACTATTTGGCAGATATACTGTCATTATTTTTTATTTCTACACCCTCAGAAACGCATGCTCAAATCTCACGAAACTTTCGTCGTATTTGACGAAATGGCTTCGTGAAAATTGCTCCGAGTAAACCTTTCGTCGAATTGCCGAAATTTCTATAGTAATTTTTTAAAGTCACGTGATCACGCGAGGAAAGTATCGTTATAAATGACGAAATTTGTTTGACGATTGAAAAGTCCTCGAAAGTTTGACACATAGAAATACTACCTTCCGAATAAGAATTTATTTTTCTCATGCTTCAACTCGATTACTTCACAAAAACATAGATGATTCGACTGTAGTAATTTTGATACCATTCATTGTTCGGAGCAAAAAAGAGATTTAATGAATTTTATAACTTTCTTTCTTGGGATCTCTCTGTCTTGGTAGGAAGTACCTAATCTAATTTCATCAAAGCTCTAAGCAAGAGAACTGAAAATATGTTTTTCAAGCGCTTTGGTTCAAACATAGCTCTAGCATTTAAAGATGTAGTTGGTTCATCCCTAATCCTGATTGAGAAGTGTCATTTTATACAATACTGTGTTTTACACAATTACATTACGCGAGTTCAAGATCTTACCTCCTCTGCCCCTACTCATTATTTAAAACTAATTGTAAAGAAAAATTGCTGCTGTGTAAGTGAAAACATAGGAGTCACATTTTTGAAAACATTTTATTCATAAAATATTTTAAAATATACATAGATTCATGACAGTTCCATTTTAAAATTTCAAAAATGTATATTTTTGAGTTCATCAAAATGTCCAAGCCTTTTATGACGCAAAAGTTTCTAAACAATCACGCATTTGTACAGGTATAGGAATTTCACAAAGAAACATATTCAGTGATCTAAAGCGCTAACATTTTCTTTAGCATTTTGATGCTTCAACTTAAATTTTCTGCAATGCGAATTAAATAAATATATGAATAAGCATTAAAGAAAGGAACCCCAAAACTTCAAAAACTATGTGTAATTTAGGATCAAATGCACGATTTTTACATTTGGGAGAATTAAAAAAAAAATCGGTTTCATATAAAATCATAACGGCATTTTTTTGACGAAATTGTCACCAGGTGGTTCATTGGCACTTATTTTCTAAATAAAATGTTTTGTGATCATATGTAAATGAGAAACATTTTTTTTTTTTTTAGTTTCCGAAAAGGTGGTCTTTGAATCAAATGCATGGAGGCGCAAAACTTTATACATCAATATCTCGTTCTATTGTTAGCTACAGATATGACGTTTGTGCAAAGTGCGGCAAAGTTACTTGATGATTTGTAAAAGTGTAAACAAGCAAACAAAAAAATAATAATTTAAAAAAAGAAGAGAAAAGAAAAGAAAGATGCTAAAAGCAGTCCATTCACGTATATGTTTCAAAGGGCATTCAGTTAAACAAAACATTTTAAAAATAGTTCATCATCAATCATTTTTTTGCAACACTTGTATACCGTCCCCAATACGTATTAATTATATATGTTACCGCTAAAGTATGAAATCCGTTATTTTATAGAATACCTAGTTATTCCATGAAATAACTGATCGTGTCCGTTAAAGTGTAAAACTCTCTTGTATTTCATGGTTTAACTAGTTATTTCATAGAATAACGATCTGCAGCCCGTTAAAGTGTAAAATAATCTATATCATATATCTCGCACGACAAAAACATTTGTCTTCCACCCCTACTGCAGTTTTGAACTATTCCAGGCCATAGGGAGAGAACTTGTGAAGATATAGTTTGCTTCAAATGTATGGAGCCTGTCCATATATCATGTTCGGAAGATTATGTTTCAGAAGATGAAGTTGAGCAGAAAATCTGCAAATTGTGTTTTAATGAACTTAATGTTCAAAGAGAAAGTGAAAAGTCTAAAAAATGTTTAGAAATTCAAGCGAAAAAGATGAAATTAATGTCGGATAAATCTCATTCTGAAGCCTCTGTGGAGTTTACCATCCGTATCCCAGTGCCTGAAGTTGACAGAGGAAAAGGTGATTCCAAATCTATTTTAGCTATCATCATAAAAATGATCGAAGAAGGATTTTTCCAATTGGGCGCAAGAAACGGCCGCATGATACAATTATATTCCCGATCCCAGTTCAGTGTCTGCGAACAAAAATTAATTAAAATCGAAGAAGTACCGGATGTAGAAATATCGCTCCGGTCGGTTCGTGTAAAACAGAGTGTGTCAACAAAAAATGCTTTCGTTTTAGAAATAATGTTCTTTGTAATTCGAAGTGTTGTTTTAGTAATCCTTGTTGTAACAAATGATTTTATGGTACGTTTCCATAAATACCATTTATACGCTGCATAAATTAGATACATTGCTTCTTTTTCATTTTAATTGTCTATCATTAGTTTATTTATAGAATACCTAGTTATTTCATTTTAGATAAATTGTTTATTTTACACTTTAACTGTCTCTCATTAGTTAATTTATAGAATAACTAGTTATTTCATAGAATAACTAGTTAAAGTGTCAAATTAATAACATATTACACACTTTAACCGACACGATCAGTTATTTCATGGAATAACTAGGTATTCTATGAAATAACTGCATTATATACTTTAACGGTAACATATATACAAAGCACAAAATAATTCATAAATTTTAGCCAGTACAGTTTTGGATTATAATAGTTTTAGCTCAAACGACTTATGAACTTGACGACTAACAAATAAATTTACTATTATTGAAGAAGCTCCTAAACGTGCTTACTGAAATGCTGTTAAATGAAGATGTTAAGGGGGGGATCATACTTATAAATTCAAATGCACGATTTTTTTCACTTTTCCTTTTTTTTTTTACATTTATTCTACTCTTTTTAATTATATTTATCATACAAAAAACCACACACACTCACGTTGATAATAACAAAAAAAAGAAAAAAAAGGAAGAAAAGAAAAGAAATTACAGATATTTATATTACATGTATTAAAAATATCTAGTTTTTATTTTAATATTTTTAATAACATTTAAGCGTCATCGTTATTTCAAGCAAATGATTTTTGGGATAAGTATAAAATGTTTTTGAGCACTTTAACTCACATTGTTAGATTAACGATGAACATGTGACTGAATGAACCACTGACAAATGAACATGTTTCACAGTAGTTGCGACAGCGACCAAAACAAAGTGGTAAATCTTTAGTGCACATCATTGGTTCTACATAATTTAATTAAGGCTCCCTCCAGTTGCCAACTGCTCAGTCGATCGTCTTTCATTCAGAAGACATTCAGATCCCACAATCTGATTTATTGATTGTGATACGACGTCATTTGAAGCAGATAAATCCGCCCTGTGAGTGTGATATACATAGCAAGTCTATTGCGACAGATCTATTTTGTAGCTGTCTCAGTTGATGTGAAATCACCAATGATATGATGCCAGCTAAATTTATTGAAGTCGGTAGTCTCTGCAAGGATGTCCATGAGTAGTTTTTGGAGGTTTAGCAGCAAGATGAGATTTCTGTGCAGCACTCACTCGCGAAATATGTGTTAGTAATATGAGGTGAATCAATTGCTCTTCACACACAAACATATTCTTGCTTCATGAAAAAATACGGATTGAAGAACAGGCCTGATCTTCAAAAACTCAGTCAGTCGTCAGAAATGAAGCCACTTAGTTGGAACTTTCATTCACATCTTTTATTGACCCGGAACAAGGAATTTTCAATGAATTTAAAATAAAAATAAGCACAAAAAAGGAAGAATATTCACGAAATGCTCGAGATTGAGCAGGATTTTTTACCACTTTTGAACTTGGCGATGAAAAACATGCTTGTAATGAGCAAAATTCTAGTTTTAAAAGCATCACAATATTGAGACGTTACCGATCTTCCAGCTTGAAGTCGTTGCTTTTTCCGTTGCATGTGTTTGACACTTTGTAAGATTTCCATTTTCTAGACAAAGAAAAAACAACAGTTAGTAACCTTATCTGATTTGCATTTTATTTGATATTTTTTTTTCCCCACTGTTTCCTTTAGCCACGAAAAATGGGAGAAAAAACACATACGACAATATGTAGTACATATGCAGTGTCCTCTATAGCAAACATCAGCGGGACAAAATATTTGTCTGTCAAGAGAGGTGTCCGCAGAAGAGGGGATTTTTTTAAATGCTCAATGATTAGCTGCCGAAGAATTAAAATCTGTTCTCCTAAGAGTGGTGTCAGTTAGAAGGAGTTTTACTGTAAATATGTATATACAGTGGCGGATCCAGAGACTGGATCTGGGAGGGGCGATTCCAGGGGCCCGTCATTTAGGGAAGTGATACTTGAGAAATATAATATATTTTAAGAAAAATAATATATTTTTTCAATTGTGATTTACAAATAAAGAAAATGTTCTTTCTTTTATTTTAATACTTCTATCCCACTCCGTTCATAGAATGGAAAATAAATACAGGTATCATTCCGATATGACACTCTATTTCCATGTTGTATCAGAGCAAATTCTTGATAAATTAAGCAATTCAGGTTAAATTCATGAAATAAAAGTACTCATATTACTTTATGAGAAACGGATCAAAATAAAGAAATTAGAAAACAAAACCTTAGTTATTGCAAATGAGGGAACCTAAGACGAATGATTTAAGAGAGATAAGGAACTGGCTAAGCGCAAATTTTTTTTAAATCTAAGAATATGATATGTTACGGTGATGTCGAGTGTTTGGGCAAAGTGGATCAATGATTCACTCTGCCCAAACACTCGAGCTAGAATTCATTCAGGTTTACTACGCGTAAAATAAGGCATAACAGAAAATGAAATTAAAAAACATTTTATCCGTATTATGATAGAAAAAAATCTAAAAATTAGAGCGCTTTTCCTTTACTTTCGTTATTTGCTATCCACAATGCTTTTGAAATCTTGTGTCGGCAAAAATTAATACAACACCAATTGCTCACAAAATATACACAAAAAAAAAGTGGCGTGACCTATTTTGAATTTTGAGAAATTGTGAACAATTCATTAGGCTCCTTTAAACTCCCTTCGGCGTGCCGTCCCTAACTATATATATTAGGGTGAATTTTAACTTTTTTTTTATTTTTAATTTTTGATCGGCAGTGTACGAAGGGTGTTCCAGATACAAATTAGCTTATCAGCTTTAATTTTCGTCCGTTAGAGCAATGTTAATAGCATCCGAAATTCATCAAAGCATAGAAGGGTGCAGTACATTGCGTATATAGTTCTTTAGCATACAAGCAAGCGTAATAAGTGGTACTAGTCGACCCGTACGAAATTCCGCAATGCGCACCAAATCGTTTTGCGTGGCATTCCATTCATGAAAAATTTAGGAGAAAAGACATTATGAAGAAGAATAGAAAATAGTAAACGGGTGTTGGTACAAAAGAAGACATGTAATTGAACACATCAGTACAAATAGCTGAAGTAAATGTAAGAGGATACGTTTGTAGGTCATGTTTGTGATGCAAAATATCAACAGTATTTTTAAAAGTACTTATAAGAAAATTCTGATGTGCCAGGTTTTACGTGGTTTTTTGGTTAAGTTGAAGGATCCTGTAAGATTTCTTTATCATAAGTTCCGTTTATTATGACGGAAGTGCAATTTAAAAATACAAATGTAAACGCTGATGTTTCATGCTGACTTTAATTCTCAAATTTAAGAAAAACAGTACATTTTTAGACCGTAGGTCTATTTTTCGTCATTAGCCGGCACGATAAGCTTTAAAATGAGGGTCAACTCATGGAATTTGATAAAGGAATAAAGAAGATCTCGCAGACCGACAGATGAACAGGCCAGAGAAATAATATATAAGATACTAGTAATACCAAAACATTTGTCGTATAAAGTACAATGCAATTTTTCTTTTGATTGAAAGTAATAGAAATTTTCATATTGTATTTCTTGCATTATTTTTCAAGATAAATTGTTTCAAGGTTTAGATTATCTCAGTATTGCCTTAATAGCTTATCAATATGCCTTCGGACTGGAATCGCTGTATAATCTTCCGCCGTACAGTGAAACACAAAATATTGCAAATACCTCTTAAAATTAGCAACATGCTCTGACACCGCGTAGGCCTATTTTGCGATGCTTAGTACCGATGCCGTATCTCATCTATCTTATCGATGTCGAGATAATATCGAAAGAAAAGTATCGATACCGTAAGCATTAAATCAAGAAGAGATCGATCAATTCCGAAACGACTTTAAGTCGTTGCCATTGACAATTTGTGCCTCATCACGGTTCAGTTTTTCACTTGCACGCGTTAATTAGCACCAACAAGTGAATTCCAAAAATGTGCATACATCAAACCCGTAGCTACGTACTTCGCAAATAGTTCTCCTTCTTCGAGAGTGTCCGGAATTTTGCGTCCTTTGGTCTCTGGAAGGAATAGGAGAAGAAGGCCGCTTAGGATGGACAGACCTCCCGGAACCGCCAAAGGCACCACTGGATGTGTGACGTCACCCTAAAATATAGAGACAATGATAGTAATAAGAATAACATCTTTGTATCTGTTTTTGACAAAATATAATAATTAATTAATCAATTTAGGGCAAGGAAAATTGGAAATGTGCAACCATCAGTAATCATCACTACAACGCAAAACAAATGACGGCAAGTAGTGTTATCGAATCGAAAATATAAAAAAATGCGTTAATTTCATTTTATTTCAGTTAGGGCAATATTAAGCGCAAAATTTGCTAAGACTGACAAGAATATCTTGTTGTGTGCTATGTCTTTCCTTCTTTCTTTTATTTCATATTTTTTTCTTTGTCCGAAAGATGAGTAATAAAACCAGATTTAAAGATATTTTTAAGTGGCTTGTACACTAATTTTCGAGTTACTGTATATGTGGAACTTTTTGAGGTAAATGACTTAAAACTAACTAACCATTTGTCGAATGAAGGGCGCTAGCAGTGCCCCCACTCGGGCCCACGTGGAACTAGAGCCGACTCCCACATTCCTGACAACCGTCGGAAAGATCTCAGCGCTATAAATGTAGATAATGTCGAAGGACGCAGAGTTGAAGAATTTTCCCGCCATGGAGAAAGTGACAGTGAGCCACACCATCTCTGGGGGAAAAAAAAGAAAAAATAAGCATCAATATACGTGAAAAATAATCCACATGCAAATTATAACTCATACTAAGCTAGGCTAGAGCTACAACTTCCATCGTTCTTTAAATCCAGCTTTCTTCATGCATTGACTTTAGATAAGGCTGAATCTCAACAAATATGATGACAAATCATTTCCTTGATGTTTATTTTCATGGCTACTACATTTTGGGAATTTCGATACACTTAAGCATATCTTTGAACTACACTGTTAAAAATTTCCGTAAGAACATATAGTAAAATAACCATTTATTTTATTGTTATTTTACCATATTTAATTACAACAGTTGAATAACCATTAAAAAGATGGTACTCAAACCGCTGATTGTGAAAAAAAATCGTTTATTCTCTATTTATCCCAAAGAACGTTTAATAGTGCTTCGGAACTTCACTTCATGCTGTAGAAACCTACAGCAAACTTGGGGGTCACTTCGGGTTTGAAAGGTAAAGCTGTAAAAGTACAGAGGATGTGGGTCGTTGGTTTACCGCTCAATTTTGCACCTGTAGAAGAGAAGAAGAATCAGCAGTCTCTCTCTTACCTGCGGGAATTGGGATCATAAGAACGAGGCACACACCGGCCATGATATTGGATATCAGGAGTGCAATTCTGTGTCCGATGGCTTTGCTGATGTACATGAAAATGATAGTGGACGGGAGTTCCACGGCTCCGCTGATGAAGAAGTTGAGGTACGGGTTGCCACCCAGGTCGTTTGTGTTCCACGAGAGGGCATAGTAGATGTACGAAATGATGAACCTGCGCAAAAAGAGATATAGGGAAGTCTCGTCAGTCACTCGCATCAAGACGTGAAAGTTTATGTTCTATAATGGTTAATAGGCGAAATAGACGAATTTCAATGCCATAAAATTGGTAGAGCAAAATATAGAGATAACTCGGTGTGCCATTTTTGCAGATAGACCAGTGATCGAACGATAATTTAAAATAATATTTATCACAGGACATAACCAGCGTAAATGTAAATCCAAACTGCAAAATTCTAGGTAAAACGTAGCCAGTAAAAAGATGTATACTCTTAAAAGACATAGATTGCATTTTGTCTGGAAAAAAATGAACGCTAAATACAAAAAATAGCAATGAAACTCAGGCACGTGCTTCTGGGTTACAAGAAAGCCCTTTTTCAATCTAAAAAGAATGAGAGCTTATGGATGTAATCATCAGACAGAAGAACTTTTCGACTTCCTCTTGCTTCTTTCCCTTTTTTTTTTTATTTTGCTTATGACGAAGCAAATTAAGCTTGAATTCTGGTCTTGTAACAAACGGTTTCAATGTTAACAATCGGAAAACAATGATTTTCGTAATATAGTCACTGCAATAACGGCCATTGGGGTCTTTGCACAAATAAACTGAATCTTAACTAGTCAAATGTTTGAATTACAAACCCAAAATATAATGATTTCAATGTTAGTGGTTTTTAACAAAGCAAAAATGTGGCATTTGCAACTGAACTCAAAATGAGAGATTGATGATTTAAAATTTCAGCCTCCAAGAATACTTGATTTTGATTATGATGTCACTCTTTTAGAAATTCTTTAAAAAAATTTCTATTCACATATGACCACAAACCATTGAAAAAAGTTATCAAGACCAAATAAATGAAAAAAAAACCACCTGGTGACAACTCAATGTCGCTAAAAAAGCCAGCTACGACGTCTCTGCCTAGCACGGTAAAATAGCTCACCCTATGCTTAGAACAGAACAAAATAAGTTCATACTGAAAGTTATTTTAATATTAACATAAACAAAAAATCCGACGCTTTGGAAAATGTTGGTTTAATTAATTATTTTTTGTTAAATTTTAATATTTCGACTTTTTTTGCACCTACTTAGCTTATAAAACCTTCCATTAATGATCGCTTATGTTGAAAATAATCGTTTAATTAAGTTTTACTGATTGGGAAATGATGATGGGGTTCACGTTACTGTGACTGAGATTCACATTTACGAATCATAATGCTGGAATCTGCCATATTTCTGTTCGTAAAAAAGCTAACGTTCCGCAGGATTATAGAACGGCTGTAAATTTGACATTTTTATTGCAGTCGGTGAAATTGATATTTTCAGCTAATTACAATAAAATTTTCTGTTAATCAAGAGTTCCAGAAAACACTGCTTAATTGCTCAAAACTTTTGATTGAGCTTAGACAAGCAAGTTCGGAAATATTTATTATACACACATGCAGCTTCCTTATTCTATGTTGCCTTTATGATGCGCCTATTAAACTGACTTCGTGTTCCAAACGCAATAACTATATATGCTTTTTCCCAAGCTCCCAAGCTGGCATTGTAACAACGCTCGTGTAATCGAATTAAGCAGTTTGTTGGTCACTGCGTTTGTTATCTAAAGTGACTTCGTATGGTTACTTAGTTCTTGAATCTGTTAGAATCTCTTTTAAATCTGAAACATGCATGCGCTAAAATTTTGTAAAACATTGGGAAGAGTGCGAGAAAGTCATAAGACGTTTTCACCCCCCTTTTTATATGAAGATGTAGATTTATAATTGAGTGACCTTTAACAATGTTGCTTGCCCTACAAGCATTTTAAACAGCTATAATCTTAAGCAAATAAAACACTTGCCAACAGAAATAGATATTAATCGTGTTCCTCCGAAGAGCGGGTGTCTTCAGCAGGTCGAGGACGGTTTCATTTCTCTTCTCCTCTGGTTTAAGCTATAATTGCAATCAAAGTAGGAAACTATGAAAATTAGAACAAGGCAAAGAAAAGAAAAATATGACCTGAGTGAGAGTTTTTTAATGAATCAGAAAATATTTTATACAGAAATTAAAAAAGTCATATGCGTTTGAAAATGGAAAGATTGTTTTGAGTTGAATATTTTTTCAGAAATATTACAGGATACAGATCTCTCTGACTGTTTTAAAAAAATTGACTGATAAATATTAAGAATAATCACATTAGCCTTCTAAAAAATATATGATCAAGTCAGCAGCAAGTTAAAAGCGGGAAATTTTTCCTCCATTGAGTTCATTGTAAGAGTAAACAATTGAAATATCGATAATACTATTAAATTAGCTGCACTATGCATTGTGTTTTAAGTTATTTACATACATGATCTTACAAACAGTTTAGTTATAAATGTATAAATTTAACTCTAAAGATTAATAAAAGCTTTAGTATACATTTAATATACTTAGCTTTAATATACATAATATTAAGTCAAGGCATAAAATCTTTAACGTACATTTGTTTTATTCTTTGTTGAAGCAATTGTACGTATAATGTTCCCAGAAAGGTTGAAGCAGATTTTTGTGAAATGGAGTAATTGAAAGCAGGTCGCGTGTGCTGTTTTTAATACCACTTAATCGACTGTTACATTTCAAGGCCGTTATCCCTGGAGTTTTCAAAAAATGAAGAACTGCAACAGGATTGGAATTATACAGCAGGCAGCTTTTCAGGCAACCAAGGCATGTTGAGATGTCCGCAGGAGCTGCTTGAGACAAATTGAATTTCGAGCAAAGGAGATAAAATTTAAAGCTCGATACACACCGCCTGGAGCACGAAGATGACCACTGAGGAGGCTAACAAAGACAATTTTAATCGTTCCACATCTATGTATACTACTTGTCCTTGCCCCAATCCAGGCATCATCAAGGCGATTGCAAACATAGCCGTTGTACAGAATGTTCTGCCATTGTACAGAAGTGCCATAGTAAGACCTCATTTGGAATGTTCTGGTAAGTGCTGTTCTTCTTAAAAGAAAGGTGTTTTCTTATTGGGAAAGGGTCAAAGGAGGGCTGCTAGGTTGGTAAGTTGTGGCGCAATTTTAGATTACAATGTCAAGCTTAAAAGGTTTATATGAAAAATCTCAAGCAAAGGAGAGTTATAGGGGATATGATTCAGTTATTTAAATTTATTAAAGAGGAAAATGTTGATGGCCTACGTTTTTACACAGAAGATAGAATCAGAGGTGAGTTTTCAGCTTTTCAAATGTCAGGCTAATCTTGAAATTAAGAAAAATTACTACATCAGTAAGGTTGTAGGCATTTGGAATGGTTTACTGGAAACAGCTGGTACTTGCAATGAAGTAAAAAGTTTTAGAAGGCTCTTGATACTCATTGGGATTGATAAATTGACTAGGATCAGCCTGGACGCTATTTTTGTGATTTTTTCTTAATTTTTGGAAACCAGTATATTATGGAAACTCAAGCAATCCAGATGCAGTCCAATATTTACTGTCGTTCTGCCACCATTCATCTAGATGCTGAATAGAACTTCGGTTATCGCTAACAATCCAGATGTCGGTACTAATACCTTCATTCACAAAATAATTCAGAGCCTCCTTAATAATTATGAGTTTGCGCTACCCCATACAGTGCAACAACCCCTGATGCTATCAGTATGAATTTGGTTGGTAAAACATCACCGGGTGTTTTATTAATAGCTTCCAAAACTAGTAGTCTGAGACAATTTCTATGCTGCCCGCCTTTGTAAGTGTAAGAGCATAATCTGCTCTTAAAGTAAGTTATTATTAAAAAATGAAATATATATACATATATATACTTTAATGTTATTTCCATGAAAATGAGAATTAAATATAAAAAAAAGACATGTTTAAAATATCGTGCATTAAAAATATACTGTCATAAACAAAGCAACTTTACTAATTTTAATTACAGACTACATTTTTGTAAGTAATATTATTTACATGTTATAAAAATTAGTATGATTTTGACGAAATGGTAAAAATTAAAATTAGGAACATTCTTCACGACACTTATAGAGAATTCCTCGCATCCTTAACATAGATTGAGAGACCATGCATTAGTGAAGTGTGCGGTACGGACTCATTCGAACATTTCGATCAAAACAGTGATTTGAAAGATGACAATGCTGATAATCGAAAATGCGCATTCATATACTAATGCTAGGTTGCTGAATTAGACGTTCAAATGTTTTGATTTAAGTTCCATCGGTCATTTTTCTGTTTAAAACGCTGAAAATTTTGGCAAATTGAAAAAAATTAGTTTTTAAAGTTTTAATGTTTATCGTTTGCGATATTTTTTCAAACTTTGGAAATTTCCTCTTTCAAAAAATATAGTACATTGTATTTACTTCCGTTTATTACATGTGTAAATCTAACTTGGTGATGATGGAAAACGCGTTTTGATATATCTAAAATTACTTTCGATTACATGAGAACCAAATGAACTACAAGCTCTAGCTACCTTTGACTGCTGGTTAATAAAACGCGCAATAGCAGGCTTGGCTGATTTCATATCTTTGCCATTTTTCCTTGCTGCTTTGAGAAGTATTTCTTCCGTCTCAGAGAACTTCCCGTGAATTAGTAACCATCTAGGTGTTTCCGGAATCACCCTAAGAATCAGAAAATGAAAAAGGCATTGACTTGTAATGTGATAAAATTAGATATGATAGTTCTCTATTCCAAATTTATTACACAAGGGAACTTTCTAAGGTATAAGCCTTCGGTAGAAATGAAAAAATAACTTTCACTGAAAACTTCAATAATTGAATAGTTTGGAGGAGTTTGAGAAACGAGAGGAATTTTTTTAAATTGTTGACAAATGCGGCTTCGAGGAGCTAAGTTTCCACAAACGTAGTTCTCAAATTTAATATTTCAATGGTTTATAAAAAAGAGTGCACCACGTGACAACAAGCCAAACAAATTTTAAAATATCTGTTATCTTGCGAACTTAAATGTTGCTAAATAAGTGCTTAATATTTTCTTTTTTTTCTTTCTTCTGTTTTTTATATATTTTATTTATTTATATATTTATTTATTTGTTTTTTGCATCAAAGTTCGAGATATTTTCACTTTTTTAAACGAACGGAGACAGATTCAGGTTCCCAAGAAAGGTTAAGCAAGTGTTTAAGCAACTAGCCACGGCTGCCTGCGATCATATAGCGGCTGTCCAAACGGGCGAAAAAGTGCGTGCAAGCAGAACTTACATTTTCTGCCACTTCAGTCAATTGGCGCTGTTAGCATGTACTTAAAAGCGAGGATTTAAAGGTCTAACCATTGCAATATCATCGCTTTAAAGGCTTGAATTTCAAGAAAGATAAACATTTAAGTGTTGAGGGAAAAAGTAACTATCAAAATACGTTGCAGGGCTATGTATTTGCCATTAAAACGTTTTTAATAGAGAGGAAAAATAAAAAGATCGTTTTTTTTTGGTAGTAACCAGGCTTGGAGTCGATTACAAAGAAACGTAATCGATTACGATTACGATTACAAAGGGAGAAATTGAGAGATTATGATTACGATTACGATTGTAATCCTTTGCCAAAAAGTAATTACGATTACGGCAGCGATTACAGTCGTTGAAAAATGTAATCGATTACGATTATGACATCCGATTACGATTTTGATTACGATTAGATTAGCATAAAATTATCCGATTTTATGCATACAACTCTCATTATCACAATAGTGTCATAAATCAAAAAGTTATGATTTTTAATTAAATTTTTGATTTTATAAGAGATAACTGAAATGATGATGAATGCAATTATAATGAAACAATTTCAACATCACAGTTCTGCAATTATGACGTCGTTGCAGAAATGAAAAATTTGCATTATATATATATATATATGTATAATCAGGAAAGGCACATTCAGTATTTTTCGAATATTTAAAACTCATGTGAGGAATAACTACATTAATCGTATTTTGTATATAAGCAAAGACGATGCACTAAACGTATATATAATGCATAAGTGATTTACCTGGTTCATTGTTATTTTGTGTGCATACAATCAAAATTTAGTTGGCCGCAATTTCTGAAAATGTATATTTCTCCATTGTATTTATTTTCTAGTTTAAATTGTGCAAATATTTCACATAACACCAATTAGTTTACTGAAAATAATAATTTTCTATGATTCGTTATGAAATCACTTATAAGATGTGCATGAATTGCACGGGATAACAAAATATTCAGATAGTGTAAGAGATAAATAATCTTTTGAAAATAAATGCTGCATTTTAGAATAATTTCAAAAAATTTGAACATGAACATTCAAATAACTCTTAGCAAAATTAGTAATCGTTAAAAAGTAATATGAAGAATAATTATAATACGAATGACTATAATATTTTAATATGATTTTTGTGGTTTTTTTTTTTTTTTAACATGCACGAGCATATATTTTTCTCCATGTACTAACTGTTTTAATAAAAAAATAAAGTGCAAGTAATTTTACAACACAAATTTAACGTACAAGATTCAACTGAAATACAAATTTCTGTTGAGGTAATTCTAAGAAGAAAAAGATAATTAATTTTTTAAAATAATTCCTAAATATTAATTCATGCATGTAAAAAACAATTGGGAAAATGTCTGAACATATATCATTTTCTTTTACATACCTATTAATTAAAAAGAATATTAGCATTAAAATATAAATAAATTTAAGATTTAAATGTATGTACTTTTTTAAATATTCAAAGAACATATTTTTAAAAATAATAATAATCACACGTACCAGGGTTAAGATGTCATGCATCTTAAGCATAGAGCATCATGTAACGCCTGCTCCTAAATTGCTGAAGTGTAAATGTGCTATTCTTTAGAAAAATTCTTCACTTCTGCCATTAAAGAAAGGCGAAAACACAAAAGTCATTTCATGTCTCTTTATGTGTGTAGGTGATAGTACCAACACTAGATTTTCAGGGGGGGGGCAGTCTACTTCGATTATTGAAAGGGAAAATGGGGCGCCCATTCTTAATGCCGGCTCCAAACCGGGACCCCGCGGAGAGAAGAAAGGGAGAACTCTCTTTTTTACTCGCGGCGTCCCGTCCAGACTCTCGCCTATTGCCCAACCGTTTGAATATGTTTTGAAGGGGTAATTAAGGAAGCAAAATGACCGATGCATTTGGTCCTTATAGACACCTTCCCCTTTCTTATCTACCCCGAAATCTGTGACTTGCGGACAGATTACCGCTCTTGTACCGAAACTGGACGACGCGAGGAGACCAGAGACCCCCCCCCCCCCCAAATGAGAGCCCCAAGTCGATGCGAGTGACATATCCAGACCAGACTCCCTTTCTTCTCGGGCTCTCCAGCCATTCCCCGTGGAGAGTGGAGCCGCAATTAAGGATTCTGAGAGACCGCAACAAGTAGGACAACAAGCTTCTCTAGCAGACTATTATATGGTCCTGCCATCAAGGCTCTGCGACCGCCACACAGAACCTTTTATATTATGATCGCCCGTAGGTTACAGACCGCTTAGGATAGGAATTTAGTACACAGTTTGAATCCTTTTTCTTGTAATCTTATCTCTTCTATCCAAGGGTAGCGCTAAAAATTTCAGCTTTCAGCAGGTCAAGATTACACGATTGCAGGACTAGCAGATTACGGATTTTTTCCTTAAGATTACGATTAAAATTTACGGGAGAAAAAGGATTACGGGATTACACAACTTCGATTATGATTATGAGAATATGCCATCATCAGATTACGATTACGATTACGATTTTGTCAAAATGTAATCGATTACAGCCGATTACGATTACGTAATCGCGATTACTCCAAGCCTGGTAGTAACACATGCAGACTTTGAAGCTGCTCGTTAAGATACAACTTTTCATACATACGTATACTTTTATATATAATGAACACAGAGAAAATTTTCTTCGCAATTGGCTGATCATATTATGCTTTCAGATTTATTTTTATTTTGAACGACAATAATTGCGCATAATTTTCTGAAATCCATTTATCCTTTCACATTGTGTAGCACAAATAAATTGACTAGCAGGTTTTTGAAAGCCGTATTGAATAGTCTTTAAATGGTTATTAGTTACTTTATTATTAAGCAATTTTCAATACATTCATATTAATACTATTAAATAACAGCAGGTAAAAGAAATGTTATTTTACACGATCGTCCCTCCACTTTCCAAAAGCCCCCTCCCCCACCACTATTTCATTACAATAGCTTATGCTCTTATCTGTAAGCCTCCCTCCTCTCACCTGTTTTTTCTTTTTTTCTGGACTACACTGAATATTCTCAATTTTTAATACCAAGACTTTGCAACCGGCATTTCTTCGATGAAATCTACCAAAAGCTTTCGGATTCTCTGATTTTCTGTAACCTGATTTTTCTTAAATCAATGTTTCCCCGCTTTTAAATTAGAAATCAGAAATACGCTTTAGGGGGCATTCATAAAAGATGACACGCTTCGAGAGGGGAGGGGGGGGGGGGTTCGTGAAATTGTGACAAAGTGTGATAAGGGGAGGGGGTAACAAGAAGTGTGACATCAGGCTTATACAACATAGCATGACATGTGACAAAGGGGGGAGGGGGTCAAATATATCGGAAAAGAGCTTGACATCATTTATGAACGGTCCCTTAGATAGTTTATTTACTTTTCTGTTTTAAGACTCTATGGTGTACAAAATGGGTGTACTCATGTACGCGTGGAGAATCAACAACAAATCTTAGAGGGAAGTCTCCCTTCCTTTTAGGTATTTGAATTGTAACCCTTGTTCATGTGGCGCGAGTTTAATTTTAAAAAGGTACATTAATCTATATTATAAAGGATTTATAATATAGATTCTCTCTCACTCATTCCACTTTTAACTTTATCATTCAATACAAGCATAAGAAATTTAAACGTCTCAGAACAAAAAAAAAATATATTTAAAAGCATAATCTAGACACATAATATGAAGTTCTAAGTTTACTTTTGAGTGGTAAAAAATTAATGAGCGGACCAACGTTCTTATAGCGCAAGTCGCAAAAATTACTCCATACACATGTTTTGGAATTAAAGGGACCCCTTTATCAAGGCGAAAAGATTTGACCTAAAAAATGTAAGTAATCTAAGTAAGTAAAATCGAATTATTTGCATCCAGATGCGTACAACTCTATTCATTGATAAAAGGATTCCTCTTGTCCCGAAATATGTTTTCTGAAATTTGGGCTATAATGACGTTTGTTTTCTTATTAATAACCTGAAGTACAAATAAATAAAACCAATGCATAAATAAATAAAACCAGTAAAGTTCGAGACATAAGGGGAAAATGCAAATGTCAGCCCTCACTGGTTAAAAATATCATCTAAAGCATCAAACTCACGATTTCTATTTGCAGAATAATTGAATAGGTGTCATGAAATGAAAAAACAAATAAAATATATGCATATAAACCGAACGTGAATTTAGTAAATCCCTAAAATTATAAAATGTATGCATTCACTAATTTAATGCTTAGAAAAAAACACTCTACTGCTTTCTGTCGTTTTATTTCATTTACGATGAAAAATTTCTTTAAAATAAATACATATAGGTTAGACACAATTAAACATCGGGAGACATATTTCCGATCAATAATGCATGAACTAAAAATTTACCAAAAATAAATTTTTATGATGCATGCTGAAAACCCGTCAAAAACAATGCTTTCGTAATGTATTTCCATACAAAACTAGTACATGCTTGCAGCGCACCAGTGAGGAAAAAAATAACTATCGTTTGAACGCTTATTCCTTTGTTCTGGCACCGCGTCTGGACAGCCGCTATATGATCGCAAGCGGCCATGAAGTAGCTATTGAACTCATTACGAGTAGACAGGCAAATACAGTGAGTTAACGTTTGTCAAAAGGCAAAGAGTATAGAGTGATATTGACGGGTTCCGATACATACCAGTAGACGCATAGCAGAGACAGCCAGGGAACAGTGATAGCGAACTGCAACCAGAACCAGCTGGGAATGAGCCAGGCGATTCCAGGCAGCAGCATGTAGGCGAACACCCAGCCCAACTTGAACGTGAAGCAGTAGAACGACCGGTACTCAGCGCCTATCACTTCCGTCACTGCACATGATGAAAAGAGGGAGGTAAAAAGGCACGAAGAAGTACTTGATTTAAAAATTGAGTAAGTACATATAAACCATAGATTGCCAAACTTTTTTATCCCTTGAATTCTTTGTCATTCCTTTCTGTTTTTCGTGGATCCTCCTTGAGGATCATTCTAAAAGAAGTCAACTGTGCAACTATATTTGAAAGTTCCAAAATAGAGTAAAACTGAGTGTAAAGAATTCCCCAAGAAGTTCTAAAACAGTAGAGAGAAAGAGAAAAATGTCCCGCAGGTCACGGGAAACTGACGAAATGTAGTTCAAAACAAAATGTTAAGAATTATTATTTCGATCATGTAAAATTTTTCATTCATACTTCAACATTCATTAATGACGAGTTCCCCCAGGCTACTGCGGACTATCTAACATTAAAATGGAAAGATTTTACTAGTTATAGGTGTAAAAAAAACGGGTACCTACTCGCACAATTTATGAAATACATTTTAAAATATATAATCAGTAAATTTATATGCTTGTTTATATAAATAAGTAAGTCAAATTGGCAAAACATCTGTTAGGTGCGTCGTATCTAAATTTTGGTGATAACTTATTTAAGTTAGATCAAATTTCACATCTATTTTCATCTCATACACTCCCAATATTTTCTCTTGTTGATGTGGACCTCTTACAGGTTGTAATAAACTCCTGGGGGTCCATGTGGACCACTGATTTAAACTTATTGTCTATTTGGCACAGCTGTCTTCATAACATTATTCGAGGCTTTTTTACAACGTGGGCCATGAGAATCTGTAAAATATGTATCGTATATTTTGAAAAAAATGTATCCAATTTCTCAAGAAGGGCTTCTCAACAAATGAGATCGTAGAGACCACTCTGGAACTAAAGGCCGAAAAATATCTTATAGTACTGATGAAAAGACTAAATTATTAAAATACTATAAAAATACTAAATTATTTCGCGTGCGAGCAATAAATTAGTCAAAGAGTCAAGGAGCTTCTCTCATGGACTATAAATGCCTCTTTAAATTATTATTTTTCTTTTATAAATTTTCGGGGATTGTAGTATGAAATATAGCATCATGCACTCTGTACTGTATATTATAGGATCGTAGTGAGGCTTACGTATGACGTATGAGACGGTGAAGACAGACGTGAGCCCGAGGGCAACAAAGAAGCGCAACACAATGAACATGATAAAATTTGTGCAGAACAACGTCAGGAAAGCTGCAATCAGGAACACGCTCAGGCACGTGATGACAACGGGCCGCCTGCCAAATCTGTAAGAAACAAATTCCATTAATATAACCCATTTAGCTATATCTAAGCATTATTTTGTGGTGCACATAATGTCTCATATCATTCTCGTCGGTTTTATACCCCTTCATCATCATTATTACTATTTATTTATTTACGTTTACCGTTTTATTTATTTGTCTGAGAAAAAGGGGGAAGGAGAAAGAATCAGAAAATGGCGACAGAACACAGCCGTTTGTTTTAAAATAGAGAATACGTCAATGTGGCACACAGTTATAAAACACTAAAGTTCATATATAAAATATTTTATCAAAACCAAAAACTTGTAGCATTGAACTCCTAAAACTCATGCTGAAGCAATGGATGTCGGAATCTGTGCGTTGCTTCGGGTGATAACATTAGCGCAAAGCATTCACTACCTCAACACTCATCGTTTAATGCTTCATTGAATACTAAATTACTCATGCATCCATCATACACATTGGCAGTTTTCATGTTTCCCTATTATTGGTGATATTAACGAATTTATTATCAAAATACAATGTTGGCATCACACCGACCGTGATTGATACATCAACCACTTGCGCTGGAATATAAATCTTTTCCCGACTTTTCTAAGCCCTTGAACACTGTGTTGACTCTTAGCGAGTTACACACTGGACCGTTCTGGTACTCGCGACGGTGAATTTTTTGCCAGCTTAAGTGGTTATCTCTGTCGCCGCTGTTCTGCGCATGCACAGTACCAAAGGCGACAGAGACAATGTTCTTGTCTTTTCTCATCTTCGCTTGCGTACATGAGAAACATTGATTGCCTTTGGTGAGAGAGCACCCTGTGTTTAACTCCAGATTTCGTCGCACCCACCGAACTCAGGGAAATCTTATAAACTTTTCTTGTTTTTATGCAGGAAATTCAAATTTAGCGTTTCTGGAAAGAATCATCTTTATCGTTTAATGAACGCCCGCCTGAAATATAATAAAGAAATCTTCGCTGTTGGCATGAAAGTCACACCAGCAAACAATTATGTAACGTCAAAAAAGCATTTTGTTGCCATCTCTGGTGCTCTGAATCTAGCTTAAAACGTATTCTACATCAAAATTCCTCTGCAGGACAAAACTTTATATTTAATTAAATTTTACTCCATGTTACGCTTAAGTAGATTGCCGTTGCAAAGTACTGTGAGGTTTCTTAATGCGTAAAGCAAACAGACATGCACATTGTGCGTGTCTATTTTTTTTTTGCACAATAAAAAACCGCTCCCCTTTCTGCCTTCACGTAGATGCTCTTGCAACATTGTCTAAAGTTGTACTCCACCTATAACCTAAGAATTAATAATTTGAATTCGGCTGACCCAGTATTGTATGCACGGAATATCCACACAAAACCGAGCAATAAAATTCGTGGAGATGTGATTCATTCTTACTGCATTTTACAATGAGTTGTGATGGGAGAGGCTACTGTATAAGTCTGTATAATGAGACCATAAAATCGAGTGTAAAGTAATATTAATAAAAACGAACGTTCAAGGAAAACTAATTAATTACTAATTAATTATTCCAAGGCATAGATATTTTATCACGCATAGGCACTAGTATAGACAAATCTTTTGAGGTTGAACAAAAAATGTGGGATGTGGCTGTGTCATGTACACGGCCGTGTGTTGTACGTGAATACGTTTATGCAATGGGTTATATATTTTAAATGAAATATTTTTCTTTATGTATTTAGAGTAAAAGAAAGGAAACAAATAATTATTGTTACAATATAACTTTATTAATTATAGGTCTGTGACACGAAAAGTACGACACAAATGGCATACAAGATTGCTGACAAACGTCGTAGTGAAACGCGCACTAGCTGCTGCCCAATGTGTTTTCATAATCAACGAGCGTACACAATCTATGTCTATACAGTCCGTTGTCGATGTAGAACTGATTTCATCATCCACTTGCATAATTTCAACCGCCCCAGCTGCTGATGTACTGGCACCGTCGTTGATCCGCACGGCCGCATTCATTCTTTTACGTTCCCGGAATTGCTTGACTCCGTTATATGGTGTTTTATTATTACTATTCGATTGTTCTTGAGAAGCCCTTTCCAACCGTGTACGATCTCTGTATTTGGTTTTGGCTTTTCGACGCGTATAGGCCGACATTATTAGCATATTTTTTATTCTAACTCTAACACCTTATTATATTCACTGTTACTACTTTAAACTACTGTTTTATATGCAATCGATAGATTTTGACGACAGCTGATGATTAATACTTAACCGCAGCAAAATAACCTCAAAATGACGGCGCTTCCCCGCGCGCGATGCGTCACTGTTCTCGCTTATCGTAACAAATTTCTTTGATTCTTTAGTTATCCAGTGGTATAATTTAATTTTGGATGCAGAGGATAGATTGCCCCGTATGGTAGCAAATTTAAAGACGTATTCACGTCAATATATATATATATATATATATAGCACGCACACAGAATGCTATGAATATTCCCCATACAAATAGAATGGAAAAATGCCTTACCTATCTGACACTTGACCACACATTGTGACGGACACTAAAAAGCCGACCATGTAGACAGTCTTGGCGAGGGAGACCAGCCATTCTCTATCACAGACTAAATCCCACTGTGGAAAGACAGGAATTTTAAACTTCTCGGGAAAAATGTAATTTATTTTAACAAAGGTGCTATTAATTTTTTCTTTCGTCCGCAAATCGTATTTGCTTGTATGGGATACATTATGAAAAGGGTTTGTCACACTTTCCCAGGAGAACATCGGACTTCTTTTCCCGCCCATTGTCAATCGACGCAAAAGTTAAAAGAAAGTAATTTTGGGGGGGGGGGGGGGGAGGGCTCGTTAGGCCCTGGAATAAAAGGGCCATCATGTGGTTTATTCCCTGCTGTTTATTGGGGATCGGAATTATCATTTGGATCTAAACTCATCGCTATGTTCTAGCTATCATCACCAGAGAGTACATCCGACGAAGCTTTTATTTGTGGCCTCCTTGTTCCTAGAACAGTTCCAAAATTCTGTCTGATGAGTTTCGGCTGTCCCTGTTAATAGTATGTCAGATAACCGAGACGCTCTCTCAGTTTGGTTTCACAATTCATTTCTATCGGATTTGAAGGCGTATCCGATAAACTTTTACTATTGGAGCTCAATGCTATGTATTACGGTGAACAATTATACGGTTTTATTCATCAAAGGTAAGAGGTTATTGCTTGATTGAAAAAAAATGCTTAAATTGGTTTTTCAATTTTTTTTCCTTCTCTCCATATCAAATGCATAAATTGCTTTAAGATACATGTGCGTCGTTATAAAGATTGCTATCGTTTTGAAATTCTGCTGACATTTAATGATAATCATGAAATGCAACCTCTATTTTAAACATATTAAAAAATGATTTAAAGTATAGCAGTCGTGCCAATTTCAAAATTAAATAAAATACGATGATTTGTGCCGATACATGCTTCATCAGTAAAACTGTGATAATGTCAAAGCCCTTCCAATAAATTATACTTCTTATAAGTGAGGCGTCATTGAAATTAGGGATGTAACGAATATTCGGCCCCTAATTCGGAATTCGGCCTGGCCGAATATTGATGGACTGTTCGGCTGAATAGTTCTTCTACAGTAGAAATGTAAAAAAATAAAGAAATTAGTAGATTTAACATTTAAAGTTGTATTATAGTTATTGCAAAAGGATGAACAAAAATGCATCCATTTTTATATATGGATACACTCACAGACATTGAAAATAGCGCACCAAGAAGAAAGCGAGCTACAACCTCGAAACTATACAAATTAGTAAAGTGACGTCCGGTATGCAAATGATGTAAGTTTGGTGCGCATGCGCGCGTCCACGTACGCTGTAGTGGCGTTGCAAACAAGAAACGCGGCCTATATAAACCGGTGTATTGTGGATGATTCATAAACGTGACGACCACGAATCGACGCTATAAGGTGTACCAAATTGTATAGAATGCCAGGTAGACATCGAAGAAGACATTTTTCACAATTAAGTGAGTTTGAGAGGGGTCTCATCATTCACCTGAAGACTGCAGCGTGGTCGATGCGCCGTGTTTCTCGCCAGGAGGCCAGTTCGATCATTCTGAGTGTGCTATCAGAAGGTGTTGGGAGCAGTAGACACTTGAAGGCAGCCACGCACGGCGTACCGGGTCTGGAGCGAATAGGGCGACGACGGAGCAAGACGATCAAAGGATCGTGCGCCACGCACTCACGGATCCCACAGTGACCTGTTCCACTGTACAAGTAGATGTAGGGGTTCCTGTTCGTCCACTAACAATTTCTAGATGCCTCAGGGAAGCGAATCTGCAATCCCAGCGCCCATTACGTGTACTGCCATTAACACCGTCACATCGGCGGCTGCGACTACAGTGGTGCCAAGCGAGAGCGACGTGGAACGCCACATATTGGAGACGTGTGATGTTTAGTGATGAATGCCACTTCGTTTTGGGGACAGATGATCACCGTGTACGTGTGTGGAGACGCCCTGGGGAACGATGCAATCCCACCCTCACTATTCAGCGACACAGTTCCCGCACTGCATGTGACATGGTCTGGGGGTGGGGGGCCATAGCCTACGATAGGCGCCCCACTCTGGTGGTGGTACGTGGTACATTAACAGCTCTGCGGTATGTGGATGAAATCCTACGGCCTCATGTGCTTCCATACTTAACCGGTATTCCAGGTGCAATGTACCAGCAGGATAACGCTCGTCCACACACGGCTCGGATTGACGGGACTTCTTACGATGTGTTTGGACCTTTCCATGACCAGC
Organism: Octonoba sinensis; assembly: GCA_038502835.1. NCBI lineage: Eukaryota > Metazoa > Arthropoda > Arachnida > Araneae > Uloboridae > Octonoba > Octonoba sinensis. The sequence continues at coordinate 144,374,469 of CM076600.1, forward strand.
TCGCTCTCCGGACATCTCCCCTATGGAGCATGTATGGGACCAGCTGAAACGCCAGTTGCCGTCGTGCCACTCCTTGCATGATTTGGACAGAGTTGTTCAAGATTTGTGAGCACGACTGACTTAGGACAACATCAGACGTCTTTTCGATTCAACTCCGGACCGCATTGCGGCATGTATCGCAGCCCGAGGCGGTCCGACGCGCTATTGAACATAGCTGGCTGGACGGCTTTGTAATTGTCTAATTGTTTAGTTTTTTTGATCAAGTGTATCTTTCATCTTTATCATTCACTGAAATAAATTTCATTTGAATCCGATGATTCCTTCTTGGTGCGCTATTTTCAATGTCCGTGAGTGTATAAAATTGACACACCCTATCTACCATTGGTGATTTATAAAATGATATTACACCCCTGAAGATGGACATACCTCATCTACCATTGTTGATTCATAAAATGTGACGTCATACTCCCAAGAATTACAGGCTGTTGCGTCTTCGTCCACCGATAAAATGCTAAAGAGGGAATCATTCGCAAACGATTTGTTGAGCATCGTGCAATGACTGCGTTCCCAACCACCACCACGTTTAGATACTATTGGCAAACTCGTGTTTCTCCATTGTTCCACGGAGACGTTCGCATGAAGGACCTAATGTCAAAGAAGTGGACATAACGATACTATTATTTCCGAAAAAATAAAATTTTACAAAATATTTCAGTTAATGTAGAACACTATATGTCTTTTTACAGTATATATGAAACATCAGAAAAAAATGGTTAAAATTCCATGAAATATTACATAATGATATGAATGGCTCAATTGCCAAATCAGTTAACTCCATTTTTGAATAATTTTGCAGTAAAGTACGTAGGGATAAGATGTTGGTCTTTTACGACCCCGTTTGCGGGTTCAAACCTGGCCCAAGTCGGTGTATTTTAAAGGTGCATAAAATCGTCAGCGCACATGTTGTACGATTATGCCGCATGTTAAATATCCCTGAAGTATCTACTTGGCTTAGATACCCATGACGAAATTAAACTCCTAGTGCAATTTCGCATTGTCAGAGCCCAAGTGCTTCCTGCTAGTAAAAAAACTGGGCTTCACAATTTTGAAGTAGTTTTAGCATCCGCCGACTGTGGAAAAATGAAAGAATGGTTCGTCTCCTCCAGGGCAATGCACCAGGGTCTGCAAATGGCGGGGAACCAATATGTAGCCCCATTAGAAACAGCACAGCAACAACTATTTTTTTAATTTATTTCAGCCTTTAAATTACTCGTGACGTGTAGAGTCAGAATTTATAATAAAGTTTTGGATAAATGTATTTCTAACCGTGATAGGGCAGAAAGCCTAAAACGAATTCCAAATCCTTTCCACGGATGACACGGCGCTGCTAGACGACACCAACTTCATTACTTTTCTCTACTTTTTTGTTTTATAGATTTAATCGATTTGGCAAGTAAAGCATTCAGACGTAAATGCAATAAAAAAAAAAAGTTTCAATTTTTAATTGTAACTTCATATCATATACAATAAACCTATGCTCCTTAAGTTTCATTGTACTGTGTGGATGATGATAATTATCCACCAATCGCAATAATAATATTGCCTAAATTATCATATAAAGTTGTTCATCTTTAGACAAGAAATATTACAGAATTTTAAGTAGTGGTGTTACACAAAATGCAATATTTCAGTCTAAATAATTTTCGAGTTGAGATGTACTAAATGAAAAATACAAAGGTTCGACTCACCTTAGTTCTTCATCTGTTTTGATGCTAATTCAGTGAGGCAAGTATTCAATTATAACTTACTCATGAGGAAAGAAAAAAATTAACATTTAATTAAAACTAACTATCTACATTGAATTATTTACATTTAATTAAAACTAAAGGGAACATTAGCACTATGCGAGTGCTTCAAAATGCACAACCCGCTCCGGGCAGTTCTGATGAGCATCTGGTTAGTAAAGTTTCTATTTTTTTATGCCTTGACGTCACGCCGTCTGGTGAGGCAGTTGGCGCAATCTGCAACATCCTCCGGGCCCCGAAGAAGCAGGAAAGTCACTTTCCAAATCACGTGCTAGCTGCCGAGCAGGAAAGTTCAAGCGGATACAGAAGCTGCACCGGTCTCTTAAGTGAAGTTCCATTTGGCAATCTGACTGTGCAACTTCTAACTTTTCCATCACGCCCAGGATGAACTGTTGTGATAAGTCCCATTCGCCACAACATCTTTGGTTGGTTGCAGTCCGCTACGATGACTGCGTCGTTAGGTTGTAGATTGGATGGTTTCCTGAACCTTCGAGTTTCATGTGCAGATCTGAGCTCTAACAAATAATGGTGCTTCCATTTCTTCCAAAATCTTTCAATCAATAAGAGTCTGTACTTGTATCTCTTAGTTAAAGTATTTTTCGTAGAGCTAACTGTCTCTCGTCTTCCATGAGGTAACGTGGTGAGTCTTCGGCCTATCAGAAAATGTCCTGGTGTAAGAGATTCGGGTTCTTTGCTATCCGTGTATGTATATGTTAGTGGTCTGGAATTCAATATTGCTTCAACTTCAGTCAAAACGGTCTCTACTTCTTCAAACTTCAAGCAAGCCTTCCAAATGATTTTCTTCAGACATGTTTTTACGGACCTAACCATTCTTTCCCAAAAACCTCCCCACCAAGCGGCTCTTTCTACTATGTATCTCCACTGTATTCCTTGTTTTCCTAAAAAATTGAGGATTTCAGGTTCTTCTATCATAGCATATAGCTTCTTTAAATCTTTCTCTGCTTTCTTAAATGTTTTAGCATTATCTGTATAAATCTTCCGGCATAATCCTCTTCTCGCTACAATCCTCCGAAATGCCAATAAGAATTTATCAGTTGTTAAATTCGATACAGCTTCCAAATGAATCGCTCTAGTTACTGCACAAGTAAACAGGACTATGTAGGCCTTCCCTTCTTCATCCTTAATGAACAGTGGTCCTGCAAAATATATGCCACAGTGTTCGAACGGAAAGGTTTCTAGAATTCTATCAAGTGGTAAAGGTGCCATATCTTGCATCGCGGGCTTTATTTTAAATCTGTGGCAAGTCAGACATTCGTTTATGACGCCTTTAACACTTTGTCTTCCTCTGATAATCCAAAATTTATCTCTTAACTGTGTTAACGTTTCTGCCACTCCTCCATGTCCGATACATTTATGATTTTGCATAATCAGTAGTTTCACAAATCTGTTCTTATTCGGTAAAATGATAGGATGTTTTTCATTGAAACACAAGTTAGAATTTTGCAGTCTTCCACCTATCCTCAATATTCCTTCTTCATCTAAGAAAGGATCAAATTTGTATATCTTCGAACTTGAAGGTAAAATGACTTTATTCTTTAGTGCATATAATTCTTCAGTAAAGTGCTCACTCTGGATTCTTTTGATCCAATAATTCTCTGCAGTTGTCAACTCTTCTGTTTTTACAGTAGTAAATTTCTTTGGATTCCTCTTCTGAATATTGCAGATAAATCGGAAACACCAAGCAGTGATACGAAATACTTTCAGAAGGTCACTATACTTATTAATATCAAAAATTGGTTCATCTGGTGTAGTCTGACAAAATAACTGGATTGATTTTTTCGTGATTGATCTTTTTTCTTCGACTACTTCTTCTACAGTTGGAATAATTTTATTTTTGGGCCACAAATTCTTCTCTTGCATTAACCACTTGGGTCCCTTCCACCACTTTTCTTCTTTCAGCAACTTTTCGGCACTGCATCCTCTTGTCAACAAATCTGCTGGATTTTCGTTTCCGCTACAGTGGCTCCAGTTCTGTGGATCAGTGAAATTTTGGATTTCTGCAACACGATTCGAAACAAATGGTTTCCAATTGTTGGCGTGTGCTCGAATCCAGCTTAACGCAATATTGGAATCAGTCCAAATGAATATGCCTTGCGTTTCGATCTCAAAAATTGGCTGCATGTAACTGGCAAGTCTGGCTGCAATGACGCATCCCATTAGCTCCAATCTAGGAAGCGTCAAACGCTTAAGCGGAGCAACTCTAGCCTTTGAAGCAAGAAATGTGATGTAAAATTCCTTTTCTGACGAAAAACGTAAATATGCAACAGCTCCGTACGCAGACTCACTTGCGTCACAAAATATGTGCAGTTCAATATTTTCCTTGATAATCTGGAAGTTTTGAGGGAAATAGGGGCGTGCTATGGTCAAAGATTGCAATTTCGGTACTTCATCCGTCCATTTATCCCATTCCTTTCGTAAATCTGAGGGAAATTCTTCATCCCATTTAATTCCGCGTTCCCATAACCTTTGAAACAAAATTTTCATTCGTATCATAAACGGGGAAATAAAGCCGATTGGGTCAAATAATGTACAAGTAATTTTCAATATCTTACGTTTAGTATATGATTTCATTTCTAACGATTTTAAAGCAGTAGACAGTTCTAGCTGAAATTCATCTTTCTCGCTGTTCCATTTAATTCCCAAAACTTTAAGTGTCGATGCGCAACCTTCATCATTACTCAGGTGAAAATTTTCCTTTTCCCAATATTCCCTCAACTCCTTTGAATTTGTTTGCCATTTTCTTAACTCCATACTAGCCATTTCCATAATATCTTTCGTCTGTTGTGACAAATTGCATGCATCTTCTACATTTTCAGTTCCTGAAATAAAATCATCAACATACAAATCTTCAAGTTTTGAGACGGCTTCTGGAAAATTATCCTTGAATTTCTTTAAATGATGCTTGATCGTGGCAGCAAGAAGAAATGGGCTAAAACTCTGACCAAATGTAACTCTTGTCATTCTTAAAATTTTCAGTTTCATCGACTCACTAAACGGATCCTCTACCCAAAGAAATCTTTGAACATCACGATCTTCCGGAGAAATTCCTACCATTAAAAAGGCCATTTTTATGTCTCCAATGAACGCAATCTTATGTATCCTAAATTTCAAAAGAATGGTCAATAAATTCGGATTAAGGTTTGGACCCGGTAACAAACAATGGTTCAAAGATGAAAACCCATTTTGATGAGATGAACAGTCAAAAACAATTCTTAATTTTGTTGTATCTTTATCCTGACGTCTTACCCCATGATGTGGCATAAAATAAACTCGATTAGTTAGTTCTTCATCCTCGGAAAAAACGGGAGCTTCTTCAACAATACCTATTAAATTTGATTTGTGATAATTTGGTTATAATCTTCAAAAAAAGAATGGTCTTTTGACTTAAATCGCGAAAATAAATTTATTAATCTTCGTTTAGCTATCGCGAAATTATTTGACAGTTCTTGTGAGTTGGAATTCCATGGCAGTTTAACTTCATACCTCGAATTTTCATATTTGATCCCTCTCTCAAATTCCTCTAATATTTCCGAGTCTATTTTAGACAATTCAATGGCATCATCTTTTATTCCCAAGCAATCTAATTCCCAAAATTTCTTTATTTGATCCGAGACAATTATGTCTTCCTTTATAAGTTTATCTTCTGTCATGACATGCAAAGTCACCGCATTATTTGCATAAAAATGTTGTGTCCCACTTAAGCAATGTCCAAAAATTGTTTCAACTGCAACCAGATTTTTAGAAATTCTTTGGACTTTACCTGTATAAATTTCCCACAGATAATCGCTTCCAATTAACAAACAAATTTCTTTTGACAGAGATTCATCAAACCCTTCTGATAGTTTAATACCCATTTGTTTGCACAAATGTCTCATTTCTTTATTGGGAATAGGTACTTCAGCATTAGTTATAACATCGGTCAAAATAGCTTCCAGTGTAAGACATTTTTCATGATCAAATGGATTCTGAATTTTTATTTTTGCTCTTTCTCTATTCTCAATACGCGCAGCAGTTTCACCGAAGGAAAAAACTTTCATAGGTTCGTCGGAAAGAATCGGTAATTCCAAAATCTTCGCGCATTTGCGAAGGCAAAGGGATCTGGTACTTCCAAGGTCAAACAAAATTCGAATGGGATATGCTCCATTTTTACTTATTGCTTCTACGGTGATGGTTTGAAGAAAAACAGATGGATTCAATTGATTCCCTTCGCAGTTTGTGGTGTACACGTTAGTTATGGTTTCACTGCTGTCTGCCGGTGGGGGAGGGGAAAGCGTAGGCGCTGAGCCCTTTTCATTCCGCCTCTCGTTGGGTTTTAGACATAAGCAATCGCATATTAAGCTGTTATGTTTTTTGCCGGCTACACATGTGGTTTTTCTGAAGCAGTTAATCTGCCTGTGACCTCTGCGCAAGCACACGAAACACTTAGCTTGTTGCTTAAGCTTATTTCTTCTTTCCGATATACTAAGAGGGCAATTATCTGATTCATGACTTTCATCATTACAAAATGCACATTCTTTATGTGATTTAATCACATCTGTATGGAAAGTAGCTGCACTTGGGATTATGGGATTTGAATTAGGATCTTTCTTACTGTGCAGGGGTTTAGAATAATACTTGTTAGAAAATTTATTATCATGATGATTCCATTTATTTACATTTTTATTTACACATTCATTACTTTCTACTCCTTTAAAAAACGCGTCATTTCTTTCACGACACTCTATTTCAGATTTCAAAAATAGCAAAAGATCAGAAATTTTGCCTTCCGTTTCGTTATACATTGACCGGGTGAAATTCAAAGCTAATTCCCGCGGTATCGCTTTAATGAGTATCGGGTATAACAAGCGACTGTACTCATCGGAATCGATTCCAAGATTTTGTAACCCACGTATTTGTATTTCACATTCAGAATATAAACGGCGTAATGCAAAAATGTCATTCGATCTTCGTACTGGTGCTAAAGATAAAAGCTTGCTCATGTGCGCATCTATAACAATTTCTTTTCTCCCGAAACGTTCCTTCAAAATATTAATTGCTGTTCTATAATTATCGCCAGTGAGAGATAAACCGCGAATAGCTATTTCAGCCTCATGTGTTAAGTATGACTTTAAATAGCTAAACTTTTCCACATCCGTTAAACTTTTGTTTTCATCGATCGCAACTTTAAATTGCTCAAAAAATTCTTGAAATTTTAAAATATTGCCATCAAACTTATTCAACTGAAGGCGTGGTAATTTGACAGTACACCGTACAGGACTTCTGTTTTCTGAGCCAGAGGCCAAATCACTGGGCACAATGTTCTGAGCTGCTGTTGCATTTGGTTGATTCAAAATTCGATTGGCGCGAATTTTCCACATTTGGATTTTCTCGTTATAGGATTCTGTAGAAGAGACTTCTTCATCTAATTTATCAACCTCTGTTAACTTTTCTATGTCTGTATCGAGCTCATTTAATCTTGTTTCTTTGATACTTAATTGTGCGAGATACTCTTCAATAATGTCGGTAGACATTTCTGTTCCCTTTTCTATTTCTGCTTTTAAATTAGTCAGCAACTTAGTTGTTGCTTGCCTCACACCTTTTCTAGAACTTTTGAGTCGACCTATCTCCATTTTCATAAATCTAATTATTTCTAGATTTTCAAATTTAAATTATATAAACTGAATCAAACTTGTGTATCATCTAAAGTCCTAGGAAATCTCCCGGGTTTCGGCACCAAAAAATTTGTTACACAAAATGCAATATTTCAGTCTAAATAATTTTCGAGTTGAGATGTACTAAATGAAAAATACAAAGGTTCGACTCACCTTAGTTCTTCATCTGTTTTGATGCTAATTCAGTGAGGCAAGTATTCAATTATAACTTACTCATGAGGAAAGAAAAAAATTAACATTTAATTAAAACTAACTATCTACATTGAATTATTTACATTTAATTAAAACTAAAGGGAACATTAGCACTATGCGAGTGCTTCAAAATGCACAACCCGCTCCGGGCAGTTCTGATGAGCATCTGGTTAGTAAAGTTTCTATTTTTTTATGCCTTGACGTCACGCCGTCTGGTGAGGCAGTTGGCGCAATCTGCAACAAGTGGTGTAACGATTTGTGATTTGGTGGAATGACATGATGTTGATTATTTCACGTACATATATCAATTTTTCAAGATAAGTAAATAAATAATTATATAGAGAAAATGGGCCCATAACTTTTTTGATTTCATATTTAACATGAAATTAGATTAATTTAAATTAATTTTCTGTAATTTGTGCACTCAATATTTTATGAAGTTACAAACTACTAAATACTTTATGAATGAATTTACAAAAACTGAAGTTAAATAAGTATATTTTGTTGTATCACAGATATCTTATGTGTCATTAAACATTGTACTACTGATTTATAACTACTGCTTCAAACATACAAATACAAATAATTATGTATGCAAATATAAAATTAACACTTCTAATTACATATTGTGCGCAATATGTTTAATTCTATGTACAGAGCTTTAGTGCAGTTAGCTTATTATATGCAAAATATTTCTTTAAGTTAAAAAAAAAAATAGTAATAAAAATGCTGCAATCACTTTTTTATTCCGATTCTTTTATATTTTATAAAAAGTATAAAAGCAAAAATTATTGCTTTCACATAAATAAATGACAATAATAATATTAGACTGCTTTCCTATTCTTAATAGAATGTGAAAACCGGCGACGCAACCAGAATTTTCCCCTGGGAGAAAGTTGCTTCATTACATAATTTACATGCATCCAAAACCATGGGATTGGCACGTTTTATGTTCTTTTGTATTTGCATACGTTCAATATCAAGAAATTAAATTTTATTTCTTATATTTTTTGACTTAATGATAGCTGACAAAAATGAAATATTTCTTTGCTACTATATGTATTAATAATATTTCATTGAGTGATCATCAAATTCTGTTCCAATGAATTCCGGATCGTTGAAGCCCATTCAAGCGAAACTTGGAGGTTTATGTGCAACCGGAACCATGCACTTAAACCTCATCTCTCAAAGTCTTACTACACGCATTAACGGTATCTAGAACATACACTCACTGGACGTCGTAAGAATTGATCAAAAAAAAATCTGCTCAGACACTTCAATATTTTAGATAATGATTGCTTATCAAGATTAATTATAATCAAGATCAAGTTTTGGATTATGATTACTTTCAGAAAAAAATAGAGTTTAATAAAATTCAGACCTTCAGTTTACTTTTTAATGAATTTTTAACTACTTTAGTATAAGCGTTATTTCTGGACTCGTGCACGTGTACATAAACCAATGCGTATAAGTTTGTGGCAATGATACTTTTACTTTATTTTTATTATATTTCAAAGTAGTTTTTTCCCTCTGAAGCAGTAGGCCGATCTTATTAAGTTGAATGAGTCAAGAGATGAGGGGAGGGGTGCATATCGTACTCGACCTATTTAGTCAAGTATAAGTGCACAAGCGAGTCGACCATTAAGTTACAACCAAACTATCATGTTCTAATGGTTTGGAATTCATTTTTCAAGCTGTAGGTTTCCCAACTTAGAAGCATACTTTGACTTTGGCTTGTTTAGTCAACCATTACCGCAAAAGACGATCGGCCTATCGATTTCAAGCAAAATAAGGTCAAATGTCTGAAAGGTTTTTGCGATAGTTTTACCTCCTCCGGTCTGGCACACCAGTGGTCAATGTTCGGGGCGAAGAAGGTCATGATGAGGTTGTGCATGCAGTGCGGGGCAGCAGCAAACAGGCAGAAGGTAAAGATGCCCAACTGCCAACGACCGTGGCCACCGATGATGTCCGTGAATTCCACAGGACTCGCACCATTTTCTTTTCCTTTAGTGACGGACATGATGGCCAGCAAAGTGTCCGATGTTTTGCACCGTCAAAAAAATTTACCTGCAAAAGAAAAAAAAATCCTGCTGGTTAGCACCATTTACTTCTTGCGGTTCACAGACGATCGATAACTCTATTTTCATTTTCTTATTTTGACAGGTATTTTTACGGGACTATTTTCCATACTCTACTGGGATTTTTAAGATATGTTTGTTACCTTTATAGCGATTTGTTATTCTAAATTATTATTACTATTCATTTAGTTTATTATTTTTTCCCTGAATTAGCACATATGTTATTTGACTATTTGAGCTCGGATGAAAGCTTTTTCCTCTATGCTGCTGTTGATTTTCTGAAAGAAAAAAACATTTCTCCTTTCTGTCCTACTATCAATAAATACTCAGCGGCGCGACAGCCGATTGGGAGTCAAGGCCTACTGTGCCCATCCCAGTTTTCGAGACCGATTGCCTTGAGGTGCAGAAATCAGAAGCTCCGGTAAAGTGGTCGGCCTGGAGCGAAAGTGGTCTGCCTGTGGATACTCTTTTTTAAGGTTTTCTAATTAAAACGAGTATGCAAGGTAGGCAATCACCTATAGCTATAGATGAGCGCAAGCGGGTCACTAGAGGTATGGTAATGCCCCATTCGCTCATAAAACTGAAGCTAATAAGAAACTGGCAAAATTTTTGCGTTTTAGATTTACTAATTCCATGCCTCAGATAACTTAAAAACGCTTCTACACTCTTTATTCTTCAAAATGTTTCATTTGGGAAACACCAGGAACCACATCTTTTAGACGAAATATAAGTCTCCCGGAACTGCAATTCTAAAACTCTAAGCCAGAGTTTCCCAACCTTTCTGAACCTTTGTGCTCTAAATAAAGTAAAATTATATTTTTACGGCTCGCCTGTTCTAAATCAGCCATTTTTGGTTATAACAAATTTTAAATTAAGAATTATTTAACGATTTTTTTTGTAAATTAACACTAATATGCAAGTAGGTAGTATGTAACAGCTATGCATATCGTACATAAATTGTTTTAGTAAAGTGCTTACATTACAAAATCAGCACTCTGATTTCGTTGCTTCATATTTTTACGAAAATAAATCTTGCTGAAAATATTTGTAACACAAGCTTTTGAAGGCTAGCATACACAAAGTAAACACAAATTACATTTATGTCTGTGAGGTACGCAAAAGTACATTTATGGCATATCTATTTTTTAAAAGCGAATCTAGACATTTTAAATTAATTAGATTTTAAAAAATATATTGCTGGCAGTTAAGGTTTGTACACTCTCAGAAACACATGCTCAAATCTAACGAAACTTTCGTCGTATTTGACGAAATGGCTTCGTGAAAAATGCTCCGAGTAAACCTTTCGTCAAATTGCCGAAATTTCTATAGTAATTTTTTAAAGTCATGTGATCTCGCGAGGAAAGTTTCGTTATAAATGACGAAATTTTCTTGACGATACCAAAGTCCTCAAAAGTGACGATTCTGTTTCTGAGAGTGTACCCTTATAAAAAATTAACAATATTTTGTAAACCTAGGTATGTTCATCATTACAAATACAAATAAAAAATTCCCTATTAATCGGCAGCTGGTTAGTTATAACGATACTTATTTTTAAATTACCATTTCTCCATCACTATTCCTTTTGGTTGCAACAGAATTGGCTAGCAATTAATTTCTGCGAGTATTGGTTTATTTCCCCCTTTTATTCTTTAATCAGTACTATTTTCAGCTTTTTTTTTCAAATTCTATGAACTAATTTACTTATTGATTAGTAATAAAATTACATTCTGTTAACTAGACCTGAAGCTTCGAACATTTAGATAATAGGCAATGGCTAGCAGACATTTTTAATTTAGTAGCACTTTGACGGTAGTGATGCACGAAAAATGTTGTAATACAAAAATGCATTTTCATATAAACTAGAAAATAGAGATTAACAAAGAATTGCATCAAACAACAGCGCTTGGGAAATAAATTACAAGCGTAAGCGTGTATGCATAAATTTTAAATAATCAAAAGATATTTAACAAGAATACATTTTTTGTTGAATGAAAAAGTAGCACTTTTAAAAGAAAATTGTAAAATGTATGTTGAAATTATGCATAAACAGCGAAGAAAGAAAAATGTTTGAATTGGAGTATTCCCCCAAAAGCTTAGGGAAGGGGGGTGGACAGGCGGACATGCATATCCTCATCTCCTAACCATTAACTTTATATGACATCTTATATTGCAGAAAACTACATTGACTTACTAATGTGGTGCCCACAAGGGTCATGGCACAGATTGCATCACTGGAAATTTTAGGAAAAAGGGTTTTGTAAAATCTGTTTAAACAGTGCTGTTGAAAATTTCCGCTTCCTTTGTTATGTCTTTTATATATTTTTAGGAAGTCATTGTATTGGTAAATATTACTCTGATACTCGTACTTTTCTTACTTAGTTTTGGAGAGGGCGAGCCATAACGCTCCAGAAGGGAGGGCACCTCTGCTATTGTTAATGAATTCATTTAGCATGGTTTCTTGTTTTTGGCAAACTAAAAGTAATTTTTAAAAAACTTCGCCGATTAATTAATTTCGCCGATTTTTAAAAAATTTGCCGATTATAAATGATGAACAAAGCGGCCGATTATGGCTACTTACCGATTACTGCCGATTAATCGGTGCATCCCTAATTATAAGTAAGTGAACATAATAATGTTATAAATGATTTACAGAGCAGATCTTTAATGCCTAGTAATGTTTGTTATTATTACTATTGTTTATTCATTTATATATTTACTTAAACTGCTGATCCGCAAAACGTTTTCGTAAATTTTTCCGGTGAAAAATTGAGAAACGCCTAATAAACTTTTTCTTATAATTGCAAGGACTACCTGATTTACATCTTGGCGACCTTTCACATAGCACTTAACTGCGTTTATATTGATTGCAATATTTCAAATAATTAATACGACTTATTAGTTTCTTCATTTGAATTTAATGCAATAATATTTGAAACAATAGAAAATAAATCACACACTATCATATACAATAAATTGTTCTGTTTCAAAGTACTATAATAGCACGAAAAGAAATAGTGAATCACAGTAAATAAATATTTGAAGTTATGCAGTTAGGAAAAGAAATATGAAAGAAACATTTATACGAAGTAGTACTAGTAAGGCATGATATGATGTTTCAACAAAATAGATAAATCTTCTGCAAGAAAAAAAAAGAAAAAAACTTTACATCGAAATTAAATAAACGCCTTATACATTTTGATAGTTTTTACTCCAAAAGAAATGGGAATGTTATAAACACAAAACTTACTGAGATGCGAGCTGTTCCTCCAATCGTCAGAAATGTCCTGAAACAGAATGACGATGATTTTAAGGCTGACCGTTTTATCACGAGGATAAATCAATCCCAGCTCTTCCCCATTTGGTCTGGAATTAGTTTCTTTCGTTTTCTCACACTAACTGAGCGTTCATCCAGTAACCACGTGGTTAAAATTCCGATAGATTTCGCAATAAGGTTGGTTTTAAATGAGTATGTGTACATTGCATACACACATAAATGTACACATAAGAACTGTTTATTCTAAAATGTATTTCGGCTTAAGAGGAGCTTCCCCTTCAGCCAAGATGTACCACAGACAAGCAAAACCGTGTCGAGAAATGCGCAGCATTGTTTGGATTTTTACTCTACATTTACTTTCCATCGTGGCTCCCGGACCAATGAGAGGCCTGCTGGGAGGAATAAAATGAGATTAAAAACTTGTTGCGTACCTATTGAGAAAAATGGAAAGGGTGTCCAGTCCGATGATAATGGGGCCCCATAATAAATACGGGGGCAATTCTTTTCATTCAAACAAAACTGCAGAGAATCACTCATTTCTGGGGGAACTTTCTACACAGAAGTACTCATTTCAGGGGGAACTTTCTACACAGAAGTACTCATTTCATTCGGGTTGTCTTTGGAAAGCCTTCCGTATCAGCTCGATGCAATGCTTGTTGTCCTTTTCCCTTTTCAAAATTGGGCATGCGTTTTTGTAATTTTTCTCATTTTTAGAACTTAATGTGTCAGTTTTTTTTATTTTCTCGCGCTTTTTCCTGTTATACTCGTTTTTGTAAATTATTTGAACAACTTTCTGGACAAAGATTTTGTTTTTTCCTCTCCCTGTAACTAAAAAAGCCGCTAACAGAAGAAAAGTGCCTTTGATTTTATCTTAAAAACATTTGCATTTTCTTCACAAATTTTCGAAAATTTGTGCCAAATTTGAATCTGTTCATGCATGAGATTAGTTGTACTAATATGCGAGGAAACGAGCTTTTTCTTCATCAAAAGTCAGAGTAAGGTGAACTTATGTATAAACGAGGAAAGGGTAGAAATCACTTCTGGAAATATGATTTGCGAGTGGAGATCTAGCAAGCAGAAACAATTGCCTGTGGGGCAATTAAACCTCTGAGATTGAGATTTGTTTTAAAAATAAATAAATAAAAAGCGTCAGCTATCAAATATTGCAAAACAAACGGGTACATTTATTCATGATTCTAAGCAATCATTTAGTTTAATTTAATTTAATGTTATATATATATATATATATATATATATACGGGGGTGTGTGTGTGTGTGTGTGTGTGTGTATAAGGCATCCAAGCTGGTTTTACATAGTAGTAATGAAAAAGTGTAGAATGTTTAAATGTTGGGTTATTCTATATGTCTAAATGTGACGGAATGACATTTTTGATGAAGAAATATTAAAGTGCTGCTAGTGAAACTATGTTCCTCAAAACTTTTTTTTTCTTCGGATCTCATTATTAACAGTTTAAAGAAAACAAAATACTAAAAAAACAATTTTTAAATACATTTTGTGCATACTTTTAGATTTGTGAAAGAATAACATTTTTGTATTAGTGCAAAAAAATGTTTTTATAAAGTATTTACAAAACGGTTTTTCCAATTTTTTTAACTGAATCATTTACAATGAGATGCAAAGGGGGGGGGGGGGAGTATAAACATAGTCTGCAATCATTCAAATTCTAATTTTACTGCAAAAATGTGATTCGATTGCGAATGGAATTCCTTGTTTTGAATGATTCAAAACGTATTATTTTCAATTAAAATATCTAATATACATATACATATGTATCTATCGATAATGTTGTGAGAAACATAGTTTCACTAGCAACACTTCAATGCTTCTTCATGAAAAATGTCATTCCATCACATTTACAAATATAGAATAGCCCAGCATTCAAACATATTCTACACTTTTTCATTACCACTGTGCAAAACCAGCATGGTAAAAAAAAAAATATTTGAAGAAAATTAACAATTAAAAGGTTGTTTAGATTAATTGCTTTGAATCATGAATAAATGTGCCCATTTTGACATCCGAAAATTTGACTATTTTAGTGCAAAAATGTGATTTGGTCACGTAATTCCTTGTTTTGAAAGATTCAAAACATTTTTTTCAATTGAAAAACTTAATAGTCATTTAAAAATCGGCAAAAAGCATTCTTCTCGGTAATACATATATATATATATATATATATATATTACGTGTAAAGAAATGACACCGAATTTATAACTTTTTTACACAACTTCACTCCATGTTCATTGTTGCCATTCACATTACAAAAAGAACCACGTCTGTTGTTTTGTAGAAGACAAATTTGAAACTCCAAGGGATAAAATACATTTTACACTATGATTTACAATATTATATACAAAGCAATATTTTTAATATAATAATTGTTTGAAATTAAAAAATAAAAAAAAAACCTACTTGATGTGTTGAAAACCCATCATTGGATAGGATAGAGTTAGTTCTGCATGCTGTTGTCGAAATAAACCTCATCCAGAAAAAAAAAGAAGCTTTTCCTTGGCAGAGAAAGTTTGGAAATGGTCCATTGAAAACAGAAGGCTGGATTGAAAAAAAAAAAAAGAAGCGACCTCTCTTTGAGAGGGTTTTTAATAGGAATGTCTGGTAGGAAAAAGAAATATGTTTTTTTAAATAATTCATTTTCTCTTATTAAACAATGACACAGCTCGTGCAATATAGTATACATTTCCCTGTCATGAATTTCCATGTTTATTTATTTTGTTCTTGTTATTCATTTCATAGTCAGAGGATGTTATTCTTGATTCAGGCCCAGAAGGGGAGTTAAGGGGGGGGGGGATTAGTCTTTATAATTATGATACATGAGTGTGTATGTATTTCGTTTTTTTTTTAATGCAATACACATTGAATTTATGACTTTTGTCTCTCTCCTCTCTGTAAAATTTTGAAATGACGGGCCTGTGTGGAATCAGTTGATACGTAACGTTTACAAATGGCGTCACTCTGTCGTCAACAGCCTGTGATTCCACTGAACTATACATATGGGCTCAGAATACTGGCAGAATTTTGTAAAACCAAAACGGGAGTGTTATCCAGGGATGCCCATCTCCCCAATAGCGATGGCGCATCCTCCTCAAAAGATATAGAACACTTCTCAAGAAAAGGATGAATTCCACTAAACCCCCATACACACACCTGACAGTTTTCAACGGCGCAGTCGGCGCCATGGCACCGCAGTTGAAATCCCAACTTGTTCAATGTAGCAGTAGATTGTGAATTCCTATAGCTGGCTATTACATTGAATATTCACTTTTAAAGACTGAATATGTGTTTGTGAAATAGCTATGTGTATAACTTACAACATTTTAACCAAAAATACTAAATTTTAAATTGACTTTTAACGCTTCGTTGTAGAGTCAGGAATTAACGTTATAGAAATCTGAAGACTGCTTTAACTACTCCCAAGCGGGGCCTTTGGAGCATAAAATATTAAAATGATTAGCATTGTGAAACGAGGTGGAAAAATTATTAATGTGGCAGCCGTAACAAAATGTCCGATTGGAATTTTCTTGTTTCCTTCTAATCAATGAACAAATACAGGGAACAGCTACGGATCAGTTGTGATAGCCTAGCGCTAGAACTCATTAAACTGATGTCGAGTCAGATGTGCTATGCGTGAGAGGCAAAATGCCCTTTGGAGTTGACGTCCATACAGGGGACATAATTTAGTTGAAAAGGAGGCGATTTTTTGGTGATTTTACTTGTCTCCCGAAATTTTTCTTCAAAAGGGGAAAAAATTAACTTCGTTATTTACATCATTTTTAATTATAGTTAAACTCAGGAGGGAAAACTGTCCCACTGCCTTCCGTCTGTATCCGCTTGCGTCCATGACCTGTATAGTTTTCTGGAACCGATAAAAATGCAAATGTTCATACATCAACAACGAAAGAGAAACTAGGCTGGGTATTATGTTACAAGGAATAATCGCAATCAGAACTCGTGCTAGATTTTCAAAATTCGAACGTCATAAACTCAAAATATCTCCTTCAAATGTAACATTAAAATAGTCCACAATCAATGGGTCTCCTTTGACTGAATGTAAATATTCTCTTTTATAAGAAATAAATACCGCTTATCGTCGGCCATTCAAACCGTTGTCACTCGTCCTCCACTTCATCACTCTCCCCTCTCGTTCATTAATTAAATATGAATGGCAACAGCGCAGCAACGTAATGATATATACAGTGTTATCTGCGATTCTACGCGGTCTGGGTAATCGGGGTCATGGAAATTTCACTCACAGCCACTCTGAAACGATAACAAACTTTGGAATCTTTCTGTGCGCATCTTTGGCACTAGCAGCAGAAAGGCGAGATTTGCGTAACTTTTGCTTTCGGAATAACAATTTTAAATAAGGAATTTCAGAATAACAACTTCGTCTTCGTGTTTTTAAAAACTGCGGTTCATTATGCGGCAATTTTTCAAAATGCCAAAAGACGCATTTGCATATCGAAAGAGGGATTTTTTTTTTTTTTTTGGAAACAATAAGAAATAAGCCATGATCCATGTGATTAAATCAATTAAAGATGTAGAAAGACGATTACTCGTATTCTAATACATTGTTGAAGTGCTGTGATTTTAAGGAAATCATGAACTAGTGGTATATTGTGTATTCCATATATTAGATGGGAGATGCATTTTAGAATTAAATATTTCTAAGTTCATTTTAAGTATTTTTTGGAATTTATCCGAATGAACTTTTGCAATGTTTTTTAAGATCGTTTGTCAGGTAAATATAAAAATGAAAAGTAGATAAACACGGTTATGAAATCGTTTACTTTTTGGCATGTGTGCAAACACTTTTGAAAAACTACGCCGTTTATTGCAATGAGCATTCATCTCAAAAAATTGTGATGTCTAGTGAGGATGAGAAGACGTTAAAATTTTGTAATTTCCAATATCAACACCCTGTTTCGCATATTATATAAAACGATTTTGAATCACTGATTGAAAAAATGGACGGCTGTGAACTTGTTGATGTGGCAACAACCTTAGCTGAGAAATTGCATCATCATAGCGCATGTGGTTATGCTTATGTGATAATAGGCTCCGATAAAAATAATAAAAATCTGAAGCCGATAAAAGTTTATAGATGAGCTGATGCGGTTGAACATTTTTCAAAGGATATCTTGCAGGAAGAAGTAGAACTGGCGGAAAAGTTAACAGTTGTTGTAGCTATTCGTATGAATCTAAGCGATGAAGAAAGTTTTAAAAATTCAACACACTATTTATGTGAAAAGGAATTGTATGATGATCGTGCGAGCGATCATGATCATTTAACAGGTAAATATAGCCATGCCTCACGTAGTTCATGTAACTTGAAATTTTGATTACAAAAGAAAATTGCTATTATTTTGCACAACTTGAAACATTATGACGGACAGGTAATTATGTAGGAATTAAAAGATCATAATTTCAGTGCAATAGCAAATGATATGAAGAAGTATAGTTCATTTCTTTAATGAGAACATATAATAAGTCCGAGTGTCGTTAAATTCTATGGATAGCTTAAAATTTTTAAAAATGCATGTTTGAAGAAACTAGTATTCAACTAGTAAACAGTGAAAAGAAGAGTAAAAAAATTGTTGCTCTACCCTCTTCCAAACAGTTTGAAACATTTAATTCGATTTTAGTTAGTATTCGGCGTTTGAAAAAACGGTATCACTTAAAACAGAGATATATATGACGGCTTTGTTATACTGGAACTTAGCAAATATCTTACGTATGGTGAAAATGCAAAGTTACTTTTTATGGACAGGGACTGGCTTACGTATCAAACATTTTGTGAAGACGTTCACCTAGATATGAAGCATCATCTAGAAATATACGACACCTCAGATTGTCCGAAAAATTATATTTTGTACAGTGAGAAAAAAAAAAAAGGGTTGGATGTTTCAAAGATGAAATGAATGGGAAGCGTATTGAAGAATTTATTGAACTGCGGGCAAAGATATATTCGATGAAAACAGACTCCGAAGAGAAAAAAAACCCACAAAGGGTGTGTCTCACTCTATTTAAAAAAAAAATCACTATCATTATGAGAAAATACCTAGAAGAAGCACCATCTAGGAGAGACGTTCAGTTTATAATTCGAAGTCAACACTATAGTTTATACACTGTAGCAACTAATAAAATTTTTCATTACCAGCTTGACGCAAAAAGATAAATCTTAGATGACGGGGTGAACTCCTAAGCGTATGGCCATTACGGCAACTTCGGAATCTTTCTGTGCGCATCTTTGACACTAGCAGCAGAAAGGCGAGATTTGTGTAACTTCTGCTTTCGGAATAACAATTTTAGGTAAGGAATTTCAGAACAACTTCGTATTTTTAAAAACTGGGGTTCAATATGCGGCAATTTTTCAAAATGCCAACGTATTATTGTACTAATAAATGTATTAATACAATAATGCTGACTAATACAATAATAAACAACACAATAATAAATAATAACTAACTAATAACTAATACAATAATAAATGTATTAATACATAAATGCGCATTACTGTATTAATAAATGTAAATAATGTATTTATGTTTCTATTGCATATATTTTATTGTAATTTATACTTTTCAATTGCGTTTCGATTAACAATTTTTCATGTATTCATTACGTTATTTTGCATACTTTCGTTGTACGTTTTTCATAGTATTCATATCAATGTCTGTAAAAATAAAGGCTGAGGGAGTACGTTGTAGGCGTTCTGGGTTGGTGGTGGGACCAAAAGCCTAAAACCATCTAAAGTTCTTTGATGTTTTTTTTTTTTTTTTTGCCTTTTGCTGTGAACTTGTAATAAAGATTGAATGGCATTGCAACTCTTGATGTTGTGTATTTGATATCAACAGATTTTGTAGCTTCTTTCGGTACGCGTATAATTTTGGTGTTGCATTTCTTCTAACAAGGGTAAGTTTCTTGTTATACCTATAATTAAATCTATATTCTTAATATCACGTTTACCTCTTATGTTTAAAATGCTTTTGCTGAATTTTAAGATTTTCGAATTGTACTTACTATTTTACTTTGATTTTTTTTCTCTACATTAATGATTCAAGTTTTAAAGGAAGCTGAAAAAGTTTAAAACTCCGAGAAAAAACAAGATATGAAAGTATTGTTAAAACGAAAAATTACCTATTTCTACTATGGAACTCAATAACCTTCTTCTACCTTTTTTTTTGAGTTCTGGACTCGGAATTGCAAATAGTATCTTGTTTGTACAATATTTTAAATGTTGCTGTTTATATTACTTATTTGTTTATTTGTTGATGCAATTATTTATTTATTTATTTATTTAGAAACATTTGGCCTGTAACTTTCAAGAATACATGTTACAAAAAAAAAAAGAGAAAAGAAAGAAAGAAAAAGAAAAAGAAAGAAAGAAAGAAAAAGGTCTTTGCTGTGCCAATTATCTAATTACGTCTGTGTTTGAAATTAAGCATCGAGCATTATAATAGAAAGGTATTTTGATGCTTTGTTTTTACACAATTTGGATTCTTTTCTTTTCTTTCTTTTTGCAGCAAAAACACCGAGAAAAGTCATAAACTTCTCTTATAATTCAGGATCTTGTGTTAACTGCGTCAATAGTAGCTGTTTCACTCATAAAAACAGGACATTTAACTGTTCTGAGTCCCAAGCAGCGCGATCGCACACTTCAGATTTTATGTCGAGAAAACCCAGTACATTTCGGGCATTCTAGACAACTGGCGGTGCGTTACTGACTGTCGAAGTCGCACGCTCAGATTTTATTGACGCAAGTACATCATACAGCTCCTTTTAATGTAAATACTACATTTTACAATAGGTGAAATAAGTTCATCGAAAAAAATAAACAAAGCGCTGTCGCGCCGCTTGGTACATATCGACATAAAATTAAACAAGCGCTATCGCGCTGCTTGGGTCTTTTCGTACATGGGTCATTCCATATCAAACCATCCAGCCACAAATGAAAATGAAACCCATGGTCTCAGATTCTTATGATTTTTTTTTATTTGTTCGTTTTACTATCACGATTACCCCTGTTAATTTTTTTGTTGCTATCTTTAATACTTTTTGAGATATGAATTTTTTAAAATGTGTTGTAAGAGACGCCTTCGCTTTACGGACAAATTTTCTTCTAGCGACATAGTTCAAGCAAAAAATTCATAACTGTGCCAATTTTCATGATATCACAAAACTTTTTTCTCTAAAATGTTCAAAATAACTTACAAAATAAGACAAAAATGCATTTGAACAAATATCTATTAAGTGATGCAGTTAGTATTAACTAAAACTTGGACTTCATAAATATTTTGAAGAAAAAACATGAAATTTTAAAACAGCAATAAAACTAAAAAGGGCTGCAGTAACCAAAATATATATTTTTTTAAATCATCCTCTAAGTATAAACTAAAAGATTCTAAAATAAAATTGGTGGTTTTTTTACTGCCAGTATATTTAATTTCACAGTAAACAATTTAAAAATATGTACAACACAGCTTTCACAACATTACAAGTTTTGGCTTCTTATTATAAAATACTAATTGCTTTAAAATCACAAAATACTGACTATCTAATTCAAAATAAGTTTATTTTTACAAGAAATAAGTTCATAATTTTTTGTTTATGTAATTTAAAAAAAAACATAAAATTGTGAAAGAAAAAGAAGTCACTGAATCATGAGTTTTTACAAAGTATCAAAGTATAATAATGCAGGCTCATTTCCTATTTACACCTGTGACATATCCAAATAAACAAAAGTAACTTTTATTTTTAAAATAAAACTATTTTAAATAAAAATTTGTGTGTGACAATACCTTTTTTATTGTCCTTGAGTCTGTTTTAAAATGTTTTGGCACTGGAGATCAATTGAAGTAATGTCCTTCTGCAGAAAGTAATACATTCTACTTGATGCTTTTGTAATTAGAGGATTGACACAAGAAATCACATTGCTTATGGAAATACAGCAAACATCTTTTGTGGGCCAGTGAAAAGATGGAGCTGGTCCATGGCGATGCATGAATGAAACTTTAACCAAACATTCATCTTCGTGTTTTAATATAACTAATCCAAAAAACCATTGGTTGTCATGAATGCTGGCAATGTAATTGTGTACACCAATACCAAACATTTTCACTCATGAATTTTGTCCTGAAAAATTAAAGACAGTGCAAAAGTGTTGGTCAAAACTTAGACGTTTTGTTGCTGTTGTCTTCAGATATAGGCTGGAAATGGTGAAAACTACGTTTTCCAGAAATAGTTTTGGCTTTGGAGATACGAGTCTCCAGTTCTTTACTAATTCCAATAAGTGTTTCTTATTTTACCAATATGAAATTTATGTTTCCAATTTTTGTTGAGCAAAAATTGAAGAATTTTTGTGCATTAATAGCATTACCAGGAGTCATTTGGAGACTTGCTTTTGTTACAGTACGCTTGATGGTGCCACCAATACCATCACAAGGAGACTTAACATGGCTGGTGGCAAAAAAACACCATTGCGCTTTTATTTTAATATCACTTTCATGAGGACACACATTGAGAAAAATTTTGCAATTTTTATATTGTGCAGCAACCCCCCCCCCCCCCCATCGCTATAGTCCGTCACACTTCTCACAGCTCTAAAATTATTTTTTAAGTGTCCCCCCCCCCCATTTTTTGTTTCATGAACAAATGCTACATCATGTTCCAAGTCATCAGACACTTACACACAAACTAGAAACTATTAAGTACATCATTGTTTTCTTTATGTGTATTTATTATAAATGGATGAAGAGAGCAGCTATCATTTGTCCAATGGCATCCTTGGGCTTCATTTTGCAAGACAAAAGAATAATTTTCACTAAAATCCATTAGAACAATGGCTTCATCCAATTTGATGTTACCTTTGATTTTTTTTGAATATCTAGCTTGAGATTTAGCTATAAAGGAGTGATATAAAGGATATAAACAAAAAATTATGAACTTATTTCTTGTAAAAATTAACTTATTTTGAATTAGATAGTCAGTATTTTGTGATTTTAAAGCAATTTAGTATTTTATAATAAGAAGCCAAAACTTGTAATGTTGTGAAAGCTATGTTGTACACATTTTTAAATTGTTTACTGTGAAATTAAATATACTGTCAGTAAAAAAAACACCAATTTTATTTTAGAATCTTTTAGTTTATACTTAGAGGATGATTTTTTAAAAAAAATTATTGCTGTTTTAAAATTTTATGTTTTTTCTTCAAAATGTTTATGAAATCCAAGTTTTAGCTAATAGTAACTGCATCACTTAATAGATATTTGTTTAAATGCATTTTTGTCTTATTCTGTAAGTTATTCTGAACATTTTAGTGAAAAAAGTTTTGTGATATCATGAAAATTGTCAAAGTTATGAATTTTTTGCTTGAACTAAGTCGCTAGAAGAAAGTTTGTCCGTAAAGCGAAGACGTCGCTTACAACACATTTTAAAAAATTCATATCATAAAAAGTATTAAAGATAGCACAAAAAAATTAACAGGGGTGATCGTGATAGTAAAATGAACAAATTTTTAAAAAATCATAAAAAACTGAGACCATGGGTTTCATACCCTGGATGAATTGGTATGGATTGATCCACATATATAGGAAAAATGCGATTGCGCTGTCTGGGATTCTTCTACAGTGTTTTTTCAATACAGTCTGGGACTCAAATGGTTAAAACAAGATGACATTCGTTGATTTATAACTGAATTTCGCAAAAATGCAATCTGACTGTGTAACCCCACTGAAAATTTGCTTTTCTTTAACATCCCTTTGCTTCTTGTAAAGTCGTTTGGTTTACATTTAGATGAACATTGTAAAATAAACTAATTTAAAGTGGAGTTGAAACTCCGAGACAGCTCCGAAGCTAGCGCTTCATATTTGTGTCAATAAACTTCGGTGAATTGGCCCTATACGTCCAACCTGTCTACCTTGAAAACATGCCGCAATTTTTCAATTTACCTGCGTTTCTAGACTGAATTCAACGTTTCTAGAGGAAATTCAACGCGCTTATATGGAATAAATTTTTTCCAAAACCTCTCAGGAATTAAGGACAAAAAACATTTTTTTTCATATCAACAGTCGTACTGTCCTCCTCTGAATGACCGGTGGGGGGGGGAATGACACTGTGCCCAAGAAAAACTTTATTCGAAGAACAATTTTTTCGGGACTTCCACTCACTCAGATATAGCAATAAGATATATATATATATGATGGAGAGGTTATTGATTAACAGAAGTGGCTTCGCGCGTTTTAATGTCGAAAATCATGAGGCAAAGGGGTTCTGGAGTTCTTAGTATAAAATACAGTAATTCGTAAATAAAAGTGACATGGAAGGCGTGAAAAGAGAGCGTTGAATGCTCTTCCTATTGAAGCCACTAGCAATTGCACTAAAACAAATTTTTAAAAAAATATATATCATGAAACCACTTACCTATATAAAAAAAGAATATTCTATGCGAATATCAGTCCAACATTATATGTCGAATAAACTGAGCAAAGAACGAACCAAAAGGATCGCGTTATCATCCGTCGTCCCTTCCTGAAAAGAAAATAAATTCTTCGAACTCCTGCTTGGATGCGAGGGGTCATCTGATACCCAGCTCGCTCAAAGTCTCTGAACCGATCTGAAATGAAATAAATAAACGGACTGGATTCTGTTATCTCAACGACTCCCAGACGAGGGCCAACAACTTTTAGCATTCTTTTTAGTTAGCATTTCGAAATATCGATAAAAATTCGAAAAAAGTTTTTAATCTTTCGTTTTGAACGCTGTATTTTCCAATTTGCACAAAATAGTGATGTATAAGTTTTCTGATATTATGCGAGAAGGGGTTCTTCTATTGTTTCACGTGTGTCTTGTGGCTATACAATCGTGAAATTCAACCGGAAAAGGGACGACAATAAACATCATTATTCTCATCAACAGCTATGCATTTTTCCAGGCGAACCTTTGCTTATCGTAGAGTTTTCCATAACATCTTATGAAATGTGTTTATTGTGAAGCGCACGAGCATATAAAAATGTCGCGTTCTTGTAATAAAAAATAGCTAGTTACGCTTCAGACTAAGGCCTAGATTTAGGTTGATAGTTCGCTTGTTTTTTCGTGACTTTGATGAGGTTAGCCCCTAGAAAACGTTTTTTAAACCGGACTCTACATAAGACGCAACCAGACTACCAACGAGTTCAATCAGGGCTGTATTGGGGGGTATACGGCGTATAGCTTTGGTTTGTTTAGAATAATAGCGCCCTCAGCTTAAAACATTTCGCAGGAATTTCAGAATATGTACCGGATAACTTAAAACCTATATTAAACCGCCATTAAACACGGTATCAAATTTGCCGTGCTCCGAGTGCGAACGCGGATTTATTTCAAACAACAATACAATTGATTTACCAGCGTTTTTACTTATATTTCAAACTACATGTACCCCTTCAAGCTGAGCGTTGCTGTGGCTCAGTCTGGCTCGATGGAAAAGCAAAAGAAAGCAAATATTTATAATATGTTTCATTTCACAATGCTTGTTGCTTCATTGTCTGAAAATACAGATTGTCTGTTTTACCCATTCTAGAACACGCAATATATAATTGTCCACGTGAGAAGCAATCAATGTCCAGATCTAAACTGCTCAATTTGATTGATTGGTTTCAAGCTTTATGTTTTTTTTACAGTGGTAATTTTTTCTTGTTATTCCTATGTCTGTGAAGATTTTGATATTTTCCGGCTTGGCATATTGAAGAATTCTAACATAAGCCTTATCCAAACAGAAGAAACACAAACACAAAAATTCTAAATTAAAAAATTGCCATTCAAAATTAACAATCTTTGTTTTAAAGTCCCCCTTGACCATTAAGCGAAAAATACTAACAAAATACTTCAATACAAACAGAGAAAACACAATTCTGAAATCAAAATGAAAATAGCTAAATTAAACAGTTGCCATTTAAAATAAGTAATCTTTGTTTTAAAGTTCCATTTCATCTTCGAGTGCAAAAATAGTACTAACAAACACAACACAAAATTTTTAAATAAAAATGAAAATAGCTAAATTTAACTGCTGCCATTCAAAATAAGTTATCTTTGTTTTAAAGTTCCCCTTAATCTTTGAGTGCAAAAATACTTCAATAGAAACAGAAAAAAACACAAAATTATTAAATCAAAATGAAAAAAGCTGTACCCTGCCACACCTTGCAGTGGCTCATTCTCCTAAATAAAACATTAAAAAACGAAATAATTGAATCAAAATTAAAATAAATTAAAAGTGATATATAGAAACACGCACGTATTCGAACGCGATGTTCTGGCAAAATTTCAAAGCAATCGGTAAAGTACTTTCGGAGATTTGAGGTGATGAACAAACGAACACTTACATTTTTATGTATATAGATTAAGCTAACACTATTCACCCGGAGTTGAGGAAACTGCTAATTATTATTTTTGGATCAAGGTAAGACTTATGAAATCGGACTAAAATGCTTATAATTGGCGTTCTTGTTGACTTAGAAGCTTCGAACAAATTCGATCTTGCGCAGAAAAATCAGCGCTTTCGATCAATATATTATATTAATATGTGCAAGGTTTTTTCACCTCCATATTGGGGATTTTATGTGAAAATTTGCGTAAAATTGGAATAAAAAAAAAAGGAGCTACCTGTCGGATTTTTTCTCCTAACGTGTCTATAAACCTTCCTCTTGAACCACTCTGTCTACTGGCAAAATTTCAAAGCAATCGGTGAAGTACTTTCGGAGATTAGCAGTTAGGAACAAACGAACACTTACATTCCGACTTCACAAAGGAAGGAGGTTATACATTCATACTGTATGTTTTTTTTTTTTTTTTTGTCCACTCATAACTTCGCACCGGATGAACCGATTTTCATGATTTTTTTTAAATCGATCGAGGATGGTTTCCCATAGGTCCCGTACCTTCGTTTGACCATATTCGATTCATAGAACAAAAGTAATGGGCAGAAATGTAGTATGTTTTTTGTTTTTTCATCCATAACTTTTGACTAAATGAACCGATTTTGACGATTTTTTCTTTAATCGATAGAGGGTCTTCTAACTCAAATATCGTACATCAATCTGACTACATTTGTTTTTTAGAAAAAACATTGCGGGTAAAAAAGAAGTATTTTTTATCTTAATTCGAAAGGCTTGGCTTGACTTTTCTTTGTTGGGAAAACTATTAATAAATATAAAAGTCATTGTTTAAAAAGTGTTTGTTGCCATTGTGCTATAATATTAAAAGCAATTATTGCAAGAATTTGACCGAAGGCTAAGACAAAAATTAAATTCAATGAGTTTGTTTGCTAAAATCGAATTGAAAGCGGAATTTTTCATACAAATGATTAGTTTTTAGTGCCATTTATTCAAAGAAGGTTTGACCTTTGATATAGATTTTGAAAATAACAGAGTATTTATATAGAAAATGTATTTACACTAAAAAGAATTTAAAAAAAATAATTTTTATTAAAAAATAGAACCGACTTCAAATTATAAATTGCGCTAAAAAGAGAAAAATAAATTAATTTTTTAAACAACATCGATGTGACTTTTAAATAGATTTAGAAGTCGGTGCAAAATTATGAGTCTAATTACCATTACACCATTTGCTACTTCATATTGGAACTGTTGCTAATTCTGGGAAAATATATATATTTGTAATTGATTCATGATTACAAAAGATTTCATCTATCCTAATTTTGCACTGACTTCTCTATCACGGGCGTCACGACCTATGGGGATTCGGGGACGCGTCCCCTCCAATAATTTGGCAGAGGGGACAGTCCCCCTCAATAGTTTGGCAGAGGAGACAATCTCCTCCTTTCACACGAAAATTTAGAAATAAAAGGACCCAGTTGTGTAGTTCTGGAAAAAGGCGCGAAGCCGCTTACATATGCGAGCATCAAAAAGTGGGGGTACGCTTATGTTAAAATTCAAAACAAGTGGGGCCTCTTAGAAAATATAAAAAGTAAGTGGACGCCCCCCCCCCCCCCCGCTCGGCTACACCACTGAGTGCACCTAAGTTTACTTACAATAATATGAACTCAACTTACCATGTACGGTTGGATTTTGAATAAAAAAGTCCTACTGCTTTATTTTTTATGTGAGCATTCTGGAATTTAATCTTGTGTCATTTTCCATCTGTGAGGGGACCAATGGGGATCCGAGAAAATAAGTTTCCGTCGCATCCATATTTCCATATGGAACAACTTAAGACAGTTTTATAAACTTGTTAAACAGGAAGAGTAATTAAGTAGTGCAACAAAAATTGCAAATACGCGTTTCGAAATGTCTTCAGTGCATGTAAAATATGTTACGAACTCTTATTTCTACAAATTGGGGGAAAATTTTATGATAGGTTTCCAAAACATGCACTTTTTTACCCATACTGTGCTTCAGTACATATTTCACTTTATACCAGTGGTCCTACGCCAAGGCAAAAAAGTGGGGGACCCCCCGGATTCTTTTTTTATATTTAACAAATACCCCAGCACCATGGATTTCTTCAATTTAACTAGGGTGACCAAGAGTTCTCGAATTTCGGGGACAGTCCCCAGATTTGTATATTTTTAATGCCTTGCTTGGGGATAATCGTAATATCACCAAATTTAATATCACCAAATTTAAAAATTTCTGTTTTTTCTCTCCAAATTGCTTCCCAATTTGCAATTTATTAGAACTTTTAGATAGTATTTTATAAAATTTTAGACAATATTATAGCAATTTTTAGGGCTCGACCGATGGCATTTTTTGGCCGATGGGCCGATGCCGATTGTTGGCCGATGGTTCCGAGATCAGCCGATGGCCGATTGCCGATTATTCTCCTCTTCCATCGGCCGATGGCCGATGCCGATGGCCGATGGAAAAAAAAAGTCGCTTTAAACCATTAAATCGTGTAGAATGCTTGTCAAAATGTAATTTAAATCACTCATTTATTTTTATGTTTATAAAAACAAAAATGCATTATTCGACCACCGTAAAACTGTTTGCGGGAAGTTTACACAATAATTAAAACTAAAAGAATCACTCAGAATTCTAAAAAAGTAATTAAACTATTTGGAGGTTTAAAAAAACTTCAAAAATGCTATATCAGAGGATTTTTAATTCTTTTTTCTTATCTTTGCAGAAAAAAACACAACAACTATTGGATCGGATCGGGTCTAATTCATGGAGAGGAATGCAGACGTTATAATACAGATTAACAAACCCCTCCTCTCAGATCTTTTCATAATATCCCCCCCTCCCCCGTTTTTAAAAGAAAAGCGGGAACGATTATACGTTTATTTTTCATTATAAAAGTTATTTTAACCAAAAATAACTTTTTTTCTAAAATAAAAATAAAATATTAAAAAATTTTGCTCGCAGTAACGCAAAAAATACTGAATACTGCTTTAAAAACATAGACGTGAGATTTTTTTTCATTACAAATGAATGCTGGGTCTTAAGAACTAATCTTATTAGTTTTTTTTTTCCTTGTGAGTTGAAAATTACACTGAAATACTTGACATGTTTTTTATATTTTCAAGAGCATAATATAAAATCACCGAAATAAACCAATATTTTTAGCACCAGCAGTTTTCTGTTGACAAGTAATCTTATGAAAAACACGTGATCGTTGATAAAAATTAAGATGTATTTTGAAAAAATATATATATATTTATATTTACGTTGTCAATTTTTGAAATTAATGAAATTGTAGCATTTTGATTAAGGTATTATTCCACCCTGTCGCGCGGCGAACTCGTTTTTTAAGAATTAAATTCTTGAAAATAGCAGGTCGAACACATAAAATTTCGATCAATAAACATTTATACCGATTCATTTTTTTTTATCAGTATGTTCTATGTTGTAAACTAGCAATAAAATAACAAGAAGTATTGTAAAGTGAAAGCAGATGCAACGAGATTGTTGTACAATAGCAGAAAAACTGTCAACTGTCTAACACGTGGCTTCAAAAAAGCCAAAAAAAAAAAAAAATGCCCTAAGTATAAACGGTGAAAAATTAAAATAATTATCGTATAAAAAAAGTTAAGATGCATTTTGAAAAAAAAATATACATTGATCAATCTTTGAAAATGAAGAAATTTTAGCATTTTTAGTAATATGTTATTAAATCCTGTCGCGCAAACTCGCATTTTGACAGTTCAATTTTTAAAAAATTGCAAGGTGAACTTGGACACATAAAATTTCGATTAATAAACATTTATACTGGAAATTTTTTTTCTTCGTTTTGACCAATCTTTTCTATGTTGTAAACTAAAAATGAAATAATGAGAATAACCGCACACTAAAAGCAATATGCAACGAGATTGCTGCACAATTGCAGAAAAAATTTAACACGCGGAATCGAAGAAGCAAAAAAAAAAAAAAAAAAAAAAAAAAAAAAAAAAAAAAAAAAAAGCTAAGAGAAGAAAAAGTTTGAACTGGTAAAAATTAAAATTATTATCGTACTTTGATTGAGTTGACTTTGTATTGTTTACAATTTCGCAATAATAAGAAACATGTCAACTAAAAGCAGATGGTATAATATTATTTCACCAATGACATCTAATGCACTATCATTATTAAACGAAAAACGGTCAAAAAATGAGGCAAATAACCTAGTGCGAAAAACAAATAGCACTCATATAAGACGGCTCTATTACTTTTACTTTAACATATTCTATTTCGCGAGCATTCTGTTCAAAGAGAAATAATTTTAATAATGAAGGTTTTCCGGCAGCGACCGCTTAAACTATTTTTCCGAATTTTTTATCAAATACTTTGTAGAATGACATTATTTTTGTGCTTTTTTTTAATCGATGTGCTGCCTGTTATTGTATGGAAATAGAAATCTAGCTATGGAGATAAAAGAAAGTTAAAGACAGAATGTTTTCTGGAAAATTGTCCCTGCTAAAAACATCGGCCTTGCATCGGCTTTTAGATGTTTTTCAAGGCCGATGGGCCGATGTTTTTCTGAAGTTAGCGTCGGCCGCCGATGCCGATGGCCGATAGCAAATTTATTGAACAATCGGCGCCGATGCATCGGTCGAGCCTTACAATTTTTAAATAGTTACAGTAGTATTACAATTTCTAACAGGCAATGCTCAAAGAAAATATGTGTTCATTTTGAAGGAAATAGGTTTAGATACCCTTTGAGGTTTAGATACCCCTACATTAATGAGAGTAATTTTTCATAATAGAAGGGAATAAATATGTATTGGTTTGTTATGTACCCAAAGATGTATCCAAAACATTTTTTTGGAGTCCCCAAGTTACCTGTGGATTTCTGGACACGTCCCCAAATTGATGCTCAGAAACGTGGTCACCCTACTTTAATTTAGGTGTGAAACTATTCTAGGATTTTATGAAGCCCGCTCAGTCACGGGAGAAGCTATACCTGCCCTTATATGTGATGCCCTTGTTCGACTTCAACTTCCAATAGCAAATGTTTAGGGGCCAACATATGACGGAGCGGCCGATATGAATGGCCATTAAAGGTGTTCAATCGATTGTTTATGAGTGAAAAACAACCTTTAGCAGATTTTGTTCAATGTGGGCCCCATTGCACTAACTTAAAATAATGAAAGACAATTGCAATTCTATGTTAGTTGCGAAAAGCTCTTTAGAAGAAGCCAATCAGATAGGAATGTTTCTGCTTATAACAAAAACAAACGACTTGTTTCAGAGCCTTTTAGAAAATGAATCTGAATGTCTCGTTGGAAATACCTGCAAAATTAGACCTCTGTGCCGAACAAGATGTTTATATCGAAGCTCTCAAATTGAAGAAATACTGAAAAAATATTCTTTAATTAGGGACACTTTGAGTCAGTTGGCTGAAGACATTAATGATGGCGGTAGCAGTCTTTTAGCGGCTTTCAAAAACGTTTCCAACTATCTGGGATTAGTTTTGGGGAAATAAACCATTGATTTGCTGGTAGGACTGAACACATCCTTTCAAGGGAGGAAAAGTACGTTAGCTGGACTGTTCAAATCAGTTCAAACATATGTTAATTACTTGGAAAAGATGCAAAACGACGCTGTTTTTTCCACCATTTTTGATAATTGTGTCAAAAAATAGAACTTGGACTGGCACCCCTAAAATTGCCAAGGGAAAAAAAAGACATCCTAATAAGCGGTTGGATGGTCCAGAAATGGGTCATGATTTTCCTTCATGTGAAAAATACTATCGCATTGAATTCTTTCACTTACTTGATGAGACAATTGCCGGACTAAAAACAGCATATTGAATCAAAAAGTACATTAACGACAAGTTGAATTAGAAAAGTTGCTACTTCATGAAGAGAATCTGGAGCTTGCAGTAAACAGCCCAGAATTCAATGTTTCAGAATTAAACGTTCAACTTGCGATTTTCAAAGAGGAGTTTAAAGCCATGACTTGTGTACATGATGTTATAAAAGCACATTACAACAAATAGAAGCGATTATTCTCTAATGTAGAAATTCTGGTGCGACTTCTGCCATAGGCGTAACTAGGGTTGGGGAAAGGGGGGGGTCACACTAAAAATGTACAGACTAAACACCAATAAGCAGTGCAAAAGAGTTCAAAATTTACTAGTCATAAAGACTTGTCATTACAGATATATACTCCGTGTTTATTTCAGGCATCTCTAGGGGGGGTACCCCCTCGGAGTAAGTCAACTCCGCCCCCCCCCCCCCGGGCGAAAAAAATCGGATCACAGTTTTTAAAAAAAGAAAGAAAAGAGAAATTACGCTTTTAAGACACTTTACTTTCAGGAACACTTTCGGGGAAAGGACATCGAATAATATCACGAGCGACACCAAAAGTAACCTAAAAGGTATTAAGACATTATTTTGAAAAAAATTGCCGGGGACAGAGTAACCAAACTCCTTTCTGTTTCCTCTAATATCACCAAAGAATCCCGAAATTGCATTTACAAGAAAGATTTCAAAAAGTTTCCAGGGGAGAGCCCTTGAATCCTCGCCTACGGTTTTGGACCTACCTCCTGTCCGGATACCTTGCTGAATACGCTGCCCTTCCTTAACATGTCCCCCTTCCCCTGGAGCCAAGGCCGTATCCAGAAATCTTTTTCGGGGGAGCCCAGACTATTAATTTATTTTTTATTTAAAATTCAATAGAAAATTCAATATTTAGCGCTAAGCAATCTTCTAAGTCCAGGTATTCATAATATTAAAACTGGGAAATTGTGGAATTTTAGAGAAAAAAAATCCAAATTTCCCTACGAAAATGCACATCCCCACAATAAATTTCTAAAACTTTTGTTAAATCTATAGCAAAACATACCTCAGAAGTGGAAGCGTCTGAATCAAATTTTCTTTTCTTTTTGGATGACGAACGTATCCATCGCTGGAGTGCAAATATTATTATATATCGAAAATAATTAAAAATTTAGCTAAAATATAAATAATACTTTGATTGTAAATTAAAATGCAGCATTAAATCGTAGCAGTGAGCTTGGTAACGTTGAACGGATGATTTCCAGAGTCGTAATGCAATTAGTGATGGACCGTAAGAAAAAAAAAAAAACATTTAAAATATAAGAGATGAGAGAACATCTGTAAATGAGAATGCAATGCAAATACAGTTCATCAGTTTTCCAATCGGCCCATCTACAAAAACGATTTTACCAAAATGGGTGTTTGGACAGGAATAAATAAAAACTGCTGTTTTCTTAAGTTCCTTGATAAGCATCCCTTCCTGGCTTGAGGGTTTAACCCATTAGGACAATTGTTGGCTAGGGGTCCTTCATTTTCAGACCCCAGCGCCTACAGCACCATTTTATCAGAAAACAAACCTCCATCACAGGAGAATATTTTCCAGGAAACTTGTGCGATTGTGTTCCCAAATTGCTGCCTTTGGGTAAAAAAGACATCAAGAAGGAAAGAAAACCCTCTGGAGTGATTGAAAGGATATCTGTTGTCTGTCTGTGTGTGATATGGTGATTGAAGCCACCTTTCGCTGTAAAATTCCTAAAGGTGATAAGGGGGTTTATTATAACCAGATGAAAAGTCCGCTGTAATACGAGCTGCGTACTTTGGTCATGATCACAACACTTCAGAAAGAGCAAATAAAATCATATGCATATGTGTTTATTTTTTTTAGGGAAAAAATAGATATGTGCTTTTCAAGGAGTAGCCAAAATTTTTTTTTTTATGCCTAATAAATGTGCCTAAATAACTAAATACCGAATGGGGGATGAACCCCCAAACCCCTGGCTACGCCTATGCGAGCAAAATACCATTTTACAAAAATTTTAACAGGACTTTCGAAAAAAAAAGTTTTTATGCATTTTCATTATTAGTATGTACACATTAAAATCTTAATACAGTAAAACCTTTTCAAGAAGTTTTTAATTTCAATACCAGTTTCATTCCCATCCCCCTAATATTAAAATAACCCTTTTAAAAAGTTTTGATTTTATTTTTTTCCCGCTGAATGACTTTTCATATCAAAAACAATACCAATTTAGAAAGTTTCCGTTTGCTAACTCAAGATCGGAAGGAAAATATTAAAACTTACCTAATTACAGTGCAATAGCGCAAAGAGGAATAAAAAACAATATATACACATAAATATAAAAATATCATTAGAACTATATAATATACAGTAAAACCCGTTTAAGAAGTTCCCGCTTAAGAAGTTTTCCCGTTTAAGAAGTTTTTAATTTCAATACCAGTTTCATTCCCATCTCCCCAATGTTAAAATAACCCTTTTAAAAAGTTTTGATTTTATTTTTTTCCCGCTTAATAAGTTTTCATATCGGTTTTTTTTTTCTTTCAAGTGACACTTTAGTCTTCTAAAGTTTCTTTTTTTAAAAGTTTTTTTCAAACTACGTAGTTCTTTTTCTTTCGAATGGAAAAAAGACAGAAGTAGGTTCAGAAAAGCTGCTTTGGTCAGCTTTTTCTCAAGGGCACCCTTTTCTCAACACCAAAGTTCCAGGAAAACAGGTGGCAGAGAGGTCAGTTGTCAGGAGAACAATAATGACTGATAAGGGGAGAAAGAAATGTTTGTAGCTTCTCCTATATGGGTGTTGTTCTTCAACAGTAATAAAGCAGGGAGCAGGGGTGAGTAGGTATTGTATCAATAAGTTAACTGAACCATGAGTTGCTGTTAACTCGCAATGCATTCTCTCACCTTGTTTTAAAATGGAATGAACCGCAGACTACAGTTGTGGTTGGTGCTCAGCTCTTTCCACTGAAATTATTTTTCTACGTGATTCTTAGCTTCCTACGTCAGTGAAAAAATTTGTGAACAAACTCCGCTTCTTTTTCAAAATGTCTGGAAAAGGAATTAAAAGAAAAGCATTGTCGATTGAGGAAAAAGTCAAAATATTGAAAGATGTGGATAACAACTCACATTTATCTAGGGTTGAAATTTCTAAAAAATTAAATCTTCCAGTGACGACATTGAATGGAATTGTTGCCAAACGAGAGGTCATTTTGAATTCTTGTAACCAATCTCGGAAAATAAAGAAAGTTAAGAGGGGAAAGTATGAACACATAGAAGAGAAGTTGTTAATTTGGTTCAAGCAAGCAAGATCGGCGAACATTCCCGTAAGCGGAACTATTTTAAAAGAAAAAGCCGAAGAAATTGCTAAAAAGATGGACGTTGATTTTGTTTCTTCAAATGGATGGATTGACCCCATGAAAAGAAGAGCTGGGTTAGTGTACAAATCGGTAAAAGGCGAGAGCAAGAGCGTCGACCTTCATGAAACGGATGCATGGAAGAGCACCTTACCTGAATTGATATCTGGCTATCAACCAAAAGACATATTTAATATGGACGAGTGTGGACTTTTTTATAACCTTTTTCCGGACAAAACTTATGCCTTTAAAGGTGAAAACTGTCATGGAGGGAAAAGAAGCAAAGAAAGATTAACAGTATTAGTAGGTGCTAATATGGACGGAACCGAAAAATTACCAATTTTGCTAGTTGGCAAATCTAAAAAACCAAGATGTTTCCAAAACGTTAAGTCACTTCCTTGTGAGTATGAAAGCAATAAATCGGCGTGGATGACGATTCCAATCTATGAATCATATTTAAAGAACTTAAACAACAAAATGAGGAAAGCCAAAAAAAACATTCTCATCTTTGTGGACAATTGCGCAGCACACTCGAAAAACGCTCAATATTCAAACATAAAAGTGCATTTTCTACCCCCGAACTCTACCT
The DNA here is from genome assembly GCA_038502835.1 of Octonoba sinensis. NCBI lineage: Eukaryota > Metazoa > Arthropoda > Arachnida > Araneae > Uloboridae > Octonoba > Octonoba sinensis. The sequence continues at coordinate 144,410,674 of CM076600.1, forward strand.
CCGTTTTTTCAGCCGATGGATCAAGGGGTCATCAAAGTGTTTAAGCAACACTATAGAAAAAGGCTCGTGAAATGGATACTGGAAAAGCTTGAGAGCAGTGATGAATTTAAAAAAGTGAACATCTTGGAAGCAATCCATTTTCTCCTATCTTCTTGGGACTTGGTTACACCATCTGTAATTTCAAATTGTTTCCAAAAAGCTGGATTCCTGGATGGAGAATCAACAGAAGAGTACGATTTTGACATTGACAACAGTGATGATGATGATGATTGGATGACGTTGCAACGAAAAATGAAATTAAGTACATCCTTTGAGGAGTATGTTGCGATCGATGACGAAGTACTACCATGTGAAGTGCTTACCGTGAATGATATTTGTGAGGCAACAGAAGGCAGTGAAGAAATAAGTGAAGAAATAAGTGAAGATGAAGAAGATGGCATGGAAATTCCCAGCTTTACAGAAGCCATAAAAGGACTGGAAACATTTCGCCGGTTTGTCGAAACAATTGAAAATGTGCCTGAAGAGGTCTTTAAAAGCTTGCGGCAATTAGACTGTTTCCAGTTACAGATTTCTGAGCGAAAGAGAAAACAAAAAACTATGCTGGATTTTTTTCAGAAAAGGGAGTGAGTAAATGTAATATCTTCAAATGGCTGATGTTTCGGTAAAGAATTTTTTTCCCTTTTTGATGTTGCTTTAATTATGTAAAATTAATTAATAAATGCATGAATTTTAAAGCAAAACTTAAAATTATGGAAATGTATTCCATGTCTAATTTAAATATTGACAAATGATATCATCCCTAAATATCATTAAGTAAATTCATTTTCAAAAATAGAGCCTACCCGTTTAAGAAGTTTTCCCGCATAAGAAGTTTTTTTCTCTTGGGCCCTTGGAAAACTTCTTAAGCGGGTTTTACTGTATATATATTAAGTACTTTCATATTGTACGTTAATTGGGATTTTGTAGGAATATTGATAATATAAGTCAGCAGAAGTCACTTAAAATTATGTTTATAATCCTTTAATATTACTGTTATTAAACAAAAAAAAAAAAAAAAAAAAAAAAAAAAAAAAAAAAAAAAAAAAAAAAAAAAAAAAAAAAAAAAAAAAAAAAAAAAAAAAAAAAAAAAAAAAAAAAAAAAAAAAAAAAAAAAAAAAAAAAAAAAAAAAAAAAAAAAAAAAAAAAAAAAAAAAAAAAAAAAAAAAAAAAAAAAAAAAAAAAAAAAAAAAAAAAAAAAAAAAAAAAAAAAAAAAAAAAAAAAAAAAAAAAAAAAAAAAAAAAAAAAAAAAAAAAAAAAAAAAAAAAAAAAAAAAAAAAAAAAAAAAAAAAAAAAAAAAAAAAAAAAAAAAAAAAAAAAAAAAAAAAAAAAAAAAAAAAAAAAAAAAAAAAAAAAAAAAAAAAAAAAAAAAAAAAAAAAAAAAAAAAAAAAAAAAAAAAAAAAAAAAAAAAAAAAAAAAAAAAAAAAAAAAAAAAAAAAAAAAAAAGGCCAGCAACCAACTTGCTCGCCTTTCATGTCTACCGCAAAAGTCGTCTTTTTGCAAAATACCTCTTCACATTGGAGTTTTTCTTAATAGCCCATCAATCAAAGCCCTAATGAGGTGGGGGACACAGGTCGTGTCTTGGTCGAGTCTGTAAGTGCGGAGGAGCCCTAACTAAATACCCAATGGGGGGGGGGGGTTTAACCCCCCCCCCCCTGGTTACGCCCTTGACTTCTGCTATATAGTGTCCCCAGCATCCATTGGGAGGCGGAAAGAAGTTTCAGCGCATTAAGAAAGCTGAAGTAGTATTTGCGCTCAACAATGGCACAAAAGCGATTGAATCACGTTGAAATGTATTTCGTTCATCAAGATGTCATCGATCAAGTTGCTACGGCAATCATTGCAAAAAAAAAAAAAAAAAATTCTACCAAAAGGACAGCCAAAGAAATGTTTTGGGGCAGAAAATAAATGAAATAAATCCGTATACATCATTAATTATAATCCACATAAAATGATTCCGTACAGAGTAAAATAAACCTTTTTTATTTTTTTGAATAAATATTTTAACTTTAATGTTTTCTGAACCTGAACATATTTCATTTCTCTGGATCACATCTAATTTTGGTTGCAACTTAAGTTCACAAAATAAGTAAATAGTTTACCCAATTCGTATCGATAGAAAAAATGTGAAATACTATTGCTGAAATAATAAAATGTTTCAACTACTGTTTGGCAAAATTAGGAAGACAAGTCGAAAATTGGCGCCTTCCCCCTCAGTATTCAGACTGCTGTGACGCCAGTGTTCTCTAAAGCAGACGAGTAGAGTTGGCCATATTAAGGTTGGTTCCAAATTTGTTGTGATTGCGACGATTCCTTCTCGCTATGAGAAATCTCCCAAATCTTGCTTCTTCCAGGGGCAAACCATGTTATTGTGCTTCTCCATTTGGACCTTGGAGGATTGAGAGTAGTTCAAGAAGCACGGATGCATTTTGCCGTATTACGACTGCTATCCTTTCATTTATTTTGAGGTGGTAAATGTATAATATTTATAATAATCAGACCAGAGTTTTTCTTAATTTTGTCTGGAAGCCCATTCACTTTTAAAGTTTAAATAAACCAAAGAGAAACGGAACTAATGCTTTTGATTTTTTGCCATAAATATCCATCGGCATTTTATCGCGACTTTATTTACTTATATTTTACTCTGAAAAGAATCCTAGACTTTTATAATTTATTTTTCGCTACTCCATTTGTCATTTTATTAATAAATTTTTTGCATGAATCCTACTTTGCAAATTGTTAAATTGATAGTTTTATATTTTAGTTTTCAAGTAAATGGTAATATTGCGTTTAAGCGTGAATACGCATGTCTCGAAATTATACCTCGCATATCCGAAAAATGTGTTTAAATTATTTCATATTTTCCTATAGTAAACTGAACTTTTTTGATATGACTGTAAGAGTTTAATGTTTATAAAAGTACAAAATGGCAAAAAAAAAAATATTCATGTGCATGTTGGGAACTAAGCGGAAATGATAACGATATATTAATGAAGTAACTTAAACGGAAAACAGTTTTATCCAAACGATTAATATGTAAATGTAGGAAAGGCAGGAAGAAAAAAAAAATAAACAAACAAAAAATATTACTATATTTCAAACCTTAACTTATGGCTATGGCAGAAATACGATGTCCTTGCTAAAGGGATCCTCTCGGGACAGACAATATAGCATACTTTTAAATTTTAAAAAACTTATTTTTTGTAAAAACAGAATTCCCCCCCCTTATTTTTTTTTTTTTCTTTTTTTTCGGTTCGTTTACAGCACCTACAAAGTGTGATCTTTTGTCATTCTTATCTTAACAGAAATTAGAGTGGCCTTTTTCAAAGTATTTAACTTTCATCTCCAAAGTGTGGATGAATATTTTTTACATAATTTTTTTTTTTTCAGCACATTACTGCGCTCGTTTGATCATCGTAAACGTAACAAATACTAATGTACTCCTTTCATACTAACAAAGATGCAATCAGGGGAGATCACCTACTGAGGATCCTTGGGTTTAAAGCCTATTGCCAATCCTAGTACCGTACACCGCATTACTAAAAATAGGATTTGTACTTGACTAGGATGTAAAAATTTTTACATGTGAGAATACACAGAAGGCTTAAATAGCAAAAAAATATGACTTTTTTTTCCTTTTCCTATTGAAAACTCGTAATTCGCTCCATATATGCTTCTGAAAGCTTAATTTTAGCCCCTAACGAATAACTAGGGATGCACCAATTAATCGGCAATCGGCCCCTTTGCCCATTATTTATAATCGGCCAATTTTGGCGGATTAATCGGCGAAGAATTTGTTTTAGTAAAATTACTTTCAGTGTGTCAAAAACAAGAAATTCTGCTGAATGCATAAAGTAACTAATTAGGAGTGTCCTTCCTCCAAGAGTGATAATGCACCCCCCTCCCCCCCAAAAAAACATAACTAAGAAAATTATCAGAGCAACATTTATCGAAATATCATTTCATAAAAAAATATGTTGCAGATATAACAAAGGAAACGGGAAATTTATACCAGCATTTGTTTAAAATTGATTTTACATCATCCTCATTCTAAAATTCCCAATGGTAATCTGAGTCATGAACCCTCTCTCTCATAGTCACCACTGCAACAAGTAAATGTAATTTTTTGCACCATGAGGGCTGTTACTGTGTTCAGTTGTAAACCAAATGGTTATGATATCAAAGAGGTTATCTATTTGAACTTTATTTTTCACTCTTTTTCCTCCCTCATCCGTAACTTCTCAATGGCGAAACAATTCGGTTGAATCTTTCTAACTTCTAGTGAAGAGGTCCTTTAAAGGGAAACAATTTGAAATGACAGGTGCCCCCAAGGGCGGATCCAGGAATAATTTCTGGGAGGGGCACCGGGTGTAAAAAGTAGTTGCTCATCGTAAAATTTTGCATAGTAAAAAAAAACTCATAATCTTGTTTCACGTTTTTTAAGCTTACTTAACACCAGTTAATATTTTTAAATGTACGAAAAACATACTTAATTACATTAAATGAACAAGTACAATACATTTTTACATACTAAGGAAAAGCCAATCCCTTATTTTTAAAAATACCATTTAAGTCGCACGAATAAAAAAAAATTTTTTTGACGATTATAATAACATTAGAGAATGAGTAGTAGGTCAAGCAGTTTTTTAAACATTACAAACTGTTCTTCCCAAAATTCAATGTTTCACATAATACACTGTCATGTACATAATGCAGTGATTTCAATACTTTTCTACAGATCTAAATTAGCTTTTTTGAACGCCCGATGTCAGAAATAGGGAGAGTTCCGAGACTTTTTCTGATTTTTTTTTTTTTTTTTTTTAACATTCAAGTTATAAAACGCATATTAGGCTATTATTGATGACGGTAAAAGACTGCTAAAATTTTCCAAAGATGAACTTCTTAAAATACAACTTTGATGATTTTTGAGGATGTGAGGGGCTCGGAAGCTGTCCCCCGGAAATTTCTTGAAATGATAAGTCTTAAAAACGCCTATTAAGCTATCTTTGGTGACGAAAAAAAAAACCGGGTTTATTCATCAGCTCTCCCGTGCAATTTTTTTGTAATTGAAGTTCGAAATTCGTAATTTTTGGAGTATATTGATAACGTTAGCGAAAAAGGGAGTGAGGGGGTTTCATTTTTTGTGAAATTCAAGTCATGAAACACATACTAGGACTGGTGCCGTTATAAGACAGCTGATATTTTTACCAAGATGAAGTGCTAAAACCACAATTTTGATTATTTTCGAGGAAGTGAGAAGACAAAATGGGGGTTCGGGGGCTCACCCCCGGAAATTTTTTGAAATTTAAGACTTAAAATTGCATGTTAGGCTATCTTTGCTAACGTTATATGACAAGTGGTTTCACGGCCTCTCCACTGGAAATGTTTCGAAATTGAAGTTCTAAATTCGCAATTTTGAGCATTCATTAGCCGCGTTCACATGGCACTCTTTATAACCCGCTTGTACCCTACTTATTCCCGCATTCCGGTTTTTTACCGGGTAAATGGTGGGTCTAGAGCAGGATTTTTGCGGGGTTTCTACCCAGCATGCCATTCGCGCAGCACTCTCGATTCCCCATGAGTTAACTTTTGATTGACAGCTCGCGCGTTCCGTATGGTGTGCTCAACTTGAGGATTTTAAATGAAATAGGCTAAAAGTACAGCAATAAAAATTATTTCTCGACTAAGTTGACTAAGTGTGTATGCGCTTTTTTTTTATTGTGTATGTCTGGGGCGGGGGGGCGCTAAAGCTTGATCTTGCCCTGTTGCAAAAAAACCTAATTACATTCTGCCGATGAAACTGTCTATTGCGGGGGGGGGGGGGGGGGGGGGAATTTTTTTCTCATTTGTAGTTTCAAAGAGGAGTTCTATCCAGGGCCTTATTTAAAATTATGTCCGGGCCTAAGACCCCCACTTTGGGGGGCCCCTAATTTTGGTTATTATTATTATTTTTTTGAAATTTAAAATTTTTTAGAAATGTGTTTAAAAATAGCATCTTTCAAAAAAAAAAACTGTTAGTGTTCTGTTGCTTCACAGAAAATTTGTATTATTAAATTATCTTGAAATCACAAGGAATTTTCACTTTGGGGGCCCCCAAATTTTATTCTGGCGATTTGAAATTTGATAAACAAAATCGATTTTGCACTTTGGAGGCCCCCAGGTTTTATTCAAACATTTTGTAAATTAAAAACAAAATCATTTTGCACGTTAAGGGCTCCCAAATGTTAGTCTGACTCTTTGACATTTTAAAAACAAATTAGTTTTTGTGCTTTGGGGGCCCCCAAATTTTGGTGTGACTGGCAAGTTTTACAAACATATACGGAATGTTGTTTAAAATTTTTTTGTCGCGTGACTGGCCCCCAAACATGAGTTGAGCCCATAGTGATTCAAAATGGAAATCGGGCCCTGGTTCTATCAGAGAATTTCTGCGAAGGTCACGAGATCGTTTTGCAAATTTTTAGTTACCTTTTTTTTTTGGGCCCATCGCCCTGCTCTAGAGGCTGGCTGACAAACATCGCCCCCCCCCCCCCTTTTCTCTCTTTTTCTATGGAAAGTACCTCAACTGACACCACTAACATAGATGTTACTGAAAATATAAATGCCTAATTTTAATTTAAAGTAAAATGTAAGTATTAAAGCAATTTTATCTCGCCATTCTGAAACTAAAAACAAATAAGAAAAAGAAAATGTTCCTCTTTTACGGCGGGTTTACTTATTTATTCATTTATTTTATTTTAAACATACATGTGATTTTTCCGCATTTTGACGGAATTCCGTATTTTCGGTAATTTTGGAAATAATTTCGTTTTCTCGAAAATCCTTAGTTTTGGAAAACTCTCTTCTTTTTTTTTGTATGAAAATTTTTAAAAATACCCAGCGAACAGACATACGTGCCATCTTTTACAAATTACGAGTAAAATTTTAGCATTTGTCCGTTTCTTGCACTTTTAAGGGTCGGTCCCGATTTTTTACGCAATTCGGAATCCGATTGCATCGACTTCGGTAAAACTCCGTAGTTCTTATTTACTGTACGATTCTGCCTCTTGAACATCAATAACTTAGAGCTTACCATTATTTTCATCTTTATTAAGTTTCAGATTCTGTAGTAAAGAACTTGCACGGACGTAATTTTGCCACGCCCGCTTGAAAATTCGATTGAAAATATAAAAACATTTTCGAAAGTTATTTTCCGTTTTTCTGATTTTTCAGTTAATAATTATTAAATATTACTATCTAGTAAAAAAATATTTTAGCCTAAAATGTCCCCCAGCCCCCTTTTTATATGTAATTTACTTAAATTTTTAACTGTCTTTAGCCTTTGTATTTTCCTTTCAAGTACTCATAATAATATTGGAACAAAATAAATTTAAAAAAATTTCTGTTTTCAGTCAATACGTAATTGAAAGGCATGAAAAAATTAAAAATTCAGCAATTTTTCTGTTGAGTGATTTTTCCAATGTTTTAAAACAATTAGTCTCGGGTCTCGCAATTCTTAAATTAAAAACAAATAAGAAAAAGAAAATGTTCCTTTTTTACTGGTTTATTTATTCATTCATTTTCCTAATAATCCTAAGGTTTTTGATAGTGTCTCTTCTTGATCGTAGATTAATCCAGTAGTTTAATATTATACTTATATTTAAATAAAAGTACTCTGTGTTTAAATCACAAGTATGTTTATTTTAGTTCCAAAGAATGTAAGACTTTTGTTAGACATTTATCCCCAATTATTCCTTTATATTAAAGTGTTAAGTAATGACAACTTTGCTTTGTATTTGATAATTCTATTGCATGTTTGTAATATAAGATTTTTTTACTAAGCTTACAACGTCTGTCGTGATGCCGTTTATATTTCAGTATTTTTTTCCCCTCAGTATGATGTAAGAGAAAAGAGTGTTTCAAGGCTCTTTTTCTAATTTTTTTAAAAAACTTTAGTCTTACTAACACACACCATCTTAACGATGACTCTGGACAAGAAATAAACTATTGTGTCAGGTGCGTGTGTGGAGTGGGGGGGGGGGGGGGGGAGTACAGATTCTTCGTCAAATCTCCTTCTACCCTGCTCCCCTGCCTTCTTTCACTTATTTCAAATGAAAATGTTGCAACACTCCCTTCCTTTTTTTTCTTCTTTTCTTCGGAAAACACGTTATTTCTTTGGTTTTTCTAATTTTTAATTTCCAACTCAATTTTCATTTATTTGAAATACAAACATCTTCGGCCCCTACAAAAAAACTTTTAATATTTCAGATTGCAGTATTATTTTGCAGTGATAATATAAGTAATTTTTTCCATTTTTTTTTTTTTTTTTTTACTTTTAAATATCATGCCTCCTGAATCTTACTTTCGAAGTTTTACTTTTGGCGTGAATTTTCATCACAATGTTTTGAATCTCTTTCTCCCTCTTTGTGTTTTCATCAGTTTGTAACGTATTTCGGCGGCCCATGCATTTTTGTGATTTTCGTAATAATATTTAGACTCAAAAATTCATATATATTTATATAGAAATATAAAATTTTCGGCTGCCCGACTATGAAATTATTACGTTCATTTATCTATTTATTTTCATACACAGACTTGCACTGTGTTGTTATAATGTTTTGAATACTTTCTTTTTTCTCCGCTAAGAAAGGTTTGAAACCAAATGCACATTTCGGCAGCACTTAAATAAATAATTATAATAATGGTTTTGTCAATGAGCCTTAATAATGTTTTAAGATTGCATTTTTTTTATAAATTTTACGCAAGGAAAAAAAATGTAATTTTTGATCATCCTTTCCATCCTCTTCTTTTTTTTTTCATTTATAGGACCGTCCATGAATGATGTCGCGCTTTTTTCAAATATATTTGACCCCTCCCCCCTTTGTCACATGCCACGCAATGTTGCATAAGCATCATGTCACACTTCTTGTTACCCCCTCCCCCATGTCACAATTTCACGAACCCCCCCCCCCCCCTCGAAGCGTGACATCATTTATGATGAACCCTATACTGCAAAATTTCTCCTATTTCTTTTCATTCATTCTTACTTTTTTTCATTATTAAACTGAAATTGTGGCGGACCTTTTCCTGAAAAACTGGGGGAGGGGGTATCCCTCCCTGGCGGCGGTCCTGATTGCCTTTTATTTAAGTTTAGTTTCTGATAAGAAAGCGAAGGTCATCTGTTTAATGAAGGTCATACAAGTAGATCCATAGCGCACAGCCGGGTAATCCCGAAGATTTGTTTCTCAGGGTTTTTCAGCAGCTGAGGTAGCTTTGAAAAGTTATATAATGATGGGAAGCACTGCCAGGAGGCAATTGTTAGCACAGTGACTTTGATTGCTGAATAAGATTTATTTTATTCAAGTATGTTTTTTTTTTGTTGCATAATATTTTAAAATTGTGTTTGTTTTAGTAAGAAAATTAAAAGAAATATTTAACATGAAAAAAAAAACTTTTTTATTGGTGGTGGGGGGGGGGGGGGCGTTCCCCTCCCTAAATCTGCTACTGGGTACACTATAAGAAAATTCATGGGAGATCTTTTAGTTTCGGCAGAAATTGCATTTAATCAGCGTATTCTGCAGTGGAGCAACACAAGGAAAAGCATGTGCAACAAAGAGAGGAGTACATTGAAGGACAGCACATGGAACAAATTTAACTATTCATAATTAAACCATTTAATATACATTAAAAAAAAAAAACAATCTTGAAACTGTTTCAAGACACTTGTGTGCGTATTTCATTACTTATATCTTTTCTCTGCTGTATGTACTACTTGACTACAATAAATGTTAAAGGCATAAACAGCAATCAAAATTCCATCAAGTTAAGAGGTTTGCGATGTTTTTATCATTGCTTATGAATTCCATTAATCATGACATTCAAGTTTCTTGCGAAAATCCTTGCTTTCCTTAGCGTCAATGGATTTTTTTCTCACCAACTTGAGTTTGAAATTACTTTTAATCCTAAACATTGTCATTTCTTTACTACTTCACAAATTGTTATCCTATCCTCAAAATCAAAAATATTCTATGCTATACACTTTCCTTGATTATATATTATTAAAATACTCCTGAATCTTTTACCTTTTGCTATCAATGGAACACATAGGTCTTGCAGACAACTGCAAAAGACCAAATAGGATAGTAAAAGTAACTCAGCTTTCATTAAAATTTAAGCTTAATAATTTAATAACTTAAAAAGCTTTCATTAAGAAAAAAAATGTAATTAAAGGATTAAAGTCGGACTCAACTATCTTTCCAGTTGTAGAGTTAGAAATCCTAAAAATAGTTTCTGGTCTATGAAGACCAGTGACTATGAAAATATATTGGTTAATAAGCTAAGTTACTGGTTCACATAAAACATGTATGGTTCTGCATACACTTAAAATCATTTATGATTGCATATTAATTATTTGTCCTAAAATTTGCAATATAAAGAAAATTAATTTTAAAGTAATATTTAAAATAAACTGAGCTTGCATTTAAGATTTCTTTTACATGCAAACGAACAAAATTTCACTGATCATACAAAACAATTAATTAAAAATGTAAGTAAAATAAAATGAGTATGACTGCAACTAATTACTGGTCTTGTGGACCATTGAGTTACATTTCGTAATGGTTTGAGTTCATTTCAGTAGTCTTGGGCCAGCAAACCACCAAGGATTTGAGTGCTGAGCTACAAGCTGTTCACCCTTCTCTACGTGGCTCTCTTTTTGTTAACACATGCTTCCACATTTCTCCTCATCTAAGTAATAGTGGTTTGCAATGGTGTGGCTCCTGCGCTACAAAATCCAACTAGCTAACCAATGATATGATTTTATTAAGTGAATTTTCGTAAGTTCTTAAGTTTCACTTAAGTGAAAATGTGATTATCATTATTCTAACTGGCAGATTTTCTAGACACATAATAAACAAACAATTATTTTTCCCCCATAAAGTATCCTTTTTGAAACAATGTATGGTGTAATAAAATACTTTGGGAATTTCTCCAACAATTAAATTATCAAACTCAAATTGTCAACAGTTAAACCAGATAAATTTGAAACTATTTAATTGAAATGTTACCACAGTATGGCAAGGTCAGTATAAAGTAGTATGCACAGTGCAATGTATGAATCATTTGAAAACAACCTTTCCTTTACTGATTGTGCTTTAAATGAATTTTTAACTCATTCATTCATGTGCAGTAATGATATTGAAGAGGGTTGGGTACAGTGTACAGTATTGCATATTTTATAAGATTGCCCATGATTAAACTAAAATGCTTTCAACAGGGCTGAGTGGTAGATTTTGTCATCATGATGCCACCCCTTAAAATTTTTTCTTCTTATTTTCATATCTCTGCAATAAAAATCCTGTGATACAGTATAGCCGGATTGACAGACAGTAGGATATTTGGAGACAAACCTTCCTCTCAAACAAAAATTTGATTTTTAAAATGTAATTAGCATGTTTCAAAAATGCATGCCAATTAAAAAACAACAATGGATTTTAAAATTTTGGGATGCTTAAAAATAGGAGAATAGTTTACAGATTTCAAAAATCAGAGTCTATATCACGTTCAGATCAGTCAAAGATATACACTGGATATCAGACAAAATCACTATCCAATGCGTCTCTTCTCTGAACCTTGATCCTCCCTAAGCTAAATCCTGGGTAAAATGAAGCCCGCTAGCATATTTTTACTTCAAATTAAGATTTTTCTGAACTGAAAATTTATTTCTTTAAGCAATTTGCTTCAAATTAAACAATTGTATCCTTTACATTATTTCAATTTTCAAAATAAATAAATAAATAAAAATAGAACAAAAGATAACTAATTGCTGTTTTTAGAAAATGCTTTTAAACATTAGAACACCATTTACTTGGTACATGGACCAGTGACAGTGTCCCGTACACTATGGAGATGTGATCATCACTAGGCATTCTTTACAACATTTAATTAAAAAAAAAAAAAAAACACACAGCAAACAAAAGACGATCGATTTTTTTTTGATGAGATATTTAACATAGTAATGATTTTCAAGCAATCTGGTACATCAAAAAACTTTTTCAAAATTATTGTGGTGCTCTTTCAGACCTCTTTTTCACCAATTCTGATGGCTGCCCGTTTTGCCTCCCCTTTATGATGCTACTTGATGTCACTGCCTCTTTGCATCTTAGGGTCGCACTGCCCTGGCTTTCAACTTGGTCTTTAAAAAGGCAGCATTATTTAAAATATTCATCAAAAATTATATTTCACTAGGAGATAAAAGAAAAGTAAAAGAGTGCCCTCAATACAATTTAATAATATTATGTGAGATAAACTTATAGATTTTTCAGCTCGAATCAGACCTAGTCCTTTTCACCGTTTTCACTGCATTGAAGATTTTTAATTTGTTCTAAAATGCCTAAGAATTAATCTTGAAGATTTTAGTTGACTAGCAGGCTGAGCAAAAAGTTAAAAAAGAAAAAAAAGTTCCTATACAGAAATTTTATTTAAATTTGATATAATTAAAATTTTTATTGAATAATTATTGTCCAGGATTTTTAGATTTTTATGAAATTTCCCAATTTTCCAATAATTGAAATGATTTTTTTTTGGTGTGGGGGGGGGGGGGAGGGGGGAGGGTGGCTAAATTTGAATTATTTTCTAGATAAAGGCCCATTTTTACAACAAAAATTAACTCCTTTAAAATAATTATTTAGTTTAAAATGTGGGCATACAGTGATCCCTCATTTTTCGCAGTTAATAGGGACCAGAACCTTCCGCGAAAACTGAAAAACTGCTAAGTAGGATTTGCCCCTAAGAATTTTCGTGTATGCGGGTACACGATTGTTTTAAATATGTAAACAGTATTTATACTTCAGACATTCAAGACAAAAATTACAACAGTATACGTATTTACTTAAACGTGTCGGTGCTAATTAATAAAGTTAATTACAAAACGTTATAGTTCAGTAATAAACATTAATCAACATTGCTTTCTGAGAGAGGCGAAGAGTCTTGTGATGGTGGGAGCTTTTGAGAGCCCGTGGTATGTACTCTGAGTCAACTCATCTCTTTGTTTGACATGCAGAGATCCTTCTCTCTCGCGCATCAACATAAAACAACGCTCCTTTTCGCAATGTGGCTGTCGACATGTTTGTATTTCTTCATTTTTAATTTTTGATGAATATTTTGGAAAACCCCGCGAAGCACTGAAGCCGCGAAACATGAAGCCGAAGTGGCGAGGGAACACTGTATTACTAATTTCCAACAACACAGGAGAGTTCACAATATACAGATTCTACTGGGAAATTGTAATCACCTGTAATTTCAGCATATCAATAAAAGAGCCATCTTATAAAAACACTGTTCCTCAATTGCAGATAAAGCAACGGCTGTGACTTAGTTTGCACTATGGTTTGCTTTAGAAATATTTTTTTGTTTTTTTAAAATAGCAATTTCCGTCAAATAATAGTTTCTCAACTTTTATGTCCTGAATTATACTCCTGCAATTTTTCATAAGTATACAATAATACATGAATTTATGCTGTCTTTGTATGAATTTGAAAACTCAATATCATCTAAAACATCTTTAAAAACTCTTTTAATAGTCTTTCTCATAGGAACTTCTATCAGATAATGAAAGCAAAGATATTTTAGAGGAATCTTTTTGTCCTGGTCTCCCCTGCAGAATAAAAAATTCTCTGATTTTGATTTTGCTTTTGCAATGTTTCTCGATAACAACTTGTAGCACCGCTTTTGTCCAAAAAACTTTAGGAGGACCCAAAGAAAAAAAAAACACAAAATTACAAATAAATTTTTCTTACATACAAGAAATTAACACAATATAACAAGTTTATGAAAGAACAAATTTTTATTCATCACAAATATTAAAATTTTTTTAACCTAAACTTTGAAAACATGTTCAAATTCTAATTCACATCTGTAAAATTTGGATTAATCTGCTCCCTCCACAATCAAATTAACTGATTAGAAATTTTTTTATTACATCAATTCACATTTATTACATCACATTCTACATTACACAAAAAACTGATGAGTCAACTGCACTTAAAAATTAGAGTTTTATTATAAATAAAAAAAGCATGTTTGCATAAGAGTGATTCCATACCAACTCACCTAATGGGGGTCGCATGACCCCCATTAATTAAAAAAAAAAACTTACTGAATATTACCTAAATATTATGCATTAAATTTATTTACCCTCCGAACATTATTTTGTTACTTTCAGAAGTAGCTCTATTTGGGGAATGAAGCATTGAATAATGGAGCAGGATTTTGTTTTCACTACGTTCTGGCCATTAAAGCAAAACTAAGTTTTACTCTATTTTCGTGATGTCTGAAAGTAAGATCTAGGAAATATATTTGTCTTACAAACCTTTTTATTTAAAAAAAATAAGTTAGTATTTAGTGAAGAAATACGATATTTAACGGATATAGGCCCCCTTCTCTAAACCAAATAAAAGAGATTATAACAGTTGCCAGTATTGTTTTTTTTTCTTTAAATTTATTAATACTTCTGGATATACAGGGTGGGGCAAAAGTCCCCAAATAATGCTATTTCTTAAAGTAACTAAATAATAGTTCAGAGGGTAAATAAAATTTAATACATAATATTTAGGTAATATTCAGTAAGTTTTTTTTAAAAATTAATGCTAAGATTTAGAGGGGAAACACAGGCATATGGTAAGAGAAAAACATACATATACTATCAGCAGGATATCTCTTTAAAATAAATATAACCAAAAGAAAATTCTTTTCCTGTGAATAGCTGACACATCAGTAGCTTTTTTAAAAATTTTTTTAACATTTTCTAGTTCTTGCCCTTTATGAGAAAAATCGATGGACAAGTTGGCCAAAATTGCATGTTTTCGCCCCATGGCTTGTTTTTAAGCTGAAATATTTCTAGGAAGGAGTGAGAATCCCAAGTAATTTATTGTATAGCAATTTACGGTGAGCACATGAACTCTACCAGAAAGTCGGTAAACCTTTGGTTTTATTTTCCTTTTATTGGAATTAAATCCTCAATTTTAGCAAAATCGGGAAAATCGAATTTTTGTAGTTGCAACTTCTAAGAGCACTGTACTTTAACAATTTTCATTATGAACATTCTAGTATTTTTTTTCTGAATGGCTGGAACATTTAGTTTCCACAGCTATCTAACACTTTCATATTGCGTGAATAGTTTCCAAGAGAAAAAAATTAAAAAACATCAATTTCTCGGTATTTTGAGGTGGCAAACAAACTTTGAGGACCTTTATATTCAAAAATAAAAGGAGCAGGTAGCTAAAAATTTGGAATTTTTCATGCCTCTATATCATCAGCCTGTGTACCAAATTTGAAAAAAATCCGAGTTGGTCACGCGACCAATTTTTCTTTTTTAGGCGAGTTGGTATGGAATCACTCATAAGTCAGTAATATAACACATTGAAGAATATTAATTTAATATGCACCACACATAAAGTAAATCTTTTAATACTTAATGATGTACAAGGAAAAAAAACCTTCAAACAGCCACAATTTTATATGAATGGCACAAAAATAGAGGGTAAATTATAAAGGCAGATGAAGATATATATATACAGAACATGAGTAGTGTTTCACTTGAACCAGTCAAGTCAAAAGTTATATTATCATTAAAATGTTAATAACTTAAATGTAAACTTGTTCACTTGCCAGACTATCTGCAAATGGCTGTACCAAGGAACTAGTAGTGAAATAGAAGATTAATCCAAAAGTAATTGAAATCGGAAGAGCAGGAAGGGCTTTCTTGAATATTGCCAAAAGCAATAAAGTTAAGCATAAGCCCTAAAATAAAAATAAAAAAAAAATTAATCTACAAAGTAGCATGAAAGATTCATTAAAATTATTCTTTTTTCAATTTATAATACAATATTAGTACAACTAAAGTTTATAATATAGAGTACAACTAAAATGCTTCAAGGGCATTTCACAGTATATAGTGTCCTTATACTTTCTATAAATTTCAAACAAATCCAAAAAGAGAAAAAGAAAGAAAAAATGATGTCAAGATATAAATACATGTGGATTTCTTAACGAGTAGTTTTGAGCAGTGAAAACTGTTTCATGTGAGTTTGATATAACTATAGATTCAAAACTTTAAAAGATTTCTTTCCTGCCATATAGTACAAAATGATTAATGTTACATACAAACTCCAATCAGTTATAGTAGTATTATTTCTGGTAATAGTTAAAAAGCAAAGATTTATATTTAAAGGAAGCCTGTGAGAAGAGAAAATATAACAGTTCAAGAAAAGATTTATAAAATTTTTGAACTCTTTTAAGTGAAAACATTGTAAAAAAGTGAAAACACATAACATTAAATCCTTTTCAGTTCAAAAACCTTAATGTGTCATTAAAAGAAAGCAGCAGAAAGTGGGACCACATTTTCTCTTATAAACTAATATACACATATAAAAATACTTACAATTAAAATTGCAACAAAGCAGGCTAGAGTTGTGTTCCAATCACCATAAGAAGATGCCTTACCCACAAGTACACTGTAAAATATGAAATCTCCAAGGCCCAACTTCACACCTCCTGGAATAAATATTCAAAAACAAAAATTTTATTATGCATGAAAAACAATAGTATGGCAGAATTGATAGTACAAAACAAGAGTACCAAAGTTTAAATAGAATATGATATTGTAAATCACGTTCAGGGGTGAAAATGCATTGCAGTCTTTGAAGGCGGAGGAAAAGGGACTCTATAGATGTACATCGCACCCACTTAAAACGAAATCAAAGGAACCCAATAAAAATTTCATTATGAAAATTACCAAATAGCACAGGCCAAAACAAGGGAGAAGTGAAATTATTACAATATAGCCACAAGTTTGCTACATATGACTTCTCTATAAACGAGCACGACTGTATTTGTGTGCAATTTTTTTAGGTTGTGTGTCAAAAACAGCAAAACACTTCTGTTGGGATAAAAATGCATATACTGCAATTGAGTTCTACATAAGCACTTGTCTCAACAACTATCTCAATCTAGACACTTGATTGACACAATCTAGACACTAGACATTGCAATGGAGCGTAAAAAAACTTTTTTTGGAAATTGTTTTTGCGTGAGGGCTTAAAAGTTGTGGGGTGGCATGAGGAACATACACACAAAATTTTAACTTAATCAATTAATAGCTTTCCGTTCCAGTTTTGGGTCAAAAACGTAAACATTAAGGTAAAATTCAACGATTTTGTAAATTTTTAAAAATTTAAAATTTCTTTTTGTGATAATGACTAATATTTAAGAGAATGTATGAGAAACATAAATAAAAAATTCTAAATTAATCCATCAATCTCTTCTGGTTGCACTTTTGGGGGTAAATGTGCAAAATTATCCGAAAATGGAACTAAATTTTGGCATAACGTTTAATTTTCATGTTTCCAATTTTCCCTTAGCAAAAGTGTGGAAAATTTGTGTAATTGTTGGTTAATTTTTATTAGTTCAAAAGTTATTTATTTAATAAAGTTATTGTGTAATGTTTAAGTTAAAAGTAGGCCTTCCTTTTTAGTGTATTTTCAGCATCTACGGAAATAATTAAAATGTATTGTGTTTCACTCTAAAGCTACATTTGCGGTCTGCCATTGATTTGATTGCGTTGCTTCTTCTTCTTCTGTTCCGAACAACGTCATGTTCTTAGCTCTGACGTCATTCCCAGCAGGGAATGGTGTTTCGATCGTTGCCGATGCTAACTTCGTTTTGAGATATGGCAACATTTAAGTAAGCGCATGTTTGTTATCTTTGGGTTTAAACGCACTGCGTGCGAATGAATGTTCTATAAGAAGTGGAAAGTAGTATTGAGAATTGTGCTGTTTTTCGGTGAGCACTCCGACTTGTAAATATATAAATTTGGCAGCCAATGAATACTGTTAGATTTTAATTGTGTCTGCTATTCCTGAAAAAGCTCATAGTCTTGCCATTATATTTTTAGTTGAGTTTAATATGTTGGTTGTTTTTGTTATACTACTTTATTCCACATATCTACATTTCAAGAACACGGAACTTTGTTTTAGATTTACATTCGGGCAAGCATTAAGATGTTTAAAATAAACAACAGTAATGATATAAAAAATTATGATTAAATTATAGACTAATTAATACTTATCTATGAGCTACACGTTTTTTCTTAATTAATCAAATCTGGCGAAAATAGAAAAAAATTACAATTTAATAACAAATGATAAATTTTTGCTAGAACATTAATTATTGAAATATTTATACATTTAGGAAAAATTAGTTGCTTGAAAATAGTGAGCAAGCAGCTTAAGTTAAAGAAATGTTCAGTCAAAAACTTTTAAAGGGGCGCAATTGATGTAAGTTGGACTTTTGTTTTATTATTATTATTGTTATTATTTAAAACTTACTCTCATAAAATGAAAGAATGTAAATGACTATACTTACCGTTTCCAAAATTGACACTAACTATACTTTTATATCTCCTACTTTTTTTAAAACAATTGTTGCCGTGTATGTGTATTATTCATTTATCTACTTTTATTAGGAATTTTAAAAAAAGGTCTCTTAGGCACTAATGTCAAGATTTTTTGAACTGTTCAAAATTGAAGGAAATATTGTTCAAATAAAAAACTAAGGTATGGAAATGAGATGTCCTCGCTAAGATGTTTCGAATGCAAGAAACATTCATATCTTGGTCTGGGTGAATATTGCTCACCCAGAGCAAGATATGCGAGAAACTGACCTCCACAGGATTTTGAAAGGAAGGGAAGAAAGGGGCCAAGGAGTTTGTGTGTTCAAGATTCCTGAAATAAATTTTAATGCTGACTCTTATATGGATCTAGTACATTGACAGAAACACTACTCCCAGGAAACATTTTTTGATGATTAAAAAAAATGTAAACTAAAGATCATTTCAGCATGATCTTTCAAGAAACAAGTAATATGTATCACACTTACTTTCCTCTTCTTCATGAGCTTCACTCTGAGGTGGCATCATGTGGTTTCTATCACCAGAAGGGGGCCACCCAGAAGCTCTCCTGCTCCTTTCAGAGGAATGGTTGCTCGCAGTGCGACCAAAAGGTTCATTTTCTTCTGGAGGTTCATCACCCTGTGCAGAGGCATTATCTTCTACAATAACAAGACAGTAATATAAGACATCATTTACGTTAGTCAAAATAAACACAATTAAGTCTCAGATAATAATTTAAATTTCATAAAAAGTATGCATTTCATAACAATGCCTAAAAAGTGCCCTTTATAAAATGTAACTTTTGTTTCCTTCTACTTTAAAGCAGCGTTTCCCAACCGGTGGTTCGTGAAAATAATATTGCAATGGCGGAATTTTTAACCGCTGACGTAAAAGATTAAATGAAATAATAAATTTACATACATAATTCGGATGGTGTGTAAGAACTATTTTTTTGGATAAATTTTTTTCCGGTAATGGGTAAAAGTTGTGGACTGACACAGAAAGCATAGGTACAAAATTTGAAATGTACTTATTTCTACTGCTGCATAATATTGAAAATTTGAATCTGAAAGTGGTGTCAAAAGTTATTCATTGATTTATTTTTAATCTTGAACGTATGTTTTTCTTTCTTTTCCCTCGCGAAAAAAAGACTCAAAAATATGAAAATCTACTGAAATGAAAAATTTTGCATTATTGTGGCTAATTTTTCCTATACAGACCTCAAAGTGGAACCGGAAGATATTCATTTATTTATTTTAAATTTTCACCTTACATTTATCGCACTTCATTTCCAACTTTTGAGAATTTTGCATATTTCAACCCGAAAGTAGAACGGAGAGATATTCATTGATTGATTAAAAAATTCGTACATATTTTTCTCATACCGTTCTATAATTTTTTCGCACTATCGGGGAAAAAATTTTAACTTTATTTTTGCGAATTCATATGTTTACTGCAATATTAATAATTCAAAAAGAACAAATAATAAAAAGTAATTTTAGTATTTATTTAAACTTGGACATTTTGCAATTATATTTTTATTTCTTACTATGAACTATGGTGCATATGGAAAATAAATGTGCAGCAAGTTTTATATTTTTGTTACACGTTACTAACGACTACAGAAGGGGGTTAGCAGCTTGTTTCGGAACGTGGAAGGGGTTCGCAAAGAAAAAAAGGTTGGGAAACGCTGCTTTAGAGACCCTTTTGGTTTACATTAGTTTTCCAAGATTTATTTTGGTTACAGCCAGGTGCTGCTAAAATTTTTTTTGAGCAGTGTAGTAATTAACCCCATTAAATGCCACTATATAAATCATATTTAAAAAAAATCAACAATTACAAACTTTACATATCTCTATTATGGAACAGTTAAAATTTGGTTTATAAGTGTAAACATTATTTTTCTTAAAACCAGGTGCTTCCCTATTTTTTTTTTGAGTTAAACATTACCTTGATTTGCTGCACTAGGATTTTCTTCAGAATGTTGTCTATTTCTACCAGTACGATCAGTGTCACTCATTGTGACAATCCAAGCCATGGCAGCTAAAAAAAAAAAAACACACACACACACACACACACAAAACATTCAGTTAGTTAACTGTTCTACTCACACATATTTATTTTTTTGCATTAAATTTTTGTGTTGAGCTTATTCATGAATGAGTTTTCTTTTATATTTTATCATACTTTCAAGTATTAAAAATATCAGCTTTCTTTCTTTCAATTACTTTAAGTACAAAACAAGTTAATTGAACCTGAAATTATACTTTAGGATGAAAGTAATCAAGTTGGACTAAAATTTTAAAGTTAATTAAGGCAAAGAGTGAGCTTACTTAATATTGATTTTTTGTGAATAATAAACAACAAACTTTTACAATTGGTTTCAATTTGATATTCTTCAAACAACTTGAAGTTAAACTAGGTGCTTAATAAGTACGGTCAAGAGTGTAGGTGATTAATAAGAACAGAAATAGGGGCTCAGAAATTAGCGGACTTGGACTTTTGAAGCTCAAGATCCAAAGTAAAATAGCTACATTGGATCCTAAGCTTCAACAAATATTTTACAAAAATTTCGCCATCAAGAGTGTACGAATTTTGATTTTGTTAAACTCAATTAAAATAAATATGCATTTCCATGTGAAAGAGTAAAAAAAATAAGTAAGCAAAGAATTAGTATAGGCCAGTGGTTCTTAAAGTGGTCCATATGGACCCCAAGGGGTCTATACCGATCTACAGGGCGTCCATGTCAACAAAAGGAAAAATTGGGGGTGCATGAGATGTAACTAGGGGTTTATGAGACTGCATTGCGTTTCGGTGGGTTATTTCTCAATAAAATTTACAAATGTAGCAAACACCTAATACAAATGTAGCAAATGTACTCATACAAAACTTATTTCTACAAAATGAATAAAAATGAGCAAATTACATATTAATTAAATTATATTCATAAATTGTGTTGTGTTTTAATTATATTTCATAAATTGTGTAAGTATTTATCCATTATCTTTGCTTGTAAATTAGCTTGCATTTTTGATATCAGTGACAAGGCTGAAACCAGGAGACACCTCCCCAGGAAATGTTGGCACATAAAAGTAAAATTTTGCATGATAAAAAAAATAATTCAATCAAAACCGTTGCATTTTTCTTCCAAAAATTTGAAGTTAAATTTCAATTTTCAAGTGATATTCTCCATGCATTTTGCTCTTTTGACTATTTTCGTACAGCTTGGGTAAAATTCTATCCACAGTTCTACTATGTTTTGGAAGTTTCAAATATAAATATTGTACAAAGTAATTTCTTTTACAATAACCCCTAAGGGGCTCTACAAAACAGCATTGGCAAGGGGGTCTATGGGATAAGACAGTTTGATAACCTATGAATATAAACACACACATGTATGTATGTATTTTATTGGAGGATAACAAATTATTTTGAAAAGATTGCTTTAGGAGTTAACTAACCGTCAACTCACCAACAGAAATGGTCATTGCAGGTTAGGAGAACCATTCATTCATTTCTTGTTTGTGTGTTATTATTTATACAATTTTTTTTTCTTGTGTGTGTGTTCATGGAAGAATTCAATAGACATTAATGTCAGTAAAACATTTTCCTGAAATCGCATTTTAATTATACTCTTTTTTATTAAGTCAACAAGAAAGAAATGTGCATTTCAACTTTTGATGTTATGCTCTCAATTGTCCAGTTTTATAAAAGGCACATTTGTCAAAACCTCCTTAGCTGAAGAAATATCATTTTTATGAAAAGTGTGAACATCCCACTTCCTATATGATAAGGCCAGTGTTTTTCCTTTCCTCCCCCCCCCCAGACTAAATAGGGGACACTTCCTCTTCCTGTCCAGCTTCATCAGTGCAGAATTCCCCCGATCGCAATAAGTTCAAGCAAGTAAATCTTTGTCGTTGAAAAAAAAACGCACATGAAACCAAGTGCATGTAAACCAACATTTAAAATTAGTGAATCTTGGTAAAGAAATAGGTTTTCCGGGTTAATCATCAAACACTAATGAATGAGCCCAAGAGCTTTGAAGACAACCATCATGAAAGTGAATACAAGCATTCAGTGCTTCCATTTCTAGCCTAGAGCAGAAAAATTGCTGATGTAGAAAAAATGCTTTTATGGTGGTTTAATTTGTGTCATAATGCAAAAGTTCTCCCATCAGTAGCCCTTTGCTTACAGCAAAAGCTAACAGCAAAATTAATTTAGAGAAAGCTGAAAAAGGGATACAATGCATCATTGCCCTGGGAACGGCTCCACAAGTTTACAATCAAAGACACAACATTATGAGCGTAACTCTAAAAGCAGAGTCTACAGATGCTTTTGTTATTTATTATAAAAATATTTGCACTTGTGTGAAATATGCTCACACGTTTTTTCTCTTGGCTCCTTGAAAAATGGATAAGTCCCGCTTTACTGAAATAAGTGTACCTATGTATACATGCAAGGGGAAAAAACTGCTTGTCAGTTAATCCTCGATATAAATAAAATTATAAATGACAGCTGAAGGCAGGAGCAAACACCTGATTATTAGTGACGGGTATTTCATTGACTATATTATTGTTAGGCCATTGATAAAGAAAAGTTCATGCAACAAAAATAGGACAAATATTTTTCTTTTATTTTGGTTACTTACATGAATAAATGAGTGCTGGAAATATAGGTTCATTCCGTTCTTGTGCAGTTTCAACTAATATTCTCAAGGGTCCTTTTGGGCAAAGCACAGCAATTAAATCTGAAACATTTACATAAATTATTTTAACATCCATTACAAGATTTGATAAAATTAAACATTTCTTCAATGTAGCTAAATTATTCAATAGAAGAAATACATCTGAATAATATTTATGAGTAAAGAAACAATTTCTGACTCTGTAACAGACTATAACTTAAAGATAATATCAATATTTTGCACTTTGGCCTACACCCTAAATGTTGTATAGAATTATTTGTACTTTTTGACTGATACAAACAATAAACAAGTGCAAATGATTAAATGCATAGTGTAAGAAACACACACAAAAAAAAAATCTCCATCTTCTATAAGTTGACCACTAAAGTGCTGCACCACAAGTGGTCAAGTTGCGCAGGTTTCACTGCATATTCAATGTAAACAGAGAAATGTTATTTATTATGCATAATGATTTGTTGAAAGGAGGGGAAAAAACATTAATGCTAAAGAGGATCCAAACTTTAAAAACATTTTAAAATACATGAAAAAAAAGAAGAAAAAGTTGGCAAAAATATTTTTAAAACCAGATTATTAATAAAGCTGTAGCATTTAATAATTATAATCAACTAATATTAAGATAGATTTAAGATAATGGTAAGCTCAAAATTATTAATGTGAAAGAGGTAGAATCCGATTTTTTGTTAATAAATGTTAATTAGGAAGTTTTACTGAAGGTGAAGTCAACCAGATTTTGAAATACATAAAAATAGGAATTTGCCCTTTGAAGACCAAAAAACAGACCGAATGCTTGTATTTTACTTGTAATTTGCAAAACTTGGCAGGTATGTATGCAGGCAACTTTCAAAAATTTTCATAGAAAATAGAGAGAGAGAAAGAAAGCCTTGAGTAAACAAAATTTTGAGTAAACGATATTTTTAATTTCCAAAATTAGTGAAAATACGAAAAATCACATCTCTGAAGGAAGGAATTTGAAAAAAGGTGAATTTTCCTGTTGATAATTTGCAAAAGAATACTAACAAGTTTGTCTAGAACTATGCGAGCCTACTTTTCCGTTTACACCATTAAGATAAGTTTTGTTAGATCACAATTCATATAGGATTGAAATCTCCCCAGAGGCACTAATGTTAATTTTTTTTGAACTGTTCAAACAAAAAGTGTTCAAATCAAAAAATGTTTCCATTGACATATTCTCCCTATAAGACTGTTAAAAGAAACTTTGATCTTATGCCAAGGATTTACACGATTTGCTTCATCTTTGCCCATAAACACTAATGTTAAGCTTTAAGGAACTGTTCAAAATTGAACGAAAATTTGTTTAAATCAAAAAGTAAAATATGAAAATAAGATGTCTTTGCCGAGATCTTTTTCAAAAGTGACTAGGGGGAGGGGGACGGACAGACTGACAGACACACATTTTCTTCCATCTCAAAAACTTACTTTCAAACTTTTTTTTTTTGCAATATTTATGAAATTATTTTCGACTTTTTAAAATTTTTAACAATATTTTTACCATAAATTAAGTCTTCTTTCATTCTTTTTTTAAAAAACTTTTACGGGAAAGCAGGATCAAAATGAGAAAATCAAGGACTTTCCAGACATTTTTGTACATTATTCCAATTTTCCCAAAACTTTCAAGACCTTGAAAAAAATAATGAAATTCAAAGACTTTCAAGGTTTTTCAGACCACGTACACACCCTGAAAAAAGAAACATAAAAACTTAAATTTTTCTAAAATGTAAAACATGAAGAAAGCAATTTACCCCAAACTGATATAACACCTAAGACAACCCAGGCTGTCCAGTTTGGTAGGTACTTAATAAAGACCAAAGCCATCAATGCAGAAACTAGAATCAGGTAAGCTTGCTGGAGGATGAGAGGTCCTTTCCAATGAATACATACCATTCCCACCACACCAAAGTTCCACATGATAATGGACACTGTGATGTAATCCATTGGAATGTTATATGCTCTCAGCACTTCCCTGAAATACAACACTGCAAACTACATTCTATATTTGTTGTAAAACACAAATTGAAAAACTACTTTAAACAATGCTTAAATGTTTCCTATAATTGTGACACACAATATCAATGAAAATTAAACAAAGAGGCAAAGTTACTAGTTGCTTTAAAAAATTTAGTTCTAAATAGCTAAAAAAGTTTTACTTGTAAAAAACTTAATTAATGATGCATTAAATATAGAGTTGAACTTTGTTATACTGACAAGCTGGTTATAACATCAAGAAATTCTAAGCTCTTTATTCACAATGAATAGTGATGATGATCGCCTATGAAGTAACTTGGGTATAGTATCCTATATATTTCAGCACCTCGAATGATGTTATAAGAGTTTCAAAGTACAGTAGAACCTCTCTTAACCGGCTTAGTTGGGACCAAGAAGTGATAAGAAAGATTTACTGGACCAAGGTTAACTGGCTTACCAAAGGGTAAGCCAGTTAAGTAAAAATACGGTTAAAGCAAGCTACAGGAAAAATAGGTGTTATATTATGCAATTTAAAACACAGTGGAGATGTGATGATTTATTGCATTTTAGTTAACTTACTTTGATAGTTACATACCAGTTATCAAGCGCTAATAAAGAAGCCTGTGACCCGTTTTTGCTGCAGACGAGAAGCCCGGTACTTCCCCGCATAGTCCCGCCATTTCTTTAGGAACATCACAACCATGGGAGTAGCTGATGGTTGCTGCTCAACGTATCTCAATGCCATTTCAAGTGCTCTTGCTCCATCCACATGAGTGAAAAAATTCACTCAAGTACCGCAGCACCTGTTTCTTCCACATAACTACTGCTCTAAAAGTTATTTATGTTTTTTATATTTTGAAAATATGAGCCGGATACAGCAAAGACCGGTTAATCCGGAGCTGGTTAAGAGAGGTTCTATTGTAGTAAGAATTAAGATATAATCAATACTTTATGTTAATCTATGAATGCAGGACTACTAGCATTAAATGCATGAGTTAATTAAAATCATATGAAATTCAAGTAATTAAAAATTGTACAAAAGTGATGCTTAAATGTTTTGAAAATGTAGGTGAACCTGACTTTCAAGAATAATAATGCATGAAAATAAATGTGCATATTTTAATTTATTTTATCCTAAAACTTACCATTTAAAAAAAAATTTGCTTATGTTTTTTCACAATATGTTTTCTTTTTAAGACACATTTTGTATTTCTTATCACTTCTTTTTTCCTTAACTAAAAGTTTTAAGATTCACCTACATATCTTTATGCCAAATTGTCAACTAAAATCTATGCCAATATTAAAGGGCTTTGGATGTGGTATATATAACAAAACCAATAACAAAAATAAAGTTTTTTTTCTTTGACAACAGTTGTGCCAGCAACATAAAATAAGGATTAAAAGCCTTGCAGGCATGCAACCATTGCATTTCATGCAATTGCAAATTTTATCAAACTTAAACCTTCCAGAAGGCATGCTCTCATTACATCATAATTATTTGAGGGTTAATAAAAGCTTCTTTTATAAATTTTGGTGTGAAGATATACAGCTGAATTCATCTCCAGTATGAATGCCAAATGTGCATGAATGCTGGAAAATATAAAGTAAACATCAATCTGAAAAAAAAAAAAAAAAAGTATAACAGTTGAACCCCGATATAGTGAACCACTATATAGAAGTCCACTATAACCGGTGGTTCACTATATCCAAATTCTTTGAAAAAAGTCTTTCTTTTTAAATATGACTGCAGTTTTGTTAGAAATGGTACATAAATTGCTTATAAATACTTAATTAATCAAATAAACATTAAAAAGAAAAAGAATCAGATGTTACTCACAAAAACTTGAACGCCCTCACTTGAGATTTCCAATTTTCCACATCGGTTGCACAAACACTTGCTGGGGGCCGTTCATGAATGACATCATGCTTTTTTCCCATATATTTGACCCCCCTCCCCCCCTTTGTCACGAGTCACGCTATGTTGCATAATGTCACACTTCTTCCTACCCCCTCCCCTCGCCACAATTTCACGAACCCCCTCCCCCCCCTCGAAGCGTGAGATCATTTATAAATGATCCCCTGTTTCACCAACAAACTTTCCACAAGAAATATTGTTTCTATTTTTCCATCGATCCAGCCATTCATTGGAACACACAAAACCTTTTTCTTCAAATTTTTCAACAAACTCATTGGCTTTAGCTTGCAGCATGGGTTCCGGATACAGAGGAAGGTTTCTATTCCATTGAATTGTAAACCATTTTAGTAGAGTTTCTTCTACATTTTCTCTTTCAGCACGACGTAGTTTTTTAGGAGAAACCATATTTTTTCATACGCAGCAAGAATTGCACTGCAATTTTTCCAAATGTTTTAAACAGTAGATGAATAGGGCGGATGTAGAGACACAAGTGGATTCCTAGAATTCAGTGAGAGGAGCAAGGGGGAAAGGAGCAAACAATTGGGACTGTAAACGGATTGGGGGGGGGGGGGGAGAGGAATGTTCTGCTTAACAACTTGTTTGCACTAGTTTAAGACTATAAGCATGAAAGAGTGAAATTTGACACAATAGAAAGGAATGCTGGCTTTTCAATCGCAACACATGCAAGTTTACAGTTGGAGAACTGGAAAAAAAATCCAAGGGAATGAAATTTGAGTTCACTATAAACGAACTACCAATTTCTCAATTGTCCACTATAAGCATATAAAATAACATTAGTTGAATAGGAGTTTGGACGGGACCACTAAAAAAGTTCACTACAACCGAGTGTTCACTATATCCTAGGTTCATTATAGCGGGGTTTGACTGTATTATCAATAAATAAATAAAAATAAGGTGTTTTACCCTAGGTATATGTAAGCAAACAGGAAAAGCAGCATCAAAGAAGAAACAATCAACCATCCATGGATAACCTGAAAGTTAAATGAAAAATAAATAAAAGTATGACATCTAATATTTTAGGAGTTTGCATTAATATCTCAATCAATGAATTTCAAGATTCAAATTTTGAATTTCCATAAAACTAAATCCCAAATACTTTCATTATTGTGAATAAATAATCTATAGCTAAACTCTTTTTGAAAACAACACAGAACAACTTTTCAGCCTTGCATTAAAAATAACAGATTTTTTTTTCTTTTTGGTGTACAGAAAAGACGTCAAAATCAAACAAAGCAAAACCAAAAACAAAGGCTGTTCAATATAAATCTAAGAAAAAAGAAAATAAAAGAAAAAGAGAGCCTGCTCTTAAGACAATGTGCAACATCTTTCTCATTTACAGAACTATTTTTTTTTTAACATGTGTGGGAAGAAAATACAATATGAAAATGATTAAGTGCACACAGGGTTCGCGCTAGGCCGCGCGATTCCCGCAATATTTTTTGAAATCCCACTCAAAAATTTTTTTTTTTAGGCTTAAACTTTAAAAATCCCACTTAAAATTTTGGTCAAGGAGGAAAATCCCACCTTGTATTTTTTCCCAGTGTGAACCCTGGCACACCAATCTTAGATTTAAAAGCATTAACAAGTTTTACTTCATATTATAAAAGATCAGTAAAAACACACTGCAAGCTTTTAAAATTTAAAGTTTGGCACAAAAGAAACCAAAATGTTTTTAAAAATTACAAAATATACTTTATTTAAAAGACCATTTTAGAGAATGTTTAGATAAAAAACGCCAATTACTTAATTCTGTTTATAAAGGTACAAAAATCTAAAACAACAGCACATTAATAGTTCACATCTCCATCTGCAGTTTGTATAAGGGCTATTTCACAGTATTTTGTTCAAACGTAGAGTCCACAACATGACACTTTTTCTGTTATAACTACTTAATTTACAGTTTAATTATCACCAAATTTTGTTTTCAAATAATGTGTTAAGCACATTATTTGAAAATAAAATTTAGTGATAATTAAGCTGTAAATTTTGTAGTTATAACAAAAAAAAGTGTCATGTTACGGACTCTGCATTTTTAGAAAATACTGTGAAATGGCCCATAAAGCTTCTAACATATGATAGTTAAATTTGCAAAATCTTCATAATTTAGACTTAAAATTTTGTGAAAATTTCAATCACTTAAACAGATGCAAGGGTTGCAGTGGGTGGGGGGGGGGGGGGATACAGCAATGTTTTATTCAAAATATAGGGCAACAGAAAAATAATTTTAAAAAAAAATGCATTTTATTAAAACGTGCGACTATTGAAAGATATAATACAATTACATCTCTCTAAATAATCATCAGAAGAAAAAATAACCATTATTAAAATTATTTACATGTGTTTCATGTTGCATATTTCAGTTCATTATTTCTAGCAACAATGAGGGATTTAGTTGCTTCAATACCTTACTAATTTTTTTGTTTTAATTTTTTGTTTACTATTGATTATGATGTAATTTTTTCAATTCATTCAAAAATGTTTATCATTGTTTTTGTTCGACAACAATTAAAAAGTAAAAAACTCTTTCTACGGCATAAACTATTGTAATTTCAAATTTCAACATTATACACTTTAAATTAGGAGCAATTGTAAGGCATTGCAAAAAGTCTCTTATTTTGCTTATTTTTTAAGTTTCAGATTTGAAATTTCATTTTTGAGAACAATTTTGTGATTCACTTCAAGAGTGTTTTTCTTCAATGTTTTTACACTTTCATTATAAAAAGATTCTTGATTTACCAAGCATATTAAATCATTTTTAAAAAGTATTTAAACTGTGATTGTTGTATTGGTTTGTAGCTGAACTTTGAATTTTGTCAATCCTGCTTTTCAATTGCAATTGCATGAATACACATCCTATTTTATTAATTTTACAATGCCTCAAAATCTTCAAATGCTCCCTGCATAACAGGAGAATGTTCCTAAATATTTTAATGATATATTTAAGATCATATTTCACATCTTCTAAAACTTTACACCTTGAATTTCTGGAATTAAAATTTAAAGTTGATTGTTAAAGAATAGTTTTATTATTTTTTCTTAACAAGAGTAAACAATATTTAATCCTGTTTTTAGATTTTTATTTTTGAACTCCTTTGTTAGAAGAATTTTATGTCCAGAATTTTTAATTTGAAGACATTCAATGTATGACACAAAATTTTGTTTTTCACCATTACAAAATCAAACAATGAAACACATTAGATGGTAACAAAAGTGATTTTTACTTAATTTTCTTGATATTAGAATTATTTTCTTACATCATATGTATGTATAAAATGATTCGACTCAAAATAAAACTATGTGCGATTTATAAAGCTGTTCAAAATAATAATGATTAAAACATAACGAAATACAGTCGAGGGTCAAAAATCCGCACAACTTGGGAGAAGTGGTTGTGCAGATTTCAGGATTTAGCGGATTTCAGGCCACTTTAGTTAACTATGTTAAAAATAGTTCACAAGTTATAAGCAAATAATGTGATATCTTTTTGTTTCCCCCCACCCTTAGATATGTTTAAGAACATTATTTTTTAACCACAAGGTAGCGTTAGGCCTTATTTCGGAATTTTCCGAATTTTGGAGCCCGACCGAAAATGGCGGATTTACGTAAACATAGAGGTTAATAAGTGCATTTTACTTCAAATTGCACTGTTTTGTCAACGGATTGATAAATAAGTACATTTTTTTTCTGAAAAGGTTACATAAGTAAATCCATGAGTTAATATATTTTACCAAACAAAAAAGATAACTTATTCATGGATTTTAATAAAACGCTCCAAATTACAACACACAATTCATCAAAAATAAATTATACCCACATGGTAGTTCACCATTTCACTAATCACCTACAATTGCATGAAAAAGAAAATAGGAGCTGCATCAAATTCTAAAAAAATATTAACAGAGAAGTTAAACCAATACGAGAGAAGTCAAAGCAAATTCCTTTATCTTTCTTTCTTTTCTTTTTTTTAAGGGAATAAAACTTGAAAAGCAAACTTTTAAGAACTTAAGGAAAAAATAATAATAGTTTTTTATAGGGAAAAAAGATATTTAACCGAGCTCAAGAAATCAATTTTCATCTTTGAGTACAGTAGGGTTTTCTGATTGTTTCTACAATACTGCTTCAATTTGAATCAAAATTTACTGGTATTTATTAATTTAACAGCTTCTTAGATTAATATTTTTCTAAATTGGCCAAGAAAAAAAAAATCGGAAATTTTCGGGAAAAGTGCCGAATTTTACGATTTTCCGAATTTTGGAATTCTGAATTTGGGGTTCAGTTCTGAAATAACATTGGGAGTATCTTTTTACTCCATAGTTGATGATTTAACATGCCTAAATTTGTCATCGGCAGATTGTGGCCCAAAAATATATTAGTTTTACGTTTGCAAAAAGACTTTTCTGCAAAACCAGTTTGGAACAAAATCAACGCGGATTTCGGACGTTGGCGGATTTGTGGCGCTCGACTGTAACACTTTTTTCTGCCTTGAGAAATTTACCATAAAATATTCTATGCAAATAACTACATCTACAGTAGAGCCTCGGTTATCCGTGCCCCGATTAACCGAGTTCCGGGTTAACCGAGGTACATCAACCTTAAAAAAAAATTTTTTTTTTGGATGCCGATGGCTGTGTCACTGACTGACGTTAGTCATCCAATTATTTTCTAGTGATATAAAGACCTTGAACAACCTTAAAACAGAAAACAACATATATATACTATATATATAGACTTCTTCAAGAGAACTTTAACTGGAACATGTACACTACTGATGTGTACATATAAAATTAGATATTTGTATGTATGTAACGTCATTTTTTCATTTCATAATAAATGTACAGTAAATGCCTTTTTTTACATCTTTGACGACATTTTCATTCATATTAATTCATTTTTCCCTCTCGATTTGGACAGAGTCTGTGTTATCCGAGGAACCCTCGGTCCACATTACCTCGGATAATCGAGACTCTACTGTATAAGAATTTTTAAAAGTGCATTAAACCTATATTTTTAGAAAGACACTTCTAAGTTAACCAAATAGGTTTGTCACAAAACATTCTATTTCTAAAGTTTGTTTCCTTCAAATTCTGTACTAATAAAACAATGTGTTAATGTCTTATTTTATAAGTTGCATTATTAAAATTACATAGGTTTAAGCATACAAAGTTTGAAAAAATGTTTTTAATATATTAATGTTTTAAAAGAAATGATGAGTAAAACACGTTTGTGATTTATTGTTTGAGGATGTACCAGATTAAAAAAATATATATATTCGTAACATAACTGAAAGCAAATCGCAGTTGGATATCCGGCCGAAACACAAATATTTGGTGGAACATGCATCTAGTTGAACTCGACAGCGAACAGCTCAGCTCACATATGCAGGTCACAATTGCTCCACCCTTGTCACTAGTGTTGTCTGCTGATGGGGGAAAAGGCAGCAATTGTTTTTTGTTGAAATTAAAGATGAAAAAAAGAACAGGAACCTAGAGGATTACTTTTTATTCAAAATAGTCTCCTTTTCAAAACAAAAGTTGCTGATTTAGTGAAAGCAGTCGATTTTAAGCCACTTTTTGATAAAATAGTTGCAATAGTCGCTTGAGGTCAATTTGAGCAGAAAATAGTCACTTTTTAGTTGTCAGAAGAAACTCTAAATATTTTCTACTGTTGATTTTGCTTTGATGTCAATTCTTTCCAGATCCGTTTTTTTTTTTACTTGAAGATATTTTGTTGGGTCGCAAAAAGAAGAAACAATGAATGTTCAGAAAAGGTAATAACAAGTTCATTATTCAAAAACAAAAAATTCTTTAACAAAGGCACTTAATACACTAATTTTTTAAGTTCTTCAAATCTGTTTGTATTGCGTTTTAGTAGTTAGTGCCGACTCTAAGCAATTTTGACAGGGCGCTGCGCCTGGCGGCCTCTTTCTTCCTTTTTCTATGCGCCCTGCGGTCTATTCAGAATATGCCAACTTCGGCCGAACGGCCTTCAAAGCAGGAAGTGTAGTAGGAAAACTTCAATCCAGGCATCCTGCCCTCGACCTTTATTTGTCCCCAATAATTTTCTCAGAACTCCAGAGTATTATTGTCTTCTCCCCTTTAGCTTCTTGGAATAATGGGGGTAGTAGAGGGACGCATCACATGCTTTTTTTTAATTTTAAAGTGTTTAGCCTTAAACAAATATGAATGTCTGCAACTAAAATTATGCTATTTTTAGTTAGAATGGGCAGCTTGCCTCATAGATTTGGCCATTAGCATTTTATTCATTAATAGCATTTTTTAATATAGTATATACTCTTATAAGTCAAGAAATTTAGCACAAAAAACGAAGTAAACGTCGACTTACGTTCGCGGCAAAGCATCGAAAAATCCAGACTTTTCCCGTTTTTTTAAAAATCTCTTTACGAACCCTTTTTCAGAAATCGCGATCTCAAATATGAATACTTTTTCGGACACGATCATGAAAACTACATTTTTATTTAAACACGTTCATTATAATATTTTTCTTATTTTTAAAATGTTTATTTCCGAAAGAAAAAAACAGTAAAAAAAGCTTCCCGATTTTTTCACTGAAATCAAGACTTTTTTTGAAAATGTTCCAAATTTTGGGATTACGAATTTGGGGTTCCATGATGTGTAATTGTTCTGGGTTTAGCATTTAGCCTCACCACTGAAAAAAATAAATAAATAAATAAAACAGTAAAAGTCATCGGCGTCATTTCACAAAATCTATACATAAGACAAAACAGTTAAATACTATTTTTAAAGCCAAATAAGAATTTCTTTTCTTTTCAATTCAAACATTTTAATCTCTACATATTAATCAGTTTATATGTGCTAAAAATAGTATTTGTATCTCATGTATCTCTTCGTTTGCACGCGGAAAACGGTCATATGCTAATTAGCGAACTGCGTAAAATCGGGCAGCAATCTTTTAACAACTGTTTTAGGTTTACAATATTTCTTATTATTTCTTAAACAGTGAGCAGCAAAACATTTATTGGGCCTAGATACAGTTATTCCTCTCCAAGACTTTTGGCTCCCCTCCCCCCCCCCCCACAACTGAAAAAACCTGTTTAAACAGAAAAATATGGCCCTATTAGAAAGAAAATTTAAATTAAATAAGATGTTGAATACAAGCACAATTTGCACATTATTTTCCTCTCATAACATTAGCCCATAGAAGAATAAAAGAAGTAAAGATTGCACTAGCATTGTTGCTCCCATTTGCCCTGTGAAAAATTATCCTATTTAATTTTGGTGTTTTCTTGCATATAATTGTGCGGCATTTTTTTATCACCTGATAAAATTTCTTTCTTAATGGTTAAAAGGACAAAATATGTTGAGCCGAAATAAAAAGCTATTTTCTCCAAAGTTCCCACCACACCCCTTCTCTAAAAATAATTTAAAAAAATGTTTGAATTAGAAACAAAATGATTAAGGAAAAATTTGAAAGCTCTATGACTGAGGTTTAAAATGGCACCAAGTTTGAAATCCTAGGTCAGTCACCTGAAATACTCGTCAATAATAATCAGAGCCAGTCTTAAGACTTGTGCGGGCCACATTGAGAGCACTTTTGTGGGGACCGCGATTTGTTGGAACTTTGGTACACCTCTCCCAAACCTGGTCGTGGAGAAATGTCACCAAGACCTAAAATTTTCTTTGTTGAATAGTTCATAATTTTGCAGCAGAATACTTATCAAAACGTACATGAATGATACATGTATACCTATATATTTTTGAAAATGAAAACCTATATTTTAAGATACACGTGCAAAGTTTGCAACCTTGCTAAACTTGAAGCCTTCTCAATGCTTGCAATTTTTGCGCGGGGGGGGGGGGGGAGATAAAGAATATTTTTTAAGCCCGACTCAAGGGTGCCCTTTTGGAAGAAAACATAGTGCCCTTTTTCGAGTTCCCCCTGGCGGCCCTTTCATCCTGGAGTCAGCACTAAGTAGTGGCATGTTTATCTATGAAAGTACAATAAATAAACTTGGAAAAAAAAAGAACTTTTGTTACCTTATAAAATCGAAATTTATACAGGAATATCAACAATATAGTCATGCAAACAATGACACCCATCAATATGAATGCATTTGCAAAAGACTGCCAAACTTTTGTTGGAGTATCTACTGTCTGATCAGTGAAAGGAGTGTAGACTCTACAAGAAAAAGAAACAAAGATGAATGTTTGGTGCTTCATTCATATAGACTTCAACTTTAAAACCCCCCTTTCTCAATCCTCAGTATAAGAAATTAAGGACTTTTATCAACTTTTATTGGTGAAAAACGTATTACAATTTTTTTGATCTAAATCAAGAGATGATTATGAAAATCAATAACAATTAGATTAATATCTCTAATTGGAGATGGAAAAAGGCACAATTATCTAATAAATACAGTATTTCTACTTCAACAGGGCTGGGATAAAGCAGTTTTGTGTTTTAGCTCAACATATTTAGCTCTGCTACTTGTTTAAAAATGAAAAGAAATATTTTGTTACAGGACATCCCAAATGTCCTAAGCGTAACAAATAAAATTTTTTATATAAAAAACTATTAGCCAAAAAGAAATTATATACTAATGTTGGGCTAGATGTACAAAATGTACTTAAAAAATATGAAAAATTTTCATTAATATCTCTATAGTTAAAGAAATATATATAAATAGCCCAAATCTTTGCTGCGAAATGTAACACAAAACGTTACATGCCTAACGTAACACAAAAATACTGTGGAATGACACCCCCACCCTACCCCCAAAGCTTTTAAAAACAACATAACCATATAAAAACAACCTAAAATATTTCAATTGCACAAATGAGTTCAGTTGACAGCTGAAACAGTAAAGGTGATACTAAGTTTTGAATAAATATATACAGTTGAACCTGTCTATCTTGAATTTCGCCAGAAGGAAAAAAAAATCGAGATAAAGAGGTTTTGAGATACAGAGGTTTTGATAAAACTATTAAAATTTGCAATTGAAACAAAGACTATATGTTGTATGTTAAAAATCTTCTGTATTAGTTTTATTAAGCATTTAACTATAACATTTTACTAACTTTTTTTAAACGAATTTTATACTCTTGCAAATAACATCGACAATAAAGAAATAGAATTCAGCATACCTTTTTGCAAGTCTTTCAAAAAGCAAGACAAGTACTACGACTTTCTTTAGCAAGTACAAGAAACATAGTCTTTTAGTGTTTTTTGTCGTGTGGTTGTTTTGGACTCGATTATACTTTTGAGGGTAGTGATCGCTGTAAATCCACCTTGACCCCAATTTTCCTGAAATTCGAGGAACTTTGTTAATGTTTCAATAGCATTCTCTGATTTTTTTACAGTGATTTTCGCGACATCTTTATTTTCCACAATTTCCTCTTCTTCTTCCGAATCTCCTTTTACATTCTCTACGATTTCAGCATCATTTTTGCTTGCTGTTGCAAGGTCACTTGGCTTGCACATGGCAGCAAGACCAGAATTTGAGATATAGAGGTTTTGGAGGAAAAAATTTCGAGATAAATGTGAAAAATACATTGAATTTCGGGTATAAATGCAGGGAAAATATAAAATTTTGAGACAGGGAGGTTTTCGAGACAGAGAGGTTCGAGATAAACAGGTTCGACTGTAACTAAGAGTTTCAGTCATAATTGACAAAATATAATATTAGCAATTTTAAACACCAAACTATGCAGTAAAATACCATGTTAATAATTTTTCTACTAAGCATTTTTAATTAAGTCAAAACATTTACTTACAGATACGTATTAGTGTGAGTATAAAATGTAATTGAACTTGTGGTGGCAACAACAACCAGCATGCAGAGAGAAACAGGAATGAAAAGTTTGATCACATGTTTTGCACCGTACTTTAATTCTTCCTCTTCTTCTTCATCCCAGGATTGCATATTGGGTCTACAAATAATTTAGTAAGATACTAAAAAACTTGTTACTACAGAAGTTTAACAATGAAAGAAAATTAAGGGATGAAAATAAAGTTCATTCAAGACATATTATGTGCTAAGAAAAAGGAAAAGTCTATCAACTTGAAGGAATATGGATACGCAAACTCAATTAAGAAATAACTTCTAAATACCATTTTTTAGGAAACAAATACAGCACCTAGAATGAATGCATGAAAAATGCTGCAACTGCCAACCAATGTTAAACAGTATGATAAAACCATAATTAGTAGAGAAAAGTGGAATAGAATTTGGATAAATTAGATGCTTTTAAGGATCCCCCCAAATAATGAATTTCAATATTTTTTGTATTTTATGTTTGGAACAAAATGCCCTAATTGTTTGCTTTTTGCAATCACAGGGTATATACAACAGATTGTATTACAGATCTCACAAATTCATGAATTATTATCTGGAAAAAAAAACTTGCCATAGATTAAAAATTCAAAATTCTCATTACTGTTTTTTTTACAAAATTTTTTTGTGAGATCAGTTATAGCCTTGATTGTAAACACTTTCATTGAGAAAAGTAAACATTAAGGGGCATTTGTATTCCAAATTTATAAAATTTAAAAAATGTTTAAATAAATTATTTATGAAAAGAAGCTTTTTGCATTTGGTATTGGCTCAAATTTGCTAAACTGGTTCCGATCATTCCTAGGTAGAAGAAGCTGTAAGGTCCAGTTTGGACATGGAAGGTCAAAGAGCTATAGTCTTCAGACTGGTCTCCCACAGGGATCTGTTACTAGTTGTACTCTTTTTAACATCTACATTAATGACCTGATAAAAACACTGAAATCGACTCCCAATATCCACTGCCTACTGACTTGGTTACATGGACGACAGCACCTAAGAAGCATGCTAAGGCATTTATTGTGTCCACTCTCAATTCTGCTTTGAACTCTTTACATTCTTGGAGTAGGGATAATAACATGACTTAATCCGAGTAAATGTGCTTCTCAGACTTTTTCATTAATGCCTCAGCAGATTATACCTGATCTCTTTTTTGCTGGAGCTACTCTTGATAATGTGGAAACTTTCACCTACCTGGGTACTGTTTTTGACTCTAAATTAACATGAAGGAATCATGTGGAGTATTTAACTAGCAGAGTAGCTAAGCGGCTTCCTATTCTAAAGCTACTAGCTGGCTGCCTATGGGACTGTGCCCGCTCAACTCTCACACTCACTTATCAAAAATACATACTCCCGGTTCTCACTTATTGCTGTGAGCCCCTTATTACGATGTCAGAGACCCTCCTACAAAAACTAGAGGTATTACAAAACCAAGCTCTTAGACTTATCACTGGTGCTGAGAAATCTACACCAATTGACTCAATGCTACTACTTACTGGTATCAAGCCTTTTATGTGTTGTTTTTGAGGAAAAAGCTATTATTCTGTATAAAAAATTGATGCAAATTGATAATTCCTGGTCTAATTATCAGGAAACCCCTCGTAACTTAAAAATGCAAAACGGGTTTATCCAAAGTGTCCAAGAACGAGCATCAAGGCTGGAGGTGGACATCTCCATTCCACTCGAAAAACATATAAAGCCTGTGAATCCACTTGATTGCAACCAATTAAATGTAAATATGTGCCTCAGACAAGAGATTGTGAAACAGGACACACCAACTGCTGTCCTCCACGCACTTGCACTGGAAACAATGGATACTTTCTACCCTGAACCTCATTGGCTGAGAGTCTTCACTGATGGGTCCTTTATCCCTGAACAGCCCAATGTTGGTGCCGGAGTGTTTTACGAGCTATTTGCCTTTTATATCCCAATCGGCTCCCTTAGAACAGCCTTTGACAGTGAAATTTCTGAAATACGTGTTGCTTTAGAACAGCTTTCGTGCTTTCTTGACGACTTTTCAAATGTTGTCATCCTTTCGGATTCACAGGCTGCACTTCACTCAATCAAATCGATCGACTACCCTTCTTTGGAAGATATACTGAAATGTCATCTCTATATAAATAAATTACATCAAATGTGCAAATCTGTCGCTCTCCAGTGGATCCCTTCCCACTGCGGAATTAAAGGTAATGAGGTAACTGATAGTCTGGCTAAAAAAGGAACCACTGTTAAACAGACCAGCAATAGCCCGATCCCTTTCTTAACCTTTAAACGAGTGCTTAAGCGAAAAATCTCCAAAACTTTCAGTTCAAATCTATTGGAAAGGATTTCTGATAAAAAATGGAAGGCTCTCACCCCAGACATCATTCACGATTGGCCTCGTCGGGAGGCCGTCGCCGAGTTCCGACTCTTTGTTGGCCATGATTGTCTTGCTGCCCACTTACACAGAATCAATCTGGACCCTGATCTCTTTTGTCCTTTTTGTAACAGCCGGCTGATTATGGAGGGCTCCCACCTTCTACAGTGCAGAGCTCTTCGTACATCGGAGATCACAGACCATTACTGGGAGGCGAGGAGAAGAATGTGGAAATGACTTTTTTTTTGTTTGTTCTGTTCTTCTGTTTTAGTACCTTGTACTGTTTTTGTCAAAACCCATGTGCCATTGGAAATAAAAAAAAAAATTATGAAAATTAAAAAAAAAACTTTCATTTTCTTTCTGTACCAAGTTTAAAGTTTGAATACACAATGTAAGAAAAAAAAGGTAAAATGTAAGGTAAAATGCAAGAAAAAAATTCCATTTTTAACAAACTTTTCTGGTAAAACATTGACCAATTAAAGGAAGAAAGTCTTTAGTATTACCTACCACTAAAAACTTTTAATCAATTAAAAAGTTGGGCAAATCAAAACAAGTAAGAAGGAAATATTGATGCCCTTACACCATAAGAGCATAAAAAACATGCAACCATTTAAAGTTATCTTTGAAACTCTTGCATTTTATTAGAAAATTAGTATTTAAAAAAAAAGCATTTAAGGGGATACTACTAAATTCCAGAAATTATTTTTCATCACAAAAATTATACATTTTGGGAAAAATGTTAATTGTATGTCAAAACATTGAATGGTGCAGATGCAATAAGTAAATCTCCTTACCTGCAAAATGATAATTTATATCCAGATTTTACATATTGCAGATATGTGCCTTTCAATGCAATGCCTTTATTAAGATGCCTTTAAATGCAAAATCAAATTGTGTGAAAAATAAATGTGTTCATTTGCAAAATAATTGTTGCCATGAAGAAGTCGGTGCAGATTGCTGTTTGTTCTCCAATTCTTCCCAATTTAAACATATTATTCCACAGCGTCATTTCTTAGTTTAGGTATTTTAAACAGAAGAATTATGCATATAATGCATTAAAAAATTTAAACAAAACAAAGTAACCTAGAGATCTATCATGTAGCTCTGACATTTGAAATTTCACACCGTAAACAATCAAGAATTTTTGTTTAGAAATTTCAGATTAAAGTTTTAACAAAAATACAATAAAATTTTATTTGTGTATATTTTTAAAACGCTTAGAAAAGATAGAAAATCTAGTCTCCATCGCGGATTCAAAAAGATCATATTTTTCAAAACATAAGCAATAAATGTGTAAAAAAAAAAAACATTTTGAGTAGAATAATTTCAGAATTGCATTTCATTAAGAGAACAATGATTAATATTAATAATTATGATCGTAAATAAACAAACATTAAGGTTTAAAAAAAATCCTTATTTTTGGAAATTTATTCAGTGTTATTTTACAGAACATTAAAATTCCCTGACAATTACCCAATTTCCTGGTTCTGTCACCACCTTGTAATATGGAGATTGCAGCACTGCGGTAAGGAAAATACTGGGTGAAAATGAAAAGAAAGCTTAAAAAACGTTTAACCTCATTTTCTCAATTTCATCCAGTTTACCATACATAACGTTGTCATTAACAAATCTCTTCAACCACTTTCACCTTTTGGTGATGTACTTTTGAAATATCATTAGATTTACCATTCATTAACCATAATTAAAATATCAAGATTAAGTAAATAACTCTAACCTAAATTAATAATGCTAAACGGAGTTTGCTGACAAATAGAATGCAAATATATGCAGAATTATGATTGGTGTCTAGATAATAAAAAAAGAATCATGTCTTTTAACTGTTTATCTATCCCGCTTCTAACCTACCTTACTCTCTCTAATTCTGAAAAAAAAAAAGAAAAAGCGCTGGCAAGTAAATCACATTAATAATAAGTTATTGCTTATTTTACCAGACAATAATCGATTCCATTAATATTCCTGAAAAAAATATTACTATTTAATCCCATATACATTTATGGTACAAAATCAAGGATGTAATATTATAATGCTGTAATTGAATCCGACAAACCTGGGGGGAGGCCTTCCAACAAAACGAGAGCCCCCAGCTGAACCATCTGAAAGGGATTGCCCAGTTTCACCATCCCGGAAGGATACTTCCGTGTCAATTGGCCCATTGGCTTGCTGGAAAGGACAGTAACATAAAATTTTGATGGATAAACACTCAACAAGCTGTATGATGTTTCAGAAACAGGCAATTAATGGAGAAAAGATGTGATCAATGAACATACATTCCTTACCGGTGAATACATTTCGTTGCGACCGCCCACAGAGGGATCCGATACCGATTGGGGCATCCTGTCCCTTCCTGGAGCCAAAATTGACTGCAAGCTGCTATCTGTTTTAGAATATTGGCTATTGACAAACGACGTCATCAGTTTGGTGTGTTCTGTAGCTGATTCACCGTCACTCTCATTCATAAGCTGTAAATAGGAACATCTTCCATGAAGAGAGAACTAACTCTAGATATCATTTGTTAAGAAAATTCAGAACTTGATTCATTCACTATTTCATGAAGTTTATCATTCCAACACACAAGGGTTTGCCCAAGATTTTTTGCCAATGTTGCTTATTCTCCTTACAGTACAGTCACAATAATTCAAGGTTTGATTGTTTGAGTTTCATATTAATACAAATTAATAAAACAAAAATCAGTTTATCTCCCAAATAATGAACAATATATACATGTAAAAAAATTACTACATATGGTTGTCATTATTGTTCAGTGAATTATATGTCTACTGCACACTCTAAGTTGCCTGCAGAAATCTCTTCTCCCTAAGAAAATGGGTGAATTCTTCTTATGCATGCAGCAGAAGAAGGGAAAGAGCAGGGATCAATCCAGCATTTAAAACTGGGTCCTACTTGTGAATTTTAAATAGATTTCTGAGAAAAATCACATAAATTAATGACACATTCTAAATTTAAACACACATAGTAATAAAAACTGTTACTATTATGTGCTACTTATTCAAAAATAATTCTTTGAAAAGTGCAATTTGGTAGCTAAAAATTTTGTGAAAGGTCAATTTTGATTAATTGGAAATTTGTGAAGGGTTCATTTTGATTGATTGGAAATTTATGAAGGGTCCATTTTGATTGATTGGAAATTTATGAAGGGTCCATTTTGATCGACTGGAAATTTGTGAAGGGTTCAAAAACAGACCCAAATGTTCTCTGGTGTTAACCCTGAACAATTCACATTTAACAGGTCATTCCAAAGAAAGTGGTCTCCAATGTGATTCAAAATTGTCGCAATACTAAAAATGAAACATATTTGGAATCTAGACACTGCATTCTCCAAAAATGGTGATATTTTTTAAAAATATCAAACAATATTTCTTAAAATTTTGATAATAAGTGGAACATACTGATTTTTTCATATTACATTTTTTGCTAATGTGTATTTTCATGGACATCTGAGAATATAAATAAAATATCATTAAAATAATTATTAGTACCATTTATCACTATTTAAATACTTTATCTTTCATACAAAATTTTGCCTACCTACAAAATTTTATTTATTATAAGTTACCTAATGAAGGTAACATAATTACTGAGTAACACGTTACAAAATTGTAAATTTTTTTTTATAATAAGCTCAATAAAATATAATTTTTTTTTGTAAACTTTATTTTGTAAATTAAGATAAACTAGTATTTTTCAGAGAAAAAAAATTCAAAATTCCGAATCATCATTTATTAATTTTCAACAGTTACTTTTTATCAAAGGTAAACACATATAACACAATATTACATGTGTTACTGTTACAAGAGCTTCACTAATGTATTATGTCACAATTTATCATAAAAATGTTCAAAATGAGCTGAAATGATAATTTTATTTAGAACTTATTGAAATTTAAAAGATGTTTTTGCTTAAATGGTTATAGAACTAACTCAACACCGCAACTTCATTCATGACTTAAAGTTTTATTCTTGAAAATTAATATTTTAGAGTTTTTTTTCTAATTCTTAAAAATCAGAGATTATAATTTTTAGTGCAAAATAAAAAAAACTAGGCAATGGTTTGTACATAAAGTCTTTGTTGTGGGAAAACTTTGTTCACTTGCATTAGCAGTCAAATCATTAGTAGAAAGGAAGCAAGGCAATAGCAACATTGTTGTACAGAGTTCTGAAGACTTAGCAAAATTAGCCAATCAATTAATGCTTGTTACAACTATTTTGCATATAAGTGAAGATAAAATCACTGAATTTATTAAAACATTCAATCCATGGGAAAACTTAAGTGTTATCCACAACATAAAATCTATGCATGTGTTACAGGTATCTCCTGATCAGGATGCAAAATTGTGGCACAAAAACAATTAATTTTTGGTAGAATTTCCTCTTGATTGCCGGTCAACTAATATTGGAGTTTAAAATAACAGTCGATAGTGCCCAGCTAAGTATAAATATATTTCAGATTATAACAACTGTTATGCAATTGTCAAGTTACAAACCGTTGCTGAACGGGAGGTGTTCTATCTTGGAAACATTATGGTTTATACATATTTTGTGTTTCCAGAGAATGATGATTTTGATGAAGTAGATGTGGGTAGGGTAGGGTCAAGGTGTAAATTGGTAATAAAATGCATGCTTTTCAACTTTTGCGGATAATAAAAACAGGAATTGAACAAAAAAAACTTTAGATTTTTCGGTTGATATTTTACATTACATCATTGAAGAACGCATTGCATAAAATTTTGGGCAGAAAATTTGGACCGTTTCTAAACTTTAGCCCAACCATGATAATGCATTTCCCGTAAATAAGATAAACGAGGCGTTTATTTTCAAACAATACCATCAAAATACAAAAATTGATATTTGATCTTCAAAACGATTTCACCTCACAAGACTGTGTAAATATTTTACAGCACGAATTGAGAATTTAAGTATCGTAAAACGACAACTCATTAATGAAAAGCAAACTCTTTTTTTTTAATGTCAGCACTCAATAGCAATTGTACTTACTTAACGTAATCGAAAATATTAGCAGGGCATTTAACTCTTGTTAGATCCCTCAAAACTACAGTGGCTCTCAAAACCAACGAAGAACGAAATAACGAAGAAGCGGCGAACAAACATTTGACACAACCACAACAGATCAGAAACCTTTTATCTCTGGAGAGTGCAGCACGCTGGAGGGAAAAAGCAAAATATTATCGATAGCGAAGGAATCGCCATGTAAACTAGAGAAGAAAACATGTTGAAGGATTTTAAAAATATTTACTTACTCTTCATTAAAATCACTTATAGTCCTATACTAAATTTTTTTCTATTGATAAGCAGCCAAAGTGGTCAGCTACAGCTTCTCATAGCCGTAACCATGGAGTC
Source organism: Octonoba sinensis (assembly GCA_038502835.1). Taxonomy (NCBI): domain Eukaryota; kingdom Metazoa; phylum Arthropoda; class Arachnida; order Araneae; family Uloboridae; genus Octonoba; species Octonoba sinensis. The sequence continues at coordinate 144,455,317 of CM076600.1, forward strand.
TATAGGCGGCCGTAACTGTAATGTTCCGAAACTGGCACGTTGTTGACTTTTGTAAATTGAAGTGGATTTTTAATATTTTATAAGTCCTTTATACAGTGTCCGAAGATGCGGCCTCTAATGCTACACGGTCATGAAAGAGCGATAACGCAAATCAAGTATAACAGAGAAGGCGACCTTTTATTTTCATGCTCTAAGGATGCTATTCCTAATGTGTGGTATTCCATTAACGGTGAAAGGCTCGGGACGTTTGATGGACATAACGGGGCTGTATGGTGCATTGATGTAAACTGGGATTCAACCAAAGTTGTAACCGGTGCTGCCGATGCTAAATGTGGTTTTTGGGATCTGGAAACTGGGACATGCCTGACGATGGTGGATACTGATACTTCTGTACGTACTTGTGGGTTTTCTTATTCCGGAAAACTTTTGATGTATTCTACTGATCGATCCATGGGCAAGCAGTGCGAGATACGCATCGTCGACACTTTGGATCCATCTCAAATGAGTGGGAGCGGCCAGATCTGCAGCATACCTGTCACGGGTCACAAAGCAACAAGCGCTGTTTGGGGACCTTATGACGAATATCTGCTTACTGGCTTAGACAACGGAGCTCTTGTCAAATGGGACATTAAAACACTTCAAAAAATTGCCTCGAAACAAGAGCACAGAGATGTTATTAATGATATCCAGTATTATAAAGATCAGACCATGTTTATCACAGCGTCCAAGGACCACACCGCAAAATTATTCGATACAAAAACCATGGATCTGATGAAAACGTATAAGACTGAACGTCCTGTCAATTCAGCGGCTATATCACCTATTAGAGATCATGTTGTGTTGGGCGGTGGGCAAGAAGCCATGGATGTGACCACGACTTCAGCAAGAGTCGGAAAATTCGATGCTCGTTTCTTCCATCTGGTCTTTGAAGAAGAATTTGCAAGGGTAAAAGATCATTTTGGGCCCATCAACAGTGTGGCATTCCATCCAGATGGCAAAAGTTACAGCAGTGGGGGTGAAGATGGCTATGTCAGAGTGCATGTGCTAGATTCTCCATATTTTGAATTTGATTTTGAATATTAAATTTCTCCCAAGATTTATTTTCTCCATCTGCTCAAAACTTGTTTGCCCCAGGAGTGGAGTTATACAATACAACATTAAATTTTTAAATGTTTAAAAAGTATAATGCAAAATTACATTTCTTAATTTATGTCAAAATTACCAAACTTTATGTCTGTAAAACTTTCTGTAGAAGTCATTTTAATTACTATGCAGGTCAATTCTTAGTGTATTTTTCATTAAAATTTAAAAAATTGGATCAAATGCATATTTTTCATTTTAACATGGAATTACTTATGGCAAGTTGTTAAATGAACCTGAGGATACTATGGACTGCTGAAATAAGTATGAAATTTATAATCATGTAGGATGGTGTTCAGTCTTTAAGGAGGTCTGAAGCATCAATGATGATAAGTTTATAGAATAAACTTAGTTTCCATTAGTGATTATTTATAGCCATCTTGAATGTAACGTTAAAATGGGATTACTCTGTTGTTGGCATATCATGTTGGGGATTGAATCCTGATTCTTGTAACTGAGGATAATGCTTGCAGAAACAAAGCTTAAGCAAACTAGTCTATTGTATTCATCACGCTATATATTTTATGTTAGTACTTTTATGTTTGTACTTACTTTTGATGCTTAAAAGTATCAAAAGAAATGGCTGCTCCCTTGGAATGATTGGCACCGAAATATAATCAACACCTCTTCCCATTGAGATACATTTGCAGTTTGCTTGCAACTCTTTAAAAGAAAAGGTGCCAAAAGCAAATCGGAGCCAGTTCCCATTGAGGTGTATGCCTGTAAATAAATTTTTGCTTAATTTGCATCACTTCTTGAGATATATATGTTTAGCAAGAACAACGTTCGATTGCGTAATTGCTCCTTCCTTCTTACGAGACAATGGAGCCAGAATTTAATCAGAACCTGTTCCCATTCAGGTTTACCTGCATGCCCATTCTTGTTGAAATTTCCATTACTAGTGATAGAACTCTCAAACTTAGCCAGAAGAAATATTCAATTGCTCTACCCCTCTTGAAGTGAATGGCAATAATCCCATTGGGATGTATAAATGTGCTGAATTTTGTTTAGCTCTATGCATTATGTCTTGAGGAAAAAAAAATCTACAAAAAAAAACTTTGATTGCTTTTCCACCCCCCCCCCCCCCCTGGAGTGGATGGTGTCAAAATTTACTCAGCACTTATCATCATTGAGGTCCACTTGTAAACCAATTTTTGTTTGAATTCTTTCATTACTTCTCGAAAAATTGCAACCATGAGACATAAGAGAACATTTAAGTACTCTATCCCCCATAAAAGGATTCATCAAAAACTAATTTCCCATCAGGGTTCATGTATGTACCTATTTTTTTCGATTATATGCATTACAGATCGAGTTACAGTGGCCACAAAAGAAAAAAATATGATATACACACGTATTCAAAATATGGTCAAAATAGGTTTTTCATCCCTTAAAATACGAATAAAATGCTTTCTTCTATACTTTTGGGTACAGAAGAAAGTAAAAATAAATATCTGCTGTGTTAAGAAAAAAATGATCACCTCATGCATTCAATTTTTGATTAGTTAGCACTTTTGGATACAATACCTAGCTAGTTCAATTTCCTCTTCATTATTAATGCTTATTGCCAAAATTTCATCCACTTTATATTATGAAGATTTTTTACAAGGGTCAGTAGCACATGGATGTCATAAAAAACATTAAAATGAATATTGCTTTGGACAGCATTTAACAGTTGAAATGCATAAAAGACCAGCTTCCTCAACAATTAATTACCCGTCTTTTTTAAAGACAATATATGTCGCATGAAAGCAAGTTTACCAAGTGATTGATGTCAGGGTCCCCATGGTCCTAAAAACCAAAAAAATTAAGGGCCCTTAAAAGTACAGTAAAACCCCGTTAAAACGCGGGTGTCGAGGGACATGTTTGGCACTGGCGTTGTAACACAACTGCGATATAGTGAAACTGAACCGCGGAACCATATTTGCGAAATATTCCCACTCCTGTTGCACCACTTTTAACTTTATGAATTACTCTTAACTTTTCTTCTGTTGTATAATTGTTTCTTTTCTTGTTTGCTGCCATTTTATTCGCTGTAATTGCTGTGCAAGAAGCACACTTCTCAACTGAGTGGTTAGTCTAACAAATGATAGGTTATTCAGATTAAATTTTTCTGCTCTTAGAGACTCCTAAGGTATAACCATATCAACCAGGGTTCGTGATTTTTTTTATTTTTTTTTAAAAATAATAATAAAAAAAAAAAAATCGGATTTTTTTTTATTTAAATCAGATTTTTTTTATTTAAATCGGATTTTTTTGATTTTTTAAAAAAGACCCTAAATTATTTGGATATTTATTATATTACATTCATAGAAACAATATGACACCTTAATCAATATGCAAAAACACACTTTAAGCTATTTTCAGAGCAATAAATATTTTTTAATGATAATAATGATAAACAAATTTTAATACAAATGCATGACTCAAATGAAACGTAACCCTACCAGGAATAATAGTACATGCATAAGTACAGAGAATATGAACATATTTAATCTGAATTATTTTGCTGTTGAAAACTGCAAAAAAAGTACATAATTATGTTTTACATTGAATGTACTTTAATCATTTTTCAATTTTATAAATAAAAAAGCATGAAATATTTTTACCCATTTCGAAAAATCATATGCTCACACCATTACTGAAAACTGCAACTTTTTGTTTTAATCAAATATCTTTATTGAAAACTTCTGTGATAAAACGATATTTTAAAAGGAAAAAACCTTAAGCTATTAGGGGCAGTGGATGAAACTTTAAGGATAAATTCTAAATTCTAACAATTGTTGTTTTAAACACTATCATTCTGAATTATGTATTGTGTGGCATTGATTAAATTGATCTAAAATACTATTTTTAAGATAAAAAACACAGAATGGTTCATGATTATGTATTATGAATTGTAATTTGAATGATTGAATGAATGATGCTTTGCTGTTAAGCTGCTTGAAGAATATTGTAAATTTAAAAAAAAATATTGTCAAATTAAAAGAATAGTTATTAATTCCAACCTTATGAAATATGTTATGCACACAGCCAAATGGACCTAGGAAGTTTTGTTTGAAACAGTAGTTGAAATTGCAACATATTTCATTTTTACAACACTTCCTAATATAGTAAAATCAATGATTTTTTTGGAAAAAAATCACTTGATTTAAATCAACGAACCCTGATATCAACCACACAAAAACAATTGTGTTCCGAGAAAATGGGGGCTTAAAAATCTTGTTAAGTTATTAACATGAGATTATGAAGGGGGAGAGATTCTAAGAAAAAAGTAGATTTGTGTGGAAAGGGACAAAAGCATTTTTCAAAGAAACAACGTTTTAAGCCATTATACTCTCTCACAGACTAGAGAATATGTTTACTTTTCAAAAATTTCAAGGAATCTGGAATACAAAGCGCCATTTGAATGTCGGGGACATGATAGTAACCGTATTATAATCTGATTCTGCGGTATTGTGGGGTTGTACTGTACTTAATTTTAGTTCAAAAGTGCTTAAAACACTGATTTTCTATCGCCAGTCTATTTTAACATCAGTATCTTCCTCTCCCTTTTATTAAAAACCTCAGGGTGTTTAACGTGCGGGTGAGTGGCATCAACTGTTAAAACTGCCACTCATGTATTTCCAATGGTTCTCTGAACATGCTGTACTGCACCAATTTTCGATTCTGCCGATCTTCTCCACGCTTCAAGATGATCCTAACTTTCTGCTGCGTAATTAGTAATTGTATTTACCAGGAATCGAGAAATCTTTAAAATTTTACATGACCTACCGGGCATACTTGTCTAAACATTACATGCCCCGAATTTGTTTTATTGCATATTAATAAAATATTTGAATTTGTTGTATAGCATTAATCAGACAAGAAATTAAATTTAGTTTTATTCTAAATTTAGAATTATTTTAATGTTAATCAAAATTATTAAAAAATTACATTAGAATAAAATGTTACATAATAAGTCGTTACAAGTCAAAATTTAAATTGCATTACCAATTTTATTGTTGACATGCATCTCCGCTAACAAGTCAATTTTGAGCACTGGTAAGGATGCAGTGATTTGTCAATAAAATACAAAATAATAAAACTTTAGAAAGAAGTATTCGATTAAAAAATTCATTCCCAATCGGATTTTTTACATGCTCCGGGCATGTCAGGTGATATAATTTCCGAGCCCTGGTATTTATTTCACACTTGCAGTGTTTAATTAAAACTGCAACAAGTGTGAAGTTTTAAGGCATACTGGCATTGGGTGTCTGTTAAGATCTGCAACTGTATTTTTTAGGTCTTTAATTTTTTTATGTTGGAAAGAGTAGGAATCCTCAATATGCTTTTTGTTGTAACACTAAAGGTCTAGAACACACTGGAAAAATTTGTTTGCTATCCATATAAAGTAAAGAATAGGTGAAATTTGTGGTTGTAAAGTAAGATGGGGAAAAAAATTTCTAAAATTTTTCAATTTATCAACATTAAGTAAAATATCTTGAGTTAATTGTAGAAATACAACTGCAACAATATAAGTTTTTGGTATTATCTGAATATTGAAATCCATGCAAATAAAATTTTGATTAAAATTAATTGATATGTTACTGATATTGTTTTATTAGCTATTAGGAAAACTTGTCAAATGCATAAATTTAAAAACAAAAGAATAATTAATTCACATTAACATAAAAATAAATGTTAAAAAATATTATTTATTTAGTTTATTTAATAACACATTAGTAACTACTGAAAATTCTTCCATTGTTACTAAATTCCATACAAAATTCTATCGAATCTTAAAAAAAGGATATTTTGAAATGAGAATAATTATGAATAATCCACATTTCATTTCCTTTATGTTATTAATTTATTACTACTGTGTGCCAAAAACCCAAGATTCCAATTATTCGTGAATTACAAAATCAAACAATTCTTTTTTCACTAGAAAATAACTTCTTATGTAATTCTTTCCAATATTTGCTTTCACAAATTTTCTATAACCTACAGTTTTTAACACTCCCCTGCTGGATGATTAAATCTGAGTGATTTTAAATCGCTATTGAAAGATCTTCAAACTAATGTCAAATTTCTTTTTCCTGTTTGTTCTTTTTAAACTAATGTTAATTGTCAAAATGTTCTAAAAATCAAAATTTAAAGTAATGATACAGGGTCTGTTCTGAAAGTAGTAGGACTGGTTTTTCGTAAGAGAACAGGTGGACTAGAGGTAGTCTGCCCTTGCACGATCAGAGGAGCGGGATATTGGGAACTCTGGGAAAAACCCGCGGTCGGCCATTGTAGAGAGCAGGTCGCTTGTACTGTGAACCCGTCGAAATGCCTCGTCACAGAGAATCATGGAGCGTTTTCTGGAACAGTGACATGCGGTGAAGTTTTGTGTAAAGCTTGGTAAAACAGGCAAAGAGATTCATGACATGATTAAGGAGGACTACAGTGGTCAGATCTGGTATTTTCGAGTGGCACAAGCTGTTCCGAGAAGGTAGGGAAAGAGTGGAGACGATGGCTGTTCTGGAACCCCTTCGACCAGCAAGACACACAAAAATGTGTAGCCAAGCAAATAATTAACTGAACAGTGATCATAGGATGAGTAGAATGATTGCTGATGAATTGAGCATTTCTATTGGGATTGATAAATTGACTAGGACCAGCCGAGCTGGGCCCAGAGCCTGTTGCTGGTTGTCATTATTGAAGTTGTATAGAAGTAAAATAAAGATTCCAATTTATACATGAAAAGGTTTCAAAGTATAATAATAAACAACAATTATGACAAAAATTAATTATGATTTTATTTTTCATTTCAATTAAAAAATGTTGTACACTGTTCATCATGCCGAGCTAAAGAGACTTTCAACAGTTCTCTGCATATACAAATGATACTAATAACTGAATTTGTACTCGAGTTCTAATGATTTAAACCAATTTAAGGCACAAACTAAGGACACCTTAATGTCAAATCTTCAAGACACTAGGTTTGTAGTAAAAACGACATCGCTCATAAAATACCTGCAAAAATACATAAATAATCAAAACCATTAATTAAACGTTGCAAAATAAAATCATACAATAATTATATAGATATTTTGTGTATCATATCCAGAAAATATTTTAAATACATATTATGACTCGTTAAAAGTACAATAAGAGTGAAAATTCTTACACACTATTGTGAATTCAGTATGAAACCCTCCTCATATAAATTATCCCACTTTTGAAACAAAAATGAAAGAAAAGGGAGAGGGAACTAAAAAGAAAATCAAATAATCAGAATTAAATCTCCAATAGCTTATCAAACTAGCAGCGAATTTCCTAAACATAGTGTTTTTTTTATACTGTAACATAAGGAATTGGTTGATTCATTCCTGTGGATTAAAACATTATGCTAGATTATAACTTATTCCAGGAGTGAAAAATGTGCGCCAAATTGAGTGAATTTTCAATTTCTGATACAAGTGATACAAAAAAGGCTTAGATTCGTGATTTCTGAGCAAACTGGGCCAAAATTGAGATTTTAATGCTCAAAAATGTTTTTTAAAAGTTAATGAACAGCAGTTAACTGTACCTTTCCTCATCAAAAGCTACATTTAAAAAAATTAAACAAAATTCAATAAAACAAGAATTCTTAATGATTTTCTGCATTTTTAGGATTCAATTGATGAAGTGTCATGTTATTAGTTTTGACAAATGTTATTTAGTTTTTAAGCTTCCTTTTATCAGTGCATATGTGCATTCTCAAGTGCGTTAAATTATAATTTCAATAATTTTACAAAATAACAATAAAACTCTATTTGTTGGAAATTCCATGCCATGTTTGAGACTTCAATCTTTTTGCATCCTATGTTTCAATTATTTTGTAGCTTGGAACTCAATTTAACATGAGCGACCTTAAATCAGCTTATTTTAGTTCTTATTTTTTTTTTAATAACTTGATTAATTAAATTTTTAATAGTTGCTATTTTTTTGAGAAATAAAAGCTTTTAAAAATTAGGAAGTTTTTTAAGTTATAATTTATTTTCAATAATAATTAATTCATTTATTTTACAAACTATCAGTGAAAACTTATCTTTTGGAAATGCCAGTGTTGAGTACTTGCTTTGCTGGAAGTTGCATGCCGTGTTGGAGTTTCAATCTTTTTGCATCCTATAAATGTTTCAACTACAGTCGAACTTGGATAATTTGAAGCTGAAATGACCACAGTCAAACTTTGAATTATCCAAAACTTCGAATTACAGAAGTCTAATTTTTATACCTCAGTTTAAAGCCCACGAATGCCGATAATGTTTATCCCCCCCCCCCCTTAAAAACAAAGTAAATTATCTTTTCTGGAAAATGTCAAGGCACTAATGTATATAAAATAATTAAACATTGTATTTGTCAACAAAATAAAATTTATTTTGTACATAATATAAAAGATAAAAATATAGCATATACATACGAAAAAATAGGAATATATAAGTAGAGTATTACTTTTACGAAATATTCTTTGGTTAAGTACTAAAATTATATAAAAAATTACCTGCTACAGTTTTTTAAAAAAATGAGAAATTTCGGATTGCTTCACTGAATTGAGTCTTTTAATTTTACCAAATACGACAAATATTTTCTACGTATGATCTGCCCATTCGAGCAACCAATAATCAGTCACATCTTTCACAATAGAAAACAAGACAAATCTCACTAATCTACCATTTGCCATGAACAAACAAGTAGGGTAAAATTTTAGCAGACGAAAAAGTATTTTAACGTACTTTTGTCGATTTCGGATGACATAAACCTGCAAATTAAAGAAGTTGAACTTTGAATAATCCAAAAATTTTAGCATTGATTTGAATACAAAGTTCAAGGGACCAAGCGGAATCTTCGAATTAAAGAATTTGAATTAATGACGTTTGAATTATCCAAGTTCTACTGTATTTTGTAAGTTAATTTAACATACTCTACTTTGAATCGGCCTGATTTAGTTTTCATTTTAAAGAATTTTTATAACTTTTTTTTGTTTTTTAATTCAAACAAATGGGCAATTAATTGTTTAATTTTTCATTTGTGTTTCCTAAAAAATAATTTTTGAATGGTTGAAGCATTATTTTTATATTTTAATTTCATTTTTATATATCATGAAGTTCAAACAAGAGTAAATCTTTATGTAAATAGTATCATATCAAAATACTATCATACTGAACATTCAAAATATTACCTTGTTACATTTGGAATTCACACTTAGGAAATTTTACAACCCCTACTCCAAAAATGTAAATAAATAATAATAATAAAAAGATAACAAATCCAGTACTCCTACTTTGTTTGTCCAACAACTTTATTTTTATGGTATCAAAAAGTTATATGCTTTCAAAGAAAATTCGTGCTTTTCACAAAGAAAAAGAAAAATGTTTTCACATCATATTGTATAATTTTCTTTTCACAATGAGAAAAATTTTTGCTGTATCGTAAATATTTTTATAAACACATTTTCTGCAAGAGTGAGCACCCTTGTGACACTTCTGCACTGCAAAAATTGTTTCCTCCTTACAAACTATTATATTTTCTTCAAGCACTACTGCGAAAATTGTAAATTAACCCGATGCAAAACGGGTTGTTCTGATCAAAAAATTGTAGATTGATGCGATGTAAAACTAGTGATTCTGATACGAAACTGGTATTTTTAAATACAAAACTGAATTTTTGATTTCCCCTTGCATATTCTATTAAAAGAGAATGCATTAATTAGCATGCTTTTCAAACTCCGTCAAAATATTAATAGTCTTTAAAAAAGAAGCGGAAGGGCAGGGGGGGGGGGAAGCATTACTGTTGGCCCCTCTCTGAGTGTCAGCAATAAATATAGACCAATAGGTAGTTTAACTACCATTACTCTGGGTGGTGTTGTATATCTACAAACAAAATATAAAAATGGCAGAAGTCTTTCCTGCCTTTTGTCATTAAAATCACTATAGCTGTTTTGTGCCATGATTTTCTAATATGTCATGAATTTTATATTCAAGACAGGACACCGATGGACAATATCCATTTCAAATTAAATGGAAATTTTGATGCCCTTTCAAATATGATCTTGATTTCTGCCTAAACTGGGAATGGAGTAAGAAGGATAGGCGCTCCCACTAGGGGGATTTTAAAATTAGTTTGTAGTGATGTGCATTACAATCTTTATTCTCCCATGATCCTTCAAACCAGATAGATGCCCATTGCACATCAACACCTAGTAATCCTTTCACTGATCTTTCATGACGTTTTTTGCAAGATGACTACATCTGCTACCTTCTGCTCATAAACCTCCTTTATAAAAGTGTAGTGCTTTTCGTGCAGCAATTTTTTTTGAATTCAAAACCTTGCTCACATCATGTTTGATATGTCGAAAGTTGAAAATTTCTTTGTTTTTTTATTTAATAGATCTCAGGTATATATTTAATTTGAAATGCATGAGCCTAATGTTCATTTAATAGAACATGATGTCAGTTTTTATGAGACGAAATATAATTTAAAATATTTATGTAACTAACACAGGAGAAAGGTTTGCGACAGCCACGACATATTAGTATTTCTTATAGCTTTAACAATTGTGTTATAGCATTAAAAAGCAAAATCTGAAAAATGAACAAAAATTTAGAACTGGCACAGAATTCTTGGAAACATACAGCACATTCGTTTTAGTTCAGCTGTGTATAACTAACAGTACTCCCAATGTGAAATTCAATGCATTAAAACTGGATAATATATAAGAATCCAGATATTTGAAATGATTGATTTTTTTTTCTTCATGAAGTCTAATAATTTGTAAAATCTACGTATTTAAAAGTAAGAGTTTTGTCTAAGGTCTATTTTGCAAATGCATTTCAGAGAGGCTGTTTTAAGATTCAAAACATGCTCTTGTTAGTCCCCATAGGTATACAAGTTATTACTAACCCAATATATATATATATACAGCAGACTGTGCGTCGTCGAGACGCGTATCGTTGTATTTGGAATTTCCAGGGAAAAAGTATCACCGGTCTCATCCGCATGGGGCTTTAATTAACGGAGATATGGCGTCAAAACTTTTGTTTTGAAAAGCATAACATTTTCAAAGTTCTTTCGATGATTATGTTGGATATAAATATATATTTATTTTCTCTTTTTAAACGATTTAAATTATATTCCTTGCAGCAGACAGCCAATTGAGTTTTCTTACTATCTAATAAAAACTATTTTTCGTATTTTAAAGTGGACTTTTAAAGATTGTTTTAATTATTCTGAATGCATAAAACACAAATGGCGTAAAATCAAAAAAGGATTGAAAGGGATAATTAATTGTCTTTATACTAATGCAAAATTTAGAATTTCTCTATTATGAATATCGGTTTGGGTCTGTATAACTAACAGTACTCCCAATGCGAAATTCAATACAATAAAACTGGATAATATATAAGAATCCAGATATTTGAAATGATTGATTTTTTTCATGAATTCTAATAATTTGTAAAATCTACGTATTTAAAAGTAAGATTTTGGTCTAAGGTTTATTTTGCAAATGCATTTCAAAGAGGCTGTATGGATAGATAATAAAGAGTTTCAATGCCCTGTTGTATTTAAAGCTTGCGCAGCGCCGGGCGTACAGCGGTTGTTGAACGAAAATCGAATGCCAAAAAAAAAAAAAAAAAAAAAAAAACCCTACTTTTTGGGAGCATTGTACTTAATCTATGATTTTTAGGGACTGTTGCTTTTATTATGCTAGGCTCGCGCGAAGGCCATTGCTTAGCATAAAAATCGATTGGGGGGGGGGGGGAGACTCTACTTTTTAGGAGTATTATCCTTACTCAAGCTATGTTTTCTAGGTACTGCCATTCTTATTCCAAAGAGGCTTTTTTTTCTGCTGCCACTTTTTTCTAATAGGGTTTTTATTGGGACTGCTGATATTGTTGTGGATGTTTCCTTCATTCTAATAAAGGATTCAAGGGACTTTTGACCTTATATGTTCTTAAAAATTTTACATGGACTGTTAACGTTATTTCAGAAATGTTATCGATATTTTTAGCTCATGCAACGCCGGGGGACGCATCTAGTTTATACATTAAGCAGTGTGAGAGTGATCAAACTTAATTTAAATAACATGGCTTCAATTGATAAACTATATACCATACATACTTTAGTAGAGGTCGATTACTTAACTTCTTATACAGATCGCAGGAAAAAGTAATTTTCATGTATAAATCAAACATTTCTTGGAAATTTTTTTCCATTTCTTTTTTAAATTCGGATGAATCATCTCTGATAAGCATGTACATGGAATCCGAAGAAATCTCTACCATGCTGATAGGGAAACCAACGTCAAATTTGCAATTAACCGAGTTTTATGAATGTTCAAATTCTAAGCAATAATCTTTACTTCGATAAATTTTAGTGATAAACTTAAACCTTCATACAAAAGCAAGTTTTTAGACTTTGTGAACAATGTAGATAATTTTTTGATTCCTTAAAGATCTTAAACATTGATGATTTGGGATTTTTTTTTTTTTTTATACTTGTGCATAAATTTATAAGTTGACTCCATTATCACTTTTCACCTGCGAAATTAGCTCAAAAATGCTTTGACTAACACAAAGGTATATATGTTATTATTTCTGAAGACTATAACTAAAACACATTCATTTACGCATTACTATCTTACTTTTAGACTCCTATCTTTAACAATTTCTTCAACATTTAATTCATTTTGCAGTAGTCGATACTGAAAAGAAAAAAAACTCAAATTAGAGCATTAGAAAAAATAACTGCTTTATTTATTTACAGAGAGAAAACCATTAGTTGAAATATTGCTTAAAATATTAACAGGTACAAAAGTAGAAGTAATATAAATTTTCAGAAAGAGTAACCGCAAAAGTAAAGTTTAAACTAAATACATAAATTGGGAATTTAGATACTGAGAATGTAAAGAGTGAAAGGGGGATGTCTAGGCTGGTATTTGACACAAAATTATTAAAGTATACTGAAATGTTACTCATTCAAAAGATAAAGCATGAAATTATACAGTTTGAACAACAGAAGGAATTGAGCTGGGGAAAAAAACAAAACAGAAATGCACTCTGCAAATATATATATATATAGGAAGACTGATTTGAAAAAAAAGTAAAAACGGAAAAAATACACAGTTATCAACTGAACATGCGCACAGCAGCAAGTAAAGCAATATATAACAAAAATGTAGTAAAATATTTTTAAAAGGTTTACAAATTAAAAAAAATTTAAAAGGTTTGAGAATGAGACAAGTGTTGGTTCGTCTCAAAGAATGATAGCTGCAGACCTTACAAATCCCAAGAAAAAACACACTCTAGACACCTTACCTATACAAATAATATGATAGGAAATGTTATTTTTTTTAAATTCTCACCACTTAATTCAAAAGTAAAAATTAATTTTGTTAACTTACTTCTTTATTTGGTTTAAGCCTTTAATATTGTAAACAGTAAAAGTCAGCTAAGTTGCGACGTACCTCCCGACACTCAAATTTTTTTCCAAACTGATTAGTTAGTTAAACCCGCCACTTGGGGGCGTTGCCGGTTTTCCCGATCGAGAAGTTTCTCGAATGCACTTCACGTGTCATCGACGCATGTGCGTACACGTGCTCAGCGGTATACGCAAATCAACCTTCGGTATTTAAGCGTAGTGCTCGCTTGCTTCTCTCTCTTAATCTTTTTAGGACTTCTTTTGCTACGTTCGCTCAGAGGGCGAGCGGGAAGTTGACGCTTTTACCCGGTGAGATGGATCATATACCTTATGGGCCCAGATGCCCTTTCCTGTGCATTGTTGACTAGTGCATGTATGAAAGTAAAACCGGTGCTTCAAGTCGGGGAGGCCAGCAAAGAACTTTTTTTTGAATAAGTAAGAGAAAGATCTGTCTTTGGGTAAAGAGTCAATACGTTGTGTATTTATAATTGTGTATTTTTTATGTCAAATTTAAAAAATTCTTCTCGACCAACTTCGTCATGGCAAGTCCGTCATTTACAATCGAAAAGTTGAACAGCGCAAAATATATAGAATGGAGCACAAATATGAAATTTTTTCTAATGGAGAAGGACTGCTGGGAAATCGTCGAGGGCACGGAAAAACTTCCGGTAGTGAGCAAAGAAGCCGAAATTACCAAAAGGGATGTGAAAGAATTTACTTCCAGAAAGTGAATGGCTTTATCCTTAATTTTTCTAAAAAACGAGCAAGACTTAAGAAAAATAGTTGAAAATATAGAAAACCCTTCAGAATCCTGGAAAAAGTTAAAAGAGCATTTTTATCCCAACAATTGGTGCATTCGTATGGAACTTTACACAGAGTTAAACAATTGTAAATTGGAATCTGGCGAAAAGTTAAACCTATATGCAGCCCGCCTCAGGCATATTTTCGAAAAAATAAAAGTCGCTCATAAGGATTTTCCTGAAGGTTTCATCATATATCAGCTCTTGTGTAGTCTTCCTGAACAGTTCGATCATGTCGTACAAGGAATATTGTTGCGACCAGATGAAACTTTTAGATTCGATAAAATCGTTGTTGACCTGATAATCGAAGAAGGTCGCCTAGAGTTACGCGATAGTAATCGGTGCAAAATCGAAGTCTCGCATACTGGAAAGAAAAGTATCAAATGCTACAAATGCCATAAAAGTGGCCACATCAAAAGGAACTGTCCACTCTGGAAGGATGCTTATCATCAACGGACAACGAGGAGCCCAGAGTATACTGACGATAGATACAGAGGCCGACGTGGGAGTCCACAGCGGAATGCAATTTTCTCCAAGGAGCGAGCCCGTTCCCCATCCAGTACACGATGTGAGTACCATGACTTTTTTATCTCAGAATCCAACATTAGTGAGGTAAATGAAAAACCCTCAAAATGGATTTTTGATACTGCAGCTTCACACCATTTTTGTGCTAATCGAGATTGGTTCCGAACTTTTACCCCTGTTAAAAATGTAAAAATTGCGGTCGCAATTAAAGACCAATGTTTCCCAATTGAGGGAAAGGGGGAGATAAAAGTTAGATTTGGCAGTCGATCTGTTGTTTTACAGGATGTCTTGTACTCTCCACGCTTGAGAACAAATATATTATCAGGTGCAAAATTTGACCAGGGTGGTGCAAAATTTTGGAGTGAAGGAGGTTTCGTGAGAGTTTCCGACAAAAATGAAGAGTTAATTTTAAAAGCTATTTTAAAAGACAGTGTTTATATTACGGATTCTATCAAGTCTAGTCAGCTCCCTTTAAATTGTAGTCAAGTTGTTACAAATTCTAGTCATATAAATAATGAAACTCCAGTGAAAAATAATCAAATTGATGATTTAACTTTGGCACAAACGCCTGGCTCACGTTAACGTTAAAAGTATTAAGAAAACTAGTGATCTAGAAAGCGTTAACGGTTTGCCTAAATTTAAAAATTCTAATATATTTTGTGACGACTGTAAAATATCAAAATTTTAAAGAGCCAGTTTCAAATCATTACACGGTATAAGATCAAAGTACCCGTTCCAACTTCTTCATGCAGACCTTTGGGGTCCTTGCAACGTTGAAGGAAGGAACGGGGAAAAGTATTATTTATCCATAATAGATGATTTTTCACGGAGATGGTCATTGTACCCGTTTAAAAATTAAGGCCAAGTCTCTGAGATCTTTAAGCAACATATTTTACGATCGGAGAGGTTTCTTGGCAGAAAAGTAAAATGTATTAGAACTGACAACGGGACAGAATTTGTAAATAGAGAGTTTGATAATTTTTGTAACAATCATTTGATAAAACATGAATTAACGAATGTATATTCTCCCGAAATGAACGGAGTCGCCGAAAATCTTATTCGCACCGTTGCTAATTGTATCAGAGTTCTAATAGAGGAAAGCGGTTTACCAAAGAAATTTTGGCCAGACGCCGTATTGTATTTTGCTCATACATGAAATCGGGTCTGCCATAGTAATTTGGATAAAACCCCATTTGAATTATATGGAGGCAATAAACCGTCAGTAAAACATCTGAGACCTTTTGGTATTATAGTCCTTTTTGTATTATAGTCCCCATCAACGTAGATATAAGTTAGATGCTAAAGCTCAAGAGGGCGTTTTGGTGGGATACGCATTTAAAACTAAAGGCCATCGTATCTGGATACCAGAAACGGGGAAAATTTTGGAAACCATCAATGTTTCTTTTAAAGAAAATTATTTTTATAAGGATGATTTCAATAGTATACCCGATAGTAATGTTATAAATTGGTCTCTAACAACCAGGGCTGCCGGATTTTAGCCGGGCCAAAAAAAGCCGGCCGGCTTTTTTTTGGTTTAAACCGCTTAAAAAAGGCCGGCTTTTTAAATAAAAGCTGGCTTTTATTAAAAGTATGTTTAAATTTTTTTTCCCAAAAAAGTTAAATAAAAAATTACATTTATATCATTTACACAATTAAATTATTACTGCAATAGCAAAGTACTTGAAATAAGAATGAAAATTTAGTAGAATGATACATTACAGAAATAGCAAAGAGAAAGTGCTGCTTATTAGAAATTTATTTAGACTCAATGCAATTTAAACAATTTATTTTCAAAGATTTCTGCTAAGAATGCAAAAGTTCACTTGACACTACTATATGAACTAAAGATTACCAATCATTTGCCTTAATCTTTAACTTATAATCTTTTGTATATTTTAGAGCACCTTTATTTTTTTAAACTTTTTTCAAAACTTTAACTAGTTCTCTTATCCAAATAAAAATAAAAGCTATTTGTCAAATAAATTGCATAAAATAAAAGATGCCCATCTTGAAGCAGACCAGCTGGTCAATGTTAAATTGCACTAGAAACTAGTATGATATTCATCTTTAAAAATTTTAAAGTTATGGACATAAAAAAAGAATCCTTATATAAAAGCGAGCCAACTACTCATCACAGATGACTTCTTTTAAATTTTTGACATGAGTAGTGCTGTAGGTAAACACTAGTTTAGCTAATTAGGATTATGTAAGTCTGTATTGTTTTGGTAAAGGAAAAGAGATACAGTAAAACCCCTCAAATCCGAACCCCGGTATTCCAAAATCCCGGGAAATCCGAACGAGTTTTTCTTAACAAATTTAAGTTTGATTAAACACCCACAAAAAACGATAAACTTATTTATTTTGCCTTAAAACAATTACTATAACCTTATTTTATATAATTAGTTGAAAAATTAACAAAGTACAGTTATCATACCTAACAAACTGTAAATGTGACTACATACTTATGTCATGTTGTAGTATTGAAAAACGGTAAAAGTTGGTTATTGAAATTTTTTAGGTTAATCATTTTGCAAAAACATTGAAATATCAATAGAAACTCACAAACTATCACTTAACCTTTCTCTTGAAATCTTCAATTGTCGAAGTAACGAGGGTTCGTTATTATGCATAACGAGGGTTTATTATTATGTTATGGATAGTTTTCGGTAAATCCGAACGAATTGAAATCCGAACAGGCAACAGCCCCAATTGGTTCGGATTTGCGAGGTTTGAAAACTGTACTTCAAATCACTGTTTTTCCTACTCTTCTCGCAAAAGACTTTTTTGTTTGTAGTGTAAAATATGTGGTAGAAAAAAATTAATGAATATAGTTCTTTATTGCAAGTTTTAGTATTCTGAAATATTTTAAAGTAACTAAATTCTTAACAATAAATATCAATTTTAAGTGAGAAGCATGTACTTGAATCTGTAGTGGGATAGCTTTTCATATGTATTAAGATAAGGTATTGTGTTCGACTATAGAAGAAACCAAATTTGATTCCCCTCCCAACCTGGATTTAATTTCCTTCTCCTTTTGTGCTTAAAAAAATCGATATAATATTAGGCAAGAGTTTAATGAGAGAGTCTCACGAAATTAAGCACACAAACACAAAAATGGTAATCAGTATTGTAAAATGCATTCAGGTTGTGTAATGCAATAATTCTGAATCTAATTTTAAATTAACTACATTAAAAGGAAGATTTGAGCTTCATTTTACACAAATGAACAGTAGCAACATAAATGGACATAGTATAGGTGCAAATAGTAAATAGTATTGTGTCTAATTGAAAAGCCAATAAAGACCGGCCTTTTTTAAAAAAAGCCGGCTTTTTTGCAGCCCTGCTAACAACCCCTAATAATTCTGAGCAGGAAAGTGATTCGGATTACGAAGAAGCGAGGGAGAATCAGAAACCTGAAACTTCGGACGATTCTTGTACGGAATCGACTTCTGAGATAGAATCAAATTCGGAGGGGGAATCTTCTGATGAAGATAATAGTTTTAAGACTAAAAGGGATACTATATGGTTTAGAAAGGTGGTTCCAAGACCGGATGGATCGCGTAACGATATCTATTATTTTGAAAAAGGTCACACCATCCGTTTAAGAAGCCTAAATGATGTAGAACGATACTGTAAAAATAAGAATATATCCTACGATCCTCAAATTTTTTCTTTTAGTGGACGGGATACTTTTCAAGGGGAAATTCCAAGTAATTCTGTTAGTTCAAGTGTTAGCGAGTCCTGTCTAGACCGCGAAATTAAAGTGCCTAATTCTTATAAACAGTCCTTAAAATCTACAGAACGGTAGGAATGGCGTAAAGCAATGGAATCGGAGATTGCAATTATGCAGGAAAGGAATGTTTGGACTTTAGCCAAATTACCGACAAATGCTAATCCAGTAGGATGTCGGTGGGTTTATACATTAAAGAAAAACGAAAAAGGGGAAATTGTCAGATTTAAAGCTAGACTTTGTGCTCAACGGTTCTCTCAAGTAAAAGGATTAAATTTTGAGGAGACCTTCAGCCCTGTTGTAAATTTCAGTGTTATTCGTTTTTTCTTTTCATTATTAGTTGTGTGTCAAAAATGGTTAAATGTTCAATGTGATGTTAAAAATGCTTACCTGTATGCTCCTATAGATGATCAAATATTTATGTGCCAACCCCCAGGTTTTATAGAAAAAGGAAAAGAGAAACTATATTGTAAATTAAATAAGGCAATTTATGGCTTACATCAAAGTGGCCGCTTGTGGTTTTATGAAATTAACAGTGTATTAATTCAGTTAGGTTTTAAAAAGTTTTCAAGTTGCAATTGTGTTTATTTTAATTCTAACGTAATTTTATTGTTATATGTTGATGACATTGTAATTTTTGGAAGAAAGGATTCGGACATTAGTAATGCTTTAAAATTATTGAATGAACAATTTGACTTAAAAGTATTGGGAAAAACGCAAAAATTACTTGGCGTAGAATTCGGAGAGGACGAAAAGGGCCTACACTTGCATCAGACTTCTTACATAGAAGAAGTATGTGAGAGATATAAAAATTTTTGTATTCCCAATGCGTCTTTACCTATTAGTAAGGGAATTGTTAATTCTAAATTAAATTGTCCGAAAACCGATGAAGAAATTAAAGAAATGTCAAACATACCATATAGAAATTTGTTAGGATGTTTAACTTTTATTGCAAATCGAACCAGACCTGACATATCATATGCAGTTAACATCTTTAGTCAATTCCAGAGCAATCCAGGACTTGTTCATTGGAATGGACTGTTAAAATTATTAGGCTATGTTTATCAAAGTAAAGATTTAAAACTTTTTCTAAATTGCAATAAAGTTCAAATTATCGCGTTCACCGATTCCGATTACGTGGCAAATCGTGATGACCGAACTTCAATCGGAGGTCAGCTAATTTTGCTTGATAATTCACCCATTGAGTGGCGAACTTTTAAAGAAAAAAGTGTAAGTTTGTCCACCATGGAAGCCGAATTTATCGCAATGACCGAAGCCGTGAAGGAGTTAATATGGTTCGATAGAATTTTGGACGAATGTTTTGAAAATAAAATGATAAATAGATCTAAAGCTAAATCTTTACTTTTTGCTGATAATCAAGCTTCAATTGAATTTATAAAGTCGCCATTAGAAAACCACCGAAGTAAGCATATTGATGTTAAACTGTTTTTCATTAGAGATCTAGTGTATAAAAATATTTTTAATATTAGACATGTTTCTAGTAAAGATAATTTGTCGGATGTTTTCACGAAACCGCCGATCCAAGCTGAGTTAGAGAAATTTGTTGAAATTTTTTTTTAAATAAGTGCAATATAATATAAAATTTTTGTATGAATGTTCTAAGTACTTGTTTTTACATCAGTCAGATGATTTTACTTATATACAAGGTTTAATATGAATTGTTATTAGAAATTTTTATGCTTGGATTTAAAAGTAAAATTGTCATTGTAAACGTAAAAGTATATTAATTGTAAATAATTGATGTATAAATTTTTTTAAACTATAATTGTGTATAATATGCTGATTTGAACTGTTATTTGTAGTATTTCTTATTGTATTGCAGATTAAGTGTGCTTATCTACATTCATACCCTGGGACTTTGTAAATTTGAAATTAGTGACTCTAATTCGACATTTGGACTTGGAAATGCTACTGATGTGATCATGTTGCTGTTTGTGATCGTCAAGTGCTCATGTTCTTCAATATATTAGAAATGTTAATGGGTGTTTCTGTATTTTACCCGTGAAAGAAAAATACTGTTGTTAACATTAACAAGTTTCACTTTTTGTAAAAGGAATTTAACATATATGTTAAAGCCTAAAACCATGTGAGATTTTTTTATAGTAATAGTGTTTTTACTTTTCATTAAAATGATGAGAAGGGGAGGCATCGATAGGAAATGTTATTTTTTTTTTAATTCTCACCACTTAATTCAAAAGTAAAAATTAATTTTGTTAACTTACTTCTTTATTTGGTTTAAGCCTTTAATATTGTAAACAGTAAAAGTCAGCTAAGTTGCGACGTACGTCCCGACTCTCAAATTTTTTTCCAAACTGATTAGTTGGTTAAATTCGCCACTTGGGGGCGTTGCCGGTTTTCCCGATCGAGAAGTTTCTCGAATGCACTTCACGTGTCATCGACGCATGTGCGTACACGTGCTCAGCGGTATACGCAAATCAACCTCCGGTATTTAAGCGTAGTGCTCGCTTGCTTCTCTCTCTTAATCCTTTTAGGACTTCTTTTGCTACGTTCGCTCAGAGGGCGAGCGGGAAGTTGACGCTTTTACCCGGTGAGATGGATCATATACCTTAGGATACTTTATTAAGGATAGTTGTTTCTTGAGCTGCATCGACTCTGTGTGAAATGCCCGATAGTTAAGTTTTTTTTTCGTAAAATATAAAAATCTAGTCAACTTTAATTTTTATTATGACTTTAGGTGATATTTTTAATGTTGTATTTTGAATCAGTTATTGTGATATTTACATAAATAAATCTCTGCTATTCTTTTAAGAATTGTATTAGCTTCAAATTATTTCTTAGCAAAATAATGGGTCCTTTTGAAGGGATAATGGCCCATCATAATATCATGAATATGAATGTTCTTTATACAATTATTATAATAATATATTGTCTTTTAAGTTATGGACAATTGTACCTAATAATAAAATATAGTAGAAATTTGTATTTAATATTAACCTTTGTGCATATATACAATTCAATCACGAAGTTCCGACACTCTGACACTTCTGCGTGTGGCAGAACAGCACGAATCCATTTGAGTATTATGAACCGTTGTTTGCTGAAAGCAACCAAATTTTTGAACTGGCAGATAGCATCAGCTTGGAAGAAGTCATGTGTGCTAACAAAATAAAATGAGAACAGAATATAGTACATTCTTTACATCAGTTGTTTCTTCCTTGAACACGAATGGATTCTTCTTAGCACTCTGCCAGTCAGAGGTTTTTTTTTTTTGCGTAGAACTGTAATGGTTTGTGCTCCCTTGTAACTACAAACCATTCAATAATTAATAACATATTCCATTTAATTTGAAAATTGCTAAGAAATAAATAAGTTACATTAGATTTAATTTAGTTAATATTTATAAGAATACCAGAGCAGGCTTTTACTTCCTCCCGTTTGAAGCAAACTAAAAAATGAAATTCCACACCTGGGTAACATGGAGGAAATGTTTTTCACTATGCTAAAAAGCTATATTTAGAGTTACAGAACAAGTTTGTCCTAATATTTTTAAGCAAACAAAAAAACTAAACAAAACAGAAGTAAATCCTCCTTAGTAAAATGCAGGATTTGTTTTTTTTTTCAAAACAAAGGTGAACTGAAACCAATATTAAAAATTTTAATGAAAATATTAAATAACTCATACAGTAATTAGCAAGCACTTTAATTAATAAAGTAATTTTTATAAAAAAATAGAACCGACTTCTAATTATAAATTGCGCTAAAAAGCGAAAAATAAATTAATTTTTTAAACAACATCGATGTGACTTTTAAACATAGTTTTAGAAGTTGGTACAAAATTAGGATAGCTGAAATCTTTTGTAATCGTGAATCCAATTACAAATATATATATTTTTCCAGAATTAGCAACAGTTCCAATATGAAGTAGCAAACGGTGTAATGGTAATTAGACTCATAATTTTGCACCGACTTCTAAAACTATGCTCAAAAGTCACATCGATGCTGTTTAAAAAATTAATTTATTTTTCACTTTTTAGCGCAATTTATAATTAGAATTCGGTTCTATTTTTTTATAAAAATTATTTTATTCTTTTTAGTGTAAATACATTTTCTATATAAATACTCTATTTTTTTTTTAAAACCCATATCAAAGGGCAAACCTTCTTTGAATAAATGGCACTAAAAACTAATCATTTGTATGAAAAATTCCGTTTTGAAGTCGATTTTAACAAACAAACTGATTGGATATAATTTTTGCCTCAGAGATGCCATCAGTCAAACTCTGCTGTAATTGTTTTTAATATTATAGCACAATCAGGCTCGGATCTGCGCACCCACAGACCCTGGTGTGGTGGGGGGTTGGGGGGGCCCAAAGCTTAAAAGGGCCCTAAGGAAAACATTTTTGTTTTCTTAGAAGTCAGTAAATTAAAATTTTAAAGTTGGAACTTAGATCATAATTGAAAATTTTATTTTTGAATATCATCAATGTGTACAAAAACAACGGAGGAAAATTCCGATACTAATCCAATGGGCACCTGGCACAATTTGCTATGCAGAATCAAACAGTTCTCCCACACCGCCCAACCCCATTAGTGTGTTGATTGATGATACCCCAATGGGCTTCTTGTTGGCAAAATATGCCTATTTTATTTTTATTAAAGTTTCTTGACATTCCAAATGCAAAATGTTTACTCACATGTACGGGGAATTCTCCAGGGCTCGGGGTGGAACTTGTTTTAAGTACCTATTGACGAACATCCCGACCTCCGTAATGTTAAAATGTAAACAACTTTCACAGTTCTAACCGTTAAATTAATAGTGAAAAAGAAAGTTAATTCGTACAGTTAACCTTTATGTTAATGTTGTTTATTTCCGTTGTGAGTTTGTAAAAAAAAAAAAATGGTGTTGCCACTCACACGGAAGGATTGTTTGCTGAAGTTTGTTTCAGGATATTTTAAGCGGGGAAAATGCAAATTCATGAATGACGGATGGAACGTTTCTACTATAAAAGCTGGAAGATGATTCCATCCGGTCTCTCTCGCTCTCGGTTGCCTCCCAGCTTCCTAACAACGTGGTAGCCGTCCACGTCGACCGGTGCTCCGTCAGTGTACGGATTTGAGGTCTGGAGACCTACTGTTCTTGGCAAGATATGGTTCCAACCTGACGAGCAGAAGTTGGTACAGTCATTCCTGTGCTTACAGAATGGTGGTTCTTTTTCTTAACCTGCCGGATTTAATGAATGGCGGACGACCAGCTTGACTCATCAAAGTATAAGTGGAATCCAGTTGACCGAAAGTGTTTAATCGACGTGCCCGGTGAAAAAAAAAAGGGATCCTACTTGGACTGTGATTGTTTGTATAAATTTTATTTACTATTTTGCAGAATAGGGATGTTTAAAAGTTAATGTCTAATAAATTATTTTGTTATTTTTAATATGCTTTTCTCATGTTTTTACCAGACACTTAAGGCGAGGTCCACACACCCCTCTGAATCTTGTTTTTGGGACTTTTCCCTAGCACTTCTAACTCGTCTGCGCATTTGGACGTCATCCGAGCCACCACAACTCAGAGACAAGAGCGCCATACGACAATAGTTAAGACTAGTTAAGGCAGCATCGGAGGTCGGGGGAGGGGGGGGGGGGGAGAACGGTGACAGTGCCCCAGGATGGGGGTGCTTCGGAAAACATACCCAACAAGGAGTAGGTTGGATGGCGTGAGGAGAAACTTGTCATCAAAGCCCTAGAGACAAATTACTTTGGGAGAGGCCTTCTACAAAGATTTCGTAAAACGTCATAATACCCATCTTCATCGCAGAGGCAATGGCAATGGCAATGAAAATTCTACTTAAATGGAATTCTTTTTAAATTTTAGTTCTTTTTCTTTCCTTGCATGCTGAGAGCCTTTTTTATCTTTTTTTTCTTTCTTTTGTTGCTTTTAAACCCCAAAAGGGGATTCAGTAATACTTCGTAAGTAAACAATACCAAGAAAAATTGTCATTTTACTTAGTCATACCTTTACATTGAACAAAAAATACCTTGATATTGGTTATTGCTTGAAATATGTTATCTTATGTATCTACTTTTGTGGCATATTATATAATGTACTTTTTTTTGTAATTGTCCACAT
Source organism: Octonoba sinensis (assembly GCA_038502835.1). Classification (NCBI taxonomy): domain Eukaryota; kingdom Metazoa; phylum Arthropoda; class Arachnida; order Araneae; family Uloboridae; genus Octonoba; species Octonoba sinensis. Next base: position 144,480,045 of record CM076600.1, read on the forward strand.
TTCGAGTTATGACGTCGGTGCAGCAAATGAGTGAGTGACACACACATATATATAAAAATTGGTTATGAACCTTATGTCCGGATACCATATAAATAGTATGCAACCTTTAAATCTGGAACGCTCAGGGCCACGATCTTTCCGAATTTCGGAATTTTCCGGATTTTGTAAGTACCAGAACAAATATAATTAAACAATTATATTGTATCAGAACAAATATAATTTGCTATGTAACTTTCAATTAGCATTTTATTAATTTATAGCATTTTTATTATTGTATATACTCGTCTATAAGTCACGAAATTTGACACAAAAAACGAAGTAGGGGTCGATTTGCGCAAAGATTAAAAATTGAAAAATCTCAACTTTTCCCGATTTTATATTAACTTCTTTAATTAAACAATAAAAGAAAAGAATTGTGTGAAATTCTTAAATGAATTTATTTTCTGTAGCCACCAGGGGCGGATCCAGGAATAAATTCTAGAGGGGTTAAAAATGGTTTTCCCTTGTACATATTTTTATAATAAAGTTTTTTTCTTCATACTTTTGGATCCCTTTGAAATCAATTAAACCACATTTAAATGCGAGAAGAAATAAGTAAAAATTATTTAATGTGTAAATTGTAAATTTCTTTTGGATTGTACACGTGCTACTAGTGCCCCTCCCCCCTTTAAAATCCGCCACTGCTAGCCTCTTACTAAAGACTTCTAATTTCGGTAAAAGATAAGACAATCGGGAATTAGCGAGAATCCCCGAACTTCAATTACGCGAATTTTCTGTATCACGCGAAAATTAGAGTAACAATAATAAATATAATAAACCTCTAATAACTGAAAATGCAAAATTTAGTAATATTACCCCATAGTTAAAGCAACAATTAATAAAAACTATAATCACAAAAGCAAACATTTTCAGAAATTGCACGATCTCAAATATGGAATGCTTTTTGTAGACGATTTTGAAAACTGCCATTTCCAATCTTAAACATGCTCATTACATTTTATTTTTCTTCTTCTTGAAATATTTATTTCCTTATTTCCAAAAGTTTCCTAAATATGCAGTTAGTGGCGTAACTATAGGGTGGCAGAATTGGCAAAATGCCACGGGCCCCCAGCCCGAGAGACAGCGAGCTCAGAAGTAACCGTACATTTTAAACATAATTTAGCAAAAATGCAAACTTTTAAAATTGAAATTATAAATTTTATATTAAAGTAGACACAACTAAACACCATATACCATTTCAAATAAGTTATTAAGATTTATACGCATTTCAGGCATTCATAAGAACAGGATCAATTTTAGAACACATCCACTCCATTAGTTGCTTCATTTTTTGCCGTGGTAGTTTGGTGCTGCTGACGTGCTACTGAGGCTTGGCGAATTCCCGCAATTTGTTAACTGAGACCAAAAAAGTGCTGATCTACTAAAAAAAAGCTCTAAAAATTGTCGAAATAGGTATATAAAAAAAAACATATCTGAATCAGTTGACAGAGAAAATCTCAGTTTTCGGTCCACCTTCAGAGATAAAATAAAAAAGTCTTCATGTATTAGAGAACTTGCTGATTCATTAACAATAAAGAATCATTTTATGCCATCCCTCTTTCCTGAAGTATGTACTGTATTAATGCTATTTGTTACAAGTTATGAGTGGACAAAAAAAAAAAAAAAAAATCGACATACATACAATATGAATATATAACCTCCTTCCTTTGTGAAGTCGGTTAAAAATATAAAGTGAAAGATATTTAAAGTTTTGATTTCATTTGTTACTTTAAGGAAAAAGCCCAATTTTTAATTAAAATTTTTTCAAATAAAAAAGTTCCGAAATTAAACATAATCAATGCTTTATAAATATAAATGCTAAGGTTAGTTAAAATTGCTAATAAAAAAAGCATGCATGCATATTGTGTTTACAACCAAAACTCAAATTAATTTAAAAAATACGCAGTAAGCTCAAAGTGTTGTTTGAAACTGAGAATATTGAAAAATAAGGGGTTGAAAGATAAGAATATTGAAAGATATAGAGCATAATATGATATGCATTTATTGTGCGTTCAATCATAAAGCTCAATACATACAGCAACCGAAGCTTTGGACATTGGTTGGCCTTCCTTTTCTAAAAAGTTCATAAACTTATCATAAACATTGCTAAAAATTATTGCTCATTTTTACGATTTGAACTATTTTTAATCAACGTCGATTCAACTGGATTAAAAACTTCCGAGTAGACGTGGCAAAATAACTTCTTCTGCTACAGAAGAAGAAATATAAAAATGGATTGAAAATAATGGAAAAAAACAAAATTAATAATCTGTAAACAGAAGATTCATACATTAAAGAAACACAAAGGAGTTTTACAGAAGTGAATGCACTCCAATTGAGAAACGTGTAAATAATTGGGGCATTTTTACGCATTTGAAACGAGCATCGTCGTTTGATGTAATAAAAAAACTATGTAAAACTGATTTTTACATCATTTTAAACAGGGTTAAACGGACCAAAACCTTTTAACGTAGACCATTTGGGAGCCCTGCACCCCACTTTAAAATTGGTCAGTAGCAACTGGAAAATTAACTGGATAAAAACAAAATGAGCAGTGCCATTTAATTTTGTATTTATTTATTTACTTACTATAAATTAGGGACGTAACAACTAGTGATTTGGCCAAAGAGCTGAATATTCGGCCAATGTCTTAGGCCGAATATTGAATATTCGGAGGCCAAATATTAAAATTTCTAGAAAATCGTTGTAATAGAATGTATTTGTCAAATTTAAAAGTATTCACAAAGTCAAACACCAATTACACACAATCTATGATGTATGACTTAATTCTGCTTGTTAAGAATTTAAAACTATTTAAAATTAATCTATTTCCTTTATTGTTTTGAATATAATAAAACTAAGAATTTCACCCACAAGTGGAATAGAAATGACAGGTTTTATGGCAGTAAACATTAGCATTATTTTACTAATATTTAATTCAAATGAAAGAACTACTATTGCTTAGTGAACTTTTACCTTGCTTAAAACTGTTTTCTGAAGAAATTTTAAAAGTTATAAAAGTTAATATTTTTATTTTATGAGGTTTTTCACATAATACCTATTTTTAAAAGGTCTATTTAAATTTAATACACTTAACAGGAACATATTTTTTATTTTCAAAAACCCCAATAACTTATGCTATCTAAATAATCCTGATATATTCTAGGCTTTTCACATTTCTCTCTTGCCCAATATTCACAATAAATCAGTCTACCCAAACAAAGTCTGACTTCCACTTTGTTAATAATAACAAAATTAATTTCTCATTATTCTCCATCATAATTAACTATTCCCAGCTTTTGGGAGCAAATGCTAAATATAAAATACAATATTACAATTTTAAAATCATTTTTACTCAGTCAAGCCTAAAACAACTTTTAAAAAGTAGCTTTTTCTAAATTATTTTTATTTATTAAAACTATATACTAATGTATTCTTTTGCAATAAGTATAATACGATTTTAAATGTTTAAAATCTACTAATTTCTTTATTTTTTACATTTTTACTGCAGCTGAAATATTCGGCCGAATATTCAGCTAGGTGATGAAATGACTATTTGGCCAGGCCGAATACTGAATAGTGGCTGAATATTCATTACATCCCTACTATAAATTTGATATATAGATTAATTTTATTATAAAATTGAGCATTCTTTGATGAACTGTATAGTTCTAATACTACAATACATATATTCTACTCATTTCACACAATGCTAAAATTAAGTATAAGCAACATTAATTTGAAACTTAAATTTCTTTTATCCGATGTTTAGCTTAGCTGGGAGAAAAAAATTAAATGGACACATTGAATGCCATTTTTGCAACTTGGTTAACAAATATAGTATTTTTTTGCAGGGACGGTTTTTATCTGGTTGCAAAATCTTGCCAACCCTGACTATAACAGTATCGTATTAAAAGATCAATTGTAAAAAAAGACTGAAGCTATGACAAATTGAAGAGATTTTTTAACAAATGGAAATGTTGAGTCAGAGACAGTACAAATCAGAGATTAAAAACCATAAAATTTTGCTTAAAAATGCCAAAGTTATTAATATAAGTAAAACTTATTGACTAATTTTAAAGATAAATGCAGTTAATTTTGATGCTTGCTTTAAATAACGAAGATCTATGCCAGAATCTTACTTTAGTCTGTGATGTTCGTAATTCTTTTAAAAGATCTAGGTTGTCTGGTTCATCGTTTCTTCTGTCCTTCACCCTTTGAACTTCTTTTGATGACTCATCTACACAATTTTTAATAGCCAACTCTCTTTTTTCATAGGATTCCGATAGCTAAGAATAATTACATATCTTCAGAACACTTCAGCTTTCATTGCAGTGTATTTTAATGATATTTTTTTAAAGATTAGAGTAAATATGACAAACATAATAAGTATTCAGTTTTGAAAATGATAATGATAAGTAGTCCTTCTTAAAATGTAATAAAACACTAAATTTAAATTAACATTATTTTATTTAAATTGTAAGTAACAATACTTAGTAGAAAGAATTTTAATGTACATAAAAAACTTAGTAAAGATAATATATGTTAAAAACAGTGGCGGTCTGCCCCAGGCGACACTTTCAGGGGGAGGAAGAAACCCGTAACGCCCATCCCAACAAAACACAAGCTTGTTTTTCAATTTTTTTTTCACAAAAAGGTTGAAGTTTTTGATTCTCAGTATTAGCAACTATAGATTGAATTGACTTTGAGGGCATTAACTATGATTTGTTTATACATTCAGTTATAATTTTATGCAATACAGTTTCAACTCACAATGATGAAGACGATCAAAATTATAGAATCTTTTAAGCAAGGTGATATTGAGTGACTTAAAAGTCTCTATTAACAAAATCTTGTCATAACAGACAAAATGAATTTTCCAATTTGATGGTTTCAAGCCAACCATAGAAATGCACGTCCAAGTTTCTTTTTCACATTGTGCAAACTGCAGTAATATGGTATGTGTAAGAAGGAGCTGCATCAAATGTCCTGTTCAGAATTGCTTCTATGAACTGCCTAGATATGAACTACTCATATATTATGATGGAACCACATTTATGATCAGTTCCTAGGGGATATGTTTGCCCACCAAAAACCTTTTGCTGATGAATTTTTTCATGACAATGATGAGACGTGTTGCACTTATTAGGCTAATGTTGTTTTAAATTTTGAATCTTACTGTGGAGTTAAATGTTTACAAAAGCGCCACTTTTCCCTGCAAATAATAAAGTCTCCATTGCAATTCACCTTATTTATCTGTTTAATATTCAGGGTTGCTACTCAAACAGCAGACGGAAATTCCCAGACTTTGCCAGGTTTTCCAGACATATTTTTAAAAAATTCCAGTCTTAAATCAACAGCATCATACCGATACAAAAAGATACATTTCCCCCCAAAATATTCTGTTTAAAACAATAGCAGGAATGGCTAACCTTAAAATAATTTCTGAAAAACTTTGAACTAGTATTCAGCCAAGTGATATAAGGGAACAAACATTTCCATAAAGAAAAACTAGGTTCTTAACAAAATGTATTTTTTTAAAGGTCTAATAACTCAGTTTCTTGATGAGAAAATTGATTGCTAGCAAAATTTTTGGAGAGAGAGAGGAAAAAAAAACTATATTAATTACCTAGTGTATAAATTTGAATAACAATAATAAAATGTGAGTTACTTTTAACTATTTAAAAGTTAAACTTAGGAGTTGAAAAATTTTTCTGATCAAGTCGATGGTTGAATCAGGTTGCACAAATCTCCACAGGTCCCTCTGAATGTTGTATTTTGAGTGGAGCAAAAGAGTTTATGTCATTATTTATATTGGACTTTCCACGTCAGTGCTTCACACATTGTCTAAAATTCCCTGATTTTTCTAGATTTTTGATAAAATATTAAAATTCCCCGACTTTTTCACTCAATTTAAAAACTCCCCTACTTTTTCAGGTAGCGTAGCAACCCTGAATATTGCATAAAAATTGCAACTGTAAATGTCTCCCTTGCATTTTCTATAATCACCTTGTATATGCTGCCTGTTGTGCTTGTACTTCAGTGTGTTTCTAGTGAAACAAGATTAAGTTTCTTTATTGTGTCACGTGGAATGAATATACTCATTCGTTATTTTATTGCAATAATGGCTTTCTGTTCTTGTTGAGTCCTTTAAAAGTGGAGTTTTCTACATCATTTGGGTCATTTTGTTAATCAGAAAGAGAACATTATTTAAGATCAAATTGAAACTGAAAAGATTTCATTACACACTTTGCTTTTCTAATTTTTTGTAGCTGTAGCCATTTTTCCCTCATGAGCTTTGTGCAATGATCTAAATGTTTTCCAAACAATCAATTTGCAATTGATTAAATAGTAAAACAAACATCTTCCTTGTTCTTCATTTGCTTTTCTATATTAAGCTTTTATTTGTTTTATCTTATCCATAGTATAGGTGTACATCTTCAATTAAGGGATATTGCTCTTAATTTTGTATTTTCTTTTGTTTTTGTATAATTTATTAAAACGGCAATATTTTTCATCACCATACTTTATTTTACACAATCATTTTAGATCACAATATGTTATATAATTATTAGTCATTAGTAAAATATTAAACCAATTAATTATAAAAAATACTTAATTTGGTGAGTTTTTTCCAGAAAATCAGAAATTTCAAAGTTGTTGTGAACCCCCTAAAATTTGATTGGAAAACAAAAAGACTTGGCATGACAACTTTTTATGGGTAATGGAACATTTTTAGACTAGGGACAATGGGATCTGTTTCTAGAGGGGGGTTTGATCAACACCCCCTGAAACTGAAAGCCTCCACAGCTCCAAGGGAAGGCAAGCATGAGTCACAACGAGTAGTCCGTAGCTACTTTCATTCTCCTTGACCTTGACCAACCCCTCCTGCTCCTCGCATCTTCACAACGGTTTTCGACGCTATTACGAATCGACTGTCCACTTGTTGTCGTCAGAAATTCTTCTCGTGGCAGATATATTTAAGCACAATGATTATTGTCTAATATTAACATGCCTTTTAGATGCCCCGTTTACAATTGTAAGGGCAATTATAACAACAGCCCGAAAGTTTCCGTTTTTAAATTTCCTAAGGAAAAAGAGTTAGCGGACGTTTGGACCAATAGAATTAGAAGGAAGGATTTCAAAGTTACTGGAAACTCAAGAGTAAGTACTCTTTTATAAGCTTACATTTCCTTTCTTTTTTATTATGTATTTGTCTAAAAATGGAATCTTTGACTTTGCAGTGATGATAATGTAATAAAGCTAATTGTAAACATAAGAAAGATGACTGTAAACTAGGGTTTAGGAAACGAATAATTATTTTTCCTCAAAAAACATCTCATTATAGTTAAAAAAATATTGAATACTATTACAAAATATTTGAGGCATTTGAATGATTTTTAAGGTAGCATTTTAGGGGGGAATGTCGCTTTACCCAATATTTTTTACAAAAAGATGAAAACAGTCCTGAACAGCAAACGAACATTTAATAAAAATTGAATTTTTTCAAGATTTTCCCAGTATTTAAGGTAGGATTTTAAATTTCAGAGCTGTTATTGTAAAGAATTTTTATGGGAGGAGGGGTGAAAAACCCTATCTTTTCACACTTTAATGTCAAAACTTTATATAAAGGAGAACACAAGCTAGATGTATTTCAAGAGCCATTAACGGAAAATATGTCAGATGTAAAATATGAATATGAATAATTTCGGAAATTGGCTTGATGCATGGAAGAACATGAAAGCAACAACTGGGTCACTTACTAATGAAACCCACACAGCACTTAAAAACTCAACAAGAGCTCTCCTAGAGTTAGCCAAATATTGTTTTAAGGAATTTAAATTTAAATATTTCCTGCCAGGGAAAGTACAAACAGACGCATTAGAAGACAGATTTGGTAGATATAGACAATTATCTGGGTCACATTACAATATATCAGTCAGACAAATATTTGAAAACGAGAATAAATTAAGAATACAAAATACCCTTCCTCTTTTCATAGAAATGGGTACATTAGGGAAAATAAAATTGAGTACATGTACAGATGAAAAGCTGTGGGAGGGAATAGAATCTAGTGCAAATGTTGACCAGTTTCTTGAAAAAATTTCAATTTCTACAGAAGAAATAACAGCATGTGAAAGTCAAATGCCAGTTTTAAATTATATTGCAGGTTACTCAGTTCATGCAATTTTAAAAAAATCCAAATGTAGTCATTGCAGGCATTTTCTAATAAGTGAGAAAACAATTGAAGACGATGTAAATATTGATTGGATTTTTAGGTTTGATAGGGGTGGCTTAAAATATCCGAATTCTGAAGTAAAAAGCATAACTGTATATTCTTATTTAGTAATTAAAAATGTGTTTTCTTCAGAGTTAAAATCTAAGTTTTTTCAAATTAAAAACCAAAGGTCTTTAGCTAGTAGTCTAATTCTTGACGTTTTATCAGAAGAAGAAATATTTTTAAGCTTGGAAAATTGCCCAAATGGACACAAAGCTAATGATGTTGTAGAACAAATAGTGTGGGTCTGCACAAACATTTTTTTAAATAACTTCTGCAGAGAGGAAAATGACGCTTTGGCATCTAAGAAGATGTCAAAACAAGTGACTGGGTCAACCAAAAAACGCAAATTAGACACCTTAAAAAAGTAACTTTGATTTTTGAATGTTTATTTTAAATGTTTTTTTGATAAACTCATATGGTTTTGTGTGAAACAAAAAAGTAACTCAAAAAATGTGTACACGTGAACACTTCGTCCGAAGCATCATTTGTGTAAAAATCACATAATTTCAATAGTTCATGTCTTACATGTTCAGCATGATTCAATTATAGTTCATATTTTGAAGTGCGAGTGTCTGTGTTTTAAAAATTGACCTAAAAAATGTCAAAATATATAGTTTTCTGTACATTTCTGTCCTTTTTTTAACAAGTAGTATAATACCTTCATGTCTTATGGAAACAAACAAAACGTATTAAAAAAAGTTGATTTACTTTTTTTTCCCCGATTAATTTTTAGAATTTTACATTTAAAATGTAGAGTCCACTAATGTATGTAAAATGATTAAGCTATCATTGTTTTCGTACCAAAGTAAAGTAGCTCATAAGTAGAAATTAAATCAATTTTTCAAAAAAATTATTCCTATCTATTTAACCATATATGTATCTATACTCAAAGATCTGTATATATTATAAATATTCAACAAAAAAGTTAACTAAAAACAGAAATTGTTATATGCTTTCATATCACAGCAGGACAAAAAGTAAACATATTATAAAATATTAAACATCCCAGATAATGGATTGATTCATTTCCAAATTCCTACACAGATTCATTTTTTTCGGAGTTTTCATTTTAACAGCTTATAATTAAATTTACGACTGTGGGAGTGCAAAATAGTTCCCAGAGCATTGCCAATGCCTTGGCATTCACTCCACTCTCACTGTCGGAAGGACTACCCGCCATGACTCATCGTTCTACTGTGGAGGCTTTAGTTGGAGGGGGCGTTGGTTCGATGCACCCGACTGTACAGTCCCGGATCTTGCCGTTTTCCGAGGCGGGGCAAAACTTAAAAATGCCGCCCCCTCCATCCAATTATTGTTGATATTTCACATCTTTTAATAAAGGTGCTGCCCTTTTTTATTTATTTTTGAGGATTTTTCATTTTTAGCTACTGATAAACAGATAGAACTTTCGTTAATGTTCTCACAGCATAGCCCTTTCAGCTCAACATTGGGATGGGGAGGTTGAACCATGTGAAGGGATAGCAAGATATGAAATTTTGTCAGTTAAAAGGGGTCCAGGGTGATTCTCCCCCGGGAAAATTTTGGAAACTATATGCATACAGGTGTATTTTGAAGCCTTAGGAGACGCATTTGGGACTTCAAAAATTTTTAATTTAAATGCTTTTACTCATACCCCCCTCTCCTTCTTACTAAGGCCCATATCGAAGAGCAATGTGTTTGCCTTCTCAAGCAACACTTTACAAGCTCCCACCTCTTCATAAAAGGATGCTTTGAGAGTTTGTAAAATTAAAACTATTGAGTACTGTTTGATCATAATTTATACGTATTTCACTATTATAAGGGGAAGAAACCATGACTTTTTAAAATTTCAAGCTTTAAATTTTGACATTGCGAAATTTGCCGTCCCCGAACCTTAGAGTTTCCGACAGTTACTAAATAAGCCTATTAATCGGTTTTAATCGTTAGCAAAATAGCTGATCAATGATAAAATCTGAGCGACGAACTAGGATTTTCATTCTCTTCCAAAAGTTAAATTTTCTTTATCTAATATTTTTCTTTTCTTTCCTTCCTTTTTGTGTGCATTACAGTTGAATTTGCCGCCCCCCAGTAGTGCCGCCCGGGGCATGGGCCCCGGCATGTCCCACCTTAGATCCGGCACTGCTACTGTATATCATAACAGATAATCAGAAGGTAATAGGGGTTGTAAAAAAAAATACTCAAATAATCCAAACATTAATAAAATTTAAATGAAAATCAGAAAATTTGTTAAGAATATTAAAAAATCAGAAGAAAATAAAATGCCAAAAAGCAGAAGTTGCCCATTACAAATGGCTCTGGAGAGTTGGCTATTCTCCTGACATAATACATTAACCTTTTTAAGAGTTGGCAGATATGAAAGTTTTTTTTAAGTTCAATTTTTATGTAATTTTTGGTATGATCATCATTGAATCCAATTTGTTACCCAATCAATGAATACTTTCCTCTAAGTGCCAAGTCTAGTGTATCCTGGAAATTTTTTCACATAGTATAGATTTCAGCAAAAATTATTATAAGTAAAAAGCCTAACACTTGCAATAAAATCTAGCAATGTGATTTTAAACCATGGAATTGGGATATATTGTAGATTTATTTGTAACATCCCCCCCCCCCCCCCCATTTGAAAACATAATAATAATAAACCACTATTGTGCTCTTCAGCTGTTGAAAAGGTTTGTAAAAAATAAGACAAAAGAAAACAGTGAATATTACTAACCTGTCTATACAGATCTTTACATTGATCTGTAACACTCTCTTTATCGACAAATGATGCTGTGGGAATGGTCGTATTTAATGCTTGTACGATATTGTCATCAATCTTTCTCATTATTCGTATTGTTTCCTACAGGTGAAGAACAGTCATTCAATTTTATTTATTGCCTTTTTTTTCAAAATCTATTTACTTGTTTGTCAATTTCAATGGAAATATCTAATATTTTAACCATGGCTAATATTTTGAGGCAAAATGCAAATAAATAAGCAATATTTTGTTTGGAAAAAAAGAAATATTAAATATGCATAGCAAACAAAGCAATAAATAACACACCTCATTTTCAAACTGACATTTAAATCTAAAAGTTTAAATCCATTTTAAATAAAAAAATCTCACCTAAATTTAAAAAAAATCACGCACCCCGATCCTGCCCCAGGTATCTCTGGCTTGACATTCCAGAGATGCTAACTGAGATAGCCAAATAATTAGTGCAGTTGCCAGATCAGTGCTGAATCAGACGCCTGATATTTAAAAATCAGCTGTGAATGGGCCAGATACCAAACAGTTGCTGGAGATCCAATGGAGCCCTGAGCATCATTTTATGAATTTCATACAAAAAAAATTAATAGTTTAAAGAAGTTTTGCAATATATTAACCCTGAAGGTGGTTGGAGCAAACCCATTCAATAATAAAATTCCGCAGATCAGCTCAAATGTATTTGATCCTGATGTAAAGAAAGTTCAAAAATTAAATGACTAATGGGTGCACAGAACTTTAAAAAGTAAGCATTTACCTATGTGCAGAATGACAAAGGACAGCAGAAATTAATATATGAGGACAAAGAATAATATGGCATATCAACAATCATTCCCGCTTTGTTTAATGAAATTCACTGAAAAAAATAGGAAGATTTATTGGCCTAAAGAATATTAAAGATGAAGGGGATAAAACCCAGGGGTGACCACCTGGGGGGAGGGGTCATAGCGCAGAATGCGCAATTGAAAATTTTCAGGGGTTTTGGCCGATTTTAAAGGGGCCATTTCGGGGGCTTCTTAGCCTTTTAGGGGGGGGGGGGGGGGGCACCATCACTCTCAGGGGGCAGGACAACACCCATCCATGCTGTAGTGCTGGATAAAAAAGTGGGAGACAATTACAGATGCTAATATAAGATGTATTGTTATTTAAAAAAGCTTGAAATATGGTAAACATTATAATGGACTGATAAAACTGCTAAAAGGAGTTCCTTGAAGACTTGTCATTCTAATTTTTATGGAGGGGCAGGCTATGTACTCAATGAATGTATAGGTATTGTGTAAAAAATAAAATAGATACACATACGTACGTAAATAATAATATAAAACACGATAAATACACACAAACAAACCTGGTTCCTTGTAACCATCACAGTAATATGATAACTTTTTAATGCATTGATAAAGGGGCTCCTTACAGTCCCAAAACACGCGTTAGCAAATTTTTTTTTTGCAAATCATTGTTTTTATCATTAACATGTTAATTGTTTCTGTACAGAGGTGAATATTTTAACTTGTGATCAACAACGAATTTAAATATTTACAGCGAAACAATTTACATTACAATTAAAAGCCATAATATTTAATGAAAATTAAACAATGAAGGGTGAATCAGATCGTGCTGTAAGACACTGTAAATCAGATCGTGCCGGTAGCAGGTAGTTCACTCAAATTTAATTTCAATCCATCTTCAATGTAACACAGAAGTAATTTTCGATTTTCTAAATCATCACGAAAAAGAAATTTAAATTACACAGATTTGCTACAGTAAATACTTACTTTAAATGCAGATATATCATCGCATGCCATGTCCATAATGGGCGCCGCCATTTTATTTGCTGCTGTCCTAGTACTTCATGTAGCACAAAATTATAACAATTACTAATTTCAAAAGTTGTCTGAAAAAATTGATAAAAAGAAATTTATATTTAGTTTAATATTTTATAATCCTTTTGAAGTTTATAACTTTTTTCCCCAGCTATAATCGGTCCTGTGTTAGGGTTACCGAATAGCAGTTTTGCTAGTGGTGATTAGAAGCTAGGACGATATTGTAAATTTGCAAAATATAGGTATGTTAATAAATCTTTTTGTCTATATTATCGCGTTAATGAATTATGTTTTCAGTCAAGGTTAAAATTATTCCTTGTTCTTACCTCTACATTTTTACCTATTGATTGTTGGGACCATTCTGAACTTGTAATGTGATTGCGACGAAGTTTGTTTACTTGAAATTCAGTCACTATTTTATTTGATTACTTCCAAATACAGTATTGAACCACTGCTTATTTTAGTAAGCCTACAGTAAAAAGTTTTTTGCTTATTACGTTGTTCATTGTGTGTCACGTGTCAATTTCTGAAAATTGCGGCATTATATTGTGCTGAACGGATTGAGATTTTTGTAAGAAAAAAATAAACCTTTGTGTCTTACAGTTTTAACTTGTCAAAAAACTTGACTAATAAGGGCATTTGTTTCTGTTTATAATCATTTGGATAGAATACTCCACTTAAAGTATTCATTCATATTACATAGGTATATCTTCGGAACATTGATTTTAATTCATATAAACCGCTTATAATGCGATTTGTACAAATCGTATCAGGATTGATTTTGAATTCTTGAAATATTTTATAAGTATTCACTTTGCAACCATAAATAATTTTTTTCTGCACATATTTTATTTTTCGTTCAAAAAAGTTTTGCACAATGTATTACAATTCTAGATGCGCAAAATTGCTCATAAAGAAAAAATTTTCATTTTCAATTCAGTAACATTACAATACACTTTCACCGTTGTATTTTATGAAATCGCCTTTTTTTGTTTCAAAATTATTCTAGTACTAGCGGTGCCCGCAAAGGCGTTGCCCGTGCAAAGAGTTAGTAGCAAGTACCAAGTTAAATGCAAAAATACTTGGGAAATAAATTTACTTTTAGGATTGGTTTGATTTTTCGTTAAATTTGTATTTTTAACCTCTAATGAAGAGAGTTATAAAGGTGCATAATGGTTTATTGTTTTGTTTTACTACCACAAAAATCAATGTTTCCCATTTAATGGAGAAAATGAAAATACCTCGAACTGATCATTCTGACCTGGGAATATATGAATATGGTGGAACCTCCCTGAACAACTTAATTACCAAAAATGTTTGGAACTGCTACATTTGTAGAAGAAAATCATCAAAAGCATGAAAAATAAAATTTCTTCCCATTTCTGTCAGACCTCCAAAGATTGTTTTACATGTTTATTATAACATAGGAGGGAGAAAAAAGCTGGCAAAAGGGGCACTTTTGCTCTCAGACCCTCCCCCCGCCCCCGAACTCAAAACAGTCTTAAGATTTCTCGTTGCTTCCACTGTTCACTGGATGCTTTATGCATGTTCACATCATTGTATTCTCTCTTTTTTTAATGCATCTTCTAATCACATAACCTCACTGACTGGCCATTGGAATGTAATCCCTCCAACTCCAATTAACACATTAGTAGTAATCTGAAAAAGCTATATGATAGGCCTGTCTTTTCTGGGGGGGAGGAGTGTTTATTTCATGTTAATAGGCAAAAAACAACAAAATAGATAAGATGCATGTACAAATATACTGTTTTTAAAAGTCAGTTGGAGGACAATTGACCCCCTCCCCCTCCGATCTCCTGAATCTGACTGTGTGCAATATTTTCATGTAAATATACAATGCTGAAATTTAAAATTTGCTTTTCCCCCTTCTACTTAATCATTAACACTTGTCTGTCATGACTTGCTAGTGGTCACTTGAAAAGCCTAACTTATTCTGAGGGTAGCAAGAGTTATCCCCAATACCCTAATGCCAACAAGACCAGGTGTCTGTGCTCATATCTTGGACTGTCTAGGACAGCGTTTCTCAACCTTTCAGTATTCGCAGCCCAGTTTTCTATCATAATCTTCATCGCTCCCCCCCCCCCCCCCCACTTACCATAAAATGTATACAACAATAATGTATATTGAGTACTGATTCTGTTTTTGAATTATCTTTAACTAGCTGCCAAAATAAGAGTAAAATTGAGTAATTTAGTAATAAATCACTATTTGAATTTTGGGCAGGACTGGAGGATGATTTTTCTGCATTAAAAACAAGGACATTTCGCATTCTATTACCAATTTTTTTAATTTCCTACTTTTGTGAAACTCTATTTTCTGTTGTGGCTTCTTTGAAGACAAACTATAGATCTCAGCTAAATATAGAAACAACTGAGAGTGGCTATTTCTAATAATAAACCTTCCTTCAAAAAACTTTGCTTTGAAATGCCTCAGGAAGTCACTAATAATTATTAAATTTGTTTTTAATTTAGTATGTTTTGATTCAGAAAGTTTTAATTTAGTAATTTGTTTTACTTTAATAAGTTATTAAATATGTCGAAATGTATTTTGTATTCTATGTGTATATGTGCTTTCCTTTCAGTCAGTTAATCAATTTTTTGTTGGATATTATTGTACCCTTCTTCTCCTGTGCTCGTGCCCCCCAGGGGAGCGCGCCCCACACGTTGAGAATCGCTGGTCTAGGAGGATATTTATACCAGGGGTGGCAAGTTTCTGCCGAGGTGGTTAAAACCAGTGGTTATAACCGGTTTAAACCGGCATGGCAGAAACTAGTTTCTGCCAGTAAGTGGCAAAAACTGGTAGAAACTAAAAAATAATACAAATAAGAACTTTAATCCGCAATTCATAATTCACACATGTATTTGATATGTAAACACTTAGGTAAAAAATTAAAACTAAAGATAATGAATGTTATTTAAAGTAGCAAAAAGTTTCAAAATGATCATATAAATATACTTCGTTTATATAATACTAATTTTCTTTTACTTAAAAAAAATCATAATGGTAATGATGCTGTACAAGTTTAACTATTAATATTACTGTTTACAGTTGATTTTCTATTTAAAAGTAAAAAAAATACAAAAAATTCTATGATATTTTAACAAAACCCTTTTCGAGTATTTTTTAATAAAAATACAATGCAATGGCAATAACTTTAAGATTATCTATTATGTACAAATAGAAATGGTTCTTGAGAAAAATATGTCGCTAAATAATTGAAGCACATAAAATATCAGAGAAAGTTTTTTAAATGAAATATCTCTTACAATTATTTTACAAAATTAGTACTCGAACTCAAATACACTATCGCTTTTAACACTGAGCATATTATAGCATACGGCTAATTTTGTTAACCTTTCTGAACCCAGACTGTTTCTTAATTTGTTCTGAATGGAAGAAAAGCTTTAAAATATTCTTTCAAAACCAGCATTTCTTTGCTGGAAATGTCATTATTGTGGATGCAAAGGTTACTAAATTTAAAAAATCTTCATTGTTACCAGTATTCGTTTTTAAAGACGACATTACTCATTTTTCTAATACAAATTTATTTTTTAATTAAAACTATCCACAATATTTTTTATTTGTTATTTATTCTGAATAAAATCTACTTTAGGAATTTAATACTACTAAAAAATTCTCAGATAATGAAACAAAATGTGTTTGTGATTTTCTGACGGCAAAAACCCAGCCCTGATTTATACTCCTCCCATTTTGCTATCAAATTTCATTGAAGTCATTGGATTTATTGATCTAGTCTAACATTGGAGGACCAAATTTAAAATTAGTAACAGCAACAACACTTAATCAATAACAGGGTGCGTAGCGGTTTTTAAAAGTGCTTAATAGTGCTTGTTTTTGCTTTTGATTTTAAAAGCTTTTAAAAGTGCTTATTTTTCATCCATGTTTGTAAGAAGTGCTTACTTCCTCTTATGCAAAAAGATATTTTTTCGTTCAACCGCCGAATGTCACCATGAATTCCGTGAGAAGCAAACAAGGGTGGCTTCCGCTTTCCATTCTAAACTGGGTTTTCCCAACCTTTCTCTAAATTGAGGGAGAAAGGGAGGAAACATGCTTGCATTGCAGCAGGGTTGCTTTACGGTAAAATTACCGAATAAGCACCCCCCTGAATTTTCGCGAAATTATCGGAGGAGGCGCTAAAATGGTATAAGTGAAGAAAAGTACCAAATAAGTGCCCCCTTCCTGAATAGTACAAGGAAAGTAGCCTCAGCGATGCCGCGAACGTGCTATAGCGCGCCAAATGTGCAAACATCGGAGTTGGGGATGCAAAAATTTTTTTTTACTCGTAACCCGGGGCGCGTAATTTTTTATCGTGGAAAAAAGACAAGTTAAATCTATAAAAAATTTATACTCAAAAATATTTTTGCATGCCCATATTTCTTTCAGCTTTTTTTTAGAGGAAGAGCGAGTAGGGAAACAGCACCAGCTCACATTGCCTCCCGTTTCCTTTCCTGAACTTCCCTTTTGCAGCGGCTTTGAACAGAACTGATTTCTTTTGAACAAAACATAGATTTAATGTCCAAAGATTTCTTTAAGGATATAATCAGATTGATAATGTCGGAAATATGAGGTTTTCTTTCTTTCTTTTTTTTTTAATGCTGTGGTGGGAAAAGGTCTCATTTTTGCGACAGTGAATTTTCGTAAAGCCTTCGTTTTTGTGATTAAGATTTTTTTCCTAGCTTTCTTTTAGAATTAAAATAATAAATAATATTTTCCTATTTAATTTGTTATAGCCTTACTGGCATTCCTTATACTGTCCATGTAATCGATATTGTGAAAAACTCGAGACTCTGACATCGGGCCAAGAATTAATCATTTGATTTTTGGCTTTTAAATATTGGATTTTGGTTTTAATTCTTCGTCAAATTGTTATTGAATCAATTGTTAATTTCATTGAAAAACATTTCTTGCCATAAAAGGTTTATTTTTCATTTGTATCTTAAAAACCATGATATGCTAATTTTTGCATAGGGACCCCACTTTTTGGAAAAAGGGACTTATCAGTGAAGTTTTATGTTCTGGAAATTATCAGGGGGATATTCAAAGTTCCCCCCAATATCAGGGAAAATTATCGTTTTCAATATCTAAACCAGCAAGCGTCCGAGTTTCGTTTTGCGGAATTTCCTTTCATTGCGCGTGGTCAGCTCGAATGCCTATTTTCCCGTTGGTTGAAAGCGTCCTTTCTCTGATTAAACAACAAAAAAAGTCACTTTTTTTGTTTATGAGTTAAGATGACATTGCAATTTTGCGTAAAAAGACGCGTTTTAGCCTTAATACTTCCGAGAATCTGCCATTTTTGGTCCTAGTCCAAAATTCGGCCTAATACCGCTCTCGAGTGTATCGAACTTGGGGCTTGGTACCGTGCATGATATACAAGAAGGGAGTTCATGACCCTCTCACTACCCCCCCCCCCCCCAAAGTGATGATATGGACTTTTTTCAAAAATATAGCGGGGAGAGCTTTGTTCTTTGTTTAGTTTGCAATTCCCAGGAAACTTTTAAATCCTTTGGCGTTTGGTTTGGGAACTGATAATGGAAGGCATAAGCTTCTCTTGGTCAGCGCAATGAGAATCCAAATAGGGGGGGGGGGGGTGCTTATTCGGTATTTTCACAGAAAGAAAATTGAAAGAAATCACGGGGGATGGGAATATAATTACATCTTTATTTTCTTTTTTTTTTTTTGCTGTTATGTTGTAATATAAATTTTATATTATTTATATTAAGAAGTTTTAGCAATTTGGGGGTGGGGATGTAATCTGCATAGCAAAAATGATGTTTTATTGAGTGCTTAAAATTTTTTTTTAGGGTGCTTAAAAAGTGCTTAAAAGTGCTTATTTTAAATTGAAAGAATTTGCTACGCACCCTGAATAAATATTACAATTTCAATAATTCCAGTTTCAATAGCAAGTGGGTTGTTCTGTCTTTTCTGTCCTGGACAAAATATCATTTGTTCAGTTTGTCCTTTCAAAATTAAAAATGCAGAATTTAGTATTCTAAAATAAATATAATGGTTCTTCCAATTATGCTTCTATGAGGAGCAATTTTAAAAGTGAATTGTAAATTTATGTTGCAATACATTTATTGCAGTGAATATTTTATGTATTACAGTGAAAAAAAGAAGATTGTTTGAATTTGAGTTTTCTCTTAATATTTTGGGGGAAGGTGGGACTGACCGACACATGCATCCATATCCTCATCTCATAACCCCTAACTTTTTTTATAAAGTAATTTTAATGTAAAAATAATTCTTGGCGATTACCGATTACTGCTGCTTGAACAAACACAAAACAAATAAATAAATAATGAAGCAATCTGGTGTTGTCTTTATAAGCTGTGTAGTATAACATTTGAAAAATTTAAAATCTGGTGTTTTTTTTTTTTTTTTTAGAAACTAGACTGTTTGCTGTAACTTAACATATTATTTAATTATGATTATTGTTTGTTTGTTTTTTTCTGATGTTTTTTGTGGAAAGGACTATATTTCATTAACATGATTTGTTATAAAGCAAATAATGTTTTTCTTGACGGACATTCAGTTGTGCTAGTTGGGCATATACTAGTACAGTAGATGTAATTTGTGTAAAAAACTGTTTTGTAGCATATCAGAAGTGTAGATAAGCTTAGCTTGCATTAAGAGATAAAAAAAACAATAAGCTGCATATTACATTTCATTAAACTTGTTAACCAGATAAAATAATGATAAAACTAATATTTTTACTGATACAAAACTGATTTTTTGATTTTCCACCCCTGGATATTCAGTATTTATGTTCAATTTAAATTTAACTATTGTCTTCAACAGTTACTTAATACAATATTCCGAATAAAATTCTTTTTTATTTACATAACCAGATCAGAATGTCTGCTCATCGATTTCGGTACAAAAATGCTGGTTTAGATGCTCAAGAATTGAGAAGGAGAAGAGAAGAAGAAGGTGTTCAGTTAAGAAAACAAAAGAGAGAAAATGAAGTAAACATATTTTTGCATCGTTTAATTTTAACTTATTTGGATTTAATTCACTAACTGAATTTACTCATTCTCTGTATCAAATTCCTGATCTCTTTCCCTGCATGAATGTTTAATTCATTGTATAAATTGGCTCCAATTTGAAGTTTGAAGATTTTATATCATTCATTTAAAAATTTTGTTCAGCAAATTATTTAAAAAAATACATTCATACATTTTTTAAAAATTTAGCTCATGCCCTGGTTTGAATTTTGCTGTAGGACCAAAGTGATCAAAAGGGCTCTTATGCTTGACCAATTATCAGGAGGCCCAATATTATAATTTGTATCTCAAGGCACTATCTTTGTTCTAATCTTTGAAAGTTGTAGTATTTTCCCGCAAATAAAACCCACCTGTGAAATTTATAAGATGTTAGTGAAAACCTAATTTTGAAATATGAAGCATGAATTTTTAAAAGGGGGGGGGGGGGGAGAGGAGACGAGACCAAATAGTAAATATTTTTAACAATAAACTGAGGGTGATACAGCACAAGTTATGGCAAACTTTTCTTTCAATTTTATATATTTATTATTGCAGTGCTTTCAATCGTACTGTCATTTTGATTTCAATTTTCATTCTAGTTGTAAGTGCTCATAAAATTTTTATCATGCCTCATTCTTAATATCCCTTTATTACTAACTCATGAACACGAGAGACATTTATATAATTAAATAATACTCATGTAGCATTTTAAAAAACATAATTTAATTTTTCCTTTTTATTTTTTAGTTGTATAAAAGACGCAATTTGAACTCTCCTGGTGAAAATGGTCAGGATGGAGAAGTGTCAAGTTCGATGATGCAAGATGATTGTCCTGCTACAACAGCACAGGTACCTTTTTATGGTCGCATCTGTAAGCATCCCCCCCCCTGAAATTTTTTTAAAGATACATAAAAAATAATATTAAATGTGTAATTTTTTTAATCCTTAAAATTTTTCAGAAATTTTTCTAAATATTCAGGGAATTCAATTTTTTATTAAGTGCAAAGCACATATCTATTTTTTCCTTAAGAAAACTAAACACATATGCATATGATTTTATTTCCTATTTCTGAAGGGTTGTGATCATTACCAAAGTACGCAACGCATAAAGCGGCATTTTCGTCTGGTTATAATCAAGCCCCATATCACCTTTTAGGATTTTTAAAGCTAGAGGTGGTTTCAATCACTGTACCACACACAGACACAGACAACAGAGACTGAACCATTTAACAAAAATACGAATACATGGACTTCCCGTTGGTTCCTTTCAATCACTCCAGGGGGTTTTCTTTCCTTCTGGATGTCTTTTTTACCCAAAGGCAGCAATTTGGGAATACAATCGCACATGTTTCATCGAAAATATTCTCTACTGTGATGGAGGTTTGTTTTCTGATAAACCGGTGCTGTCGGCGCTGGGGTCCGAAAATGTAGGACCCCTGAATTCTTTGTAGATGGGCCGATCGGAAAATTGATGAACTGTATATATGCATTGCAATCTGATTCACAGATGTTCTCTCATCTCTTATATTTAAAATTTTTTTTCTCTTGTGGTCCATCACTGATTGCATCAGGGCTCTGGAAAGCATCTATTCAACATTTCCAATCTCACTGCTACGGTTTAATGCTATATTTTCATTTACAATCAAAGTAATATTTATATTTTAGCTAAATTTTTAATTATTTTCGATACATAATGTTTGCACTCCAGCGATGTCATCAAAAAGAAAAGAAAATTTGATTCAAATGCTTCCACTTCTGAGGTATGTTTTGCTATAAATTTAACAAAAATTTTAGAAATTTATTGTGGGGATGAGCATTTTTGTAGGGGAGTTTGGATTTTTTTCTCTAAAAATCCTCTCTATATAGTATGAATACCTGGACATAGAAGATTGCTTAGTGCTAAATATTGAATTTTCTATTGTGTTTGAAATAAAAAGTAAATTTATAGATCTAGTAGGGAATGTTTAATGTTTTTGTAAATCAAGGCTGTATCCAGAGGTGAAGGGAGACCCACGGGCCTGCCCCCCCCCCCCCCCCCCCCAAATCTTTTCCAATGTATCATATATTCCTCCCTGAAACTTTCCTTAACATAAGTGTGTCAAAGTCTGCAACCCCCCCCCCAAAAAAAAAAAAATTCTGGATCCGACCCTGCCCCCCCTCCTTTTTTCCAGCACTTATTCCACTGAAAACCATTTAAATATCTAGCTTGACGTAGGTTCAAATATCTTGCTTCTTAGTGCTAAAGAAGTTTCCCACTTCATTGCTCATGATGAAATATCTCACTCATTTCACTTGTAGCTCAGAAACAACTTAATGACAGGTAGTTTCTTATCTTATATGACATTGTGGCCAATATGGCTATCATCAAAATTGACTTTTTATGTTAACAAATGCTTTGATAGATGGTTGATAGAGTGGAGAGATGATAATAAAATACTTTTTAAATAATGGTTCTTAAATATAATTACCCAATGACTAATAAAAGGAAAGTCACTGAATAGTTATTAAATATGTATATACAAAAAAAATCAATGAATGAGAAGTTTTTCTTTTTTTTTTTTTTTTTTTTTAATACGCCTTTTATTAATCAATTTTCATTCACTTCCAGAAATCCAAATCCTTTCAAATTTTACATACATATCAGGAACTAATGACAATACAACCTGGAGGGCTGTATTTTTTTTAGAATTTGATTGTGCTCTCTCTTTTTTTTTTTTTATCTCTCTTTTCCAATTTAAGCAACATAAATATCTATTGATGGTTGAAAAACCCCTTGCATATATTAACATGATATATCAATCAAAAGCTTTGATATTTCTTCACACCCCCCTTTTGCTTTAAAAAACATATTCCCAAACCACTTATTCAGAACCAAAACTCTTTCCTTTGAATTCTGGAGAACAGCAGTAAAATTCCATGTCCTTTTTGCTCATAAAAATCTGCTATGTTTCGAAATTCGACAAATTTGGCATCACGTCGATCCTGAGCACAAAGCCAGATTTCCACACAAGCCAAGAAAGAACAATCTTGGGGCCCCAAAATGTTCAAATTTATCGACTTAGTTAAGAATTATTTTAACAAGTATCTTTTCATTACCAACTAGTTGTAACCGGCCACGCGACTTTCCGTATTGCGGTGCGTGCAGAGCTTTTGGCTAGATCCCTTAAACACCAAAAATTTTTCGACAATAATGAGCAGCCAAGGCGGAAGACGGAAATCACGTGATATAAACAACATGGCTGCTCGCATGTAACTGAATAGCGTTTAGCAAATTATGAAGTGTTTTTTTAATTGTAAAATTAACATTCTCAAAGAGGGTACTTTTCTATCTTTAGGTTTCGACTCGGATGGTTAATAAAGATAATAAATTATGCAGGAGGTGTTTTGTTAAGCAAGATTTAAAAAAGAAATAACATAACAAATCTTGTATCTATTATATACGAACTTTCGCTACATTGTACGGTAGAAGTAGCTTGAGACTTGAGAATATGAACAGTACGATCATTACTGAAAAATATAGTTGACCATTTTTGTTGGTGATTGTTGTGCAGATTACTAAAATATGTTATTTAGTTAAATTATTATGCAATTATTACTGCTTAGTACAGATTTTTCTGTTGCGTAGGAGTGTAAGACTTCAATTTGCTGGGCTTATTTTGGCACAGGTAGCTTTGCAAGGCTTTCAAAACGCCTGCTTTATTCACGAGAAAAAAACGGGTTTTCACCGGAAATTTAAAGCAAAATCGGGAAATTTCAGACTTTCCAAAACTGGAAACATTCGATTTTTGTTTCTTGAAATAATAATTTTAATACATCAATAATACATATATTTTTATGAAATTTTCGTAATAATAGAAATACTTTACCGAACATTATTGTTAAAGCATTTTAAAACATACAACATATTTATTTTGTTGTGTTAGTATTCGATGTAACAAATTTTACAGTTAGTATGAAAAAAAAGGAAGTAGTTAATACAGTCGAACCTGTTTATCTCGAACTTGTCTTTCTCGAAAACCTCCCTATCTCAAAAATTTATATTTTCCCTGCATTTATACCCTAAATTCAATGTATTTTTACATGTTTATCTCGAAATGTTTTCCCCCAAAACCTCCATGTCTCGAATTCTGGTTTTGCTGCCATTTTGGAATTCGAAGCCGAGTGACCTTTCGGCAGCTAACAAAATTGATACGGAAATCGTAGCGAACGTAAAAGATGATTCTGAAGAAGAAGAGGAGGTGGAGAAAAACAAAGATGTCGCGAAAGTCGCTGTAAAAAGAAGCAGAGAAAGCTATTGAGACATTAACTTTCCTCGAATTTCAGGAAAATGTTGGTCAAGGTGAATTTACAGCGATCGCTACCCTCAAAAGTATAATCGAGTCGAAAACAACCAGGCAACAAAACCCTAAAAGTCTATTTTTGCTGGTACTTGCTAAAAAAAGTAGTAGTACTTGTCTTGTTTTTGAGAGACTTGCAAAAGGGTATGCTGAATACTATTTCTTTATTGTCGATGCTATTTATACGAGTATAAAATTCGTTAAAAATAATTAGTATAATATTACAGTAAAATGCTTAATAAAACTAAGGCAGCAGATTTTTAACCTACAACATATAGTCTTTGTTTCAATTGCAAATTTGAATAGTTTTATCAAAACCTCTGTATCTCAAAACCTCTTCATCTCGAATATTTTTTCCTTCCCTTGAAATTTGAGATAGACAGGTTCAACTGTATTTTTTTTTACATTGAAAAACTTGATATTTGTTTGTCATCAATAAAAAACAAAATAACACAAAGAAAAACCAACCTTTACAAAAAATGTATAGTGCTTTAAATAGTATTTCTCATTAAAAATTACCCCTCCAAATGTGTTGGTAAAGTTGCAATAAAATGCTATGAATAAAACGGATAAGTTATGTATTATTTCTGATAGTAATTTGAAATATAGGAAGAGAATAAAAAAGAAAAAAGATTGTGAAGGTTAATCTTATTTTCTGCAAAGTAACCAAGTCAAATATAATTTTAGAATCAATATATTGCAATAAAAAGGCCTATTGAATTTACAAGTTAATTTTCTAATTTTCTCAATTGTAAAAGTTTGTTATAAAATGTTATGTTTGACGATAGAATAGAAATAATACAACGTTATATTTAGAATAGGAATAATATAACGTTAATGTTATATGTTCTGTAACAATATTTGAACACTGAAAGCAATTTTATAGTGAGTAAATAATTTATGATTATTTGAAGAAAGCTAAAGTTCGTTTTTTCCTCTTAAAATTCCCAATGTTCCCAAATTTCCCAGATTCTTTCCAGGTTTTTACCCTCACTTCGAAATTCTCAGGTTTTTTGCATTTCTAGGCACAGGGTATATTATAGAATATTAAATAGATGCTTCTTAACAAAGCTCAAATTAGTAAACTAACGCCAGGAACTACCCTAAGTTCAATAAATTATTATTGTTATTATTCAATAGTTGTTTTATTAATGCGTAAAATTTTTATTACTTGCATCCTGAAGCTCACAATTTTATGAGTTGATAGATATATTTCTTTTGACCCAGCATAACATATGTACAATGATTTGTGATTTCTTAATGCTGATTTTTTGAACAAATGGTTTTTTACTAGGTCAAACATTTTATTTCTTATTTAGTGTTGAGTCGATTAGTATTATTAGTATTTTCAATATATGATCGACTCAATAAAAATATTAAAATGTTAAGACTTGTTAAATGTTTGCTTTTATTATCATATATTGATGATTTCATTGTGTTTTCGTTATAATGATAAATTGCGGGCGGTAATTCAAAATAATAATAACAAATAAAAATGAATTTTAACAAATTTGAACATTGAACGGGGAAAAATCAACTGGATTATAGATTTATAAAAAAAGTATCACAACAAAGAAAAATAACGAAAATTTTTTGGAAGTTCATTTATTTCATCAATTCTGAAATAGCTATTTTCGTATTTACTCTTCTATTAATTTTCACCTTTTAACTGAAAAAAAAATAGTTATACAGGCCTAAATAGATTTAATTATTTTGGTACAAATCTAAAAAATGTTGCATGAAAATTAAACGACTCCAAACTGTCGTATACGAAAGTTTCTATGATGATGTATGCTTTTTACGTATTTTTTTGAAACAATATTTAATAAATACGTCATTCAAGTATTGAAAACAACATCATAATAATAAAATACATATCGCAATGTATTTGTTGACATGATGTTGTTGTAATAATAAGTTAAAACATTGCAATAATATACGTGTGAATTATTGCAACCTTGCAATAGTAATTCAAAGAGTTAAGCAGACGTACGAAGGCGAAAACTACAATGGCCGCGAAATTCGGGGTTGTTGTGTTGTTCTCTGTCTAATGTTTACATTCGGGGGTGGCCACATTGCGAACTGAATCTTCGCCAGTTTGGTGAAAATCGGCAAAGGCTCTGCACGCACCGCAATATGGAAAGTCGCCCCGGCCACGCGTTGCTGTGGCTCAGTCTGGGTCGATGGAAAAGCAAGAGAAAGCACATATTTCTAATATGTTTCATTTCACAATGCTTGTTGTTTCATTGTCTGAAAATAGAAATAGTCTGGTTTACCCCTTCTAGAACACGCAATATATAATTGTCCACGTGAGAAGCAATCCGTGTCTAGATCTAAACTGCTCAATTTGATCGATTGGTCTTGAGCTTTGTTTTTTTTTTTTGTCACAATGCTTGCGGGAATGTTTTTTTTTTTTTTTTTGTCCCACTGTCTGTGAAGATTTTGATATTGTCTGGCTCGGCACATTGAAAAATTCCAACATAAGCCTTATCCAAACAGAAGAAACACAAAGACTAAAATTCCAAATTAAAAAATTGTCAATCGAAATAAGCAATTTTTGTTTTAAAGTTCAACTTGATCATTAAGTGCAAAAATACTGGCAAAATACTTCAATACAAACAGAAAAAACGCAAGATTTAAAAAAAAAAATAGAAATGACCGCAAATTATAAATTGTGCTAAAAAGTGAAAAATAAATAAATTTTTTAAACAACATTGATGTGACTTTCAAACATTATTTTAGTAGTCGATGCAAAATTAGGATAGATAAAATCTTTTGTAATCATAAATAAATTACAAATATATATATTTTCCCAGAATTAGCAACAGTTCCAATATGAAGTACAGGGTTTGTACGGTCCTTAAAGGTCCTTAGAAAGTCCTTAATGTTCAGTTTCATTTTTAAGGCCTTAAAAAGTCCTTAAATAGTCATTTTTTTATTCCAGGTGCTTAATTTTTTTTGTTAAAATAAGAAGGTACCCATGCACTTTATTTGTTTTGCTATCTTTTGTATTTTTCACTAGAATCAAACTTCTTTCATTTCAACTACTTAATCGAACCTCAAAATTGGTTTGCTCGGGTCCGGTACAATCGCGGCTTTCGGACAGACACAAAACTGTGGATTGACGTTACCAAAAATGTCGGATTTACATAAACATCATCGCATTTTTATTACAAATTGCAGTGATGTTTACTCAACTGGTAGATAAATAATTAATTCTTGTTTTTTTTTTTCATTTTTAAAAAAAAAAAGATATAAGTAAATTGATGTGTTTTATATTATTACAAAAAAAAAAATGTTCATGGATTTTGATAAAATGCTTCAAACTACAACACCCAATTCAGTTAAAATGAACTTGTACCCACCCAAATGGCAGCTTCCAATTTGCTATTTCCTACAATTGTATGAAAAAGAAAATCGAGCTACATCTAAAAGAAAAATTAAAATATTAAAATATTTGTAGAGAAGTTGAATCAAAACACCAAGCATTTGTACAAAATGCAATGGTGCCCAGTAACTGGGCACCATTTAAGACCACAGAAAAAGAAATTACACAAGTTCCCTCATTTTGCTTTTAAAAGAGAGAAGAAAAAGCAATAAAATTTGAAAAACGGGCTTTTAAGGACTCAAAGGGGGAAAAAATTTAATAAATAAACAAAAATCGGGAATTTTCGAAAAAGCGCCGAACTTCGGGATTTCAAATTTGAGATTCGATACTATTTATTAAGTTTAGTTACAAAGTAAATAAATATATATTTTTTTTGCATGAAAATTGTTACTAAATTATCTACATTCTAAACAATTATCAATAAAGCAAGTAGGAGCAGCTTCTAGCAAGTAATCAATACCTTAAAGAAGCACTATTGTTAAATGTATCTCTTTTATTGAGCTAGATGTTAACTAAAATGTAGGCAAAAGGAACTTTCAGCTTTTTTCGCGTTCGACCAATCGCATTGTATGATTATCGCTTATGTATACTGTTAAATGTAAAAGAATGATTTATTTTTATTATCATTTTTCTTACGTCTTACACTATAATAAGCGCCGAGTTGCCAACTCTCCCGATCGCTTTTCAGCTGATCTTTCGCTAAACGGTTTGTTCTCCCATTGTGTTTTTTTTTTTTAGATCAAATAAATTCCCGTATTGAAAATTTGTTTTAAAGCGATGTTTTAATATTTAGTAAATTTTTATCGACCAATTTGGCTTCGCGATCGTTCGCTGTGGGGTTTTGTTGTGTGATAGATGATGGGTATTTGCTGCGTTAATCAAAATTTGTATCTCGTGTAATTTCTTAATTTGAAGTAAATTGAAGGAATCGACCTCTTCTTAAACCTATACACCTTAGTGGCCAAATGCACCGTTTTCCCCTAGTTTTTCTGTTTTTATTTGAGAACTTCGAAAATTCGATTTTTCAAGCTGATGTACAAGTATTTTTATCTAAAGGGATTGTACTACAAAACAAGAAAATTTTTCAAGAAACTTTTTAAAACGACATGTATTAATTTACATGAATTTTCATAACTTATAATGCGAATATGTAAAAGCCTATTTTTCGGAAACTTGCTAACATCTAGCATGTGCTTCGCCGAAAATCGGACGCAGCTTTTGAGACTTCTATCTCTTTGCATCCTATAAATATATCAATTATTTAAAAAGTTGACAGTTGTTTTAGTATTTGCAGCTTGTAGTCTGCCTATTTTATTGTCTATTTAAAAAAATTGTTCAATTTTTCGAAACTTTTAGTTAAATTTTGGTAGTTACTATTTGAGGGTAATGTGCAAAGTTTTAAGCGAATAAGCTCCATTTTGTATTTGTATGTTGTTTCGAAAATGAAATATTTTTCTCAAGTTGAAGAAGTTTTTTCTGAATTCTTGCAAGCTCTTCTAAATAATTAAAAAAAAAATATATGACAGAGTTAAAAATTTAAGTAAGCCTAAATTGAGATGCTGGCAAAATAAGTTAAGTAAAATGATAAAAAAAATTGAAATTAAACACAAATTCTCAAGACAAAGTGCCCCGTTTTCTTTAATATTTTTTTTTATTTAAATTGTTTTTCATTTAACTTGTATTATATAGCATTAACCATTTTTGGTAATTTTTCATATCATGATAATTTGCTTATATATGATTAATACTTGTGTTTTGTGCTTCTTATCACAAGCTCCAATAATTATTTAACTCCCTGACTGTATTGGACATTAGGAAAGCAACAATTCAAAGGGAGCTCCATAAGAGTGTTTGTGTTGTGTTCCTAATAAAAATACGATGTTTAATCAATTTCCTCTTTCAATAATGCTTCCTTTTGAAATAAACATAACAGTTTGTATATTTCAAAAAAATTGTGAGGTCCTTAAAATTTTTTGAAGGTCCTTAAAATGTCCTTAGAAAGTCCTTATTTTTGGTTTTGCCAAAAGCGTACGAACCCTCAAGTAGTACATGGTGTAATGGTAATTAGGCTCATCATTTTTCACTGACTTCTAAAACTATGTTTAAAAGTCACAATCTATGTTGTTTAAAAATTAATTTATTTTCCACTTTTTAGCACAATTTATGATTTGAAGTCTGTTCTATTTTTTAATAAAAATTATTTTATATTATTCTTTTTAGTGTAACTACATTTTCTATATAAATACTCTATTTTTAAAAAATCCATATCAAACAGCTAACCTTCTTTGAAGGAATGGCACTAAAAACTAATCATTAAAATTTGTAGGATAAATTCCGTTTTGAAGTCTAGTTTAGGATTTAAATTTTGCTTCAGAGAAGCCTTCAGTCAAACTCTCGCTGTAATTGCTTTTAATATTATAGCACAATGACAACAAACACTTTTTAAACAATGACTTTTATATTTATTAATAGTTCTCACAGCAAAAAAAAAATCAAGCAAAGCCTTTCCAATTTAAATAAAAAATACTTATTTTTCACCCACAACGTTTTTTCTAATAAACAAATGTAGTCAGATTGATGTACAATATTTGAGTTAGACAACCCTCTATCGATTAAAGAAAAAATCGTCAAAATCGATTCATTTAGTCAAAAGTTATGGATGAAAAAACAAAAAATATACTGCATTTGTGCCCATTACTTTTATTCTATTTATCGAATATGGTCAAACGAAGGTACGGACCTATGAGAAAGCACCCTCGATCGATTGCAAAAAAAAATCATGAAAATTGGTTCATCCGGGGCGAAGTTATGAGTGGACAAAAAAAAAAAAAACGACATACATACAGTATGAAAGTATAACCTTCTTCCTTTGTGAAGTTGGTTAATAAAAATGAAAATAGCTAAATTAAACTGTGGCCATTAAAATTAAGTAATAGCTGTACCCTGCCGCACGTTGAAGTAGCTCGTTCTCCTTAATAAAACATTAAAAAGTGATATATAAAAACACGCACGTATTCAAACGCAATGTTATGGCAAAATTTCGAAGCAATCGGTGAAGTACTTTTGGAGATTTGAGGTGTGAACAAACGAATACTTACATTTTTATTTATATAGTTAAGCTAACACTAATTCACCCGGAGTTGGGGAAACTGCTAATTATTATTTTTGGATCAAGGTAAGCCTTAAGAAATCAAACTAAAAAGCTTATAACTGGCGCTCTTTTTGACTTAGAATCTTCAAACAAATTCCATCTTGTGCAGAAAAATCAGTGCTTTCGATCGATATATTACATTAATATGTGCAAGGTTTTTTTCACCCCCATAATGGGAAATTTATGTAGAAATTTGCTTAAAATTGGAATAAAAAATCAACTACCTGCCGGATTTTTTTCCAACGGGTCTATAAACCATCTTCTTGAATCACTCTGTCTACTGGCAAAATTTCAAAGCAATCGGTGAAGTACTTTCGGAGATTTGCGGCTATGCACAAACGAACACTTACATTTTTATTTATATAGATAAATGTATAAAAAACTCTAATCCAATTTGCTCTTTGTGCTAGTTTCTGAAACATCCTTTTTTACATGTTTTTTTAATACCATCTATGTTTCCCCCAAAAATCATTTATTCAACAATTCAATTGTGCGTTATGCACAATTCCAACGCTGCAAAACGATTTTTCTGCTACAAAGTGCGTTTTTTCGGAAAATTTGCGCCAAACCACAATTTCCGGGAGAAAAATCGGAAACATTTTAGATATATTTTTTAGCCTACTTTCCCGTAAAAATAAATATATATTAAAGCATGAGAGAAGGCCTTATGTATCGTAAAAATATCGTTAAAAATAAAGAAAAGTTTAAAATAAGTTAAGTAATCAAATAAAGATTCAAAAATAAAAAATTTGAAAGTAGGATTTTGAGATGGGGAAAATGAGTGTCTGTCGGACTGTCCCCCCTAATAACTTTTGAACAAATAGTCCAATTCGAAAAATTCTTTTTGCATTCGAAAGATCTTGGCGAGGTCATCTCATTTCCATATTTTACTTTTTGATTTGAACAATTTTACGTTCCATTCTGAACAGTTCAAAACATTTTAACATTAGTGCCTATGGGCAAAAGTGAAGCAAATTATGTAAACTCTGGGCGCAAGATCCAAGTTCCTATGAGCAAGCTTATTGGAAGAAGCTCTGGGCGTGAAATATTGATTTGAACAATTTTTGTTCATTTTTGAACATTTCAAAAAAAATAAATTAGCGTCATTTTTCGATTATCTCGGCGCAGGCGTTAAATTCGGCAATAATGATGCAGTCAACGCCAAACGGAATCGCCGTTGGTAACCTTTTTTGTGTGATGTCGCCAAAAAGTCTTCTTGGCGAGATTTGCGCCGTGATAATGGAAAGATACCAAATTAACATTAGTGCCTACCGGAAATTTCAATCCCATATAAATCATGATCTAACCGACAGGTTTGCTTACAACAAACTTGATCGAAAAGATATTACGCTGTAGGACATCTACAGATACGAAGTTCAACAAGAACTGAACAAACCTATTTTCCTGTGAATTTTTTTGGTCAGGATTTTTAAGAATATTTCTCAATGAATGAATGAATGAGTGAAAGAATGAATGAATTAATAGATGAGAGAGTAAAAGAATGAATGAATGAATAAATGAGTGGATAAATGATAAAATAAATAAATTAGTGAATGAATAAATAAATGGTACTTGCGTATTATCGCAACCAGGTTGGCGAGATTGGCGACTTATATACCTACTTATGGTTACCATAAGCGCCTTAGATAGGTGCAAAATCCGAGTTGCCAATTTGGCTCATTATCCCCGAATTTGCTACAGCTAGTTGCTGTATTAGCGCCTATGGGCAAAAATAAAGCACATTACGTAACATTAGGCATAAGATACAAGATCGTATGGATAAGCTTATTAGAAGAAGCTCTCTGTGTGAAATATTTTTTTAGATTTGAACAATTTTTGTTCATCTTTGAACAGTTCAAAAAAATTAACATTAGCGCCTACGGGGAAATTTCAATCCTATATAAATTCTGATCTAGCTGACGGATTCGCTTGGAACAAACTTTATCGGAAAGATGTTAGGCAAAAGAACATGTACAGATACGAAGTTCAACCTGAACTAACTGAGCCTAATTTTTTATGAAATTTGTTGACCAGGATTTTTAAGGATATTTCTCAAGGAATGAATGAATAAGTGAAAGAATGAATCAATGAATAACTGAATGGGTGAAAGAATGAATGAGTGAAGAAATAAATAAGTGTACAAATTCATGAACGAGTAAATTAATTAGTGAATGAATGGATATGTATTAACTGTTTAAAACGGTACATTTGAAGTAATCAAGAACTAAAGCTAAATGAGAATTTAGAGAGAGATAGCAAGAGTATAAATCTGGCTCGTATAGTTCTAGATGGAACTTTTGCATGTGAAGAAAATAAATGTATATTTTTCTATGCTTAAAAACCTATAAACCTTTTTTCTACATGTGTTTTAGTGGTAATGCAAAGCTTATTCTCATTTGGTCACCTTTTTTTTTAATTGATCACTTTTTGGTCACTTTTTTTTTCTTAAATGGTTACTTTTTTCACTTTTTTTTTGTATCATATTCTTGGTGGGAACCCTGTAATATATTATCACTGTGTGAGAAATATAAAAATAATCCAGTTTTTGAAGAATGACTGACGTTTACATTTCCTATCATTTTGAAGACTTGAAACTGCTCTTACCCTTCCTTGATGTATGAAAATAACATTGCTTAAAAACAGCCATTTAATATTTTAAAAATAAAGGAAAAAAATTCTCCAAAAATGGTACAAAGTTGATATTTTCGGCTCCTAGACTGATACAGAAGTCAGATTTCTTCTGCTCCAAACTGATACAAAAGTTAAATTCTTCTGCTCCAAACTGATACAAAAAGGACATTTTACCTGCTCCAAAAGCTGCTACAAATTGTGTCAAAGCGGTGGAACCCCTGAATATTGTTGAAAACTGGGAAATTTGGTTACTCGCCAGTGGCCCGTAGACTCGGTTGCATTGTCGCCATTTTTTTAAAATAGCCAATAAAAATTGAAAACTAACTTTAAAATTATCTAGAAAATAAATTACAATTATTGAAATAAAATAAGAAATATGCAGATTTGAACTAGCCCCATGCTAAAATTATTTCAAACTTTTAAAATGATTTAATTATATACAGGATGCTGAAAGATTGAAATTTGAAATGCGACATGGAAATTTTCGAGAAAGAAGGTTTTCATGAAGAAAAAAAAGAATTGGGAAAAATTCATTTCAAATGGCGGGAGAAGAGAATGGGGAAAAAAAAAACAATTACAGTAGAATATGCTAAAAATTGACCTTGCAGGAGTGGCGTGCATTTTTTAATCTCTGCTTTTACTACTTGAATTGCCATGTGATGAGGGCCACCGCTAATTTTCACCAATACTGTGGAACCTCCTACACTGAAATAAATGGGGGTGCCAAAAACTTTCTGTTTCCTTAACAATTTTATTGATTTTCATTCTACAAAATTTTATTTCCTTTTAATCATGCTCATGAAAATTGAAGAATATCTGAGGAATGTTAATTGGATTTTTGATCATTTCTTTGTGTTATCATGTATAAACCTTCCTTTGGAAGCATGCTAGTGTTGCAGATGGGCTTTTCATTATTTGCTTGCTGCTTTAAAAGACATTTCAATCCTTTTTTGTTGAAATATTTATTTTTTATATTTTGCCAATATTTTTTTTTTTAATTTTTAATAGTTTATTTATTAATGAAAGGGTTTTTTTTTTTTTTGTGAAATTTATTTTAGTTAATGAATAATTTGTTGTTATGTATTCTTCATTAAAGTACTGAATTTGAAAGGAATAAGCTCTTAGATGTTTGATTTATTATTTATTTTTAAAATAAAAATTTTTACTTAAGAAAAATATTTAAATTACTTTAATGATTCGTTATTTACTGGTGGGATGAGTGAAAAAGTTTCAAATTAAAAGTTGCATCACTTGCAGCAAATTTGAAAGTTCCATATTTAAGTATGTGCAGCAGTTGACTTATTTTTCAAAAAGATTGTGTCGGGAGCTGCCAGTGAAAAAAATGTGTTAAACCAAAAATATTGAAATTTAAATGTAAGCTATATTCTATTGTGGACATTTCTTGTTTTTAACAAATTTATATTCTTGGGGGGAGGGCTTAATTATTATTCTTACAACGTCTCTATTTTATATCACTGTTCTTCTGCTTTTATTTAACAAAATTTAAATGAATAAATTACTATAAACTCTTGTTTACACATTTATATACTAAAAGTAATAGCAAGTGTATTCAAAGTGCTATCATAAAATGTACTTAATTACAAAAATTTATACCATGCTTAAAGAACATATTTACTGCAGAACATTTTTCACTACTATACGTACATTCCAGAACATGGCAAAACATTCTACTTTGGGGCTTCTATGACACTTGTTTGAAATTTCTAAGTTGATTTGAACACAAGCTATATATATGTATATTTTGTTAGATTATTTAAAACTTTTCTATCCAACTCAAATTTCAACCAAAATTTGAATTTTAATAATAAAATGAATAAATGAAATTTGGTAAGTTTTTGTGATGTCCATATTTCTGTGTGAGCTAGGGTCATTCAAAATAAGCCATTTTGACCTATTTAAGTTCTAATTTTTCCAATAGAAGGTCATGTTTTAGAGTTATGTTGACAAAGACAAAATCTTTTTTGTGTGATTTTTTAAAAGTGACAAAACATTGATTAACCTCCACTTTCATGTAAGATAGTCAGTCATCCGGTAGCTTGCACAATTTGATTAAAAATAGTTCTGCAATCATCTTGTTTGCCTTGCCTGATGAATGATGATATTTGGTACAAAACATTCAATGTTTGGAAATGAGTTAAAATTAATTCAGTCTTTTTTGTAATGCAATTCAATTTCTAAATATCAATAGAAATAACATTTGGTTGAAATGAACCAGCTGTTCCCAAGCTGTGTGTTAAAACCCCCTGCAAGGCATTTCTTATGAGATCATGACGTTATTTCTCTTTTTAAAGATATATTATTTATTTAGTGAACCTGGTTACATAAGAAAATATTATTTTTTTCCATCATTTTTATTTTCCTCTATCAAATGTTGTAACATACTTGACTAACCCTAATATTGATATACAATGTTAAAAATTAATGTTATTAAAATTTATTGTTTGAAATTATGATTGTGTAGGTCGGTATCACACAAGATATTGTTGCAGCTTTATACAATGATGACGTTCAACAGCAGCTATTTGCTACACAGAAATTTAGGAAATTATTATCTCAAGGTAATTTGTTTTCATGTTTGTTTGACATTTTCATGTTTAGTACGTATTTTTATTAATTAGCTGCAAAAATTCAAATTTTCAAGGGGAGACTCTCTTCCAAGTTTTATGTATGGCAAGAATTGCAATTATTTGGAAAGCAGAAAAGTAGCAATATACAGTTGAACCCGCTTAGTACGAAACGCCTAAAATTCACGAATTTGTTCGTATTATCCGTTATTCGGAACAACCGCGAATAAGTAAAATTGTAAAAAATATATTAGAAATGCATGTATATATTTTAAAAATAATTGTTACTAGTTATAATAAAAAGTAAAATAAATAATGAAAACAAATTATTTATTTTCGCTAATATGTACTTTTAAATCTTACTTGTACATTGATAAAAAGTGAACTTACCTTTTTAAAATTTAACAATTTTGGAAAAATCCTTAATTAGTGGTTTTTTAGGTACATTAAATTTTATCATACACATGTCTCGGCGCAAAATGCCTAGTGCCATTTATACTTGGTGGTTTACAATAACTCAAAATAACTAACAATTTCTATATAAAAAAATTAATTACAAATGAACCTTATTAATTCAAACATGCTTAAAACGAATTACCACTAAGACGAACTACATTTGCGATCCCCATCCTACTGTATTAACAAAAACGTAATTTTCTTTGTTAAAACGAACACACTTAATTCAAACTATCGGGGAAGTCAAACTCTAATTTGCGGTCCCTACCATTCGAACTTCAATTCAATACGAAACAAACAAAAATCGTTTGATACTTTTACCAGACTGAGAAAAAAAAGGATAATTCATCAGAATGCCTAAACAATTTAGATGTCATTGAGGACTTCTGGACCAATTGTTGATAAAAGAGTAGGAAACAATAGATTATAATCAAGTATTTTTAAAAATAATACGATATATTGTGCAATAATTTTGTAAGATTTTCTCTTGGTATGCAATTTTAGTTAATAAGAGTTTAAAGATGTTGAATTTTTACTCTTAAAACTTTTTATTTGAGAACTAGAAACTGTTTTTTTCTTTTAATAAATTCGAAATCTGTAGCATTGATTTACATATGCATTAGGGAGTTAAATCGAGCATTATGTACTAGAAAATAGCGTGAAATTCCTCTTTTGCTTTCTGAAAAAAAAGAGATTTCATTGGTTTTCAAATAAGATGAACTACAGTTAAGACAAATTTATTTTAAAAGTCCCATTGGGTTCGTTTAAACGTGGTTCGACTGTACATGCAATCGAGAAAATTTTTCGTGAATAGGTCAGAAATTTTGTTCATCTTAGTCAAAATTTGTATTTTGGCCTTCGTAATACGCATGAGCTATTTAGTGTAATTAAATAATAAACCAAACTTAATGAACAAAATGTTCATTTTAGCCGTGATTTCGTATTAACAGTGTTCGTATTAAGAAAGTTCAACTGTATTAGTAACATTACCAATAACAATAAAA
Source organism: Octonoba sinensis (assembly GCA_038502835.1). Taxonomy (NCBI): domain Eukaryota; kingdom Metazoa; phylum Arthropoda; class Arachnida; order Araneae; family Uloboridae; genus Octonoba; species Octonoba sinensis. The sequence goes on from CM076600.1 coordinate 144,517,511, forward strand.
GTTTTTAAATCCCAGTCAAGTGTAAATTCTATTTTTAATAGATGGTGTACAGTGGTATAACCAGAATTTTTTCTTAGGGGAGGAAGAGGGGAGTCATAACAGCCCTTCTAATGCATGTCAGGCCTGATTATATCCGAAATATATTCTGACAATATGATTTGTTTCCACCTACACCTGCCATCGAAACACTTTACGTTTTCAATATCATTTGAAACTAACAATCAAAAGTAAAATGTTGTAAAAAAATTATTCCATATTAATTTGATTTGTGGCAGATTGTTAATGTTTTGCGCTTGTCTTTACTTTTTCCCTCACTTATATGACTAAGTTAATTAAATATCAAGAAAAAGATGTATTTTTATCTTGCTTATTCAGAACTGCAAAGTATTTCCATTATCGTATTCATTCCAATTTTTATGCTCTGTTGTAGTAATACGATTTCAGGAAAAAATGTTCCAATTTTCTGCTTTGAACTCTGCGTTCTAGCTGTTTTATTTCAACTTCAAGATTTGTTTGATGCATTCGTGACCAACCGGCTTTCCAGCATACACCTTCCGATTTTAGTCAAGTGGGTGGGAATTAAACTGACTTTAGAAGTTCTTTAAAGCCATCAACTTTACAGGCTAGGCCAGGGGTCAGCAACCTTTTGAGTCGGAAGAGTCAAAAATTACAATTTACAAAATTCGGAAGTTTTTAAAGAGTCACAAAATTTTTTCTTTCCAACAATGAATAGTACTTGCATAAATAAAGTTTTTTGATTAAAAAACTAATCTATTTATTCATATATAAGTAGTGTTTTTCATAACAAATTAGTTAATATATATATGGCATTATTAGATAATTACTTATTATTTAAGTAAAAAATTAAAACAATTAAGCATCTACTTACAACACTAACTTGTACTTCAATAACAAACAATTGAGCAAACAAATTTAATGGGAGCGATGGTTTTGCATGGTTATTCAAGTAAAGAATTGAAACTTTTCTAAACTGTAACTTGTACTTAAAAATAAAAAAACAGTAACAGATACATTTGAGCAAACAAATTCAATGGGAGTGTTGGCTTCGCATGGTTTTAGAAAGTTTGGATAAATTTGTCTCATAACTTGTTGTTTTCAGTTTCAAATAAGACTCTAAATTTTCATTTGTTAGTTGGCTTCTTACTTTACTTTTAATTATATTCATGCAAGAGAATGCTTGCTTGCACGAATATGTCGATTCAAAGGTAGTCAGCACTCCAAATGCCAACTTCTTCACTTCACTGTAGTAATCTGGAAGACTACTCCATGCGTCAAATATAAGTGCCTCAACTCGCGGCATTTTTTAAAAAGCTGTCCACTTTTGTTGCGTTACGTACATACATTTCCAGACCTCCAACTCTTTCAACTTGTTTTTCAATTCTGTAAATTTTCCACTCCAGCGAGCTTTACTTTTTAAATCGTTCAATTGCATTTCTAGAGATCCAGTATCAATTCCAAATGGCTCAATGTAGATTTCATTACTATTTGTGTTGTGAGTGTTTACTATGAATGTTAGAGTGGTTTTGTTGGTTTTGAATTGCTCAAATCTGTCAGCAAATTCATCTTTAATTTTTTTTTTTTTTGTAACTGTGCTGAATTAATTTGTGTCAACAGTTGCGCACTGGTTTTATCGCAATATTGCTTTAGAAATTGAAAATGAAGTAATTTACTGCTCTGAATATCTTCTGCAAAAAGAATCAATTTTTCATCATAACAGACCAATTCTTCTACCAAAACATAAACAGGGTTTCCGTTTTGTTGCAGTTTTAGATTCAGCTCATTTGATTTCGCTGTGATATCCACCATAAAGGAAAATTTTTTCAATCATTTGTCGTTCTCTAATTCAGGGTGATTAATGCCTTTTTCAGAAAAGCGTGTACAAGTGGCTGAGAGATAGAAATGGTGCCTAATCCTCGTTAATTGATTCATAACGATTTTTTAAATGTTCTTTTTTTGATAAAATAATATTTGCTTATGGGAACTAAAGAGCCGCAGCTTCACATCCAAAGAACCAAATGCCAACCGCAAGTTGCCGACCCCTGGGCTAGGTTATACTAAAATCTACATGACAGGATCATGTTGTACAAAGCTCTATGATAATGCATTTTTAAAAAAAGCTAAATCTGCAACATCTGTAGCACTTTATAAAATTTTAAATGAATATTTCTGATTTTATGAAATATTTTGCCATAGCATGTTTAAAATGGGTAAGCACTACTATTTTGCATAATAACATAATGAATCTGTATGCCAATGTTGTATTTTGAGTTCACAGAGTTGTATTGTGCATGATCGCTCAAAACTATCAACTTCCAAGATCTACATTAGAGATACGAACAATAATAAAAGTTTAAGACTTGGTTTGGAAATGCAAGCAGCCTTAGAAATAGAATTTAAATCTATGTGAGAATTGATATGATTGTAGTAAATTAAATATGTATGAAGTTATAAAAAAAATTATAGACCTGATGGAGAGCACAAGATAATAAATATTTTTAGTTGAATAATTTTAAATGGTCAAAATATCATTCATAACATTGTATATGTTTGAGAATTTGATCTTTCCTTCACCTCATGTTATATACAACAAATCATCTTTGTGTGCTCAATGTGTTCCTTTTCCCCTCTCAGGTAGGCAGCTCTTCATATTATTTTTGCCCACACTGTTACCATTCGTCTACTCTGTTACCAAGTGCATTGTTCCCGTTTAACTTTAAATTTGAATTGAAGTGCAAATCATTAAAGTCCTATCATATGACTACAGTTAACTGATGTTTCAATGATTGTTATGTCTCAATTTTTTCAGCAAGGAACAATGTCCTGTCTTGACTGAACATGAATAACTGAGTGGGCACATTTTAATGAATAGTTTCATTAATTTTACTCATTTAAAAGTGTTTGAGCATTTAGTAATTCTTATTAATTGCTATGGAGAAAAAATATTTGACTGAAAATATTTTAATGAGTGGTAACAGAACAGTTTTTTTCTCTTTTTAATAAGCAATTAATTTCATATAGTTACTTAACATGTAAGAACTATACAAATTTTAATGACTTTCATTAAAAAGTTTTTTTAGCTAAAATTAGTTAAAAGTTGTAGAAAAAAGGTACTATATATGTATTTCAAAGTATTGAATATTGGAATTGTAACAATTTTTAAAAATGACTTATTTAGGCATGTTTTGTATTGCTATTACTACTTACTAATTTTGTAGAAATTTCTTAAGGAAAAAAGTTTTGTAGTTGTACCGTGCATCTGACCTTGTATGTTACATACATGATGTATAAAAACAAAAGATTGGGTGTGATATGCATGAAGTTGGCCATGAACATTCTATAAGTTGTTTTAAATCAGGTTTCCAACCTTTTCATGCTGGAACCCTTTCAACGGCTTTATGATGAGAAAATTCAGAAAAATATTGGAAGTTTTATTGTTTTCTGCAAGACGTAATCACTTAATCGACTACTGCTTCAATGTGCATAAGTAACTACCAAATTCCCCTAACAGGTGACACCAGTAGCATTTGGTATTAAAAATGAGTACCACATTATTAACACCAATTAAATGTATCAATAGTTTTTTTTTCTCTTTGGAAAGAACTTGTCGATTATGACTCTTGCTGCGTGCTGGAACCCTTACAATGTTTCACGGAAGTGTAGGTTTCCCGAAAAACCTTGTTGAAAAATGCTGTTTTAAATTCTTTTTCAAGGAAATGTTTTGCTTTTTTTCCCCTCATTCTGCTGAAATTTGCTATTAAAGAAATGTGTTTTCTATACCCTTATTTTGGATTTCAAATCAACTAGTAGACTTCAATTTCAACTTTCAGTGTTTTTTCATTCCAGAAACATACTTATATTTCCAGTTTTTTATTGCATACAGTGCCAAAAAGTCGGGGGAATTAATTCAAAAAGACTGGGGAAAACTGAGAATTTAATTTCCAGAATGATGAGCTCTGTCGTAATTTTCTTTGTAGCACTAGTACTAGTGGCACAACATGTAAATGTAAATAACCTGTCAAAAAAAATTTAAAAAATAGTGAATAATATCGACTTAACTTTCAAACTTCACACCTTGAAATATTTTTAATATTAGTTCCCCATCTTCTTATTTCATTAACGCTTATTCTAAAACTAAATGTTGTTTCATTTTTATTGTTTTAGAGCCAAATCCTCCAATAGATGAAGTTATTCAAACAGGAATTGTTCCTAAATTTGTTGAATTCCTTCAGAGAGATGATAACTCCACACTTCAGGTAGAGTAAGATATTAAAGTTGATAATTAAAAACTACAATTAACTACAAAATGTTAATAATTTACTCAATTGTACTTATGTGGTTCTGAAGCATGTAAATTCTATGGGAGCTTTTTGGTCAATGCTATTGTCTATTTTCAGCATTAGTTAAAATCTCACAAACAGGTCAAACTTAAACAACCTTCATAATTTCTAATCTTTATCAATTTTTAACTACAATGTAGCAGGGTTGGGTTTTTGACGTCGAAAACTGGTTTTTGACATGACATAGGTATAATACCGGTTTAAACTGTCAAAAACCCTTCAAAAACTCCAATTTGTCAAAAACCTATCTCAATCTTCAGCTGACCTAAATTTTACAAGAAATTACGTAAATTTAAACAACTGTTGCTAACAAATTTTGAGCTTGATCAAATTATGATTAATGCAATAACAATTAAGACATTTTTAGATAATAACTAATAAAAAAATTTTGGGGATTATTTATTTTAACTCTCAGAAAAAATATGGCAAAATGAATGTTTAAAATAAACATTTTCATGCATTAAAAGGTAATAATACATCTACAACATTAGGCATTGAATTTTAATTATGACATATATGATTTTTCCAGTCAGTCCTTTCAAATTACTGAAATTTTAAAACCGAGGAAGCACAAAAAAAAAAAAAAAAAACAATTTTTGGATATTTGACAGAATTGAATAACATTAATATAAACCTGATTATCCCAGTATTCAGCTAAGTTACTAGATAGACTAAATATTGTGAATAAACTAGATGACATATTTAGAATATTGCTAGAAAATATTAAAACTTTTGTGCTGTCTAATATGAATTACGAATTAGAAAAATAATTATAAATTATTTCAAGGTTAAGATTTTTTTTTAAAGCTAATAGTAACAGAATAAAATGGTTTTTTTAGTATATTGGTTATGGGTAAAATAATCTGTTTGAAAAAAGAAAAAAAAAATTTGCTTTTTTTGTATATAATTATAAATAGGCTAACAGCTCTACCAACAGCATCCATACTGAAAATATTTATGAATTATTACATGTTTTATGATTAACACAGACAAATCTACAAATGTGCAATTAGCACTAATTTTAGTCCCTGTTGTACTCTTACTAATGAAAAATATATTCTAAAATAACTACTGTTATTTGTAAGCAGTAATTCTTATTAAAAATGTCGAAATGTAAAGGAAAATACATTTTCATAATTGCCCACATTTTGGGCTTATAAAAGATGCTTTGCAAAAATTAATTGGGCATTTGCCTTACCCACATCACTAATATTAAGCACAAAACAACATATTTTTTTCATTCAAGGTTAAAACCACTTTAGAGGTGACATTAATGTTTTCTACAATAATGATAAGTTTTAGTTATTAATAAATTTCACATACAAATATGGGCTTTTGACAATTTTGACAAGGAGGTTTTTGACGTGACAGTTTAAACCATGGTTTAAACTGTCAAGTGTCAAAAACCTGCCAACCCTGCAATGTAGTTTAAACAAGAAGTTTTGTCTCAAACTATACGAGCCTACTTTCCCATATACACCTACTTCAAATTTATAATCTAGCTATCTCTTTCTCTCTCTTTTTCTTTCTCGTTTAGCTTTAGTTCTTAACTGTTTCAAATATAACTTTTTCAATGATTAATACATATTCATTCATTCATTTACTCATTCATGTATATATTCACTTATGCATTCATTCATTCAAAAATATCCTTAAAAATCCCGATGAAAAGATTTTACAGGAAAATAGGCTTTTTTAGTTCTGATTGAACTTTGTATCTGTGCATGTTCTACGTCATAGCATCTTTCCAATAAAGTTTGTTCCAAGCAAATTAGTCTGCAAGATCATGATTTATATAAAAATGATATTTCCCCGTAGGCGCTATGTTAATTTTTTTTTCACCTGTTCAAAAATGAACAAAATTGCTCAAATGAAAAATCTAAAATATTCCTCACCGAGAGCTTTTTCCAATAAGCTTGTTCATAGGAACTTGCATCTTATGCCCATAATCGCTAATGTTAAAAATTTTTTAACTCTTCAAAATTGAACAAAAAATGTTCAAATCAAAAAGTACTATGTGTAGTCCTCGCCAAGATCTTTTGAATGCAAAAAAACATCTTTCGAATCGGACTATTCGTTCATTAGAGGAAGACAGACAGACCAATAGACACACATTTTCGTCCATCTCAAAACCGTACTTTCAATTTTTTTATTGAATTACTTAACTTTTTTCTCTTTCCTTTATTTTTTACAATACATTAAGCCTTCTTTCATGCTTCATTATTATTTTTTAAAGTTTTACTGAAAAGTAAACTAAAAATGAATAACTGAATGCCCCTTTCTCCCCTGGCCTCTCTCTTTTTCATTTATTAGGAACAAATACAGAAGTCCTAACTAAAGCCAAAACCTTTTTTTTACTTCAGTGTAGTTCTACTATTATTTTCTTTTTGGAAACATGTCTTTGTAGATGATGTTTTGTAAGAAAGTTAAGTTGATTTTGCATGTTAACTTGTTTGACCTCTCTAGAGCTAGAACAAAATAATGTTAAATTTTTTGTTGAATTCTTAAATTAACATTTGAGACTGTACTTGAATTTAATTTTCATGTCATTTTATTTATTTATTTAGTTTGAAGCTGCCTGGGCTTTAACTAATATAGCTTCTGGGACTTCTATACAAACAAAGATTGTCATAGAAGCTGAAGCTGTGCCAATTTTTATCAGACTACTTGATTCAGAATATGAAGATGTCCAGGAGCAGGTAAACTTTAATCTGGCTTTCTTTTGTACCAAAGCATCAGGTTAAAATTAATTTAGGTTGAGTTTCAAAATGATTAGTACCCTCATTTTAATATCTGAATTTCTTGTTCATAAAACTGTTGTTTTGACATTGTAAAAAAAACCTTAAGGCATCATTTCATATTTTATTAAATGCATTCATTGCATTTTTTCAAGTTATGAAATAGACTTATTCTATTGCTTTAGTTAAACAGTACTGGAAAAAAAAACACATAATATGAGAGTTTTTTTTTTTTTTTTTTAGTTTTATTTAAGGATTCCAAGTAACTTTTTTATTAAATATAATTTCAAACTATTTGCCCAGAGCAAAAATGCAAGTAATTTTACTGAAATGTTTATCAGATATTTTAAAATTTAAATAAAGATTCTGTGTAGAAGAAACATTCAGCTCATGAGTGTGACCTCAAGAAAGCTTCTGTTATTATGCTAGTCTATTACATAGTCCACAATACTAGTTAATTACACAAGGTCTAGTCTTTAACCAGGGCTCGCGGCAGAAGAAATTTTTGTTCGTTTTTCGGATCCTTAACAATGTTCAAATCGCTCAAAACGAACCCTTCACAAAATTCAAATAAAACTAAACGGACCCTTCACAAAATTCGAATCAATCAAAATAGCCCCTACAAAAATTCAAATCAATCAAAACAAACACTTCTCAAAATTCCAAGCTTCCAAATTGGTATATAGTATATATATTTATTACTCATTTCAATTTTCACAAAATTTTTTGATATTTCAAAAATTTCCTTAAAATTAGCAAAAAATGCACCCTGTTAAGAAATGCTGGATCGATCCCTGATAACTCTTAGATACTACACAATGCGCCTTTACAACTCTTAGGCATTTTGACCATATGTAGAGCTTTCAAAAACTTTGCGATTAAGTAACGAATTATGTTGCATCTGCGGTACACAGCAACATAAATTTGTCTTTATTTAACTTTGTATGCTAATATTCAAAACTAACATAAACCAGTAGTGCTCCTAGCATAGATGTCATCTGGAGTGGTAATTTGTGGGGTCACAACCCCTACTCCTACCCCCCCCCCCCTCAAAAAAAAAAAAAAAAAAAAAAAAAAAAAAAAAAAAAAAAAACCTTGTGTTGTATAAATTTAGTTTTTTACAGGGTTCGTACGGTCCTTAAAGGTCCTTAGAAAGTCCTTAATGTTCATTTTCATTTTTAAGGCCTTAAAAAGTCCTTAAATAGTCCTTATTTTTTATTCCAGGTGCTTAATTATTTTTGTTAAAATAAGAAGGTACCCATGCCCTCTATTTGTTTTACTATTTTTTGTATTCTTCACAAGAATCAAACTTCTTTCATTTCAACTACTTAATTGAACCTCAAATTTGGTTTGCTCGGATCCGGTACAATCGCGGCTTTCAGATAGACCCAAAATGGTGGATTGACAGGACCAAAAATGGCGGATTTACATAAACATTATTGCATTTTTACTACAAATTGCAGTGCTTTCTCAACTGGTATATAAATAATTAACTCTTTTTTTTATTTATTTATTTTTTGAAAAGATATAAGTAAATTGATGTGTTATACATTTTTACAAAAAAAAAAAAAATTACAATATTTTGATAAAATGCTTCAAACTACAACACCAAATTCAGTTAAAATGAACTTGCACCCACCCACATGGCAGCTCCCAATTTGCTATTTCCTGCAATTGTATGAAAAAGAAAACCGAGCTACATCTAAAAAAAAAAAAAAATTGTAGAGAAGTCGAATCAAAACACCAAGCATTTGTACAAAATGCAATGTTGGCCAGTAACTGGGCACTATTTAGGACCACAAAAAAAAAAAAAGAAATTACACAAGTTTCCTCATTTTGCTTTTAAAAGAGAAAAGAAAAAGGAATAAAATTTGAAAAACGGACTTTTAAGGACTCAAGGGGAAAAAATTTAATAAATAAACAAAAATCGGGAATTTTCGAAAAAGGACCGAATTTTGGGATTTCAAATTTGGGATTCCATACTATTTATTAAGTTTAGTTACAAAGTAAATAAATATTTTTTTGCATGAAAATTGCTACTAAATCATCTACATTCTAAACAATTATCAATAAAGCAAGTAGGAGCAGATTTTAACAAGTAATCAGTAAATAAATATTGCTTTTGAAACTTTTTTTAATTTAAGGGGGGGGGGGATACTTCAAAGAAGCATATTGTTGACATCTAGCTCAATAAAAGAGATACATTTAACTAATATCTAGGCAAAAAAGAAAAAAGAACTTTCAGCTTTTTTTGCGTTTGACCAATCGCATTGTATGATTATCGCTTATTTATACTGTTAAAGGTAAAAGAATGATTTATTTTTATTATCATTTTTCTTACGTCTTACACTATAATAAGCGCCGAGTTGCCAACTCTCCCGATCGCTTTTCAGCTGATCTTTCGCTGAACAAATTGCTCTCCCATTGTTTTTTTTTTTAAGATCAAATAAATTCCCGTATCGAAAATTTGTTTTAAAGCAATGTTTTAATATTTAGTAAATTTTTATCGACCAATTTGGCTTCGCGATCGTTCGCTGTGGGGTTTTGTTGTGTGAGAGATGATGGATATTTGCTGCGTTAATCAAAATTTGTATCTCGTGAAATTTCTTAATTTGCAGTAAATTGAAGGAATCGACCCCTTCCTAAACCTATACACCGTAGTTGCCAAATGCTCCGTTTTCCCTTAGTTTTTCTGTTTTTGGTTGTGAACTTCGAAAATATGATTTTTTGCAAAAAGATCCGATTTTTCAAGCTGATGTGCAAGTATTTTTATATAAAGGGATTGTACTACAAAACAAGAACGTTTTTCAAGAAACTTTTTAAAGACATGTATTAATTTACATGAATTTTCAGAGCTTAGAACGCGAAAATGTAAAAACCTGTTTTTCGGAAACTTGCTAACATCTAGCATGTGCTTCGCCGAAAATCGCCGTGCAGCTTTTGAGACTTCTTTTTGCATCCTGTAAATATATCAATTATTGACAATTTGACAGTTGTTTTAGTATTTGCAGCTTGTAGTCTGCCTGTTTAATTTTATTTTTAAAAAAATGTTCAATTTTTCGAAATTTTACTTTAGTTAAATTTTGTTGTTACTATTTGAGGGTAATGTACAAAGTTTTAAGCAAATAAGCTCCATTTTTTATTTGTATGTTGTTTCCAAAATGAAATATTTTCCTCAAGTTGTTTTTTCTGAATTTTTGCAAGCTCTTCTAAATAATTAAAAATATATAATTATGGCAGAGATAAAAATTTAAGTAAGCCTAAATTGAGATGCTGGCACAATAAGTTAAGTAAAATGAAAAAAAAAAAAATCGAAATTAAACACAAATTCTCAAGACAACTTGCAGCGTTTTCTTTAACAATTTTTTTTTATTTAAATTGCTTTTCATTTAACTTGTATTTTATAGCACTAACCATTTTTGATAATTTTTCATATGATGATAATTTGCTTATATATGATTAATGCTTGTGTTGTGTACTTCTTATTACTAGCTCCAATAATTATTTAACTCCCTTACTGTATTGGACATTAGAAAAGCAACAAGTCAAAGAGAGCTTCATAAAAGTGTTTGTATTGTGTTCCTAATAAAAATACGATGTTAAATCAATTTCCTCTTTCAATAATGCTTCCTTTTGAAATAAACATAACAGTTTGTATATTTCGAAAAATTTGTGAGGTCCTTAAATTTTTTTTGTAAGTCCTTAAACAGTCCTTAGAAAGTCCTTATTTTTGGTTTTGCCAAAAGCGTACGAACCCTGTTGTAATATTATTTTCTTTTGTGGAAAAATAATGATAAAAATATCTTAAGAAATTCTTAAGATTTCTTTATTTTGTGTAACTTTCAGTAAACTACATGTATTTACAGTTATGAGAAATTGAAATAGCACCAGTAAATTTGTGATCAAAGAATGACTTTTTCAAAAACTCTTACTCATTTTGAGTGTCACCTACCAACACCCACCGTTGTTTCCTTAACGTTATATCGTTGTTTCCTTAAACTCCATATGGCTGAGTTTAGATAATCTGTAGCCATCTTACACTGGAAGTGCGATGCATGCTGAATGTAATATTTAAATATTGAAATAAATTGCGAATTTATAGATTCTATAATCCACCACCAGGGCTGGATCTATCAATGTGCAAAGTGTGCCCCCCCCCCCCCTCCCCCGGTAGTGACAGCAAGGATCTTCCACTTGGAAAGATTGGACTCTGGCGCTGCAACCCCTGACATTGTATAACCTAGGCAAGAGAAATCGCTCAAGTTATGGAACTAACATGTGGCATAATATAGCCTTTTAATACATCAACAAGTTTTCTAGAAATTTCAAGAAAGATTTCAGCAATTTTTCTTTTAAATCTTCAATTTATTTAAAATTGCTGAAAATACTAGTAAGTAAGTAATCCATATCTTTTTAGGCTGTCTGGGCATTAGGAAATATTGCTGGTGATAGTCCTGAATGTAGAGATTATGTGCTAGATCAAGGCATATTAATTCCTCTTTTACAGTGAGTAATGAATTTAAGGTTTATTTTCTTCAATTCTATGAATGATTTGACTTGATAGTTAAAGCTATTGTTTACTCATTTTGTATTAGCCGATGCCAAGTATTCAAGCATTGTTAAATTTTAAAAAGTGTTTAAAATAATGTGAAATTAAAAAATCTTTTTGCTTGTCCTGTATATTTCAGATTACTAAGCAAAGCTACTAGAATGTCAATGACTAGGAATGCAGTATGGGCACTTTCAAATTTATGTAGAGGCAAAAATCCACCTCCCAAATTTGAACAGGTATTTATATGTTTAACAATTAATATGATTTAATAAAATTTGCTTTTATTCAAAGCTTGTTAAAGTCGTAATGAATCTTACGACTTTAATTAATCTTAAAGTGGGTATAAAGTAATTTGATCATGAATACTATTTTCTATTAAAGTTAATAAGCATAATAGTTTTAATTTCCAAGAATGGAAAAGAATTTATTTGACTGTTGAACAATAACACTGTGCAGCAAATTTGAACTTTTTTTTTTTTTGTCCTTTAGATGAAACTATGTGATTCTATATAAACAAAAGGTGCTTGATTCAAATATCCAAACTAAAATGGTCCATCACTTACCGTTTCTTCTGGAGACCCACTTCTCATATTTATACAATTTGGTTATAGAAGAATAACTCGGGCTTACTTATTGAAAACACAAACGGTAAAATGATTTTTTTTGGCCGATTCTTCTTGTGGGCATCTATTGGTGTGCTCTGATAACAGATTAGCAATATTCGATTCGTATACTTCCATTCTGGAAAAACCCAATTGTGGAAAAAAGGCACATTGTAGATCATCATATGCTTTTGCCGCTTGTAATTTTGAAATTTCGTTTGTGTTTGCAGAATATGCTACTGGAATGAGTAGGGGAAAAAATATTTGCATGGAGGAGCACTGATAAACAAGCACCATTCTGCTGAATTGAGCTCATGTCCTAATGCTTGAAATAGTATTCACATCACAGCAGCATAGTATTTTTTCTTTATCCGGAAAATATTCTACAAAGTGCCTTGTCGCTTTGTAAAAGACTCGAACTTTCGGGAAGTAGATAAAGCTTTTGTTGCCAAAAATGTTGCTAAAGTAACCCAACTTTATTAAAGTGGTCTCTAGAGTGGCAACAATCTCACTGTCAATGAGAAAGATATAATTTATAATAAATTAAGTCGATAAATTACAAAAATAAGAACATTTATCTAGAAAATACATAAAAAGCCAAAACGTTTAATTTTCGGAAAATGGTACGTGATAGGCAAAAAATGATTGCAGATTCGTAATTTTCAGCCAAAAATACATAAGAAACAGGCATTTTCATCCAAAGGACATTTTCCGTGTTGCACAGTGTAATCAGTATTTCTATAAAAAAACATAAATGTCTGGGCTTTTATGGATTTTGGACATTTGCCCCAATTTATAAATGCCTGGGCATTTTACAACACAGTCAGAATGTGCCTTTAGTGCAAAGTTACTGTTGTGTTTATGGAGTGATGATGAATTATTTCAATATTTTATTGCAAAATAGAGGGCAAATGTTTCTGTACACCTTCAGTGACTTTCCGCATCATATATTCTCTTTTTAAAAACAGCTTTTTAAAAACATATACCTGAATATATCTTTTTCATTTTTGTGCAAAGTATATATTTTTTTCCAAAGTTTGAGTTTTTTTTTTTGCATGTTTTTCAGACTTTTTGTACTTATGCTCTTATGCCTTATTATACAGATATTAGAGATTCTTTGCTTTATTTTAGTAAATACATATTACGACTTTTTAGTAGGTGCGATAAGTTCAAAAATATTTAATTATGACTTTCAATTAGAAATGCAGTAATACACGTAAAATCTCGAAAGTAACCCCTCCATCATCTGTATTTCAGGCATAGAAAACATAGTCTCATATTAGGATAAAAATATTTAAAATGAGTTTTCAGTAGTTATCAATGAAGCAATTAATGTTATAACATAGTGGTTGAAAAATGTCAAAGACTGAAAGTCCTGTCAATCTGATGTTTCTTTACACTAAACTAAAATTTGAGTGCAGCCATTCTGAGTAACTTTGAACTATGTTATACCTTTTAGTATATTTGACTATAAAAAAAACTAGAATATTTAGTGCTGCACTCAACTAAATAGGTTATAAAATCAGTTTTCTACTCTTAATTTTTAAATTAAGTCGAATATACTGCAAAATGCGACATGGTTCAAAATTACCCCGAATGACTGTATATTAATCAATGGTTTTCTCGTCTCAAATGTTTTGGAAGACTTTTGGTATTTTTTTCCCATGAAAGAGGCTACTATTAAGTTCTTTCTCACAAGAAAACTGGATAGTAGCCTCGCGTTTCTTGATATCTTTATTTCTAAGAGTGAGTCTGGTTTCACTACTTCTGTCTATCGTAAACCTTTCGCTGTTTCTTTACCTCCTCACAGACTGTCGTCTCATCCTCCCAACCAAAAATATTCGGCTTTTAATGCTCTGGTCCATCGTGCTATTAATATTTGCTCTTCTCCTGAGCTTCTCAAGATTGAACTCAACTATCTGAAAGCTGTAGCTGTTGATAGAGGATTTTCTCTCTCTTTAATTGATTCTATTCATAACAAACTTTCTAAGAAAACTTCTGGTCCCAATAATGTGGTTTCTAGAAAGAATTTGGTTGTGTTACCATTCTTTCATTCTGTCAGTTTCCGTATTGCTAAAATCCTAAAAAGGTTTCAATTTCAAGTCGTTTTTGCTCCTAGTAACAAACTTTCCTTCTCTTCTCTTAAGGATCCTGTCGATCAACTTAACACTTGGGGTATTTACCAAATTAGTTGCCGTTGCGGCCTTTCTTACATTGGGCAGACAAAACATGCTCTGAAAATTCGCTTAAATGAGCATAAAGGTTATGTACGAAAGCAAGAGTTAAATAAGTCTAGCATTGCTCAACATTGTTGGAATTCCAACCACTCTTTTGATTTCAATTCTGGTAAAATTATTCAAAAATGTTCTTCCCCTTTAGAGCTTGACTTTTGGGAAGCTTATCATATTAACAGGAATAGTTCTAATTTGGTTAATGATTCTTCCTCAACTCCTTATTTTTCACAGGTCTGACATAAATTTCTTTAATTCGTTGTTCTTTCTAGGTTTTCTTGTTGTTTTTTTTTTTTTTTTGTGTCTATTTTTCTCCTTCCCCCTCCCTCCCCTCCCCCTCCTTTACATGTGTACTTTGTTTTGCATTTTGTTTTGGTAGTTTCTGTACTTATTTTTATTTCAATTTTATTCTTTGTATTTTATTTTATTATTTTTGCAATTTTTATGCATGCTGTCGTCTTTTTTGCTTTATTTTTATTGATATTCCTTTTTACTTCCTGTACTTTCAACTGGATTCGTTTGTTGCTCTCTTATTGGTGTCTTCCTGCTATTTCTACTTCCACTTCACGCTGCCTTTATTCTCATTGGTTTACAGATAATTCTTAGGCTATACAAGCTTTGTTTTTGTTGTTCTGTCTGCTTCATTTGGATGTTTTGCATCTAGAAGCTCCCTGTCGCATTGAAAAAGGGATTCCAAGTAATCCCGAAACATATGTCTGCATTTTATTGCTCATTTGTGCTTTAAATTAACGTGTAATTTTATTATTATTGTTTACTTGCACAAAGTTAAATTATTTTTATCTTCCTCCTCGTTTGAAAAGGTTAATAAGAAAAATATTATAAAAGTAGCATCTTTCATGTGTACCACATTTTATGTGGCTTTTAATTTCTTTTTTATTTCTTAATATCCTGATGTCAATCCATATTCTGTAATCAAAAAGTTATTTTTATTAATACTAAATTGTGAATTTTGTATTGTTTTGTCATTTTTTTAAAAATTTTGAATGGTTTTTCTAAAATACAATCTTTTCACAAATTATATGTTGGTCAGTATATGATTTAAAACCTGGATTTAACTATTGTATGCAAAAATTTGCCAACCATGGTGATAATCAATAAGGAGTTTTATTTAGTTTGTAGAACCTGTTATTAACTAAAATTAACTGATGTCTTATCCATACCCACACAGATATCTCCATGCTTGCCGGTCCTGTCTAGACTTCTCTTTCACTGTGATGCGGATGTCCTTGCGGATGCTTGCTGGGCTCTGTCTTACATCTCAGATGGTCCAAATGATAAAATACAAGCTGTGATTGATGCAGGTGTTTGTAGGCGCCTTGTAGAGCTTCTGGTGTAAGTAGTTTTCTAGTTGGTATCCTGCTGCTTCGTGTGGCGGTTTGAAACTTCAAGTCACCAACCAAACAATACAATTGTAAAATATATAAAAACTAAAAACTATAGAGCAGTTTTACTGAAGATTACAATCAGCGCATTAGCTCCCTATCCTTCAGATAAAAAAACATCCAAACAGGGTTGCTGAGGGCCAAGGTGCACCCATGTTGATTTTGTCCCCCTCCTCATTTTACTCATAATTTTTTTTAATATTGTATGTACGAGGGTAGATTAAAAAGTAAGTTGCACTTTCAAGTTGTGGTTATACATTAAAGCCCCTATACAAAAGCAATATGGCTATTACATTATACAATGTAAGTTCGCTTTTCCACCTAGTTCCCGAGAGATTGTAAACACTCCTCTGACGGACAACCAACTTTTCGATCCTGAACGCATAGAAATCTCCTCCAGAGCTAATGTAACTACACGACGACAGCTGCTTTCACCCCCTAATCATTTCCGAATCGTTGTCCACCCAGATCCTTTTTGAGCTTAGCGAAAACCTGAAAATCGCATGGCGTCAAGCGGGACTATGGAAGATGTTGCCCTACCTCCCACAGAATCGCTGCTGCAGTTCGCATGTTTGGCAGGCCTTGTGAGGTTCGCCAAACGCTAATATAGTCCCAACTTAGCGCCATGTAATTGTCACGTTTTCGGTGAGCTCAGAAAGGATCTGGGTGGACAACGATTCGGAAGTGATTAGGAGGTGAAAGCAGCTG
The DNA here is from genome assembly GCA_038502835.1 of Octonoba sinensis. NCBI lineage: Eukaryota > Metazoa > Arthropoda > Arachnida > Araneae > Uloboridae > Octonoba > Octonoba sinensis. The sequence continues at coordinate 144,534,103 of CM076600.1, forward strand.
TCTCCGTTTGATTACATTAGCGCTGGAGGAGATTTCTATGCGTCCAGGTTTGAAAAGTTGGTTGTCCGCTCAGAGAAATGTGTAGAATCTCTTTGGAACTATGTAGAAAAGTGAATTTATATTGTATAATGTGATAGCCATGTTGCTTTTGTATAGGGGGTTTAATAAATGGCCACAACTTGGAAGTGCAACTTACTTTTTGATCTGCCCTCATATATGTAAACAATTAACCTTATTTTAAGTGAGACAACAATAGACCGAAGAGGCCTTTACCGTCAGCACTATTCTAATGCTGAACCATGCCCCTTTCCAAAGACTGGTCTCCATGAGTCAGCGATGTCTGACACCCTCTTGACAGCCCTGCACAGATATAGTAGTTCTGAAAAGCAGAACAGAGTAAAAAATTACTTAATTTTTTAATCATCATATAATTTTATTGTAACCTTTTTTTTATAATTACAAATAGTGGTTTTGTATACTTGTTGTATTGTACTAATTCAATGTAAAAATAAATACAGTCGAACATCATTAATTCAAACACACTAAAAACAAATTATTTCTCAGATGAACTACATTTGCAACCCTCACCCTGATGTGTTAACGAATGACGCTGTTTTCTTTGTTTAAGAGGAACACTTAAATTGAACTATTGGATAGGTCAAACTCTTTTTTTTTTTTTTTTTTGTGGTCCCTACCGTTCAAACTTCAATTCAATACAAAACTAACAAAATTTTTTACTTTTACCAAACTATGGGGGGGGGGGGGGGGGGGGGAGGACAGTTCATCAGAATGCCTAAAGAATTTAGATGACATTGAAGACTTCTATGGCAATTATTCATTAAAGAGTTGGAAACTTATAACCGAGTATTTTAAAAAACAATACGGTATATTTTATCTACAATAATTTTAAAAGATTTTATGTAATTTTAGTTAATAAGCGTTTTAATGTTATTGAATTTTTACTTTTAAAACTTTTGAGAACTAGTAATTGTTTTTTTTTTCTTTTGACAAATTTGAAATCTATAGCATTGATTTACATGTCCCTTAGGGACTTAAATCGGGCATTATGTACTGGAAAATAGCGTGAAATTCCTCTTTTGCCTTCTAATAAAAAGGATTTCATTGTTTTTCGGATAATATGAACTATGGTTAAGACAAATTTATTTTAAAAGTCCCTTTGTGTTCGACTGTATATTCTATTCACTTTTACACTCGATTTCAATTGTAAAACTGCTTGCTGAGTGAGCATAATTTTGTCAAAAGAAAACTTGGATAATATGTAAATAGCATTTTTGGTTTCTTGAAAGATATTTCTCTTGAAAAAATCTTGAATTATAATACTTTTATTTACACTGTGTATATTGTATATCAGCTGTTCCCAAACTGTGGTAAGCATACCACTAATGGTACGTGAAGCCTCTCCAAGTAATATGTGTGCATGCAAAAAAAGGGAGAAGATATAGACTGAACTGATGTTGTTTTTTGTTTTGATGGTGCTCGGGCAATGACAGAGAAACATGGAGGGGTTTTTTTTTTCTTCTCAAAATAAAATATTTGACAGAAAACTGCCTTTATGTTCATTGCAGCAATAATAAACAGCAGTTGTTAGCAATTTAAATGTGTTAAACAGGAATCTGTCAAGTTGGTCAACTTCCTTAAATCACAGGCACTAAACTCGTGAATATTTTCAAAGCTGTGTTTTGAAATGGGCAGTGATCATATTCAGTTGCTCCTACACACTGAGATAAGATGGCGTTCTCAAGGAAAAGTTTTAAGTAAATTGTTTGAATTACGTTCCGAGATACAGTTATTTCAAATGGGAACCTGTTTGAATTCTGTGAATGTTTTAATGGCGAGCTTTTGATATCAGCCCTTGCCTACTGAACAGAGACATCTTTAGTTACTTGAATGATTTAAGCAGGGTTCGCGCTATGCCGCGCGAATCCCGCAATATTTTTTGAAATCCCACTCAAAAAAAAAAATTTTTAGGCTTAAACTTAAAAAATCCCACTTAAAATTTTGGTCAAGGAGGAAAATCCCACCTTGTATTTTTCCCCAGTGTGAACCCTGTTAAGTTTGCGAGGTAAAACCATAAATAGATCTCTAGTCAATGACAAAATAAAGGCATTTATTTAAAAAATGTTGAATTTTGAATACAAATAATTTTACTGAAAACTTGCAGTCGCTTCCAAATTTGGAAAATTTTATAGCAGAGCACAGTGTTACATTGATCAGCAAACTGAATATAATATTATAAACCACTGCCAAATGCTAACCGAATTATTTAAAAAGTGTTTTAATAAAAACTGTTCCGAGTACTAGTCGATAAGAAATCCATTTGTGTGGCAAACACTACCTGCAATTCTATCAAATGAGGAACACAAGTTGTTAATAGAACTATCACGGGGATTCAGGATTGCATATGCCCAATTAGAGTTGGGAGAATTTTGGCTCAAAGTTAAAAATGAATTCTCGTTGTTCTCAAGAAAAGCATAGCTGTTTTTAATTCCGTTCACAACCACTTATCTTTGAAACTGCTTTTTACAATATGATACTTATTAAAAATAAATATAGAAACAAATTAAATGTCGACCCAAATTAGGTTAAAATAATTTCCACTGAATCAGGTATCACCTCGCCAGTAGCGGATTTAGGCTTAGGCCCGTGGGGCCCGGTCCTAGGGCGGCAAATTTTGAGGGGAGCCAAAATTTTTAAGACTACTAAAATTAAAAATCGATTGAGTTTTCTGTAAACTATAAGACCAAATTTTAAAGTTTATTTTATTGCGCTCTTACTACCCAAACATAGTACCATTTTGAATGTAGAATTTCTTTGTTAAAATAATTAATCAGGCTAGTACTAAAATGAAATATCTAACAAAAAGATTTTAAAAACTTTTTTTAATGCTAGCATATTATTTATTTACAAAATTAGATTTTTTTTCATCTTTTTCATTCAAAATTTAATTGTAACATTTGTTTGCTCTTTATTATAAAACAAAACATTAATCCACCATGAAAAAATTATACAAGTGTCAGTTGACCAGGCTTGGAGTCGATTACAAAGAAACGTAATCGATTACGATTACGATTACTAAAGGAGAAATTGAGAGATTATGATTACGATTACGATTGTAATCCTTTGCCAAAAAGTAATTATGATTACGGCAACAATTACAGTCGTTGAAAAATGTAATCGATTACGATTATGACATCCGATTACGATTTTGATTACGATTAGATTAGCATAAAATTATCAAATATTATGCATACAACTCTCATTTTTACAATAGCGTCATAAATCAAAAGGTTATGATTTTTTATTACATTTTTGATTTAATAAGAGATAACTGAAATGATGATGAATGCAATTAATAATGAAATAATTTCAACATCACAGTTCTTGAATTATGACGTCGTTGCAGAAATGAGAAATTTGTAATATATATATATTATATATATATATATATATATATATATATATAAATCAGGAAAGGCACATTCAGAATTTTTCGAATATTTAAAACTCATGTGAGGGATAACTACATTGATCGTATTTAGTATATAAGCAAAGACGATGCACTAAATGTGTATAGTATGTAATGCATAAGTGATTTACCTGGTTCATAGTTATTTTGTGTGCATACAATCAAAATTTTAGTTGGCCGCAATTTTTGAAAATGTAGTATACTTCTCCATTGTATTTATTTTCTACTTTAAATTGTGCAGATATTTCACATAACACCAATTAGTTTACTGACAATAATAATTTTGTATGATTCTTTATGAAATCACTTATAAGATGTGTATGAATTGTACGGGATAACAAAATATTCAGATAGTGTAAGAGATAAATAATCTTTCGAAAATAAATGCGGCATTTTAGAATAAGTTCAAAAAATTTGAACATGAACATTCAAATAACTCTTAGCAAAATTAGTAATCGTTAAAAAGTAATATGAAGAATAATTATAATACGAATGACTATAATATTTTAATATGATTTTTGTGTGTTTTTTTTTAACATGCACAAGCATATAATTTTTTTCCATGTAACTGTTTTAATAAAAAAAATAAAGTGCAAGTAATTTTACAACACAAATTTAACGTACAAGATTAAACTGAAATACAAAATTCTGTTGAGGTAATTCTAAGAAGAAAAAGATAATTAACTGTTTAAAATAATTCCTAAATATTAATTCATGCATGTAAAAAACAATTGGGAGAATGTCTGAACATAAATCACTTTTTCTTTTACATACCTATTAATTAAAAAGAATATTAGCATTAAAATATAAATAAATTTAAGATTTAAATGTACGTACTTTTTTAAATATTCGAAGAACATATTTTAAAAAATAATAATAATCACACGTACCAGGGTTAAGATTTCATGCATCTAAGCATAGAGCATCATGTAACGCCTGCTCCTAAATTGCTGAAGTGTAAATTAGAATTCTTTAGAAAATTTTTTCACTTCTGCCGTTAAATAAAGGAGAAAACGCAAAAGGCATTTCGTGTCTCTTTATGTGTGTAGGTGATAGTACTCTTTCCACTAGATTTTCGAGGGGCAGTCTGCTTCGATTATTGAAAGGGAAAATGGGGGCGTCCATTCTTAGCTCCAGACTCTCGCCTATTGCCCAACCGTTTGAATATGTTTTGAAGGGGTAATTAAGGAAGCAAAATGACCGATGCATTTGGTCCTTCTATAGACAGACGCCTTCCGCTTTCTTATCTACCCCGAAATCTTTTTGACTTGCGGACAGATTACCGCTCTTTTACCGAAACTGGAGGACGCGAGGAGACCGGAGACCCCCCTGAGAGCCCCAAGGCGATGCGAGTGACGACTCTCTTTCTTCTCGGGCTCTCCAGCCATTCCCCGTGGAGAGTGGAGCCTGCAGAATGATTTTACTCAAACCAGTTGACGTTTTACTTTTTCTGTTTGTAATGATCCCAACGCCCATTAATAAATGAACCAGACATATTTTTACTGCCCAAGGAGAAAAAATGCACCCACTTCTGGATATGAGAGACCGCTACAAGCAGGACAACAAGCGTCTCTCTAGCAGACTATATGGTCCTGCCATCAAGGGTCTGCGACCGCCACACAGAACCTTTTATATTATGATCGCCCGTAGGTTACAAACTGCTTAGGATAGGACTTCAGTAATCAGTACACAGCTTGAATCCTTTTTCTTGTAAACTGATCTCTTCTATTCAATGGTAGTGCTAAAAATTTCAGCTTTCAGCAGGTCAAGATTACACGATTACAGGACCAGCAGATTACGGATTTTTTCCTTAAGATTACGATTAAAATTACAGGAGAAAAAGCATTACGGGATTACACAATTTCGATTATGATTATGAGAATATGCCATCGTCAGATTACGATTACGATTTTGTCAAAATGTAATCGATTACAGCCGATTACTATTACATAATCGCGATTACTCCAAGCCTGCAGTTGACTCATGGAATATTTTTTTTTATTATTTTTCAATTTTTTGTAAAATTTTTTACAGTTTTACGTAATGTGAAGCCCCCGACAATCAGCAAGATTGATCATTTTTAAAAGTTCCCAGAATTAATTTGAAAAATCATAAAAAATATATAGAAATATAATACAAATTACGAAAAAATTTAAGCTTAAAAAAATTGCTCAGAGTCAAATATATTTTTATCGTTATATTTCAATTTATTGATAATTTAATCAATCAGAATTTTTTTTTAAAAATCTATTCCCGTTGTACGAATAAAATTTTAAGCAAAAATATATAAATCTGCATCAAATATAAGTGCATTTTTATTCACGTGAACTCTACGATATCTATCCAAATACATATATTGCATTGAGTATATATATGAGTATTCCTGCAACGAATTTGTTCTGGAAAAAGATCATTTTCCATCCTGAAAAGAGTGAAAAGTTATTTGTCTGCAAGTATGAAGCAAGACAGACTCAATGCACTTCCATTACTAACCATTGAAGCACAATGGGTTCAAGAAATTAAGTATGAGGAGGTGATTGATTTTTTTTGCACGGAGGAAAGAAAAATTACATGATTAATCAGATAAAAATAATTTATATTTTAATTACAAGCAATTTATTATTGATTCTATATTTAATTGTTATGTTAAAAAATAAATGTTTAATTTATACCTGAATTATATTTTTTATTATTGTTATCATTTTCATTATTTTATGCACACACATATATGTTTATATATATATAGTGTTACGAAAGAAAAAGGGCGCCATATCGTCTCGGACCTACGACACCCTCAAACCTAAATCCGCTACTGCACCTCGCTTCCATCTACCATGCAGTGGAAACCTTCTTATTTATTCAGTTTTTCATCTTTTGACATGTATTTTGTACTTAAAGACGTATTTCTGATGTGCTTTGAAAGTACATATAAAAAATATATTTCATACATTTTATTTTATATATACAGCTTTTTTTTTTTTTTTTTAAACGCTTTTCTGGTGTATTTTATATTACCAAATGGTACTAGTATTTTTCTATAATCTATTAGTATTCTATTCCTCGACAGGGAGGCGTAGTGGTAAGGCGCAGATCTCGTACGCCCAAGATTGCAGGTTCGAACCTGGCCCTGGTCGGTGGATTTTCAAGATGCAGAAAATTGTCTATGCCCATGTCGCATGATTGTGCGGCATGTTAAAGACCCCTTGAGTATCTGTTTGGCTCGGTTACTCTCGGCTAAATTAAATACATAGATCAATTTGCATCAAATGAGAGCTCAGGTGCCGCCATCTAGGGGAAACTGAGCCTCCAAATTCTCAGTGGCAATGGCATCCACCAACAGTGGTGCTACTTGAAAAAATGGATGCTGATTACCAGGGTACGATCTAGGTCTTCATAGGTTAATGACAATACACAGCCCCATTAAAAAGTGTTAGGGAAAAGTCCCAAAAGCAAGATTCAGAGGGGTGTGTGGACCTCGCCTTAAGTGTCTCGTAAAAACATGAGGAAAGCATTTTTAAAATAACAAATAGATTTATTTTAACATTTGAAATTACAAATAACAATTATAGAAAAATTGAATAAAAGTTCCCTGTAACTGTACAGTACGGTAAAATGAGAATCTATACCACATTAAAGTTCACCTGGCTCAACTATTCCGTCCACATACTCTTGATGATTTATATCCTGGAAAACTCATGGCACATCAAATCCTTTCCATTAGGTATACAACAACTCATCACTGTCGGAGAGTCAACAATTCAGGAAGTACGGCAAGCCCATTCCAGCAAAACCATCCTAGGTAGTAGACGACATGACTAGCACGACCGCACGTCTGCGGCACGTCAGACGAAGCCGGCTGGCTTATCGCTGGGACCACAATGCGTCAAGGAAAACCGCCGAGAGAGAGAGAGCGATCGGATAGAATCATGACATAGCTTTTATAGCAAAAACGCTCCATCCGTCATCAATTCATTTGCATTTTCCAGCTTAACGCATCCTAAAAAACTTCAGCAAACAAACCTTCCGCGTGAGTGGCAACACCATTTTTACAAACTCACATCGGAAATAAATAACATTAACATGAAGTTTAACTGTACGAATTCATTTTTTTCACTGTTCGTTTAACGGTTAGAACCGTGAAAGTTGTTTACATTTTTAGCACATGTAAGTTAGATCGTACCCTGGTAAGACCTAGATCGTACCCTGGTAAGTTACCCCGTACCTGTGGCACAATAGCACGGAAGGCTACCACTCAGCCACTGGGCTTCCCCTGAAACCTTAAGGTTTCCTAATAATGCATTTTACTCGTTCAGTTCATTTGGGGGTTTGTCATAATGTTTCAATGTGAGTAAAGGGATTTTAAATTCTCCTAAGATTAGTAATTTCAATATGAAACTATGTTGTGATTTAAGCTTTGTAACAAGCTAAACTTGTCTGTTTTGTTTCAAGTAAGTTTTATTCAAGTAAAAGTTGATTTTTAACCATGATTTGAATTTTTTTTTTTTTCAGTCACAATAGTCAAAGTGTAGTATCTGCAGCACTAAGAGCTGTGGGGAACATTGTCACTGGGGATGATGTACAAACTCAAGTCATTTTAAATTGTAATGCCCTGCCTTGCTTATTACAACTCTTGTCATCACCTAAGGAAACAATCAGAAAAGAAGCTTGCTGGACAATTTCAAACATCACAGCAGGAAATAGACAACAAATTCAAGTAAATTCTAATTTGTTTTACATTCTTTTATATCTGGTACGATAAAGAAATCACTGGATTTATGTGCTTTTTTAAATTTTGCACCCTTCATATGTTGAAGCGATTCTGAGCAAAGTTTAACAACTTTTGGAAGATGTGTGTTTGTATATTGGTCGACATTGGGGGTAGGCTGAAAAAAGTGAACTTCTTTAAATCTTTTAATGGCACTGTGGAGAAGTTGTGAATTCCCACCTCCTTACGAAAAATGAAAAATATTAAAATTTTGTGTTGAAATCTTGTGTCCCCTTAACTGGGCTAAGCAATCAGTTTTGTAGATTGTTTTGTGGTAGTGCTTAAAAATTACTATTTTTAAAAACTCTAGCTTTAAATCAACAAGAATCACTCAATAATTGTCCTCAAAATCATTCCACTGTTTAAGGCCTTTATTTTGAAGGACAACATGAAAAAACTTAATCAACAAAAACACTCAGTAACAGGTAATTCCAAAAAACAATTGTTAAATAACATAACAAATGATGATTTTTTTAAACTTCATTTTAAGTGTTATGAAATTATTAGTATAGCTGCTTATTTTTTCAAAAATAGAAAATTTTTAACAAAAAAGTTAGATTGAAACTGACCCCTGGGGTCCTTTTAAACCAATTAGGTTCCACTGCTTTAACTTAAATGCATTTTGCATATATTTTAGCTGTGTATTTGTTTGGATTTCAATGCATATTTCACTACTGCTGATAAATATTTCTTGGTGCCAGAGTCGGCACGTTTTTAAATGACTTTGCGTTAAACCGAAAATCAGTCTGACATTGAGCCCATAGTCATGGTCAGACTCTAACCTCGAATGGCACCGAAGAGAAAAATCTGCTACAAAAATTTTATCTTCACAAAAGCAAAAAGCATTGAGCTCTGCATTTGACTTTTGCTCTATTAGTCTATATTTTTTTTTTTTTTTCACTTTACGGTTTCTGATCAATAGTTTTCAAATTTAGTTTTTCTTTATTATTTTTTTTTTCATTTACAGCACCTTTATTTCAAAATGCATAATGTATTTTCATTCTGAAGAGGAATTAAAAAATTTTTCCTTACTGCATTTAACCGTCGTCTCCCAGGTTCCGATTTAATATTTCTTAATATTATTTTCATTTAAGTAAAAGAAAAGGCTAAAAAATTTCTTGTAATGTTAAAATTAAAAATGGTATTATCCATTTTAATATTTTTGCTTTGTTTGTGTAGTTTAACTTTTATATTTGAATACAGCATTTTACAATTTTTTGCCATCAAAACATAATTTAATTTTGTAGCTTATTTAGAATTTTCGCAAATTCTTGTTTTTTCCTCTGTAGTATTTTGCAAGAAAAATTATTTCAGTCGGAGCTTACTGATCATAATTTTTACTTTGTTGTCCAGTGATCTGGGAATATTATAAGTTTGCAAAACCCGGAGAATTTTATAAAAATGTATTAAAAAGATTAAAAAACAGCTTTTGAGCAATCAAAACTTGTGCAAAATAATCAACAAGCTTCTTACTATAATGGACAAATCTTTTATAAATGAAATTGAGAGTAATTTTATTACATCATTTTTAACCCTTTCGGGACGGGTTGTTGACGTATACGAACCGCAAGCAAAAGCTACCTCACAGCCTGGTGTGACGAATGCGTCTCTCCGTTCTAATAGACTCTTTGGACGTGTGTACCATATGCGGGATTTCAGATGGAATGAAATATTAGTATTTTTCTTTGATACTAGATGGGGCCCTATGGCTGTTATGGTGCAATATGTCGAGACTTCAGAACGTTGCCCTCCATTCCCATACTATTTTTTTATTCTTTTTTTCTTGGTTCGGGAAGGAGGAAGGGATTTAAGACAGAGTGGCAGCTGCAAGAAGTAATGAAAATAAAATAAACAAGCTGACGCTTTAACAGGTTCAGCTGATATAAACACATGCAAATGCTTTGGATCATTCCAAATACTTTTATTTCGTTTTTTGTCGATGTATAGATATTCAGTGGTGTGCTTCCTTATCTTCATTTCTATTCAGGTTTGGCTAGCACTCAGAGGAAATTTTCTTATATCATTTATCAAATGCTTTATTATTAAGATGGCAAAGACAAAACTATATGTAAAAAAACGGAATACACTAAATTAGTGAATGATTAGTTTTCAGATAGCGATGATAGTTTTCATATTTCAAAGGAACTGGAAAGTGATAGTGACTCTGATACTGACATACTATCAGACACAGAACTTGCAGAATGCATGCCTTATACATCCCGCTACAACAAGGATAATTTTTATCAATAAAATAATTTTTATTTTTTTATTTGTATATATATGCTCCATGAACTAAGTTCTGCAATTTTTTTTTTTTTTTTTGGATATTTTTCGTACATAACTTTTTGAGGTAAGTCAAGAATTTCATCATTCTAAAATTTATTAGAAAAGGGTTCTTATGGAAAATATTATGATGAAGTCTTGAAATTACTCCAGATAGCTGACAACAACTTTTTCTTATAATGAACCAAATTTTGAAGAAATAGAATAAAAAATTTGTTTTTTATGAATTTTTTTCCAAAGTTAGGCTTAACAGCGCAAATCGCCCGTCCCCAAGTGACAATGTATTCTGTTAGACCCCAACTGGTGGAGACTGCTCGCTGACTGCGGTGCCTGTCCCGAAAGGGTCAAAATTGATGGTAGTTTCATTTAAACGTCTTCATTTCTTTGTCTTTGTTCAGAAAAAATGGCAGTTATACGCTGGCGTCACAGCAGTCTAATTATTGAGGGGGACAACGCCAATTTTTGACTTGTCTTCCTAATTATGCCAAACAGTAATTGAAACACTTTATTATTTCAGCAATAGTATTTCATATGTTTTCTATCGATACAAATTGTGTTAACTATTTACTTATTTTGTGAACTTAATTTGGAACAAAAATTAGATATTATCTAGAGGAATGAAATTTGTTCAGAAATCATTAAAGTTAAAAATATTTATTCAGAAAAATAAAAAAGGTTTATTTTACTGCGTAAATAATCATTTTTATATGGTTTATAATTAATGATGTACACGGACTTATTTCATTTCTTTTCTGACCCAAAAACATTTTTTCGACTGTCTTTTGGAGAAATAAATCTTTTTGCGATGGTCACTGTATCAACTTGATCGATAACATCTTGATGAACGAAACACATCTCAACTTGATTCAATCGCTTTTGTATCATTGTTGAGAGCAAATACGACTTCAGCTTTCTTAATGCACCTGTCCACTTACTTTTTATATTTTGTAAGATTCTCCCATTTGTTTTGAATTTTAACATAAGCTTACCCCCACTTTTTGATGCTCATATATATGCGTCCCCGCGCCTTTTTCCAGAACTATACTATTGGGTCCTTTTATTCCTAAATTTTCGAGTGAAAGGAGGAGACTGTCCCCTCTGCCAAATTATTGGGGGGAACGTGTCCCCGAATCCCCATAGGTCGTGACGCCCGTGCAGTTATATTATAAAAATCACTTTGTTATATAAGAATTGTCATTTCTTCGTGATAAAATTTCTAAATTGGTTCTAACTAAACGGGGCCCTCACTGTATTTGATATGACCCCCTACCACCACCATTCACACTAAATTTTTTACTTATTTATGGCATTTCACTTCTGTATGTATATCAGTTTTACATAACTTTGAACTTCTTTTTGTTCAGATTTTTTTGAAATGTATTTTTTGCAGTTTAACGTACAGTTTTGTTTTTAGGCCATAATTGATGCTAACATATTCCCAGTCCTTATTGAAATTTTAAGTAAAGCAGAATTCAAAACCAGAAAAGAAGCTGCATGGGCTATTGCAAATGCAACCTCTGGAGGTTCACCGGAACAAGTTAGGTAATGATTTTTTTTTTTTTTTTGGTTAATCAATGGAAAAATACTTTTTAAAAAAAATATGAAATAGAAAATGTCTCAAACTAAGGAACCAAGTTATAAGCATAGCATTGAAGTTTCGAAATTGTTTCATGTTGAAAAAGAAAAATCTGTTAGAATAAAAATGTTAGTTATATAGATTTTTTTGTAACTCTTATTTTAAAGTTAATTGGTAGCACTAGATACTAACAATTACCAACAATTGTGAATACAGTCAACGCTCGATATAACGACCATCTGCGTCCCACAGAAAAGGTCTTTATAACGAGTGGTCGCTATAAGAGGTAAAATTTTCTTTAAAAAACATATATGCATCATACATATTCAGTGTTCCATTAAAATTGGTACTTTTTGAAAGATTCCAACTAAATGCTTAAATTATTTTTTTGTCTTTGGAATTAAAAAAAAAATTATCAGTGCAAAATATTATAACAAAATATTAAACAGATCTTAAAGTAGAAAGTATAGGGGGTAAAATTACATTTGCATTTCTGGAAAGCAGAACTGAGCTGACATGACACCTGGGTACGGTTGCTGTATTGGGTTAGACGGTTCAGAAAGGTCACTATACTGAAAAGAAGTTAACATAGAGTTCATAGGGATAAATTTGGGACTTTTACCACTGGTCATTATAATGGAATGGTCTTTATAATGTGTGGTCATTATAAAGAACGTTGACTGTACTATTATTAATAGTATTATAGTTACCAGTTAGACTAGTCCTTAAGTGTCGATCAATCTCTTAAATTTCCCTTTTCAGCTTAACAGGCTTACCGCAATTTATCTTTCACGCAGCAAGTTTGTTGTATGCAAAAGTAAGCGAAATATTATTCTTTATAAAGAACATTTTTACCTTCTCAAATACTCCTGTTTATTTTTTCCCATATTTATCACCCTTAAAGAATGATAAAATGCTTAATAGCTATTTTAAATTATGCACCTGAAAAATAAGTTATGGCAGCTGATTTATGATCTCAATCACAGAAAACCCCCACAAATAACCCTCAAAAAAGGGAAGTGTTATCTGCTGTGCTGAGAAAATGTTTAAAAAGCACATTACAGTATGGGACCCCAATTTCGCAATCCTGAAATCCGGAACTTTTTCCAAAAAAAAAATTGGCAGCTGAAAAAAAAAGTTTTTGTTTTTTGAAAAAAAAAAAAAAAAAAAATCGGGAATGGTTTTGTATCGTTTTTTTTTGGAAATAGGCATTTTAAATACAAGGAAAATAAAATATAAGGAACATGTCTAATTTCAAATCGGAAATGTGTTGTTTTCAAAAAAATTATTTCGCGATTTTATGAAAAGGGTTCGCATTTGCGATTAGTTTTTCTTAACTGTTGCTTTACTTCTGAGTTAATATCATTAAATTTTGCTCCTTTTTATTTCTTGTAGTTTTCTTATGTTTTTTTTTTTTTTAATGAGCTCTAATTTTCTAGCGATACAGAACATTCTCGAAATTGAAAATCCGCGTTTCTCGCATTTTCCCGATAGTCTGATCTTTTACTATAATTTAGTGGCTAGAGAATATAAAATCGTATCAAAATTTGACAGAATTCTTGTCTTTTATTGTTTTATCTTTAGTTAAAGAGGTTAAAATAACATCAGGAAAAATCTAGATGTTTTGATGCTTTGCCTCGAATGTAAGCCTATTCCAACTTCACTTTTTGTGCTAAATTTTGCGACTTATAAGTGAGTATATACGATAATAAAAATGCCATAAATGAGCAAAATGCTAATAAAAAGTGCCAGAGCAAATTATTGGACCCCCCCATTGGAGTCCCATTAGAGCAATGGACTCTGATGCTACTAACAAAAAGTTTAGAAGGAGGACCCAAAATCCGGAAAATTCCGAAATCCGGAAAGATCGCGGCCTTTAGTGTTCCGTATTTGAGGTTCCATACTGTAAAAGACATTTCTACTCGAAATGTAATATAATTTTTCCCGTTAAGAAGGCATAAATAAGCATTAAAATGCAGACATCTGTTTCAGGATTGCTTGGAGCTTCCTTTTTAATGCAATAGTTGTTTTTCTAGATGCAAAAATGTCCAAATGAAGCAGACAAATCAGCAAAAATACTGTTTATATAGCCTAAGATTTACCTGCAAACCAATGAAAATAAAGGCAGTGTTAAAGTAGAAGTAGAAATAACACAGAAGGCACCAATAAAGTACCAAATGAACCTAGTTGAAAGTACACAAAGTAAAAAGGAATATCAATTGCAACAAAGCAAGAAAAATCACAGCATACATAAAAATGCGATACTACGTGAAAATTGCAAAAACAATCAAATAAAATACAAAGAATTAAACTGGAAATAGAAATAAGTACAGAAAGAAGCAAAACAAAATGCAGAAGCAAAGTAAACATGTAAGGAAGGGGGGGGGGGGACCTAAAAAGAAAAAATAGGCACAAGAAGAAAGATCAACAAATTAAAACAGGGTTGCCACGCACCGGGAAAAACGGGAAAACCTGGAATTGTCAGGGAAAATGAAAATGACCTAAATTGGTCAGGGAAAATCACATTTCACTGAAATTTCTGGAAAAGTCAGGGAATTTCATCTTCTGTTAGTGCAGGTGTTATTTAAGGTTAATTATTTAAGGATGACTCAACAGATGAATAAACCTGCAGATATGTGATTTTTTTCGTATTTTGACGGAATTCCGTATTTTTGGTACTTTTGGAAATTAAGAATTTCGTTTCTGCGAAAATCCTTAACTTTGGAGAGCTCTCTATCTTTTTTTTGTATGAAAATCTTTTAAAGTAGCCTCCCAACATTTTACAAAATACCAGTAAAATTTCTGCATTTTATCCGTGTTTTGAACTTTTAAGGGTCGGTCCCGATTTTTTTCTGCCTTTCGAAATCCGATTGCATCGGCTTCGGTAACACTTCCTAGTTCGCATTTACTGTTCGATTCTGTCTCATGGACATCAATAACTTTGAACTTACCATTATTTTTATCTTTATTAAGTTTCAGCTTCTATAATAGTAAAGAACTTGCATGGCCGTAATTTTGCCACACCCACTTGAAAATTCGGCCGAAAATTTTAGGAATTTTTCAAAAGTTATTTTAAGTTTTAGTGATCATATCAGTTTATTATAATTATTAAATATTAAAGCCTTAATTGATAATTTAGTTAAAAAAATATTTTTGCCTAAAATGTCTCACCCTTTGTATGTAATTTAAAATGAGTTTTTTAAACTTTTAGCTGTGTTTAGCATTAGGGTTTTTTTCCTTACAAGTACTCATTATGATATTGTTGCAAAAGAAATTATCAATTCTTTCTGTTTTTATTCGATATATAATTAAAATGCATGAAAAAAATTCAGCAATCTTTTGTTGGATAATTTTTTCAATATTATAAAACAATTGTTAAGTTTGAGAAAAAATAAGCCGATGGTTTTTGATAGTGCCTCTTTTTGATCTTAGAAGTTCCTTAATCCGATTCAGTGTTAGACATTGGCGATGTATCGGAACACACTAATGAAATTGTGCTTGCGTTTTTAGGTACAGTTAAAATTCAGCACGAGCAGCGCCGTGCGGGTACCGCTAGTATCTGAATGGAAGTACTGTGTTTAAATCACAAATATGTTTATATTGTCTTTTAATAATCTTGTTCTTCTCATATAATGCTTTGGTACTTTGCAACCCTTTTTTTTTTTCACTTCACGCCTTAGTCATAACATTTTTAATAGTTTGTAGATAGGAAGTAGTTACTTCAGTTTAAAAGGTTAATGCTTGGAAACCTGTTTATTTCCTTAAAAAAATGGAAGTAGTTTTTATAGATTGCACTAAATTCAGATTCTTTATGAATATAAGTTTTGAAGAATGTAGGACTTCTGCACTTTTTTTTGTGAGACATTATACATTAAGCCCCAATTACCCCAGTATATTAAAGTGTTAAAGTAATGGCTTAACTTTGCTTTCTGTTTGACAATTCTGTTGAATAGTAATGTATGTTTGCTATACAGTAAAACCTCTCAAATAGGACTGGAAATTTTGTCCCTTAAATAGAGGTGTCCCTTCCTCAGAGGTTCATTTCTCAGAGGTTGATGCATACACATATAGTGTATTAACTAAGTTTTTAATAATAAACATGTGTGAAAATCTCTCATGCATACAAAATATAAGTTGAAATTATTGAAATTTAAAATGTTTTCATTGAAAAACTAAAATTTTAGCATAAACGTCGTATTGGCAGAGTTTTGGAGCTTACAGAAATTTATTTGAAGTAATCTGTTGGATGGGTTTGTTTCAAAATACATGATTTGGGCAATAGAGTGTAAATATTGTTTAGTGTACTTTTCCAATAAAAAATTGCTGGTAGCCGGGTACTGTCTGTCCTTGCTGAGCACAGATGTATTCCATAGTACAAAAGAGGGAAAAGCCTTTACAAGTAGGTTTTGTAAAGGGAACTTTAAAGTACACTTGTTTCTTTGTTCATGCTTCTAGGACTCATCCCAACTTTCAGAAGTTCATTTTTAGAAGAAAAAAAGCTTCAGCTTCCAGTAAATTTTCTTATTTATGTAACAAGCTTACATTCTGTCGTGATGTTTCAGTATTTTTTTTCCCTCAGGGAGTCACTTGTCTGATAACCTATAATTCACCTCCTTTTTTCAATTTTTTATTTCTTGCTTTGTGCGATTTAAAAGTTAATTATTAAAAGTAAGTTTAACTATATATATATATACGCACTCATATATTTGATGATTTTTTTAAAAAATTATTTATTATTATTTTTTTAAAGCACTGCCTGTACTTATTGACACTAAGCATAAAACTTATGCATTCTCCACCATGTATTAGATTTAATTCGATACATTTTACAACGTTACCTTCCGTTTAGCAATTATTAGCATTTCTGCCTTTCCGTATGATAATAAATATTATTTGGGGATTTGAAATTATTTGAATCCTGAAGTTCCTTTATGCTGTGCAAAATTTTGCTATGTTCCAAATTTCATTGAACAAGTTAAGTTATTCGATTTGTGACAATACTAAAATCTATAAAATGTAAAACTTTGGGCTTCAAGGTGTAATAAAATTTTCTACTGCATTCCAACTTTTACTGATAACAAATGTAAGTAAACTTTGGATTATTTCAACTTAGCCATTTAAAATTTGGTAATTTTCATGATCATTTTTGAAATAATAAGGTAGGTTTTTATTCACAGCTAAAGCATAGTATATTATGTTAATATTTGATATTTGTTGACATCGATTAACCTGGAATTTTTCCTAAAATTGCCTGGAAAACCTGGAAAAGTCGGGGAATTTTATTGTCTAACATGAGTGGCAACCCTGTAAAAGAACTGCCAGACCTGTGAAAAATATGGAGTTGAGGAAGAATCATTAATCAAATTAGAACTATTCCTGTTAATATTAGCTTCTCAAAAGTCAAGCTCTAAAGGGGAAGAACATTTTTGAATAATTTTCCCAGAATTGAAATAAAAAAAAGTGATTGGAATTCCAACAATGTTGAGTAATACTAGACTTATTTAACTCTTGCTTTCACACATAACCTTCGTGCTCATTTAACCAATTTTTCAGAACATGTTTTGTCTGTCCAATGTAAGAAAGGCCGCAATTGCAACTAATTTTGTAAATACCCCAAGGTATTGATTTTTTTTTTGCACACATGTTATATGTGTTGTTCGCTGCAGGGTAGCTACATATGCAAAACATTTTTAAAGGGGATTTAATGGTTTTTTGGATGCAAGAATGCACAATTACAAGGAATGTGTTACATATCTAGTGTAAAACACTAACAACATTTCTCTATCTCATAAACCTGGTTTCAAATTTAAGTGCAGTATATTGAAAATGTGACTGCTTGTTGAACTGATAAATATGTTGTGCGTACTTTTATTTGTAGGTATTTAGTTGAGCAGAATTGTATCCCTCCATTATGTGAACTTTTAACAGTAATGGATTCAAAAATAATTCAAGTAGCTTTAAATGGTCTTGACAACATTTTAAGACTTGGTGAGCAAGATGCTAAAGCCACTGGGGGACTTAATCCATATGCTGTTATGATTGAAGGATGCTATGGTAACTTTTTTTAAACATTTTACTTTTTCCTCTGAAAGTTGATAACCTTCTCCTTTTTACAATGTGGTATAGCAATAACAAAGCCATGCTCAAAAGACAATTTCAAATATTTCAGTTTTTCAACCTTACCTTGCAAGAATTTAGTAAGGTCTCATTTGGAGTATGCCATTTAATTTTGTTTACCTTATATTAAAAGAGAGTTGTTTGAAAATGTTCAAATGTGGACTGCAAGATTGGGGAATAGACCATTTATGTTTAGATTTTAATTCTATAGTAAAAAAAGCTAAATATATGGCCTTCAATTAAGTAGAATTGGTGAGTCCTGATTCAATTGTTAAATTTATTGAACTGCCTAAAGTGGATGGTCCATATTTTGTGTAGATGTGTTTCAAATTATTTCATTTTCACACTGCTTTTGATATGACAGGTGTATTAGAGCTTTAGAAATAGGGTACCACTGTGCTTTTCTCCTCCATCCCTTTTCCTGTTCACACTAGGCCTTAGATATTGCTCCTCCCTCAAATGCGGGGAAGTGGAGTCCATCGGTCAGGTACCACTGTACTAGGGGAGGGGGTAAAAGTTCTGACTATTCTTAGAAAATAGGGGAGAGTGCTGTGCCTTGCAAATGAACTATATGGGTTCCTCCAAAGCAACAGCCAGAGTGTGCTACTGCTCCCCCCGCCCCCTGATTTATTTTGGGCAAAATCAATATCAGGATTTAGGGATTCACCAAACATTATTCATTTTCGTAGATATAGGATATATATGTCCCTTGTCTGGCAGATTCGTACTGGATATACGGCCCTGATATTTGAAGCTAAATTCTGTATAAATATTTTAAAACACATATACATATTTTTATGAAGTTTCCAAATATGTAGTAAATTTTTGATTTGCATATCTTTCCAAAACATGCTAATTAATTAAGTTTTGAAAATCAAATTTTACTTGCTGGCTAACTGAATTTCATTCAGTGGCCGGATTGGATACCGTCCTCTAGGCGTGAGGGGATGTCTCATTCCTCCAGGCTATGAAACCCATGCTCTCGGATTTTTATGATTTTTTAAAAAATTTGTTGTTTTAATTTGAGCTAAGAAACTGCTGACAACCGTTTCAAGGCTACTGATGCAAGCGTCTTTCTTCATCACTGTAGTAAAAAAGAATTTAAAAGTGATTATTGTTTTTGAGTGTTAAAAGCAAAAGCATGTTGTTTTTAAGTTATTAAAATTCAACTCTGTTGCCACCAGTGACATTTTAACGCAAGAACTCTTCCTCCCCTCCATTTTCCAACATTGATGCTTGTGTTTTGAAGTTCGAGGAGTTGATTTCTTTGTCTGTTACATGTGTATTTTATTCTTAAGAAAGAATGTTAAACTCTAACTAGAGGCTTAGGGAGAGAACAACAACATAAGGTAATGAGTGACTGATGTGACCCAAAATCATGTTTACCTGCTATAAGAATTTTTCTACTTCCAAATGTGCTCCAAAACACTTTGAAGCTTTTTGCATAACACTGCATGTATTATTAAAAGGTAAATTGCATTACGTTATTAATTATTTTACTTTTTTTTAGGTCTTGATAAAATTGAGTTTCTTCAATCTCATGAAAATATGGAAATTTATCAAAAAGCTTTCGACATCATCGAGCACTACTTTGGATTAGATGAAGAAGATGCTAATATTGCTCCTCAGGTGGATGCAGGAAATCAACAGTTTCAATTTAATGCTCCTGATCAAAATATGCCTATGGGCGGGTATAGTTTTTAAAACAATTAAGAGAGAGATCATGTAAATTTTGTAGAGGAATTTTCAAAATAAATTCAACCAGGTGCAGAACTTGGTTTTTCTGGCTCTCCTAGGAAACTTGCAGATAAGTGATCTCTCGCATACCGAGTTTGCTCCATTTCCCCTCCAGCTGTCGAAGTACTATAAACATTTTGCTTATACATGATAAGGCCACGCAGAAAGTGACTCATAATTAAAAGTGTAATTTTATTACTTATGAAGGTACTGAGAACTTTTTGCTTTGATTACTATGTTTTAGCAACTTTGTGAGCATTGTGTAATATAATTATGGAGGACTCCTTATTCAAAAAGCAAAAAAACGAAATTCAAAGAGAAAAATGTTTCCTGCATCTATTCTCAAAATGATGTATTTTTACGAAAGAGTATAGAATCATAACTATGTAAAATAAAAGGTTTTGATTTCACTTAGGTTTCCATGATCTTTCGAAATTTTATTTTTGAATCATCATTCCTTCAGGATTTCAAATTTTTCTTCTGTAAAGCAAGTTGAGTTCCCAAGGTACTGTAGGATTTTTAAAAAAAGAAGCAGAAAAGGTACATTTCAAATTCTTTGGACTTGGAAAATTTTGACCTTATTTTTGAATTAAACACATGAAATACAACTTGCAGCTTGCATTATTCTAGTGATCTCATTAGAAGTGGGCTTCTTTTAAAGTTTTTCATGGTTCTTCAACGAATGCAGGTTTTATATTATGTAAATTAATTTAAAGTAAATCAAACTAATTATTGTGCAATTTCAGTTTTTGCTATTCTCATTTATTTGCTTATGATATGTATAGTTTAATGTATATAAAAATAAATGTTTGTTACTGTTTATTAGTATTTATGACACTTAATTCTGAATACCTTATATTTACAGCTTGTTTCAAAATATACAGTAGAATGTTCATTTTAGAACTCTCAGAAATTTCTAATCAAGCTTAGAAATACAGAAGCTTTTTATTATGTAACATGGTATGGGAATTGCATATTTACATTGATTGATTGATATAATTTAATTTAAAAAAAAATTTTAAATGTGTTTTTAAGGAACCGTAATCGTCAAAGTTTTTAAATTTTCTCCTTAAGTACTTTTAAATATTTGTAGCATTCTGATATTCAATTACATGATGTTTCTAAATACTTGCTAACAGATAGTCAATAGCTCACATGATGGCAAACTAGGACTACAAATACAGCTCAAAACTGATTTCTGAAATTTGCTTTCTGTCCTTTGACATCAACTTGAAATGATCAGTGTTATGTACTGCATCTTGAATCTCTTTTGCACTGCAATATCAATCCATTGCGCTATGTAATGTATAAGCAATCATTAATCATCTTGTTCCGGTGCTTCTCCGTATAGAATATTTATATGATTTTAGTTGAATCAAAGAAAAAAGTGGAAATAATCACTTATAGAAATATGCTGTAATGTTGATGTGAAAATAATATTCGTCTTAGATTATTTTTTTAATGGTAACTTTAGAGGGTGCTTTAAAATATTTAACACTTTAAGAAATTCAAAAAAATTCAGTTTTTTGGGCAAGTATTTTGCCTAAATTTATGATTTATTCCTAGTTTCCTATTTAATTTTTCTTAATTACTCAGTTATAAGATGTATGGTAGTATTATGTAAACTTTACTATATTATATGTTATGAAACCTTAGAACATAGTTAAGCTTCTTTAATTGGGCTGGATGTAATTTAAACTACTGGGAAGGATTTGAATTTGAAAAGTAATAGGACAGGGTACTTTACAAGCAAAAGTTAACAGCAATGTAACTAACGGGACTCATGCCATCCTTAAATATCTTTAAGAAACTGCTTTCGCTTAAATAAATTTGAAATGACAATTATGTTGACCTTTCCAACCTATTGTGCAATATTGATAAAATGTGTATTGAAATATTCTGAGGCAAATTGTTTATGTTAATTATTTAAGCTTAATTTTTATAGGGTTCCCAAAGGCCTTTAAACATTTTTATTTTTTCTGTAATAGTAAAAAAAACCTTGTAATGCTATAAAAAGGTTATAATGAAAATATAGTTATAATGAAATGAATTTCTAAGGGTAAAATTAAAATCTGGTATTGACTTTGTGTGGCAGATATTTCTTTTGCCTTTGAATAACAAACCTTATTAAAAATCTTGGGAGGGGGGGAGCATTTTCTATATAAGACATAAATTGTAGTAATCTGAATGGATTTAACAGTTAATTTTTAGTTATAAAAAATAAGTATAGTCTAAGTCGATACAATCTATTTTTTTAACAATTTTATTTAGAATTTCCAGCCTTAGAAAATATTAATTTCAGCCCTTATTTTTTCCAGAAAGTTTTGAACAAAAACTCTTTTATTTGATAACATGCATGTGATTGGGAACAGTCGATTACTTAAATTATCATTGATGTTTTTGGCCAAGTACAGTAAAGGCAAAATTTGACAATTAAAAGTTTTATAATAGTTAAAACTTTATTATAAGGCACTTGTGCATTTAAAAAAAAATATTTAAATGGACTGTAAGGATCTTTTTCAAATGTTTCTTGTGCCTGTACTTTTTAGAACTTTCATTTAAAGGGTGGGATTGAAAGAAGCCAATACACATAATTCCATGTATGTAGAATTCTGAAAATATTACATAGATTATATTTGTTTACCATGCTTTTATTGTAATATGTGTTTAACTCTGTGATGTTTGTAAATATTTAGCATATATTTCTGAAGTTCCTGCATTTAGTTCTATCTGTAAGAGTTTAATTGTGTTTGTGGAATCCAAGTTTTATGCTTTAATGTATGGTTGAAGTTCTTGTATTTCATCCATGTTGGTGTCTGTTGATTGATGAGAAAAGCTTTGTATATGGATTCAATAGAGGCAGTGGTGTTGTCCTGAAAAAAAAGTTGGGACGCTTTTCGTACAAAGATAAGCAACTGAAATCAAAAGTTGGGGGATGCTTATGTTAAAATGTAAAAAATTTGAGGGGACGCTTGTATTAAAATAAAAAGGTAGGGGAACGCCATCCCCCTGTGGTCTTCCCTCGTTTACACCACTGAGTAAAGGGAAAATAAATCTGCAAGTTTTCCATGGAGAAATGATGATTTATTGTGTATTGGCTTTATCTGGCAAACTCGCTGAATCCTTTCCATAAAAAAATTATTGGATCGTTTAAAATGTAAAATTTTTTTATGCATAGTAATTTAAGATTTATAAAGAAAACAAAAAATATTTCCAAAGTTTGTGGTAGAAAATTAAAAAAATTTTTTGACTATCAAGCAAAAAAAAAAAAAAAATGGGGGGGGGGGGGAGTTTTATTCTTTATGCAAGGTATTATACAATTTTTTTTTTTATTTTGAGAGCTTGGTTTATAATAAAATGTAAACAACCAATGTTTTGATGCTTTTTTATTGATTTTTCAATGGAATTTTCCTGCTGCTATTATTGGAAAACAACTCTTAGAATTACTATGCTGTAATGAATAATTTATTGTATACGTTTTGCTATTTTTTCTCATGTTTTGTAAAGTGCACATAGAAAAAAATAAGAACAGTCATGAATAGACTTCTTGGCTTTTAAAATATTTTGATATATGGTTGATCATGCATTTTATTGATCTAAAATGTAGGGGTTTTTTATAATTCCATTTTAATTTTAAATCATAGGATTGATTTGTATGTTTACGGTTAGAAACTTCTTCAATCATAAAATTTGCCAATGCAGTATCTATGTTTATTGAAATCAATATCTTTTAAAATGATTTTAGTTTTAAAAATTTCCTTTTTCTTGACTCGAGCTTCTAGTGACTAAAGCTGACACCTCAATCAATTTGCTGGCCTAACTTTAATGTGGTAACTTTTACATCTTCTTCATAATTATTGCTCTTAAACGAAGAAAATAGTTCGTATGGCTCACTGCTGTATTAGCTAATTTTTTAATTATGCTAAAAATGCATATATTTGAAATTTTTATAAGGTGTGGGAAATAAAATATAAACTTGGTTTTTCTAAACTGTAGCTTATTTAACTTCTTAATACTGCAGGCTTTAAAAGTTATGTTATATTTAAGTATAATTTAAGAATTCTACAGTTTACTTTAATGTTCATTCCTTGTAAGATGATTCTGAATAGGTAGTCAAAAAGCTAAAATAAATAGTTAATTTAACTGTCAGCAGAATAGACTTGTTACATGCTTTTCAAAATATATCATTTCATTTTGTTACATACGTACCTCTTATCAAAATTTTGTAAATTTTGAATAATAACTAATTGCAAGATACATGTTCCACCAGCGGTCTGGTGTCCGACACTAATGCTTTTATCTTTATCCCATGCAGTTGAGTCTCCATGCCAGGAAATTTATTTCAAATCAGAAGTTTTATCATATAGTAAATGGATTTTTTGTAGCAGCGCTTTCACGCCTGCTCCAAACTATGCCAAAACTATTCTTCTGCTATGAAATGCCATTTTTGGAAAAATTCTGCTTCAGATTAATTTTCACTTTAAAAAAATATGAATAAATTTCGGTTTTTTTTTTTTTTTCCATTTCATAATCAACGCCATTTACAGTGTTTCCCCTCAAATCAACTAATTTTTGGATTTTTAAGTAAATATTAGTTCTACCTTTTATTTAGAACATCAAATGTGGATAGGAAAGTTGAACAGAATGAATGATGTACCTCATGTCTGTAGTGGAAAAAGTTGGGTGATATCTAATATTTCATGATATTATGGAAAAAAAAGTCATGTTCTTATGATTGCTTGCTTCATAAACAGTTTACTTAGTAAATTTTACTTTAAATAGATTCTTTTAAAAAAATAGCATTTCATAGAATAGGGGAAAAAATGCCTTTACATTTTTTCTTAGTATATTTTCTGTTTCTTACTGTTAGGAAATAAGCAACATTGAAAACCAATAGTGGATGTTGTAAGATTGCTACTCCATTGCAGCAATTCTTTATAATTTTGTAGGCCTATTTTCTACTTACAGATCAAGAAACGCATGCATTCTGCAATTTTTGCATCCTCCCGAAAAAATACCTTCTTCATTCTTTCTTTCCTTTCTTTCTCATTTCAACCAATTATTGTTTCTTAAAATAAATACATATTTATATTTTTTCATTAAAAACTTAGTTTGAAAATATATACATGCTCGAAAAATTGTTTAGAATTGGACTTTTTTTAATGATATAAAATTAAACATTGATCACAGAATTTTTAACTCTTTATTTTCTGAGTTTTATAATCTATAGCATATATATAAAGTCACTAGCAATTTAGAAATATATAATCAATTAGTTTAGAGGATGAACCTCTGTAAGTAGTAGTTTTATGTGACAAGTAAGTGTAGTGATAAAAAAAACTTTTCTGTATTAAAAATAGAAAGAATCGTTGGAAAATTGCTTAAAACTTTACTGGGAAAATTTATAAAAGTATTTTTTCAGTTCAGTTGAAGGAATTTACTCAGTTTTGTTTAAAATGGTTTTATGCTAATCATATATTTTTCAGAAATTCCCTATCTGGAGACTCAACTGTATTTGGAAATTGTAATGAACTGTTATTATTATTACTATTTTCCAAATGTGTAGTTTCATGTGTTATAATTTCTAGTTTTCATTTCTTTTTCTTTGCTTAAAAAAGCAAAGAACTTTTGACTTTTTTAATGTATTTTTTGTTGTTTTCATTTTTATCTTCTAGTGTGATAAGGCTTGTGTATTCTGCAATTGCTCTGTGAAAACACACACGCACATACAACATAAGTACACAACTATACCACATGCATACTGCTTAAAGTACACATTGATACACATCCATTTAATGGACAAGCAGTATGTTTTACATCTTGATTGTTGCATAAACAAACTGGTGGCTGTGATGATTGAGATTTTATACCTTATATTGTAATATTCATTTCCGTGCTTGAATGTGTTGTGTGAGTGTTTTGTAAATTATATTTTTTCTTTCCTATTGAAGTAGGAAACTTTTGCGCTTTTGCATAGTCAAAATGTGATTTGTTTTTCTTTTTCCACTTTTTATTTTTAGTATGTTTCAGAATTGAAGTTTAATTTTAGTATGAATTATGATTATATGCATCATGTAAGTACTAAAATTACCCAAATCAATTTTTTTCTGGGTGCGAGGGAGTCTACAGAAATATGGAGCTGAATCTGTTAATAAGCAGAAAATATATTGCACCCTTTTTTAGATGAACCTAAGAAAGTAAGAAAAATTAAATGATTTGAGCTAGAACTGTAAAGCTGTCAGTATTTAGATGATTTTTTTAAAGTGTATACAAGTTTTACATTTTTTAATCGTGAACTATTCATCTTCTATCATGCACTATGATACAACTTTACTAGAAATTGGAAAAGTATAAAGTGAGGGGTTTTTTTAATGAATTTCTTTCATTCAATCTGACCAACACAGATTTCTTCGTTCAGTTTCAATATTAATAATTTAGTTTCTGTTTCATGCACAATATAACATAATTAAAGCAAAAGTTAAAGTTTTAATTCTGAGTACTGACTTAGAATTAAAACAAAACTGATAAGACTTGCTGTTGAAGATTGCTTTTTTTTCATTCGATTGATTTGTATAATGTACATTATTTTGCATTATTTTATAAGTTTTCTTTTAATACAAAGCAAGAGTACATTTATTACATATTCATTATCCATGTGCTGGCATTGAAAACTATAACACTTTCATGCATTATGTATACGAATAAATGCATTGTGCCATGGTTAACTTTGTTGCGTAAGGTCTTCTAGTTCATAAGTAATTTTTTTTAACCTCTTATCCCTGTAACAAACTCATCATTTAATGTATTTTACATGCAATAATTTATTTGTGGTGTTAACTAGCATATTCCGGAGTAATTTATTTGGTGTTATGAAGGGTATGCAAGCTGTATCCAACACTTGAGGCTTAAAGTTAGTTAATGTGTATTGTACATTATGCATACAAACTTGGCATACTAATGATTATTATGAAATTTATTACATCATTCCATTCACTAAAGCAGTTTTGTGAATGTTAAATGAGCTATTTCCTGGAGCTTAAATCTTACTCAAGGCATAATTTAAGCATTACGAAAAGTTAAGCTCACATAATCTTAGCTAAATTTAAGATCTTGGAACTATAAAGTATTACTGTTGTCAAATGTATTTCACATTTTAGCTTTTAGTTCAAGTATCATTTGAAAGAGTTGCAGTGCTGTAATTATTTTAAAAGACACCAGATTAGATTATAATTTCATGTATGGTACACTAAAAAGTTTGCTCTTTAGTTGCTATCATTTTTGGTGTTCATTAACACCAAAGTTGACAATGATTCATTTTCTGATAATTTTTTTTATATGTCTCTTTAAAAAATATAGACAGTGTAATATTTTTTACCATATGAAGTGTGTTAACTCAGTTACATATAAAAAAATTCATTACAATAGCTCATTTATCCTATTTTCAAAGAAATGAGCAATTGTAATGAAATTTTTATACAAATCTGAGTTAATAAAATTTGTATGCTAAAAAATATCATACTATCTATATATATTTATTTTTTAACAAACACCATATCAAAAATAAATAATTGTCAGCTTAGGTGTGACAGAACATTAAAAATTATGGCAAATAAACGCCAAAATTTTTAGTATTGTGGCTATCTAAGTTCGGGCGAAGTTTTCAAAATGTTTTACGCACTATGGTAGAAATTGTGATGTTACTGTTATTATCACTATTCTAGGGCTTTTGTTTGTTTCACAAAGCTCCCGCCCACCCCCATTCAATAAGGTGCTTACTAAAGGATATTTTAAAGACTCTTTATTTAATGTGTTGGTTAACTGATTATTATTCTTGAACTTATTGACTGTTCCATTTGATATTATTCCATCAATTGTGATTATCCAATTGTGAACTATCTTGGTTATAGCCAAACGTGTTGATTTTGGGGGGGGGGGGGATCTATTTCAGTTTTAAAGTTTGCTAGGTTTCATATTTTAACAGTACTTGTTATATTTAGTTAGCGGAATTATAAAGTATATTTACATGGAAGTTCTCTAAAGTCTTTGAGTAATCTAAATATATTTGTATAAGTTCTCCTTTTTAAAGTGTATTGTTTTTTTCTTTTAGCGAATGCAATTAATCTGTTACTCAGTCATTAAATGAAGCAAAATATTTTGAATTTAGAATTCTTTTTGCATTGCAATTACATTGAGTATGATAAATTGTTTTATTTTGAAGAAGCATATGAATGCACTGCAACTTGTGTGACCTCTTTCTTATTTTAACTTCAAAACCCTTAGTTTTGAATTTTTTTTAAGATTATAAATTTTGCCATTTTCAAAGCTCAATTATTTAGAAATATGTTTTTTCGGTAATTTGCTCAATTTTTGTAGAAAATCTGTGCTCAAAAGAAAATATACTTATCGGCAAAGATTTTTAGTTGCATTTTTGCTTACAGAAGAATATGTTTCACATTATTGTATATGCACGTTGCGGCATTTCTGCATATCTGAACTTGTTTAAAAATAATGCATTAAATGTGTGTATCTTTTTTTCTTACGTTTTTAAAATCTAGTCATAATAGTTTAGAATATCCATGTGTGTTTGTTATCTTTTTGTCATTTAGTAAAGTGGTACAGAAATTTTCAATTCAGAACTCATAATATATTCTCATTTGTGTTAAGTATTTTCTAGTGGTTTTTTTTTCTGCTTACATATAGTTTTGAAAATAATGTTTAGACAGTGGTTCAATAGAGGTATATTGTCTAGTGATATTGATAACTTGTTTTGATAAAACTTTATCAAGTACATATGGTAGTATAATGGGCTAAAGTTCACTCTGAATGAACAAAGTAAAATTTCTGAAACATATTATTGATTATTTCATTACGAAGTTTTATTTACTTCATCTTTGTTAATGGAATTCAAGACTATTTTTGGCGACTTACAGCAAAATTAGTGTAATTTATTCCTAAGTTTAAGCTTAAGCAAAAATGAAATATATAATCCATGCTAAATTCCATAATATTTTTTATTTTGAAAATTGTTCCCATTCTTTGCAGTAAATAACCGAGTAGGTACCATTTCTTCTTTGATCATGAATGTTTAAAATTTTAACCGTTCAAAAGAAGGCTTTTGATTTTAATTTGCTTTTAAGAACATTTTCCTTGTCCATGGTTTTCTTATGTTTGCTCAACATCGCTTATTTGCTTAATGTGAAAACTAATATATTCTTTAGATTGTGTTTAATGAACTCTTTTCCTCCCTTCCCTACGTGACTATTGTTACCATTCTGATTATGTAAAAAGTCTCCCTTGCAAACATGCCAAAATTATGAGTTGCATATGTATGCTAATATTCAAAAAGTACTTCAATGTACCAATGCTACATAAAATTGGTGATATTGAAAGTATAATTAATGATCTAAGCAAAATTGTTATTCTTTTAAAAAGATCTGTTCTGTAGGTTAACTTTTGGTCAGCCAAGAAAAAACAAGTTGAATTTCTTTTGTTCAAATTAGTATTATCTCTCTTCAAATGATCAATGAAAAACTTCAGTATTTGTCAGCATCACTTGAAGTAAAAAGGTTAGTTTTTACTATATCTGTATAAAAAAATTTAGCATTGACAATTCAAAATTCTTGAAGGAAACCAAAAATTTTGAGTTGAATTTCAATGAGAATTTTTTTTTACATGTCAATAGAAATTCTTCTAGAATTTAATTGTAAAATTTGTTCACAGGAATACTTAATTACAAATTACCCATCAGTGAGTCATTCATTCCCTGAAAAATACTTGATGGTAAATATTTGGTACTGAATGCTAAAGATGTAAATCTATAGTGAATGAGTTGAATATTTTCTGATGTGATATTCCTATATTAGAAATTTGGTGGTGTTTGACTTTTAACAAGTGCCATAATTTTCTTTTCTCGGTACATTTATATCTGTGCCTTTAATATCTTCAACCCATTTCCCCAATCTCTATCAAACTGTTGAACATTATTTCTTTGGTACTCATAAAAATACACTATGTAAATCTTTATCATGTTTTTATGGTATTCGTAAAAATACACAATATAAATCTTTATCATGTTTTTTAGTCACAAAATATTTGAACTGCTACTCTTTTTTATTTTTTTTCTTTCTTTTTTCCTTTCATGGGCCTCTGCCCCCTAAAGTTAAGCATTTTATTTATGTTGTGTAAAGCACAGGTTTTTTTTTGCCAAAGCAAGAAATTGCTAGGGTCTCATTCGAGTTTTCCCCAGATCAAGGTAAACCTTTTTAGAAATAATTCTGGTAAATCATCTTCTTCAAATTAATTTACTTGCTAATTGGTTTCTAATTGAATAATGATTTAATCAAAATAATTATTATTTTCTTTCATTTAACTTTGTGTACTTGTTTAGGGAGAAATGTTACATTCCGAAAGAGTCAAATGCTTGCCCCCACCCTTTAGCCCATTATTGCACAGGTACATAGTAACCTTTTTCCCCATCATATTTTTCTAAATTTATATGCCAGAAAGTGCTTATTAGAAAGTTTATTTTTTAACTATCTTTGATCAAAACAACAATAACTTAAAAGAGGCACACATATTTTATAATAAAAGAAAAACCAATATTCTACCTCATAACCAATATTCAGCAGAAATGTGCATGACTTATGTCACGCACATCGTGTTGTTAGTTCTTCTATGTAAGATGTGTTTGGCCGCCCGAGCTTTTGAAATCAATATTTCTTTTTCCAAATAAGTGCCAGCTGTGTAATTATGTGTCACATAGTTGCAAAGTGCTAATCCACTTACTGTGAACCAAAACCACTCAAATATATTCCATAAGCTACATTGGCATGACATAAGACATGTACATTCCTGGTGCTGAACAGTTTGAACGTATCTCTGTAAAGATCAGTGCATTCCTCACAAATATTTACCATATTTTATTTTATAATAGGTAAGGTAAAGTGCCCTAAAGCTGACACCCTAAAAATGGTTCCTAAAGCTTACACCATCAAATAAGAATACATTTAAAATATTACCAATTCCCTTAAAATAACTTAAAATGAGATTTTCATTCTTTTTGAATGGTATCACTTCTTAAATATCTTTATATTTGTTAATTTGCTTAAATGGTTTTTTATTTGAGGGTGTCAGCTTTGGGCCACTTTACCTTATGTTATACGTTCTGAAAATCTAAAAACTATCGCGATGTCCTATTTTGCCTCAAATAAACCATCGGCAAATAAAGTCTTGCTCCTATTGAATCAGGCAGCGGTACGAGACGCGGAGGCACAATGGTGGTGACAACCTGGATCTGATTTCATTATTTTGTTTGAAAGCATGCTTTTTTGCTTTCTGAAACAAAGTAACGTAAAATAAGGGAGGAATTAATGCTGCTGAAAGTTTAGGAGAGCATTTTTTGTGCAACAATGGTTGCTTTATTTATTTCCAAAGGAGCCCTGAGCTGTCAAAAGTAAAACTATTTCAAGCTTAACTTTTTTTTACACTTTTAAGGCAAGAATTTTACCCTTCTGTTTTCTTCATTTTTAATGAATAAAACTGCTCAGTACAAACTTCCGAAATGCGGGAAACTCAAAACACTGGATTTTTTTCCCCTTCCAAAAATCAAAATTATTCGTTACTGTACGTCATTTTCTCATTCTTTGTGCAAGGTTACCATTGTCTAAATGTGCAAGTTTTAAAGTAGTTTTTTACCTCGCCTTTCATCTCTAAACAATAACATTGTTGTGAATTTCTTCCGATAATCTTAAACTCTCTCATTCCGCTTTCCTGAAAATAATGGCGAGTTTTAACTGTAATACTCTTATTATCTTCATTTCACTAAATTACTATTTTCTCAGCTAATTTGAGTTTCGTATTTCGTTATTATTTAAATTAAGTAATTTTTGCTAAAAAAATTTATTTTTTAAATTTTAATAGTATTATATCTTTAAAATCCATAATCCAGACATGTTGAATTTCCAAGCAGCCGGGAGTTTCGAAAACTCTGTAGCAGAAAAACATTAATTTTCCCGCTCTAAATTCATAAATACTTTGTTACATTCTGCCCCAAAACATAAATTTTCCTGATCCATTGAGGTCAAAAATGTAAACTTTCCCTCCATCTGCACAAAACATAAATTTTCCTGCTCCAAAACAGCATTTGTGCTGCTCCAAAGTGGTCTTCATGATGTCCCATCCTGTCTTTATAAATGCGATATAATTTCTTTTACAATATCTGAATAACTAATCAAGAATAAATTAGTATTGTATTGCTGTAAAATTCCATGCTTTAAGAACTTTTCACATTCTTGAGTACCTTCTGTGTGGTATCTTTAGCCATTGAAATAGTTTTTGGAAATATCCATAACGTTCATCAACTTTTAAAGAAATTTTATTGTTTTCAAATATCTTGTGTTATTATACATCTTTTGCAGAGTTGAAGCAGCCTTAAGAAAGGCCCATGATCTCTTTGACCCTTCAAGAAATTTCCCCATTGTTGAATATTTTCTACTTATACTACATTGCCTTTTGCAGAGTTGAAACATTTTCTGGGTTCTTGTCCTAGGTTATAAAATTTATTGCTTCTGTATATTTTGAAAATAAGAAAAATTCATTTATGACTCTAATTTTACATTTAAGAATTTGGTTTTTAATACATCAATATTTATATATTATGTGTCTTCTTTGCCTTATACTGTTAATGTTATAGTTTCTCTTTTTTTTTCTTTTTTTCTTTCTTGCTTCAAATTTCAATTTGCATATGAGAATACAACTTTGAATGATTTTTAATGCTTAAAACAGCATTGAGTACTCAATATTAATACAGAATTTATTAATATATTGAATAAATTCTGTACCTTTTTCGTAATTTGTTTCCTAAAAAAACCTTAAGAGACCGTCCATAAATGATGTCACGTTTTTTTTCTCCATATATTTGACCTCCCTCCTCCCTCTTCGTCACAAAATGTCACACTTCAACAGACCCCCTTTCCCTTTGTCACAATTTCACGAACCCCCTCCCCCTCAAAGCGTGACATCATTTATGAATGATCCCTAATCCCAATTTAAATGTATATACTATATATATTCAGTTTTTGGTCATTTAATACTAGTGTCCATTTAAAATTCCATTATATTCTATTAAAGATTTGCAACTTGTCCTACAATATATGCATGTGTTTGTTTTTTTTTTTTTTTTTCTTTTTTTTTTAAGGGCAGTGTGTTGGAAACTGATATTGTAGTATTTTGTCCTTCCATACATTGGGTTATCATCCTTTATTATATTGTCAGTAAGATTCACGCCAGCAAGACAACAAATGCTGTCTAATCATCAACAAATGTTGCCAAAATCACATAGAAAGGAAAACAAAAAATGCCACTTGAAATATTTTATTAGTCAGTTTGTGTTCAAATTATCTTAAGACTAAAGTGTTTGTGCAGTATTCGAATAAAAGCATTGGTATATACAGTACAAGTTATGCGTGAAAAGTACATTTATGTTTTTACTTTTCTCCACCATTTTATATTTTGAATTTTTTAATCATAAGGGTCTGTCTGTGGTTCTTAATTTAGTGGTCTGTTTAGACCACTGAATTTTCACGTCTGGTGTCTACCCTTGTAAGGTTACTAAAAAATTACCAAAATTAAAATTTCCTTTTGAATAATTTGAAATTGTTCAAGATGAAAAGGTTAAAATTCTTCCCATCTAATATTTTATGTGCCTTTTTTCTCCTGTTTTTATTCATTTTTTGGAGATATTTCATTAATGTTTTGGGAATAATGTGTCATTATCAAGAAAGTGTAAGATCACCTAGAAAAACACTGCCCTAACACATGGTTTCCTTCAAAGTAATAAAATTCTAGAAGTGCGTCATGTTTCAAAAAGTGTTTTGAGTAAATCGCGGATTCGGTGTGTGTGAGATCCTTTGTGATATTTTCAGTTGTAAGTAGTATCAAAATTGAATGAGTGTGGAGCCACCACTAACTGTACTCGAGAACAACGTGCATTACAAAAACAAATTAACTTCTCGTGACACAATACATATATTGCGGTTCTTGATGATCCGCCCTATTTTGTCCACAAGACATTGTACATAAATATTGTACACAAACATGTACATAGTCCAACACTGTACACAATGTATAACACAGACTAGTGTTAACCTGTTTGAAAATGTTTGTTCAATAAATTCTGTGCTAATTAGCTTGTTTCATTTATTTCTTGTAAAAGTTGTTGAATTTTTGAGTTAGAATTTAATTTTTCTGGTATCATAATGAAATATGGTTGTTCCGTCACAAACAAAACTTAGTAATAGAAATTAAAGTTATCTTGCCTTTAGGTAACTGTATTTGCATTTTTTCCGTTTTAGTCCTTTTAATTTCTTTATATGGTTGCTGGAGTTCAGTAGGAATTTCCTCTCAAATTTAAGCTTATCACCCTGTCAGATTTTCTTGAATTTTGTTATATCAAACCACAGTTAAGGTAATTAAAATGTTAATGTTGAAAATGTTTTTTTTTTTTTTTTTTGAAGCGATCTGCTAACCCCATTCGCTCGAATCAGTCGTGATTTTTTTTTTTAATGCAGCACAGTAGTTAAACTAAGATTTTCAGCATAATTTTTTATCTTTCAAACTATTAGATAGATTTCTCGTTTTACTACTTTATTAAGTTGAACTAGCAAACTCGACCAAATAATAGTATTCCGAAAAATCTAATGAACATGTAGACGTACACATGTTTCGCACACCTCGAAAGATACGAAAAATTAATTAAGATAAGCGTAGATAAAGAAAAAATAATTTTGCTGATCAATCTCTGTTGCAAATCTGATATTGATCGATCACACGTTGTGGATATAAGCGAGGGGACACCCAAAAATGAAGTTTTTTTATATTCAAATAGCCAAGTTTAGAAATTTCAAATTCTGCTTTTAACCAGTATTTTCCAAAACGTACTGAGGTGCGGGAAAAGAGTTTGCAAGGGGTACACGCAGCTAGCATGGTGACACCTGGGGCGGGTATTGATGTCAACCCATGTAAAAGATTCTACCACAAAAATCATACAAGCCTGAAGTATGCAGCTAAATGCAATATATTCATTTTAAAACATCACAGCTTTGAAAAAAAAAAATCGAACCGTGGGTGTCCCAATATTTAAGGTATTTGTTGGAGGTAATGGCGTGTTTAGCGTTAAAAATAAGCACTTTGAATTTATTTTGGAAAGGAAATACTTTGCTTAGTTAAAAATAGAAAAGAAAATAATAGAAAAATAATACAATTTTAGGGATTTTTTTTATTGTATGGAGCTTTTAAAGGTCTTTTCCTGTCCTGGTTGGGTCCCTGTCCCGCCCCCACTTAGCTACACCACTGGGTATACGTATCACCGGGTTGAGATATTGTTTCCCAATATTTCCTTTTCTTTTTTAGAGTTCCACAAACGTGCCTCGCATTTAAAAGTGTTAAAGTACCTACCAACGTTTGATCCACCGACTTCCACAAGGAGGGCGGTTACCAGTTTATACCGCGTGTGTTTGTTTTTTGTTTTTGTACATCGATAACTTCTCACTGATTGCAGCGATTTTGATGATTCACTTTATAATCGATCGAGGGTGGTCTCCCATAGGCTCCGTACCTTCCTTTCCCCATATTCGGTAATAAGAATAAAAATTCTGGGCAGAAATGTAGTCATTTTCTTTTTCTTTTTTTTTTTTTTTTTTCATTCATAACTTCAACTAAATGAACCGATGTAGGTGGGGGGTTTTTTTAACTTTAATATGACCGGCTACGTTTGTACACATATATGTTCGCTACATTTGTTCTTTTAAAAGAACGTTATGAATGAAAAATAAGTATTTTTTCTTTCAATTGGAAAGGCTTGCCTTGATGTTTCTTCAAGTATATTATTAGGTAATAAATGTAAAACTCATTGTTGGAAGGTTTGTTGCCATTAGTCAGTAATACTAAAAGCAATTATCCCACATCCCAGCTAGCAAAATTTATTGCCACAATCTTGTTATCGCCTTGTCAACCTTGCAAATACAATACATTGACGGCGTCAATATTGATAATTGCAATATTGTTAAAAGATTGCAAAAAATTTTCATGACAATATTTACGTGACAGAACGCAGACAAAAATTTTGTTTAAAATGTAAATATTGATGCAATCTTGCCTCATTCATCTTTCCTGAATGTTGTCACAATCAATGTTAAAAAAGCACAGTTAATATAATATTGAGAGAATATTGTCACCGACAAGACATCTGAGAACCAATCGGAGATGATTGAGGGGACATTTGTCGTAACTGCGCCTGCGTTGGAATACGGTGCACTTCCTTTTAACCGCAGCGCAGTGTATCGACAAAGAAGAGAGATCGCCGTGCCCCGTGGTTTGCGTTAGGGTTAAACGTAAGGAAAGCATCACAATTTATTTACACAATTATAAAATGCCGTGATTATTTCGGAATATAATAATAAAAAAACTGCGTGGTTCCATTTCGCAAAATTTTCAATGCTTTTTATAAATATTCAAGCAAGGTATGTTACTTTTAGAGTTCCTTTTGAAATATAAATCAAATCATCATCTGAATTTGAATATGTTCATAAAGTCGTAAGAATGATAACAAATTTAAATTTAAAAGGTTAATTCACACATTAATTGCATTTTCCTTTGTTATATGCACATTCTAAATGTAATTTATTGAATTATATGCCCCTCCCCCCCGCTTGGAACACTATATATATAATGATAAACCTATTGTTTGATGAAACATTGTACTGTTCCACGAAGAAAGAAAAAATTCAATATAATTCAGTTAACCAATTTAAGAATCTTTCTATGTATTGCGAAGAGTATAATTAATGTGTGAATAAACCTTTTGAATTTAATTTTTTTTCATTCTTACATCATTATGTATACTCAGTTACATTTCATTCAAAATTTAAATTCAGATGATAATTTAATTTATATTTTAAAAGGAACT
The DNA here is from genome assembly GCA_038502835.1 of Octonoba sinensis. Lineage (NCBI taxonomy): Eukaryota > Metazoa > Arthropoda > Arachnida > Araneae > Uloboridae > Octonoba > Octonoba sinensis. The sequence continues at coordinate 144,571,031 of CM076600.1, forward strand.
CTTAAATATACCTTGCCTAAATATTTTTCAGGGATTGTTTTGACAATGTACATTGCCATGACAAAAATATATCAACTTGGATGCAATACTGCAAAAAACACATACATTGCCTAAATATTTATAAAGGGTTGCCTTGTCAATAAATTTTGTCATGTCAAGGTGAATGTAATATTTCAAGCATAAACTACCTTGCAAGAATATTACAGGCTGGTTGACGTGTCAATGTACTTTGTCAGGACAAGATTTATGCAATTTTTTCATTGCAACCTATCTTGCCACGGCATTGATTTTTTCTTGCATACACATTGATGTAAATATTGTGGCAATCCGGAATCCGCTGACAATCGAATGGGAGTAACATGTAAAGATTTTGAAAATCTTTATGCAATTACTTCCGTATTGGCGTGAAAATCTTTATGCAATTACTTCCGTATTGGCGTGAAAATCTTTATGCAATCTTGCTTAAATTTATTTTGTTAGCTGGGTATAATAAGACTGAAGGCTTCTCGGAAGCAAAAATGAAGCCATTAGTTCGTTTGCTCTAGTGACCTTTTAAAATTAACTTCAAAACGGAATTTTTCATACAGATCATTAGTTTCTTGCCAGTAACTCAAAGAAAGTAGGGCCTTTTCTTAAAAAATAAAGTATTATTCGTACGATAAATGTATTTACTCTAAAGAATTAAATGAAACAATTTTTGGCGGAAAAAAATAGAACCGACTTCAAATTATAAATTTCGCTAAAAAGTAAAAACTAAATTCATTCTTTAAACTACATCGATGCTACTGTTAAACGTAATTTTTGATGTCGCTGCAAAACTATGATAGACAAAATCTTTTGTAATTATGAAGTAATTACACGTACTAGAGTTCACTCAACGGTCGAAGTTCGACCGTAATAATTGGAGTATAATAGCTAACGAGGAACTGAAAGTAAAAAAGAAAGGGGGTAGGGACTCAACTGCAAACACTTTTGAATCTATAAAACCTAAAAAAAATATTAATTTGTAAGAAACTTGAAACTTGAACTATTTTAAATGAAACAACATTTTAAAAAGAAAAATAAATGAATAAAAGTGATGCACTGTTCCATTGTTATAAAATATATTTGACTTTTATTGCGGAGTTTTTTTTCCTGTCTCCGAACGTCTCTATGTCAGATATCCTGTCCCTTTAAAAGGATCTAACTTTTACAATTAAGTCAATAACTACCTACCCTACTAATAATCCAATGTCGCTGTCAGTCCTGGAGTCCTGTTAAAATTATTTTCAAGATGCTTTAACACCCTTTTCAAAGCATCTATTTCAAACCTATTAATCAATCATTGTCTATAAATTTTGTCAGTAAATCAGGGTATGAATATTTGTATATAATTAATAAAAAATGCAGCGCCTCCGAAAATTTTTGTTCAGCATTTTTGAATGTCTTATCGAATTGCCTTAAGTTAGATTTTTTTTTTCCTTTTGTGTTCTGACAACGCATCTTCGTTACCGAAGAAACAAATGGCTTTCTCATGAACCAAGAATCAAAAGTCAAGCCTTGTTTCCATAGTTACCGGCAGGACAAAGGAGAAGCTCATTTCTAGTCCGTGCTCTTGTACCGATAGGGTTAAATATCTTTTCTGCATTTTGGTACAGAAATAACCGATGACCGTCGAAAGTTATTTCAATGATTTTCAGCGACTAAAAAGTTTTAGCTAAAAAGGGAATATTTTACTCTTTTATTTCGAGTAATGTTTGCTTCCAAGTTTGTAAGCATTCCCAAATACTGACTTTAAAGTAGCAATTTATCATCAATACGTAACGAATGGATGATTACCCAATTCTAGTAAAAAAAAAAGTCTTTCCTGCTCATTTATAATGTAACTAGTAAGCCCGGCGGTCATACGCTGTTCTAGATATTATAAATTGTAATTGATTTGTACAAAGGTGTCTTCTAATTCAAACTGAATTTCCCAGGTCAGGCGGCGAGGACGCCCCCATGCTTACTGCCCCACACTACTATATATTTATTTACTATACAATCAAATTGTTTGTGAAAAATATATATTTACCATCCAAAGAACTTATTAAAAACTTTATTATGCTTTTCAAAACAAAAGTTTTAACGAAACTGGGCAAAAAGAGCGCTGCCACCCTAATAAGAAAAATAAAAAAAGCGCAGACGATATATAAATAAATTAAAATGAAAGGAAGGATTAAATTAAATTCGCGTTTACAATAAATTTTAACAGAGATTGCAAATACAGCGAAACCTCACTCAATATGCTAGAGAAACGTTTCGATTACTATTAGTATATTTGTTACAATAACAATGGCAACTGCATTGATTTGTTTGTTCCCACGGCAACTGTAATTATACTGTTGGAAACGACGGCAACAATGCAAAAATAAAATAATACGATAAAAAAAATCATTGAAGAAGTTAAAAAAATAATTTAAAAAAAACTAATTGAGTCACAACTTTTATTTTTGCAGCAATGAGTTTTTCGGGTTGTAAACATTAACCGTGCCGAATGTGGTCCCGATCGGTAAAACGGCCTGGGATTCTATAGCGGACAGACAGACAGAATAAGCCGCTTACATATAAGAAGATGATAATAATGATGGAATGATAATAATAACAACAAAATGCAATTTTAACGTTCATTCGTAGTTTTTAATCGATTTCCAAAAGAGGAGACAGTTATCAATTTAAACCTTATGAAGGTTTTTTTTTTATTTATCGACGACTCCACACGAGATGAACCGATTTTAATGATTCTTTTCAATCAAAAGTGGTGTTCTATGGGTGCCGTAAATCCTTTTGACCATATTCGATAATTCGAAAAAAAGTTATGGGCGGAAATTTAGCAATATTTATGTTTTTTCTTCCATACCTTTTGACTAAATGAACCAATTTAATTATTATTTTTTAGTCGATAGAGGGTCGGCCAAGTTAAATATCGCGCATCAATTTGACTGCAATTAATCTCTAGAATGAACGTTATGGGTGAATAAAATAATTTTTGAGAAAAAAATAGAACCGACTTCAAAGCAGAGCAACAATAAATTGCGCTAAAAAGTAAAAAATAAATTTATTCTTTTAAACAACATCGATGTGACTTTTAAGCATAGTTTTAGAAATTGGTGCAAAATTAAGAGTCTAATTACCATTACGCCATGTGTTACTTCATCTTAGAATTGTTGCTAATTCTCTGCCGGGCCATTTATATTCACAATTGATTAATCCATTACAAAAGATTTTATCTATCCTAATTTTGCACCGACTTCTAAAACTATGTTTAAAAGTCACATCGATGTTGTTTAAAACAATAAATATATTTTTTACTTTTTAGAGCAATTTATAGTTGCTCTGCTTTGAAGTCGGTTCTATTTTTTTCTATAAATACTTTATTTTTCAAAAAATTCATATCAAAGGGCAAACCTTCTTTGAATGAATGGCACTAAAAATTAATCATTTGTATCATAAATTCCGTTTAGAAGTCGATTTTAGCAAACAAACTGATTGGATTTAATTGTTGCCTCAGAGAAGCCTTCAGTCAAACTGTTGCTATAATTGCTTTTAATATTACAGCTCAATGGCAACAAACTCTTTTTTTCAACAATGACTGCGCAACATTCATGTGAAAATTGATGTACGATATTTGAGTTAGACGACCCTCTATCAATTAAAGAAAATATTTTAAAAATCGGTTCGTTTAATCAAAAGTTATGGATGAAAAAACCAAAAAATGACTAATTTTCTTCTCATAACTTTTTTACCACCTTCGATCGTTTAAAAAAAAAATTCATGAGTTAAATTATGAGTTAAGCAAAAAAAGTTATGAGTGGACAAACAAAAAAAAAAAAAAAAAAAAAAAAAAAAAAAAAACGACATACATACAGCACGAATGTATAACCTTCTTTCGTTGTGAAGTCGGTTAAAAATAAGTATTTTGTTGACATTAAGCCGATTAATCAGTAATATTAAAAGCAATTACAATGAGAGTTTGAATGAAGGCTTCTCTAAAACAAAAATTAAATTCTTTCAGTTTGTTTAAGACTGAAGTCTGTTATGGACTTTTTAAAATCAACTTCAAACGCTACCCTCCGTGATAATGCTTAACTTATTGTCGATAAATGGAAGTCAAAGAGCCCCAGATTTTGCTGCAGTCCAGAAGCGATACCACCTAGTCTCGGTGGTATCGGTCATGCACGCCATCTGTTCAGGGCCGTACCTACCGGGGGGGCAATTGCCCCCCCCCCAGGTGCGACAAATCAACTCTGAAGGGGCGCCAAAATCAACCAAAGAAACCCAAATCTTAATATAACAAAAAAAAAAAAAACAAATTCTGCCTATATATATAACTATCTTTTTTTTATGTATTGACTTTGTACAAATATCCGAGTAACACATGTGGCAAAAATCTAGTGTTTCACCCAAAACCAAACCAAATAATGGATCATTACCTCCCCCCCCCCCTTTTTACACTTTTTTTTTTCACCAACCAATTAAAGCCACCCATCCTCTGATCATGTGAAATCAAACGTGTTGCAGAGATATGGGGAGGCGCCATTGCAACCACGTTGGAATAAAGATCGGCACAGTTTGAAATAAGATGCTCTTTTTTTATATAACGTTTCTGCTTGGAGTTAAATCATTTGTTGAAATGTAAGTTTTCTTTTAAATACATTTTCTAATTCTTTACCGTTATTTAAAAATGACTTCCACCTCAAAGTTGTTTGGTGCGGCTTATAAGCGCAAGCGTGAAATGGAAGAAAACAAAAAGATGGGGGGATTCTTTAAGAAAGCTGCTTATTGTAAAATTACCAGAAAACAAAAACAAAGAAGAAACAAAACAGTTTGACGCAAATAGCAATATTGACAAAATATAACATCTATCGGAAAAAGAAACCGTTGAAGAGGAAAAACGAACATTTATTCACAGAAACCGAAACTCAGAAAAAAAAAAAACAGTTCTTTTTCTGAAGATAACGATGTAAATGCATTAGCGTCTTCTTCTCGTGAAAATGAATCTCGCAAAAATAGTGAATTGTGCGAATGGAATTCCAAAAACTTGTCTATTTTCAATTTGACCACAGAAACGCCAGATGAAGCATGTTACATAAGCATTTCAAGACCGTTTTCAACAACCGTAAGAGAACACACATAGTGAAATTTGGACCATGCTAACCGAATTCTTCCTTATTTTTGTTTCCTAAAACTAATGGAAGGCATTTTCCGACCAAATATTTTACTAAAACTTTAGAAACAGGAGAGAAGATTGGACAAAAATGGTTAAATTACTCATCTAAGCTAGATAAAGTTTTTTGTTTTGCTTGCACGCTTTTTGCGAAAAGAAATGATCCAAATTTCGAAAACAATTTTAGTGATGTGGGAGTGAATGATTGGAAACACTTTGGGGCAAAAATAAAAAAGACATGAATTGTTTGTAATGTATTTAGATGATCTGGAAGCCTGGAAGATGTGGCAGTCAGGAAATAAAATTGATGACCAATTTTTTGCTGAAATTGCCAGAGAAAAAAATATTTTGCAGCAAATTTTTCATAGGCTTATTGATGTAGTTCTTTACTTAGCTGAACAAAATTTAGCTTTTCGGGGCTCATATGACAAGACCCTAAAAGGCGAAAACGGTAATCTTTTAGCAACTAAAAAATTGATTTACTAGCAAAATATGACCCAGTTCTTAATGCCCATATGCTTAATAAAAAAAGTTACTTGAGTCCATTTGTACAAAATGAACTCATACATTTTTGTTCAGAAAAGGTTTTGAATTCCATTAAGAACGATATAAATAAAGCCAATTTTTTTTCAATATTAGCCGACACAACTACTGATATTACGCATACAGATCAGTTATAAATTGTTATTAGATACTTACACTATGATGTAGAAAAGAAAGCGTATTCTATAAGGGTTGTCTAGATTATGGATATTCTCATTTTTTTATTTTACATTTCAATTAATTATTTTAATAGAGTATATTATATGGTCAATTTACACATATAAGTAGTTATTTAAAAAAGGAAACCACGTTTACGTTTATAAGACAACGTGAATTACGAATTTTAAAATTTTTATTAAAGTATTTTCCGACAAGTACGTTTTTAGTGAAAATCATTTTTTTTTTGTAGTTAATGACAATAAAATGCACAAAGTTATAAAAAGCATAAAGAGCGCGGAAAGTAATTAATATTATAAAACCAGATCCTTTTGATACATAGTGTAATTTCCTCGTTAAAAACCACTATATTTTCTTGCGTTTTATAGGTTAAAAGCGGGCATAAAAAATATCAGGGGGGGGGGGGCGCAAATATCAGACTCACCCTCCCTGAAAATATTTCTTGGTACGGCCCTGCATCTGTTGCGAGGCCGAGGCAGCCGTCTTCCACCGGACCGGACCGTCTTCTCAGACCTTATGCTGAAGCAGAGCCCCGTATACTAAATGCCTTCCGATATGAGAAAAAAACGGCCGTGAAAAGTTCTCCGCTAGGTGGAGCAAATGACCTGCTATATCAACTTTAAATTTCTTTTAAGAACTACTTAGGTTTTAAATTTAGTAAAAATTTGCTTTCTGGAAGATTTTGTTTGCTGATATGTTTAAAATTAAATAGTTTATGTAATTTAAACACTTCGTTCATTAGTCTTTGCCATATGTATCTACTTATAAAAGCAGTATTATGAGCAGAGAACTAGCGCTCTATATATAAAACGTTGCAGCCAAAATGTGTATGGATTTAAAGCGCTATCGGAGGGCAAATTAGTATAGGGGGCTCTGGCTGAAGACGCCCTCGCCCTCAGACGCCACCACGGCGGAGATAAGAAGCGTAGCAATGAAATTACATGAGCTATTAATAATGTCATGAATTAAAAAGAAGTACACGCGTTTAAATCTAAACTTAATTGTTAATTGCGAAAAATTATGTCAGTCTGATTACCATGACACCCCATATGTTACTTCATAATGGAACTGTTGAAAACTCTGGGATATTTATATTTGTAATTGATTCATGATTACTGACAATTTTATCAATTATAATTTTGCATCGACTTCGAAAATTATGTTCAAAAGTCGGATCGATGTTACTTCAAGAATGAATTTATTATTTTGCTTTTTAGCCCAAATTTAATTTGAGGTCGGGTTTATTTTTTTCCCAAAAGTTATTTTATTTATTTTCTTTTTATCTTGCTTGGTCGAGAAATGTTGCCAAAGTATATTTATTATCTGCGAATATTTATTTATTATCATCATTATTTTGTCGAGCTTACTTTTTTGTGTATGTGGCAAAAAATTGGTTGTTTATTAACATAATCAGAAACATATATGATACTCTTATTACTTTCCTTATTGTCAGGGATCTGGAGCGGAGAGTGGAACAGGAGCGTGGAGCGGCGGAGAAACGATGTTTTGCTTGAAACTGGGAGTCGGAGCAAAGCAATTTGTTGCGCTCCATTGCTCCGATTTTTTCTTTTTACTTTCTTATTTCTTTATCATATAAGAAAATTAATTTACTAAAAATGAAATGAATAATATAATCTGTTAATATAGTTCATGGCACAGAGCGGGGCTGGAGCAGGAGCAAGTATTTTCGGAGAGGAGCAACGCATTAAAGTGGCAGCTTCAAATCATTGATTATAAAAACTGACAATTAGATCACCCGGGATTTTGCGTTGTGCGAGGAGGGGACCACCAAGATCATCATTATTATTTATTTTGCCGGATATCGGAAATACAGAGATTCTTATCTGACGCATCCATACCAGATATCCGATGCTGCTGTTAGAAGCCTGTAAATTCTATACATTTTTTTTAACATGCTGCAGCTTCCAAATACGTAGTAAATTCGCAATTTACGTATAAGTTTTAAAACATGGTCATTTATGAAATGAGTCAAATGTCGCATAAGCGGATCTTTTATGCAGTGGCCGGATCGGGTTCCGGTTATTTAAAAATAGGTTGAATACTGGCTGCCTTCTGGGGGGCGGGGGGGGGGGGGCAAAGAAAAACCACTACTAATTGGAACTTTCGAATAGGCCTTCGTACGTTAGTCTCTCTCAGGAAGTGATTGAATTTTGTGTCAAATTTCATTCCACACAATTCGGGCAATTTTGTACAGCGAACAGCGAACATACATTTACACGAACGAGCTCTTTTATACATACAGCAAAACTTCGATTTAACGATTTCTTCAATTTAATGATAAATTTTATGTCCTAAATCAGATTTGAAGAACGTTATGTTTCCACATTTATCGATATCCTTGCTTTAACAATAGCATTTAACAGTCCACAGATGAAAAAACAAACACAAACGCCAGAAAGACACAAATTCTATTATTATTTACGTCTTAACAAAGCTCTGACAGATATGCTTCACTTCTAGTGACCTCAGAAAATCTTGGCAGCAAAGTTATTTTTGCAAATTTATCCCCGAATGGAGACGGGAGAGTATGAATGGGCGCGTTTTTCTTCCGTGTCGAAAGATGGCGCAGTGCACGTCTTCCTACCTCTTCCCTCCCGCGCCTCCTCCACATCCCAAAGAAGGGAGAGAGAGCGAGAAGAAACCGCAGGGGCTCCGAGCTCTCTTTCTCTGTTCTGTGCGCGTGTGTGTGTGCGTTCCGTGTGTGGGACTCGGACGAGAGCGAGAACCGGGTCGAGTTCCCCGCCAATGGATTCCGGGCCGCGACCCGGGTAGCGTGCGGTGAATGGCGTACAGGCGGAAGGGCGACGCGGGCAACGGGCAGGCGCAGGGCTGTGACGACAATCCCAACCACATCGTGTATCGAAAGGTGAGTCTCTCTCCCTCTCTCACGTGTGGAATGACACAGTGGCGATGACACCAGCTTAGCATGGGGGAATGGGAACACATCATAAGGGTATCATAACACTGAAAAAAATTATGAAAATTTCAGCGCATATCTTTTAAGAATAGCGATGGATTTTTTTTTAATTTTAAGAACAGATTAACTTCTAACGGAAGCAATGCTGGAGCCCTGTAGACTTTAGGAGTCATTTTATTGCGTAAATAGTCTGAATTCCGTCTAACATATAAAAAGTAGAATTTTAAAGGAGTGCAGGAGCTGAGTTCCCAAGCAAAATAATCCCTTGATAGGGGAATAATCCGTCCTTCTGTATTAAAGAAAAATAAAATCAACAGCTATAAGCAGCGGCGACTTTACAATGTCACAAATGTGGTTTGCGAGAGTTCTTCTTAACGTAAACACTCCGAAGGGGATTCAAAAATGCACAATAAACAAATTGTTTTACTCAGCTCAGCTCATCTGCAAACATTACTTTTTACGGGCATTATCACTAAAAATTACTTCCGAAATCTCACTTTAACGATGACAAGGGGACTCGAATTTGTAGATCCGTCACTATTTGTAAAAGCGGAAGAAAATAAACACACACAAACGCGCGTGTTACCGCGCGCCCTTTTTTATGCAATTAAGTTGTCATGTCTATTAATATGATGTATGTCATACATTTATGATACAATGCATATTTTCCTTGTAACACACTAGTAATTTTATGTATAACTAATGTTACTTTTGAAATTACATCTTTTTTCCTCTGTTTAAATTCCATTTTCATTTGCTGAGGAGAAAGAAAAAAAAAATAAAAAGAAAATACGTCACAGAATGGATGCCATATTTTTGGAAATTTAAAACGTTATTGGTATTAAACACTGAAATTTCTTTTCATTTTAAAGTGTTTATTTGTCTGCACAGGAGTAATTATAGTTCAAAAGAAAAGAAAAACTAACGCTGATAAAACTGGAAAAAAATGCGGAATACAAATAGCTAATTTAAAAAATACAATTGAATATGAAGGAGTAATTCCATTAAATGGCAAACTATTAAAATGTTTTCTCAAATTCACCAAACAGTTTGTTGTGTGTAAAGTATTTGAATTTACATATTTATCCATTCCACATAATAGTTGCCAAACCGTACCTCAAAATCCTTTATACTAATCGAAAAGGAAGTAAAGAAAATAATTGTTCCAATGTATGGTCTCAAACATGTTGCTGCATGAATTCTTACTTTAAAACAAAATAATTTGAATTTAATAAATTCATATAAAATGTACCCTGTGCGATTCATAAGCAAAATCTAAAGGCAACAAAAATATTAATTTAATAAGCTAAGTGCTTCCAAAACAAGCCGAAAATTCGACCTTTATATCAGATGTGGACAGCAAATGCATGTCATTCATTTTCGACTATCATGAACGAAAACTAGGTAAACAAAGACAAGTAAAATAAAAATATACGGGAGAAATAGGAATATTGGTAGTATTCGACTTACGAACGTTTCCATGATGGTAGCCTTGAAAGTAATACGTAAAATTACGATAATCAAAAACCCATCAACTAAACTGCGTGCCATGGTCTGTAACAAGCAAGTAACACAAAAACGTATCTTGGTGCCATACCTAAATTCTTGTAAAATTTTCAGTGACTCCTTTTTTATAGCTGAATGATTGATTATAGTGTGATTCCTTAGTAACATTCATATTATACAATATCAAATTTACATTTTTGTCATAACGCTGTTCGAAGAAAATTCGTAATAACTTCCACTCTTTCTAAAGCACATTTACTTTTAGCTAGTACTCTAGCCAGAAAAATACATGCTAAAAATATTTTGTTTTTTAAATACATGATACGTGATATATTCAGAGCTTATGATGTAGAACAGGCACAAAAAGGGATTACTATTTGGTTATGTTATTTTAAGGATAATTTTGGACAATCGAAAATTTTTCATCAGCGAAGAAATTCAAATCTGTGCGTCTAAAATACAGGAAATGGCTGTAATAAAAGTTATGCTGTTTAGACCTTATGTAATAGCGTACTGAATACAAAATAATGATTTTATGCTGATTGCAACAAAAAGCAAAATAGTAATGAAATTGGGCCTACACGCGTTTTGGAGATAGAAGGAGCCTTTTTGCAGTTTTGGATTTTACTTCAATTTTCATTTTTTTCTAACTAACTTATGTACTTAAAAATAAGAAAAGCCAAGTAAAGAATCTGAATTTGATGCATAGATAGCTATATTTTTTTATGAAGAACTGTTAGATAAAGGAAATTGCAAACACTATCAGAATTACCGGCCCACACTACTATATATTTATTTACTATATAATCAAATTGTTTGTGAAAAATATCTATTTATCATTCTAAAGAACTTATTCAAAATTTTATTACGCTTTTCAAAGTAAAAGTTTTAACGAAACTGGAAAAAAAGCGCTGCCATTCTAACAAGAAAAATATATCAAACGCAGGCGATAAATAAATAAATTAAAAGGAAAGAAAGGATTAAATTAAATTCGCGTTTACATTAAATTTTAACGGAGATTGCAAATACAGCGAAACCTCACTCAATATGCTAGAGAAACGTTTCGATTATTATTAGTATATTTGTTGCAATAACAATGGCAACTGCATTGATTTGTTTGTTCCCACGGCAACTGTAATTATACTGTTGAAAACGACGGCAACAATGCAAAAATAAAATAAAACGATAAAAAAAATCATTGAAAAAGTTAAAAAACTAATTGAGTCACAACTTTTATTTTTGCATCAATGAGTTTCTCGGGTCGTAAACATTAACCGTGCAGAATGTGGTCCAGATCGGTAAAACGGCCTGGGATTCGATAGCGAACAGACAGACAGAATAAGCCGTTTATATATAAGATGAGCTTCAATTAGGGAATGTATTCGCTCTTCTATCAACATTTTGAAGTGATATTTAAAAAAATGTCTATTCTGTTTCAATAGGGCGTATACTTACAAGTACTACAAAGCAATATTTGTCTCTCCGAGAAAAACTTTACCCTTAACCCTCCGTTAGGAGCGCGAATCTGTCAGGTGCATAAATAAAATAGCGATACAGGTAAGATAGGTGCTAGTTTTTGTATTCCTTCAGTAACAATCCATGATATTTGATAGGCAGGTTATATGAAAGTTTAAGTAACAAATACTGCACCTTATGTCAATATATTAGCCCCTATCTACCCAAGGTCCGTAGCCAGAAATTTTTTTCGGGGGAGCACTGAATTTGAAACACTAGTGTAGGGGATCGTTTCAGGGAAGAATATATGCTTTATTGCGTAAATTTTTGGGATTTCGGAGGAGGGGGGGGCGAGCCCGTCGGCCCCCCCTCTGGATACGGCCTTGTATCTACTTGTATCACTATTTTATTAATGCGTCTGACAGATTCGTACGCCTAACGGAAGGTTAATGCATAAACAAAAATGCTGAAACAAAATCTTAACTGCAATCCTTGATTGCAAAAACTTTTGTCAGAAACAAATACTTCTTCTTCTTTTTTTTCTGTTAGAGTGAAAGAATTACTACCACCATTTATTCCAAACTATTTTTCCGTATCCTCCATTACCCCTCCACGGATTTCCTTCACGAACTGAAATCTTCATACCATCTATCATGCACCGAGGAAAATGCTGTCAGAAAAACACGAACGCAGTGCGCAGGATAAAAAACAGTTATGAAAAGAGAAAAGACCTTTCCAAATGATAGGAAAACATAATCCGAAACATAAAAATATGAATCACGTAAAAAAGCTTTAGAATTCTTCAGAACAATCTTCACGAGATATCTTTAAACTACAGTTAAATGATGCGCGTTTAGAATTTTCAAATCGCTTTGTATTCTGTTTTCGCCGAAATGTCTAAAAGAAGAAAATGAAGAAAAAAGACGATTTCCTCCAAATCTACTAAGAGTTGTCTTTGGCAACAAGTTGTGAATAAAATAAGTACAGTCCTGTGAAAGAGAGGTCCATGCCTTATTCTTTTTGCTGCGCGCACTAAAGAAACGCGCACTGATAAGACAAGAAGTTCCGTGTAGAACTGTGCGAGCCGTATACACCAAATTTATAATCTAGCTATCTCTCTCCCTCTTTCTCATTTAGCTTTTGTTCTTAATCGCTTCAAATATATCCTTTTTCAATGGTTAATACATATTCATTCATTCATTAACTCATTTATTCATTCTTTCTTTCACGCATTCATTTATTCATTGAGAAATATCCTTAACTTCTGATCAAAATATTTCATAAAAGAATGGGCTCGTTTAGTTCTGGTTGAATTTCGTATCTGTACATGTTCTACGTCATAACATCTTTCCGATAAAGTTTGTTCCAAGCAAATCCGTCTGCTAGATCAGGATTTCTATAGAATTTCCCTATAGGTGCTATGTTAATTTTTTTTTTTTTTGAACTGTTCAAAAATGAACAAAAATTGTTCAAACCAAAAATCTATTTCACGCTGAGAGCTTCTTCTAATTCCCTTGGGCATCGGAACTTGGAACTTATGCCCAGAGTTTACATAATTTACTTCATTATTGCCCAAAGGTGCTAATGTTAACATTTTTTGAACTGTTCAAAATTGAACGAAAAAACGATCAAATCAAAAAGATGGAAATCAAAAATATCAAATACCGGCGATAAACTACCGAAATAATAGGAAAGGTTTTTCTCAAAACCCAATATAGTTGTGACAAAAGTTACCAAAAAAAAAAGTATAAAGCAATGCTGCAATTAACTGTTAAAATAAATTATTCATAGAAAAAATACATTTGTGACAAATTTTTTAACTGAACTTTTACAAAGCGGGATAGTCTAATGAGCGAAAGTACATGAACAAGAGAGTGTGAAAGAAATGAAAACATGGGACACATTAAATGTTAACAATTCATCACACCAACCTAGTGGTAGAAAAATCTTTTTGTATTCTTCAAATGCTTTTTGTAATTCACTGATCTGTTAATTCCTGTTTTACAAGTTACACTTCGGCTTCAAATGATTGCTTTTAGAATAAGAACACATATCTAATAAGCTAAAATCTTTTTAATTGAAAAAAAAAAAAATATTTATGACTAATACCGAAAATACTCAGATTCAAAATCTGCACTTGAAGCCATCTGTAACGGGAATTCAAACATAACGCAAGACATCAATATTCCCCTCAGACAAATAAAAAAACAATGTACACTTCAGTGGGTCCCCGCCCACGTGGGTATCGAGGGTAACGAGTGTGCTGACACACTTGCTGAGGAGGCCCGGGATTTGGATCAGCCTCTCATCGTCACGTCTGAAGATGCAAATGCGGTTGCCAAGCGTATAATTTTTTATCAACCTTTTAAAAAGCCCTCCATACCTGATTTAAACTGCCCTAGAAATCTAACATCTATAATAGCAAGACTTCGTACAGGACATTTTAAAGGCATGAAAATATCTCCAGATAACTCAAGATCTTACCCATTTTGCAGAAATTGCCCAGACACCCAACTAACTCCCCCGATCATCTATTCAACTGCCAAGCAATTGCTGCTTCTCTTTTTGGGCTTGGCGCACCACCTCGAGACATAATATACAGCCCCAATGCACATGAACTGGCGTCTCTCATCTTAAATAGCTTTGGCCTTATATAATTTCCTTTTCATGGACACGACAACAACAACAACAACCGAAAATACCGGTGTTATACCGAAATTTCAAAATAACACGAAATACCGGCGTTCGGTATGCTCCAACTTTTGTATGATGGTGTAACAGATTTGAATAGAAATGTTGATCTATCTAAAATTAAAGAACTTTTGTTAATAGCTTATGATTAGTCACTGAATGTAATGAAAGTGTTAATTTTAAACAATTCCTTTTTATGGGTTAGTCTAATTATCCGATTAAACAATTTAATTTCGAACAGTTCAAAAAGTCTTAACATTAGCGCCTATAGGCAAAGATGAAGCAAACAATGTAAACTCTAATATGATCCAGGTTCTTATGAACAAGCTTGTTAGGAAAAGTTCTCGGCGTGAAATATTTTTTGATTTGAACATTTTTTTTTCATTTTTGAACAGTTCAAAAAATAAAAAATTAAAAAAAGAAGTTGGTGTATCGGGAAAGTAGGCTTGTATAGTTCGTGACGGAACTTCTTGTTTTTAATTAAATTTGTACACTAAAATAAAGAGGAACTCTTGAATTAAAAAGTTTGTATTTTTTAGATAATGTCAACATTAAAAAAAGCTAATATGCTTATTTTTTCATCTTATAAAACTAAGGTATATATATATAATGAATATACATATATATTGAATTCTAAGAGCATTGGAATAAAAATATTTTTAATGCTCTTAGCACTCACTTAATAGGTATATTCTCAAGGTGTAAAAAATAGTTTTCTTTAACGTATGAGTTTAGAATTTTGAAAAATGTCGTTTTTAAAAGGAATTTTATGATAAAATTAAGCGGATTAAATAATTTATTGTTTCCCATCCTCTTAAAAAGGATTATAGTATATTTGTCTTCTCTGGAGAAGGAGGAAAAGTTTGGGTGATTACTTTAACTGCTACAAAGACTATTTTTATTACTTTTACTTTGATTCTTAAAAAATATGTTTATTAATGTAGATCTAGATTATGCCGCTCCATTTTGAACATCCATGAAAAAAGAAGTCTCGTAGTTTAATTTATCTTCTAATAGGCAGTTACTTCTAAAATAGCTTAGAACTTAAAATTTCATTTGCAGAATATTCTAATAGCAGAGGTCTCGGCAGAGGAAATTCAGGTGCGTTTTCGAACCCTTCACGAACTTCCAATTAATGAAAAAGGTTCTTTCACAAGAATCCATTCAATCAAAACGGACCCTTTACAACATTCTGAGCTACCAAATCGTACTTTTCACGGAACGTTTTTTTAAAACTAAGCGGCAAACAACAGTACAGTTTTTTTGACAATGTTTAAATTTTGAATTTTTAAAAAGTTGTTTGTTTTTTTACAAAAATCATTTTAAAATTCACAAGAAAACGAACCCAGTTAAAATTGGTGTATCGACCCCTGAATCGAATTACAATTCAGATTTTTTTCTTTCTTTTTTTGTCCCTTTTTGTTTTCATCAAAATCCCCTAAAGTTAAATGCCTTTATGTCCGTAGATTTTTAAGAAAATCTGATTATCTGAATTCTTATCCGTTCAAAAATTCGATGTTACTCAAGTCAACAATGGCTCTTAAAGCATGGATTTTTAGAGGCACTAATAGGTCACTATGGCTTTTAAAATGTGAATTTTTAGAGGCAATGTATTATTGAAAATTGTGTGTATAAATGTACATTTTTATTACCTCATTCCATTTTTTTTGACGTGCAAGAAGAAAGACATTTCTTTTGTTACATCTAAAATGAATAAAATAATTTTATTTTGAAAGCCAATGGGCTTCAGATTTAGAGAGGTCTAGATAAGAAAATAAGAAAAAAAAAATGCTTGAAATACCTTCTACATAAGGAAAAAATTATGAAAAATCTCCAATTGGAAGCCAAATTCAGAGACCAAGCTGTGCAACAGACTAGGGTAAAAGTACTGTTGTTTAATATTGTGGTTCGGCAAACTTTAGAAGCTAATTCGACCGTTTAAGGAGTGACAATATTTTTTAAAGAGCCATAATTCCAATTTAATGAACGTTTTAATGTACATAATTCAATGAATAAAGAATACACTCTCATGCATACCTAAAGAATATCTACATAAACAACCCTCATGAAAGTAGTAAACATGCTATAATGAAAGCGAGGATTTGAATCTGCTTACAAAGTTTAATAATACTACATGAGTAACTTGTTAATTTCAAACATGAATACAAGTTCTAATCAGGTTTGGTAATGAAGATATTTACTTCTTTATTTTGTAACTTTCATTATAATTGTGAAGCGAGTCGCATTCAAGTAGCCAAAGAGCCACATACGGCTCGCGAGCCACGCTTTGCCGACCCCTGGTATAACGAAGCGATAAATACTAGGGTAGGGGGGAGGAATTAATGAATTACGAGTTAAGAAACAAGTATGAGTTAACAGTTTAGTACTCGTACGTACAAGTATACGATCTGCAGTAAATAAGAATTTTGGGTTGTCGTTGACGCTCTATTGAGCATCAAATACCTCGAAACCGAAAACTGAGACGCACAAAATCAAAATTCACGAGATGCTTAAATCTGATCACCGAAATGATCCTCTAAACGCTTTTGGCGATTCGAGCCGTATGAGCTATTATTCAGTACTGTGCAACCAAGAGAATTGAATGCGAAATAGCGAAGTGCTTGTGTAATCCGTTGTTTCTTACATCCTGCTCCTGATATGGCCGGAAAAACCATCCTTTAGTGAAAAATCAGAATTAAGTTTTGTGGAAAATAATGACAAGAGCGATTTTAAACAGTTTCTTACATGAGAAAAGAAAATATATTTGTTGTAAAAGGAAATATGGAAAATATTTTTACAACTAAATGCAGTAATTTGCAGCACAGCGCTTTTAAAATGCCTTTTTTAAATAAGATTCCATATTACTTTTGCAACTTAATAATGTCCATTACAACTTTATTTTTTTAAACCTTATTTTTTGAAATCTTAAAAATTACTTATTAATGAAGTCTTTTAAATCGAATCTTAATAATTTGTGTAATAAAATGATGTGTGCTGAAAATCGTTGATTTGTAGTAATTCTTATAACTTGTACAAGTAAATTCTTTTGTACCAAGAAATATGTGTGGAATAAAAACGAGATAAAATGCAGTCATTCAGTTGAGGCATGTTCGATAGAGCATCTCCGGATTAATCTTCCATCCTGCTGTGCTTTCCGTTTCTCAGTTTGAGCTCCTGATGGTGGAAAAAGGAATATTTCCATCCTTTACCCGACGCAATCTGTTCGCTGCAACGATATCGCTCTGGAGCTAAGGCCCTCACTTGCTGAGAAGAAATGATGCGATGCATTTCCATTGCTACCACTTCCGAACAATTTCATCGGTTCAACGGTACCTCCGGGGCACGAAATGGGACTGTATTTCGAACGTTTGTCTGTCGTGGATAGAGAATATCTGTGCTGCGAGAATGTATATTGTTCTCTTCAATGTTTTCCATCACTCTTTTATTTCGATATGTATGTTCATATGATGGGCCATTTAGATAGTTGTATTATTGTTATTATTTACTACAAAATGTAATTGCAGTCAACTTGTTCCATATTTTGTGCTTTATTATAATTATTCATTTTATTATTATTGTTATTATTTTCAGCTTTAGTCAATGTAAGTTGATAGTTGGTACGAAAAACTTACTAAAAGGGCGTAAAGTAAAAGAGAACAATTTACAGAAATTCCTCAAAATGATGCACTGTTTATTCTTTCATAACTTTGGAAATGAATTCAGATAAAATTCCTTTTCTCGTATTAACGTTGTTGAGATACAGCATACGAGGGCGTATCTGGACGAAATTCTTCCCTGATGTTGAATGTGTCAAAGTCAAAAAAAAACTTTAAATGCATGCTTAAAATAATTTTTCTCAGTTGTTGTAAACTAGCATTTTAAGAAAGCCTGAGTCATTCGTTAGTTATCGAGAAAGCTCATGTTTTCCCCAAATAAGAAAAAAATTAGGCGCTTAGAATGTAACATCCTATCACGTGGTACTTCGGAAGCGATAGAACGAGAGACTCAGCTCACTGTTTACGCCATGTGATGGGGAAAAAAATAAACAAATTTCAAATTAGTACTTTAAAAAGTGAAAAAGGAATAAAAATACTTAATCAAATTGAGTAAAATTCCATTTCTCTGTATTGTCAGTTTTAGAATACATTCACAAACGCTCGAAGTCTATTTTATTTTTATGAATTATTCCTCTACAGTTTATCTTTTATGATTGTCATAAAATTGCATGTCATACTCTTTGGAATGGAGTAAAAAGAACAGTTAAATGCTTTGCCCAAATGAGAGATTCCGTAAGCGGGAAGCGTTGATTAATGTTCACCCTGCAAATTTGCTAATTAGTTTCTTTTTGGCGCACGTAATAATATTAACGGGAAATTTCTATCAATTTTTAGTTTTATTAGTTAAGATAATCCCCCAATTAGCAGTCATATAAATTATTACAATGTTCTCGTCACAGTTACTTTTAAAGGTGTTTTATTAATCTGTGCGATTCATTAGAGCGAGCGGGGAAGAAGTGGAAGGGATTGTTGCGCCGTCTAACGTTGTTCTTTGCTTCGCTTCTGCAGAATAATGAAAAAAAAAACAGTAATCACGATTGTACATTTTTGAACTTTTAAAAGTAAAAGTAAAAAAGGGAACATTCTCATCGCAGTAAGAACTTCGTGAAATGATCATTTTCAAATTGTGAAATGATAACTTGCGTTGCTGACGATATCATAAATTACATGGCTGTAAGATGGTGTTGTTGCAGGTTTGTCAGGCAAGGTACGGATTGCATATTCATTTCAATGGTTCGGTTTGGATGTTCACTTACTTTAAATGGCTTACAAAATCCTCAAGGGGTGCTCAATCCTAGTCAACGGTGGAGGGATACGTACGATAGAGGGCAATATTTACAAAGTTGAGACTGTGCATTTTGCTACTTTTATATTAATGAAATAAACCAAAAGGAAACAAGAAGTTCCGTCTAGAACTATACGAGCCTACTTTCCCGTATACACCAGCTTCAAATTTATAATCTAGCTATCTCTCTCTCTCTCTCTCTCTCTCTCTCTGTCTTTCTCGTTTAGCTTTAGTTCTTAATTGCTTCAAATATACCTTTTCAACGGTTAATACATATTCATTCAATCATTCATTTATTCAGTCATTCATGTATTTATGCACTCATTTATTCATTCATTCTTTCGCTTATTCATTTAATCATTCATTAATTCAAAAATATTCTTAAAAATCCCGATCAAAAAATTTCATACGAAAATAGGCTCGTTAGTTCTGGATGAACTTTCTATTTGTACATGTTCTACGTCATAGGAGCTTTCCGATAAAGTTTGTTCCAAACAAATCGGTCCGTTAAATCAGGATTTATATAGGATTGAAATTTCCCCGTAGGCGGTATGTTAAATTTTTTTTAACTGTTCAAAAATGAACAAAAATTGTTTATATCAATATTTCACGCCAAGAACTTCTTCCAGTGAGCTTGTTCATTGGAACTTGGATCTTGACCCAGAGTTTACATAATTTGCTTTATTTTCGCCTATAGGCGCTAATGTTAAAATTTTTTGAACTGTTCAAAATTGAACAAAAAATTGTTCAAATCAATGAAAAATATGGAAATGAGATGTCCTCGCCGAGATCTTTCGAATGCAAAAAGAATTTTTCGAATCGGACAATTCGTTCAAAAGTTATTAGGGGGGGGGGGGACAGACCGACAGACAGACAGACAGACAGACAGACCGACAGACACACTTTTTCCCCCATCTCAAAACCCTACTTTCAAAATTTTTATTTTTCAATTTTTATTTAATTACTTAACTTATTTTTGACTTTTCTTGATTTCTAACGATATTTTCACGATACATTAAGCCTTCTTTCATGCTTTATTATTTATTTTTTTACTTTTACGGGAAAGTAGGCTAAAATAGAGAAAATCTCGTGAGGAGTTTTAATTGTGAAAATTTAAAGGAAAATCTTATCTTCTGGAAAAATATTAATCTAGTTTGTTCTTCGAATAATAAGGGGAGTCGTTACTCGGATCGAGTGCACATAAAAGAGTTTTTTCTTTTTAATTTTACATATTTTCATCACTGGTAAACTCTTCGCTCAAACCGACTTTGTATCACCCCATTGGTCATGTTGAAAAATAGATATCGATGATCTCCTTTTCTTTTTCTTTACTAGGAAGAACACTTCAGATTTCTCCCACTACTTTTTTCTCTCTTTTCTGTTTATTTATAGTGGGGATGCCCAGCACCCCCACAATTACTTTGGGGCACTGCTCAAGCACCGCAGCACCCCCGGAACCGACGCCTCTGCTTAATTTTGAGATTCAGTCTTTAGTTCCAAATTGCCTTGATAATGTTTCTACCGCTAGCACAATAGCGCTTTCTTTCTTTCTTTTCTTTTTCTATTTCTAATAGAAATTATGAATGTTTGTGAAACGTAATCGAATACTTTAACAATAAATGGTTTCCCAGCAGAACGGAATTGCCGTTATATCCATTTTAGCTTTCGTGCGTTTGGCGCAATTGAGATTGCGACCATCGAGTTTTGAGGATTTAAAAGAAACACGGTCTGAAGACATACACAGATACAAAATCACAGGATTCAATGAGAGCTTTGGAAAGCAAAATGCTTTGTAGAGTTAGCTGCGCCAATTGCCTAAATTCAAGCATGCTACCTCGAATTATTTACTAAGTAAAAAGTATCATCAAAAACGTTTGACAAGTTGTTAATCCGCTCCCATTATTGGAAAACCACTCCATCCCTAACAAAGTAGCTAGGGGAGGAAGGGGGGAACTTGTCAAAAGATAACTTCGTGTTTCAGAAAAGGCCTATTGAAATATAAATATAGTAACGTCTCCTGCTTATACGTAGGTGCATGGGAGCGACCACAGAAAAGAGACGCATACGTGAAAAAGACGTATAAATGAAATTCTTCTTTATTTTGGACAAAATTACGTTTAATGGTAAATGAAAGGAAATGCAGAAAAGTGTAGAATAAACTGTAAATTAATTTAAATGACTCAATTGCCAGTCAAAAACAATGCGAACAGTAATAAAGGTAAAATTAAATACATTTTCATTACTTAGAGGAAGCATTTCAAGAGAAAATTCCAAAAATGACTGTTCTGTAATTATTGGGGCTGACAAAATTCCTTTAGATGTCATATGTATTGTCTTGAGCAAAGGAGAGTTAGAGGGGACATGATTCACTTGTTTAAATTCTTTAAAATGGGAAATGTTGATGGACTACAGCTATGTGCTGAAAGTAGAACCAGAGGTCATTGTTTTAAGCTTTTCAAATCTCAGGCTAATCTTGAAATTAGGAAAGAATACTACTTCAATAGGGTTATAGGCAGTTGGAATTGTTTACCGGAAGCGACTGTTAATTGCAGTGGGGTAAAAACTTTTAAGAAAGCTCTTGATGTTCATTGGGAACTGCTAAATGGACTAGGACCAGCCTAGCTGGGCCGTGAGCCTGTTGCTGGTCGTCACTTTTGTATTTGTATATATATACATCCTATGTGAAATATTTGACCGCAACCGTAGATACCGTGCTTAAAATAATTGAAAATGTTTAGCTTTGAAGAAGTAAATAATTTCGAAGACGAGTAATTCCTCCAGAAACTTTTGTATTTGTTTTTAATTTTAATTAATTTGAGAAGTTTTTTCCTCATGCACATGTGACGTCAGGACGTGTTGTGTCGGGGAGATCAAGTGTGACGTTTTCTTAAAAGCGAAGCCTTAATCGAATTTCGCCATTTTTCACGGCTAAAATGACAAATCACTCTTGTGTTGAAATCAATTTGGAAGAACATAGGATATAACCTACTGTATGGTTTGATACGCTTTTTGCCAACAATTTTAAAAGATATAGTATTTCATTAAATCACATTTTTATGAAAAATATGAAGTTTCTGTAGAACAACAAACTTGCAGCCTTCTATAACGCTGTGAAGCACTTGATAATTTTCCTTTTCCATTTTTTTTTAATTGGAGGGGCAAGGGAGGAGGGACAATCCAGTAATCTTGTTCATTACTGTTCTATGAAAAAAAGTAAGATAAGTTCTTTCAAATCAACAAAAATTTAAAAAACTCCATACTATGAACTTTTCCCAAAAAAAAAATCTGTTCTTGTGAACATTTTCTCAGAATGTTGTAATTCCCGTTTCAAGTCTCGGGACGGGGAGGAGGGGGGGGGGGGGGCATTTATTGGATAATAGGTAAGCTTCGAGTTGGATAGACGTGCTTAACTTAATGAAAGAACCTGACTGAGTTATTCTATCTGAAATTGGACGAAGAGAATTGTTAAAGTTTTTTGGCACTAAAAGCCACTTCCATGAATGCTTCCAAAAAAATTGCATTGTACAGTTTTTTTTTTTTTAACTGTGGAAATAATTTGCAGCGGAGTTAAAGAAAAGAACGATTTTCTTTCTACCTGTAAGTTTCGTCACACAAACAAACAAATAAATAAATTAATTAATTAAAATCGTTTTACAAGTGTTCATTACACGAATATTTTACCGCCTGCATAACCACCAACCGCTGGGGGATAGGAGAGGGAGGCGAAGCGTTTGTACACACATACAATACATGTAATTTTTCAACAAGAAAAATGGCGAAAAAAATCACTCTTCATTAAGTTAATGCTCATATTTAATGAATACTTACTTTAAATTTGTATGCTAGTAACTAATCTCAAAAGTTGATTGAAACATAAAGATTAGCTAAGTATAAATTTCTTAAAAAAATACTTTGCTCGTCTGGAAATCATACAGTTGCTGCATATGTGGTTGATACAACCATCTGAAATTTGAACAAATTGATCAAAGTTTTACCCTCATAAAATAATTTATACAGAGTATTTAGAGTAATAAAAAAGTTGAACAAAAAGAAGTTAGCGTAAACTTCTGCACGCAGTTATATTTAAATTTGATAAGGCGAAAAGAGCTTCACTTCTTCAGCAAAATCTGCAGAAAACAATTTCTTGCGTAACGAAGCGCAAGAGTGCTCCGGAATAGAAGGTTACTGCAGCAAAAAACTCTGCAGGGAATAAATCCAGAAGAAATCGTCCCTAATGGAATTTTGAGAGGTTTTAAGTTATAATCATTAATTTTTAAGACGGATTAAAGCAGTGCTTTTAAAAATAAATCAGAGCCGAGCTAAGAGAGATTTATTCTGGGAACACAACATGAAACAAAAATATATTTGAGCTGTATTTCTACCTCAAGTGGTGTATGATATCTCAAGTGGTAAAGTAAGTTGTTCCTTTTAAGGTCACAATTTTCCATTGGCGTTGACCTAGTCTTATTTCTAACGTATTAACTTCCTTAACGAAAACTAAACCTAAGGAGCTACTGAACAATGAGTTTTTCTCTTATATTTTCGTGAAGCATATGTTTCCTCAGAACTTTTTCCAGGGGGCGTTCATTTCCAGTTGTCGAGATTCATCTTCACGGAAAGATACGTTTGAATTAATTATATTTTATTTGACTGTTTAGAAAATATTTCAGTCACTGAGAAGTTTTCAATATAGTTAAACCTCGTAAATCCGGAATCGGCAAGACTAGATCGATTTCTGAATTTTGGAATTTTCTGCATTTTAGAGGTCTGTTAAAAAAAAAAAAAAAACCCTTTCTTTCATGCAAGGTAACCGCGCAAAATGTATTTTTCCCCTTGTGAAAATTCCCCCCTGTTTGCTTGGTTATTATTTAAATAACAAGATACTTGAAAGTATTTGATCGTTTTGATTAGGATTAAGTATAGGAAGTTTTGAGTCAGTCTTTTATTCGATCTCAAGTGGCATAAACATATAAAAGTATGTGTTTGTCCATATTTATTTACATAGCATTCGAATAAAAGGGTTTAACTGCATCTGAGGCAAAATGCAGAACTTGGATGCAGAAAAAATATCATTTACAAAAATTATTAAAACTGAAATCGTCAAAATGCCCGAAAGAAATTTCCGGATTTTTAATGACCGGATTTTCGAGGTTCAACTAGCAAAGTTTGACAGACATATTTATTTTGTTACATTCGGTTATTTAAGAAGTTCCGTGAGACTTGTAATAGATGTTTGAAACTGCATTTATTTGTTTTTTATTCATTCTTCCAAAAAATGGACTCGAAGAAAGCTATTTTTTTTTTTCTCTTTCTCTTCAACTCTTCTGTTCTAAAAAAGAGCGAGATAATTCCAAACCCTATCATGTAGAGCTTTTTGCATTGAAGGCGAATGAACAAAAGAATGAAATCGACACCAACAAGTGGTGAGGCAGGGATCCGTCGGCGGCTATTTATAGATAATCGATCCCCAATGCCATCCCTGTCGATCACAAGGCTTAACCCTTCGATGTCCTTGCTCCTCCTTTCCAGGGATTTTGGTCATTGTGCGATTTTGTCATCTGCTCTGCCATTTCCTTGAAGGACGGACGAAAGTATTCTACGTTAGTGCAAAATGCAGAGTTAAGAAAACATCCTGCGCTGGTCAGGGGGGGGGGGGGGGCAGAACAACACTCACCAAAAACAAAAAAAAGCTGAAAGGAAAAAAATACTGCAGTGAAAAAAATTCATAACTGTAGAAAGGAGCCGAAAAATATTATGGGGTATAGTTTATGCATATATACAGGAGCAAAAGAAGATTTTGATAAATATCCTACAGGATCGGTGAAAAAAAAGCTGCAAAACACAAAAAAGAAAAGTATTAATTGCTGCAAAATAGAATATTCTACCTATATATTTTTTTAAAATGCGATAAAATAATGGACACAAAAAATGCAAACAGCAAAAATGAAAAAGGCAGAAAAAATAGTGTCTCAGCAAATAATGTCTTCTGCATTAACTAACAAAGCAGACAACTCTTGCTGCAAAGTACTCTACAATGGCCAAAAATAATAATAATTATAATTAAAAAAATAAAATAAATTTAAAAAATAAGAAGAAAGGAAAGAATTAAAATCTAATGCAGTTTAGTTCCATTACAATAAAATCTATTAGCTGACGACTAAAAATTTGTCGTGAAAAGCGCTGTCTTTCGTGTAACTCTGCTCTTTTACGTTGATATTACGACATTATTACTTGCAAATACTTCATAAGTTGAAATTTTAGGGCAAAATTGGTATTGATTGATCTTTTAAATGAATTTATTAAACAAAATTTTCAAACAGACGTTAAGGATAATTTCAGACGAATCAACAACAATGTTGCATAACTTAAAAAATAAATAGAATTCCTTTGAACTATAATTCAAAAGTTTAAATACATTCAGCTCAAATTTCGCAAATTTGTCTTTAATTAGCTTAAATATTCAAGTAAAGTCAGTGTGCTACGGTAGCCTCTTCGGCACTTACTTACTATAATGCTTCTATGAGCACTGTACGTACGAAACTTCAAATAGCCATGAAGCAGCTCTACTTGTTGTGTTTATTTTATTTGTGTAACCTGATATCTATTTTCATTTATTTATTTTATTTTATTTTATTAATTTTTTTGTTATTTCAGTACGAAGCCTTTTAAAAGATACATGATTTATTTGAGTTGTAAGGATAGAATAATCAAAAGTTTTAATGCGTAACATCAAATCGTAACATTTCATCGAAAAAGAATGCTGGAATATGCAAATTAATAAACACATATGAACATAAATTTCATATTAACATAGTAACAAAAATTGAAAGTTTGATGCTCATTTCAATGCGCTCCATTAGTCGTACGACAAGGCATCAAGGTATTAGGCAATCTTCATGTCTTGCGAAACATCTTAGCAGTTAGTTTCTGCTGCGGGTTCCAGAAGCCTAAGATCGGGATTTCAGAGGCATAAGCATGGGGTTTCGTAGAAGCAACGAAATTGCGCCATCTCGCTTTTGCAGTTTTCTTTCAGTTTCCTTGAATTATTTCACCCATTCATTTAAGGCTTTGTCATCTCGAAAGTTTTCTCGAAGTCTTGTGCGCCATGTACGTTGCAATGATCCAATTGATTTCAATTCTGCTTACCACAATACGAATTGCTCCTTTTTTTTTTAGCCTACTTTCCCGTAAAAGTTGATAAATAAATAAAGTGTGAAAGAAGGTTTATGCATCGTAAAAATATCGTTAAAAATCAAGAAAAGTCAAAAACAAGTGAAGTAATTAAATAAGGATTGAAAAAAAATAATTGAAAATAGGGTTTTGAGATCGGGGAAATGTGTGTCTATCTGTCTGTCGGTCCGTCTGTCTGCCCCCCCCCCCTTTAATAACTTTTGAGAGGAATTGTAGGATTCAAAAGAATTTTTTGCATTCGAAAGATCTCGACGAGGACATCTCCTTTCCGTATTTTACTTTTCGATTTGACCAATTTTTTGTTTAATTTTGAACAGTTCAAAAAGTCTTAAAATTAGCGCCTATTAGTCAGAAGTGAAGCAAATAGCAATTTATGTAAACTCTAGACATAAGACCCAAGTTCTTATGAAAAAGGTTATTGGAAAAAGCTCTTGGCGTAAAATATTTTTCGATTTGAACAATTTTCGTTTATTTTTGAACAGTTCAAAAAAAAAAAATAACATTAGTGCCTACGGGGAAATTTCAACCCTATATAAATCCTGATCTAGCAGGTAGATTTGCTTGGAACAAACTTTATCGAAAAGATGTTAGGCCGTAGAACATGTACGGATACGTAGTTCAACCAGAACTAAACGGGCCAATTTTCCTATGAAATTTTTGGATTGAAATTTTTAAGAACATTTTTCAATGAATGAATGAATAAAAGAATGAGTGAATAAATGAATGAGTGAAATAATGAGTGAATAAATGAATGAGTGAAAGAAGGAAAAAAATATTAAATGAGTGTATAAATACATGAATGAGTAAATAATTGAATGAATAAATGAGTGAATGAATATGTATTAACCGTTGACTCTTTTCCCCCTGTTGTTGCTTTTTACTAACAGGTTTTTTATTGGGACTGTTGAGATTCTTTCTGAAGTTTATTTCAGAAATGTTATCTTTATTCTGTTAAGGATTCTTAGGGATTGTTGTTCTTATTCTTATGGGGGTTAGAACATGTACCACGTGACATTACTTTTTTTTTCAATTCTCAAGAAGCCCGTGCAACGCCGGGCGACGCATCAAGTCTGTATTAACCGTTGAAAGGGTATATTTAAGGTAATTAAGAGCAAAAGCTGAATGAGAAAAAGAGAGAGAAATAGCTCGATTATAAATTTGAAGTTGGAGAATACGGGAAAGTAAGCACGTATAGTTCTAGACCAGTGGTCGGCAACCCGTCGATCGCGATCGACCGGTCGATCGCAAGCCCATTTTCGGTCGATCGCGACAGCATTTTGGACAGTTTATAGTTTTTAAAAAATAAATAAAATAACTTTTGAATTGGATGGCGAGTTTATTATTATTTTTTCCTTCAGAAAATGTTTATTAGTTTGTCAGACCATTCACCGGACCTAAAAAAACTTCTAATAATATGGATTGTTAGTCGCCCCTTTAACTATGCTCTTGGTAAGAGTTAATTCAAGAATGTATACATTTCAAATGTGTGTTTTAGTTAAAAAACCAAACAAAACTAACAGTTTTTTTTAATCAAAATCGAAAGAAATAACATATATTTGTATTGTTTTGATGCGAGTTAACGGTGTTAGCAAACCATTATTGGGCCATTCCATTGTGACGGGTGTGACTCCCAGACATGAGTTTTAAAGCTTAATTTATATTTTTGGCAATGAATTATTTATAAATAGCAAATTTTTTTTTTTTTTTAACTGTGTTTACCTTTGCATTTGCTCTAATGACTGTGCAAAAATAAAACTGCGGGAGTTTTTAATTTTTTAAAAATAAATTTTAAAATCTTGTGACGGGTGTGACTTTTTTGGGACATGACTTTTCACTTGCTTTCATATTTGCTAAAATTCCTGTGAATTTTTAAGTGTTTCATCATTGTAGCATTTTTTTCCTATTGAAGAAGATTCAGATGAAACTTAATACATATTTTCTATATTGTTTTAAATTTTTTAACATTTAGGAATTTTTTTTTGCAGTGTGACGGGTGTGAAACTGTGCCAATTTCACATTTTTGAGAAGCAATTTTTTAAAAAGCAGTAATTAGTACACATAGTAAACTTGATATTAGCCAATATACACTTACATTTTATTAGAAACTAGCGGTACCCGCAACGGCGTTGCCCGTGCAAAGGGCTAAAATAGCGGCGCAACTTGTTTTTTTCCCTCAAGCAAAATGCCCAAGGCGACCTTTTAAGTCAGTTTTGAGCTGATAAAAAACTTATTTCGGCCTATGTCTTTTTCCATAAATGTATACCTACCTTGACTTAGGTATAAAATTATTTCAATCTATCACTAATAACCTATATTTATTGATCTATATTTATATCCTGTGGCATATTTATCTTTATAACATCATCAAATCTATTACATAACTTTTTTTTACTCTGATAGATAGCAGTACATTCTTTCTGAGGCTGAATTTTAAAATATAAATATTATTTCATAAAGGTTTATTTAAACCAATCAAAAGAGTAAAGTGTATTATTAGCTTACATAAACATACATTTTGAAATCAAATAGGAGAAATGAACTTATTTCAAAATATGAAATTTTAATTGTCACAAATTAAAGTAATCTGGGGAGATTGATAAATTGATCAGAAAATGTGGAATTGATAAATTGATCAGGCAAAGTTTAGTAAAGATTGTCTGAAAAATCTAACAGTTACTGATCTTCCTTAGCCTATTCAAGAAAAGCAAAAGCTGCGGCAAAGAGATGCTGGACTATATATATGTAATCAATTTGATGAAGTATAAAAAAAAAACAATAGCGAAGCTAGCATGGGTAACACCCGGGGCGCGTAGTAATAGTGTCACCCCATGGAAAAGATTACGCTCTCTCCATCCAAAAAAAATAATGTAAGCACTGAAGTATGCGTTTTAATGAAATATAATGAATTATTTTTTTAAAATTGCAGCATTGAAAAAAAAGAACACCATTTGCTTCAAATATTTAAAGCATTTCTTGAGGGCAATGGTTATGATTAGCGGTTAAAAAACATTGTGAATATATTTTGTAAAGGAAACACTTTGCTCAGATCAAAATAGAAGTTAAATTGGATATTTTTTTCTCTCATTTTTAAGTATTTTTTATTCTATGGAGCTTTTAAAGGTTCATTCTTTTTCTCCGTCGTGGCTGGGTGTCACACCTATATGGGTGACAACCGGGGCGGACCGCCCCCATTCAGCTATGCCACTGATGGAATAAAGAACAGTGGACAAATAGACATTTCTTTGGTAGCGGATAATGGAATATCCTGCTTATAAGATACCACATCATATATGCCCACCTTCTAGAACTAAAATTTTTCATACAGACACTCTTCACTCCCCGTTTGATAATAGAATAGCCCCATATTCTGAACATGCGCAACGAAAGGAAATTCCGCAAACAAAACTCAAGACACTTGCTGGTTTGGATATTGAAAACTATAATTTTCCCTGATATTTCAGAAAACTTTAAATATCCCCTAATATTTTCCAGAATATAAATTTCCCTGATTTCCTGGTTGTGCTTCCACGCTGTGTAATTCTTGAAAATGTGTGACTTTTATTTGTAAATTGATTTCAGTCGTTACAGATTTTCCGTGCAGCAAAGATGAAAATTTTATGTTATTCTTAAAAATGTAGAATATTCATTTGTAAATCGATTTTTGTGTCACCCACATTTTCTGTGCTACAGAGATTAAGATTTTGAGTAATTCTTGAAAATGTAAGACATTGTAAATTGCTCTTTGTGCATTATGCACTTTTTCTGTGCAGTGAGGATGAAGATTTGATGTAATTCTTTGAAATTGCCAGCTTGTTTTTTCAAATTTGCTTTTGGAGTATCACGCCAATTTCTGATATAAATCGCTTAAGAGACATATCTTGACAAAAGCAAATTCGAAAGTGCATGTGAATGCTGAAAAGGGAAATTTTATGGTTCAAAGCTAAAAAAGAATGTGTTACTAAATTAATACGCTAAAAATGCAAGGAAAATTCAATTCTTATCATGGGATGGATAGGATTCTTAGTTATGAGCAGAACGCGGAATATTGCTTTTTTTACAGCATTCAATGCCACAAAAATGGTAATCGGGGTGATGTTCCGACTCAAACATACGTTTTTTTCCTGAAAAGATTCTCCTACACTCAAGTTGTATTTGTGTTTCTAGTGGTGTCTCTCAGCTAATTCAGTGGTGAAAGTTTTCTCACTGGCTCTGATTTCAACTCTGAAAACAACACCTCCTTATAGGTGGGCGAGGCATTTTCAGTGGAACTGTAGCAATTTAATTGTTACAAATTATGAATTCTTGAAATTGTCGTTAACATTACCCTTTTTTGTAACAAATGATGAATGACAGATTTGAACTCTTTTAAAAAGTATAATATCTATATTTTTGAAAAGAAAATTACATACCATTTTAACGCATTTAATTACAAATCCGAGCATTTAGTTTGAAAATAATCCATAACAGTGGATTGTTTTTTAGTCATGGAGTTCAAAGTGAATGCTGCATCCTCAGGATTGAAATACATAGTAAGCGTTTTCCCTAGCCCTTATGGGAAAGAAAATAGCTTTCCGCTATTTGTAAAATGTCCACTATAAGTAAGCTGTTCTGTCCAATAAGAGTACAGTGTAGCACATAATAGTGACTGCTAACAAAATATTTTTTAGACTCAAAGTGTTGGAGCTTTGTGGGTTTATAAAATGGCAAAAAGAACAAACTTCTCTAGTTCAATACTGGAAACAAACTTTCTCATGCCTTGATAAACTCGAATAGTCCCTTTTTGAAAATTCTCGAAAACAAAAACAATCCTTGATCATAATTTGTTTTGTGAGAGAGTAATAATTAACCTTTAGCAATATGCATAAAGCTTTAAAAAAAAAAGCACAAAAGGAAAAATATGGCTAATTTTAGAACACTTTTTTTCCTTTTCTAGGGAAAACATAAAATACGGGGAATTCGATAAATAACAAACTTAGAATGCGGGATATTTTAACATCAATTAGGATACAGAAAAACTGGGACCTGATAATAAAAACGTAACATGCGGGAAAACGTAGATTGGTGGGATGTTAAATCGGGGTTTCACTGTAGATATGAAAACTTTTCACATATAATATGATAGAATAACAATAAATTATGAATGTCGAATTCTTAAAAATTATGTGAACGATGCACCTTTATTTAAGTGAGTGAGTATATTTAAAAATAATAATGAATATTTAAGTAATCACAAAATATTAAGCAAACATTACAAATTTACATAATTAAAATGCCTGAAGTATTTTAAAAATTCTTTATTTAAAAACAACATACTGATTTTATTTTGAACATGTATATCATGGGAAGTTGCAACCAACCGCCCCTATAAATTCGTCACTGAAGCAATGCCCCGTCAACATGTTCAAAAGGAAATAAAATTCTTCATCGATTGAGTGAAAGTTGTTGAGTAGTACTTATTTTTTGTAGTTAATGAATATTATTTTTATGAATAGATACTATGTTACTAATAAGTTTAATAATCTGTTAACAGCTTAAATTTTTTGCCCAGTTGAATTAAACTGTTTGGGCGAGTCACTTAATTGCATAATAATAGTTGAAATCAATATATATTGTATAAGTTGACCCAGCAGCGTTCTAAAAAAGAAAATCAAAATTTTCCCCTCTCCACTAAACCATGGGTGATTCTAAGCAAAAAAAAAAAAGAAGTTGGTTTATAAAAGGGCAAAAAGAACGAACTTCTCCAGTTCAATACTGGAAGGAAACGAACTTTCTCGCAACCTTGATAAACTCGAATAGCTCCTTTTTAAAAACTCTTGAAAACAAAAACAATCCTTGATTGTAATTTATTTTGTGAGAGAGTAATAATTAACTTTTAACAATATGCATAAAGCTTTAAAAAAAAGCACAAAAGGAAAAATATGGCTAATTTTAGAACACTTTTTTCTTTTTCGATGGAAAACATAAAACACGTGGAATTCGGTAAATATAACAAACTTAGAATTCGGGATATGTTAACATCAATTAGGATACAGAAAAACAGGGACCTGATGAAAAAAACGTAAAATGCAGGTAAAACGTAGATTGGTGGGATGTTACATCGGGGTTTTACTTTAGATATAAAAACTTTTCACATATAATATGCTAGAATAACGATAAATGATGAATTCTTGAAATTGTTGTAAAGTTATACTTTTTGAATACAAATGATGAAAGGCGAAGTCTTAAAAATTATGTGAACGCTGCACATTTATTCAAGTGAGTGAGTATATTTGGAAATAATAATGAATATTTAAGTAATCACAAAACATTACAAATTCACATAATGCCTCAACTGATTTTAAAATTCTTTATTCAAAAACAATGTACTTATTTTATTTTGAATGTGTGTATCATGGGAGGTTGCAACCCTCCGTCCCTATAAATTCATCACTGAAGCAATGCCCCCGTCAACATGTTCAAAAGGAAAATTAAATTCTTCATCAATCGAGTGAAAGTTGTTTGCTAATTGTTTTTTGTATTTAATAAATATTATTTTTATGAATAGATATTATGATACTAATAAGTTCGATAATCTGTTAATATATTAAATTTTTTAGCGTAGTTGAATTAAACTGGTTGGGCGAGTCACTTAATTGAATAATAACAGTTGAAATCGATATATAGTTTAAAGTAGGCCCAACAACCATTCTAAGAAAGAAAATCACCTCTCAAAAAGAAATTTTTCGCCTCTCCAGTAAATCATGGGTGATTCTAAGCAAAAAAAAAAATCGGAACTTCAGACAAAATTTGGGAAAAAGTATGCACCATGAATTTAAAACAAAGTATATAGGTTAATAATCCCCTCCCCTCTCAACACAACAGTACATATGCATATATATATATGCTCAAAAATAATTCTTCAAGTAATTAAATGAAAAGACAATTCCAAAAGCTTTTTTTTTTCTGGAAAAAATTATATTGAAATTTTTCAAAAGTAGTACAAACTATTTTGCTTGTCTGAAGGTAGAAAGAAAAGAAGATATTAATTGTAAAAGAAATCTTAAGATTAATACATTAAATTTTTTTCGGAAAACCGTTATTCACCCGAATTTCGGATCAGAATCACCCATGGACTGCATGGATGCAGTAAACATTATTTGCTACTGATGGAAACCTTTGGTAACTGCAATTTTTAATGGATTGTACTATTCATCATCAAAAAATAAATTTCATTAAAATAATTGATCAAATCTCAAAATACTTTTCAAAAATGGGTCAGTTAAAACACTGATTTTCGTTACGTGCAGGGCACTCGCCCTCGACTCATGGCTCAAACGATGTTTACATTCAACCGCGGATTTTCTAATCCATTTCACTTCAATTCTTCGAACAACTCGTAAGGAGTGAAGAAAATACTGGAAGATTAACAGTTTAATTATTAAATTTAAAAATATTAGGTCGAATTTAAAAAAAACGGCTTCGTCTTGCAAAGCGTCAGGCTATATTAGAATTTTGTGCAAATTTTTGTAATCGTACGTTGCGTACAATTTTTGCTGTAGAGCGCGCAGCCACAACGTCAAAAGTTCATTTTATATATATAGATAAGAGATATATACATATATACATCTGATTTAGAATTTGCAGTGACCTACTCGTCACAAGGGTTGGTGGAGCAACTGTCTCAATGATGACGGATATTTTTTCAGTGGAAATATCGTCATTTTCTGGCCAAATCCAATAGGGTCCACTAGCCTGCATATATTTTAGATTTACTTATTCAAAAACTTTGATCTCTTAACCATCAGAATCTGCTTCACCACTTAACGCTGCTAAAAACATGTGGTATAGTTATGAGATAAAGTTATAGTTAAAAATTTGAAACTAGATTTTATAGGTACTAGGGTACAGTTAAGAATATGTAAAAAAATCTAATTTTGTTTTTCCTTTGAAAATGTATTATGAGCCACACACACACACACACACACAAAAAAAAAAAAGCTACAAAATAGCTGCAAAACATCAAAGTTATTTAATTATATCAAATTATATTAATAATAATAATAATTATTATTGTAACATACTGCCCTAATTCTTTAGAAACAAGTGCTTTAACTTTCTGTTTCATTAATGAAATATTTTAAAACTATCTTAAATGGTGTCACACCCGTGACAATAACTTTGTCACGCCCGTCACAAGCTTTTGTCACACCAAAATTTTCACAGAAAATAAAAATTTAATGACATTTGAATATTTTATACTTATTCACACTCACAATAATTAGACTTTCAGAAACTTTCGGGTTTTTCCATGGATTAATGCATTTGCTAAGGTATGTAAAGCATATTTTCTGTGACGGGTGTGACAGAGAGACTTTATAAATAAATTTGCATTTAAAATAAGATTTAATGCATATTTATGGAAGATTAAATGCTCTAAAAGGGAGACAAAGGTCATAAATTGTAATATATCCACATACAATGAAATTGGTGTTGTATCAAATATTATTTCAGAGTGAATGAAAATACCCAATTTTTCCTAATCGAACGTGGGCTACAATGCACAAACTTTAAGCCCCCCAAAATAATAAAAGGATTATTTTTGTGAAATATTTCTTTACAGTTTCATAAACCTCATATCATTACCTTTAATTTGACATATTGTTTGAAGAAATACAACAATTTTAAAATTTCAGCCCTCATGTCCACTTTCTCATGGAATTGCCCTATTGTAGAAATTTTAAAGTAGGTGTTTTATAAGCATCAGAACTTGTTCTGACAAGAATTAAGGGGCCGTTCATAAATGACGTCACGCTTTTTTCCCAATATATTTGACCCCCCTCTTCCCCTTTGTCACAATATGTCACACTTCAGCGGACCCCCCCCCCCCCATAGCGTCACGCTATGTTGCATAATACCTGATGTCACACTTCTTGTTACTCCCTTCCCTCCCCTTGTCACACTTTGTCACAATTTCACGAACCCCTTCCCCCCCTCGAAGTGTGACATCATTTTTGAATGATCCCTAACCTACAATTTGAAGACAGGCGCAATCCCAACATGCCCTATTAATAATGTATACCCCCCTGTCTTCCGAGTCGATCTTGGTGTTCGCCGATCTTGGAAAGTAGATCTTCAGTCAGTTTAGGTTGCCGACCGCTGTTCTAGACGGAACTTCGTGTTTTTTTTTTTTTCACGTGCATATTTTTCGACAAACTATTTCAGACAACGAGATGATCTGGAATAGAAAAACCGCTACTGCGATACTGGAGGGAAATAGCGACGTCTTTTTAGTGAACGGAGGGAAAACTTACATTATTGACTATATTTTACCGCAAGAATATTTTCCTTATTGTTAAAAAATAACTTTTAATATGATTTCAAAGGATCCAGAAATGTTTATAGAGTTTTGTAACGTTTTTGTTACCTTCCTGATAAGTAATTCGTTCGTTTCTTTCAACTATTCAGATGCAAAATAAATGAATAAACAAATACAAATAGATAAGTAATAAAAACAATTTTGGAAAAAAAATTAGAACCGACTTTTGCTCTTAAAAGTAAAAAATAAATTTTCTTTAAACAACATCGATACAACTGTTTAACATTTTTTTAAAAGTCATCGCAAAATTAGGACAGTCTGATTACCATTACACCATGTGTTACTTTATATTGGAAGTGTTGCAAACTGGTGGGCCATTTATATATGTAATTGATTCATGATTGCAAAAGATTTTATCTGACATAATTTTGCGCCGACTTCAAAAATTATGTTTAAAAGTCGTACCTATGTTGTTTAAAGAATGAATTTATTTTTTACTTTTTAGCACAACGTTTAATTTGAAGACGGTTCAGCTTTGCTCTAAAAATTATTTTGGAACTTAGGCTTTCACCGGCCGGTGTCCATAACAAACCTAATATTTTCCGGGCTTATAGGCCGTGGTCCAGCCAAGATATTTCTGGCTGACGTTTCGCCTGACACTTTTCAGGCTTCTTCAGAGTGAAAATGAAGTCAAGCAGAGGTCTGGTCCTTATATATCAAGCATCATATGGTCGTTAACCTCAATGGATAAGCCACCAATCGAAGGCTTTGCTGGTACTGATTCTGATTAGTTCCTCATCTTTGTTCTCGGCATTGATTGGTGCTTTTTGAAGCAGTGGAAGCAGTGAGGTTAAAGCACATGTGATGCTTGATATATAAGGATCAGATCTCTGCCTTGATTTCATTTTCACTCAGAAGAAGCCTGAAACATGTCAGACGAAACGTCAGCTAGAAATATCTTGGTCGGACCATGGCCGATAAGCCCGGAAAATATTGTTTGTTATAAAAATTATTTTATTTAATTCTTTTTAGTGTTAATGCATTTTTCATATGAATAGTTTATTTTTTTTAAAGCACATCAAAGCGCACATCTTCTTTGAGTGACTGGAACTAAAAACTAATCATTTGCATGATAAATTTTGCTTTGCAATTTAATCCAGAAGGTCACTAGCGCAAAAAAACTGAAAGGATTTAATTTTTCCTTTAGAGAAGCCTTCACTCAATCCATCATTATAATTGCTTTTAATACTACTGCTTAATGGAAACAAACTCTTTTTTTAACAATCAGTTTGGTATTTATTAATAATTTTCTCAATAAAGAAATGTCAAGCCAAGTCTTTCCAATCAGAAGAAAAATAGTCATTTTTCCTCCATAACTTTCTTCCTAAAAACAAATGTAGTCCAACCGATGTGTGATATTGAGACAGACGCCCCTCTATCGATTTAAAAAACAAAAACAAAATCGGTATGTTTAGCTTAAGTTATGGATGAAAAAACAAAGAAATCACTATATTTCTGCCCATAACGTTTTTTCTAATTATCGAATATGATCAAACGAAGCTATGGAATCTATACGAGAGCATCCACGATCGATCAAAAAAAGAATCATCAAAATCGGTCCATCCAGTGAGAAGTTATCGATGGACAGACAAACAAAAACGCGAGATGTATACAGTATGAGTATGTAACACTCCTTTTAAGTCGGTGAAAAACCAGCTTAATCAATGGCAAAAAGTTGCATCTGTCCGATTACCTCACAACAAAGTATTGCTTCCTGGTAAAATAGCACAACATATAGAAGCAGTTTCATGGCTGTAAAATTGAAACTTGTTGACATTGTCCAGTTCTCTATTAACAACTTTAACGAATGTGAAAAGGTATTCTCTCCTGTCTTTTCAGAATTAAAACTGCAGTAGATTTTGATTTATCTGCTTCATTTTTGTAACATAATGTAAAATCAGCAAATGCAGCTGATCCAGAATGCCAACTTGCATGCGTTCAGAGAAAAAAAGCTATCAATTAGTTACCATCGTCAATGTTAAATCTACGAAGAAATACCACGCGGCCTTTTGCTCATAAATTGTTTTCTGTTTCTTAGAAGAGGAACCTACGAATATAGTATTCATAATTTCTGCAATTTTAGTTATTTTGGGGAAAACAATATTTATTTTGTTGTAAAGAAACTCTGACAGCGATTGATAAGTAACTCCATGACTAATAATCAAAGCAGTCAGTTACAAAACGTATAATCTTCTAAAAATTCAATAAAACATTTATCAAAGCCTCAAATTCTGAAGAAGAAAGTTAGCGTGAAAGGGCATTTGCTCTAAAATAATTAGTTTCTCGATTTGTATGAAGTACATAAATGAAATATTGAGATTAACTGTGTTTGGAAAATAGCATATAATAATCATACGGAAGGTATGATTATTCTAGTATTGTTATTATCTACTGTATATGTTTTTCGTTCGGGTTAACTTTTTTGTTTCCTACTGGTGTGAAAGTTTAAAAATATGACGCTTAATTCTCGAAGTGCAAAAACGTTTTCCAAGCATGTTGTCTGACCGAGCAATAGAAGAAAACTTACAACGCAGCGCGCATTGAACATAACTTTTCGATCAAAATTCAGAAAACGGAATTCTATTTCATCGAGCTTTTTCGAATGAGGAAAAATAAAATTAGAACCTCTGCCGTCAGAGGAACGACAAGGAGTGTAAAAACAAGCTGTGAAGAGTTTGCGTCGATCCAAAAAAAAAGAAAGAAAAGTAGTCTTAATATCTAAACCTCCAGTAATCGAAAATTTTCCAATCCGAAATATGCATTTCGAAAATTTCGTTTCTCTGTTTACGCTGCCAGTATTTATTCTTCGTGCGCATATTTAGAAATTTCGAAAAATGCATGACTCCGCCTAAC
This sequence comes from Octonoba sinensis, assembly GCA_038502835.1. NCBI lineage: Eukaryota > Metazoa > Arthropoda > Arachnida > Araneae > Uloboridae > Octonoba > Octonoba sinensis. The sequence continues at coordinate 144,609,767 of CM076600.1, forward strand.
AAAGACGATAGAAGGAATTTTATTTCGGTGGTAATTTTACTCTGTTTGAAAAGTCGGATATTATTGGGAGCATTTAACTTTCTTAGTGAAATCTTAGAAAATATCCTACAAAAATAGATATAGTCATACAGATGTATGTATGTATGTATGTATGCACATGCATGTATGCGAGTATGCGTAGTTTGCATCTATATGTGTTCTATTTTTTTCCAAACTCAATAAACTATCCAGAATTAGATAATGCCTGAAATTCGTCGCGGCACTAAAATATAGTTTTTTTATTTATAGAGATTCCGATTTAAGTAGAGTTTACTTTTTACATTATATATATATATATATATATATAAATATATAGACAAAATTTAACTTGTGTCTACATCAAATCAAATTTATATATATTATTGATTTTTTATCTTTCTTGAGTTCAATGGCATTTTCTAATACTTAAAAATTCATACCATTACTTGTACCGAAAATAGAGTTTGTATTTGATAGTAATTACTTAATCCTATTCGTCCTTTATCATAATTATCAGACTTTATTAACCTTAGTAAAGTCTAAATCGAAAGAAATAATGATGTTAACATTTGTGCCGATTCAGCCCTGTCTGTGGGACAAATAAAGACAGTGTTAAAACAAATAAAAACTATTAAAAACCTATAATTTTGCTCACAATAACAAGAACAAAACAAAACGTAATTTCTAGTCAAAAAAAAAAAAAAAAAAAATAAATCAATAATAAAAAAAATCGTTTGTTCTTTTTCTTAACCTTCAAAATTGAAAAGTTCCTATTAACCCCATTTTACGGTAACTTTTATTTCATATTATACTCTCCCAAGAGCATGTGATGAGAACATAACATGTGTCTACTTTGAATGATCCTTACTATCCTAAAAATAGTTATTATCGTCGATAAGCATTAGAAATGTGAACTTTAATAAACGATAATCTGTAACTATGACATTGAAGCGACCAAACTTAGGTAAACAAAAGCATCTGAACATGTCGGGTGCTTCAACGCTTCAATGAATGTCGAAATTTTGAGAAAATGAAGTGGAAAAATCTATTTACACGCATTGGGCTTTAACAGGTTGAGAAAACGTTGCATGGTCTTGACAGCTCTTGAGATTTGCTTATTGTATGCTTCAGATTTATCGGATGGAACTTTTACTTAACACCGAGAAATATGAAATTGTGCTTTGAAACCATTTTAAATTGACGCTAAGGATGATTCTTTTATTTTATAAACGTTTTCGTGCATTTGTTTTGAGAAAAAAAGTAAAGGTAAATGCTGAGTTTCAAGATCATTTTATTTTCTCCTGTTTCATTTATCTAATTCTATTTACGATTTCATGTCGAAAAATGAGCACTTATAATTTAGCTTGTTGCCAAAACAATCTAAATGTTCCGTAAATTATATTTTAACTATTATAAATTGTTCTGCATTTACTTTCGCTGAGTATAATTGGAGAATTTTTTGAACTTGTAATAAATTCAATTATCTTCGAACACTTTTCATTTAGAGTACGTTAACATACTTATAATGAATTAATAGATATATATTAACATACTCACTTTTTTTGGCTGGTATATAATGTAGGGTCTGTCGAGATGACTACACAATAAAAGTATATTTTTAATGTTAATGACTTGTTGTGCTTTAAGTTTGGATATGTAAAATTGGAAAAGTCTTTCAATTTGCAAATGATAAGTTGAATTAACTTAAAATACTTTTCATTAAGAGTATAATAACATACTTTTAATGAATTAATAATTGATGAAGTAACGTGTTCACTTTGTTCCTTTGAGACATAATGAAGGTTCTGGCGGGTCTACCCAGCCTCCGTCAGCTGCTCGTAATTTTTCAACGATTCGGCGAACAGGGGTGAGAAATAAGGGGTTGTTTGCAAATCGGCCGCATGAGTTCGTAGTCATTCAGTGTACCTATGCTATTGAGTATTTGAAGAATCTCCTACCGCCCTTACTAAGAGCAAGGATGGTGAGAGATTCTTCACAAATATTCAATTTGTATATCTTAAATCTTAGCATAGGTGACCTGAATGACGACGAACTCATGCGACTGATTTGTGAACAGCCCCCGTACTATTTATGTCTTTTCCAAGAATCAATAAAATCAACTCACTGAATCTCTGATATCTTTGAATTTTCACGATATCCAACTGAACTATTTTTCTGAGTTGCCCTATATACCTGGGTATGAAAATATGAAAGTTAAAAATTGATATCTTTCGCGAATGCTCAGTAAAGAATCAATTCTTTTAAATGCTCATATTTTTTCTGATATTCATTTTTTTCTTTAATTTCTAACTTCAATGCATTTATTCTCTGGTATGTTTTCCAGTTTTCTGAGAGTTTTGTTAAATTTCGTGCAAAACTTTGCGTGTTTTGGCCAAAGCCATGCTGGAGAATTTGGCATTTAGAAAGAAATGCTTATAACTTCATGCGTTAATATATATGCGTGTTAGTTTTACGAAACTGGGAGAATTATTGTACATAGCAAGAAATATTGTACATAGCTTCTGTGAAATTTACAGCTTATTTCAAGCATTGTACAACTCAAGATGATCGAAAATATCTTCTCTTTTCATAAGTTTGGTGCTGATGCCCTAAATGCAGGAGTAGTGAAATTTTTAGTGGAAAGTGTGAAGTGAAGCATACCTTTTATATGGTTGAAGTTACGAAACATTTTGCCTTACATTTCTCTAGAAATTTGAAAAAATGTCTAAAATGGAAAGTATCCCATTAGTTCTGTTTATAGTATAGTGTACTTTCTATCGAGACTTCAGTTTATCGTTTTATAATTGTTATTATTACGTCGGAAATTTCAATCAATAAAAGTTTGTGAGAAATTGAATTTTTTAAAATTTTAATTGCATGCATAAATTGTACCCTTAAGTGATATTTTTCTAAAAGCTTTTTTTTTTTGTCATTATTGCAGATGGAGAGGATAGTTGAGCGAATGCAGGACGAACAAAATGGCGTGCCCGTTAAAACAGTCAAGAGTTTCATGTCCAAAATACCTAGTGTCTTCACGGGTAAGTAAGAATATTTGCTGTATATTTTGCTACTTGATATATTCCACCACGCTAAGAACAAATGCTGTATCCGCAGCTGATCTCAAAATGAAAAGTCGACAGCTGAAGTTTGACGCCTTCCGTTCACTTGATTCTGATGTCACTTTCCAAATTTGGGGTTTTTTAAAAAATCTTTCCTTTCCACACTAGCATATTTAGCCACCGCTTTCGGCGGCGGAAATCTTCTACGTATCCATCGAACCATAAGAAGCATAAAAAAGAACTTACATTGTTTAATAAAACTTACAAAATGGGTGACGCATAAGCGAGAAATCGCTATAGCGACTTTCGAACAAATTTAGAACAGTATTGTATTTAGAACTACATATAGATAAATAAAAGAAAAAGAAAAGTGTTCATCTTCCTCCGTGGACTCTATATGCCTTAGGTCAGTGACTCCCAGAGTGGTCCATACGTGCCCCCCAGGGGGTCTATTCCGACTTGCAAGAGGTCCATATCAACGGAAGAAAAATTTTCGGGGGGGGGGGGGCATAAGATGTAACTGGTGTCGACGAGACTGGATCTCATTTAAGCAGATTATTCCCCAAATTATATCCATAAATGCACCTAACACAAATTTAGCCAGTGTACTTAGGTGTTGCTTATTTATATGATAAGTATTTTAGTTAACTAATTGCGCATTAATTAGTTATATTTTCTAAATTGCGTAAGTACATAGGGAAGAATGTGTATGTAACTAGTTAAACTTGCACTTTTGAAAGCAGTAGCAAGATCGTTGCTAGGGAGGTCTTCCATTAAAGAAATGTTAAGGTATGCCCGCGACATTTTGCATGGCAGGAAAAATAATTCTTAAAAACAAAATAATAAATAACAAATGCAAAAACAATGTATGTAACTAGTTAAACTTGCACTTTTGAAAGCAGTAGCAAGATCGTTGCTAGGGAGGTCTTCCATTAAAGAAATGTTAAGGTATGCCCGCGACATTTTGCATGGCAGGAAAAATAATTCTTAAAAACAAAATAATAAATAACAAATGCAAAAACAATGTATGTAACTAGTTAAACTTGCACTTTTGAAAGCAGTAGCAAGATCGTTGCTAGGGAGGTCTTCCATTAAAGAAATGTTAAGGTATGCCCGCGACATTTTGCATGGCAGGAAAAATAATTCTTAAAAACAAAATAATAAATAACAAATGCAAAAACAATGTATGTAACTAGTTAAACTTGCACTTTTGAAAGCAGTAGCAAGATCGTTGCTAGGGAGGTCTTCCATTAAAGAAATGTTAAGGTATGCCCGCGACATTTTGCATGGCAGGAAAAATAATTCTTAAAAACAAAATAATAAATAACAAATGCAAAAACAATGTATGTAACTAGTTAAACTTGCACTTTTGAAAGCAGTAGCAAGATCGTTGCTAGGGAGGTCTTCCATTAAAGAAATGTTAAGGTATGCCCGCGACATTTTGCATGGCAGGAAAAATAATTCTTAAAAACAAAATAATAAATAACAAATGCAAAAACAATGTATGTAACTAGTTAAACTTGCACTTTTGAAAGCAGTAGCAAGATCGTTGCTAGGGAGGTCTTCCATTAAAGAAATGTTAAGGTATGCCCGCGACATTTTGCATGGCAGGAAAAATAATTCTTAAAAACAAAATAATAAATAACAAATGCAAAAACAATGTATGTAACTAGTTAAACTTGCACTTTTGAAAGCAGTAGCAAGATCGTTGCTAGGGAGGTCTTCCATTAAAGAAATGTTAAGGTATGCCCGCGACATTTTGCATGGCAGGAAAAATAATTCTTAAAAACAAAATAATAAATAACAAATGCAAAAACAATGTATGTAACTAGTTAAACTTGCACTTTTGAAAGCAGTAGCAAGATCGTTGCTAGGGAGGTCTTCCATTAAAGAAATGTTAAGGTATGCCCGCGACATTTTGCATGGCAGAAAAAATAATTCTTAAAAACAAAATAATAAATAACAAATGCAAAAACAATGTATGTAACTAGTTAAACTTGCACTTTTGAAAGCAGTAGCAAGATCGTTGCTAGGGAGGTCTTCCATTAAAGAAATGTTAAGGTATGCCCGCGACATTTTGCATGGCAGGAAAAATAATTCTTAAAAACAAAATAATAAATAACAAATGCAAAAACAATGTATGTAACTAGTTAAACTTGCACTTTTGAAAGCAGTAGCAAGATCGTTGCTAGGGAGGTCTTCCATTAAAGAAATGTTAAGGTATGCCCGCGACATTTTGCATGGCAGGAAAAATAATTCTTAAAAACAAAATAATAAATAACAAATGCAAAAACAATGTATGTAACTAGTTAAACTTGCACTTTTGAAAGCAGTAGCAAGATCGTTGCTAGGGAGGTCTTCCATTAAAGAAATGTTAAGGTATGCCCGCGACATTTTGCATGGCAGGAAAAATAATTCTTAAAAACAAAATAATAAATAACAAATGCAAAAACAATGTATGTAACTAGTTAAACTTGCACTTTTGAAAGCAGTAGCAAGATCGTTGCTAGGGAGGTCTTCCATTAAAGAAATGTTAAGGTATGCCCGCGACATTTTGCATGGCAGGAAAAATAATTCTTAAAAACAAAATAATAAATAACAAATGCAAAAACAATGTATGTAACTAGTTAAACTTGCACTTTTGAAAGCAGTAGCAAGATCGTTGCTAGGGAGGTCTTCCATTAAAGAAATGTTAAGGTATGCCCGCGACATTTTGCATGGCAGGAAAAATAATTCTTAAAAACAAAATAATAAATAACAAATGCAAAAACAATGTATGTAACTAGTTAAACTTGCACTTTTGAAAGCAGTAGCAAGATCGTTGCTAGGGAGGTCTTCCATTAAAGAAATGTTAAGGTATGCCCGCGACATTTTGCATGGCAGGAAAAATAATTCTTAAAAACAAAATAATAAATAACAAATGCAAAAACAATGTATGTAACTAGTTAAACTTGCACTTTTGAAAGCAGTAGCAAGATCGTTGCTAGGGAGGTCTTCCATTAAAGAAATGTTAAGGTATGCCCGCGACATTTTGCATGGCAGGAAAAATAATTCTTAAAAACAAAATAATAAATAACAAATGCAAAAACAATGTATGTAACTAGTTAAACTTGCACTTTTGAAAGCAGTAGCAAGATCGTTGCTAGGGAGGTCTTCCATTAAAGAAATGTTAAGGTATGCCCGCGACATTTTGCATGGTAGGAAAAATAATTCTTAAAAACAAAATAATAAATAACAAATGCAAAAACAACAACAAATTATTCTTAAGCTTTTTGAAGTTAAATTCCTTAATTTTCACACATTTTCTTCTCTCCTGACCGTATTAGAAAGGCTTGGGCGAAATGTCCCTCTCTTTCATTCTGTTTTGTAACTTTTAAGTAAAATTAGTGCACTGATTGACTTCTTTTAGAATAACTTCTAGGACAGGCTCCCCGAAAAACAGAAAATAAAAAAAAAAAAATGCAGGGGATCTGTGGGATAAAACGTTTGGTAACACCATGCTTTGGTTCAAATGGTCTGGATTAGTTGGTTTCCTTGCACTAGCACTACGATAGCAGAAAAACACGTTTTACGGAATTATTTTTTTAAATTGAGAAATAGGATTCAAATAAGGATTGTATTGTTCTGATTTTTTTAAATTGTAGTTACTTATTTTTTAATACCCCCACCCCAGATTTATTCATATTTTGACGTTCAAAAATTGTTTTCTGAGAAAGTTTGTTAGGAGCAAAAGCGTCTCTTAGATAAGAATTTATAGGATTTAAATTTATCTGTAAAGCGTAATGTTAAGTCTTTCTGAACTGTTCAAAACAGGGAGGAAAATACTTTAAATTTTAAAAAATCAGAACAAATATGACGTAATAATCTTGACAAAGCCGTTAAAAAACCACGTTTTTCTGAATATGACCGTTTTCTCAAAAGTCATTGATTATGTTGGGGGGGGGGGGGGGGGGGGGAGGCCGGTGGGTGCTGTTAGACCAACAGACAGGGGAGTACCGTAATTTAGTGCGGAGAATAATTCATTTAATTTTTAATAAATTATTCAATTGTTCAAGTAATTAAAAAATCATTTATAAAAATTTAACTGCAATTAAATTTTATCGCAGAAAAAGTGATTACGTATCGCATACATATCATGATCACTGTGATTGCGCATCGCAATATATAATCACGATTAAAGTTCAATTCCACGTCACAACTGACCTTAATAACTGTAAAACTCATTAGTTGAGGATGATTATTTAATCATTATTAAAATTCAATTCCACGTCACAAACTAACCTTAATAACTGCGAAACTCATTAATTGTAGATGATTATTTAATCATAATTAAAATTCAATTCCACGTCACAACTAACCTTTATAACTGTGAAACTCATTAATTGAGGATGATTATTTAATCATAATTAAAGTCTAATTAATCAGAAGTAATTTAATTATAAATAGCTGCATAAGAAATTGGACATAACTGCATATTATGCGGTGAAATAATCATCCGTTGTTCGAATACAGTAAAGTGTCAGTATTTGTATGTAAACTGATACTTTCATATTTTAAGTATACGTGTTACTTATCGTAATCGTTTGAAAATATTATGTCACTGAAATTGATGAACACCGTTTGGGAAAGTTTCCTTCTTAGTTCTGTTTATCTTGTGTTTTTCCGATCTTAGGTCTTATAAGAGCAGCTGTACTCAGTAGGACTGAGGACAGCGACACCCTTTTTTTTCTTTTCAAAATTGCGGATGGTAAGTGCTTGGTGATGATGTTCTGGACACTTGCTGCTACCGCGAAGAGCGGTAATGGCGTCAGAGAACATCGGCGTGTTTCATATTTTTGCGTTTTGAGAAGTTGAGTAGATTGCGACTGTAACATTTTATACCAAATATATTTCGTCCCTAATGGGTCTTATCACCACTCCACTTCTGACCTTCGAAGAATAAAAAAGACTTTGTCAGGCACTGTCAATTTAAACACCCTGTCACTTCTAGTCTGCAGAACAATTTAACAACTCACCTGCGGAGAACAACGATAATAAAAAGAAACCTTAAATTAAAAAAAAAGAAAAAAAGAAAACTCGTTTTTTCTTCTCAGCTTTACAGCAAATCTTTTATTCTGTTTATCATTAAAGTAAGTATCCCAAAGTGGGGGGGGGGGGGGACAAACTATCGTCGTGAGGTCTCGGAAGTTTCCCAATCCCCGCCATCCCATGAAATAGAATGTCGATGGAAAATCCTTCCCTTTCGGCGGTTGCCTTAGAACCACCTGCCCGGGTCGATGAGCGAGAGCACCTCAGTGCAGACCCACCCTTTTCCTTCGTGGACTCTCCCGGTGTGCCGCTGAGATTCCACCAGGGTAGGTCGATTCATGGACTGAGGGGACTCGAGGCTCATTCATTTTGGGAGTCGGACGATAGATTGCATTTCCTCACTTACGTATAATGTTGCCAAGGCCACTGGCAACCTAGGAACACCTCCCTCCTCCCTCTATGATCCTCGAGATTTCCGACGTGAAGATATTTTTAGATTCCATCACAATGTTTTTTTTTCTTATTTACTTACCTTGTTTACTAAATTTATTCCTCGGAATGAAAGTGTTCGAATAGTTTCCGAAAAATGGCTCAGTAATTGATTTTATTAATATTCTTCGAATAATTAGGTATCATAAAAATTAAATTCAGTTAACTTTTTAGTTCTGGAAGTAGTTGCTAAATTGAAGGTATTTTAAAAAGGAAAATAGAGATGATACAAGAAAAGCATAAATTGAAGATTCAATATTTTTCATTCTGAGCGTTCATTCTGAGATTATTTTGAAGAATTACATGCGTTTAATGCTTAAGAGTTCTTTATCCCGTCTTGCTTTAGAATACTGCTTCTCAAACTGTGCTCCGAGGAGCACTTTAAGGGCCTAACAATTTCCATTGCGCCCCGAAAGTACATGTTAAAAAGTAGAAGCATTATTATTAAAAATATTTGAAAGTTTAGAATAAAAAAACATGTCTTAGTTTTTGTCTTTAATGAGAAATGAGAGCATTGAAAAAAAAAAAAAAGAAAAAAAGAATCCGTGCTGAAATCCAGGGTCTTGCAAGCCTAAATGACGGAACTACCTTGCACTGTCAACGCTGTCTTGTCATACTATTTACCTAATACAGTTGGCTGCGAGATAAAAAAATAGTACTCCGCTTTGAATATCCGAATTTAAAAGGTACCCAGGGGCTGAAAAAAAAATTACGAACCTCTGCTTTAAATCAATTATTGAAAACCGTAGAAACAAACGAACTTGCTTATATCATTGAAAAAAAACCTCTTTCCTTAAGATTAATAAGCATCCTCCTAATAGTAAAAATCCTTGAATTTTCTAAAAATGCTGTAACTTTTTTTAATAAAAAAAAAAAAACAAGAACTACGTAAGTTCTCTAAAAATAGAATTGAAATGCATGGAGAGGGAAGGGAGGCAGTGTGGGACAATTTTCGCTTATTTGATAACAAGTTCTTCCAGTTATTTTTTGCAAAAAATTAAATACAGAACAATATTTTAGCAACTTTCAGTTTTCGTTGCACTGTTTTCCTAATTTATCCTTAATTTATTCTTTGCGAAAAATATTACTTTTCAAAAAATACTCAAGTTATCCCACTGTGCTCGCAAAGGCGAAAAATGGGTCAGGGAATGGGGTGCCACATAAAAAGTGGACTACATTATGGCAATATATTATTATTATTATTATTATGAATTCAGGTTGAGATACTGCAGACTGAAGAAATGAAGCAGCTATTTTTATACTAGTTTTTTTATAATAAAGTTTACATTTTAATAATTTATTTAGTTTTTATACATTTATTTTAACTGATTAATTAATTACTGAACTTTGTTTTTAATATGGCGTAAGATTTAAATTTTCTCAAACTGACTTAAAAGTGGCTTTATTTTTCTCCGGGGGAATTTAAGTCCTACTTTTTTGCGAAAGACTTAAAAGTCCGTAAGTTTTCTTAGAATAATGAAGCAATTTAAGTTTTCTTTTCAGGTCCTTTATTAGCTTATTATTATTAATATTTTTATTGAACATTTGAGCTAAAATGCTGTGAAGACTTTTATGCTCTGTCTTTACAACTTATTTCAATTGGTATAAAATATATTTTTTCCTTCTTCTTTTTTTTTTTCGGAATTCTATTTAGAAATCATAAGTAAAAAGTGCTCAAAGCTTTTTGTGTTTGCTGCTTAACGTAAAAATCAACTGCAATAAATTTTTGTTAAGCATTATTTTAAATAATATTAATTATTAGGAAATCTATTTCAAACTGCATAAATCAATTGTGCATGATAAATTGTTTAATACATTCCTTTTAAGTTAACAAGAAGCTTACTCAGAATTAGACAATCCTGCGTTCCCGCATAATAAAATTAGGCCAGAGCGAAATGTGTACGAAATTTTTTTTAAAAAACTGACGTAGGGGCTATGTGCAAAAGTTGTGCACCCGTATAGCATATTACCTGCACAAATTTTGAACTCTCGGAAAGGTGTCAGTTTTGTACTACCAGAACAAAACAAAAAGAACAGAATTTTTGTAAAATTTACTATTTCAAAAATTTTAATTTCAATAACGTTAGTAATTAAATTTGCCGTAAGAGAAACATATCTAATTCAAATGTGAAGTTATTAGGGAATAAAATAATGTTTTGATTCTCCCGCAAGAAAGTTTAAAAAGTGCAAATATGTTTGCCCTTTCACACAATGTATACGTTGTAGAACAAAACTGTTATTTAAATGCAATTTAACGAAACCTGAAAAGCGTCATCTCATACAAGAACCGTATAGCTAGGGCCTAGACTTCCTAGCAGTTGAAGAGAGAAAACGACGGAAAATTCCCGTGCTGGTCTCTCTCTCTCTCTTTCTATTTATTTTAATGGCTTTTCAACTGTTTTACTGCAGATAAAAGTATTGTTTAACAAATGCCGTTTTTTAATGGCTGCATCTTACTAACTTTTAATATGTATATAAATGCACATATTTTACACCTATCTCCTAAAGCAATTTCGGGGAAAACATCTTTACCTTAACCAACATCTATGTTCCAACATCCTAGGTATACATTTCTCACCTGGCTTAGGCACCAAATCAATTCAAACATTCCTTTTTTCAGTAAAAACTTCTTCTGAAAATAAAATATGTCTATTGTATGTAAAAATAAATTTATGTTATGTAAAGAGGAAAAGGGGAAAAAAAGGCATCAAATTTATTCTTTTTTAAATAAAAACACTTCAAGCACTTTTTTTTTTTTTTGATACGTAAACTTAAAAACATAGGAGAGGGGACGAATTTTAGAGTTAAATTACAGCAAAAATTTTGCCCAATATAAAATATGTGTAAAAAGAACTTTGAAATAAATTTTAAGTGTGAATCTATATTGTTTACTTCCTTTACATTATTTGATTCATCTATACAATACAATACAATACAAAAAGTACACCAACAACAGGCGCTAGGCCCAACAAGGTTGGTGAATAGATGAGCAATTCCTGCTTGACTTCTTCATGCTCCTCTTCCTCTTCTTCTTGTCCCTACTTTTATCTTGAACGCCCATTTGCATGAAAGAAAAAGAAAAAGCAGTATCAATTTACATAAAAAACTATTTGAACAAAAGCTAAGAGAGAAACATTATCAGATTTCAACTGGCTGCTCTCTTCACAATCCCCCAGTGACGATCCAAACCTTCCTTAAACGATTTAATATCCTTAGAATTAACAATGTGCGATGGCAAAGTGTTCCAATCGTCGACAACTCTACTGAAAAAGCAATGTTTCCTACACTCCCTCTTAAATTGTGATTTAAATAATTTCAATCCATTTCCCCAAGTCCTATTACTATGAGAAAATTGTAAACCTTCTGTTTCATTTAACTTTATAAATTTGAACAACTGAATCAAATCTCCCCGTTTCCTTCTTTCTTGTAACGTATACATGTTAAATTTCTTTAATCTGTTTTCATAAGCCATACCTGAGGTTCCTTTAATAATTTTTGTAGCCCTGCGTTGAACTTTTTCTAACATGTCAATATCTTTTTTTAAATATGGCGACCAAAATTGTACTGCATACTCTAGATGTGGCCTAACCAGTCCTCTGTACAATGGCAAAATAACGTCTTTTGATTTACACAAAACATGTTTTTTAAAACTTTTATGTTAAATGACATACCCCACTTAGCAGCCCATTCCGATATTCGTGATAAATCTGTTTGAAATCGTTTTATTTGTTCCTCTGTGTTGACAATTCCCATTATTTTTAAGTCATCAGCAAATATACTAACTTTGCCCAGTATACCCTCAGTTATGTCATCAATAAATATTATGAATAGAAGTGGTCCAAGAACAGAACCTTGTGGAACACCACTTTCTACTTCTATCCATCGAGAACTATTACCCTTGATTTGCACTCGTTGCTTTCTCCCGATTAACCAACTTTTAATCCATTCAAATGTATGAACCTGAATACCGAATCTTTTCAATTTTAGTAGCAGAGCTTTATGTGGAACTTTATCAAATGCTTTCTGAAAGTCAATATAAGCTACATCTATGCTATTATTGCGGTCTAACTCCTTCGTTATTACATCATAAAAATTTAAAAGATTAGTCGTGCAAGATTTTCCCTTCCTAAATCCGTACTGATTTTGTGCTAGCAAACCTTTTGTTTCAATAAATTCAGTTATATGACTCTTTAGCATGGTCTCAAAGATTTTACAAATAACTGATGTCAAACTAACTGGACGATAATTCCCTGGCTCACTCTTGGATCCTTTCTTAAACAGAGGAGTAATATTTGCTAATTTCCAATCTATCGGCACTGTTCCTGACTGATAAGAGCATTCAAATATAGACCATAACACACCCCCCATCTCCTCTGCACACTCCGTTAAAAATTTTGGATAGATAGAATCAGGCCCAGGAGCTTTGAAAGGTTTTAAATTCCTTAGATGGTAAATAACCTCTTCCCTATTAAATTTAAGATCATTTATTCCCTCACTGTTAGCATTTTCCACAACAGCGCTATCACAGTTAAAATTCCTACTGAATACAGTTGCAAAAAATTCATTTAACATAGTTGCCATTTCTAAATCATCATCTACTATCTTGCCCTGACTGTCGATTAGTGGGCCTAAGTGTGTGTCCGCTTTCTTGTTACCATTTGCATATGCGAAAAAACTTTTCGGATTAATATTGATGTCATTTGCAAGCTTATGCTCCAATTCGCATTTATGTTTTCTGCTAATGAATTTATCTTTTCCTTGATTTATTATATTCAATCTTATGTTCTCTTTTTCCCGTTTGCTTGAATATACCGAATGTCCTCTGTTTCTGTTTTAAAGCTGTTTTAGTTTCCTTATTAAACCACATAGGATATAATTTACGCAACTTCCTTTTTTGCACAAATGGGATATGGTTTTTAACTATTATATTTATTTTATTTTTAAAATCAGCCCACTGTTCTTCAACGTTTCCATGCATTAGCCCTTCCTTAAACACATCAATAAGTTCAGATCTGATCAAACTAAAATTAGCCTTTTTAAAATTTGGAACTAACCTATTATTTTGATCTCTATTTGTCTTTAGAATAATTTCAACAGTTCATTGCATTCACCTCCCTGAAAAGCGATTGCGCAACAAACGGAGAAATGTGCTGGTACACCGGCAAGAATGAAACACGTGCATGAACACTCTGCAGCAAATCCGGAAGAAAGCGCTGCATGAGATTAAAGAACAGTTGCATCAAGAAGGCGGCAGTGGGTTTCGCCACGACAGAGATCACTTTAACAGCAGGGTCTTTATTTATTTATTTATTTGTTTTTGAAGTTTAACGTAAGTTTAAGCAAAACATCTGCCATATATCGATACTATTAAAATGCACCATTTCAAGTAAAAAAAACAAAGATTATGGCTTTTTTCCCCCTATCGCAATCAATCTGTTTTCTTTACCGTAACGACTGCAAATAACCTTTAGAAGTAACCTTGAAAAGTAAACTGATTTTCTTAAAAATAAGTTAAATGAAGATAAATTTTTGAAAGCAAGATACGATGCAAACTCCTTTTTAAAATCAATTGCATTTCCAAGACTGAATTTCAAGTAACCATAATAACTATAAGCAAACAACACCCTGTAAGATTTTTTCCTTTGCATTAGCTGTCTTATAGCAGGAAAGCTTTCTTTAAGTTCTTGAGGTATGCTTCCCTTGAATTTTTGCCCTTCCAACCCTTTCCACAATCGGAAAAAAAAATCAAACCCAGGGTGCAATCATTCGTGAAAATGTTTAATAGACTAATAAATAATAATAAATGAAAAAAATAAAGACATTTGTTATAAAAATGAAATAATTCCTTCAGAATAGGTTGTAACAAAAAACTAACAACATACTCATAAAGCTCTCGTAAGCTTTAGACAAACATTAATAAAAATTTTAAACTGCTTGTTTAAACACTACACACAAATAATAATTTAAGAAAATAATTTGTTCGTTATATTATGATTTATCTCAGAGGATTATGTTTGATTCTTTGCTTAAACTTACGTTAAACTTCAAAAACAAATAAATAAATAAATAAAGACCCTGCTGTTAAAGTGATCTCTGTCGTGGCGAAACCCACTGCCGCCTTCTTGATGCAACTGTTCTTTAATCTCATGCAGCGCTTTCCTCCGGATTTGCTGCAGAGTGTTCATGCACGTGTTTCATTCTTGCCGGTGTACCAGCACATTTCTCCGTTTGTTGCGCAATCGCTTTTCAGGGAGGTGAATGCAATGAACTTTTCTACAATCAGCGGAACGCCTCTATTACATGAGCGCGCCCAGTTTCGCGGTGGCAACTTCTGCACTTTCCCTTCATCTCCTTTCAGTCACAGAATAAACTGAGCGTTGTAATCTTGCTGTAAAGCAAATTATTTCTGTACTTAAAAAAAAAAAAAAATCTTTTGTACTCGTTCTTTCACTTTATTTCGCACTGCATGCACTGTGTTATCTTTATATATATAATACGACTGTACGTTTATAAATATTATAAAGACTTTCTTTCCACTAAAGAGATTTTAGAACTGTTTGCACCAATAGACAGAGTGATTCATGAGGAAGGTTTAGGCATATAATTTGTGTACATTGGTTGAAATATAACGGAGATATAATTAAAAAACCTCATATTTAAAAAAAAAAGTTTATTGTTTATTTCTTTTTCGATTATTGCCATTTTGAATTATTTTGGCCCAAATCTATGAAAGAAATTTGTGGTTCTCCATTGTTGTTAACTGGTTGGGTTGCTGACTGAAGCCAAGGCTGAACTTGATCGAAACCGTTACTGTACTGATCAGTCAGGGTAAACTGGATCAAGTTCAGCCTTACTCAAGCATAACCTCTTGAATATAAATTAATGAAAGGCGAACGAGGAGACCTGCATGCTCAAAAATGATCGTACGATGTTAAAATAATTTAATAAGTTGTTTTATAGAGTTTGATGAATGTAAGCATCATAAATGCTGTAATATTTTAACTTAGTCATTAATTGGATTGATAGTGAATTGAAGATGATTATGTGAGTAGCGATTTTATTTTGTCTTGATAAAAAATGAAGTTTATTTTATTACAAGAAAAAATGTCTTGCTTTACGAAAGCTCAGAAATGAGATTTACTAACTTTATGCGAAGAGTTAGATGTTGATGATTCACCAAATACTAAAGTGTCTGGGCTTATGAAATTGATTAAAGAGTATTAATGAATAATAGTCGTCAAGTTTTTCGCCAAGATCCTCGACAAAATGAAAATTTCAATCAAGCATCCAATTCATATACTAAAAGTGAAGCAAATTTTAATGTTATTACGCCAAAATAGGTTTTGGTGAATGTAAGCAGCATAAGAGGTCACTGATGTAATATTTTAACTAGAGTAATTGTTTTATTACTGAATAACCCCAAACGGGCATTTTTGTTAGATTACGAATTAAAAGTATTTTGTTACTATTTAGTTTTTATTTACGAGTAGTGAACTATTAATGTTTAAAACTCCCGTTACTACACACATATATATATACATTTAAAGAAATGTAATGTGTTGCTTAAAGCGGGTTATGTAGGAAGCATGATTTTGCATCACTGTATTTTTACTACATAAAGTTAAATTTCGTAATTTTTACACAAATGCGTGCATCAACTAAAACAACTTTAGGATGACGCATTACCTCATTTTAAGCATTCTTGCCATTGAAGTGAAAGTATACCTCTCTGATTAACAGTTAAAGAAAACGCCATTGGAACACGTTAGAATTGGGCACCAAGTATATACAGTAGAACCTGTAAAGTTGACCACCTCTGTAAGTTGACCACCTGTCTAAGTTGACCACTTTCGTCAGAAACGGAATTAGTCCTTCACCCTCCATAAGTTGACCACTAAAGTGCTGAACCGCAAGTGGTCAACTTACACAGGTTTCACTGTTCATATTTTTATCTTCCTCAACCTACTGAATGTTCCTCAACCGGGGCAACGCCAGTCTAGTATGCTGTAAAAAATTCAGCGTCTGTTGCACCAAAAAATGGTGCAAATCTACTGGCTACAAAGGATGGCGCTTAATTTTATTATACAGTTGAACATTTTTAACAGGAACACGGTTAATACGAAATCACGGCTAAAACGAACATTTTTCTCATTAAGTTTGGTTTACTATTTCGTTACACCAAATATCTCACGCATATTACGAAGGTTAAAATACAAATTTCGGTGAAAAGACGAACAAAATTTCTGACCTATTCACAAAATATTGTCTCGATTGCATATAATAATAATTATGATTTTGAGTCATTGTAAGCCGTTAAGTACGCATCTTGAATCATACGTTGAACCTTTCTGGGTAGAGAATAAAGAATCATCCTTCTTCAAAATGGTTCTTCAGCGGATGTCATTGAAACAGGTTCGCACAATGAAAAGGAACGCCCCCGTCTCCCTATTTTAGGCCCCTTTTCTAGAACATCGATAAGGCACATTATTTCACTTTGTAAATCAGTTTTCGAGTCCAGAAAATGACAATATACGAATGGCACGAGGCATTTTTCGCCGAGATATGCGTATGATAAATTTTAATGTATACTTAAAAAACAACTGCCGTTAAGATTTTCTTTCCAAAATAGTTAACTTTTAAAAGGTAAGTTCTCTTTTTCTCAATGTACCAGTAAGATTTTAGAAGTGTATATTAGAAAAAATAAATCATTTGTTGTCACTATTTATTTTACTTTTTATAATAAATAGTAGTAATTATTTTTAAAATATAAACATGCATTTGTGATACTTTTTTTTACACAATTTTACGTATTGTTACGCACGGTTGTTACGAATAACGGCTAATACGAACAAATTGGCGAATTTTCGGCATTTCGTAATAAGCGAGTTCAACTGTATTTTTGTACTTATTTGCGTATGTTGCACCAAAATATAGTAAAATTAAGCACCATCCTTTGGTCCCAGTGCAAAGTGTAAGCAACATTTTGCACTGTTTTGCGGTGCATTTGGTAATAATTTGCACTATTTTTTGGTGCAGTATGCAGCTAAATTTTTTACATATAGATAAAAATAAGTTAAATGAAGATAAATTTTTGAAAGCAAGATACGATGCAAACTCCTTGTTAAAATCAATTGCATTTCCAAGACTGAATTTCAAGTAACCATAATAACTATAAGCAAACAACACCCTGTAAGATTTTTTCCTTTGCATTAGCTGTCTTACAACAGGAAAGCTTTCTTTAAGTTCTTGAAGAATGCTTCCCTTGAACTTATCGTCCTTCCAACCCTTTCCACAATCGAAAAAAAAAAGCAAACCCGCAAGGTAGTTCTTTTTCCTACTTATTATTACTCTTATTATTGGCATTTTTGTTCCAGTCCTCGTCCGTTTTCACCGACTAAGCGTGTCCCGGGATTACCTTGGGCTACGTCAATTTTGTTCATCTTGATGCCTAATATTATAGTACTAACTTTGGCAGACTTCACCGACAATGCAGCGATCATGTGCACACACACCTACACATATGTAAATATATATATATACGAGGCGCGTTCATAAAGTAAGGGCCGTTTGCTTATATTTAAATAATGGCGCTTCGGAGCACAGTTTTACTACTGCAGCGCCATCTACTGACTCATTGCGAAGCTACAGCGTCATTTGTTTTGATTCTGAGGTCGTATTGTTGTTCGTGAATGCAAAGAACAATGGTCGCGAAAATCGTTGATCCCGCCAACTGTGAAGTGCGTTCACCAAAATAAGACGTGCGATCCAAAACAAACGCCGCGGGAAACTGTCATCTGGCATAATCCTCCTCCACGATAACGCGCGTCCTCACACTGCTGTCAGAACCAAGGAGAAAATTCAAGATTTTCGTTGGGAACTTTTTGACCACCCACCGCACAGTCCCGACCTTGCACCTAGAGACTACGAGTACTTCTTCTTCTTGCATTTTAAACAGTGGCTCGGTGGAATACGTTTTGAAACCGAAGAGGGACTCAAAAACGCCGTTGTCAACTGGTTCAACTCTCAGCTTCTATGCAGAGGGGTTAAAGAAGCTGGTGCAGCGGTATGAAAAATGCTTAGAAGTGAACGGCGACTATGTAGAGAAGTAAAGTAAGTTTGTACCTAACTAAATATGACAATAAAATTTGTTTCTTATGAGTATAGTTTTTTCTGTGACCAAACGGCCCTTACTTTATGAACGCGCCTCGTATATGTGTAATGTATGTGTATATAAGTACAACACACACCTCAAAACAGGCGTGAGAGGGGAAAAACAAATAAGGAATTGTTAATTTTTATGAAGAACAAAAATAATAAAGCATCTGCTTTTTTTTTTTTTATTTTTTTTTTTTTTTTTTTGTGCTAAATATTCAACAAAAAAAAAAAAAAAACAGAGAAATCAAATCGGAAATGGAATATATCAACATCAGGGGGAAAAAACAACAAATGCGCTTTTGTAATATGTAACTTTGGAAAGTGTTTTTCGTACACATATATACTTATTATGATCCGCTGTTTCGTGAAGTGTATTAACTCTTGAAATAAAACATCGAATTGTAAGCCCAAAAAGTGACATTCCCCAAGCTCAATTGATATAAAGAATTTGCATTAGAAAAACTACGAAGCTTAAGTAAATGCATTGATACGCACATAACAGTGCACGGTTTTTTTATAATGGTATTCACTTCTCAAATTTTAAAAAGTGTTAGAAAATTGCTTTTATGTGCCTGCGTTTCGAAGAAAGCGATACGTCGCTAATCTCGTTGTTTACCTTCTGAATGGCGAAGAAAGAGCGCGATGAATTGTTCGAAGGGAGGGTTCGAATTATCGATTTCTTTTCTACCAAGAAGAAAAAGGAATCGCTTTGTGTGGGACCATATAAATAGAATACGTCGTTAATCATGGTCTCAGAATTCACGACATTTTTTGAGTTTTTATTCGAATAGAGACTAAAATGGGAAAAGGTTTAAGTATCTCGAACAATATAAAATCGAATACTTTTTAAAAACAAGATAGAGTTTGTCTGACAGCATTTGAATAATGCTGCTGAATATCAAAATTAAATGATAATGACCCTTTTGTTTCAAAAATATTATTTTCTTTGGGGTCATTCATAAATGATATCACGCTTCGAGGGGGGGAGGGGGGTTCTAGAAATTGTGACAGTTTGTGACAAGGGGGAGGGAGGGGGTATTAAGAAGTGTGACATCACCCATTTTGGTTAAAGTAAAAGTATTTAACATCAGCAAATTATTTTTTTTTCTCATTTAAAAACTTGTTTTGTCTTCTTATTGAGTTTATATCGATAACATCGATGCTGATTAAGGTTTAAATTATCTTCTAGATAGAGGTTAAAAGGAAATCCTGGGTGTTTAGATTTTTAAGACAAAGTAGCGCGTTTCATTTTTACTGACTGCGAACAATCTTAAGAGAAAAAATATCAAAATAAAGCAGCTGAACCCAAAATAAGCATCATCTCATTTTTCGTTTCCTTTCATAACTATTTTGATAAAATCCACACGTATGAGCAAAAGTATCGAGACAGTACGATACCACGTAACTCGGTTTTTGCACGAACATTTTTACACGAATTGACTCAATACCAATTTAAAGTAAATAGTATTATTTCATTCATTTTTTAAGCAAGTCGTTTTGATATAACACAAGCTGTCGAATTCAATTTCAAACTTTTCTTTTGCCTAAATCCTAAGATTAAAAAAAAAATTATTTATGGCGTAGTAGACATCCTTACTTTTTTTCCTTGTGCATTACAACTACCACACTCGACGAGGTTGCGTAACAGTTATAAGCAGGGCTCGATAAATACTGAGCCCCGACTATAGATATTCAGTGCTCGCGCCAAAAAACACAAGGATAATTCTGCAATTCTTTTAAATGAGCTGTCATCACTTGGATAATCTACTTGGTTAGTTGGAGGTAGCACTTGGAAGGGGCCGTTCATAAATGACGTCACTCTTTTTTCCCGTATATTTGACCCCCTCCCTCCCTTTGTCACAACCTGTCACACTTCAGCGGACCCCCTCCCCCCTTTGTCAAGCGTCACGCTATGTTATATAATGCATGGTGTCACACTTATTGCTACCCCCTCCCCTCCCCTTGTCACAATTTCACGAACCCTCCTCCCCCCCTCGAAGCGTAACATCATTTATGAATGATCCCGAAGCTGTTTACTGATGCCTGTTTGCTAAATGAATTTATTTAGATATCAAAATGGGCGAAGGGGGAGGGGTATATTCCGCTATACCCCCCCCCCTTCCCCCCTCAATACTCACTTGGTAGCTGGCTTCTTACTCTTTTACCTGTCGCCTAGATTTTTAGAGAATGTTTCAACTTTTGAGCTCGTGTGCATTTCGAGAAGCTTGCTTTTTGTTTAGTCTAGAAAAAATTTTATTGTTGGATTTGATTCCCCCAAGATAGTCTGGTGTTGTTTGTCTAATGGCTTTAGAAATACATGAAGGGGCGGGCCTGTATGTGAGTTGGCTTGCACAAGCAGAGACTATTCTTTCGAGAGCTAATTGCTAGTCTAAAATTTTGTACCTATGTTATATACAATACATAACATTATATATATTAGAAATTCATGTGAAGAATGAAATGAGAAGGCAGTTCAGTTATGAAAAGTCATTTCGAGGCGGGGTTTTCTTATTTTGAAATTTAATCTCTTAAGAGTACTTTGTGTACATAAAATAAGGATAACGCTTTTAGAGCAAACTAGATCAAGCTCTAAAATTCCATTGTTTTCAATTGTTCTTTTGTATTAATATTTTTTTACTATTATATTATATGCTAATTGTTTTTATTGTAAACCTTAATTTTATTTTACACAAATTAAATAAACAAATAATTATTATTCTTATGCTCATAAATGTCATAAAAGTTCAAAAATGAAATTGTAAATGTGATCTGTAACGTAGTGCTTGGTTTCTAAACTGCAAGGGTATATGCTTACGTAATATAGCGTGACATGTGACAAAGTGGGGGAGGGAAGTACTGAAGTGTGACACTTTGTGACAAAGGGGGGAGGGGGGTCAAATATATTGAAAAAAGTGTGACATCATTTATGAACGATCCCTTTATAGAATGAACCTCTTTTTTGTAATCATCCAACTTCCCTTTTTTTCTTCAATTTTACTAATGTCTCTCTATGAAAACGAAGCTTCATCGATCATTACACCATTCCGTGGAAAACAGACTATCATGCCTCACACGTGAGGCATCAAAGTAAGCTAGATCTCACTTACCGGCATTTTTTCAAAAGCTTTAAATCCATTTTGAGTCCCCCCTAAAAGAGTGACACCTGTAGCAGACCCCACCCCTCTCGTATGCTGCCTCGTAACTGCGTATATTAGAATCACATTGTAAAGATTTGGTTTGGCTTAAAAACACCATAAATCATAAAAATACAATAACAAAATATCAAATTCAAATGTCACTTCTCCTTTAACTGCAAGAAATCTGGACATGTACCTACCTGTGCCTACATGTACAACCTGGTGCCATTCAAGACAATGGATTTTTCAGGAAATATAAACGCTTGTAAGGGATTCTATTAAGCATGTGGAGATATCCCTGAACGATCTCAATATTTCCCATAAAGACAAAGTTTGTCGGACCGAAAGCAATGGTCTAACAAAAATCTTTTTATATTAAAAGAAAAAAAAATCTTTAATTGAACTGCAAAGTGATGCCATTTCCTTAAATTTCCCATTAAGATTAGTAATAAGATTTTGCATTAATGACTGCAATTTGAAGCAACGATATTTTGAAACTTCCCGAAGAGAAACAAAATCAGGGGCCTTTCAAAATTTGCTTTAATATGGTGCATCAAAAATTGAGTTGAAATATCTGATAAGATTAATTTGGAAGCCCGTGTATTCGCTGTTAAAAATAAGGGGAAATAAAATCGTTCTTGTTAAGTGCTGAGAGAAAGAAAGAAAAAAAAAGTTGAAGTGTTTTTGACTCGCTTTTCAATCGATGTTCCTGACATGAGGGAAAAGCAATTAAGGCTGAAGGAGCGCGAGGCACGCTTTTAATCTCATATTCGCGGTTTTTTCGGAACTCCCTCTCTCAAGTCTTGAATGAGAAGTCTTTTATTAGGCGGTGCTCTATGATGATGCAACGAAAATATTTTTTAAACTGTTGTGCACACTTTATTTTTCAGCTTTTTTTAAAAAAAATTGTTATATTCTTGCATAACAAGTCAAATGGCGTACATGGTATATACTTGCACATTCCTTCTTTACCACTATATAACATTTTCCAAAAAAAAAAGAAAGAGGTTTTTAGTTGCATTAAAGGTGTAACGGTGGAGTTCCATTAGTATGTTTTACTAGAAATTTTGAAACCTGAAATTTAATTAAAATTGCGAAGCATTGCAAAGTAAGAGGATGTAGAGTTTTATAACAATAGTTCGGGTCAACGACTAGTTTCTAAAATAAATTTATGTGATACAGAAAATCTTTATTACATTTTGTTAACAGGTTGAGTAAATAGGATGTCACGCAAAAAACCTATGTTTTAAAAATTTTCAAGGGCATTTCAAAATGTTTGTGGCGCTCCATGAAAGCATTGGGAAGAACGAAGTGCCGATAGAAGTACGCAAACTATATACTTCTCTTTTCCAGGGCTTGATAAAGCCAACTGCAAGGCGAAAATCTGAGGCAGTCAATCAGTCCCAGCGAGACTCACAGCTGGAGTCTGTGATGCATCCGTAAGATCACCTGTTAAGTTATGTGATACAGAAAATCTGATACATCACATAACTTAATCATTATGATAAATCTTTAGTAGCATTATTTTAAGTTGAGCTTTAATAAAGTAAATTATTGGATTTTTAATTTAGTAGTAATTACTGCTTCCTGAATTTGGATTCAAGAAAGGGGGATGCAAAGTGCCAAAAATACCTTCATGCTTGTTGTAGTTTTGAATGTTTCAAATAAAGAAAATGCTGTGTTTTTCGAAAATTTATAAGAAATTCAACATTGTTTTCCCCAGCAAATTTAGTTATGAAATTTTGTTTAGTTATGAAGTTCAAAACAAAATAGTGTACTAACTCAGTCAAACTGAAACGAAAATAAACAATCACCCCTCCCCCCTGTCGTATAAAGTTACTTTCACTTCCTTTGCATACGGGGAATTGTGAAATAATGGACTGTTGTCTTTTTGACACAGGTTTGGACGAAGCACCATTAACACTTTAACTACGGGTAACGTCAATAGACGATTTGGCGAAACTTTCCTGTGGTACGGGTAACGTCAATAAGCGATTTGATGAATTTTTGCTAAAAATGTAGGTTTCAAAATAAAAAGCTGAACAAATGGAAATGAATTCGTTCTTTACATTGTAAGTAATAACTTAATCAATTGAAAATGACAAAATTAGAGGTGCAGAATTGGATAGTGACCACTCGCTTTTGATACAGTGTGCCGCCGATTTGCAAACAAAAAAAAGCTACATCTCCATAGGAATTTTAATTTTGAACAAAAAATTTCCAATTAACATTACCAAACAAAATATAACAAAACAAAATATAACCAAACCAAATATGACAAAACAAAGCCAATAACAAAATTTTCTATGGCGAAGGCGTTTTTTCTCAAAAAATCAGAATAGGTCGAAAATGGGGAGTCTACGACTAATGTTAATTAGAACTCTCCAGTTTTGCCCTTTTCATATAAGAAACTCATGACATAAACGCAAGAAATAGATGTATCGCCATTTATGCAATTTTTGAATGCTTTTTTTTTTTTTTTGGCGTTCAGACGAACAGTTTTGTGAATATATTCCCGTAGTTAAAGGGTTAAACTTGCAGCATTTCCCATTTTAATTCCCAGCCATTTTAGTTTTTTTTTTACCCTTGCAGATTTGTCCTTTTCAGAGTTCCTTACTTTTCAAAATTGTCGTATTATCCTACTTTTCCTTTAAAAAAAACCCTGAAGGAAGGAAAAGGGGAGATGAAGAATGGAAAGCAAAACATGACAGAAGGCTTGTAGAAGTTCGCTAAGAACAAATGAAAAAGTGAAAAATTAATTAATTCGAAAAATATAAATAAATTCACTAAGTTTAAAAGTTAGGTTGGGTGATGAGGAAATGTGTATCTATCCGTCAGTCTGCTTGTCCTCCCGCCCCCAATGAGATTTGACGAAGTAATCCGCTTTGAACAAAGCTGTTCTTGCTCGATGGAGCAAACACTGCAAAACCTTACAGACCGAATAACCTCATTAACACTTTTAAAATTTTTGGTTAAAACAACTTCGTTCAATTTTGCTGTGGGAAAATTTGAATCCTATTTTAATCCCGATTTAACTGGCGGATTTTTCCATCATGACAATTATTGTCATCTTTATAATTAACAATTAAAATGCTTTCTAGTTTTTTTCTGAAAAGAAAGAAGTTAATTTCTCGCCCCCCCCCCCCTTAATACTGAAGATGCACTTATACTCATCAGCTCTCCGTCTGAAATTGAAAGTATGGCATTCTGCATTCGTTGGCCATAAAATATGATAAATCACTGAATAAATCTCTAAAATTTCAGTAAATTCCTAAAATTGAAAGCTTTTTGGAAAAATGTAAAAAATCGTAAAAATGAATTCCGAGCTTAAAATTAAATACGACAATTTTCGTAAAGATTGCGAAAAAATCATAAAAGTTGGAAGGCGAACTTTTGATTTTTCATAAAAAAGAGACTTTGAACGAAACAAAATATTTTCTCACTTGCTTTCTCCATTCTTAGCTATAAATTGCAAACAGTTGGTGTTTTAGCTGTATTTGTGAGGGAGCATAGTTTATTAAATATTTCGCTTTTTAAGCATTTGATTGGAAATTGTAAGCCATAATAAATGCGTAACTAATCAAATACCAGAAGTAGTTTCCTTTCAATTTCTGTTTATGGTAGAGAGGGGGATATTTTGTCCAATAACGACTACCCTGAAAGAATGTTACTTACTTTTCATACGAAAATAAGGTGCTTTTTGAAGAAAGTAGATTATTTTTTCGAGAATGGCGGGCAAAGAGGAGTAAGAGGGTGGTACGGTCGCGCCCTGTCAGACGTGAACTCAGAAGAGAAAAATCACTTCCTGAATTTTTCATCTCTGTATTTTCTGCTGGCGGAAGAATAATTGTACTGAAAAATTCAATTTTTGAAGGAGAGCACTTTCTTTTTTGGTGGATAAATTTGATTATGATAGTTAAGGTGCGGGTTTGAATAAAAAATCCTTCTAGAATAATATTTTAGCTTTCCATGAAAAGGATTTGGAAGGCCATCAATAGTGTACCTCATTAAGTAAGTTCTTTTATGTAATTTTTTTTGAGATCTTTCAGCCCCATTTATTTATTTCGATGACTTCATCTTTAAATAGTGTTTATTTTTCATTGAAAAAAAAATTTTTTTTTTTTTTTTGGTTTTTTAAAAAAAGTATTTTTTAATCATTTGAAAAAGTTTCAAGACAGTTTTAAATTTATATTATACAGCACTGCTTTTTCAACACCGGATTTCAATATAATCAGTTTCGAAGCAACGTGAAGTGACTATCCATGAGGTTAAAAATAATTTTTAAATGAGCAAGAAACAGCAAATTATTCAGAGGAAAAGAAATAGGATTGGAGAATAAAACGATTTTTTATTTATCTCATCTTTGTCTCAAGCTCTTTAATCTTACTGACTGAGTTACCTTGAAAACCGATTACAGCTTTCTTTAAGGTACTGGAACAAGTACTTCATAGTAAGCAAATTTATTTATGCATAATGAATAGAAAATCAGTTTTGCAAAATGGTGTTCAAAACGTGTTTCCGTTTTCAGCCTACTTTTCTGTAAAAGTTTAGAAGAAGAAGGAATAAAGTATGAAAGAAAGCTTAGTGTGGTGTGAAATTAGCTTTAAAAAAAGTCAAAAATAAGGTAAGTAATAAAATAAATGTTGAAAAATAAAATTTAGAAAGCAGGATTTGAGATGGTGGAAATGTGTGTCTGTTTGCCGAACCCCCTAATAACTTTTGAAGAAATTGTCCGATTAAAAATATTTTTTTTTCATTCGAAAGATCTCAGCAAGGACATCTCATTTGTACATTTTATTATATGATTTGATCAATTTTTCGTTCACTTTTAAACAGTTCAGAAAATCTTAACATTGGCGCCTATGGGGGAAAATGAAGCAAATTATGTAACCTCTTGGCAAGAGATCCAAGTTTCTTTGAATATACTTATTGGAAGTAGCTATCAACGGGATTTTTTTTTATTTGAACAATCTTTTTTCATGTTGAACAGCCAAAAAAAAAAAAAAAATAGCATTAGCGCCTACGAGGAGATTTGAATCTGACTATAAATCCTGATCTAACCGACGCATTTTCTTGGAACAAACTTAATCGGAAGTAACATATGACCTATTACATGTGCAGATACGAAGTTCATCCAGAACTAAACGAGCCTATTTTCCCATGAAACGTTTTGATTTGGATTTTCAATCATATTTCTAAATGAATGAATGAATGAGTGAGTGAAAGAATCTATGAATGAATGAGTGAGAGAATGAATGAATGAATGAATGATTGAGTGAATTAATAGATATTAACCGTTGAAAATGGTTCATTTGAAGTAGTACAAAGCTAATGCTTAATGAAAAAAGGAGAAAGATATATAAGCTAGATTATAAATTTGAATTTGATGTATACGGGAAAGTAGGCTCCTGCAGCTCTAAACGGAAATTCTTGTAATTGTTTTGTATTTTTAAATTGTTTTAAACTTGAATTTATGCTTTTTCTCAATATGAAAAGCAGTTCAGCTACTACGATGCAAAAAGAAGCCTAATATGTAAGCAGATAACCCGGTCCTACTTAAAGTCGAAACTGCAAGCATTCATATTTTATGAAACATTACATATAAGTACTGTATCTATAAATATAAAAATCTAATGATGGTGTCGCAGGAACCAATGAAATCGTAACGGCTAATAAGAGCAACCACTCAGAAGCGAAATTGCAACAGCGGTGCACGCGGTTTAAAGTTCAACAAATGACGTATCTTGACAACTGGCACGTTATGCTTTTCTTTTATTTGATTTCTTTAAATTACTTTTACAGTTAAATATCAAGAATGGCAACACTTTTGAAAATATTAGGGTCCGGAAAGTAATGCCGTTTTTCCGCATAACATGTTAAGGGAGCAAATCCGTGTCAGACAATCGATTAACTGTCAAATACTCTTAACTAACCTCGGTCGACCATCCAAGAGCATTTGCGGCAGATTGATAAAGTAAGCAGAGCAGGTGTTTAGGTCCCACAGAATCTGTCAGAAGAAAACCAAGCTAACCGATCCACCACATGCAACTTTTGTTGCTTCAGTGGCACCATACAGAAGCGCTTTTTGATTGCTTAATCACTGGAGATGAAAAATAGGTACTCTATAATAATCCAAAACGCAAAACGCGGTGGCTCTCTGGGATTTACAGCCAGATTTACACACCAAAACAGTGGTTTTGTGTGTATGGTGGAGTATTCTCGCGGTCGTTAACTTTGAAGTGCTGAAATTTGGACAACTGTGAATGCAGACTTTTACTGTGAACAAATGGATCGAGTAAATCAATCTATCACTGAAAAATGCCCAGCGATGTTGTTGTTGTTGTTTTCGAGTCCTCACGCGTGACGAGAAAGAATGGGTACGCTGCTCCTGAGTCTAACGGGGCCCTTATAGGCAGGAGTCCGATTTCCGCCCCTTTGAAAGTCTCTTTTAATTTTTGAACCAGCTCCCAGATGAGAGACCGTCACCTGGGATTGGCACCCCCAGAGGTATCGTTTCACTTGGAGGACATTGGAGCCACGACCAATTTAACGTGCACCAGCTCCCTTTAGCGTACACGGACACCACAGCAACCAGCCGAGAGAGGGTGTCACCCTCCTAAACACTGACCTCAGTCAATGTTGCTTCACTTTCGGTGTTCAACGGGAACCAAGCTTCTACCGACTGGTCCACTGCGGGACCAGTGGCCAGCGATTGTCAACAGAAAAGGTGTTACTCTGCAACACGATATTGCAAGACGAACCCAGGAGAAAAGATGAATGTGTTGAAATGGGAGTCATTACGTCGCCCACCATACTCGCGCAATATCCTGTCATCGGATTTCGCTTCATTCCGATCCCTGCAACATTTTTTGTGTGGAAAAACATTTTAAAGTTCGGATGATATCAAAAATACCATCTCCAGATATTTTTCTCAAAAAACATTTGATTTTCGCCGATCCGGCATTGAAAATTTGCACATTTGGTTGCAAATGGTTGTTGATTAAGGGTGGTTGCATCATTGGTTAAAAATAAAAACTTGGTGAAAATTCATCTGTTTGAATTTTATATAGAAAAAACGACATTACTCCCCCCCCCCCCTATAATATTTTTATAACTGAGAGGCTTGGCTCTCCATGCATTCTTATTTTTAAATTTCTTTTCGCTAAGGCATTTCTTTGAGCTTTAAAGTGGTTTCTGTGCCACCAAATATGAAAACCTCTTTACACAAATCTCAAAAATCGTCAAAATTCTCATGAGGCGATGGTACGATACTCATTGTGGTGCCGCTGAAAGAGATGGTACCAATCTCTCGGGATCGCACTAGGACTGCAACAGGCAGCAGAGAACAGCAGCCCATTAGAAATATAAAAGAAAAAATACCCGGGAAACCCAACAATTTTGGATGACAACATGTGGCTGCCATCCGCAACATCAGTATGGCTAACTAAATAATCTAATGATGTCGAGAAAATTTTTAAGCACGTAAAACAGAGCAAAATTAAATCATTCTATAGAGAAAAAAAGCACTGAAAATTTACAAAGCAAATAAATATATACAAGCAATGAGCGTTCAAATAATTGCTCAATAAAGT
The DNA here is from genome assembly GCA_038502835.1 of Octonoba sinensis. Lineage (NCBI taxonomy): Eukaryota > Metazoa > Arthropoda > Arachnida > Araneae > Uloboridae > Octonoba > Octonoba sinensis. The sequence continues at coordinate 144,639,245 of CM076600.1, forward strand.
GCACAAGGAAAAGGGGTGGGGGCTTGAAACTCATAACACTTCTCTGCACTTTTTGTTTCGATGTTGTACTTTAAACGCTGTTACTTATTTTATTTTTATTAAGAGTCAAATGAATTAAAAATGTTTAATACGAATCTCACCAAGCTTCTTCTAACGCTGTGCAAAATCTATGTACATTATGGGAGTGAGTGCAAAGAGTTGTGTACAATATAGACGCTATTTCTGAGAGAGAACCAATTCTTTCCAGAAATCTACTCTAAAATAGTCTAGTTTGTAATGAACTACAGAATGAGCTAGCGAAGCGATCCGTAGGAGCTGCGCAAGCAGTTCCGGAGTTGGCGAGCAGGTTTTGGGAGCCCCCTAGTTTATAAAAATAAAACATTAATCGCGATTTTTTGTAGGCTTGAGGCAATACCCCAATTGTCTGTTTACCTAAGTCATGTTTGTCTGTTGTCGTTGAATATTCAAATGTCCACCAGGGGGTCATATGATTTGATTTTTATATCATTCTTGTTTTTATGGATAAAAGAAAAATAAGTTTAGAAACATTTTGTTAACTTACACAATCAAACTCAGGTCAGGAAAATTTTGAGCAAAAGAAAACTATTTTCATATTTTTTCCAGGTCTCTATTCCCCTAACTTGAAGAAAAGCTTTCTTGTAACTCAGAAACACGTGTATGTGATTTCATGCCTTAATGCTTTGTTCTTTACAGAACCACTTTGATGCTTTGATCTTTACAGAACCACTTTTAATAATTATCATTATTGTGTCTGCCACTGCGCATCGCGATTTAAGAAAAAAAACCTCTTTTTTTTTTAATGAAAATAATTGTTATTCTTTCGGACATGAAATTGCAGACGATCAAGAATGCAAGTATTCAAGTTGGGGAACAATACGAGCTCCGGATGGGTTCGGAATAAAAGAAGAACTAGAAGTCTTTCTACTCTTGTAGGGAATGTCCCCGGCAGGAAATTCTTATCGGTTCCACGTCTTCTTCCACAATCCAATTCTTGGTGACAACCTCATTTCCTTGGCCATGTCGGGCTCCTTTGGAACATTGTCATCCCCGCCATTGTGTGGCCGTGTTTAACAAAATGAAAGTTATTAAACCGATCTTTTTCAGAAACTTATTTCTCGCTTCCGCGATCTTTTTTTCTTGTTTATGATATAAATATTTTTTCATGTTGCTGAAAAAATGTGCGGAAATAGGTTACAAAGTATGAATTTTTTAAACCTGATATTGCTCCTAAAATATATTTTTAAAATCTATTTTATTTTCAACTAACATGAATAACTTTGCGCAACAAATCTTACTTATTGAAAAAGAAATTCAAATATGATATTGAAAATTATAGACTGATTGTATTTTAGAGTATTGTTGGAATTAATGTAGACACAAGTGAAAGAAGCGAAAAAAAAAATCAACAGTGCACTATTAATTGCAGTCAAACAAAGAAATCATATAAGAGAGAATACATTGTAATTGGTTTTAACAAACATTAGCACATTTTGACATAGGACCAACTAGTTTTTTTTTAATTAATTTTTTAAAGTATTTGTCGGTTTCCAAACCATATTCCGAATAAAGGCTCCTTTAGTTTTGCTTTTGGTGTGCAAACTTTTTATTAAAGTCTAGTTTTTACAATATGCCACGTATTTTCAATGTGACACATTATATATGAATATAAGTTCTATGACTGATGTGTGTAAAATCCATCTGAATAAAAAATATAAATAAAAAGGAACACCTTTATCTTTGTTAACTTCATCAAAAACACCATAATTTAATTTCAAAAAGAAGCAGCATGTCAGTATCCACCGGCTTAGTGAAATAATTAAAGTTTAAGAAATCGCTTGCCTATGCTATTTATACTGGTTTTTAAGTCTGAATTTTGGACAAGCTAGATTTTGTGCTATTAAAAAAATAGAACAACCAATTTATCAATAAAAATTTTACTTGAAATTTAATAGTAAAATTAAGAGAAGCTGTTATATATATATATATATATATATATATATATATTTTTTTTTTTTTTTTTTTTTCTGTTGAAGGTAGGTATGATCTTTTAGTGAGCACATAAAAAACATTAAGGGAAAAAAAGCTATCAGACCTGACATAATCGTCACAAAAAAATGTGATAGATATAGATATCCCTCTTCACCCTCACCATCCCAGTGCTGGATTAAACCGTAAGCAAAACAAGCATGTGCTTAGGACCCAAAGAAAACGAGGGGCACTCGAGACAAATTTTACTGTTAATTTAAATAGAAAATTTAGTTTAATTTGTAATAATTTTCGAATTTTAAGACAAAATGGATAATCTCTGCTTACATAAACCATTCTGTCGCGTCTCATCATGTTTATCCTGAAAAATAAAGTAGGAGAATGTGGGGCAAAGGTGAAATGCTAAGAGAAATTTTATTTTTCCAAAATGAACAAATTGAAAATTTATTTTGAAAATAATAGTATCTAAATAGAGAACTAAGTATTTTATAATTGAACTTAGAACGCAGGAAACAGTATTTTCTATTTTAGGCAGTAAATTTACGTTGAGATGAAAGTCGAAAATTATCAATTTTTCCTATGTATGGGGCAAAGTAGAAAAATTTCTTGGGGCTTTGGTTGTTGGTAAAACTTAATTTCCATGGGAGCTCGAGAGAGCTCAGCTTCTTTTCAATTTATGTAACTTTTTGCATATTAGACGTAATTCAGATAATTTATGCATTAAAATAAGTTCTGAAGACTATGGAGCTCCCGCATTTGTCCCTCAGAAATTAAGCATTTGTGGTATGCAAACCGACCGACCATTTTATGTACTTATATTCTTAAAAGGCTAAACATAAGCAGCCGCTATGACCGCCAGGGGATTTACAACTTTTAGTGGAATCCTTACCACGAGGACATAATCGGAAAAAATACTAGACCGATCGAAAACATCCATTCCTTAAGTGGGATCCGAACCCGCGCCCTCGGCGCTGAAGCTTTGGGCTCTACACGCTGTTCGACTATACCACTGGGCTAGATGACATTTCCGTTCATTAAATTTAGTCTGATTAAAATCAATAAGACTTTTTTTCCGTTTCTTTTCTGTTGGCTTTTAATGATTAAAATTAAATTTAATCGGATTGAAAATAATCTGAACTAACTTGAATCCGATTAGTTCAGTCAACTAATCCATCTTATTTCTCCTGCCTGTTTTCTGTCGCTCCGCGGTATCTTCCTTATTCCTTTATCAAATTCCATGATTTACCCCTCATTTTAAAGCCTATCGTGACGGCTAATGACGAAAAATAGACCCACCGTTGAGATTTAAATAACTAAAGAAGATGTCCTCTAATGGATGCCAAATTGGTGTTGTGTATGCTGGCGCCATCTATTATCAAGTAAACAAACAAGAAACTCTTCCGTTTTCATTGTGTAGAGAATTTGACAGTTTTACCCGCGCCTGTATGTTAAATTTATTCAATCGTTAGTCTCTAAACATTCATTAATAATCTTTATGAATGTGTAGAGCCTAACCAACCAACAGTAACCATATTATAAGTAATGGCACATTTTCGTTATTGTATTTTAATGCTATGTATACTAAAAAGAAAAATAATTATCATTATTATTGTGATCATTTTATAATTTTGAATATGTAAATAATAGTGGGGGGGGGGGGGGAATTGTAACAGCTATTTGTACTGATTTGTACAATTACATATTTTCTTTTGTACCAACACCTGTTTACTTTTTTTCGATTCTTCTTCATAATGTATTTTCTCCTAAATTACAGCGGAATTCCACACGGGTCGACTAGTCTATTGATTTTTTTTTTTTTTTTTGTTAAATGCAAACGCAAAGAGAAATAAAGTATTTCACTTTTTCACACGTGTTTTCAACAAAATGCCCAGCATGCACCTGAAAACTGTACTGAACATTTAAAATCAAAATAAGCCCCTCATTAAATAAATTAACTTTGCACTGGACATCAGCAGATCGGAATTAATATTTAAAATGTTAATAATTTGAAATTTATAATTATATAATAAATATTTTTGATTTACCACAAAATATCACAATATGAATATTCAATTTTTAAAATGGCTTGTATTATAATAGACCTTTATCTTCTGAAGTAACTATGTTTTGACTGGATTGTTACTGGATTTCAGTGTTGACTGGAACCACATGTTATGTAACGTGTGCAAAATGTTATCAAACAGGTAAATATTATTTACCATTTCACTTTGCTCCGCATTCCCCTACAAGCCTATTCCGTTTTTATTTGCCTGTTTGAAACTGCAAATGAGAAAGATTTTTCTGTTAAATGGCGTTACAAGCCTACGCAATTTTTTGAACATCTCGAGCCAGAATTGATTTGGAGGATTTAATAAGACGCTCTACGAGGGAAAATCGTAGAAGAGTTATTTAACTCCAAATGTAATTCAGATAGGAGAAGTGAATGTTACTTTTATTCTAAGTTTTATTTTCAATCTTTTATGAGATTTTCTACTAGTTTTTAAAGGTTAAATTTTCTGCATTTTGAATTTGTACATATGCGGGGTCACCAAAATTTTTTAGTGCTTAAGGAATCTAAGTGTCTTAATCCGGCACTGCCCCCCCCCCCTTATTTTTGACGCACCGTCATTTATTTTACTAAAACGTTCCCTGCTTATCCTTAACGAGACTAAAATCGGATGAATAACACATTCAAGTACTACAAACAACTCAACTCGTGTCGCGCATAATTATCATAATCAATACTTGATTGCGATTCCGTCGCGGTTACGAGTCATCGTAAAACAATCGTGCCCGTAAAAGCCTGTTTAATGGTGATAATGCTCCACTCAGCGGGTCGTAAAAGCAACGGGGACTACAGACGATGTTGTGAGGGACAGCTACCTGCTTGTCATGTTTGACGATCATTTGGAATTCGGCGAAAAGGCGTGTTGCATTTTATCGATTGATTTGCTTTATTTTACTCAATTTGTTCATAGATGAGACCAGTTTTTGATTTGATGAGACCGAAATAATACGCAACAACTTTGGTACTTCGTGCAAATAAACATATTGTTATATTATAATGTAAAAATAAATATTCTTAACCGTAGTTGTTGGTTTAAGCTTACTTTTGCAAGTAGATAAAATGTTGGTGTCTTTCATGATTTCTAGTTTAGTTGACATAGTAGTTTTACATTGACACAGAAATTTAGTTTATACTTTGTCACTGAGGTTAAACTCATAGTTATTCGTACCTTTATTCACTTCACAGCATGAGCACTTACTGTACATGAGTTGTAACTAGATAAAATCTAAAATGAGATTTCATTTTTAAAGCTATATTTACCGGATATACGTTTGTATAAACCCACCCCCAACTTTCCCACAAAAAAATCTTTCTAAAATGAATGACCTCCCCTTTACTTTGAAAATATAGCTTATATGTTTTTGACGAATAATAATGGAGCAATGGAACAATGTTTGTATTCTTGTATATAATCTTCTATGTAATCTTTTGCCTGTTAACTACAAAAACCTAATATGTTAAATCTTTATTTCGCGGATCAAATTTTGAAAATTTTCGACCCGTTATTATCCCACTTTCAAGCCGAACTTGGAGAGCTTATACATGAAAAGTGTACATAGAATTTCTTTTATACTCTTTACAATATATATTGAAGGGCAATAGTGTTAAAAATCAGCAATTTGTGTCTTACGGAACTCCAAAATGCTCGAGAAGTCCCCAGAGAACACTTTCGACTGCTTACGCATCGTTCATTCTCAACCAATTTTTCGATGCGTGGTTGATTTTCCTTGGCACTTGTTCTTTTCATTAGAAAAAGAAAGCACTTTTTCTTCAGACCACGAAAAATTCAAAAATTCTTCAGAAAAATCGATCCTCTTCAGAAACCGTCCTCTAATTGGATCGCTGAAATCAGCTCCTTGACGGAAGCAGCAGGAGACAACAAAAGCAAGAGATGAAGCTTTTCATTAATTCTTCAATAATGCTTTAATAGATTTGGAACTACTTTAGAAAGAGGGTCCAATAATTTCACTTTTTTCCCCATAATGGATGATGAAATTTATTTTTTGTTTCTCTGTCCCTTTTTTAAGCCTCTTCAACACATCTAAAGATTTAAAAAATAACAAAAAAGGAAAAAGTATTTAATGCAGCACTGAAATGAAATTAGTTTTCGATATTGTGTCATTTTCTTCTACAAATAGTTAAATGGTTGTTAATAACCATGGAAAATTAGCTTGCTCAACTTCTTACAGTAACAGTGCACGTTGGTTTTAAGTGATTTTAATTTTATAGCACCGCTTTTACACATTTTAACACATTGACGTTCAATAGGATTAAGTGAGTTCGAAAATTGACACTACGTTTTTGTAAATTTTAGAATATTAGAAGTATAGTTTTACTCTTTCTGCTTAAATAAACTTAATTTTGATTAATTCAGCACCTTTAATTTGGTTGCGGCTATAACCGTCATGGCACCAACGGACTCTAGACACTAAGTATTGGGACCAAGGCCGTATCCAGAGGGGGGCCCACGGGCCCGGCCGCACCCCCCGAAATACCGAAATTTTTCGCAATTTAACATATATTACTCACTGAAACTTTCCTCAACATAAGTGTTTCAAAGTCTGGGCCCCCGCCCCCGAAAAAAATTTCTGGCTGCGGCCTTGACTGGGACGATGGCGGCTATAACAGCAAAAATTTAAAAAGGTAAATGACAGGTTTGATGACTCAAATAAGCAATTTTTTTGCAATATATTTAAATTTCACTATGCCTCATAGCGAACTTCGCCTTGACGGCTATAGACACAAGTGTCCGTCAACGTATTAAAAGATATTTTTTTCAAGTGAATGTTCAGGCGGAAAACCATTTCACGTTTTCTATCTACTTTTTTATGAATTTTCGCTGCTTGCTCTTCCAAATTGATTTCTATAGATTTAAGTTCTTGTTTCCTGTAGCCTTTTCAAATATTCTTCAAGCATAACGGTTCCTGTTGAAATAGATATGATTAAGGTAACGCATGTAAACGAATAGTCCAGGGAGGAACCACTGTTCCCATTTTTAGAAACCTTAATTGCAATTCCATTTAATTTTCTCCTATGGGCTACTAGAGAGATATTCAACCTGCGGCGCAAAAAAACTTGACAAGCTGTGATGTAAACTTATTCATTTAGCATGTTTTGGAAATATACGTACTCTCAGAAGCGCATGCTCAAATCTCACGAAACTTTCGTCGTATTTGACGAAATGGCTTCGTGAAAAATACTCCGAGAAAACCTTTCGTCAAATGGACGAAATTTGTGTAGTAGCTTTCTTAACGTGATCGCGTGAGGAAAGAATCGTTGTAAATGACGAAATTTTCTTGACGACTGAAGAATCCTCGAAAGTGAGAGTTCCATTTCTGAGAGTGTGTAAATTACGAACTTACTACGTATTTGGGCGCTGCAGGAGGTTCAGTATAGTATAAGACTTTACAGATTCAAAAAATCAGAGACGGATATCTGGCATTTATCCGCCAGAGGACGCCTGATATTCTGCAAAATCAATATCCTAATTCTACCCCCCTCCCCAAAGCAAAATCCTGGATGCTCTACTGTTTTTAAATATATATATATATATATATATATATTATATATATAGTATGACAAAGGGGGTCTTAATGGCATTCGCAAGGGCAATTTCTACTATCTTCTTCTGTAAAGAATTCTACATTCTTAGTCTAATCCCTTGTTAAACAAGGTAAGTCTTTCTACAAGAAGTGATGGAAAAAACGTTGCCACAAAACCACAAGGAATCTTAAAATCCCGAGAAAATCGATCCTCTTGGCAAGTTTATCCTTAATTGGATCCTTTCTTCACTTCTACCCTCAGAAGACGGAAGAAGCAGACGACGACCAATAACAAAGGGACTTACAATAAAACTCTTCATTAACTTATGCTATAATAGATTCGCAAGACTGCCTTTAAAAAGAGATATCAATCGTCGAAGAATTTGTTCCCTCCAATGCCAGAAAATGCTTTGGGAGATGCATTTTTAGTGAGAACAGCGGATTTCGGTGAAAGCTTTCCCATTTTCGCAAGCAAAAACAATTGCCACGCCTCTGATGTTTCATACTATATACATCATTAAGAGGAATAAAAGGCTTTGAACTGGTTTGCAATAAATATTTTTAAAAAAATGGAAAATAAGAGTTGGAATTCGCCTTACATATGAGTTGCATGAAGCAAATATACATGAAATATGTAGAAAATGCAGTATGAGGAAAGAAAACCCCGGAAGAGGCATAAGATTGTTGTGAACACTTGTAAAAGCGCCCAAAAAATGATCTTCCTTTCAGCAAATTTGAAAACTGAGATATTCGTTAAAAAAATGACTACTTCTTAAATTTTCCTTTCCGTTTCAAATTTTTGATAAAAATATTAAACATGGCTCCTTCTCACAGATTGGCTTCTTTCATTCTTAAACGATGGAATTGCAAACAGGCTTGCATATCAAACTTACTACAACGGGGAAATTGTAAATAGGAGACTATAAGTATATATACTTTGATCTGCAACTAGTGCACGACCCACAGCTAGTGAGATTGCTTATATTACAGTGCATAGTTTTAACGAAAAATTTCTACAAGTGTTTCGGAATTTGACATAAGCTTTTGTTCAGTACAAGAAAATGGCTGCAATTGTGCCATTCATGACGCATAGCTTCTGTCTTTGCTTTGAAGAAGGAGTTATGAAATACGTATGTACTACGTTTGTTGAGAATTTATCCTTTGTACCGTTAGTGGTATTGAAATGTACATTTTAAAGTAGAGGAGTATCGTTTATAAAACGCCAAAGGGACAATCGATAAACGACGAGAAAACGATAACGTCGTATAATCGGTTAACCCTTCTGGCTAAATCCAAAAATTGGGACCACACTAAAACGTCGTATAAACGATACTCTACTCTAGTTCAAGGGGAATCATTCAATTATTAGTTTAAATTGAATAATACTAATAGCAAAAGTGAAAATTGCATGACCGGTCTGAAAATAAAAAGTCATTTTTAGGGATAGCGAAAACAACGGATTAAAGTAGATATTCATGCCCAAATTGCAATTTCCGTTGAAAATATGGGCTTTAATATGTCTAAGCCTGCACACATTCGGTAAAATCATAACCGTTTACAATTTATTCCAATTTCTTTTCTTTTTGAAGTTCGCTACGACATGCAGACAAAATTCCTTTTGTGAGCAATATTAAATAGAAATTTGCGGTTCACGTTGTCTTCGGTATTGAATATTCATGTATCTGTGATATCGTTTTCTTCATATATGCATTATTCAGGGTACTTCTTATGGCACTGAGAAATATTTCAACGAAATCAAGCTAACGCATGGAGAAGAAGGAATGGGAGGAAGGGGGGATGTTAGGAAAAGACCGTTGGTTTTACGCATCAGTAATGCTTGAAACGTCATTCTTTTCGCTTTAAAAATGGGCGAGAACATCCTGAAAAATTCGTTCTGGAGCTAAATTGACATGCACTCGTTTTCTTTTCGTAAAACTACTTTCAATCGCTTTCCTTTCGACCCTCTCTTGCGCGAGCGCACATTTTCTAAAGTTAAAGTAAACAAAGAGAGACAACGAAAAATCGCGTGGAAATTGAATTTACGTTGTCATGGGAACACGTAGTCCCCAAAATAAAAAGTTCAAAAGCCTGTTGATATTTTATAAGCAATCAAGAATTGCTGATGGTTTTCGATGTTCTTAACGTTCTTGATACTGTGATGTAAAGCCGGATTAAGACGATACAATAAAACGTAGCAATTTGTCTGCAACGACAAGATGCACCGTTTTGTCGAAGATCCAGAGATCAAAGATCACAACTTGCGCCTTTTTACTCCAACCCGTCTTCTCCAACATCAGTAATCTAGCTTTGTGTTTCGCACCATTGTGTTTTGTGAGTGGTATCACGCAATGGAGAAGACACTTTTGTGGTCTTTTTATGCTTTTCGCTTTGCAACAAGAGTAAAAAAGAAAAGAAAACCTTGGACAAAGTGGCGTCGAAGTTGGCAACTCAAAAAGAAGTTTTCTCACGTGGAATTGTTGTCTGACAAAAAACTCACGAGAGGCTTGAGGCATGTCTGACATTTTAGTTGATGTCACTACAAAAACACTTCTCAATAAACACCACTATACCCTAGAAAACCACTGTCAAATTAAAAGTAAACCACACTGCTCTAGTAGACCGTACAACAACAAAAGTGAGGTTAGATTGCAACGATAAGATGGAGTCACCGTTTACATGCACGGACTTGTCGCTACGATCTAGAGAAATTGATTGAAATTCGCACCAACCTCCAACCTGGCTCCAATTCCGACAAAACGTAACGACCTCTAATTTACACGGTCCATGTTGCATGCAACGTTTTGTCGATGCAGACAAATCGTTACGTTTTATTGTATCGTCTGAACCCGGCTTTATGCTGACCTTTCTTTCACTGCTTTTAAATTGTGAGAACCATTCCTGTTTTGACGATTGTCCAAAAACAGGAAAGTGCCTTTAACCATTTGTGCGGAAAACTGTCGCCTTTATCCAAGGTCAATGCCTTTACCCAAGCGGCCAAATGAACAATATGTAAACAAAGATTGTGACTCAGCACTCTCCGAAAACTTAACTTGTAGATTTAGCTGCATAACACCTCTTGATCTCTACGGATCCCTAGGGTTTCACAATTTAAGCACAATTTAAGAAACGCTGCCTACTTCAATAACTCTAAAGGTAAAAATTACAATGATGGACTAAGAGTCGAAAATTTTGCACGTAGTATAACGACTACAATTTTCTTCGAAAGAGGTATTAAATATTCCTTTGCCCAGATAAATTGCTCACAGCACTCAAATAATTTTAATTGAGCAGCCTACTCTCTCGTAGCAAACTTGGCCTTTGTTACCGATCTGTTGTAAGCTTGCAGCGTTTAATTTCTGCAGGCAGAGTGTAGCTTTGTAACTATTTGTAACTTGCAAGAATGTCTGTTATAATGTTTTTTTTTTTTTTTTAACTAAGCACTTTCCTAACTGTGTTTGTATTTAAACTCAATGCACGTTTTAATGCAAACGCATTTTATGGCTTCAGTTTTCCATGATTTAACTGAGACAGTAGCACCGTCTCAGAGATGAGATAATTAAGATGACAAGCCGTTCTTTATTTATCTTAGAATTTCGTTAACGTGCATCTCTTCAGTTCTTGCAACTCAACTGTAAATTTGCTATTTTACATTGTCTCTTTGAATCCTATAAAGATGTTTATTTTATAGTATCCAAGTTCCCCATAAAGTAAACAAATTTACCGTGGGTTTGGTTTTCGAGACAGCTTGGAAGGTAACGAATCGCATTTGTGTCAACACACTTGCATAAAAATGGGCGTGTATATAAATACTATATCCATATATACGAATTTGGAGGGGGCCGCGGGCTTTTAAACTTTCTAAAATGGCTTCGATACGGGAAAAAAAGTTGGGAACCACTGGCAGAATGTTTAGTGTTCGTCACAAAGTGTCTAAACTCTTAGATGCTATAAAATACTGCTTTTATAACTCATATTTTAAATCCGATGTATTAATATTTAATCAATATTTGATCATAAAGTTTCACATGAAACCAATAATTATTTTCTTTTAATACGTGAATTTTTATCTTTTAAACTTTTCATTAAAAAACCAGAGTTTTATGGTGTTTTTAGAAACATTAAAAGCGTAAATTTTGCATTTTTAACAAGTTCGAAACGCCTTACTCTGTAACTGCTAATCGATATATTTGATGGTTCATTTTATGACTTACGTTATTTTGTTCAATATTTCGATAGTCATTAGTATAATTGTTGTTAAGTAATTATTTTTCTTTGAAAACTTATCTTTTCCTTTCGAAGGAATCTTCTCGTTCTGTTAAAGCTTTTATAAACTATTTAGGGAAATGCTGAAAATAAAATAAATGTTCAAAAAGGATTATAATCGATTAAAGTTGAGTGTTTCACAACGGGATCTTGCTCAAAAAAGGAAATTTAAAATTTAAACTGGGTTAGAAAACTTCCCCATTTATCATTTAGTTTCGATTATCATTTAGAATGAAGTGTTGGCGTTGATTGCTTTGATGCTGTTATTTTCGGGGTTAAAGTATCAGCAAGAATGTATATAAAATTATTCAGAAGAAAAAAATCAGGGGAGAATTGGGTCAGCTGTGCGATTTTTCCCCTACTCTGATTTGAATGGTTTAGAGAGGAGTTCATGTATTTATTTTTTTTGTCTCCACAACTTTTGGTCAAATTGAGAATCGACCGAGGATGAACATGAAAAATAAAAAGTATTTCAAAGGACAATTAGAAACATATAATACCGATAGGGAATATTCAGCTTTTTATTTTACTTATTTGTTTATATAATGATTATGGGGGGGGGGGGGATTATCTTGTTTTTAACTATTTATATATAATATTTTATTTCTGTTTATTTATTTCTTTGTTTATTTTGTAACGTTAAAATGTTTTATTCTCTCAATAATTGAAAACTGGAAAAAAGTTCTTATAGTTTTTCTCCTTACGTTACAAAGAATCGCCGAGTATGCCTTCTTTTTCAACCCAGTTGTTTCTAGCTATATCCCGAAGCCGCTTGGGTTTCTCAGGAATAAAAAGTTTTTTTCTTGCACTGACTGGTATTTGAGCCAAAAAGCTGGTATTAGATCGAATTCGTACACTTAACATATTAGCGTGCTCGTTTTCACTTAAAATCTGCTACTGGTAATAAACTCGTGAGTTGTTGTATGAATAATTACATTTGCTTTCTTAAACGCAACACAAATTAAACTGCCCTCTGTGAACTGCGGGCAGCGCAGCCGGCTTTCCGCAGGCTATATGTAACTTAACATTCTCAAGTGGTGCAACAAACAGTATGTCAAATAGCAATAAAAATTCTAATCACAATCGTGTGGTAATTAAAAAATAAAGGACTTGACTTGAAAAAAACTTTAAATAAATGGTAAATAAATTTCAATCTCTCTTGACTCGAATTTTTTCCTAGGAGCATTCGATTCTTACAATATTATATGATTTACATATCATTGCCAATGCGACGAAATAATTTCAGGTATTTTAGCGGCCCCCGAGAATCAGTCGTTAAAGCCATTGACATACAGGACAATCATATATTTCTGCTAAGTAGTAGACAAAGAACTACGAAAATGTGCATATACAATAAATTCTCGTTATCTCGAAATAGAAGGGAAGAAGCAATGATTCGGACATCGAAAATCCTCTAAAAATTATTTCAGAGAAAGTAAGTAGTACGATGCATATTTTACAAAACTGCGAACAAAATATACACTTATCATACTTTACTTATATTTCCAGAACAATTTTATGGGTTCTGTGGTCATGCAGGTGTGTATGTCGCATCGATTCAATAAAAGCTGTTCTCATTCTTAGAAAAGGTTAGGCTTTTGTAAAAGTTGAGTCCTATCAAAACGGTAGTTTTGAGGGATTGAAAATAATAAGGAGCTGGAAGGGGAAAGATAGAAATGATTGAAGCGAAGAAAGTTTTTTGAGGTATCGAGAATGAAAGAAAAAAAATCGCGTTAAGGAGATAACATTACATTAAAATGTAATAAAGGTTCAGGGAAATTAATTTATTTCGAGCCATCGAAAAATTCGGGTTATCTAGAATTGACTGTATACGCTATTTAAAAAATACGGGTCTTTTACCAATAAACATTTTTTTAAAATGCTGAATACTCCAGGTGCTATAAATCCCAGAAGATAAAATGCATATTTCCCCCCTTCGCCCTTTCTTCGTCTTCTTCTCTCTCTCTCTTTTTTGAAATATAACGTAGTCACTTCAAATCGGAAAAGAATAAGTGCAGTTCTCAAAAAATGAAATTACTATTTCAATCTTTAAAGCAAACCTCGTAATAATGTTTAAATACCTTCACTATATTACCATTATTAATCAGATAGTATTTTATTAGCTGTGAAATACAGTAGCCCCTCGTTATATCGTGCTTGTCGGGGGACAGCAAAAAAGAGCGATATATCCGAATGCGCGATATAACCGAAATAACTCAAAAAGTCCAAGTAAATATAGTGGACCTGTGCATGCCACCTGGGCATGGTATGAAAACGATGTCAAAGATTTCTCCTTTCTAAAAAAATCCTATTTCTTACTCTCCTTTTCTTGGTTAAGGGGATCGTATAATTTGGATTTGTTCAGCCAACTGCGAATCCTTTCTGTACTAAAAGGAATCCAGAAAAGGGTGTATTTTTCCTTCTTGGGCAGAAGACACCTGTATCTTTCAATCAATGGGCGTTAAGATCAATACAAAAAGAACAAGTAAAACGTCAACTGGTTTGAGTAGAATCATTCTGCAAAAAATTTTCGGAGACATTGAAAAAGCATGATATATCCGAATGAGCGATATAACGAGGCGCTACTGTATTTCCTAATTGATTTAGCCTTTAGCTATGTTGATTTATAATTAGTATTTTAACGCTAATCATTTTTCATCGTCTGCGCTAAATTAGGACAACCAATTTTTTTTTTTTTTTTTTTTTGCGTTAGAAATACTTATTTCAAGTCGTGTAATTTTCGTAAAAACTTCGAAATGATGCGGAAGTTCTTTTTCGTAGAAAATAGACAATTGTATACAATTTTTATGGTTTCAAAATTCAAATTCGAACGATTTAGATTTTTTTAAATTAAAAAAAAATCCTGCGATAAAATTTGGGTACCAATTATCAAAAATTTGTTTACCAAATTTGGCGAACATTTGACGCAAAATATGGATCCGTGTAAGGAACACACTCTGCCTTTTTTATTTGTGTGGATTTGAATCGAAAGCCGGCTTATTGCTTATTTGTTATTTATTGCTTCCAAAATATAGCTGAGATAAAACTGCCAGCAAAAAGTTCTTTTTTAGCTACATTTCTATTGCATTTCAAAATTATTTTTCCTTCTATTTAGTATTCAATGCTGTTTTGTGTTTTATTTTTCATTTGGTTAGTTGTGTTTATGTGGAAATATATGTTTCAACATTAAAGATTTAATCTTTAAACATTTCTAGAGTTGGGATTTCTGAAGTACAAAATCTAATGAACTTAGGGGAGAAATTGACTTTGAAATATGTAGTGATGGAAGAGGGGGGCAGGGGGTAATTCCAGATTGAAAGCTTTAGTCTAGTGTTTAGTTTTGTTAATATATCTTCAAACTTTTAGTAATATGTATTAATATTTTTCACAAATTAATATAATGTTTTTTCTTTCTTTCATCTCTTTAGGATCTGATCTAATAACTTGGATGATGAAGAATCTCGATGTCGAAGACCAAAGTAAGATGACTTTAGGGTTTTTTTTTGCTAGACATTTTTTAAATTAACGAATATTCTTTGAAAGCACATTTTGTGAATATCTGCCGCGAAATTATTTTAGATAGAAGACCGTTCTGTTTCAAATTTTAACAATTAATAGTTTAATGTGAGATTTTTGTTTTGTTACAAACCTTTTCTTTTTGCAAACACAATATACAATTTACATATTGAAAGCTTAAGAATTCATTGAAAAATTACTACAACGAATATTTAAAATTATTTCATTTCCCGCGTATATATTTTACTTTCTGATCTCATTTTTCTGAAGTGTTCTCTTTCTAAACATATTTTTCAACATTTCAATGTTTTTAAGGTTTATTTCTTTACCGCTCTGCTTTGGCCATTTCGTCCTCATATTCCATTTCGATTTATCTCTTCTGATTTTCATTTTAGGCCTCCCTAATATCTTCGCTTTTTTTTCTCTTTTTATTATCCATTTCCAATAGATTTAAAAATGATTTATGTTTCCTTTTTTTTTCCTATACTTTCTAGCCTAACTTTTTGCTTTTCAGCCAAAGATTTATCAAATTTTATGGTTTCATAAATTGAAACTAAAAGATATCTATTTGGGGCTCTTTTTCTTTCAACGTGTGTCCTCCGAAGTAAAAAGACGTATCTAAAAAATTTAAGTTTTTTTAATTCTCCAGCTGTATGGAGAATTTAATGTGTTAAAAACTTAATCTACAAAGAATACTCTCAATTACGAACCTCGGCATCATTTCGAGAGCAAGAAATCAGTATCCTAGATCTAAAAGATAAAACATGGAAAAGTTAAAGTTCGATGCAAATTACTACTAGTAGCTAAGTAATCTACTTTTAAACATTTCTTTCTATTTTTTATCACATACATATATTTTTAGTCTTTACAACAATGGAATTTTTTCTTATCAAGTTTCCATTTTCTTTTTTTATTTCGCTTTTATTAGTTTCCATTGTATGGATAATCAAATCTTGCAATTCCTTCTCTCACTGCCAGAGGTCCAAATTCTTTGAAATTTTGCATACATTTCAAAAGACCATAACAATGCAACCTGGCAGGGTGAATTTAAAATTCGATTTTGTTCTTTTTTATTCCAATTTTAAATGAATCTTTCACATAATTTCCAAATATGGGTGCAAAAAACTTCTTGCACATATTAACATGCTATATTAATAGAATGCTCTGATTTTTCTTCACACGATGGAATTTGTTCGAAATTTGAAGTTTTTCGAACACGAGCTATAATTTTTTTGGCTAGACTCTTTGAGGCTTTTTTCAACTCAATTTATTATTCAATTCAACTCCTTTGAATAGGCAGCTTTATGAATAAAATTATTTTCGTCTCTCGTGATTTTTAATATTTGAAAGCTTCTTTAAATTCACGTCGTTAATTAGCGCTTTTTTCCCCGTGAAAATATTATTATGGCTTATTTATTAATCCAAGAATGATTTACTAAAAAAAATATTTAAACTCATTGTATCTTCATATGCACGTTCAGACAAACACAGATTAATTTCACACTAAAACAATAAACACTACATCCTAAAAAAACAATTTTAATTAGATAGTTAACATTTAGTTTATTATGACTTTTCCGCTCTTAAATGACCTTCTGCAGAAAAAGCGATTTTAAAATTAATTTTAAAAATGTTTAAGTGCGTACGTACACTTTAAACTTAGCAAATTATTCTCAGATTAAAAAGAAATATTTCGAGAAGAAGTGAGTGGAGATTTCTCTCGTTCAAGATGGTTAGCTAATAATATAGTTCCAGCTTTTTTGCTCTTCTGAAAACCATCGATCGAAAAAACTGAGTCGTGTTTGACAAAAAAAAATCATTATAAAAAAACTTTTACTTTTAATCAAGTTAAGGGGCTTTCTTTGCGGACGAAATTACTTTACTTATTTGCAAACCTTCATAAAAACTTGATTTAATCCTGTTTGGATAAAAGCATCTGTTTGAAAATTCAATTTAGATTGTATGAAGAGTGCTAAAAATGCGATTTCATCCAAATTGCCTTCTCTTCTGGAAATTTTAAAGGTAGAGATGTAAATAAAAACTATTGGTGGTATTTGAATTGAAGTAAAGTGGTAGCAAACGAAAATTGCTTCAAACAAACAAGAAAAACAATTAAAAAGTTCTTACTTTTTTTGGTGACAAACGCTTTCAATGTTTAAATGCAACGCTAAAAACATTGGAGTTCATTTCCAAAACCTCAAAAAGTTAAAAATCATGTATATAAAGGCATATTTTTGCAAAAAAAAAAAAAAATAATAATAATAATTAACATTCTTCATTTTCTAAAACTAAAATTTTCAAATTTGCTTTGAAGTTCGAGAAACGCTTTTTATCTTTCCAAAATTAGACGAAGAATTTTAATTTTTGCCATGATGTACCTTAATCATTTTGTTTTAGGAAATATGATCGAGTGGAAAATGATATTTTTAAATGGTCTACCAAAATGCAAATAACTGCGCCTGAAGTTTGTTCAAGATGATATAAAAATGTATAAAACATGGTCATCAAGATTGGGTCAGTGCTGCATGTGCAAGTGAAGATGACATCACATCGAGTTAGTGTTCTCTCTTTTGCTACGGTGACACATATGTGATAAAAAGATCATAATACAATAATTTATTAATGTTTAACATGATATAGGAAGGGCTTAAAAATGACAGACTATGAAATCCCAAAGTTTGTATTACTTCTGGTTTGTGTGGGTGAACGCAAACTGTTCAATGAATTGTCTTAATGTAGGAATTATCTAAGCAAAGTTTTCTAATATAATTCAGAATTAATTTTAACTCTCTCCTAAAAGTTCTTTTAATTTGCAAAATATTTCTAGAAAATATTTTTTAAATTGTGAAATTTTAGCGGAATACTTTTTACGTTGTCTTTGTATGGTCTGATGTTTTTATACTAGGTTTCCGTTTTGGATGATGAAAAAAGAAAATCAATATGGTTTTGCTATCCAAAATAAAACAATAAAATTTGGAAAATTATCTTGAAATAACATAAATCTCTGACATTTTTTGGTTGAGTAAATCATCATATTGAGAAGGTCTTACACATTCGAACTCGGTTATTGCGAACCCGGAACAACGAAAATCGGGTTTTGACGAGAGAAATTAAAACAACATGTTAGTTTAGGGTCAAAATCATTATATAAGCACTGAAATTTTTAAGAAAATTTGGTTAACGGGACAAAATAGGAAAGTTGAAATTTTATTAGAAAGTATGGCTTATTTGCAATTACAATTTCAATGGCTACAATAGCCGAAAAACTGGAAACAAAGTATTTTAAAACAAAGATAAAAGCTTTTTTTCTTAATTTTTTCTTCATATACTAAACGAGGAAAAATAAAAAAGTGAGTATTTTTTTAATCATTATTTTTATTCAATTAATTTGCATGCAATAAGACTTGAATCTTTAACAAACCCGATTATTACGAGCTCTCGGATTTAATAAGCAAATTGTATCAATCCCTTCACTCTTATTTAAGTGAGTTTGACTGTATTCATCCCCCCTACCACGCTATCCCCCCCCCCAAAAAAAAAGAGAAAGAAAAGAGAAAAAAATCATAATCGTGATACGTAACAAAAGTGTGTTGCTGAAATAAGATTTAGTATTAAATGTTCCTGAATTTAATTTTTCTTCGTAAAAGCTTCCTTTATTGTAACCTGAATAGAAGACATTTGTACATGAATAAATGTGAGAAAAAAAATCACATAAAATCACACATAATGTTTTAAGCAGAGAGAGTTTCTGATAGTGTTTTATTCAGAAAGTTTTATTGATTTCCTTCCATCATCTAATGTGCATGACGCATATAACCCCATCCAATTCATCACTTGTTAAAAATTTCAAAGTTCGAAAATAAGCATGTGACTGCCTCTATAGTTAGGAACCAGCTGTGTAGTGATTTAATAAGAATGAGTGCAGATCAAGTAAAAGTATCAAGTTCGATTTGTTGTTTCGAACGGCGAGAAACTTGTATGTCCAATCCTAGATTCATTTGTTTGATTCAATTAAGCGCAAACATAGCTAAATTAATTAATTGGTTGTTAATGTCAGAAGGCATTTGACACTTCAAGTTTATTGTGCCTTTTAATGCAACGAAATAATTAATGACACGCTTGGGAGAAGCAAAATCTTTGTTGTCTTTTTGCGACGATATCGCGTATCTATCTATTCGAGAGAAGTCGAAATTCTTTTCTGCTCTTGCTGGATAGTTATAATAATAATCAAGAAAATGTGTTTAGTATTTATTTAAGTAGGTAAATTCTCGAACTATTCATACTGAAGGGAAATTAATTGATGTTACATTTATTAGTAAGAAAGAATTTGTTGAGGGACAAATTTAAT
Source organism: Octonoba sinensis (assembly GCA_038502835.1). NCBI lineage: Eukaryota > Metazoa > Arthropoda > Arachnida > Araneae > Uloboridae > Octonoba > Octonoba sinensis. The sequence goes on from CM076600.1 coordinate 144,658,989, forward strand.
GTTTTGTCATCAAGAGCAAATTCAAACTTATATTCTTTCCTCCCAACATTTTCAGACGACAGGTTCTATATATATACGAATGAGTATTCTCATACCCAGACGATGGTTTCAGAACATAAAACTAAACATTTTCATATGTCTGTTGCTGACCTTGCACTTCAAAGATTTTCCTTTCTTGGGCGATATTTTTAAATCGCGGAGATTACTTTCATGAGTCGGACGATAGACTTTAATATCAAATATTTTCTTAGTTTGGATAATGTGTTTGAATGTCAGTAAAATTTTCAAGCAACGAACGGTGATATTTTATAAGGTTTTAAGACATTGGACAATATTTTCAATGCCAGAGAAAACTTTAAAACATCTGATTCAGCTTTCAGTTTTAGCTACTAATTTTTAAATGATAGTCACATTTTAGAGTTGCAGAGAGTAGCTTCGGACAGACGTCCAAAAATGTTTTCTTTGTGAAAAGTTCAAAGAAGAAACTTTAGAAATACAGTGAAACCTGTGCAAGTTGACCACTTGCGATGCAGCACTTTAGTGGTCAACTTAGGCGGGTAGTCAACTTATAGAGGGTGGAGTGATTTTTTTTTTTTTTTTTCGTCATTTCTTATTTTAAGCATTTATTCATTTTTTTAATATGTCTGTTGCTGACCTTGCACTTCAAAGATTTTCCTTTCTGGGGCGATATTTTTAGCTTCATGCTTCATGCATTAACGTTACTTTAAAATAGTAATTAGCTATTTTTTTCACTATTATCTAAAATATCATTAGATAAATTTAACCTAACTGACTTACAATGTATCCTATACAACTTTAAAAGAAATGTACATAGTTAAAATGAAGATGGATATCTTATTAATTATGTAAGTTACTTATATGATGATAAAGATTTTCTAAAAATACATCATTTTTCATAATGACTACATCAGATGGAAGAAAAATGAAGAAACTTAGTTGAAGAATGAAAGACTGCTCATCGTCGTTTTCCCATATGTTAACTTACAAAGAAGTTTTTACAAACTTTATATTGACGTTTCATCCATCCAAACAAATACTGGCCTAACATTATAGCATAAAAAATTACGCGGAGAAGTTATTGTAGTTTTTTTTATCTTCGCAAAAATAGATAGACAAATAAATGTTGTAATAATTAGGTGATCAACTTACAAAGGGTTTTTATAAAGCTCCCTCCCAAAATTTGGCGCACATAAGTGGTCATTATAGACCGGTGGTCAACTTAGGTGGTCAAGTTACAAAGGTTCCCTACATTATATAATATAGGGCTGATTCCGTTCTTGAGAAAAGTGGTCAACTTAGACAGGTGGTCAGCTTACAAAGGTAGTCAACTTTACAGGTTTTACTGTATTATGCTTGTAAGTTGCATAATTCCTATCAATAAATTGTTAGAAGCAGTATTGTTAATTTCGTCTACGTGAAAGGAAAGTGATAAGTAAGATAAAATACAATTTTCTTTAATACACTAATTTTGGCATGGAAAAGATGTAAGTTTCGCAAACTAATGACAGAGTCTTGTCGTTCAACACAAAACAAATCCTTCAGTTTGGCTCTAAATACACGTTCCCGTTAAAAAAAAAGAGCACGTGATGCCCTATGGAAGCCGATTTAGATTACTTTTCCGATGTGTTTAGAGGAAGAGCTCAATCGATTGACGTAAGATTCATTAATCGTTTCAGAATGGCTTAGTTAAGTGCTTCATTAATGTGGACAAAAATAGTAAATGTGGCTTTCGCTTCCTGCGAAGGAAGAAAAGTTTATTGGTTTAGTTTCAAGTCCTTTTCAATTAAGACTTATTAGATTGAAAATAGAACAACTTCTTTAAAGTAGTTTTACCACTAAAAACAATTTAATGCGTTTTATACAGCGTATAGAACTTTTTGGTTGCATCTGTTGTTTGCAAAGCTTCATTGAAAATAAAATTCGGTTGTTTGAAATTTAATTATTTCCGCGATCTGCTCTGCTTTTGTAAAAATGATGAATAGAGTTTATGATCAAACTGTTTAATTAATTACCTGTTGTACCTAAGTTAGAGGTCCCCTACACCCAAGGGGGAGAGAGTGTATATGTAATAACCACTACTGTCGTATATAGGAATAAATCCATTGTTCCAATGCTAAGACAGTGGCGTTACTAGCATGAGTGTCACCCGGGGCGTGATTTGGGGTACCACCCCCTCCCTCCCTCCAAAAAGAAATAGCTAAAAATAAAAAATCGTTGTTGTGATGTACAAGCTTGTAGTTTATATTATTTTTCGCATGCAAATAGAGATATGCTATTGGAATACGAAGCGAACTCAGAAACGCATACTTTTAATTCTGAGTTTAATACCATATTTCCCTGAGTTATAGCCTAGTTTCACTGGAGGTGCGATATGTGGAATATTAGAATATTTATATTCAACTGCATTCTCATAGGCAACCCGATTGTTTTCTGAAAAATTCGGTTGCGCGTTTGATCATGATTTTATTTTTTGTCGTATAATTTAAGGAACATATATTAGGTGTAAATATTTTTTTCCAAATAAATTTTTTTAAATTCTGGAACACATGTATCTTCTTAATCGTATTCTCATCAAAAAAAAAATCAAATTAATTTGGATGAATTGAAAATTATATTTACTGCAAAAAAAATAAATAACGTGATAAACCTTTTCTAGAAAATCTAAGTTTGATGTTTTCTTTTTAATTTAACAGAGGCGTAAAGCTTGTGACTTTTTCGCTTTCTTTCCAGTGATAGTAAAAAAAAATATGAAAAAAGGCTTAATGTATTGTAAAACTATCGTTGAAAATAAAGAAATGTCAAAAATTGATCTGGCAGATCTGGATGAAATTTGGCACAGAAATAGATTATAGTCCAGAATAGCACATAGGCTACTTTTTATCCTGGATAAAAGTACGGTTCCTGTGAGGTTAAGCAGTAAGAATTTGGTTCTCATGCTCGGCCACTACATAGAGCTTTACGGTGAGCATTAAGTTATCTGAATCGCGCTATTAAGATTTTCTTGCAAAGAATGACCTTCCAAGCAATTTTTGTATGAACGTGGCTCAGTTGAGAACCTATTTAGTCCCCTTCACTTCGCTCCTTTGTCTTTAAAATATCTATCTCGATTAAAAAATACACACTTGATTTTGATTTTGCTGTGTAAATAAATTGTTTTTAGGTTAGTTGTTTGCTTTAGAAATTAAATTGTAGTTAGGTTAGTTACATTTTTGTGCGCTTATAGTTTAGGTACATTGTTCTTGAGTTATTTTTTCTATGTGTAATTTGTTATTGGTCCTTTTTTTTTTTTAAACGACCATTGTTTATGTTTGCATCCAAATGATGTGCTTTCTTGACCAGAGTTGACACATTTACCTCCCAGGAATGAAAGCCCACAACGGGGCGTTTGATCATTTTAAAGAAAAAGTTGTATAGGGCCATAATGTTCCGGTTTTGAAGTCATCGTCGCCGTTTAATTTTGTTGAGGACTTCGGCTGCCCAGAAATGCAGCGCCCAAAAAGCCGTCTTTTATAATATTCGTTCACATTGATCACACTTTGATCAGGCCGTCCGTTCTCAAACATACACATCAAAATTTTCACGAGAACGAAGTCGCTGGAACAGCTAGCTCATAACTAAAACTAAATGAGAAAGAGAGATAGATAGATTATAAATTAAAAGTTGGGTGTATGCGGGAAAGTTTTTCTTTTTTTTTTTTTTATATAGGCTGCTGTTGGGGCTTCTGCCAATTGCAGACCTAGTGCGTTTCCGAGGGAGTGGTATCATCTCTTACAGCGGCACCACAATGAGTGTGGTAGCTTCCCCGCATCAGAATTTTGACGTCCGGTTTCTCCATCTGAAAGGGCGAGCACCCGGAATCTGTTGACGCGAAATTGCACTAGGAATTTAATTTAGCCGAGAGCATCCAAGACAAATGTCTACTGAAGGGATCTTTTACGTGTCACACAATCATACGACATGGGCGCAGACGATTATCTGCATCTTGAAAATCCACCGGCACTGCCAGGCTCGATCCTCAGACTTGGGGCGTTCGAGCTCCGCGCCTTACCACGACGCCATCTTGCCGGCATATGCGGGAAAGTAGGCTCGTATAGTTCTAGACGGAATGTCTTGTTTAAATATTAATTTATGAAACTGTCGAAACTTTTCCACTCCTTCAAATTAATTCCATCTGCCTTGAATTCTGCAGTAAGAGGAGCGCTTTTCGCCTTCTATTATCTCGTTAAATTGCAAGGCAATGTCTGAAAACTCGAACGTCTAGTCTAGACGGGCGAAAGCAGCCTAATAGTTCATAAGCGATCACACAAGTCTCATGCTTATCAGGTGACTCTCAGTGATTAATGACGCTCCTTAAGCAGGAACGAGTCTAAGTTTTGATATGCAAATACAGTTGCAGTTGAATGCTTTTTTCACCAGCAAGCAGACATTAAGTTGAAGCTTTTGTAAAAGATTAGCTATTTTTCCCATATTTTTTTTCAGAGCATGTTTTTTGTGCAAGAATTTTTCTAAGCGTATTTTGGGTGCTTTTCGAAGTTTGAAATGTTTGAAATTAAATTTCTTATAAGGAAAGCGGTGTGCTACAAAGGCATTTGGAGAACCGCTTCGTCAATGCAAAAAGAATTAAAAGAATTGCTTTAGAGTAAAATACTTATGTAAAGCATGCAACTAATAAAATAATAGATTTAAATAAATAAAATTATAAATAACAAAAAGAAAAGCGAAAAAACTAAAGGATGAAAGTCACGTAACCATGAGAACAAAGCAAAAAATGTCTTCTGCTCGAAATGATATGCATCTCTATTATTCGAAAACAAAATAAAAATCTAATCTGCCTGACACGGTTTCCTTGAATTAATATCTCCTAGCAATCAATTTTTCATAAGAAGAATTTTTACAGCTTTTCTAAATGTCATGAAAACTTCATACAAATTTCATACTTTTTGCTTTATCATTGGCAAAGATAATGATTAAATTATTATAATACTAATACTAAGGGTTCTAGAAATAATTCTTTTTTGAAACAGTTATAACTTTTTAAATACTTTTATAACACTTGTTAACCCCTTTACACGATATTCTCGCAGTTTATGTTTATTTAGTATAGTTTGAAGAAGCTCAAAAGAAAAAAAAAGGTCCAATAATTTCTGCGATTTTACATCAGCAAATGGGAAAGTTACGCATAAAATCTAAATTTGAAAAGAGGAAAAACAATCGAATATTTTTTTTAAATGTTGAGTCATTTACCATGCCCTTAAATATATTATAATCAGTTTCAAGAATGGTGGTTGAATAGCAGGAGTCAGACAGTTAAATTCTTTGTCTTTTCTTGAATCAATAAATAAATCCTACAATATTCGTCATAAAACTACTTTATTTGTCTAATTGTCGAAAGATATAATTTTTTTTATTTACTATCATCATTTTTCATTACATTCATATTCGGTGTCGACATAACGCTTGCAACATTTTTTCTGCACAATGTGCTGTGCACCCGGAGAAGTGAAGAGCTTTTGAAAGAAATCTTGACTAATAAAAAGGATATCCTTAATGCGTCATTTATCCATATTCATAATTTAATGATATGGGCTGAAATTTCCGGCAGGTGCTCGCAGACTAGCAGGTGGTAAGCAGTGGAGAGGTGTCATCTTCAACAGCTCTTGTGGCAAAAGAAAAACAAGAAGTTCCGTCTAGAACTATACGAACCTACTTTCCCGTATACACCAAATTCAAATTTATAATCTAGCTATCTCTTTCTCATTTATCTTTAGTTCTTAATTTTTTCAAATATACCTTTTTCAACGGATGATACATATTCTTTCTCTCAGTCATTCGTTCTTTCATTTATTCATCCATTCATTTATTCATTCATTTCATCCATGTGTTTATTCATTCATTTACTCATTCATGTATTTATTCACTCATTTATTTATTTTTTCATTTATTCACTCATTTATTTATTTTTTCATTTATTCACTCATTTATTTATTTTTTCATTTATTCACTCATTTATTTATTTTTTCATTATTTCACTCATTGAAAAATATCCTCTAAAATCCCGATAAAAAAAATTTTCATAGGAAAATAGGCTCCTTAGTTCTGGATGAACTTTCTATTTGTACATGTTCTTCGTTATAAGAGCTTTCCGATAAAGTTTGTTTCAAGCAAATCGGTCCGTTAGATCAGGATTTATATAGGATTGAAATTTCCCCGTAAGCGCTATGTTAATTTTTTGAACTGTTCAAAAATGAACAAAAACTGCTCAAATTAATATTTTACGCCAAGAGCTTCCTCCAGCAAGCTTGTTCATTGGAACTTGGATCTTGTACCCAGAGTTTACATCATTTGCTTCATTATCGCCCATAAGCGCTAATGTTAAATTTTTTTGAACTGTTCAAATTTGAACGAAAAACTGTTCAAATCAAAAAGTAAAATATGAAAATGAGATGTCCTCGCCGAGATCTTTTGAATGCAAAAAGAATTTTTCGAATCGGACAATTCGTGCAGTATTAGGGGGGGGGGAGGACAGACCGACAGACACACATTTTCCCCCATCTCAAAACTCTACTTTCAATTTTTTTATTCTTCAATCTTTATTTAATTACCTCTCTTTTTTTTTTTTAACTTTTCTTTATTTTCACGATGCATTAAGCCTTCTTTCATGCTTTATTATTATTTTTTTTTACTTTTACGGGAAAGTAAGCTAAAAAAGGAATAGATTTTTTTAGATGTTGGGAGGGGGGGGGGGGGGAATATCAAAAAAAAATATCGCGCAAAAATAAATTAATAAATGATATAAAAATAGCTAAAAATAAATTGTTAAAAAATACTAAAAATAAATATTAATATAAATAAGTAAATTAAATTCAAAAAATAAATAAATAAATACCTCGGTTATAACGACAAGTTCCACGCTACTTATGACGTTAAAACTGAGGTAACGTAACAAATAGGGTTAATTTTAAAAATTGCAAATAAAACTAACTGCTATAATGCTGTAAAAAATACCTTACTTGTATGAAGTAGAAATTTTTTCTTAATTCTTTAAATATAGCACAGCAATATGATTTTCTCTATACAATTTTTGATCAGTTTTTACTTTTCACTAGTTGTTCATAACTTTTCTTAATTTTGCAAAATTGCGACACTGTTTTCAAAGTGCTCAAACTTCTGTAACAATACAGTTCCATCGTCAACCAAAGCGACCTTGGTAGAGTGCCAAGCAAAATCCATTCATGTTCAAAGGAGGAACTGCTGATGTAAGGAATGTGCCTTTTTTCATCTCGTTCTAATTCGCTTAGCATATTTGATTTCTTCCGAATGGATGCTATTTGTCAGTTTATAAATTTCGTTGCTCTCAACAAACAGAAAAGCAAACATTCCGATTCACCCACTAAATAAACGCACCTGTAAAATAAACAAACCTAAAACTCGGATGGATTCGTTCTTTTTTGCCTGCACAGAAGCGTCCAAATGTCAAAATTCAGTGGTCGAATCTGTAGGTAGGTTCGCAGTCAGGGTTTTACATCTATAACCAGCAGTTCGGGACGTATGTGCCGCTTGCGCTAGATCCCCGCAAGGGCGAGCGTTGTGAACTTCTTCTTCGAGCCGATCGCTACACGGATGCGTGATGCTCTTGAAACGAATTGCTTACTATGAGATGGCGTCTTAGATTCTTTTAATGGGGACATGTTGAGTTCAGCAAAATATTGCCATTTCAGCTGATGTGTCGTTAAAAGCGGTGTCGTTGCAAATGAGTTATGCAAGACTGAAAAATAAACTTATGCTTTTAAGTGTTAATTTCTGATGATGACTGATTTGATGTCGTTCTCCCCCTGCGTAGCGGAAGCGCTTCACCTGGGTCATCTGATGTCCGCTCATGGCTACTTCTTCCCCATCGATGACCACGTCCTCACTATCAAGGCGGACGGGACGTTCTACAGGTTCCAGGTGAGCACTCTTCTTATTTATTACACTTGCATACGGCATTTATGTTTTCGCAGCAAACTCGAGGGGAAGTTGCGAAAAGTATTATGGCGATTGCATGTATTCGTATACTCTTCAGAGATTAATGTTGAGCAATGTAAAGAGTAAAAGCACTATGTCGATTGCATGTATTCGTATACTCTTCAGGGATTAATGTTGAGCAATGTAATGAGTAAAAGTACTATGTCGATTGCATGTATTCGTATACTCTTCAGGGATTAATGTTGAGCAATGTAATGAGTAAAAACACTATGTCGATTGCATCTAACAATTACTGTGTCGAGCGTTGTAGTTATTAAAAATACTAAGATGTTTGAAATAATTTGCTATTTTTTGATGAGGCATTCCTCTATCACATGCAGTGGTACGTAGACATGCATTTCATACAACACCGTTTCTCTATACTTACAAAGGTAGTGTCCGGAATTAATGAACTAAATTCTTGATAATAAATAAAGAAAACAAAATTGAGGTCTTGGCATATATTTTTACGTGTTATATTATGTTTGGAAAGCATTTTAAGTGTCGATTGTTTATGTTTTAAAAAAATATTATTTTCACATTGCGTTCGGAAAAGACGCTTATCTTGTTACAGTTAATTCCGGTATTTTATGTTAGTATAACCAGAAAACGATAATAGTGGGAGACACAAAAGTACATCGAACTTGAAACACAAATAATTTGACTGGAATAAAGGCATTACATAATGCGATTTCAATTGCATCCAATTATTTCGGAATTATCTTCTCCGATTAAAATGTCATTGACGCTTAGCCAATTACGGTAAAATTGAATATCTTCAGTGATGTAGCCAATTATGATCTCTCAGAAATAAGAGCAATCGCTAATTATTTTAACGGGTTACTTATCCGAAGGACTGTTCAATAAGCTTTAAAAAAAAAGCGACGTAAAGGCCACATTATTTTATAACATTAACGAATGAGCGTGGAACAAATTTTACTCACAATTATTTCAGAATGTAATTAGTCATTTAACCAATCTAATTTCAGATATGTAATTTTACTTTCAATAACTCACACAACTAGTTATTTTTGTTTGGTTGACATTTCAACTAAAATCTTTGCTTTGCCGTTGTTTTTGTCACCTGTCTAATTTTGACCAAAAATCGCATTTTGCTACAATTGAATATTTATGTCAATTCAAACAGATAGGCCGAGAAAGTTAGGCTTTATATCTCAATTTGTTTCTTGTACACATCTTACTTATAATACGAACAGGGTTAATTCGAGATGGAGTCAATACTTGCCATTCTAAAACCAGTTTTAGTTCCCAGTTAATTAGACTAAAGGTACCATGTTTATTAAAATAAATAGTTCACACAATAAGAGTAAAGGATTTTGATTCGATTCGGGTAAATTTCTAAATATATTTTTTTTTTTTTAACCATTTTTAGTTTCCTCAATTCGCAACGTTTCTGTGGTATTACATTGACTTGAAAAAAAGAAAATAAGAGTATTTATTAAATGTTGCAATTGAACATTTTGAATGGATCACTATACAAATTTTAATAGTTTTAAATTTTTAGTTCATTTAAATTTTTTTTATTTATGGAAGAGAAAAAGAGTTTGTTGGAACTCTCTTTTAACTCGTATATGTTCTGTTTTGGGATTCGAAATTAAAGAACAAGTCATACACATTTTTGTGCTCTTCACATTTATCATTAGCCGCTATAAAGTTCGAAATGTTATGTAACTAACTCTATTATGTGCTCTTGAACGACGGTTTTCTCATGGGCACAACCGACAAACGCATTCCAACTTCTAGAAATTACTCTGGCTTTTCGGATGTTCCATTAGAAGAATCACGAGAGAGTTCCCAGTCAGCGGTTAATAAAGGATCGCTTCTTCATTTAACCTCGTTTATGCGTTCTTGATCCTCTGCGACGCAGCGAAAGGGAAAAGTTCGAGTTGCCATCGTGTTCTCAAAGGTGCGCAAACAGTAACAGCCGCTACATCATGTAGAACTGTGCAGTATTAGCTGATTAGACATTTCAGGCACTTTTTTCTAGTTATCTGCACAGAGAAAGTTTAGCAATTACTGTTCAAGAAGTTCAGGCAATCAGAGCAAAGAGAAAGACTTAAGGAATAGAGAGCCTATTAATGAACAACCTGTAAAATGTTTGGTCTCAAACATTGTGAATTTAAAGGTGTTGACAAAGCGCAAGAAGCCAAACTTAGTTACAGTATTGGAAGGCTATATGACAAATGAGCCGTTCAATGCACAAACAGATTAACAAAGTCGCTTGGCCCAAGGAATGTCCATTACCTTGAATGTCTATTATTTCAAGAATTTTCATGTGTACATCCATCAATGTTTTGGGTTGTATACGTACATTTATATATTTTTTAATTATTATCGTGCACAAATAAGCTACAATTTACTTTAAAAAACGAAAATAGTAGTTTGCTCTCATTTTTTCCAACTGCTTTTAATCTTTTCATTCATAACAGGAATCCATATTCAATAACTATTTCAGATAAGTAAATGATAGCAAAAAAAAAAAAAAGAAGAGAAGAAGAAGAAAGAACGAAATGGATAAGTGACTTTCTATTATAAATGAAGCCTACATTTTAAGAAATTGTTTAAATAACTTCAAATGCGTCTTTTTTTTTTTTTTTTTGATATTCTATCATACAACAATTTTGAAAAGTGTTCTGAAAGCCACATCGTGCAAAAGTTCTATCGAATATGCGTTTCTGCTGTAATTGACTAAGTTCGACCGCCAACAGCAACTGATTATCTCCTCCTCCCCCTTACCTTTTATTTTATTTATTTATTTTGAGTATCGTCTGAGCACTTAAAATTGAATGTTTGAAATCGATGTTTTTTAACGTGTTGTCCGCACCCACGAAATACTTTGTATTAGATGAATTTTACTGATTACCAAACCACGAGTTACCTCCGTAGTTGCATATTTATTTTCTCTTCAATGCATTCATAGAAAATTTGTAACAATTACTTAATAAGATTTTCTGAACAAAATGATGTGATTAAATAAAACTATCGTCTGGAGACTCGGAAACTGGAAACAAAACTGGCAGTCAGCCTGTGTCGTCAGTCAACGTGTTAATTTGAGATAAAAATCAATCTGCCAGATTGTTGTTACTTCAATCCAAAAAATCATTTTTTTTCGGCGTCATAATATAATTATAAAACTGCTGCAGATGTCATTATTTTTGCTATGATTCTATATAAGCACCAGAAACTATATTATCCACTCAAGCAAGCAAAAACGCTTTATAATTTTGAGTTAAGCCTGAAATTCAGTTACAAATTTTTCTTCAAGATACTCTATGGCATTTGCTATTTTATTCTTATGAATTTTTAATACATCGTTATGGGAAGATAATTTTAATGTTTTATGATAAATGTATTTAGACCTTCTTATTTATCGTTTCTTAATTTTTCTCGTCTTCGAAATTCAATCAAAGGATAGTCTACATCAGAGTTTCTCAACCTGGGCCATGTATGGCCCCTTTGGAGGCTACAGAAAAAATCTAGTGGCCACAGGAAAAAATATGGAAAAAAAAATGGGAAGCATGAATCTTGAGGCAGGGGACTGTGGTTTATTTTTTTTCAGATAAGTAAAATCCTTTGCACATAAAGATAAATATTCCATATTACTTTTATCAATTGTCTTACAAGAGTATAAATGACAAAATTTTATGCATTAAAATTAAAAAAAAAACTCTTCAACACACAGCATAGAATTTGCATTAGTTAAATATACTCATACATATTTCTTTCTTTTCTTTCTCTCTTTCTCTCTCAAAGAACAATTATTTAAACACATTTGAAACAACAATCATGGACATTTGTTTTGGAATTTTAGGAACTGCATTCTCAAAAAATTACTCATATATAACCCTCGAGAGACTGAGTTACAATTATTGTTACACAAAGGCTTATTAAACTGTAAAATATAATTGCACGCAGTTGAAGCACAAATGAGCATTAAAATGAAATCATATGCTTCGGGATTGCTTGGAATCCCCTTTTCGATGCAATAGTGGAGCTTCTAGATGCAAAAACATCCAAATGAGGCAGACAAAACAACAGAAAGAAGGCTTACATAGCCCAAGATTTACCTGCAAACTAATGAGAATAAAGGCAGTGTGGAAGTGGAAGCAGAAGTAACCGGGAAGGCACCAATAAGAAAGCACCAAATGAACCCAGTTGAAAGTACACATAGTAAAAAGGAAATATCAAATACAACAAAGCAAAAAGGGCCACAACATGCATAAAAAGGCGAAAATACATGAAAAAATGCAAAAACAATAGAAAAAAATATAAAGAATTAAAATGGAAACAGAAATAAGTACAGAAAGAACCAAAATTAAAATTCAAAAACAAAGTACACATGTAAGGAAGGGGGTAGGGAAACCAAAAAGAGGAAAATAGACACAAAATTAAAGCAAATCCACCAACCGACCAACAAGAAACCAAGAAAGAACAACAGGAACTTCTGCCAGACCTGTGAAAGACATGGAGTTAAGGAAGAATCATTAACCAAATTAGAACTATTCCTGTTAATATGATAAGGTTCCCAAAAGTCAATCTCCCCTAATAATTTTCCCAGAATTGAAATCAAAAGTGTGGTTGGAATTCCAACAATGTTGAGCAATACTAGCCTTATTTAACTCTTGCTTTCGCACATAACCTTTTAAAGGTTATAATAATAACAGGAATAGTTCTAATTGCAGGTAAATCTTAGGCTATACAAGCCGTGTTTTTGTTGTTTTGTCTGCTTTATTTGGATGTTTTTGCGTTTAGAAGCTCCATTATTGCATTGAAAAAGGGATTCCAAGCAATCCTGAAACATATGTCTGCATTTTAATGCTCCTTTGTGCTTTAATCAAGTGCAATTATTTTTTGAAGTTTACTTGTACAAAAAGTTCCTTTATTATTTAAAGCCTTATTACATAACTCGTGTTTTCATGGAGGAAAAAAGGTTAAAATGAGTGCTTTAAGTAGTAGTGTTTCTTTCAGAAACGTATTACATTGCGATTATTTCACTGCCCTATTTTTTTAAAAGTTTTTTCTCAATAATGGGTTGACGTACAGTTTTTTAATTCCAAAACTATTTAGTGCTTTCTTTAGCATAGACTGCAAATGCATTTTAGAAAAAAGATAAAAATAAGTCAGAACATGAGAAAAGCTATATCCCTTAATAAAATAAGTACATGAATATTTAGAAACAAAAATTTGAAAAATTGGATTATGAGAAGGTAAGGTGCCTCAAAAGTGTTTACCTCTAGAGGGTGTTCTTTTTTTTTTCCTTGCTCTAAAAGTAATATAAGTTTTTATCCTCTTTTAAGTGTGTGCTGTGTGTACTCACGAAGGGGGCATATTAAGGAATTTGATGCTCATTAGTGGGCCACAATTCAAAAAAGGAGTTGAGATGTTCAAAACCCCCAGCTTCGGGATTGCTTGGAATTCTTCCTCACTAAGCGCAAGTGACCATCGGGACAAGGCGATTTAACGTTCGTACTTCAACGACAGGTGACGAGCTTCCAATTCCGTCGTCGTGATAAAGAGCCGAAACGGGATGTTAACCTTCCATTACGGAAATATTCAACAGCCACTCCGTTTCCATGCGCAGAATGCATCCGTACTAAATGGTTCTTGTTAACACGCCTGAACGTTCGCTGACCGTGATTAATCGATCTTTCTGTCAAGTGAAGGTGCACACACACACACCAGAGGCATTTTATGCGAGACAAAAATCTCAACGTCAGACGATTTGGAGGAGGGGGAAGAGAGAACAAGAAATATGTCGTACGGCAATGGAATTTTAAGTCGAAATCGGTGGTGTATGCACCAATCGCTGACTGGTTTTTTTTATTTAATTAACCTTTTATGAAGGCAGCCGAGAATAATTTACTGCCAAATTCAAAATAATTTAATCATCTGAAGCAAAACACTTTTTTGACACTTCTGATCAGTTTAAATACCCTTTGAAAAGCCTTTGAGAAGTATTTATCGCCTAATATATTAGTTCTTCATAAAGCGTACTCCGGAGAAGAGAACTCCACCCTGAGACAAGATGGGTGGGGGTAAAAACTAAATTACTTTTTTAATAGCCTAAGGAATCAATTTTCTTAAAGCCAATCCTAAGATACAAATTGTTTTAATATAGTAATAATAGATACAAATTGTTTTAATATAGTAATAATAGATACAAATTGTTTTAATATAGTAATAATAGATACAAATGTCATTTATATTCATTTCAATAGTGCTGTTTCCCATAAGTTCTTAATATGATGCTTTTTTTGTGTCGCCCAAAATTCCAGATTGGGACCCTTGGAATCTTGGGAGGCACCAAAAAACATTTTATTCGATTCATTAATGATCCGTATTTTACATTAAAAATTTGTAATGATAATTTGTTTGTTGGTAATTTGAATAAATTCGACTGCCTGTTGAGGCTTCCTAATAAGGGCCGTGGTAGTCTAGTGGTTAGGATGTTAAGGGCCGTGATAGCCTAGTGGTTAGGATGTCGGACTTCTCGCCAGAAGATTGGGGGTTCGAAACCCGACTCTTTGAAGACGCACCATGTACACCTGGGGATACATGCATGTAAAGTCCGTGGAACCTGAAGTCCCGAGGCAGTTCCGAGGGTGGAGAATTTCCCTTCCCTTCAAATTAGGTCAAAAAAGGAAGGTGAAGTATCTGTGGTGGCGCCGTCTGGTGTCATCCAAATACATAAAGAGCCAAGTCGTACTTCCACCGGTTTGGTGCTCATCTATAAATGGCAGGCGCTCCTTACTGCCTTAATTCCCGGTCGCTTTGCGAAGGGGAGCTTGGATACCCAAGTGAAACAACAGCAGCAACACTTCTCAATAAATTATTTTCAAAAGATTTGTAAACACCATTTCTAAATATTAGCGTTTTTTACTTCACTCATAAATCTCTGCCCTTAATTTTTCAAATTAATAATAAAGTTTTGTTTAACTTTAATTTAGAAGTTGATTTGTTGACGCTTTTAATAAGTCTTGATTTCGCACAAAATACTGATAATATTGCTTTTCGAATGTTTAAAAATTACTTAGCTTTTTGAAAACTAAAACGAGAGAATTATTTAATCAGTAAACTAATTTAATTTCGATTAAATAATTGGATTTAATATGAATAATTACAAGACATAATTTAACACGGTTATTTCATAGTGTAAAACTTAACTGAACTCGCAATCTCCACGGAAGTCTGCAAATATATATAATACATCTTATAATGAGTTGATCTTTGGTGTCTTCCCATCACCGGAAGAAACTGGCCACTTGTCCAGCGTCATACTTCAATGCATTGTTATCATAGGATTTTATGCTAAAAGGTAAGGAGTTAGGCAGAAAAAGTATTTGTCTATCACTTCAATCATTTCTATATCGTTTGTTCTTCAGCAATGTCATTTGTTGTTTTTATATATCCTGAGTGCGGTTTATTTTGGAGCTCTACAAATTGCCAACCGTTCGAAGCTTTTTCACTTATAAAAATAAAAGTTGCTGAATTTATTTGTAGTAAGTACTAGTAGTCCACATCTCTGTTCTATTTGGTGGGTTTAAAGAAATATTTTTCACCAGTGGAGCAGTTTTAAAAATCGTTACCAGTTAGTTGTAAGGCGTTTTTACGTGTTGACAGAATTTGTAAGCAATGAGATTCTAACTCTCTATGTATACGTGTTTAACACTAAAAACGAAAAAAAAAATACTTTTTAAAGTAGACAACTTTGTGAGAAACTATCCCGCAGTAACTGCTTAGTCCTAAAATGTAACCGCTGAAAGATCAGCTCGAAACGACGCCTTCTCAGGTGATAAAGGATTCAGAAAGATTGATCATAGCTACAAAATCACTTGGGAGTAAGAGGCAGAGTCTATTTAATTTACTTTTACAGAAATGCGATGTTTTCGATAAGTAGGAAGAAAAAAGGTGTCTTCATAATTCATTTATGGGAAGTTGAGATGAATAGTTATAAACTGACCTATGACAGAAAAAAATAGATTTTTCGTGGAATGTTGTAATGGAAATAAGAAAAAGACTATTTTTCAATTGTCGATTTCAGATATCTAGCGTGCTCCTTAGAACTGTTGTTACTTGTGTTTATAGCACTTTTTTTCTTTTCTCTTTTTTTTTTTTTTTTTTTGCGGAGAGGATGGGGGAGTGTGGATTTCCCTTTGTGATAATTCACTAACTATTTATTGCACTCGTAAAAATTTACAAAACTTCATCGAGTCCTTCTTTCTAAGATATTAAGATTAAATTTAGTATTTTGAACCCAGATGCCAAGTTCGGATGATTACACAAAATAAAGGAAATCCTCCAAATGTTTCACATTTCTGAGAAAACTATTATAAAGTACTTGTGTTCAGGTAAAAAAATGCAATGACAAGTCTTGTTTTCTTCTGCTAAAACTTTTTCCTTGAAAAATTCTATTTTTTGTTGTCAAAAAGGTATTTTGAAGATCCTTTGATATTTATTTAAGAGCTATCGAAAAGGAGACCGTGACCAAAGTTTTGTGCATTCTTTACAGAATATAATAATTTTAAAGTGATTTTGATACATTCAGAATTTAAAAAATTGTAACGTATTAGCATTTTTTACGAAAAACTCTTACGATGTGATAAACGGTTGCAATAAAAAAAAGTCAAGAATTAGTAAACTTTTTTAGTCTTATTTTTGGTGAGTCTTAAGGTAACAATGCATTAACTAGTGTTAAATAAAACAAATAAAAATATTAAGCAGCATAGCTTGGACGATTTTACATTGATTGATCCATTTATGTTTTTGTCTAAAATTAAAAGTTTTACAATTACGTCATTTAGCGTCTTCTGCTACTGTTATTTTCCCACTTTTTATGTGTTATATAGAAGTATTAGTCTAACTTGTTTTCTCCTGAAAACTTGTGCGAAAAAATTGTATTTGTTCTTCTAATAGCAAGATGCTTTTATAATAATAAACTTGTGTTTCAGACTCCTTATTTTTGGCCGTCCAACTGCTGGGAGCCAGAAAATACGGATTATGGTGAGATTTTTAAAAACGGCTTCTCTCTCTCTTATTGTAAAAGTGTTTGGGAAAAAACCTTTTTAGTCTTTGAATCAGGGAATGCTTTTAATGCAGTTTAACTTAAAACCCTCGAATTAATATCATGGAGGAACAACACGTCATTAAAATTGATACCATATGTGGGCCCATAATATTAAAAGGCAGATTTTACAAGAATTAGGCAGAAATGAGATGTCATTATATCCACTTAAGCGATATCCACTCTACCCTTTCGGGAAAGAGGTAAAGAATGAGGCTGCCACCAAGAAGATTTCTGTTCACACCACACAGAAGGTGTAGGAAAGCGAGTGTGCGGCCACACTCGCTTTCCTACACCGCCATTTTTGATTCTGATGAAATTTTTTAGGCGTCTTCTTTTTCCTTTTTCAGTTTTATTTATTTATAAGCAAAAAAGGGGGAAAAGAAAAAAAGCAAAGTTCCAAATTCGGTTTTTTTTTTTCAAATTGACAACTGTCAACATTTTATTTTTTCTGTGAATTGAGCATTATCCAAAGTAATTCTTGTGATTACAACATGGCCTTTAGTAATTAAATTATTTTGTAAATGTTATTGCTGACCTTGTGAGCAGCTTTCTTTTATTGAAGAAGGATAAAAGTAGAAGAAGCAGCATTTCTTCTTTAAGATGCTTTAGAATTTATCAAACCTCTGTCAAATACAATCAGTCATTGATCATTTTAGAGGGGTTCTGTAATTATTGGCAATAATTTCCCAACTTTTTTCATTCTTACTTCTTGCAGAACGCTCCAAAAAGGTTCTGCGAAACCCTAGAGGAGAAATGCTGCTTCAATGTTTCAATCCACAGTCATAAATTATCTCGCAGTATTATCTCCTCGAAATAGTTAGTGGGCACGTCAGCTGGAAGTCAGTGATCCAGCCCACACTCGATATCGCCCACGTACCGTTTCTCCAACCTTTAACAAAGCCGAATCGTATTTGGTCTTATACATATATACTTCCTACTACCGATAAATCTTACCTAACTATTCTTTTCGGTTTAAATTTAATATCCCCGATCAAGATTATCGCAGATTTTCATTGTGATACAGCAATTTTAATCTGAATGAGCACCTCCGAAGAATTTTCATTATATACAGAAAGGGTCGTTCGCACTTTAGAGAAACAATTTTGTAATTTTTTTCTTTTTGCATTTTGAGATAAGAATTTTCAGAAGAATCGTCCATTATTTTTTTTAATTGGAATGTAAAATAAAAGACTTATTTTAAAACTGGCTCCTTAAATTGATAGATGGCTTTCCTAGGTTCTGGGCTAACTGCGCTTGCCTAGGTTCTGGGGAGAAATATTCGTATCAGCAAGTTATAAAATGGTATAAAAATATCGGTTTTTACAATTCAAAAGAAAAAAGGATTTCTAATATATTAAATTTGAAGGAAAAAAAAAGTCCATCTGAAAGTAAAGACATGACTCCGAAACTTCTTCCTAAGACTGTTCGAGCGCAGGGAACTATCAAGAAAGGGAAGTCTCAGATCCTTAAGGAAAATCCGCCAACTCAAAGATTCATTGCATCGAAACTGGGAGTAAAATCTTTCATAAAGATTTAGAGTTAAAAAAAATGTTTAAACTTAAGTTCATCTGCTTCTGCTAAAACATCTTACTGAAAGAAATAATAAAATGTTTAAACTTAAGTTCATCTGCTTCTGCTAAAACATCTTACTGAAAGAAATAATAAATTGTTGAAAATTATATGATAAACGCCTAGCTGCTGAAAAATTGAAATTTGTGTGGTAACACTCGAAATTCTCACCTCAAGCAATATCTCTTATAATGTTTCCAAGAAATGCTATATATAGCTTTAACAGCTATTAATATGCTGATGTGCAGTATTTTTGCTTGAAAAATATACAGTGTGGTTATAATTAAAGTTCTTCTCTTTAAAACTATGTAGAACTCGTTCTAATAGGCGTATGCCATTAAAACTAGGTGTATACGTTAAAACGGCCACGTGGAAAAGAAATGAGAAAATAATTGTCCAATTTGTACCACCAGGTGATAAGGTGCCTGATGAGGAAACAATTGTTGAGTGGCGATAACACATTAATGGTGACAGTCTACGGAAATCTCCGTGTTTAAATATCCAACGCTACGTGGCGGACCACGAAGATTTCCGGGCTTTTTTGTCATTTCTTCTCTTGAGACTAGGCCAACACCTACGTAAAACCTGCAATCTCCGTGGCCTGTCACCTGACGCCAGACCGGCGACATGGAGATTTCCGTAGCCCGTCACCAATGTGTTAAAATAGTGTCTTTAGCAGTATTGCGAAGAGCTGCTCTGTTAACTGCAGCAACTTGGCCGAACAGAACTGCAATTCATGGAAAAACAAGAACACTTGGCGGTCAGAATTTGGAGTATTATTTTTTTTATTGCAGATTCCTTTTCTCCGTGGTCCATATTACCTTATGCACCAAGTTTCAAAACAAACTTTGTTTGAACGAGCTGTACGCATGTCTAACCGGGGTTGCTTTAACTATAACTACCCTGTAGCTTTGCAAGAATGGCATTCATGCATGATGAATTAGAGCTTATTTGCCACAAACTTTGAAAATACTTGTTTGTAAGTAACAAAAAGTCCGATCTTCAGTGTAGTGAAGGGAGTTTGGTGAACACGGAAGGAAAAAAATCAAAGCTAGTTTATAGCAACAGAAAATCTCGTCTAGTTTGTTACTTGACACCGTTGTTCTCCGTCTTCCATTGCTTCGCGAAACAGAGGAATAGAGCTAGCTGCACAAAATGCATCACTCTTCAGAATATTTATTGTTACTTCGGAGTATAAAACCAGCAAAGTTATGTATTAGAATACTCTATAGAATTTTTTTTGCCCTTTCTCATCGCTATTACACCCCTGGTTTTCGTTAGGTAAATGACTTCGGAAATTTTGAACTTTCAAACTTTCCTACACTATGACTCCTGCTTCAAGTTCGTGCATTTCACCATTATTCACCTTTGAAAGCAAGTTAATGCACGAGAGAAAGACAAATACCATCTCCGAGAAGCTAAAACGCCATTTACCGAGCTGCTCTTCCGTCGCTTAAACATTATCGATTCGACTGCGTTTCAAATGACTACTGACAACTCGCACGCTCGCTGAATAATTGCTCTCTTGGAGAGCCGATTTTTTATCAATCCGGCGCACCTGTGGAGGTGTCGGGATCACGTGTTCATCCCTTATCAACAGCGCTATGTTTATGGGGGTTGTTAAAGTAGGTCTGTCTTTTACGGCGCCCCCTTGCAGAAAAGGAGTTGTCAAAATTCCTACTTCCTAAAATCTTATCATGTAACATTTTTTTTCTTTTTAATGACCTGTTTTTTTTCAGTGCTACTCTAATTGTTTCTGCACAAACCATTGCTCCAGAAAAAAAAACAAATATTGTGTTAAGTAATCCTTCTTTCCGTCACCTCTAAACAGCTATGATTATGGTTACAAGTTTGTCGCGGAAAAAGAGTCCGAAATTCGCGGAAATTTTGCGAAATGTTCGCGAGGACAGATAGAACAAAGTGTAGGATATCTGCAGTGAAACTTCATCCTCAACATAGGGGTATTGTTGTTCATCCTCAAACATAGGGATATTGCTAAAAATCAAAGTTATCAACTTCGTTAAAACATTTAAAAATTTATATTGACTCGAATCAAAAACTGGTTTGAGGCAAAACGAAGTTTGTTTGAGACTGGTTGGCGAAATCTCTGTTTATTGTAATGCTTTCAAAAAAAAAAAATTTTGAATTTTTTCTTGGCGCAAGTTTAGATCCTTTTTAGACTTTGGGTGCCCCTCACAGATTTATATTTAGGGGAGAGTCGGACAAAACCGAGTAGTTGGACAAAACAGCGATTTAGGTTTTATACGACTTCATTTGAATTTATACTAAGCGGAACTTTGTAGAATTACTTACAGGCGAGACCCATAACAGTGTCCCGTGAGGTTAAGCCGCGTTAACCACCTGTTTTGAAGTAGTGATTCGTTTAAATATTCACAGTAAAAGTGTAAGAATTCGGCTTCGATGATATTACGCTTCCAATTCTAAATACCTAAAGATTTAGTTTAGGTGAGTACAACAACTGTTAGCCCACTATTTACTTGTTGTTTCAACGTTTTATATTGGTGTCTATGAGATGTTTGAACAAGCTAGAGCAAAATTTATTCAAAATGGTGTGACCGGGTATCACCTGGGTTTGGACAAATCATTTATTGGCTTGTTGAATAGTAATCTACTGTATAGTTATATTTATGTACAATATTCATAACTTTCATTATAAAAACTATATTTTCGTTATTAAACTTTCAATTGTGATTTTTGTGCCTGAAATGTTTAAAAACTCTTATGGTATAACTTAAGGCAATTTTATTGTAGGTTTGATATAGTTTCAAACTTAATAAGTTTTATATGTGATATTCTGTAAGTATTTGTTTAATAAATAGTTTTGTTGTTAGATATTAATATGTATTTAATTTTTCTCTTTTCAGTTCCCGGTTTTGTCCATCCAGGTCGGACAAAAACGGGACATTGCACAATTTTAATAGAGATGTTTTTATGATCTTAATTGCAATTGTCACCACTGATTTGCTTCCTTTTTTCTTCACAAGGGATCATTCTATCAGTTTAACACAAATTTTTACTGTTTCATTCCCAGAGGGAATAAATATTTTTAAAAAAAACCGTTAGGCTCCCCGGTTTATCCGACTTTCCCCTACTTTTCAAAAATTTTGAAAAATCGGACATTTCTCCGGCCAGGAATTAAAAATAATAATAAAAAATTTTTAAAATTCGTGGGCTTTAGGTTAAAAAGTTTTACAAATCGCGAAAATCATCGCGGGAATACGCGGCGCGGCAGACTTACAACCCTAGCTATATATATGATTTCCAATGAACCGAAAGTTTTACTCGTAAAAGCAGTAGGAAATGCTATCCTTTCAACTGCCATCTTTCATTGCGAAACGCGTAATGGCTCCTTCTTGATACAGAATCTCGCGAGGGCGAGAGCAGACTTTCCTTTACGTCACTGCAAAGACGCCGCAAATTATGAGACTTGGAATCTTAGTGCATCAATGACGAGAACACTCTTCCTCTATTCCCAGATAAGCGTCACATTTTGGATCTATTTCTAAATTCTCCGCAACTGGCTAGTTTTCGAAATCTGATGAATAAAGACCTTGTTTATGAATAGTTTAGTAGATTGCGGATGGTTTTCGTAGATGTGTACAAATTACACTTACTTCTACAGCAGGAATATCAGCCATTGCTTCTAACTCTCATCAAATTATCCGAGACATTTCAGAACAACGATTTAGTTGTTAAACCTTTTCTCTTTTTTAAAAAAAGCGATGAATCGTAAGTTAATTCTTAAACGCTGTTTATATTAGCTGACCTTGAGGACACTTTTATCCTATTTGTCCCAGTGATGTCATTTGGCATCATCATAATCTTTACTTTCTACTTCTTTTTTTTTTTTCTTTCTTTCTTTTTTTGCTTTTGTGTAAAACTTTTTCGTAAAAAAGTTTTGAAGTTTCGTACATTTTAACTCTAAAATAAATGTAAATTCTAAATTATATACATTTATCTACAAAATATATTTAAAAATAAGAGCAATTTCTTACGCTATTTTGATTTAAAACAAAAAAAGGGAGGGAGAAGAAGAAAGAAAAAGAAATACGCAGCGAGAGGGTAAAAATCATCCACCCTTTGTTACTTGTCCTCTTTTATATTACAAGAAATGACAAAAATTAAACGTATCAGATTGATAGTATGAAAATTAGCTGTTAATTTTTGATTTAATGTAAGCAAATTTGGACATTTCTTTTAACCTGTAAGTAAGTGATAAATCTCGAACGATTCTTCCGAAGGGAATTCGGATATGGTTGAAAACCCAAATGGGATTTTTTCAACTTAAAAAAAAAAAAAAAAAGTCCCGATGTTACAACAATATTTCTCATCTCTTGCATAATGAATTGCATTTTCCTGCAATTGTATTTTTGTGTTGTTGCAGCCGTGTACCTGTGCAAACGAACCATGCAGAACAAGACGCGTCTGGAGCTTGCCGACTACGAAGCCGAGAACTTGGCTCGCTTGCAAAAGATGTTCTCCAGAAAGTGGGAATTCATTTTCATGCAAGCCGAGGCCCAGGCCAAGTGAGTGCACTCTCTGTACAAATATGAGTTGCACTTGGTTCATTCCAAATGAGAAAGATATGATTCTGCTTGATCTTTTAGGGTGGACAAGAAGCGAGACAAGCTTGAACGAAAAGTTCTTGATAGCCAAGAGCGTGCCTTTTGGGATGTGCATCGACCTGTGGTAAAAATTATTCTTTGCCTATCACTGAAAAAAAAAATCGTTCGTCAAATTCATGATTCAAGAAAACACATTAACTGAGTGTTTCATTATGTTACAGACTTAATACAGACTCCTTTCAGAATACTATTTCTTATACATAATAAAATTAATACAATGACTAATTTGAAATAGTTATGTGGTTTTTGCAGACATCAAAATAAGTTGCTTTTGAAATTTTAAACTCTAGTTATTTATGCAATAAAAATGGCACTGATGCCAAATATACACTCAATCGTAATACATGCTCGAATTGTTTCTGATGTAAAAACAAATTTCAATGTCATGTTTATCTCAATATAACGCAAGTTTTGATATACTAAATTATTATCTTCATCAAAATTTTACCCTGTATTACAAGGTTTTATTCTCTTAACGTTGTAGTTATTTGATTATAAATTTATTGTTGAATGAGAAATCGGAAGTTGTATACGGGAATTTAAAATGTAGAACCAGGGAAATAAATTAAAAAATAACACAAGAATGATTAATAACTAAATAAAAATATTAAAACTTTTATAAATAACAAATTATAACACAAAAATCATTTAGTCTTTTTTAAATTTTAATCTATGTCATTGATTTTTTGCTACAGTTTTTGGGCGTTTTCTTGTTCGTAATTACAGTCTTGTTGCAGTAACCTTTCTCTTTGTGACTTTTTTTTTATCCTACTTTTCCGTAAAAGTAAAAAATAAAAATAAAAAAAAGCATGAAAAAAGGCTTAATTTCTCTTTAAAATATCGTAAAGTCCTTGTATACAGGTATTAATTACAAGATGAGATAATGAATGAATAAATACATGAACGAATACATGACTGAGGGAACGAGTAAATAAATACACGAATGAGTGATTAAATGAGAGAATGAATGATAGCATAAATGAATATGTATTACCCATTGGAAAAAGGTATATTTGAAGTAATTAAAATAACTAAAGCTAAATGAGAAAGAGAAAAAGAGAGATATCTAGATAATAAATTTGGTATTGGCGTATACAAGAAAGTAGGCTTGTATAGTTCTATAAGCGACTTCTTGTTTTTTCTTAATCCGATTACGTTAATGATCGAAATGCGTTACGTTTTTTTTCCCCCAGCCCGGTTGTGTCAATACTACCGAAATGGACATCAAGAAAGCATGTAGGATGAACAAACCCATCAAAAGTGCCAAGGTATGCCTGTGTTATGCAATATTTTAATACTCATACATAACAATTACATAATGAATGGATGCCAGTGAGTAACATTTTTTAGTGTAGCAAAACAATGACATTATGAGGGGAATATCTCAACAATGCGTAGTAGGTCTCAAAAAGTAATTCAAATTTTCAAGGCATCGATATTTGTTGTGAAAAAAAGAGATTTCTCAACACTGACGTTGCTAATTTGCTGAAACCACAAAATAATCGCTATGCAATGAATCCCTTTAAAATGGTCAATATGTAGTCAAATATAAAAAATTTGAAGTATTGCAAAATTTTAAGCTTATTTCTACTTGAAAATCCCTATACTTCGGGAATTTTTGGGATCCCTTTAAAATTAATTTCACGAACATTATTTTCCTATTTAATGTCTTTGATAAATGTATTTACACAAGAAACTTAATTTCAGACAGTATTTTAACTATAGAGGAGTGATTATTTTGCTATCCTGAAGCTGTTTGATTCTGTTGCCTAACTAGCAATAATAAATTAGTTTGGTAGTCGAGGTGGCTAGCCATTGTGTGATTTTTTAGTCCAAACATTAATGTTTTTCTCTAGAGTGACGCAGTGCAAGTTTTCCCGAGTTGGAAAACGTAAACGTTCTGAAAGAAAATTCTTACAGGAATTCTTTGAAACACCATTCGATACTGCACTTGGTGTTGGGGAAAAAAAGATGAAAAACTTACACACACACTGCTTTCATTTGCTAAAGAGAATTGTAAGGTATTTAAAGTTGCGATAACGAATGAACTGCTGTTGTACATGATACGTTGTATTATATTTTAATTCCCGTAGTGATATTCTCTTACTTCTGTCTCTAGCATCTTCAGAGTGCGATAGGGGGAGGACGCATCAGTCCCAGCGTCTCAGAAACGGAGCTGAACAGTCCTCAGGACAGTGTCAAAGTAGAGGCAAGTGTCCCTTCACTGATTGCAGTAGGCCTTATTCAAATGAATAAATAAATGAAAAAAGCAAAAAAGTTGAATTCAAAAATTAGCTACTGTTTAAAGTTGACACATAAAGAGGTATACTAATTCCCACATACAGGACATACTACATGAATAGCATCAGAAGCAATGGCAGTTGCATACAAACGTAAAACAGGAATCAATACGGGCGGAAACGCCGGTACAGAGAAAAAAACTCTGAATTAAATCTATAAATTCCATTGTGGATAATATGTACTCTTGGCTAAATTAAATTCCTATTGAAAAATTCGCGTAGACAGATGCCAGACGTCCTCTACTATTGGGAAAAACCGGACGTCAAAAGTATCTTGTGGCGATGGTACTACAGCGATAAATACCCCTGTAAGACAAGAGTCGATTGTCAATACGGGGGGTCTGGAAATGGTCATAACTCAATGCGCAGCCCCATTAAAAAAAAACTTGATTTAAAAAAACGTTTTTACTTACGGTATGCAACAATTTTCATTTGAAACTAATGTAAAGATGGGCAAATACAGTGTAATCCACAACTAACACAGCCTTGATCGTCATGAGAACTAAATTCCATTCCATTTTCCAGATCCAGTCCCTGAAGCATCGCCTGGACAGGAGGAACGTGAAGTTGTCCAAAGTGGCTGACACGTAAGTAGGATGGTTTTATGAATTCCGCGGTCTCCGCGCACGCTTTGATCGTTCCATGGCATTGTTTTCTCTATTAATCTTTAGATACGGATGTGTCCTTTGCAGATACATCAACTTCTTCGAGCAGTACCAGGAATACGATGCCTTTCTAACGACGCCGGAACCATCCAATCCATGGATTTCAGACAGCGTCGATTTCTGGGAGCTCGAAAAACAAACGTAAGCCCTGATTCTTCGTCTAGAAGGATCCTTTCTGAAGCTTTAATTAACAGTAGTGAACTAGAATGCTCATTGGCTTTAAAATTCAAAACTGCGCGGCAAAGCCTTTTCAGAACTTACAGGAATTATGTTGTTGTTGTCATATTGAGGAAGAGGGTGAGCTACTCCTGAGTAATGGGGACCTTATAGGCATAAATACGACTGCTGCCCCAGCCGGTAGATGGCAAAATCTACCGTTCTCCTACACAATTTTGGCGTGGTACTGAAGGGAGGGGGGTGGACTTTCTCCAGCACCCATGGCAACTGCTAGCGACCGACCACAGGACTTTCGGATCCACGGATTAAGCACGTATTCCGCATGTATTCGGTGAGTATTTGGAAGCGGGTGGGGGGGGGGGGAGGTAGAATCCTAGACCCTGCGGCTCCACTAGGAAAACCACTAGAAAACCCACAGCCCTACAGGGTTTGTTTGTCAGGTAATGAAACTGCCTGCAGCGCTGCGCTTCGATCGCAAGTAGCGCGCTCCCGAAGACCAGAATATTCTCTTTTTTTTTTTTTCTTGTTTTGATTTTCTTACTTTTTACATTTACATATTGTTCATGTTTGTAAGTTTTTTCCACAGTTCAAAATTTGTAAATGTAGTAAAAGCATTTCCATCTTATGATGCTCTGCGATTCCCAACGGGTGCTTGGTCGCTCGTGGGTAGAAGCAATTTTCATGTCTTTCTGCTCTCAGTCATCACATTTGGTTAAACCTCACCAGGATAGGTATGGTAGGTGGTATAAATAAGTAAATAAATAAGCTTGGTAATGGGCGAAAGTTGCGCCTCAGTTCTGACGAAATGAGAATCCGAAGTAGCCAAATGCTGTTTTCGAGATCTTACCATGGCAGAAAATGTCAAAAACGGAATTAATGGAAACGACTGAGGCTGCTGATCGCTGGAAGATCCATTGCGACTAACTACAGCTCACATCACCTTTGTTGTAACCTCCTATCTGGTTGGGATAGGACTACCTTGCCGCAGCCACCATACATCTCCCGGTAGCTAAATTAGAAGCCTGAAAAGTCATCGTTTCGACGATGCTGTGCCATCCAACGGGTCTTCCCAATTTTTGAACTAGGTTGTTGCATTTGACTTCCATGGAGCCGATGAAGCGTGGGAATATCGTTGGCAGCGTTGTATCGACACCTAAGGGATCATTCATAAATGATGTCACGCTTCGAGGGGGGGAGGGGGGTTCGTGAAATTGTGACGAAGTGTGACAAGGGGAGGGGAGGGGGCAACAAGAAGTGTGACATCCTGCATTATGCAACATAGCGTGACGCGTGACAAAGGGGGGAGGGGGGGGGTCCGCTGAAGTGTGACATATTGTGACAAAGGGGGGAAGGGGGGTCAAATATATGGGAAAAAAGCGTGACGTCATTTATGAACGGCCCCTAAGAGGACATTTTGAAGAATTTTAATATGTTCTCCGATTGGATTAAAAAATCTTTTTACCAGAACCAGTCTTAGTACTTTATGGAGAAGCCCTGTAAAAGTGAATGTGCGAATGTTTTTTTAAATAGAAGATCTATTCAAATCTTTAATTAACTCAATCACGCTTTCAAAATGCTCTATCATGACTAAAATTTTGATGCAAAAGAAGATCTTGCAAATTAATTGTACATAATACATAAGCACATTTCCCCCTAATATTTGTGTTTTCATATATTTTCCGTACTTTTTTTTTTGCGCGAAAATGTGGAGAAACGGAAGTTTCCCCGTCAAATAGAAGATTTAATGAATTTCAGAGACAAATGGAAGCCAGCAAAAGCAGAAGCATGATCCTCCCAAAATACAAGCCAATGCATTGAATACAACAGGGAAAAAAATACTTTAATGAAGATAAGATGTGCTTAACACACCTACTCTGCAAGGATTAGACCTCGCTTCAAACAAAATATATTTTTCTTTTAAAGAAAAGAAAAGAAAATAACTGCTCTTTATTGGTAGTCTTTTTAAAGGGAACTTCACTTGATGAAAATTAAATGAAGTTATACTTCATGCTATACGTTATAAAAAGTTCTATATAATAAAACGATCCTGCGATTTTTGTTTAATAAAGTACTTCTCTGAGTTACAAACAACAAGCATAGGGGCTTAGCCAGTTTATTTTACAAGTGTGTGCATTATAACGCTATTTCTCCCATATTCAATTTCAGCGCGAAGGTAAGCATATTATTCCTTTGATGCATTTGGTTCTGTCCTTCAACAGGAAAGACATTCCTGCCCGGCGAGTTCGGCGTTGGGCATTTTCCCTGAAGGAGCTTCTGAAGGATCCCGCGGGCAGGGAACAATTTTTCAAGTTCCTGGAGAAAGAGTTCTGTGCCGAAAACCTTAAGTGAGTATGTCATTTCTATTGAGGTAATGTGTTGCGTCACGTGACATTGTTCCAACCAGTCCTTCTCTTTTGTATTTGGTTCCAATTTTATTCTAAAATATTCTTTTCCTTTTGGTCATTTGCTGTACTTTGGTTGTAACCTACCGACCGACCATCTTGTGTGGTCTGTCGGTAGCATTTTTGTATGGCTAAATTGGCCGAGCCTCGAAAGAATCGCACTTGCTGCTTAACGCGGATTCTGAATCATCACTACAAGATAAGAAGAAGTGATATAACGAACAATAACTCACGTAACGGCCGAGATTCGCATTCGAGCCTGTGACGTGGGAGCATTGTGCTCCATCATCTGCGCGGTGATTCTCTTTTCATCTTGGTTTTATGAAGTTTCTTACATTTCAAAAAGCAAACTTGTTCACTTTTGTCACACTTTTAAATCAAAATTCTTATTATTGAGTTAAAATGTCTTATTTTCAGCTACGTCGTACTCCTGTAATAGATCCAAGTCAAAATAACTTAGATTTTAAAATTGAAGTTTCTTATTTTCGAAGTAAACCTTTTTTTCAAAAATCATTCGGTGTGATCTTATTTTTGAAACACCACTAGGAAAAATATTTAAAAAAAACAGATGTTTCCTGAAATTTGAGGTAACACTCTATTGGAAACAACATATGTGTGAAGCAAGATGAGTAAACCGCTGCCGACGCTGGCGTTAGAATGTGAACTGTCCTGACTGTAAGCTAATGCTCTACCACTGTGCCAGGAAGACATCGAAGGGACACGGGAAAGTTGGATTTTAAACCTTCCAAACGTACCAGCTGCGGGTGCTACAGTAATTTCGTACAAATTTCTTCATATCCCAATCCAGAAGAATGTTATTTATCCTCTCGTTTACTCTGTTTTTTTTTTTTGTTTGTTTTGCTGCGTTCGATCCGTATCCGATGAATGAATCATCTTGTACTCGTGCTCCGAAGAGAAGAACAGACTACTCACATGCTTGAATCGTTCTGTGGCGTCTTACATCAGGGGTGCCCACATGGCAAATTGCGCCATCAGAATTTTTGGGGGAGATTTTTTCAGAAGGGTTTTTTGGGGGTATGCATCGGATATCCGGTATCAACTAATACTTAAATATCTGAAATTTGATTCGGTCATTGCATAAAATGTCCGGTCTTCCCGGCATGCCAAATTTGTTCATTAAAATTTAATTAGCTAGCATATTTAGAAAATATATGTAAATGACAAACTTAATACGTATTTGCAAGCTGTAGGCTATAGGGAGTTTAAAAACACGTACAGAATTTACAAGCTTCAAATATCAGAACCGGCTATCCGGTACATATTCGACAGGCAAGGGGCACCAGATATCCGGAGAAATAATTGAACTGGAGGGAAGAATTGCGCCATTGAGCTTATGGGGAATGGGCTGGTCACCCCGTCTCACGCGGTAAATAGTTACTTAATTTTTGATACAGATACTATTTGTGCTGAAGAGTAATTGTTTAAAAAAGCTTTGTATTAATTATAAACGTAAAGTTGCTCGATAAATTCTTAATAATATTTGCCCTTTCTGCAATAATAATTTCTAAGTAAGCATCGGTAAACTAATAAAAAATAATTTCACGTTACAAAAGCACAAGTAAGCGTTAAAATGCAGACATATGTTTCGGGATTGCTTGGAATTCCTTTTTCAATGCGACAGGGAGCTTCTAGATGTAAAACATCCAAATGTTTTGCAATCCCGAAACATATGTCTGCATTTTAATGCTTATTTGTGCTTTCTTAACGTGAAATAATTTTTAATTCTGTTTACTTAGCACAAAGTTAAATTATTATTTTAAGCATTGGTACTTAAAACTGAGAATAGCGCTTGCTCATTTTTAAGACAGAATTTTTAACCGTGCAATATCTCGAGTTCTATACTCCCCCTCCCCCGCTTTTTTGAGTGAAAGTATGTTATTTCTTTATCTTTTTAAAAGTAGTTAGCTTTCGCATAAATTGGTATGTTTTCTTATCATTGCTTTCCTTGTAAAGCAATTTTGTACCCTCGATCGTTTTTTTTATCAATGATAATTAGGGTTCTTGAGAATTCGAGACAACTGTTTGATATTACTAAAATTTTGCTTGTGCATCATCAAATTACTTTATAAAATTATTAAGTATTTTGATGATAACAATTGTTTATGTTCTTGTTTAGATTTTGGGACGCTGTACAAGAGCTGAAACAAGTGCATTCACGAGACATTCCACTCAAAGTACAAGCTATATGGAAGTAAGTTCTATTTTACATTTAGACAAGAATGAAAACTCTGTAGAAATTGTTTGAAAAAAAAAAAAAAAAAAAACACAGTTATGTACCAGTGCGAAGATGGAAGCAGTATCTCAAAAACTGCAGTGAAATCTTCTAAAACTAAAAAAAAAACTCTTGGGGTTCAAGTTAAAAGCATTGCCAGAATTTAAATATTTCGTTTCGAGACTCGAGTAGGCAAAACGATACAGCAATGATTGAGTTCTTATCGTCAAATATACAATGGCCAAGAATTCCTTCTGTAAGAAGCCTCCCTAGTGCCGGGTGTTCCTGCTAGTCACCGGCAAAGAATACTAAAAAGACAACATAATTGTATTGTTTATCCGTAAAATAAGTAACACCCATTCTTAACTTTCCTTTTCAGCGAATATTTGGCGCCGGACGCCAACTGTCCCATCAACATTGATTCCAAAAGTTTTGAGGTCACAAAGAAAAACATAGAAGCACCAGATAGGTGGACATACGAAGAAGCAGCGGTACGTATTTTCCCTATTAGAATGACAGCCTTCTTCAAAATAACGTGTGCTTCGTTCCTAAATTCACTCCTCTTCATCTAATTTATGAGTTGTTTTTTTTTTCTTTCAATTCCTAGGCTCATGTGTATCAGCTAATGAATAGCGATAAATACGGCAGGTACCTGAGATCAGAAATGTACAAAGAATACCTCAACGGAATGAAGAAAAAGGTAAGGCAACTTTAATGGCTTCCGCCCACAGTTAATTAGCATCATGGTTTAGGACAAAGTTTTCAACCTTTTTCGCCTTGTGTCCCTCTTATTAGAAGTGCCACATTCTACCGTGTCTCCTCAGATACATTCATGCATTCATAGACAATAGTGCACCTGTTAGTTTTTCTTTGGAAGGGGGGAGGAGTTGCAATGTCAGGATAAAGGCATACATTGGATATCCAATGTCCCATGTCGGACGGATGCGCACGGAATATCCGGTTCAGATTTCTGAGACCCATAAATTCTATATACATTTTTAAATGTCTAAAAACTCCAAATTCATTGTAAGTATTCTATTTTTTCATGTTTTTCAAGACATGCAAATTAATCATTTTTGTAAAACCAAATTTGGCATGCCGGGGAGAAAAGAATCTTTCTCTCAGTGCAATAGATCATTTGCAATTGTCTTTTCCAGGAAAAATAATGTGCTTTACATTTCTTGAACTCGTTAATTAAACCATACAATCCAGTTATCAATGTTAAGTCTAAGATGATTTTTTTTTCGTTTTTACCTGTTATTTTTTCAGGGGGGGGGGGAACGGAAAAGAACGGAAAAAATGCATTCAGAATCTTTGTTATTTTTTTGGCTGGAACATTTTTTTTTTTTTTTTAAGCATTTTTGGTTTGAAAGTAAAAGTTTAATATCTCCCGTAGTTGTTAATTTTAAACATTTTACAAACATTAAAATAATTAAATCGAAAAATCCCTTCATGTACACGTTCTACATCAGAAGCTCAGAAGTTCAAAGCATGACCAGGATCAAATCCCTACTAATACTGGATTAATTTTTAAAAATCAAATTTCGTACTAAAGCCCAATACTGTTTCTCTCAAATGTTCAAAATTAAAAATATATATATTTTAAGCAAAAAGTGAAGCTTGAAAATGAGATTCCTGGAAATTTTCCTCGAATTTTGGTTTTGGATTATTCCTCCCGAAATCATTGGGATGGGAGGGAGTAACCGACATACATCTCTCCCATCTAATAAGTCTGCTCTCCTGTTATTTGTTTTTTAATGTTTATTGATTTAATTAATTTTATTTGTTGAATATTTTACAAGATATTGTACACTCTTTCATGCTCTTATTTATTCTCTTTTCCTGTTAAAACAACTTTTACAAGAAAGAACGCTAAAGGTGAAACACCGTACAATTTTGAAACAAAAAGTGTACTGAAAAACTAAAGACACATTATCAGAAAAAACATTGAGGAAAACATGAAACTAATTGGAAGGTAATAAGTTTCATGCTTTATGCTGTTTTATGGGTAGAGTTTTTTTTTTTTGGTTTTTGTTTTTTATTACAAAATGCAATTATGTGTTATTTATATACCTCTGAAAGATTTCATAAAAATTTATATGGAATATTATATCCTTACTGGTGAAAGATTTTAGAAGCTTGAAATGGGTCAGCCAAGGCCCCCTTCACATAGCTTGTCTCCCCTATTTTCAAATTTTCTCCTGCGGCACCTTAGATTTTTTTCTGTAGCCCTCAAGGGGGCCATATATCTCCCGTTGAGAAAATATGCTTTAGAACAGCGGTTCCCAACCGGTACCTTGAGAAAATAATATTGCAATGGCGAAATTTTTAATTGCTAATGTGAAAGAGAAAGACGAAATTGTAAATTTACATAAGTAGTAGGAAGGTGTGTAAAAAGGATATTTTTTAATAAATTGTTTTCCCGATAATGCGTAGAAGTTGTGGACTGGCATAGGAAGTATACAGTAAACGTACAAAATTTAAAATGCACTTATTTCTACTGTTCCCTGATTTCGAAAGTTTGAATCTCAAAGTGGTATCGAAAGATATTCATTGATTTATTTTAAATTTTGAAAGTATGATTCTTCTACCATTTCCACTTTTTTTCTCGCTAGGGTGAAAAAAGCGTCGGAAAAACGAAAATGTACTAAAATGTAAAATTTTGTATTATTTTTGGTTAATTTCTCATATACAGATCCCCCAAACTGCAACCGGAAGGTATTTATTCATTAATTTTAAATTTTGTACTCGAATTTATCACACATTATTCTAACTTTTCTGTATTATCGCAATGATAAATTTGAAAATACGTACATTTTGATATTGCTGTAAAGTTTTACAACTTTTGCATATTTCAACTCGAAAGTGGAACCCAAAGATATTTATTGATTGATTCAAATTTTTGTACGTATATTTCTCACGCCATTCCACAACTTTTTCGCACTGTCGGGAAAATACTTTTTGAAGATATTTTTTGCGAATAAAGTAGAGCCTCGGTTATCCGAGCCCCGATTAACCGAGTTCCGGGTTAACCAACGTACATTTAGCCTGGATTTTTTTTTGCGGCCGATGGCGGTGTCACTGACTCACGTCAGTCATCCAATGGCATAAGTTGCATTTTAATTTTATTTTCTGGTGATATAAAGACCTAGAACAACAGTCAGAGACAACTTCAACAGACATTTTACGGCTACAACCTTTGCGTAAAACGGCAGAAAAAAAGCGAGCGAGTTCCGTTGAACAGAAAACAATATAGTATAGACAGTAAAACCTGTAAAGTTGACCACCTTTGTAAGTTGACAACTTTTGTCAGGAACGGATCTAGCCCTTCACCCACTATCTCATCCTCTATAAGTTGACCACCTCTGTCTAAGTTGACAACTAAAGTACTGCACCGCAAATGGTCAACTTACACAGGTTTCACTGTATGTAGACTTCTTCAAGAAACAACTTTAATTATAACATGTGCTCTACTGTTGTGTACATGTAAAATTAGATATTTGTATGTATGTAAAGTCATTTTTTCATTTCATAATATGTACAGTAAATGCCTTTTTCGTTACATCTTTGACGACATTTTCATTTATTTCAACCCATGTTTCACTCTCGATTGGGAGAGAGTCCGTGTTATCCGAGTTTTCGATTATCTGAGGTACCCTCGGTCCACATTACCTCGGATAATCGAGGCTCTACTGTACATATGTTTACTGCTCTATCAATAATTCAAAAAACAAATAATAGAAGCGTAATAATTAAAAATAGATATTCATTTTCTTGTAGATGTATTATACTTTTTATTTAAACTTAAATGTTTTTCAAGTAAATTTTCATTTTTTTTATTATGCAACTATTGAGCAACGTGAAAAAAAAATGTTCTCATGAATTTTATAATTTTGGTATCCGTTACTAACGGATACCAAGGTGGTTTCGCCCTTTTCTTTTGGATTTTAGAAGTAGTTCGGGAGGAACAAAAGGCTGTGAACCACTGCTTTAGAATTTTGAAAAGCAAGTGCTTAAAATAGTGAAAACAAAGTGTTAAGCAGCAAAGTTACAGGAAGTATTGAAATCGTGAAAAATTTCAAACTCAAATTTCAGCCTAAAATCGCATTTTAATCAAAAGTTAAACAATTTTAACTATTTTTTTTTCTTTACGATGTCCGTATGTATGTATATATGCACGTGAGTATGGACCACTAAAAATCCGATTTTGATCATCTCCGAGTCCGTTTTTACGAGTGTTGTCGTGCCGTCTGTATGTGGGCCACCCCCGTGCGTATCTCTCATAACTCAAAGATGGTAAGTCGTGGAAGGTAGAAGTCTAGTTGTGCAACTGTCTTTCCTCCATCGGTTCTCAACAAACTAGTGGGTTTAAGTGCCTAAAATGCTCTTCTCCTCACCTTTAGTCACGCTTAA
Source organism: Octonoba sinensis (assembly GCA_038502835.1). NCBI lineage: Eukaryota > Metazoa > Arthropoda > Arachnida > Araneae > Uloboridae > Octonoba > Octonoba sinensis. The sequence goes on from CM076600.1 coordinate 144,694,504, forward strand.
TTTGCATTTATTTATTTATTTTTCTTTAGCAGATTCCGTTCAGTTACTGAATTTTAATTTCAGATTTCTCACGCCAATAAAAGCATTAAATTCCTTTAATTCTAAAAGTGCCGTTCTCTATAGTTACTATGCTGTGTAGATATAGGGAAGTGAAAGTGAACTAAAATTTTATTTAAAAGTAATGAAAGTAAAAAACATAACTTTGAACGTGTATTTATGATACACGCACCTGTCTTTTAAATTGTATTTTTAGTGTAGTACAAGAAGTCATGTGGTGCACTGCACACATCATATTTTTTCCAACCCCCTTTATAGTCCTTTCATTAAGTGCTACCAAACACTAAATTTCACAATATCAGTGGCTGGATTTAATCTCAATTAAACGGTGTACCTTACGTTAAAAAACGAAGGCCCCTCATTTCGACAAATGTAATGCAACTATCGAAACCAACATCAATACAGACAAGTATTCCTTTGCTGATGAAATTAAAAAATGAAAAATTAACACCCAATTAATATAAATTATTTTTGATGCATGTACTTGTGGGTCCATACATTTTAGTATCTAAGATTTCGCTATAATGTAGCAAAATATTAGAAACTCCTGTTCTTAATTAATCTCTACGTATAACTATTATTAGGAATAGGAGTTTCTAGAGACATACCTGGAGAATCTATGGTTTGCTAATTTTTTCTTCCTGTCAATACTTCCCTGTCAGCTCATCATTACTTCACCACGATGCAAACTCGAACCACTAATAACAAACATGAGGGAAAATGATGCGAACGGATTTAGATTCATCTGGTGTGGTGTTTTGTGAAAGCTTCGTAGAGGTATTTCAGATCTACGTCAAGTTAAGATTCATACGAGTATTAGAACTCATTGAGTAGGTATGATTGGATCACTTAAAAGTTGTTTTTCGATTCATATTCTGTTGCTGTCATTTTGGATTCCAGTTCAAGACTTTTGACAAAGGCCTCAGGAATACATTTAGGCCCTTTGATAGTATTGAGCTGATTGTATTGTACCCAGTGGCGTTCTAACACGGGCGTCACCAGGTGCTCCTTCCCCCCACAAAAAAAAAACCTCAACGAATAATAAATATAACAAAAAAAAAAAAGATGGTTAGACAGAAGGTAGCTGTATTTTCTTAATTAAATATACTTTAAAATATTGCAGGGGGAATTTTCATAAACTCTTAATTCAGTTTGGGTGACACTCCCAAAACGGCGTACCCCGTTGCGGCGGAGCTCCCCCCCCCCCCCCCCCGCCGCCGCTACTGACTGTACCATTCTATGTGTCTGTTGTTCTGATCTAACAAAGTTCAACACATGACTAAGGGTGCTTTTACACCGACGGCGACAAAGACAAAAAACGTGCATTTTCGCATCTGCGCAACCACACAGCCTATTTTTGAAGGCGAAAATATGCTCTGCGCTTGCGCAGATGTGGAAAAGACATGTTTCTTGTCTTGGTCGCCGTCGGTGTGAAAGCACCCTAATCGTAACGCAAATAAGCAAAAATGTGCTTTGAACTCGTAAAACACCTTAGAATAATTTACTCTAATGTATTTGATTTCATTTGTGCATAAAATGGGCATTAATTCCTTTTGTTCTGATTTAGACTTCAGTGAAAGGTATCCGGTCAGTGATTTCTTTCAGCGCGAAGAAGGAGCAAACTTCGTCATCGTCCTAGCATACTAAACAGCAGCCTTCTGGTATGAGGTGAGTTTGGAAACAGTTCTTATTTTACTTTTTTTAAGGAAATAAGAATAACTGAACGGTAATTATTGCTTTGTAAAATTAAAAAACTTTTTATTAAAATGTTTCAAATTTCCTTACGTTGCTTACCGCTATTTTGTAAAGCATTAATTCTCCCCTGGAAATGTTCTTTGTCTAAATCAGTCATAGGCGTAACTAGGGTTGGGGAAAGGGGGGGGGGGGTCACCCTAAAAATGTACAGACTAAACACCAATAAGCAGTGCACAAGAGTTCAAAATTTACACTAGTCATCAATACTTGTCATTACAGATATACTCCGTGTTTATTTCAGGCATCTCTCGGGGGGGGGGGGGGCTACCCCCTCGGAGCAAGTCAACTCTCCCCCCCCCCCCATCGGCGAAAAAAATCAGATCACAATTTTTAAAAAAAGAAAGAAAAGAGAAATTACGCTTTTAAGACATCTTAAGGCCTAATATTGAATTATGAGTTGTGCTAGTATTGCTGCTGAAAAGAATGTGTATTTTCATATTTACAATCTGTTCTTAGTCCGAAACGCGTGTTTTTTTGAGTTGTGCCACTATTGCAGCCCATGAGAACCAATCAATTCAGATCTTTTTTGTTCAATGTACATTTATGATTAGGCTAAGTAAAAGTGTAATTTTGTCACGGTATTTTTCACCTTCGCAATGTTATTATAAACGCTCTATGGGACCATTCATAAACAGTGTTACACTTTCTTTCAATATATTTGAGTCCCCTCCCCCCCTTTGTCGCAAAACCACACTCTCCAACACAGCCCTATCCCCTTTGCCACGTGTCACGCTATATTACATGAACACTTGCAGTGTGTGCAACGTACTTGCAGTGTTGCAGTTCAGAAATAAAGTACTTACGTTAAAGAATCACATTTTTAGTTTTAATTTTTAACTTTTAACGACATTTGTGGGCATAACAATAAATGATAATGATTACACGTGTACTTAAATAGCATAAAATTAGATTAAGGTTAAAACAGAAAAAAGATAATTAGTGCATAATAGTGAAAAATAATTAATTGACTTCTGAAAAATGACCCGCACTTATTTATTTTAAAAATAAATACCTAAGAAGAGTTTCTTTTAAAATTTTAACTAGAAGTGACTTCAAACCTTAATAAGCATCCGTATTTTCAATATAAAATGAAATCAATGAAACTTTAAAATCAAATTTTGAAATAAAAAATCATCAAAAATAAGTTTAATCTGCTGGTTTTTTACACGTTTTTATAGAAATCAAAATGTGTAATATCACACTTCTTGTTATCCCCCTTGTCACAATTTCTTGACCCCCCCCCCTTCCCCCCGCCGCCTCACTCGAAGTAGTGTGACATCATCCCCTATGAAGTTAAAAAACGAAAAAAGGAGGATTAATAAGCAGTTTCTCAGCATGGGAGGAAGAAATAAAAAGTTGAAACTAAAATGGCAAAAAAAAAAAAAAGAGGAGGGGGCAGCTAAAATATTATTTCGAAAAAATTACATAAAAATAACCATACCTTTCCTGCTTCAGGGTTTCTTCCCAAAATAGGACAAAATACTTTCACCTTTTCTTTTACTCATAATCAAAATTTGTGCGCAGTCGAGCAAAGGAGACTTTTGCAAGACCACAAGAACCCACTAAATTCCCAACTGCCAAGGTCAATCAAGGTCTCTGTTTTATTGTGCAAAATGGTTGGGAAAAAAAGAGAATATGATTCGAGGAGAGGCATCCGCAAAGGGGCAAGAGCCCTCCCCCCGCCCCCCTTGTCGGAAGCGTTTCTATGTTGATTCGATTTTACGAATTGCTAGTTTAAAAAAGAAAATAAAAGAACTAAGATTTGTTCCAGCAATAACAACACAAACATCCATATATCGCAATCGTAGAAGCAGGGGTCCATTAGGCATTAGCTTACTTCCACAATATGGGTAGTTAGAGTGTCGCCATTTCCACGAATGTAACCTTCGGGCAAGGATGGAGAAAGTACCAAACTGTTGTACGTATATTTATGGCAGATGTGGTTCCATGAGGCTCGCATTTTGCGAAAAAAGGATCACTATATTTCCTGTTTTTGTGTGGTCGGGTGATTAGAACCATATGCAGTCCTTAGGCAAGGAATCAATCCGTTATCTGTTGATGACACGCGGGACCTATCGCCTGGAGAATTGAAAGAAAAAAAGGGTCTTTTTTTGAGTTCTGGTTTGTAGGCCCTAGATGTTTGAAGCGCCGTCTTGTCGTTTCCCCATTTGTAAAACAGAGGACACCCCCTCCCGCTCCCAAACAGGTTGGTTCAAAGAACAAAATCTCATCTTTTTTTTTTGTTTAATCTTTTTTTTTAAACAGGTTAAAAATTTTGAAAGTATTTCGGGGGGAGGGGGGCTCGGGTCCGTTGCCCCCCCCCCCCCTTTGCTTACGGCTTTGCCTACAACACCAGTTTATCAGAAAACAAACCTCCATTAAAGAGGAGAATATTTTCCAGGAAACTGGTGCGATTGTGTTCCCAAATTGCTGCCTTTGGGTAAAAAAGACATCAAGAAGGTAAAAAAACCATCTGGAGTGATTGAAAGGATCTCTGCTGTCTGTCTGTGTGTGGTACGGTGATAGAAGCCACCTTTCGCTGTAAAATTCCTAAAGGTGATAAGGGGGTTGATTATAACCAGATGAAAAGTCCTCTGTAATATGAGCTACGTACTTTGGTCATGATCACCCTTCAGAAAGAGGAAATAAAATCATATGCATGTGTTTATTTTTCTTAGTGAAAAAATAGATATGTGCTTTGCAAGGCGTAGCCAGAATTTTTTTTGTGTGCCTGATATATGTGCCTAAATAACTAAATACAAAATAGGGGGGGGGGGGTTGAATCCCCAAAACCCTCCCCTGGTTACGCCTATGGCAGAAGTCACTTAAATTATGTTTATAATCCTTTAATATTACTGTTATTAAACTGAAAAGGTAAGTTAGGGAAGGAAAATGCTACGCATTTTGATACTAAATGAGTGATGCATGAATCTGAATTTTTCAACTGCAGAAACTGAAGCACATGGCTCTCACAGCACATTGGTAAAAAAGAAAAGAAAGACATTGCACATCTGTAACTATTTTGCGATTTTCTTTCAAGTTATAGACGATACAAAAGGCAATCCGGTTGCGTCTTAACCCCCCCCCCCCCTTCCAGTTTTACATCCCTCGGTTTTCTCGGAATTTTAGAACCAAAAGAAATAGCAACCCCTCCACCAATTCCAAGAAACTCCAGTTCAACTTTGGCTACAAGTGCAGACTCGCCCCTAAATGACGATTGACAGATGCATCCCCCTTATCACATGCATCCCCCCTTATCCCGTGACTCTCCGTTTCAGTTTCTCACGAATGTGAACTAGTGGTGGACCGTGCTCCAGGCCCCGAGAGTCTTGCCCGTTCTTCTCCTTCAACGTCCATCTCCACGATTTTGTCCGAGGAAAGAGATGAGGGGAATTCTACAGCTTGTCTCCTATGTTGTTCACACGAAGTAAAAAAAAAAAAAAAAATTCCAAGCCCACAGCCCGATTAACTTGACATAATTTCCACCAAGTCGAGGAACAAAAATGAATAAATAACTAAATACCCAATGGGGGGGGGGGGTTGAACCCCCCCCCCTGGTTACGCCCTTGAAATCAGTCGTCGTCGAACTGTCGATCGCGAGCTACTAGGCAGCTCGTGGGGTCATTTTTGGTAGCTCACGGCTGCGTTCAGGAGGTTAGTCTGCAGATTAGTACACAACGATTGTTAGTTGATTTTTAAAATTTTGCCAACATTCGCATTGAATAGCGCGTGGCTCAAAAACAGTCATTAAATTTTAAAGATTTTTAACAAAAAAATTTTACGAAACATTTCAAGTTATTGGAATAAATGCATGATTTTTTGACTTAAAATAAAAATTTTAGTAAATATATCTTTTACAGCACAGGTTATTTTAAGCTTTTTTTTACCATGCACATTTATTACTGATTAAAAACTTGCATTTTATGAGGCACTAGCGGTACTCGCACGGCCATGCTCGTATTAAAAAAAGTGAAAAGGCCAGTTGGTTCGCCATTCTATATATACACTGTTATTTTTAAAAATATGTATACATTATGTTATTCTATTACAATGTATAGCATTTCACAGAATTAAATATTTGCCGTTCTATGCCAGTCAACCAGCGATTCTACGCATTTAGGCAATTTTAATTTTTTGTTACAAAACCACACCTAAAAAAAGCAAAAAGAACTATAAAAAAAACCCCCGTTCTGTTTAGTTCAAGTACCCACACAAAGCACGATTATAAGGCATTAGAATATTTTCAAATCATGCATTTTAAGTATAGTATAATTAATATATTTTCAATTTTTTTTTATCTATTATTCCTTGACAGAAGAACAGAAAGATGAAAATTTGTTGCTTGCAGAAACTAACAGCAGCATAGAGGAAAAACAGCTTTCTTCCAAACTCAAATAGTAAAACGACATTTGTGCTAATTCACTGGGAAAAAAAATAAAATAAATAAATAAATAAACAGCAATCATAATTTGAAATAACAAATCGCTATAAATTTAATATATTTTTTAAAATCCCAGTAGGGTATGGAGAACAGTCCCGTAAAAATACCGATGAAAATAAAGTTATCAATCGGCCTCTGAGTCGCAGGAAATAAATTTTAAATCTTTTAAAGAGAAAGAAGAATCAAAAGCCAAACAAAACAAGAAGTTCCGTCTAGAACTATACGAGCCTACTTTCCCGTATACACCGAATTCAAATTTATAATCTAGCTATATCTCTCTCTCTGTCTTTCTCGTTTAGCTTTAGTTCTTAATTGCTTCAAATATACCTTTTTCAACGGTTAATACATATTCATTCAATCATTATTTATTAAGTTATTCATGTATTTATTAACTCATTTATTCATTCATTCTTTTGCTTATTCATTTAATCATTCAATAATTAAAAAATATTCTTGAAAATCCCGATCAAAAAATTTCACAGGAAAGTAGGCTCGTTAGTTCTTTATGAACTTTCTATTTGTACATGTTCTACGTCATAAGAGCTTTCCGATAAAGTTTGTTCCAAGCAAATCGGTCCGTTAGATCAGAAATTATATAGGATTGAAATTTCCCCGTAGGCGGTATGTTAATTTTTTTTGAACTGTTCAAAAATGAACAAAAATTGTTCAAATCAATATTTCACGCCAAGAACTTCTTCCAGTGAGCTTGTTCATGGGAACTTATATCTTCTACTCAGAGTTTACATAATTTGCTTCATTTTCACCCATAGACGCTAATGTTAAAATTTTTTGAACTGTTAAAAATTGAACAAAAAATTGTTCAAGTCAAAAAGTAAAATATGGAAATGAGATGTCCTTGCCGAGATCTTTCCAATGCAAAAAGAATTTTTCCAATCGGACAATTCGTTCAAAAGTTATTAGGGGGGGGACAGACAGACAGACCGACCGACACACTTTTTCCCCATCTCAAAACCCTACTTTCAAATTTTTAATTTTTCAACCTTTATTTAATTACTTAACTTATTTTTGACTTTTCTTGATTTCTAACGATATTTTCACGATACATTAAGCCTTCTTTCATGCTTTATTATTATTTTTTTTACTTTTACGGGAAAGTAGGCTAAAAAAGGAAAAGATGAAATTAAAATCGGCTGCGCCTCAAAATGTAATGTGAGTATAATTTTATTTAACAAATTTACATGGACAGGCTGTAACAATCAAAATAAAGTAAAAAGAAAGCTCTTCATCAAAATAAAATTTAAGGTTAATTCCGTGAAAAAATAACTTTGAACTGCAGAGAAAAACGCTTATAACTCCTTTTCTAGTTAATCTAATCGCTTCGAATTTTAGCATGAGGGGTAAAACTATAACTGGGACAGTTTTTTTACGAGCTTTTCATTGATATCAATCTCGAAACGGTGCGATAATATATTCCAATAGAAAAGGACCAGTTTGTGCAACTTTTGGCTATAAATTGGAATAAAGAAAAAAAAATTCGAATTCCAGAAAAACTCTTCGAGGTGCACACCCCCATGTTCCAAACTAATTTCGTGCCAAATTTCATGAAAATCCGCCGAGCGGTCTTGACCCTACGCCGGACACAGGCAGACATACTTGCGGCCTTATTATTAGTAGAGAAGTCTTAATTTCAGATTATTTTTTATATAGTGTTTTAATAAATTTTATTATTTTAGTGCAAATAATTTAAAAATACTTCTGATTATTTAATGCTTAATTTTTCACTACAGTTGTACTGACTGCCACCGAATCGTCCGTATGCAATGAGACTTAATCATCGGTTTGTGTTGTATCGTCACGCCAGCTGAAAATACATATCGCCAATTTATGTAAATTACAAATGTTTTGCAAATGTTAAAATATTTTAAATACTTTTTTCTGGCGTAACTACGTTGCAAATTAGTCGTTCTACTAAACTAGAATATGATAATTTCAAGAAATAGTTCTGTTTAATAAAAAGCACTTTCTTACAGCATCCCTTCATGTCTATAGAGTTGAAGCAATGGAGGGGATTCGTCCTTCGACAGTCCTGCTGAACAACTGAGCAAAGGAACCAACTGTTCTCCATAAAAGGACGTTTCTGTGAGGTTCAAGTAGTTCTCTGTCTTCGAATTCCGTAGCTCCCCACAGACAAATGGAAGTGTCGTCTCTCTTCATTGCTGTCTTGTACATATCTTGTACAGAAAGAGTCATTTTTTTAAGCGAATCATACGAAATCTTTGTACCATAGATTGTTCTTTTCTTGTCGGAGACATGTTACCAGTCAGACTTCGCCAAATTTTGTTTTGAAATACTTCCGTATGGTAACATTATCTTCCTACGCTCTAATGCATGTTCATATAGAAGCATGGATAGTAAATTAAAGTCTTCACTAATTTCTCAGAAGTTTGGAATTCCGTGGATTCGAGCAATTCTTCAACAAAATGGCTAAAATTTTTCGGCTTCCTGGACTGCAAAGTAACGATGGGCGTGTTTAGAGATACTAATGTCACATCTGGCCAATGACAAGGTTCAAAGAATATATATATGACGTCAACATATGTAAACATGCCTAGAGATAATAAATCGTGATATTCAGGAATTAGACATAGATGACGAACAGCGAGAAGGATAAACAGAGCGCATAATAATAACTCTAATTTGATGTAATATTAATTGGTTTTTGACGTATGCCAAATTCAGAAAGACGGTGAAGATTCATTGTAAGTTTAAAGAAACATAAATTTATCATAATTTGAAGAACTAAATGTCGTAACCATTTTTCTTCCTCTTCTTCTCTTTGCTTTCTTTATTGCCAACCTATATTGCTGTTGGCTACACAATTCAGGAAACTACATGACTGAATAAGCATTCTCCTTATACATCTCGTTGATTCTGGCAAACTATACCAGGAAATCTGTAATGCCTAAAGAATTTCAATGTAAATTTTCATTTTTAGAGTGTTACGTGAACAACAAACACGGAACATCTTCAACGCAAACCGTAATCTTAAAAGTTCGATTTATGTTAAAAATTACGTTGCGCATAAATAGCTCATTTAAAGATTCAATGCTGTCAAATGGAAAAGTTTTTTTAAAAATTTTATCTTTTGATTAAAATCTTCTATTAAAATAGCATCCACACATAATCAAGGTATTTTTTAGCAAAAAAATATAATTTTGTTGAAAAACACTCGGTGAATGACTCTAGATAGTGAAATTCTCTTGAAAAGGTGTTCTTTTCATGTACATAAAAAACCTTTTTCATCACCCCCAATGTGGTTTTTTCTTTCTATTTTTAAAGATTATCTTACGATCCATACAATACGAAGTCGAACAGCATGTTTAAAAAACACTCCATTTTACAAAGTATACAAACATGAAACCACGTGATATCGGGAAACGCATTTTTCTTTGTTTAGGACAAAGAGAGATTGGTTGAATGTTGTGGTATAAGTTTTGTGTTTGGTTATCTTGCTGAATGTTATGGCCAATGTCTTTCAATACATTCATTAATTCATCGTACTTTTTTGTTTTTAGTCGTTTTAACGAGAAAAAGAAATGCTGAACATTGAAATAAACCGCATTACCTTTCGTTACGCGAGTGTATTTATCAAAAAATATCGGTTTGACATAATAAAAACAAAAAAGAATTGCTCAAGAAATCTATTTGTTTAAAAATGGTTTTCTTTCTATCGTAGAAAAGCAGCGAGGAACGTATAGTATAATAATATTGTGTGCAGGAGGTTTTTTTTAAGCGATCACACACACAACACTTTAACTCTTCTTATGTTCAAGAAATTGAAAAATTCTTGGTAAGTAGATGCATTACTACTACTACTACTGTACTTCAAAAAAGACACAACGAAAGAAGCACACAATGGATATACAGTGAAATAAAGTTTAAGAAAGGCGGAAAGTTAGATAACATATACTTCCGTATGATAACAGGATATTTAAGACAGAAGTTAGCATCAAACCGACATTTCAATTCATTAATTTTTTCTATCTCTTAAATTCATTTTCCCACACTTTCAAGAAACGGAATATATCGTTCAATATTCAACATTACTTTAAAAGTTACACGGTGTATGCATTAAAAAATATTTCCAAAAATGTACCTATTTGTTACAAAATAACGTTTTATACATGACTTTCAAACTTGTTTAATGTGTTTATATTATTATTTTCACTCGTAATTTATGTGAAGTCAATATGTGTATCGTTCAATGCAGTATAATTTACAGTATCAGTATTTCAAAAATTAAAACACTACAATGAACATTACCTAAGCAGGTCTCTGCATGAAGCAGAAATATCTTACAAAAGTGGAAATACTTTTAATTCAGACGAATTGTAAAATACTTTCATCTCTGAATGTTGGTCTACAGTGATTTCGACTTATGTGAAGAGTTCACAGCATCTTTTTCTTATTGATTATTTACTTACTTTTATAGTTTTAAAAGTAAAACTTCTAAAATTTGACTATCTTTTTTCAATTCCATATTGTATTTAAATACATTGAAAACTATTGCAATATTTTTAACACATTTTATGAATTATATACATAATTTAAGTTTAATATCAAAGGCAGCAGGATTACAGGTTCATATGAAAATACGAAGGTCATTCAAAAAGTAAGGAACGTTTTCTTCCTCCAGACGTGTTTATTCTAAACAGCGAAATAAAAATTGCATACAACATACTTTGATATCTTACCAATTTTTCTATGCAGTCCTCATTCAGATTGAAGCAGGGCGGACTGGCGGACTTTGGCCCAGTCGGCAAAATTATCTTTTGGCCCACCACCTTTGTACATTATAAAATATAAACTGTATACTGTACAAGTAAAGCCACATGGGCCCCGCTACAAGATAAATCTAAAATATTTACGATTGACAGGAAACACGTGCACGGAATATGTAATAACTAGAACTTTGAAATTTACTCCAAACTTATTTTATACTTAGAAAAGATTTAAACATTTTTAAATATAGGTGTTAATTTTCATTGAGATAGTGTAATTAATTAAAATTACGAATTCATCATTAAGGCATTAGAACAAGGGGAATTAATTTTACATTCAAGCATCCAGCCGCTGAGCTAGTTCTAATGAACTGGAAATGTTATCTATTATTTACACGTAGTCCTAATTAAATTATCTCTCCACATGAGTCAGAATGAAGTACTGAACAAAATCTTGCTCAAGGATAGAACTAAAAAACGTTTTTTTTTTTTTTTTATCACTGAAAAATATAGCACATATGTGTACACTACGTTTAAATCAAAAGCATAAGCACATATTTGTATGCTATATTTAAAAGAAAAAGAGTTATTTCGGCTCTTAAAATATTTAATTCGCGAATATGGTCACTAACTATTGCAGACCTAGTGCATTCCCCAGAAAAGCGGCATCCATTGTTGCAAATAGCACCACTGTTGGTGGATGCCATTACCACTTTGAGAATTTTTGATGGTCAGTTTCTCCCTAGATGGCAGCCCCTGAGATCTCATTGATGCAAACCGCACTAGGAATTTAATTTAGCCGAGAGTATCTACGCCAAACGGATACTCCAGGGATGTTTAACATGTCGCATAATCATACGTCATGAACGCTGTCGATTTTCTGCATCTTGAAAATCCACCGACTTCAGCCAGGTTTGATCCTGCGGGCTTGGGCGTACGAGGCCAGAGCCTTACCACAACGCCACCCTGCCGGTTCTTCTTCTAGCGTTGCCTTCATTATTGAAAAATCAGAAGAATCAACATTTAAAGTTCTCGAACTCTATATTCCTTTAACGGCTTCTCATATGTTCACAATATGGAAGGAGGAGGCTAGTGTGAACAATATGAATAATTTTGTTATTTTTAATTCAAATTTCTCATTTACTTTTCCAGTTTTGTGACACTCGTATACTGCACTTCTATGTGCCATTTCAGGAGAATGCATTTCCGTAGTTCATTAGCAATTAATAAAACAACGTTTCAATGGTGACAAAGTATAGCATTTGTTTTTTAATTGTTAATTTATATAATTTAAATCCATAATTTCAAACGAAAGGGGATAGAATATTGCAAAGGAATAGGAATTGCTACATATTTGATATTTACTTTGCACTGCGTGGTTTAAATTTAAATTTTCTAGTGTAACGGAAAAAGAAATAAATGGCTCCATAGCACTAATGTGGACGCGCTCAAATTAGCCCCATTCCGCTTTCAGGGTAAAAATGGTGATTTTTAAGGTGGAACACATGAGAAGACAGTGTAGGTAACTTTTTTGAAACAGAAATTATAAGTGAAAAAAAACAGCAAAAAGGCGGGAGATTTCGGTTTGTTGAGTTTCCTAAAGGAATAAAGTCGCTAAAGAAATAAAGAATGCTTATGCAGTTTTATGAATGTGTAAACACCTTCTGAGAAATTTTTCAGAGTTGAAGTCATAATAGAGCATTTTTAGACCACCTTTGGTGACCCGATATAAGGCAACGGCATTTAGAGTACTCTCCTGAAAACTCATTTTCATCGAGGTTTTCGCTTGAAAAATCATTCCCCCTAAAAAGTGGGAAGAAAGAAAGTAATCGCTAGGGGTCTATGAGACCGATGTCCAAACACTTTCCAGTTTACTGCTGAGGTAAATCCTTCGTCAACTCCTTTGACGAAAAACTTGGCGGCAAGTGAGTATGCAGAAGGTATAAGAAAACCGGTTCAACGCTGTGATAAATGCTTCAATATAAATAATGATTGCATACAAAAGTAGGTTAGATGTGAAAAAAAGGTGTACTTCATTAACTTGAATAAACATGCTTAGAGAGAAAAACGTTCTTTTCTTTTAGAATGACCCTCGTATATATACACTGTGTTGAGTGAAAAAATTGGCATAAGTATATAACCTGTATATTGTACTGTATAAATGTGGTATTATGTACGTATGATGGTTGTTTATACACATAAATATCTCTTTCAAAGTCTGAATTTCCTTTCCAAATTTACCAATATCTCTCTCCTATCTGTTTCTTTTACATATATGAACTCGATCCTAGGTTGTCAAATATTGTTTATACAATAGTTTATCAAGCATTTAAAGATCTAGGATAGGCGTCGGCCACCTATGACTCGCGGTCACCAAATGACTTGTTTCATTATTTCAAATAACTCACTGGAGTTCCGAAAATACAATATAATGCATGAAAAAAACTGGAGAACATAAATATGAAACGAGCACTTGAAGAATATCAATAAAAATCAGCTAAAAACAAATGATAGCAATAATATAGTCGTTCGATTACAATGTTGTAGAAACAAAGACGCATTTTTAACCTACTTTCCCGTAAAAGTAAAAAAAAATAATAATAAAGCATGAAAGAAGGCTTAATGTATCGTGAAAATATCGTTAAAAATCAAGAAAAGTCAAAAATAAGTGAAGTAATTAAATAAAGATTGAAAAATAAAAAATTTGAAAGTAGGGTATTGAGATGGGGAAAAAGTGTGTCTGTCGGTCTGTCCCCCCCTAATAACTTTTAAACGAATTGTCCGATTGGAAAAATTCTTTTTGCATTCGAAAGATCTCGGCGAGGACATCTCATTTCTATATTTTACTTTTTGATTTGAACAATTTTTTGTTCAATTTTGAACAGTTCAAAAAATTTTAACATTAGCGCCTATGGACAAAATTGAAGCAAATTCTGTAAACTCTGGGCACAAGAGCCAAGTTCCTATTGCAAGCTTATTGAAAGGAGTTCTCGGCGTGAAATATTGATTTGAACAGTTTTGGTTCATTTTTGAACAGTTCAAAAAATTAACACAGAGCTTACGGGGAAATTTCAACCCTATATAAATCCTGATCTAACGGACCGATTTGCTTGGAACAAACTTTATCGGAAAGCTCTTATAACGTAGAACAAGTAGAAATAGAAAGTTTATCCAGAACTTACGAGCCTATTTTGCTATGAAATTTTTTGATCGGGATTTTCAAGAATATTTCTCAGTGACTCAATGAGTGAAATAATGAATGAATGAATAAATGAAAGAGTGAAAGAATAAATCAATGAATAAATGAATGAGGAAAAGAATGAATGAATAAATTATTGAATAAATGAAAATATAAATAAATGAGTGAATAAATACATGAATGCGTAAATGAATGAATAAACACTTGAATGAGGTAACGAATGAATGAATAAATGCATGGCTGAATAAATGAAAGAATGAATGAGTGAGTGAATGAATATGTATTATCCGTTGAAAAAGGTATATTTTCAATAATTAGAACTAAAGATAAATAAGAAAGAGAGAGAAAGAGATAGCTAGATTATAAATTTGAATTTGGTGTATACGGGAAAGTAGGCTCGTATAGTTCTAGACGGAACTTCTTGTTATATTTAAAAACTCAAAATTGGAGCCTAATTTCAAAGAGTGATCTACATGTTTAGAGACATGAAAATATCATTGACACGAAGCATCTCTTGACTACGCACATTTCGATTGATTTTACTGCCGCACCGAGTAGCACTTTGGCAAAGTACCGAGTACTCACTTAGCCACTTACTATTCGGCCCAGTATGTAGTAATCGTGTACAAAAATAAATAAAATGAAAATAATAATAATAAAAACACCGACACAAGAAAATTTGTTTCACTTCTTGGATTAACAATATGGATAAAGGGGCGGATGCACGGCAAGGGCCATGGGAAATTTTAAGGAAATGATTAACAAAATTTGAAAATAATCAGTTATGAATTTGCATTTGAATTAAAGTTATAAGGCGCTGGCGGCGTAAGGATATTGTTAGTCCCAAACGCCTTATTCTCGTCCGATTTGGCGATTTTGACCCATAGCTACGAAAAGGTTGCCGATGCCCGATCTAGAATCGCGGTGAATGAATTTTGAAATAACGCTACATAGCATTAATGTAGAATGGCTCAATACTTAATTTAATGAAACGTGTTACCCTTTTTGACCGATATAAAGCTTGGTTTTTGTATACATATGTAGTTATTAATATGAAAGTGTATAATAAAATTATAATTCAAATAAAAATGAGCAATTAATGATTGAGCTTACTGTTGCATATCTTCGCGTAACAATGTAAATATTTCATCAAGTAGAACTGGTAACTTATATATATATATAATAAACGCTTCAATTATTTGCTGCAATAATTACCGTGTAACTTAATAACATCACATCGCCCCTTCCTCTAATATAATACAAGGAATTTGTTAAATTTACGGCCATGGATGGATTAACGGTAGAAGCTCTGGGACAGAGGGATTTTTTTCTCTTCTATTTTAATAAATGTTAATTATTAATATTACTAAATAAAGTCATTCCAAAATATCTAGAATACAACGTCTCCGGCATACTGCAAATCTCCATGTATATAATGAAAATCTACAATAATAATAATAATAATAAAATATGAACATTAAAATCTTGAAAAAACAACATTTTCGCAATGTGTGCATTTTTAAAAAATAAGTATGACCTTTGTGGGCATTGAAATTTCTCTCAGAATGAATTGAACCCCACAACAGCTTTCCTTTTTACAGTGATGCAGGTGGCAAAGTCTAGTTTCGGAGTATGGAGAAGAAAAAAATGCCATTTTGGAGCAGCAAAATCATGTTTCGGAGCAGGCTTGAATAAGCTCTTGGGGGACTAATAAGCAGATACTTATAGTAACTAATTGCTTTTAATTAAATACGTATGAAAAAAATAAATAAATTTTCAATAAACAAAATGCATCCGATCGTTACTCTAGCAGCGAGTGCAATGCTGCCTTTGTCGATATTCGCTACGGAAATATCCATTTTGGAGCACTGGCGCGCAATTTCGGCCAAAAAAGGGTTTGGGAGCGGGATGGCGAAGGTTTCCTCAACCGGCGCAGTTCTTGCATCACTGTTTTTATATAAAACTAATTTTGATATTGAGGTTAGTTCAAAGTTGCCTCTTCCTGCATCGATAAGAGACAATAAATAAAATCATCACGTGTTATTGACGTATTATTATCTTGCTATACTGTAACTTTGAACGATCCATGAGTAGAAACCTTCATTTCAAAATATGACTTCAGTAAGCTAAGCTATTTTTTGTGCTTGAGAGGATGCTCCAAAACCTTGTGTCAAGTTACTTGTTCTTAATTGTTTCCTGTTACTTACTTGAATACAGTTCGAACACGGACTTTTAATATTTGGACGTTTCTGCGCATGGCAGAAAAGAACGAACCCATTCGAGTTTTAGGGAAAATCGTTTTGCCACTGCTTGCTTGTACGCGAATCAGAATGTTTGCTTCTCTGTATGTTGAAAGCAACTAAATCTATAAACTGGCATATAGCATCAGTTCGGAAGAAATCAAGTATTCTAAACGAACTAGAACGAGAACAAAAACGGCATATTTCATACACTAGCCAGGTCCTCCCTTGAACATGAATGAATTCTTCTTGGCACTCTGTCTGGCAGCTTGCTTTGGATGATGGTAGAACTGTAGTAAGACTAAATCCTATACACCCATTTATGCGAAAACTATGTGAGTCACAAATTTTCATTTCTTATTTGACGTATGAAATAAATACAAGTTGCGGAGAATTCAAAATATTTCGAAACGCATGCGACAAGAAATATATTTAAGTAACAAAACGATTTGTTTCAATTCCCTTTTGGTGCAACTGAATTGCAAGTGGAACATCACGTGGTATTCGCGCGTCTTCATACCATGTAAAATGTTACGTGGCTAAATACTTATTTATAATTCTTATAGAAAGTTAGCAGCTATTTATAAAAGTAAGGTATGCATTTTTGTTACAACTTCATTTATGCAGTTTATATGTGTAAAATCAAATAAAGTTTTACATACTTCTATAATGATGAATAACTTTAAAATTTCTAAAACATTTTTTGAAATGTTGATCCTGTTATGAAAATTTGCTCATTCGTGAACTTCGAACGTTTTTTAAAGCTAAAAAAGATTTTCGGGTTTTTTAAAATCATTTTTTGAATGTATGTTTTTCAGATTTTTATCAAATCTCGCTATTTCATTCTTTTTGACATGCTTTTTACAAAACTAAAAGATTTTAAAAAGAGGAATTCTCAAAAAATGAAAACAGTTGGTTCTTCTTTTCTAATAGGGGAGGGGGAAGCAGTACAAAATTTTGCATTGTAGCGACATAAGCATATTAAATAGTTTAACCTTTAAAAAGGATGAAAACTTCAATTTATATTATTATCAAAAATTTGAATAGAATTGTAAAGAAAAGAACGTCACACATACACCAAATTGGATGAAGGTCTTCGCGAAAACAAAATATCACCAAGAGAAACAGAGCAGTCTTAAGTTAGCAAAGATTATTACACGAGGTTAATTATGAAATGTTAAAGATAGTCAGTTTTTATTATTATTATTATTATTATTTTACAATCAAGCTTTATAGTTGAAAATCTAAATTTATTACAAAACGATGTGTTTGTTTCTTTCTACAAAATTGAATTGCTAAATCAAAAGTGGTTGTGTAAACGGATTTTTTCCGCAAACTACTATTTCTTGTTTCGTGTAACGTTACAGACTTTGAAATAATTTATTCAAACGTATAAAAATAATATCACGATACTAATATAATGAAAAACATTTTTCTTCATTGCATGAATTCCTAGACCCTAAACACAAAACCAAAATATGTCATACCCCCATCACTGTAAAAATTGCGTTTCTGTTGTAAGAATCGTGTTAGTGAAAACAAATAATATTTTAAATAAATCAATAGCTATTCATTTCATGGTAGTTGGAACAAAATAATTTGCATAGAATAACTGAACGAAATTTTTATAAAACAGTAATTTTTTTGAAGATTCCTCTTAAATTGCGCTATGCTCCAAAGTACTTTTATACAAAAACGTTTATTAGTTAGCAGTCATCTATGTCACAATGTAGTATTACAATGCTTGGAACTATCAAGAAGTTGAAATCTTTTGAAAGGAAAACTTGTCATCAATGATATCATTCATACATACCACTTCGGCACATGTCTAGAAAACTAGCCTGTAGTATAAATTTAAGTGTTTGAAACGCATTCATAAAATCACAGTAACAACAAGTTGAACAAGTCTTAAAGGTTTAAAAATTGTTAACTGTATTGAAAATTCTTTATACTATTTACTTAAATTATAAAACTGTGTTAATCTTCATATTTGAGATGTTCTCAAAACTGTTGCTTCCTATTAATGCATATATATGTAAGATGCTTCGAAAGTTTTACACCACCTTGGCAGCTTCCAAAACATTTTGAGTATTTCAATGCTTTGTGTCTTTTTTATGTGTACTATTACATACACCAAGGAAAGAGGAGAAAAGTGTTGCATTTTCAAAAGGGTTGTCCCTTAGTCTTTCCCGACAGATATACTTATAAAAAGTTATACTTATTACAAAATGGTAAATTTCTGATACTAAAATAAAGAGTGACTGTTAACTATCTGTCTTCCCTTCAAGAAGACAGAGATCCCAACATGGACCAAAGATAGGAACACCTCTACTATTCAAAACCCTCTGTTAAGGTTAGCTGAAACCCTTTTTTCTTCATGAAAATACTACTTTCATGCAAAAAGCTTTTCAAAATTTAAATTCAGGAAAAAATATATACCACTATTGGATAAAATTATTCTTGCTTCAGATTTGCTACAACTTGATTTTTTATAAAACGTTATTGTAACGAGAAATAGCATAATTATTTTGCATAACCTGAAAATTGAGGCATTTTCGGCTATCCGAAAATTTTGGTTTTTCCGAAGGCGGTCGGTCCGGATGAAAGTTCTTCTACAGCTTTTCACATGCGACAAATTTCAGGCATAGCCCAATTTCTTTGGAAAATTTGTAAGATAGTAAGATTAAGCAACAACAGTTGATCACTTACGTCCGAAATTATTCTACCTGGAAGACAAAAGAATATTACTTGCTTACTGACCAAATGAAATAAGGTATTTTTTCATTCTGTACATTTTGCTTATCCCTAGCTTTATTACTATGTCATGTTCAATTGCAGTGTTTATACTTTCTTTGAGTTTGACATGACTGTTTGTAGAGAGCATTATAAATGACGTCTATGTAAGGATTTGTGCTCTTTACTCCACTTTGAAATGTTAGTTACTTCAAAATTTTCGTTTCGTTTTACACTATTATTTCCCCCAATACTCCAAAAGGGCAATTTACAACATATGTCCTTTTTAGTGAAACGACGCATGTTGCACATTGACTAATTTTTAAGATTATAAATATAGCTGTATGAGACAGTGAATATGTGAAGAAAAGAAAGGTATTTCCACAAGCTATGCAGCCTGGTGTTCTTCTATAGAATGTTGTTTATACCTGAAAGATTAGAATAAAGAAAAAATCGATTTTGCTCTTTTTTTTTTTTTAGAGGAGGTTTTTTTTTCTTCTGCTAAACAAGACGGGTGAATCCTTTTTATTTATTTAAAAAAAAAAATAATTTTTATCCTCTAAGGATTATTTACTTACAAAATAGTTTGTAAAAACATTGCATTTGTGTAAATAAGAATGAAATATCAGATGCTGTGTATTTATTGCAGGGATGAAATGATAATTTAGAAAGATGCTCACAACCGCTCCTTGAAAACCATAGACACACCCGTCTTGCGTAGGCAGGCAATAATGTACTGTTCATAAAGATACTACACCATGCTTATCACTTAAATCTGTAAAGTGCAGTGCTTCCTTTCTGCGATTCGTGTAGAAAGCTCGTACATTTTATAGCGTTAGAAAAGAGTAATTGTTGTACAAGTCTTTGGATACAAGACAAGCATTATAGCTCAGCTTCCATCAATTCTTGGAGAATGAGACTGGTGGTGCAATACTTTCGCGATACACTCTTTATCAAAGGATGTTTTAGCTTTGCAATCATGTTTCCCTAACCTAATATCTGTTGTCTATAAAGATCATTTCCTTACAAAATTCTGAAGTACTAAATGTACTTGCATTTGCATATTGTAGGTTGGGAAACATCATGTAAAACTAATTTTACATTTCTTTATTATTTCTATACATGTATCTGTAAACATTGTTCAAAGCATTTACATAGGAAAAATATGTGTGTTGTACTGTCAAAAAAAAAAAACTAATTGTACCAATTTTAGTTACTCATGTTTACTAACTTTTTACTCATAAAATACTATTTTAAAATATAAACAATAAAGTGAATCATAATATAATTTTGTTTCCTTATTTTGTGCACGCAATTTTTAGTTTGGAAAAGAAAAATTCAGACAAGTTCTTGGAAAAGAGTATTAGTTTCATTGCAATGATGTCTTGTTTAACAAATAGATAAAATTTAAATTTTCTGAACACAATGATGATTTTGGAAGTAGATAAAGTTTCAAATCAATTGTAAAACTTGTAACAATGAAAAAAAAAAAAACTAAGAGAAGCCTTAATGTATCATTACATGCCCCATGCAGAGCTTAATTTGCATTGGAGCTTTATGGGAGCTCAGTTTCTGCACTTCCTTTCAATTTTATAAGAATTTTTATATATTTGAGGGAATTAAAGCTATTTACACATGCAATAAAAGTTTTGAAGACTATAGGATTCCAGTAGTTCTCTTGTTAGAAATTAAGCCCTGACCCCACAGAGTGCACATTTTGCCTTGGATTGCAAAATCACCCAATCAGGGCCGGCGGTAGGCTGAGGCTGTGAGGCGTTTTCTTCAGGGCGCAATGACGGTAAAGGTGGCAGCTAATTAATTTATAATGTAGTGAAATTATGCTTCTAATGAATAAGAAAAATATATCTGTTCTATAGCTATTTAATATTATTTACTTCTGTGCGTATTTAGTGACAATATTTTTAGTCCCTACAAGCTACAAAGAACATATACAATAGGGGCTTACAATATTTTGTAGCCTCATGGCATCGCTTACATATACACAGGGCCTGCATCCAATCATTCTACCACACAGCACTTTTGGGACATTATCCCAATTATTCGGGGAATCAACCTTAATATTGCAATGAGGCAGAGCTTACCAAGTTTGTACATTAGCTTCCCGTTATGTAGAAATTTAACTGTCATATTTTGATTGGTACTATTGGAGAAGATCTTAACTAGCCCATAAGGATCATGAACAGCATCAATCCAGATGGAGTAAATATTCCCCCCCCCCCCCATTTTTCTGTGAATAAATCCTTTATTGTCATTATCATTTTCATTTACATTTTGACAAGGCACTTCAGGTAGAATTGCTGGAGGAGCTCTGTTGTTGTCATGTTCATTTTTTATGCCTTCATCTTCAGATGAGTGTGACCAGAATAATGTTCATCACTGAGGCTTTGCCCCTCATTATCAGCATTTAAATGTTTATTATTGATAGCAAAATCATTAACATTTGACTCATAACAAACAGTATTTACATTTTCAATAACATAAACATTTACAGAGTTATTTACATTTTTATTATCACAATTGTTACCACAAGACTTAGATATGCTTAGCACATCAAGTTTTGGAGAAAGCCCTACCTTTGCCCTTCTTTGTTCCTTTCACATTTTTGGAATCTTTTATTGTACTTTTGATCTTTTATTTTGATTTCGACATTTACAGCAATTCTGCGATATTTAGTTATATAATTACTTTTTTCCTTCCCTATTTTATCATTTTTATTTGAGCCTCATTAAGGCACATGCTGTGACCGTAATTAGTTATTTACCAAGCAATCTGCACATTTTTATGAGGTGTAAGTTCTTGATCTCCCCCTTCCCCTTCTTGTCAAATGAGATGAGGAAAACCTTATGAAGAGAATAAAGCGAGTGAACATTGATAAACAGGTGTGAGAGGCTCTCCCTTTACCTGGCATGGATTCATGGAGGGAAAATTTAATGGTGCGGGTAAGATTTTCGATGCACTTTATCTAATTCATGGGGGTTGGAAATTTTGGGGCTGCCGGAGACATATAAACAAAGCGGGAAAACCAATCCCAATTGGTGTGGCAGAAGACAGTTCTATTGGATAGGATCAAGTTGGAGCCTAATTGGAGGACAACATTGTTTGGTCAGAGGAAAGTTCGGGAAAGGATTCAATATAGGTGGGTCCAGGAAATATCCTTGGCGATGGCAAAGTCGATTACAGTGGGAGAATGACACCCACTGTAGTGGGTGGCATAGGCGTAACTAGGGTTGGGGAAAGGGGGGGTCACCCTAAAAATGTACAGACTAAACACCAATAAGCAGTGCACAAGAGTTCAAAATTTACTAGTCATCAATACTTGTCATTACAGATATACTCCGTGTTTATTTCAGGCATATCTCTCGGGGGGGGGGGGGCTACCCCCTCGGAGCAAGTCAACTCCCCCCCCCCCCCCATCGGCGAAAAAAATCAGATCACAATTTTAAAAAAAAGAAAGAAAAGAGAAATTACGCTTTTAAGACATCTTAAGGCCTAATATTGAATTATGAGTTGTGCTAGTATTGCTGCTGAAAAGAATGTGTATTTTAATATTTACAATCTGTTCTTAGTCCGAAACGCGTGTTTTTTTGAGTTGTGCCACCATTGCAGCCCATGAGAACCAATCAATTCAGATCTTTTTTGTTCAATGTACATTTATGATTAGGCTAAGTAAAAGTGTAATTTTGTCACGGTATTTTTCACCTTCGCAATGTTATTATAAACGCTCTATGGGACCATTCATAAACAGTGTCACACTTTCTTTCAATATATTTGAGCCCCCTCTCCCCCTTTGTCACAAAATCACACTCTACAACACACCCCTATCCCCTTTGCCACGTGTCACGCTATATTACATGAACACTTGCAGTGTGTGCAACGTACTTGCAGTGTTGCAGTTGCAGTTCAGAAATAAAGTACTTACGTTAAAGAATCACATTTTTAGTTTTATTTTTTAACTTTTAACGACATTTGTGGGCATAACAATAAATGATAATGATTATATGTGGACTTAAATAGCATAAAATTAGATTAAGGTTAAAATAGAAAAAAGATAATTAGTGCATAATAGTGAAAAATAATTAATTGACTTCTAAAAAATGACCCGCACTTATTTATTTTAAAAGTAAAATACCGAATAAGGGTTTCTTTTAAAATTTTAACTAGAAGTGACTTCAAACCTTAATAAGCATCCGTATTTTCAATATAAAATGAAATCAATGAACTTTAAAATCAAATTATGAAAATAAAAAATTATCAAAAATAAGTTTAATCTGCTGGTTTTTTACACGTTTTTATAGAAATCAAAATGTGTAATGTCACACTTCTTGTTATCCCCCCTTGTCACAATCTCTCGACCCCCCCCCCCCCCCGCCGCCCCACCCGAAGTAGTGTGACATCATCCCCTATGAAGTTAAAAAACGAAAAAAGGAGGATTAATAAGCAGTTTCTCAGCATGGGAGGAAGAAATAAAAAGTTGAAACTAAAATTGCAAAAAAAAAGGAGGGGGCAGCTAAAATATTATTTCGAAAAAATTACATAAAAACAACCATACCTCTCCTGCTTCAGGGTTTCTTCCCAAAATAGGACAAAATACTTTCACCTTTTCTTTTACTCATAATCAAAATTTGTGCGCAGGCGAGCAAAGGAGACTTTTGCAAGACCACAAGAACCCACTAAATTCCCAACTGCCAAGGTCAATGAAGGTCTGTTTTATTGTGCAAAATGGTTGGGGAAAAAAAGAGAATATGATTCGAGGATAGGCATCCGCAAAGGGGCAAGAGCCCTCCCCCCGCCCCCCTTGTCGGAAGCGTTTCTATGTTGATTTGATTTTACAAATTGCTAGTTTAAAAAAGAAAATAAAAGAACTAAGATTTGTTCCAGCAATAACAGCACAAACATCCATATCCCGCAATCGTAGAAGCAGGGGTCCATTAGGCATTAGCTTACTTCCACAATATGGGTAGTTAGAGTGTCGCCATTTCCACGAATGTAACCTTCGGGCAAGGATGGACAAAGCACCAAACTGTTGTACGTATATTTATGGCAGATGTGGTTTCATGAGGCTTGCATTTTGCGAAAAAAGGATCACTATATTTCCTGTTTTTGTGTGGTCGGGTGATTAGAACCATATGCAGTCCTTAGGCAAGGAATCAATCCGTTATCTGTTGATGACACGCGGGACCTATCCTCTGGAGAATTGAGAGAAAAAAGGGTCTTTTTTTGAGTTCTGGTTTGTAGGCCCTAGATGTTTATTGAAGCGCCGTCTTGTCGTTTCCCCATTTGTAAAACAGAGGACCCCCCCTCCCGCTCCCAAACAGGTTGGTTCAAAGAACAAAATCTAATCATTATTTTTTTTTTGTTTAAATTTTTTTTTTCAGACAGGTTAAAAATTTCGAAAGTATTTCGGGGGAGGGGGGCTCGAGTCCATTGCCCCCCCCCCTTGCTTACGGCTTTGCCTACAACACCAGTTTATCAGAAAACAAACCTCCATCAAAGAAGAGAATATTTTCCAGGAAACTGGTGCGATTGTGTTCCCAAATTGCTGCCTTTGGGTAAAAAAGACATCAAGAAGGTAAGAAAACCATCTGGAGTGATTGAAAGGATCTCTGCTGTCTGTCTGTGTGTGGTACGGTGATTGAAGCCACCTTTCGCTGTAAAATTCCTAAAGGTGATAAGGGGGTTGATTATAACCAGATGAAAAGTCCTCTGTAATATGAGCTACGTACTTTGGTCATGATCTCCCTTCAGAAAGAGGAAATAAAATCATATGCATATGTGTTTATTTTTCTTAGGGGAAAAATAGATATGTGCTTTGCAAGGCGTAGCCAGAATTTTTTTTGTGTGCCTAATAAATGTGCCTAAATAACTAAATACAAAATAGGGGGGGGGGGGGGTTGAATCCCCAAGACCCTCCCCTGGTTACACCTATGGCAGAAGTCACTTAAAATTATGTTCATAATCCTTTAATATTACTGTTATTAAACTGAAAAGGTAAGTTATTGAAGGAAAATGCTACGCATTTTGATACTAAATGAGTGATGCATGAATCTGAATTTTTCAACTGCAGAAACTGAAGCACATGGCTCTCACAGCACATTGGTAAAAAAGAAAAGAAAGACATTGCACATCTGTAACTATTTTGCGATTTTCTTTCAAGCTATAGACGATACAAAAGGATATAACGTTGCGTCTTAACCCCCCCCCCCCCCTTCCCAACAAGTTTATATCCCTCGGTTCTCTCGGAATTTTAGAACCAAAAGAAATAGCAACCCCTCCACCAATTCCGAGAAACTCCAGTTCAACTTTTGCTACAAGTGCAGACTCGCCCCTAAATGACGATTGACAGATGCATCCCCCCTTATCACATGCATCCCCCCTTATCACATGACTCTCCGGTTCAGTTTCAGTTTCTCACGAATGTGAACTAGTGGTGGACCGTGCTCCAGGCCCCGAGAGTCTTGCCCGTTCTTCTCCTTCATCGTCCATCTCCACGATTTTGTCCGAGGAAAGAGATGAGGGGAATTCTACAGCTTGTCTCCTATGTTGTTCACACGAAGTAAAAAAAAAAAAAAATTCCAAGCCCACAACCCGATTAACTTGACATAATTTCCACCAAGTCGAGGAACAAAAATGAATAAATAACTAGCTACCCAATGGGGGGGGGTTTGAACCCCCAAAACCCCCCCCTGGTTACGCCCTTGGTGGGTGGGGGAGTGGGACGATGACCCAAAGGTTATTGTTAGTAATAAAGTAAAAAGTTTCATTACCTCGGGTTTGATTTGGGCCAAAATTCCCCAATAGATGTTTGGCGTTGAAATCGCCAAACAAAATCATTTTATAAGGGTGGTTAGTGAGGATGTGGAGGTCTTTAATATCCATGTTTATGCTGGGGGAGATATAAATGGAGGAAATATAAATAGTTTCATTATTAAAAGTTAGGGAAATGGAGGTATGTTCAACAGAGTTGGTGGAGAATTGGATAGAGTAGAAGGGGAAGTTCTGCCGGCCCTTCTGCCAATACGATCGTCTCTGACTCAAGTGTATTTTGGAATACGGGATTTCTTGGTGGGAAAGAGGTGGATTTCTTGCATAAGACAAAGGTCAGGGGTGTAAGAATTTAGAAAATAGGAAAGTTTGTTTTTTTTCTCCATGGAAAGCCCATTTGCATTCCAGGACATAATACTTAGGTTAAGTGTATGGGCCATATTGTTACGTGTAAGCAGATTAAGGACGGTGTTCATCTGCTGCATTAACTGCATAAACATGGATTGGCTGTCTAGGGGGGGGGGGGGGGTTGTTAGTATTATTGGCGTTAGTAGGTGGGGTTTTATACATGACTTGGGTGGGAATGAGGTTGTTGGTATTAGTAGGTTGGGGTTTGGGGATAATTAATGCTAACTGCGTCCCTACTGTACGTAGCAAATGAGGCCTTCACAGACTACAGGGGGTGCGGAGTAGCACAGTACTACTCCTTCGAACTTCCCACAAACTCTCAGACAGCTTAACAACCAGAACCGGTCATAGGAACCAGACTGGCGAGCGTTGCCTACCTGCTTTACCATCCCGGTCCGCAGTCACACTACAAAATAAGACTAACATCTGCCGGGAGAGGATAGGTGGGGATTTAGCGTGACCCAGGCTGCACCACAGGGAAGCCCCCCCCTCCCCCACTATGGCCCGGAGTTTGTGGGTTTGTGCTAGGTTCAGTTTGTTGAGCAAGCATTGTTAGTTTGGGTATTGAAAGAATTTTTGAGGGCTGTAAGTGACTAATTGGGACACTGAGGTGGTGGGAGGAGGGGGGGGATGTTGTTTCGGCCTCATAGGGCAGCCAGTGAAATTTGAGGTATGGGCACCTCCGCAGAGACAACATCTAGCTGGGGTAGTGTGGGGGCTTTTGACAGTCACTAGTGAGGTGATTTTCAGCACATTTCAGACATCTAGGAGGGTTGGAGCAGAAATCGGAGTGGGGGAAGAAACGTTGGCACTAGTAACATTGAGGGAGGGTTTTTCTTTTAAGGAGCTCTGTTTTTACTTTAATGAATTGGATAGTATCCGTTTCCCACAATTAGAGGTTTGCTGTGGTCTTTTGGCATTGGATTAAGTAGAGGGGGATTCTGATTTTATTCTTACCCTGAGTCATTTGAGTAATGTACTTAGAGTTGATACCTTTAGAAAGGACGTCTTCTGCAATGATTGTAGGGTTAGTATCCATGGGTAGGACGCGGATGACCGCTTTGATATGTTTTTCGTCAGGGAAAGGGTACATATGGTTTTCAATACTCTTTTCGTCAATGTAATTTTTAATAGTTCAGTAGGTGTTGATGGTGGTAGGTTAGAGGGGGAGAGTGTCTTTGTTCTTAATAGTAGTCTCCACAAAATTATCCGTGATTAAATTACGCTCTTTGATGAGTTGTACGGGGTTTTGTACTTGGGAAACAATGATGGGTGCTTTTTTAGCATTATTTGAATTGGGATAATTCGGCACTTGATTGCGAACAGGAGGATTAGGCGTTGGGCCAGCGGTAGAGCTAGATGAGGTGGATGGCTGGGCCAATGGTAATTGAGGTTGTTTGGAATGAGAAATGGCGGGATTTTGAGTGTTCTGAGTGGAACGAGTTGACCAGTGGAAGGGATGGAAGTTCTTAATAACAGTATAGGTAGCAGAATTATATTCGTTTACCATTTCAAATTAAGTTTCATTAGGGGGCGATGGGATGTTTTCCACCAAGGCATTGTTGATTTTTTTAGTGGCCGTACGGTCAACTGGGTCTTCAACGCAACTGGGTCTTGCAATGCAAAGCTCCCCCTTTTCGGAGGGAGCTTTGCGTTTCATATGATCGAACTCTTTCTTTCATATACAAGAAATCAGATTTTAGTTTGTTTAATTCCTGTGCATGGTGCACTTGTAAATTTTGGTTCTTGAGTTCTGCAATTTTAGAAATAAGGCTCTTGTCAACTTTAGAATATTCATGGAACAGTAACCTACCTGCATCATTCAGCTTAATTGGTATGGTTTGTACTGTTTCAGGAGATGAGTAACCCTTTTAATGGTATTCTTAAGGGGGATGATTGTTCTAGCTTTGTTAAATTTCTTAGTTATAGATTCAAGAGATAAGCAAGGAGGAGGAGAGAGAATACTGGTAAAGAGGAAAGAGTCACTCACCACCGGTCCGTCTTCAGTTCCGGAATTGTCAGGGGAATCTTCATTGGAATTTGTAGTAGCTTTATTAGGCGAAAGGAAGAAATGAGAAGAAGAGGCCATGCTTAGGAGAAGACTGGAAAAATACCAGCAAAAATGAATAGAAGAAGCTGTTAAGGCCTACGTTCCGAAGAACTAGCCTTTACTGGTAACTTGGTATCCTGAGAAGGACTTTAACCAGACATTAGTATTATTTTTCGAAGGTAGAAGGGTGAGGAATCAATACTTCAATTCTACCACATAAGTGCACACAAGTCGGGCTATCACCAGCAAATGTGTGTGTGTTGTGTAAAAAGAATAAAAAATGAAGGATATGTTTATATACATGCAAAGCAGAGTTCATATTTGAAAGACATAGGAATGAGCCAATGTGACATATCTGACCCATTTTCGTATTGGGATGGGCTTCTTGGACAGATCTTCAGCCTTGATGTTCCTGACACTGATGCCAGAACAGGTCACATTGGAAGCCTCAAATTCCAGGGCCACAGGACCAAGCTGAAGATGACTGGCAGCCACCTGCATTGCATCCACCAGCTAAAATATTATAGAACAAAATGCTTGCCTCAGAAAAAAATCAATCTCTTAAATGAATTTAAAGAAAGCTAAACTATTAAAAATTTACTGTCTTGCTACATAAAATTGTTAATGTAATCGTGTTTGTCTTTGTGAATATTTAGTAACTAAAGAAATGGTCGCTGTCATGTGGCCAGCATCCCCCTTGGGGGAAGAAAAAGAAGAAGAATACTTGAATAAGATTCTTTTGCTCTTTTTTGGTGATTCAGTGAACATCATGACGGCATGTTATTAGTCAATCAGGTAATTTAGATATGCAATCCCAGACTTGCAGCATAAATTCTATTTAAGCCTCCGGAAAGAAAAAAAGAACAGTTCTGTTTTCCAAAGCATAAAAATTTCCATTTTTAAAATTGCTTTTAAAAATTCATACCTAGATGCAAAATTTTATGTTGATTTTTGATGATATCATGAATGATGCTATTTTACTATAAATTGTGAGAACATTTTAAAGTGAAACTTAAGAACAATAAAAGTAGAAACTTAAGAATGAATATAAAATTGAAAACATATAAGAATATTTATAAGAAAACTTATAATAAAAATACAATCTGATAAGAAAAAATGGAATTACCTGGATTATTTTTTTTAAAAATGTTCTAAGTAAATTTAATAGGAGTTCTGACTGAGGAAGTCATTGTAGAGTAGAAACAAAACATCAGAATGAATAATAATAAATAAACATGGCACCACAAATTAAACGGTAAAAATCTTATAAACTATAAAAAATATGGGTACTGAGAATTATGAAAATGTAATTTGTAATAGTTGTGCATTAAATAATGAAAAACAAAAAACATAAAATACCTTAAATTTAGCAATAACTTCTGCTTGACCAATAAGCTTTTTGATTTTCCACAATATTTTCCGTTCTTTGTTCAAAAACTCTGCAGAGTTTTCATGCATATTGAATTGCTGCATAATGCTGAAATTTATGGTACAATTTTAAAACATTATGCATAATATTAAAATATTAACTTCACAATTTAAAAATTTTAACACTGAATAATGGGAGAAACAGATAATCATTTTAAGTGGTCTCATTACGAAAATTGTTTGGAAAAAGCTAATGAGGATTTCAGGCTCTTATGGGCTGCGCTCTGCATTCCATCCAGGATTTTTTTTAATGGTCACTTCACTGGCTTGTCGAAGGTTTCTGAGCAGGGCATTCTCAACTCATGCACTTAAAGTTAAATTGTGGTTACAAAGGTGAATATGCTGAAAAGTTGGGTGTATGTTTAAAAAAAGGCAGTTTTGTTGCAGAGAAATTGTGGGTAAATCAAATTAAAATGAAACCAGAAGAGTCCCTAGACATTCTCTATGAAAAATGCCTTATACCTTCTTCAAAACATTGTGAGGGGTTGAGCTGAGGGATTACACCCAAACTAACCATGCCTGGCATTAAACATTTATCACAAACTGAATTTGTTCATGTATATTCTGCAGAATGCTTTAAATGAGCTAAAGGATTGTTGCGGCACATTACAAATCATTTTGCTATAACAAGCTGCAGTTGTTCCTTTTCTGAATGCATCCACTAATTGTCACGGTTACACCAAAAAGATTAAACCAATCACCAGCAGTAGAAGTGCAGCTAAGACCTACCCAATGAGCATTAAGAATAGGGTTCTTAAGGGTCTTCGCTACCGTCCATCTTGTTTTTCGGCGCTAATGCTATCTCTACAGGAAAATCTGCAAAAACTCCTACTCATAACTCGAGAAGTTATTTGAATATTTTCATGCGGTTTCTTTTAAACGATAGAGTAGACCTAGTTAACGGTTTGCTACTTTTCATTTTTTCTGTAGTGACCTTCAAAATTTTTTTATAACATTTTTAAATTTCAATTCATTATTTTTAAAACTTTGAAAAAAGATACGGGAAAACGGAAAAGTAGCAAACCAAGCTTGAATATTTCTCTTTAAAACCATATTTTAAGTTTATATCTGAGACAATTTGTGTACCTGTTATTAGTAGGAGTAAAAGTGTTGTTTTTGAAAAAGTTTGAAAAACTACGAAAATTCACGCCCCGTAACAAACCACACCTTGGCCCGCCCATTCGAGGGACCTAGCGTGCCTAAAGAGGCTAAGCGTGCCTAGAGGGACCTATTCCCCTCTCGCTAAAGTGACAAGCAATCAGTCTCCTTTGTTCACAAGCTGCCCAGGAGGTCCATCCATTCTTTACCTATCGCTTTGTATGTTTTGTGATACCCGTTTGGTTTTCGGTTCTGAGTTCAAGAGGAAAAGAAGATTTGCATTACATTCTATTTTCCTTGATGCTTGATGAAGAAAATCGTTCTATGATAAAGTCGAATACTGCGTCTTTAATATAGCAGAAACCGTCGTAAAGAGTACTATAAAAATGCAGTTCGATCAATAAACATTACGCCATTTTTACATTACACTACTATGAATCAAAATTTTATGTTCATTAATATTGTTATTTTCAATTAGTAAATTAAATGCTGAAGAGTATGTTAAAGAAATATCGATATATTGTAAGTGAAGATGAAAAACATATTTTCATTTATGTATTTATGTGTGTTCCAAAAGTAATTTGGGGTGTTAAAAGTAATATAATTATCTCACAAAAATACAAAAAGGTTAAGAAACTCATTATTAGTGCTTATAAAATTGTAATTTAATAGCATAATGATATTAAATATTAAATAATAGACCAAATATTTTCTGCTATGAATGAACATATTTAAAGAAAAGAACCAGCGAAATATCTATACAACAATATATAATACTAGCGGTACCCGCACTGCCCTGCCCTTGTTCAGAAGTGAAAGGGCCAGTTGGTTCGCCATTATATATATACACTGGTATTTTTTAAAATGTGTATGTATTACGTTATTCTATTAAGATGTATAGCCTTCCAAAGAATTAAAAATTAGCCTCCCACGGCAATCAATCGGCGATCCTACATATTTAAGGAACTTTATTTTCTTGTGAGAAAGACGCACATATAAAAAATGCAAAAAGAAACTGAAAAAACGCATTACGTTTGTTTAATTCAGGTACCCACACAAAGAGCACGATTATAAGGCATTGGAATCGACACACACACAGACGTACTTGCTGGTTTATTATTAGTAGAGATGTATGGCATTACATGCAAGTGCGCCTTTTAATCCATACTCTACGCATCCTAAACCGAGACCGAGAGAATAATTTAAAGATTTTGGTCTTTGTATATTACCAAAGGGAAGGATGCCGGATGCCCATCCCTCTCTGAGCAATGTCAAGTGCTGTAGTAACCCGTAAGCAAAATTAGTACTTTCTTAGGGCACCAAGAAAATGAGGGCCACCTCAGAAAAATTTTATTGTCTATTTTAATTGATAAATTAATTTAATTTGTAAAAATTTTCAAATTTTAGGGTAAAATGAATGAGCTCTTTATATGAGTCGTCTAGTTTCAAAACCAGCTACATATAAAAAATGAAATTTTTCTCTGCGGGCAAAAATCTAATATCTAAGAAATTCGAATTTCTAGCTGAGAGCATTGGGATTAACTTTTAACTTGCTGAAATTTTGACACAAAAACAATTTATCCTCGGAAGATATTTGGAGGGAAAAAAGAAGAGCTGACAAGCATGGTTAATGGGGGAAGGGGGGTTGTAATTAAGCGGCACACTTCAACCCACTTTTTAGCATGATGTAGCTGCTTTAGAAACTTAAAAAATTAACACCATATAAAGATTACTTTAAACTATTAGAAAGTGTAAAAAAGTTGAAATCGAAAAAAAGTGGATGTATCTGGTTTTGAATCTTGACGACTCATATAAAACATTGAGTCTTTCTGTCTTAGGGATCATTCATAAATGATGTCACGCTTCGAGGGGGGAGGGGGGGGGTTCATGAAATTGTGACAAAGTGTGACAGGGGAGGGGAGGGGGTAATAAGAAGTGTGACATCGTGCATTGTGCAACATAGCGTGACATGTGACAAAGGGGGAGGGGGGTCCGCTGAAGAGTGACATATGTGACAAAGGGGGGTTGGGGTCAAATATATGGGAAAAAAGCGTGACATCATTTATGAACGGCCCCTTATCTCAAACCTGCAAAAAAAAGTACATGTCTATTTCGTTTTTATTTGCATGTTTGAAACAGCGAAAATGAAAGAAATATTTCTTAAATGACATTACAAGCGTACATAAATTCTTGAATATTCCAGCCAGAATTGATTAGGGAGATTTAATCACAGACTTTACAGGGAAAATTAATACAAGGGTCAAATTAGTACCTTCGTAAATGTGGTCTTGCTTTTTTCCCATATATTTGACCTCCCTCCCCTCTTTGCCACATGTCACGCTATGTTGCATAAGCATGATGTCACACTTCTTGCTACCCCCTCATCTTGTCATAATTTGTCAAAATTTCACGAACTCCCCTCCCCCTCGAAGAGTGACATCATTTATGAATGATCCCATGAGTTATTCAACTAAGTAACAATTAAGCTAAAAAAATAAATGTTTGTTTTGTTCCAACTTCGATCAGTTTATTATAAGATTTTAAGTTTAAAATTATGCAATATACCTGTATATATTGAACAAAAACAAAAATGAAAAAGGGCCCAAGTTCGGTAGAACAATCTTCGGAGTAGTCGGTGTCACCGATAAAAGAGTTGAAATATGAGAGGTGCCAACTTCCATAGCAGATATTTTAATCATATCTGTAGGAGAGTGCAATGTTCTTCAATTCATTTAAAAACAGCTTGTTACTTTCGGGATCATTCATAAATGATGTAACGCTTCGAGGGGGGGAGGGGGTTCGTGAAATTATGACAAAGTGTGGCAAGCGGAGGGTAGGGGTAACAAGAAGTGTGACATCAGGCTTATACAACAAAGCGTGACGTGTGACAAAGGGAGGGGGGGTCCGTTGAGTGTGAAATTTTGTGACAAAGGGGGGAGGGGGGTTAAATATCAGAAAAAAGCGTGGCATGCATTTATGAACGGTCCCTTCTCTGGTATCCGATTTCTAACCTGGCAAGTTTTAAATGTCAATACATTATATTCAAAAAACTCCCCCAAATAGAAACATTTCTAACAGGCAGTTAGTAAAATCATGTGGCAAGCTATAATAGTTAATTGTCTTCTTATCGTGTTCTTGAACGTAACTTATCTTAATGAGCTACGTATTTTTTGTATTATTAGCCAGGGTAGTAAAATTGAAAGTGCTCTTCGTTTGAAGTCAAATTTTGAACTATTTTGTTTTGATATAAGAGAAAAACAAAGAGGGACAAAAGAAAACAATTTTATGCCATCTTTGAACGTACCTGATTTCAATTTAGCAGTAGAACACTCAGTGCGTAATTAGACTTAGTGGCGCCCGGGGCGAAATTTGAGAATACCGCCCCAAAGCCGTGCTGACAACAGAGCAGCCCGAAGTCAAAAAACGGGGGGGGGGGGGGGGGGGGGGGCTTATGAATTTGGTGACCACCACATCTTTTTCGATCGGGTAATTCCAGATTTATATAATATATATATTATGTACACGCACATCCAAGGGACATTTTAAAATTAATGTGCCATTTATATTTTTCAGAGACATTAGGTTGAATAAATTTCAACTAATTTTTCCATCCGGCATTCTTTTTTTGGATAATTGCGTCAAGGTATTCGGAGAAGCTATATAAAAATCCAGAAGGTAATATATGCGCACAAATAGGGGGTTCGGGGGCTCTCCCCCTGAAAATTTTAGAAATTGAAGTTTAAAACACGCAATTCTAGGCTATATTTAGTGACGCTGCCCTTGAGGGAAAAGGAGGGGTTCAGGCATTTCACCCCTCCCTATCGAGGAATTCCTCTGAAAATTCATCGATATTAGTGCCAAAAATGCAATTTTAGCCTATATTTTCAGACATTAGAAGATTCTGGGCATGGCCATAAATTTCTCGAATAGCTTACTAGAAGTCTTGTTGTCTATTTAAAATTGTTGTCGAATTATACAAATATGGGAAATATTTTACTCCACATTTCAATAAAAAGAAGATGCTTAAAAGTTTCATCAACATTTCAAGATAATTTTTTTTGAGACATCACATGGATTATGTATTGTTGGGTATTATACAGAAGGTATGTCTTGACATCCCATTGCAAAACATTTATATATCGTTTTCGATGTTTATCGATGCGGAAATGACTTTATTACATAGGCTATTAAGAATAATAGCAAGGAAGCAAAACAAAAAGTATACCTAGGGGGTTCAGAAAAAGCTGAAACCGGACGTCAACCTGTGGCCACTGTCCGCCCCCCTCCCCGCCCCTTAATGCTTTTGTAATCTTTTGGAGCTATGCAACTGTCGGTAACTTTTCGAGGGAAAAAAATAAGTTCGCCCTGTTTGCAAAAAAAAAAACAAAATGTGAAAAACAAGATTGCGTTTTGTTGGGATAAGCGTTTCGGACTTTCTGCCGCTCCCTGAAACAGTGCCGCCCGGGGCTGACCGCCCCCCACCGCCCCCCGCTAGTTACGACACTGAGAACACTGTAGTTCCGTTACAAGAAATACAAGATTATGTATTTTTTCCCAAGTTTCGGATTTTTTCTTTTATAAAAGCTTAATTGTCAACCTTGATGCCAAGTTTCAAGTTTCTCAGTCACTTATTATTAGTAGTTTTTGTTTTTGATGAGTGAGTCAGTCAGACAATGATAAACATTACACTTTTTAGACCTTAATAATTCTATAACTATAAGAGTCATATCGATGAAATTTAATATTCTAGGGGTTCAAGGGGCCCCTATTTGAAGCACAAAATTTCAAGTATGTAGGCCTAATAGTTTTTGAGTAATGATGTCAAAAGTAGCTTGAAATGGTTCGGGTAAAAATACACATTGGCCGGTGTCGCCGTCTTTGCAGGCCCTGATTATCGCACGGGCACCCAGGGCCCATGCCCTGGACAGGAACTCTCCAAGGGGCAGGAAACTTTTTCATAATATCATTTAAATTCCTTTTTAAAAATTGCAACATAAAGTAATTAGTTTAATTAATAATAACCACTGGCAATTCTTCATAATAAGAGGTTATTCTTAAAATAACAAATTTCACGTTGACCGTAATACACGTACACATGCATAGCATACATGTAAGTGAACTATTCCAAAAGGGCAGGAAAAGTTGACGGTGCCCTGGGCAGGAAAACTTGTTAGTTGGGCCTGCGTCTTTGAACTTGGCGGACACACTGCCGTGTGTCTAGATATCCTTTAAGAAATAAAACATAACTAAAACATCTATATGGAACACACTCTTTACCACTTTTGTGGAATTACCCATATATCCTTGCATTTTCTATTAATTTAAACCAAATTTTAAAAAACAACATTGTTTTTATTTCTGAATGACTTTTTCTTTTTTTGGTTTGCTTAAATATATAAAAAAATCAAGGATATATACGCGTCATTAAGATTTCGATGTCTTACAAGATAAAATCATATTCTAAAGTCGCTAACAGTAACAGTTACTAATTCTAGCAGTAGATTGAAAGAAAAAAAGTACTTCGAAAAATAATAAACATTGTATTTTACGATAACTCATGTGATCATGTGAACTGAATTTAAAAAAAAAAAAAAAAAAGAAAGGAAGAAAGAAGTCGGCTTCAACAGCATGCTAGTTTCAAGGAACAATTTGTGCGTTCCAAGGAGAGTCAAAGATTTTTCCGAGGTTGAGAAAAGAAACAGAGCCCCGGGGGTCAGGAGAAGTGTCTTTTTCTAGGAAAAGGGTAGATGTTTTGGACCCTGCTCGTGTGCCCACGTCCGACCGCAACTACCAGCAGTGTCGCGTGAATCCCCTTCAAAAGATTTATAGCTGTCCATTGAGAGACATAGTGATTGACGCTGTCCATCACAAGAATAGGCCAATTACCAGCGCAAAGAGATTGAATAAGACACTCCCACATTGTAGCCACTATTTCGGAGACTTTGTCAGCGCTGAGTTTCCGATTTGGTAGTGAAGAGCCTTAAAGTCTACAAAGGTTTCAAGGTTTCAAAATTTTTTGCAATGGTCCTTAATTCTTGCATCATTTTTGTGAAAATGCTATTATGTTGGGAAATTTGCTGTTTGAAAATGCTGACAGTTGAATCAACTTAAAATCAGAAATATATGCAAAATTATTACTCAATATGAAGTTCACTTTTTAAAACTTATGCAATATATATATTTTTTTGGATGATTAAATAGATTGCTTCTATGCTAGTAAGTGATAGTAATTTGAAGAAGAATATGTTACTGTGATGATAAATTTTGTTAAGTTTCCATTTTTGCAGTCACAAACATTTTAAACGGGTAAAGATGATTTTGCGTTCGTGAGTTTATAAGCAAATCAAAAAAGTAGAAAAAGCAAATACTTCATCATTCCCATAAGCAGACAAATGTACTTACAAAATGTTTCTTACAAAAAAATTGGCCTGATAATGTGTCAGTACTCTTACTTTATTTGCCCAAGTTAGTGACCAGTCCCTCATTGAACACTTTTTCCCACAGTGGCCAGTTATAAAAATAAATTTTAAAAAATGCAACTTCAGTAGCAGGTGTAAACTTTTATTGATTTTATATTAAAATTTCATGCTTAAATTATCCCCAAAGAAAAAAATCCAAGGAAAATGAAAAACATCATGCACAAATATATAACTGTAAAGTCTGCTATTCACCTCTGCACAAACAAATTTCAATCAATTGATATTCAAAAATAGGAAAATATAAATAATAATGCATAAATAAATAAACAAAGAGTTTTTTCTAGCCTTAATAAAATGAGAAAAAGAAGAAGCGGGAAAACTGAAGTCACTGCATAAAATTCCTAGGCCTTCAGGAACTTACTTTCTTGTTGCAGCTGGTATTGGTATATGCAGAGAAAGATTTAGTGCTTCAAGATTACTTGGTAAATTGCATGATAGTTTTAAAGTCAAATCACAATCCCTGAAAAACATTCTAAAATGTTAATGTAATAGATAAACATATTTATAAATAAAAAAATAAACCTAAAAATACTTTTTTTAAGGACACTTTACTTATTGAAAGCATTCCAAAACAAATTATTTAAATTAATAAGTAACTTTATCACAATTACCATTGGCAATTGTCTTGGCATTTAATTGAATAAATGTTAATGCATGACCAACTTTTAATTTTGATTGTTCAATAAAAATATTTAATTTTAAAAAATGTAAATTAAAAATATGCTAAAGAAAAATAATTGAATGAAATATAAATGCTTTTACAGAACATCTTTCATTATAATGAAATAAATTATAAACAATTCCTCTTTTCCTGAAAATTGTTTGCGTTTGGGACAATATCATCTTAAGCACAATTTAATCATGCATTACATAAAACATAAATTTAGATTTAAAATAAAGTAAAACACTAGTGAGAATCATATAACTAAATCAATAGGTACTACAAATGTTTGGAATTTGCCTCTGAAAACTATTTTCTCAAAGACAAAACTGATTCCAACACTTCAAACTTGAATAATATGGTTGCCGTGGCGCCGAATTCTGAAAATCAGTGGGGTGCTCTAGATTGGAGTTCAAAATGAGAGATGGGGTTCTAATGGCATTCAAATTTCAAAATCTATCCTTCATAAATAAGTGTTATTTGTATTTTTTAAAATAAAAATGCACACAAAAAAAATCCCATAATATAAGTAAAACTCTCGATCATGTAACTATGAGAGATAATTTTATGCTAGTTATAGAGACATACTAATGTAGTATACCCTACAAATAAATAAAGGAATTGTGGTGTACAAATAACTAGAATTTCTCAATTTTTCCTCATGGTAACAAAGCCATAATTGCCCAAGTCATCAACAAGTCCTGCAAAAATCATGCAGATGGCAAATTTGCCACCCAAAATATTTCATTTTTCTATTTTTGTTTTTTTTTTATTTTTATTCCAAGAAGAGTGAAATCACATATACAGTCAAACTCATTTATAACAACACCTATTTTAACGACATATTGGTTATAACATCAATAATTGCTTTTCCCTTTCAAAAAGAGCACTTTATTTGAAAAATGTAAAACAGGATTTTCTTTTAAATAACATAAAATTAATTATTTAAACTTTGGGAAAACCTTGTCTTGAAGATTTGAAAAAATAAAGTTTAGAACATATATTTTTCAAGATATATATTAATACAAACACATTTTTAACTAAATTGATGGTATTTTGCAACAGCATATAAACAAACACATGCAGCTGTTGACACATCAACTAATCTATATGTATATATATGTATGTATATATATATAATATAGAGGCAGGAAGGGTTTAATGGATTGGAATTTAATACTGCTACAAACAACCTTGACTCCGAAAACAGCATTATCATGGAAAAACAATAAGTTTTAAGCACTTACCAATGGCTCTTCTCATGTTCATTTTCTTATGAATTAATTTTGGTTGCAATTTTTAAAATTGACTGTAATTATATTGCTCTTACTTCTTTGACTCAGATGTCTGAATATTGGCTAAAAGTCTGAAAGGCAACAGGACTGGATTCTCTACAGAATATAGCATTGCTTTGATCTGAAAGTAAAAAATTTGCAGTAAAATCAAAAATAGTAGTAGATGTTCTGAAGCATTATTAAATAACTAAAATGTTAAATAACACAAAAGAACATGCTGTTTGAATGTGTTAAGATTCAGAATAAGGGTTTCTACACATTTTTGAGAATATATTATCCTGTCTTTTCTAGGTTATTAGTGGCTGTTTGAAACAAATACAGTAAAAAATAAACTTAAGTATTGCAAATGAAAATATAGAAATCAAGGGAAAAAATGTATTATGCATAATATAGAGTGATTACTTCATTTGAAATTCAGAGAAAAAATGTGTGTGAAAATTTTTTTCATTATTTTCTTTGGAGTGAATCCCAGTAGACTAGGTAAAATAATTTTTCAAATGTAACATATTTTATAGCAGAAGAACTTGAAGTATACATTTTATAGGGATATTATTGTACATGTTTCTCAGACTTTGAATGTTCAATTTGTCCCCCTCCCATCCTGGGCTTTTAGAATTACAATGTTTGAACACATGTGTTTATGTATTTTGTTGTGTTTTACTTATAATATGCATTAAATATATACTCTTTGGAAAATTTTTAAATTACGGCCTGATCAAAGTATCTCTCGGCACTAAACCAATTAATACAAAACCTAAGTACGAAAGAGGATCTCCACACTTCATACCATATAAATTTCCTGATTACCACACGGACCTCCTGGGTCATGGCAGTTTGCCTCTGAATTTTAAAAATCTGTTGAGTT
Organism: Octonoba sinensis; assembly: GCA_038502835.1. Lineage (NCBI taxonomy): Eukaryota > Metazoa > Arthropoda > Arachnida > Araneae > Uloboridae > Octonoba > Octonoba sinensis. Next base: position 144,734,738 of record CM076600.1, read on the forward strand.
ATCTTTCTTGGGTTGTAAGTGATTTAAAGTAGTTCATCATGCAGTTAACATATTTAAAAACTTTTTTTTTGCTAAGTTACTACTTTATCAATACTATTTACAAAATTCAATTACATTACCTAAGGTGGCAAATTTTACTTTTAATGCACTTTTGGTATTACCCTTGAAAACAAAATATCAGTATTTTTTTATTTTCTATAATGACATCCTTCATGAAATCAATAACATTTAGAGCGCATAGAGCCATGGTATTCATAAATATTGGTCTTCCGAAGCTATCACCTTGACACGTAAATCTTCCGCTTCAGCACATTACCGTTATACATATCAAAAGTATATTTGAGGGCAGTGGTAGCCTAATGGTTAGGGTGTCAGATTTCCAATTGGAGAGTTGAGTGTTTGATACTCGACCTGCTGAAAATCAACCATGTACACTTGGGGATACGTACATGTAAAACCTGTGGACCCTGAAGACCCGAAACTATTGGAGGTTGAAGAATTTCCCTTCCCTTCTCTCTTAGGTCAAAAAAGAAAAGTGGAGCGTTTGTGGTGGCGCCATCTTGTGTCACACAAATGTATAAATTGTGCTTGCGCCAAGTCGTACTTCCATCCTTGTTGTGCTCATTAAAAGCCTAAGACGCATTTTGTCTGCCTTAATTCCTGGTTCTCTGCGAGGGACATCTAAGTGGCATTGGCAACAACACAGTATATGTATAATGTTTTTAATAAAATCAGAACAGTAGCAAAGATAAAGTATTTCATTGAAAAAAAAATTAAGAAACAAACCTCTCCTTGAAATGGCTGGATCAAAAATGAAGAATTCTTCTCAAAATCTTTATCCTCAACACATTTATCAAAATGATACTGATCGAACATAACTCCTGAAAAATACAAATGAGTTGAAACAAATAAAGTCAAAGAACAAAACAAGAGCTAACTTGAAATTTGCAGCCTCATCTCCATAAATAAGAAAAGTTTATGTTCCTGAAATTAGAAACACAAACCCACGATTTCTTTCATCAAAAAAGATACTTTGCATGGGAAAAAAAATATATTTACACTTATCATAGCTAGGTTTAAAATTTGCAATAAAGTTTGTCATTATAATTACAACCTGAGTGTACCAACCTGCCAGAATTGATACGCAGGAGGTTTCTGATCAAGAATTCGGGAGAGCAATAAAAAATTAAGATTTCACACTTTTCATCACAATTGTTGTTCATATACTTAGTTCAAATCTAGGTTAAAGCAGCACAATACAGCTCAAATATATTTAGGGGGGATTGTAAGTTCATGGAAAGATGCCTGAACATTTTAAGAGTAAAATGGGGGGGGGGGGGTGTCATTTTGATTACTCCTAACAAACAGGTGATATATATTTCTTAGTTCTTAATATAGTCCTAAAAACTCTCTATCTTTTAAAATAGCAGGGACCAAATTCCAGAATATGATTTGGGAAAATTTTGAAGAAAAAAAAAAAAAGAATTATGCTTTCAAAAACTCAGTACATGATAGGAGCTTGTGAAATAAAAAAGAATCACCATACTGACACACAAAATCTATATATACAGTGCAATTCATTACTACATATGACTTTTGCAACAAAACCAAATCAATTTTAATAAGAATTATGAATAAGATATTATTTTAAAATAAATAAGTTTAATACAATTTTAACCTTTAAAAAAAAGCAGTCAGTTGTCTAAAAATATCACAGAAAAAATTATCAGAGAAAAGGAAACAACTAAGTTCAAAAAAAAAAATGCCCAAGCTATGAAATTTGGTTTCTGGGGTGCTTGAAACATTAGACTCCATAAAAAATCAATTATCAGAACCTAAAACACACAAACATTCAGGCTAATGCTATTAATATAGTATTAAAATGAACTCAAATAACCAAAGTAGTAATGGAAACAAGAAAAATCCATATGATTGTTGCATTTGTGCCTAGCATCCCAAAAATAGGACGGTTCTTAAAATGGCTACAATCATAGGCGTAACCAGGGGGGGGGTTTTGGGGGTTCAAACCCCCCCCATTGGGTATGTACTTATTTAGGCACACAGAAAAATTTCTGGCTACGGCCTTGCAAAGCACAATTTTTTTTCCCCTAAGAAAATGAAACACATATGCATATGAATTTTTTTCTTCCTTTTTCTCTGAAGGGTTGCGATCATGGCCAAAGTATGCAGCTCATAACAAAGAAGACTTTTCATCTGGTTATAAGGTTATAATCAACCCCCTTATCACCTTGGGGGGGGGGGGGGGTTAACAGCGAAAGGTGGCTTCAATCACCGTACCACACACAGACAGAGATCCTTTCAATCACTCCAGAGGGTTTTCTTTCATTCTTGATGTCTTTTTTACTCAAAGGCAGCAATCTGGGAATACAATCGCACAAGTAATAAGTTTCCTGGTAAATATTCTCTACTGTGATGGAGTCCTAAAGTTCAATTGTCCTAATGGGTTAAACCCTCAAGCCAGGAAGGGATGCTCATTAAGAAACTTAAAGAGCAGTTTATTTATTTATGACTTCCTGTCCAAACACCCATTTTGGTAAAATCTTTTTTGTAGATGAGCCGATTGGAAAACTGATGAGCTGTATTTGCATTGCATTCTCATTTACAGATGTTCTTTCATCTCTTATATTTTAAATGTTTTTTTTTTATTATTATGGTCCATCACTGATTGCATTACGACTCTGGAAATCATCCGTTCAACGTTTCCTATCTCACTGCTACGGTTTAATGCTGCATTTTAATTTACAATCAAGTACTATTTATATTTTAGCTAAATTTTTAATTATTTTCGACACATAATAATGTTTGCACTCCAGCGATGGACACGTTCGTCATCCAAAAAGAAAAGAAAATTTGATTCAGATGCTTCCACTTCTGAGGTATGTTTTGCTACAAATTTAACAAATTTTTTAGAAATTTATTGTGGGGATGAGCATTTTTGTAGGGGAATTTGGATTTTTTTTCTCTAAAATTCGACTATTTACCGGTTTAATATTATGAATGCCTGGACATAGAAGATTACTTAGCTCTAAATATTGAATTTTCTATTGCGTTTGAATTAAAAAATAAACTAATAGATCTAGTAAGAAATGTTTAATGTTTTTGTGAATCAAGGCCGTATCCAGAGGGGAAGGGGGACCCACGGGCAGCCCCCCAGAAATCTTTTGCAATGTATTATATATTCCTCCCTAAAACTTTTCTTTACATAAGTGTGTCGAAGTCTGGGCGCCCCCGAAAAAAAATTCTGGATACTGCCTTGGCTCCGGAGCAGGGGGAGCATGTTAAGAATTAGGAAGGGCAGTGTATGCTTCAAAATCATACCCTTTATATATACATATATATATATATATATATGATTAGAAATGATGTTGATATGATTTTTTTTACATATATGACAGCTTTTTGATGTATATATAGTAGATGTATAGATATTTGGTGAAGTTAGAGGAGTGGGTGTTTGGGGCTTCTGCAACTTAAATTTTTGTAGCTGGTCTTACATGTATAATGCTTAGGATAACTCTGCAGGCAAGGCTTCGAGGTCTCTCCCCAGGAAACTTTTTGAAATCTTCCTAGCAATGCAATTTCGGGATACTTTGGTAATGTTAGAGGAAACAGAAAGGAGTTAGGTTACTCTCCCCCCTCCCCGCAATTTTTCTCAAAATAAAGTCTTATATCTTTTAAGTTACTTTTGGTGTCGCTCGTGATAGTGCTGAATGTCCTTTCCCTGAAAGTGTTTCTGAAAGTGAAGTGTCGTAAAAGCGTAATTTCTCTTTTCTTTCTTTTTTTAAAACTTGTGATCTGAATTTTTTTGCCGGGGGGGAGGGAGGAGTTGACTTGCTCCGAGGGGGTAGTTCCCCCCCCCCCCGGGAGATGCCTGAAATAAACACGGAGTATATCTTTAGAGACATGTATTTATGACTAGTAAATTTTCAACTCTTTTACACTTCGTATTGGTGTTTAGTCTGTACATTTTTAGGGTGACCCCCCCCTTTCACCAACTCTAGTTACGCCTATGGCTACAATTTCTATAATATTGGAATAAAATAGTTTTTTTTTTTTTTTGGTGGTAAGCTATTCCCAATGGATTTTCCTTAAAACTCCAAATGAAAAGTGGCACATCAGTTAACATTGTACAATTAAGAACAGGGAAGAATTTGTTGCTTTAATTTTGTGATATTTCACGATGTACAGGAAGAAAAGGTAAATTAGGAATGATATTTTCTGCTATGTATGCACATTTTTTCTTTTGTCTTTGAGTTTAGCCATTTTCTGAGAAAAATATTTACAGAAAGTTTTGTATTTGAATACCATTTTTCATCATATTTCGAGTGCCTCAAAATTTTTTGGACGTTTAGTTTTTGTTTAAATATTTAAAAATTCGGTTTTGAAGTTTTTTTACTGTTTTTCCCTTTTATTTATCACATTTTAAAATAAACTTTCATTGCAGATTTAAGTGAGCGAAGACTGGGGCATTAATGGATTAAGAATAAATATGACTGCCATTTCCTACATCAAATAAGGAACTTACATAGAACCCTAATGTAGAGAAACAACTCATAGAGCATAATATGAAAAGAATACATTAAACAAGAATAGAACTAAGTTAAAACATGAAGAAGAGACGAGCACAAATAATTTTTAGCATCACTAAATCAAAACTTACGTTTCTTGGGCTCATTTGAAGAAACATTGTCATCTAAACTGATATTCAATTGGTGATTGAATGTTATAAAACTTTTTAGCTGAATGACTCCATTTAAGCTAAATTTTTGGACAAGACCCTGAAATAAATGAGAAATTTATGAAACAAGACTTAATGAACATTTTCATGAAAGTTATTTTACTTTGTCTTCTAAAAAATAGGAGGGGGAGGGGGGATGTGTTAATTTTTCTGAGTTTTCCATTTTACAGTACCCTTCTTGAACTTGATTTTTTTTCTTGTCTTTTTATCACATAGAATGGAATTACTCAATAAAGGGGATATTGCCTAAAATTCATCATTAAAAAAGTAATCCTGCAATAAAATAACCTTAAAAATGAGTAAAATAATTAAATTTTTAATTAAAATGTTTGGAATGCTAAGAACTTAGAACGAAACTTTAGGGAAATTATAATGAAATGACTTTGTGAAAAACATCTTCAATTTTGAAAATATTAATACAGAATTCATTCTACTAGAAAGATACAAAAAAGTAGTGCTTAGTGATAGTCAAGTCCTTGAATTAAGACTCTTAAGCTACCATTTTAGCAAAGAAAGGTGCCAATTTTTTTAAAAACCTTTTAAAATTTACGTGGACTGCCTCCCTTCCACCTAGTATAAAAGGGGAGGGGGATAGGATGGCAAAAAAATGAAAGAAATAAAAATCAACAACATAATAACACTAATAAAAGATGAAATTGAGTTGGTAATTAACAAAAAATTACAAGAAAACAAAATACCAATTTCCTTATATTGCAAAATTTCACATACAGATCAGATTAAACACTCATCAAATGACTTTCAATACTACACTTTGTTTCTAAACTAAACGATTACTTTAGAAATTCATGACAACAACAATAATAATTCATATATTTGTAACTTTTAACACAATTTTTTAACTTCCTTACATTAAAGAATGAAAAAAACACATCTAACTAGAGTCAGTTATTTCATCAATAAAATTTTAAAATTGGATAATTTTTAATATGAAGAATTATAAAAGGCAAAAATATATAGAACCAGAAAAAATAAATACTAAATAAATAAAAAAGTTTTTTTAAGTTCAAGAAGCAAAACTTTTTTTGTCTCTACCACCCCTCTTTTTTTTTTAATTTAATTTAGATCCAAAATAAAATTAATTGAACAAATCATGTTGGAAGATGTAGCAGAAATCAAGGTGAAAATATATTTCTTTAAAATTTATGAGAAACAAAATTTTACAAATTTTTTACCTCTTTGGTAAAATGAGCGGTAAGTTTTTCAATGACATCAACAAACACTTCTGCACATTTTATGTCCTAAAAATAGAAAAAATGGAGATCGGTATATTTAGGCATTTAATTACTTTTTAAAGCTGTTACTAATTCCTAAAACTCAATTAATTCAAATTCCATAACAAGAACTAAAACAAAGACACTGATTGAAAGAAGCAGTGATAAACTGAAAGCTAGCCTTTCATACAATTGCTAAGAAAAGAAAGCATGAAGCTTTAATATTCATAAAAAATTACAAATCAATGAGACTTAGGAAAGTGGAAAGCAGAGATTTATTGACAGAAACTATAGCATTTACCTATTTTAGTACACATATTTCAGGCATCAGTACAACTAAACAGAATTATGATATATAATCCAAGCAATTTATTGGTCCAAACCAAATCATACCCAGTCCCTATTAGCTTGAATTAGTTAGGTTTCAGAGTACGCATAATTAAACAAAAAATATGAAAAATGAATAGCTTTCAATTTAAAATTAGTCAGTGAGATAAAATAAAATCCAATCAATGTTAAAACATTTTACACACACAATCTTCAATATTTAAAATTGTTTAATTCTTTTGAGTTTTAGAAATTGCTCTTTGGAGAAATATTTTGACTTGATTGTTAATTAAAGTATTCAAAAGTATCTATGATGAGAACTTTTTTAATGAAAAACTCCTTTAATTCCAATCCTCCCCTCAAATCATTTAATATTAATTCCAAAGTTGCATCTTATTCAAAATGATTATCCATTTTAAAGGGGTAGGAAAAAATAAAATAATGTGGTAGTAGTGAAAAAAAAAAGTAGTAGTAGTAATAAAATAATGTGTTTAATATCAAATAAATATTTTAATGACTTTTATGTGAAGTTTTTATAGTAAAAATTGCTAATACCTGCTGTGATCTGGATTTTACAATTGGTTGATTTGCAGCAGCACTAGGAACAAAAACTTTTTCCATACCAAACTATTATTAAAGTAAAACAAAATTATAATAGATAAAAACAAGCAAAATATTAACACAATGAAAATTTTTTTTCGTTGTTTAATTATAAAATATGGGAAACTTATCACTTTGAATATACTATTCTTTAAGTTGTGGAAATCAATAATTTTAACAGATTCCCCCTTCCGTACTTCCAAGAAGATTTTTATACAATACACTGCTAAAAACTACTAAGAATTTTTTGACTTCAAAATTAAAATGTACTGCATCAAGATAGTATATATGCATACCGTATTAACACCAATTCCTGTTTCAAAACTTCTTATTTATTCATTTATAAATGAAGGAAGGAACTTTTTTAATAAAAAGTTATGTATTTATGAATTATAAAAGCAAGTAATTTTATTACTTAAGCAAAAAAATTTTCAGCATATCTTTTATTTAACTACAGAAGTAGCTTTTTGTCTTGAAGGTCAGTTTTGCAAAGGAAGCATGGTTATCTCATCTGGCAATCCAGTTGGTGATTAGGTAATCTTTAGGTTTTACAAAAACGTATCAACAATTATTATACATACTCTAACTGTCTCGAGTAAATTCCTTTGAACATATTTATCATTATGTAGTTTTTAAAAGATTTCAAAATGGTGCAATATAAAGAAAAAGTCTCAAAATCCCTTTGATCCCATATTATCATATTTATGAAATTTCTTTTTAAAACACAGAGATATAAAGAATAAAGTTAACTTTCACGTGAATTGGTCATCATGTTCTAAAGCCTTATTACATCAAACTTCAAGAAATCCAGTCAAATGGTGGTACAGTCTTCTCCCCCTTCCCTAAATTATATCTACTGCAAATTTAGTGCTTCACCCAATCCCATAATGGAAAAGGTTTTAGATTGCCTTAACCAACCATAGGAAGTTTAAAATAACCTCCTGAGACCTGGCATCCAATAAAATGGATGTTTTGCTTTTTCTCCCTGTTGTGACAGATTTTATTTTAGCAAGCAAGACCTGGACTGGAATTATAAAAGAGGAATAGGAAATCACTTTTTAACTTTGAGAATTCGGAAACGGTAGTTTATTTGTTTACAATATGGCAAAGAACACGAGTCAGTTGGAATTTGGCACTCTCGCAGTTGTTTTGAGTTTCACATTATTTTTTTTCTTTTTTAATATTGTTCTAGGGTTTTTATACAAGTTTGATCTCTTTTTTTATGTTATAAGTAATTAATAAAATTTTTTGTTTATCTATTTTTGTGTAAGTATCACATAGTTCTACTGTAGTTATGACCTCAACATACATTCAAATGGATGTGCCCCCCAGAAAAATTTAAAAATTCAAGCTTATTAATTTCTTGAAAAATATCACTTTTAATGCAAAGTTGTTTAGAAAAACTAATAGTTGAGAGAATATGTTTATTTTATTTTGCTCGGGTCTCAGGAGGTTAAAATGAATCCTCTATTTCAAAAAGGTAACATCTCCGTTTTGAAACAGAAAGAACTCTCAGAATTAATTTATTAATTTTTATGGCATAATTAATCAAAAATTGCTTTAAATTACCAATATTGCATTGCTATTACTTACTAAAATAAAATAGTAAAAGATCAGACCCGTTAAGTTTTCCAACTTTTCATGACCCATTTTTTTTCTATCTTATGAAAAAATTTTGATTTTCAGAGTTGTAACCTCTTTGAAATAAACGATTCAAATATATTTTCATTTTGTACTAAGTAAAATTACAAATGTAGGCAACATTTTTTTTGCCATTGCAGCAGAAAATTACATCTGCAAAAATAAATAAAAGATGTGGGTTTTGAGTCAAATTCATTACTTTAACAATCAACTATATTTAAAAGAATATATAATGAATGATATGAACCCAACACCAAAATATTTTGCAATATTCTTTGACAAACACTAATCTAACTGAAAATTTCTATATGAATGGAATACGGATATAATATTGAGCTGTGATAAGCACATAATAAAACAATCTACCCGGGCTTTAATCCCTCTCCCATTGGTGGAATATACTCCTCCTTCACGTTTTGAAGGAAGAAAAAAGTGTTTCCTCATCAAAAATGTCTTGGGTGGCGTCCAATCCATTTTAAGGAGGCAGCACCCAAAAATGTTGGAAAACACCAAAAAAATTTTTTATTGGCTTAAGTAGTAAAATAGATCTTTAAAAATTTTCTCTGAAAGTTTCGGGAAAGTTGAAGCAATATTTATTGATTTTTATTGATTTTATTACGATTAGAGGTGCCACCTTTTCATTCTGAAACAGTAACTGTGCGGAATATAAGCCAGATAGTTATTTCTTAAAATAAAATAAGCAAGAAAAAGCACTTTCATCATGACTAACTGAAAAAATAAAGTTCCTTACTTGAAATTTGGATAACGAAAGGATTTAACTTTTTGCAATCCGAAAACAAAAAATGCTGCTTTCTCTCACATTGTTTTTTGTGCATTTCACCTCAATTAAAATGCAAAGGCTTTTTTAAATTTGGATCTATAATGTGGATTTTTTTCTCACATGTTCCTGAAACTATACATAATAAATTTATTCTCTACTTCTATGATCACTTAAGTACTTTTTTTAAAAATTCTTTTTGTAGGCTTTTTGAATTTTTCGCTGTTTTTTCTGCGTTACTTCAGTTTTAATTTTTTTTACAAAAAGTATTTGACTTATTAAAAATTCAAAGAATAAAAGTTTTGCTTTATGAGTAATGAATCAATAAAAAAAAATGTCAACTCTTTACGCCCATTTATGGAAAAGAGGATGCATTTTCAAAAATTGCTAAATTTGGTTTTAAAAATTAAAATTTTCAAATTATATTTAAAAAATCCAGTTTTTTCTTAATATTAAATTTCTTATGAAGTTATATAACATGACATGAGACAAAAATTATAGATAAAAACACCATAGAGAAAAAAAAATGTCTCCATGGTACCCGCTTCCCATAAGTCATTTAGTAATTTATCTGCAATTATTCTGTGGAAAAGCTGTTTTTTTAACAAGATTTGTTTCACGTTTCAGCACTTTCTGCTTTGGAGAGTTAGACAAACTCATTCAAGTTATGAGGCTTAATCTGACTTTTACATTTTAAAATATTTCATAATTAAAAATATTTATGAGAAATCTGCCTTTTTTTAAATGATTTAAATCAGTAAACTATTGAACACTTGCTCTTCATTGTTCTAACCGAAATTTTAATAACTATTTGTTGTATGCTAAAGTATATTTTTTCATTGTGAATCACTAAAACCGTAATATACACTAATTTTAATCTTGAGAGAATGGTACTATAAAAAATACTTACTGGACCTGGTTTTCTTATTTCATACTTCTGGCTGTTTTTGACTATGACGGGATCACTGTAGATGTACGGTCGTAATTGTTCGGTGCTCGTTGTTTTAATATAACCATTATCCTGCAAGAATCATAAAATTATGATAATATGAATAGCAAAATTAATGAAGTCAATTTTTAGTACTAAAGCACTATAAAAACTTAATATGCATTAATTTTTATCTATTTATTTTTTTCAAGTTATCTTCTAGGTGCAATAATATCTACTTTCATCCAAAATAGGTTCAGTCGATTTCACATTAAATATGAAAGTTACTACAAATAGTTTTTTTTAATGAAATAATTGTGTTTCAGATATGGAAATTACTGTATACATTCTTAATGAAGTTGTGAAATTTTCTATGATTAAAGGGACACATATTCTATATATAAAAAATTCGAGCACAAATGTTACTTGCACCCAAATGGGATACAAGCATCTCCCAAAATTTTTTCTGGATTATTCTTGTATTATCTTCATTCTCGGTGTATCTCTTCTTCAACAACTTTAGATGTGTCCGTTTTAAATCTGGCATATCCAAAGCAGTTTTGAATTGTTTTATGTGTAACCATGTTTTAGTTTTTCTCAAACTAATAAAATACGTCTAACACCGACCTTGAAGATCCTTTTTTGGTCAACTGAAGCAATTAGGTCTCGCAGAAAGAATGTTCTGTAATGTAATTTAAAGTTTCGAGTCACTAATGGTCGATTGGCTGTGAAATGCTTATCAAATTAGGAAGCATGAAGATCAGCTTTATAGCTTTTAGATTGTCCACAGTGCAATGTGCAGCACCACATTTATCAATAACAAAAACAATTTTTTAATTTTTGTTTTGAAAATAACAATCCAAATGCTGGTTTGATTTTACACAGATTCCTGAAGTCATCCAAACTTTGGAATTTGCTTCGTAAACGACAGGCAGAGATGTGACATTTTTAAAGCAGTGAGGAATTTTAAATTTTCTGATGACTACAGGAGTAATTTTTTTCACTGCCCACCCATGTTAGAACCAAGAAGAACTGTTAACCTTTCCTTGCTCCTTTTCCCACCATAACATTTTTCATCTTAAAAAAAAGTCCTATCCGGAACCATACAATAAAACAAACTACATTCGTCAAGATTTAAAATTTCACTTGGCTTGTAATTCTTGCATAAATCTTTCAAAACTTCAGTTTTACAATTTTTGGAAACCTCTGGATCAACAGAAGCTGATTCACCATTCAGTTTCTGAAACACAAATCATGTCCCACTAGTGCTGAATTCAGTGTATCCCATTTCCATTGCAATTTCCAATGATTTCAAATCAAATTTGACACTGGTACAATTTGAGACCTGGCAAACTTTAACCAAATTAGAAGAGCTTGTTTAATGCCTTGAAAACAAGAAGCACAGCTTCTTTTTCTTTTCTTATTGCAAGACTATTCTACAGCTTCCTCAGCAGATAAGATGTCGTTTAATGTTGTTCTCGCAAACTCTTTCTTAATGGCGAAAGCAGCTTTTGATAAGTTGCATATTTAAAGTTCTTCAATTATCTTCTTTTTTTGTCAAAAGTTAAAATTTTGCATTTTACAGACGCATAAACATGATTAAAAATTCACAGAAAGCAGCATGTACACGGGACAAGCAGAAGCTGAAAGTAATGTGCGATCACAGTTCAAGAGTTTGACTCTTAACCTGTTTTCCAGTAGATAATGAAAGGAATTCTGGCCTTCCCAATTTCTTTGTCTGTTTCTCAGAACCCCACCTGCACCTCAGGGCAAAATAGGAGATGATTGCTATTGAACAAAAAAAAATCTCACTCTCTCCCACCCTTGTGTGGTTTGCCTGTTAGATTTGTAAAATTGTCTCACCCTAACAAACAAAGAAAGGAATTTACTACTTATCATCTTGAAGGTCATAATATGATGAAAAACATCTTGAAGTGGAAAATACCATGACGGTTTATGAGTCATCGTGTATTCACCCTGATGGTTTATTAGAGTACACTTGACTTTATTTCTCCGTTTGGTCATCCAGAACTTTTAAAAATTGATGGTACATCAGGGTTTGACATTCTAAACTTAAGGGGAAAAAAGAAAATAAAATCCCTCATTATATTTCCCCCATAAAAAGAGAGAAATTATTTCGATGTTTACTGAGAAAAAAACAGGAAGCAAAGTTTTAGCTGTCTTTGAAATGAGACAGCAATGTATTTCACATGCTTGGTCACGCAAAATTAGTAATTAAATAAATAAAACAAACAGGAAAAAACTTACATTAAATAATGTTTAATTATTATTTACTGCATGGGAAGAGAATATTGTCACGCAGGAACTCAAAGGGACCAGACATAGTTTATTGGACAACACTCAATATCGTGCGATCCACTGGATCGTACACAACTGAACTTTCCAACCGGAGAGCAGAAACTTATATATACAAACAGAACATTCTAGAACTATTCAAAAGAATGAAATTTACATAAATTGGAACATTCTGGAAACTGTTAGAAAGAGAATTAAATTAAATTAAATAAAGAAACGAGCCTACGACCAGCAGGAATAGAACTAGGGACTTAGAGCTCCGAAGGCAGCGTCGCTACCTCAGAGCCACCGGTTCACATGCTGGTAATTGAAAATGCGGCAATATAAATCCATTGAAGAAAATGATACTTAATGGGGGAAAAAAGAGTCTTGAAATGAGAAATAAATCAGATAATGATATTCTGCAAGGAAAAAAAGAGGGAGGTGTGGCTGGTCCACACTTTTGTATTTGTATATTTGTATATGCATTGTGACATCTTCAAGGATTCCTTACAACTCCAATAAAGAATAAAATAGAGCACTGATGTACTTTTTTGTAGATTATATTTAAAACACTTATATGTACAACTTCTATTTAAAGAGTATCATTGTTAAGTTTAATTGGATTCGCAGCCTGAATCACTAGGCAAGTTGCTCAGCCAGAGTTCACCCCGGAGCCCGTTACCTCGGCTTCAAATTAACAACTGATTTTTTTTTTACGTTCAAAACTTTAAAGTTCCTATCCTCAAGGCCGTAGCCAGAAATTTTTTTCGGGGGGGGGGGGGGGGGGGGCGCCTGACTTTGAAACATTTATGTTGAGGAAAGTTTCAAGGAAGAATATATGCTACATTGTGAAAATTTTTAGGGTTTCGGTGGATGGCCCGAGCCTGTCGCCCCCCCTCTGGATACGGCCTTGCCTATCTTCAAAACACAAGATCAGGGGGCGCTGTCCGTTGCACTTGTCATCAATTGGTTGACTATCACAGCATCACAAGTCAATGTCCACTTTGATTAGTGCGGAGCTTGGCACCTAGGTGTCTAAGGCACAAACCCCCGTTATACATCATGGCATGGCGGATGAAACAGGCCCCTACGGTAATCACAGGAGCTCACAATGAACCTATAATGACAAAAAAACAGACGAGCTGGCGCATCTGCCAATCATTCCACCACGACCACAAACCGATCATTTCGTGAAAGAAGGGGCTTAATTTCGGGCTAGCACAGCAAGTGAGGTATTTTGGTATTCATAAAACATAGGTAAATGAGGCTTTTTTTATTTCAATTTAACTAAGCATACATATGAAGGATTTTTTTTTCTACATTTAATATAAAAAAAGCAGTATATCATGATATAAGAGCAAAATATCTCAAAAACAATGAAGTAAATGAACTTTTGAGAAAAAACAATAATAAACAAGAGAAAGCCATGTGATACTTACTACACTTTCATTCATTAATTCATGGACTAGAACCAAATTTTTGGAAATATTATCTTCAGCAGCACCTCCACAATAGTTTCGCACTAAAGAATAAAAGCTGTAAAAGATTAAATTCAAGTTAGGATTTAAAAATAAATAAATAAATAACAAAAATAAAGATAAGACTTTATTAAGAAACAAATTTCTAAGAACTCTGGAACTTCAATAACTCAAATTTATCAAAAGCTTGAAGAAAAGCTATTCCTCTTAAACTTTGGTTAAGTTTTAATGTATAATTTCATCTTTTCCACTCAAGGTTATCTCTTATGCTGGACAACTTGAAACTGCCTTCTTCACTCAAACTATTTTTCCCATTCATTTCCAATCCCTAAAATTTACAATTTCCGAGAAAAAAAATTTATAGCCATTTTCATTATTTGTTGTTTTTTTATCAGATTTTTTTTCTTTCCTTTTTTTTTGGATGATGCCAGTCTTTCATAGACTTTCAACCGCCAGTCTGAATGTTATTGACTTTCCAGATTCAAATGCCATATCACTTAAAACTTGGATAGCCAATTGTAACATTTGATCCTTTACAGGGCTCAAAGTTTACTTTTACTAAGACAAGTAACCTTAAGACTAATATTTGTTAAGAATGATGTACATGCCTGAATAGGCATGACCAAACATGACCACAAAAGCAGTCCAAGCCATTTCATATCTAAAAAATATATGACGCTAAAAGCAAAAGTAATGCTCATTAGTAAGTAATGCTTCTAAGTGAGAAAACAATTGAATATTTGAATGAAATATTACCAAGAACTCTTTTTGCTAAAATAGTTCTCAGTGATTTAAATCAAGTGATTTGCTTTAATTTAAATCATTGCTTTAAAGCATTCATGAATTTTTTTCTTAAAAATTGAATTCAGTGTTAGAAAGTGTTCTTCTAAAATTAAAATATGTTGCATGCATTTAGTGTTTACATACTTCTTGCACATTTATTTTTAAAAAAAAGAAAGATTTACTGCTACTTCCATTCTATTACGTTCACACTTTACTAAGTCTTGCTCATTAAATCACACTAGCACAGAAGGAAAAGAAAAAGTTTTGTTACAGCAAAAACTATTATTATTATTTTCCCAGTAGTTTTATAAGAAAATATCACAGCATTGCAACAACAATTTTTAGCATTTATAAAAATCACACAGAAAATAAACAATTACCTCTCTAAGAAGTGCAACACTAAAATGTTAGGAAGTTTCGAATTGCAAACAGCCAAGTATATGAGTTTTTCACGTTTGATATAATATCCATAAACATTGTTGACTTCCTATATTAAAAAAGAAATAAAAGAATGGAAAACATTTAGAAAATTACACAACTTTATAAAGGTAAGAAAAAAATGCTGAAATGTTACGTCTTCTTCCAGTGTAAAAGCTAGGAATGCACCAATTGGCAGTAATTGGTAATTGCCCATTTTACTGAATTTATTTATGATTGGTTGATTTTTATTGATTAACCCTCAGACTGCTCAATTTTTTTTTACCGAATTCGCTTCAAAATATGCCTTTTTTTTTAATTACAGATTTGAAATCTACATATGTTTTGTAGTTTAAATAAGTGTCATAATTTTGCAACAAAGATTTTTTAATCATTATTTTGGATCATAAAAAGATACATTCTGAAACATCAATTTTAGGATAAAATTTGCAAAGTTTATGCAACTAAAGCCATATCTAGAGTAAAACCTTAATTAAAGTCTAAGTACTTCAGAAATTGAATTACTGATGTTTAAAGGATAGAACAGAGGGAAAACGTTTTAAACGCACGTAAAAAGCTCGTGCCCGTAGAGATCGTAGGAAGAGCAATTTTCGCTACATTTACGTTACACGTGGAAATCGCGGGATAAGCAATCAGAGGATTAATTGGAGAAAAAAGTTATTTTGTAATTAAAACTACTTTTAGCATTCTAAGAGCAAGAAACTATGCTGAATGAATTTATCAATAAATAAATATAAGTGTGGCTGAGGAAGGCAAGGAGATCAGAGTTGAAGTAAAACGCCAGAGAGGGCACAGGTTGTAGCTGAATGATGTCAAATTTTAACCTTAATTTTTGTTTTATCTGTTTAGTTCAATATGTGTTTAGATTTTATTAAATAAGTTTTATTCAGCTTTAATGTCATGTTTTAATGTGCTAAATTTCCTTGTCCTAATTTCTACCATGAAAATGATTCTTCATTTTTTGGTTATAATAAATTTGAATTAAAGTTTGGAAAGATCACTTTTAAAGAAAGTATGGAAAAGAATCATCACTGACATAAACAAACAAATTCTTAATTAATTTTCAAGAGTAAAAAAAAATGTGATGAAGAAATTGTAGCATTAATATATACAAATATATATATAATATACAGCATAAGTCAAATTTAATGATTATCAACAGACTGTTAAATGTTATCGTTAAATCAGGGAAATATCACATCAATCAAATCCAAACCAAGATTTTCAAAATCTATTGCGAGATTGAGGAACCTGTTAAACCGAAATTATACTGTTTGTTATAATTAATTGGCAGATTATCTTCTCCTGAGTAATTGACTATCAGTGATAGGCCAGTTTGCTTATTAGTGCACTCTAGTAGTAGCAAAAAAATGCACAACAATTTAAATTATTTTTTCCAAATTTTCTGCTCAGATCCAATATAATTGCAGTAAACAATTGAAGATTTTATGGACAACTGAGCATAAAAAATCTACAACTATAAGAACAAAATTAGTCACCATTAAATGAACAAAAAATAATTCAGAAATTAAGCATAAATATAAGACTTAAATTGAAATCAAGGGAATAGCATTTAAATGCATCTGCAGTTTTTACTTCAAACCAGATGATTAAGTAAAAACTGCAGATTAAATTAATGATTTTTAATTTAATCTGCAGTTTTATGTACAAATTATGTGTATATAAAACTGATGGAAACTTCTATTACACAATAATTTCATTACATTTTATTTGTTAAATAATAAATTAACTTTGTGCAAAGTAAACTGTAATAAAAATTTTCACGTTAAACCTTCATTAAAAAATTTTTAAGGGGGGCAAAGGGCATATTCTCCATATATATTACGAATTACGTTTAAAAAAAAACAGAATACATGCATTCATGAAAATCCATTATTCCAAAAATTGCCGCCTCCTGAACACTCAAAATGACGGACCGGAGTATAAGTTATCTTTAAAACATTTTTGCAATATATTAACAAAATGGGCAATAATAGAAAATAAAAGTAGCATACAAGACAAGAATGAGCTGCAGTCAATTTTGATTTTACGCCAAACTGAAATGCAGAATTGAGTTGTACTTCTGTAATATCATTTCTATCTAATAAACAGTTAAAGAAAAATAGTAGAACAGTTTGATTGAAACAGTGGCATAGCTATCATGGGTGACACGTAGGGCGGGTAGTGATGGTGTCCCCCAATGGAAAAGAGTACACCCCTTCCAACACACACAAAAAACATGTAAGTGTGAAGTATGCATTTTAATGAAATGTATTAAATATTTTTTTTTTAATGATAATGCAGCTTTGAAAAAGAAAAACACCATATGTATCATGGCCCTCATAATATTTAAAGCATTTGTTGATGGCGGTGGTGTGTTTAGTAGTTCAAAACCAATACAAATATATTTTTTAAAGGTAAAACTTTGCTTAGTTTAAAATAGAACATAAAATGATAGAAAAAAATATAAAATTTAAGGTTTCTGTTTCATTTTATGGGACTTTTAAAGGTTTATTATTTTCCCCGTCAAGGCTGGGTATCACTACGCCCCCACTTAACTATGCAACTGTATTGAAATATTGTACATACTGTAAAAGAAATTGCATTTTTTTTTCTTTTCCAAATCTCAGGCCAATCTTAAATTTAGGAAAAATTATTACCTTAATAGGAACGTAGGCAAGAGGACAGTTCTCAGGTACAGACCTTGACAGTCTCCTAAATTTAAATAGTTCTAATTACTTTCGTTTAAAATCTCAAACATCCGCAATTACTAGTTTTAGCTTGGACACCCACCTTGAGGAATTTCTAGCTATGCTACTGCCGGAAACAGCTGTTAATTGCAAAGGGGTAACAAATTTTAAGAGGAATACTTACTAGCTATTAATTTTCATTCTAGATTGATAACTTGACTAGGGCCAGCCTAGCTGGGACGAAAGCCTGTTCCTGTCACCACATTTGCACAGAAATTCGGCGAAGACCTCATTTGAAGTTTGCAGCTCAGGTTTGGCTTCTTTATCTAAAGAAGGATATTACCCAGTGGTGTATTCGAGGAAGGACACAGGGGAACCACATTTTCCAACCATTTTATTTTAACACAAGTGTCCCCCACTTGTTCTGAATTTTAACATAAGAGTACCCCCACTTTTTGACATTTGTATATGTAAGCATCTCCCCACCTTTCTTTTTTCAGGACTATACCATTGATATTACCTTATTCGAAAGGGTTCAAAAAAAGGGCTGTTGTGTTGGTAAGTGGTTGCTCAGATTTGTATTATGATGTCAGACTTAAAAGTTTTAATATAAATAGTTTTGAGCAAAACAGAGATA
This sequence comes from Octonoba sinensis, assembly GCA_038502835.1. NCBI lineage: Eukaryota > Metazoa > Arthropoda > Arachnida > Araneae > Uloboridae > Octonoba > Octonoba sinensis. The sequence continues at coordinate 144,753,327 of CM076600.1, forward strand.
AAGGGGACATGATTGACATGTTTAAATTTATTAAAATGGAAGATATTGATGGGATGCAACTTTGCACCGAAAGACATTCAGAAAACAGACATTTGGAAAACAGATTTTGCTCTAGTTTTAGAGTTTATTAATGTATATTTTAGGCACTTAGGATCAACCATTTTAGAAATTCTGAGCACATAATTAGGGAGGGAAAATGCAATTCACACACTTGTGAATAACTTTTGTTTTATTGTACTGTTGTTCTTAGGCGAACAAAAAATCTAATTGAACCTTTTTGAGAATTGAAGTATCATTATCTCCCCCCCCCCCCCCAACACACACCAGATTAACCCACAAAACCCAGCTTGACCACATTTTTTGTAGAAAGATACAACTTAAATGATTCAGAAGTAAACTAAAATAAAATGCAATTGTTCCTAATTTGATACAACAACACTTCAATGGAATTTAAATTTGGCTTTTCGTTTAACTATATTAATTTTTAAAAAAGCAATTACGATTCCTAAAATTTTACAAAAATATTATTACATAATATGGCACAATTTTGCTGCATACTTCAAGGTGAAACAATTCGTCATTAAATTGCATGAAATTTAATATATATTATTTAAATTAATTTGGGAAAAATTTACATATTTTCAACAAGGATACATCTGTTTTCTAAGATCTTATCCCCTCTTGCTGTGAGAATGCAAAATACAGACAGCATTGTCGTTAAAAGCTTGGGCTAGAATCTTCAAAACTTTTTTTTGAAGAATTAATCAAAACAAAAAATGCTGCTTTGAAAGAAATGTATATCCATTAAAATCGTTATATATTGGGATAGGAGATATGTTTACAGCAAGAGGTATTGTTTACATCCCCAGGACGTGGCTATTCAGCCTGGGCACTAGCCGTTCAATCGGAAACCGATCCCTACGAGAGCGGATTGTTCCATTTTCGTTGCAGGTGGGGAAAGAGTGGAAGTAACAACTACGGCGGCGAGGTCTAAGCCAATGAGAGTGCTTTTTACAAAGCTGGCGCGAAAAGCGGATTTAAGCCAATGAGAGTGCATTTTATAAATAACATCCTTTTACAACCAAAACAGTAATCGTTCTGCTAAACAATTAGAAATTTTGAATCAAGTGTTTACTTGCTCCGAGTGCTGCAAAGTCTATAAGCAATACAGATCTTTAAGAGATCATGTAAAGGAAATCCATCTTGATAAGTTAGACGAATTGGCTCCATCGCTTCAGGAAAAAAGAACTTTCAAATACTTTTGTATGAGTGTGGCAAAAACTTTCACGACATGAAGAATTTGAACTTTCACAATCGTAGTGTGCACGGAGACAAACAAAATATGTCCTTCTTGCATTCTCCCATCTGCAAAGCAAGTGTGTTTAAGAGTGACATTAGTAGTCACTTTGAAATTAATCATGATCTGACATTTGACACTTTTCTGAAATGGAAAGATGAAGTAGAAAAAAAATTCTAAATGCAGTTTTGTGATAAAGAGAGGATATTATATAAAACTTTAGAAATTACCAAGCAGTATTTTATATGTCACCGTTCTGGTGAATATATTTCAAAAGGACATTTAAAACTAAAAGGTTCCAAAAAAATTGGAGGGTTTTGTCCAGCAGAAATAAGAGTGACAGCTCTGTAAAAGAGAGCATTATTTTTGCTAAAAGACATGTCACTTTGACTACTGATGAACTAAATTTGCTAGCAACTAAAATTGCTTCAAAAGTACCCTTTGACACAGTTCTGGATGAAATAAGAGACACTATTTCAGAAGATGGTCTTCAGCGCATTCATTTACTAACAAAAAAAGACATTTTTCAACATTACAAGCAGTTTTAATTTGAATGCTGAAGCTATGCATCATAAAAATGATACAACTAGTGTTGAGGCTGGGGTGAATGAAATGAATTTGCATGATAATTCATATTATTTTACAAACCACAGCAGACTACTCTGACAGACTATCCACAAATAGAGAAAAGATGATTTTGTTTTAATTATCACGAATCTTGCTCAGAATAAATTATTAAGAAAGTATGGACTTGACTGTATATGTATTGATGGAACGCATGGAACTAATAGCTACGATTTTGAACTTGCAACTTTGCTCATTCTAGCTGATGTTCAACATGGATCTTTAGTCCCACGTTGCGTGCAGTGCATTTAACATCTGAACATTCACCTTTCGACTCCTGCTGTTCCAACAAGCTCAACATCTAACAATTCCATAGTAAAAATATTCAGCCCCAAGGAAGGTTATTTTCCACCAAAAAGAAACATAAACTTGTCGCAAGTCCTATTGTAAAACCAACACAACAAGAATCGCAGAATATTGCTCTTTCATTAATACTAAATAATAATATTGAATAACTGACTTTTTTTTGTTTTTGTTTTCATGTTTGCTGAAAGGTAACAAGTTGATATTTTTAAAGATATTTACATCTTCAGTTTGAATTTTTATTATCAAATAATTGTTTATTAAAATTTATTATGATCGTTTGAATTTGTATTAAATTAATTTCTTATTACAATTTATTATAATCATTTGAAATATTTTTGTGGTTTCGACTATAATACAGCTTCACGTTTTGAATTTAATTTCGTGGTCTATCTCGTCTAAAAGATATTACACATTAGCAAATAGTTAATGTATTGTATACTAATGTAATGTATGCTATTACTAATTAAGTAAATTCGTGCATAAATAAGCTATAAAAGTTCAGGTTTTACCTGTGTAGAACCATACGGGGCAATTCCTAGACACTTTTGTTTTACACACACAAAAATGTTTTACTTACTACCACAAAAACATCCTGAAAAATGATAGTCTCAAAAAATCATACTTTTTTTATAAGATATAGCTATATTTATTACTACAAATAGTCTGAACTTTTAACTCTGTTGCATATATTTGTTCATTTTTCAATACATTGGTTACATAAGATTCCCCAATGTCCCCGGGGTAATTCTTGGTCACTGGGGGAGGGGGGAATTTAAAGATTCGGAAGTTTCTCATATTCATTTCAGTCTAATCATTACTGGATCTTAGTTGTTAGGTCTGTACTAGTTGTTAATAATACAATTAATCTACTTTTTTTTCCAACAGATTTTTTTTTTTTTTGAAGAATTACTCACTTATTCATGATAATAGAAGATGGCAATTATGGATTATGTGCATATGCATATAAAAACAAAATTAAAGGATTTAGCTATTTTCTACTAAATCAAAGTTATGTTTATTTTTACTTTAACCAGAGTTTTGTTTACTTTAAATCTGACCAGAACATCCAAGATAAAGCTTCTGCAAAAGAGGCAAGAAATTGCAGCTAAAGATTAAGCCACCTTAGAAATGGTTAATATATTTTATGGGCCAGTAATTTTAAAGGGAAGTAACACTCTTGTTGTGGACACTAGTGTCATTAATAATATTTACAAATATTATACGAAATTCTGCTAAAAATATTAGAGTTGAAACTCTTTTACTTTAATTAAAAGTGTTCCGAGATGCGTTTTTCTTCATTATTAATTTTTTAGCAATTATTAAGAGAGAAAGAGCTATTATTGCAATATTTTTAGTCAAAGTGCACTAAACTAAGATAATATATCACATTAATTTACTTCCGACATTTATTTCTATAGAAACAAGGTGTGACCAATATTTACCCCGAAGCAGGGAATGAGTTAAATTAAGCAAAGTGCATATTAATTATTGGTTAAATGAATATAACAATAGGTCACATGCCAAATTTAGTAATATTATCTATTAAACTTATGGAGATATTTAGATCTTGTTATTTTTTGACTAGGAATTAACCCCTTTGACCTTATATACTAATTATTAATCTATTTTCAAATTAATAATTATATGATATCAAGGGGGAAAATTTTGTTTCGACAAATTGAGGTTTTCTAGGTGTCAAAGCTTGATATATTGAGAGTATACTGTAATTTTTTTTATTTATCATATATATCATTGTATAAAATAATATTTTTTTAATTTCACAATAACTAAACACAATTTTTTAATTTCACAATAACTAAAATTCCTAGAAAATCATAAGGGACCGTCCATAAATGATGTCACACTTTTTCCCTATATATTTGACCCTGTTCCCCCACCCCTTTGTCACATGTTCCATGTTCCATAAGCATGATGTCACTCTTCTTGCTACCCCCTCCACTCCCCTTGTCAAAATTTCACACCTTGTGTCAATTCGGAAAGGCCGGATATTCGGGCAAAGGGCCAAATACCAAATAGTGGCCGAATATTCGTTTCATCCCTAATAAAAACAAGGGTTATGCAATGCAGGTACGCTAGTTTTATTTATTTTCATATGTTGTTATTTCTTATCCCCCTGATGTAAGAAAGCCTACACCAGATACAGAAGATCATGTCGCTGAATACTTATAATTAGCAGTGGTGCCCACCCTTTCACAGCGTTCATGTACCCCCCCCCCCCCCCCCTAAGGAACTACGGTGCCCCTCAAAATCGACAACCCAACAAATTCGCCAAAAAGTCGACCAAGCCCCCTACCAAAAAAATCGCAACGGGGCAATCAGCACCATAACCTTCACCCCCCCTCCTGGTGAGCACCCCTGTGACTAGTCAAACTTTTACTTAGGGAAGGGAATCTTTAACTGCTAAACACGCCATATTGCCGTCAAGAAATACCGTATAAATATTATGACGCCAATGATAAGAATGACATTCCCCCCTTTTTTTCTGTTTCAAAGTTGTGATGATTTTTTAAAAATGTATTGTATCACAATGTGTAATTCACGCTTACATAATTTTTTTTGTTTAATCTTTTCCATGGGAAAAATTCTTGCTATCTATGCCACTGCCCTCCCTCCTACACCCAAACCTTACCAAACGTGTCCCTGAAGCATATATGTCCTAAAGCATTCACAAATGTGGTTTTGCCTGGGAAATTCGTTAACTTCATGTTATTTCTCTTACTGTAAATTATTGGGCGGTGGGAATGTCGCAAAGAATATTTTTTGGTGGCGTCAAGATGAAAGGGCACACCGGTGCCCTCCCAGTAGGGCAGTCAGCCCCTGCCGCTAATGCAACATATAGGAATGAAATATAAAGAGCATTTGATTGTAACATTTTACATTTCTTTTAACTGGAAAATTATGTTTGAAAAGGCTATCAGCATAACCCAAATCCCTTTTATTAAAAAAATTTGTTTTTTACTTAAGAAGCTAGCAATGTCAAGATTTCAGCCATTTAAGAAAAAAGTTCACCCATCCCTTCAGAATAAAAAATTTTAATCTACTAATTTATATTCAACTTTTTAAAAAATTCACCCACACTTATTAAGCATCTGACAGTTTAAATGTCATTTAGACTAAAAATGTTTACCATCTCCTCAAAAAAAAAAAAAAATTATTATTTAACGCTTCTTTATCGAAATACTAAGACCAAATGAATTAATATATTTTTATGCTGCTAAATTTTCTTTAAAGTATGATCTTTTTTATTTGTATTTATGGCACTCTACATAATCGATGTAAAATATTCTATTAGTTATAACTACCGTCCAGTGGCGGATCCAGGGGGGGGGGGGGGCACGGGGGCCCGTGCCCCCTCCAGACGCTTTAAGTAAGGACTAGAAAGAATTGACTTTCTTTTCTTCCTTTACACTAAAAAAGGGGAAGAAGAAACTATTTTGCAGATGGAGCGATAAAACTTCTATTCTATGTGACTTCTATTCTTTCAATTCTATGTGACAAACTGAGATAACCGGGTAATTGCTAAGACAGAAAGAAGCAGACACCTGCAAAATCACTTAGACAGTTGATTTATGCTCACCTTAAATCTTCAATAGACTTGAAGAAGACTCCATTTGACCCCCCCCCCCCTTTTTTGTATTTAATTAGGGAATAATTAATTAAAATTTTATTGATAATTTAAATTTAATAAATCAATTAAGTTTAATTAAATAATAGATTAAATTATATTTGGAAATTAAAACGGATCACAGTTTCTGGAGTTGTGTCCCCCCCCTCTATTTTGTTTTTAAGCTGAAACCACGCACATCAGCCACATTGTGCCCCCCCCCCCCCCCCAGAATTTTTTTCTGGATCCGCCACTGCTACCGTCCCTAACTGATTCAACATAAACAAACAACGCTAAAAACTCAGCTGTCACACAACAGCAGAGCACATCATCTATGCACTCTACGCAGAAAACGCCGCATGCGTGATTGACTTTAACGCTTCAGTCTCAACTCTTTCTCTTCCTCTTTCCCCACCTCCAACGAAAATGGAACAATCCACTCTCGTAGGGATCGGTTTCCGATTGAACGGCTAGTGCTCCGCCGCTGTAATCGCTGGGGGAAAAATGGGGGCAAGAATAAAGGAAGACCGATGATTGGCTATGAGCCTCCCAGGCTGAATAGATGTGGGGTCTAATCAGCCTTAAAAATCCAGGCTGAATAGCCACTTCGGCACCAAAAACTACAGTGGCTAGAATACCTAGTGTGCCGTTCGGCGCGAAAATGTTGAAACGAAACTAAGCCACCAGTAGGTGGCGACAGCGAGGTAACTGATTAGCAGAGCGAACGTTAAAGAATCATTTACTCACTCGCCTTAGTTTTCGCACTTTTTTCAGTACTAAAAAAAGGAGGTGCAAAAAATATGTGATTTTTTTAAAAATATTCAATCATCTGTTCTAGAGAAGAATTTGGAGCAATAAATAGATGGCTGTCGTTTAGGTGAACACAAGCATGAAAAATATTTTTATTTAGTTTTCGGATGCAGTCTTAAATGAAAACCATGTATTTTGTTAAGAGAATATTGTTATACTTTTTAAAGACAACTGTTTCTTAGTCCAATATAGTGGGAATGAGCTGTTGAAGATAATTGCATTATTATGCTCATATTACCTACAAAAAGAAAGGCTATATGTCTTATGTACTATATTTTAACATAAATAAATAAATAAAAATTAACAATAATTACTATCACATAAGTTTTTTTACAAAGCACATTGCAATCTGATGTATATTTTTTAAAAAAATAAACACTTGCAATGTCATTTTTTAAATGAACTGCATGCTTAAAATTTTGTGTTAGATTTTTTTTTTTAAATATGGATTTAATTTTTTTAAAAAATTTACATTTATTTAAAAACACATTATAATGCACAAAGTTTTGGTCAAGTTTCAATTACTTACAAAACCAAAATAGAAACAAATAATAAAAAAAATCTTGCACCAAAGCAAAAAGCTTAGCTTTAAATTTATTTTGTTGTTATGACAAGCACAATTTCATTTTGATATTACATTTCTTCTTCTTTAACGTCAATATTGTTTCATATATAAAATTTTATTTTTGGGTCACGTCTTTTAAAACTTTTTGTAGTTACAGACAAATGTAGAATTTTGTTAAAAAAACTGAACCCCCTCCCCCCCAATTCCACGCCCCCTCTTGTGGGTACCTTTGTCACATTATGATACACAAAATGTTGGTCAAGTTTCAGTTACATACTAAACCAAAATAGAAAAAAATAATAAAAAAAATCTTGAACCAAAGCAAAAAGCTTAGCTTTAAATTTATTTTGTTGTTATGACAAGAACAATTTCATTTTAATATTACATTTCTTCATTAACGTCAATATTGTTTCATATGTAAAATTTAATTTTTGAGTCACATCTTTTAAAACTTTTTATAGTTCCAGACAAAGGCAGAATTTTATTCAAAAACTGAGCCCCCCCCCCCCCCCCACCCCTCTGGTGGGTACCTTTGTCACATTATGATACACAAATTTTTGGTCAAGTTTCAATTACATACTAAACCAAAATAGAAACAAATCATTAACAAAATCTTGAACCAAAGCAAAAAGCTTAGCTTTAAGTTTATTTTGTTGTTACGACAAGTACAACTTCATTTTAATGTTACATTTCTTTTTCATTAATGTAAATATTTTTTCATTGTTTTCTTTGAGATGGTCAGAATTAAACCGATTTATCACGCATAAATTTACAAAGACCAAAAATGGGCATATGTTCCTCTTCATTTATTTATTTTATAGAATAAAAAAATGAAAGTTGTTCGTATACTATTATCAAAGTACGAATGAGGGAGATATTTATTTCATTTCCTGCTTCCTTAGGGGAAAAACTAATCCGAAAGTAGTTAACAGCAATCAATTCATGTTAGTGCTTCAGTGTCACTTGTAACTTTCTAAATGACAATCCGCTAATCGAAAGACTTACACAGGGCCTTTAATCGCAGCAGCTGGCCCCAAAGCCGTCTTTCGGCGGGCTCGAACTTACCTCGCTGTCGGATAGAGCGCCATCTAGTGGAGGCTTACTTTCGGGTACAGAAAAAGCACTGGAGGACAATGGCGAACGGCACACTATCTATTCTAGCCACTGTACAAAAACCATGGAGCTATTATCTAGGGGAGATGACATCGTACCACGTGATACGATGCCAAATAGCAACCCTACCGAGCTCTGTTTGTGCCGATAGGGGGCGTGGCAGGGCCGATGCAAGTGCCGATCGGAGACCAAAGCTTCTGCTGAACTGACCGTTATTTTCGTGCTCGTTCTCGTAGCTTTTATTGATTCTGTTGTCTTTTTATGTCTGTTGTTTTTATATGCTATAGTTGCATTTCCGAGACATATCCCCTGACTGTTTTTCCAAATTTGAAATCAACCAATTCATTTCGTTTAAACTTTTCCAGAGCTGCCACTCATCGGAAATTACGTCTGTACATATAGCAGTACGCAATGAAATCTTTTGAAAAACTTTTGTGGATCATTATTTTAACTTAATATAGAAGGAATATATACTTCCTGGGGATTTTGTAAAAGGGGTAATGCTTCTATAAACCGTATCTCTTGGATGATGTGGAAAATATTTTTATAATTTTAATGAAATTAGATAAGTAAATCATATTTAAAAAGTAAAAAACATGTATGTATATTAATTGTAATATGAATAGTAATATTCGTTAATGTTGTGAGAAAGTAAGATTGTCTGTAATACTAACTCTATATATACGATAGAATATCAGTGCCGGAGTTTTCCGCGGTGGGGCCAAACTTAAATATGCTGCCCCCCTTCATCTAATTATTGGTCATATTTCACATCGCCTTTATGTACTGGCCTTTTTTTAAGGATTTTTTATTTGGGGGGGGGGGGCATTGATAAATCCATTAAACTTTCGTTAATGTTCCCAGGCATGGTCCTTTCAGCTCAATATTGGGAGTTGGTAGAGCCATATGAAAGGCCCCCTTAACTGGAGATATGAAATTCTGACAGTCCAGGGGTTTCTCCCTCGGGAAAATTTATATGCAAACTGGTGCATCTGGCTAGTGGCATTAAGGCATCAGTGCCTTAATGCGCATTTGGGACGGCAAAAATATATTAGGAGAAAAAAGGCATACAAAAACTTTTTTAAAAATTCTTTTACTCACGAAAATACTCATCAAAATACAGAACGGAATTAGCATTTTTGTTTAAATGCAAGAGAAAGACCCCCCCCCCCCAACTAACGTCCGTATCAAAGAGCCATGTCTGCCTTCTCAAATGTCTCTTACAAGCTTCCCTCCCCCCCCCCCCGTTCCCAAAAGAATGATTTGAAAATTTGTAAAAGAAGAACTTCTGTATTGTTTGAGCATGACATGATTTATATTTCACTATCACAAGCTCTCCCCCTCCCCCTTCGCCCCTTCCCAAAAGGATGCTTTGAAAGTGTGTAAATGAAAAACTATTAATATATTGTTAGCATAGCATGATTTATATTTCTTTATCAGAAGAGGAAAAAACCTTTACTTTTTTAATTTAAATTTTTGGCATTGAAAATTTGCCGCCCCCCACCCCCCAAAACTGCCTTAATATGGAGCCCTTGCCTAACAGACGAGCCTGCCGACTGATCAACAACGCAACATATTCAGTATACCTCAATTTTAGTTCCCGATAGTTTATACAAATAAATAATTCTATTAATCGGTTTTAATCGTTAGCAAAATAGCCGATCAATGATCAAATCGGAGCGCCGAACTAGGATTTTAATTTTCTCTTTCCAAAATTTAAATTTTCTTAATTAAATACATTTTTTTTTTTTTTTAAATTTTATTGTCTTTTCTTTCTTCTTCTTCCTTTTTTTTTTTTTTTTTTGCATCACAAATGAATTTGCTGCCCAGAAGTGCCGCCGGGGGCAAGGGCCCGGGTGGCCCCCCCACCCCTAGACCCAGCACTGTTAAATATAACACATTCTCCTTTCTATCTGCCTATCTAATTTCATACGCTCTTTGTCACTGAGATTGATTGTTTTAATTAGTAGTACAACCAGAATTTTTTCCTTAGTGGGATTTTTTCCAAGAAATCTTGTTATTAACATCTACATATTACTGTCTTAAAATTTGGCGCTGAATAGAAAAAAATTGGGGAGGGGGTGCCTCTCCCTCATCGACCTTGGGTTTCAATGATGCTAAAATTTACATTCCTATACACAAACTCCCCAAAATTTATGCATCACAGTTCCTCGTTTTCCAGTAAATGCTCCAAATTTAGTGAGCATACCCATTTGTGTTCAGTCATTCAGAAATTTAAATCACTGATCAGCATTTTTCTTTAATGAAATTTTTTAAAGATCTTACTCCCCGTGTGAAACTCTTTTTATTGTTATGAATACTAACTTTTGTACCAGTAGATTATTTTAATTTTGAATTTCAAGAACTATTTGTCACATCACTAAGCAAATGCTTGTCATTATTTATATCATTTCAGTGTTTTTGAACAGAAATAAAAAAAAATTTCATTAAAAAATCTCAATTTTAATTTTATCTTTTTAAAATGATATTTATAAAATTATACTTTGAATCATAGACGCTAGTTTTTATGCATAATTCTGCAAATATTTTTTTAAACTATTTATTTCTTGAAATACAATGTACTTTATTTTAAATAAAATGTTACGCAACAATTAAATGTCCTCTTTGAATTTTTTTCATTAATGAGCTTTCTATTACAATGCGATATCATAGCTTATATAACCATAAATATCAGATCAAATGTACATGTAAATAAATAAATAATATATATATATTGTGTGTGTGTGTGTGTGTGTACATATATTAATAAAGCATTCAAGATATTTATTAAAACTTTTTAAAAAATGCTTGAGAAGACATGGAAGCGCAAACTCTGAATAAGAATGTATAAAATAAGTTTAATATTAATACAATACATGAGAAAACCGGCAAAATTATCGAAGGGCAAGCGCTCAGAGCATCGAAAAATGCGTTACAAAAACCAGCATTTTCTATAATAAAATTGCACCTAATGTTAACCGTTTTTAAATGAGAACTTGCCAATAGTATGGTGTAATTGTTTTTCGCGTTATTTGGAAGATTGCATGAAATCGGAATAAGATATAGGCAATGAAAATTTGAAAAATTCTCGTAAAAAAGCATTAAGCACACGGTTTGTTTGTGCCGATGCGAAAGAGCGACACATGGCAGGAAATGGTAACCCCGATCCCTCTGATGTTAGCCGCCGTGTCATCTCCCCTCGATACTACCTTCAAGACAAAAACCACGGAAGGTGAGTTGATGAAAATTACAGTTAATTTTCTCAGTTCAGCACACAGTTTTAACAGAAAAAATTAAGAAAAACTATTTACCTTAATTAACCACGAAATCTCTAAATATAACAATTTTGAGCAGCAGAGTGAATATAAATAAGCCCAACAGTATCCAAAAGTCAAATAACATCTCAGGGATATGAACTGGACATACCTGAGATATTCATGGAGGATATCTCAGTCATCCACAGGATATCCAAATATTTATATCTTATACATGTAAGAGTCTAGATATCCATAGGATATCCAAATGTCTATATCCCAAACATGTCACCTTCTGGATATCTGTGAGATATCCAACATATCCAACAGATATCCAGGATGTTTTTGGATATCCACAGGATGTCCCAATATCTATATCCAAAACATGTTACTATCTGGATATCTGTGAGATATCCAACATAGCCAGCAGATATCCAGGATGTTTTTTGGATCTTTTTGGATGTCTCAGAGATATCAGTGGTTGTCTGGGATAATATACTTTTTCTTTTTGTTCACTGTAAGTTATGAAGTCGTTCTCTAAGTTATTTATGAAATTCATTTTCTGACTTTTTTCGAGTTTTTCTTTTCTGTTAAAAACACAGAATCATGTGTAATATTATTTGGAGAAAATTATAATACCCACAAATGAAGACAGAGGTATTAAAGAAGCCCTCCCCGAGAAAAAGGCTCCGTAGCCTTTTTTTTTTTGGGGGGGGGGGGGGGTTAAAGCGTCATCATGCTTAGAGGAGCACACCACTAAAAAAGAAAATAGATCTTATAACAAACTTGCTTATCATTCTTTGCCAAGTGGTTGCAACGATGTTTTCCCTTGCGAGTCTCTCTTTTTAGAATGTTTGCAAATATATCGATGTTTATAAGGAGGCATTATCGGGGGGGGGGGGGGGGCACAGAATGTATCGCAATGAAATTATTAGGGGACGGGGCTGCGTTCAGGGTAGCTTAGCTGACAATTTTGGGGGGCGGAGAACTGCGCAATCGTGATTAGAGGAGATAATATGTAACCCTGTTTAATATGCGTGTTTTAGAGATGATTTATCAATATTCATTTCAGACTGCAGATTAAACCCTAATGTCGTAGTATAGCAAGAAAAAGGCCATCGTTCAAAATTTGCAGTCGTTCTACAGAACAACTATTTTTAACACAGCTAAGTTCATTGAAATATTTAATTTACAACCTACTGTACAAACTGAAGGTTTTTGTATTTTTGAATCCCGATTTGCTTTTGTGTACGAGTTTCCTTTTATATTTTCCTTATTTGAAAATAAGTTGGCAACAACAGTCCGGAAAAAAAATGCAGTTTTTAAAGAAGAAATATAGTTGCCAAAAGCGCGATAAAGTGCGCCAATCTGGGAGACGGTTTCTTTTGTTGTTTAAGGCAACGTAGACACATCCATAAAATCAGCCCGCGCAAAAGAACAGAGTAGCAAAACTCCGGCAATCCCTCACAACAAGTTCTGCTTAGTTCTGCCAGAGACTAGGTTGCTAGTTTTCGATACTTTTCTAAGGGGTTTTCCCGTTTAGTCATGAAGAAATACCAGTAGTGTCGGGGTCTACTTGTGGGGATACTGCTCTAGAAGGCTTTAGATTACGATCAAATCGTAGGGGCTCACATGCTCCCATTCGGAAACTTTTGAAGAATTAGCATGAAGAAGCGTTTCAAATGCAGTGCTGGAATAAAGGGGAGGGCGGTAGAGGCAATCGCTCCCTCCGAGAGCAAAATTTCAGAATTATTTTATTCATTTATTTATATATTCATATTTTGATAAAAACATTTTTCTGTAACGAAAATGCGCAGGAATTTGACATCCAGTGAATAGTTTGAGTCATTCAAGGTTGTACAAATGCCACTCTAACCCCCGCCCCCCCCCCATTTCTGTCAACGAAAGTTTATTAAAATACGCTGTTTCAAAGGGTATGTGACGGTAATAAACGTTCAAACCAAATTGTTTTTAACAATTCATCAGTAACGACCGGATTTCGTGCCAATTCTTTCATTTATCTAAGCAAGACTTTTTATCACCGAATGAGCGTTCGGATAAAAGTTTCTATCATGGATGATTCTGATCCGAAGATATTTAAAGTTTCCCTAAATATGAGGGATAATTATAGTTTTCAATATCCAAACCGGCAAGCGTCCGGAGTGTCGTTTGCGGAATTTTTTTTAGTTGCGCGTGACTTTTCTCTTTTAAAAAAAGTAATTGCACACAGTTCAGATGGGAAAGGGCAGTGCGCCCCTAGCCCCCCCCCCCCCCCCAAAATAGTTTTTCTGGTTTCACCACTGTGATACTGTCATTATATGTGACAATGATGCTGTGTAACTCACAGTTAAAATTATAAAATCAGGGAGGTTTTTGGAACTCAATCAGGGAATATCAGGGATTTTTTTTCTTGAATTATGTTTCCTCCATGAAAAACTTTCAATACAAAGAATCCTGGTATTACTACATTAGACCTTTCATCAATTACTTGCAGTATTATTTTTGAGCTTATATATATATTTGCATATTTATTGTATGTTGATGGGGTGGAGTGGGGAGGCTTGTTAACTTAAGAAAACAATTCTTTATTTTAAATTGATGGCGCATACTTTTTCCGAAAATTTTGTCCGAATTTTTTTTTTTTTTTTTGCTTAAAATCACCCATGGTTTCCGTATTCGGTTTGACTGCGAATCTGAAAAGTTTAATTAATTCATCTTTTAAGACCATATTTATTACTTTCAGGTGGAGCAACAATTAAATCTGAGATAAGAAGATTTCTTTATAATCGAAAAATCGTCAGCTCCTCGAAAAGCATTTTGTGGGGGAGGGGGGGAGGTGATATTTTCCTAGGGTCAACAAGTAAAGAAAACATATTTTCAAAGGGGACAGGAGCGACCCACGAGTTTGGAGCATTTGTATAGAAAGGACAAGTTCAAGTAAATCCGAACGATTGCCATATTTGAGTTTCAAAACAAACTCCTTTTTTCCCCTCAAGTTATTCGAATATTTATGTATAAATATGCTTAAAATAAAAACCAATAAAGGAATATTCAGAGAGTTCTATTTCTGTTGAGAGAAAAATTTGACTGCAGATAATATACATAGTGTCAAGTCGCTGTATAACGAATTATCTTTTGCCTCCAGTTTAACAATTCGATAAAAAGAAAATTTCGTGATACGGAGATTAAACTTTTTTTGCAATTATTTTAATAAGTAACACTTTTTAGTAGGTCCTTTAAGCTGAAAAGTATTTAGCTATGACTTTTAATTCAAAAGGAAGTAATACGTGTCTTAAATGTGTTATACTGTTCGTTCTCGAAACGCGCACCTGGCACCGTTGCGCAGTTCCACTTTAAAAAGGGGTGATAGGTTCAGTGGATGGGCACTTTTTAATCTTAACCCATTAATGCCAGACGTTTTTTTTAGGGACAGTCTGAAAAGTACGTCTGAAGCACCCAAAAAATAAACATTTCAACAAAAAAATTGTTTTAATGTAATTCCTAACCATAGGAATTACATTAAAACATTTTTTGTTGAAATGTTTATTTTTGGGTGCTTCAGACGTACTTTTCAGACTGTCCCTAAAAAGGGACGGCAGGTATTAATGGGTTAAGCGTACACTTCTTATCACGTTTTCCCCCCTTCGATGAAACTTTCAATATCCAATTTGCAGCCTGTTTCGTTTGATGCAAATCAAAACTTCTCTATTTATTCCTCACACAGTTTGTTCAAACAAAGAATAAAGCTTTTACGAACGTTTTTATTCAGTGTTATGAAAATTTGTGATCAAAAAACGGAAAATTAATTCTCTGTGCCGCAACCAAAGAAAATTCTTTGCGGAGGAGCAGGGATTTTTAGATGCTCTGCTCCATGCTCCGAATGATTTTAATAGATTATCTTGTTTATCACATTTTTTAAGGGTTTTTTTTTTTTTTTTTTTTTTTTGTGATGAAAAATTTAAAAAGTAAAAAGGAAAAAAAATGGAGCAGTGGAGCACAACAATTTTTTTTGCACCGGCTATGCTCCATTTCGAGCAAAATCTCATTGTTCCACTGCTAGCGCTCCACTCCCGACCTTTGTTTTTTTTTTTTTTCTATCTTTTTGAGAGGAGGCACTGTACGTGTGTTTTCCATTTTGAAATTCCACTAGTAGGGGGGGGGGGGGTTGAAAGAAAAGGGAAAATAACGTAATTTGCTGAGTAATAAATCTGCAACCCCCCTTGAAAATTCTGATATTTTTAAGGAACTAAAATCTCTCTATCCCCCCCCCCCCCCCGCCCTTGCCTACACTATTTAATGCTTTCGTGATTAAAATCGTGTTTTCCCAAGAAGCGTACATAACTTCTCTTGAGCAGGGGGACATGAGTGCCAGCTGGGGGTGAGGAGCCATGTTGCAAGTTGAGCTTTAAGAATTTTTGAGGAAATTTTTTTTTCGGAAGTTTAAACCGGATTTATGATATCCGACAAATTTTCAAAAGAACTGGAATCTGATTCTGTCAGTGCCCGAAATATCTCGCAATGCGGCATGCTAAATTTGATTACGAAAGTTTAGTTAATTAGCAGGCTTTGAAACTGTATAGAAATTACGAAACGCATTTGTAAGCTGTGGGCTGTGTCTCGGCGGGGTTTGGTTGTAAAAATATGTACACAATTTTCAATCTTCAAACGTTATTAGAGCCGGATATTCAATATATATTCGTCAGGCTAGAGATATCGGCTGTACAGTATCCGGAAAAGTCATTGAAATTGGTGAGAGGAGGGCGGGGGGGGGGGGGGGGGCACTGCTGATCTGGGATCTGGAGTATCCCACTTTTTTGAATCACTCCACTCCGGCTTATAAATATTTGATCCGGCACCACTCCAGCTCCCCGCGCTGCGCTGTGCTCCAAATAAAAATAAAGAAGATTATATTATTTATACCCTTTTTTTAAAAGTTAATTTATTTTATTATCTGGTTAAAAAATTAAAAACGTATTTTAAAAAATCCTGCAGGTGGAGCACAATAAACTTCGCTCCACTGCAGTTTCGAGCAAAATCTCGTCGATCCACTGCTCCAGTTCTAATATGTTCCTAGTTCCTGAGTAAAAAAGGACATTTTTGAAAGAATTTCTAATTATCCTACTAGTCCTCCTTCTGTTTCAGCCACTATTCCGGTAACTCATGCAATTGTTTGTTAAAAAATGTATCAAGGCAGCATTGCTGAAAAGTTTAATACAATTTTCCAAGATCCGCTTAAAAGGAAAATAAAAATTAAACTAAAATAATCATCCGTGAATCGAATGGATAAACTGTTACTGATAAAACTTCTCGCTAAAGAGATAAAAAGACGCTTTTATCTCAAAAGTTATTGGAGTGGGCAGCCAGACCTACAGACAGACAGACCAACCCCTTCCCAAGGCCGACGAGATTGACAGGCCCTGCACGGAGGAAGGAAAATAAGGTCACGTGACCAACTGTGTGCATTATCGGATCGCGGTGTTCATTTCGTTCTGCTGTTTAACCGCACCTTTTTCTTCAATAAAGATTGGTTTTTCAAACGAAAATAGATAATGTTCTCACAACAGGGGATGAAACATTGATAGAAAAACTTATTGAAACAAATGACAATTTTCACTCTGCATATGAGGGAAATTAATTCACTTCTATAGCAAAAATATAAGTCATTAAAAATAATAATTTAACGTTTGTTCAAACAATCGCTTGTTTCTTAATCATGTTCTATTTAGTTAAACTTTAACATCAAATGAAAAGGCCCTCCTTAGACATTAAAAAAAGTAAATGGTTACAAAATATGAAAAACTTGTCTCGTTTTTTTTTGTTATTTGTGTACGACCTAGCAGGTAGATGATTTTAAAACTTTTACAAGTATTACTTTCATTTACCATTAGGAAAATATTTGTATCCTTTCACTGTTACTATTATTTTTAATGGTCAAAAATGTGCAGTTTAACCCATGATCATGTAGAACATTATTTTAAAATAAAAGTAGTCAAAATTTATGTTTTAAAATTACTAAGAAGTGGATATCATTTAAGCTTGTTTTCAACTAGTGTCCTCACACCTGGAGTGTTAGGCATCACAGGCAAAGCAAAGTTATTACTTTGACTGATAAACAGTGGTATGTAGTTATGAGAAAAAAAGGTGGTGCCCTACACCACCTTAACATATACCAAATGTTATGCATACAGTAATATGCATCTAGGAATAGTACTTGTATTGTTTCTTTTATAGATTATAAGGTCTCTTTTGTACAGTACCCATGAGTGACCTTATAAAGGTTTGATTGTTGTATTTATGGTATTTAAAAAATATAACCATCTACCAATTAGTAATGATTAAACTTTGTGCAAAGTAATAGAAATAAAATTTCACGTTAAATTAAAGCACAAATGAGCATTAAAACGCAGACATATGTTTCGGGATCGCTTGGAATCCCTTTTTCAATGCGACAGGGAGCTTCTAGATGCAAAACATCTTTTGCATCTAGAAGCTCCCTGTCGCATTGAAAAAGGGATTCCAAGCGATCCCGAAACATATGTCTGCGTTTTAATGCTCATTTGTGCTTTAATTTAACGTGAAATTTTATTTCCATCTACCAATTGTTTATTCATCGATTTTGAAGCTGCGAGACTTCATCCTAAAGTATTTGTTGCAAATGTAATTCTAAGAAACTAAATTTAACCATATATCCTTTGTTCATTCCACAACCATGTTCTGCAAAATTCAGTGCAAAATTGCTCGAACTGAAAATATGGCTCCAAATCAACCGAAAAGCACAAGTAGAGGAAATGGCAGCAAATTAAGTCAAATCCTTCTGCTATGTGCCATTCAGTTAGGGCCATTTTATGAAATTATAGAAAATACATCAAATAGCTATTTAATCAAACGTAGTAATATATCAATGTATTTTAACAGTGAAAGAGTATGCAATATGGTTTTAAATTTATTGAATCGAAGATTTCTCACAAAACCATTGGTAATTAATTAGGGCTTAATTCTATTCAAAAAGGTTTCTTTTCCGCAATTTAAGTGTACTAACCACAAATAACAGAAACACAAAGCCTAAAGTAACTTTCCCAGAAGATCCCTTTTTCCTAACAGCTTCAAAATGCAACGCAAAACTGCGATTTTAGCATCCAAATTTTGAAAACATCCGGAGAAATTGTACGAACCCGTTCACCAAATGTCACCAGCCATAGCTTAAAAATGTATTTTGAGGATTTTAATTGTGAAAATTATCCTCAAAGAGTCCCCCTTGAAACCGGTTTTCTCTAGCACTTCAATTCTATAGACTTTTCAATGTAAAGAGTTATGAAACCGCACCTAGATATAACGCAATTCTGCAAAGACAAAAAACGGGAGGTGCTAATCAAATAAACATGTTGATTAATAAAGTACATCGCTTTTGCAACGACACTTAGTATATAAGTTTATTTATCCATTTGTTTTTCTTCCCAACACTTCCGTAATCTAAATTTGTGCGCTCATATTTTAGCAATGACTTCCTCTTAAATAAGAAACTTTTCGCCCTTGTTACCCACTCACACATAGAGTTTCGCAATCACTTGACTACGAATCATCTAAACGCATTGCGCGAGAAGAAAGTTATATGAGAGAATTATTTGATACGAAATATTCAAGTACTCGAGAAGTACCATTCGAATATGAAATTGCTCGCAAAAGAAATCATTTGAGATATTCATTCGATTCTAGTATCTTTCGAGAAGTAAACCAATCGAGATATTCGAGAATCGAAAAGTTTGAGATCTCGAGATGTTCGTTAGAATTGAGTTCTCCAGTTATCCTGAATAATTGAGCTCTTGATTATGCCCATCATTAGTCAATGCTATCTTCTATTGAATTACTTTTTCAATGAAATGCTACTTACAACTTTTAACAGATTTCTAGGTTGAGGTAAAATAAAATATCCATATTTATGTAATGACCAACAGACAGAGGACGATAAAACATAAAAATTTGATCCAAGAAAGTATTTCCACTGTACCATCTGTTATTTTTGGAAACATTTGCTAACTTTAGTTCTTCAATTAGAAAATCTATATTCGTTTCATGATCTTCAATTGATTTTAAAACATCAATTACTATATTTATTTTTGATTGAACATTTAAGGCATCATGATTATTTAAAATATTAATGATTTCATCTACAACATGAAATGAGTTCAATACTTGTAAATGTTTAGGCAGGTTTTCAAAAGGAAACTCAGTTTTTTCCAAAAATATATGCAATTCCAGTGAATTTTTAACAATCAAAGAACTCCCCAATTTTGGGAGATCATTAGGCAAATCTATAAGCTATATTACAAATTTTTCATTACTGGTAAAAATCCTCCACTTACTTGTTGCATCCCTTTGTTGTGAAGATATTTGTTCGTAGTTGTTTTCTATGTCATCTAGCTTTGAAACCTTTTCTTCTTCATATTTTGCATGCTCAGCTATGCTTTCATTTATTGCCTGGTTCAAGTTTTCTGTCTCTCGATCGGGTATACTTTTTGACGAAGAAGATTTACAAGAAAGGCAACTTGGCAAGTTGGGAAACAGATTTTTCTGAGCCATACTTTTCTTAATTTTTCAAACTTTCGAAGAGCAAAACAGTAACCCGTCCTTTTTGGCCACGATAGTTAAGATTTGCAGCCACTAACGCTGCAACACCATTATAAGAAATAAAAAATAAAGTACTTAATTCATTGCAATAAGACTAAACGAAAGCAAAAAAAGATATAATATAGCGATCGCACGAACACAATCAAAACAAGCATCAGGCTGAATAGATGTGTGGTCTAATCAGCCTTAAAAATCCAGGCTGAATAGCCACTTCGCGTGCTAGCTGCTGGCAAGATAATTTTGTTTTGGTAAGTAAATATATTTTAAATTTTATTACATTGAGGGGCTTATCTGCTTCAGATGCTTATTCTAACAAAT
This sequence comes from Octonoba sinensis, assembly GCA_038502835.1. NCBI lineage: Eukaryota > Metazoa > Arthropoda > Arachnida > Araneae > Uloboridae > Octonoba > Octonoba sinensis. The sequence continues at coordinate 144,773,864 of CM076600.1, forward strand.
ATACTTATTTGTTGTTTCTGTTCCATTTTTGATGATTAAAAAACATGTTGTTACTAATAAAAAATTTTAAACAGGACCGTTCCAGTGGTTCGAGCACGTGCGTTAAAATTTATGTATGCTTTTTTTTGCACCACAGTATAATTTTTTAAGTTATGTAAAACACATATTACTACACAGGCTAGAGGCTACCGACAACCAATCTTCTAAAAAGACACGATTAGGCAGCTGCCTTGGGAGGCAATTTATTAATTTTAGCAAATTACTTTTGAACAAAGTATCAATTATCAAATATAGATAAATTGTTATAGCGCCATTTTTTCCTTTTCATAAAATAGTTCTAATTTTCATTCATCAGGCATGATATTCTACGGATCCACGCCATTTTCTATTTCCCCGATTTTTTTATAGTATAAATCGCTATTCGATTTTTTTTGGTGAAATTATTAATTATGTCTCATGGTGGATCGTTTTTTGTCTCATTCTTTTCTTAATATTTGTGTTTTTCCCATTCAATAATGATATTTTTTTTTCTCAAAGAAATTCAGTTTTTGCTGAGTTACCAGTGTATATGTAATAACTGCTTTTTTCATAGCTTTTTATTACAATGTAGTGCAGATACATTCTTTGCTTTAGGAAAGTAGTTCATTGTTTTTAAATATTGTTCATTTGTAATACTAATGATTTCATAAGGGACCGTTCATAAATGATGTCACGCTTTTTTCCGATATATGACTCCCTTTCCCCTTTGTCACATGTCACGCTATGTTGTATAAGCCTGGTGTCACACTTGTTACCCCCTCCCCTTCCCTTGTCACAATTTCACGAACCCCCCCTCCCCCTCGAAGTGTGATATCATTTACGAATGATCCCTAAGGAAATTATGTACAAAATGTTTTTTAATTTTTAAATATTTGTAATCTCTTAATATATTAATACGTATCTTTACCTGGGGTTACAGTTACATAGAAAAGGTTATTGTGGTTGTAGAATTTTTTAGCAAACTTGCTAAGTGAAATTTAGGGACAGCTTCTGAGTGTTGGCAATGTTTAGAATAGGGATGTAACGAATATCGGCCTTACCGAATATATTATATCTGATTAAAACAAAGAGTTTCAGTTGTTAGTAATGGATGGAGTGAACGTATAATTTCACTAAATGGATAAATTAAAAAAATATTTCAATTATATTTCATTTATAAAATAGAAAAAGGAATAAAGTGCCATGAACTTAAAATTAAGTGCACACAATTGTGAATTGTTTGACATTTTTCAGCTTTCAACAGCAAAAAAATTCAGACTAAATCGTTCATTTTTTTTCTTTATTTAGAGCGCACTGTAATTCCTGGTAAAAGTTTTTCCATATGCGGAAAAAATCTGTTAAAAACTGTCCCGGCAAAAATGGCAAAAATAGAATTCATTGTTTCCGTATTACTATATTTTTCCGGCTTAAAAGCAAATTAAAACATCAAATAAGAAAAACTCTAATTTCAGATCAATGTTATTCACGTATAGTTTGAACGCTGTTAAATGAGTTTAATTTATGCATAAAAATATGCATTTTATTAAAAAATTCTCAATTTTAAATTCTAAAAATTTTAATTTCTTTTCTTAAAATTTTATTAAAATAAAATTTTAATAGAAACACTTAATTTTAAGGTATTGCTCCAGCCAAATAATGAGTTGTGATTCGACCTATAACTATTTATATTGTTAACATTATTTTTGCAATTATTATTATAAAGTATTGTTTTTAAGGTATGCACAATTGTAAACTAAAATCTAAACTCAGTGGCGCACCAGCCCTTTTGAGGGCCATGGCCTACTATGCCCATTCCAGTTTTCGAGACCGAGGGCCCTGGGGTGCAGAAGCAGAAGTTCCGGTCAAGTGGTCGGCCTGACGCGGAACCCCCTGTGTTTAGTTCCCAAGCATGCTTGGTCCTCATTTTATCGACCCCCACAGCAGGGATGAAAGGCTGAGTCGACCCTGCCCAGCCCGGGAATCGACGTGGTATCCTTTTTGTCACGCAGTGGGGGGTCAGGGAAAGGGGTCAAGCTCCCAAGGGAGGATTAACACGACAACGCTTCCTTGGGGGTAGCGCTGAAAACCCCAAACCTCGACCAGCGTCGTTTTGCAAAGCAAGAAAAGTTGCTGGGGTAATTTTAGTGGGAACTTTTTACTGAGGGTGGCTTTTACCCCCTTTTTTTAACTGCACGTGTTAACTTTTGTCTATTCTCGCCTATCCAGCTCCGTTCTCGACCTACTAAATAAAATGGCGCAACAGTTAGAGTTGCTAAAGTCGAAAAGAGGAAAAGATGTTTTAAAATGTATGAATTTTATGCCTCCCCTCCCCCCTTTGTCACATGTCACGCGATGTTGCACAATGCATGATGTCACATTTCTTGTTACCCCTCCCCTCCCCTTGTCATAATTTCACGACCCCCCCCCCCCCTTGAAGCGTGCCATCATTTGCGAATGATCCATAAATACTTTTTTTTTTTTTAGTTTTTGTAATTTTCGGTGTTTACGATGCATAAACCAATTTTATTTTTTATATTTTAAAAATCAATTTAAATATAGCGAGGCTAGGGATGTGGTCTTACTTGAAAGTTTTATCCAGAAATTTTAAAAGTGACAAAAGTAGATATCTTTAATTTTTGGAATTTTAAAAAATTGTTTTTGTATTTAAACATGCAACATACTTGTCCATAAAACTGAGCATTTGCTCTTAGAAGTAGAAAATACTCATGAAAAAGCATATAATGTAATTTTACCAGAAAAACTGATGTTAATACATCATAATTACTGTTTTTATAACAATTCATAAGATAAATGTGATAATACATTATTATGTTTTATACAATACAATACAATACAACACAATAGAATACAAAAAGTACACCAACAACAGGCGCTAGGCCCATTATACCTAAATAACTTCATTAAAAATAAAGTAACATGTTTAATTAAACATTTGTATTCCAATTCTACACAGAACTAGAACAATGTATTTGATATATCAAACAAATACGCAGGTATTGCAGGTGCTACAGTTAAAATCAAAAGAAATGTATAAAAAGAGTAGTTAAATATTCCTATTACATCTCTCGCAATAGCAGAAATGCAAATTAAAGTGCTTCAAATCCAGATTTTTTAATTTATCTACCTTGTTACTGTAGAACAAGCGTTCAGAATACTTGATCAGTATGGCCAGCCCGCATAATCGGAAAGTATATGGAATCTACTATTCGACTGCATTGAATATTTGTTATATTCCTAAATGTAGCACATCTGAGCATATACATACAGTGCCCTGAGTGTACAAAGGTAAAAAAAGGATTTCTGCACCAGAACAATAACCTTTAATTTGTTATCTAAACACAATTTAACGTGAAATAGTAATGTCAGGTGGGGTAAAATGGCCATAAAATCCACATTTTTCAACTTTCGTCGCCAATAAATATAAGAATTTGTTCAAAACCTTCTGATTTTTTGCTTGATATTTTACATTTCATTATTGAAGAACAGATTGCATTAAATTTTGAGCAGGAAAAATGAAGTAAAATAATTTTATAACGCCTTCTTTCTGGGATGTATTTATGACCACTTTACCCCATGGGGTGGGGTAAAGTGAGTAGTGCATGGGGTAAAGTGGTCATAATTGAAAAAAAAGACCCTATAAAAGTATTAATAACCATAATATTACAAAATACTCAATAAAGGTTTATTTTAGAAAGGAAATAACTATATTTCACCCAACTGAATTTATTAAAACCCTGTATTATGGTCAAAAGTTGGCTTCATCTTTGTAACGTCTGGTAAGGAATTTCAGGCTCTTCAGCAGCTGAATAGATGGTCTTAAAACAAAGGTATGTACTAAATCATTTTAGGATACATAATAGCAGGTATTATTCTGTTTTAATCCTTAAATATTAGACTGTATGTCTGCCCTGTAATTTAATACATATAATAAAACATAAATATGAAATTCAAAATTTTCCTTGAAAAAATTTAAAATAGTTTTTAATGAATGGCTAAATTATCTAATTTACATATTAAGGAAACAATGCTAGTACGAGAGTTCTGAGATAGTTACAGCTTATTAAAATTCAAAATGGGAGAAAAATACGTATTTTAACCTAGCTATTTTTAATTCTCTCTCTCTTTACTGCATTATTCTTGTTCGAAGTACAACTAGTTCTAAACATTTGCAGCTTAATAGTATTCATAATAAGACTGTTTAGAAATGAATTATTCTATTGGGATAACTTGAAAATTGTTTCATTAAAGGTGCTTCTAAACATTTGTGAATACTAGACACATCATTGTAAGAAGACTATTGTATAGCAATTTCAATTTCTATTGCATTTGAACTCAGTTGTGTTTAATCCTTTTTACTAAGAATAAATTTAAAAGTTATTTTTTAAGAAATAATACAGTATTAGTGACATTATTGTTTTACTAACATCTGCCTCACTGCTTAATTTCAAACAAAATAAGTGTGGAGCCCTGTAGTCTTTAAAATTTACCTTCATGCGTATTAAGCCTGAATTCCCTCTATTAGTTAAAAGTTCGCATAAAATTGAAAATAAATATTGAAGCTGAGTTCCCGTGAGCTTTATGTAAGTTAAATCCTAGTCTACTTCATAAATTAACCTAAAGTAATTTTAGAGCATCGGTGCATGTTAAGCCTAATACTATGACCACTTTACCCCATATTACTTAAACTACTGTAAAATAATATATAAACTAAATCTAGCTTCATGGTTAGTGAGGAAGTATTTTTGAGATCTGTGCAAAGCTTCCTGCACCGTCAATTAGATGCAAATTCTTTAAAACAAAATGTCAGAGAGAAGTTAAAAGAGCTGTTTCAATTTCAAAGTGCTGTACAAACAAATTGACTGTTTTTCTTTACCTAAAAAGTTGCTATCAAAACAATTTTGAATGTAAAATTTAATTCCTAATTATTAAAATCTAAAATGAAAAAAATACACCAATTCCTTTATTTTTTTCCAAGCTATAGCCTTTTCTTTGCCGTATGACCACTTTACCCCACCTGACCCTAAGGGCCATTCCATTGTGACGGGTGTGACTCCCAGACATGAGTTTTAAAGCTTAATTTAGATTTTTGGCAATGAATTACTTATAAATAGCAAAAAAAATTTTTAAACTGTGTTTACCTTTGCATTTGCTTTAATGACTGCGCAAAAATAAAACTGCAAGAGTTTATAATTTTTTTTTATAAAATTTAAAATCTTGTGAAGGGTGTGACTTTTCCGGGACATGACTTTTCACTTGCTTTCATATTTGCTAAAATTCCTGTGAATTTTTTAATGTTTGATCATTGTAGCATTTTTTTTCCTATTGAAGGAGATTCAGATGAAACTTAATACATATTTTTTATATTAGGTTTTAAATTTTTTAACATTTGGGAATTTTTTTTGTAATGTGACGCGTGTGACATAAAATGTGACGGGTGTGACACTGTGCCAATTTCAAATTTTTGAGAAGCTATTTTTGAAAAAGTAGTAATTAGTTCACATAGTAAACTAGACATTAGCCAATATACACCTACATTTTATTAGAAATAAGAGATATATACATATATACATCTGATTTAGCATTTATAGTGACCTCTACCCAGGTCATAAGGCCTGGTGGAGCAACTTTCTCAATGATGAAGGGTATTTTTTCAGTGGAAATATCGTCATTTTCTGGTCAAATCCAATAGGGTCCACTAGGCTGCATATATTTTAAATTTACTTCTTCTTTTTCCAAGTTGATGCCCAAAACGGTAGCGTAATACGATCTACTAAAGCAGTATTTGTAACTGCTGCCTGCAGTGGTAAGGGAAACTAGAACAAACTCTCCAACTACAATGTCAGATTGTGCGATCTGGCTATGATTAAAATTCCTTGTATGAATTTCAGTGACTCTTACTTGTTTCAATGTTGACTTTGCAGTCTTTCCAATGAAAATGTTTTCAGAGTCACTTACCTGAAAGTGGTGATAGGACATAACTCCATCGATTGATGCAGCATTCTCCCATCTTGCAGACAACATAGACTGAGACTGCAATATTTGCTCAGATGTCACATACATAGATTTAATACTTTTTATCTTCACTGAACAATTGAAAAAATCAGAAGCAGAATCTACTCTTGCCTTCCTTGATTTAATCATATACCATACCTTTGACTTCACAAGGCCCCCCAATACCATCTACTGCTCCCTTTCCGTGGAAAGTGGTGAAAATGTTCCACTCACAAGTTAAGTTAACCCTTTAAAGGGCCATTTTTCTGTAGTATTGGTATGTAAAAATATTTTTCAGATTTTATTTTGTTTCAAAAAAGAAATCCATATAGGACAGTAAATAAGATTAGCATGATTTTTTCCACCCCTCCCCCCTTTGAGGGGGATAGTTATAATATTTGAATATTGATGCATGTGGTGGTAAATATATTTTCCAGTCTTTGCAAGATTCTGCCAATCAGAAAGGGTAAAATAGCTTAATGTAAACATCTGCAATTTGATGAATTTGGTGGGAAGCATACTTTCCCCCGCCTTAGAAAGAGTTAAAATCATTTTGAAAAAAACATAGGTTTGATATATTATATTTATTTTTAAATTGGGCTACACAGCCATCAGAAAACATTTTCACTTTTTGTATTTGAGGAAACTCTTCTTTCAAATTAGCTAAGATGGTATTTAAAAATGTCCATACAGCATATTTGTCAAGCTGCAATTCATTGCTGACAATCACAAACGAGCAAACATTATTCCTTACCCATGCACGACATGTGAATAAAGTTATTTGTGGATGAGTCCAATAAGCACAATCTAATGAAAAAAATCAATTTTTTTTCCTTTGAAAATGTATTATGAATCAATAAAAAATCTCTAAAAAATAGCTGCAAAACATCAAAGTTATTCAATTATATCAAATCATAGGAATTATAATAACAATTATTATTTTAACATACTGCCCTAATTCATTAGAAACAAGTGCTTTAACTTTCTGTTCCATTAATGAAATATTTTAAAACTATCTTAAATGGTGTCACACCCGTCACAATCACTCTGTCACGCCTGTCACAAGTTTTTGTCACACCCGTCACACCAAAATTTTCACAGATAATAAAAATTTAATGACATTTGAATATTTTATACTTATTCACACTTGCAATAATTAGACTTTCAGAAACTTTCGGGTTTTTCCATGGATTAATGCATTTGCTAAGGTATGTTAAGCATCTTTTCTGTGACGGTTGTGACAGAGAGACTTTATAAATAAATTTGCATTTAAAATAAGATTTAATGTACATTTATGGAAGATTAAGTGCTCTAAAAGGGAGACAAAGGTCATAAATTGTAATATATGCACATACAATGAAATTGGTGTTGTATTAAATATCATTTCAGAGTGAATGAAAATGCCCAATTTTTCCTAATCGAACGTGTGCTACAATGCACAAACTTTAAGTCCCCCAAATAAAAAAAAGGATCAGTTTTGTGAAATATTTCTTTACAGTTTCATAAACCTCATATCATTACCTTTAATTTGACGTATTATTTGAAGCAATACAGTTTCAAAATTTCAGCCCTCATGTCCACTTTCTCATGGAATTGCCCCTAACCTTTTAACTTGAATTACACATGAATAGAAATTTTGAAAATAAAAACAATCAAGATTTTATCCTTTAGTATGATAATTTGATGCTTATATATACGCACATATTCCTCCCTCCCCCCATACCTTGCTGAATTCTCATATTATAGCACCTTAAACAATTTCTGCGAAGAAAATAATTTAAGTATGATTGTTTGAAAAATGAATAGATTTAAATAATGAAATATGAAAAAGGTTAAAATTTGGGAATAATTAACATTCTTCTCTACAATAAAGTACATTGCATCTTAAGAAGGCCTATGACTGTTCCACTTTTTACTGAAGAAGAATATAATCTTGCTTCTGTCGTTAAATTATATCTTTTTAAGCGTAGTATCCTTTAAGGCAGTGGTCGGCAACCCGTCGATCGCAAGCCCATTTTAGGTCGATCGCGACAGCATTTTGGACAGTTTATAGTTTAAAAAAATAAAGAAAATAACTTTTGAATTCGATGGCGAGTTTATTATTATTTTTTCCTTCAGAAAATGTTTATTAGTTTGTCAGACCATTCACCCGGACCTAAAAAACTTCCAATAATATGGATTGTCAGTCGTCACTTTTACTATGCTCTTGGTGAGAGTTATTTCAAGAATGTATACATTTCACATGTGTGTTTTAGTTAAAAAACAAAACAAAAACTATCAGTTCTTTTTATCAAATTCGAAGGAAATAATATATTTGTATTGTTTTGATGCGAGTTAACGGTGTTAGCAAGCCATTATTTTAGAAATTTTAATGTATGTGTTTTATAAGCATCAGAACTTGTTCCGACAAGAATTAACCTACAATTTTTACAAGACAGACGCAGTCCCAACAAATAATGTATAACCCCCCGCCCCCCCGGTCCTCCGAGTCGATCTTGGTGTTCGCCGAACTTGGAAAGTAGATCTTCAGTCAGTTTAGGTTGCCGACCGCTGCTTTAAGGTGTGAGAATAACTATTTCAACTGTAAAAAAAATATTTTTGTAAAACTTCCAAATTATCACTGTGTCAGGGGAGAGGGGGCCATGGGCTTTCGGTGCCCCCCTTGTTGCACCACTGCAGTATCATACACAGTTCCGAACCCCGAATTCGGCACGCTGGAGAGCGGTGTTAGGCCGAATTTTCGGACAGCGAACACGACCAAAAATGTATACGTATAGCTTAGTAATAAGATTAACAATAAATTTTTTGGTTTTGATAAGCAGTATTCACTTGCAATATAATTATTTATTTCTATTGGGCCATAGGTGAGAGGTATTAATCGTAGTGTAACCATACGTCCTCGATTTTCGGAGACTGTCCCCAAATTTGTTTATTTTTAATGCTTTGTGCCCGAAAACACTTTAACTACTTATAGACGCAGGAAGTCCCAAATTATAAGATTTCTTTTCTTTCTCTCCAAATTGTCAAAAAAATACATCAGTTTTGTGTTTTTGGTTGCCGCCTAAGTTGTCTATATAGACGAGCTTTCGGGGCAGTCTTGAGAAATTCTCAGTGCCGGCTCGTCCGTATAGAAATTCAAGGCGGCCGCCTGAGGTGCAAACTTTTGAGATATGCAAAATTGATGTTTTTTTCTTTAATTTTGAGCAGTGCCGGAGGGGAAGGCTAAGGCGGCGAGGCGATTGCCTCACGGCGCAGCGCCCTAAAGGGCGGTAGCTATTAACAGCTAATTAACATAGTACGTATTATTGCCTTTCTATGATGAATACGAAAGATAAATCTATTTTGCGGACACTTAATATTATTTAAATATATATCTACATATTTACTGGCAATATTTTTAATCCCTGCAATCTTAAGGTGACAGAACGTCCTCGAGTTTCGGGAAATTTGTATATTTTTAATGCTTTGTCCCCAAATACACTTTAACTACTTGGGGAAACGTAATGTCCCCAAATTTAAACTTCTGTTTTTTCTCTTCAAATTGCTTCTCGTTTTGTACTTTAGAACTTTAGATAGTGTTTTGTAAAATTTTAGATATTATTATGGCAAATATCAAATTGTTGCCTAGTACTAAAACTTGTAACAGGCAGTGATCTAAGAAAATATGCGTACATTTTGTAGAAAATATGTTTAGATACCGTTTGAAATACATTAATGAGAGCTTTTTTCATAATAGAAGGGAATATGTTTTAGTTTGCTGTGTCCCCAAAGATATCCTCAAAATTATTTTCTGGCGATCCCAACATTTGGTCACCCTATACAATCTACAAAATACGGCCCTGAGAATTTCTCAATACAGCTGTGGTGATGGAAATTCTGAGGGCTATGAGAAATCCTCAAGCCGGCCCAGAGAATTTCTCGCGGCCAGTTATCTCAGCCGATTGCCGAGTTAAGAAGAATTTAACTCGGGACAAATTGGAATCATTGATGTAAATGTAGTGTGAAAAAGACATAAATCTTGACATGAAAAGTCAAGACAATAGATGATGTAGCAAATAAGAGTCCCCTTTTTTAAAACACTAAATGGCTTTCAAAAGGAAAATAATTTTTAAGCAAATATTGCAATGTATATTTATTTGATTGTGGATGAGTTTTTTTTTTTTTGAAACCTGTTATTATTTGTGTGTTATAGTTATAGTACTGGAAACTAGAACAATGAACATTTATTTTAACTTTTTCATAACTAGAACTAATTTTTACTGGATGTTAACATACTGATTGTAACACACTCAATAGGCAAAGAATACGACGAGTACATAACTTTTCATGTTTATTCGTCTATTCGTAACTCTACCGCGTTTCATGTAAATTACTGCAATTTTTAAAGCTAAAATTCTTTTTAAAAAGCTATTTAAAACTCGTTGTTGTCATTGAGTAAATTTCAAAAATTTTCGGGGGGGGGGGGGGGGGTGATGCATAATATCTGATTAGCGTTCATTTTCTGTTCCTTGGTAGTTCCCCCCCCCCCCAAAGGGCCGGTCTGTTTGAAATATGCCCGGGACGAATTTTCGGAATTTTCTTCCCTGTCCGCCTCTGGCCGTAACTAATGCTGCCCACCTGTGGTAGGATGCGGTATGTTTGATTCACGTCCTTTGCCCTGGGTATTCTTTACTGTCAAAGAAAAATTAATTCAAAGGTATAATTAATATACTTCTAAATAATTAAATTCCAGTTTTGCATTAATTAAATTAAAACTACCTTTATTATTAACTAACTGTTCCCACTACTGCGTTGCTGTGTGAAACATATCAACCAATTGGCATGTTTATAGATATAGGAAGTTAAATTTTGTTATTCCCTCCTCCCACCACACGCACTCTTCTCTGATCAGACTTGCGTCACGCAGAAAAAAAACTGATCATAAGTGTGAGAGTTTTAGGCAGGTCACCCTATTAGGCAAACAGAAATTGATGGGGTCCGAATCTTTCAAAATTAAAGTCTAAAAAACGCAAGTGCAGGTGTAGACAATCTTTGGTCATTTTATGAGGGGGAGTAGGGCTTTATTTGTGGGTGTACGGGCCCCACATTTTATTATTTTGCCCTGAGGCCCGATTATAAGCTCTCGGCTGCCCTGTATCAACTGTCCATCGTAACTTTCAGCTAAATTTTTCATTAGAACAATAAATTAAGTATTAATTTTATATTTTACTATTTTAAATTGCAATTCTTCTATACTTTATCCCAAGAAAACGCATCATACAAAAAAATAATGGAAACCGTTTTTCACTAAAGAAAATCTCAACAATTGCTGTGTTCAACTTTGAAATTTAAACTTTAGTTGTTTTTTTATCAACTAGAAGGCTTCCGCCACCTGCTTGCTATTGCTCGCCAACCCCCTGAACTGTTTACGCATATCCTTCGGAAGTTAGAGCTCTTAAAACTCGGCAAACAAATATTTATTAAAAACTATACATCTAAAACCAGATTTACTTGAGTGAAAATCGGTTAATGGAGACATTGAATGAGTGGGTGATCGTCCCTCATCCCCTCCCCCTCCAATAGGAAGTACTTGAAATAAAACCAAAAATTTGAATTAACTACAAAGTTCTAAATATTTATTAAAATGCAGCAAAGATTTAGAAAGGTGCCCCTCCCCGCCCTACCCACCCCATTTTAAGCTTGATACGCTTTTTGCAAGTTATACTTTTTTTTCGCACTTTAGATTTTAATAATACTGTCATTATTTTCATATTGCCATGAATAAACCAATTTTAAAATAGTTGATGCAAAGAAACGAATTTTTAAAAATGCCTTGAACATCTTTATCAAATAAGTTTCAGACATTCTCAGCTATTCCATTTAATGCATTTTAATATAAGTTACAGTAGCGGACTGGTTACCCTAATAGGGCACCAAATGCTTACTCGGGGGGGGGGGGGGGGGATCTCCCCGCCAAAGTCACCACTCAGAACACTGAAAAAGCTTTTTAGAGGTAGGGCACATCGGTGCGTCCCTACCTCTTATTGATGCGCCCCTCCTATAAACAAAATAAAATAATAATTATTCATAAATAAAACAAATGACTCACAACTATAAAAAAAAGGCATTACGAAAAATCTGCATTGCTTGATCAAGATTATTCTCCGGTGCGTTTGACTGTTATCAAAGTCTATTTTAATCAGTTACCAGAAACCTCGGCCATGTAACTATGGCAACGAGTGGCCCACCTGACGGTCAACGGCGCTGTGAAAGCGTTTTTAAAATTTTCCAGAAAACGAATTTCATCGCCTATTTGGCACGACAGCAATTTTTCTTACTGTTCAAGTGGTCATAAATGGCGGAAACTGGTCCTGCATTTAGAATTGCTAGCTTCAGAGATTACTTTTAGGGTTCCATTGTGGGGTGTTTATCTTTACGTTTCAATGGCATTCCTGGGGGAACTGTCGTGCGAATACGGATGCAATTGTATCTCATAATAAAACATAGTAGAAATCTTTATTTAATTTAAAGCGTTTTGAACTCATGAAACTAGAAACCATTCAATAATGAATAATATATTCTACTTAATTGAAAGTTGTTGAGAAATAAAATATCTTGCATTGTATTATATTTAGTTAATAGTTTATGAACCACTTTATAGTTGTTTAAAATGAAGCTATTCAGATATTGCATGAAACATTAGTAGGTAGCAATTGAGAGTTCACCGACGTCAGGCGGATCTGCGGATCAGCCACGCCCCTTGCTCCGCCTGCCACGCCCCCTTGCGCCTCCCCCTCCCCTCCCCTCCTCCGCCTGCCGAGTAGTGTTGAGTAGTAGGGTTTCCTCGTAGAAGATTACGGGGGTTTCTTAGTGGAGTTGAGTTTATTTTCTCACTTGTTACTCTGCGTCCGAAGTTTTGTTTTTAGGAATGGCAACGGTGATGTAGCGGTTGTCATGACAACAGTTACCATGACAACGAACTTGTAATCTTTTTGAATTGCTCATGGCGCCACCTAGTGAGAGAAATATTAATTAATTTTTTTTTCAGACTTGCTCGTTTTCTGATGTTATACACATGGCGCCATCTAGTGAGATAAATATTAATTAATCCATTTAAATATATTTTTCGGACTTGGAATTATTTTATTTAATTTCTCTTTCCTAGATCGGGAATCGAACCCGCATCGTCAAAAGATCTTCATGGCAGTCAAATTGTAAACGCGCAAATTGACTATGCCATGAAGACCTGATAGCTACAGCGCTAAATTGAATGTTAATATAATTCTCTTTCAGATGCTTGAGAAGACTGCCATCTAGCGAGAAAAAACTTTTTTTGAGCATAGAATATTTAATGATTTCCATGACAACGTATTTTTACGAAGAGCCTCCTAGTGACAAAAATAGGAATAATTATTTTTCGGACTTAGTCGTTTTCTGAAGTTATTATCGATTTCCAACTTAGGTTTTCACAAATGGCAACATGTTTTTAGTTTTAATTCCAAGGTTTGAAACACTCATGGCGTCACCTAGTGAGAGAAATTATTTTTTTGAACTTAGTCGTTTTCCGGTGTTATTTTTAATTTCCAACTTGGATTTTTCACATTAATTTTTTTTATTATTTCAAGAGTTGAAGCACTCATGCTGCCGTCTAGTGAGAGAAAAATTATTTTTTTGGACATAGAATATTTTACTTCATGAAAGTGAAATTAATTTAATTTTAAGTTGATGGTCCCACCACCATCCCGATGTGACTTTTAATCACACCCCATCAACTATTTTGTACTCGTTCATTTAATTTGGTCGTTTTAAAACAATTGTAAATATTCAAGCAATTACACATAACGGAAAAAATTGACCCTAGAAGTGGAAAAATATAAAAGTATCATGCAGTGAGACTTCACTTCTACAGTCAATTTGTTTTTTAGAATACATAACCACATAATTTAGACTGCATTAGATGAATAATCCATTAAAAAAAATATTGTATCATTGAATTCAAAATAATCTGCAAACCAAGAGAACGTTTCATAGACTCTAGCTGTTGAATAAAATAAGTCTCAAACGGAGACTTAACTTCTACAGTCAGTGAAACACTATAATATCTCACATACGTGAAAATCATCAATTAGAATCTGAAATGAAACACGCAAATTTTTTCCTCATGATATTGAAATTCACACATCTCAGAACTTTTAAGTTGTAAAACCCATTCGAGAAAGCTGTGAATGCTATGTTTTTTTTTCCCCTTTCATTGTATTAAATTTAACTGTTATGTTCTAGCGAGAATTAATTATTTTAATCAGAAGTAAATTTCACAATTTTTAATCAACTTATGGTATTAATTTAATCTTAATAATGTATTAATATCAACTATCTCTTAATTTTGAACATATTTTATTTTTACACTTGTAATTCTTCCCCTAAAATGCCAAAGACTGGATTAAATGAGAACTGATCAAATCTCTTCTTGAAAAGTGTAGATTTAATGTGAACCAATCAAGTCAATTCCCGAAACTTACTAAATTTATGCCAAAGCTAATTATAGAAAAGTTTAAGACTTTGAAAATGTGCATCAGTAGGTTTATACAAACATATTTAGTGATACTTTTACGAAAAGAGGTGTTTTATTCTATACTTAAACATGGGTTTACATTCATTTTACAGTTTTCTATGAATACAAATCAATGAATTTATATCAACTAAGACTATATTTACATTATAGATAATCATCCTTTAATCCATATTACACCGCTAGATTTTTCACAAGTTTAAGAGTTTGCATAAAATAATAGAAGTTAGAACATGCTCAGCAACTCGATTTTGTATAGAATGTTCTATATATTCCAATATATTTATTTTATTTGTTTTTAATTTAGTTTTTTCACACACATTTTAACGTTTCAAACTACTACAATCTCAGAGATTATTGTAGCAATATGAATCATGATTAAAGAAACTTTAAAAAAATAGTCAAGAACATATTACTAAATTTGTAACTGTAAAGCAGCTTAACAACACGATTGATATATAATACATTTAACGAACATTTCAGCTATTCAAAACTTTGTCTTTAACATTTAACGAATTTTGCATTTATTCAAAGAGTTATTTATTTTCAAAACTCTGTCTTTAACACAGTTTTTATAATTTACACAGAATAATACAACCGAGAAAAAACATTTAAGAAACTATTTGCAGCGCGACTTTCATATATTGGAAATGTTTATTACTAAAGTACGAAGAAACTTTACGTTTTAAATTTCATGTTTTGAAAAAGTCTATTACTACTTACCTACATACAAACATGGAATCTCTACTTTAAGACTAAGCTCGTACGGATATAGACCCTAACTTAAATACAGAAATGTCTAAATCGTACCAAACATAAGGTACAGAATATGAAAAAGTTAGAAATGTTAAGATCGAAGACTTACATTACTAACTGAAATAAAGAAACTCAACTTTCAACTAGCTCTACAAAACTAAGATTCTTCTAATAAAAAGTGAAAAGTACCATCTATACAAAACGGTGAAACTTGGATTCGTCTAGTAAAACTTGTCATAAAAAGTATAAAAATACTTAAATTTACTAAAACAAAAGTTTTCTATAGCAAAATGTTTAAAATTAACACGAAAAATGTAGAAATACTTAGCACAAACCGCTAAAACTGAGAAACTTCATAAATGTAGAAGGTATAAGAAAAAACGTAGAGAAAATGAAGACAAAAGAAAAATTCACCAATACATATCAAAAATAAAGCTAACTGAGATATACAAACGTATGTGAAAGTAAGATCGGAGAAGGTCTAATCGCGATAAAACTTGCTGTAGAAGTGATTAAACTCTGAAGGATATTTCATTTCGAAAAAAAAAAAAAAATTAGAAGAAACTTTGAAAATATTTTGAAAATAAAAGCAGAGAGCTCGAGAGAAAAAAATAGCCTCCGTCTTCATTCAAGTCTCAGAAAGAAGTGACTCAAATCATAATTAAAGTCTGAATTCGTTAAAAGTGTGACGTAGTTAAAATTAAATCAGTTAGAATCAATGAGTGTATTCAAAATGATATCTTGACAATTGTCCAATGAAAATCAGTATACGTGATGGAATAGGATTTTATCAACTTTCCAGAGAAGGTCATATACCGAGTGTGATTTCACTCTTTAATCTCAGTGAGTAACTGATATTACCCTGAATCATAGATAATGTTAACCTTGGAGAAGCTCTGACTTCATATCGAGGTCACAGCACCCCTTCTATGGTTCGGGGCAGCGATAAGACGTTTCCCCACGATCGAGTCATTTCAACTTGCTACTTCATCGAATGCGGTTAGAGCGTATCGCTTTGCAGTGCATTTTTTCTCCGTTTCATTGGAACTTCGTTTCATAATTTCGTTCTTGCGTTAATTTAATTTATTAGTTCCAAGATGTTTTCTCCCGTTAGTTTGAATGAGCATGGATTAAACGTGACAGTTTGCGACGAATTCTACACTCGTGATGAAGCAGATGAAATATTTGCAGAGTTGTTAAAGCTTCCATTTCATCCCATAAATGTAAAAGTCCGCGGGAAAAATTATACCCCGAAACGAATGTCATATGCATTCGGGTACGAAGGCCTGGATTATAGGTATTCGGGAACCTCCAATCCCGCACAATCATGGACTCCGCTCATGCTAAAAATTAAAAATCGCGTTGAATGTGCTTCAGGACAAAACTTCAATTATGCTCTTGTGAATCTCTATCCTAATGGAACAAGTGGAATCGGACAACATCGAGATGACGAGTCGTGCATCGATCCATCCAGTGGCGTTGCATGTGTAAGTTTCGGAGCCTCAAGAACTCTTACCTTCGAAAGACGTGGATTCCCATCGCAACAGCTAGTGTGTCATCACGGCAACGCATATCTCATGCTACCACCTACCAATAGACTATTCTCAAACCAAATAAGGCCGGAGCGAAACGTGATGGGGCCGCGCATAAGCATCACCTTCAGAAATATAAAAAAAAATAATGATGAACCTCTACCGAAACGTCGCCGCAAGGATTATCAAGTGCCCGTAGTGGAAGCCGCCGCGCCGTTCGTCCATGCCGTCGCCCTTGCCGCAGATCCTGAGTCATCAATGGATATGGATTTTTTCGAGCTGCCAATGCCCTCGTTTGATTATTCGTCTCGCAGCCGATTCCTAAAACCCGTGATGAGTGAGCCTACACTTGTACAGCCAGCATCCCAGGAGTCAACAGAGAGCCCCGTACTCGCACGGCCCGCATCCCGGGAGATTTCATCGACAGAGCCCCTGCAAGAAGCCCCCGCGTCCGAGGAGATGACTTCAAAGCCCCTGCAAGAAGCCACCGCGTCCGAGCAAGTCCCGCATTGTGATATACTACAAAATATAATGAAAGACTGTGACATTCTTCTAGACCACGATTGGTGTACCAACTATATACAAAGTGAAAAAGTGCTTTCTCCAAAGAGAAAAAAAAATTTTTTCAACTTGCACAACGGAATTTATTTAAATGTCGTTTTAAACAGTGTCGAATTCTCGATAGAAATTGAAGACGAATTCACGAATCACGCTGTTGTGTTCACACCAGCAGCTTTCCTCGAATTTATGGATAAAGTATTTCATTTCAATATAAGCTATAAAAGTAGTAGCTTTATTTCCAGAAATGAAGTGTTGGCGCTCAGTTGTGGTGGATTTTGCAAACTTATGCAAATTAATCCTGCGTTTCAATTACATAGTGAAAGTGTGTCATTGTCTGAAGAAGTGATAAAATATTTATGCGAGAAAAAAGAAGATATTTTTGAACAATTACATAAAGTGTATTTTTCATATATTTTGAAAGAAATCTTGCCTAATGAATCTTTCAGTATCGTTGATAGCACAATTCTTTCAGATGAGCGTGAAAAAAAGTTAATACAATGTTTGCGAGATGGAATCACAGGGTGTGTAAATGAACATTTTGAGTGCGAGGGATGTGCCGTTTCTCATCCCTCACAACGCAGACATCCATGTATGTCTCTAAATGTTTCTGAAAAGTATAACCAGATGAATGTGAATACGCTTTTATGTTTGGATGTTAAAATGTTAGCTACAGCCTTCAGAGAAAAAAATATTTGTTTCGATGATCTTGATAAAAATATGGATTGGCATATGCTCGATGATTATGCTTCTAATCTGTAAGTAATTTTTGTAAATATTTTTTACTTTTTGTTCAATAAATGTATGTTTTTAGTTTTAACCATTTTCTCTGTTTCATTTATATGTTATGTTAAATTTATAATATTTTAAAAAATAATTTCAAAGTGAATAATGAGACAGATAATTTTTAAATATACATCTTTATTTATACATACTATCCCATTTTACATTGGAATTTCGCTTCCTTCTGCGAAGTTTTGGTGTAAAAACAGGTTTCACATCTTCATTTAACATATGTGTTGGAGATAATTTCAAATCCAATAAATTTTTATTTTTCACAAAATGCTTAGGTACATTCATTTCTTGCAATGAACTTAAAAATTCATTCACTCATGGTACATGAATATTTTTTTTATGACTGAACATTAAATTTAATAAGTCCGCAATGTTTGTATGTTCCATTTTCTGATTTTTATAAATGATTTGCCCTTTTTCATTCCATGTCAGAATATTAGAGTGTCTTTTCATAATGTCTATCAAATTTCTTGCTTGAAGTAAATATTGCTTATTAATACTGTTTAATATTGTCGACTCATAATCCTGTGAACTTTCTTCTTTCTTTCTCACATCTTCCTTTTCATTATTTTCTTGAGATGGCTGTATCCATGGAGAATTAAATTCCGTGAGTTGTAATTTCTTTTGTAAAATGTCATTATATCTCATCACCTTTTCATGTTCTTCCAAGTTGCTGTTTAAAATCTTCATCATTTCTTTATCCAATTCACTGAGTTGTTTTGTTGTGACAACATGTTTATTCACCAGTTCTTCCGGTACGAGTGCAAATTTCTTAGCGTGTTCCATTGAGAAGGGTGGATAATACACTGACTGCCGCAGGATTTAAGAAATTTAAAAATCCGCCTTTTTGAACGACTAACTTGCGTTTCGCAGACAAAGCAATGTTTGGGGCCGCCAACTTGCGTAGTGTCGTCTTGTGTTTAGAGAGCTTCTTTTTTTGATGTTTCGACAATGGAATATTACCTTTCAATGTGTTATGACAGCATTCGCAGATAGCTTTAATACAGTTTAAATCAATCTTTCGTAATAAATCCTTTTGAAGGTTTGTAGGACAAATTTGTAAAAGATGAAGTTGCTTGAGCTGTTGCTTCGTCACAGTCATGTTGCTGTATGAGCACCTCTTCACGGCGTCTTTTCTTTTATATTATTTTTCTTTGATAGATATATTGTGTTTGATTGGGTAAAATATCTGTACGCAGTCTGAATTCTTCAGCTGTATCGTTTTTCAAGTCGATGAGCAGATATGAAAATTTCTTTTTCGTTGCATCTTCATACACTTCTTGGAAAAATTTCAAATGTCTCGGAAAAATTTGTTTTCCTAAATGTGTAATTTGTGCCATGTCTCTCCTGTTTTTAAAAAGAATAATATAATGTGCATTTAAAGTAATTTCACGCATTTCTTTTCCTTTATGAAAAAAATTTTGTGTGATGAAAATAACTGATATGTTTAGATGATGACTTCCGCGAGTAAAAAGTTTAGTGGTGGATTCATTTTTTCCACATTCAGACATTAAATCATCAATAATGAATAACGTATTTGTTCCTAAATAGTCTTTGAAAGTTGAAGGGAATCCTTCGACGAATGTCACATCTGGAATCTCGTCGTACAAGGGCTGGTGTATCCCGTAAAACCACACGACTTTATCGGGTACTGTGGAAAACATTTCGCGTCGAAATTTTAACAATTGAGATATGAAAACGCTTTTACCGCTTCCAGTAGGCCCTGAAGCAATCATTGTGAAGGGAACCTGAAGTTGAGGTGACTTGTAGGTTAAGTTCTCCATCGTGAATGACACATAAACACAACTGATTTTCACTGAAATATATTTATTGAAAGAAATTTGGATGTACATGAAAATGTTTAGCAACAAAATTATACACTCGCTTATCATTACACACATGTGTGTTTACAAAAGCAGTTATCATAGATTTTAATGAAGTACCACGACACTTGGAATATAAATAATAAATACAATATTGTCCGCATACAGCAGTGGAATTACTTTGCAAAGTCATGGGATTATATACTACTTTTGAAAATTGTGATACAAAATCGTGAATAGGTCCTTCAAAATAGAATGGACTATAACCATAGGAGTCAAAAAATTCCACTTTATCTTTTCCCTCGACATAAATTGCAATCCAATGCGATCCTGCCTGAGATGCTGGGTCAAGGTTCGCTACAAAACATGCCGGAAATGTATGAAAATCTTTCGGCAGTTGATCGCTCGGAAATACGTATAAGAAATAGTTTTTAGTAAATGGATCGCGAAGTAGAATATTTCGTATTTGTTCGGAATCCATCTTAATTGGCAAAGTCACACAGAACGTGACGAGATTTTGTAATTTCGATCACGTTTTGAAATTCAGCATAAATAATTAATGAAAGAGTTTCAGCAATTGCTTTATTAAATTTAATTTCCACTCTTAAATTCCCTTGATGTTGTAAATTCAAATGGGAGCTGGAACATAAATCGGCATTCAAATTGAAGCTGTAGATTGCATGTGAGTTGGCATACTGTTCCCGTGACAAATAAATACCTTTGTCACTATTAAATCCATCGAATAAACTGTGATAGGCTCGAATGTAATTATTATTCTTAAAATCTAATTCCATGGGTTTGCTCGGTACGGGCTGCCCATCCACATAAATAGATATAAAATTCACATCATGATGTGAAAACATGAAAGGGTTCTTAGAATATTGACCATTCATAGCAGCATTTTCGACACATGTGATGATTACTCTTTTAGGCATGACACCTAAAAAAACATTATCTTGCATGAAGGAGAAACTTCCCTTTGAAATGGAATAGGTTTTACACAAGACTCTGTCGATGGGATATTTAGCTGAAAATTTCTCCAATGCTTTTGCATGTCCAAGTAAAACTCCTGGGTTGACTTTAACTTTACGAATGAATAATGAAGCATGCTCCAATATCACTTTATAATCGGTGTCCGTTTTTGTAGATAAAAGGCAAAATGGTGCACTGCTTCGAATCATTTTAATTTTAATATCCACCAAATTTAACATGAGTCGATTCTGTTGAAAAATGTCACAATGTAATTGTCCTATCATATCGAATGTTTTGCTGTTTTTGCTGAGTTCATATCGAGATTTCACTCCTTCGTCCGCATCGTCAGCTGTAGGATCGATTTTTTCAGGATTCAACTCCTTGAAGAACATTTCACAGGTAAGTAAACTTTTCTTTGCATCTTCTCCATAATTCAAAAGAGTTTCAATGTATGATCTGAATGGATATGTATTACTTGCAGAGGAAATATTTCGCTCGTTGAGACTGACGTCTACTTGAGAAAAAAGAGAATGTAAGAATAAATTAACTGGAACGACGGGTTCTTTGTCGGGTAACGGGGACCCATCCGCTTTGACAATTT
The DNA here is from genome assembly GCA_038502835.1 of Octonoba sinensis. Lineage (NCBI taxonomy): Eukaryota > Metazoa > Arthropoda > Arachnida > Araneae > Uloboridae > Octonoba > Octonoba sinensis. The sequence continues at coordinate 144,795,479 of CM076600.1, forward strand.
TTGTTTTGACATAAATGTAGGATGCACTTAGGTCGTTGTATTCTTCACCACTTCCTGAGATGTTGAACTCCACGGGGCCTCCATCGCGAATATTTGCTATGGGGTGATATTCCACAAATTGTCCTTTTTCAATAGCAACTTGAGTAGGCGGGAGAGTGAAAAGATCTAATTCACTCTTCACACATGCAGAAGAATCTTGATGGATGAGTGAAGACATTTTATTAGGAGAAAATATCGTGTGCTTTCACCTTCTTGGTTTTGCGAAAACTGACGCGTTTCTTGGAAAGCTTGCGCTTTTTATTCCTTCTGCCGGATCCGATTATTGTTTTAATTTTAACTGCAGCTTTATCTGTCAAATTCTTACTCGCTTCTTTCAATCGTCGTCTCGCTGCTACTTTTATGTTTTCTCCACGCGATACATCGTTAAACACATCCACTCCACTACTTAAAATCTGTTTTCCGACTTGGCACCCGAGGCACCCGATTGAAAACCCGATTGAAAAGTTTGGCACCCGATTTGAAAAGTGGGACGGCTGCCCTGAAAAACGATTTGAAGAGACCCCCGAAGCCATATCCTCTCTGATAGGGAACACCTTGATAAAAATTAAGTCCGCTTCCTGTTTGATTCGTATAATAATCCTCGAAGGATTTTTCACAACAACGGTATGGGACATACATCATGAGAGATACTTTTGACGAAAGTGAAGTTTCACATACGAGCGTCCGCGTTCAAATGGCACTAAGTCTCCGTTGTTCGTCCTTATAACGATTTCAATCGTGTCAATAATTTTCCGATTGACAGGTAAATAATGAGGTCTCTCGTATTCTACACTAACGACTTCTCCATCGATTCCACTCATTCTGATTGTTCTCAATAAGGGGGCGAAAATGTTTCCGACAATTTGAGGCTCGATAATATCTGTATAAATCATTAATACTCTGAAATGAGCGTTTGGGTCGGCTATTTGAGGACTAAACACGGTATGCTCAACATTTTCGTCTGGAGCACCACTGATGATTGCTGGAGGGAACCAAAACATCTGCGATAATCCATTATGAAAAATGACTCTTGCATTATTTTTCACTCTTACTCGAACACGTTTCGTCACATGATTGTAATTAAAAGATATTTTATTTTCATGATCTGGAATAGCGATAGCTTTTAAAATATCCGGTACGTTTTCATAACATCCAGCTGGAATGTTTCTACCTATTTCTTTCTTGTCACCAAGGTCAAAACCAATTAAACTATTGCTCTTATTCACATTATGCCAACTGCGCGGGTAAATAAACTCAACGAGAGCGCATTCCCACTCTCCAGTCAATTCTATGGGTGTTGGTAATCGCGTAATAAAATGAGAAATCTTATTCTCGGGGAAATAATTCATGGAGCTATCGCTCGGAAGTGTCACGTAGAAACTCATGATGCTAAATGAGAAAATAAAATGTTACTTCCAACATTTATAGATTCGATAAATGAGAGGTAGGAATCCATTGATTAAATTTATCGGGGTAGCCACGAAACTTTACAAAATATTCAGTCTTATTTTTCATTTTCCTCTTCTTCAATATTTTTTCTACTGCATAATCTTCCTTCAATTTTACTTTTTGTAGTTCTTGAGAATAAAAAGTACCTTGAATAGGTTCTCCGAGTAAATCTTTCACCCGATATATGGGGATGGTTTTTTTCACACATTCGGTTACAATAAATAACTCCTCAGTCCAGTTTGTTTCATATCCTTTTTCGAAAGTTAGCTTTTGCTTTGAAATATGAACAGCATCTCCAACGGTATAAACACAAGGTTTTCTTTCATTGTGTGGAACGTCGCCATACACAGTAAAATATACCTCCCTTTCATTGTCTGCATTCACTTCAATGGGGGCTCTCTTGATGGTGGAATGGTAAGTTATATTATAACTTTTCACCAAATCGTCTAAAACGTCTATAAAATTATATGTATTTCGACTAGTAAAATATTTCCACATTTTCGTTTTCAATGTGCGATTAAACCTTTCCACCACTGATGCCTTTGTTGTATTAAATGTAGTAAAAAACTTGACTTGATTCTCAGTCAGGAACTTTTGAAATGTAGCATTTTTAAATTCGGTACCTTGATCGGATTGAAGTAATTTAGGTTTTCGCTCCGAAAAGATGGATTGAAACACATTTACAATCTCTCGTCCTTGTTTTGTTTTCAGAGGTTTTGCCCAGGCATATTTTGACAAAATGTCTATACACGTTAATATGTGTCGATAACCTCGATTATGTTTTTGTAAACTTGAAACATCTACCAAATCTGCTTGCCATTGATGATCGATGGAATGAACGATGACGCGATTTGTCGGAAATTTCTTTCGCACGGGTTTGTGCAGTGTATATGCGTCGGTTTCCGTCAACCATTTCCTGATGTCTTTCTTGGATACTTTTCCGCGCGCAGCACGAAATAATGCATCGACACCAGTAAAACTTGCCTCTCGAGCCGGATCCAGGTAAGCTTTTTTCATTGCAGCAGGAAAAATGATTATTCGACACGTTGAAAGTAATCATCCTCGAAACGATATGACTGAATTAGAAGTATCGTTCGGAAAAAGTAAAAAATCCACTGCGAAGAAAACAATAAAGTCCAAAAATAATTTTTCTCTCGCTAGATGGCAGTCTTCTCAAACATCTGAAAGAGAATTATATTAACATTCAATTTAGCGCTGTAGCTATCAGGTCTTCATGGCATAGTCAATTTGCGCGTTTACAATTTGACTGCCATGAAGATCTTTTGACGATGCGGGTTCGATTCCCGATCTAGGAAAGAGAAATTAAATAAAATAATTCCAAGTCCGAAAAATATATTTAAATGGATTAATTAATATTTATCTCACTAGATGGCGCCATGTGTATTACATCAGAAAACGAGCAAGTCTGAAAAAAATAATAATTAATATTTCTCTCACTAGGTGGCGCCATGAGCAATTCAAAAAGATTACAAGTTCGTTGTCATGGTAACTGTTGTCATGACAACCGCTACATCACCGTTGCCATTCCTAAAAACAGAACTTCGGACGCAGAGTAACAAGTGAGAAAAACAACTCAACTCCACTCAGAAACCCCCGTAATCTTCTACGAGGAAACCCTACTACTCAACACTACTCGGCAGGCGGAGGAGGGGAGGGGAGGGGGAGGTGCAAGGGGGGCGTGGCAGGCGGAGCAGGGGGGCGTGGCTGATCCGCAGATCCGCCTGACGTCGGTGAACTCTCAATTGCTACCTACTAACATTCTTTAAACATCTAAAACTAGCATTGAACATGCAAAAACCAATGGTATCAATGTTTTTATTATCTACTAGAACAGATTTTACAGCAATGGGCATCACGATTACTAATGCAGAGAATTCTCAAAAGAAAAAAAGAAGAAAAACTGAATTTTTACCATTGATTTTAATTAAACCCCCTCCCCCCAAATAATCTCAATGGTGCAGTCAACGGCACGATTACACCACTCTCCTTTGGTGGGCATACCTGTCTAAAAGTATGCTTCGGCTTCGCTACGTGCTCCGAATATTTTTTAGTAAGGCCCACATTTTTTATAAATTTTAGTTATTTAATTTATTAATAGGTATATGTTTTTTCTTTAAATAAGAAATATTTAGGAACGAAATAACTAAAACTGTGATTTCAACACAACCATCAAACACGCAACATATTGAAATACCAGTTTAAAAAAAGAAAACAAAGAAAAAACCTTATTCGTTTTAGTTTCTTAGCTTTTGATTGAAAACCAAAACAATAAAATCGGAGCAGTAGAGCACAAGAAACCTTGCACTGGCTCTCGAGCGAAATCTCATCGCTCCGCTCCAGGATCTCTGATTATAAATACTTTTTAACTTTACTAACTTTCATGTTTTTCCTTCCTTTTTGTTCCTTCGAAAAACCCGAGAGCAACTTTCTTATTCTTAAACTTTGTAATGCTAAATTATCAGCAATAAATCGACTTATATAGTGTTTGGAGCTTTGTGAACAAGTTTCCGAAGAACAAGTATGGTTAAACAACGCAACACATTTTCTCACAAATAAACTGTCACTTTTCTGAATTTATGCTTTTGTCATTATCCTTTACTGGTGTGGTGGATTTTGCAGCCCCCCTCCTCCTTCCCGGAAGAAAAACAAATGTTTCTTTGCACAAAGTGCACATTGCACTTTCTCCCTACAAAAACGAACCCAAATGTCCCACGACTAAATAATAATTTTAAAAAAGCATTGGGTTTGACAAGTAGAGAATTTTGATGAGTATTTGCTACAAAATCTGTAAGCATTTCTCTTCTGCTTTTATCTTAAACATTTTGCAGACGTACAAGTTGTTTTTTTTTTTTCCCGCACAATTGTAGACAGTGTCAATATCTACGAGAGGAGAAATAATTACTATATTGGCGCCGATATGTTCGCAGTTTTGGTTTCGTTCGATTGACTTATTAGCGCCTTCCTTCTTTGAAAGAGCTTCATTAGATCCGATTTATTTGAGCGTTACAGGCTCGTTGAATTCCAAGGCTAAATCTAGTAAAATGTTTCGAATTAGGAGGGGGAATACTAACCTTCCATAACTATCTGGCTTGATATGATAAATGACACAGTTTTCTATAATAAAAACAACAGAAATAGTTCTTACTACCGTAGAACCTCCATAAGTTGACCACCTAAAGGGATTTTAACTAAGTGGTCAACATGCAGAGGTAGGGGAATTTTTAGAAAAAAATTAGTACAATATTAGAGAAAATACACTAAACTTTTTTAGTATTTTCTAAGGAAAAATTTAGCACTTAATAATTTTTATTTTTATTGAAGGTACGGGATCATTCATAAATGATGTCACGCTTCGAGGGGGGGAGGAGGGTTCGTGAAATTGTGACAAGGGAAGGGGAGGGGGTAACAAGAAGTGTGACATCATGCATTACGCAACATAACGTGACGCGTGACAAAGGGGGGGGGGGATCCGCTGAAGTGTGACATATTGGGACAAAGGGGGTGAGGGGGGATCAAATATATGGGGAAAAAGCGTGACGTCATTTATGAACGGCCCCTACAGCACATTTTTACAATTTTTTAAGAAATGATTCAGTTTTTGTTTGAGTCCTCTTTTTGTTCATTATGTAACTGTAACAAGCGCTTTAAAGCTTGCAAGTCCATTAAGAATGCTTGGGCATTTTTCTGCAGAAAATTCTTTAAGTTGCTCAAAAAAAAGAAAAAAGCCAAAAAAAAAAAAAGGAATGTGCGAGCGATACACGTTGTTTTCCTATTCTACGCACATCCCCAACCCCCCCCCCTGACCTTTTTCCAGATTCCAGCAATTAGACAATGTATGCTTTCCAAGAAATGAAAACATTCAAAGGGTTGCGTGCCCAAGGCGACCCGTGCCCTCTAGGAGACCCAAGCAAAATCGCTGCTGAGGCGACCGAGAAACAGCCCACTGTATGCTGAAGCGACCCATTGTTTGCTTGTTACTGACAAATCAATGCTTTTCACCTCAAGGGGCGGGACAAGTACGATTCGCCATTATCACATCATGCAAGATTAATATTCCCTTTGTGTATCCTATTTTGTCATGCTCCACCAGTTTTCGAAACTTTTTTTTTCAAAGTATGTAGCCCCAGAAATTTATCATAACTGACTGCTTAAAAACGAAATTTTAAGCTATGACAAAGTTACGGGAAGGAAAAGGTCGGGGTCAGGGCTCCCCCCCCTCCCCCGCTTTTTTAAAAAAAATGGAAGTCAATTTTAGACTGTCTTAGGTGACTCTAGGGGAAGGAAGAATTCGGTGGATTACTTTCGGGAATCTGACGGCAGGGTGACATAGTGGTTTGGCACTGGCTTCATACGCCAAAGTTCGCAAGATCAAACCCGTCTCAAGTCGGTGGATTTTAAAAAATCGTCAACGCCCATGTCCTATGATTATGAGGCGTATTAAAGATCCCTTGAATATCCATTTGGCTTGGATACTCTCGGCTAAATTAAATCCCTAGTGCAGTTTGCATCAATTAGAGCTCAGGTGCCGCGATCTAGGGGAAACTGAGGGTCAAAAATTCTCAAAGTGGTAATGGCATCCTCCGACAGTAGTGCTACCAGGGTTGTTTGGTTTAAACCAAATGGTTTTAAAAAAAAACCACTTGATTTAAACCAAACCTTTTTTCATTAATTTTGCACATCATTAAAAATTGCAAAATCCAATTTATGCAGAAATTACAAGCACAGCACTGGATAATTAATGCATTTGAAAATTAACAAACTTTTTTTAAAAATCAGTACAAAATTTTCTCATTTGCTATCTACAGGCTACCTATGTCAGACTATTTGGGTTTTTCTGAAATTAGCTCTGAAAATTAATTTGAGAAAAACTCTTCTCAGTCATTATATAAATTAAAATTGCAATTGTAATATTGCAGTTGTAATTCCTGGAGTTACAGAATATATATTATAAATAATAAAATAACTTCATAATAACCAATTTGCAAATGTATGTTACAGATAACAATATTTAAGAAACCAAATCTTTTTCCATTTATTTTTCGCATTATAAAAAATTGCAAAATCCAATTTGTGCAGAAATTGCAAGCACATCATTAGATAAATCATGAATTACTGAATTTGTAAAGTAACAAACTTTTTTTTTCATCAGTGCAAATTTTTCTTTTTTTCCTAAATTATTCTCTTCTTTTTAAAAATATATTTATTCTTTAATTAGGAAAAATTGTATTTAACAAAAAAAAAAAATAATAGTGATAATTCCTAAGATAATGTTGCTGATTTGTATAAGTGTTATGGTGTAATCATTTGTTGATATTACTGATACTGTAAATCAACACACATTATTTTTAATGTATCTTTCATTTTTGCTTATTTTTTATTGATTTAGTAAAATATGCTTTTGTTAAAACTCAACCCGCATAATAATTATTTCTTTAATAATTTGCTGAAAGACCTATATAAGTAGTGTATTAAAACGTGTTAATAGAGTAAAACCTGTAAAGTTGACCACCTGTCTAAGTTGACCACTTTTGGTCAGTAATGGAATTAGCCCTATATTATTTAATGTAGGAAAACCTTTGTAATTTGACCACCTGTCTATATTGACCACTTAAGTACCAAATTTCGGAGGGAGTATTATAAAAAACCCTTTGTAAGTTGGCTGCCTAATCATTACTATATTTATTTATTTATCTATTTTTGCAAAGACAAAAAAAAAAAAAAACTTATATAAGTTCTCCAGGATAATATTTTTTACGCTATAATGTTAGACCTGTATTTGCCTGGATAGATGAAACATCAATATAAAGTTTGCCTAAACCTCTGCGTAAGTTAACTATTCTAGAAAACTACTATGAGCCTCACTCTTTTGTTCTTTAAATAAGTTTCTTCTTTTTCTTCTAATTGATCTAGTCATTTCGAAAAATTATGTATTTTTAGGGAATCTTTACAGTCAAATAAGTAAACTAACACATTTATCTTTAACTAAGTGCTTTAATTTTAAAGTTGTATAGGATACATTTTAAGTCATTCAGATTAAATTTATCTAATGGTATTTTAGATAATTGTTAAAAATAGCTAATTACTAATTTTAAAGTAACATTAATACATGATGTTATATTTTAATTAGTCACAAATGAATAAACACATAGCTTAAGAAATAACACAAAAAATAATAAGATCTCCATCCAGTATAAGTTGACGACTAAAGTACTGCCACCTGTATAAGGTAATTAAAATTTAAGGTTTTAACTTATAGTTACTTAATTAATTATCAATAAATTAACTATCAATAACATTTATTTGCAATTAAGGATCTAAAATCTCCATTATTTTCTAAAAGTCAAATTGTTTTTCCTACAAATGCTATTTAAACCAAAAAAAGGTTTTTTTGGTTTAAAAAAAAAAAAAAAAACAGGTTTTTTTCCAACCCTGAGTGCTGCGGAAAGAATAGATGCTGATTCCTGGGAAATGCCCTAGGTCTGAAAAGGAACATACGCGGGCCCATTAGAAACGAAAAGAAAAGAAAAACTTTCGGGAATCTCTTAAAGCAAATTTGGGATATCTTTGATGATGTTAGGGCACAGATGGAGCGAGGGGGTATCGAAGGTCGGTCCGACATATATTATTTGCCGGCACCTCGGAAAATTTTCGAAATTGAAATCTTAAAAATGCATTTTTAGGTCATCTTTGGTGAAGTTACGGAAAAGTAGGTTTGGAAACATTGTGTGGTCCTTTTTTTGATATTGAAGCTCTAAAAACGCAATTTCAGGCCACCCTTCCCTGGAAATTTTTTGAATTTGAAGTTCCAAAAACGCAATTTTAGTTTATCTTTGGTGGTGTCAGGGATACCCTGGCTTTTCCATGAGTAATTCTGAGCAAAAAAAAAAAAACATTTTCTGAACTTAACATGAAATTTTCGGAAAAAGTATGCATTACGAATTTGAAATAAAAATTATGTAACTAGGTGACTGTTTAAGGTAATATATCGCTTGTAGAAATGAACAGTGTCATAGCTGCAAAATAGACATTTTACAAGAGAGGAATTTGAACTTTTTACAATGTTTTATTTAATTACCTTATTTGTTTCAATGATTATTATAATCGATTTTGTTCAGAAAATAGTTAATGTTCTAGTTTTCTCTCACATGGTGGATGTTAATGATTTCAAAAAAGTTAGAAATAACTATAAAAAGTAGTTATTACAGTATTGCAAAAAAAAAAAAAAAAAAAAAAAAAAAATACAGTTGGCCTCTAGCCTTAATTTTTGAACATTTACTTACAGCCGTATTCCAAATACAAAGAGCGCAAAAATCTTAACATTTTGATATAAGAACCAAAAAACGATTTTTTGCAGATGTGAGTTTCTTTCTATAAGCGATATGTTACAATACTTTCCAACTTTTAAAACAATTTAAATTTTATAGGTTGCAAAAGGATTGTAACGCACGGCACGCTAATTTTCAGCAAAGGACGTGTTCGATGTTGGCATGCTTCCTTCCAAAATATACGTTTTTACTTATACCTTATAGAAATTAAGAAATTTCATGCAAATTGCAGATCTTTAAAAGTTCATGCAAATTGTTTGCTGATTTCACGGTGCAATTGAAAAAAAAAAAAAAAAAAATCTCATTTTCTCACACAAGTTAAATATGCAATTAACAGTTGCAAAGCGATAATATTGGTCGCGAAGACTTTTGCTCATAAATTACAACGTTGAGCTTAATTTTAAAACATTGGGAAATTATTAATAATACTTTAAAATAATCGGGGGAAGAAATAAACTGAAAAACTGAAGATCGGGAGATTAGCTGAAAAGCGGTAGTCTCCTTTAATAATTGTGAGAGTTAGCAATTCTGTATCGTTTAACAAATCATGATATTAATTAATTGAAAAACTTTCGGAAAACCGAACTAATTTTCAATTTTCGAATCAGGTTCTCAAAAATGTTCGGAAATTTCAGAGAATTTCGGATCGGAATCACCCTTCCTCAAATATTTCTCTGAACAAAATTTTAGGCTATCTTTGTTTCGGAAAAGGGCTTTCTGTGCTTTCCCGCGGAATTTTTTTGAAATTAGCGTCTTAAAAAGCCAATTTTGGCCATGTTTGATAACTTTAAGGAGGTGCCCCAGGCTCTTCGTCAAAACTTTTTGAAAGCGAAACATATGCATTAATAAAGCGTCTATACATTGATAACCAGAGGAAGTGGAAAGAGCAGAAGCATTTATGAATATCCGCGGATTGCAACGAAATGGAAAATTAGTTTTTGTTAAGGAATAAACAACTTTTTAAAAAATATATATCTCCTTCCTTTCTTTACTTTTTACTTTTTTTGGCGGCACCATCTCAGTGACCGGGCGACAACGTCTCGTCACTGGGCGACATTACTGTCGTCCACTTTCTATCTTATTTTATGCCCTGTTTAAAACTATTTAAAATTAATCTGTTTTCTCTATTGTTTTGAATGTAATAAAACTAAGAATTTCACCCACAAGTGGAATAGAAATGACAGGTTTTATCGTAGTAAGCATTAGCATTATTTTACTAATTATTTAATTCAAATGAAAAACTACTATTGCTTAGTGAACTTTTACCTTGCTCAAAACTGTTTTGTGAAGATATTTTAAAAGTTATAAAAGTTAATATTTTTATTTTATGGGTTTTTTTATACCTAATTTTAAAAGATCTATTAAAATATAATACACTTAACTGGAATATATTTTTATTTTCAAAAACACCAAAAACTTATGCTATCTAAATATTCATGATATATTCTAGGCTTTTTACATTTCTCTCTTGCCCAATATTCGCCATAAATCAGTCTACCCAAACAAAGTCTGACTTCCACTTTGTTAACATTAAAAAATGAATTTCTCACATTCTCCATCATAATTAACTATTGCCAGCTTTTGGGAGCAAATGCTAAATATTAAATACAATATTACAACTTTAAAATCTGTTTTTGCTCAGTCAAGCCTAAAACAAGGTTTAGAAAAGGTAGTTTTTTCTAAATTAATTTTTATTTATTAAAACTATATAGTAATTTATTCTTTTTCAATAATTATAATGCAATTTTAAATGTTTAAAATCTACTAATTTCTTTATTTTTTTTACATTTCTACTGTAGCATAACTATTCGGCCAGGCCGAATTTGACCTCACCCAGTATTCGGCCAGGCCGAATATTCGGCTAGGTGATGAAATGACTATTCGGCTAGGCCGAATATTCGGCCAAAGGGCCGACTACCGAATAGTGGTCGAATATTCGTTACATCCCCACGGAAAGTAAATATATTTTCCAGTCCGAGTGTGTATGTATGCAGGCTTAAAGCATTGTTTCTTTGAGAAGTGCGTTCCTCCACTTTCAAATCTAATTTTTTTCTTAGGACTTCTTCATAATCCCATATTGATAACAGAAATATATTTGTAAGCCCCCTTTTTCTCGGAACGCAGTTTGTTTATAACCTATCGCTCGATAGACTGATTGCAATAAATCAATGAATATCTTTCGATACCACTTTGAGATCCATATTTTCGAAGTCAGGTAGAAACAGTAGAAATAAGTGCCTTTCAAATTGTGTAGTACGTATGATTCCTATGCCAGTTCACACCTTTTACGAATTATCGTGAAAGCAGTTAGTTAAAGAAAATGATTTTTACACTCCGTCCTAATGCCTATGTAAACTTATTGTATCGTTAGTCTTTTACATTCGCAATTAAAATTCCGCCCTTGCAAGATTATTCTCGCGAACCACCGGTTGGGAAACGCTGCTCTAGAAGAATCTTTGGCTTCTTTCTCTTTCCTTTGACGGTTGTTCAGATTTTTTCTAAAATGGTCAATAACATTGTCATTGAACAAGTTAATGTTGTTGATCACAGTAGCAGTGTTGGAATGCCATTTTCCCACCACTCGCTGTGTTTTCTCGCAGGGGTAACACAGCTCTTTAACTCCTGCAAAGGAAATGCTTTCCTTACTACTTTCCTCCTCTGAAGAAGAAAGTTCTTCAACCACGCCCCCTTAGAAAGGTAAAAATGTCAGTAAAAAAATCCAAAACGCCAAACGAATTTCCAGACGAGTTCAAAATGAGCATAATTTCTTGATTTTTTTCTTTAAAAAAAGCCAAACAGGCAACCCAGCTAGCCCCTGGCACCGTACGAATAACGGGACAAGTACGAATGGCGAGTTAAGTTTTATTTGAACAAGTACGAATAGCGAGCCGGACGAATTTCGGGGTTCCACTGTACGTTATATTATACTGACGTCACGACGTATAATAGATTCTAGTCAGGCTAATATTTATTATAATTTACCAATCGATTTTATTTTCATAGATCTTTACAAAATGTTCTTAAAAAAAGATCCTTGAAAAAAAAAATCATGAATAGGTGGCATTTACTATTTATTTAAATTTGAATTGTAATAGATTTTCGTTTTCTTTTACAGATTTGTTCAATCACGTAGGAAAACATGAGCTGGAAATTCTATAATCGCGTTGTAGACGAAGAATGCCAATGTAATGGCTTGGAGAGATACATGATTAAACCAGCATTTCGAACAATTGCAGTTGCTTACAGTGAAAAATTTTTGAAGGCCGGCGAAACATTTGTGGACTATAATGATCCAAGGAGTAGATGTGCCTACTTACATATATTTGGTGCATTGCACACTTCTCTTGTGAGTCATTACTTTTCACGGATCCTTCACAAAGAAGAAGAAAGGAAAATTTTGGCTTCCAAACAAACTTTAACCATATGTTGTTTAGGCGGAGGACCAGGTACCGATGTCATTGGCGTAGTCAGAGCTTTAATTCAATTCCCCGAGTTCCGTAAAAAAGTAGTTAAAGTTGTGATTTTAGATATTTGCAGAGGATGGAGTAATTCATTCAAGTTTATTGTATCGAGTCTTTTGGATGGTGAAATTGAGAAAATTCCAGCAGATTTTATAGACGAATCTAAGTTTACAACTGAAATCATTGAAGTTAATCTTCTGGAAACTTTGCCCGGTCATGTCAGGGAAGCAATTGCTGCTGCCGACATCGTCTGCTCAATTAAGTTCATTTCAGCGATTTATTCAAATCCTGCATCTTTAAGAGCTATGAAGGTAATTTCATTTTAAACATTTTTCTTTAAAAAGCATGAAGGGCGGGGGGAGGGGTTCTGAGTGTTACCTCTCAAAACCTCGAGTAAATGGTTTTTTTAGAAAAACCACTTGGTTTAAACCAAATCTTTTTTCATTAACTTTGCACATCATTAAAAATTGCAAAATCCAATTTATGCAGAAATTACAAGCACAGCACTGGATAATTAATGAATTTGAAAATTAACAAACTTTTTTTTTAATCAGTACAAATTTTTCTCATCTCGTATCTACAGACTATCTATGTCAGACTATTTGGGTTTTTCTAAAATTAGCTCTGAAAAAGCTAATTTGCGAAAAACTCTTCTCAGTCATCATAAAAATTAAAATGATATTGCAATTGTAATTCCTGGAGTTAAAGAATATATATTAGAAATAATAAAATAACTTCATAATAACCAATTTGCAAATGTATGTTACAGATAACAATATTTAAGAAACCAAATCTTTTTTCATTTATTTTTCGCATTATAAAAAATTGCAAAATCCAATTTGTGCAGAAATTGCAAGTACAGCATTAGATAATCATGAATTACTGAATTTGTAAAACAACAAACTTTTTTTTTTAATCAGTGCAAATTTTTCTTTTCTTCCTAAATTATTCTCTTCTTTTTAAAAATATATTTATTCTTTAATCAGGAAAAATTGTATTTAAAAAAAAAATAAAAAAAATAATAGTGATAATTTCTAAGCCAATGTTGCTGATTTGTATAAGTGTTATGGTGTAATCATTTGTTGATATTACTGATACTGTAAATCAACACACATTATTTTTAATGTATCTTTCATTTTTGCTTATTTTTTATTAATTTAGTAAAATATACTTTTGTTAAAACTCAACCCGCATAATAATTATTTCTTTAATAATTTGCTGAAAGGCCTGTATAAGTAGAGTATTATAATGTGTTAATACAGTAAAACCTGTAAAATTGACCACCATTTTAAGTTGGCCACCTGTCTATATAGACCACTTAAGTACCAAATTTCGGAGGGAGTATTATAAAAAACCCTTTGTAAGTTGGCTGCTTACTTATTACTATATTTATTTATTTATCTATTTTTGCAAAGATAAAAAAAAAAAAACATAAGTTCTCCAGGATAATATTTTTTATGCTATAATGTTAGACCAGTATTTGTCTGGATGGATGAAACATCAATATAAAGTTTGCCTAAACCTCTGTGTAAGTTAACTATTCTAGAAAACTACTATGAGCCTCACTCTTTTGTTCTTTAAATAAGTTTCTTCTTTTTCTTCTAATTGATCTAGTCATTTCGAAAAATTATGTATTTTTAGGGAATCTTTACAGTCAAATAAGTAAACTAACACATTTATCTTTAACTAAGTGCTTTAATTTTAAAGTTGTATAGGATATATTTTAAGTCATTCAGATTAAATTTATCTAATGGTATTTTAGATAATTGTTAAAAATAGCTAATTACTAATTTTAAAGTAACATTAATACATGATGTTATATTTTAATTAGTCACAAATGAATAAACACATAGCTTAAGAAATAACACAAAAAATAATAAGATCTCCATCCAGTATAAGTTGACGACTAAAGTGCTGCCACCTATATCAGGTTATTAAAATTTAAGGTTTTAACTTATAGTTACTTAATTAATTATCAATAAATTAACTGTCAATAACATTTATTTACAATTAAGGATCTAAAATCTCCATGATTTTCTAAAAGTCAAATTGTTTTTCCTTCAAATACTATTTAAACCAAAAAAACCTGGTTTAAACAAACAAAAAAAAAACCGTTTTTTTTTTTTGTTTTTTTTCCAACCCTGGTCAATGTTTGAGTCGTTAGTCAAGAATATTCTTGGAAAACCGGAATTTTCCCGTGAGATTGAAATTTAGAGAATAATCGGGAATATTCTTTCCTCTCACAATAAAATTTTATAGATATCATCAATATTATAAGAAAATATTGAATAATCATTGTTAAATCATGTAAGTAAAATTATATTTGGATTTAAGTACCATTGCTATTCAAACTATTGGGAAAAATAAATTATAATTACACATGAATAATTTTAATTTCTTGCTCCCCAGAAGAACAATTTATTTTATTTTTGAGAACAGTTTTGGACCCTCAAACTGCTTTAAACATAATTTTGAATTTGAATGTTCAATTTTAATTCTGAAAAGCTACGCTGACCTTGCGGAAAATTCTTAGAAACTGTTTTATTGAAAATAGTACATTTAATTTAATGCTTATTCTGTAAAACTTATTACGTGTTTTCCTTTTTTGTTGTTGAATTATTCGTTCACATATAAAACGTAACATGCTGTGATATCGCTGTAATTACATTTTTTGAGAATATTCTCGAATATTTTTCAGAATATTTTCCAAGTATTTATTACGAGAGCTTTACATCTCTTGTTAATGTATTAATAAGTTAGGGTTTTTAATAATCTGCAATAAATATTCTTGTAATTTAAATCTCTTTCTTTGCTCTGAAAAACTGCGAAACACGTGGAAGTTGTTTTCACTGCAATTAAACTTTTTAAAGTTGGTTTTTTCTTTTCATAACAGTGCACGACGCAAATGCAATCCGTTTCAATATGTTTCAAAACATTTGTTTTTCCATTTCAGACTATCGGAGACATCCTAAAACCTGATGCAGTATTTTTATTTATTGACAACGTAAAAGAAAATGTATATAAACTTGTAGAAACTGTGTCTGAACTATCTGGATTTAAAATCATCCTTGGACCTTTACATGAAAAATTTTCACGTCAAGCCAGTAGGAAAAGTCTTTCAGCATTTGAATATAGTCCTTCAGTTACGACATTAGTTTCTATTATTGCGATGATAAAATTAGAGAAGGATAGAAACACCTGCAATGGTACTGTGGCAAAAGTGAATTCGTTTACACTAACTAACCCAAATGTTAGAAATAGAGAGATTACTCGTGCGTTCTCAGACTTAGAAATTCTTATGAATTCGTTGCGCGTTGCTTTGAATGAATTAATGAGCAACAGATAGGATATGACTGGTACTTGTAGAGAAAGAAAAAGAAGGAAGAAAAAAGCATCCTCAATATCAAGTTTTACACGACATTAAATTGAAAGAAAAAAAAGAAAGAAACAAAATTTTATTTTTATCGTGCGAGTACACAGGAGTCTCTGAGTTGTGCTGATTTTCCTGATAAAAGTGTTTTGTTCTGATATTCTTGATTTTCCAAATTGCTTATTTTTTAAATTCATTCAATTTTTTTTCACCCAGAACGTAGCAACAAATGCGCCAGAAAGAAATTCTGGAATTTCCGTCATGCTTAAGCTCATTTTCGATACTTCTGAAGTTCTCCATAGGTATCTTGGTTCGGCCAAAACCAATGTTCTTGTGTGCAATTATTATATAAACAATCCTACTTTTTAAAAAGAAATTGGGAGTTTTTTGGGAATTGGGGAATTGTATATATGTAATGTGAACAATAGGATATAAATCTTTTTGCTCTCTTTTAAAGAACTATACATTTTAATAAATAAAACTGGAAACAATTTAATTTTTATGTAAATTATTTCATTAACATAACTTTATGAGTGTTAAAGAAAAGTTGCCGTAACAGGTGCATTTTCGTGAAACAAAAACTCCTGTATACGCGACAGGTTTTATGCCGGTACATTACATGACCTGATTAAACGCTGAGCTTATTTCAACGAAATTGTTACTTTCTGGTTGAAATGTGCATGACTTTTTGCTGTATGTGATTTTTATATACTTTGCAATAAAATTTTTAACCAAAGAATGTTGCCGTTCTTTGTTTCAGAAACTTTGTTTACTATTTATTGATCTCATTTTTGATAAAAATGTGGGTTGTAAGCAGTCTTTGATTTGAACGAGAGTTTGAGAGACCTGCAATTAATGCAGTCTCTTTTCGTGTGAAGATTTTTTTTTATATTAGACGGAATTCAGATTATTTATTCATTGAAAAAAATTATGAAGACTACAGGGCTCTTACACTTCTTTTGTTAGAAATTAAACTCTGCTTTTAATAAAACATAGTAGATGTCATTTAAAACTGAAAATTATTCTGGAATACATTTTAAAAAATAACATTCTGCTCTGATGAAAGATTTAATGTTTTCCCCTCCTGGGGGTGCATTTTACTTTATTTATTTCAGAAGTTTTACTTTTCAGAATTAACAATAATTACTTTATGAATCAGTATTCATTATTAATAAAGTTCAATCACATATACATTGAAAACATTAAGTTTCAATGTATACCTAATTCCGGTTCAGGCCTAACCGGAACCGTTTTTTGAGATTTTTTAGAAATTTAAGATTGTCCAAACATATTTTTTTCTAAATCCGCAACATGTTTTTCAATCGATAAATTATGATTAAAACTGCGATAAAGTTAATGCAGGGTAAATGCACTGTATAGGTACGGAATCCATTTTTTCCTTTTCTCAAAACTACGTTTTCGAAGTTTTTATTCACGCTAACAGCTCTAGCAAAAAAAGTATTGATTCGATTTATTTCAAACTTTCCAAAAAGGATTATCCAATGTGTAATACTGATTGATTTACATATAATTTGATTGAATGTAATATATGCATTTTTCATAATGGTTGGTAAATTAAAGTTAAGAGGACAAAATACGTTTTTCAAGCGGAACTTTCAGAAATCTTGAGCTAAATTTTTGTTTAGTTATTTATTTCTAATTTTGGAAGTTCATTGCATTCTCTGGTATCTAAGGAAGATTTAGGTATAAAAAGTTTGCAAAACAAGGACGGTGAATGTGCTAGAAATGTTAAGGTAATGATAGTTTATAGCTCAAAAAAACGTGGTTTTCATGAAATAAAAACTAATATATTTTTCCCCCTTAAAACTGCTCAAAAATTATTATTTATGTTATTTTGCATAAACATTAATTTTTAGAAAGATAGGATAAATATTAAAGCAAAAAATATTTAGGGTGTTCGCTTACCTTAACCCTTTAAGGGCCATTTTTTTTTTTTGTAGTATCGGTATGTTAAAATATTTTTCAGATTTTGTTTTGTTTCAAAACAGAAATTCACATAGGACGGTAAATAATATTAGCATGATTTTTCCACCCCCCCCCCCGTTTGAAGGAGGGGATAGTTATAATTGAATATTGATGCATGTGGTGGTAAATATATTTCCCAGAGTCTTTGCAAGATTCTGCCAATCAGAAAGGGTAAAATAGCTTACTATAAACACCTATAATTTGACGAATTTGGTGAGAAGCATACTTCCCACCGCCTTAGAAAGGGTTAAGTTGGGTCAAAAAATACTTCAATAATTTCACAGATTGGATGAACTCTAAAATATGAGTAAAATCTCCTACAGAATAGAGCAACAGAGATCCTTCATAAGTTCACTATATTTATTTTTACTGTTATTCTCTTTATCTAAATTTAGTGGCTGTAGTTGATTTAAGTTAAAATGTTTAAATTCCTGAATCACACTCATTGCACTGTAAAAAAAAAAATGCCCGAAAATGCATAAGAATTTTCTGGAAATCATTTGTCTGCTGAGTCTAACGTAAAATTACTGAGAATAAAAAAACAGGGAACTTTCTATAAATTGATTTCTAGATATGTGACGCAGTAGTGGCACCATCTCGGGGGGGGGGGGGGTCGCACAAAATCGAAAGTAAGTTGAGCCACGCTGCTCTGATGGATCGGAAAACGGGAAGGCTGTCTGCCCAGTGCTCGCTAAAGCTGAAGTCACGAACACGCCAGCACTATACAATGCATTTTTGACAATTTTTAAACTGGTAGTCACAGCTCTCAAGTGTTCAAATTTACGTAACTTCAATCTTTCTTTAGTTTTAGAGTACGGAAAAGCAAGAATTTTATTGAGAAACTTTTATCCAGAAAGTTGATTATTTGATTTAGAACAAGTTTTTCGTAAAGTTAAAGAAACACGCAGTTTCCTTTCGATGCTTCTACAGATTTTTTTTTTTTTTTTTTACACTGTGTGGTATTGTGCAGAAATCGAATGTATAATTTCGGGAATTGATTAATGTTTTGCAGTGCATTCCAAAGCAAAGAAATTTTTATTAATAATGACATAAGGGTGCACTCGTAAAAAAATGCTATTTGATTAATGGGACTTATTGCTATAAAATTTAAATTTATGATTTTGAAATCCAGCTCAGACTTTAAACTTTGTTTCTGTGTGCGTATAAAGTAAAATTAAATAAACATGGTTAACCTTTTTTTTCCTTTCAATTCAAAGGGATATACTTTACATCATGAATAATAATAGGACCTTAATCGATCGTTTCGCGCGAGATTTTTCTATTCATTATATGCATTGCTATTTCATACAGTGAGGGGGAATGGCATGTTTTATGACAAAATTTAGGCATACAAGAGCCCATTTACAACGAACCGTTGCTCCCGCTAACGAGTAGAGCCAAAATTCTCCCCGCAATGAACCTCCTTTTTTCCAACCATAAGGAATTTTCTTATAGGTGTTTAAAAATACCGCCAATGAATCTGCATGTTCATTAATGTAAACTTGGTACCCTCAGAAGAAATATAATTTATAGTCATTTCGCCCCAGTCGGAAAATATGAGGAGCAAACAGTCAAACCGTGTTTTCTCCAAAGAAAAAAAAAAAATTAAAGTTACTGGTTTTTCTTTGAACTCCTCATTAACTAGTACAAAATTATGTTGTTATTTGTAACCAAGTTGTTATTTGTAACCAAAACAAGTTTAAAGCTTGTTTCGGTTACAAATAACAACATAGTTTTGTACCAGTTAAAGAGGAGTTCAATGAAAAACCAGTAACTTTAATTTTATTTTTTTGGAGAAAACACGGTTCGATTGTTTGCTCCTCATATATTTTTGATACATTTGCACGATTCTGGAGAAATCGGAGAAGTGCGTGGCAAGAACATACAAATGATAATCACAACTCAGATTTAATTTAATTTTTCTGAAAGTATTTAATTGTAACCATGGTTATTGTTATTAATATACTATTTTTTTTTTTGCTCCACAACAAAGACGATTCAATATCATGGGCACCTTGCGGCAAACCTAACTTCTCGGTGTGGCATTCAGTTCGGGAATGCCGCATGACCGAACTGGATTAGTCAGGACATGATCAGAAGAAGCGCTACACCGATCTATAACATTCATGACCTGCCCGGGATTAAAACGCATGCGCATGGTGTGGGAGCCCTATGCCACCTGTTTATGCCACTAAACATAGGAAGAAAAAAACCTTACTTGAGATTTTCAAAAGTGTGCGTGTCAAATCCGAGATTTGTATTTTCGGTGATGTAAGCTTAAGATTTTATTGAATTTGCAAAAAAAAAAAAAAAAAAAAAAATGCGTAGACAGCATTGGAGAAATAAATGAAATAATATTTTAATTGAAAGTTTTATTTTATGATGTTATACATTAGAATATTTTTTTTTACCTTGGCGGGAGACAATTTTTTATTCTAAGCTATGAATTTAAGTTACATAATTTGTTCAACTGGACGTATGATGATATCGTTTACATCAACGTGGGGCGGAGTCGACAGAATGTATGCTATCGCCTTAGCAATGTCTTCAGGATCTAGAGGTGTTATGTCCTGGAACTCCGAGGCCATTTTCTTTACCGCTTCCTCTCCAAAGGTCCTTTTGATAAACTCCGTTTGCACCATGCCTGGACCAATAGCCTAAAAACACAAGTACAGTTCGTATTTTAAACAGATATTTAAAAGATAATGAAAATAAAAGGGGTTCGGAGAAAGTGAAAAAAAGGTTCAAAGAGAGTAATTTCGTTAGCTGCGTATTATTTTGCCCCTTGATAAACATAAAATAATGACCTGATGATAGTTTGAACATTTTCACGCTATTTTGAAAATATTGTTTTTTTTTTCTTTTCCTTTTGAAAAGCATTATTTGAAAGATTACAAATATTAAAATATTTCCTCTTTGGGCAGGCCCATGCCTGCTCAACATTTGCAAGGTAGTGGGATGTACGACGGTGCCGTGTCAAAAAGGTGCCGGGACGCAAAAACAAAAGGCGCCTTAAAAAAAAAATCACAATACCTAGCAAAAAAAAAAAAAAAAATGAATAAAAACCAATAAAACGCGAAAAAATTCAATAAAATTCGGAAAACCATTAGCTTAGGTTTTTCGGGGGCGGGGGGGGGGGGGGGGGGGGAGAGAGAGAGAAGCGAAAGTCGTTTTTTTTCCAAACCCTAAAAAAAGCGTTCAGTTGGAATTCGCTCGACAGCGCCGAGCAGACTTGTCGCGGGCCTATGTCTGGGATTTTTTTAGTTAGGAATTCATTTTCATTGCTTGTCATATTAGAAAAATAATAACTTTAATATACTAGGTAGAAACATAGTAGTATATTAATTTGCATTATGTGTTTCATTTTTAAAGGAATTTTAGAACTTCATAAGTTAAGCTTCAATTTATTTCCGTTCTTTGCTAATTGAAATTCTCAGAATAACTTCATAATTAAAAACACAATACTACAGAGCATTACAATTTATTCGTGTGAAATTTAAGGTGTCTCTTAAATGTAATACTCTGAATAGGAGTGAGAGACCATCGAAAGGTACCAATTGTCATGAGATCCTGTCCAACGTTACGGGATTGGCGACGCCATGAAATACTTGCCGCAAAAGGTGTAACAACACACAAGGCAGCAGTGATAGCAAAGCAATGACTGGCATGATTCGTTCAAAAAGCTTTATTTTGAGCTAAATCACTTTGAAGACACACACACACAAAAAGCGCTCAATAAAGCGTTATGGTAAAACGCGTCACGTGCAACATTTATTCATAAAGGAATGATCTAATCCACATGCTAGAAATATATATGGTGCAATATATGGGTGGTCCAAAATGGTTGAGAGTATTTCCTGCTTGAAAATACAAGATTCCTTATCCCATAACGCCAATAAATTCATTGCATACTATTTTATTGCAAGCGTTTGAAATAATTATTTGATTCCTTGATTTTACTAGTTTCTGCAGTAGGGTAACATCTTGGTTAAAATGTATGGGGCTCATAATTACATATGATGGGCTGTCAGTCCCTTTTAAATGTTTCTCCCTTCCGAGAAAGGACGCAGTAACTTGATATCATCAAAATATTTTACGCTTACCGTTACACGAATGTGAGTATTCAAGCTTCTGAGTTCCCGTCTGAGACCTTCGGTGAGTGCTTGCACCATGAATTTCGTTCCGCAGTAGAAGTTAAATGCAGCCATTTCTGCAGGTACTAAAAGGTGACCACCAATGCTGTTGAAAAACCATAATAAAGTTCAAGTCAAAACTGTTAGTCACTCACTATCTATAAGCAGCGATAGAAATCTTTTAAAAAGTTACTTGTCCGAAAGAGTAGTAAATGTAAAGATATATTAATTCACATATAGTGGCACTGGTCATGCATATGGCGCTTACGACTTTCTACTGTGTCTAATATAGATAAAACTGAACATTTTTATTTGGTCATTAACGTCTAAATCTGAAAGTACCCTTGCACCACTTGTCCACTTAGTTTGGCATTAAATATGTTTCTACATAAACTTCAAAATATTTCTTGTTCGCATGTTATATATTTTTACCCCTTTGAGGGACAGTGGGATAAAATATATCCTTTTTTTTGTAATTTTTTAAAGGGTCAAATAATTATACATGACCCTTGCTCTTCAGAAACACTTATTAAACATTTCTCTGTTTTCAACTGGAGACGCTTACACCATATTGGCATATCTTGGAAGTTATGAAGCAGATTTAAAAAAAAAAAAATTATGTTTAAGGAATCTGGAAATAAAGGAGAATTTCCCATATTTTTAAATCACATAATTCTTATCAAAGCCATAAATAGCTATATATTTCTTATTCTGTAGAGTCTACTATTTATTTGTGTTTTTAAAATCATAAAAAGGAGTCATTTTAAGAAGAGGAACATGTAGAACCATTTAAAAAGGTAGGATATATTTTATCAAACAGTCCCTACGGAGTACTAGCAGCAACTAGATGGCAGCACTATAATTCACTCTTGAAGGAAATTTTCACGCAGGCTAGTGAACATTTTCTGTGGAAAAAGGGGCGCGTTTTGCTGTGTATATTGGGGTTCTGGGTGTTTTTTTTAAGCGGGATTGACATATAACAGTGACAGGTGGGGGGTGGGGGGCAAGAGATGATGTAAGAAGAAATTTGAAATAAATTTCACTTTGCTGGGAAAACATAGCTAGATATGACAATTCAATTGGGGGGGGGGGGGGGGGGGTCGTTCATAAATGATGTCACACTTTTTTTCAATATATTTGACCCTCCTCTCCCCCTTTGTCACAAAGTGTCCCACTTCAGCATACCTTTGTCACATGTCACGCTATATTACGCAAGCATATACCCTTGCAGTCCAGAAACAAAGCACTACGTTACAGATCACATTTACAATTTTATTTTTGAACTTTTATGACATTTATGAGCATAGCAATAATAATTATCTGTCTATTTAATTTGTGTAAAATAAAATTAAGGTTTACAATAAAAACAAATAGCTTATAATATAATAGTAAAAAAATATTAATACAAAAGAACAATTGAAAACACTGGAATTTTAGAGCTTGATCTAGTTTGCTCTAAAACCGTTATCCTTATTTTATGTACACAAAGTACTCTCAAGAGATTAAATTTCAAAATAAGAAAACCTCGCCTCGAAATGAATTTTCATAATTGAACTGCCTTCTCATTTCATTCTTCACATGAATTTATAATATATATAATTTTATGTATTGTATATAACATAGGTACAAAATTTTAGACTAGCAATTAGCTCTCAAAAGAAGTCTCTGCTTGTGCAAGCGCCAACTCACATACAGGCCCATCCCTTCATGTATTTCAAAAGCCATTAGACAAACAACACCAGACTATCTTGGGGGAATCAAATCCAACAATAAAATTTTTTCTAGACTAAACAAAAAGCAAGCTTCTCGAAATTCACACGAGCTCAAAAGTTTACAAATTCCTTAAAAATCTAGGCGACAGGCAAAAGAGTAAGGAGCCAGCTCCCAAGTGAGTATTGAGAGGGGGGAGGGGGTGTTAGCGGAATATACCCCTCCCCCTTCGCACATTTTGATATCGAAATTAATCCATTTAGAAAACAGGCATCAGTAAACAGCTTCCAAGTGATACCCCCAACTAACCAAGTAGATCATCCAGGTGATGACAGCTCATTTAAAAGAATTGCAGAATAATCCTCGTGTTTTTTGGCGCCAGCACTGAATATCAGTCGGGGCTTACTATTTATCGAGACCAGCTTTTAACTGTTACGCAACCTCGTCGAGTGTGGTAGTTGTAATGCACAAGGAAAAAAAGTAAGGATGTCTACTACGCCATAAATATTTTTTTTTTATCTTAGAATTTAGGCAAAAAAAAAAAAAAAAAAAGTTTGAAATTGAATTCGACAGCTTGTGTTATATCAAAACGACTTGCTTAAAAATGAATAAAATAATACTATTTACTTTAAACTGGTATTGAGTCAATTCGTGTAAAAATGTTCGTGCAAAAACAGAATTACGTGGTATCGTACTTTCTCGATACTTTTGCTCATTCGTGTGGATTTTATCAAAATAGTTATGAAAGGAAACCAAAGTTGAGATGATGCTTATTTTGCGCTCAGCTGCTTTATTTTGATATTTTTTCTCTTAAGATTGTTCGAAGTCAGTAAAAATGAAACGCGCTACTTTGTCTTAAAAATCTAAACACCCAAGATTTCCTTTTAACCTCTATCTATCTATCTAGAAGATAATTTAAACCTTTATCAGCATCGATGTTATCAATATAAAATGAATAAGAATACAAAACAAATTTCAAAATATAAAAAAACAAAAATATTTAATTTGCTGATGTTAAATACTTTTACTTTAACCAAAATGGGTGATGTCACACTTCTTGATACCCCCTCCCTCCCCCTGTCACAAACTGTCACAATTTCTAGAACCCCCCTCCCCCCCCTCGAAGCGTGACATCATTTATGAATGACCCCCTGTGTAATAAAGGAACTGCAAAAATTAATTTCTTCCAAATATATACATAAAACTAATGCAGACATTTATGTAATATTCTCCTATAAATGTTTCTTTCTACTTTTTATCTGCTATAACAAAAAATAGAAAATTTTACTTATTTTTGAAACGAATATTTAAAATAAATTAAAATGCAAAAATTAAAAAAATAATAATCAAATACGTTCGAAATACAAAAATTAAAGATTTATTTTCTTCAATAGTTTGTTTATATGCGTTTAATACAAGAAAATAAACAAAAAATGCATTTTTGAAATGAGAAAGAAAACCTTGTAAGGGAAAAAATGCTCTAGAGATTAGAGGGACGGTGGGGCAAAATGTATCCCACCTCTCAAAAATCGGCAAAACCCTCTGATTGTTTCCAACTCGCATATTTCATGTTCTAACGACCCAAATATCTCCAATTAATCCAGTTGAGTTAAAATACTGCATCGATAAACTGTACCTCTCAAGGGTTAAATAAAATGCACATGTTGCATCTAAAAAACTTTAATATTTAAAACGTTAATTTAATATTACTTCCAAAAAAAAATTACCTAAATGCAAAAATGCGTTGCATAGGAAAAATTGCTACCTAATCAGAACCCCCCCCCCCCCATAATTTAGGATCTTAGGTTAATTTAATTTTTTCTTCTTTTTTTTAACGGTAACGTCAAAAATTTTATGTGATTTCTTTGTGACTCGTAGCAGCACTTGCAAAAGGATGGCCAACTTTTTCGCTCATAGTAGTAAATTTCATAAAAGCAGGAAATCCAAATGTAAAATATTCCATAGATGAGAAGAATTTTCTGCCCCTGGCCGTTGTCGAGTGAAAATGAAAATGCCAGTGAACTCTTATAGTTTCCTTGATTTATTGTTTTACTTGTTTTACAAGTTTGCGATTCTGTTTCAGACGAAAATATTTCGTCGAGTTTTGTTGCTAGGAATTTCATAGAACGACTTAGAGACAACTTTCAGAGATATTTGTTAATTTGATTTGTTCGTTTAACATTTAACTGAATACTTTTAAAGTTAGCAGTGAAAAATAAAAGCTACTTCAAATGGCATTCCATTACTGTTAAATTGAATTCACTTGATGAGTATTTAATTAAATGTTAAGAGAAAAATTTCAGTCTGCGATATGTAAAATATGATTAAGAATAAGCTTGAACCTAAACAAGCCATTTAATATAAAAATACATACTACATAATTTTCATTATTTAATGCTGAATGGTAATTTCCAGCTTCAAACTAAACGTTTCAAAAATTATTTACAGTTTCTGTGAGAAGAAGGTCGTTATCTTCAAAAATTCGTTGTACTGACGTTCATTTAAAGAGTTTTTATTATAAATTTAAAAAAAAAAAAGATCGAGAATAAACCAAGTCTTTTCTTGCAAGGGAGTTTTAAAAGAATAAGTAAGGAGCCTGTGGGTTGTTGTGGTTTCCGCGGAAATGTTTCTCCTTCGTTTTTTTAAACATTGACATTGATTTGCAAAAGAAGAAAAGGACTAATTAATGGTTCTTTAAGTAACATTAACTTAACCTTTACTTCAAATGCTAAGTTAACTGAAATGATTTCAAATAGCGTAATCACTTAAGTCATATATTTACTAAATATATGACTTAAGTGATAAAAGTTTACTCTTCAGTTAGATTTTTCACCTAGAAGCTCATTTTTATGGCATTGCAAAAAGGGTTCCTTGTAACCTTGAAATACGTATCTTCATTTTTTTTTTGCAAAATTTGTGCGTATTATGCGTTGTATTTTACCTTTTCCTTTGTAGCACAAACGTTTACAGCTTATTTCTTATGACTGAAGTGTTTCTTATGACTCGTACACATCAATTAACGCAATAATAAAAGTTACCTGCTGATGTGAATGATCTGCCCGTCGTCAATGTCTTTCTCTTGCATTAATTTCACTGCTTCTCTAGTAACGGTGCAGAGGGCCAAGATGTTTACCTGAAAAGTAAACAAATCTAACATAGAGAGAGAAGTATTAAAAGTCTTGTCGGTTTGATGAGAAGATCTAGCTCAAATTCATAAGTTGATGACAATGGAAAATATGCACTGACGATTTTGATTAAGCAAACTGAAACGAATTTTATTCAGGCGCATCAGCAAAAGAGCACAGATTGATGCATGCACATTTTCTTCTGCATTGTACACTGTTAATTAATTAAAAAAAATATGCTAATTATTTATTAAAATATGTTATTTTGTGGTTTTATGTATTTGAAATTCCCAAAAGAAAATGGAGGACATGAGGTAGGATTTCAAACTTATTTTGAATACAGCTCTGTATACGAATGAGAAAAGGACTAGTTTGCCATACCCATAAAATTTGAAAAACTCGGGGGGGGGGGGGGGGGAGATTGAAAAATTGATTTTTCACTTTTATAAAGTGGAATGTTGTTCAACCGTTTTTTAACTGTAAAAAACCTTGTGTATTGCATTAGACATGCAATAATTTCTTTTCAAAACAAATGGGGGGTGGGGGGTGGGGGGGGGCAGAGGTGAAATTTAGCAGGAACCTTTTAACTTAAAAATGAAACAAAAGAGCAAGAATTGAAGGAATAAGGTAAGGTGAAGACATAAGTTATAGCTGGTCTGTCAGGTACGCGTCTAAATTCTTACTCTGAACCAGACTTTTAAATTTCTGTCATGCATGAAGATTGCAGATTGAATCTGCCTCCCCTTCATTATATGTTTATCTGTTTTTATGTACGACCGACACATGTATTTGGGACAATACCGCTCAGGCAAAAGTTGATCTTAAACAGGAGTACAATTTCCTTATATTTTCGAATACTTAAGTTGCAGTTCAAATATTTGACATTTCTCACCTCGACGATGTAGATCTCAAAAAATTGTGATTTCAACAGGTTGGTGCGACGCCATCAGTTTACCAACTTGTCTACTAAAATCGATTTTATGTGTTGAAAAGTGTATTGCGGCCTACCTGCAAAGTTTTTGACTTGATGCTGATAGGAGGAAATTCAGTAAGAAATTGTCGAATGTATTATAGCTGTATACGTACGATGAAATAAATGTCTTACGCATGCCACTAGTCATGCATGCACAAGACATTTATTATGCACAAGATACTAGAAGTATCTTAAGCTCAATCCACAGTTTTGGTACTACACATTCAAAAAATTACTTAAAAAATTAAAATTTTCAATTCGAACGACATTGGCGGTTGTGGCAAAATTAGGTTCCGCACCTCGAGCATTTCCCTCCATTCGCTCGTTTGTCCAGTCAATAGTGGACAGCTGTAACTGAATCCGGCATTGTTGATGCAAACATCGATACGTCCGACTTTCTGACGAATCTCCTCGAACATGTGCATAATCTCCGATTCCTTCGTCAGGTCACACCTGAAATAATGCAACACACAGTAGTCACATGTCTAACAAAAACGCATCAAAATGCCTGAAAGAAATTTGTTGCTCTCGCCGGGGCCGGACTAATACTCCGTCTTTCCGTGCCCCGGCATAGAGTAAGAAAAACCGAGGGGCGCTAAAATACCAAATTAAGAAGAAGAAGAAAAAAAAAATGCAGCAAAGTATGAAATAACTAGGAACTTCTTTGGGGGAAAAAATTGGGAAAACAAAACAATTCATTTTTTACGTGTTAATAACCACAAAACTTTAAGGCATACTATTAAATGTAGTTTTTTCCAAACTAGAAAAGAACCAAGAACTAATTGCGAACGACAACGGCAACTCAAACAGAATTACCATAGCGTAATCTGACCAGTGAATGAACGCTAAAGCACAATTCCATTTGTAGCCTACTTTCCCGTAAAAGAAAAATATCGTTATAAATAAAGAAAAGTCAAAAATAAGTGAAGTAATTACGTAATGATTGGAAAATAAAAAAATTGAAAGTAGGGTTTTGAGATGGGGAAAAGGTGTGTCTGTCGGTCTGTCAGTCAGTTTGTCTGTCTGTAACCTCCCTTTCCCCCAAATAACTTTTGAAGGAATTGTCCGATTCTAAAGATTTTTTTTTTGCATTCGAAAGACCTCGGCGAGGACATCTCATTTCCATATTTTACTTTTTGATTTAAACAATTTTTCGTTCAATTTTGAACAGTTCAAAAAATCTTATTAACGCCTATGGGCAAATTAGGTAAACTCTGGGCATAAGACCCAAGTTCCTATGAAGAAGGTTATTGGAAAAAGCTCTCGGCGTAAAATATTTTTTGATTTGAACAATTTTTGCTCCTTTTTTAACAGTTCGAAAAAAAATTTATATAGCGTCTACGGAAAACCCTGATCTAGCAGACGGATTTGCTTGGAACAAACGTTATCGGAAAAATGTTGTACGAAGTTCAACCAGAACTGAACGAGCCTATTTTCCAATGAAATTTTTTTATCGGGATTTGGAAGGATGTTTTTGAGTTAAAAATGATTAGGGGCCGTTCATAAATGACGTCACGCTTTTTTCCCATATATTTGACCACCCCCCCTTTGTCACATGTCACGCTATGTTGCATAATGCATGATGTCACACTTCTTGTTACCCCCTCCCCTTGTCACACTTTGTCACAATTTCACGAACACCCCCCTCGAAGCGTGACATCATTTATGAATGATCCCTTAAATGAATGAGTCAAAGAATGAATGAATAAATGAACTGAATAAGTGAATGAATGAGTGAGCAAATGAATATGTATTAACCGTTGAAAAGGGTATATTTGGAGTAACTAAGAAGTAAAGCTCAATGAGAAAGAGAGATAACTGGATTATAAATATGAAGTTGGAGCATTCAGGAAACAAAGCTGGTATAGTTCTAGACGGAACTTCTTGCTTAACAATGAGTTTTATATTTATTAATAATAATATCATAATATTTTTTAATGTGTAGTATTTGATGTATGACACTAAAAACATTTTTATTGATTGATGTAAATAATGTCAAAAAAAAAAAAAAAAAAAATGGGGAGATTTGAATGGCACTGCTTTTGGTGATTTTGGGTGTGGAAATAAAAAGAGGTAAATGACTAGGAAATGAACACGACATTTTCTGTAAGATTATCCCTAAGGTCACGTGCTAACAGGGGAGGAGTAGAGAAGTCAATCCAAGATTTTTATTCTAATGCTACTCAAGTGTCTTTATTCTAATTCATTCAGGTATCAAAGAGCTTGGAATTGCATGGAAAGAACTGACTGTTGTCCATTCATCTAGAAAGAAAATCTTTTGAAACCCTATTTTCGAAAAAATATTCCAAACTGTTCATTCATTGGTCGGATTACCCTAACACCTCGCTATGTTAGAAATAGAGAATAACTGTTTCTGTAAAAGTTCGGAAGTACTCCGAATTAGAAGTTGGTGAGAAAGAAATCGTCCGCGGTATTCCTTTCAACCATTTTATACCTTCTTTTGTATCTAAAGTTTAAAAGTAATGAATTCCCGTCTTTTTTTTTTCTTCAATTTTCGAGCTTTGACGGATTTACATGTTTTAAGGTGTGCTGAATACATTCTATTTTTCGTACCTCATCTCTCTGTGCTTGTCGTCAGATTGTAAACAAGTTTTTGTGAGCGCTCTAACTCAAAAATTAATGCAAGAAATCGAATAAAATTCGGCGTACAAATTGTTCGCGATATGAATGGAAGCTGATTACTTTTGGTGCAAATCGGCGCAATAAAACGTTTATCTAGTTTAGCTTGACTATTATTGTATCGCAAGAATTCACTCAAGCACTATTATACAAGTGGACCTCATTGGGAACAGGTGCTGATTCAGTTTTGGAGCTCGTATATAATTTTTAAAAAGTGGAGTATTCATATGAAATATATAGACGAAAAATTTTCGATGACCACAACATATTTCTGTTTTATAATTCTCTTATTCTGTATCTCTTTTTTTTTTGCATCTGTAAGACATTGCATTATATTTCTTAAGGAATTGGTGTTGGCTAGTGTTTGTGTCAATCGGTTCCAAGGGAAGTGCGTAATTGACCGTTTTTAATTGTAACTGCAATTTCTCAAAAAGTAACTCACGGATTTAAAGAAAAACCTTAAACATATTGACCCTGGCAGAAACTGTAAGCGTTTGGCACCAATCTCTCTAAAAGAGAAAGGCGCAATCGAAACTTTTTCTCGGTGACCATGATTAATATATTTTAGGAAGATACTATGTAAGAAATGAACTGAAAACTTGTAGACTAATCAATCTTGATAGGGACTAGTATTAATAGATTGCAAACACTCCCAGGGTAATGGCACAGTCGAACAATTTTAGTAGTGCGCAGGGGCGAGGCCGTGGTAGCCTAGTGGTTAGCACGTCGGACTTCCACCTGGAAGGTCGCGCGTTCGATACCAGCTGAAGACCCCACCATGTACACTTTGGGATACGTGCATGTAAAATTCGTGGACCCCATTTCCTCGTCCCGTGCGCAAGCAATCCTAAGGCCTCGGCTGATAGGTCGGGGTCTGCTGGTGGAGAAAAGAAAAGTAATGCGAGGGAAATAAAACGAAAGGTAGTCGGCAAATAAATTCCAATAACTGATTCTGCTTAAATTTTGGTGTCTATAGCTTTAAGTAGGGTGGCTGACAATTGCTTTCAGTGTGATTTTTAAACCTGAAAAAATAAGTAAATGAAGCAAAGTTTCAAAAAAAAAAAAAAAAAGAGAGAGAAAGGAAAAGAACTGTGTTATATATATATGACTCCCAAGTAAGATCTAAGACTTATTAAAATTTAGTGATGATCGTACAAAGGGATTGGGGGGAGCTCTTTCAATATTTTGAATGACTACTTTCAATTTATAGGGTCAGGTGGGGTAAAGTGATCATAAAATCCACGTTTTTCAACTTTCTTTGCCAATAAATATAAGAATTTGTTCAAAACCTTCAGATTTTTTGCTGTTTATTTTACATTACATTATTAAAGAACAGATTGCATTAAATTTTGAGCAGAAAAGATTTAAGTAAAATAATTTTATGACGCTTTCTTTCTGGGATGTATGTATAACCACTTTACCCCATGGAGTGGGGTAAAGTGAGTAGTGCATGGGGTAAAGTGGTCATAGTTGGAAAAAAACTATATAAAGGTATTAATAACCATAATACCTCAAAATACTCAACAAAGGCTCATTTTAGAACGAAAACAACTTTATTTCCCTCAACTGAATTTATTTATGTCCTCTATTATGGCCAAAAGTTAGCCTCATCTTCGTAACGGCTCGTAAGGTACTTCAGCCTCTTCGGCTGCTGCATATATGGTCTTAAAACGAAGTTATGCACCAAAACATGTTAGGACATGTAATAGTAAGTATTCTTTTGTTTTAATCCCTAACTATTAGATTTTAAGTCTGACCTTTAACTCAATACATATAGTAAAACATAAATATGAAATTCAAAATAGCTTTTAATTGATGATTAAATTACTTAAATAACATATTAAGGAAATAGTGCTAATAAAATAGTTATGGATAATTATAGCTTATTAAAAATCAATGGGAGAAAAATACATATTTTAACCTAGCTATTTTTAATTCTCTCTCTCTTCCATGTATTGTCCTTGTTCGAAGCACTGCTAGTTCTAAACATTTTCAACTTAATAATACTTATAATAAATCTGTTTATAAATGAATCATTGATACTTGAAAATTCTTGTATTAAAAAGTGTTTCTAAGAATTTTTCAATACTAAACACACCATTGTAAGAAGACTGTATTATTGTAATTTCAATCTCTATTGCATTTGAGCTCAGTTGTGTAAGATCCGGTTTTCTAAAAAGTAAATTTAAAAGTTTTTTTTTAAATAGTACAGTATTAGTGAAATTAGTTAAAGCGTAAATGACATCTGTCTCGTGGCTTAATTTCTAACAAAAGAGGTGCGAGCACTGTAGTCTTCAAAATTTCTTTTCTTGCGTAAATAGCTTGAATTCCCTCTAATAGTTAAAAATTGAAAATAAATATGGAAACTGTGCCTCTGTAAATTCCTATGAAAGTTCAATCCTTGGTCTACCACATAAATTAACCTAAAATAATTTTAAAACATCGGTGCATGCTAAGCCTAATACTATGACTACTTTACCCCATCTTACTTGAACTACTGTAAAATAATATATATGTTACCGTTAAAGTATGAAATCCTTTATTTTATAGAATACGTAGTTATTCCATGAAATAACTGATCGTGTCCGTTAAAGTGTAAAACTCTCTTGTATTTCATGGTTTAACTAGTTATTTCATAGAATAACGATCTGCAGCCCGTTAAAGTGTAAAATAATTTTAAAAGAATGCAGTGAAGATATAGTTTGCTTCAAATGTATGGAGCCTGTCCATATATCATGTTCGGAAGATTATGTGTCTGAAGATGAAGTTGAGCAGAAAATCTGCAAATTGTGTTTTAATGAACTTAATGTTCAAAGAGAAAGAGAAAAGTCTAAAAAATGTTTAGAAATTCAAGCGAAAAAGATGAAATTAATGTGGGATAAATCTCATTCTGAAGTCTCGGTGAGGTTTACCGTCCGTATCCCAGTGCCTGAAGTTGACAGAGGAAAAGGTGATGCCAAATCTATTTTAGCTATCATCATAAAAATAACCGAAGAAGGATTTTTCCAATTGGGCACAATAAACGGCCACATAAAACAATTATATTCCCGATCCCAGTTCAGTGTCTGCGAACAAAAATTAATTAAAATCGAAGAAGTACCGGATGTAGAAATATCGCTCCGGTCGGTTCGTGTAAAACAGAGTGTGTCAACAAAAAATGCTTTCGTTTTAGAAATAATGTTCTTTGTAATTCGAAGTGTTGTTTTAGTAATCCTTGTTGAAACAAATGATTTTATGGCACGTTTCCATAAATACCATTTATACGCTGCATAAATTAGATAAATTGCTTCTTTTTCATTTTAATTGTCTATCATTAGTTTATTTATAGAATACCTAGTTATTTCATTTTAGATAAACTGTTTATTTTACACTTTAACTATCTCTCATTAGTTAATTTATAGAATACCTAGTTATTTCATAGAATAACTAGTTAAAGTGTCAAATTAATAACATATTACACACTTTAACGGAAACGATCAGTTATTTCATGGAATAACTAGGTATTCTATGAAATAACTGCATTATATACTTTAACGGTAACATCTATATAAATAAAATCAAAAGTTTGTGTGTGTGTGTGTGTATGTGTGTGTCTGTCTGTCGATCGCCTCCTGGCGAGATGGAACGGTCCAGAAGTACGAAATTTTGGTTACAGGTACCTTGGACTAGGTCCTCGTGCACCTCGAAGCGTTTTTCCGAAAATTCGAATTTGTTCTTTTTTTATTCCAATTTTAAGCAAAACTGTTGATTTGGGTTTATCTCATCGAAGAAACGTCCCACGTTTTAGTTTTTTTCAGCATTTGAATGCCCGTAAAAAACTGCACAAGGTGATCTCTTTCTGCAGTTCGTAGAACAATTAGAACACGCGCAGTATTCGCTTGAAGTAGTTTTCGAACTTTAAACCAAGGCTTACCTCTGACTTTATCTGCTAGATTTGAGTGCTTTCGCCAAAATAAATAGTAA
Source organism: Octonoba sinensis (assembly GCA_038502835.1). NCBI lineage: Eukaryota > Metazoa > Arthropoda > Arachnida > Araneae > Uloboridae > Octonoba > Octonoba sinensis. The sequence goes on from CM076600.1 coordinate 144,829,674, forward strand.
TTTTGTCGCCAAATAGATGTTTTCTGTTAACGTAAGATTGAAAAAATGCTATTTTATCTTTATTCATGTCGTTTTATGAGCGAAACAAATTCTAAAAATTCATTTCATTTTTATACATATTTTGTGGAACTGCAGACGAATTTTAATTACTTTACTTTGAGGTTGATTCTCTTTTCCTTTTTGGCGATTTAATAGTGTAGTAACAGTTCAACAATTGCATGAAATTTTATGGTAGAGTGTCCGCTTTATCAGCGAAACAAATTCTGAAAATTCATTTCATTTTTATGGATATTTTGTGAATTATTAACTGCATGCGATTTTTAATGTTGATTTTTCTTTCTTTTTTGACGATTTAATATTTATTTCTTCGATAAAAACTAGGTTGGAAGGTCTTCGATATAGCTTATTTTTGATGAAATTTAAAATTTCGCCAAGTGGTGATAACTTTTTACTCGCCTCCTTTCAGTTAATTGTTCTCAATATATTATTTTATGCTTCATAACTTTTCCAAACCTCTCCCAATAATCCTTTCCAGTAATATTGTTCTCATTTAATTCAATACGTGATTTACACTGTAGGATCATGGTGTATTTCGAAATGATTCCATTATTTTAGTGCAATTTGGCGATTATTGATTCCATATTTTACACAAGTGATTTATTTTCTAACATTTATTTAATTTTTGTACTGTCTTTTTGGCGCCATTTGGGCAGAATTTAGTTATGTCTTTCTATCAACTTAAATTTCACACGTCAGAATTTGTTCAGTACTAAACATTTCGTAATTTAAATGAGCATTATTTGCCTTTTGAAATATTGCTTTCCTTTCTTTCGTTTTTATCCGAATTTTATGAAAGTGCTATTCAATTGAATTTTCAGAAAATGTTTTGACAATTTTGCAAGTGGAATTTTTAGGAACGGGTGTCCTTATTTTGATGGGGAATTTAAGATGGACTGCTGGGTAATTTTAGGAACAGTAGCTCTTGAAGGTTAGTGTTAAAGGTCAGCTTTAAAGAATGTTTTCTTTATTGTAACAGAAATATACAGTGAGAGTTGTTCTTGATCTGATGGACATTTTTACAGAGAATACTGCTCTTTTTCTGATGGGAAATTGTAGATGCATTTTGGTCGATATTTTAATTGCGATTTTTACGGGCTCTTGATATCATTTTGGCACAATTATCTCTCTGCATATGTGCATTTGAGTTACTGTTTCCCTTACTCTAATGACAATTTCTATGAACTTTTGTTGGCATTTTAATGTGGATTTTTATGGAATAATTTTTGGTCTAATTTCAAGGCTGAATTTTTCAAGGCTGTTCGTTTTAATACAATCGGGGTTTTTAATGAATTTTACTGTCTAAATAGGATTTTTATGGACTGTTGCCCCTCTCTTACTTGGATATATATTTTTTTAATTTTCCCTATACATTTACAACAGAATTTTGGACATGCGTCACTTGGCCTGCGAATGATGCAATTTTATCCCGCGCAACGCCGGGCATATCAGCTAGTATAAACTAAATCTAGCTTCGTAGTTAGTGAGGAAGTATTTTTGAGATCTGTGTAAAACTACCTACACCGTCCATTTGTTGAAAATTCTTTAAAACAAAATGTCAGAGAGAAGTTAAAAGAGCTGTTTCAATTTCAAAGTGTTGTATAAACAAACAAATCGAGTGTTTTCGCCACCTAAATAGTGGCTATTAATATAATTTTGTATGTGAAATTTAATTTTTAATTATTAAAAGCTAAAATAAAAAATTTAAACCAATTCCTTTATTTGTTTCAAAGCTTTTTATTTGCCTTATGTCCACTTTACCCCACCTTACCCTATAAAAGAAAGATATAGTAAAAAGATTCGTGGTGGACGCAACATAGTAGATCTGAATAGATATTTTAAATGAAAATCCACATGTTTTTGTGTCAGTTACTGAGATACACTGTTATTTTAGTACATTCGCTCAAAAAAAAGTCAAAAAGCTAATAAACATTTGTAGAATCTGCATATTTTAGTTCAATATGCAGATGCCTTTTTTAACTTTGCACGGAACGGTTCAAAGGTTTAACCGACCCTGCTTTCGTTAAATGAATTTTTTGCGATCCTTTGGCTTTTGGCGGTTCAACATTTGCACAGCAGAAAAATTTGACCTTCCTTACGTCTCCTATATAGCGTATGTACTTAACCTCTCGTCTAGGACAGTGATGGCGAACCTATGACCCGTATGTCAGCACTGACTTACGCAAGATTTTTAACTGACCCACGATTGCGAGGCAACCATTTGTTTGTATCCAATATACATTGGACATCACTCAGCATTTTAATGAGCTGAATAAAAAAACTTCAAGGGCATGGACTAATTGTTTTAACGATACTTGAAAATATTAAAATATTTATATCGAAACTTGACGTCTTTACGAAGGATTTGGAAATGAAAATCATGAAATCTGTTCCTCAATTACAAATACATTTTCAAAACACAATAATTTTTGAAAACTCGGTTGACCCACGAAGAAAATGCAATTAAAAAAAAATTAATGATTATGCAAGAAATAAAAGAAGTTTTTGAGGAGAGATTCAATCAATTTGAAAGTTTGGAAAATGCATTTCACTTTATTTGATATCCATACAAAAAAGAACTTGAAACAATGAAGTTAACTGAATTTATGTGGCTAGGCATCGATCATTTAGAAATGGTATTAATTGAATTTCGAAGTTGCGTATTGTGGAAAACAAAATTTGAAGACTTGACTTCTGAAGGAGAAGAAAAAAAAAAAAAAACGAGTGAAAGTAGTGCAGATAATATTGATCCCACAGTCAAAATTGAAAATATTATAAACGTATGGGATTCTTTACCAATAAATTTTATATCAATGAAAAAACTAGTTAATGCTCTTTTAACGATGTTTGGGTCCACATATTCGAGTGAAAAATTGTTTTCTTCAATGAACTTTGTAAAATCTTTAATAGAAATAGACTTGACAGGGAATTAACTGCAAAATGCGTTAAACTAATAAATACGAAATATGAACCTAATATTAAAAAAAAATCCGAAAATAAACAGCAACAGATTTCTCATTAAATAGTTTATAATCAATTTTGTTATACATATGTATATATATAAATATATATACTAATAAATATTATTTCATAATATGTATTGTATGTAATTTTCGTTACTCCTTGTTCATTCAAACACTTATTGCCATTTACACCAAACACTTAAGAATTTTAATCCCACTAAAAATTTTTAAATCGTCAAACCACGCCCATTTTTACCTGTTAAGCCAATTGAATTTTTAGTTTTAAAAATACTCAGTTGAAAATTTTAAAACTTAACTTTGGTGCAAATGGACATTAGTGACCCACGAGCTAGCACTAAGAAAAATATAAGCAAAATTTGACCCACGTCTTAAAAGGGTTTGCCATCCTTGGTCTAGGACTTTCGTTCCTTTCCTGAGTGGAATTCCTGTTCTCACGAACTAGTCTTGGCGAATGGGCGTTGCTTTACACTCTGGCAAGTATTTGGAATGTTTCTGGTTTAGACACACATATACTAAGTCAGATAACATTTATAGTGATGCAAATACTCACTAGAACAAAGCCCATGGCTTGGCCGATCGGAGGGGGGAGGGGGAAGTCATGCTTGCCTGACTTTTAGAAATATATTGTATTTATACATGTGTTTCTGTATTTTGTTGCCATTTATCTATAATATGAATTGAATACACCCCCCCCCCCCCAGTAGACAATTTTGAACTGTCTGAGTGAAACAATTTCAGTATTTTTCATGCTTTGGACTTAATGAAAAAAACTTATTCTGTCGTGCTCACAGCCCTGCCGCGGTGGGTTAAATCCAATTAGCAGCCCAATGCGCTGCATGTAGCATACGTTCAAATTCTTGGCTTTAATCAAAAGCACATGTACACTACGCGTGGCGAAATGCAGTCCACCCGCCCATAATGTCATAAATTCCGGTAAGTGAATTGAACTAAAAGTACAACATTGACGCAAAAGATAAGGTAAACTGACGAATTTACAACTGAAATGGTAATAAGAGCAGCGAAGTACAATAGCTGGACATTCGGTCTTGCATTTGTTAACGAAGGACCTCCCCTTCGAAGCCATCAGCAGGAACAGGACAGGGTTTTTTAAGAAGTACAACAGATGATTCGAACAGTGGCGTAAGCAGGGGGGGGGGGGTTAGGGGTTTATCCCTCCTCTTGAGCTCAAGTTAAAAATTGTCTAGCTGTCTAAAAAAGGGAAATAATAGTGCTTTATTACATACTCGAATTTCTTTTAGTAGTTTCAGAAAATTATGAAATTGTCTATGCATACCTGCAATTTTTAAGGGAATTAGGATAAATCCGTTTCACAGCCGTTAATTTAGGACAATTTTTTCTTTGACTCAGATAGGTCCAGTGTGTCTAGGCCGCAGACAGGATGGCTGCAGCCTGCAGCCGCTCACCTGGCCTCCTCCTAACCAACACCCGGCCATCACTGGCACCGAGGCAGAGCCGGCTTTCATCAGAAAACACAACAGATCTCCACTCCGTCCTCCAATGAGCTCTAGCCTGACACCACTGACGTCACAAAAGGCAGTGGTTTGGCGTTAGTGGAATGCCCGCTACAGGACGTCTGGCTCTGAGCTGTCCTTGAAGTAACCGATTGTTAACAGTTCGTTGTGTCACTGTGGTGCCAACTGCTGCTCGAATTTCCGCTGCAGACGCAGTACAACTCGCTACGGCCAATACGCCGAACACGGCGGTCTTCTCTCTCAGTAGTGCCACGTGGCCGCCCGGAACCCGGTCTTCTTGAGGCAGTGCCTTCCCTTGACTACTGCTGCCAACATTCATTCACAGTGGATGCATTCCTGCGAAGCCTTTCTGCAATCTCGCGGAAAGAAAACCCACCTTCTCGTAGGCCTATTACACGACCTCGTTCAAACTCAGTGAGCTGTTGATAATGGCTTCGTCGTCTTCTTAAAGGCATTGTGGACTAACATCAACTCACTACATCAAATCTCGACGCTAAACAACGCTCGGGATCATCATCATCGCCTAGATTTGCAGATGGGCGATCAGGCCCTGAAGGGGCCTTTTACCCGGATATCCTTTGGGAGGAGTCAATGGTATGGTCATCAAGTGCCCGAAGGCATACATCTTGGTCCCCGAAGGGCAGAGAAGGGAAAGGTAGGAGAAAAAAGATGAGCCGGGGCTCGGTGAAACAAAGATCGTCAATTCCTCTCGTTTTCGTACTCTTGAAGGGCTTTCTTCAGGAGAGTCAGTAAGTCATTTGGTCGTTTGTGGTTGGGGGCTTGCATCTGAGTGGGGTATTTTCTGGCTGGTGCCGTTTTCTTGGCAGCTCGGTTCTGGGGGTATATTGGGCAGTCTAAACTCGTCGCCGGGTGCGTTGCGTGGCAATTTGCGCACTGCGATGGGCCTTCTTTTTGTTGACAGTCCTTGGATCGGTGGCTGCCTGCGCAGTATTTGCATCGCTCTCTGATGTTGCATGCGTAGGAGTTGTAACCCCACCGCTGACACCTGAAGCATTGGGTGGGGCCATTTCTGCGTCTCATTTTTTCCGTCTTGACGACGAAACCGTCTATAGTGAGGGGTTCTCTGAATATTTTCAAGTTTTCTTCATTGTGCGGCAATTGCACGCAGAATATAGGCAAAGGTCCATTTTTCCCGCGGAATTGCTTCATCTGGAGAGGCTTCCTGTCTTGTGCTGCTAATTCTTTTTCCAGGGTTTTGGGATCAAAGTTGGTTGGGAGTCCCTTTAGAATAACGTTGATGGGCGGGCATTGATCGAACCTTGGGGCGTAGTACTCCTTATTGCACTCTTCGGCATAGCGGATGACCGCTAGGTGTCCGTCTTCAGTAGAGGGGTACACTTTTACTTCGTCTTTAACAAGCTTAATTTCATAGTTTTCATTGTGTTTTTCCTTTATCTTAGTTAATGCGAGAGCTGGATTACCTTCGTTTATGATGACTACTGGTCTTCTCTTCAAATTTTTTGGGGGAGGCTTCTTATCCTCTTCGTTGAGTGCTTCGGTGAGTCTGCGTACCTCGGAACGTAGCTTAACGCATTCCTTTTCATTCTTTTCAAGTTGGTCTTTAAGGTGGGAGATTTGATCCTTATAATCGTCTTCCGCTTCATAGGTAGCAAGCTTGGTGCTGACTTTGACCAGGGCGTTAGCGAGGCTGCAGTAGATTTGGAAATCGTACAGGTTGGTTTCATTCCCTTCATGTGCGTAGTCTCGGAACCAAGCTAACTTGACTGTGATTACCGCTTTGAGCATCAATAAGGCTGTATCACTACTCTCTTTTTCGATTCGACTTTGCAGACGAGGCCAATCATGTAACTTGGTATCAACCAGTTTTCTTCCAAATGCACAGGTGGCGTAGGAGTCGTTCTCCTCGTCCGGTGCTGAGGCCGCGTTGACGGGTGTTACCTCGCTGGCCCTGAGAAGGGCCTCGGCACTTCTGTCCACTGGACTCGGGGCTTCTTTCTTTAGTTTCTTCGTCTTCGACATCGTTGATTGGAACGTCTTCTTCCTTTTTTCGAACTCTTATTCAATTCTGGTGGTCCTCACCCTGTTCACCAGCCTCCAAATTCATTTCACCACAACGCTCGGGAACGTTACAGCGCTTATTTAAAGCAAACCTGATTTGCATCTTCCGTGAGGCGCTACTAGCGTCACACTGATGCGCCGAGCGCAAAATTTGAGTCGACGTCATCTTTCAGATGTATAAACACGCCTGCCAAATTTCGTTTCGCTAGCACAACTCCTTCTTGGTGTTGGATTTTTTTTTCCATCAGTGTATTATTCAACTCTAGAATAGTCGAAGTGATCATTTAGCCCGTGAAAAGGAGGCGAGCAGAATAACTGCAGGTCGAACGATCCCTATATCACAGCTCATTAAGAAAAAAATAATAAAGTAGTAATTTCAATAATTGAGTATTTTTTTAATATTGTCTATTGTTTTCGATACTTTTAAGGGAAACTTAACTTCAATTTTGTGCTTTTTAAAAATTTTGATTATTTTACTTTTAAGTTCGTTGTTCTAATCTACTTTTTACTACAAATTAGGTTAACTATAGGCAAATTTTTACTTACTTGATAGCGTATATTTCCCCAGCGGCATTTTTGACGTCATCTTCTTGGGCAAGAGCTGCAATGCGATGAACGCTCCTAGCGCAACCAACGACAAACATTCCATACTTTACAAGTTCTTTGCATATTCCGGCACCAATACCAGAAGATGCACCAGTCACCAAAGCCACGCGACCGTTCCAGCGATCCATTTTCCAAACGTTCCTTTTTCTTCGCAACCGAGAAAATTTCAAATAATCCTCTTGTCGGCTTGTCGATTATTCTACACTCTTCGAGAAACAATGCTTGTGATCACATCAAGTAATCAGAACAATAACAATGATAAACAGTCGGGTTTTATCTTGCAACAGATATCATATCTGCGGGGTTTTTTGTAAAATAATCGCAGCTTTTAATGGCTCATTGTGATCTTTTTATTTTTTACGCGTTTAACTGCGCAAAGGACCTTGACAACATTCTTTTTAGCTTTCACAAAACATTTCTTTAGCGACAGAGGCAAGTTACTGTCTATTTTTGGCTGTTCTTAATTGTTATTAAGTAATAATGCACAGGAGGTTTTCATATTCATGCCTTCAAAGATGAATGATGCATGATCGCTTAAATTATAAGATTTTCTTATTCTTTCTTTTTTTTTTTGCTGTAGTAACAAAAGCAACTGGGGAAAAAAAAAATATATGTATATAATATAATAAATAAATGAACTAAATGCAATAAATAAAATGAAATAAATAGATAATATTAAAAAAAAGGAATAAATAAATAAAATAAAAAATAAATTACTGAAGGAGAAAGTATTTACGAGAATTTCGAAATGACTGCAACAAACCAAGGCTGAACTTGATCCAGTTAGTTAACTGTTAGGGATCAGGCTGTTTCATTTCTGGAAACCTCAAAAGAACCGGCGTCGCACTTTTTCCGCCGCTATTGGCGCTAGTACCCGACCCAGAGAAGTTGGTTCACATCACTTTAAAGCCTCTTTATTTAGCTAATACGATGTCCTTTCCTGGTTTCCGGAGACGTTCAGATGAATATTTTTAGTAGAAAGTTGTCCTATCTCTGTTTTAAATGTAATTTTTAAAGGTTTTTGCAAGTCAATTAATTTTTTCTAATGAAAATGAGATACTTTTCCGGTTTGGGAAGGCTGGCTATGGCTATTTTTCTTGTTTGTCGCCAAATCAAACTACTTTACCATTTTGGGTTGCGGTCGGCGATGTTTAAATATTTTTCCAAAAAACAAACTCCGGACACAAAACAAATTAATTTATCAAAATAAAAATAAGAAAACCATCGCCACCACCGCCCAAAACGGAAAAATTGCGAAAGTTATTCTTGTTTCAGAAGTAATTACATTCTTAACTCTAAAATAAATTAAATTCAATGATACTCGACTTTTGATTTATAGGCAATACGTGTGAGTAGGGGAATAATGACAGTTCACCAACAGCAGGCGCAACGCGCAATGCCCTCAGGCGTGGGCGTGGCCGTTGCGCCTCCCAATGCCCCCAGGCGTGCCCTCAGGCTTTAGTCGAGTGGAGTTGAGTTGTTTTTGCCCCCAGGCATTTTTCGAGTAGAGTTGAGTTGTATGCCCTCAGGCATTTTTCGAGTAGAGTTGAGTTGTATGCCCTCAGGCGTTTTTTTACGAGTAGAGTTGAGTTGTTTTTCAAAATTTATAGCTTTGGAATGGCAATACCTTTTTGTTTCAGTTTAGGATTTTGATACGTGTTCCATTGCGGCGCCATCTATGAGAAGAAAATGGAACCATTATTGAACTTAGAATAATTTTCAATGTTTTCTCTTAGAATCCGAGCAGAAACTATTAACAAAAAAATTAATTATAATGTATAATGAATTAAAAATTTAATCCTGTTAATTACATCCTGCTATGTCTTTATTTATTTAGACTTAGAAAGATTTTCTTTTTTGATCTTTTTAATGTTTCCACTTAGCATTCACGCAAGAACTATTTTTTAAAGTTAATTGTAATATGATTTTACACTGTAATTAGAAAATCTCGTCATTTTTACTTAGAAAAGATTTAGAAAACTTAAGTTTTTATTTATTTATTTATTTTTAGACTTAGAAAATTTTTCAGTTCTAAGTGATTTTTCTTCCTAAATATGTTAAACATAGTACAGTAACATTTTTCTGATGCGTTTTGCAAAATGTTTCTTAAATCTGAATTTTAACTGCTTGTCACATTTCATTTATGTTGTTTTCAGACATAGAATTTTTTAAACTTTTTAAAAAATTTACAGTTACAAGGGATTTTTCTTCCTAAGTATGTAAAACTTAGGTGAAAGGCTGAGTAAAATTTTTATACGTTTTTGAACTTTTTTAAGTCTTAAGTCTCAAAAATATGTTTAAGAGCACATTTCATTACAAAACTACCTTCTACTTAAACTACTTTAGATGAACTTCGCACGAAAATGTAGAAGACTAACATCAAAACTTAAATTTATCTAGTAAAACTTAGTACAAATTTAATCAAAGCGTCGAGTACAGAACCTCGAAATATATATTAATTTGATAAAAACATTGAATGAAAATCTAAAGTACTAAAGACAAAGCATTTCTCTTAGTAAAAACATAATATAAAAAAAGAAAAGAAGTACTAATATATTATAAAACCGTTCAAAACTTTGAATTAAAATTATAAAATCGAATAATAAAAAATGCGAAGCAATGTAGAACTGATAATGTATAATGAGCCAAATTTAATCTTGTAATCATGTATTTATTTATGCTTCTTTCAGGCACAGAAAATTTTATACTTAGAAAACTTTTCAAAGTTATAAGTGATTTTATTCACCCTCCTAAGTGTGTTATTTCCTAACTTATTTCAGAGGTTCAAGTAAAATTTCCCTTATTTTTCAGATTTGTTTTCTAAGTCTTAATTCTAAAAACATGTTTAAAAACACATTTCAATGTAAAGTTACTTTTTACTTAAGGTACTTCATATCTTCATTTTTTCTAACTTACATTTCAAAAAATATCTAGTGAATCTTATAAAGCTTTTTCACAGAAGCATGCAAAAAAAAAAAAAAAACATACACACAGTAAAGAGACATATGATAATAAACAATTCATTTATTCAAAATAAACAAATATTTTAAAAATTTCTTCAAAGCTAATTTTTTCAATATATTTTTATACATATGGATTGGATGAAAATTGGTATTGTACTTCAATATATATCACATAGAAATAACTATTCTATTAAATAAAAATTCTGGATAAAAGACATACATTAAATATTTGACACAAAATATAACAAGGAATAAATATTTACAATAATTTTCAATTTACAAGATTCATGTATTAATTAGATGGTGACCATATGCTAAGGTATTAATATGGTCATCTAAAATGAATCTTTTGTCATCAAAGGGAGAAAGAGCTGTTTTGTGTAATTTTTGTGTGTATAATTGATGACAGTCACTCCCTATTTTCATCATTTTTTCACGAGTTGCTTTCACATTCTCTAAGCAGTTTTTGTAATCAGCATGCTTTATTTTTTGCTGTACAACTTGTCGAGAAACACCTTTAGCAGTTTTTTCTCGTGATGTATTGATTTTATGGAGTACATTTTGGCTCTAAGTCCAATGAACTCTTCAATGATTTCACCATTGAGTTCATCTTTAAAGCAACCGATTTTCTTTTTATTTTGATTACTATATAGAGAATGATCAGTAGGATACTCGGAAGTATCGTATAAATGAAGATGTTTCTTCATGTCCTCGTATACATCCTCTGTTTGAATTTCATAGGTGAGGGAATCAGTATCTGTGAATAAAAGCTCTGCTCTCTCACCGTAGACTTTTAATATATGATTATAGTGAAAATCATACATCAACACTTTACTAAGTTCAAGTATAACAAAACCGACATACAATGGACGGTTGAGCATGATGTTGGTTTTCACTCTTTCCACTCCTACTAAGCCCTCTGAAAAAATTTTAAAGTTGCGGAAACTTGGTGCTGCAACTAATTTCTTCCCACGTTTTTCTTTATGCACTAGTTGTATGTCCACTCGATTCCGTAAGTTCTCCATAGTTTTCCCGTATACAGAATTATTTAACAGTTTAAAAAAGTCTTTTTCAAAGGAATTTGCTGCATGTTTCCTTTTTTCAGTGTTGAATTCTATATACGGTTTCAACCATGGTTTTTGTTCAAAACTTAGAACTCTGTGCACTTTTTTCAGTTTTAATCCTAAGGATAAGTATAACTGAAGATTACGGTGGTAAACTATATAGTTTTCTTTATCACGCAGATTAGGCACCAGTTTCTCACACTCTTTGAATTTCTGTCCATGCAATTGATTTAAAATGTCTTTTGCAGCAGGTGACAACATATGATCAGAAATTTTTAATTTTTCAACTGCCAATGGATATAAATTGTGACTTTTATGCAGATGAGGGCCGTATTCTAAATCAACCTCTAACACATATCCTCTGTCACTGTCAGAAGGAATGGATTTAATCCAATGTTCATCCACCTGGCTTGCATCCATCCATTTAAAATCTCCGCAAGGTAGTGGCTGAGACATTGCCCATCCGTAGAGATTGTTTGCATCTAAGTACATAATGTACTTAGACGGCTTTTTAGGATCAAAAGTTGGCAAGTATTTGTTGTTAGCGATGGAATGCCTTTTCGTAATAACCGAAATACCTCCTCGAATGCCACGCTCAATAAAGAGATGCATGTCTATATCAGTGAACAGTTCGAGAGGTTGTTGTGTCATTTTCAGGCAAGCTTGCCATGCTAGTCCAGGTGCTGTAAACATATGTGTAGGGTCTATTTCATAATATTTGAGACACAATTTTCGAAAGTTCTCAAAAACATCTGCTAGTTGTAGCACATCACTAGCCACATACAAGTCATGATACTCTCCCATGGATGATAGCTGAAATTTTTCCCAAACAGTTTGAGCATGATTATAATCATCCAGAGAGATTTCTTCATTAGTTAGGCTGCTGTAGAAGGCAGGTAGTGGTGGAAGTGACGTCTCACTGAATTTTTGGAAGGAATCCATGTATTCATAGGGGTAGACCCCTTTTCTTAGCAGAAGGTGAACTTTGTTCACAGGCATATTTTTCTGTAGGAGATGGAAATTATTTGGAGATAAATTTGAAACGAGTTTTTCCAGTGATGTAGGCAGGAACTGGAAACTGTCCAAAAATACTAAAGAGACGTTTTTCCCTCGTTTTTCATCTTTCGATGAAATAGAAAAAGAAATGTATTTTTCCATATTAGTAGGAATCAGATGATACTCATAGTCTTTAAATTCCCCGAGTGTTTTCACAATATGGTGAGCATCATAGTTCTTTAAATTGTGAAAAATCACTGGTATCATCTTTCTCATCTGAAACCTTAGATTACAGCGGCTGTGTGCAGCTCCACGAAACTTTCCAGTTAAGTGATCGTGATCTCGCACACGATCCTTCTGTAAAGGCTTATTGCAGATATGGCACAAAGCTGCTGTTTTGAAATCCATCTCTTCTTGAGGGGTTAAATTCATTGGCTTAACATCCATTAATTTTTCCCCAATTTCTTCTCGCTCTTCGAGAAGTTTCTTTACAAAACGTGTGGCAGCATCAGGACCTCGATAAACACTAATGGGCTTAATATTGTATCCATCAGGGCCAACTATTATGTAAGCATAACCACAGGCTTCATGGTGTGCTAATTTTTCTGTATAAGAACCAAAACTTGAAGGTTGAGCTGACTGCATCGGGATGATAAGGGATTCAAAGTCCGCGTAGCTGGCATATGGAACAGGATGCTGGAAGTGGATGTTTTCAAACTTTAAAATATTATGTCCGGGTTCTGGAAGCCTTACTCTCTGTGGACTAACATTTTTGCAGTACTGATGATGTTCCTGCAGCAATCTTTCACTGGAAAATCTATGTAGGCAGCGGTAGCATATACTTGTGGAACCATCGTGCTTTGTGATATCACTGACAAGACGTGACATATCTCGAATAAGACAGTAATGATGCGTATTATCATTACTAATGAAGAGAAGATTCACACAGTCAGTATCCTCTCGTTTAGAAATATGAAGTGGGAATACCTCGTCTTCCTCACAGCCGAAAACATTGATTCGTAAATCGTTCATCTTCTCGATGAGAGGTATTTTGGAGACTGGCACAGGGAACTCTACTCTATCCATACAAAGTTCATGTTCATGGGGTAGATAATGTGCAACACGATGAGGTTGCTCTTTCCAGTGAATGTTCAGTTTATGCGCAAGAAGACACCACACTAAACATTTATTGTCCTCATTTTGAATATTAAGCACTGCCTTCTTTGCTTGTATCTTTTTTGATAGCGGGACGTAGCTACGACCCGCTAGTGGTGTATACTTGGCAGTGAGTACTTCTACATGAATAATATGATCTAGAGTCCAACCCGACCCCAGTTGTAGAAACTCTTCAAGACACTTCTCCACTTTAGAGATAGCCTCTTCTAAATGTTCTTCTATTGTCTCATCTAAAAGTTCTGTCTCACATTTACTGCCAAAATAAGAGGAAATCACTTCAGTTTCCCCATTAGCATCAATACGAGAAAGCTGTGCTTTCATAACAATGCGCCATTTTATGGCGCGCTTCTCCCTCATTTCTTCTTGCAGAAGTTGGCCAATTTGAGGTCTTAGCTCATCGAAGCACATTTTAAAGTCTTTAGCATTTTGTGGACTAGGAGTTACAAATTCTGATGAAAACACATTCAATGCACTCCGACGAGTAGGCTTCTGGCGTTTTGGTGTGGTGGGGCTCTGGTCAGTAGCTTTCCGCTTTGTTGGAGCACTATGTGTCACACGGATGTGCTGCATCAAGTTAAATTTTCGTGAAAAAATTTCTTTGCAGTGCATGCATTCATGTTGTCCATGAGCAGTACGAATGTGTTGTTTAAGGTTATCCTCTCGAGTAAATAGCATATTGCACTGAGGACACTCCATTGCAGCTGGATTATGGACTTTCATATGTCGGTTCAAGTCGGAATTTCGTGTAAAGGACTTTCCACACACATCACAAGAAGATGTCTTAGCTCCAGAATGCGTTTTGAAATGTTGATTTAAATTAGACTTGGTGGAAAAGGATTTTCCGCATGTAGTGCATACCTATGGGACGAAAAATATATTTTAGGATTTTTACATACTAAAGACATTTTCCTTATATACAACATAGCACATATGAGATCTAAGTTAAAGTTTATTCCAGAAAGTTATCTATTTTTACTACCGCAGAAATTCCAGTCCATAACTTTATTCTAAAACCATCTTTCTTTGATGTGTTTCTTATTAGTTCCAACATCACAAATGATTGTAACTCGAAATAACATTTGATCGTTTCTTTTCAAATCACAATTCATTCTTTCTTCCTTACTTTGCTTATTTTTCTATAACTTTAGATTTTTAAGAAATGAAATTCATAAAAGTTTACATTTAGTTTAAAGGTACATTTCCTAGAAATTTAATGGCGCATCTAACATTTATTTTTTCTTCTTTAGCCTAAGAAAAGAATCGCTTCAAAAAATCAAATTTGATCTTTAACAAAATGTTTTTTACCATAATGATCACTAAGTAAGACTTTCAAAAGTTCAAACTTTCATAATCTGCAACATTAATGTAAGTTGTGATTAATCACTTAGATGTGCTGTATGCATGTATATACTACATACATTCAAAAATGTATCAACTTAAGCACATATACCTTCAGTTAATATTTCCCCGAAACTAATTTAAAGTGTGACACATACAGAGGTGTTAAAATGCAAAAAAAACATCAATGATCTGAATGCCAATTTATCAATTAAAAAAATAAATAAATAAAATAAAAAAAAGTAAAAACACATTTTAATTTGCATGTTTACTAAAACTCAGTAAATTTATGCTTTCAAAAGTGAAAGATCGTGCACCTTTTTTTCTATCTTTTAATGTTTTTTTAAGTCTGCATTTTTTCTAAGTCTTAAGTTTTTTTTCTCTCTGTTAAGTCTAATTTGCTTTATTCAATCAACTAATGTTTCTCAATTTCTCAAGAGCAATACTTAAATTTGCGTTCTTGACACATACAATGTACTTTTAAAGCATACATACTGATCAAGTTTATACGTGTAGATTAATTTTACTTTAAAGTTTCACTATGCTAATAACATTTTAGTTATATTTAACTTAAAAATTCTTTTTTGAATACATGAACAGTGTACTTCTTGCAGTGAGACTTTTTTTTAATAGACACTGAATACAACAAGTTCTTTTCTTTTACAAGTACTAATAAAAAATTGCACTTGCCGAAGTTTTATATTGCATGACTTATATGTTTTCAATAAATTATAACTATACATCTTTTTATTTGTATATTTAATGAGAAATATCTACTCACGAAATAAAAAAAATAATAACGTTGTTTTAAAAATATTACAGATTAAGAAAAATAAAGTAAGTGTTCAAATATAATGTATTTCAAATGACACAAAAAAGTTGTTTGAAATACATAAAAATTTAAGTTTAGTTTAAAGGTACACTTATGAGAAATTCAATGGTACATCTAACATTTAATTTTTCCTTTTTAGCTTAAGAAAATGAATCGTTTCAAAAAACCAAATTTGATCTTATACAGAATGTTTTACAAGAAATTGGTCACTTATTGTAAGATTTTCAGAAGTTCAAACATTTATAATCTGTAACGTTAATATAAGACTTAAGTTCATTGAATGCATGTATTACATGCATTTAAAACGAGTTTACTTAAATATAATGACATTGAGTTCATGTTAAAAAATCATCAAACACTAATTTAAACAGCAAGATATATATAGAGAGAGACACCAAAATGTTAACATTAATGGTATAAATACAAGTTTATTTTTAAAAAGAAACACATTTCAAACTGTATGTTTACTGGAACATAGTGAATTCGTGTTTTCTAAAGTACAAAATTGTGTTACTTTTCTTTAGAATTGTTTTCTTTTAAGAACATGACAGTACTTCTAACTCACATAATTATTTTTAATTCTAATTTTCTATCATTTAATGTTTCTTGAAGTCTACATTTTTTAAAGTCTTAAGTTTTTTTTTTCGCTGTTGAGTCTAAATTGTTTTATTCAAGCACTTAACATTTTACAATTTCTCTGGAACATTATGTAAATAATTCTGACATGTAAAGGTTCCTAACATTTTTATTTCTGATATGTAAATGTTCTTTTAAAGCATGAACACTGATTAAATTTATACATGTAGATTAATTTTGCTTTTAGGTTTATTTATGCATATGACACTAAATTTGAATGAAACTTAAAAATTCCGTTTAAAATACGTGAACATTCTACTTCGCACAGTGAGACTTTTCATTATTCTCTGAATACAAGTTCTATCCTTTTATGAGTTCCCCCAATAAAAAATTTTACTTTCAGAAGTTTTCGATGGCTTGTATTTTTAATAAACTCTAACTCAACAATTTTTCTTATTGGGTGTTGAATAATAAATATATACTCATCAAATAAAAAGAACAACATTGTTTTAAAATGTTGCTGATTGAGAACAATTGAATAATGTTGTTCAAAATTGTTTTTAAAACAAGGTGTATTTTCTTCAAATTATAAAAAGGCGATGCATACATGAGTATATACCTCTATAATTACACAAAATATGACCAACCGCTTAAACATTTACGATTTAAATCAAAGTTTAGTTGAAACACTACTAAACTTATCTATTTTCACTAGTCAACTACCTTTATTTTTCTCTTAACGGAAGTTAAAGTCATTACTTCTATTAGTATACCAATAGAGCTTTCTTACTATCGTTTAATTTTTTTTAATACGATTTATTGTTTCCCATCATTTTAGTCTAACATCATGTTCCCTTTTTCTCCATTTAAAGCAAGCAAAGTACAAACACTTTAAGTGAAAACGTGTAGTAACATAAATGTTTGTACATTGTAGCCATTCAATTATTTGTTTGTTTTTAATTTAAAATACATTCTTGTTTCAATTTAATAAATTTATCCACTTATCGTTACTCATAGAAAAATTTCAAATAAAAGCACATTTCGTCCATTCATTTTTAGAAAATTTTCCATCTATGAAAATTACAAAAAGAAATTGTATTTTTATGTCTAAGGGAGTCTCAAATCGAATGTTTTATACATTTTAATAATATCTAAAGATTTCTTTTTTATATTTAACAGAATCTCTTATCAATTATTTTTATATGTTAGACAAGTTTTGAGGTTATGCTTTAACACATAGAGGGAAATCTAAAGCAACATTTTTCTCAGTCGATGAATTTCAAAACAGCATTTTTCTCATTCTAAGAAGGTTTTCTATTTAAACAACTTTGTTGATTTAGAAATCAAATACAACATCATATATTGATAACTATAGGGGGAAAATAAATACTTACGTGTGCATTTCCAGACTTTTTCTTGCTAAGTCCACTAGGTCCAGGTTGAGGCATTGGAACTGGAGCCATAAGTACTGCATTGGAAGCTGAAAACAAGCCTCTGATTGCGGAAGGCAATAGTCTATCTCCGGAACACCCAGGTCTCACAGCGGCAAAAGTAGACCTCATAACACCGCTCAGTTCAGATACGGGACCGCTGATATATTTGAAGGCGCATAGTTTATTTGCGCTGGTACATTACCGGCAGTTAGCAATTGAAATTCTGCTTGAGGAATTCCAAAATTGAAAGATGCAGTAGCCTTATTAGATTCCATGGTAGAATAAAATTTAAATCAATGAGGCGTAAAATAGCAGTAAGTAAAATCACGTCTTCAACTAAAAAACTTTAAGAAGAGAAGCGAGTCTCGAAATTTAAGCAGCTAAAATCTGAGAACTTACTATGGCTAAAGACGGAAAGCAAGTGCGTGTTTACGTCTTTTGTGAGAATTAAAGGAGGAACAAGTTAACCAATCACATTAATAGCATATATTACATGTAAGGAACAAATGAACCAATGAAATGATACAAAGAAGATGATGAAATCGCTTTCGGAGTCTAGAAACAGACGAGCATGAACATGCATTGTACGTTCGAAGATCAGGTGCGCTTATAGCTTCAGGGGAAGAGGATTCACTCCCATACAATGCCCAGGCAGACGAAAAAGCTTCCCTTTCTCTTCGCCTGTGGGTATAGTTTCGTTCTCCGTTATGAAAGAAGCATTAAAGAAAGTTACAATTCACTTTTTGAGTGTGTAGAGCTTTTATGAACGTATTCTTTTCGAAAAACAAATCTTCCAATGATAAATTAAAAGTTGTGTGCAAAATCAAAATAAAAAATGAAAAAAAAAAAAAAAAATTAAGTTAGTAGTGAAAAGCATTTTGTAAAATTTTAAAGCTTATATCCGTGAAAGCACCTATGTGCAGTTTACCTATGTTTTAGTATGAGATAGAAAATTTAATCTTTCCATTATAAGATTAGGGTCATTTGTGAACTGTAAGAACATTCGAAGTTTTTCACAAGCGAAAAATAAGTTAAAAAGAGAAAAAAAAATACTCGAAATTTTGTCACTTCGAGCTTTAGGAAGTATATATTTTTTGTGATGAGTTTCATTAAGTGAATCAGTTTGGATGTTTTATACTTACTACTTTTAGATTTTTCTGCTGTTTTAGCATATAGTACTTAGAATTTTTACATTTGGTATCTTTAAAAAGTGCTGAGCTAAAATTCATCTTGACTAAACAAGCGTAGAAAGCGAAGTGAATTTTCACTTTTCAGTCCTTGCAGCATTTTCTTTCGAGAAATAGCGGAGCTAAATGTTAAATACGTCACAATTGTAACGAATATATTCATTAAAGCATATTTGTCGAAAGTTATAATTCCTGAAGCTTTGAAAGATATGAACAAACTTGTAACGCGATGAAAGATTGAAATCATAGTGCAGATGTTTTTCATGGCTTTAAGTCCTTTGTAACGATCGGACGAAAAAGAAAAGGTCCCCTCTTCACCCCTATAGGCATACTTTCTCGTTCTACTTTGAATGAAGCGATTGGCAAAGATCACTTTCCTTTTTACATACAAAGTATCTCCATTGTACTTCATTTTTAACTGCTGAAAATAGCTATATTACTTGATGGTGCGGAATATCATCGCAATGAAAACAAAAATACATTAATGAAAGATGATTTTTGCTCTCAAGAAAACATGTTTGATCAAGTTTTCTCATATTAACAACCTTTTATCATTGGTGTAGAAGGTGCATTGATTAAGATTTTTAGTGGTTAGAGCAAGTATGCTGTGGGTTATACAAGGTGTTCACAGTATCATTTTCAATAACAGTTTTATTTTGAAAATTTCCGTACTTTTACATTTTTGTTCTCAGTTTTGGATGAATTAATGTTTTGAAGTTTTATACTTAGTACTTTTATAAATGCTTTGTTGTGTTGCACTGTACTTAGTAATTTTGCGCGACATCAGTCTAAGTTTTAATAGATAACTAACTTTTTTAGCTTTTTACTTAGTACTCTTAAATTTTTGTGTTGTCTTTTACATGTTCGTTCTAAATTTTTCTGTATGTTTCAGTGGATAAAAATAAGCTTTGTTGTTTTGTACATAGCACTTTTATTAAGTTTGGTACTTTTACTAGTTCTAAATTTTATTAGTTAAATCTAAGTTTTGATGTTTAAATTTTTTGCTTTAAGTTTTCATTTTCATGTTGCTTTAACATTTCATGCTTAGTATTTTACATTTTCATTCTGAGTTTTAATATATGAATCTTCGTTTCAACATTTGTTCTTGACAGTTTTATATTTTTTTATTAAGCTTTGCAAGGTAAATCTAAGTTTTTGGTATTTTGTGCTTAGTCTCATTTTTTGACTTTCGTGCTGATGTAACTTTTTTTACATAGTATTTTATAGTTTTTCTCTAGAATTTAGTAAATTGGATGTTTATACTTTGTAAATTTATAGAACGTTTGAACATTTTGTACTCTTACTTTTTACGACTTTAGTTTGGATTTTGGTAGCTAAATCTAAGCTCTTAAGTTTCGTACTTAAACTTTTACATTTTTGTACTAAGTATCACTTGATGAATACGGAATATACTTAGTACTTTTACATTTCATATTGCTTTAATATTTCCTACTTTGTACTTTTGATTCATTTACATTTTCATTCTAGGTTTTAGTAGATAACTCAGAGTTTTAACATTTTGCACGTAGTATTTTTTACATATTTACATTAAGTTTTAATATTCTGCAAATGTATAACACTTTTATCTTGAAAAATTCCATACTTTTACATTTTTGATCTAAGTTTTTCTGAATGAATTTAAGTTTTGTAGCTTTATACTTAACATTTTTACATGTTTTGTTGTTTTGTACTGCGTATTTTTAAATTTTCAGAGTTTTAGCATTTTGTTGTTAGAACTTTTTCATTTTTGATCAACATTTCAGTAGATAAAACTATGTTTCCATGATTTATACTAGCAATTTTTACATTTGTATAATATTTTAACATTTTGTACTTAGTAATTTTACGACTTCAGTGTGAGTTTTAGTAGATACATCATTTTTGTACTTACTACTGTTACATTTTCGTGTTGCTTTAATATAATATACTTAGTATTTTTACATCTTTATTCCCTGTTTTAGTATATAAATCTAAGTTTTAACATTTTGTATATAGTACTTTTCATGTTTTTGAATTAAGTTTTAACATTTTGCAAGTGCATCACACTTTTGTTTTGAAAATTTTCGTACTTTTACATTTTTGTTCTAAATTTTTCTGGATGAATTTAAGTTCTGATGTTTTGTATTTTGTACTTCTAGCTTTTCGAGCTGTTTAATTAGTTTTCGCACCTAGTACTTTGTTTTTCTTATCGAATTTTTAGTAGCTGAATTTATGTTTTGTAATTTTGCGTTTCGTAATTTTACATTTTCGCTCTCTTTTAACATCCTCACTATTTTTACATTTCAGTAGGTAAATATAGGTTTTTACAATTTTCACATATTACTTTAACTCTTTCCGAATCATGTTTTAGATGAATCTAAGTAACAGTTTTTTATACAACTCTTAATTTTTTGATGTTTTGTGCGTTTTTACAATATTTTGCAAGAGCGCAACACTTTTGTTTTGTAATTTTGCATTTCCGTTCTTTTCTGGATGAGTTTAAGTTATGAAATTTTATAGTTCTATGTTTCGTTCCGCGTATTTCTAAGTTTCCTCCGTTTTAGCATTTTGCACTTAGAATTTTTATGTTTGACTTAAATTTTCGTGCGAAGTTATAACATTTTGTAAGTGAAAAATAATTTTGTTTTGCAAGTGCAAACATTTTTAGTTAGTAACTTCAAACATTCCCTACTGTTTTATGGAATGAATCTAAGTTTTAACATTTTGGGCATAGTACTTTTACATTTGGTACAAAATTTTACTGTAAGAAACTAAGTTTGGAACAAGCACTAGTTGTAGTTTCATGCTGTTTTAGCATTTTGTATTTAGTAATTTTACATTACTGTTCTAAGTTTTACGAGTTCAATCTCATTTTTTTGCGCTTTAGTGTGAAATAATAGAGTTTTATAAAATACTCTTTGAAGGAAACAGTAAGCGTAATAATTATATGAAGTAGAAGATAACTTTAGAACGAAACGTGACAAGCAGTTAAAATTCAGATTTAAGAAACATTTTGCAAAACGCATCAGAAAAATTTTAGTGTACTATGTTTAACATATTTAGGAAGAAAAATCACTTAGAACTGAAAAATTTTCTAAGTCTAAAAATAAATAAATAAATAAAAACTTAAGTTTTCTAAATCTTTTCTAAGTAAAAATGACGAAATTTTCTAATTACAGTGTAAAATCATATTACAATTTACTTTAAAAAATAGTTCTTGCGTGAATGCTAAGTGGAAACATTAAAAAGATCAAAAAAGAAAATCTTTCTAAGTCTAAATAAATAAAGACATAGCAGGATGTAATTAACAGGATTAAATTTTTAATTCATTATACATTATAATTAATTTTTTTGTTAATAGTTTCTGCTCGGATTCTAAGAGAAAACATTGAAAATTATTCTAAGTTCAATAATGGTTCCATTTTCTTCTCATAGATGGCGCTGCAATCCACATTACATTGCATCAAGTCGTAAACTGAAACAAAAAGGTGTTGCCATTCCAAAACTATAAATTTTGAAAAACATTTCAACTCTACTCGAAAAACGCCTGAGGGCATACAACTCAACTCTACTCGAAAAATGCCTGAGGGCATACAACTCAACTCTACTCGAAAAATGCCTAAGGGCATACAACTCAACTCTACTCGAAAAATGCCTGAGGGCATACAACTCAACTCTACTCGAAAAATGCCTAAGGGCATGCAACTCAACTCCACTCGAAAAACGCCTGGGGGCAAAAACAACTCAACTCCACTCGAAAAATGCCGGAGGGCATACAACTCAACTCTACTCGAAAAATGCCGGAGGGCATACAACTCAACTCCACTCGACTAAAGCCAGAGGGCACGCCTGGGGGCATTGGGAGGCGCAACGGCCACGCCCACGCCTGAGGGCATTGCGCTTTGCGCCTGCTGTTGGTGAACTGTCATTATTCCCCTACTCGTGTGTGTTTTTAATGCATTTGTATGCATTTTATTATTTCTTTTGTGCAGAAATAAATGCTTAGAATAAAATAGTTGTGCTTTATTCACCTTTTCCAGCCTTTTTTTTTTATTAAAGAAATAGCAAATTACCCAGTCAACTCTTAACTTAAGATTAAATGTAACTTTGAATGTTTCAAAAAATATATGTATTGCAAATTTTGCCTGAGGCAGAAAAAAGTTATGGTAATGCTATTTATTCTATATTACAACTATATTAAATTTGTATATAACATTTACTAAGCATATTTTATGTGTTTAATGAACTATATATATTTACGGAAGTAAGCAATATAGTAATAAATGAATCTGAGTACTTATTTTGAATTGGCTTTAAATTAATAATTGACAACATTAGAATTTCTCAAATTTTTAACTGAACTTTTTTAGTCATAATTACTACTGAAACAACGCTGGCTGGCGATGGTTAAATTTTTTTTTTGTCAAATCAATTACGCCAAAACAATAATCTGATTCTTATCTGTTAGAAAGAAGCCTCAAAGTTGAATACTTGGCCCTGAGTGCCGACCCCTATTTTTGTCCCATCATTTATGGAGAAATGAGACAGCCTAATCTGTAACAGTTAACTAACTGGAACAAGTTCAGCCTTGAACAAACTCATAACTAGATGCTGCTTCGGAACTGAGCCATTAATTCTCCTGCATTAATAGAATTAATTACATTAATTGTTTATTGAATTATTGATTTGTTTTATCATTCTTTGAAATTGTGTAGCTATTAAAATTCCGGATTTTTAGTCGTTAATTTATTGTGTTAAATAGGAAAGCTGTTAGGTTTGTATGTGTGTTATTTTTCGTTTCTTTTTTTTTTTTTTTTTTAATCGAAAGACGGACAGGGAGAAGGAGCAGATATTAGGGGGATGTACTTTTCTCCTCCTGTTCCCTGTTAGCGCAATCCCCTAGGAATGCCCTCCCCCGGGCTTGAGGAAGTGGACTCCGTCGATCGTCGTACAGGGGAAAGTACTGGGGCCTATGTCAAATAGTGTTAATAAAAACTATATGAATAAAAAAATAAACTTTATATTTTTTCACCATGAGAACAAAATTTTGAGCACGATAAGTAAAATAGAAAAAAAAGGGAGGGGGAGGAGGGAAGCCCCACTTCAGTAAAATTCTGTATCCTAATAAGGATGCCTCAAAATGAAAGGGAAAAAAGTCAAGGAGAATTGTGAGTTGTGAAACACGCTTCCACTTTTCTCTGTAGCAGAAAGCAGCATGATATATAGGGCTAATACATTCTGAATGTAGAAACGGAATAAGCATCGAAAAGTATATTGTATGGATTATATAAAATGCTACTGAGAAACGTATAGTTAAGTAAAAATATCTCAGAGTTGGTTGTTCCTTGCCTTTTAGAAAGTGAAACTGAATCCTACGTTCATACAACTTATATATATAAAAAGTTCGTTGTATGAAGAAACTCAACTGAACGCGAAATTTTATATCAGAGGCTGACTTAATTTTAGTATTATCCACATTATCTGAATATTGCGTGCTCACGTGCTCTGGTGGTGTTCAGTGTCACGGGATCTCACAATTTTATCTTAAAAATGTAAATGCCTAAGAAAATTTCTTTTTAAACTCTTTAACAAGAAGTAAATTTAAACCTTAGTTAATCAGCATCAGCGTTTAGGATACAAAATGATCAATGAAGCTTTCAAATCAAACTATGAAAATGAAAATAAACTTTAAAAATAAATTTAAGTAGCCGATTTTAAATTTTTTTATAGAAACCAAAATGTGTAATGTCACACTTCTTGTCAGCGCCTCCCCTCCCCTCCTCGAAGCGTGACATCATTTAAGAATGACATTATGAACCCATAGAAAGGCTTTGCAGAACTTTTTTTTTTCGTAGACTATGATTGGTCAAAAGTGTCGCGTGATCTGGAATTTTCTGGTCAATTTCGTAATTGATATACGAGAATTGAATAACCGAGAGAAAATGGCAGCATCTCATATGCGTTAAAGGAGTATATTATCTTAGAAGTTTGCAGAAGAGTTTATTGAAGTTTACATCCTGTATGGAGTAAGATTAATTAAGCGAAAGATAAAAGTGAACTATCAGACCGAATACATTTTATTTGACCTTGACTGTTTATTTAAACTTAATAGTTTCTGAAAAAGGATTTGCAACTGTTCTATCAATTTAATATAATGTACAAATTGTAAAAAAGAAAAAGGGGGAAAACAATACTGAATTGAATGAGAATTTTCATATAATAAAAGTTTTATTTTATGATTTTATACATTTCAGCAATTTGTTCTACTGTAGAATACTCTTTTTCTTTCGGCAAAAAAAAATTTCACATTAGAAAGTTTATTCAACTGAACCTAATAATTTTTACATCGCTATTTAGAGCAATATTTTTCTTAAATTTTTATTGTGAAGAATGAACTAGAACATTTGTTTGATTAACTTTCTCTTGTTATTGTGTTTGATATTTCATTAATGCCTTAATTAGAGAATTTTGAAATTAAAAAAAAAAAATTCCACACTGAACAAAATATTTAAAATTAACCGCCAAATACCTTTACAATTGTAACAATAAACGTTGAAGTTTCTGTAAACTTACGAGTTTAAATTTCATGTTCTTTTAATCTAGTGGCTTCGTGCGTTTAAAGGCATTAATAAAAGCAAGCTTGGTTATAATCCTAATTTGTAAATGCTGTTGTTCAATTGTGCATATAGTGATGCATCTTTCGTATAAATCAAAGAAATACTACAAGACAAATAAAAATTATTTTTATATTTCTTTAAAGTTTATAGAAATTACAAATATACATCAGTGGTATTTTTGTACAGATTAAGATAGTTATCGTCCAAATATACTCTTTGTATGACTACATATGTACCGATGAATGCACAGTCAGCATCAAAATATGAGGACCGTATTCCTTGAAAAATTCATAAACCGCTGAAAAATTGCACGATTTACAGCCTTACTCACTAACCGATATGAACCTCAGTCAAACAGCCTCGAACCGCCGGTTTGAGCGTTCTAATTGGTTGAGAAAACCTTTGATCTACAGTTCGAAGGTTTAAATCGCCTGGATAACGAAACCCTGAATAACGAAAACCTTGAAATTGTTGAGTGAAACAAGTAATCAACACAATAACAGTTTCTGCATGTTTTGATGCTACCTTATATGCTGTAGTGCTGATGTGTTTTCCGTATTTGATTGTCTATCAAGCCTTGCTACCTTTTAGAGGCCGAAGTTAAGTCTGAATATGAATTGCCGTCTTAATCTTCTCTCAACATAGGAAAAATTAGGAAAATAAAAAATCACAGCACCTATTTCCTGGAAAAAAATTATCCAATATCATATAACAATTGTTGTTCATGCTCATCGCATCATTGTGGATTTAATTGATCGCGGAGTCACTCAAGCAAATGCGTTAGCTAAATAATGGCAACTTTCCTTTTTTCATATTGGAACGTTCTAGTACCTGATATTAATTTCAGAGAAGGTCGGTTTTACCGACTCTAGTTTAGAACAATTTCCTTAGAGTCGGTTATCTTGGCATATTTCAAAAATTATGTCATTTCTTATTTCATTTTGGAGTAAGTAATGAGTCGGAAAACATTCTATGTAATGTGGCATTTAAAAAAAAATGCCATTCCTTTGGGAGACTTCTATCTAATATCCCAGTTAGGAGATAAGCGTTTTTGAAGAGATGGAACACCTAAAAGAACACAAAATGAATAGTTAAGTTGTTTTAAAGCTATTATATAAATCATTTCATAAGTCACAAAGTAAATAGTGTCATACTTAATAGCTAAACAGCGCTTTAAAGTAACATCATTTCATTCTTGCCTGGCTTAAGGCACGTTGTATGTAAACACCAGGAACATACCTGCCCGTATGTGACCTCATTGTTTGCTGCTTTACGGAAAATGTTTGAGCCCTAGTTTTAGCTACAGCAAGTTGATTTGTACTCTGGTACTGCATGATGCAAAATTGCGCAGATTGCTGTACTTGATTTCAAAATAGGAAGATTGATTTTAGAACCTCAGGTGGCCAAATACTTTCCGATAAACAACTAATAATTGCTTGGACTTGGGCCACAATGAATTATTTTTTGATATTGAAGGGGTTAACATTGAGAGAAAACATAATGGTTTCCCTTCGTTCTCAGCTTCGAACACTTCCATTTAATCTCAGGAGAATTCACGTGTTCGAGTATGAAACTCATTACAGTACACTTCAATTTCAACTTTTAGAGTGACTCTTTAGTAAAGCTAAAGAGATTTAAAAAGCCGGACTAAACAGTCAATTTAAGAACCGGATTGTTACTAGGGATGTAACGAATATTCGGACACCATTCGGTATTCGACCCTTTGGCCGAGTGTTCGGCCTGGCCGAATAGTCAATTCATTACCCAGCCGAATATTCGGCCTGGCCGAATATTGATGGACTATTCGGCCAAATAGTTCTGCTGCAGTAAAAAATAAAAAAAGTAAAGAAATTAGTAGATTTTAAACATTTAAAATTGTATTATAATTATTGCAAAAGAATACATTAGTCCACAATAGTTTTAAAGAATAAAAATAATTAAGAATAATCTACTTCTTTTAAAATCTTGTTTTAGGCTTGACTGAGCAAAAGCACATTTTAAAGTTGTAATATTGTATTTTATATTTAGCATTTGCTTCCAAAAGCTGCCAATAGTTAATTATAATAGATAATATGATAAATTCATTTTGTTATTATTAACAAAGTGGAAGCCAGACTTTGTTTGGGTTATTGTGAATATTAGGTTAGAGAGATGTAAAAAAACCCCATAAAATATAACTTTTATTAACTTAACCCCCATTATAACTTTTAAAATGTCTTCATAAAACAGTTTTGAGCAAGGTAAAAGTTCACTAAACACTAGTATTTCTTTCATTGCAATTAAATAATTAGTAAAATAATACTAATCCTTACTACCGTAAAACCTGTCATTTCTATTTTGCTTGTGGGTGAAATTCTTAGTTTTATTACATTCAAAACAATAGTGAAAATAGATTAATTTTAAATAGCTCTAAATTCTTAACAAACAGAATTAAATCATACATCATAGATTGTGTGTAATTGGTGTTTGACTTTGTGAATAATTTTCAATTTGACAAATACTCTTGATTACAACGATTTTCTAGAAATTTTAATATTGGGCCGCCGAATATTCGGTATTCGGCTGTTCGGCCAAATCACTATTCGTTACATCCCTAATTGTTACTAAAAAAAAGTTCAACATAACCAATCGTAGTAACAAATAGAAAAATAATTTTTTGCTAATATGTATAATATCATACTTCCTTTAATGCTCCTTGAAAGAAAAAATTTGCACTTCAAAACATAATAACTTTTATGCCTTTTAAACACATTTTTACGAAATATTTCAAAAGCTTAAATGTTATTATTATGAAAGTTACCAGTTGTATTTTTCTTTCTGCTTTCTTCATTTTTGCACACGAATTTCTGTACATCCTAAAAAGCACGCATTCTATGATATGTCTGAAAAATACATAAATGAAAAATTTGAATTAAATGTGCTTGGTAATGCAGTGAAATTCACGCAAAACATATGATATTTTTTATATTATAATACATAAAACATTGAATGGTGTGAGTCTCTTTTTTACGACCACATGTGACCCGCCGTGTAGTATTTTACCTACGAAATGCAACCTATTTGTCACCCAAAGTGAATTGAAATTTTTGGTTTAATTTTTTTAGACTACCCAACTACGTTTATTTGTTTTTTTTCCTTGCTATGTGCTTTTACTGACTATAATATAAATCAAACAGAAAATAATGATGATAAGCGAAAAGCAGATTTTGGATCAAAATAACTACATGTTTAAATTTTAGCAAATTTAATTGTCACGTTTTAAATTCTCTTTGAAAGTTTAATTCATTAAGAATTATAATTATTAAAAAAAAAAAAAAAGGGTGTCTTAAAATATCGACAAACTAGTCTGTTGTGGCCATCCCCCCCCCCCGGAATTTTCTCCTTTTTAGCCTACTTTCCCGTAAAAGTAAAAAAAAATAATAATAAAGCATGAAAGAAGGCTTAATGTATCGTGAAAATATCGTTAAAAATCAAGAAAAGTCAAAAATAAGTGAAGTAATTAAATAAAGATTGAAAAATAAAAAATTTGAAAGTAGGGTTTTGAGATGGGGAAAAAGTGTGTCTGTCGGTCTGTCGGTCTGTCTGTCTGTCTGTCGGTCTGTCCCCCCCTAATAACTTTTGAACGAATTGTCCGATTGGAAAAATTCTTTTTGCATTCGAAAGATCTCGGCGAGGACATCTCATTTCTATATTTTACTTTTTGATTTGAACAATTTTTTGTTCAATTTTGAACAGTTCAAAAAATTTTAACATTAGCGCCTATGGACAAAATTGAAGCAAATTCTGTAAACTCTGGGCACAAGAGCCAAGTTCCTATTGAAAGCTTATTGAAAGGAGTTCTCGGCGTGAAATATTGATTTGAACAGTTTTTGTTCATTTTTGAACAGTTCAAAAAATTAACACAGAGCTTACGGGGGAATTTCAAAACTATATAAATCCTGATCTAACGGACCGATTTGCTTGGAACAAACTTTATCGGAAAGCTCTTATAACGTAGAACATGTAGAAATAGAAAATTTATCCAGAACTTACGAGCCTATTTTGCTATGAAATTTTTTGATCGGGATTTTCAAGGATATTTCTCAGTGACTCAATGAGTGAAATAATGAATGAATGAATAAATGAAAGAGTGAAAGAATAAATCAATGAATAAATGAATGAGGAAAAGAATGAATGAATAAATTATTGAATAAATGAAAATATAAATAAATGAGTGAATAAATACATGAATGCGTAAATGAATGAATAAACACTTGAATGAGGTAACGAATGAATGAATAAATGCATGGCTGAATAAATGAAAGAATGAATGAGTGAGTGAATGAATATGTATTATCCGTTGAAAAAGGTATATTTTCAATAATTAGAACTAAAGATAAATAAGAAAGAGAGAGAAAGAGATAGCTAGATTATAAATTTGAATTTGGTGTATACGGGAAAGTAGGCTCGTATAGTTCTAGACGGAACTTCTTGTTCTTTCATATGAATATTACTACTCGACAAATATCACTAATATGATACAGATCTTTTTCGAAAAAATAAAATGTATAAAAAATGATTTTAAACCAAGAGAAACTAATTGAAAGGCTTTGGTATCAGCAAAGCCTCAAATGCTAAAAATATTACGAAGATCTTTATTTGTTAAAGTATAGGTCAAATGGCAATAATACAATACAAAGCAGTCTCTAGAATCTCTTGGGGCCAGAATATATCATTGTTTGAATTCTTGGATATTGAAAGATACAATTAGCGGGAAAACTTTTGATTGCTTCCTTCTCTTTGTAGCGAAGGGTGCCAAAATTTAATCAGTATTACTTCCTATCTGAATGAATGTGCGTTCCAGATTTCGTTTAACTCTATGCATTACGTCTTTAGTTACAGCGCCCACAAAAAAAAAAAAAAAAAAGAAACGAAAGTGCAATTACAACACCCCTCTTAAATTGAATGGCGCCGAACGGTAAACCAGCACCTGTTCCTATTGAAGTCCACAATTTTTTTCGAATCCTTCCATTACTTCTTGAGATATAGCACTCACGTTAATCTAGAAAAACGTTCCACTACTCCGCCCCCGTTCGAATGGATTAATGTCAAAACCGAATCAGCATCAGTTTCCATCAGGGTCCATGTGTGGACCAAATTTTGTTCGATTCCATGCATTTCTTTTTGAGTTACAGCTGCCACAAAAAAAAAAAAAAAAAAAAAAAAAAAAAAAGAGCACCGACAGACATTTTCTAAAAATAGTCAAAATGGGTTCATCCTGGACCATCGCAAAGGCCTTCCTAAGAGAATAACCAGTGCTCGCCCCGGTTCAGCACACCTCAAAACGTGTAAATCCACCAAAATTCGAAATTCCAAAATATTCACGAATAGAGGGAAGCTAAAACTGAGAAATTTTTAGAGCCACTGTACTGTCGTGCTGCCATCTGATGACAGCTTTTTATACTAATTTAAATAGCTGGGATATTCTTAGAGCTATAATTTAATTATCCTTCTGAAGGCGGAACCAGAATAAATCCTTTTTGGTCATTGATGCATTCGTGTTATCTTAAGAGAAAGGAAGAAACGGGAGTCCGGTGAAGTATGACATTTTGTGACAAAGTGGGAAGGGGGTCAATTATATTGGCAAAAAGCATGACATCATTTATGAACGGTCCCTTCGTACCTTCTCTATATTTCCGGTAACGTTCACTGCCCGTGATTTCCGACGGGTTAGAGAACGAATTCTTTTCTCTTTCTTGTTGCTCTACGCAAGACAGAGGACGCACCAACCTCAAATCGACCACTGGAAATTAAATAAAAAACACAAAAGTTAACATCACAATATTTAAAAAATGTGGTATGAGAAGTACATTACTAAAAATTATGAATGGTTATAAAAGCTTTTGCATTCATAGCTTGTCCGTAGAAGCATAATATTTGCCAGTTAAAGCAACACTGTTGGGCAGTCTGTGTGCCTATTTATAAGATTGGGTGGTTTAGATTTTGAAAATCAGCGGTTACGATTCCATATAAACTGTGATAGATTACCAGAAAGAAGTTACCTGTATTATTCCACTTTGGGAATCGCACAGAACCGCAGCCAAAATATTCAGGCAAATGTATCAAATTTAGAACGCACGTCCATTTCATCGCTTTTTCACAGTTTAATACGAGTCTTATACTTGTTTAATGACTTGTTTTAGTCTGGCCTAAGCTTAATTATGATATTGCTCATTTAATTTATTTCTGCTATTATGCTGTTAAAGATGCCATGCGGAAATGTTGCAAATGAAAATTGCGTTAATATTACCATAATTATCTTAAGCATCACTGTCGATAACTGTAGTTTCGTGTTTTTCTTATACGTTCCCGATGACAGAATTGAGCTGTTAAGAGCTTACCTTGCCCAAAGGATGGGTAGTGCGAATCGCTTCTTGGAGGACTTCGCTTAACGGTGCCGTAATGACCTTCACTTGTGGGCTACGAATTGATTGAAAAGAGTAATGAGTTTACTGTAATTGACATGCAACAGTACAATAGTATACATATAGAAAGTATTTATCTAAATTTGAACTTCAAGACTATCGTTTCACATCCTGGGGGTTTAGACATAAAAAAGTTGTAATCTGACTAAAAAAAAAACCAATCATTTTGTTGGACAAAATACCTTAAATTATGATCAAATATTACAAAATTAAATGTTGTACAAAGAAAATACTCCAGCAAGGGGGTAGCGAGCCTTTTGGCTTTTAAGGGAGTCCCTATTCTGAAAAGGTTGAGAAACGATGTGTCACGCTAAAAACTGGTCATAAATGAATTTCGCATCATCATTGTCATTTTTGCGCATCATCATTGTCATTACCTAAACTTTGCGCCACAGTGTAGTGCAAAGAACACAGGCAGTGAATGATGCAGGCACGCCCATATTTTGTTCTCCCGTGCTTCAATTAATCTGCCGAGCAACAAGCAACGAGAGGTTATTCCTGATTTACCCTACACAATGATGAGTAATCTGTTCATCCTTTCGTATGGTATGTAGCAACGAAATTCTAAGATGACTACATTACCTCGACTGTTGGTTCTGCGTCATACCGACCACTTGACCGAAACATAAGTTTCTGCACCCCTCGGTCTCGAAAGCTGGGATGGGCACAGTAGGCCATGGCCACCAATGGGCTGTCGTGTTCACTGAGTTTTACATTACCTCGACGCAATGGTCTTTGCAAAATAAAACAATTTTTTAAATCATTTATCCTTTCACTACAATTAATCTGTAAAACCGGTAAAAATCCCAAAATTTGACTGCCCTAACATTTCATCTTTTTGAGGGGGGCGAGAAGGGCTAAATGTTACATATAGTCTCAACACACGGATCTCAACCCACAGTGTGTGTGTGTGTACGTGCGTATTTGCAAGACAAAGAGGAGAAATTGTCCACTCGTTAGCCCCTTAAACGATGGGCGTGTGAGGTGTATATCATTTCTTTACGTCACCTGTGCTTCTGAACAAAATTAAAGTTAGCAAGATTTGCGACGGCAATCATAATTATCAATGCAAAATGTACGCTTTAGGTGCGTTGGTTTTTTTCAGTGGCATGTAGCCGTGACGATAAAGGACGTAAGGGCCGTTCATTTAATCTAGAATTTGATTAGTGGAACGAAGAACAGAAGTCAATTGGGATACTCGCTCAAAATTTTGCAGAAGTATGTCATGTATCTAACCGTGCCTTTTGCAACTTGATACGTACGCACAGACTACTGGAGATCTGGCTTAGCTTGTCTGAGAGCGAACCTCTGCTCTTGTACTTCTTTTCAATTTTATGTGAATTATTACGTATTAGAGAAAATTCAGAGTATTTACGCATTAAAATAAATTCTGGAGACTAGGGGTCCCTCCCTTTTTTCGTTAGAGATTAAGCTCTGCTGGAAACGGTCAGAAAGTACTTCCTTCGGTGAGTTTTTACAGGAGGCTCAGATAGATCTTCACTTCATTTCCTATTTTAATAGAACAAGACAAGGCTTTATCTTACTTCAATAAAATTGTTATGTTTATTAAATTTTTGTAATGAAAGGGAACGTTATTTATTTTAAAGAAAATGTTAGCATATGGAAGAGGACAATGTCCTCTTAATTAAAATTTGAATTTTGTTCGGATTCCCCTTGCAATTCAAAAAACTCATCACATATTTTTCCTTGTCCTTTCATCTGTAAATTTGATTCTTACGTTGAGTGCTTTCTTTTTTTGACGCTCTCATAAGAGGATTTTTCTACTTCCTATTTAAAATTTATTATAGATATGAAAAAAAAAGTCTGCTGTTATTGGACGAATTGAAAAAAAAAAATAAAAAAATACATGCTTACTCTTTTGCTGTGCACCAGTTGCTGATTTGATATTGGAGAATCGTCTGAAAAGTATCTAGGGGCAGGAACTGTGCAGTAAGGTTCTGCATATTCATGATTGTTCTCCAGATGTTCTGAAATGAGGAATAGGTACTCGGTTGAAGCAAACAAGTAGGAAATTCGACTCGTTGATATTTATGATTTTCTGTTCTGTTGACGATTCCACCGTAAAAAAGAACATGTCCATTGTACATCCTTTGCTTCGTCTGAATTCGTTAGAAGGATTTAAAGTTAAAGTAGAAAATCAAGCAAATATATTATTCATTATTAAAAAAAAAACGTTTTATGGGTAGGCTGGCTAATCAGGTTTGAGTAGAACAGAATCGTTGAAAATAGTACAAGCATTTGTCACTCCCCCCAGATGTTATGCGACTAATATGGGGGAGCAA
Organism: Octonoba sinensis; assembly: GCA_038502835.1. NCBI lineage: Eukaryota > Metazoa > Arthropoda > Arachnida > Araneae > Uloboridae > Octonoba > Octonoba sinensis. Next base: position 144,863,782 of record CM076600.1, read on the forward strand.
CGTCTTTGGCATTAAAATCAGGATCTTCGTCAGATTCATGGTCTTCGGAGGCACTAATTTGCTTACATTTTTTTTAGTTTTTGGAGTACTTCGTCATTATAACGCTCTTCAATCGCCAAACAGCTGACCAAAAAAGTAAGTGAAATCCCACCCCTTAATTCGCAGCATTTCGGACAAGACATTTAAAGGTTTATTCTTCCATTAATATATAAATGTTTTCTTTTATCATTGACCACATTTTAAATGTTTGAGTATAGTGTCCTTTAACAGCATGAGGCAATGCTTAATTCATCTCATAAAAGAACCAAATTTCACGTATTATTTAGAGTTATATGTTTACATGTATGTGACAAAAAATGAATTAATAGAAAATAATCATCAAACTTCGTTACGATGAAATGTTAGTAAATAAGAACAATCAAAATTAAAACTGTATAAATCAGTGGTCGGCAGCCCGTCGATCGCGATCGACTGGTAGGTCGCAAGCCCATTTTCGGTCGATCACGACAGCATTTTGGATAGTTTATATGGTTTTGGGGGATAAAAATCAAATGTGTTTTGAATTAGAAGGCGAACATATATATTTTTTTTTCAGAAAATGTCTATTAATTTATGAGACCATTCGCCGGACATAAAAAAAACTTGCCAATAATAGGAAATATATCAGTCGTCACATTAACTATGCTCTGGGTGAGGGTTAATTGAAGTATGTAACGGCATTTCACTTGTGAGATTTATTTTAAAAACAAAACAAAAGCTAACAGAATTTAATCAAAGTTAAAAGAAATAACATATTAGTATCTGAAATATTGTTTTGATGCGAGTTAACTCTGTTAAGATAACAGTATTTTAGAACTTTTAAGATAGGTATTTTATAAGCATCAAAACTTGTTCGGTTGTTGTCTTAAAATTAACCTACAGTTTTAAGACAGGCGCAGTCCCAGCATGTCCTATTAATTGTGTATGCAGTCGATCTCGGTGGTCGCCGAACTTTAAAAGTAGATCTTCAGTCAATTTTGGTTGCCGACCGCTGGTATAAATCGTCAGAAACTTTTTTTTTTTTTTGAAAATTTTCCTTACATTAACATTGATTGTTGAATTTCACTTTTTAATACACTTCTTCTTCTTATTATTTTTTAATTCTTTTTTTTGTTCGTTTGATCTCAAAGTTTTTTATTAACTATAACTTTTATAGTAAAGCGTAAATAAGTAATTAAAGTCTAAGATAATTCACTTAAAATGTATGGTAAGAAAAAGGTTCTTTCCCACTCAAAAATATGATAAACATAGATGCTGCGGTGCATCAACACAGTGCTGCAATAAAGACATTGCAAATCAATGCATTTACTGTCCCTATCAGGACTCTCCCATTTATCTCATGGCTCCCTTGCCAGATCATACCACGGGTCCCCTACCTTTAACTCAAGATCAGAAATAGGTACATAAAAAGAAGCTTCAATCACATTTTTTTCCCTTCCCGAAAGCGTATTCTCTGCCCGGACCTCATTGTTGTGAGAACACCTAGCACCTCATTTGTAAAGGCCTTCCTTGTGTCTACTGACTGCAGTTACTATTTGCAATTTCACGATAAAATCCCATAATCAGATTGTACTAAATTCAACTTAAACATATAACAGAGTGAGTAATGTTTACAGTTAAAATTTATTGAGTATACAAATAGTGTACAGTCATATGAGAAAAATACAACAGGATGAACAACAGCGTCTTTGAGGCAAGTCCTTTGGAACAGAGAGGGTGGAACGCCGTGTCTTCGATTCTATCCTCTTGAAATCAGGACCAGCCCGAATACTTTTTGATTGTTAGAGAACTGTCTCCCGGAACTCCTAAAAAGAAGAAAAGAAATGTCACTTCAAGTTCCATGGGAGGACAATTCTCTAACAATGCAAAAAATAAAACTTTTATGAATTTTAGCAGATCTGATTACTCTGCTAAAAGGGGGCGGGAGGGAAAGCGACAATCTCATCTAGGATTTCCCTTTGAGGCAGTAACCATCAAAAGTGCGCAAGGCTTCTATGTCCCATGTTTGAGAAACTGCTTTGGGTTCATTAGGGAACTATAAAGGGCTTTTGTTCCAGGTTAGAAATATCTTGGGTTGGCAGCGTCAAGAGATATGTTCCAAGGATATCCTCTCTCTTTTAAACATAAGAATGCGAAAATGCGAACAACAGGCTTAAAAAAATGTTCTTTCTACCAATGCTATGAAATAATTTGGACAATTAGAATAAATTTAGCTATTTAAGAAGCCGTTTTAGGCGTATGGAAAATAATTTTGTCTTTAATATTTTGATTAAAAAAAATATACTAATGATACTCAGTTACGTCAGTTGGTTTTTTGTAGTATTCCTTACATTAATGAGACTTAAGCAGTTATCTTTTGGACTGATTTTTAATCTCTGGTGTTCCTGCTAATATTTAATTACCTATAGATTTTACCATTTTGAAGCAGTTCATATGAAGAAATACCTAATTATTAACGCAAATACTTTGAAGAAGTAATTAATACATTGGAAGGATTAAAGAATTACATTTGTGCTTTTATTACACTTAATTATCTCTCTATAATAAAAAAAAAAAAAAAAAAAGTAAATTCGTGCTGCTGCGCTGCCGCCGCGGGCTTAGAGAACCTCTGCCTTGTGCGCTTCTAACTATTGCAAGTGAAAAACTATTCAATGAAAAATTCTGAAAATCTTATGGCCTAACAGAGTAAGGTTAAATCATACCATCGCAAAAAAAAAAAAAAAAAAAAAAAAAAAAAAAAAAAAAAAAAAAAAAATTTTAATTATTAAGTCATAAACAAATCTTTTGCAATCATTTTTTTTTTCGCGAAACCGTAGAAACGTAATGAACTTGAGGTACTTATCGGATAAGCCAACCAAGATTCAGAAAGAACATCGCCAAATCAGATGTCAAAAATGCTCTATTTTCTTGAAAACTTTAAATAGATGCCGCGTATTTTCATGTATAGGCAATTTAATAACAGTTCATTATATCATTCTATGTATTATATACTCCTCCCAATTTTGTGCCATTTTGTTATTGAAAAATAATCTCACTGATGTAGATTATATACTACGCTTACTAAAATTTGAAACTTGCGGAAGAGGGATCACAAATAAACAGCATCCAAACGATACTTGGGAAGAAATTATTCAAAGAATATCACTTAGAAATGAAACAAAGCTTAGGAAAACCAAAATTCCTTTAAATCAACGTAAAAATAGTATAAACCAGTGAAATCGTGTTAATTTATAAAATGTTCGGAATATCATGGAATACTATTAGAAGGTATGACTGAGGTGCGCGAGTTTTGCTGGAAGACTTTCGGATATGAAGGCTTTTGGGCACATTCGGAATCTCCCCATGCTTCAGTCACTGTGTGAAATCTATGTACATTATGTTGGAAGATATACAATAAATTTTGATTCCAAAGAGCTTTGAGCAGTACAGAACGTCATTTCTGAGAAAGAACGATGAAGCTACTCTAAAATAGTTTAGTTCGTAGTGAGCGAGAGAAGCGAGCTCAAACTCTGCGATCCGAAGGAGTGACGTGAGTAGTTCCGGGGGTTGGTGAGCGATAGCGAGCTGGGGGCGGGAGCTTACTAGTATTATAAACAATAACTAGTCGATTTGTGCGGAATTTCGCACTAGTTTGGGAGAAAGGACATTATGAAGAAAAATGTAAACGGGTGTTGGTACAATCAGTACAAATAGCTGTTACAATTCCCCGCGCCCCCCCCCCCAATATTATTTAGATATTCAAAATAATAAAATAATCACAATAATTATTTTATTATTAGTATACTTAGCATTAAAATACAACGAAACAGTTCCATTACTTAAAATTTAGTTACTGTTAATTGGTTATTTCATAATATAAATGAATGTGTATAGCCTTACGATTGAATAAGTTTAACACACAGCCGCAACTAAAACTAGTCAATTTTCTACACAATAGCAACGGAAGAGTTTCTTGTTTGTTTACTTGATAAGAGATGACGCCAGCACACATAACACCAATTTGGCATCCATTAAAAGACCTCTTCTCAGATGATTTTAAATCTCAAGTTTAAGAAAAGCGGTACATTTTAGACCGTGGGTCTATTTTTCGTCACTAGCCGGCACGATAATGTTTAATCTCTTCATTCCAAGTGTACCCAATTGGGTACATTTTAAAATAATGTTTATTAACTACTGTTTGTGCAATTTGAAAGCTAAAACACCCAATTGTTTTTGAAATTAAGCAACAGATAGTTTATTTCGTTTTAAACATGGAAATTAGTTATTATTTAAACTAATTATTAATTAAAATTAAAAAAAAATCTTTTTAGTTATTTTGTTTTGTAATAATTTTTTAAATCAGAATCAGAGAACCAAAAATTTGCGTCAAAATTGTTTGTGCTTAGCTCTGGGGTCTGAAGAGGTTAAAATGAGGGGTAAATCATGGAATTTGATAAAGAAATAAGGAAGATATCGCGGAGTGACAGAAAAACAGGCTAGAGAAATAATATATATAGATTCATTAAGAACTTGAAATCGTATTTGATACACATTTTCTACTTGTATATTTTCATACGTGTTTGATGCACAAACGAAGCATTAGGATTCCAAGCTGTCTCTGGCGGCAGTTTTACGAAATTATGCGATAAATAAAAACTTGCCGCTTCACCTTAATGATCTCTTGACATGACATACTACATCCGTTGCGCCTGGCAATAGGGAAGTTTTCGATTTTCTAATTTTATTTTTAATCTACAGAATAACATATTTTAACACCATCTGTGCAAAAAATTTTGTTATGCGATTAGTACTTATTTTTTAAATAATTTTTTAAATTCATGCGCAGTCAGGGATCCCGAAAAAAACTTTCTGCGCATCGGGCATGATTTGCGTCACAGGTTGGATGACGTATATAGCTTGGCGAGCGTAAAGCCAGCCATTCACAAGCGAGCCATGTGGAGCTAAGCCGTTTGGAGCTCATCTATTTAGATAAAAAGATTTACAAGTTCAAATCTGCATGTATATAACAAAAGAATTAAAAAACAGTGGCCTAAGCAGTGGTTACTAAATAAAACACATACACACGTAAACCAGAAATTGGATACATCGGATTGCCGAACTGTTTGCGAATGAGCGAACGCATAATTTGAGCTTCTGAAGCTTGTTTATGTTTTAATTTTTGCAGAAAATAAAATGAATTTCGCTAATATACAATAAATTTAGCCAAAAATGAGTTTGGATGTAATTAAAAACTAAAATCTCAACTATAATGAAGTTTACCTGTTGGAAAGAAACATTAATTGATACATAGACCCTGCTTAACGCAGTGAAGATGGCCGAATGGTTAGGGAAGAAAGCTTGTACACCGTTCGACCGTGGTTCGAGTCCCGGAGATTTAGTTTGCGTTTTCTCCAGCAAATGTTTTGCTGCACCGTTGATTTTTGATAAACTAAATATAAAAAGGGCGCTTTATTTGGCGTTTTTTTCTCGTGCAGGGGGGGGGGGGTAATTAAAAGATAAACTATTAAAATTATATATTAAATTAAATATTCATTGCGTAAAATATTTTTTTAGAATGAATTCGTCGAACACTCTATTATTATTAATTTATTAGTTGCTAAATTGAAGCATTTTATGTGGATACAAGATATTCTTTCTGAATATATATATATACGGGGGGGATTTCTTGTTTCTTTGTGTTATACTTTTGTAGTTGTGCTCTTTCTTACATTTGCGTTCGATCAGTATGTCAAATACTAATTACAAGTATTGTTTTGTACCTGGATGCACATCAACGACTAAAAAAACTACAGGCAAACGCTTCATTAATGTTCCAAGGGACCCTAACTAAAGTTCGAAAAGCGTGGCTATTTAAATGCAGAAGCGATGTTTCTACGAAGTCGAATTTTCATTGTGGTAAAGATCATTTCTGTAAGTACAACTAAGACATAACAACATATCTACTTAAAAATTACAGTACCGGTTTACATTTCGTTCGTGCCTAATAGTTTTCAAAACACAAATGAATAAATAAATAAATATACATATATATATAATACATATAACAGAAAAATGGCATAATTAAGGCCCTTAGGATTATTTTTATCTTAAAATTTAAATGCTATTAGTGTAAGAACAGCACGAGCTGATTAATTACAATACAACGGAAATAACACAGAACCGGAAAGAAATAATTTGAGTGCAGCAAAGCCATATCCAGATTTTTTTTTCGGGGGGGGGGGGGGGTCTTAACTTGGACACACTTGTGTTAAGAAAAGTTTCAGGGAGGAATATATGCTTCATTGCGAACATTTTCGGGAAACCCCCTTTCCCGCTTCTGGCCTTGGAGTGTAGAAAATATTTTGAGTTATCGAAAACGAGAAAGAAAATTTTCCTGTTCAAGGGATAAAATTACATTAAAAAGTAATGAAAGTATACATAAATAACTTGATTCAAGACACCGAAAAATTTAGGTAAATTGAAATTTGTATTATTGCAAGTAGGAAATACACATTATTCTTTGGCAGCAGTGCAACTCTCAGCTGATTCAATTTTATTTTTTGCTTCTTTGACTACCATAACAACTTGTTTAGGGCTCTTTAATTTGTGCCCAGGACATACACGACTTTTGACTGTGCTAATTCCTGCTGTCCTTTTTAGTTGTACATACCCAACCAGCTGAATCACCATATATATTCTTCTCTGCAAGAGCTATTTATTAAAAATATCATAATTATCTTCGGGATCATTCATAAATGATGTCACGCTTCGAAGGGGGGAGGGGATTCGTGAAATTGTGAAAACAGTGTGACAAGGGAGGGGAGGGGAGGGGGGTAACAAGAAGTGTGGCATCATGCGTTATGCAACATAGCGTGACATGTGATGAAGGGGGGGGGGCGCTGAAGTGTGACATTGTGACAAAGGGGGGTGGGGGTCAAATATATGAGAAAAAAGGGTGACATCATTTATGAACATCCATTTCTCTGTATAATTTTTGAAAGATTAAACAAGGACTAAAGTATTTTTCAAAATAATACAATGAATTTAAATATAATATTTATAACCCTTTTTAAAAGAAATTTTTGAAAGTATTTTAAGGGATTCCAGACTTAAACAGAAAAATATAAAGTTAAACATGATATACCACGATTGGGAAATGAAATTTAAAAGATTCTGTATGGCATTTAACTGCACTACCTGCATTTTAAAGTCAATAAAAGTTGCAACATCGTTTGGCTTAATGTTTTTTCTATGCTAATTTGCAGGCACTGGCGTAGATAAGGGGGTGGTTTTGGGAATAACCCAACCCCCCCTGAAATGATTGTCTGGAATTGGACCAATTTTTCTTGGAAAACAATGAAATTAGCAGACTTCTCCCGAAGAACCCCCCCCCCCCCCCCGAAATCCAGGTCCAGCTACGCCATTGTTTGCAGGTGTTTTTTCACATGAAAAGGAAACACATGGTCAATTCAAAAACCTCACCAATGTTTTTTTTGAGTTCCACACTTGAACCGCAAGTAAAAAAACGGAATTTTCTTTAAGAAAAAAAAAAATTATACATCGGAAATCCTTTGGAGCATAATCATATTCTTCATTTCAAAAATATAAGATTCATTCCAAGAAAGCGATAAGCTAAGTAATATGCACTACACTAAATAGCATGATGACCTTCACTGGGGTTACCAAAACATTACCAAAAAGTCGCCAAGCAACAAAAATACACGTAACTGAATAAATAAAACGAATTTTAACTCGGAAATGGGTTATCAAAAATTTGTTGTCTAAAAGGGATCCTACAGTCCATGATGAATAAGAAAAATATAAAAAATAGACAGTAGTTTCATTAAATGGGCGCACGTTTAGTTAAATGAATCGTTAAATGAACGCTGCAAAATACGAGGAGTTCGAAGCCGTTCGAGGCGCGAGGTGCCCGCTGACGTCAGACAGTGACGTATTAAGCTCCGCTTCGTTTTTCGTGGATGAGATTTTTAAAAATTAATTAAAAATCAATGTTCAATTTTTTTTGTTCGGCATGGGTGAATTCTTGAGTTTTATAACTGTCTTAACAATATCTAAGCATCAAAATAGGAAGATTCTGTAGGTGGAAACTTCCCTATTTTAACTTCATTCTGATTGTCGCGGAAATGACATTTGTGGTTTTGTGAAAACATTACGGCACTTCTACTTAACAACATGCTAAGACTTTTATTCACGTGGTACTTTTAAAACTTTAAAAATATTGTGTATTTTAAAAATAGAATTAATGTCGCGACCCGAAAGAGAATGCTTCGCTACCGCATTTTGGGTCGTGACCTAACATTAATGTTAGGTTGGGTAATTCTAACATTAATGCTACATTTTCGAAGAGAGCGGAAAAAAAAAAAAAAAAAAACTTACTGGGTTACCTTACATGGGAAAAATGAAAATGTTGCAATGTCATGAATTCCAAAACAATCTTCCCCCTCCCTAGTCCTTTATTATTCTTTACCAAATGTTACTTTGAAAGAATTTTCGGAATTTTAATGTAAGCAAATTTCTCCAAACGTATTACAAACTGATTCGAAATCACCTTAGAGAAATATCCAAGCAATGTTGCTGTGAATCGTAACAATCGTGTGAGTAATTGTTCCAATAAAAAAAAGTAAATTAATAAATTACTCATTAGAACACAAAATAGAACTTTAATATGTTAATATACATATATATACATATATATATATATATATAACTCAATAGCAATTTATGAGAAAAAATAATCGGTGACTTGGGATTTATTATAAACTTTCTGTATAAGTACATAAATGTAATTTCCAGATTAAAGCCCGCTCTGCAAATATCACTTATTGAAACTTCAAATTGTCCTTGATTTTAAATTAAAAACCAAATGGCATTCCATTTTATTAGCATTTGATCTCTGTGTCGTAATATCATCAAAAACGAAAATTTTATTTTGTTTGTAGTTTTGAAAATGTAGAAAGCAAAACCAAGTTATGGTTGTGCCTAATAATAGTTTTAAGGCAAAACAATATATATATATATATATATATATAATAACATTTCTTAAAAATAGAAATCAGAGTTGTTTGAGAGGGTCTTTTCCCTTTGAAAGGGAGATAGAAATACAAAAATAAGAACTTACCTCTTTGTGATCCAGATGCCATTGCAAGTGGCTTTCTGGCGGGCGAGGAATAGTAAGACGATTTGCTACCAAATCCATCCGGGTCTTTCAGACTTTTTTGTGGGAATTCCGTCAACCCCATAGGTTCTCCATGCCGCTCCTTCCTGCTGTCTAAAAAGATAAATAAATGCAATCATAGATTACAAACTTATTTAGATATTTAGATTGCATTCCAAGTATTTTTTTCTCTTTCACTTAAGGACGACGTGATGCCTCAGGTCGCTAGATCGAATCTCGCGGAGTGCACTAAAAATACTTTTTAAAATTCTCTTATCTAACTCTGGAATTTTCAAGTACATTCTATTACTTAATTTGCACGTTTTCTGTAAATAATATCCTTGTGTTTACATATAAGCTCCCTCCTCGAGGTTAGAGGGAGTCTTGAGTACAATTCTACTTAAAAATGAATAAATTGAAAGTAAAACACCACAAAATAGTCAATGCAAAAAAATGTGACATCTCCTCAAAAACAACCCTGTTGTAAAAATCTACCCGCAAAGAAAACCTTAAACTCTTATCCGTAAAAAGAAACGTTTCATATAAAACCGTCTGCCGTAAAAAAATATGATATCTAATTTACCCACCAAGTATCTTCCTCTCCCTCACGAAAAAAAAAAACCCCTCGTCCGCAAAGACTATTGATACCTATTTGACTTGACAAATTAGCATCCTCCCTCTTTTTTCCCTTTTCATCACACCTATCACCTCCTTTACCAGTTTGGATAGATGCTTGGAAATTTTCTCAATGCTGTTTGGCTGGAAGCTTTTTGCTCACCAAGCCACCACCTCTCTTTGCAAAGCTTCCCGACAAGCAGCATTGAAAAAAAATCATCAAATTTAGTTAAGGATCTATACAAACTGGTAAAGGATTTGTTTGTGAGGGAGATTCGAGAAGAAGTAGGTGTAAAGAAAGCGGGGGGGGGGGGGGGTGGGACAGGGAAAATGCTATTTTGGCAGACCAAATAGGTATCAATAGTCTTTGTGGACAAAGTTTTTTTTTTAAGAGAGAGAGGAAGATACTTGGCGGGCAAATTAGATATCACTGCTTTTTACGGCCGAGGGTATTGGGGTTTAGCATGAAACGGTTCTTTTTTGCGGATAAGAAGTTAAGCTTTTCTTGGTTTAGAAAGTTTTACAACATGTTTGTTTTTTGAGGAGATAAAAAAATTATGTGAATAAGTAGGTAAAACCAGAATTGAAAAAATATAGCCAACCTTCGCTCATGCTTCCGACGTCGCCTTGCCGTCTCAGACAAACGATGACAGCGATGACCACGATCACCAACACTGTCACCGAAATCACCACCGGCAACAGCACCGTCAAGTTTCGGTAGAAGGGTTGGCTATCTTGTGGAAGGGATGGGCTGTAACCCTTCAAGTTGGGAGCTGGAAGACAAAACATTATAAGAAGAACGAAAACTGTAACCTCTACACATGTGTCGGCGCAAGGACATGATCGAAGTCGGGGTATAAGTAACGCTGACATAACTAAATTTGACATCAAATAAAATTTAAAGTAGCGTCAATACTGCACGAGAAATGCTGCTTTTGATCGAAAGGGTAACATCTGTTGTAAGACATTAGAACAAATTAATAAGACTTCGGATATTTAACAATATTAACTGCCTTTATCGCCAAACTTTTATAGATTGCATAATTAACAGGGAATAATAAATAAAAAAAATAATAATAAAAAAACTTTTCAATTTAAATAGCTCGAAAAATCTTGCACACTTTTTTGACAATCGCCAATTTTTTCCCATAATATTAAAATTTTTCTTTTCAGCAGTCTATTACTTTTTTGAACATATCAACATTTTTTTGAAAAACTATTTCCATTTTCGATATTTTCATAGCCCAATTTTCATACCGGATTCGTGGCACTATGATAAGCGTACAAGTCCTTTACGACAGAAGATAAAATATAATGTATTGAAAATAACGTTAAACACAGAATTATTGATGTTCCAGTTGTGGAATCACATAGTAGACAAAAATGACTGATGAAGTAAGTATAGAAAAGCAACGAATTTAAGCACAAGATTAGATTACAAAGAGCAGACGCGTTTCGGAAGTTTCCTTTTTTATGATTTCTATATGCATTATTTTGAGATTAAGTTGTTTCAACAATTACCGTTTTAGTTTTATGTGTTATTTTAGTTTTTGTTTATGACTGATTTGTCCTAATGGACCATAATCTGTTTAATGTTGATGAAGTCTTGTCAATTATGAATTCAATCGGTCCTCTCATTCAATTTTCTTGTTTAATTGAACAGAACAACTGCCTTGCCTTCCTTGATGTTCAAGTTTTTCGTAAGAGTAAGGATTTGAAACTACGGTGTTCCATAAATCTTTCGCTGTCTCTTTACACCTCCTCAAAGGTTATTTGTCATTCTGCTAATCAAAAATATTCTGGTTTTAACACGCTTGATCATCGCGCTTTGAATATTTGTTCTTCCTAAATCTGAACTCAACTATCTTAGAGCTGTGGCTATTGATAGAGGCTACCCTGCCACTCTAGTCGATTCTATTTATAACGAATTGTCTAAAAGATCTTCGTCTACTAGTATAAAAAAAAACGCTTTCTAATAAGAAATTCGGTTGTTTTGTCAATTTTTCCTTCTCTCTCTCTCTCTATCTCTGTTAGTTATCAAGTTCTGAAACGTTTTCATTTCTAAGTTACAGTGAAACCTGTGTAAGTTGACCACTTGCGGTGCTGCACTTTAGTGGTCAACTTAGACAGTTGGTCAACTTATAGAGGGTGGAGGTTTTTCTTTTTGCCATTTCTTACCCCATGCGTTTATCCATTTGAAACTAATTAAAATATAGCTTCACGTATTAACGTTACTTTAAAATTAGTAATTAGCTATTTTTTCACAATTAGCTAAGTTATCATTAGATAATTTTACCTGAAGGACTTACAATGTATCTTATACAACTTTAAAATTAAAGCGCTTAGTTAAAATAAAGATACATTTCTTATTAAGTAAGTTACTTTATTTGATGGTAAAGATTTACTAAAAATGCATAATTTTTGAAAATGGTTAGATCAATTAGAAGAAAAAATAAACTTATTGAAAGAATAAAAAGGTGCTCATAGTCGTTTTCCCATATGGTTAACTTATAAAGAGGTTTAGGCAAACTTTACGTTGATGTTTCATCCATCCAGACACATCCATATATATATTTCACTTAACGTAGACCAGCTACGATTCAATTTTGCGGTACGATACGATACGCATCATACAAAAAAAAAAAAAAAAAAATCTGTGGTAAAACGATATTTAAAAAATTGTTTAATGATTAGCATAGAAAAGTAACATACTATTTGTATTTATTTTCGTAACTTAGTTGGGGCACTTTAACAAATTGATTTCTATTTCTTAACGTATTTCCACTCGTAGCTCAACTTTTAATTTCCCATTTTTTGTAGTGGCAACACCTTAGTTTGTTTATATCTAGCCATCTTTTCTTAAGCCTTTCATATTTTATTACTTTAAAATGGTTAGTTATTTAGAACTTGAAAATGGTTAATTTCCTATTCTTTCAAGGTAGTAGCAAACAATAAAGAATTTGAAAACTGTTTTTACATAAATTTTCAGCGAAGTTTGATTGTTGAGCTTATAACTCGCAGATGTTCTGTGGGGGACCAGCTAGTACTGGTCTAACATTGTAGTATAATAAATATTCTGGAGAAAAAAAGTTTTTTATCTTTGCAAAAATAGATAAACAAAATCGTAATCATTAGGTGGTGAATTTACAAAGGGTGTTTTTATATTGCTCCCACCCAAATTTGGCGTACATAAGTATTTGACTACAGACAGGTGGTCAAATTAGGTGAAAAAGTCACAAAGGTTTCCCTACATTATAGAATATAGGGCTAATTCTGTTCCTGACAAAAGTGGCCAACTTTACAGGTTTTACTGTATATTCTCTCCGATTAACAAACTATCTTTCTCCTCTCCTAAGGATCCTATTCCTCCGCTTAACAGTTTTGGCATTTATAAAATTAATTGTGATTGTGGTCGCTCATATATTGGCCAGACTAAACAGACTTAAAATTTCGCTTGAAAAAGCAAAAATGAAACGTGCAGAAGAAACGGAAAACTCAAGCATTTCTCAACATACTTGGAATTCCAGCTCTTTTAGGGTCATTGCTTTCCTTGCTCCGTTTTTGCTTGCATTGAAAAATAAGGAATTCCATTCCGAAACGCATTTTCTTTTTGTTGTTATCGTGTCCTCGCACGTGGCGAGGAAGAATGGGTACGCTGCTCCTGAGTCTAACGGGGCCCTTTTAGGCAAGAGTCCGATTTCCGCCCCTTTGAAAAGTCTCTTAATTTTTTGAATCAGCTTCCAGATGAGAGAACGTCATCTGGGATTGGCACCCCCAGAGGTATCGTTTCACTTGGAGGACATTGGAGCCACAACCTATTTAACGTGCATCAGCTCCCTTTAGCGTACACGGCCCTACAGGAACCAGCCGCGAGAGGTTGTCACCCTCTAAAACACTGATTTCCTTTTTGTAATTTAATTTTATGCTTAAATTCGTTGCTTTTCTTACTTTCATTTGTCACACAGAAGATGAACTTTTTTGCTCAAAAATGACTGAGTTGTACAGAAGCGGATTCAATCGGATTTCGAAATGCATACAAACTCGGGACTGGCGCGTAAAAGCAGCTATCTAATTTTCTACCCTAACCATTTCACACCTAATGCGCAGTGACGTAGCTAAAGGCAATAAACCGCAAAAAAACCTTTAATACACCCCTAATAAAAACCTTATAATGAAACAAATACCTTGAACAGGATATTTTTTCTATCATTTTCTTTTCTACTTTTAACTGAGAAAAGTGTTTCTTAACAAAAATATTCAAAGCAGTATTTTACTGCTAAACACACCACCGCCCTCAACAAATACTCTAAATATTATAATTCCCATGATACGAATGGTATTTTTTCTTCTACTTTTTTTTTTGCTGGGCTTTCTTTTTCCTTTGCATTTCTTCGCCGTTTTTTTTAGAGGGGGGGGGGGACTCCATGGATAACCGCCTCAGGTGTCACCTATGGTAGCTACGTCACTGCTAATGCGTAAAAGTCAACAAGTATACCAATCATTTTAAATTTTATTTATTTATCTTTGTGTTAACCTGAAGGCAAGTGAAACGTGCATCCGACCTCAGTAAAAGTAAAACATGTAGACTCACTGTGGGCAGCAGTAGCGTTGAGCGTCGAGAATCGGTACTCTGCCTCGGTGGTTCCCGCGTCGCTGTGGGCGGATACACGCATTGTGTATTCCCTGCCCGGCGTGAGGTGCCGGACTTCAAAGAGCGGCTGGCCCGCGTCCACTCGGTCAGCGACGCGCCGGAACTGGCCCTGCGTCCGCAGGGCCACGGAGAAGTAGAGCAGTGGGCAGCCGCCGCTTTGCCAGGCCGACAGACGGAGAGAGACAGACGTAGAGTTCACGGACAGGAAGGGCTCCTTCGAAGGTGACACGGGAGCTGACAGAAACAGAAGGAGGAATCAATAAAATATGAAGCACGTATATTTTACATTGCTTAGGTGCCAAGTTTGAGGCAAGCGATACACACACACACAAACAAAATATACAGTAAATCACCGTTTAAACGACTTGCAAGGGAAGGACGTTAATCTCTAATACGACCCATTTGTCACAAATACCGGTGTTTTTCTGGTTGTTGCCTGTTCGTTCACAACTTTCTTGTTGTGATTTAAGCACTTTTCTTTCCTGCACTGAGGAAGAGGTCCATCGCAGCCTCGTGATAGCTGTTTAGCATTAGTGGTTTGGACAATCTATTTTATTTACGTTGTTTTTCCTTGATTTCATAGAGAATGATTGCTTATTAATCAAAAGAGATTAATTGTCCTTTTGAAATTAAGTTTGACTGACCCTCCATTTGTCTGTGCTATAATATCTTATGTCCTGTGTGTCTAATACGCTAGGAAAAGTTTCCCATATTAGGGGAGAAAAGAACAGAGAAAAAATGAGCAAGAAAAAAATTGGGTGATTTTAAAGAGTGAACAACTTTAGAATCGATATTTTTGTCGTACAAATGAAGTGCCTTAATTCTACAGAGATTACGAATGAATTGGGTATATAATGAAAAGACGTATAAATGTGAGCGACGTATAATGGTGATTTACTGTACATTATGTAGTAAATATAATTTTTACATGCGAGATTAAAAGTGCGGTAGTGCTAAATAAAAAAACTTATTTCAAAGATGCTTTATCTCTGAGTCAAATGGTCTTTGATAACTTGTATATTCCCTCTTTTCAATTTAGCAGAAAGAGTTCTCTTTTTAAAAGTAGTGGGACCACTGATTTATATTAACAGTGGTATCAATACAGCGTATATGCATAAAATACGTTAATAGGGAAAATACTTCATTTTCGAGACATGAAATCTGAATGTAAGTGTTGAGTTACTCGGATGGAACACACAAGTATCTCAAAACGGGTTCAACTAAAATGTAACTGCTTTAGAATGAATGAATAAAATTGAGGAAATTGGTGCCCAAAGCATTGATATTTCTCTCACCTGCTCCTTTAGTTCTGGCAGTAATGATTTCACTGGGTTCACCTGTTCCCAAGCTGTTGGTTGCAGTCATGTACAGTCTGTAACCAGTACCACATTTGAGGCCATCTAACGTGTACTGGCTCTCACTAGTACTGATCTTCTCTTCCATCCAGCCTTCCATTCCGGAATCTGTCTTGTAGTACAGAACATATTCTACAGAAAAAAAAAAAAATAAATAAATAAATAAATAAAAATTACAAACATCTTTTTTATAAAAACTATACACAACATTTTACTTGTACTAATACAATTGGTTAATTAGTGCTGTAGGTGATGTGAATTTAAAAAAACAAAATATTAAAAAAAGGAGCTCTCCTCAATCCTCTTGCGAATAAAGCCATTGAAGGAATATAGAGTTAATATTATCCTCTTTACGCTGCGCTTGCTCACTTTCCGAAGACAAAACTTTTGTCGGAACCTTCATCCCACTTTACCCCATCCTTATACTATTACTTCACATCATCCTTACATTTCTAAAAGGTCGTTCCAATTCGAAGAATGCTCTGTGAAAAGAAAATGTCTTGAATCCTGTCTTTTAACCAATAAAAACGAACCCAGTGACGAAATTGCTCAGAGTTCAGTTCACGATTTTCATTTCGAAACGCTGGTGCTAAGAAAAGCAAGGTTTTTTTCTTTGGGGAAAAAAAAACAATTGCTAAATAATGGTTTTAAATTTTTATGCTCTATGGTGGAGAAAAATGAATTTTCTTGGTCACCGTGTGGGTCTAAGCTCAGTAATTAGCTACTTTAACGAGAGGGAGGAATCAAAAAAGTTTTCGCAAAACTAGTATAATTTTTCGTCTATGTGATGAGTCCCTTTAGCATTTAAAGATTTGTTTTTTAAAATATTTTTAAAGATTAGTAGTGCCTCCGCTTTATTTGTAGAGTGGTACAATTAATTTTCAGGGTTTTTTCTACTTATAATCTTTGTACTAATAATCAAAATCATTTTGAGGTAATAAGCATAATGCTTCTCGCAAGAATACTTTTTGTGAACAAAATTTAATACAATGGAGAGCTGGGGCCAATATTTTGAGTATTAAGTTTTTTACTTGGCACTGGGGATAACAGGAGCTTATTTTATGTGTTTTTTGACGAAGCAGTGAATAGGTGCGCTTAGTTTAGACGTGGGATTAATCAATATCTCTGATAAAATGCATAGCTAGGAGCCCTTTTTTTAAATAGTTAAACGAATAGTTTTTCGATTTTTTCAACATACCTCGAACTCCTGTGTCATCTTGCTGACGGTCCCACGTCACTGTCAGCGATGATGACGTAACAGAACGTAAAGATAAAAGTGGAGATGTTGGAGGGGCTAGAAAAGAAAAGAGATCAGTTAGAGTACAGTTAAAGTAATCACTTAAATAACTTAAATTTAAATAATTATTTTGTTCAAGTTTTTGCTCAACTATTTCATAAAGTAGAAAATGAATGCCTACTTTTAAAACAATATCAAAATAAAGTACTTGTACGAACAAAAAATTAAGCCTTGTAACTACCATGTTGCCCCTTTATAACTGTAAAACTTAAAGATTTAGTACTCCGTATTAAAGTATTTTTTATTTGTTGCTTAGTTCGCAGTATATTCCTTCTCGCTTTTGTTAAGTAGCAATAACTAGTTCTGATGGAACTTTTATGAATTTTCTATAATTGTCTATTTCAACATCATTTTAAAACACGCAGTAAAATTTTGATGAAACATTGGATGTTTTAGTAAAAAATGAGTAAGCCGGCTTAAACTTGCTTGTATTTAGTAGGAAAAAAAAGAAGGGGGGGTGGGAGGATGTTTCAATTTGCAATAACAAATGAAAACTGCTTGAAACAAAGTATAAAGGCACGTTTTGCAATGATAATTGTTGTTTTCACTACATAACAAAATGTCTGCGTACATTGTTTTCATTAATCTAAATAACGAATTGTTTAAAAATGATAAGGAAGAGAAAAGAAAGAATAGTTTATGCGTGCCTTGACATTATACCTATCCAAACTTTCAGTAAGAAATAGGAAGGCTCTAGAAGAGAATATTTTAAAAATTGAAATCTATTTCTTACAAAATGTACCGAGACATAAAAATATACTACATTCTCTATTTCAATTCCTTCTGCACAGTTTGTATTGAAGCTCTCTATGTTCAAAAATTTTAATTTGTTTTGAATTTTCGCGTGTAATCATTTATGAAACGTGCCTACAACTGGGGAAAACTCATTCACATTTAAAGCAGCAGGCTCAATTGCGCTAGTGAACGAGACATGTTAAGGATCTTTCCCCCCCCCCCCCAGTCTATTCTCCCAAAATTCGATTCTGTTGGAAAATCTTTGGTCGTTGCGAAAGCAGTAATTAAGTTTAAAACATTTCGAGAAACATAATGGCTGCAGATGCAATCATCGGTTCTTCAGACTGATCAGTTGATGCATTTAAACGCGGAGTTTTGAGTTTTCTGATAAAATATTCAAAGGCTTGATGCCTTTTGCTCTCATTTTGGGAAATTTATTGATTCTGAATAGCTCTGGAAATTGAATTGTAAGCAAACAGTCTGATGTTTCCAATGCTTAATAAGTATCATGCACTTTGTAACGTCTACGGAACACTTGAGTGCAATTTGTATACTATATTTCCCCAGATGTTTTAAGAAATGTTGTGGAGTTTTTGAGTTTTGTGGTACGGAGATTGAAGACTAAAAACATGGCATTGTTTCACTTCTACCGGTATACAGTCACTATACAAAAAATATGGGTGAGAGATATAGCAATTTATCTTTAAAGCAACATTCAAAAATCAGCCAATTGATAATTTAAGCTCCAGGATACCAATTTGTGTAATGGTATGCAATTATGTTGGATTTTAAAATATTCAGATTATTTTGAGATTTTTTTGCTGAGTGATAAAACAATGCGTTTTAAACCTTCTTTAAATTATTAAACAAGGAAAAGTTGTGTTTTATTTTTAAACAAGAGCCTCTTATGCAATTGCCAATTTAATATTAAACCCCACAGACTTAAGATGTAGAATTATATCATTTCTTTAATTTGACAAGCAGAACCAATTAAATGTTTCTAGACATTTCCCAAATTCCACAGAATAAACAACTCATGTTTTTCTGATATTTCCACTTTTTAAAAAAAATCAGACGTTTATACAGGGGAAAAAGAGCATTTGGCAGTATAATACTTTACACTAAAATGCTAAAGTACATATTAGAAAAGCATAAAACATTGAGACATTTGTGTAACGGTGTAACTAGAAAATCCATTTGAACTACAGGATGTAATTCGAATGTCAGCTGGATGTAATTACGAACAATCATATATAAGGCGCTACAATTTTTAAATTGTTCTCATTTAACAGTTCTAAATATAAATTAGAAAATGTAACCCGATTTTAAAACAGGAAGAAAAACCGATAGCATTTAAGAGGGCAAAAAAACCTAATCAGAAACCATTATTCTTGGTAGGGAAGTGGATAGCGATTACAACAAATAGTAGGGACATTTTATCTAATTTGGATGTCCCGTGACGGTTAGTACATGTCCAAAAATAATTCATTAGTTCAGCTGAGTTCCCTTTTTCATAGATTCTGGTTTTTACAACCTCTGTTTAAGAGCAATTTTCATGAATTTCTTTAACGTATAAAGAATGAATATATTTTATTGAGATTTTGAGGTTATTTTATAAATATATTGAAGGACGTTTATTGAAATTTTCAAACATTTTTCTTGAAAAAATCCCGGAGATATCGGCTGCTGCACACTGTAATTCGCCACCCGAGTCGGCAGTTTGCGTACATCCTGGAGGTCACAATTTTTTATCTGAAATCAATTTTTTTAAAAAGCTACTTTTTTTTATAAGTGTATCTTCTAGTTGAACTAAAATCATTACAAAAAGTTGAAAATTTCTATTTTTTTTAGACTGGGAAAATTAAGTACGGTTTTCAACCGTTTTTTTGTTCTTTTTATACGATAAAAAAAGTAAAAATAAAGATATGTTTATGATTCTAGTTCAACTAAAGCGTGTATATATAAAGAAAATATGTGCTAAATTTGATATGGATTGATCAAGAACTCTGCCAGCTAGAGTGCACGCAAATTGGAAAAAAGAAGTTTCGAGAAAAACGCGTTTGAAAAAAAGAGTGGTATTGAAGGTAAATTTAAGGTAGTAATGAATCATTTTTTTAGACTTATAGATGCCAATACTTATAGAAATTTCTATCCGAGGTCTCAATTGTTAAAAGAAATAAAAGGACATCTGCTAACGTTCTCTATTACCCTTCAGGTCATTCATGAGGGACTACCTGCTCAACTGCGCCAAAAGGGGCGCTCGCTCAAGTGCTTATAACTTTTAAACGACTTGGAATTTTGCTTTGAAATTGTCAGGGTATATTATTGAATGATTGTAGAATCGATTTACATTAAGGAAAAAGTTTTTAAAATTTTTGAGACCTTTACACGAATTTCCTCCCTTAAATATGCTTATTGTTTGTAACTTACAGGATTGTGTGTACAGTGAATACGAAAAAGACATTCGGACACCTTTTACTTTAGCTCTGCTTACCTTTAGGTCTTTATACTGACGTTCAATATTTTCCCACACAGTTCATTTTTGACTTTTGCCTATGTGTTAGAGATTTTCATTAGGTCATTTATCTTCCATCTATCTATTTATAACTCCTTTCCTCTGTCCGATCTTACAATGTGGCCCAGCTATGAAACCGTCTTACTTTGACCAGTCTCATTATATCTTTAGTTTTGAGAACGTAGAGGCATAAAAAGATATTAAAAAAAGATATTGAAAAGTTACCATATCTTACCTGCTTCTAAGGTAGTGGCTGATACTTCGTCCGATCTAGGTCCAGCGCCGACATTGTTGTAGGCCTGTACGATGACTTTGTAGTGAGTGAGTCTGCGCAGGTTGGTCAGGTAGCTGAGTTCTTGTCCGTCCCCAGTGGCCTCTACGTTTTTGTACTGATACTGTTCATCTGTGTCCGCCACCCGGTACCCTATGTAGTAGCCATTTATGGTACCGTGCTGAAGATCCTTGCGAGGAGGCTGTAGCAAATGTTAAAAATGTCGCAGTTTCATATCAACATTTTTGATAAACAACGCATAAACTAAATTGACATGTTTTCTTATGAGAAACGTCCTGAAGATATTCGATTAATGCAACACATAATATGTATGGGAAAGAGAATAAAAACTACACACGTGCAGTTTTTTCTACCAAGCCATGTATGTATACATATGAAATGCGAAAGCGGAATGAAATTCCCATTCCTCATTTTTAAAAGTTTGGTACAATATACAGATAAAATACTATTTTTGTAATACTTGTAGCTTAGTGCAATTTATAGAGGAAGAAATGTAAAACTGTCAAGCAGTCTTTGGTAACTAATACATTCATTAGGTAGTACAAAGGCATATTATGAATTTTGAGCTATTGTTTTAAATATATGCTGAGAAACATTCAAGAGGCATATGTGCAGTTTTTTTGACCTAAGAAAACAATTGCCTGAAAGCTAAAGGGTGAAGAGAAAGAGATTTTTGAGCTTTTGTAGCGTTATTTTCCTATCTCTATCACGAAAACAAGTTGTTGCAAAACTTTGTCTCTCATGTAGCTTAGCCCTTTCGAATAATCACATGACTCTGATCTAAGGCCACTTACCCAGCCAATGAACTACGTAATTCTTTTAAATCCCTATCTTTAAAGAAATTATGACTAGGAATCTAGTCTCCAACGTTTAAAGCTTATTGCAAACGAATCCCCGCTAAAAAATGTAGATGAAGTAAAGAAATAAAACTTTGAATCTTTAGTTAGATCGATTAATGCAGTGCTAAATTCTTGTTTTTAATTCTCCTAATCAGTTCAATAGACCGTTCACGAACTATTATTTTCATTGATTTTATGTTTATGGATTAAAGATAAAATTTTACTTGGTGATAAAAACACTGAAATATTGACTTGTAATAACTGTAAGTAAATGCGCTATCAAAACAGAACTAAAATTGATTAAAATCACATCAATTCTCCTAATCAGTTCAATAGACCGTTCACGAACTATTATTTTCATTGATTTTATGTTTATGGATTAAAGATAAAATTTTACTTGGTGATAAAAACACTGAAATATTGACTTGTAATAACTGTAAGTAAATGCGCTATCAAAACAGAACTAAAATTGATTAAAATCACACCTCAGAACATTGTTATAAACAATGTACTGAGGTGCAACATTCTGTAATTAGAAGATCATGTGAACATTCTGTTAACACTCTGAACTATTCTAAACTTTCGAAAAAATGCTATCAGCTTAGTGTTTTATTCTAAAAAGCATTTTAACATGGAACGTTATAAGTTTAAGCGAATGAACAGTTTTTATTGCTCATAAAAAGGCTCCTTCATTCGAGACTTAAGAGCCTTACTTTAATAAACATACCTTCCACGTGACTTTTAGTGATTGGGAACCTGTGGGCCGAACTTCAACATCCAGAGGTGGTCCGCCGGGAACTACAAAAGATATCTCTCTATTAAAGAACGTCGATGTTTACAAAAGAGTTTAACTTTGTAAGAGATAATCGATTATTAGAAGCAAAAAAATAATTCCAATAATCAACTTGAAAATAAATATATAAATAGAAATAAATGAATAAACAAAGATGAAAAATAAATAAAAAAACAATAAATAAATACATAAAAGTAATGAAAATAATAAAAATAAATAAAAAAATTAATCTTCTATAGAAATTAAACAGACAGTTTGTGGGTCAGTTTGTGTGTGGGTTTGTGTATTCGCGTCTATTTGCTCGTCTCTTGAGCTGCCGAGAGGAAAAGTTCCAGAAGTACGAGATTTTGGTTACCTTTGGTCTTCTTGCACCTAGAAGAGTTTTTCCCGAAAATTCCAGTTTGTTCTTTCTTTATTACAATGTTAAGCAAATACATGGATTTGCGGATTTCAAGGCGAAGAAATGCTTGTACATTTGTACTATTTAGGTCAATCGAAAAAGTGGAATTTTGTTCCATGCTTCTAAGTTCATTAGGGCAGAAGTTGTAACTGTTTTAGAACAGCGCATACGGTTGAAAAATGCTATTTTATCTTAACTTCTGCCGTTTTATTAGCGAAACAAATTCCAAAAATCCATTTCATTTTTATGCATATTATGTGGATTATTAACTGGCCCATGATTTTCAAGTACTTTATCTTGAGATTGATTCTTCTTTTTTTTTTTTTTTTGGCGAATTAATATTTAAGTATTTCTTCGATAAAATCGCTATTTTACTTTGATTTTTAGAACATTCATCTTATAATGGGGTTTTCCAGATCCGTTGTCCTTAACCGAAGGGGAATTTCTAGAGGAACTTCTGTCAACATACAAATTTTTATTTTTAGAGATTGTTGACGTTATATAGGAACTATACGATAAATTGTAATGGTAACTTTTAACTACTAATATCTTGATTGTAATGGGGATTTTTAGGGATTGTTTTCCTTACGCTTATAAAAAACGCTTGGGAATAAAAAGTATTATGTTGCGTAGATTCAATATTTAAGTATGATAAATATTCCTCCAATTGTGAGAAATAATGTTCCTTACAACCTTTTCAGACAATTAATTCCTCTGGGTTTCCATATTCTGCAGCCATTAAGAATTGCTTACGTGATGGAATTATCCACTTTAGCTGCGCACGTCAGTTAGAATGTCTTTCATATTTACGTATCGCTGTTTTAACTTCTTTTATATACCTATTTCTTACTCATCATAAAATTAAAGCATCTTAGAGCCTTAACATTATTTTAAAAAGTAATATGAATGTAAGAAAAATATAAAATTAGAACATTTTTTTTCCCTTTCAACATTGGATTTCTCTCGATCTCGATGCGTTTTATTGTAAAAGAAATTTCAGTAAAAACAAATCAACAGAAAAATGTCTTTTATATTTATTTAAAGTACATTTATCGCTTCTAAATTACTTACAGGTTCGCATTACTGTTTCTAATACTGGCGAGTAAAGAACAGTTAAGAACAGAGGTGTCATTCACTGCATTCTGAAATGTCGAGTTATTTAGAGAAATGGAGATACCTTCTTCTTCGGTGAGAACTGTGATGAATTCGCCTGGATCGCTGCTTCCCAGAATATTCTCGGCCTTCACTCGAAATTTATAAGATGTGGAAGGAAGAAGGCCCCGAATGATGATGTTCGTTTCTGTTCCAGGGACGGTCTTTTCTTTCAGGGTGGTTTCTATGTTGTCTGAAAAAAGAAACGTCCGTTTATTTGGGAAATTAAAAATAACGTTTTTCAATCTCACGAAGACAAAAAAAAAAAAAAAAAAAAAAAGCAGGGACATAAATGTGTTCCTACTAAAACGTGCATGAAAATAGTTCTTGAACCAGCTACGTTTCATTACTTTCGAAAGCTTTTGCATCGTAGCTATTTAACATTTATTACAGTAACAGAAAAAATAATAAACAAACATGAATTTGTTTCTGACAAACTAGTTTTCTCAATCAAGGATTGCAGATAGGATTTTGATTCTTTGACTCCATGTTTATGGATTAGGAATAAAATTTACTTGGTGACAGAAATATGTAAATATTGACACGAAATACTTGCTAATAAGTAAATGTATTATTAAAGAACTAAAATTTATTAAAATCTTGCCTCAGAATATTGATAGGAACGAATTGCGTATCTCCATCACTACATTCCGAAATGAAAAAGTAAGTATAGGGGACCATTACCTATAGTTACGAAGGAAGACGAAAGAATGACCCTTACCCCCCTATACTAACGAATGGCCCTTACCTACATCAAACTTAAGAATTTTTTTTTTTTGTTGGCCTTTGAAATGGCGAAGACGAACTCCACTACAAATTTTCAACGTCTTCATCCTTAGTGGCCGAATATTGTCTCAGCTATCAATACCTTTTCTCTCCAAATCAGTGAATTGGCCTTTTTGTTTTCCTTGGCATTATTCTGCTTGGCGTATACAATTTGGCGAAGCGATGGTTTCATTTTACGTTTGAATCTATGCTTTTAGCTTGTTATTAACCCCTTAATGCATTTCCCCGTGTCTGACACGAGCGAAACTTACAGGAAAATTTGCCCATTCCCGTGCGTTATTTTATTTCTAATGTCCGTCTTACACTTTGTTTGTATAATATTTTTTTTCTATGTAACTTTTACCCAACCCCCCGCTCCCTAGTCATCTCCCAAAACCTGCAATTGCAAAGAATAACTTACACTATACTAGTTTCCCTGAAAAAAAACTCGTGCATTAATAGGGTAAAATTAACTCGGTAAGTGTTTGCACTTGCCGAATGAACTTTAATAGCACAAGCGCCATTAAACAGTTTGCAACACTAATTTTTGCATTATCTATCTTCCAGCTAATCTGTACTGTCCATTTGCAATGCGACGGTTTATTTCATGTTGATATGTAATTTTTTAAGCATTTTTAACTTTAATGTAACATTTTTATTTGATTGGCACGTTTGAGACTTAACTTGATGATGCAATGCCCTAATTTTGAATTTTAATGTAAGTTTCACGGAAATGTAATCGTTTTGGTGGCACTTGAAGTTTAAAAGTCATGTCGATGTCGTTTAAAGAATGAATTTATTTTTCACTTTTTAGAACAATTTATAATTTGAAGTCGGTTCTGTTTTTTAATAAAAATTATTTTATTTTATTCTTTTTAGTGTAAATACATTTTGTATATAAATACTGTATTTTTTAAAAAATCCATATCAAAGAGCAAAACTTCTTTGAATTAATGGCACAAAAAAACTAATCATTTGTATGATGAATTCCCGTTTGAAGTTGATTTTAGCAAACAAACTGATTGGATTAATTTTTGCCACAGAAAAACCTTCAGTCAAACTCTTGTTGTAATTTCTTTTAATATTATAGCCCATGACAACAAACATGCTTTTAACAATGACTGTTATATTTATTAATAGATTTTCTAACAAAGAAAAATCCAGCCAAGCCTTTCCAATTAAAATAAAATATATTGGTTTTTCACCGTAACGTTTTTTCTAAAAAACAAATGTAGTCAAATTTATTCGCAATATTTGAGTTAGATGACCCTCTATCGATTAAAGAAAAAAATCATAAAAATCGGTTCATTTAGTCAAAAGTTATGGATGAAAAATAATACTACATTTCTGCCCATAACTGTTTTTTTAATTATCGAATATGGTCAAACGGGACCTATGGGAAACGACCCTCGATCGATTAAAAAAGAATTATGAAAATCGCTTCATCCAGTGAGAAGTTATGAGGGGACAAACAAACCAAAAAAAAAAAAAAAAAACATACATACAGTATGAATGTATAACCTCCTTCCTTTGTGAAGTCGGTTAAAAAGACTCAATGTTGGTTAATGACTATTGAATGAGAGCCATGCTAACTGAACGTCAATAAAAATTAAATTTTGCACCAAAAATGAAATAATCATTATAATTATGCACCTGAGTGACATATTATCTTAGATCCATTTTTCGATTTTTTGCGATGAAATTTAAAAATAAAAATCATTTCTACTATAAGACAAAACTTTTACGTGCGAACCTTAGAATGAGGTGGCGGTTTTGTCGTCGGTACTCTGTGTGTCCATTAAGTGTCAACTCGAAAAATGGATTCAGATACTATGGCTTTCAAACACAGTATTATAGATTTTAAATAATAAATTTCAAAAGCAATAAGAAAAATACCAACTATTTTCTGTAATTTTTTTTGTAAGTATCAGCACGTTGAGCTATTTTTTACGATACGAGTCATTAGTTCGTAACAGATATCGAGGAGCTATTTAAAAAAAGTCACTAACTAGTGGTTGCATTTCCAAACTGGATCGTGTATTTAGTGACGGGGCTGTTTCCGCTGAATGTCGGGGACCAGCTCAACACAACGGATCGGCTGCTCTTCTCTTTCACGGAGAGATCGTTTGGAGGAGAAGGA
This sequence comes from Octonoba sinensis, assembly GCA_038502835.1. Taxonomy (NCBI): domain Eukaryota; kingdom Metazoa; phylum Arthropoda; class Arachnida; order Araneae; family Uloboridae; genus Octonoba; species Octonoba sinensis. The sequence goes on from CM076600.1 coordinate 144,890,524, forward strand.
GGTTCTGGAAACGAGCAGAAATAGAAAAATCGATCAATGTAATATGAGTGTAATAAAATACAATGTAATGGACCTGCATAGAAATTGTTCTAATAGGCATATATCATTGAAAGTAAGTACGCAGCTTATGTGGACCATGAAGAAAACCTGTCTGTAACAAGAAAGTTCTAATTCAAATTTTTACCACCAGGTGTGAAAGGAGCGCAAGAAGAATAAAAGGAACATTATATTTCACCATAACTTGTTCAATCTGCATTTCATTTACATCAAAAATTTGATAGCGTATTTACAGTATCGAGAAGAGTTTCTATGAATAGCAACAACTTATGGATGGGCGTTGCAATTGATGGACAGGGAAGAAGCATTTACCAGGTGGTAAGAATTTTAACTAATATTTTCTTATTCCACACATCTCTTTAACCGTGGTTCATATAACTTACATAACCAAGTGCAATAACATACATCTATTAGAATGAGTTCTGGATGAACTTCGTGTCATATTTAAACAATTACTGAGTTTAGCAGAAAAATGCACATAACAGCATCTTTAGAACATAAGGTAAACAAGGGAGTGGGATATAAATAATTTTACTCATTTGATGCTGGTTCACTGAAAAGTAGGCTCGTTTAGCGATCCTACTTTTGAACTGGACGAACTCCTTTTCAAACAACAATTATTTTTTTCAGAAAAATTGATAATATTTTTATAGGAAGTTTTATCATCTTAAACTTTTTATTCAGTGATATTTTCATGGAAATGAACTGTGTTTTTGGTGTAGCTAAAATATGGCAGTTTGATCCCTTTCTAACTCCACCCCCATCAAACCCGAAGTTCAAAATAGTGGGACTTTTGTACGTAGGTTGCTAATTCTAGTTTTTGAATATTTTAGGTTAATACTTAATTTGACTGGATTATAGGTATAAATAGTGAAAAATGCTGACCTTGCACCACAAGCTGTATGTTGGTTTCGTCCGATCCAAATTCGTTGGAGGCGGTGCAGGTGTAAAGAGCGGAATCGGCCCGGGTCGCCACTTGGATGATCAACTTCGAGAGGACTGACTGAGCACTGGGCTCTTCCTTGGCGGACAGTCTGGAGGTGAAGAGGAAAAACCGGTCAGGATATAGATCGCTATTACAGACACGAGTGCGCCGTCTAGAATCTAAAAGTAAGCTGAAGCACTTTTTAAATAATAAATTTAAAATCCTTTTTCTGAAAAAATTACTCTGCTAGAAGTCTTTTAGTTTCATGATCTGTACACACATGGCAATGTACGTACTATTTCTCATATTTCTTTGATTGAAGATTGAAGACTAACAATCGTTTGAACTTCCAGTGTATATGTTGAGCACTGTTGAAAACGAGCTGATGAGTGCACCACATGACTTCCTTGTAGTACACACTAATTTATATAATACACCTTTTTAAGAACTACAAAAAAAGAGGGGATGCGTGTATCAGATACGCACGTTAAAAGTTATAGTTCTCAACTTTATAATTTTTTAAATACATTTTTGGTCCACTTTTATTTCCTTACATTTATACAGTACAGCAAATATAGAGAATGTCATTTTCAGGATTAAGGGAATTTATTTTTGACTTATGCGATATACACACATAAGAACATACAGACGGCACTACAGAACTCGTTAAAACGGACTCGGAGATGGTCAAAATCGATATTTCGACGGTCAAATACGGACATTGAAAAAACTGTCCAAACTGATTAAATTTGTGATTTAGATGCAAATTTAGGCGGAAATTTGAGTGCGAAAATTTTTCGCGATTACAATACTTCCTGTACTTCGTACAAGGAAATAAAAAGGGAGGAAATCCAAGATGTAAAATTATTGAAAGTGGCAATGTAGGGATAATAGAAGAATGAAACATTTTTACTTTGTAGGAAGCTACTCGTATTTAAAACCCCAAATACTATTTTAAGTACATTATATGTTCCTGTTTAGAAAAAAAAAAAATTGGGCATATGATTTTTTTTGCTCTACAATTTTGGTGAATTTCTTTTGAAGTAAAATATAAGTTTCGGCAAGATGAGGAGTGATTTTGAGAGAGTTCATTTCACTTTGGGGAGTTCAGAAGAAAGGGAAGAGTATCATTGGAACGGAGTTGAGTGAGCTTTGGACGTGAGATTATGATGAAGATAATCCAACTCTGCGCCAATAGCCCCATTTTTGTCTTTCACTGAACTCCCCAAGAAGAAATGAACTTTGTCAAGGCCAGACTTTATCTTATAGGAGCGAGCTATACTTTATTTTATGCATTTTTTTAGTATGCCATACGTAGGAACAGTGTTAAATACATTATTTTTTAATCTATAAATTTTTTGAGTTATTTGAGACCTTGTACCTATGCTACCACTTGCCCTTATCGTTTCCAGGAATTGGCCGTAAAGAAGTTCATTTGACGTACTCCACTCTGCTTGAAATTTATACCTCTATTTACGAAATGCCATGCGCAGGAAAAAGCAAGGATGTTACATTAGTGGTACGAGCAATGATAGCAAGCTATTGAGTGTTTCACTTAAAAGCAAAAACGGGAGAGAATAAAATATTAGAATGGAAAGTGCACATTGCGATGAACCTTTTAGTGCTCTTTATGTCAAGGGGCTGCTTATCTTTTTCCCATTGAATTTGAATCGGCAGCTCTCCGGAAGCCTCGCAATGCAATTCGGCATCTTTACCCTTCGGAATAGTGTGGCTCACGAACTTTGATTCGAACCGGGGTGGAGCTGAAAAGAACAGAGGTCATGGAATTATTAGAGGCACGTTGCTAATTTGCTTCATAAAAAATACAATAGTAATAAACTAACTGGTGATTTAAATTTATATGAGGTGACGTAGAAACAATGCCTAAAAGAATATGAGTCTGATTTCGTATAATGACTAATGCCAATTCCACACCGAATGCGATCCATCAACAGTTTACGGTGTTCTAGATGAAAACCGACGAGTAAGCGATTAGCAACAAGAGTTTGTGTTAGTCATATTACGTAAAAAAAATTATGTGCTCTTAAGTATAGTCGTACGGCAAAAATTCTAACTGTCGCAATCGGCACAAAAGTAACAGAAAATAAACTTTGGTGTTTAAGTGCAGGCCTGCGGTGTCGGAGGGCAAAATGGCCGACTCCGACTCCAGGATTTTAAAGACTTCGACCCCGGTGTCGTCTGAGGCATATGTCTTGGATATCTGGCTCTGATGTTTGAAGCCTGTAAATTCTACAGATATTTTTTAATTGCAATGTTTCAAAATACAGCTGTGAGATTTAAATTTACTTAGGATTTCCAAACATACTATTTAATTAGTTTTATGAATCAAATTTGCCATGCCGGATCACGTGATCTTTAGTTCTGTAGCCGACTCGGATATCTGATGCTTAAAATTTTTTCGGATATCGGATATCCGATACCTTTTGGGGAGGACGAACATGACCGATCCAAAAGGAATCAGATACCATGTATCAAACCGAGTATTCAATATCCGAAATTATATCGGGATATTGCATAAAATATCCGGCAATCCTGCATGTCAATAATTTTTTTAAATTTAATTAATTAAGATTTTTTAAATACCATAATTATGAACATTACTAACTTACTACGTATTTGGGAGCTTGGGACGCTGAAAAACATTCAAAATTTAAAAATTTTAAGCATCAGAGCCGGCTATCTCATACAAATCCGTCATACAAGGGTCACCGGATATCTGGCATCCGGTTACCTGGTATTTGCATTGAGTAGTGTAGGAAATGTCTAGGGAGAGACAGAAGAGAGCTTCTTTTTAAGTGGGAGCGTCTAAAAGCGAGTTTTACAATGTTTAGAATTATGAATTCAGTTGTGACTTTATGAAGGGCTAAACTACTCTCAAATAAAGAACAATGATTTCAATTATAATTTACATGTTTAATAGAATGAATTTTTCTTTTCAATAAATAACGACTCCACTATTAACTGTCAATGCAGCTAAAACCTATTTGTGAATTAAACATTGATAACTATTTAAATCCAAAAAGAAAAACATAAGCATTGAATTTTCAATTAAATTCATGAGCACCCATGTATTGGTTATTCATCCTAAATTACAGATACCCGGGTATTTTACATCTATAACCGAAATACCATCGTATTATTAGTCAGAAAAAAGTAAGTCTTCTCTTTTGGACACATAGTGAAGCAACTGTTTTGCCTCCCGTTGTTTATCATTACTTATTCAAGATACAACCATGCGCTAGTAGAAGCTTCAATAACACATTTACAATTTTAGCAATATCGCATCCATTGTATGAAAAATTGTCATGTTTTGGTAATGAACACAATTTACATTATACATTCATTGACACAGATATCAAACATTACATATTAAAATATATTCCTTCAATAGAGCTCGTTTTAGAAACGTAAAAACAATAATAACTTTATCTCTCTCTTAGTAAGTCGCTCTCTCTTTCTTTCTCAAAAAAAAAAAAAAAAAAAAAAAAAGAACATGCAATGTAGAAAAACATATTTTCACGCATTTTTTTTGTCTTCCAATATTAATAAATTCAAACATACTTGCATGGATGAGATATGTTACAAATTTTCAAAACATAGGTTTTAGGCAAAATATCAATATTTTTACCAATATTAATTAAAACAAATGTGCTACGTTTTTATCAACCGTCACTTTTTAAAAAACCAAACTTCAGTACAAACTCAGGAACAGCAGAACAAGGAACATTTATTCAGAAAGCATTAGAAATATTAAAATTAGTTGTAGATGTTCGCTTCTGAAAAGCATTGAAAATATTTAAAATGTGCAAAAAAAAAAGATTCTCGTACGCTTTCACAATCTTCTTTGTTCGAAAACATTTTTTAAACGCACATTTACAGTCTTATTTTTTAAAAAGGAAGACCTCACGCAATGAAATGAAAATGGCTGAGTTTAGAATGAAACGACATGAGATGCATTCCAAAGTTCTGTTATTTTTATTTTTCCTAATTAAAGTTCCCCATCCAAAGAAACTTCTTGTCTTATGTACTCGAATTAAATTAAAAAAATAAATAAATAAAAAGGAAAGGTTTATTAAGAAATTCTTGAATGCATATTTTCTAGTAACATCTCTTCGAATCTTCGCATTTTTTGTAATTTTAATTCAGCTGTAGAATCTCCGTAGTGAATTGAAGAATGCCGTTTCTAACTGTGATATATATTTTTTTACTTTTTAAATACGATTTGGAAATTTAATCGCAATAGAGGAAGCATTCAAGGCGATGGAATTCAGTTAAATAGAAGCATTAATGCTAAACATGGCCAGATTTTCATTTGTCTTTTTTTTTTAAACATTAGGGAGGGAGGGAGGGGGCATGTCACATTCATCTGAGTTAAAAATAAAAAAAGTTAATTTATATACGAGTATTGTATATATATATATATATTAAAAATATATATATAATATATATATATATACATACATATACATACATATTTATAGTGTTTTTCATGAATTTAATGATCCAGTTAAAGTTAAGAGAGGCAAAAGAGGACCACACAAAAACTATACTGCTGCTGAAAATATATTTAATAATGTTTTTTGGTTAAAAAATTTGGAATTAACGACTTTATCGACACCCACTTTTCATGTTAAAAGTGTTTTCGCACTTTTAACGTGTTAAGTTTCATACATTACGTAATATTTTGAAACTTTTTGATAGTCATAAACTCTGTATTTATATAATATAATTTGTTATAGTCATAATCTCTGCAATATAAGAATTTACTTTTTGACCTGAAGTAAAGCTATAGCATTTAAAATAAAGTTTTGCTTCAGTACTATTCTATACAAAATTTCAGATCATGTTTTAATTAGGGATGTAACGAATATTCGGTCACTATTCGGTATTCGGCCGAGCCGAATAGTCGTTTCATCACCTAGCCGAATATTCGGCCTGGCCGAATACTGGGTAAGATCAAATTCGGCCTGGCCGAATATTGATGAACTATTCGGCCGAATAGTTCTGCTACAGTAGAAATGTAAAAAAATAAAGAAATTAGTAGATTTTAAACATTTAAAATTGTATTATAATTATTGCAAAACAATACATTACTATATAGTTTTATTAAATAAAAATAATTTAGAAAAAAACTACTTTTTATAAACCTTGTTTTAGGCTTGACTGAGCAAAAACAGATTTTAAAGTTGTAATGTTGTATTTTATGTTTAGCATTTGCTCCCAAAAGCTGGCAATAGTTAATTATGATGGGGAATATGAGAAATTAATTTTGTTATTGTTAACAAAGTTTAAGTCAGACTTTGTTTGGGTAGACTGATTTATTGCGAATATTGAGTAAAAGAGAAATGTAATAAAAAGCTTAGAATATATCATGAATATTTAGATAGCGTCGGTTATTGGTGTTTTTGAAAATAAAAATATATTCCAGTTAAGTGTATTAAATTTTAATGGATCTTTTAAAAGTAGGTATGTAAAAAACCCCATAAAATAAAAATATTAACTTTTATAACTTTAAAAATATCTTCATAAAACAGTTTTCAGCAAGGTTCACTAAGCAATAGTAGTTTTTTCATTTGAATTAAATAATTAGTAAAATAGTGCTAATGCTTACTACGATAAAACCTATCATTTCTATTCTACTTGTGGGTGAAATTCTTAATTTTATTACATTCAAAACAATAGAGAAAATAGATTAATTTTAAATAGTTTTAAATTCTTAACAAACAAAATTAAATCATACATCATATATTGTGTGTAATTGGTATTTTACTTTGTGAATAATTTTAAATTTGACAAAAAACTTTGTATTACAAAGATTTTTTTCAAAAAAGAAAAATTTTAAAAATTTAATTTCTGCCGCCGAATACTCGGCTTCGGCCTATTCGGCCTGGGAAAAATGGCCGAAGATTCAGTTTTCGTCTATTCGGCCAAATCACTATTCGTTACATCTCTAGTTTTAATGAAAATAATTATTGTTTGAGTTTTTCTGTTTAATTTTATAAGCAGGTTTAAATATAGTGAAATAGTTAACAAATTTTAATCTAATTATACGAAAAGGACTCGTTTACTTTCTTTTCCATATATGCAGAAAAATTATTTTTTGTGGCAATTTGTGGAAGTACTATTATTGATGACACTTGAGCGAATTGATCAAAATGAGTTGAAAATTGTTCCATATGGGGGAAAAATCCAAGTGAATGTTTAAAAGTTCAAATATTTTGGTAAAAATGCACGTATGTAGATAAAAATATATTGCTGTCAATGTCCATATCGCCTTACATTGAATTCTCAAACAGACAGTTAATGATTGTAACTGTGTTTTACGTTAAGTTTTTTTTTTTTTTTGTAATGTATGGATGTTAGTTTCTTCATTTTAGCGAGTTTTGGAACATTTTAAATTAATGGGACATTTTATATTAGTGAGAAAAATAACCAAAAAGTTACTAAGATGTAAGATAAAATGAACAACGTCAACAGCAATTCTCTCTGCTAATATATTCACACACATACATATATACATAATAGAAAATCGATTGAGTAACCTGTGTACAATGTTTTAACAAAAACTTGTTTCTATAAAACAATAAATTGTCCATAAGAAATTTCCAATTTTCTAATGGACATCGGTTAAGGGTAATTTTGAGCTTTTTTTTTTTTTTAAATCAACGAAACATCTCTATGAAAAGTTCTCCACAAAATCGTTTGGTACGAGAATATCTTTCATCTAGCTTAGTTACTTTAAATTCTTTAATCAGCTAAAGTGGTTTTATTGGATAAGGACTACTTATTTATTTATAAAACCTTATGTACTTCATACATATTTTATGTATAAAAGGAATATAACTTGTCAAAGTTATAAAGAAATCTATACGTATAAATTTGTTGCAGAGATAGTTCCTGCGCAAGGTAATGAAGAAATACTATAACACTCAAATCTCCTCAGGAATGAAATTGTTGCCGCAAAATCTATTAAAATACGAACTGCTAATAAAAGCTCTCGCTAAAACGAATGTAAAAGGTTAGCTGCAAAGAAGTCCAACTCAATAGTATCCATTCTAAGTTGAGTTGTCGGCGAAGAACTCATTCCAAAACCATAATAAAATTTTGCATGATCTAGATGAAAATTATTTGTCAAAAAGTTTGTAATTCTACATAAAAAATGTAGCTGTTCTTCAAAAATTTGTAAAACATCGTGAATCAAACTATAAACAAAGGAACAACGGTACAGTTCAAAAACGAATTATTAATGCGCTATTTAAACCAATGAAGTAACCAAGGGAAAATTTGTATTGCAAGTAATAGAACAAAAAAGAAAAAAAACCCTGAAAAATATCTCGGAGGCAAAATAATTATGCAGAATAGAAGACGTTTCTATAACTGTCATTTATTTCTCTTCTTGAATAGTATTCCACAATATCATGATCCCGCTTTAAGTAAAATGATTTTCGACCGCTTTAAATGTATAAACAAATACAAATGCACAAAAGTTGACACGCTTTATTAAACAGCATCATCGTGTGTACAAAGCTCGTACGGAATACTCAAGTATCTTTGCACAAGCAGACTGTAGGTAAGATAATTTTGCACAAGTTTTTTTGCAAGAAAACTTCAGCGTGTGTAGTAAAATTTGGTTACAAGCATCCTTGAGCGTGTGAAGGACAAACGATGTCTGTGTAGGCATCACTTAAGTCTGTGGCATCTTAAGTATCATTTTGTACACTTGGGTAAGTCTACGCAACAGGATTAGATAAAAATTTGTTTATTGCGTTCTGATAATTTAAAGAGCTTATATATAATGGCATAGTTAATTAATTAATTATAAGAAAATATGTTTTCTTTCGATTCCACGTTATCATAGTAATGCAGTTAGGGCAGCTAAGTTGACCAACTTTTTTCCTTCTTTCCACAAACTTCAAGGAATGAAACGTCAAGCACGAGCCTTTACGTTTGAATTAGATTGCTTCGAGTCAAGAGTAGGCATTGTTTGCTGATTAGCCAAAATGGCATTTTAAAGAAAATTGTCTAATTACGGGGGACACATTGCTATTATATTATTTAGCTCATTTTTCTTATTTATCCACAATATTTTAAATTTCTTCCTAGTTATAAGTTTATATATGTATTTCGCAGCTTATTGTGTTATTGCATTTCTCTTTTAATATTTAATAAGCAACTCGGTACTTGGCAACGCAAGTTCGATGCATTTTCGCGTAAAAAACGACATTCACAGAATGTTTAATGAATGTTAACTATTATTCTTCATTTTAAGTGATACATAAAAACCAGTAATTAGTGCTGCTTAAATACTGAAAATAGTTTTGGTACTAAATATTTAAATAAATAAATACATACACAAAAAAAAAAAAAAAGAAAATTCCTTTGACGCTAAAAAATACCACGGTTGACATGAATGTTTCTTTGAAATGTAAATGAAAAAAGTTATACCGACGCATCTCCCACATTTTAAATTTTAAAACTCATTTCTTTGAAAAGTAAAGACGAAAGAAGTAATAACGAAACTCCGATGTGAAAATGAGAAAATATTCCGTAAGCAATCAGTTTATTTTCTCCTCCTAGAACTCTGAAAAGATGGTTTTTTTTTCCTTTATTTTCTGAGATAGCGTTTTACAGAAGCAGTGCATTAGAAATATGTAAAAGCGTATTTCCGGGAAACTCATTCTTGCATTCGTATTATTCGTGTCATTTATTCAAATTATTTAAATTTTAAAACTGAAAATTTTTTTTGATCAATCTTTCTGTATGAAAAAGAACTAAAAATTGTAAAAAAAATTAATTAAGCTTAAAATACTAGAATTAAAAATTTGTAGCTAATTTTAAAAAAATACAACGCAATATCCCATCGCGTGCATTTATACATCATATTCATTTTTTTAAGGATGGCATTGAACGTCTTGTTGAAGCTAAAAAGAACTTTTTGTCGAACTATCTGAATTATATTTTTGCTCATATTATTGTACTTGTATCAATGAATTATTGGGGGCAATATTTTTTACTTCGTAATAATATTAGTATCAATAACATGTAAGTCTTATTGCTACGATTCCGCTTTAAAAATATCAACACCTGTTCTTTAATAAATTTAATCTAGATTAATCAGATGTTTCCAAATTGCTTGCGGAAGCTTAAATTTTTAATACCGACAGATTTTTTTTTTTTTTTTTTTTCACTATTACCGTGATTAATATAAATCTTAAATTGCACAACCTTATGCCAGAACCCACTCGGAAATGCTTTTTCACGTTTAACTACTCTGAATTATATAAGGATATATTTTAGAAATTTTATATATTTTTTCAATCTTTGGTGTAAAAATCACTACGGAAAAGAAAAAAAAACGCACTTAAATTTTCAAAATATCTTCGATTAACAAGCTTCAACTCAATTTAAAAAGATAAACAGTTCAAAAATACCAGCTATTAAACACTAATAAATCTTTTGTAACATTTCCTTAACCGTAACAATGATAATAATAATAACAAAACACTTTGATGAATCGAAATATTTTCAATAGTATTTCTTTGCAGTAGTTGGTTCCACTAGCATCTGTTTCATAGATGATTAAGAAATATGATAAATTATTTCTCCTAACATTTTACGTTGATTGAGAAGATCGATAAATGTATTCAATTTCCCTACTCCAATTAAGAAACATCGTTAACGTTTTATTAAAACGAGGCGGTAATTTTTCATCAAACGAGCGGTTACAAAGTTCACCAATTTTAAAAAAATGGATGAATATGTTAAGTGGTTTTTCCAATGCAACATTAACTATCGATTATGGTAAACATAAAATTGTTCTTTGGTAAACCGAAGACAGTATCGCGGTTCAGATGCCCGAGTGGTTTCGACTGGTTTATTTTCGAAAAGTAAATAATGAATTATTATTTACTTGCGACGAAGATGCTAAAGTGGTTTTTGAAAACAAATTCGGAGCCAGTTTAGTTGATTACATTAAATTATTTTTTAATTTTTAAGATTTTTTAAATATTGTTTGATTTAAAATAAGTGTACGAAGTTCTCAGCCTTTTTTTTACATGTTTTACTACGCTACATTTCTTGCTACAAAAGAGAGGTGGAAAGTGCAGTTTATTGAACTAACTATTTAAACCTGGAAGCACTTCGGATATCTGACACAATTTTATTGATCCCTTTTACACATGATAACATCTAGAGGCACAAACACACAACACATAAACAGTCACATAAAACATTTTAAGTGGGAAAAACCTAAACCCTGCGAGAGCGTCGCTCTGGCACGAGTACGAATGTACTGACAGCTCTCGAAAGTTCCTCTTGGCTCAGAACCTGGAAAGTGAGGGTCAATGCCGACAAAAGTGTTGCGGTGAACTTCTCTAGGAAGGACAATCCCCCCTTCCTACTCCATCTTGATATTAACCCTATCTGCTGGGACTCCACCGTGAGCTACCTTGGGCTCACGCTCGATAGAAACCTTACTTGGAGGCCTCATATTGAAGCGATTAGGAAAAAGTACCAAAGGAGCCACTGCTCACTCTACCCCCTTATCAATAAACGTAGCGTACTTTCGGTTGATAATAAGCTTTTAATTTATAAAATGTGTCTTTCCCCCCCCTACTCACCTACGCTGCCCCTATCTGGGCCATGACTGCCCCCTCCAACCTTAAACGAATTGAGAACCTGCAGCGCACGTTTGTGCGTGCCGCTTGGGATCCGCCTTGGTACTTCCGCACGGGCAAATTACTGGAGGAACTTTGCGTCCCTACCATCCTCGACTTCTCGAAACACCTTGCCCGGAGGTTCCATAGGAACCTCCCCAATGTTGGGAATCCGCTGCTTGACAGCCTCCCGGACTACGATCCCGGAGCGCCCGAGAATCGGCGAAGGCCACGCGCCTTGCTTGCCTAATGCCACACATTCACCCTTGCTCCCAAGGGCTGCTACTGTAGCTTTTTTGACTATTGTCCTGGCTGGGTTGTTATTACCTTTTGTCATTTCCTATTAACCTTCTGTGCTATTCTCTCACCTTGCCAATGTTCTCTGCTGAACTTGGGAAAAAAAAAAAAAATATTTATATAAATATAAATATGTTATCATCTATTAATGTAAAATCATATCTCTTATAAAATATATTTAGTCAAGTAATGATTCTTACTAACCATCTAATGCTTAACTGTGAAGCTAACCTTACTAACCACGCCTAGTTAGCTCTGGCAACACCCGATAGGTTCAATGAACCAATGATACGACAGGGAGGTAGGGGGCCCCGCCCCAGGTACTCCCAAGGCTCTCGCCACAATTATACTGTGCATGCCATTCCAGTGTCCTTCAGGGTTGCCAGCCGAAGATCGTCTTTCGCCAAGTAGGCCTCTTTTCGTGCACTATTTTGCCAAGTAGGCCTCTTTCTGAATGGGCACTGCACACTCCCCCCGCAGTGTCATTGGTATGACCGAAGTAAGAAGGAAACCGGACAGTCCTGCGAAACGAGTAACCGTTCGTTTGTTGCTACTGGGAGTAAGCACTAAGGAATTCTTTTCCCTTGTGATGTCCATTGGTGAATCACAGTTCTGCGCAATAAAGGAAGTTTTCAATCTGTCGAGGGAAATAGTACACCTTTGTCCACGTATGGAGATGTCAAAAGTCTTAACACCTCGATGAAGAACTGGAAACGGTCCATCATAAGGAGGTTGTAATGGCTTACGAACGATGTCATTACGTACAAACACGTGTGTACATTCGTTCAGGTGTGGGTGGATGAAAACAGATCGCTGTCCATGGCTGGAGGTTGGTGTAGGCCTAATTAATGAAAAATGTCTCTTCAATTCTTCGACGATCTCCTTTGGAGAAGTTTCGGGAGGAAATGCAAGGAAAAATTCACCAGGGAGGCGGAGAGTGCTCCCATACACCAGTTCTGCGGTGGATGCCTGTATGTCTGGTTTGAACGCAGTTCGTAGACCCAAGAGTACAGTAGGAAGTACTTGAGACCAGCGTTCAGTATTTTGAGCTTTTATAGCTGCTTTTAATGGTCGGTGAAGTTCTTCAATCAACCCGTTAGCTTGAGAATGATACGGGGAACTGCGGATACGCTTAATTCCTAAAAGGGAAGAGAGAGATCGAAATAAGGAACTCTCAAACTGACGTCCTTGGTCTGTCGTGATTTGGGATGGCACCCCAAATCTGGAAATCCAACCATCATAAAAAGCACGTGCCACGGTATCGGCAGTAATATTCTCTATTGGAATAGCCTCTGGCCATCGTGTGTAGCGGTCGATCATCGTCAGGCAGTAGTAGTTACCACGTGAGGGAGGAAGAGGGCCGATTAGATCGAGGTGGACGTGATCAAACCTTAAAGTCTGGCCAGAAAATCAGTTTTGTATCCAGAAATTTTAGGGAATAACATTTTAATTTTCCTCTACTATTAAGTAAACATTCATTGTATAGTCTAGAATTTTCTTCAGAAATTTAGTTTTAATACCGGAAACAGTAAGCAACATTTAATAAAATAATAGTCCACGAAAATGTAATAATGAATGTTGAAATGTTATAATTTTTAAATATTTGTGATAATTTAAATTACACTTCTTTTTTGAAAAAATAAGAAAAATTCAAAACATAAAAAAAAGGAGGAATATATATAATTTTACTTTCTTCTGCTTTTCTCTTTTTCCATTATATAGAAGAAAGTATTGGATTCGTAAAAATCTCTATTGATTTATCTGTGCAGAAGCCATTTTCACGATTTTTAGAAAATGTCTGTCTGCCTGTTGCCTTTCTTTTTTTGCTGGCCGCTGTAACTCAAAAAGTAGTGCAGGGAATCGAACGATTTTTTTTGCACACATGGACCCTAATGGGAGCGGGGGCTGATTCATTTTTGGCGCGAATCCGTTCGAAAGAGGTGGAGCAATCGAACGCTTTTCTCTACTAGCGTGGGTGCTACATCTCAAGAAGTAATGGAAGAATTCAAAGACAATTTGGTATACAAATGGATTTCCATATGAACAAGTGCTGATTTCATTTTGGTTCCATTCGCTTCAAGGGGTGGTGGAGCGATTAAACATTTTATTAGTTTTTTTGTGGGCTCTGTAACTCAAGACGTAATGCATAGAAATTTGGTTCACACATACATCCTGATAAGAAGTGATGCTGATTAAATTTTGACTGCAAAGGGGTGGAGCAACCGAGCGCTTTTCTCGCTAAGCGTATATCTCAAGAATGCAACATTTCAAACAATAATATTTATATTACCAATCGCGCGAAGGGACACGTCGTTTTGTATTGTATTGTTATCATTTGACCTAAACGTCGACAAATAAAATTCTTAGTAATATTTTTTGCATTTTGAGCCTTTTCTGGTAGCAAAACCTCCTAATTTGCTTATCTTGGTTTAAAATCATTTTTAATGCATTTTTTTTTTCAATAAGAGGGATACTTGGTGAGTAGTAATATTCATATGAATGATATAGAGAGAAGTTTCGTGATGGCACAACAGACTAGTTATTTATGCTGTCAATAAAAATTTTAAATAAATGAACAAATGAAGAAATAAATGGATGAAAATTGCATTTTAAAATAGAGTTTATAAAAATGAGTGAAATTCTCAGATTTTTAAAATTTACAACAAGGGCCATAAATTACAAAAGTATTGCAAATTTTTATTTAATCTATTTAAATATGTAGCGAAAACTCGAATAAAAATATAGTTATTTCAATTTTAAGTGTTTAAATCTTTTTTTATTGCAAGAGCACTTGATTTTGCATCATTGACTCCCATGCATCAAAGATGCATTAAATTGGAGCTAAAACAAGACATAAATAGAACAGCTGAACAATACAATAAATGCAACAAAAATTTTAAAAATGAACTGTATAAACATGAAGAAAAATTAGTCGCTGGAAGTCAATTGCATTAGTCCCTAGCCCGCCAATATCGGCTATGTAAGTTATGTGTGTTTAAAAATTTAATGAAGCAATGGAATTGACACTTATTATTTTTTATTAAAGATTTAATGAATGAATCTTCAACAGTATTTAATGTAGTAAAATAAACGAAGAAATCGAAAAATGTTTCGATATTAAATTAAATAAAAAAATCAACTCCTAGGTGATAACATCTGATTAACAAACACATTTCTAAAAATTGGATAAAAATTGTATTAACACATACGCAATGATAGTATACAAATCGAAGTATATAGTGAGTAGTTAATTTATTACAGAAAATTGCTGCTTTTTATCTTGATAATTTTTTAAGAAACTATTTTTACAAAATTTTCTCAAGGATATTTAATTCATTTTAACACGAATTTATTTTACTTTGTGATTAATCAGAAATCAGTACATGCGTTTCAGTTTCAGATATTTTGTTGAGATAGAAATCATCATTTTTGTTCAAGGAAGCTTAAAAAATTATTTTTGATAATTAAGAAATGGCGTACAGATTCCGATATTTCTAACAAATGTTAATTCCATTGCTTTAAGAAAAATCCTAAATTGTCTGCTCACAGCACATTTGTAAAAAATTATAATTAAACCTATTTTTGCATTAAAAGAGCTTAACAGTTTTTTATCTTTTCTTCTAGACAATGCTATAATAATGGATTTACCGAAGAATGCTCCTCTACCCCCTTCCACACAATGGAACTCAATGCATATATTAGGTTTTAGAGCAGAACGTATGCACTCTCAGAAATAGAATCGTCACTTTTGAGGACTTTTTAATCGCCAAGAAAATTTCGTCATTTACAACGATACTTTCCTCGCGCGATCACGTGACTTAAAAAAGATACTACACAAATTTCGGCAATTTGACGAAAGGTTTACTCGCAACATTTTTCACGAAGCCATTTTGTCAAATACGACGAAAGTTTCGTGAGATTTGAGCATGCGTTTCTAAGAGTGTGTTTTTATTGATGTATCTCTTTCATACGTGACGTTATAGCGTACAAGTAATGATGCTGAAGGTCAAAGTAATTTTTACTGATGGAGAATGACATTCAATAAGGAACGATTAGAAAATAGAAGAAGAATAAATTAAATTTTGGGTAACCAATAATAGGCCAAAAGATGTATTTAAAAAATCTGTCTCTGATGGTGTAGAGCTAACATTAAGCCACAAGCGCTGGTTTTAAAATAGAAGAGGGAATATTATATATATATATATATATATATATATATAATTTTCAAGAAGCAGACATACTTATTAATGAAAGTTAAAAATACTTTTGAAGACATACTGTGGACTTTGAGGTGCACGACCTTGCTGAGTCCAGCCCCGATGCCGTTGCTGGCCTGGCAGAGGTAGTGTCCTTCGTCTGCGTCCCCCACCTCCTGTAGGGCCAGCGAGCCGTTGTCGAACACCTGGCGGCGATAACTGGATAACACGTCACGGAAATCAGTCGCCTGAGGACCTGCGAGGAAAATTGGCTTTAAGCTGAAGTCAGTTGCAGCATGAGGATGCATTGGGTAAAATTTATCAGAATCATTTCAAGTGCGTCGTTCAATGAAACCACTTGTTAATGGAGCGGTTGTCAAATCAAATTCCAGCAATTGTATTCCCTAAAGAAGAGATTCATAGCAGGAGCCATTGAAGGAATCGCAGGGTCGGCGCTAGCACGAATGGCGCCCTGAGGCAAAAAACTTTTTTCCGCCCCTACTATATATTATGAAGGAGTAGATATTAAAAATGATAGATACAAACTTTAACTATACATATTTTAAATTTCAAAAAGCTGAAAGAAAACAGTCGCTGATCAGGATGTACTGAATAAGGAAAAATAAAAGGAAAATAAGGAAAAAACAGTAAAAGAGAAAAGCAATAGATTTCGTTTTGTTCGTCATAAAATAGAGAAGACACTTTCTGGAACTGCAAACACTTATAAAGCGTCCCCTCCGAACACATTGAAGCCGCCAGTCGCTGTGGAGAAGAAAAGGATGATGTGCAAAACAAGAAATAACCCAGTAAAAAATATAACTTTCAACAAGGGATAGAAAAAAACGGAAACGTTTCAAGATGTTCCTGATGTGTTTCTGTGTTTGATTTTATCAAAATTAAAAGCGTAATATATATTGATGCAAAAACGAAATTAGATGAAGCTTTGATGCATCATCTGTAAAATTAAATAGTTTAAAAATATATTTAATTTTTTTGAGATAAAAACTAATGTTTGTTACTTAAAAAGATGCAATCAATATTTATGTCCAATGCGCCCCTTTGAACGACGCGCCCTCAGGCGGGCGCCTCACCGCCTCAGCCTAGCGCCGGCCCTAAAGGAATGTAAACATCATCCATTTATTTAAATTCTTGTCTCTTGTTTACACAATGAGCTTGTCTATTTGCCTAAAATTTGGAGACGCTCTGTTATATAAAAGGACGAATTTGGGCAAGATATACTAAGTGTATTAAAAGACAAGTTACCTAGAGATGGTGATTATAACAGACGAGGAGCGAAGAAAACAACTATGATGCAATAAATGAAAAAAAAAAAAAGAACTATTACACAACGATACATAGAAATAAGTCAGTTGAAGCATTTGCTCAAGTTACAAAACTATATTAAGCATCTTGCTTCAAAGTTGTCGACTTCTAGAAACAGGAGAGGTAGTATTATTTATCAGGGGTTAATCAAAAGGCAGAATTGGTTCTGAATATCGCAGGTTATATCCGTATTTACACACGAATTGAAGCTCGACTGCTTTTAATGTACTTAAAACTACAATAGTGACAATAGAATCTTTCTTTACGTCATCGTAGATTAAAGTAAATTCGCATTACTTCTGACAGATACATCTATTATAGCGTCAGTTAACAAATTTCGTACAGTTCTTTTAAAGGAATGTATAAATAACTGGCATTTAAGTGTAAGAGTAGCAAGTAATAAGTATTACTTTCAAAGGTCATATATTTTACCTGTTGCTTTCTTCCAATATATTCTCGGACTAGGGTATCCTTCGGCAACACAGTCCATAGTCACACGCTGTCCGACGACGGCAAAACTATTGCTCGGTTCGACAACCCACTTCGGAGGAACTAAAGCAGAAAGAAAATTCATATAGTGTTCAAAAGCTCTTATTATTAGTAGAAAGTTCAAATAGTCATAATATTCTTTAAAGGGGATAATTTTTTGTTTGCATGTTAGTGATCCTCTCCGCTTGTTAAAAGCGCCTACTTGTGTCGAGTTCGTTTTTATAACAAATAACGAAATACTTTTTATCTGCTGAGAGTAAAGTTATCACTAGCATGGAATGGCTCTGATCCAATTAAACTTTTGAATGAAATTAGTTCTTTATGGTGCAATAGAAAGAGGAATTTAAATGAGCTTTTTTAAGATGTTTCCTTTTGAAAACTCTAAGAGTTTTAACAACAGGTTGCAGTAACAGTAAAATGCTCGTTTTGTGCGGTAAACGAACATAGTAATAATAAGATAATAAAGGACAAATTTTCAAATTAATTTGCGAATACATTTTTTTAGGGTTGAAGGCTCTTTATGCGAACGAAAAAAGATGTTAGCTTCAATGATGTAGCAAATGAAATTGCATACACAATACACATGTTCTGGGATTATAGGAAACCCTTTTATCAATACAAAAAAGGGGTGAGCCTGAATCTCACATCTTTTTTTGCATAGATCAAAAGGCTTTCGCATAGATTCGAAACAGGTGTACACCTGTGGTTTTTTGTTGGCACGTTTGGGTGGTATAATGCTGTTACTACATTCAACAAGTTACATATTCTCTACAGAAGCAGTGTAGCTTTACTGCATCAATAACCTGTAGCTAATACAATATATGTTTTAAAACTATTCTTAGGTGTTTGCAGATGCAATATGAAAATGTGTGCAACATTACTATCTGTACTTCAGTTTTTACAAATGACGTGACTCATGATGTCGTTTTAATTCCCATTAGGTTATTAAGCTTATTTTAATATTTTACGTGGTAAATTAAAATAAAAATGTTTATAGTTATATGAGTTTCATCGTCAATAAGCAATGTGCAAAATTAAGTGGTTCACACTGCACAAGCGTTAAGGAAAGCTTAGCTTTAAATTTTCAAAATTTCAAAAGTTGATGGACACTTAACAAAAATAATCTCATAGATTTTACTCCCCCTTTTAAAACTCGGAATAATTAAAAGGAATTGGTACTTACCATTAATGATGATCTCTACTGTCCTGTTGACCGTCGCGGCTGCATTAGAAGCAAAACAAGTGTAGTTTCCTGAGTGGCGGGATGCAGCTTTCCTAAACATCAGTAGGGATGAATCATCAAAGTTCTGCACGGAA
Organism: Octonoba sinensis; assembly: GCA_038502835.1. Taxonomy (NCBI): domain Eukaryota; kingdom Metazoa; phylum Arthropoda; class Arachnida; order Araneae; family Uloboridae; genus Octonoba; species Octonoba sinensis. The sequence goes on from CM076600.1 coordinate 144,909,804, forward strand.
AGATCCTTCTCCAGCGGGACTAGTAGACCGTTTTTCCTCCAGCTTATCTGTACTGGTGGATCTCCTTGAACCACGCTACACATGACCTTAGACTTTTGGCCTTCCTCTGCGAACGTCTTCAATGGCATTACCATCGAGTCGATCTTCGGTGACACTGGAGGAAAAAAAAAAAATTAGGTCCTCAGGGAATGTGGCAATTCTTTGATTAATAAAAAAAGACTAGCATAAGCAAAAGAAAGTTATTCAACCTAAATTGCGCATATGTTACAAGACAAATGCATGAGCGTTACAACAGTAGCTATGACAAGAACAAAATTTATTTGATTTGAGATTAAAATCTTTTAAAGTGAAAAAAAAAAAAGAAAAGAAAGAAATAAGTATGGTAAATAATCTACTACATTTTTCGTTTGCAACTATTTCTTGGGATTGAATTTTTTTATTAGTCATACTTTGAGATTGAAAGAAGACCCTGCATTACTTAATTAGCATAAATTCTTGTCCCTCTAACACTCTTGAAGAGTACTTAATTATTTGCATTGTAAATTTAAATTTGTCTCCGATGGTCGTGCTATGCAATTGGATTTCTAGTGAAGTTATATTTTTAAATTCCTTTGACCATGTATATATGATTTAATTTTATTTAATTTAATGAAAATATATTTTGCCAATTTTAATTTGCTTATAAGTGTTTTTAATGAAGGGAGAATGCAAATACACGATATGTACATTGTCTGGATGTCTGAGAGTATTTAAGACATGGACTGGCTGGCCTGGGATCATTCAGATCTCATCCATTCTGCTTTTTCATCGTCGTAGTGTGAGGCCTGCTTTCCGAAATGATTCCAGTCTGAGTCGGTGCGTGCGAAGATCTTCAAACAGGAGTGGAAAGTTCTCATCCTACTTCTGTGCTTCATCCCTGGAGATAGCTTCATGATAAAGTTTTTTTGAAAACAAAGTGTAAATGAATTTGAAGATTGCTAGCCGGCAATTCGCAGATGGGTCTTTTGATGGACATAAGTAACTGCTTTTCCTTTTTCTGTATCATACTGGATTACCCTTGTTGGTACAGTCGAACTTCGATAACTCGAAGTCCCAGGGGACCCCCTAAAATATTCGACTTATCCGAAGTTCGAGTTATCGAAGTTTCCCCCCATTCCTCGGCACTTGATGTTCGACATGGTTTAAGTGGTTTGATATGTGCCATAATACTACAGTTGTACGCGTTTCAATTTTTTGATAGCCTATGTAAACAACAAGAGGAGAATGGGGTGAAAAGGTTTATTAAAAGTCACAGTATTTGGCCTCTTACATATTAGTATACATACCATGTAAATCTCATTTGAAAAAAGCAGTAAATTTTTGTCGTTTGCATTTTTTAAAGTTGTTGGCATTCACAAAGTCACCTAATTTTTGAACACAGTTAAATAGGGTGTTGTCTGTACCTTCGGTGGTCTCCAGGTATTGTTGTAAGATGTGAACAGCGTCCTGTGCTTGCTTACAATTGTTGGAGGTGGGGGGATTTCAGCTTCCTCTTCGTCCTCATCTCCTTCGGGCTCTCCGCAAATAGCATTAATTATTGCTTCGTCAGACAAGGGTTCTGACGTTGCAATGTTGTCATCGATGCAAATGAAATCTTTTTCCCAGTCCATATCACGCATGCCTTCAATGTTGTCATCGATGCACATGAAATCTTTTTCCCAGTCCATATCAGCCCACCCAGTCTTCTAAGGGATCGCAATTGTCGTCTTTCGCTACATTGTCATTTGAACTGAAGAAACCACAGTTCATGAAACAGTTCTCGATCACCGTTTGAGAAACATCACTCTCCCAGGAGATCGAAATGAGGCGCATGGCATCTAGCCCATTGATTTTGCGCTCTACGCCATTCTCCACTTCCTCGATGGATTGGCGCACTAAGCGTTTTCGATAAGCATGCTTCAGGTACTTGATGATTCCTTGATCTGCAGGCTGAAGTTTTGCCGTTGTGTTGGCCGGCAGGAAGAGCAACTTAATCGCGGACAATATCTTTCAAAATCGTAGATAAAGTGTTTGGAGGTATGCCGTACTTAGGAACCACATCTTTCTTTTTCAATTGAGGATTTTTTTCAATCTCCAAAATAAGCTTTGATTTTTGATCTAAAGTAAGCCTGATCAATTTCCGTTTAGACATTCCGGATACAAAATGCTGATTAATTCAACAAGCGCAATTCAAAGAACGCAACTGCAACGTCACGGAGACAAAGAAAGAAGAGCAGCCAGCTGGGAATATTTATCAGGAATGTGCAACTCTTTCTACACGCTGCCGGGAAGGACCCAATTTCCACAAAACAGGTCAAAACCTACCCAACCTCACAAAACAGGTGCTCTCCCCCCCCCTACAATCTCCAAAGTGAACCCACCCCCAAGACAGTGACCATCTTTGTTCAGTCCACTCCAACCTCCCCTTCCCCCTTCCCTCCACAATCTCTTATCTCTGTTTATCCTCTCGGACAATGGAGGGGAGGGGGTGAAGGGTATTCCAAGAATGTGTGACATAAGTGGATGCCATTGCAATTCACAGAAGGAAGACATGAGTGAACTGGCATTCGAACTTTTGAACTGAATCGTTTTTTTTTTCCGGGGAAATCTATCGCAAAAACTTCGACTTAGAAGATGTTCACTTCGAGTTATCGAGACAGTTTTGTAAAGAAAAGTATAGAAATGATTCGGGACTTGATTAAAAGTTCGAGTTAGCGGATTTTTCGACTTATAGGAAGTCGAGTTATCGAAGTTCGACTGTATTTAGGAATTGAACAAAAGTAATTCATTTTAATTTTAAGAATGATAAATAAATTGTAATTTGTTTTTCATGTTGAACTTTGTCAGACTCATTCATATTCTCAACCACATTTTAAAAAATAATCTTTAAAGTATCAATTTTTATCAGTCTTCTAAAACACACAAGAGTTAGTCATTTTCGTAAGTCTTTAAATTTTGCTGACAGTTCGCATTTTTTTGTTTTTCTTTATAAATTAAATTGAACAAATACCTAAAACGTTGAGGTGCAGTATCCCTTCTGCCTTCTTTTTGTCTGGACTAAAGACGTGACACTTATAGGCTCCCTCGTCCGCTCTCCGTTGTATATCCTGGATTTCCAATCTGCCCACGGAAATCAACTTTTGACGGTGATTTATGGGTAGAGTGGCTCCATCTGAAGAAACATTTGTTTTAATTTATTGTCAGTGAAGCCGAAAAAAGGAAAAATCTTAGTCTACAGACAATAACGATTTATAAAATAAAAATTCATTAGTACAACGCTTTTTTTAAACCACTGACCTTTTAACCACGTGACGGACTCTATAGGGTAACCTGAGAAGGGACATTTCAGCACAAAAGTTTGTCCGGCCACAACGCTCACATTAACCATGGGTCTGACAAAAGGTGGTCCGTACACGTCCAGTCTGGCCGTGTGACGTACTGCAGCTATTGCATTCGCCGCCGAGCATGTGTATTCCCCGCCGTCTTCGAGGTGCACGTCACTGATATTGACGTAACTCATGACGTGGCCATCGGCTGTGACGTAATCTCCCACGCGGAAGCGTAAGGCATCCGGAATGTTGACTTCGTCCAACAGCCACGTTACCTGTTTTTGACATCACATTGTGTTAATGCAAGAATCACGTTGGTGGTCCGAGAATCATTATTCTAGAGTTATTTCAAACAAAAATTGCAAGAACTGGTAAATAATGAAAAAAAAAAAGGTAGAAAAGGCTAATAAGGGAAATTTCAAATTTACTCTCTCTCTTTTTTTGTGAAAAAGAGAAGCACTTTAGACATTTCTTCACAAAAAATGCTAGTTCTTAATAAATTTTACTAACCTGAGGTAGAGGGTTCCCCGAAGCTGTACATCGCAACGAGACAGAAGATCCCGGGCGAACAGCATCACCCAGAAAAGTCCCCAAAAGTGTAGGGGCAACATCTAAGGAAAGAATGTTTCATTTGTTTTCAGTATCGTTTGGCATTGTTGCAAAGATAGCTTTATGATGCTCCGATGTATAAATTACTTCCCTTAACAAAGTCTTCTTAACAAAAATATCAGAAATGGTTTGCTAAAGGAGTCGAGTATTAGCCATAAATGAGAATCGCTTTTCTTCTTCTTTGCAAACGCGTTCCTTCCCCCTTCTTTTTTCAAAGGTAAAATATTTTTCGCCTTACAAGAAGGGCAACAAGACAAATATTTAGATCTGATGTTCAGCTAGGGATCTGACAAAAATCTTAAAAATATTTTTAAAACTCTCCTGTCCCCTGGAAAAAAAAATGTATTTCTGCAAGAAGGCCGCTTACGATTTAATATACTTAAGACGATGAAATTTTTCTGTTAAAAATTATATTAATTAAATGTAAAATTGTTTAAGCAAAATACAGCTTTGGAACCCTAAAATGAAGTCTAATTCGGGCTTAATAAAAGAAATTAAGAACAAGATCACGGATTAAAATGAGTATGAGCGATATTGTTGCCATTTACTGTTACATAATGGAGGAAATTATTAGAAAAAAAATATCCTTCAAAATCTTAAACATAAAATAAATATTTTTTTTTCTATGCAGAACTAATATTACTGCCGAATTTTCTACACTAGCTCATTGCTATCACAGAATGAAAAAAGATCTTCACTGTTTGTAACATATAAATATAGGCTAGATCTTTTTTTGTACTTATTGGTTGCACGGAACGGACTACCTTTTTCACTTGCCAAGCATCAACAAATAAAGTATAAACAAATCAATTTTGTTAATTACTCTTAAAAAATCATCCAAAATCGAACCTGATTTAGATATACGATATGGGAACGTCTTGGTTATGCTTTCCTCCAGCCTGTTTTGCTTAAGTTATTGTTAGATTACCTTGATTTTCTTTTATTTGATTTCCTTAAATTATTTTTACAGTTAAATCTCTAGAGTGGCAACACTTCTGGGAATAATTTAATAACTGAGACTCTTGGTACTAACGTTTTCTCAAGCATTCTTATATTAAAATTTTGCATGATTTATTGAAAATGCCAGTTTTTAATAATGAGAGCATGAGCAATTTCATGATACGATGTGTATTTAAAGAAACGTTCACTTCGTATTTTTGCTTAAGAAATATATATATTGACTATTGTGATTACAATCACATTTTATTTTCGATATACATTGAGAATTTTTCTTAAACATTTCTTTGTCACCAAATATGAAAGTGTCTTTACACAAATCTTAAAATATGCAGTAAAGTGATGTGTACTTACATTCTTCCTGTCGTCGCCAAAAGTCATTACAATAAAGGAAAACTTTTTACGTAAATTGCTGTTAGAATTTAGAATTTTGTCTTTACGATACGATTCGATTAACTTTAAATTTCTGAATGGGTAACTTCGTAACATTAGATACAATTTCAATTGTGGGCAGGGGGTGGGTATTCATACATCGGGGTAGGTATCCATGCATCGTAGACACTCATAACGGACCTAGGTATTCTGTTCTTAATATTCCTTTGAAATTATACTGCTTTTCGAAAAAGGGAAAGTGTTTATTGCGGCCCAGAGATCAATGATGAAGGAACTAAAAGAATGTGGTAATATCTGATGAGTCAGTGTAGCGAGCTTGGGTCACGAAGCGATTCGAATGGAACTTCTTGCAATTCCCGGGGTTGGCGACCGGTAGCGAGCTGGAGGTGGGTCCCCTAGTATATTTTAAACAATGCAGCGGCAACATTCAAATGCAGAAAACTGCTAGGGTTCGCGTTATCAACATTTGATTTAAACTCAAAAATATTAAATCAATTACAAAGATTCGTTCAATAAACTCGTCTTACCACCAAGTCTGAGTTCTGCTGTGCCCTGTGCTGACTCTTGGTCGTTGTAGGCAAAACACTGGTACATCCCTCTGTCCTCCCTCTGAACGGCGGGAATGTGGAGCACGTCCCTGGCCAGTAAAAGCGCGCGTCCTCCTCCGTGGAAGTCCTCGATGGGTTGGCGGTCCTTCATCCACGTGACTGATCGGACAGGATGACCGGACACCGTACAGTTGAACGTGGCTGAACGTCCCACATCTGCCGTTTGTTGACTGGGAGTGATGTGGACAGATAGTGGTGCTGAATCAAACAGGTGTTCGATTATAATTATTTTGGAAATATACAGATGAAGATTTTGTATATCTTACAAATACTAGTCTAAGACATAAGTCCAAACACATAAATGCAAGTCAAATAGTAACTTTTCGTTCTTTTTTCATAATACAATTGATGCGAAATAACATTCATTAGTACAACTAGTACATTTGCTACGAAAGTGTTGAATGTTTTGAGTTAATTTCTTCCGTAACGGCATTTCACACTTACGATATTTATCCAGAAATGTTACATGTTTTCAACGAATCTGAAGAATGCTTCAGAAATTTGTTGGTGGGTTCTTTTCTTAAAAAAGAATTAAAGCTTTATTTAACATTTTGAAAAGGAAAAGTAGAACGCAAATTGGGAGAGATTTTATTATAATTATCTGTATGAAAATATTTATTATATGAGTTACGATACAGTTCTGAAAAGTAAACGGCACAGAATTTCGAATATAGAGTAATAAAAGAAAACAAAATGAAATTAAATTTAACAAAATAATTTAAATTTTTTTTTCAGTTTTTGAAGAGGGACATTTTGTAAAACTTATTTTCTGCTCTTGTCACTCTTAAAACTGGATTGTATCTTCTCATTTATTTACTTAATGAGTATAATGATGTATCTAACTCATAAAATAAGGAAGTTAATTTCTAAAAGGAAAATTCATCAAAGCAGAAAAGTCTACTTTAATGAGCACTTTGATAAAGACTTTGTTTATCTAAGCTGCTGAAGACCCCGTGAACGTGAGATCACGTTCCTCAAAACTGATTTAACGGCCATGTGCATGTGCACAATGCTTCACTCATGAATCTAATGTCACTTTCATCAATACTTGTTGTAAACGACGGTGAATATAATATCAACTGTTCATACTTTTCAGTCTTTGAAATAAATTCCGGATAATTTTAATATTTATGACTATGAGACGATTAGGCATCAATACAACTTGTTGGATTATAAGTACATCTAACTTATTGACTCCTTAAACAAGTTAATCCAAGAAGAGTAAGAGGAGCAATTAATTAATTCGGTCGCAAAATGTAATACTTTCAAGTATAACGGTTCGAAATATGTTGTTTTGCAAAGAAAATTTCAATTTTGAACAATACGCACTGATAACTGAAAGTAAAATGAAACTGGATAGATAACTTTCTCATTTTCGTTTTTCATTTTTGATGGTGCAGAAACGCACAATTTTTAATAATATTCGTACGATTATAGCAATACAAATACTAATTTGCATTGTTTTATCATGAGAAATTTTGTATTCGCTTTCAGGACGGAAAATTTCTTTAGAGGCATAAGCTACATCATTACTTTACTTCAACTGTAGTGTAAAAAATCATTTATTATCAAAAAAAAAAAAAAAAATAGAGATAGTAGTGGTGTAGTCGAGGGGGGACGCGGGGGAACGGCGTCCCCCTACCTTTTTATTTTAACACAAGCGTCCCCCAATTTGTTTTGAATTTTAACATACGCGTACCTCCACTTTTTGATGTTGGTATATGTAAGCGTCCCTCCACCTTTTTTCGCAGGACTACACCACTGGCTAATTAGCTGAATTAAATTATCAAATTACTTTTAATGTTTCATTTAAACCTTGCTATAACACTAAGAACGTCTAATGAAACAAAACAAGCCTTATTTAAATGTTTAATTATTAAGCAAATGGAAGGTTGTGCTTTTGTGAAATGCAAAATTAAAAACTACTTTATTTCACATGTTTACAGAACTTTTTTTGTTAAGCAGCATCTTTCGCCATAAAAATATAAAAAATAACATTAAATATCGATTCCAAACGTAACAAAAAGGAAGTCCTTGCCCGACATTCGCGTAAGTTCCGCTTCAAGTAAACACTTGTTCTGCTTAATTAACTGGAAAGCAGCTATTTTTGATGAGTTGTTTGTCAAACGAACTTGCAAATGGAAGTTTACAATTAACTACTTTTCCAATTTCTTTCCTGGAATAGTTTGCATCTAACTACCGGAGATCGATAACTAATCATGCCTGAGTTATTTAAGAGGGTTGCTTCATTCATTTTCGAATAAAAGAGGGCGTTCTTGAATACTAAAACACGAGTTGTTTTTAGTGTTGTCGAGGTTTACGGCAATTAAGTCTAAGATAATGCGTCGTAAATTAGGTTTTGAATCTTTTGGTGATCAAACGTTTCGATGAATGATTTATTTTTGAATTATTGTCTTCGGTTGAATACCTCAACCGAAGAGGATTCATTAAATGCTTTCATTTGAACATATCGCACTTGAATTATCTTGAAACACTTGATGTGCAACTGCAATTTAACAAGTGGACTTGAAATATTTTTTTTTGTTGCATTAATTTGAGATGTAATTTAAACGGGCTTTAAATAAATTTAAAGATTATCATTAAAATAAAAGTAGTTTTTGCTATCAGCGTATCGGCACACAGAGAAATGTGACGCTTACACTAATCAGTGGTAGCTAAATTTCGTCAGACTGGTGATCCTGCATTTGCTGCATGAAACGAGAACAGGTGGACAAACTTATAAATTAAATGCAGCTTAACTTATATTTTATAAAACTTGATTCCTTACGTAAATGTATAAACGGAGGAACCATTCCTGAAAAACGATTTGTCACAGAGATGGGTAAATAGTGTTAAATAGGCTAGAATTTTTCTCGGGTAACCAAACAAAGGTAAAACTCGAAGGTGAGCTTTTCAATTTGAGAGTTTGAGAGCCAAATTGAAAATCAGAAAGCAAAGACTTAATTTTAAAGTTTACCTGAAACTGTAAGCAACGTGAAAGCTCTGTCTTCACCAGCACTGTTGTTCACAACACACACGTAGCGCGCGCTGTCTTGAACAGTGACGTACTGCAGTACCAGGGAACCATCAAGAAGTGTGACTCTATGACTAGAGCTCATCGACACCAGGCGACCATCTTCTTCGCGATACCATCTAATAAGTTAAGAAATATTTAAGAAATGACAATTTTCTTCGAAAAAATAAATTATAAATTTTTCTCTAAAGAGACCTCTCCTTAGCGTAGGAACTATTTTTTACATAGCTTACATTTAATATGCATGTTACAAAAAAATCTATGACCCTAAAAAGCGCGTACTTGGATTCCATGGATTTCTTTTTTAACTTGCGTGTTAAATACGGCATTAGCGATGGTGAAAAAACCCGTATGTTCATGCATAATCAATCGCTAAAAATCATGTTTACTAAAATCGAATTCATGCACTGTTAATCATGGGGGAAACAATATGCGCTCCAAAAAATTCGACTCGAAAGTGAGGACTTATACAGGGGTCAAAAAAGTTTCAAAATTAGATCCGTGGAATAAAGATTGCTTATAGAATTGTTGAAAAAAATAATTTAAAAATAAATCCTTTGTTTAAATTTTGGTCCATTACTATCAAAAAGGTAATGCAAACATAGAAGTTAATATACACACACACACACACACACACACACACACACATATATATATATATATATACTAGTACGCCCGGCAGTCATACGAAATGACCGCTGTTCTCGATATTATAAATTGTAATTAAAATGATTTGTGCAAAAGTGAATTCTAATTCAAACTGAATTACGCAGGTCAGGCGGCGAGGACGCCCCTTTGCTTACTGCCCCACATTACTATACATTTATTTACTATATAATCAAATTGTTTGTGAAAAATATATATTTATCATCGAAGGAACTTATTGAAAATGTTATTATGCTTTTCAAAACAACAGTTTTAACGAAACTGGGGAAAAAAGAGCGCTGCCACTCTAATAAGAAAAATATGAAAAGGGCAGACGATAAATAAATAAATTAAAAAGAAAGGAAGGATTAAATTAAATTCGCATATACATTAATTTTTACCTGAGATTGAAATACAGCGAAGCCTCACTCAATATGATAGAGAAACGTTTCGATTGTTATTAGTACATTTGTTACATTTGTGACAATAACAATGGCAACTGCATTGATTTGTTTGTTCACACGGCAACTGTAATTATATGGTTGGAAATGAGGGCAACAATGCAAAAATAAAAGAAAACGGGTCAAAAAAAAAAAAAAAAAAAAAGCATTGAAAAATTAAAAAAAAATTAATTAAAAAAAAAAACTAATTGAGTCACAACTTTCATTTTTGCGGCGATGCGTTTCTCGGGTCGTAAGCATTAACCATGCCGAATGTGGTCCCGATCGGTAAAACGGCCTAGGATCCTATAGCGGACAGACAGACAGACAGAATAAGCCACTTATATATAAGATACATATATATGTCGACTGTCTAATAAATAAGCTAGCAGTTCGCAGAACTCGTATCGTAGCAAACGTAACTTAAAAAAGAAAGATGAGAATCTCTATTTCAGTGGGTAATACAAATGTAATTTCAGTGTTTTTTTTATTAAACTACAAGCATCGGATAATTAAGGAAGGAAATAGGTGTAGGACGGCGTATTAAGAGAGACTTTCATGAATGTTTTTAACATGTAAAGAATAAATATATTTTATTGAGATTTTGAGGTTATTTTATATAATATATTGAAGAACATTTTTCTTGAAAAATCTCGGAGATATCAGCTTCTGCACACTGTAAGTCGCCACCCGAGTAGGCAGTTTGCGTATATCCTGAAAGTCACAATTTTAATCTGAAATCACTTTTTTAAGAATTTACTTTTCTTATAAGTGTCTCTGCTAGTTGAACTAAAATCGTGACAAAAATTAAAAATTTGTATTGTTTTTTAGAATGGGAAAATTAAGTACGATTTTTAACCGTTTTTCGTTCTTTTTTTACAATAAAAAAAAGTAAAAATAAATAAAGATATGTTTATGATTTTAGTACAACTAGAGCGTATACATATATATATAAAAAATGTGTGCTAAATTTAATAAGGATTGATCAAAAACTCTGCGAGCTAGAGTGTACGCAAATTCGAAAAAGTAGTTTCGAGAAAAACGCGTTTGAAAAAAAAAGAGTGGTAGTGAAGGTAAATTTAAGGCAGTAATGAATCATTTTTTAAAATACTTATAGAAATTTCTATCCGAGTTCTCAATTGTTAAAAGAAATAAAAGGGCATCTGCTAACGTTCTTCTGTCTCTCTAATACCCTTCAGGTCATTCATGAATCAGGGACTACACTGTTTCAAAAAACCTGAATTTTCAGAGTGTTTTTTTACTGATTTTAACGGAAGATTTCCGTAGTGCTTCAATACATGGTTTTTCCTTCCAAAAACGGAAATATCACGTCCTGAAAATACGAGAACGGAACTTTTCTGTTTCACAGTTGCTGTATTCTCACAACCTGATTTGGATTAACGGAGAAAAAAGAAACGGAACTTGTGTCAAATCTCGGGAAAATATTATCAAAAACGGAATATTTCCGGCAATTCTGCTGCCGTACTTTTCCCGTTATTTTCAGGAGATTTTTTTTACAGTGTACCTGCTCAACCGCTCCAAAACAGGCGCTCGCTCAAATGCTTATAACTTTTAAACGACTTGGAATTTTACTTTGAAATTTTCAGGGTATATTACTGAACAGTTGTTGAATCGATTTATGAAGAAAAACATTTTAAAAAATTTTTTGAGACCTTTACACGTATTTTCCCCCTTAAAATAACTTACTATCATCAAATCAATGGCAATCGTCTGTTAAATATTTAGCAGCTATTTCGCACGGCCGTTTATTTTTCTGACTTTCATTTTAAAGAATTTATTTTGACATTAGTCTTTTGTGGTTATGAACACTTTTGAATTTTGATCACTCTTTTATGGATTCCCACCCTTTGGAAACGAATGATACAAGGGGACATTCTCACCTGTAGGATGGTGCTGGAAAAGCTGTTGCTGCACACGCCAGTTCTAGCGTTTCTCCTTCTTTGGCGGATACGAGAGGCCGAATGTCGATGACTTTTGGGGACGATGTACCATGAGGCTCTGAGAGTAGAAAAATTTACAGATTATTTACAAGCATTCAATCATTTGAATACTACTTGAACTTACGATATTTTTGAAAGAGTCTCAGCAGTTTAATTTTATCAAGTAATTAATATGAAATCACCTTTTTATAAGAATTCACTAAAACTTTTACTATTTATGTAAACAAAAATGTTAAATTTTTATAAAGTAAATAGCACGAAGCAAACTTTGACCAAGAAATTTTTTGACTAAACATTTTAAAACAAGCATGTTTCATATACCAAAATGTAAAATTAAGAATAATTCATTTAAAGAACATGAACGTTTTATCTTTGAAATGCAGTGTTGGTGTTTCTTATTTTATGATTTATTATAACGATATAAATATAATAACTTTTTATTTCCTTATACAGCTTATAATTTTTTTACGTTTGTGATAGAGCTTAAAACAGTTTATTTTATTTATATTTTATTTATTTATTTGTTTACTTTAAGTTAGTTTCCACATGACAGAGATTGTCGACTGAATTTTACAATAATTTTGTTTGAAAGTTTCACGGGAGAAATTTAGTATTCGAAAAACAGTAAACAAGCACAGTATTTTCTATTTAGGCGTAGTTTTTTTCAAATTTCTGTGTAACTGTATGATTTTTTACGTCAAATTTCAAATCATCGCTAAAATATTTTGAGCCGAAAACACTTTGAAACGGTTATTTTTAGAATAATCAATATTTTCCATCTGTTTAATTTATATTTACTACATCGAAAAGCAAACTTGACAAAGGAATTTTAATTTTGAAAAGACATCGCTCCATATCAATTCTGTTATCAAATCATATTTCGTAACACTCGGATTTCTAAGCGTACTGTCACGTCAAATGAATAGGAGCCCGTTTCATCAAGAACTTAATGGGAACGTTCGTGCCATTTGATTTAATCAAGCGTTCCAATTATCGTGATTTGTGCGGGTTTCATTAACGAAATTGCCAGAAAACCTTTCGAACGGTGATATTTATAGCTCTGGTTTTGAAGCGAGAAGAAGGATGAGATAGAACTTGACTCTCAATTTTCGCGCAAAAGGGAATGAATATCGAACAGTGGGATTCGACATTGTTTCAAAATAACTTCGGCTTTGCTGAAGAGCTGAACTTGAACGATGCTTCTGATTAGATAAGTTTTCAGTTTTGGTTTTATGTAGCCTGTGCTGGCAAAAAGATTTTTGTTTATCGAAGTGTGCGTTGGCTTAAGTTGCATTTATTTGCAATCATTGCGAGTAATATTAAAAAGGATTGTTGCTTACGTGAAATGTGTTGTTACACATCGATATGCGGAACTAATGTAAAGTCACTTTTCGTACTATATTAATCATTTATGAAAGGTTTAAAATAATAGCAATGATAGAAATAAAGCAGGTTCATTTCGTATAGTGATGATTTTTCTCTTTTAGAGCAGCTTCTTTCTTTTTCTTTTTCTAATAGTTCAATATTGTTGCACAAAAGTATACATTTTTCATTGTTGTTCTTATTAATATTTGTTATTATTAAAATGCCTAGAAAATCAAAATTTTTATTAATTTTCCCCAAAAGTGGAATTTAAACTTCGCGTAAAACTATGCAGTTACCGATAGCTTTTTAAATATATTTTTCACATGCTTGGTGGATGGTAACACGACAATAACGTAAGATGGATTACGACTCCTTTCTCACTATGCTCAAAAAACATTTTCACTGACATCAAGGGTTGTATTGTTAATAAGCTGTTTTTGAGAGCATTTTAGATGTTCAGAGAAAAATACTTCCTCAGATGACGAATATTTGTTGTTAAACGGGCTGATGAGGATGTTTAACATATCAATAAAGGCAAGGACAAAAAACAAAAGGTCTGAAAGTGATGCGGGATGATTAAGCATATCAGTGGTCGAAATTCGAACTTGGTCCATTGAGGTTTGTTTTTGAGCGTTATTCTGTATATAATAATATTTGAATGTTCTATTACGATATTGCGTAGCGTGTACAAATACGTCATAATTTGTGGCCAAAAAAACATCATGTATTTTGAAATGATGAACTCTATTCGCAACTTCATCCGATATTTTAGCTTCATAGCCTACCCTAGCAAATGAAGAATTGTATTTCCGAATATTCAAAATAATTTTTTGACTTGAACGTTTGTTTAAAGTAAGTTCATCATACAATGATTTTAAATATTCATCTTCTCTGAAGGTCGGTATTACTGCACTGCTTTACCTTACGCTTTTGAAGGCACGAAGTGAATGCAATCCTTTCACCTTTAAGTAACGGTGAGATTCAAAACTTTTCGCATTGGAAAACCTGCATAGTAACTCGATCAATCCACAATTCAAACTGTTAAAAGTTTTTGGAATGGCATTCAGGGCACACAGTAATGTATCTCTTAAAAGCAAAACATCATTTTGTATATTATTTACATTACTTAAATTTGCATTTGGCCTGTTATTAGGTGTAAACGAATACATGAATTTTATTTAGTAAAACCGGGACTGAAATCATATGAATTTACTCCAAAAAAAAGCAAGCAATAACTTTAAACAATTTTTTCTCGTAAACATATAATATTTCATTTATATTATTATAGTTAAGTAAATACAACACTGAATGTCAGACTTATTACTTCTTGCAAACTTTCTTTAAAATTTCGAAGACAAGAAAATCTTACTCAGCAAAGACATGGCCATACCTCGGAAGATTGTAGGGTAACCATTTTAACATGTCGAGATTATAAATTTTCCAACTGTATAAATATTTGAATTTCAGTCGCATACACTAGGAAGATTAAATCATATTGATGAAAAGGATATAAGGAAAAATATACTCCTTATATATAGCAGAAATATATGGAAGCAAAAAATCTGCTTATTCGTATAGAATCTCCATAAAGGCAGCAAACAATAGCGAAACTACATTTTAGGGCTCCAAGCTTCATAAGGAAGTTTTTTTTTTTTTGTGACTAATTTTTTCTCCTCATTAATTTAATAGTAATCATTGATGTTTGATGCATTAGAATTTTACTGACCATCTCTAATCGTCAAAATACACAGCATGGCGAGTCGAGTGCAGTTTGGCTTCCAATAACAGTTTCAAGACTTGTCAAATATTTTTAGAAAAAATGGAAACGCATGATTTCCGAGATAACAATCAAATACAGCGTCACATTTCCGTCTCTAACAAGTCTAACATGATAATCAGGGACAATCGCGTTCATTGAAGTGAAATCGTTCTTTATGAAAATAAATCGCAAAAATTTCTGACATTCCATTCAACCGAACGTACCAATTACGAGGATTTGTGTGCGTTTCATTAGCTTAATTGCCAAAAGAGTTTTCGAATGATAGTTGTGGTTCGTAGTCGGAGGCGCAGATACGCAGGAAAGTTGATGGTGGCTGATTTTTGCCACTCTCTAAACTAGATCGGATAAAGATAAGCATATGCCTGGTTGGCTCATTAACCTTTCTCAATGTAGATTTTGAAACACTTTCGCAGCTTTATGAAACTAGTATTTGGCGATCAATACTAGGATCTTGATATTTTGATCCTTTAATGCAGGAGTTTTTACCAACCAGGTTTTTTAAAAATCCGTTTTTGCACAAAATTAAGGTAGCTTTATTATTTTGCATCAGACGTAAGGATCCCTTAAGATTTCGAAACACATTAACGGAATATTAATTGAGGGGGTGCAAAAGGAGGTGGCAATGTGGAAGATAACGTAATTGATTTCAAAATCTGGCGGCATTACACCCGCTCTCGGGTAATTCACCCCATACACTCGGGGTTATGACACCATACTGCACTTATCGTAGAACTTTGTTTTTTTAATACGTTAACAAAAATCAATGCAAGTACTCATCTTGTTTCGAAAGCTTATACAGCAAGGAACCCCCTTTTCAATACATAAAAAGGGAACTTCTATGCAAGCTTTTCACCTTGCGGACTCGAAACATGTGTCTGCAATCTTTTGCAAGACTTGTGAGCAATACACGTTGTTTTTTCGTTCTTTTTTTACTTTTTGGTCTACAGAACAAAAGTTTGCGACTTATTTCATCACAATGAAAATTTACATATAACTTCAGTAGAATGCTAAATAGATAAATAAATGCCAATCCTTGTGAAAAAAAAAAAAAAACCCGCAGACGGCGAAGTTATGCACCTGAAAAAAATTTATTCCGGATGAATTTTTTTTCGAAAAAAAAATTAATCTTTAAAGGAGGAAGTCAACGTTATCAAAGTATCAGTTTAAAATGTTGGGTAATTCGTGCTGAAAATCCTTGAGTTTCTCATTTGCAGTCTCCGCACAAGTGGGGGGGGGGGGATGTCATCTTGTATCCCCCTCCCCACACCTTAATTTATTTTTGAAGATGTTACTCAGATGGTTAGGGCACCACGAAGATAGCAGCGTAAAAATTGTCTCCTGCTCCGTCTCATCTTTTTTAGAGAAGCCAGAGGAAAGTGAGTCACGACATGGAGCAAAAGAACGGTTCGTTTACCTGTGACAAATAGGCTTCCAGCGGATGCACTGACGACCGAGTCTCCCGTGAGTCGATGGCGTGTCTGGCAGCTGTAACTCTTCTGTCCGTCGGCCTGCGTGACCCCTCGTATGTAGAGCTCCCCGGTGGGAAGGACGCTGTAGCGGCCACCTACACAAGAAACGTACGAATGAGGCTCTTTGCATTCGTACTCTGACTCTCACAGCTGCGAGAACGGTGCGACACGAAAAGAAAGAATGGAGTTCGGAAGTTCTGCGGAGATATACACTTACTGGATCGAGTTAATTGCATCACAATGGTTCTTGTATCATTTTGTGGACGGTCAAGTAAAAAGCCTCAAAAATCCCAAGTCAATTGCAGTTTTTAACTAATTATTACCTAATATAACTTAATTATATATAGTTGCAAATTTTGCCGTCAGAGATCTAAATAACTCACTAAGTACAAAAAAAAAAAAAGAGAAATGGACGACTGCAGTGTATCAGAGTTTTTCACGTTGTTATTTTATGCTATAAACCCGTGGTCGGCAACCCGTCATCGCAATCGACCGGTCTATCGCCAGACCATTTTCGGTCGATCACGACAGCATTTTGGACAGTTTATATGGTTTTTTTTTTTTGGGGGGGGGGGGGAATCAAATAAGGACTTTTGAATTAGAAGACGCCTGGTCTAAAAAGACTTGTCAATAATATGAAATGTCAGTCGTCACATTAACTAAGCTCTCGGTGACAATTAATTAACGGCATTTTACATGTGTGTTTTATTATAAGGCGAAACAAAAACTAATAGTATTTTATCAAATTTAAAAGAAATAATACATTTGTATCTGAAACATTGTTTTGATGCGTGTTAACGGTGTTAAGATAGCATTAGTTTAGAAACTTTAAGGTAGGTATTTCATAAGCATCAAAACTTTTTCGGACAATAATTAATCCAGAATTTGAACTCGGGCACAGAGTCCCAATATGTCCTATTAATTGGGTATGACCAACCCCCCCCCCCCAAGTCCTCTGAGTCGATGTTCTTGTTTGCTGATCTTGAAAAGTAGATCTTCAGGCAATTTAGCTTGCAGACCACTGCTATAAACCAATTAAGAAATTTAAAAATTACATAAGTAAACAAATGTTGGAGTCAGGGATCTGCAAAATGACTCTTGCGATTTTCCACAAAGATTTGAAAGTTTAAACTGGTAACGTCTCAAAACTTGAAAAAGGGACTAAGTAACTTTTACCAGATCACAGACTATATACAAACCTACTGCACTAGCACTTAGAAATCTGGGTAAAATAATTTTTCTTATTTTTCACAACTATTCAATTGCTGCATCAAAATTTAGAGTTTTGGACCTGTAGCTTTTGCTTAACTTCTTTGGGCACTGCTACGTAGTGTAGGAAGCCCAAAACGTTTCTCTGCATTGAAAAAGGGATTCAAGAGCCTCTTGGACCAATTCCCCTAGTGTGTGTCCAACAGTTTAACAATTTTGTGCTTAATAACGCTCTTTTTATAAGTTTTTTCAACACTAAGCAATCGTTTTATTTCTGATATTTCTGATATAAACTGTTAGATTATTCGTCGTGACAAAATGGTCTATGCATACCCAGACATCCTATTGTCTTAATGTGGACGTCAGCTGTACTACGGTTACTTTGTAATCTCTTGTAGTAGCTGCACTATGCAGTTGGGGAACTTCAGCATGGCTTAATTTTGTATACTTCGTTTCTCTACTGTGTATTACTCTGTCTATGTATACTCAGACATCATAATATCAGATCAAGCTTTGTTTCATTTTTTTTTTTTACAACTTTGCATTATTTAAAACAAGACATCAAATTTTGTATACTGTTTCTCTACTGTGTTTTACTCTCTTAATGCGCATCCAGACATCAAATTGTAGTATTGTGGACATCTGTAGCATGGCTTAAATTTTGTGTACTTTATTTCTCATCTGTGTATTACCCTATCAATTTATATCCAGTTATATTGAGTTATATTGTTATAGTGTGGTGCGGCTTTGGTTGTGCGCAATTGCTCAATGATACTAATGCTTGTAGTGTAACAATTTTTGTTATCTGAATTTGATTTACAGACACTATGCAATCTTTCGTATTCCGCACCACGCGCATTATGGCTTTTAGAGTTTTGCAATGACCTGTAATTTTTTTTTAATGGTTTTCATAAATTTGCGGTTGGTTGAGCTCTCTGGGAACGCCATTTGCTCCCGAGGGCTTGCACTCGGGGGCATCTAAAAATACGATAGGCCAGAAAATGGCTAGTGCGGGGGGTTTCTGGGAGCACTCGCACTTGTCAAGAAAAAAAAGGTGGGAGGGGTGCCCTTTTATAGAGAAAAAAATAAGAAAAAGGGACTTTTAGGGCACACTCATTTTATTTAGGAACATTGATAATGAGTAAATTCATGCTTAGTCATATTACAAAAACCTGGAATCAGTTTATAAAAATTGCAATTTTGTTTTTGTTCATGCAAGCGGACAAAAAATGTACAGAAATATATGTTCTAATGAAAAATCACGACAGAATATGCGTGAAATTAAATATGATTTTTTGCACCACTGTGTAAATCTCTTAATCTGCAATTAACTACTTAGCTATATGGGAGGTGGATTTCAATACAACTTTTCCATGAGTACATGTGAGCAGGAATTTTGAATGAAGCCTAATATTTTTTTGACAAGTGTGGAAACACATTTCCTGCCTTGGAAAAAAAAGTAAATATTTATTTAAAAATTACTAATTTTTTCCAAAATATCTTTGACTGATTTTTTGCTTTGCGTATCCAAATTTGTTGACGAAAACAGGAATTTAATGCCCTTTTCTCCATGACATTTTAAAAAGTCAAACGAATTATTTCTGAATTTTCACCTTCCATTTATCATGATTTTTTCATTAAAGAAAAAAAAAACCTTGACATTCAGTACCAACTTGCCAACAGGCCAAAGGCATCAAGTACGAAAAACATCTTCATTTTTCCATCGGGCGTTGTTATAAATGATAAATGACCGAGAGATCCGCTTTATTTGGAGGTATTTCCTACACACTGAAAGGAATGAAGAATTTTTTGAGCGGTTTATTATCAAAGTTATTGCTCCATAAAAAGAGGGAACGTGTTTTTAAATTACATACTTTTCTTAACAATACCATCTCTGGATAAAAATGTTCTTCTTGGTACTTCGAGCCACTCGGATGAGGGTGACATATTGTGTAACAGGATGCATCTTTGCATTGAAAAGAATAAAGTGCATCTCGCCAAAAGTAGGAAATTTTCTAAGCAGTTAAGAAGGGATATTTTACTTTAAGAAGATATCATGACTTCTATTGCATTTTTTTTGTTGCAGAAAGCTAAATTATGCTTTAACTTGCAAGTGTTGGCAAACAATTTATGGAGGAGGAAATACTTTTCTCCAAAGCGTGGCAATGAGAAAAGAATTGAAAAGGGCAATGTGAGTACATTACCTTCAAACAAAAGTTAAAGTTTGTCAAAAGACTGGATAGGATATTTGACAGTTGTGGTGTCAGGAGTTCTAAATCGTTTAAAGCCCTTTAACACGGCCTCCGATTTAAAGACACAACAAATTATCCCAGTGTAAACTAGTTCTTATTTTGTTTTCCTACATTGACGCATAAAAGTTGACATTTGAAGTTGTGAAGGTGATTATTACATTTTATAAACATATCCTTGAAATACGCTTTCCGGCAAATAAATATTTTCGTATATTTACGGTAAACTTATTTGACTTCTCGCGTTTATGTACTCGAATGTAACGTCTATAAATCTGCTGCTCATATAATTTCTTCTAGGAAATAATATGAAAAATTAAAAATGTTCTACCCAAGAAAAGTTTAATATATATATAAATAAATAAATATTTATATATATAGGAGAATGTGGGGTAAAGTGAAATAGTCAAAAGGAATTATTTTTTCAAAATGAACAAATCAGAAATAGTTTTGAAAAAATCAGTATCTAAAAAGAAAACTATGCATTTTATAATGGAACTTACGTTGAATCATTTTTAAGGCAGTAAATGTTTACGTTAAAATGAAAGCGGAAAATTATCACTTTGCCTCAATCAATTGGTCAAAGGGAAAAAGTGATAATTAAAAAGTAGTACTTTTGTTGAAACTGGGGCTTAATTTGCATGGGAACTCGCGAAATCTCAGTTTCTTTCCAGTTTTATGTACATTTTTACATATTAGACGTGATTTAGATTATAATGCATTAAAATAAGTTCTGAAGATTATAGGGTTCCCGCATTTCTTTCCCTTGGCGGTAACTAAAACGACCGACCATTTTATGCACATATTAGAATAAAACCGGTCCATAAAACCGGACTAGACCGGTCCATAGCAACCGTGGACCGACAGGAGATATACAACTTTAAGTGGAATCCCAACCACTAGGACATATTCGGAGAAAATTAGACCGATGAATAACATCCATGTTCTACTGGGACTCGAAACCCGAATATATATATCTTTAAATTTTTAGTTCTTTTTTTAGTTATATATACCTAAGTATCTTTTGGAAATGTTTTTATATATGTTATCGACAAAGTATGAAACACCGGCATTCTATAATATGCCGGACGTCACGGCAAAGTATGAAATATGAAAAGTAATACATACTTTCTCTAGGCATTGTATATAATGCCTAGGCATTCTATAGAATGACAAATGCTATTTAGGCAAAGTATGAAAAAAAACCGCTCTGACGAGGTTATTATGTAAATGATGTGCATTTCTCAAAAATAAAAATGCTATTCTGAAAAAATAACGAGAGTGCCATTAAAAAAAAATATTTTATTTTTTCACATTCGTAGCAATTCAGCAACCAATAGTCCCTGGGTTAATTCTTAATAGTCCATCATTTATTAACTTCTGGTAAGCAGTTTCGGTAAGAGCACTATTTTTACACGGTTTTATTTAACTTGATTTGTCACGGAAGTTTTTCCGCGGTTTTCGACCACTATTACTGCAAAAATTATCTTTAAACTTTGCACACAAGCTTATCTTAGATGACAATACAATATTCCATCCATTTTATAATTTATTATAACGTTAATTCGGAAACAAAATAATAGTTTTGGCGCTGAGGAAATTATCAGAATTATTATTTGTTGAATGGCAACGATAGCTTTGTTTGGAATGTTTGGATGATCGATACCTCCAGAATACTATTTACAAGTAATACCATGGGGGGGTGTTGGAGGTAGCGGGATAATGCAACGATGTTTTGAATTTTAAAATACTCAAACCATGGCAAAAAAAGAAAGTGCGACGCAGCGGTTTCTGCAACGCGATTTTTAAAAATAAAACCGTGTAACTTAAAACATTTTTTATGGATTATGTGGGTAAGATTTTGGTACTTAATGTTCATGTCTAAATGTTGATCGGCTGCAGTGGAGGAAGGCAGTCTTTTCGACGTTTCGTAATCTGGTAAGCCTATTTAAGGGGGTTTTGTTCAGGGGTAAAGGAGAGAGGATTCATTTTGTCCAAAAAAATTGATCCGCACAGGACACGTAAGTACTTTGAGCTATAATCAAGTGTTACAAAATAAATACTGTACAAATAAAATATTGCAGGAAGGAGGTCGTAAGGATCTTTGCATATTTTTTTAACTTTTAAGAGTTGTTTAAAGCACTAAAAGTAGTTCCGAAGCATTTTTTTAAACTATTGAGCATCAGCTTAAAGAGAAACTCGACGATAGATCCGCAAAACTCTCGTGTAATTTTATACCGGGCTTCGGCAACCTTATGACCCGTGGGTCACCCAAAGACCCGTTTCATCATTTCTAGTGACCCATTTGATTTCCGAAAATGAAGTAAAATATACAAAAATGAATTATAAAACGAAAAGTAAAACGAACAAATCAAAAATGCATTAAAAGGAAAAAGAAAAAAAAAAAAAAGAACTGAAAGAAAAAAAGTAGTGATATCCTTTTTAATTATAAAGATATAGTAACATGCATGCATTTTTCTTTAACAAATTAACAGTAATTATAATCAACTAAAAATAATAATAAATAAATAAATAAATAAACAAATAAATATGATTTAATGAATAAAATAGAGCAAGCTGCCGTGATAAGCTTGTTGTATACTGCCGTGTTTGCTTGTGAAAATAATTATAAATAAATATTTTATGGATAAAACACAATCACAGACAAGTCATTAAATGTTTTTTTGTTTTTAATAATCGCTTTTAATTTAAAATGTTCATAGAATAAGTTTTAGAAAAATAAAATAATAATTAAAAAAAAAAAAAACCTTATTCGCTATCTTCCATTCCTTTTTTGCAGCGTTAACTCTCCTTTTGCACTTACGAACGGAGTTCTAAACTTATCGGAGATGCATTTTATACTTTGCCGGTTTCTCACTTGGTATTCTATAGAATGCCTAGGG
Source organism: Octonoba sinensis (assembly GCA_038502835.1). Taxonomy (NCBI): domain Eukaryota; kingdom Metazoa; phylum Arthropoda; class Arachnida; order Araneae; family Uloboridae; genus Octonoba; species Octonoba sinensis. The sequence goes on from CM076600.1 coordinate 144,932,773, forward strand.
AATGTGTGAAATATAAATCCTTTCATACATTGCCGACTAGGCTTAGGAATTATATACAACGCCTAGGCATTGTATAGAATGCCGGATTTCCTACTTTGCCGGTAACATATATACTGGAATTGAAATATTTCAAAAACCATTTACAGAAACATTGTTGTTAGATTTTTAGGATTTACATACTTGGCAGGAGTAATAAAGACTTTAAAGGTAACATCAATAAACTTTCATTAATTTTGTCTAATAATACATGCCCCTCAAAATTTATTACTAATTACAGATAAACACATTTCTTTCGTTAATATATTTTTATTTTAATTAAGATTTAATTTAATCTAAACCTCTTTTTATTGTAGGAAGATACATTCAATATTCATGTATTTGACATTTACAAGGAGTATTAAGGAATTACTGTGCGTGAATTTATTTAGGCTTTGGAGCATTTCAGGCGTCAACTTCCACTGCACCAAAAATGTATTTCTATTGCTTCCTGACAAGTAAATTGACGGTAACGTTATTCAAATTGAGTTTTGAAGCAATGTTATGTTCTACTCACAGCATGGCAACACACTCCTAGATGCGAGATGTTGCAAGTGAAGGGTTTTGATTTGCTTTAAATTTCTTCCAGAAGGCACGACTATTACGGACACTTTTAATGCAGTTCTACATACAATACAAATATCTGAAATGTATTCCTAAAGGTACTAATTCCAATAATAATTTAGTTTTGGTTCCGAAGCATTTACACAACTTATAATCTTGGTAAACGTTGAGAGATTAGTTAACCGAAGAGCACTTTTTTGGAACCTGAGGGATCCGCTGAATATTAAATAAACTTTCATGTTTCTCCTCCTCCCCCTCCCCCCAAGCTATTTGAATCTAAATTCAGCGCTAAATTATATTTTATCTCCTATACAAATTTTTGTTAGTCTGCTTATTTAGCACCTTTTAAGTCGCGCAGATCATCCTTTGGAAGAACACGAGAAGGTTCAAATAAAATTTATCGGTGGACGGCGCGGTAGTGGAATTCCTCCGCAGCTACGCTAGAATTACTCAATACTATAGCTTTTCTTAAGTTTTTTTTTCTGAACTTTTTTGTAAAATTTCATCAGTAAAACTAGAAAATAGTTTGTTTCTTCTCTGATCTATGACTGGCCCCAGTGTCTGAATATAGTTAAGAAACAGTTCATCTAATTATTCGTGACTGACCCTATAGAGCCCTATAGTATCCTAATACTGAGTTAAGAAACTGTTTTCATCTCATTTAATTACACGTGAATTGAAACAGTGCATTAAAATAATGTTCACTTTTTTTCAGCGATAACACTAAAACTTTTTTTGTACTTTTTATGGAAAACGCATCCATTTTAGAATGCAAAAGCTAAAGTACACAAACGTATGTCGTAAATTTATAAAAGATGAGAATATTTATCCTCAGTTTAAAAAAAAAAAAAACGCATCCATTTTTATAAAAGAATTCGTTTTTCGGAAACATTTCAGAAATCGTTTTACTGGGAAGAATAAACAATCTCCGTGAAAACCTTTTATCTGTTGTATGGATAGTCAAATGACACCGATTTGTTTTCTATCATTCTTTCCCTCTTACTCCCTTCAAGACGGTTTCAAATACCTGTGGATTTGTTTCCATTTTCATTGGAAAATTCCAATTGAAGGATTTATTTTTAGAGTATCAAATTTATTTTCTGGTTTAATTTCTTTTTGAATGCAGCATAAATTTATTTGCGTAAGTACTATTATTTTCCTCAGGTTTTCTAAGAGATTCTCTTAAACAGAAATTCTGTTGAAATTTTATCAAAAACTCACTTTATACACTTTTAAACCACACGGTAGCATATGCAAGAAAATAATTTGTTACTAAAGCTGATGCAATTTCAAAATAATTTTTGCTTGTTTTAAATAAAATTTGAATTCTATGATGTTACACTTTCGTAAACGTTACATAAATTTATTCCAGAGGGCTCTAAGTCTCATCAACATTTCCCATTGAAGTATAAACTGGAAGGTTGCATCATTGGCTAGATGTATCATTTTTTATTAAAGTAACTTCCTTTTTACAGAAATATTGTACAGCAAACGTCAAAACGGAAGCACTAGAAGGAAAATTTCGAAATTAATTTTCAGTTTCAGGTATTTTCACTAGTGTCCAATTTTTAACGTATTTTGCTAAGAATTTGTAGCTTAAATTGTTTTCAATTAGGGCTATATTTGCTTTTGCTCATTTCTATAAAGGGGCGAGTAAATAATTGCACATGATCAATAACACTGTGCAACACGAAAAATGTCCTTTGGATGAAAATGTCTGTTTCTTATGTATTTTTGGCTGAAAATTACGAATCTGCAATTATATTTTGCCTATCACGTACCCTTTTTCAAAAATTCCACATTTTAGTTTGTTACGTATTTTCTGGATCAATGTGCATATTTTTGTTATTTATCGACTTAATTTACTATAAATTATATCTTTCTCATTGAAGTGAGATTGTTGCGATTCTAGAGACAATTTTAATGAACTTTGGTAACTTTAGCGACATTTTTGGCAACAAAACCTTCCTCTACTTTCCAGAAGTTTCGAGTCATTTACAAGACGACAAAGACATTTTGTAGACTATTTTGCGGACAAAGAAGAAATAGTATGCTGCTGTGATGTGAATGTACTATTTCAAGTATTAGGACATGACACAATTCAGCAGACTGGCGCTTGTTTTTCAGTGCTCCTCCGCCGAAGTATTTTTTTTCTATTTATTCCTGTAGCATATTCTGCAAACAAAAAGGAAATTTCAAAATTATGAGTGGCAAAAACATATCAAGTGAGCCACTTGTAAATCTACAATGTGCCTTTTTTCCACAATTGCACATTAAACTTGGTTTATCGAAATATTTGTAAAAGCTCTGGACAGAGAAGGAGTAGATTTCTTGCATTTCAGGAACAAATTCAAAAATTTAAGTGAGGCAAAAGTAAAAGAAAGGATTTTTATTGGCCCACAACTTAAGGAAGTCCTTTCATGATGAAGAGTATGAAAAGAAACAGTCAGAAGCCAAAAAATCCGCCTGGCTGGCCTTTACATCAGTGCACTCACGTTTCCTTGGAAATGGAGAAAGCTGAAAACTACAAAAATCTTGCTGGTGACATGATAAAATGCTTTTGTATTATTAGATTGCTATAGTCATTCAAGCTACACTTTTTGGGCCCCCATATGGACTTTATTTCTCAAAACCTTTGTGCAATTAACGATGAGCACGGGAAAGGATTCATCAGGTCATCTCTGTATGAAAAGCATTTCAGCGCTCGATAGAATGGAAGTATTCAAATTGAATATTACTAAACTGTTATCAGGGCAGACCAATAGATGCCCACGAGAAGAATTGGCCAAAAAAACCATTTTAGCATTTGTGTTTTCAATAAGTAAGCCTGAGTTACATTCTTCTATAACCAAATTGTATAAATATGAGAAGTGGGTCACCAGCAAAAACGCTACGTGATGGACCATTTTGGTTTGGATATTTGAATCAAGCAGCTTTTGTTTATATAGAATCACACAGTTTCATCTAAAGGACAAAAAAAAAAAAAAATTAAAATTTGTTGCACAGTGTAATTAAATAAAAATAAAATAAAATAAAGAGAAAAAAAGTTTTGTTACTTAAACTCAAGTGTGTTGCTAGTCACCCGCTAAACCTGATGTCCCGGACAATTGGAATACTTTTCTGAAATGAACTCCTGTTACACGTCGGAAATTTCGCCCGTTTTCCGCTTGAGTTTACTGCAAGAGGTTAGTGACATTTGCTGTGCATTTTTTATTCTCCCGTCGAACTGAACAGTGTTTCCTGTGTGCTTCTCGCTAAAAAGCAGAAAAATGCCGAATGAGGATGGCATGCAAAAGACTGAAGTCGCACGTGTCGCTTTGCGGCTCTCTGCATTTTGGAAAGCGAACGTACGCTTATGGCTCGCTCAGTGTGACAATTCTTTCGCGTTCAGCGGCATAGTGAGCGATGATACAAAATATTCAGCCCTTGTTTCGAACATCGATGCGGAAACTTTATCCCACGTATCGGACATTGTACTTAATCCTCCAGCTAGTGAAAAATACAAGGCTTTGTGTGACCGGCTTATTGCTGAGTTCGAGGACTCGGAGCAGAAAAAAATTAAAAAATTGTTAATCGATCTGCAACTCGGAGATGAACGGCCTAGCCAGCTTCTTCGGAAAATCAGGGAACTTTCCAGAGGTCAATTTAAAGATGATTTTCTGCAGAGCTTGTGGATACAACGTATGCCTACGCACATCCAGACAGTTTTATCAGCATCCTCCGAATCGCTTGAAAAATTGGCAGGTATAGCTGACAAGGTAGCAGAAATTGTTACCCCTTCATCAGTCTGTGCCACATCTGTAGTTCCCGCATCTTCAAGCCAATCTTCCATTGATGCCCTTGTGTTGAAAGTGGAAGAACTTTCTCGTCAGGTATCCGAATTATCATGCGAACGTGCTTCTCGTGCTTCTAATTATCGCAAGCCTTACTGGCGTCGGAATCGTTCGAGCTCTCGCCATAGGGCAAATAGTACAGACAGAGGTGAGAAAATTTGTTTCTACCACCGACGTTTTGGAGATCGTGCAATAAGGTGCTATGCACCGTGTGACTTCAACCAAAAAAAACGGTGCAGCTCAGTCATAGCTGGGATGACTGAAGTCAATCTGAAAGCCAGCCGCTTATTTGTGCTCGACCGCAAGACTGGTCAAAAGTTTTTAATTGACTCTGGAAGTGAAATTTCTGTAATCCCACCTTTATCAAATAGTCCCAAAGGTACCAGTTCTAAATTTGAGTTATTTGCTGCAAACAATACTAAAATTCCAGCTTATGGAGTGGCCATTAAAGAACTGGATCTAGGCCTTCGGAAACCTTTCCGCTGGACATTTGTCATTGCAGATGTGATCTCTCCCATAATTGGAGCTGATTTTCTGTCACATTTCAATTTGGTCATCGATTTAAAAAACAAAAAGCTGATCAACTCGGAAACATCCTTGCACGCTTTTGGATCAATTGGGCATGCAACACAGCCATCAGTTGTTACCATACGTGTTACTTCAGAGTATGAGAGTATCATTGCCGAATTTCCTGAGATAACAAATCCAGCATTACTGGGTAAATCAGCTTCCCATGATACTGTACATCATATAATAACACGAGGAGCACCCGTCACAGCTAAACCAAGACGTCTACACCCTAAGTTGTATGCTGCTGTAAAGGCAGAGTTTGAATTTCTGCTGGAGCAAGGAATCATCCGGCCATCCAAGAGTTCTTGGAGCTTTCCTCTCCATGTTGTACCCAAGCAGGACTCAACAATTCGTCCCGTTGGAGATTACAGGAAGCTTAACTCTGTGACTGAATTCGACAGCTACCCTATTCCTTATCCCCATGATTTTGCACATGCATTGCATGGTAAGAAATTTTTTTCCAAAGTTGATATTTTCAAAGCATTTCATCAGATCCCCATCGCGGAAGCTGATATACCAAAAACCGCTGTGACCACTCCGTGGGGCCTATATGAATACACACATCTATGCTTTGGCCTTGTAAATGCTCCACAAACCTTTATGCGGTTCATGCATGAGGTGCTCAGAGGATTGCCCTTTTGTTACGTCTATCTTGATGACATTTTATGCTTTTCAGATAATGAAGTTGAGCATAAGCATCATCTGCGGACCCTCTTTCAGCGTCTAAATACGTATGGGCTTAAACTGAATTTTTCCAAATGTGTGTTTGGTATGTCAGAACTTGTATTTCTAGGCCACCTGATCACACCGCAAGGCATTAAGCCACTACCAGAAAAGGTCCAGGCTGTTTTGGAGTACAAGCTGCCAGACTCTATTGCTGCTCTCAGAAGGTTTTTGGGACTTTTAAATTTTTATCGCCGTTTCATAACCCATGCGGCACAACATCAATTCCTCTTAAGTCAACTGTTAAAAGGAACTCGAAGTAAAAAGCGAGATCGGACTGAGATTACTTGGTCTGCTGAGGCAGTCAATGCTTTCCAGAAATGCAAAGAGGTCTTAGCTGAGGCAACATTGCTTGCCCACCCAGACTCATCAGCTGCCCTCGCTCTGCATGTTGACGCTTCGGATTTTGCTATCGGCGGAGCTCTACATCAGATCGTAGATTCTGAGCTGCAACCTCTTGGTTTTTTTCTCACGTCAGCTCAACTCTGCTGAAATGGCATACAGCGCTTACGACCGCGAGCTATTGGCTGCTTACTCATCAATTCGCCACTTCCGGTACATGTTGGAGGCTAGGGAATTTACCCTGTACAGTGACCACAAGCCTTTAACATTTGCTTTCAGGCAAAAATTTGATAAGTGCTCTCCAAGACAGATTCGTCAGTTGGACTTCATATCCCAATTCACCACTAATATTCAACACATCCGCGGGATTAAGAACATTGCTGCTGATGTAATGTCTCGCATCTCTTCAATACATATGCCTAGCACTATTGATTACAACACTATTGCAACATCACAGAAAACTGATCCTGAGCTTGCTAAGTTGTTGGCATCGGATTCCCCTCTGCAACTCAGAAGAATCACCCTTCCTGAGTCTGATGTTGAGATAGTGGTTGATCTGTCAACAGGAAGAGCGCGCCCTTACATCCCCAAGGAGCAGCGACAACAAGTATTTTCTGCCTTACATAACTTGGCACATCCAGGTATACGTCGCACAGTGCACTTGTTAAAGAAGCGTTTTGTTTGGCCTTCAATTTCAACTGATGTCGCTCACTGAGCGAAACATTGCGTAGCATGCCAGAAATCAAAGGTTCATCGCCACACACGAGCACCCTTAGCATCCTTCCAAGAACCTTTCGGCCGCTTTGATCATTTACATCTAGACATCACGTCCGGGTCACCAGATTTAGCGGGTGACTAGCAACACACTTGAGGCTAAGTAACAAAACTTTAATTCAACAATAAACATGACTAGAAACAAGTTAAACATAACTAGAAATAACATAACGTATAAAACAAGTTAACTATCGGAAAACATTTTGGTGCAGTCACGTGCGAGCGAGCGAGTGCAAACGCGTGCAAGCGAGCAAGTGCAACCGCGTGCAAGTGGGAAGGAATCGACATCAACAAACGTGACTTCACTTCACTCTTCCCGTTGGTCGAGTTGAGCAGCCTACCGCTGCACAACAATTTATTGGGAGTTTTTTTTTTTTTGCTTTTATACAAGTCTATTAAATGTCGACTATGAACCTTGTCGCTCATTTGGTTACTCCGACGAAAATATTTTAAACTTGTCTTTGAAAATATCACAATCTATCTCTCTGTGAATTTCTCTTGTGTAACGCCTAAAATCGGCTCTAATTTAGTTGTAAGGTTTGGCAACCTTTTGGTTAGGCTTTCCAAGTTGATCTGCTTAAATTATTTTTGCGGTTAATCATTTTTTATCTTGGTGGCAACACGTTGATTAGGCATTTCATTTTCCTTCTGCCTTCTTGCTTTTTTTGAATGCTTGACTGATGTGGATGATAATTTTGTAGTTAAATATCTTGGTTTTTTTTTGAGGATTTCTATAACATTGATATATAGCGTAGTCTGTACAGTGAATAAACACTAAAGGACAATTTCATTTTTAAAAATTCATAATACATTTAAAGATTTTTAGTGTCATATAACATTTGTTAATGTTATATGACACTATTAAATTGTTTTTGCGTAAAAACTTATGTAACGGCGTCGTTTCAATATGATGTCCTCATTATTTATTTCTTAAAACTAATTTATAAACACACTAACAAAGAATGAATAATTATGAAATAATTAGTTTTTTCCTCTGCAAAGTGTTAAATAGTTATGCTGCATAATCAAGTTGAAATAAAATGTGAATCAGTGTTGAATATTTATATATTTTAAAACATGTACTTCATTATAATTCTAGCTAGATAATTTTAAAGTCGAACAGAGAAAAATTACTATAGCGACAAAACGTTTTTCGAAAACAGTATTGTTAAATATTTTTTAAAACATATTATATGATATTTTACATAATGAAGAAACATACATTACCATATATCTACAAGCATATGGAAATAAAAGTACGTATCACTAGGCTGTTTTTTTAGACAGAAAATGATAAAATCCATTGAACTGCTGTGTAATTCTCGACGTCGAAGTCAAATAAGATTATTTTCAGGAATCATTTCCGAAGAAAAAAACCTTATACTTAGGAAAGATCATCGAATAAACTTTCATGTGTGGATTTAGTAAGGGTAATAATCTTTCCAAAGCAGAGTACATCTTCTGTTTTGTTATTGCTTTTTATAAATTTGAATTTAATATAAATATTGAAATGGCGAAAGGCAATATTTTCATTTTTAGAATGATGAGGAAGATTAATTTATTTTACATCGGTTTTGTTTCTTTACTTGAGTAAAAGTGGGAACACAGCATTCATTTCAATAAAAGGAAAAGAATACGATGCGAAAACTATATTTGGAGTAACAATGAAGTTCTGGAAATAGATTTCGAGGAGACGATTGCTACAGCAAGAATGTGACATTTGGGGATACTTTTCAAAAATAAAAACACGAAGTTTTATTCTTTGCCGAAGTAAAAACTTAAATACAATAAGTAAAAATTGAAAATAAATTTATGACAAAACATTTTTCTTTACTCACTCTCCGTCTTCAGTTTGTTTTGCTTAACCAATGCAATTTTATGGTCTTTGCATAGCGTAGATTAATTATTTTGGAGTTGAAAAACTGAAACTGAATTAAAAATATCTGAAGAAGAGTAATTTCGGATAAAGTAATTTTAAAGGGAATGAAAGGTACTAAAAAAATTTGAGAAAATAACTTCATGTAAATAACATAGACTCCTATGCGTAACAACAGCCACATATGGCTGAAACTGATGGATTTTTCAATTCAACATACTATTACTTTGCGTGAGTTCTTAGGATACTTTAATATTTTTTGATAGTTAACATTAAAAAATAATAATCATATCCGTGATTGAATGAAACTGAGGACTTTATATATTTTTAAACAAAGACTTCTCATATTCTCATGTGCAAAACTCAAAAGGCATAAAACTACGGTTTTCTTACTTCAACAGCGAGTTTTTTATGTCGAGTAATATTATGTGTTTCAAAAGCACAGACCGGTTGCTTTTTAACCTATTGTAAAATAATGAATTAGTATTATTCCTGACAAATCGGGAATGTAGAAGACCCGGGCACTGCTTAGATGTTTCTCGGCATTTATTTTCCAAAGTGTAATATTTTAATTTTTGTTTTAATTTATAATTTGAGAAACTGAGAATGTTTTTGAGACAAAAATACACACGGTTATACATGCTCAATGCAACGGAAAATCCAATGCATAGTAATAAGTTTCTGAGATATTATCTTTCGTCGCTACAGCGAATTTTTACGTTTTGGTTGCCACATATTTGTAATAATTCCAGACTAATGAAGCATGACTATTTAAAGTGCATTAAAAGAAATATCTCAATGGGGAAGAGCTGTTTAGAGTGCAGGATGATGAGTACAATTCACAAAAACATTCATATTCAAAGATAAAAGTTAAAAAAAAAGCTTATTAAGCAATTTTCAGGATTTGTCGCCGAAAGTATTTTTTAACATTTCTCTACGGCATTTTTAAAAGGATTGGACTAATTAACGAGTGGAAATTCAATAATTCATACCTCCAGAGAGAAGGGAGTTTTATTTTTCAAACTGAATGTCATTAAGAAAATGAGCACGGGACATTTATATTTTAAACGACGGGTATTTATAATGCAACAAAAAGCTTATAAGGCTCTTATATATTAACTGATGTTATCAGGATCTCGCAATAAAATTATTAATTGGAAAGGAATTTCTCACATCTCTCGCTGTGAATTGTGCACTGAAAGAAATGGAACGATACTGGAGAATGCAGTTGAGACTAAAATGCTCGAATTAAAATATTCCACTTGGGAATACTAGTAAGATTTTTCAGTATTTATGCATAGTACGTAAAGTATGTTGAATAAAATTTCACACCATATTGTGCTAATTTGATTTTCCAGGTGCTCTGTCTGTTACTTGCTTGCGTTACTGCGAAGCATATACCGAATCAAATGAATCAAAATTTTGAATACAGGGATTCAAACAGTCGAAGTCCAACTAACCCTGAAGGACGCCAAAAAAGGACCCCCCCCCCAAACAAAACAAAATAAATAAATAAAATTAAATAAATTGATAAATAAATTAATAAAATAAAACTCTTCTAATTCTGACCGGATACCGAAGTCTTAAGGTGCTTACGGTTACTTTTCTTAACCCCTTCTAATAAAACCGGATTTTGAATATTAGGCATTGAGAAAATGAAGTGTTTAATCATTATTGATCTATAGAGTGTATATTCAGGATCGAACCTGAAATAGGAAGTGTTCCTAAAACTACGTACAGTTCTGGAAAAACGATACTTTAACGCAAAGTGGGTTGGGAAATTTGAAGAAATTAAGAATAAAAAAAAGCGAACTTTTTCCTAAAGCAGATGAAACATGATTTTAACAATTGGATCAAAATAACTTTTAAAAGGGAATTTTTAAGAAAATTCCAATTAATTAATCTTTAACTGAATTAACTTTCGACTGAAATTTTACTTTACTCAATGCAAATTAAATCTTAATAATTACTATGATAAAATAACAAAGCTGAGACAAATTATATTTTGAGTGTTTAAGAACCTAGTTTTAAAGAGAGTTTTAATATGTGCACTTACGTGGTATACATGTTTACGTCATAAAATTGTTTTGTTAACCACCTTTTTTTGGGGGAGAAACCTTTTATTCTAACAACCAAAATGTTTATTTTAATGGGGAAAAATATTGTGCTAAAAATAGTAAATTTGTTTTTCAAAACGCATGGAAATTTATTTAAAAATTCAAGGAAATGCATTCCATCGAGAAGAACGTAAAGGGAAAAGCGTGATGGAAAGTATGTACGAGGTTCGATATATATACACCGAATAAAAGTGCAAATATTTTACATGCTTTGCGATCAAGAGTTGGTGAAGCGCGGAGTGCTTTCTGTAGACACGACATAACTCACAAAAATTATTTAAATAAACTAATTAAAATAAATTTATTCAAACGGTATTTATTAGTAGCGGTATTTAGTTAAGGCTTTATTAGTAACGGTAGTAGTGAACGGTATTTAATACAGGGTGGGGCAGAAGTAATGACCCGGTTTTGACAGGTATATAAAAACTATTACACTTTGAGACTTGACACATTTTTTGTTTTGATCTGTATATAATCCTTTTTTTTTTAACATTAAGTTTTGAATACCATTTCAGCAAGATAGCGGCCTTCAGCACCAATACACTGAGATTAACTATTGACAAGATTAAGCTATTAACATAAAATAGTTTGTGAATAAACATATGATGGAAAAATCTGGACAGTGGTTGTAATGATTTTAGAAGGATAATTTCCCCCGTGGCTATGCTGTGCATTATTTCTTACTCTGAAGTATATGAATATTATTTTAACTGTATTATACACATGTACATAGGGTTTATAAAGAAGAAGCATAATTAAATAAAAGTGAATGAAGTTGAAAAAAATTAGGTAAAATATTTTATATTGAATCACATTGCTTTTTACTTTATATTAATGACTAGATATCTTGATATCACAATTTAATATTGTATGTAAAGCTGAAAGAAGTAAATTTGTGACTCTTATGAGAAATGAAGCCAAAAAATATTTTTTACGTATCTTAAACAATTCAGTGGTAGTTTTGACGATGTAATTTCAGAAGTAAGTTTGGTTCAAAATAACTATTTTCGAGTAGGTAAAGGAAAGGGCAGTATAAAATAAGTAATTTAACAGCATAATTTAATTCACTTGAAAAAGCGTTTCTATTCCGAGATTTAATAAGTATTAAAATGTGGAAGTTGGAAAATAGTTGCACCTAAATACTTCATAGATAATTAATTTTTAAAAATGCAATGAATGATTTTTTTTTCTCTGCAAAAGTAAAAGCCCGGAAGCTAATGTAAAAAATCTATTAAGTGCATTTTGCCACAAGAGAGAGAGAGAGAGAGAGAGAGAGAGAAACGCGTTTGATAATTATTTTTGTTTTGAAGACTTATCTTAAAAAGCTAACTGCAAAATAAAGTGTTTTATTAACAAACAAGTTTTATGGCAAGAAAGTAAGAGGATGCTACTACTATGAGAGTAAGTTAACATAAAGTTTTTCTTTTTCTTCTTTTTTTAAATATAAAATGTTCTGCAAGAAAGAGATAAGTTTTTAGCTCAGATGTCTTTTCTGAAAATTTCTTTCTACGCAAGAAATATGTTGGTATTTTAGAAATCTAATCTTTTTTTCATTGCAATCTAACGGTTTCATTGATCTGGGAGGAAAAAAAATCTCAAAACGAAAAATAAAACCAATCGATCCACTTTGTGAAGCAATCATAATATATCTATAATCCCCAAGCAGTTAAAACGCAGATTTTCTTCCCGAGGATACAAAACAAGCACAAGAAAAGAGGCATTTTCTAGATTATTGTTTTAAAGTTTTACTGTAGGATTTTCCAGATAGCCGTTGTATTTTATTATCAGTTTAAATAACGCTTTTTGTTTCACGTTACGTGTTCTTCAACTTTTTAAAAGTAAGATGAAATTGAAATGGTATTATGCAGAAATAAAAAGCCGATTGTTTAGAGGAGGAACATTTGAAGAATATAATTGAGAAATTTGATGGAAAGTTGATTTGATTTTAAACCAATTCTTACGTTACTTTACAGGAATATTCAGTATCCTTTCTGTATTTTTACAGACATTTTTCACAGTGTAGATGAAACATTTTTATAAAGATAGTTGAAACTTAAAAGAAATGTGTACAATTTCACTTTAAAAGGCTTTTTAGCAGGCTCTTATCCCTTTATAAGGCAGCCGGAAATAAATTCCAACTCAATTTGTTAAATTTAACTAGCTAATAAACAGTTTTGCCATCACTGATGAGTTCGTACTTTTTAAAGGCTGAACGAAGTTCACTTAACACATTTTTTTCCCGTAACGTATAGTAGCATAGACGGTAGAGGAAAAGGCTTCCGCTTTGGTTCCGGGCTTCAATCCCTAACAGAGTATAAATGTTATTGATCGTTAGTATCTTCTGCCGATAGTGTCATATTAGTTCGGAGTCCACTTTTACCGCAGTTCTGGCAGCGCTTCGAAGATACTCCTCATACTCCATTTGTTTAGCTACAAGGTGGTTGGTCGTTATGTTACAATCAAAGTAACGTCGAGGTTTTTTTTCCGTGCATTGTTTCAACTTTTAAATAAAAAAATACTTGCCAACATTTGTAGTCAGCTTTATTTTGATGACATATAATATTTACCCAAATAGTGCTGGTATATTATTTAAGTCCACGTGACAAGCTGTTTAGTTTTACCTGATATTCTGAGTGAGTTTATAAGCAAAGCGATACTGAAGATAAAGATTGTTTTTTTAAAGCAATTTTTCTTTTAGATGAAAATCCATAAAAGCTTTTTCCTGCGCCAGAACTCAGAAACCATTTCCCAAAGAATGTAGCGAAAAAAGTCTAAAAGCGTAGGAAAAAAAATCAACTAGTCTGCGGAAGGTTGGTAAAGAAGTTGACTTCTTTCTGCAGGGAAACATAACTTGCTACAGCATTTGTGGAAAAAATAATGTGTCCCAAGGAAGTCATAAGGAACCCTTCCAAGTTCTTTTGGTAACAGAAAGCGGAAGACTTTGAACATAATCGACATTCTTTCAAATATTTAAGAACATTTTGAACTGAGAACAGGAGGCCGCTTCTGGAACACAACAGCATTTTTTCCTTGAATAAATATCAACTTTCTGCAAATGATATTAAACTTTATCGGAACAATAGGTTTACGTAAAATTTTTAAAATTAAACCACAAAAACATAGTTTTTCATTTCCGTCAAGATTATCCTATGGCGTCTTATTGATGGATTCATAGTTTGGCACGTTGATTATAAGAACACACACACACTGTATATATATATCAAGTTTTAAGAGTTAAAAACTTCAAATGGTATTTGTCAACTAAAATTTTTCTCAGAACATTCTCTATTTATTTGCCTTCTGGACAAAAAATTAGACGTGGGTAACCGAATTTTGCATCTATTGAGAAACTGATTGTTTAAGAAGTAAAATGATCACATTTTTTTGGAAGCAATCAGCAAAACTACGTTGGTATGGTACAAAGTGCAAAAAATATTGCCTGAATAGTTTCAGGGTTACAAGGAACCAATTCTTAAAGTTGTGAACTTCATATGCCCGTAATATGAGTGAAGAGGTTAATCCTTCAGTCGATGGTTTACATTCCGTACATTAATTTTTATGTGTGGAATGAGTTCCCTCTCCCATTTATTTATTTATTAATTATTATTATTATTTAAACCAAGTAGCAAGCGTATGCAATACAATTTTTAAATCTGTGATATAACAATATTGGTTCGTTTTTCAATAAAAGTTTGCCAAGTGTATGGGAATTTTTTTAAATTGCCTACACAATGGTGGCAGAACGCCAAAGACTTTATATTACTTTGGTCAACTTAAAAGAATTTTACATACTTTTTCCAAGCGATTCCCGGTCATAACATGAATAGATTTGTAAAAATAATAATAAAAAAATATATTGCACTCTTTTTTGGTAATACTATGAGTAATAACTGAAAGTTTAAAAATTAAAGAGCACAAATACTTGCAATTCACAATGAAACAGTGAAATTTTGAATGAATTTTTGATAGGATAGCGTTCAACTGATGTTGTTGTTTTTGTGTCCTCGCGCGAAGCGAGGAAGAATGCGTGCGCTGCTTCTGAGTCTAACGGGGCCCTTATAGGCAGGAGTTCGACTTCTGCCCCTTCTTAATGGTGTTTGTTCCCTATTAAAATAATTTTCATTAATAGCTCAACATGTGCATCCCTTTAATCAAATTTTAACTTATTTTTACTATTATAATTTAAAATTTGACAGAAACGAAGCTTATAAACTGCTTGACTCTGATTGCTTATAATCAGTAAAATAAATGAAGAAAGAAATGAATTTTTAGGTATGAGCTTTAGAATTCTACAGGATGGATAAAAATTTCTTTTCAGTTGTTACACTGAATGACATGATACATTTTTAGTAACTAACTACAAATTCATTCGAGCACTTTCTAAAATTTATAATATATCAATCAATAGTGGCACATTTCAAATATTTATACAATTATAATTGTTATTTATTCTGAATCTGGATTTAATGCTCGTTCGTATCACAATATTGACTCAAAAATTGTTTACACAACTTGTGTTTGGTAAATATTAAACAAGGTATAATTAGTAGTCGTACTACTTTGAAATTTCTCGGTTTAAAAGTATAATTTAATAACGTTAATCATACACTTTAAATTTAAACTACGTAAAATAGATAAAAATGATAAAATACCAATTTTTTAAAAGAGTACTTTAGTTACATAAATATGTTGAAATAAGTATAACTTAAAACATTGATATATTAAACGTGCTTTTTTTGAGATGTACCACTGCCGTCTCGGTATGTGACATGGTCAGTACATTACGAATATTCTCCATCTTTACGTCACATAAAAAACCATATCTAAAGGCCCTTTTTAACATTATTATTCCTTGCTTAAAAAACTAAATGTCTGCTGTTTAATTTAAAATCTGTAATTGATTTGCAGCGAACATTTTAGAGTGTCTGAGCGTGCCGATATTTAGTTAAAATTTTTTTTCTGTAATGCAACTGGGTTTGTCTATTAACATTTATCTCTGTTTTAAAATAACTAACGATGCTAAAAGCAATTTAGTGTCATTCGACATAATGCAGTTATTTGAGCTTTCTGCTGATTAACATATACAGTCAACGCTCTTTATAACGGCCACACATTATAAAGACCATTCCATTATAACGACCAGTGGTAAAAATTCCCAACTTTATCCCTATGAACTCTATGTAAATTTGCTTTCGGTATACAGACCTTTCTGAATCGTCTAATCCAACACAACGACCATACCAGGTGTCATGTCAGCTCAGAAGTTGTGCTTCTAGAAATGTGAATGTAATTTTTCCCAATATATTAAATATCCTATATTTCCCCCTCTTTAAAATCTGTATAATATTTTGTTATAATATTTTGCACAGATAATTTTTTTTAAAATTCCAATGACAAAAAATAATTTAGTTGGAATCTTTTAAAAACTACCAATTTTAATGAAAATACTGAATACGCATGATGCATGTATATTTTTTAACGGAAATTCCACCTCTTATAGCGACTACTCGTTATAAAGACCTTTTTCTGTGGGACGCAGATGGTCGTTATATCGAGCGTCGACTGTAGTAATATTTTAGCACTAGTATAAATTACGTAGTATTAAGATTAAAATTTAAAACTAATGCATGAACGAATAAATAAATAAAATAATAAAACACCGAGCAATTTTGTAATATTTATATTATATATATATATATTGTAGAAGTCGCAACTTTTAGGTTTTAGAGAAAGCCTTAGAAACAAAATTCAGTCGTAATATTTCAAAACTAAATGGTTAGTGAAGTTTCCGAAAAGCGAAAGTGAACATTTCATTTTTGTCTCTGAAGGAATGAAAAAAAGAAGGGATTTTCTTCGAGACGAACTTTTAAAGAAAAGTTTTAAGATGTACATTTTAGTTCCTTGAGAAAGTCGTACACAAAGTTTTTAGAAGATTCTTTTACAGTTGAAAAAGTAATCCCAAATAAAAAGGGTTTAGTTTACCTTTAATAACTAAAAGATAATAAATACTAAAAGCCGTAAATGGCATTTATAGTATACATTGTTTGCACTAGTTTATCATATAATATGTAATTGATAGCTTTGTAACATAAAACAGCACACACAAAAATCATGTAAGTAAATAGATTTATAGTTATTTAATATTTTGAAGAAATATGTGGTTCTATCGACATATCACTCGGAGGAAGAGGTCCTATATTTTCCTTTTGATACGCAACGGAAACAAAATAAATGATTGTTCCCATTTCGAAACCTCAATCAAAATTAATTTCAAACAAGGGTAGGAATTTATTGTTTTCCAAAACTCAATGTAAGGACTATTTTAAGAAATGAAGTTCTCTCTTAAAATAATGTTAATATACATGTATTTAGCAACAAACTTTATTATTCAGCAGCCGCAGTATTTAAGTTACGTTGAATTCTCAAAACATGAATGCGTAATCTCAGTAATCTGCAGCAGCAATAAACCTTGCAGTACGAATACCGAATGTTTCTAATAAGCAGTTGGCAAAATGGTTGGAAACCTGGACGTTTAAAAACAACAACAAGCACTTTGCTAATCAAATTTAATATGTACCCGGTATCATTAATACTCACAAACTGGCAACTAGCTAATCAATATTTGCAGTGGCATAAGTTATACAAAACAAGCTCTGTTAGTAACCACTATTTACAACATACTCCGTAGCATAAGTGATCAAAACAGGCAGTGTTATTTTTACAGATTTGCAACATACATGTAGCATGATTGATCCAAAACAGCCACTGTTACAAGTCAACTTTCCCATTATACCGGTTATTAGAATATTTACTGCTATTTACTGGCATTAACTGAAAAATGTTCTAGGTAGTTCTTGTTATTTTAAAAGTTTACCTCAGAAACAACCAATCTCTTCTTTTTCATTAATGTCAAACTCTAAAAGAAACAATAAGACTAAGATTTCGAAACACGAGAGAAGTACGTATCAATAAATAAATAACCTTGTCTGTATAATCATTTATATTTCGTGGAAGCTAGATCGGATGAGGTAAGGGAGGCGGCGATGAGCAGATAGTTTCTTACAAAACTTGATGAGGTTTTGACGCAATGTGGAGGGTCACGCTGCTGTTGCAGTGATGCAGCTAATACAAATACAAATACAAATACAAAAGTGACGACCAGCAACAGGCTCAGGGCCCAGCTAGGCTGGTCCTAGTTACTTTAGCAGTCCCCAATGAACATCAAGAGTTTTCTTAAAAGTTTTTACCCCACTGCAATTAACAGTCGCTTCCGGTAAACTATTCCAACTGCCTACAACCCTATTGAAGTAGTAGTTTTTCCTAATTTCAAGATTAGCCTGAGATTTGAAAAGTTTAAAACAATGACCTCTGGTTCTACTTTCAGCACATAGCTGTAGCCCATCAACATTTCCCGTTTTAATGAATTTAAACAACTGAATCATGTCCCCTCTGACTCTCCTTTGCTCAAGACTATACATATTGAGCCTTTTAAGCCTAACCTCATAATCTAAGTCTGAAAGACCACTTACCAATCTTGTAACCCTCCTTTGAATCCTTTCCAATAAGGTAATATCCTTTTTTAGGTACGGAGACCAAAACTGAACAGCACACTCCAAATGAGGTCTTACCAAACTTCTGTATAATGGCAATACAACTTCCCTAGACCTGTTCGAAATAGCCTTATTGATAAACCCAAGCATCCTGTTAGCTTTGTTACTTACTATGCTACACTGCTGACTGGACTTGAAGTCATGACTAATCAATACTCCTAGATCAACAATTGCTTCTGCTTCCCCAATGACAGAACCTTGTAAATAATAGGTTGCATGTTTATTCCCATGACCAAAATGAAGCACTTGACATTTCCCAATATTAAAAGACATACCCCACTTAATTGCCCACCTAGAAATTTGATTCAAATCCTCTTGAAACTGATTGACTTCTTCCTCTGTGTCCACAATTCCCATGATTTTGACATCATCAGCAAAAATATTGATGTTCCCAGAAATACTCTGAGTAATATCATTAATAAAAATAATAAATAATATTGGCCCTAAAACAGAACCTTGTGGAACCCCGCTCAAAACATCAATCCACTGAGAATAATTGCCCTTCACTACTACTCTCTGTTTCCTCCCAGTCAGCCAATTTTTAACCCAAATTAAAGTTTTTCCATCAATACCAATATAAGCAAGTTTGCTAAGAAGAGCTTCATGTGGTACTTTATCAAACGCTTTCTGAAAGTCAATGTAAACAACATCTACGCACTTTTTATTATCTAATGCCATGGTAACCTTGTCATAGAAATGCAACAAATTAGTTGTACAGGACCTACCCTTTCTAAAACCATACTGAAAATCAAGCAACACTCCATTTGCCTCCAGGAAATTCACTATTTCGATTTTTATCAGAGTTTCAAAAATTTTACAAAGAACGGAAATAAAACTCACAGGCCTATAATTTCCTGCCTTAGTTTTAGACCCTTCCTTGAAGAGCGGCGTTATGTTTGCCAGCTTCCAATCCACTGGCACAGTCGCCGAGTTAATGCTCCGATCGTCTGAACTGAAGCGAATTGTTGAATAATTGAAAGCGAGGAGTCAGTGAGTGGTATTCGCAGAGACGTTAGGGGAAAAAATCCAATTTCAAAATAAAAGCTAACATTCTGTTATGAATTTTCTAATGAATAACGTATATTTTCTGAATGCAACACATTTAAAAATGAAATTACAATTGCCTCATTGCATTTTCATTTGCTTGCAAAACAAAATAAATTAGATGCCTCAATGAAGAACAAATATTTTTCATTTTATCAAGGTTTGAAATCTAGGAAAGTAATACCATTGTGCTCTTGTAGTATTTCAATTAGGAAAGATAAACTTAGTTGAATCGAAATCGTCATTCGAGTCCTTATAATAACGATATTTAAGACTGTGAAGTTTAAAAATGTAAATGTCAACTAATTTAGATTGATTGGCATTTAACACATGAATACGTGTACGTAATGACATACTGGTATGAAGAATAAATATTATTGAAAATTTCAACAGCATTTATTTCATTACATACTGTTTATAAATAAATGAGCAACCAATAGATTTTAATTTTTCTTTTAGCAAACAATTGCATTTTAAGCAGGGTAAAATAGTTCAAAACTTCCCCCCTCTGGCGTAAGCGAGTCTTCTCCTAGGTCCAGATTCTGCCAAGAAGCTTAAAGTTTGATTTAGTATAGTAAAGTTGTTTATTTTTTACATACATCTGACATGTGCAAACTTCTTTATATGAGTCTGTATGAGCAAACCTTAAATAAAATTTTGTTTGCTTTTCACCCATTCGTGATCACCGTACATCCCTATTGTTTAACCTAGGCACCAACCACCCTTAAGCAGATTTTTCTCACGCTTTTAACTCAGGCTATTAATTCTGAGTCTGTAGCAGAAAAATAATGGTTGCTTTATCTGGTGCCTTAATCTGGCATGCTGCAAACGAAACTTACCTCTGATTATTGTAGAATTAATTGTAATTCCATCTCCTCTTTTCCACTGGAAAGTGATGTATTCTCTGACAAAAGAGGGCACCTGACACCGAAGAACTGCAGTATTACCCCGGACGACGAACTCATCGTATACTTGGGCTTTGTATCGCCTTTTGACAACTGAAAAAGGGAGGAAACATTACAATAAAGTTAAATAAAAAAGACTCAATTACTTCAAAAATAAACAAGATTCAAAAATTTGGAAACTCGTATTATGTAAACGCAGTTTAAATGGGAAACCCATGAAGAGCTTCCTTATTTTGTGCTGTCACTTATTTTATTGTAAAATCCCCTCAAAAACCTGGTTCATATGAAAATACTTGAGTTATATTCACACACACATATGGTGACAGCAGCGGAAAGTTCATCGTAGACTTTCGGCACGAGTCGCTGCTTCTACATATTTTAAGAATCACGCCATCGTATTGAGTCATTGGTTTATTTCTGTCGTTAAAACTTACTTTTTTCCAGAGGATCGTGATTTATTGATTGCGCTATGGATGCACTTGTTACAAGAGGAGTACGGGCTAAGTTCCCCATATTTTCACATTTTCAATCGTAATACGGCAAATGCATGTAAGAACTTTTATGAACCAACCTAAGAGAAAGCTATGATTGCTGTAGTGCTTGGAACGGATAAATAAATCCTCGTTGGTTAGTGTGATAACCATAGCAAAAGTCAATCACGATACATTCCTAGTGTCTTTGGCGTGAATGAAATCTTAGTTGAAACAAAATCACCATAGGGTAAAGAAATGATTTTTTTAAATTAAAAACAGAAGGCCTATAATTTTTGTTAAATGCAATATAGTATCATTTTTACAACAAACTGGAAAGTTAAGACGCTTACATACTCAAGCATGGGTACGTTGAGCTTATTACGTCACGAAGTCAAAATATAGCTTCTGTGAGTGTCCTGAATGATCGACGAGCCCACAGTTTCTTTTTAAGAGACTTCAACACACCACCTCGAAAATAACTCGTGTTCAGTTTGTATTGAAAATTTGCAATTTTTAATGCACATTTGTTGAAAAAAATGTAAAACTTGCTAATGAGTTAAAAATATCTCGAACTGGATTTCTGATTAATAAGTTTGATGGTTTTGTTATTCATTTGGAGCCGGAAATTTCTGAAAGAGCTTCCTATATATCTGAATGGAGGCAAGTTGAACATAAGTCTTCTGTTGCAAAGATGCATATACGCTTTCGGATCATCTCAAGAAGAGAAGCTCCTCTCTTTACCTTATTTCAGTCATTGAGCCAACCAGTACCACTTTCAACCAGTACCACTGTAGTTTGCGGGCAGTTCTTTCTTAGCGCTTTGTATCAACTAAAGATTAGAAAAAAACAAAACAAATCTGAGGATGAATGTTTTTTCTAGCCATATGTTTCTCCTCAGTGCGTCATTTATTTATTAACAATACAAATGTACTAATTTAACAAAGAGTTTTAGTTAAAAGATGAAAGGAGAACAGAGGTTTTACTGAACGTTTAATTCATTACTCCCTCTAGTGCTGATCTCTCCTTTCGGTTTTCTAAAAATTTAACAACCCTAGCCTCAATCGATAAAATTCAGATTCGATCCTTTAAGAAACAACTCTAAATTAATACATAATAACGTTGAATCTAATTTTGGTTTTCATAAAATGTTAGGGGAAGAAACCCCTTTTCACCACTTATATATATATATATATATATAACCCGGTAGGTTGAGATTTTTTGAAGAAATAATAGTCATGAACTATAACTTCCCAGAAAAAAAAAAAAAAAAAAAGCTGATTACTTTAACGGAAAAAGAGAAATTTCTTCTCTTCGCTTAGTCGAAAAACTTAAGTGGCCGTGAAATAAACCACCCGAAGGAAAATTATCAAAACGGAGATAGCCATTTAATGAAATTTCAAGAACGCATTTTCGTTATCACCAGTGGCATCGATAACTCAATCAATTAGTCCACAAGCGAAGGAAATCGAAGTTTCTGAGAAAATGTGAGTTCCGCAGTATTATGCATTTTTAATTTTTTCGTCACTAATTAATTTCACATTGTAAAACTTCTAAGAAATTGATGTTGACAAGCTAGTCAAGGTCTTTGAACGCTTAACGGGAGACGCATGTAGCATTTTACATTTTCTGAGAAGTTGTCTTGTTTTCCAAAAATAAGGAATCAAATTGAGTTAAAAATAAATAAATAAATGAACCTTTTTTTTGTACTCATGGCACAAAGCAGAAATAACGTTTATCTTTTATAAAAGCGTTTATTTAGGTATTTTCGTTCCAGATTCCCTTTGATATCAAAGCTTTACACGACCCCAGGTATTAAATATAAAAACAAGGACATAAAAATAAAAATTTCTTAGTAAATAATAAACACATGAAAGTATAGCAATAGTTGGTTTTAGGTTACGTTATGAGTACGTCAAAATTAATGAAAGCCCATCAGTTTTAGATGAGGCCGGTAATAAAATGTCCCTCACATTGATTATTCAAATGGATGTCAGTGGTAGTCAAGTATAGCATCATTACGGTTAAAATAAAATATACCATTGTTCTTGAGAAGTACTCACTTGTGATGTGACAGACACAAATGACACTCTTAGAACAAGAAGTTCTGTCTAGAACTACACGAGCCTACTTTCCCGTATACACCAACATCAAATGTATTATCTAGTTCTCTCTCTTTCTCATTCAGCTTTCGTTCTTGACTACTTCAAATACACCTTTTTCAATTAAAAGAAATCACCTGCGACCTTTGTAGTTTTTGGGAAAAGAAGAGATGTACAGGACTTTCCGTCATTGCTTCTGAAGGTTGTTATTTCCGCGTGAGGCTTCTAAAAAGGAAAATGCACGAGGCAGTAATTTTGCCACAAGTAATATATGTGCATTACGAATAAGAATAACACGGCCGTTATCACCGAGAACATGTCATTCACACGAATACCCAGGAGCAAAAGTTATTGTGTGGGAAAGCTGCAAGAATAAAAAATATACGGCGCACAAAATGCAATAAAAACATGTAAAGAATGATTTTTATTTATTTTCACGTAAACTATTCAACTATGTGATTTATTCTTGATTTTTTAATATGAACTGGAATAACATGATTTGTTGCTGGTTGTCACTTTTTATTTATTTTATGTCTGTGTGTGAATCTTCGATCGGAAACTTATTTCTTTAAATTTACGGAGGAATTCAGCATAGTCAACGTTAAGAGTTGAAGATCACAACACATGAAAGATATTATAGCATATAGTTACCGATCTGTCGATTGAGAACGGCCGATGATGGCGATTTTAACAATGCGGATGTGTAAGAAAAACAAGTAACAACAGTCATACCTTGATATTTCAGAAGAGTACAATACGCTCTCCATTGAGACTTGAAATAAGCTTTTGCCAAGTGCAAGCTATTTTCAAATATATTTATACTAGCTTTTACAGAATTTTTGCCGACGTCATACGCTGAAAACCACTGATCTGAAACATGCTCTTCAAGAGCTTTTAAACAACCATACAAATAAATGACGAATGACACGTTGATAATGCAATTTCAATTCATTCTCATCATTCACTGCCTGCAGAGAGAGTGGGGATCTTTAAGCCAATGATTGATAGACGCAATTTAGACGTCAAGGATTTGAAGGGGCACTGAAGGACATTGGCTAGCCGAAAATATTCTGAAAGAGAAATATTTTCTTTATTTCTCTCCTTCTGGATGCTTTCTTTGTGTTTTAAAAGCGGTTTTGGATTTCACATGTTTTCGTTTTGATGAATTCGTTTTGATTGGTACATAGGAAAGTTTAAAGAAATGACAAGGTTTTTTGTTCGGACATAAAAATTGCTGTATATATCCACACCACAGAATTTAATTTCTTTTTTCCTCTGATGAGATTACAAATTTCTGAAAACTTCAGCGATCGAAACTACTGATACATGCAAAATTGGATTGAGTTAATAAAGTTATGCTGAATGACATTTCTTAAAATAATCCAGTAGAGCAAAAACAAACTTTGTCTGCGCACAGAACCTTTAAATTTATAGGACTTTTTTTTTCGAAACCTTATCTCTCCCTCAGAACAGTTTCCAAAAAAATAATTCGTTCTATATAGAAGAAGGAAAATATTAAGTTCTTATTGAAAATGCTAGAAACCTTAACGTAAAATAAGCATTAACTGATGCTTTTGGCAACAACAAAGAGGTAATGTGGTTATTGTGACACATTATCCGACCCCTATTGCGTCGTTTTATAGCACTCCTATTTCTTCTGCAGTTAATGCGTAAATGCAAGGAAATCATTCTTAAAATTTCGGAAATGAGAGCAAATGCGTTTAACACTGCAAATGAATTTACACTCCGAAAAAGCTCTGCACTATATAAATAAACTTTGTCAGCCTTGAGTGTCTTGAGACATTAAATGCAAAGTAAACTAGAAAAAAAAAATATTATGAATTGTATAGCATAACTTTGTAAAAATGGAACCACTTCATTCAATTGGATAACCATAAAGACCCACACAAAAACTTATCAGGAAATATTAAAAAATAAATAAATAGTATAAAAGGAAAGGCAGTCCAAAACAGCTTGTATTGTCAGAAAGAAAGAAATATTTTGTATTTTTGTCAAGCTCCGATTCCACTTCTAAAAAATGATTGTGACAGATAATAGCAATTAAAATGTCACGGTTTCAGCAGGATTTCTTTGCGGTAGATGATATCTTTCTCCACTTTTGTAGAAAGAAGAGTAAGTTCTTTCCGCTGCTGAGAAAAAATGGCTCTTGCTATACGCACGTGTTATTGAATTTCCTGAGACACGTTTCAACGATGAATCAAATCAATCAATAACTTTTAAAAGAGTTGGTATTGTAGATTTAGTTTTTAGCTGAAATCTGGTTGAGACACATGGCGCTGGTGTCTAAAAAATACCATTGAACTCCCAATATTTGCCAAGCTTTCTTTCAGCACGTAAAAAGACGGAATGGAAAAGTTTTGGAAGAAGAATCGATATGGTTCGGTTATTTTTGAGAAAAAGTTGTTTATATTAATGAGTGCGATGCATCAATGCAAGTCTCAGAATAAATTTGAAGTTCAAATTTAAGACGCAGGGCATGGTAACTTACATGTGGTGTTACGCTTTATTAAAGCTGTTCAGTTTTCGTTATATATATATATACAGTTGAACTCGCTTAATACGAAATGCCAAAAAATCGCGAATTTGTTCGTATTATCCGTTATTCGTAACAACGATGCATAAGTAAAATTGTAAAAAAAAAGTATTAGAAATGCGTGTTTATAATTTAAAAATAATTACTACTACTATTTACAACAAAAAGTAAAATAAATAGTGAAAACAAATTACTTATTTGTGCTAATATGCACTTTTAAATCCTACTAGTGCATTGATAAAAAGTGAACTTACCTTTTAAAATTTAAAAATTTTAGAAAAATCCTTAATGGTTAGTTGTTTTTTAGGTACATTAAATTTCATCATACGCATGTCTCGGCGCAAAATGCATAGTGTCATTTACACTTAGTGGTTTACAATAACTCAAAATAATCAACAATTTCTATGTAAAAAAATTAATTATATGCAATCGAGAAAATTTTTCGTGAATAGGTCAGAAAATTTGTTCGTCTTAGGCGAAATTTGTATTTTAGCCTTCGTAATATGCGTGAGATATTTAGTGTAAGTAAATAATAAACCAAACTTAATGAACAAAATGTTCGTTCTTGCCGTGATTTCGTATTAACCGTGTTCGTATTAAGAAAGTTCAACTGTATATATATATTGCCTCTATGTGCTTGGAAACATGCTTTTATTACTAAAATGTTTGTAATACGCGGGAAAGAACGTTAAAAAAAAAAAAAAAAAACTCCCGAAGTGTTTGAAATTAAGTGATTACTTGTCTTTCATAAAATCATGTTTATAATTTCCATTTGGGTTTATATTGCACAAAACATTTTGATGAACTTCTCTCAGGATCCAAGTCTTGCCAATGACATTAGCTTAGATGGCTTAGATGTGATTCTTCGTTCTTTGAGCTTATTGAGAATAACTATGCAGCTGTGAAGTATTAACTCAAATTCAAATATGGGTTCTTAAATGAGTTTCTTATTACCTGCTGTGTAATATTATACGAGCAATATTTCGAAAATATTTAATGTATGACTTATAAATTTTAAACTTTTTCAGAATATTTCATTAAAACAGTATCTTGCATGAAAGGAGATAGTAATGCATAAAAAAAGTCTGTGACACCCTCAATGCGTTGAGTAAAATTAGTCTATATATATATATATAAAAGAGCAGTGTCTGTGGATCTGTCTGTCGGTCGCTCTGTCTGTTCGCTATAGAATCCTAGGCCGTTTTACCGATCGGGACCACATTCGGCACGGTTAATGTTTACGACCCGAGAAACTCATCGCCGCAAAAATGAAAGTTGTGACTCAATTAGTTTTTTTTTTAAATTAATTTTAAAAAATTTTTCAATGATTTTATTGACCCGTTTTATTTTATTTTTGCATTGTTGCCGTCGTTTCCAACAGTGTAAGTACAGTTGTCGTGTGAACAAACAAATCAATGCAGTTGCCATTGTTATTGTCACAAATGTAACAAATGTACTAATAACAATCGAAACGTTTCTCTATCATATTGAGTGAGGCTTCGCTGTATTTCAATCTCAGGTAAAAATTAATGTATATGCGAATTTAATTTAATCCTTCCTTTCTTTTTAATTTATTTCTTTATTTTCTGCGCTTTTTTTATTTTTCTTATTAAAGTGGCAGCGCTCTTTTTGCCCAGTTTCGTTAAAACTTTTGTTTTGAAAAGCATAATAAAATTTTCAATAAGTTATTTCGATGATAAATATATATTTTTCACAAGCAATTTGATTACATAGTAAATAAATATATAGTAGTGTGGGGCAGTAAGCAAAGGAGCGTCCTCGCCACCTAAACTGGGTAATTCAGTTTGAATTAGCAGACACTTTTGCACAAAGCATTTTAATTACAATTTATAATATCTAGAACAGCGGTCATTTCGTATGTCCCGATTTAACGATTTCCTTGGTTTAGCAATATTATTTAAATAAGTATCGCCAGAAAAGGAATACGTATGGTTTATACTAGTTTTCAAATAACGTGGCGAATATGACACGCTACAATTTGACTTTTTTAATTAGTCATTGGCAATAAATCGGAACACACTAATGAAATTGTGCTTACGTTTTTTAGGTGCGGTTAAAATTCCGCACGAGCAGCGCCGTGCGGGTACCACTAGTTAATTGATAAATATTTAATTCCTTAAAATATATTAACCCTTCGCGCTGGGGGGTCTAAGCAACCACCATTAAAAGCGGACACACAAGATCGAAAAAAACTCAATTTTTTTTATACATGATTTTTACAAAATTGTGTTTCTTGTAGTTATGGAGTTTATTTATTCAGAATAAGTTAAAACAAGCTACTTTAATTACGAGTAAATTGCAAAATTATTGTAATTTACTTTATTTTAAAAATTGTGATAATAATTTTGCTGTGCGTGCAAAACTGTTTTTTGGATGTCGAAACAAGAACCTTTCTATCTTTCATTATATCTGTTATTCAGAAAATATACCAGGTTAGATTTGAAATTTGAATCAGAATACGTAAAAATGAATTTTAAAGCAATATTTGAATTAAATCATTAACGAGTTCAAAATAAATTGAATTATATCTAAATAGAAGAAGGAAAAAAACTCTTACGACGACTCATTAGATAGTGGGAAGATTTAAATGTACCACTAGTAGATTTTTCGAAAAGTATTCATCATTTAATTGTGGAAAATTGCGTTTTTACGACGACACTTTTGAAAAATGTTAGATTAAATTTTTTGACAAAAAGTCACTTTAATCAGAGAAACGGAAGATTTCTAATAAATGCAACATTTCTGAGTACTTACGAGATTCCGGAAATCGTTTTTCATATTTTATTTGACGTTTCTTTCTACCAATTTCTTTTAACTTTTTAATGATTCATTCCAATGCGAAAAAAACAATTTTATAAAAAAATGTTCGGAATGCTATGTTCTTAAAGAAAAAGTCAAATAGATTAGAAAAAGACTTCAAGACTAAAGTGTACTTTTTCAATTAAAAATGATTCCCTCGTGTAAGCGAATATTTAGAAATCCTTTAATGGAAAGCTATTTTGAAATCTTCGGACATATGTACACACACGCATAATTATTATGATGTCTGCATTTATTCTTCACGAAATTATTTTAAGAAACCAGGTTTAAATACACTTAATACACAATATTAGCGAATAATGTGTAAGGCAATCTTTTCCCGTCATTCTAATTTTCTAATAAAATTTTACTGCATATTTGTAATTTATTAATATCGTAATTTATTAACTCCTTATTACATTTCTATATGCACCGTTATAATAGAAAATTTTGAAAATGATGTCACATTTTCAGTTTCTAGGATTTTTTTACGATAAACTTGTTTCGTGACGTACAACATGTATGTATGACTTCAAAGTATTTCGCGGAAAGGCAGCAGCAAGTATATGAAGATATTATCTTAAACTTTACATAACTTTTCTCCTGATTTCTAGGATAGCTTTATTAAGAAATGAAGATGCATATTCTACGATAGCTTCCCATGAAGTACTCTTAGAAGGATTATTTTGGTCAATAGTTTGACAAACATAACTGAAACTTTATCCTTAATGTTGGTAATATAAAACAGTCAGATTGGTACCTGAAATGAAGCTACCCGTACTGTCATCGTCACTATTGTATAATTTTGGCGTCTGAAATATTATCAGCCAGTAGAGATAATAACTAACATATAAATACCATTTTCAAAAACTTTAAAAGTTATGAAAAGTTTTCCTCATTCTTTCCAACCCGGTTGCTTATGGGTAAAATAACATCCCACTGTTTGCTTTTGAAAGCGTAATTTCCAAGTTTCATATCACAAAATAATTAGCAGGAATATTATGGTGTGGTAATAACAAGTTCTTTCGTTGAAGAGTATTGAAAAATTTACAAATGTAATGCTAAAATAGCATGAATAATTGCGTTTGCAAATAGTAATAGCTGACTCATGAATGTCCGATAAGAAACCATGAAACTCTTTTGCCAATCACTGCAAGAACCAATTTTTTATTAAACTGCGTTTACTGTTTTTGACCAATGTATTGGAATATACTGCGCAATTGTTTAAAAACATCAATAAAAGAAGTTTCTATAAGAAAATTCTCAAGGAACTTACATTGGGACCTCTAATATTAATGTTTTAGCTTAAAATAGCTCCGTATTGAGATGTTGATACTCTGAATTATAATATATTAGTAAATGTTTTGCACTAGCTTAGTTTTCTCATTACGCATGCTCAATAAAGATTCTTCTTATTGTGGCAAATTATTCTAATAACTGAAAAAAGGTAATAATTTATAAAACATTTTTTTTCTCGTTCAGAATTGTTTTTCATAAAAAAAAGTGTTCTATAGTTATAAAAGTAGTTATGTTTCGTTCTAAATGAAAGTATATCTTTACCTTTCATTCATGAATATAATTCAATTATTCCGCACGGAGTCTCTTTCTTAAGAAAAGAAAAACATTTTCTTTCACTCGAAAAATCAATTTCTTTACAGTCCAACAACGCTAAACTTTAACTGTGGAGAATCTCTTTCTTTGTAGTTTAGTTTTCCTGTTTCAGCCTAATTCTTTATTCAGACCAGAGTAGCAAAAAATAATTCCGAAGACTTGCAATTTGTAAAATATCTGTAAGTATTTTTAAAACAGGAAAATAAGATTTTAAAACACGACATTTGTACATTTTTCAGATAACGGAACCATTTTACAAAATAAAAGAAAACGAAACAAAACTTATTCTTTAATAGTCAAAAAAAAAAAAAAAAAAGAAGTTATTTTGACTATTAAAGAAACGAAATCGTTAATAATGAAAAGGTGCAATTTGAATGCTTAATATAATAGCACATCAAATAAATTTAAACACTCAGAAGCATAAATGATGTTGGCAGTATAGTAAACAAAGGCACAGGTCTTGTGAATATCCGTTGTGACTTAAGGTATTTAAGACTCTCGAGCATAATTTTTAAATTTTCCGAACAGGTACTGCATAAAATAATGATAAATTAATAAACAACAAAAAAGTTCAGAAAAGGTGAAAAGATACCTTTTGTTTGTTGTTAGCAGAATGATTATTTAAATATGCTCTTAAAAGAAAATATTCTAAGCATTATCTCACTCTCAAAATTTCACACATTTAAAACTTTTTGAATACAAAACAAGAGTTTATTTAACTTGTTTGATCTAAAAAGTAGTTATACACATACATATTGTTAAAGTTGACCTGAACTAATTTTCGATTCACTTGCTTCAAGGAATTCTATGCACCTGTTTCAATTGCATAGATTTCCTATATTTTGTAAACAAATAACAATCCAATACTGATAAGATACTGCCTGCCATCTTGAGGAAAGGCAGATTTAATCCTTAAATTTCAAACCGCAATCATCTGTTTGTACTAGAAAGAATATAATACTCCTGGAAAGGGTTTAACTTGCAATAAGTAGCCTATATTACATATTAAAAACGATGTTGCAATGTAAATTCTACACTGAATTAACGTAGATGTACAACATAACAACTGATAATAGAAAACATCAAGTTAGCTATAAAGCAATTGTAGTCTTAGAAAAAAGTGCTTAAAAACCTCTTAACCAATATGGAATTTTGCGCAACTCGCTAAGTTCCAAAATACGATAAAGTTAAATGACTCGTCACCAATAATGACGATAATACACACAAACACCCCCCTATATGTATACATATAGAGATAACTTTTAATATCAAAAGAAAAAAATTAAGAAAACTTTGTTTAAGCATCCAAATTTTTTAGCATTTAAGCTTGGTACAGTAAACTTTTTAGGCATGAATAGTTTTTAGTGGAAGTTTGTAATACATATTCCTAAATGTTTGGTTCATCAAAGAAAAAACAAACAAGTTAAAGCAATACTATGTTGCATACTTCCATCGTCCATTCATAAGCAGTTTGGAATTATCAGTGGAATATATTATCTTGAAATTACAAGAACTTTTTAATGGTTATAAGGGAAAAAAAAACGACTTATATCACTTACTATTCAATAACGAGCGTCAAGTCATTTTCCCAGTTTGTTTCGTAAACGGGGCTTTTAACTTCATTATTCCTTATCAAAATGACTTTTATATAACATTTCTTCATATTGTCACAAATTAATGTCATTTTTTGATTTTAAAAAGCTAAAGAATACCTACTAATTACTTCCTTTCTTGATTGAAAATATTATTTAAAAACTGTGTGAGAGAGATATTATTTCGAATCCCTCTATTTACCCAAAATACATAATGGCACAATTAAGATGAATACGACCGCACTCTTTACCTCTCAACATTCCTGCCCCCCCCCCCTCTCAAGACAGAAAAAAAAATTCTAAGAAACATCATCCTTCCTTTTCTTTTTTTTCTTTGAGGCACAAAATTGCATCTAATACGGTTTTCATTTCATCCTGGTATAAATATAGTTCTGTGACTCGTTCCTGGAATCCTTTTCGGTTATCGATTTAT
This sequence comes from Octonoba sinensis, assembly GCA_038502835.1. Taxonomy (NCBI): domain Eukaryota; kingdom Metazoa; phylum Arthropoda; class Arachnida; order Araneae; family Uloboridae; genus Octonoba; species Octonoba sinensis. The sequence continues at coordinate 144,964,749 of CM076600.1, forward strand.
CCCGTACGAAAATAAGTGTTTTAAATTCTTTGTGTATGTATGAATGAAATGAAAAACATTTCAAATGCATATTCGAATACTTCGAACCTATTAAAGGTAGTTTCATGGAAGCAGTACTGCAAAAGTTTCTTACGCAGACATATTTAATGAAATGTATAGTAATTTACTGCTGTAGGTAATGTAAATCACTCTTATTAACTTGTCACGTTATGGTAAAAAAGAGCTATGCTGGAATACTATATTCGTTTCGTAAAGAGAGAGACAAAAGGGAGGGGGAGCAACTGAAATATTTCACGGGTGTAAATAAAATGCATTAGAAAGTAACGAATATGAGAGCACAGCTATATGCTTGCATTGACACAAATATTTGAAAGTAAATCATCCAAACACAGAAGTGTTTGAACTGCAGAAAATAATAATTCGTCCCAAAGTTACCAATTTAAAAATAAAACCGCTTAATTTTGTTCTTTTGTGACAAAACCCGGGAGAGCTTTGCAACTGAAACGCTCATTTTAACAAACACTGTGCACAACAGACTACTTTTTAAAATTTGTATTTGCAGTATAATGGCTCCTTAAAAGGTTTAAGCTTTAACTGTTAGGTTAGAATAAACGCCTTAAGGTTTACTTTTTGCGGTCAAATATTACAATTCAGTTATCATGCATCGGAAGGAATCACCAAACATTCTGAGAAAAGTAAATCTTTTCGTAATGGACTTAGAAAATTACCAAAATGAGCTTCACAAAAGACTTTTGAGTCCTGTATAAATGTTAAACGGAATAAATAGCTCAGTTGAGTCATATCAAGCAAGAGGCTGTTTGAAATTTATACTGAAATTTTTTGGAAATTAGGGGGAAATTAGGTGCATTCGCAAATACAATAGTTTAAAGCTTAAACTAAGCCTGTTAGTTTTGCTCAAAAACTCTGAGGATGGAGACTCCTCTAACTTTGCTTAGGATTTCTAAAGCCTGTCTACGAAATGTGGCTAATCATTTGATTTCTATTCGTCGAGATTACTCAAGTAACATGCTAGGATTCAGCAAAGAATGCATGGGAATAATGGATGGGGTCTATTAAAACCATTGTATTCGCTCATCACCGTACTGCCAAGGTCATAACAGATCAGCTAAGATTCTGTTGATTCAAAATAGAAATATAGTGTAAAGTAGCTGTTCAAAGACTTGACATTAAAGATTTTTTTCAGTTATATCGTTTCAGCTACTTTTTATTTTTCTTACCACGTGTTATTGAATTTCTGAAAAATACTTCTGCTCTCAGAAGTAACGAAACTTAAAAATATTTCGGCTAAGAACTGTAAATTAAATTTGTCAAAAGAAACTCACCGACAGATGGCGATAATAAGTATTGAAGTAAAAACGTGTACCTTCAAGGTCTGTTTTTCTCTCTAATAAAATTTTACTGCATATTTGTAATTTATTAACATCGTAATTTATTAACTCCTTATTACATTTCTATATGCACCGTTATAATAGAAAATTTTGAAAATGATGTCACATTTTCAGTTTCTAGGATTTTTTTACGATAAACTTGTTTCGTGACGTACAACATGTATGTATGACTTCAAAGTATTTCGCGGAAAGGCAGCAGCAAGTATATGAAGATATTATCTTAAACTTTACATAACTTTTCTCCTGATTTCTAGGATAGCTTTATTAAGAAATGAAGATGCATATTCTACGATAGCTTCCCATGAAGTACTCTTAGAAGGATTATTTTGGTCAATAGTTTGACAAACATAACTGAAACTTTATCCTTAATGTTGGTAATATAAAACAGTCAGATTGGTACCTGAAATGAAGCTACCCGTACTGTCATCGTCACTATTGTATAATTTTGGCGTCTGAAATATTATCAGCCAGTAGAGATAATAACTAACATATAAATACCATTTTCAAAAACTTTAAAAGTTATGAAAAGTTTTCCTCATTCTTTCCAACCCGGTTGCTTATGGGTAAAATAACATCCCACTGTTTGCTTTTGAAAGCGTAATTTCCAAGTTTCATATCACAAAATAATTAGCAGGAATATTATGGTGTGGTAATAACAAGTTCTTTCGTTGAAGAGTATTGAAAAATTTACAAATGTAATGCTAAAATAGCATGAATAATTGCGTTTGCAAATAGTAATAGCTGACTCATGAATGTCCGATAAGAAACCATGAAACTCTTTTGCCAATCACTGCAAGAACCAATTTTTATTAAACTGCGTTTACTGTTTTTGACCAATGTATTGGAATATACTGCGCAATTGTTTAAAAACATCAATAAAAGAAGTTTCTATAAGAAAATTCTCAAGGAACTTACATTGGGACCTCTAATATTAATGTTTTAGCTTAAAATAGCTCCGTATTGAGATGTTGATACTCTGAATTATAATATATTAGTAAATGTTTTGCACTAGCTTAGTTTTCTCATTATGCATGCTCAATAAAGATTCTTCTTATTGTGGCAAATTATTCTAATAACTGAAAAAAGGTAATAATTTATAAAACATTTTTTTTCTCGTTCAGAATTGTTTTTCATAAAAAAAAGTGTTCTATAGTTATAAAAGTAGTTATGTTTCGTTCTAAATGAAAGTATATCTTTACCTTTCATTCATGAATATAATTCAATTATTCCGCACGGAGTCTCTTTCTTAAGAAAAGAAAAACATTTTCTTTCACTCGAAAAATCAATTTCTTTACAGTCCAACAACGCTAAACTTTAACTGTGGAGAATCTCTTTCTTTGTAGTTTAGTTTTCCTGTTTCAGCCTAATTCTTTATTCAGACCAGAGTAGCAAAAAATAATTCCGAAGACTTGCAATTTGTAAAATATCTGTAAGTATTTTTAAAACAGGAAAATAAGATTTTAAAACACGACATTTGTACATTTTTCAGATAACGGAACCATTTTACAAAATAAAAGAAAACGAAACAAAACTTATTCTTTAATAGTCAAAAAAAAAAAAAAAAAAGAAGTTATTTTGACTATTAAAGAAACGAAATCGTTAATAATGAAAAGGTGCAATTTGAATGCTTAATATAATAGCACATCAAATAAATTTAAACACTCAGAAGCATAAATGATGTTGGCAGTATAGTAAACAAAGGCACAGGTCTTGTGAATATCCGTTGTGACTTAAGGTATTTAAGACTCTCGAGCATAATTTTTAAATTTTCCGAACAGGTACTGCATAAAATAATGATAAATTAATAAACAACAAAAAAGTTCAGAAAAGGTGAAAAGATACCTTTTGTTTGTTGTTAGCAGAATGATTATTTAAATATGCTCTTAAAAGAAAATATTCTAAGCATTATCTCACTCTCAAAATTTCAAACCGCAATCATCTGTTTGTACTAGAAAGAATATAATACTCCTGGAAAGGGTTTAACTTGCAATAAGTAGCCTATATTACATATTAAAAACGATGTTGCAATGTAAATTCTACACTGAATTAACGTAGATGTACAACATAACAACTGATAATAGAAAACATCAAGTTAGCTATAAAGCAATTGTAGTCTTAGAAAAAAGTGCTTAAAAACCTCTTAACCAATATGGAATTTTGCGCAACTCGCTAAGTTCCAAAATACGATAAAGTTAAATGACTCGTCACCAATAATGACGATAATACACACAAACACCCCCCTATATGTATACATATAGAGATAACTTTTAATATCAAAAGAAAAAAATTAAGAAAACTTTGTTTAAGCATCCAAATTTTTTAGCATTTAAGCTTGGTACAGTAAACTTTTTAGGCATGAATAGTTTTTAGTGGAAGTTTGTAATACATATTCCTAAATGTTTGGTTCATCAAAGAAAAAACAAACAAGTTAAAGCAATACTATGTTGCATACTTCCATCGTCCATTCATAAGCAGTTTGGAATTATCAGTGGAATATATTATCTTGAAATTACAAGAACTTTTTAATGGTTATAAGGGAAAAAAAAACGACTTATATCACTTACTATTCAATAACGAGCGTCAAGTCATTTTCCCAGTTTGTTTCGTAAACGGGGCTTTTAACTTCATTATTCCTTATCAAAATGACTTTTATATAACATTTCTTCATATTGTCACAAATTAATGTCATTTTTTGATTTTAAAAAGCTAAAGAATACCTACTAATTACTTCCTTTCTTGATTGAAAATATTATTTAAAAACTGTGTGAGAGAGATATTATTTCGAATCCCTCTATTTACCCAAAATACATAATGGCACAATTAAGATGAATACGACCGCACTCTTTACCTCTCAACATTCCTGCCCCCCCCCCTCTCAAGACAGAAAAAAAAATTCTAAGAAACATCATCCTTCCTTTTCTTTTTTTTCTTTGAGGCACAAAATTGCATCTAATACGGTTTTCATTTCATCCTGGTATAAATATAGTTCTGTGACTCGTTCCTGGAATCCTTTTCGGTTATCGATTTATCCCGTACGAAAATAAGTGTTTTAAATTCTTTGTGTATGTATGAATGAAATGAAAAACATTTCAAATGCATATTCGAATACTTCGAACCTATTAAAGGTAGTTTCATGGAAGCAGTACTGCAAAAGTTTCTTACGCAGACATATTTAATGAAATGTATAGTAATTTACTGCTGTAGGTAATGTAAATCACTCTTATTAACTTGTCACGTTATGGTAAAAAAGAGCTATGCTGGAATACTATATTCGTTTCGTAAAGAGAGAGACAAAAGGGAGGGGGAGCAACTGAAATATTTCACGGGTGTAAATAAAATGCATTAGAAAGTAACGAATATGAGAGCACAGCTATATGCTTGCATTGACACAAATATTTGAAAGTAAATCATCCAAACACAGAAGTGTTTGAACTGCAGAAAATAATAATTCGTCCCAAAGTTACCAATTTAAAAATAAAACCGCTTAATTTTGTTCTTTTGTGACAAAACCCGGGAGAGCTTTGCAACTGAAACGCTCATTTTAACAAACACTGTGCACAACAGACTACTTTTTAAAATTTGTATTTGCAGTATAATGGCTCCTTAAAAGGTTTAAGCTTTAACTGTTAGGTTAGAATAAACGCCTTAAGGTTTACTTTTTGCGGTCAAATATTACAATTCAGTTATCATGCATCGGAAGGAATCACCAAACATTCTGAGAAAAGTAAATCTTTTCGTAATGGACTTAGAAAATTACCAAAATGAGCTTCACAAAAGACTTTTGAGTCCTGTATAAATGTTAAACGGAATAAATAGCTCAGTTGAGTCATATCAAGCAAGAGGCTGTTTGAAATTTATACTGAAATTTTTTGGAAATTAGGGGGAAATTAGGTGCATTCGCAAATACAATAGTTTAAAGCTTAAACTAAGCCTGTTAGTTTTGCTCAAAAACTCTGAGGATGGAGACTCCTCTAACTTTGCTTAGGATTTCTAAAGCCTGTCTACGAAATGTGGCTAATCATTTGATTTCTATTCGTCGAGATTACTCAAGTAACATGCTAGGATTCAGCAAAGAATGCATGGGAATAATGGATGGGGTCTATTAAAACCATTGTATTCGCTCATCACCGTACTGCCAAGGTCATAACAGATCAGCTAAGATTCTGTTGATTCAAAATAGAAATATAGTGTAAAGTAGCTGTTCAAAGACTTGACATTAAAGATTTTTTTCAGTTATATCGTTTCAGCTACTTTTTATTTTTCTTACCACGTGTTATTGAATTTCTGAAAAATACTTCTGCTCTCAGAAGTAACGAAACTTAAAAATATTTCGGCTAAGAACTGTAAATTAAATTTGTCAAAAGAAACTCACCGACAGATGGCGATAATAAGTATTGAAGTAAAAACGTGTACCTTCAAGGTCTGTTTTTCTCTCCCCCCCACTGAAAGCGGAGTCTCAATTCCCCCCTTCTTTAAATTGATTTCCGGAAAAGTTTTAAAACAAAATGTTTCATTTTATCGAAGAGCATATTAACTGTGTTGCACAGTTAACTACTTAAGAAAATTATCAGCATTAAATATTTTAAAATCTTTCAATTTAAGGGATATTACTTAAATTCAGTGGCCAACAATTTAAGTGAAGGCATTTAAACGGACATTATACAGCGTACCGTGAGAATTTTGTTGAACTTTTAGTTAAATAATTTTATAGGTATGCACATCAGTACCTTGTTATTACTTTAATTATATTTCAGATATGCAGATAATACCTAAATCTCATAAGGTAGTGATTATGATGGTTTTAATTTTGTATTTTTTGTTTCTTCTTAAACCTTGAGAGGGGACAGTGGGAGTGGTTTATTGTAACCGACGCGACGGGAATTTTGCATTCATCTGCAGTTCAGTTCCCATAATGCAATGGACACGTGAGGCGCATTCATTTTGTATTGGAGTGTACTTTTCGAATTCCAACTCGATCACTGCAGTGCAGTGTGCTTACCGGCTTTAGCCCCATGCGATATTTTTTTTTGGGGGGGGGGGGGCGGTTACCTGAAGTCGAAGGTGTATTGCAACCGTCCCAGCAGTATGTGAATTGTGAGGGTAGACATTTGCCAGATACACAGTTTAAAACCATGTAATTAGAAACCTTCCATTATTGTCCAATTTGATTATAAAAAATATGTGTTCATTGTTTTTTTATTTCATTCCCAAATAAGCAACTTACCGCGCTCCACCCTGTATGTATACATTTTAAAATTTTATGTTGACTTCTTTAAAGTAGATGTCATGGAAATAAAGGGCATAATTCAAGCAGTTCACATTTATGAAGTAGTACATTTAGTTTATTAATTCTATGTAATATTTATTAATACTAACAAATCAATATTGATGCTATAATTATTAACACATTTTTTCTAAATTATAACATTTTTAATTTTAATTCTTTCAAATTCTAATATATTTGTCTCATTTGTATTTTCATATATACTAAATTTTAAGGCGATTTAAATTGATGTTTAATCAATTATATTTCGAAGTCAGCAATTAAGTATCAAAACAAAGTTATTTTAATTAGTTTTTTAATGTAAACTTTTAGTATAAAAAAGTTTCAGAAAAGAAAAATCCTCAAAGATAAATTTATCTTCTTAAACAAAAATAATCAAAACCAGCTGTAATCCTGCTGAAGCAATAAAACGAACTTCAAAAGAAAACGATTCAGAGAATAGAAATTCAATCTCGGTGTCTCTTCAGTAAGTGCCTACGAAATGAATGATTAAGCAAAAAGAGATGGCTATTTAACGAATTTCTTTGTCGTCTACGGTTCAGATTAAGTTCCTGTAGCCAATGATGGATGGACACTATTTAGACGTCAGGGATTTACAAAGACGGCTGCTATTGGCTAGATGAAAACTTTCGTAGTTTTAAGTGTTTTTTTTCCTTTTTTCCCCCATTAGTTTCTTTCTTCTTTTAAGATTTGAAAATCTTAATAAACACATGTGTTTTAAGGATAATTTTACAATCCATTTAACCAGAAAGTACAGTTTGCAGCATTCGTTCCCAATTTCCCTCAAAAACAATCACGGTTTGTTTATACCAAGGCTGAACTTGATCCAGTTAGTTAACACAGTTAACTAACTGGATCAAGTTCAGCCTTGGTTTATACATATTTGGTGTTGCCACTTTTTTACATTTGGAAATACATTTTAAAAACTTCTTTTTTCCCTCGACACATAGATAAAAATTCAATGCATAAACATTTATCTAAGCATAAAAGGCAGCATTAAAATTTTGTTATTACAACAAAAGGCTATCTTTAATTTACTAACTTTTACTTATTTTGTCTCATTAGTGTGAATTCAGTACCGCTCTGAAATGATACACTAAAACTTTAAAACGTCACAACTACTTTACAAGTTTAAAAATTTGCAATGGAATGAAGAAGCTCCAAACCAGCTCATTTAAAATGACATATTTTTTCCCTTTAAAATCGTGCATTAGGGTTATATCAAATTAAATTTCAAAACAAAAGAAGCAGAAGCCATGCCGCGTGCTTTTGTACGCAATCTTCGTCGAAACCATTTTCCTAAATGGGAATTCAGAAATAATGAACTGAAAAATCGCGAATCCATAGAAACGAAGTCATATAACGGATATTGCTTCCGGTATAACTTTCTCAATAAAACTCCACTTTTCACATCAAACGAGACAAAGAGTTCTTACGACTTTGAAGTTAACGAAGGACATTTGGAATTCGTTTCCGAGACACTGAAAGCCCCCGGAAATTCTCTCAGCACTATCATAAATTTGGAAGAATTCGAACAAAACCCTGCGTTCTATTCATCGCGGAAAAATAGCCTCCAGTTCTTTAGAGAGAGAAGCTTAATTGTTTCTGATAACGAATTTGTGAAATATTTATTCGCTGAAATAGTTTCGAATGCAGAGTAATAGCTTCGGGATAAATATATTGTTATTAATAATGTTCGGAGTTGATATATTACTCAGACAAGCTGTGGGCATAAGAGATGAACTAAAAATCTTTATTTGAGCTTTCAGGATAAGTTTCAACGGAGCGAATGTGTAATTTACAAACTGGATGCAAATAATAACTTTTGTAAGTAAACTTGTTGCTGATTCGTGGGGGAGGGGGGGGGATGAAATATCAACTTCAGTTAGCAATGGTTAACGGTTCATTTGGTTCTTTATTGAAAGAGGTGTTCCTTGTAGCTCCGAAACAAGTGTCAGCAATTTTCATTGCAATTTTGTGCTTTAAACGTAGCTGTTTATTCATTTGCTTTTTAAATTGCACATAGTTTCAAAAGCTCTCGCAGTCAAATAACTCAGAAGCATAAACTAATTCTACCAAAAAGTGTATTGACAAGTTAGTACCACTTTTAACGGATATTTGAAACTTGTAGTTGCTTTCTTTGAAAATTTGTAGAAATTTTAGGAACTTTTGTTTTAATTTTTCTGGCTAAATTGAAATTTATCCTTAAATATTATTTCTTTAGCCTGTTTTTTGTCGCTACGCGATATCGTAATTATTCCTTTATCAAATTCCAATATTTACGAATAATGTCGAAAAATAGACCCACGGGCTAAAAATGTACCGCTTCTCTTAAATTTGAGATTTGTTTGTTTGCTTGTTAACGACCATTTCAGGTCACATAAATATTCGAGTTTATTTGCTATTCTCAAGGATATGCCTCAAACTCTTGTCTAATATGACAGATAGAACAAGACAGTAAATATATTTACTGTACAAAAAAAAAAAAAAAAAAGAAATGCACCCAGGGGAAAGTGAGAATCGAACCCACGCCTCTTCACTGCTTTTTCTTTTTTTATTATATATATATATATATATATATATATATATTTACGATGAAGATACTTATTCAAATAAATTTGGAAAATTACAGTGTTTACCAAATATAAATTTTCGTGCCGATTATTAGGCCTGTTTCCGAGAATATCATCATTCAGCCGTAAGACGTCAAGACGTCTACTGCTGGACACAGGATTCCCTCATAGTCATTCGCCTGAGGCGACTCCCAGGGGCTTGAATATAAATATTTAGTTATTTATACAAGTCATTTAAAGATTAATATTTTGCGAAGTTGATATGAATAGAAACTATTTACCTATGATTCTTCCTATTCTGATCAATCGGTATCAGGTTAGATACCTATTTATACAATGCACTTTGCATTACATATATTGAATATGAATATTTTGTAATCCTACCTACATATGAACTTTAAACTTCATTTAAGTTCATAAAATGCTACAAATAATATGCCACGGATAAAAGCCGATGATCTTTACAAATTCGTAAGTTTGACCTTGAGATGTCTGTACTGTCAGGGCAAAGGAACAACTTTAGAATAGGGACTGGTTAGTATAGGGAGCATTATAAAACTTTTTTTTTTTTCAATGAGTTTCCTAGATATTTAAATTGCACAAATGGTAACAACAACGAATTTCAATCATCAAAAGGTAAATTAAAAATTAAATGTTGCCACTTAATGTACTGCAATCTCAATTGAAATAAAATATCTATAGCGGATGACGAGTACCACAATAGCGTTATAAAAAACATTGTTTTTCTGTGTAAAATCGCGTTTTTTCGGGAAAGACACCTACATAATTGAACTTAAAAAACAAAACTTGACCTAAATCCAAGATTTGAACCAAATCCTTAGAGCCGTTTCCGAGAACGTAATACGTAATATATATATAACCCTCATATTAGCTTATTGTATTACCAATTTTTAGGCTTTTAAAAATTATTTATTTATTTATTTATTATTTTTGTTTGCAATTTAAGGTCGACATTTTTTGTTCCACCTGTTTCCTGGACCCAGAAAAAAAGATCCATTTAAATAGAAATTATTTTATTAAATTAATTATTATTTTAAATTTATTTATATTTATATATTATTTCTCTAGCCTGTTTTTCTGTCGCTCCGCGAGATCTTTCCCACTCCTTTATCAAATTCCACGATTTGCCCCTCATTTTAAAGCTTATCGTGCCGGCTAATGACGAAAAATACACCCACGGTCCAAATATGTACCGCTTCTTTAAAATTTGACACTTAAAATCATCTACGAAGACGTCCTTTAATAGATGCCAAATTGGTGTTGTGTATGCTGGCGCCCTCTGGTATCAAGCAAACAAACAAGAAACTCTTCTGTTTTCATTGTGTAGCAAATTGGATAGTTTTAGCTGCGTCTGTGTGTTAAATTTACGCAATTGCTAGGCTCTACACATTCATTTATATTATGAATCTGTAGAGCCTAACCAACCAACATTAACTATATTTTAAGTAATGGAACTTCTTCGTTAGTGTATTTTAATGCAATGAATACTACCAATGAAAATAATTATCATTATTATTGTGAATATTTTATTATTTTGAATATCTGAATCTAGTGGGGAAAAATAGTAACAGCTATTTGTACTGATGTGTTCAATTGCATGTCTTCTTTTGCACCCACACCCTTTTGCTTCTTTCTATTCTTCATAATGTCCTTGATCCCCCAAATTATTCCGCACGAGTTGACTAGTTTATTGTAAGGATGTTAAAATTTATTTTAACAATTTTTTTTCCTTACATTTTCTTTTTTGTTAAAGTTATTAGGTGAGGTTATTCTCGATGAAAATGTCATTGCAGACTTGAGAGGAAATCACGGGATGTGAAAAGTTGTTTCGTTTCTAAGAACCGTTGGATTAAGTACAGTTTGACCACGAGTTTTGACATTTGAAAGCTTCTGCGTGCGGCAGAAAAGAACGGATCCATTCTGGTTTTAGGGAAATTCGTTTTGCAGGTGATTTTACTTAGTACGCCAGTCAAAATGTTTGCATCTCTGTTTGTTGAATGCAACTAAATTTATAAACTGGCATGTAGCATCAGTTCGGAAGAAATCAAGTCTGCTAAACAAACTAGAACGAGAACAAAAACGGTACATTCCTTATACCTGAAGTTCCTCTCTTGAACATAAATGGATTCTTCTTGGCACTCTGCCAGGAAGATGGCTTTGGTTAATAATAGAGCTTTAGGCCGTCACACAGTAGTCGATTTGACAAATCCAACTGAACAAAAATATTTTCCTTAATCAAACCGAAGTTTGCGTTTTAATAGAGCCGTTATATTGATAGTAAATATAAAATTGAATAAAATAAAAACGTCAGTCAATAAGATCTTCATCAGTCCAACTATATTCTGGAAAACTGGATTCTTGTTTGATTGTTTTTAAATAGCAACGCAGTTTCTTTTGACAAATCTTGTCTCATGTTTCTTAGAATGCACTTGCCAAAGGCAAGGAAACACGTTTTTTCAAATAAATGTAATGATAGCAGACGATAATATCGGAAAGGTATTCAGCGAAAAAAAAAGTGGAGAGATAAAATATTATCCGATTTACCTACTATAAAGCCAATCTTTGAGACCGAATCATAATGGTCCCTAAAAAGTCGCAATACTCGTGTTGCCGTCAGAACCGGGTATTATTTTTTGTACACTTATTTTTTAATATATCTAGTGCATGAAAATATAGCTTAGGTGTCAAAGGCTGATGGTGCAACTTTTTGCTGCTCTAATTAAATTTAGTGAAATTGTATAAAATTCATGTATTTTTTAAACTAAGAAATATACTTAAAGCTCGCATTTAATATACGAAACTTAGAAATAATATTAACATTGAATAACACAATGACACTATATGAAAAACATTACTTTCTAATAAAACAGACAACTAATGACACTAATCATTTTCATCCCTTCTAGAAAATCACAAAGTAGCATAGTGCAATAGGAAAAATTTAACCCTTTAACAGGTAAAGTTACAGGAGCTATCGGTTTAAAAAAACACATGGGTATTTCAGCTTTTTTTAAAAAATGTAGTTACGGAAAAATAAAGATGTTGCATTTTTAATTTTTGTCCATGTAGATTTAGTAAATGGACCATCATGCCTCAGTTTGATATGCTGGGTGCAAGTCGCATAAAGTAATTTCAAATATTTTGAATAGTTCACTAATGTATTTCAACTCGTATAGCACATAAAATACGTATACGAGATATACATTAAATTCCTTCGGATATTTTATGAATTTTGCTCTAAGCTCCTATAGAGAACGTTTCCAGTTAGGTTGTTAGAAGACTATCCTTTTGAATTCCAGACTTAATCGAACTGATTTAATGGAGGTATTGGGAGTAGTTATGATTGATGCGAGGGTTTGCGGTTCCATTAAGGTTTGAAGAGTGGTAAAAGAAAAATATTCTGTCTTCTGCGCAGGTAGAATGATGGAAAGGCTTCTATTTCCTCTTAAATGATCCGAAAAAATAGTTACGATGATATAAAAAGTGAAAGGAGCATTTGTTCTTTTTGTCATAAAAGTGGGTCAACTAGAAATAAAAAATATCTTTTGAAGAAAAGATTAAAAATTTCCTCTACAGTGATCACATAAAAAGAAGTTATCATGAAAGGAAATATTTTTGAGAGAGAAAAAAAAATAATTTTCAGCTCCTTCAGAATCGAAAAAGATAGAGATTAATGCCAATAAAATGTCGCTTTCTAGTTTTTTTATAGCTAATATGAGGTTTCATATCTTAGAATAAATTAAAAAAAAAATCCTAAAATGTATTACTCGTGAATTTTACACAGTAAGAATGAATTACACATCAAATTTTCTTTGCTAATAATCTGAAAAGAGTTTGCATGTCAAATCAATAATTTATTAATTATGAGTATTATTTGAACATTTCGTTGAAACATTTAAAACAATTATATTTTTGGAAGGGTGACGTCACAAATGATTGTAGGATACCAGTGCTATGAACTTTTAATGTAAGTATTAGTGGTATTTTACGTAAACATTTTGTAATTGATGGAAGAAATTCTTATTTAGGTAACAATGACACCATACAGTTTTTAATTTCGAATACTTTATCTTACACTCGAAACGCTTTAATTTTTCTTAAATATCACATAAAAAAATTCATTCTGTAATAATTTATTTGGGAAACTGGCTGCTTTCTGATACAAAAGGTTTTGAATTGAAGATTTCATTTTTACCTACTAAAACTGTCTTTGAGTAAAAAAAATATGATGTCGTTCTAAAATTGAAATTAATGTTTGTGCATGCATTAAGCACGTACTTTGCCATATATTAAAGCAGTGGTACTCAACCTTTTTGTAGATTGGGCCACATACACATAATCTAATTAACGCGTGCCACATTATAAGAATTAGTGAAAATAAATGTGCAGCACATTGATAATTTTTCTAAATTCATCTAAGAGACGGTCTTTTTCATGGGCAAATCAAATTGCGATTGCTTACAAAAAAGAGAAAGTGCTCATTTAGTGCAATAATAACGTTGCTAAATGCATTGAAGGAACGGTCTTTTGCACGACCAAATCAAACTGCAATTGCTTGCGAGGAGGAAATAGTGCTTTTTCAGGGTGTAGTGTCACAAAAATAAACATTTATCATATCTTGCGAATTCGCTAACTACCTTTACTGGGTTACTTAAAAAAGATCGGCGGTCCACATGTGGTCCGTGGACCACAGGTTGAGTATCATTGAATTAAAGATGCCCAATGGCATAGGCGGTAGGTTTCTGTGTTCCCGTATAGAAGCCCTAGCTTGAATACCGTCCAAGGCAGGTTAGCATAGCACCTTTTCAGTTTATTATTAAGTGGTACGGAATCCACTTTAAGCTCGGGACATTTTATGCTCAACCTGTTTAGTCAAACATAAATGCACAAGATGGTCAGTCGTTAAGTTGCAACCAAAGCACCTGACCTTAAGGCTACAAAAACCTTCAACTAAAAGGCAGACAGGTCATACTAAGAGCTCTCTCTAGAATAATATTACGTATTAGTTGAATGCTGGGTTTCAAGAGAACGTCAAACTTGCTCTCACAGGCCGCTTTGATGTGCGCTGCGCATGCTCCAGTTTTCGCTGCCCGGAACACTTGACGTTATTTTAAAATTAAGACTTTCGTCTCATCGAGAGCTGTACAGCTAACGAAAAGGAACAGGGTGATTTTATTTTAGCATTAACCTCTAGCCATTTATTCGCAAAAAACATTCAAATCTTCATGAATAGTGGCGATTTCGTCAATTTTACCATAATAGAGACAAAGCTCAACTACAGAATAAAAAAAACCGACTGTTTAGTGAATAAATGAAGAAAGTTTTATCTTCTTTTTGTAACTCAATTTCGAACAATAACTCACGCGATTTATTGCCCAGGTCCCTGTGCTCAGTTGTTTTAAACTGCGGTCTGAGTAAAGAAAGAAACGCCATTTTTCTGCTTCATTCTCTATTTACGTAGTAGTGACGTCGAAATCTCTCTTTGAATGGAGTTGCGGAAGAGCAATTACTTTGCTCTAAAAACGAATGGAAACCGATAACGTAATATAGGTTAGTAATCAAACATGAAGCAAGCTTCCATTGGAAACTTTATCTTCTAATTCTTTTTGACCCAGCAGATGATCAGTGGAAGGGTTTTATTATGGTGTGATTTTATCTTACCATAAAACATTGTTACTATTACTCGTAATGATAGTAAAAAAAAAAACACTGAGTGTCACTTTTTGAAACCTTGAAAATAATTAAAATTCATAATATTCACACACATTTTCTTGTAAATTTCTAATAAAGCATATTTTCTCACAACTGCAACTTCTTCAAGTAATGAACTTATTCTTTTAAAGTAGAATCTTCGAAAAATTGTGTTCGTTGATGTGACTTAAAAAACTGATTATTTTACATACTAGGATATCCTTTATTTTGAAATTTCTCGGTTTTAAAGGATATCAGTAAAAAAATATGGTTCTCGGGACGAAAAAGTGATGTAAAAAGCTTCAATTCATGTATTTAATCCAATAAGATGCAGGGCTAGTTGTACTAATCAAAAACCCCAAAAGTTGCAAAAAAAAAAAAAAAAAGAAAAAGCGATTTGAGGGTGTTAATATTAATTTGAAAAAATGCTAAACCTTCTCTTATAAACAAGTAAAAACGTTTTTCCTTCAGGACCAGATTACATGATTTTGGGTTTTAGATTTTTTGCCTATATTTCCTGAAAAGGGGGGGGGGGAAGTGAAAGAAAACTTAATGTATGGAAAACATGAAAGCAGGACTTTAACATGATAAAAACGTTTGTCAACTGGTTAAAATAATAATTAAAAAAGGGGTACAAAAGTTTTTTCTGAATTACTTGTTTAGTTTATGGACCAACGTTAAAAAAGTCTAAAATGTGTTTTTTTATAATGAAACAAAACTAACACTCAGATGTAATTTCTCATAAATTCGTAAAAAATAAGAAAAAAAAATTCGTAAAAAATACATCGCATTGTATGGTTTCCTAATTCTAAAAAGGTTTTAAAATTACTCTCTATCACAGTTATTTAAAATCAGAGTATTACTTATATTTTAAATTAAAATATGGCTTTTAAAAATGACTGGAGTCTGCCCAGCGGTTAAAATTCGACCGTAATTCATTATATTTTTTCAAATTCAGCCTCGAACGCTTAAACAACTTTTAGACGTTGTAGTTTTTCCGTTTGATAGCAGTTTGTTTTGTTTAAATAATTCAATTAGCGCCAATCTCTCCTCAGTGCCACTGATTGGCCACTGAGTTAGTTATTTAATGTAATGGATTTGTTAAAATAACACATATTATGACATAAATAATTTCTTTCTGCTCTCCTTCTCGGGTAAAGATAATTTTAAAAAAATTACATGCCACCATAATATTATTGAATAAATTAGAAATACAAACACCTACTTTCAACTTCATCTAGAGTTCAAAACGCTAATATAAATCCACACACTTACGAAACACCGATTTGAAGCAAAATGTGCACTTATCTCACTTTACATTATGTTAGAATCATTGTTAGTTTCAAATTGTGCTTTATTTTGTTGAACATTGTACCGCGCCATCAATTATCATTTTGCTTTGTTCTTGACATGTCTTCTTCTTTGGACTATAAATGGTAAAAAATGTATTGAGTATTGGTGCAAATATTGTTGATTGTAGATGTAAGGAGTAGTATGAAAGTATGACAAATAAGGACTTCTAAAAAAAGGTGTCTATCTTCTCCGAAAGTAGGAGCAAAAAAACTATTTCCAAAATTTTTTATTGATAAAACCAAAATTCTTCAACAGATATTAAATAAAAAAGAAAGTAAGAAAATCGGTTGACAAACAGAAGAGAAAATGGTACTTAACTGTTTTGTCTTTGCCTATTTAAACATAGGCAAGATTAAAATACACATTGCTAAGCTTTTATAAAGTAAGAATCACACTTTGTGGATGAAAGCAAAATTTATTAATAAGTGTTAATAAGAAAGATAAAATGTTATTAAGCATATTCATTTTCATTTTTTGTGCACTGAAACGGAGCAAACTAAAAATTCAAATTATCAAATGTCATTCACCCAAAACGAAAAGAATGCATGTTAAATAATTTTACTTTTTCAATGCTGTTTTTAAGTTTATATTTCAAGTATATATATTATAGTTAGATTACGTTCATAATTTGCAATCTGATCTGTAAAATTTGAAATAACCTCACCAAATTTCGAATTCTTTCACTCAAGTGATCGATTTTACGGGCATAATTTTATCACTTTATTATTTCCGAATTTCTACAAAGTGTCTATGATTACTACACGTTTGTAGTGATGCGTCTAAAAGCTGTACATACGTTCTCAAAACGAGGCAGCTGAGAAAATAATGGCGCCATTACGTTTTATATCTTCGATGATTTGATAGCAAAGACAGAAACTACAATAAAAGTGAACGATAGCTGCAAATTTCCCTCTTTATTGTAGTGTACGCCACCATTTCTGTAAACTTTGATTACTATTGGCTTCACATGAAAAGGCTTT
This sequence comes from Octonoba sinensis, assembly GCA_038502835.1. Classification (NCBI taxonomy): domain Eukaryota; kingdom Metazoa; phylum Arthropoda; class Arachnida; order Araneae; family Uloboridae; genus Octonoba; species Octonoba sinensis. Next base: position 144,982,060 of record CM076600.1, read on the forward strand.
CAATTTTATGGCCCAACCGTGATAATAAAATTGAGCTATAATCATTTTTGCTCTGGATAAAAAAACAGTTGCTATCGCTGGGTGCAAGTTTTGTTGATCCAAATAAAAACAGACAGAAACTGGATGGTTTGAAAAATAAAGAACTATTTGAAGAACTGATAGTGGGAGGTTTAATGGCACCGTTAGTGGTATCTCTTTGGCAATTTGCCACTCAAAACATTCAATAGTTTCCTGTTTTTGTCTTCTTAGAGTCGGCAAAATAAAAAACTAGATATATTAGAAAAAATTGCTCCATATCTTCTGTTTCGAATTTTTCTCCTGTATCTTGAGCTCTGCCTTTTTAATGGTGAAAAGGCACTAAAAATGGGGATAAAGTTATCGGTTAGTTTTAAATGATGGGTCTTTTCCTTCTGCTGAAAATTCAAAGAAAATATCTTACAATACGTTTCTATACTTTAAAGCTAAATAATCAGGAACAACCATAAACAGACCAATCAAAAAATAAGTTATTGAAGACTTTCGGTCTGTATGTACAGGCGTATAACAGCTTATACACACCTGTATCACATTTTTTCCTTTATTTGAAGCTCTATAAAATGAACTAAAATGAACTATTTTTAGAATAAAGTTAAATGTACAAGAGAAAAGGGGGGGGGGCTTTGTGTACTACTTGTTCTTTTTTTCTCGTTCACACTGTCAGTTATTTATGTACTACACTTTTCCCCCATAGCTCTGAGACCGCAAATTTATAACCAACCGACATTTATGATTCATAATTTAAAAATTTACTTAAACAATGGTGCATAGAACTTTAATTAATTTTCAAATGTTTCTATTTTCAGCAAAAAGGAACATAATTTCTTATCCTTACCCGCTTTAACTCGAACTTCTCTGCTGACGATGCTTCCTATGACATTCGTCGCAACACACCTGTAAACCGCATCATGGACTCCCTGCCTGAAGTTTTCGGCTGCGAAAGGAGGGAAGACTAGCAAACCGTCCGGCCGCGTGTGCCGGACACCTGCGACGTCCGATAGAGGACCGCCATCCTGTTGTGTCCACGTGACCAGGGGCGTTGGATTACCTTTGGCCAAGCAGGGCACGATCGTTGCAGTGTCATTGTGGAATTCGACATGACTCGGAGGCTCGTTGAAGAAGCTTGGACCACGTTGGATATCCTGGTTGATGATTAATCCTAAGAGAAAAAAGGTAGAATGCATTTAAATTTCGTGGAAAAGGATATCTTTCTAGACAAAAAACACGTCTTACGCACCGAAAGTGGCACATCACACGTTATTCGTGTCACAAAAAGCGTTACTGATGAAAAACCGAATTTCGGGAAATCTGAAAGTTATACTCTGACCAATACAAGCCATTAAACAAAGCATGATAAATACAGCCTGAAAAGCATGACGTCTTCAAAACGTGCTACAAACGCAGAATAGCAGTTTCGTCATTTTTAGGAAAATTATATATAAAGTATATATTTTTTAACGGGAGATAAAAAAATCTTTTAATATGCATTTTAACTATGAAGGCCAACTTTAGGCTTATCCCATACGCCCCAGGTCTGAGGATCGAGCCTGGCAGTGTCGGTGAATTTTCAAGATGCAAAAAATCGTCTGCGCCCATGTCATATGATTATGCGGCATGTAAAAGATCCCGTGTTGCCTTGGAGGCTCTCGGCTAAATTAAATTCCTAGTGCAATTTCGCATCAACAGAGTCCGGGTGCCCGCCTTTTTAGGTGGAGAAACGAAACGTCAAAATTCTCATGCGGTGATGGTACCACACTCATTGTGGTGCCGCTGAAAGAAATAGTACCAATCTCTGGGTAACGCACTAGGTCTGCAATTGGCAGAAACCGACAGCAGCCCATTCGAAGAAAAAAAGTTTATCCTATACATGTTATTGAATCCATTAATGTTTCAAGAGTCAAGAAACATCTTCATCATTATGAAAAACAAACGTGGAACAACAAGCTACAAAGATTATCTATTCATGGTTGTAGCTGCTTGACACACACGAGCTGCACGCTTTGAGACAGTTAGTTAGTTGACTTTAACGAGCTTGAATGTGACAGAAATTTTTGGTCTATGTTTTAAAATATATATTCTGAATTTCTGAAATACTTTTCATCAGATAAAAAAATAATCTTATTGACAAAAACATTTCAACACATTTTCTAGGAAATTCTGTATTCCCAATTTTTGATTCCGAAGTTTAGATTCAAGATAACTGCTAAGGTTTATGTGATAAGCTCAAACAACTCTTTTCTCTTCCGCTACTATGAAGACTGCTGTTCAGTGTGTCCAATATGAATCTTTGTTGTGATGTCTTCTAATAATCTCTGTCAAACATACAATATCTGCAAAATACCCTATCATGTCTTTAGGGAGCAAGGGATCTCAGTATATTAGTCCGACTAAGAGAAGTTAATTAAAATGTGTCGCTGATAAGAGTGTCTTTTCGAACACAAAACTGCGAAGCGCAAATATCAAGAAATTACGAAGCCGACACCAAACGAGAGAGCCAAGATTTAAATTAAGCGTCGTGTTTCAACAGCTTTTCAATTCGTTCATCGATTTAAAAATGTGAGAGTGAAACTAATTGTGACTTGTAAAATGAGTAAAAACTCTAAATAACGTTTTCCAGATATGTGGGATTTTTTTGTTTTGTACAGCATTATTTCCAGGAATTGTTTTAATTTTTTCACAAATAGACTTATGCATTATATCGAGTTCCGTCAACTTAAATTTAATTTGTTAGTAGAAACCAATGATAACGCCCTGACGATAAATGAGGGTGACAGTTCACTCTCTAATAAGCTACCTTTGTGTTAAAACGCACCAGTAAGATTGTCTCTGACAAAGGGCCAAGTGAGATCAAGTTCTCAATAAATGATTTTTTGAGATTCTCATTGAGAGATTCGAGTGAGTCACTTATGATGTAAAATCACGTTCTCCAAAAGGGATTTTTAGTAAAAGATATTTGTAAAAGTACATTCTCAAACAATAAACAGCAATGACTTCGAGCATAATACTATATTAATTACGCGAACTATCTTTTTTTTTCATTGGCTCGACAGTCCCAGGTAGGAGTTGGCTTTCTCCAAAAGTCTTCTCCAGGCATTTCTGTGAAATATCTGCAAATTTTCATTCATTGGCTCTTGCTACGCTGATTCATTGTGAAAAAGGAATGAAGATTTTAGCTACAGAATGTATGTATTCGGATATAACTGTTGATGGAGCGTATAGAATTCATTTGTAATACAATTTCTCAGGTTGTATCCTGATTTTGTTACATAAACAAGTGAAGTGGTTGAAAGTTGCAGATTTTGAAACAGTCCATTTTCTTTTGTACTGCTAACGTTTTTAGATGCACTCTAATAACTGAATTAAACAATATTTTGTTAGGGACGTAAACTCTCAATCAATAATTTTGTGTCAAAATAAAGAAAACAAATTGTTTTAAAACAAAATTTATAAATTAACGTCCAATGTTTAGTTGTGAGGAAACTCACGTTGCTAAAAGTGCATCGACTCCACTTTTATTTCATTTGGTGCTCTCGGCAAAATATTTACGAGACACTTTTTCTACTTTACGACGATGAAAGTGGAAGATTGATGTGACGGAAAAGGATGTGTTTTAACATCTTGGAGGACAACCAAGAAGATTTTTACTACCTTCCTATTATAGAGTGAAATTTGTTACCCGAAGAAAACTAGAAAATACGATTGTATACACCTGATACAGCCAATCCCAAAATTGAAATACACGAGAAAATTTCACAAAAAGTCACACGAGAGTTTGGAATAATTACATTTATACGAAGTATTATATATATTGCGACTATGATAGTGCATAAAAATATGAAGAAACTCATTGAGAGTCAGTTTTTAGTTCTAACTATCATGAGTTGCAATGTTCTTCAAAAGTCAAATGAATACGGATCTTAATAATATGATGGTTTATTGTAACTTTTTAACAAAAATTTGTTGTTGAGAAGTACTGTGATATTTTGAGCGGTCTTGAACATAACGTTTTGATTCACTGTAGCATAAAAGCATACCTGATATTTTTTATAAACTAGCTGTTGCTCTCGGCTCTGGAAGGGTTATAAATGCAACACGTTATTTCGTAGGGACCTTAACCTATCTCTTCTTGGGCCACATGCACATGATAATTATTTCACACAAACCACAATACAAAACTTAAGTTATTATCTGTCTAATGAATGGCCTTTACTAAGACATATCAATCAGCAATTATTTTCGAAAAGGGAAAGGGCTTTTTTAAGCTGTGCCAACAAAACAGTGCGTCGGCTTGTTAAATTCTATGACTACCTTTACGGACGACTATGTGCGGGAATCCTGTTATGGCGTTTGTCTCGTACGCCCCACGTCACAGGATCGAGCCTAGCAGTGTTGGTAGGTTCTCAAGATGTAGAAAATCTTCTGCGCCCATGTCGTATGATTATGCGGCATGCTACAGATCCCTTGAGTAGACATTTGGCTTGGATGCTCTCGGATAAATTAAATTCTTAGTGTAATTTCGCATCAGCTGAGGCCGGGTGCTCGTCTTTTAGGCGGAAAAAATGAACGTCAAAATCTCATACCACACTCATTGTGGTGACGCTGAAAGAGATGATACCAATCTCTCGGGAACGCACTAGGTCTGCAATTAGCGGAAGACTAAAGCAGCGCATTAGAAATAAAAAACATGCCCGGGATATCCAAAAAGTTTGACTGGCAGCACGTGGCCTGCCGTGCACAAAATCAGTACAGCTAACTAAACAATCTAATGATGCAGAGAAAATTTTCAAGCGTATAAAACAGAGCAAAAGTAAATCAGATAAAAACACTGAAATTTTAAAAAGCAAATAAAAATATAACTGCAATTAAGGAATTAAATAATAATAATAATAATAAAAAGACTTGCGAAACGCGTTCAAATAATTGCTCAATAAAGTGTCCAAAAAGAGGGGAGTGGGCTTGTAACTCATAACACGTGTCTGCACTTTTTATTTTCCGCGCAAAAGGTAAACATTTATTGCTTAAATGAAAGATTGTTTGAATCAATTATTATCAAAAAAGGATAGGTATTTTGCAAATTGGGAAACTCAAAATCCTAATGTAATTGTAAATATCTGAAATAAACAGGTTACATTTTGATGTAAATCTAAAGCATAAAACAACATTAACGTATGGCAAAAAGTTGCATACTCGTGTTTTGGAGTTACAAGGAACCCCTTTTTAGCCTACTTTCCCGTAAAAGTAAAAAAAAATAATAATAAAGCATGAAAGAAGGCTTAATGTATCGTGAAAATATCGTTAAAAATCAAGAAAAGTCAAAAATAAGTGAAGTAATTAAATAAAGATTGAAAAATAAAAAAATTGAAAGTAGGGTATTGAGATGGGGAAAAAGTGTGTCTGTCGGTCTGTCGGTCTGTCTGTCTGTCGGTCTGTCTGTCGGTCTGTCTGTCGGTCGGTCTGTCGGTCTGTCTGTCGGTCTGTCTGTCTGTCGGTCTGTCGGTCTGTCCCCCCCTAATAACTTTTGAACGAATTGTCCGATTGGAAAAATTCTTTTTGCATTCGAAAGATCTCGGCGAGGACATCTCATTTCTATATTTCACTTTTTGATTTGAACAATTTTTTGTTCAATTTTGAACAGTTCAAAAAATTTTAACATTAGCGCCTATGGACAAAATTGAAGCAAATTCTGTAAACTCTGGGCACAAGAGCCAAGTTCCTATTGAAAGCTTATTGAAAGGAGTTCTCGGCGTGAAATATTGATTTGAACAGTTTTTGTTCATTTTTGAACAGTTCAAAAAATTAACACAGAGCTTACGGGGAAATTTCAACCCTATATAAATCCTGATCTAACGGACCGATTTGCTTGGAACAAACTTTATCGGAAAGCTCTTATAACGTAGAACATGTAGAAATAGAAAGTTTATCCAGAACGTACGAGCCTATTTTGCTATGAAATTTTTTGATCGGGATTTTCAAGGATATTTCTCAGTGACTCAATGAGTGAAATAATGAATGAAGGAATAAATGAAAGAGTGAAAGAATAAATCAATGAATAAATGAATGAATAAATTATTGAATAAATGAAAATATAAATAAATGAGTGAATAAATACATGAATGCGTAAATGAATGAATAAACACTTGAATGAGGTAACGAATGAATGAATAAATGCATGGCTGAATAAATGAAAGAATGAATGAGTGAGTGAATGAATATGTATTATCCGTTGAAAAAGGTATATTTTCAATAATTAGAACTAAAGATAAATAATAAAGAGAGAGAAAGAGATAGCTAGATTATAAATTTGAATTTGGTGTATACGGGAAAGTAGGCTCGTATAGTTCTAGACGGAACTTCTTGTTAAATTTAAAGGAGTAAGATTATGCATGAAAAATATCTAGCTAAGGGTTAGTCAGATACACTTTGTCCTTGTTTCAATTATTTTACTTTAAATATTTGTAACGTTTATTTTAGAACACACCACACAAGTCACTTTTTTTTTTTCAAATTTGACCCTATATAAAACTTTTCATAGCTGGCCCTCTGCTTACTGAATAAACTTGTCCTTCTTACTGACATATAAATAATAGGAGTAAAGTTAGAAAAACTAGCTTTTAAAACATACTGCGGCTATTCCAATAAAAAAAAAGCGGAAGACTCGTTTTTTTTTAAATTAAGGGAAATTATTTAATTAGTTGAATAACTTATTTTATTTTGCATTATAATTTTCTCTTTTTGATCATTTATTCTTTTGTTATAAATTTTCTTTTGGATACACTTTTAAGCCTTCTTTAATAGTTTTATCTATTTTTATTCGTATATCTACGTTTAGAGGAAATTTGGCTAGAAACAAATACGTGAGTTTGCATTTTGCATTCGATATTTACATTTGTTCGATTTATAACACTTATGTCAATTTTGAATAATAATTAACTGGCACGCTTTGGTTTTATTAGAGCTATACTGTCGCATGGGGCATGTGTATTTATGCTGGAATCGGGAATAGATGTCATAAACGGATTTCAGCCATACCCATGCATTAGAGCCTTAAGGAAGTTTGGCAGCTACCCTCTGCGGTCCGAGGAATCACCTTGTTCCTAAGCCGCAATATCCACTCAAAATAATGATACAGGGGCCTCCATAATTCTGCTCGGATATCAAGTCATTACGGGAGGTAATTAATTTAATGAGTCTCTCAAGTATGAACCCTTTCGCTACAGCACATAAAACCGGAACCATTCCATTCAAAACCCTCTTGAATTGGTCTTTTCGAGTTACCTCATTATACCAGACTCTCCGAGTAACGGGTTAATTATTGAGTTTACATTTGCATGGTCTCGTATCTCTACTATGTTGTTCGAAAGACAATTAAGGTCGACTTTAAAATGAGCTGATATGCAATGTTAATAATAATTAATTAACTTTTTTTCATCAGAAAAGACTACGTCAATCCAGTGTCATGTGTATACATAAAAAATAAGCTTGATAAGAAAGAAGAATTTGGTGAAATATTTATGACAACACGTGAAAAATTTCAAGGGAGGAAATTAATGTAATAGAACTTGAATGTCTGGAAGCATGCATACCATGAAAAAATACTTCTCAAATTGTGTATATTGTAGAAACATACTTATGTCAAAACTTTTATATTACGTAGTAGGGGGATCCCACCTCTTACTCACTATTGCTGACCAAACTTTAAATAACTATTGTTAAACATGAAAAATAATCATCTTTATCGTAGTTCTGAAAATAAAGGTCGTTTTATAAAATATTTTTAATTATTTATGTAAAAAAATGTTCAATTAATTTTCTAGTTCTGATTATTTACCCCAACAGCTGTCGCAGCTTAAATGACTCGATTAGTCTACTTCCTTTTTCTCTATTGCGTACATGAACGTTTTTCAACGTTTTTGGTGTTGCGATATAAAAAAAAAACACAGAAAAAAGAACGTCAAGCGAAACCTCTTGCTGGAAATGTTCTATTCTTAGAATACCGGACTTTGTAACACTTTATTAAAAATAAAAATAACTTGTTAAGTAAATGGTTATTTTGTAAACAATTCCCGCTATTTCTAACGAATTGTGAGTCCACTTAAGTATAAACACGACCCCCCGGTGAAAAAAGATGACTTGCATATACTCAGTCAGATTCGTTCGGATTTTAAAAGTTCGTTTCTACTTGTATATAATAGTTCAGCTCTTTTTTTTCTTAAACAAATTAGAATTTCCAAGATAAATTTATTTCCTAGAAATCCTTTCGTGGTAGCCATAGCTGAAAAATCCACGCTTCAGAATGCTAGGTATTTTTTATTGGAGTTTCGATAAAAGTGATTAAAACGATAGTTTTACATTTCAAGACAACATATATATATATATATATATATATATATATTTATAAGCCCACGCACATGGTAAAAATTCGTATGAAAAGGAAGAGCCAAAATAATTTACTAAGTGAAATATTATTTTGAAAGTTAGTTCACCTGATAAACGCACTAGGGTTACTGCATTTAAAAATGAGCTTCAAACTAATCTTAAGAAAATAATATTTTTCAATGCGTTATGATATTATAACAGTTGTTATGAATTCATAGTAGAAAAGATTAGATGGCCCTACCTAAGGATATTTTCACAATTCACAACTTTCAGCATAAAAATAAGCAACACCTGGGGAGGAGATGAATGAAAGTTTGTAGGAAATATGCTTATAAATTAAAATGAAATTGAGGCATAGATATACAAACTACTTATTAGTACGCAGCAAGAAGCATGCAGTTATTTAATTCAGCGTCCCGATTTTCTTACCTTTTGCACTTTTTGTCAAGTGTAACAAGCGCTGTGATTTGCACTATTGCTTTTAACAGGAAATTTTACAATTGCCAAAACTACGATTTGTGAGGAAATTTTCATCTCTTCATTGATAACTTTTGATTAAAAAAATATGAGAAACTTTACTGGCAACCAAATTGAAAAATATTTATCAGTTTATGTATTCTCTAGATCCACGTAACTGATATAAAAGACATCTCTCTAGTGTTTAGTTGAATACACTTCAAGAAAAAAATCTTTTATTCCAAAATTCTCTCTATCTGCATATAATATATATGAATTTATAGAAAAATGTGTTCAGTGTAAGAGTAAAGCATTAAAATGTTATGAATCGGTAGTTCACATGCCACTTAAAAGATAAATTATTTTTTAAAAAAACTAACTGTTATTTAGTTTCGATTTTTAATAAAGTTGCTGTCTCGTTTTGCGTCAAATTGACGTTTTTAAATTAAAAAAATATTCTTATTCGTCAATAAGAAAGGAAGCTATTGTCATTTTAAAGTATTTTTAAAATAATATTTTTCTTTTTCCAGTATTTAAAAGCATCATAAAATGAGAAAAAAATATTTTCATGGTCTTAGTCAATTTTATAAAAAGGAGCTTTTTAAAGCTTATTAAATTATTGCTATTTTATTTTACAATAATGGATATCTCCATAATTTTCACATTATTAATAAAAATATAAAAATTGCCGTAAAACATGTGCGTATATGATAACGTTATTGTTATAAAGGTTGAATTCCAAAGTATTTGACAAAACTTCATTTTGTATTTGAAAAAAAAAAAATTGTGAAATTAACATTAATTTTCTGAAAAATTAATTAGTTTTTTGCCGTATTTCTTTCTTTTTTTGTTGGGGAAAGAGTAAATGCATAAACAATTGAAATTGCTCATAGTAAAAATATCGTCATAGTGCTTGAAGTTAATTGTGTATAAAGGAATTTCGATATTTGTGGAACTTTTTTGAAAAAAGTTTATTTCAATAAATGTAATGTTTTTGTAAAGGCTTCATTTTGCCATTTTGGAAAAAAAAGAAAAAAAAAAAAAGCTGTGAACAGACATTTGGTTATTTTCATAAAAATAGTTATATCATTAGAATTATTAAGTTTAATTCCTTCAGAAAACCTTATAGTTTGATACTGTTAGTAAAAACACTTTTCGTTTGGCAATGATAGTGCAACTTATCTCCCATCACCCTTGAGCTCTCTGGGAATACATGGTCTTCCTGCATTCAACTGTGATAGCTGTCCTAAAAGTTAAGATTAGAGATTTTAATTCCAACCTCGAATATGCAAATGATACTTTTATCTATGGTAGTAAGAACCATTCCGAATATTAAGAAGGCAATTACGTGAATGAGGCTGCCCAATATCAGGCAAGCAACGCATAAAATCCGTCCCATTCCATTTCTGATCGGCTATTAGTTCACCATTTGCAGTTTCTGCGCTGTAAAAAACTCTTCTATTGCCGAGAAAACTGTTGAGTTAGCAGTATCGTCGTCTAAATTGTCCTCGCTTTTGCTTCACAATTCAGTAGGAAAGTTTTTAAATTTCTTTATTAATCAAGTGAACTTAATGTTTTAGTTGGTGCAGAAAACCTTGATGACAACGAACCTCGTGTATGTTCGTTATTGGTATTAAGTTATTGTTGCTACTGAAGACATTTGCAAAACTACACCCAATCACCTTTTAGTGGTAAAAAATACTAATTCAAGTTCCGCAGAATTAAAGACGCAAATGTCCATTATTTCACACACCTTTTACACAATTGAACTCTATTAGGCATCTGTCCATCATTTTTTAAAAGCTAAAAATGCACAATATTGAAAAGAAGCTGATGCAATGGTACTCAATGTAGTACCCCAAACTTATTATCGGTCTAAAAATCTTTTGGTTTAGCGAGCATCCTATAAACGACTAAAATATTTGTCAAAATACCGTTATAAAGTGAGTTAAACAAATATATTTCGCTAATTCTTTACTGAAAATTCTATGATTCGACTCAACAGAAGTCTCCTAGCAGATATGCATGCATTAGGTAAATTTTAATCAGTATTTGTCGATATTCACGTGGCTAATACCATCCAATACCACACGTTATTAACCTCGCGCGAAAGATGATGCTTGAATATAATTACCCCCTTTCCGCTTTGTCAGAATTCACATTCTCAAAAGCAGGAGGAATGAGTTAATGCAATGGCGTCCTCGAAAACTGAAACTGGTGATTAAATAAAAGGGGAAGTCTTTAATAACTACTCTAAATGGGGCTAGGGAGCACCAGTCGGATGCACTGAGAGAGGGAGGGTGCGGCTTAAGATGACATTTCGAAAACAGGGACGAAATTCCCATTTTCCAAAATTTCCGAAGATGTCATCTTCTCAAAATGATTAATGGGGCAGATGGAATGAAAATGTATGTATTCGTAAGACAACCGAGGTGTAATTACACCAAATCTCTAAACAAGGAAATTATTTATTTAATGAGAATAGATTAACACTGTTCTAATCAATGTAAATTTATGATGTTGTAAAAAAGAATCTCACTGGTTTTAATACAAAATCTTAGTTTATAACTCTACAAATAAGGGATTATTAAATAATGTTCACATATATGTTATTTTCGGATAGACACAATTCAAAATTAATTTAATAACATTAACAGAAAGACTAATATTATGAGCTTTGCAATCATATAGTGGAGTATTAGAATAAATCAACAATAAGATTTGACCATCAATAATTTTTTATATTGAATACTGTACATATGAAACTGAAGAGTTGAGCTCTTTTGCGATACAATATAAGCCGAAACAATGTAATACAATGTTTGCCTTTGAAAGTATATTTATAGTTCATTGTTATGAATGCTTCAGATTTTGAAAAATTACAAGAAAAGAAAAATTATTCGAAGAAAGAACAGACATTGTTATCCTGTAAATTTCATATATATATATTATATGTATATATCCCTTCTTTTAATCACTGTAAAAACATTAGAAGCTTGAAATATAGATAGTTGGTTGGTCAGTTCATCTGAATTTCATGACGCAAGACCCTTAACAGTTTATACTGCGCCAAACGAAGGTTAAAAGCCTAAAAAATAACAAAAAAAAAAAAAAAAAGGTAAAGAGTATAAGTACTCTTGGAAGATCAAACTTCTAAGAATTTTAAAAGGAAATATAGATAGAGAGGAAAAACTTACATTGTGACACATACAGACATTTATATATGCGAAAAGTAGTTACTTTTCTAAACGGAATATTATCAAAATCAATTATACGCTAGCTTAAAATTAAAGGAAGCATATTCAGGTTTTAGTAGATTAAATTTTTTTTTTTAATTTGTGTATAGTACAGGATTGCATAACCTAATACTGTGATTTAAAGTGTAGTTCAAAGTTAAAAATTATTATTTTGACTTAATATACTATTGTATGCAGACGTAAAATTTTCCAGTTTATCAACGTGCGTAACTTATTTCTAAAGGTTATCATCTAAAATAAGTACTTTTACTATTCAGCTACAAAGGGCTGTCGGGTGTCAGTTTCTATTCTATCTCAAGATAGGATTGAAACTGACATGTTTTATTCAAACCTGTGAAAATCGAAATAATTCACAGTCACAGTAATTTATGTATTGGATTTAGAAGAAAGTAAAAATGAATCTAGTTAAAATTTAGCTGAAATAATATTTTGCCCAATCCAGGAAAACGTGGACATATGCTTGGAAAAAAAAATCCATAAAATTGTTTTTTTTTTTTTTATGACTAATACTTAAAAGCGTTTATTTTAGTGTTTTGTAAATCAAATAATCAAAATTTGATCATTAAAGGTCTTATTTTAATTAACGAACTAATAGCTTTTCTGAAAGAAAAATTCATCTAAATTTCTTTCATGTGTCGTGTCTTGTTTTAAACAGAATATTTAATTTTGCAGGACTCACACGTCGTATACCTAAAAGGAAAAGTAGACTGAAAACAACTTATCTTATAGCACACTTTACTGTACTTCATTAGTGAAAATTGCAACTTAATAACGTTAAAATATTATGCCACGCGAGCAACAAAAATGTGGTGCTCACATTTTTCACAAGCCAACGACAATTTATCAGTATACTTCGGATCGAAAAGTAGCTCAGTAAAATGTATTTAACTGCAAAAAGAATTGTTTTATACATGCTTTCAATGTATAGTTATTTTACGTTGTGGGTGTGATGTGTTCTTGTTGCGGTAGGTCTTATTTATGCAATGCCATATCCGCAATATAAGATGAGATCCAAGTGGCCCACTGAGCTTATTCACAGTTAGTTCTGCATAACAGTTAATAGTCTCTCTAATAATGAACACCACTCATTATTAATAGTTTCAGATAATCTGATTCATGAGAAATATGCAAATGGCAATTCTCAGTAAGCACCTTAAAGATAAGTTCAAATACAAAACACTCCAAATATTTTTAAACTGGTGCGCAGTGCAATTTAAAATCAGGTATAACAACATCTCATTCCTAACACATTTTCATATGGCCCATGACATTCAGGTAACGTGGTCTATCCATGTAACGTCACTCGGAAAAGTAGATGGAGTAGGCGCAACTGTAAAGAAAGTTGTTTCCAGCAATGCTGGGAAGACCATCAGTGTTTTTAAAATGTGCAAACCCTGGTAACCACATATTATTAAAAAGCAATTAAAGGAAGCTCAAACATAAATTTAAATTCAAATTCCTAATTACCGGAATTATTTTCTGCATTTATTCTTTAGATTTCTTTCATGCAGTTAGCATTTCTCCTCATACAATTGAAGCTTAATGATTCTCTTTGAAAAGGATGCCAAATTATTTTTCGACCTTCTTTTCAAAGCAAAAACGTCATATTTTCCATTCACTAACGAGGTACGGATCTTGGCATGTAACACAAATATTTTCTTTCAAATAGCAGATAATTATCATAATTAAGCCAAAATGAAAGAAAGGTATCCGCAAAGAGGTTTCCTCATTATCTCTATTTTTTAACGTTTATTATCTATCTTCTTATTCCAAATAGAAGCAGAGCTCTTTTGTTTCGTTTGTCTATGAAAATAATTAAATTACTTCCTTCAAATAATGTGTTCTCTACTCATCTGGTAATTTCTTGTATTTTCCTGAGCAAAGGTTAAATTTGTAAAATATTTTATACATTTCACTCATGTACGGCATACGTTCTTCAGTTTTTTTTACAAACAAAATATATTTATGGCACTTTTTTATATATATATTTATTATATTGTCTCGCAAATAATAGACAATTAAAGCAGTTTATAACAGGCCACTGTAAAAGTAAGATATAACAAAACTTAGCAAATTTTTTACTTTTTTCGCAATCGACGTATATTATTTCGTCGATGTGCCTCTTTTTTGGGGACAATCAAATGTGAAAAAAAGAGACAAAAGTAAATAAAATAAGCAATAAAAATTACTATAGACGATATGATAAATAAACGTTAGGCTTTGTTCAAATCACTCGACTTTAAAAACGCCGCCACAATGCATTACTGTATTTACAATGTTTTTCGGATCGTTATCGCACAATTATCAACTTTATTTTTAAAAATAGTTTTTGAATTTCTTTGGAAAAGTGGATAAGAGAATGGCATATAACATACGCTTCATTTCTTTCTTATGGACCTTAATTCATGTCGGAACAATTATAGCTTAGAATTCCTGTAGAGTATATACATAAACACATGTTTACGTTCACAGAAACAGATGTGATGAATGAGTAAACAGCAGAAAAATAAAATAGGTTTCTAAACAGGTGACAATAGATAGCTATAAGCTAATTATACTAGTAGTGATTTGTCTTAACATTTGAGAAAACGTATTGGTAACACTACTAATAGCTTATCCTTTTATATATTTCAATGCAAATATAAGTGTTGTTGTTGTTGTCGAGTTCTTGAGCGAATCGAGGAAGAATGGGTGCGCTGATCCTGAGTCTTATCGGGGCCCTTATAGTCAGGAGTCTGACTTCCGCGCCTAATGTTTCATCAGTTTGAGAGTTCTCTTAATTTTGAACCTGTCCCAGATGAGAGACCGTCACCCGGGTTTTGGGGCCCCCAGATGTATCGTTTCACTTGGAGGACATTGGAGCCACGATGCATTTAACGTGCACCAGCTCCCTTTAGCGTACACAGTCCCAAGCAACCAGCCGCGAGATGTTGTCATCCTCGCAAACCACTGAAGTCAGTCAGTGGTTTGCGAGGTCAGCTTCACTTTCGGTGTTCTACGAGAACCGAGCTTCTAACTGACCGGTCCATTCCGGGACAAATATAAGTGTGAAATTAGTGGAAAAACAAGACGGAAAAGTGGAATTTGATTTGCAACGTAGCTGGTTGTTATTTTGTCATAAACTACGTAAAATGATGAACTGACACTAGAGGAAGGTAACACTACACTTTTAAGGTCAGGTTGAAGATATGGGTCGCTTTGAGACAAAGTAAATTTAGGATTATTACTACACTGTTCATATATAACTACATTATTTATTAGACCCTTAATTCATGTTATTTATAACAAGTGTTATTCTAGAAAAACTGTGCAAAAGATGGGTAAAAAAATAAAACCAATGCAGTATGAAAAATAACTTGCAGCGTTTTTCCTCAGATTTTCTCCAAATACTACAATTCTTTGGGTGTGTGAACAATTGAAGTTTACACAAACAGTGCAATACATACCAAAAATATTTGGTAATAGGCAATACTTAACTATGAAGATTCTATTCAAGTTCTGGTTTTCTTCAAGTTTGGGAACTAGTCCATGTTAAATATCAATGTAATTAAAATTTTAGAATTAATCCGAAGATGGCACATAAGAAGAAAAAATATGTATACATGGAAGCATATAAACGGCACAAAAAGCGCTAATAAGCTGGACTTTATGAGCGTAACTTGCAAAGTGGTTTATCTTCATTTTTCCATAAACTATATTTGTGTGATAAGTAAACAGTGGAGGAAGACAATACTAATCCTGGAATGTGGCAAAAACTCTTCCCTTATCTCTGGCATTCTCTTCGCGTCACATCAAGTGCGGTTAATGGCAAATAATGACCGGAAACTTCTCCTTTTTATGACTCTGGAAATGCGGGGATTGCGCTTTCCGAAGGATCTCCCAGATCCTAACTAGACCCTTAAATTGTTTAATAGTTTTTTGGGAGAGATGTCCTTCCAACTGCCTACTTTCGTATGGATAATAAATGTTACTTTTTCGCTAGATTACCTCGCTAAAAGTTATTCGCTTTTGCATAAGCACGTATAAAGTGCGTTATTTAGGTTCTGTTATGGTAAATAGCAAAAGTTAAACAAAGTGCAAAGTTTTTATGCTCGCATTTATGGCCTACATTATATTCTATCGCAAATCTTGATTCCTTAAAAAATAAAAAGTATCTCATTATTCAATGTTTAAACTTTCAGCAATCACGGCTTTGCCTATTAACCCCATGAATATAAGTAATTAAAAATATGTATTAATTAATACATGTTAATTTATATATTAATTAAATGAAAGATGAAAAATACATGAAGTAAATTACGACACTGCATGCAAAACGTCCTTTGGTTCCATAGTGTATTTTGAAGGCACTATTCATATTTGCATGATTTTCCTTATTTATTTACTTACTTCTTTCAACATTTATAGGACATTTAAATGGTAAACTGACTTTAAGTTTGTTTTTATGTATTAAGCAAATTGTTATTAAACTTTGAGCATTTAAAAACAAAACCAACTATCAGGTCAATAAGTATCTAATGTCCGATCGCCCCGTTGCTATGAGATTTGCTAGATCTCGACTAGTCTCCAAATTTTGGTGATTTGCCAAGTATATGACATGCGTGAGCATTCTTTCTAGTTTGCATATTCGTATTGTACTTAATCTTAATTGTAATTGATTAAATCGTCTATTGAGAACAAACACATTGTGTTAAACCATGGAAAAGTCGTGTCATTTTCGAGTGTATTTTCGGCGGCCTAAATGATACAACTGAAACAGTAAAAATATCAGTGAAGTGTTTGTGAAAGGTATAGCTAATGGCAGTTCGTTGTTGGTTCAAGAAATTCAAGTCAGGAGATGTTAATTTGAAAGCTTTTTACGCGGATGACCTGCGTCCAAGGTGGTTGATGGGGAGTTGAAAGCTGTAGTGGAATATTAGAAGCAACGAAAGAATTAACAGTTGTGTAAATTATTTATTTGATGTTACTGTTCCAGCCATAATAGCCCATTTAGAAGCAAATCGCCAAGATGGAAATGCTCCATAGACGGCTCGTTTCCACAAGAGCTATCCGAATAACAAAAGAGGAGGCACCTGGAGGCGTGTCAGGGTTAAAAGTTCACAGTTAAAAATTTCCGTAAGAAAATAGTGAAATAACCATTTATTTGATTGTTATCTTACCATATTTAATTACAACAGTTAAATAACCATTAAAAAGATGGTACTCAAACCGCTGATTGTGAAAAAATTCTCTGTTTATCATACACTGTTAGAAATTGCATCATGAAATTACGGTTAAATAACCGGCACAGTCTGTCCATCTAATTCACCGTTAAACTTACGGTTTGGAACATTTGGACCTAAACCATTTCCAATCAGCTTGGTTAACAGGCCGTAAATGCAAAAGTTTACGGTTTTAGAACTATTTAAAAAGGATTTCAAAACAAAACTTTCACCGTTTTTGAATCATTTCTAGGCATAGAATCTTCTAGGAGTAGAAACCGCAAGCGAAGCGTGCGGGAATCGAACCCGGGTGTATAGTATACCAACCTTGCGCTCTAGTCATTCGGCCATCTACACTACGTAAAGCGGCCGTATATTTATCAATAAATCTTCTTTTCCAGCAGAAAACTGCCTTAAAATTGAGACTTCAGTTTTTGATTGGATCCAAAGTCATTTTCGGTCTAAATTTGCTGTATATTGATGAAAAACATTTTATTTGCTGCGAAAATTGAAATACAAACAAGCTTCAGCAGCTCAAATTATGGGTTCGCTCCTTCGCAAACCGTTTGGGAATCCGATGTCTCCAATTTTTGACTTGCGCGTGTGTTTCTATTAATTAACCACTGCTAAGCCCCTTTTTTTGTTCTTTCTTTTATACACATGCAGATTTGAACTGATAAATATTTATTCATATTTTAACAACAACGTACGACAGGTAAGGTTTCGCAACCAAGATGGAAGCCCGATTCGTATTGAGCGCTTGAAAATTACGGTTAGTTAAACGTTCTGTAAGATAAACAGAATGAACGATTTTTTTCACAATCAGCGGTTTGAGTACCATCTTTTTAATGGTTATTCAACTGTTGTAATTATATATGGTAAAATGAAAATCAAATAAATGGTTATTTTACTATTTTCTTACGGAAATTTTTAACAGTGTAAAGAACGTTTAACTAACCGTAATTTTCAAGCGCTCAATAAGAATCGGGCGTCCATCTTGGTTGCGAAACCTTACCGGTCGTACGTTGTTGTTAAAATATGAATAAAGATTTATCAGTTCAAATCTGCATGTGTATAAAAAAAGAAGAAGAAAAAGTGCCTTAAGCAGTGGTTACTAAATAGAAACACATACACACGTAAATCAAAAATTGGAGACATCGGATTCCCGAACTGTTTGCGAATGAGCGAACCCATCATTTGAGCTGCTGAAGCTTGTTTGTATTTTAATTTTTGCAGCAAATAAAATGATTTTCGTCTGCATGCAGTAAATTTAGACCAAAAATGACTTTGGATCCAATCAAAAACTGAAATCTCAATTTTAATGCAGTTTTCCTGTTGGAAAAGTAGATTTAATGATAAATAAACGGCCGCTTTACGTAGTATAGATGGCCGAATGACTAGAGCGCAAGGTTGGTATACTATACAGCCGGGTTCGATTCCCGCACGCTTCGCTTGCGGTTTCTACTCCTAGAAGATTCTATGCCTAGAAATGATTCAAAAACGGTGAAAGTTCTGTTTTGAAATCCTTTTTAAATGGTTCTAAAACCGTAAACTTTTGCATTTACGGCCTTTTAACCAAGCTGATTGGAAATGGTTTAGGTCCCGTAAAGATAGAAAATGTTCCAAACCGTAAGTTTAATGGTGAATTATATGGACAGACTGTGCCGGTTATTTAACTGTAATTTCTAGCAGTGTTGAACCAGTCCTGCATCATAGTGTAACAAGCGATGAATATTGGATCATTTTCTATAATCCTAAGTAGTAGAGCACCCAGGATTTTTCTTTGGGGAGGAAAGAGGGAGGGATCAGGGTCGGTATTTGATATGCATCAGGTATAGATTTTTCCCGATGTCAGACTTCCGGTAATATTTTTAACGACGGATCCGAGCTGAATATCCGGCTCTTGATTTGTTTTCATTAATGTTCTATGTTTAATAATTTTTTTCGTAAATATTACATAAAGCAAACTACGTCTGAACCCCCTATAGCATCTACAATCTTGAAATTTGGTAAAAAATTATTTTAAACCAACGTAGTGATTTTTTTAATTTCTAAAAAGTTTTTAGTTTTTTTTTTTTAAACTAAATTTTCATATAAATTACCTAATAGCGGGAATAAAAAAATACCACTATACAGCATTCGAACTTTTTTTTGAACAAGATGAAGTTTGTTCTAAGTTTACAAGTTAATTAGAAGAGGAGAAATAAGTATTTTTAATTTAACGAAACTCCTATTTTCGATTCGTTTTACATTAGACAAGAGTGCTGCGACGGGAATTGTTCTATGCTGTAGGAGGAATATTGATATTTATTGCAAACTTTCGGCTTTATAGTAGTACGCTTTTTTTTTGTCATTACATTTATGATAATTTTCAAGCCTATTTTCTGGAAAAAGTAGTCATTAATTTAAGGCATCTGATTAAGTAGTCAATAAACATTTGGTTAAACGAAATATTTGAAATTATAATCAAATGTCAGAAAATCCAAAACTGCACAAATAAAATTTTGTAGCAAGGGTATCGTAAGACTTTTTAAAATATATTTTCAGCGTTCAAGGGGGTCGCAAATGTTAAAAAAGTTGAAAAACAATGATCTAATGACACTTTTCACTCGTATTTTAATAAAATAAAAAACAGGCCTTAAAAATAGATATATTAAGGTTGCCGTTGCTGAATATGTTTTATGCGCAAATAAATCCGTGTGAAAAATATTGACAGATTTAGCTTCGTGGGACATATGACATGTTTACCTCTCGGTTGGGACATACGCACAATGACAACCTTTCTGTTTAGTACACACACACATGCACGCATATATATACATATGATAGTCAGAATCATTATAATTTAATTTATGTATGAATCACTTAGGTTTTACAAAATTAAATCATTTTACAAATATTTTCGCAAGGAAATTCAGTTAATTCTATTTTGAGATAATAACAATAATAAAAAAACTGTGGATGACGTAATGTATTGTTTTAAATACACAGTATTTCTTGAAAAGGGTCTGTAACAAATTAATTTTTGCATTTCGTTTCCAAATGTATAAATTATTAATACTCTAATTTTGCAGCTATTGTTTTCTCTCAAGAGAGGAAAAGTATTGCATTAAAAATATCCGCTGCATCGTAAACTAATTTTCCGCTTCTATCTTTCACCCTATCTCTCTTAACGTTCTTTGGTCGATTTAATAGCGGGTGATGTCGGAGAAAGTTTTTGTTTTTTACGACACTCCATCTGAGGGCTCGATCGAGACGAGGAGGAGAATCAAACATTTAGGAGCCAAACTCCGCTCGTTTATCACTCTGCGAAAGTGATGCGACACGTTTTTATTGTCGTGTCGGTTGAAAATAGCCTCGATAGTACAATTAACGTCTTTTTCTTTAAATATGTTTTGCTAAATTCATTTTCCGCCCTAAAATGTTATACATTGCTGTTGAAAGTGTAGAAAAATAAAACTAATTAAAAACATATGCTATGCATTTCGACTTTATTCTTCTTTATTAGATGTTTCTGTATACCTTGCCGTACTGAATCAGTTGACTCCGAAATTTCGCTAAGATAGTTTAATATTTATCAATTTTACAGTCCAGGTAAGAAAATATAGTTTTGAAAGCATTACAAGCACACAGCGCACTACTAAGGCTCGACCGATGCATCGGCCTCGCCGATGCATCGGCGCCGATTGTTCAACAAAGTTGCCATCGGCCATCGGCCATCGGCATCGGCGGCAGATGTTAACTTTAGAAAAACATCGGCCCATCGGCCTTAAAAAACATCTAAAAGCCGATGCAAGGCCGATGTTTTTCGCAGGGACAACTTTCTAGAAAACATTCTGTCTTTCACTTTACTTTTTTCTCCATAGCTCAATTTCTATTTCCATACAATAACAGGCAGCATATAAGTTAAAAAGAAAAAAACACAGAAATAATGTTATTCTACAAAGTATTTGATAAAAAATTCGGAAAACTAGTTTAAGCGATCGCTGCCCGAAAACCTTCATTATTAAAATAGTTCTCTTTGAGCAGAATGTTCGCGAAATAGAATATGTTAAAGTAAGTCATAGAAGCGTCTTATGAGTGCTATTTGTCTTCGCACTAGGTTAGTTGCCTCATGTTTGTCCGTTTTCTTTTAATAATGACTTAGTGCATTAGATGTCATTGTGCAATAATATTATACCATCTGCTTTTAGTTTGTCATGTTTCTTATTATTCCGAAATTGTAACAATAAAACGTCAACTCAATCAAATTACGATAATAATTTTAATTTTTACCAGCGTAAACTTTTTTCTCTTTGCGTTTTTTTTTTATTATTTATTTATTTATTTTTTTTATTTTTTGCTTCTTTGATCCCACGTGTTACAGTTTTTCTATAATTGTGGAGCAATCTTGTTTCATCTGCTTTTGGTGTGCGGTTGTTCTCATTATTTCATTTTTAGTTTCAAAATGCGAGTTCGCGTGATAACCTTAATAACATTAATAACATCTTAATAAAAATGCTAAAATTACTTTATTTTTAAAGATTGATCAAAGCATATCGTTTTTTCAAAATACATCTTAACATTTTTTATGCGATAATAATTTTAATTTTCCCCGTTTATACTTCGTTTTTTTAGCTTCTTTGATGCCACGTGTTAGACAGTTGACAGTTTTTCTGCTATTGTACAACAATCTTGTTCCCTCTGCTTTCAGTTTAGAATATTTCTTGTACAACATAGAACATATTGATAAAAATATGAATCAATTTTTCAGTATAAATGTTTATTGATCGAAATTTTATGTGTCCAAGTTCGACTTGCAATTTTCAAAATTTTAATTCTTTAAAAACGAGTTTGGGATACAGGGTGGAACAATACCTTAATAAAAATGCTACAATTTCATTAATTTCCAAAATTGTCAACGTATATAAATATATATATATATATATATTTTTTTTTTTTTTCAAAATACATCTTAATTTTTTATAAACGATCACGTGTTTTCAGATTATTTGGCAACAGAAAACTGCTGGTGCTCAAAATATTGGTTTATTTCGGTGACCTTACATATTGTGCTCATGAAAATATAAAGAACATGTCAAGTATTTCAGAGTAATTTTCAACTCACAAGAAAAAAAAATCTAATAAGATTAATTCTTAAGACCCAGCATTCATTTGTAATGACAAAAAAATCTCAAGTCTATGTTTTTAAGGCAATATTCAGCATTTCTTGGTTATAAACAAGGGATAATACTGCGAGCGAAATTTTTTAATATTTTATTTTTATTTCAGAAAAAGAGCTTAAAATAACTTTTTTAATGAAAAATAAACATGTAATCGTTCCCGCTTTTCTTTTAAAAACGGGGGGGGGGGGGGGGGTATCATGAAAAAAATCTGAGAGGAGGGGGTTGACAGTTTCGTTAAAAATACAAACATACATTATTTGTTAGTCTGTGTCATAACATCAGCATTCCTCTCCATAAAAAAAAAAATAAGAAAATAATGGCAGCTGCACTTGGCATTTGCAGTGCAGGTGTGATAAAGAGAAAATGTTGAAGGAAAGGGAATTAGACCCGAGCCGATCCAATAGATGTTGAGTATTTTTCTTTTGCAAAGATAAGAAAAAAGAATTAAAAATCCTCTGATATAGCATTTTTTAATTTTTTTAACCTCCAAATAGTTGTATTACTTTACTAGAATCGCGAGTGATTCTTTCAGTTTTAATTACTATGTAAACTTACCCCAAACAGTTTTACGGTGCTTGAATAATGCATTTATGTTTTTATAAACATTAAAATAAATAATAAATGATTTAAATGACATTTTTGACAAGCATTCTACACGTTTTAATGGTTTAAGGCGACTTTTTTTTCCATCGGCCATCGGCATCGGCCATCGGCCGATGGAAGAGGAGAATAATCGGCAATCGGCCATCGGCCGACCTCGGAACAATCGGCCAACAATCGGCATCGGCCCATCGGCCAAAAAATGCCATCGGTCGAGCCCTACGCACTACTGTACAAAAACGCACTACTGATACAAAATTGCTTCATTTCTTTGGAGTCACAGACATTCAAAGCCTTTTACTTCAAATAAGTAAATACACGATATTAAAAAAACAAATAAAAAACCAAAAGCTTTACATTCCAAAACATCGGCACTCAGCTGAGTAAAAGAAAATAAACCAAATTAGACAGGAGAGTAATCATGTCATCATTCATATGAATGACTTTTTATTACTTGAAATAAATTTTCTCATGCTGCATGCTTCACTAATTTTTTAAATTATTTTTTTAACTTATTATTTTAATCGTTGATCAAATAGGAATTATTAGTAAGTAAATGGAATTAGAATTTGTGAAAACTACGATCTAGGCCTGTTAATGTTTTACCTGTAGCTCTGCGATCTGTTACTTTTTACTAACTTTTGTTCTTATTTTGTATGATTGTATATATATATATATATATATTTGATGGTAGGATACTTTAAACTGTAAGAATAGAATTTCAATGCTCAGTGATTGTCTGACTATTTAAGCAGTTTATAATAATTACAAACTTCGCAATTAAAAATTTCCCATGAAGACAATTTTCAACCCAGTTCCATGATTGAGTTTAGCTTCTTTTGTTAAGGATTTTATAGTTTTTAACCCTTTTAACTGCATTTGTTGTTAATTTAATGTAATGTTGCATTCTAATACATTCACTTTCTTTATAGGCGATGCTATAACTCTGTTAATAGTTCGCTTATACCATTTTAATGTTCCGCACATTGTTTATAAGTGGTTATAAATCCATTGAATGTAGAGTTTTAAATCGATATTGAAAATTTTGTTTTATTCAAATTACTCAAGTTGCTTTCGCAACATTTTGCAGCAAAAAGCCCAAGATTACTTTTTGTGCAAAGTAATTTTCTTTCATTATATGCTGTTCAAAGTAAAATAAGGACGGAAATATAAATATATGTTGGATATCTGCCAAACTATGAGTAGTTATTAGCTGTCTTTTATATGTAAGTGTATTATTGCGAATATAGAATTCTAACTTCACAATGACTCACGGAACATTTGAAACTGTTCATTTAACTCTTCATGACAGCTAAATAACAAACACTCGGTAACAATCAACAAGAGCAAATATGTGTTTTGAATTCGTTATATATCTCTCTAAAGAAATTTCTAAAACGTTATTTCATTCTTGATACTTTATTCTAATTAAACATTGAAAAATCATATCTGTTGGAAAAAATCTCTCTGATTTCTGCATTTACCGCTTCAGCAAACTTTTCCCAACATTCTTTTCTCGACTCTGAAGAGAATAAGTTAATGAGATAGCTTGGAACGTTCTATTAGGGCCGATAATTAAAATCGGTAAGCGTTAAGATGAGTGATGATAACATCGTAACAGATGCGTTCGGGCAAATGAAATGTTCCATTTACTCCTCGTGGAAATAGAGATACATAATCGAATAGAATAAGAAGATAAGTTAAAAGGGTTCTTAGTACTTCATCGTCACAGATGCAGCATCTAATTAGATAGCAATTCTTTGAGCCTTCTGCGAGTAGTTTTAGTAAGGTTTCTCTAAATGCGTTGTGACATGAAGCGCATTTTCAGATAAAAATATCACTTTGTATGGAATAAATGTTAATGTTCTTTATTCATTGGATGAAATGTTTGTTAAGAATAATTGCAATAATCATTTCGTTGTGTGAGTGTTTTGGCGCACAAGGAGTTTCAGGAAAATTTACTAGCAGGTACGTAAAATAGAATAAATGTTTGAAATAATAACGCAAGGGATGAATCATGCTATTAGTTGATATTTTGACATTGAAATAGAGTCCAAAAGAACTGTAAAGGAAGTATTAGTTAGTCTTTTATTCACATGATTCTTATTTTGATATAATGTGCTGCATGAATTCTGTTATAACATATAATGATTTTACTTAGTAAAGCATGAAAAAAAAACGTAAATTTGTATTAATTAATTATCTATTACTTCAAAAATTGTAAAGTTACCGTCATTTGCACAAAGAGAAGTTGCTAATACTTTTTTATCATGAAATCGTGAAACAAGATATACGTAAAACGAAAATTGATGTGAGAACTTTTGTGATCGGTAAAGTTCTAAAGGCAATTATAATCAAATAATACCACCTGGCTTTTCATGACTCAAGTAACTCTAAATACATTAAAATTAGTAAAGTATCAATACAAAAGTGTTTTTAATCGATGTAATGCAAACGGTCTATTTAAATCAAACTAAACTAAGTGGTTTTTGTGACTCGTGAAACTTTTACCCAACTTTTTATAATTGGCGTAACTTTAAAGGCATCTTCAAATAAAAAAAAAAAAAAGTAAAATTTTGCTTCAAGTTTAATTCTAAAAACATATTTCCAACGACAGACGAAGTCCTCTTTCAACCAAACTTCAAGCTCATCTGTTCCGACAGCCGCTGCATCCTTATTAATTAAGGCTCTAGTTGATTGACTGTGGTTGTTATTTTTTGTAAAAGTAGTGAATCCTATACCTAATTTTACGGCTTCTTCGAGATTTATAGGTTTTGCAAGATATGTCTTCTCCCTTCATACACAGTACGTCCCACGAAAAAGGTGCTTGACGTGAAATACAAGACGTTAGTTTTTATAGTGTACATGCCTTCTTTATTCAAAATAGTCCCCCAGTGAGTCAATGCATAACTGGAAACTTTGGGGAAATTGTTCAATAACAATTCTGTTACTCAACAATTGGAATTATCTGCAGGACTGTTCTTTTAGTCTTCTCGATATCGGGAATCGTGTTAAAACGCCGTCCTTTCATCGTCATTTTTAGTTTAGGAAATAGCCAGAAGTCGCACGGAGCCAAATTTGGCGAATAAAGAGGGTGGTCAAGCACAATGATACCTTTTTCAGCCAAGAAATGACAACATAGCTTCTTTTTGCCCAAATTTTCAGTCACAATGCGATGTACAGTTATTTTAGGAATTCCAGTGAGCTCCTATATTAATCTGGTAGATGCACAACGATCGTTTCGAAGAATTTCAGATTTTTCTTCGACTCGAATTGTCGCTGAGCCTCCTGGGCGTGGATCGTCTTCAATGCTCTCCCTGCCATCACGAAATCTCGCAAACCACTTAAAAACGTTTTTACGGCTCCTTGCTTCACTATCATAAACACGTTGCATCATTTCAAAAGTTTCTGTAGAACTGTTACCCAGTTTCAAACAAAACTTAATGTTTGCACGTTGCTCCATAGCCCTTTTCACGACCGATTGTCGCAACGAACTGTTACAGTTTTATTTGCTGCGTGCAGTCTGTAATACCAAAAATTAGCTTCCGAATGTTCGAAAGCATGCAATTTCATGGGTTTAAGTCACAAAAGATTGATTACATAACAAGACAAGATTAAGCTTTCTAAACTTCTAAGCAGGCACTCATTGTTTCTGGAGTTATATCAGGTGAACTTTTAAACACCTTGCAGGTTTTATGGAGTCCATTCTTAATGACAAAAGCTTCCGGTTTTAAGCCAGAAAATATTATTATATTCCAGATATACCTTCACTTCGAAGCACTCCGCAGTTATTGGAGCGCTCCTAAGCTTTCATTACGCCCGGGCTCTTTCATAAAGCCGTAAACAATCTCCGAGGTATATCAAATGGCACTCATTAAGCCGAAGGAGCGTATTATTTCAGAAATGAAACCTTTCTATCTATTTACTGCTCGAGCGACTCTTTAAATCCGACGCGGGAGGAAAAGAGGATGGAACATCTTTGTCTCTTTTCCTGATCTGCACTCCATAATTAAGACAAAAGAGGGCCATCGTTCAAACGGATGTTGAAAGGGATGCCAACAGATCTCTTTCGCCGAGAAAAGAAAAGACATTGCCGCAAGGGATTCTTTTTTTATTAAAGAAGTGACTAATGTTCCGATCGTTTTAGGAATTTGTCTTAATTAATCACACAACTGACATTTTTAGCAGTTTTTCAAGTTTATCTGGATTAAAAAGCAGTCATTTTCAGGAATTTTTCATACAGTTCATTGCAATAGTTTTAAAACATGCGTTTGGCTAAACCCAAACCTGCCGGAACGTGTAGGGTAGAAGCCTCTATTCAATAGATATCAGGAGGTTACCTTTGGAACTAACGGTTGTTAGAACAAAAGTTGAAAGCCTAATTAAAGAGTCGAGTTTCGGACTTGTTAGGAACCTCTTTTTTAGGGCGAAAAAGTTCTGACCTTTGGCGCTAATGTAGCCGCCTTGGTGAAGGGAGATGAATGGGAATCCAAAAAGAATTTCAACAAATTGGGGGCTGAGAAAGCCGGCCAGTGGCAGTAAATTAGAAGAACGGATTGACCAATCAGAAGTGGGGGAAAAATCCTTACACGTTTCGAAGTGAGGTCAAAACAAATAAAATATGCGAATTACCTAAGGAGTCAGAAGACGATAACAAAAACTTTGTTCAATACAAAACAACAAACAGAACATTACAAACCAAAATAACTCCAAACAATCGACAATGAAATGTTGGGAATAAATGTAAAATCCACAATAAAGGATTTTTCTTGAATGACTGTTCTTGGTTTTTTATTCTCCGTAATTTCCTGTTTTTAAAGACTTTGTAGTATCTTGTTTTTAGGTCCCTGTAATTTTACGTTAGACTCCCGATAAATGATTTTCAGGAGATTCTCACGTATTTTCGTTAAAAAAGTTTATACAGTAAGTCTTCTCACATTTTGATTGCAAATCAAAACGTCGCACTAAGAATGTCACAACAAATTTGTCTTTTGGTTCTAGGTAACAACGTATAAAGTATATTCTTTTAACAAAACTTATCCCCGGTGTTAGACTTTTAAAAAAACTTCGTTTCCCTGTTATCTTTAATTAAATTTTGTTTAGCTTTGCATTGGAAAAAACAAGAAGTTCCTTCTAGAACTATACGAGCCTTTCTTTCCCGTATACAACAAATACAAATTTGTAATCTAGCTATCTCTTTCTCATTTAGCTTCAGTTCTTAATTACTTCAAATATACCTTTTTCAACGGATAATACATATTCATTCACGCACTGATTCATTCCTTTATTTTTTCAGTCCTTCATTTATTCATTCATTCATTTACTCATTCATGTATTTATTCACTTATTTATTTTTGTAATTCATTCACTCATTTAATTATTTAGTTGATCATTTATTCACTCATTTACTCATTCATTCATTCTTTCACTCATTCATTTATTCATTCGTTCTTTCACTCTTTCATTTATCCATCCATTCACCCATTCATTTATTCACTGAAAAATATCCTTAAAAATCCCGATGAAAAAATTCGTAGAAAAATAGGCTTGTTCAGTTTTTGTTGAACTTCGTATCTGTACATATTTTAAATTGTAAAATCCTTTCGATAAAGTTTCTTGCGAGCAAATCCGTCGGTTAGATCAGGATTTATATGGGATTGAAATTTCCCCCGTAGGCGCTAATGTTAATTTTTTTTGAGCTGTTCAAAAATGAACTATAATTGTTCAAATTAATATTTCACGCCGAGAGCTTCTTCCAATGGATCTTGTGCCCAGAGTTTACACAATTTGCTTCGTTTTTGCCCATAGGCGCTAATGTTAAAATTTTTTGAACTGTTTAAAATTGAACGAAAATTTGTTCAAATCAAAAAGTAAAATAAAGAAATGAGGGGTCCTTGCCGAGATCTTTAGAATCCGACAATTCTTTCAAAAGTTATTAGGGGGGGGGGGGGCATACAGACCGGCAGACACACATTTTCCCTATCTGAAAATCCTACCTTTTTTTTTTTTTTTAAAAATTTTTATTTTTTAAGAAAAAGGAAAAAGAGGGGAAAGGAAAAAAAGAAAAAAAGGGGGGGGGGGGTGGGGGGGGGGGGAGGAGGAGGATATTTGCTGTAGCTGTTAATTTTATACCCAGAAAATTTTATCTTGTGTTCACTATGTTTTTTTACCAATGTAAATAAGGAAATGAGGGTATTATGGAATAGTCGGGTAATGTGAAATGTCAAAGTTTCCCTTCCGTTAAGTTATTCTGCCTAGCCGTAACATTATAAACTATTTTTAACCACACCCATAATGCACTATAGCCGATTTCATTCAGTTTTGCCTCAATGGGTTAGATAGTAATCCATGTTTTTGACTTTTAAGAAACTTATGCAGGTAATTTTTCACAAATCTGTAATAATTATTAGAAATGTGAATTGTAAAATGAGCAAAGCGTTGTGTGCATTAAAATAGTAGTACTTTTGCAACGATATTGT
This sequence comes from Octonoba sinensis, assembly GCA_038502835.1. NCBI lineage: Eukaryota > Metazoa > Arthropoda > Arachnida > Araneae > Uloboridae > Octonoba > Octonoba sinensis. Next base: position 145,011,630 of record CM076600.1, read on the forward strand.
CCATTATTTAATTGATGTCTCTTTCTATTTTGTTGAAAAGTTATTCATTTTACGATAGCTTGTCGGGTTACGTGGAATACTTAATGTATCACCCCCCCCCCCTCCCACCGCCGAAAAGCAAGTCCAATGAATGGGAAAAACATGGTACACTGTCTAACCTATTCTCCATGGAAAAGATCTGCAAAAAAAAATCTCGATTTTAGCTAAAGTTTCCCTTATATTTTCGTTCCATTAAGTTTTAGCTTACATTTTCATATGGCACTATTTCCGCTTCCTATTAGATTTAAAATTTTTTTATTTATTTTTTATATTCAACTCAAATCTATGGATCCATTTTATCAGTTCTAGTTATGCATTTAATGTTAATGCTGTAAAGCCTCCTTGTAAATAAATAATTTTTAAAAGATAAAAAACCAAAGTATAAACATTTAAATTTTACATCGTTTATAGATTTGAGAGAAGAATTACATATGAGAACACATTATACTTCAAATAAAAAAGTGAAAAATGAAAAATGCTAAATCACGATGTATTTACTTCCTTACATCAATTTCTCTATGTAGACTTTTCGTAATTTTAATGTTTTCATTAGAAGTATGCATTTCAAAGAATGCTATGGCTCTTTGGCAATGAGTAAAATGGCTAGCAAATGCTAGTGTTCTGTTTTGGAGAATAAACGTTTAGACAACCTAATTTAATTTAGATATTAAAGATCATATTTAGCAGTGAACAGGAATTCTGTGGATACTCTTTTCACAAGTGAAAATGTTTTCAGAATATCTACTTGCTTATGTACTTATTCCTTAAAGCCTTACTATTTGGTTCTTTTATAAAAAAAATAAGAGGGCTACTTCAAACTATGTTCTTACTGAGAACAATACTTTACTCTTCTATATTTTAAAATAAATGTTCAAATTTAAACTAGTAACAGAGAAATGTTTGAGATTACGGTTATACTAGATTGGTTCTGTTTTACTCCAGTAGGGATAAACACTAAACATACTCGATTCTGTCAGTGAAAAAAAAAAAACTAAAAAACATGCCCATTGATACTTTAGTGAAAAAAGACGCACAAAATGGTAAAAAGGTATCTAGGAACTGAAGGGAAGCCGTTTTTAGGGGAAAATCACGGAGCTATGTAAAAGTAATTTTTTTCATATAAAAATGTGTAAATATTCAAAACTTTCTTTCTGTGAAACAATTTCCTATTGTTTTTTCGTAGCTCCAGCTGCACACACTAAACATGAGTTTTATATACCATCCAAACTTAATTTCTATTGCAAATTTCGTACTGTACTGGGTTCGTATAAGTTTTCGCTAAGCGCAGACATTGGAATAAAACTTAATTTTTAATGTGAACGCCGATTACTTAATGTTTCTATACAAAATTTCATTCAAATACTACCTCAACTTCATGACGACGCAAAAGTAGCATTTCACAAAACTGATTCCAAAAAGTAACAATATTAATAACGGGGTAAAGGGGAATGTTTTAATCCGCTATTTCAATAATTTATCCAAACTAACTCTTACTGTTTCGAGAAATATTTTTTTATGATGTTCTATAATTATATATACTGTTAACTTTCCGATAGAAAAAAAAAAAAACAGGTACAAGATTAGAAAAAGATCAGAATTAGTAAAAACAAATAAAACAATTTAAGCTCTTTCCATCGCCCTTTGAAGTTCTCCCTAAAAATTAAAAAATAATAATATAAAATAATAGTAATTTAACGAGCACTGCTGGAGATTTATGACGAACTTTTTTCTGCTAGTCAAACTGAATAAAAACTTTGACTGTAAAACTGTTATATTTCAAATGCAAAACAGTTTTCATAAAAATAGGTTTTTATGACTCCATTACCGCAATCGATTAAAAGTTTACAGCCGCTTTCTGAAAAAAGTTGATGGATTTGAGAATTTTTGTATCGTTCTTCTGCTATACGCGTATAATTTTTTCATTTAAATTTTTCAAAAATAGAGGTTATTTTCTCGGTATTATAGAATATCTTGTAGATGTAAAAGTGCTTTTAAATATTTAATTAACCAAGTTCACTTTAATCATGAAATTTTTTCATTTTTTACTAAGCATTTTCAGCATTTGCTTTTTACTTAAAATTACTTATTCCACTTAGGAAACTAATATTTAACAATTTTGAATAATTTTTTAAATTTAAACGTATCCATGCATTTTTTCGGGGGGGGGGGGGGGGGGAGTTTTTGATTTAATTACCTTAAGGCTACTTTTGAACGGTTGAAACATATTTAAACTTAGCGCCTGAAGGAGACATTAAACTTTACCTTAAAACTAAAAACGCTAAAAATAAAATGTTCGAGCCAAAAAATTGAAAAAATTGCAGAGATTTCAAATAAATTAATTTTTTTCGGAAAAAATAATAAGTAAAAGCAAATAAAATCTTTTTAGACTCTTCATTGATGACTGTGACTGTCTGATTCAATTAAAGGATTCAATAAATTTAAAACACATTATTTGCTTCGGAAAAGAAAAAAGTTGCAAATGACTATATCTCTGATACAAATGATTATAGAAACATAAAATCGTTAGTTTTAGATTTTCAATTTACATTGCACCCAGTCAGTTTTCGTACTTTATATTGAGAAGAAATTTCTAACTCAACTCTAAATTTTTACCTACTATTATATGTTTACAAACCGAAGATATCTGCTTAATTTTAAATTTTTCTCTATAGATCTTTTATCGATGTTACTTGTTCTCAAAGCAACAAATGTTTTTTCTTCATTTTGTCCTATTTTGTGTATGATCACACATAAATAAAATAATGCTTATGTACAGGGGCGCACCTTAAGGGAGGTTATCGGAAATCCCGTGTTCGACGGCTTTTTATATATCTGGAGTCCAATCCGATCCTACCACTATACGAATGATTCAGTTATTCGACATGACAAATTTGATTTTTAAGAACTGATTAATTGGCATGTTTTGAAAAAATATATAAATAATACAACGGAAGCTTTGTTTTTTTCAAAATGTGCATGCAATTTAGGAAATCTCAGAAATCAGAGCCGGATATCTGGTGCAAATCCGTCAGATATGAAACATTGGATATCGGATATCCAATGCATCCCTCAGCCCGGCCTTTCCTACCCCCTCCACCCCGCTAATAAAAATCCCAGGTGCAGTACTGACCATGAATATATCTAAAAGATGAAAAGATGCCAGAGTTTCTTTTCATGTTCTTGCAGAAACATAAAAAATAAAATCTATTTCCTTTTGCGACAAATTAAATTGAAGAGAACGAGCACTTTGTTTAACCAACGGTATTGAATTAAAATTGAGCCTGAATTTAAGAAAAGTTATTTTCAGAAATAGGTAAAAGTCGAACTTTTCCGATTATCTTAAAGATCCCATTAGTGCCAATTTCGTGTATGCATCTTTGTTAGTTTAAATTTCAGATGTATGATTCGTAAATTATTTTTTTAAATGTAGTTTTTTTTCCTCAAATTGACTTACAAATATTAAATATCGTCAAAAAGAAAGGAAAAAAACACACAGAAAGTGATTTTTACACCCCTTCTTCAAACAAAACAGTACATTTCATTTATTTCAATTGTTCTATTTTTAAAGCATTACCGTCCCTGCAGATACGTCTGAACAAATTTCTTGCTCAGCGAACTTCAATAACTAATCTTTCTTCTTTTTTCCCCCGCCGTGATTTTTTACACTTTTTTTCTTCTCCAGCCTCTCTTTTTGTTCCCATAAAAGGTACAGACAAAAGGATGTCTATGCGGCTGCTTTGAGCAGCTTATCTGCTGAATTTTCGGGATACCGTGCAACTTTTAACATTGTCTCAACCAGTAACAACCTTGTAAAAGAGATGTCGAACACTGATGGCAGGAATATATAACAAGCGTGGAGTGCCATCAGAGCGGTTCGTCGTGGTTCAAACCGACACCAGAATAGTCAGAAAGATAAGGCATCTCGCTTTCTACATCGAGCTCCATTTTTCTCTTCACTTACTTTGAATGTCTAAATCACTCTTATATACAACAAATAAAGCAACAATAAAAATATTATTAAATAGTAATTTTATATAGAATAATATAGTAAAAAGTAATTTTGACCAGACGAAAAAAAAGGGAAAACAGAATTAATCTTTAAGTAAGGGGCGTCTAGGATTTTAGATTACACTCAAAATATGAGGGTTACCGCTGCTCCACAAAACGTTTCGAAGAATTTATCGCGAAACAGAATTTCAGAGGTATCTGAAGTTCAGAATTAGATCATCGAAATCGCAAAGTTTGATAATAAAGTGTAGTAGTTAAAAAAGGTTTGACAATTCAAGCATTAACATTCATTTGTATAAGCTAATGGGAGTACTATAGTACCCCTGGGGACTTCCGTGCACACGCATATGCACACTGACTTCGAAAAATAATTGAAAAAGAAAAATCAAACTGCCATTCTGAAATATATGAATTGCAAGAGGGAGAGAGAGAGAGAGAGAGAAATAAAAATAAATGTATAACGCCAATACTACTTTTGAGCATATTATTGGAAGTCGGAGCAAAAGTAGTATAGATACCCGTTACACTAATCTGTTTACAGCAATGCAACATTATTTTCCTCAAAAAGGAATTGTTGCAATCGCAGAATCCATCTTAATTCATACTTGAAATTAGTTTACGGTTACATGTTATTTTAAGTATGATTTTTGTGTTGACTTATAAAAATTTGTTTAAAAATAGTAACGATTGATACGCTTTAGAGAATTAATGTATTTTTTACTATTAAGATAAATTAATTTTTTTTTTTATGAATGTTTATTTTCGTCCCACAGTTCTGTTTTAAAGTCGATTCTATTTATTTATTGTGGACGCCGCCTAATGTGATCACATCCAGGCGAAAGTGATTTGATAACAATAAACAAATGATTTTAATGAATGATAAAGGTTTAATTACTGTGGAAAAATTTATACTTTTGCCCATTAACAAATACATACACTTTTAGTACATGCTAAGATATATAATGATTGTGTTTAGAGGGGGAAAATATTGGCTAGAAAAATACGATAATAATAATTAAATTATTGACTTAAAAAACGGAATCATCGATTGTTGATTCGCATTCTTCGTTTCCTTTCATCATCACATTCACTTGAGATTCGAAGCTTCTTCATCTGAGAATGCGTGAATATCTTTCTAACCAAATTTTCGAAAGTAAACTGAGAAAAAGATTCTTTTTCACGAGAGTTTCCGACGATTTAATAAAAATAATTTCTTTAAATCGATAAAAATAAACGAAGTTTTGTTTAGAAAATATTTTTAAATATACAAGAGCAGAGGGGAGTTAACCATTTTTATAACAATGAACGACTGATAACATTAAGATTGATCATATAAAACGGCACTCATATTAAGTTTTTTTAATATAATTTTTATTTGTGTAAACAGTTTTAGTGAAATAGTGATGATCCTAAGGCATAAGTTCTGTTAAATGAAAATCTTTCATTGGGTTTTAAAAGACTAAAGATTTCAAAGTTTACAATTCCAGAAACTTACGTGTTTCTATCATCAGTTTATTTTCGTCAATTAAATACATTTTACAGTTATGTGACAACCACATTTCGTAAGTTTATGTAGTTGTCAGAGAAACGTAGTAGCAAAGTCGTATCTTGATTGGTCAATAGTACTGCTAGCACCTAAATATCATTTCTCACAGAAATCAATTTAAAAAAATTGTACACTTTGGAAGTTCAAGTTAAGTTTTAACGATATTTTGTCTTTCAAGCATTGAATGCTTTCTTGCCGAATTATTTATTCATCGCTCATTCAAAAAAGGGACCAATTATATGTTAGACTATACCAATTTATCTTTTACATTCTTATAAGCAAATTCTTTCCCAGTAACGTTTTGCTCATCAATTGAATAAAATATCAGTTTACCTGTTAAAAAAATACCTGTACTTGTTAAAAAATAAAAAGAAAACTTCAAATTTACTGTTTATTGTGACATTTTCTTCATTCACCATATTCTATAATTGAATTATAATGAAAATATATTCTTTAGTATTGCAGTCCATTGAAATGATTATATCGATAATTCTATCCATATAAGCAAAAGAAAATTGACAGTTTTAAATAATAAGTACTGAAAGATTTCCATTTTCGAATAGGTAGTTTTTCATGAAGGGCAAGACAAATTTCTTCTTAAATTAAGTTTTTTCTTTTTTTTAAATATATTTATTTCTCTCTGTTTTTTTTTAAATCAATGACAGCATAAGATTTTAGCAAAGTATTCTGAATTGCCTTTCAAATAAAAAATAAATAAAAAATATAATGAACATTAAGCATTCAAATTTTTGATTATTACAACTATTATGTTATCTTTAACACAGCAATGGCACGTAGAAAATTGAGTATTGCCAGTTTTTATCGTTGTTCCTCTTTTGTTTTAGGTAACTCACGCAGAAATTGCTTCCAAATAGTTCGACGAATTAATGAAAATTAGCGTCGAAATATTCTCATAAATAACAGCAAAAGACGCACAATCAAGTTGCAAAAAATATTAATTAAACCTTTTAAAGAAACGTGATAAGTATTTCGTTTAATGAAGATATTCATACAAAAAGGTTTGAAAAATCCGATAAATATATTTCCAAAATTTTTACCTTTTTAACGAAAAATTAAAAAATATTATGAGGCGGATTTTTTACATGGTTGAAGATGTTTTTCAATTTTAATCTTTCGTAAAGATTAAAATTGAGAAACTTAAAATCGTAAAAAGTAAGTAATGCAGAAAAAAAAGTTATTAAAGGATGTTTTAATCACGGTTGACGGACTCAGGAGCCATTGCAATTTTGAGAAAAATCTATTCTTTTGTATTTTATTTAATATTTTTTTATTTTTTTAAAAAATATATTGTTCTTTCTTGATACTCTAAGCTGCTCCTAATCAGAGAAATTTTAAAATATGAAAATTATATTTCTTTTACAAAGATTCAACTTAAAAAGATTTCTAATACTCATGAGCTATAATAAATTATTTCAAGAAACTACACTGCGCTTTATGGATAAACGTCCTGGCACAACTCATATCTATTCTTATATAAAATGACCTCCTGAAACCGAATACGACGCCAGTTTTCCCCTGGAACTACTTTTTTTTCTGCTCCCTCTCCCTCATGTTTATCAGTTTCCGATGATGTGATGGCCATGAATTTGATTTGGAAGGGGGAAAAGGACTATTTAAACCGATAATTTTTTTTGAAGGGTTATAGAGGTTACAAGGCTCTAAAACATGGGCATTTGTCAATAGGAAGGGAAATTTGGAGGGTGGATTGCCCCTTAGAATTGTAAAAATATATATAAAAAACTGACATTTCTCCTGTTTTTTATTACAATTTTTTCTACTGTAAAAATTGAAGGATAGCGAGCCACATAAGCGCCGCCTCCGAATTTTTGTTCACGCTAGTGGGTGGGTAATAATAGTAAAAGTATCGGAAGCTTCATGTTTTGTATAGGAGTATCGAAAATTAGTAAAAGAACAAGAAATTCTGTACAGAACTATACAAGCCTACTTTCTCGTCTGCATCACTTATCAAATTGATAATCTAGCTATCTCTCTCTCTCTCTTTCTCATTTAGCTTTAGTTCTTGATTACTTCAAATATACCTTTTTCAACGGTTTATACATATTCATTCAATCATTCATTTACTCATTTACTTACTCATTTATTCATTGATTCATTCGGAAATATCCTTAAAATTCCAGATAAAAAACGTTTCGTGGGAAAATAGGCTCCTTTAGTTCTGGATGAATTTCATATCTGTATATGTTCTACGTCATAACATATTTTCGATAACGTTTCTCCAAGCAAATACGTCTGTTAGAACAGGACTTATATATAATTAGAATTTTCCTACATGCACTGATGTTTATATTTTTGAACGGTTCAAAATTGAACAAAAAATTGCTCAACTCAGTAAGTAAAATATGGAAATGAGATGTTCTCTGCTGAGGTCTTACGACTGCAAAAAAAAAAAAAAATCTTTCTATTTCGACAATTCCTTCAAAAGCTATTAGCGGGTAGGGGGGACAGACATCAAGAGACCCACAGACACACATTTTTCCCAGCTTAAAACCCTACTTTCAAATTTTTATTTTTAAAATGTTTATTTAATAACTTAACTTACTTTTGACTTTTTCTAATTTTCTCGATATTTTTACGATACATTAAGCCTTCTTTTCATCTTTCATATTTCTTTTTTTTTTTTTTTGTTGTTGTTGTTGTTCTTATTTTACTTTTAGGGGAAAGTTGGCAAACAAAGGGAAGAGGCTCCCCATTAAACGACGGGTGATTGGGGAAAACGGGGCTTATATTCGAATTTAGGAGGTTATTTTATATAAGAGTCAGCAAGAGTGGCGTGAAGTCTCCTTTACTTGAGGGGGAGGAGTAGTGGCCTATACACAAGGTGCGACGCTTTCGCAATTTTTTTATTATTATTATTACTATTATTCTATTTCAATGTCAACATAATTTCAGATGTGGCTTTTACGTGAGTGTCAATGGCTCAGTTCTCACAGTAGATAGTAAGTAAAAAAAAAAATGCGCAGAAAAAAAACGCTTATGTTCAGCTATTTTAGCAACTTGAATCCCCTAAATTTTCTCTTCATGTTAAAAACGTTCATGTTTTCGGGCTTTTAACCTCTCTAGCCCCTCAGAAGAAATTTATCAGTTAAAATAATTCTTAAATATATCGATTTATATTTCGTGATAACCGTAGGAGGGTTTCCACTAAATGGTGAGCCATATTCGAATTTAGAATGTCATTTTACATGTGAATTAACAAGAATGGGGTTAGAACACGAAATTATTTCCTTTTTCTTTCTTTTTCAGAGGAGCAATACCAATGAAATTTGTTAACAAAGTTGAAGGAAATCATACGTGAAATAAATCAGACGTGATAAAGCAAACATATGAAATGAAATAATAAAATATTGCATGTACATACATATGATTTGGAGTCACACAGAACCCTATCTGCCCGAATTAGAAAACCGAAATGAAACAGTTATTTCCGTAGCATATTGTGTTATATCTTAGCACTGAAGAAAGAACTCTGTGTAGCTCCAAAAGATGCGTGAGCAATTTTGGTTGTGTAATTGTTTTTCCGGCGTCAAATTCGCTCATTTGTACAAGGGTAGTCATCTGCAACATGCATGTAATGTTTTATGGGATCATTCATAAATGACGTCACGCTTCGAGGGGGAGGGGGGGTTTGTGAAATTGTTACAAGCTGTGACAAGGGGAGGGGAGGGGGTAACGCTGAAGTGTGACATATTTTGGGGGCCCCAAAAGGGGGGGAGGGGGGTCAAATATGGGGGGAAAAAAGCGTGACGTCATTTATGAACGGCCCCTATGTTGAAACAACAAACTATCATTTTAAACAAAATATTAATCCTTATATACCTAGTAAGGATTAATTTGTACGTCATGAGAATATTACCTTTCTGCTTATAAAAAATGTACTAGTCACAATGTGTAACTTAAGGTCAAACATCTTAACATCTAATGAAAGGGAAGAGTGAACAATCGTGACTTTTTCCTTCTTTCGAAGAACTTTAAAAGAAATCTACAGAAAATAGCCAATTAAGAGCAACTCAATCTATTCCAATCGAAATGGGGGAAGGGAATTTGATTTATTTCACTTCAATCATCTGATGGCTCTACCACTTTACTCAGAAGAACCTTTAGATTCTTTTCCCAGAAAACTAACTGGCTCTTCTATTTAATCGAGGAATAAATGACAGTATGGGCATGAAAGACGTGGTCAAATTCGTAACATAACTTTTTATTCGTAATTTTAAAATCCTGAAAGTCTTTTTAAAGCACGGGCAGTAGGAAAAGCTTCGAATTCATCAAACACAAGAGGAATTTGCAGTTCAAAAATAGATATTGTACGAAGAAGTTAAAATAAGTCATATCAAAAAATGAATAGCATTTGTTTAATTGAAGTAAAATAAAATCTCCAAGGAGGGAAAGAAAAAAAGAAAAAAAAAATATTATTTAAAAAATTTCCCGCATTTCATACTTTATTTTTTGTCTCAATTTCACTTCCGGAATGGCTCAATTTGTCTTGGAACTATTTACATTGTAGAAAAAATTGTAAATTTACTGTTTAACATGGTTACGATTTACAAATTTATAAGTGGTTTTCTTTGAATATTTTGTTAACGGGCATTTTCAGTAATGGAAATTGGAAAAATAACCCAAAGTTGTCGCTTTTCTGATGCTCTGAAATAATTATGTAAGTTATATTAAAAGTGTATTCGATTAAATTGTTTATTTATAACACAACTCACTGTTTGAAGTGACGGAATACGTTTTATGCATACATAAGGACAGTGGTGATACTACTAATTAAAATGTGTCTTCCCTCAGGGAAGCTTTGCGAGAGCTCAGAATTTCACAGTGCCAAAGTAAACAGGTCAAAATGTCGCTTCAATATGCGAATTACCTCCAGTTTCTGTAATGAGGTGTGTCTGTGCTTTGAAAATATCTGTTCGCACGAGATTTGATTTCTGATCGCAGCATTTGTATGAACTCAAATTAGAAAATTCAGATTTATACATAAAATGGTTTCATTGGATTTCAGGCATGAAATTCGGAGGAAAAAATGAAGATAAATTGAACCATCAGGTAACTGATCAAAATATATCTTAGAATTAAAGAAAAAAAGTGCAAACTAGAGTGCGTCAAAAAAAAAAAAAAAGTTGGATAAAAAATAAAAATCTTTCTTTTTATTATGTTTAGGGAAAAGGAACAACTAAATACTGCTAAGCAAAAAATTCATACAACTTCAAGGCACATATTGAATCCTTAATGAATACTTTTTAAAACCAAAATTAAGAGTGGCAGTGAAACGGAAGTACTTTGTTATGGAAACAAAAATTAATCGAGGAATTTCTTAGAAGTAATTAAAACATTTTCAATTAGTTTTTGTATTTTAACAGTAAATTACATTTTTAAAGTTCTATTATTGCTTCAGAATCAAACAAGATTTACCCAATATGTCACTTTAACAGAAAAAATGTCTGTATCACTTTAACAGAATGATTTATTTTTTAAATAATATTTTTCATTAGGGAGATGTTTTAATGCATTGCCACTGAATTAAAATAAGATTGGTTCGTACAGTCAATTTCAGCATCATTTTTACATTAAGAATGTAATAACTGCGTCAACGAATTTCATTGCATGAATGAAAAATTAAAAATTGCTCGAAGAGCAGCAGAAAATATGCATAAAAATAGATTTAAAGATATTTTGTTTCAGTAATGCATTCCTTTCCAATTCTCAATATGATTGATGCTGTTTGCTTAACATCAACATTTTACCTCTACTTAAGATAGCACTTGTCAACTTCAACATTGTAATTTCTCCAAACCATTTCATTACCAGAATTGGTTTGGGGAAATTTTAATTCAGAACTGGCTGTTCAAGTTTTCCCTGTAAAATTATTTTATGAACAGGCTAAAGTTAGATTCATAACTCCTGCTGTAATTTTGCTGGGATGATATTGGCAGGGGTTGGAGGAGAGGTCTCAATGGTATATTAGCTTTATGAAACAAAACTAAATATATGTAGGTTAATATTGATATTAATAAATGAATTTTTACGATGCATATGTTGAAAACTTGTATTTTTGAAAAATCGGTACAGTGTTACTCATTTTTGATTAGCTTTCAGAACCAAAAATAAAGATTGAATATTTCACTGTATCTTAATATTAAAAAAAAGAAAACGTTTCATTTCATTATTTTACAAAATTTTCATTTTCTGTTCCATACACAAGTGATACAATTCGATGGCTGTTCCCATTTTATTCGTTATTAAAATAATGATTTTCCCTGTAGCATCGTCTATGAAATTGACGCTATGGATCTTGAAGTTGTCTAATTATAAGTTGCAATGGGAACCTTTGCCTCTGTGAGACAGGATTTGCATTTAAAAACCATTATCTTCATGTTCCCCTATTTCTGCCGTTAAACTGCTTAATGAGCCCACTGGAAAAATATAGAGTACATAATAGGAGGACCGATCGGTTTAGGTAATGCAATATGCAAGACGCACAGTCAGCTTAATGGCACTTCTGGATACATCAAATACCGGAGCAATAAAGGAATTAGGAGAAAATCCACCAGGTTTTCGATTTCAAGAGAAATGCGAGAAGTGAGATTACTATTACTGCCGTGAGGATTCCTGCATAATACAGGAGAATGAAGACGAGGTTGGAATCACGCGTTTTGATACTCCTAAAACAAGTTGTTCTAGAACACTACATAATGAGGCACTATAGTCAACATTTATGATTGCCTCGAAAGTGAATATAATCTTCCTCAACAGTGTATATCAGTTATCGTGTTCATAGACAAAATCGCAAATAACCAGAAAAAAACCGCAACCGCTGTTTACCATGATGATTAAGCATAATTCCGTGTTAAGAAGTTCTGGCTCATAAGATGCGAATTAATACACTGGGTTGGTCACAAGGAACATGGGGAATTTTTTTTTCATTCCGTTCGGGGCACCCCGCTAAAATATGCCAATATGCTTGAAAATGTGATTTGTGCAGTTTTAACTCATTCTGACAATGTGACTCGTGCCTCATTGAGGTTAAAGTTAAGACAAATAACTATTTTTAGCAAAAAATCGTAGTAGTTTTTTTTAATAAAGTTAGAACATCCTAAAAACCTGGTTCTTGTTTCATTTCATAAGAAATTAGTGACTTGAAGTTTCGTCTCATCCATTACTTTGCTAAAGCTGACAAAGTGGTATTTCACAATTTTCATGCCCTGCCAGTTCGTATTGGTTATCCTCAAAATTGTAATAAAAGACCAAATCATTAGACTGTATTTACAGACGTTTTGAAAGCAAATACAGCAGTGAATAATAACAAAACAATTTATTGATTATTCCTTGATTTTTTTTTTTTGCATTTACAAGCATATGTACAATGGTTCAGTCAAAATAACTCAAAGCTAAAACTAACAACTTCGCAGGGAAGCTTTGAAAGTGGCTTTAAAAGCCAGAAATGATGAACAATATGCTCTTTAAGAGAATCTCGGAGGTGATCTCTGAACATTAATATTAATTTCTAATAGTAAAGTCTTGCGCAATTTATTTTATAGTGAGCGCCAGACTCATCTGCGAACTGTAAAACTAACAATAGAGAAAGATCTTCTTTTTTGAGAAAATATTGAGATAGGAAATCGCTTCTAGATTTACTGACTAAAACAACTAGACAGATAAGCGATTGTGGTAACTTATGGAAATAAAAAATACACTGCTAAAAATTTCCATAGGAAAATAGTAAAATAACCATTTATTTGATTGTTATTTTACCATATTTAATTACAACAGTTCAATAACCATTTAAAAGATGGTACTCAAACCGCTGATTGTGAAAAAATCGTCTATTCTCTGCTTATCCTAAAGAGCGTTTAACTAACCGCAATTTTCAAGCGCTCAATAAGAATCGGGCGTCCATCTTGATTGCGAAACTTTACCAGTCGTACGTTGTTGTTAAAATATGAATAAAGATTTATCAGTTCAAATATGCATGTGTATATAAAAAAAGAAGAAAAAAAAAGTGGTTTAAGCAGTGGTTACTAAATAGAAACACATACACGCGTAAATAAAAAAATGGAGACATCGGATTGCCGAAATGTTTGCGAATTAGCGAACCCATAGTTTGAGCTGCTGAATCTTGTTTGTATTTTAATTTTTGCAGCAAATATAAAATGATTTTCGTCAATATACAGTAAATATAGACCAAAAATGACTTTGGATCCAATCAAAAACTGAAATCGCAATTTTTTTATTGATAAATAAGCTGCCGCCTTACGTGGTGTAGATGGCCGAATGACTAGAGCGCAAAGTTTGTATACCATACACCCGGGTTCGATTCCCACACGCTTCGTTGACGCTTTCTACGTCTCGAAGATTCTAGGCCTCGAAATGGTTCAAAAACGGTGAAAATTTTGCTTTGAAACCAATTTTAAATGGTTATAAAACTGTATTTTTTTGTATTTGCGGCTTTATGACCAAGCTGATTGGAAATGGTTAGGTCCCGTAAAGATAGAAAAATGTTCCAAACCGTAAATTTAACGATGAATTAGATGGACAGACTGCTGCCGGTTATTTAACCGTAATTTCATGAGGAAATTTCTAACAGTGTAGTTTATATGTGTTTCAATACTGACAAGGTACTTTAGGCAAAAATCGCGTAATCAGAAGTTGAGCAGTGAGGGCAGTTAGAAATATTCAGACAACATGTTTTGATACCACGGCAGTAAATACTGATCCTCCTAAAGAACCCTGCGATTAGAGAAAAACCTATTTAGCACGTCGTTACCATATTTTAGAAGTTGTTTCAAAAGCAGTTTTTAATTTGCAAAATGGGCCCATCCACCGGTATTCACAGATATTTTTTCAAAAAGTACAGGCTGATTAGTCTCATCTAGATAAAAGTAAATACAAACCACTAGTAGAGTATACAAATTCTAGAAATAAAGTAAGTAATTTCGACCGAATTTCAAGCTTTATTTTTGATCAATTAAAAAAGCCTCTGCCTAGAGATGATTATAAAGAACTCATACAATTTTGCTAAAGTTGTATATGGCGTCTTCTTTTAAAACATTACTTTTAGATTAGCTGGTGCTATTTATCTCACCATATGGATGGCAAAGGCCATTTATTCTCTCAAAATATATCTTTTCAGGGATTAGTTTCCTTTAACCGATTTAGAGAGGAAGGATAGTGAACATACTTGTTTATTTAAAATCAATATTTATATAAAATCATGGCTTAAAGCCCAACAAAGTAACTTTGAGTCCGCCCCCAGACTTATTGTTACTAAAATCTTCAGTTCAATACGGGAATATTGATAAAAATGTTGCATACAAGCCACGGTCTAAAAGAATAAATCAACTATGGTATCTCAACCAGAGACCCTACATCGTTCTCTGAGTCCATCAGTTGCCAGATATTACAACCCACTCCCCTTATAAAACACCCCACTGCCTTCGGGGAAAAATAAATACTTTTCTGCTTCTTCTTCTTATTCTAGTTAGTATTGTTTCTGGTTATTTGGAACTTTAGATTTATGCATACAATATTTTGTAATAGACATAACTAAATTCTCTATAAACACACATGCGCTATAAGAAAAGCATTTACACTCACGAACTCTAAAATAACCTAATCAATGACAACTAGCAGGCTACTTTTTAGTAAAGATACTGCCAACCAAACAGTACTAAATACAAGCACAATTGCATTTACAGTTTAAAAAAAGAAGCTCCTTATTCACAACCATAGAATAAAAACAAAACAGAGTGAACGTTGGTATTTATAACAAGTTTTCGCAGCTTTGCTCTTTTTTGTACTATTTTGAGAATGTTTGCAATAGTTAATTGGGAAATATATAATTTCTTTCGATGCTCTATTCAGTTAAGTTACAGTTTCTTTCCCTTACAGAAGCATGTATTTTATTTATTCAGTAAGCAAGTGGTTAACAGCACAACTAAAGTTAATGCTGTTGTACTTCTAGAAAATTTATCATACTTAGTAATGCTACTTGTTGAAGATAATTTAAAATGTTCATCAATTTGTTCCTTTTCTTTTTAATTGAGACCCACGGGCCCCTTTGACCTGTGGACCCAGTTGCTATAGCAACGGTAGTACCGGCTATGTAGAGGCCTGATCTCAGGTTGCGTGTTTATTTTTCAATGACACTTTATCGAAAAGCGGCAGTTTCTGTTACCAGTTGTATCTGAATTTAGGCACATTTTTCTAGAGATTAAAAAATTACCATATTTAAGTCATCACCTCATTAACTTGCGATTTTAAAGAATAATGGTTTAATGATGTAAATAGTTTTGATTAATTACAAAAACTGTTTCACTTGTCAAGCTATCTGACTTCAAACAACGTTACAAAAGATATAAGTACACTATTTTACTTTGTTACTCATTCAGAGGATTTTTTCCTGTATCTCCATCTTGTACCGTTAAAATATTGCTACAGTATGCAACAGTAGCGTATGCACTTACTTAAACATCTGGTCAAAACAAAATTTAAAAAAAAAGGAGGAAGAAGAAATATATTTCTGTTTCTCATTTATTGTAGAGTCAGTTTTTAATACTCTTAGTTGTGATTTTCTTCTTTCCTTAATAGATCCTACTCATTGTTAATTAAGGGGAAAATTTATAAATTGTTTCCGAAAAGATATTAACTGGATGCGTCCTTTTGATTTAAAGATGTAATCATTTAGTTTTCTTGAATTTTATTAAATTGTTATGTTTACCGTAGGATCTTTTATTTATTTAATTATTGATCCAGTGATTTTTTATAGCTGTAATCTACATACCAGTTCAGTCTAAGTTATTGGATAAAATGTTTTTTTTTTAAATGAAAGAAGTTATCCGATATAAGTATTATATATACTATATAAGTTAGTCATTAACTTTATAATTTTATTATATTCTTCGGCAAGTCCATGATTCATCTTTCCAAAATTCTTTGACTTTTGTAAATAGCGTCACAAAAATGTACATGATACAAGTGTTTAGCTTGTACTTGTCTGTAACAATACTTAATAATTATTTTCTCTAGCAGTTTGCACTTTGTAATAACATTTCAATTTCATTGATTTTGTTCTTTTACTTGAATCTACTCTTATTTTCGATTACTTGTTACATGTTTTTGAAACATAAACATTTACTACCTTAGTGTTCTTTCACACCAAAGCGACAATTTTTTCACATTGGCGCAAGCGCAGAGCAAATTTTCGCCTTCAAAAAATAGGCTCTGCGATTGCGCAGTTGAGAAAATACTGTTTTTTTTTTGTCTTTGTCAACTCTGGTGGGAAAGCACCTTTATATGATTGTTACGAAGTTCTATACATTCCACTGGATTGTGTGCTTTTGCCCTTCTGGTTTAAAATTTCGAAAAATTCACATAAATTAAGATACACAATCAACTTTTCTCATTCCAAAAGCAGCTGCAACAATGTAACTATTTCTATCAGTGTTCTTATTTAAAAAGCAGCTAAAATAGTGAAAATAGTTATTGCACCTTTCCTCAAATCAAAAGCAACTACAACAGTCATACAATTCTTGGAAATGAAATTGGGATTGTGATAAAGTTAGTATCAAACGCATGGAATAAAAGTATCTATAATCTTACATATTAATTTCAGCACTCCACCTACATATAAAAAAATCAATTGCAGGGGACATTATTTTCCATTCCATTCCAGAGCTGGCAAGTTTTATTTACCAGATGATATCTCTGGTGGAGAACTGCAAACGTGTTATTTTCTATATAGACAGCTCTCGTCGAAGCGAAAGAAAGTGTTTCGGAAACAAGATCGGAATGCATCATCATGACCGAACTAGAACAGCAATAAAAAGTTATCATTACTATTTACGATAACCTGACGGCGGGCCATCTGTTGAATGATAGCTGAAGGGTTACGTCTTTCTTTTACGACTTCCAAAAATGGTCCTGCCCGTCGCCAAAAATGACATTCTCCCTCTTTATGGCCTTCTCCTTTTCCTTGATGTGTCTCGACAGTTGCTCTCCAATTTTATTCCTTTTTAATGTTTCAGCGCAACAGCTTCGTTTAATTTATTCTATGAGAAGTGCTTTGAGATTAAACAGCTAAATGAAAAAAAAAGGATTTGGAATATATTTTGGTATTTCATTTTCAAATTAATGCAAATATTCCTAAATGCGAAGCTTCGAAAGTAAGTAACCAGTCACGGCCACACGAAACAGTTTGGTTTAGTTTCAAAACTCATCTTGTGGGTTCTGCATGTTCTTACAGAATGAAATTTGCTCCGTCTCATTGACAACTGATTTACTTCTCTAATGCAATGAAAATGACTCGTTTTTGGAACGAATCATAACTGGAGACGAGAAGTGGGTTGTCTACAACAATTTTACTGCAACTGATCTTGTAGAAAAAAGATGAACCGGTCGAAAACCGTTACACATTAAAAAGTAATGCTGTATGTTAGGTGGGAGTTCAGGGAAATTTTTCTTATTTTTAAGCTTCTCTTGGACTATGACAAATTCTGAAGTGTACTGTCAACGACTGGGCAAACTAAAACATTCCTTCAAGGGCCTTCCTCAAAAGGCAAAATTGATCAATGGTGTTACATTAAGATAGTGCAAGGATTCATAAGGATTTTATAACTCGCTAAACGCTTTTACAAATTGGATTTAATTAACTACTACATAACCATATTTTATAGATTTAGCATCTTAAAATTATTACTTGTTTCAGTTGCTACAACATTTTCAGAGGAGCCAAAACCTTTTCTTTAAATGAGTACCTCAAAAATGACTTTAACCAGTTTTTTGCTTGATAACAGAACTGTTATGAGCTTCAAATCATATTAATGTCAAGAAGGCAAAGGTATGGATAATGTACAATGGAGGCAATTCAGGCAACGTCATTGGTCAAGTGGCAGAGATGAAAGCAATGTAAGCAAAGGAAGCCGTAGCAGCGCTTTACTTCGAATTCGACAAATCTAATTAAAAACTAGGCCTAAATAAAGTTCTTCTACATTACATAAAATTAACACTAAATAAAACACTATAACTATTTTAATAATTAATAAATTTCTTCAATAAACACTAAATTAAATGTAAATACTGGGTTTTAATCAGAAAAGGATGTGCAAATAGTCTAATTAATTTTAAGATAACTAATTTTGCCTAGTGAACTCCACGTTGAACTCAATTGAAAATCTTAGTAAACAAAGAGCGGATATCACGTGACAACGGTGATCGTTCGTCCCTCTAGCGGTGAATTGCCTCTTTGAATAAAATATTTCGGTGGCTTGGTTCTAAAAGGGAGTATGCCACTTTTTTGATTTTTTGAGTTATTAATATCAAAATAGTATAAACTAATAGCAAAATTTTATATTTCATCGATTGTTTTAGTTCTAAAATGGTATGTCTCAAACAGCAACCAGAACGCCGTTATTTAAACTTTAATATAAGTGTTTAATACTTTCGTATGCCTTTTCTCCCATCTGACGATTTTGACTTTGGCCCTTTCAGAACTAAGCCACAGATTTATACACTATAAAAAAATCGCCTTTCGTTTTCAAGAAAAACGCAAAATTACTTTCCGAACAGCCCAAGAGACATTCCAACTCTTCTCAACACTTTCTGATGTAAAAACATTATCATTTTAAACTATTAGAGTATTTGTAAAAGATTGACTTAAATTTGGAATAAAAATGTTTTTTTTTTCTTTAAGTATTCCATATTATACAAACATTTATTGCACTCAATACTTTTCTCCACCAGACCCCTACCTGTTAGCCGAGGCCTTAGGATTGCTTACGCACGGGGAGAGGTAGTGGGGTCTACGGATTTTACATGCACATATCCCCAAGTATACATGATGGTCTTCAGTGGGTATCGAACGCGCGACCTTCCACGTGGAAGTCCGACGTGCTAACCACTAGGCTACCACGGCCTATTGTACTCAATACTTGAATATATTTCTGTAAAGTTAAAATAATTCATTGTTTTTTGTTCTCATTGTGGTTAAAACATGAATTAAATTTTGAAAAATGATATAGTTTTCTTCAAAACAAAGTAAAACCTCTTCCTAAAAATATATTTCTTACAATTAAATACTTCCTATCTCTTTAGCAAGACAAGAAGAAAAAAAGTCAAAGTTAAAAAAAAAATAATAATTTTCTTTCGAACATGGTATTAAGCCGCATAAGAGAAGTATATAGGACGTTGAATACAATAAACTCTCCAACGAACATCCGGCTTCATCCCCCCATTAAGAAACCTAATTAATTTAACGAGTTATGTCTGTGAGTGAAGACCTTCCCTTCGTAAAAGACATAAAAGCATCCCCATTCTTGAAACGTATCTCCTAGCTTCGGAAATGTCTTGCATATTATGGATTGACAACTTTGCAAGGTCGTGTGGAAGCCATTACTGGCCACTTATTTTTCCAAGTGGAAAAGGAGAACACAAGGATTGGCTCTGATCGGGGAAGTTTTTTAATGCAAATAAATTATTAAGAGTATCAAAAACGCAACCGTAATCAGTGTTTTTTCAATCCCTTATGACCTATTCCTCTGCAATTCATTTCTTACAAAGATCACTTTTACATATTATCAATAGTAGATGTTCTCATATTTACACTGACAAAAACTAAATCTCCAACCTGAGGAAAACATAGGTATTCTCGTAAATAAAATTTAGAAGGCATAATTGTACATCAATCTTGGTGCCACAGGCGGACGTGTTTTTAAATTTGGTGCTAGACGACTATGAACAGTAGTGCCACTATGAACATGCAAATCAGTTCAATTTACAGTAAATGCTCAAAATGAAGATTATGAATGTTATCTTCCAGACTGGGAGTTGTGGGCTACATTTGAAAGAACAATAAATTTAAAAAAAAGAAGAATCAACATTTTACTGAATCTGAATGAGGTCGTATGGTGGGGCTAACAAGAAGACGAATATTCTTTTGCGGGAATACAGAAATGTTCTTACAGTATTTCTTGCAAATGGGGTCTTTCTTACATAGGTCAGACTAAACGAGCGCTCGAGCACCGTCTGAAACAACAAGAAAATTATGTTAAACTTAAAGAACTTACACGCTCTTTGATTACTTAGCATTGTTGGTCATTGTTTTGAATTTTCTTCTACTATAAATTATCACTAAAAGTTCTTCGGTCTATGACCTTGATTTTTCGGAAGCTCCTTACATTTGGAAAAATTATCATTCCTTAGCAAATGATTTTTCCAGTATTCAATTTTTTCTTGATGTATGGGAACTTTTTTAATAGCAATTCTTTATTTACTGTTTACCTCTATCCATCCTTTTCATGTACCTGGCCTCTGATTGGTCTTCTTCATTCCATGTCTTTGGAATGAAGATATGAAATTATTAACATGTTATTGGTTAATCTCTGATTCGACTCATTCGGTATAAATGCCGGCTGTCTTTCTGGTTGTTGCCCGCTCAACACAAACTTTCTAGTTTTGTGTTGAGCCTTTCTTATTTTGCAGTGATGAAGAGGCTGTATTGTAGCTTCGAAATAGCCATTTGCATTATTGTTTTGGTAATTTGTGCTTCATTTACGTTGTTTTTTCCCCTTAATAGTAAGGTAAACGTATTTTTAGCGCAAATCTTGTTTCAGATGTGCGCTACAAATTGTGTCGCAAGTATGGTCTCAAAACTTTATATCTAAAAGATTTTTTTAAACAAAATTTCAAACCCAGAGAAAGCTATATGCAGATTTCAATGGAATATGCTTTTTGATAGATTTTAAGAAAAAAGGCATCCAGAATAATGCCTAAAGTATTCTCAAATTGTGGAGCTTTTGGGTTCTGAGTATCTCCTTAGCGATATTATATATACGTACGTATACATGTTGTAGCTGGAATTGTTATCAAATCCAAATATGTGTTAGATAAGGAAAAAATAAATATTTTTACTCACATAAGGAACGTAGGAGTAATTTGTTTTTATGGTTATATATTAATACAGAGTTTTTTTTACACAGGTATATTAGGCATATTAATGTCCACTATATAAACCTTCTAATGCAAGAGGTCAACAACGGACCTGATGAGAAAGAGGACATTTAGAGGTGTGATTTTGCAATAAAAAAGATGTTTATTAAAACGTGTTAGAACAAAAATGTGGTTCAAAAGAAATGTTACAATTCAATAAGTAAATCTATTTTTGAACTGCATTAAAAGTAAAATTAAAACGTAATTGAAAGCAAAACAAATTTCCAATTACAAGAAATTAAACTCCGATAAAAAAAATGAATTCAATTTTTGTTTTTACGCACTTAGCGTTAATTTTATATTGCTTTCGTAATACTGTATCCTTAGTTATCTATAGCAGCATAGTTACACATATACTGCCTATTTCTATTGCATTGAAGATTAAAATAATGGCCTAAATAACAGTGACTATCACTGACACAGAATACCACTCGAAGTTGCTTTTTATTTAAGACTAGTGGTACTCGCACGGCAATCCCGTGTTATAAAGTGAAAAACCCAGTCGGTTTGCTATAATTAATACAGTGGTAACTTTATAATGTGTAAATTATGCTATTATATTATAATGTATAGCATTCCACAGAATTGCCAAGAAGTTCCGTCCAGAACTATACGAGCCTACTTTCCCGTATGCACCAACTTCAAATTTGTAATCTAGCTATCTCTTTTTCTCACTTTCTCATTTAGCTTTAGTTCTTAATTACTTCAAATATAAATTTTTCAACGGATAATACATATTCATTCACTCACTCATTCATTCTTTCATTTATTCAGTCATTCTTTTAGTCATTCATTCGTTTACTCATTCATGCATTTATTCACTCATTCATTTATTTTTTCATTCATTCACTCATTTATTTATGTATCATTTATTCACTCATTTATTCATTAATTCTTCCACTCATTCATTCATTCGCTCATTTACTCATTGAAAAAAATCCTTAAAAATCCCGATGAAAAAAGTTCATAGGAAAATAGGCTTGTTGAACATCGTTTCTGTACATGTTCTACAGCGTAATATCTTTCCGGTAAAGTTTGTTGCAAGCAAATCTGTCGGTTAGATCAGGATTTATATGGGATTAAAATTTCCCCGTAGGAGCTAATGTTATTTTTTTTAACTGTTAAAAAATGAACAAAAATTGTTCAAATCAATATTTCACGCTGAGTGCTTCTTCCAATAAGCTTGCTTAAGAGAACTTGGATGTTGTGCTCAGGGCTTACATAATTTGCTTCACTTTTGCCCATAGGCACTAATGCTAAAAATTTTTGAACTAATCATAATTGAACGAAAAATTGTTCGAATCAAAAATTAAAATAAAGAAATGAGATGTCTTTGCTGAGATCTTTGGAATGAAAAAAGAATTTTTCAAATCGGACAGTTCGTTCAAAATTTATTAGGGGGAGGGACACACAGACCGACACACATTTTCGTGACAAAGTTCATGAAATCCCACCGAACGGTCATGGCCCTACGTCGGACACAGACACACATACTTGCTGCTATTTTATTAGTTAGAGAGTAGAGAATAGGTAAGTTGAACCCAAGTTATTAGTCATTAATTTATCTTCAATGAATGGTAAAAGTTATTTCAAGAAAGAAAAAAAATGTCTAACAATATGTCGAGGTGAGGTACGTAAGCTTGTATTATAAATTCTTTCTACCACACCGGCGCGGCACATTTCTTTCTCTGAAGTCAGTTGGAAGGCTGCTTAATGATGAAATCCAAAACCGCGTTCAAACCATGTAAGTAAAAATTTTCCTGTTTCGTGCTTAACAAAACAACTATTTGTTCTTCGCGTAAGAATAATTGCAATGCAAAACATCGTATATTTTTCATACAATAGTTATTTCTCCCTTTCAGGCGTCTTAAGGGTTCTATGACGTCGCCTCGAGGGCTTTGAAGTCACCTTAATTGCATAGACGGTATCATATTTAAAGCACTATCCTCGTTATTTTGCTAAACTTCGTTCGTTATTTGCTAAATTCGTTAGAACATTCCGCCCAAATCTTCCGTTCTTCTTTATTCCGCTCAGTGGTGATTTTTCACGAGGTTAATTTCTAAGAATAAATCTCCTATACGTATGGTTAAAGCAAAACGAAATGAGTATTATTTTTGAGACATTAGTAATATGAATACGAGGAAGTGGACAAAGAAGAATGACTAGGATTTTTTACACAAATTGTATTAGTGCTAGCAAATATCTATAAAGCTCACGCTAAATAATAATAATAATAATAATAATAATAATAATAATAATAATAATAATAATGATGATGATGATGATAGTAATGATAATGTAATAATAATAATAATAATAATAATAATAATAATAATAATAATAATAATAATAATAATAGGATAATAATAATAATAATAATAATAATAACTAATAATAAAAACAATAATAATAATAATGATGATAATAATGATAATGAAAATAATAAAATAATAATAATAATAATAATAATAATAACATATCTATCTGTTAGGGCGGAGCAAAAGTTTTGGAACCGCTTGAGAAACATACATACAGATTGTTTTAAATAAATAAATAAATATCCAAACAACCTCCGGTTCCACTTTGGGATAAAAATATGTAAAATTAGCAGAAAATGGTTGCTCGTTTTTGGATTCCAGTGAATTTTCAGTTCCAACTTCCCATTGCGATCGGAAAAGTTGGAGGAAGGTATGAAAGACATAGTTACAAAATGTAAAATAAAGCAACAAATACCTTTCTGTTCCCTTTGTTGTCAAAATTTTCAAAATCAGGCAATAGTTTAGCGAAAGGAAAGAGTTAAGTAACATTTTTTCTTAAGCATTCATTTTTTAGCCTACTTTCCAGTAAAAGTTAAAAAATAATAATGAAGCATGAAAGAAGGCTTAATGTATCGTGAAAATATCGTTAGAAATCAAGAAAAGTCAAAAACAAGTTAAGTAATTAAATAAAGATTGAAAAATACAAGATTTGAAAGTAGGATTTTGAGATGGGGGAAAAGTGTGTCTATCGGTCTGTCTGTCCCCACTAATAACTTTTAAACGAATTGTCCGATTAGAAAAATTCTTTTTGCCTTCGAAAGATCTCGGCGAGGACATTTCATTTCCATATCTTACTTTTTGATTTGAACAATTTTTCATTCCATTTTGAACAGTTCAAAAATTTTAACATTAGCGCCTATCTGCAAAAATAAAGCAAACTATGTAAACTCTGGGCACATCATCGAAGTTCTTATACAACATCCAAGTTCTCCAAGGTGAAAGAGTAAAAGAATGAATGAATGAAAAAGGACAAAATAAATGAATGAGTGAATGAATGAATAAATACATGAATGAATTAATGAATGAATGAATAAATGAAAGAATGAATGAGTGAGTGAATGAATATGTATTATCCGTCGAAAAAGGTATATTTGAAGTAATTAAGAACTGTAGTTAACTGAGAAAGAGAGAGAAAGAGATAGCTAGATTATAAATTTGAATTTGGTGTATACGGGAAAGTAGGCTCGTATAGTTCTAAACAGAACTTCTTGTTAAATATTTATTTGTAAATTTTTTTACAGAAGTTAAATAATAAAAACACTTATTTGTTATGGGCAGTAAACCGTAGCTATTATTTTTCGCACAGTACACAGATTATAGAAATATATGTGTTTGAAGTTTCCGAATTAAAGACTCAAATGTTCAAGAACACTTTAATGACTTGGTTCTCCATTTTTTCGAGCATGTGTAACGAATAACAGTAATAAAAGGTTGCGCGAGGATACTACTGAAAGTATCACGAATTTTTACAAATTAATTGGCTCCATTATCGTACTGGAATTTAAAATAGTAGATAAACAGTAGGACAACTGGTACATTGGGATGTATGAGGTCACTCAAGTTATTCGGGATTTTGTTTTCAAAACTTCAAAATAGTGAAGTTTCCTACAAGTAATAAGAATCCATATTTTTTTGAATACCTAGAAGTGATGAGGTGTACGCGACAAAATTGAAGATTTTTAAACGCAAGTGATGCGAGAAATACCCATCTTGTGGCATGAGAGCGTGATTTCAAGGGGAAGTTCCCAGTGCTTTTTTCAAAATATTTCTTTTGTCATTTACATCCTTTTTGCATCCCACTGCATCGGTTATTTTACATTGCTTACATGAAAAACAAATGAAGAATGCCTACTAAAAAGTAAAGAATAATAAATATCTTTAAAATGTGCTCTTAAATGCGAAAATTTTAACGATACCATTATGCCGTCCCTGGAGAATTTAATCCATGCAGATGTAATGATTTATGATTTGCATTCGACAAAATAATACAATCTTCTCTTTCAGTTTGAAATTACTGATTAAATATTCATGACTTTCTCGTCACATTCGCTTTGGAATGCTTCAAGCCCAATTCTAAAGAACATCCGTTATTCCGCTGCGAGCAAACAAGCTAATCTAGTTTTATTTAGTAAGCGATCTAGCATAATTCTATAATGCTTTTCCATTGTTTTATTTGCTTTCCTGATTAAACTACTGAAAGTTTCAGATAACATTTTCCATCGTGGTCCCTATTGGTCGTAGAAGTTAGTATGTTTTGTGTTTCAAAGAAAGCAATGCAATGCATTTAGCTTATTGATAACTTTAAATACGTCTTTGGGCGACAAAACGACTTGTAAAAAGAGAACTGTGTAAGAATAATTTATACTGCATTAAAAAATAATGTATGTAAGGATTAATAAATACGGTTAACCTGTACCATCGCATGTGGAATATTCTGGGGAAGTCATCGTGCACGGTTTCATCCCCCGAGAGCTTTACCTGTCAGAGATATAAATATACCATTAAAATCCGTCTGTGTCACCTCACATCCGGGTCTTTTACAGTCTTTCATATGGATTGGCAACGAATACGGGGATATATTATCGAGACGTAGCCAAATTCTCGTGAATTACGTCGCTAAATGTGAAGCTAAATGTAAAAGCGGCTGAGAGCGCTCAACAAGCAGGGGGCGAAGACCAAATCTCCAATCCCGTCCTCAGATTCCAACCAGCATCCTTCGGCGGCTGTCAAACATACGCAGCGAACTTATCGAGAGGAAGAACGTAAAAGTAGGGGAGCGAATGCACCATATCTATATGAATAAAATCAAAAGTTTGTGTGTGTGTGTGTGTGTCGCTCGCCTCCTGGCGAGATGGAAGGGTCCAGAAGCACGAACCTTTGGTTACAGATACCTTGGGTCAGGTCCTCGTGTACCTCGAAGCGTTTTTCCCAAAATTCAAATTTGTTCTTTTTAGCCTACTTTCTCGTAAAAGTAAAAAAAAATAATAATAAAGCATGAAAGAAGGCTTAATGTATCGTGAAAATATCGTTAAAAATCAAGAAAAGTCAAAGATAAGTGAAGTAATTAAATAAAGATTGAAAAATAAAAAATTTGAAAGTAGGGTATTGAGATGGGGAAAAAGTGTGTCTGTCTGTCTGTTGGTCTGTGTCTGTCTGTCTGTCTGTCTGTCGGTCTGTCGGTCTGTCCCCCCCCTAATAACTTTTGAACGAATTTTCCGATTGGAAAAATTCTTTTTGCATTCGAAAGATATCGGCGAGGACATCTCATTTCTATATTTTACTTTTTGATTTGAACAATTTTTTATTCAATTTTGAACAGTTCAAAAAATTTTAACATTAGCGCCTATGGACAAAATTGAAGCAAATTCTGTAAACTCTGGGCACAAGAGCCAAGTTCCTATTGCAAGCTTATTGAAAGGAGTTCTCGGCGTGAAATATTGATTTGAACAGTTTTTGTTCATTTTTGAACAGTTCAAAAAATTAACACAGGGCTTACGGGGAAATTTCAACCCTATATAAATCCTGATCTAACGGACCGATTTGCTTGGAACAAACTTTATTGGAAAGCTCTTATAACGTAGAACATGTAGAAATAGAAAGTTTATCCAGAACTTACGAGCCTATTTTGCTATGAAATTTTTTGATCGGGATTTTCAAGGATATTTCTCAGTGACTCAATGAGTGAAATAATGAATGAATGAATAAATGAAAGAGTGAAAGAATAAATCAATGAATAAATGAATGAGGAAAAGAATGAATGAATAAATTATTGAATAAATGAAAATATAAATAAATGAGTGAATAAATACATGAATGCGTAAATGAATGAATAAACACTTGAATGAGGTAACGAATGAATGAATAAATGCATGGCTGAATAAATGAAAGAATGAATGAGTGAGTGAATGAATATGTATTATCCGTTGAAAAAGGTATATTTTCAATAATTAGAACTAAAGATAAATAAGAAAGAGAGAGAAAGATATAGCTAGATTATAAATTTGAATTTGGTGTATACGGGAAAGTAGGCTCGTATAGTTCTAGACGGAACTTCTTGTTTTATTTTAAATTTAAGCAAAACTTGATTTTGGGTTTATCTTATTAAAGAAACGCCCCACGTTTTCGATTTTTTGGGGCATATGAATGCCTGTAAAAAACTTCACAAGGTGATTTTTTTTGCAATTAGTAGGACAAATAGAACATGCGCTTTACTCATTTAAAGTATTTTCGAATTTATAAACGAAGCTTGCCTCAATTTGCGTGTTTTCGCCCAAATAAATATTACTTTTGTCGCCAACTAGATGATTTCTGTTAACATAAGATTGAAAAGTGCTGTTTTATCTTTAATCATGCCGTTTTATGAGAGAAACAAATTCTAAAAATGCATTTCATTTTTATGCAGACTTTGTGCGTTATTAACTGAGGACGATTTTTAATTACTTCATCTTAAGGTTGATCCTTCTTTCTTTTTTAGCAATTTAATATTATGGTACTAGTTTAACAATTTCATGAAACATATTATTTAGTATGGTAGAGTGTCCGTTTTATCATCGAAACAAATTATAAAATTTAATTTCATTTTTATGCATATTTTGGGGATTATTACCTGCAAACGGTTTTCAATTATGTACTTTATCTTGAGCTTGTTTTTTCTTCTTTTTTGGCGATTTAATATTTATTCCTTCGACAGAACTATGTTGGCATGTCTTCGATATTGCTTATTTTTGATGAAATTTAAAATTTCGCCAAGTGGTGATAACTTCCTTTTCGCCCCCCCCCCCATCCAGTTAATTGTTCTCAATATATTATTTTGCGCTTCGTACCTTTTCCAAACCGCGCCAATAATCCTTATCAGTAATATTGTTCTCATTTAATTCAATACGTGATTTACATTATAGAATCTTGGCGCATTTGCGTTATGCTTCCATTACTACAGTGCAATTTGGCGATCGTCTGCTTCATGTTAACTTTTTTACGTAGCGGTTTTGATTAATTCCATATTTTACTTAAGTGATTTATTGTCTAACATTTATTTAATTTTTGTACTGTCAATTCGGCTCTATTTGGACAGAATTTAGTTATTTCTTTCTCTCAATTTAAATTTCACACGTCAGAATTGGTTCAGTACTGAACATCTTCTAATTTAAATATGCACTTGGCTTTGAAAACAATGCTTTCCTTTCTTTCGTTTTTATCCGAATTTTATGAAAGTGCTATTTGATCGAATTTTCAGGAAATTTTTTGAAAATTTTGCAAGCGGGATTTTTAGGAACTGGTGTCTTTATTTTGATGGGGAATTTAAGATAGATTGTTGGTCATTTTAGGAACAGTAGCTCTTGAAGGTCTCTATTCTAATGGTTATTTTTAGTCACTGACGTCTTTATTCTAATGGAGATTTTTTGGGACTAATGTCCTTATTCTGTTAGCGATGTTTAGGAATAGTTGCCTTTATTAAAATCGGGGGAAGGGCTTTAAAGAATGTTTTCTTTATTTTAGCAGAAATATTCAGGGACCATTGTTCTTCATTTGATGGGCATTTTGAAAGAGAATGCAGCTCTTATTCTGATGGGAATTTTTAGATGTATTGTGGTCGATTTTGTTATTGCGATTTTTACGGACTCTTGATATCATTTCGGCACAATTATCCCGTTTCATATGTGCATTTTACTTACTGTTGCCCTTACTCTAATGGCAATTTTTATGAACTGTTGTTGGCATTTTAATGTGGGTTTTTATGGACTGTTACTTTTGGTCTAATAGGAATTTTTCTAGGCTGTTCTCTTTAATGCAAGCGTGGTTTTTAATGATTTTTACTGTTTAAACAGGATTTTTAAGGCCTGTTGCACATCTCCTACTCTTGGATTTTTTTACGAAAATTTTCCTTATATATTTTCAACAGAATTTTGGACATGCGTCACTTGGCCTGCGAATGATGCAATATTGTCCCGCGCACCGCCTGGCATTTCAGCTAGTCGCATAATGTATGTTAGTTTGCATTTTGATATACCTCGTCAAGATTTTTTATCTGCAACTACAGCTCAGTTAATCTAATTTGTTTATTTCGTGAGCTTTAGTTGATTGATTTTCACCTATATGCTCACTCTTTTTTATTGGAAGATTGATCTTTGTGTTCGAAACATGTGTTAGCTGTTGTTTTGCAACTTTTGTGCTATATTATTGTTATTTTATACTTTAAAACAACTTACTTATTTCCAGGCTATTTGTTTTCCATTTTACGTTTATTTCTTGTAAAAATCATCTGAAATGTTTGGTGTAATTTGTCTATTAGTTCATATGTGACAATCGAAGAACACCCAATATCCTCCAAAAGTTTTTCTTCTAATAAATGATAGAATGTCACGGAACTACTTTTTTAATATCCAGATCCGCCCCCCCCCCCCAATAAAGGCTAGTTTTGACCAATCTTCAGGCTGAACAAGTAAAGGATTAGTCGCGTGCTTGATTTCAGAATGAAATGCTAACGATAAGAGACTTACGTTTTGTCCGTAACGTGTGTGTCAGAGGTAATTTTGCATTTTGCCTTGTTGTGGGAAAATAATAAAAAACCTCAAGAATAAAACTAATGTTTATGAGGTTATGCAAATCCGCCGCCAGTAGACCACGGTGCAACGGTACTAAAGACAGCATGAAGCTGCCTGCAATATAATTTTAGTGATGGAAATCACGATTTCCATATTCTGAAAAACCCGGATCTTTGTAATTTTTTAATTTTTAGGATCTTACAAATATAAGGTTTGTTTAATTGATATAGAAAAGACTGGGTAAACTAGATTTCAGCCATGATATTAATATGGTGCTATGAGTTGGAAGATTTGAAGAATAGTCACTAAA
This sequence comes from Octonoba sinensis, assembly GCA_038502835.1. Lineage (NCBI taxonomy): Eukaryota > Metazoa > Arthropoda > Arachnida > Araneae > Uloboridae > Octonoba > Octonoba sinensis. Next base: position 145,042,416 of record CM076600.1, read on the forward strand.
TTTTTCATTTTGATTTTTTAAAAATGTTTCTCTGATTATTTGACAATGGGGGGATATAGACTCTTTAAAACAAAATAAGAAGAACATTGCATTTGTAGCTGTTCCAGTTAAACTAATGCCATTGGTTTTATTGCATAATTGTGAAATATTTAAATAAATAATCAAAATACTAATGTAAATATTGTAGTAAAAGTAAGTAAAGTAGTTAATATTAAGTGTTTCAAATATTACTTTAAAAGTACTTTTTTTTGAGCATTATACATTTTTGCAATCAACAAAGATTTTGATTTCATGCAATTCTAAGGTCGAATTCTGCTAAGGTAAAAATAACGAAGCTTCAAGAACGATTTTTATAGAAAGGCATCGTATCCCCGTTTCTTAACACCAATATACACGTGAAAAATGACTGGGATTGTTAATTCTCAAAATTAGCAAAATTTACCAAAGTTCTTGATTTATTCCCCAAAATTATTTCCGTGTTAATACTTTTTTCTCAAAATGTATGCATTTTTTTCCATTCCAGTTCAAATTGCTTTTGCTTAGATGTTTTATTCTTTCACATTTTTGAGAAATGTGCCACAGCACCTGAAGATTTTTAATTTACGTATAGTCAGCTGGAGTGTCGGAATACATACAAAAGGTTGCGAAAACTCATTGTGACTTTTATGCCACCTTATCCATTTTGTAAGTTTAAAACAGAACAATACTGATTCGCTAACTGCTGTTTTTATGTTTTAGCGGCCTTTATTTTTCCTGTTTGTCATGACTTCAAGATAAAAGTGTTCGTAAGAGTAATTTCTATTTTTTTGTTGATATATATATAGGTTTTGGATACATGGGGACAGATTAAGTTTCACCTAGCCTCCTTCTAATGAGTTCCTAATGGGTTAAACTCTTCTAGCAAAGAAAATTCTTGTCAGTTATAAAAGGCTGGGAAAAATACGGGGCAAACTACAAAAAAAAAAAAAAAAAAATTGTTAATAATATTTTTCATAAAGAAATTAATAAGAACTTTCTAAGGGCATAAACGAAACAGAAAACTACCAGAATTGTATTTATCCGGGTTCCCAATTATCCCAACACCCTACTTCTCTCAAAATTTTAAAGGAAAAATTTGTTTATTCCTTTCGTTTTTTTTTAAAGAGAGAGAGAGAGAGAGAGAGAGAGAGAGAGAGAGAGAAAGAAACAACATACAGCAAACTTAAACATTTCCCCAATTAGTGTTGTTATCTTTGGAAGCAGTAGCAAATGAATAAGAGCTTGGCAAAATAGGTTGACATCAAGGACAACATAATTTCTGTTTCTCGTATATTCCTTTCACCGAGGACTCTTGCTTTCCGCCGTTTACCAGCGGACTCTTCTTTTGTCTCCGTAGTGAATTTTCCATTGAAGGACAAGCTTCTTAGAAACGCGTTGCACCTTCGGTAGACACGTCTGTTTCATTTTATTTTGCAAAGATATCTGGGAAGCAAAATAGGATCGCTCGTTCGTTAGGGAAAAAGACGAAAATATTGAAAAGATTTAAAAACGACAAAGTAGGAACAAAGTAAATCGTCGAACATGATGCAGGAATATATCATTTTACAATAGCGCTCACCAGGAGCACTAATTTCTGAACCCCTTTGTGTTACAAGGCAGTTTTTCAGTTTAAAACTAAATGGAGAATATACATTTCTAACAAGTTCTGGATTAAGAAAAATTATTTTCAGTTAAAGCTAAGGATAAACAGGCCCACAGACCGACAAAAATTCTTTTTTATACATGTAGATGTATTTGAGTATCACCTGGAATTGTCAAAATTTCGCTTGGCTTATTGCAGATGAAGGAAAAGATTTCAGTTTCTCCTTGAAGGACAATCTTAACACACGAAACTACGCTCCGCTGAATAAAGAGTCAATTAAAGAGGCCGTCCTTCCCACACACCCCTTCTGAGGAAGGAAACGTCTCTCGTCAACGAGGACGGTCACGTGATTTCCGACCTTCCCCTTTGGGTTCTCTCCCCTGTCTCCGCCCTTTAAAATACTCATTCGAGGCGGAATTGCTCTGGCGTTTAATTGATGGAGCAAATAGAACCGAGATAGAAGGTTTAAATGTCGTCAAACTTATTTTTCTTCAATTCGAGTGCCTCTTTGACTTTTTGAAAAGAATGTTTGCACGAAGGAAGAACTCAACGGGAGACAAGCTCATATAAAAGAGTAATTTTTTAATAAGTTCGCTGAGGATTTTGACTTTTAGAAGTTAGTTTAATCTCTCCTGTAATCTCCTGCAAGAAAATCATACAACATTTCTAACATTTCATTTTTGAGTCGCGAACAACATTTTGACTGTGCAGTACTGGCACAGTTTCATTTCAAAAACAAGCCATCTGCTCTGCAATGACATTCGTCGAAACGTTTTTGACTCTAACTAGTATCAAGTAAATTATTTTCTCTAACATATATTATTAATGCATTTGAAATTTACATTTTACATCAAATTCTCATCAGGAGCTGCCTTTTGTTCAGAATTCAAAGAAAATGTGGAAAGCACGAAAGAGGATGGTATAAGAACATTTATTATGGTGGAAAAACAACATCAACTTTTTTGTTTGAGCCTTAGTAGTGGGTAAAGAATGGAGGCTTTTGTTTATAATTAGAATACTTTAAACTTAGAAACGGTTTCATTTGTTGGGAATTCCTTCATTATGATATGTATCGCAATGCAACATGTTAATACATTTTATGATGTTCATGAGAAGAACCAAAGTAATTTCTTGCATTTGAAATGCTTATGGTTTTGAGTATTTAACTCATAAAAGACGGGATAATTGGATTTCTTGTTGAGAATTTAAGACTGGGAATTCAAAGGAATAGGAAGCTTCTATTTAATAAATGGAGGAGGGGAAAAATATTTTATAATGTATTTGGTTTTCTAAAAATGTTCTTTTTTTTTTTCTTGTTAAATGACCTAATCGGAACTATTCTAATAAGGAAACGAAATACAATAATGTTTAATATTCTGAAAGGAAGCATAATTAAAAGTCTTTTTATTTTTTAAATAAAAATGCAAAACTTGTTTAAATGTGACGCATACTTTTAACTTCTTACGCTTAGAATCTATACTGTAGTGAAATCATTTTCCCTTAAAAAAACGATTTATTTTGTTTCTTGTTTCAAAGCGTCAATCCATGGATGCAAAATCAAACTTGCATTTTATATTCTCTGGTGCTTGAATTTTCCTGCTTTTGATTTAAGTTCCGAAGATGGTAAAAGCTCTCTCATTATGGGGAAAAAACAAGAATTATCGAATATCCACATAGAAAACTACTGATATGCGGAAATGAAATGGTAGAGTTTCTACCTGCTAGCATTTTCTGCACAGCAGGCGCTGTTAGGCATCATGAAAAGTACACCGTTAAAAATTTCCGTAAGAAAACAATTATAAAACAGTTTATTTGATTATTATTTTACCATACTTAATTACAACAGTTGAATAACCATTACGAAGATGGTACTAAAACCGCTGATTGTGAGAAAACTCGTTTATTCTCTGTTTCTTTAAAGAACGTTTAACTAACCGTAATTCACAAGTGCCACTAGGTCTCGTAGTCAATAAGAATCGGGCTTCCATCTTGGTTGTGGAACCTTACCGGCCGTACGTTGTTGCTAAAATATGATTAAAGATTTATGAGTTCAAATCGGCATGTAAATCAAAAATGGGAGACATCGGATTCCCGAACTGTTTGCGAATGAGCGAACCCAAATTCGAGCTGCTGAAGCTTGTTTGTATTTTAATTTTTGCAGCAAATAAAATGATTTTCTTCAATATACAGTTAATTTAAACCAAAAATGACATTAGATCCAATCAAAAACTGAAATCTCAATTTTAATGCAGTTTTCCTGTTGGAAAAGAAGATGTATTGCTAAATAAACGACCGCTTTGAGTGATGTAGATGGCCGAATGATTAGATCACAAGGTTGGTATACCATACACCCAGGGTTCAATTCCGCACGCTTCGTTTACGGTTTCTACTCCTCGAAATGGTTCAAAAACCGTAAAAATTTAGTTTTTAAACCATTTTTAAATGGTTATAAAACCGTAAACTTTTGCATTTACGGCTGTTTAAGCATGCTGATTGGAGATGGTTTATTTCCTGTAGAGATAGAAAAATGTTCCAAACCGCAAATTTAACGGTGAATTAGATGGACAGACTGCTGCCGGCTAGTTAACCGTAATTTCATGATGAAATTTTTAACAGTGTAGGAAACAAAATTCTGGTGGCTCTCAGATTAATGAAGCTTAAAAAAAATTTTTTTTTGCCACTGTCTGGTAGATTTAAAAATTCATAAACGACGTAAAAATACAAAGAGAACTGACGCTTAGGACACCTGATTCGGATTACAAGGATTTCCTTTTTCACTGCAAAAGAAATGATGAAAAAGCCTCCAACTCTAAAGGTTGAAACATCTATTCTTCTTGCGCTCTGGATCGTATGTTAGTATGGCAGTATATCCTTAGATTATATTCAAATAATTTCAAACAGTAAAGAACATTATTAAATATAAATAAATAATTATAGTATTGCTCGAATTAGTGTAATATATCATAAATTTTCTAATTCTACTTTTTAATTTCCCGTCGGTTTTGGCATCAAATTTACGCCAGAAGCAGTGGCCATTTCGTTTTACTGTTCTGGCAGTCGTAATGAGATAAAATAAATTAAGTAGGCGTTGCTTATTGTACTTTATTTTTTGTTTTTAGGCTCATGGTGTTTTTGATGAAGTAAGCTGAATAAGGCTTTATTTTCTTGTCATTTTTGCAGATGGACGTTAAACGTATAAATTAATTGATTCACTGTATATAATGCTGAATATTGAAAATTTGTGGTTTTCTGGTAATACTAGATTTTTTTAAAAAATGACGCATATCAAAAACAGGACCGATTGAAGCTGTAATACAGATAAGGTTTCGTCTCCAGCAAATAACAGAATACGGTAAAAACTTGTTGACTATGTTGAATGAAAAACTTGTTAAAGTAGTTTTAGAAGTCGAGTCATATTTCTATTAAAGCAACTCACATTCTATTCATTTTTCTTTTTCTTCTTTGTATGTAACTAATAAATCTTTTTCTAAATTACTACTTGTGTTGACATTAATTCGAGCAATATTGCACGTATCCATGTATCATAACAAAACAAAATAAAAGAACTAACATTTTAATTAGGCTAATTATATATATATAATATATATATATATATATATATATATATATATATATAAGTAATTAGAAAATTCTTGAAGAAAATAATTTCCTGTTTTTATGTATATGAAACTCTTTTGCCCATAAATATAACATCTTTTTTGAAGAGCGTACATTTTTTCCCACTTCAAAATTGTTCCTTTTAAATTTATTTTCTTTAAGCGAATTTACTATTGACGAATGTTTTTAAATCTTTGTCATTTTTCTTTTTCACTTATCTGTTATTTATAAGTAAAAAGAATACCACTCCTGAGTCATTAGTCAGTTAATCGAAAAATGTAAAGTCAATTCCGAAGCAATTGAAAACACTTGAAAGGTAAAACAGTACATTTTTTCAAGAGAACAATCTTTAAGTGTCGTTATTATGCCTTCCTGAAATAAAAAGTCACTCAAAAGATTCCCCTTAAAAAAAGAGAACTTCACGAGTCAACGAGAATAACGGAATTTCCCCCTCCTCTCTTCTTTAAATCTTTCCTTGGGGAAAATGACTCTGATGTTTAATTGATGGAGTCGACTGAGGATACCAAAATGACTTTACTTTGTCCTTCGATTTAAACGTCTTTTTCGAAGTTTAAAGATCAAATTTGCTGAAACATGGACAGGCGGAGAAAATTCGATTGTCAAAGTGCGAGCGATAAAGTGCTCGTCCTGAGTCCGTAAATCGGTTTTCCCCGGTGCGATACCGTTGCTGCTGTGAAGCAATACACGAGATTCTTTCACTGATTCGCAAAATTATGATATTTGATATAATTATGTCAGGAAATATTAGAAAATTAGCAGAGATATCCGAGGCTGTAAGTACAATTTCATAGTTTTTGGTTCACCAGGCACTTTTGTTGAAGAAATTCAGCCGTTTCAAATTTTATGCAGTGAGATAAATATTCTTCACTACCATGATATTTTTGATGTTTCACGTCTTAAAATTATATCAAAATTTGAAGGGAAAAACAATAATTTTTTAAAATTAATAATGTATATGTCTTTAATACTCTCGGTTATTTTATAATTCAGTATAATTTTTAATCTCTAAACTTTAAAGGAACTAACTTGTGCAAAAATATTATGTACTTGAAATCAATTCAAGTACGTATTAACAGTTAAATAAACGCTTAAATGACTATTTTGAACTGTTAAGATTTGACTGTTAAATTACCAATTTGTTTAAATCGAATTATATACAGTCGAACCCGCCTAATTAAATATCAGTTTAAAAAACATCCCACTTAATTTAATAGATTCCCAATGTACCAAAACATAGTATACTCTTTCTGTGATCCCGGAAAATGGAAAATCTCGCTTATTAGAACAATTTTCGCATTACAAATTAACTACTCCATTACGCGGGCTCAATTATTTCCTTATACCTACACTGTATATCAGTAAAATATTCTATTACGTAGCTACGTAAAGTCAAATACTTAGGCGCGACATAGCTGAGACTTTAAATCTCAGAAAGGTAAGTTCACATTCGTAAAAGATTCAAGTTCTTCTGCGGATATAGTAAAATTCCAAATAGCAAACGGATAGCAACATTTCAATTTTTTTAAATTGTAGATTTCCCCGATCTGTGTGTTCAATGCGTCAGATTTTCTAAAAACAAAAGAAAAAGCTTTTACTTTCCCAGTATAATGCTATGCTAAATCCCTTTTTCTGCCCCAAGAAAAAGAGGGAAAATCTTCTAAGAATACATTTCATCGGCAGCCAAATGGGAAAACCTTGTTCCATCGAAATCTAATTTCGAACTGGAGAAAGGCTTTTAAACGCTAACTGCATTCTTCCTGGAGATGTATTCTATCAAAGATTTGATCAGATGAATGGAGATGTCTCTCATAAACCCGAGAGCAGAAAGAGATTCGAAAGGGGGCTTTGCGAAATGTGGGGATCACATTCATCAGGCAAGCGATCGACAGCGGGTTTCGCACATTCACATTTTTGAAAGGCCGCATTTAACACGCATTTGAAGGCGGAGTTGGTGATGACGAACATAATTCACAAGAGGAAAGTACTTGTTGTTAATGATTAGAAGCGAGAGGGGGAAGGAGCAGCGAAAAGCGGTTATCGCAAAGTTCATTTGTAAAGCAATGCACCTTTTGAATCTGTCATGCTAATTTCCACAATGTATTTATTTATCATGCTAGAGCAGATGGAACATCTAGTCAGTGCAGTATGGAGGATGGAGGTAAATAAAGTACATTTAACAAAAGATTGAAATGCGGGATTAAATTATATCGCTAATTTTCCGGCATTTGGGAGGCATACAAAAGCTTCGGGAAACTAGTATTAGTGGGGTGATTCAAAGCATAAAAATAACGAATAACATAAAATTAAACAAGTTCTTTTTAAAGTATACCACTTTATAAATAAATCTTCACGCTAAATTACTGGAATTATAAATTTTGGAATAAGATATACATTTCCATCGCACTGCTTGCCGTAAGCATAGATATTTAGGAGTTAAAACCAGTCAATAAATTTAGTTATTACAATTAAATACAGAAAAAGAGAATGTTTTCCTGATCAAAAATTCTTTTGAACCATATTGCTAAAACGATGAAAATTAAACCTGCGTTCTTTCTGTTTTGCCAGCTTCCAAAAAAAAAAAAAAAAAAAAAAAAGGGGAAAGAAAGAAAAAAAAAAACACACCCGAAGGCGACCCTTTTTCTTAGAACAATTTATAGAAACAAAATCCCAGGAAACTATTGGCTGACATACATTAGCAAGAATGTATTCTAACACAAGCAAGTAACTGAAAGCATGAAAAATTTAATAAAGTGTAGAATTTATATGTCATTGGAACGGTGATAACTTTCTTATAGTAGTTTAAGAAAAATTTATTGCAAGTGTGAAAGCACTGTGCAAAAACTAATTACTTTTTTTCCTCAATCTTTCTTTAACATAACCAAAAATCTCCTCTTAATACCTTTAGAGAGATCGGATCTCTATCTGTATTTGCCGTCCAAAAACGCTTCAACTTAACATTCAAAATTTAAGAAATTAGAAAAATAGTTTAAAAAGCCTCGTAGAAGAGATATTTTCTTTAAACAGACACATTCAACGATAAAAGCAAACGCATTAAAGGACAATTTTTAAAAATTACATACTTGTTTCGTGGTTAAAAGGAACCTTTTTCAAGGAAAAAATACACATACTTCAACTTCTTTTGCTAAGTCCATACAATAAAACCAAAACGTCATTTGGAAAATATAGTCTTTAGCATACATTCTGTACTAGGAAGTAATATTTAAAAGGTCAAGATATGAGTGCCATATCATTGAATCTCGATGAAATAGTAACTCGAAGGAGTTTCACCCATGTGTACAACTCAGCAAATAGATATTTTACCCTATTTTTTTTCGCTAGGCACATGACTGGGTCATTCTGGCGTCATCGACTAGGCGAAAACACATAAGCCCCTATTCTTAGGTGACAATTAAAAACACCCCCAAGTTCCTCAGTTATCGAAATCTTCTGAAGGGGACTGTTAGTGTTACAAATGACCTATCCGAAATTGAGTTATTAAATAATATTGTTTTAAAGACATTTGCTAATTTCTTGCGCAACTGATTTTTAAAAGCCTTTTTACCATCCCGTGAAACATAATGACCATACGTATGAGGTAAAAAAAATTCTGGAAACATTTCTTGAAATGACTATTTCTCATGAACTCATGGAAAACATCATGTTGCTCACTGTCTACCTTGTACAAAGTGCATAAATAAAAAATAATTTTACTTATCATTGTTATAATTTTTGTAATAGAAAGATTTAAAAAACAGAAAAATCCCCGTGACCAAAATAATTTTCCACTAATTAAGACCAAGTACTTAGTAAGGTTAGCCAAAAACCCATTTATAATTAAAAATATGTTCACTCAATTAGTCGTCATCGCGTAGCAAAAACTGTTAAATGATGCTTGCGAGTCAAACTTTTTTTTTCTGTGGGATAATTTCTTCCCAAAACAGGAAATTTGCTTAACTATCGTTTTGCTCTTTCACTCGAAAGAAATCAGTCGACGCAACAGTTTAACTAACCATGTTTATAACGAAAACTTTGCCAAACACTTTTTTTCTCAGGCGGGCACTTTTTTATGAAATAAAGCAAAATGAATTTCTATTAGAAAGCACCTTTTTAACCTTAAGGAATAAATAAATTTTACAGCAAAGGCTATGCTACTTTGGTTTTAATTATATTTCATTCACTGTTAAAAATTTCCGAAAGAAAATAAATAATATAACCATTTATTTGATTGTTGTTTTATCATATTTAATTACAATAGTTGAATAACCATTAAAAAGATGGTACTCAAACCACTGAGTGTGAAAAAAATCGTTTATTCTCAGTTTTTTCCTAAAGAACGTTTAACTAACCGTAATTTTCAAGCGCCACGAGGCGTCGTAGTCAATAAGAATCGGGCGTTCATCTTGATTGTGGAACCTTACCGGTCGTAGGTTGTTGTTAAAATATGAATAAAAATTTACCAGTTCATATCTGCATGTGTATGTAAAAAAGAAGAAAAAGTGCCTTAAGCAGTGGTTACTAAATAGAAACACATACACACGTAAATCAAAAATTGGAGACATCGGATTCCCGAACTGTTTGCGAATGAGCGAACCCATCATTTGAGCTGCTGAAGCTTGTTTGTATTTTAATTTTTGCAGCAAATAAAATGATTTTCGTCTGCATGCAGTAAATTTAGACCAAAAATGACTTTGGATCCAATCAAAAACTGAAATCTCAATTTTAATGCAGTTTTTGCCTGTTGGAAAAGTAGATTTATTAATAAATAAACGGCCGCTTTGAGTGGTGTAGATGGCCGAATGATTAGAGCGCAAGGTTGGTACACCATACATCCGGGGTTCGATTCCCGTACGCTTCGTTTACGGGTTCTACGCCTCGAAGAATCTACGCCTCGAAATGGTTCAGAAATCGTAAGAATTTAGTTTTAAAACCATTTTTAAATCGTTATAAAACCGTAAATTTTTGTATTTACGGCTTTTTAACCAAGCTGATTGGAAATAGTTTAGGTCCCGTAAAGATAGAAAAATGTTCCAAACCGTAAATTTAACGGTGAATTAGATGGACAGACTTCTTCTGGATATTTAACCGTAATTTCAAGATGAAATTTCTAACAGTGTACTTAAACTATTATTGGTTTAGATAACATAACAGCATAAAACGTTTCATTATATAAATACATTTTTGTCATTCACTTTTTTGAAGAAATTAAGACGATTACAAAATGTTATACTATTAGTAATTTATGTTCTTTCTGCAGTTATATTTGCTTTGGCATGTAACAATAAAATTAATATTCTAAAGGTCTGACGGGGCTGCGGAATTTTAAATTTTAGTTCATAATTTTCTAAATGTACTTAATATATATATATATATATATATATATATATGTATATATATATATATGAATGAGTTCTTTTATAATTTATGATCAAAATCATGTTTGAGCCTTTACTCACGACTCCTTATAAAAGTTTATTTTTCTTCTTCTTTCTAATATACTTTTTGTAATGAGCTATCGTATTCAAGTTATAGAATTGTTCTTAAAAGTGAAACTTGGATTTTTAATGGAAACATATATGTAAATACAGAATTTGAAATTTGAAGAAAAAAAGTTTTAAATATTTATATTTTTACTGACATTAATTTATACATTAGCATCATCCTTCCACTCGTTCCTGAAGGCGGTTGAGAACGTACACGTAGTAAAAGTTATAATGAACTTCGAACGATCCTCCATAATGACTACAAAGATAAAACAGAGTAAAAAAGCACAAATTGTCAGAATTTTCTTGACAATTTGTGCCGTTTTACGTTGTTTTATCTTTGAAGTCATATTTCAGCACATAGCTTTTTGATCATTTGCCTTATGCTTCTGAAATTTTTCTTTTGAAACTCGTACTATGACGTCTTCTACATGCAAATATTTTACGGGATTTTGGGATACATATACACACCAATACCAAGTCGTTAATTGAGTTTAAAAAACAGAAAAGAAACCCTAGACCTACAATTATAGCTGCTTAAGATGGGCATAAAGGAAAAGCTATTTTTTAAAATCATTTTATTCCAGACACGGTTTGAAACGAGATTCAAAATATCTGTTTTCTCTTTTCATTTGAGTTTTCTCCCCTAGTCTCCTCTTATTTAAGAAATTAGCATTTAAAGAAACTGAATATTTATATCTTTATCGTCAAAACCACGCGACAAAACTCTACAACAACACTTTCTAAAGAACATCTTGCTGCTTCCAAACGTTTAAAAAAAATTTTAATGCAGCCAGTTCGGGTGCACTTGTTTTCTTTTGCTTAATTGTTCGTCTTCTTCAATTTTGATGAGCTCTCACTATATCATCACGACGGAAATAACAAATTTAGACACACTTGACGTTCGATATATATAAATATATTTCACCCTGAAATGTGAAAAGTACATAATTATATTTCTCCGCTAATAAAATATCCCCTCTCTTACTCATAATAAAGGGTTACTCAGTTTAAGAACTTTGCGAAATCCAAAATTTGGATGTCTGTTGAACAATATTCTTCTATTTCGAGGACAATAATAAAGTTTCTTTAAAGCATTTCCTTTCTCAGGACTTTATTTCAACAATACCTTTTACGAGTTTCTTTCTTACATTTGCTTCGCACAAATAAAACGGCTATTTTCAGTGGAACACGATTACTTTCTTTCAAACACCGGCGCAGACAAATATAAATAAATCGACTATAAAAATGTAAATTTTTCATTGAAAATATCGTCTATTTAAACTAAAATTTACCGTTTTAATTTAAAGCGTCGGAAAAGAATTCTCCTATAAAAATATTTGCGCACTGACTTTTGATCAAATCTGTGCCTGAGAGCCATATTATTAACTTCAAGGCTTAAGTTCACTTTTCGAGTCGGAACCTTCATCTAGTTAGTGGCTTTGTCGTTGTTACTCTGTGCGTTCACTAAGTGTAAACTCTCAAAAAAAGCGAAAAATGGGCTCAAGAAGCAATGATTCTCAGGTACAGAAATATTTTCCACTAATAGTTAATAATATGAACTCTATTAATTCTAAGACTTCTTTCAAGGAGAGGGCAAGAAGTTTCAATTTTTATGCATGTATCACGTTATTCATCCGTGCATTCATGCGCTTCTCAATAAGAATGACGAACAAAAAGGCTTTAAATGCTTTCTATAGCAGAAAAATGATTTCGAAAACTCTTTTAACTTTGCATAGACCCTATTAAAACTAAATTTATTGTTTTATAGTGCATTTAATGGCAAACTATTTTTATTAAAGCAGACAACTTAAATGTTAGGAAATAACAAAAAAAAAAAAAAAAAAAGAGAATAGATCGAAAAAGAGGAAAATCCCTTTAGTAAGCTCTCTCTCACTTTGAGCGCTATTTAAGCTTACTCAGGACCTAAACCTTTTAGTAAATACGATGATAAATGCAGATAATAAAAGACCACTTGGAACCAGACAAATTAAATACAAAATGCTTAAGAATAATCACTAATAATAGATACATAAATTAATTCCAGTTTCTGATTAAAATACAGGAAAATTTAAAAAAACTGAAAGAAGAAGAGGAAAGCACCGATTAAAACAGCGACAATGATAAATATTAAAATATTTCTTTTAACATCTTGAAATAATATAAAGGTTGGAGAAACAAATCGAAATTGTGAGTCAAAAACTTTTTCGTCAAACAAAAATGTCCTTTAAAAACCAAAAAAATAGCCTAATGCATAGAAATACTACTTCAAATAATTTATTTAAAGAGTTAAAAGTAAAACAAGAAATACTTATCGATAAGAAACTGTTGTTTTTTTATTTATAGGCGATACCAGGTATGTGTGAGGGAATGACACTTTAAAGGCAAGTGCACGTTAATACTAGGGATGTAACGAATATTCGGCCACTATTCGGTATTCCGCCTATTAGGCCCTTTGGCCGAATAGGCCGAATACCATTCCATCCCCTAGCCAAATATTCGGCTTGGCCGAATACTAGGTAAGGTCAAATTCGGCCTGGTCGAATATTAATGGACTATTCGGCCGAATAGTCCTGCTGCAGTAGAAATGTAGAAATGTAAAAAAATAAAGAAATTAGTAGATTTTAAACATTTAAAATTGTATTATAATTATTTCAAAAAAAAAAAAAAACATCTTTATATAGTTTTAATAAATAAAAATAAGTTTAGAAAAACTACTCTTTTTAAACCTGGTTTTAGGCTTGACTGAGCAAAAACAGATTTTAATGTTGTAATATTGTATTTTATATTTATCATTTGCTCCCAAAAGCTGTCAATATTTAATTATGATGGATAATTTAAGAAATTTATTTTGTTATTATTAACAAAGTGGAAGTCAGACTTTGTTTTGGTATACTGATTTATTGTGAATATTGGGTATGAGAAAAATGTGAAAAGCCTAGAATATATCATGAATATTTAGATAGCATAAGTTATTGGGGTTTATGAAAGTAAAAATATATTCCAGTTAAGGGTTTTAAATTTTAATAGATATTTTAAAAACAAGGATGTAAAAACCCCACAAAATAAAAATATTAACTTTTGAGACTTTTAAAATATCTTCAATCAGTTTTGAGCAAGGTATAAGTTCACTAAACAATAGCAGTTCTTTCAGTTGTTTTAAATGATTTGTAAAATGATGCTAATGCTTACTACCAAAAAACCTGTCATTTCTATTCCACTTGTGGGTGAAATTCGTAGTTTTATTACATTCAAAACAATAGAGAAACTAGATTAATTTTAAATAGTGTTAAATTCCTAACAAACAGAATTAAATCACACATCATAGATTGTGTGTAATTGGTGTTTGGCTTTGTGAATAATTTTAAATTTGACAAATACTTTCTAATACAACGATTTTCCAGAAATTTTAATATTCGGCCGAAGACATTGGCCGCATATTCGGCTTTGGCCTGTAAAAAAATGGCCGAATATTCGGTATTCGGCCAAAACACTATTCGTTACATCCCTAGTTAATACGAACCACACTAAAAATTCTTCATTGTAAATTCAATTTCCAACATGGTGATGCAATATTATGCATGCATATAATATATATGCATATATATATATATATAGCAGTCACTTGCTGGACAAAAATATTTTCCCGAAATATTTTCCCACATTTAAGGGTTGTCCGTTATATATATATATATATATATATATAATAAAAATTGCATAAAAAAGTAAAAAGTATATTATGCTTACTAATGCTAATAAATAAGAGTAAAATAGGTTAAGTAAAATGTAATAAACATCAATTTCGCTCACCTGATACAACTACACTCACGAACATGTATATTGTGCCGAGATAGTGTGCTGTCTCAATTTTGTTTGACATAGCTTCAAAAGCGTTCAAATCAAACCACAAGTTTTTGAAAAAGTTTAGAATGTGAAAGATTTACAAGTTTTAGTTCTGCATCAAATTTTGTTTCATTTTCAAGAGTAGTATTTCCATTATGATGTCAACTGATAACTTGGTTTAAAATCCTGAACTTCAGAGGAGTTTTTCGTTGAGCAGAGTGCTGTATTAAAAGAAATTTGGTTGCATTGTATATCAAAGAAGTAAGCAATAGTGATGATCAAGTTCAATAAATTGCAGTGTTTCATTCCCACATAAACTTCTTTGAATGTTCAAGTCACTATAAATATTTTAAAGTGAACGATGTCACTCATAACTGAATGCAGCATTTTGTCGTATAATAATCAAGGTTTTTATTTTGTAATAAAATGTCATTAGACCATGAGAAATTTGTTTATTATAAAGTATTTCCAAAATATTTTGAGCAGTTTCCCAAAATTTTCATAAACGTTATTTCCAAACGCAACAGGCCCAGCTGCAAATAAAACTTCCTTTAATTGGCATAATGACAACCGATGAAAAAGAACACGTGGTCCAAGCGCGGGTGTTTTTAATGAATTCCAGGTCTTCGGCACAAACACGACCGGCAACTATCCGGCCATTCGAAACGCATCCGTCACTGTCGCCGGACTTTTCCTCTGCCGGATGGATGCTCTGGTATATGTCAGTGTCACCTGGTATTCCGGAGACTGGTTTCCTGCAGGGGCGCCACGGTGAATGCCCCGGCTATCTGTCAGGCTGAAAAGCCCCCCAGTTCGCGGAAGACCGCACGGATTCGAAGGGTTGCCGGATTGATAAGGAAAGCAGCCAAGAGAAGTAACGATAAATCGCCAAATGTGATGGGTTTGCTTGCAATATCGGTCGATACAAAGCGCGTAAGAAGTTTTAGGTAAGTAACAAGTTTTTAAAGTCGAACTTAACTTCTCCATATTTTGTTCTTTGCTGCTCCCGCTCTTTTTACGGTATCAGGTTGGGTTAAATGGGAGCTTGCGCACTTAGTACACGTTGTGTGTTTCATTACTGTGTCGTGTTATTTTTATGATCTGAATAAAACCTTCAAAACCTCAGAGGCTGATTTGTTGAAATGTTGATCAGTAAAAGTTTTTCATATAAATTCCTTGTCACTGCAGGATTTTTTTTTTAAATTAAGTTTTCAGAATTATGACGAAAGTAAAACAATAGTATTTTTCATTTTGTGCGAATTTAATTATGAAAGAACTTTTCAATAATCTATATACCATCACCGTGTCACTAAATTCATAAAAATAATATGATGGGCTACAGGAGTGAATTACAATTTGCAATTGGTTATTTCATGATATATAAAATAATTACGCATCGAAAAAGTTACATAAACCTACTGTTGGTGTTAGGGGTCGGTAGGCTCTTTTTTACTGTTCTTCGTAACTATTTCAAATTTTTATTTGATAATATCTCAGAACTGAAGTTATAGACTAAGTGACTTTTACCAGAACGCCGACAATATGTAAACAGTTTTTATTTTCATTCCTCACTTTAACAACAAATAAAAAGCATTTTACCTTTGATGAAATCGGATTAATTTGGAATTCTATGCTTGAAAAGAATTACAAGAGCACATTTTAAAGATAGTTTGAGACAAGTTTTGCATCTATTCTCGCGTTGCTAAAGTTTTAAAATAACAGGCTTACTACACATTAACCATACCGCAATTGGATTTTGCAGAATAACCTTTTCATATGAAATTTTTCAACTTAGCAAAACTTCATTACCGATTAAATTAATCGTAATTTAAGGATTACGTCGTCGTTCACGGAACATTTTCTCTCATTCAGAATCCAGATTGAAATGTTTCCAATCTGTTTAAAGTTTGGAAAAAATAAACAAAATTGGCTCACATTTAGAAAGAAGCCGGCGTAAATGAAGCGATTCCCGTTTCTTAAACTATTTAAGAACAACATCTATAATGCTGTGTTTGTTTTCATTTAAATCAACATTGAAATATCATAGTATAAGAAATAATAAGCGAAACTAATTTGAAATGTAAAAAAACTATAAAATAGAAAGAAAAGAGGGGCTATAAATATAAATGACGACCTAAAAATAGTAAAAATTCATACTTTTAAAATTCACCAAAATGAAAGTAGCTGTGAATTTACAGTATATAGGGTCAGTTGGGGTAATTGTAAACAAGCTTCATAACTAAACTTGTGGTGATTTTGAAAACTTAATTGCGGGTGAGTGGTGAACTGCCAACATGGGGAAGACGTTGAAAAAGTTTCGTATGTTTTTAAACAGCTGTAGAAGCGTTACCATTGTTTGAAAATGACATGGTGAAAAAAGTTGTTTAACAAAATTTAGTGATCTTACATTTTCCTCTCCAGCTCATCTACAAAAGCGATGTAAGCGGTTTCAACAATTTTTATTTGTCAAACGGAATGGTGCTAAAAACATTTAGTTATGAATTTAATAATCCCTGTTATTTTTCATGTACAAGTTAGGTGTTTACAATTACCCCAGAAATTTCGAACTCTGGGGTAATTGTAAACACTTAAATTTATCCTATTTCCAATATTTTGGGGGGACAATAAGCTCTATATTTTGATGTAAACTACAATTTTGTGTCTATTTTATATAACTGTTGTTGTTGTTGCTAATGCCACTTGGAAGTCCAAGCCCCCCTTGCAGGGCGACCATGAATTAAGGAAGCTCCTACTGATTATTATTTAGCTCCGCTAGAATGAAGTACACTTGGCTCAGAGGGGATTAATGATTTTGAACCAGCTCCCAGACGAGAGATCGTCGCCTAGGTTGGTCCCTCATAGAAAACTATTTCTAAATTGGTGGACTATTTGAAGCGACGATGTATTTTACAGGTACAGTTCCCTTTAGCGCCCTCGGTCTCAGAGTAATCAGTCGCGGGAAGTCGTCACCCTCCAAGCGTTGACCACGGCCAGTTGTGCTTCACTTTCAGTGTTCTGTGGGATCCAAGCTAAACCCACTGATCCACTGCGGGACAAATTTTACATAAGTTTGTCGCATTACTTGATTTTTTGCAAGATATTTCTCGTTAAATGATCTTCGCCCACTCATAACATAACTCAGCGAATCACATACGGCCTGTTGGCCGCAGATTGAGAACCATTGCTCTCGAACTTCTTAAGCCTTCAAGCAGACTGTGTATAAAACAATTTTCCATTTGCATCAACCTTATTCGAAAATAAATCGCTGTTTACAATTACCCCAGATCTCTGGGGTAATTGTAAACACACTGGGGTAATTGTAAACACGAGTTCATTCGCTAGCAAATAGTCATAAAGTCAAAATTTTTGTACACATTTACTCACAAGAAGTACAGTAGTGGCTACAATGCTCACAATTTTATCTCTGAATTCATTCAAGAGGTAGGGAAGGATCAAAAGTTAAAACATTGAAAAAGCGTTTACAATTACCCCAACTGACCCTATTTGGCTTGGATTTAGTTTGGCTCTCTTTGTTCCAATGTTAATACTTTTAAAACTGGTAATTTATATTTTAAGAGATCATAATTGCAATTACCAACACAGCAAACCTATACCTTAAGTTTCCGACATACACATTCATCATATGTCTCAAAGAAGAAATGGAAAAGATTTTTACAATAAAGTAACCAAAGAAGTGGTCAAAGAAAAGCGAGCAGGTGAAATTTTAACCTCGTAAATGAAACTTTAGGTAAATGGCATTTTATTTAAGATTTTACAGTTATTGAATCTACCTTTTTACGACGGAATAAAAGTTCAAAAACTCATTTTCTTAATTTCTTTTTTATTTATTTATTTATTTATTTATTTCGAAAATAAGTTTTAATTTTTACAAAAAGTTTTGTGTTAGCTATATTTTCTCATTAATATCTGATTTTGAATTTTTTCAAATTTCCTTCACATATGTTTCAAAAATGTCATTTGTAAACAACTTTTTAGGAGAACGTCAATATTTTCCTTATAAAAATAGTAGTCTCCCATCGTTTTCATTTTAACACTAGATTTACCAGGCCGTTTTCAACCATTTCTAAACTTTCATTTTACATCAATTTGCTACTAATTATAATGAAACTTAACTTGTCCTACTTACCTTGTATTAGGAGAAGCCAATGCAATTGAAGATTGAACTATAATTAATAACAAATTATGCAAAATGGTAGCTTCATGTTAAAACTTCTTTCAGACTATCTGCTGTTCTAGCGTCAGAAAACAGTTAAATTTGAGTACAAGGAAAAAAACAATGTGAATGAAGCACAAATTGTCAAAATAAATAATATGTTGACAATTTGTGCTTTATTACCGTTGTTTTTTTCCACTTACTCATATTTTTGCGCAAAGATGTTTTGAGCAATTGGGCCGTTCTGAATTCATTTTCGTTCTCAAATATGGGTATTTAGACATATTCATGACATAAGTATTCCATTTTACTATAAAAACGTTACCATATTAAAATTTTATTTTAATAGTGTAAAAGAAGACACAAATCGACGATGATTGACACTTTTTTTTTCTCGTGTACGCATAATGGCTGAGTAGTACGAGATCTTACTTTTTTTTTCCTTTCTTTTCGAGGACTTAACATAGTTAGTAGAATTCTGAAATGAAAAATTAAGCGCAAATTAAAAAAATAATAACAAACTGGCATATAAATATATCGATATTGACTGCATTTGCCTTTAATTGTTTAACAAGGTCTAGCCCAATAGCATGAAATTTAATATGCAAGGGTAAGGTTCCTACCGGTTATAAATATGAAATTACATTCATGTTTGGTTTAGGAAATTTTGAAGTTTATTTTCATTTTAATGTGAAGAAATTTCCATATTCGTTAACAAACTCTTTAATAATGCGACCGATTGGATGTTTTGGCAGTTGAGAACAAAATAAGTAACCAAATTGAAATGAGATCTCTCATAGAATTGTTAATAAAATTTACGCAACTTCAAAACTTTTTATTATTATGTGAAGAACGTGTTTATTAAGAGATAGACTCAAATATTAAGCTTTGGCTGAAAGGATCAGCAGAAAGAAGTAATACCAGTAATGCTGTTGTTCTTATTTTGCTTTTTAAGCAAAGCAATCATGTTTTGTGTTATCGCTAACACGACCCTTTACCTGCACAATAGCACATAGCACCGATCGGAAGCCAGGAAAAAAAAGAAACACATTCAATTAAATCAATCTGAGCTTAGGAGGTAGTGTAAACTATTTATATAAACGTGATCTGGAAGATAAACCGGCCTAAAACCTTTTACACTATTAAGAGCCACACGAGCCTCTCCGCCACTTCTACTCGTACCAATGATAACGTGGAGGAAATCACTAGATTGATTGAACCATTTCTCGCTACGTATAAGCCTCAGAGTTTCTACGGGAAAAATAAGAGGGAATTCCCCCCCCCCCCCCCCACTTCGCAAAAAGTACCGGCGCGTGATCCAACAAGCAAATTGCAAGTTTGAAGGCATTTTCGATGGCCATTGAAAAGGAGTCGGAGGTTCAGCAGAATACGTTATTCGGGAGATACTACGAGAAAAGAAATGTTAAGTTTTTTTTTCGAGTTTCTGCATTTCTGACGGAATTTCGATAGAGGGTTACTTTGGTGTTGAAAAAAAGCCCCTTAGAGAGCTTTATCGCCTTTGTTTTTTCGTGATATTGATGCAGTGTTTGTACCAAAACAAAATTGTTCGGAAACAAATAAAACGTCTTCATTTATTGCATAAAGTAGGGTTACAGCTATCGATTATTGCGATGATTACAAGTCCTTAGTTTGGGATTTTTTAGGGCACAAAACCTTTCATTCTGTAATAATAAGAAAATGGGTAAAATTTTGAAGAAAAAAAAGCGAAAGGTTACCATGCCACAACGTTGATGAAAGTTGAAATATTAGAGGGACTGAAATTAATGTCATTTTTTCTACATTAAATTCAAACAGATAAATTTTTATTGAGTTTTTCTTTTTAATCAATGATGCAACCGGCCTTATTATCAACAACCATTTGCATTCTAATGTGCAAATTTTCTATACGGGATCGGCGAAAACCAATTGGTTTTTAAGCAAAGCATCTGGAAATGGTATATTTGACATCAGTTGAATTTTCAAATGTTTTGCCAATGTTGTAGGAATCGGAATGTATGGAATTTCGATGACACAATATTGGTCGAGTATGGAGGAAGTGCAATGACTCCCCATTCCAACTCGTTAAATTTTTTTCCTGGGTTCGTCTTGCGCTGTGTGCTCTTGCAATATCGTGTTGCAGAATAGCACCTCTTTTGTTGACAATCCCTGGGCATTTTTCAGTGATAGATTGATTTACTCGATCCATTTGTTCACAGTAACAGTTTGCATTCACAGTTGTCCAAGTTTCAGCACTTCAAAATTAACGACCATGAAAATGCTCTACCATGCACACAAAAGTGCAGTTTTGGGGTGTAAACCTGGCTGTAAATCCGAGAGAGTCACCGTGTTTTGCATTTTAGATTATTATTGAAAACCAATTTTTCATCTTGAGTGATCAAACAATCAAAAAGTGCTTCTGTACAGTGCCGATGAAGCAATAGGAGTTGAATGAGGTGGATTGGTTAAGTGTGGTTTTCTTCGGATGGACAGATTATGTGGACCTAAACACCTGCTCTGCTTACTATATCAATCTGCTACAAATGCCCTTGGGTGGTCGACTATGGTTGGTTCAGAGTATTTGATAAATTATCGATTTTACTTTCCGGCCCCCCAAATACAATCGTAAAATCCTATATTTTCAGACTAAAATGCTGATACTACAATTATTTAGAATAATTGTAATAATAACTAAAATAAAGCCTAGAATGACGTAATAATTAAAAATGAGCCTTAAACAAATTCAATTACAAAACAAAAGTGGTTGCACTTTATTATATGAGTCAGCACATAAGCTGGTGATGGTTATATGGTAGTGGTCAACGTTTTGTTATTGTCAGAGTTCATTTAAATGTTGAATATAAGAACTCTAAATTATGTTAAAATTATCAAAGTCAGCAGATGAAAAGTTGTGAAGTTAGAAGCCTTTTGAATGGTTCAAGTTGAGGTCTTTTATAAATAAATATAAAACACAGGTGGAGTAATTAAGTTTCTCAAGTAGCAGAGTGACGAAATTTCCACATCATAAATTATAGAAACATTAAACGCATTTCCAAAATATTTTACGGAATTAATTTGCTCAAACGTGGAAAAAAGCGTGAATATTTTTAAAAGAAGAAGCAACTATTTCTTTTCTGATTTCCTAATATAACAAAAGTCACTAGATCTAGAATTATGGTTTCGATATAATCATATTAAAGTATATTTTTTCTAAAACATCATTTTATGGTAAAAACCTTTTTTAACGGCTAGTTAAAACATATATCGTTAGTCTACTAATGTTTAGACGGTTAATTTAGGAGTCTGTCATAAATGACGGCCCGATTCAAAGGAGGAGGGGGGTGCAAGAAACAGCGACAGTTTATGACAAGGGGAGGGGAGAGGGGTAGCAAGAAGTGTGACACTACGCATTTTAGTTTCTATAAATACATTTAAAATCAGCGAATTAAATTTTTTTAAAAAGTTTTTTTGATAATTTGTTTTTAAAGTTTCATTGATTTTGTTTTATATCGAAAACACCGATGCTGATTAAGGCTTGAAGTTACTTCTACTTAAAAGCTTAAAAGGAACTCTTTTTAGGCATTTACACTTTTAAGATAAAATAGCGTTTGTCGTTTTTTTAGAATTTGAACTATTAACATTATTTACTATTATATAATAATTATTCTTTCTGTTGTAAACCTAAATCTCGTTTTATACAAATTAAGTACACATAAATAGTTATTATTATTGTTGTGCTCACAAATGTCATTAAAAGTACAAAAATAAAATTACAAATGGGATCTGTAATCTTGTGCTTTGTTTCCGAACTGCAAGTATATATGCTTACGTAATATAGCGCGACATTTTGTGACATAGGGCAAGGGTTACTGGAGTCAATATGATACACAATAATAGTGAGATTATTTATGAACTATTCCTCATATCTTGAAACAATTAATTAAGAATTATGATAAATCAAATCAACCTCTTTTTTTCTTGTGATGGGGGGGTGTATTTGAATATTTTTTCTGGAACTTTAAATCTTAAAGAAAATACTACAATGTAATAAACCTTGAAACACGACATTTACTGAAACGCAAAAAATGCAAAGGAATGAATGTAACAGCTATGCAGTGCAGTCATGATTGTCGCTTTCTCTCTTTGGGTTACATTTGGCAGAGTTAATGGGCGTGCAATATTTTCGTTTTTCTTTTGCCCTTTTTTATTGGCGTTATACTTTCGTGCGTGACCCAGCAAGCAAATAGGGGATTTGACGACATTTGTTTCGGATGTTTACCCACGAAATTGCGTTTACAAAAATAATTCAATTTTTATCCATCAACCGATTAGATTTTTATGATCATTTGGCCTTAGGCTACAACAGCTTCCATTTTGTCCAAATGCAAGTGACCCAGAGTATGCAACGGTTCTAATATGAAGTAACGTATGGTATATTGGCAATTAGACTGTCATAATTTTGTGAAGACTTCTAAAATTATGTTTAAAAGTTGTAGTGATGTTGCTTAAAGAATGAATATATTTTTTACTTTATAACGCAATTCCTAATTTGAAGTAGGTTTTACTTTTTCCCAAAAATTATTTCATTTTATTCTTTTTATTGTAAATATATTTTTCATCTGAATACTCTTTTTATTTCCTTGTAAGAAGTACAGGAAGTATTGTAATCGCGAAAAATTTCGCATTCAAATTTCAGTCTAAATTTGCATTTTAATCACAAATTAATCAGTTTGGACCGTTTTTTCACAATGTCCGTATGTATGTGTATACGTATGCTAGTGCGTATGTACCAATGAAATATCCAATTTTGACCATCCCCGAGTCCGTTTTCACGAGTCTTGTCGTGCCGTCTGTATGTTCTTATTTGCGTATGTATGTATTTTGCATAACTCAAGGACAGCTAGTCGTAGACGGTTGAAATTTCGTATGTATTATCTGCATACATTCTAGTTGTGCACTTCTACTTTTAATTGCAATCGGATGTCCCAAACGGGGTGTTTTATGCGATTTTGTGTCAATTTACAATTTTAAAACTGGTAGTTACACATCTCAAGTGTTCAGTTTTGCGTAACTTAATAAATCTTTCTATGTATTTTTACAGAGTGCAGAAAAACAAGAAGTTTATTGAGAATCTGTTATCAAAAAGCTTGATTATTTGATTCAAATTTAGTCCTTTGTAAATTTATAGAAACACTCAGTTTCCCTACTGCACTATTACAGATTTTTTTTTTTTAAGGTGCGCAGAACAATCTCAGAACATTTTGCCAATGGATAGGGAGAACAACTAACGAATATTTGATAGTCGTAAGATTTCTTTAGAATGAACATACTGAAAAATATTGCCTGCTTATTTATTATTCAAGTGGTCATATTTTCCTGTATATTTCCCTAGAGCTGCCTCATTCTGTAGCAACGCGAAGAAGAAGAAAAAGCAAAACTCGGAATCCGATAAGCTCTATATTGATTGCCGAGATTAGGGGAGACAGATATTTCCTCTCTCTCAGGACACTATCTTGGAAAAATTGGATAAAAGCTTCCCATACGAAACGTGATTAGG
Organism: Octonoba sinensis; assembly: GCA_038502835.1. Classification (NCBI taxonomy): domain Eukaryota; kingdom Metazoa; phylum Arthropoda; class Arachnida; order Araneae; family Uloboridae; genus Octonoba; species Octonoba sinensis. The sequence goes on from CM076600.1 coordinate 145,066,727, forward strand.
CCACATCACTTGTGCGTGCGAGGAAGAAATCTGGATTTACTCTACTTTTGCTTCGGTGACACAGAAATCGCATTTCGTTCGGCCCTCTGATTTTTGGGACGATGCAGCTATTGTGTGCCATCACATTTTTACATATATCTATATTGAGGTGTAGCTACACCCCGTTGGAGGTCTTTTTCTTTCCCGTTTAAGGAAAAAATATTGCAGAATTGAATTCAGTACCCCTGCGTCAGACTAACTTAAGTCACATTATTACTTTTTAAGAAGAAGTTCCGTCTAGCACTATACGATTCTGCTTTCCTGTATGCACCAACATCAAGTTTATTTTGCAGCTATCTATCTCTCTTTCTCATTTAATTTTAGTTCTCACTTACTTCAAAGATACCTTCTTCAAAAGTTAATACATATTCATTTAATCATTAATTCATTCATTCCCTTATTTATGCATTCACCCATTCATTAATTCATTCAGAAATATCCTTAAAAACTCAGATCAAAAACATTCATCGGGAAATAAGTTCGTTTAGTTCTGGAGCTTCGTCTCTATAGTTGTTCTACGTATTAAACTGTTTCCGATAAAGTTCGTTTCAAGCAAATCCGTCCGTTAGATCAGGATTTATTTAGGGTTGAAATTTCCCCGAAGGTGCAAATGCTAAACTTGTTTGAACTGTTCAAAATTGAACAAAATAGTTCAAACAAAAAAATACTTCAAGCCGAGAGCTCCTTTAATAAGCTTGTCTGAAGTAACATTGATCTTACGTCCAGGGTTTATATTCTTTGCTTCATTTTTACCCATGGGCCTTAATGTTAAGATTTCGGGAACTGTTCAAAATTGAACGAAATATTGTTCAAATAAGAAAATTACATATGGAAATGAGATGTCCTTATCGAGATCATTCGAATGCAAAAAAAAAAAAAATAAAACAAATCGGCCAGTTCCCTTAAAAGTTATAAGGTGGGAACAGACAGACAGCCCGACAGACACACATTTTCCCCATCTGAAAACACTACTTTGAATTTTTAATTTTTTCTTTATTCACAAATTGTCCGATAGATGGGGAAAATATATAACTAGCGAAGGAGCATATACTGGAAATAATATCTGCAGTAGTACAAGAGGGGAAACTGAGTTTTTTTTTAAATTTACGACTAACTTCTTTTAAATCAAATAATCAAGTTTCTTGAAAACAGTTCCTCAGTAAAATTTGTTTTTCCGCAATCTGTAATATCGCAGAGTAAGATTTATTAAGTTACGTAAAACGCATCACTTGAGATCTGTGACTACCAGTTAAAAAATTGTCAGTATTGCTGGCGTATAATTTTAATTTCAGCTCCAGTGAGCAGCCTACTAACTCCGGATTCACAGGAATCAGAGCAGCCTGGACTCAACCGATCAGGAACCGACCTTCTGGAACTTTGTGTACCAGAAATAGTAATGCAGCGTACTCTCAAAAGGATCCACGACTGCGGTACATTTCCTGTTGCAATCAGTTTGCAGAATGTTCTAGATTTTTTTCTCTGTAATTTCCATTTTTTAAAGATTTTGAACCGTCTTGTTTTATTTGTAACTTTATAGTTTTAAGTCTCTGTAGCTTTACGTTAGGCTCCAAATACATGATTTCCAGGAGCTTCAAATGTGATTTCGGGCAAAAATGTTTTAAATAAAGCACTTTTCTATATATTCCTTCAAAGTTAATGTGTATTTTTAGAAAAATAATCCGCATTTCATACTTGTTCACCTCGTATTTTTGCATTATATTTAATGCAAAATGCACAACGGATAACAAATTAGGGGCAAAAACCCTTTTAACTGATGTCAAAAGCTTTATTTAAAGCAACACAAAGTCACAATGTTGGTTAGTATTAACATCCTTAAATATATGTGTTCAAGAACATTAAAAGTGCTTAGCTGAAATTAAAAAATAGCGACACACGGCTCTGAACAAGAAAAGAATAACATGTGCAGAACCTTAAAGTATTCCCACGGTCGGTAAATGAAATTCTACCCCCCCCCCCCTTCCAAGCGACCCCAAAGATGAGTTCTCTCGCCGCGGGGCATTTTCCGGTGAAATCGTAAACACCCTCGTATGTTGCGCCACCAATCAATATGCAAATCCACTCAAAAACCAGCTCCCCGAGCTCGCGAGTTATTGCCAAGAAAGTTTTAAAATTTTCAACAGTACAAACGCTGGCACGAAGTTCACTCATTCGTGTCTTCCAATGTCGTTATTCCGAATCTTGCAGCAGTGCGTGGTGTAATGAACCCGCGAGAACTATTTTCGTTCTAAATAAACACTTTCTATTACATATTTCTTATGCGACTATCTTGAGAAGCAAAAAATAAATAAAATGTTACTTGCCAGTACAAAATTGTTTATCAACCGCAGCAGGGTAGTTACAAACTCAGTATGGATATTGGGAGAGTTCGGGTTCGAATCGCAGCTTTGTTGACTCTGATTTAATAGTTTTTTAGCAACTTATCTTTTCTGTTCAGCGAGAAGAACATGAGAGAAACCTGAGCTCCAAGACTCTTGTTGTCTTGGAGCGATTGCAAAATCAAATTCCAGTTTTAAAGGCTGTGAGCCTCTAATATTGAAGATGCCCAAGAATCTTGAACGCACTTGGAACGCTGTTAACTCGTTATATGAGCTTAGATATAAACGCAAAAAGTAGGAATAAGAAACAACTAATTGGGTTATTTTATATTATTTCAATACATATCATATTGAGAGGCATAACATGAGAGGCAATCCAGTGAATATTTCTGTCATATAATAATCGTCTTATTTTTCTTCGTCAGGAACTAGGCTAGGCTAAGAGCCTATTTAACAGGCCGGTGCGATTTTCCCCCTTTAAGCTTAGGAGCAGTACGTATGGCTTTTACATGATGAAGGTATTACAAATCTCGTGCAAAACCCTTAGCCTGGGGGACCAGGACGTTCTTTTCCGTTTGGCACCTACCCTCCGACCTGTCTGGCTTGGGAAGCCGTATCAGTGGCTAAGCATCCACTGCCGGCCTAGCTCATTGGGTAGTTTGTGCACGTCAGCCACACTGTACCGTCAAGGGAGGAACACGAGGTTCTCTGATGTAAAACGTGTACAAATATGAAGTTATTCCGAAAATCTGGTGTAAAGATGCAATGTACTACATGAATATATTTTAAACCCAATTTCAACAACTTTGTAAAGTTAATAGGAATTTACATCTTTCCAACACTAAGCTAACAAAGTACTATGATGCGAAAGGTAAAATAGCAAGTGCAAAACACATAAAAAGATTCAGCTCATTTGAATGAGATAATCACTATGCTTCTCGTCGTAGTAGTATATATCTGCTCATAATGATTGTGCAACAAAAGTGCTAACTATGTGTGTGCACAATGTACACTCATAAAACGGTCTTCTTTTATTACTCTCTTTAAAGCGTAGTTAGTAGTGTCCTTTCTTTGATTTTCTCCTTTTATCCTTCTTTTTTATCTTCCAGTCTTCCTTTTCTCCCTTTTTATTCTGGATTTCTTTTCGTCCCAATTTTTCTCTTACTTCTGTCTTCCTTTTCAAATTTTATTGCCATTATTTTTTTTCTTGAAATTTTATATTTTTCGGTGGAGGTTAGGGGAATGGGTATATTCCTCTTATCACATCACATAATAAGTGGAAACAATCTTGAAATGTTTTTTGTATAAGAAAAATCCCATGAAATATGTATAATCTTGCGAAAACTACCCTTGCTGAAGTAAGCGCAGGTGCTTACTTCAGTAGATAATCCTACGCTGGTCGATGAATTCAATGTTCCTTTTTTACAATGATAATCATTAGTGTGGGACACTGCGGGAATCTATGATATTCAATGTAAATCATTAAATTTGTGGAAAACCCCTTCTACCTGTACTATGCAAGGATAGAAACGTCTGCTGACAAATTCCAGACAAACTGGGAGCGCTTCCCTCAGGCAGAAACCATAATTCGGGAACTGTCGCCGGCTTCGCTAGAGACAAATTCTACGGGGAATTGCAAAACCTCTTTCTTTTATCTTTAATTTTAAATTGTTTTCCTTGTCCGTCAACTAACTTATCCATGAACATGATATTTGAGTTTTTCTCTCGGCTTTTCCTTTCAGTACATTTTTCTCCTTTCTTTAAAGTGGTAAAAAATGTTTCAAAGTTTATATGTATCTATAATACGAGTATGTGTGTGCGTGTGTGTGTTTTGTTGTTTTCTTTAACGTTGCGAGTAGTTATCTCTTTCTAGCGTAGTTTCATCATCAGATAAAAGAAAAGGTAATAATGGAAGTACAGTAGTCTCTCGGTAATCCGGCACTTCACTGGTCCGGCCCTGCCAGTAATCCGGCGTTTCATAAGAAGCTAGTAAATACGTGGTAGTAGAGTTGAAAACCTGCTTCTGCGCTGCTATTGAAGCGCAGCTGTTCAGACAATACCACACGACGTAGCCTTCGTTCCTTCGCTACATCTATTATGTGGGCAGAATAAAATGGCGTCTCTGCTTGTGACATTTTAGTGTTGAAACGTCTTCAAGAAAACGCATTGAAAATGTCATTTAAAGTGTAAAAACCATCAAAATTAGACAACTATTTTATTCCTTCAACTTTAAATTAACAATGTAAACAACACTATGTACATTAAAATAAATAAATTGTCCAGGTATTTATATGCGTATTTTTAATACATTCCGGTAATCCGACGTTTTCGGTAATCCGGCAGTACCCTGCTCCGATATCTGCCGAATTACCGAGAGACTACTGTATAGCAAAAATTCGTTCAGATCTAAGCGAACCTGCTTTTCCGTGTACCGAGATCGATTTTGTCACATTAAATATTTTTTTCTGCCTTATTTAGCAGTGGATCAGATATACCTTTTCAACCACTAACGCAATTATCTCAAAACAAATTATGCTTTTATATAGTAATATAAGTTATTATGAAAAATATATGAATTTCATTTTCTAAAACTTGTAGAAGTTATATTTCAGATACTTCACTATTAATGTTATGTGAACAAGCTTATTTTCCATTTGAAAGTCGAAACGTAAAAATAAATAAATAAATAAATTTTTAAACTCACTATTACAACAGAAATTTGCATCGATATAAAATTCGAAAACTGTAAATATATATAAGAGCCCAAATTTTATAGAATACCTCGCAAAACTTCTCAATGTTCACTCATTTATTTATTCATGCATTCAAAAAATCCACAAAAGCCAGATCAAAAGTTTCATGGAAAATTAGGTGTGGTTCTGATTTAGTTCTGGATGAACTTCTTATTTGTAATTGAAATTTGAGACTTGTTCCACCAGAAATTACATCCTTTACCCAAAATGGCTCTCTTGAAAGTTTGATGGCTCTCTTTAAATTGGCTCTTTTTCAATTAGCTCTCTTTAAATTGACTCTCTTTAAATTGACTAGGATCAGCCTAACTGGACCCTGTGTCTGTTGCTGGTCGTCACTTTTGTATTTGTATTGTATTTGATTTGAAGAATTTTGCTACGCTTGAATGAATTTTACTTGTTTTTAACAATTGTTGTGGTCCATGCATTCACTATAGCAAATGTTAAATCAAAGCATTATCCATTTAAAATATTTTTCTCCACTAACAACACTCATCTTTATTCAAATGTATCTGAATTTCAGAATTAAAAACCGCATTTTTTTACTCTAAATTTACTACATTTTACTTGCTAATACACCAATATTTCTTAGAATTTCAGTTAATGAGCCTCCATTCAAGTATTTCATTCTCCTTGAAAGTATTTTCTAAAGGATGTTTTACCATTTCTGCAGTTCTTCATGAAACTCATACTAACTTCACAAACAGCATTCTCAACTTCAAACCTTTTTTTCAGTTAAGATCAAGTGAGTTTGACCTTTAAATTTAGGTCTGAAGTACAAGTAGTATGTCTGTAAAATGTTTCCCACATAAAATAACAAAATGACCTCTATCTTTCTTAGAGAACTGTTTTTATCAAAAACGAAAATACACGAGTAACCTAAATGTTCTGATTATTCCCGCTAACTTTTTGGTCGATTTATCTGCAACATAAAGTCATTTAAAAGTGTCTCTGCCTCTCAAAATTCCCCGCGAATCCGTCGCTAATTGTATGCTGCAAAGTTGAATAATGATGTTTTTCGTTTCCCTAATGATAGCGTCGTTTCAAATCAATGGATCCGAACATTGTTATTATTTAAATTCGTGTCAATGTTCACCCTTTAATATTTACCAGGAATATTTCTTTCAGCTTGTCGTTTGTAGCTCTTGGGCCGTAATTATATTCCACGAAGCATTCATCATTTGACGTTGTGCGTTGCGTGGTAAATTATTCATCTGGATGCATTAGGACACTTGTGAAAAATTGCAGTTTTAAAATCATTGCTTCATGAAACTCATCCAAACTTGCTAGCACTTTGTAAAGAACGTTTATAGAGTGCTTGAAATTTCTTTTATACTTTCACTTTATGTAATCTTTCAGTTTAGATGTATTATATTTTTCATTCTCACAAGATTTGTGCCATTTGTGCTTCTAGTACAAGTATCACAAATCTCTTTATTATTTAATGGCGTGCATAAGTTCCATTAAATAATAAATAGTTTCATGTTCCATTTGAACTGGTGGTACTTATTCGACTTTCAATGCGATTAAAACTAAAAGGTAAATTTAATAGATACTTTAAATATTAATAGCATAATTTATAGTGACGCTTTACTAATGATTCATAACGAACTTCCTCACGAATATAATTAGAGTCTTTTTTTTTTCTTCTTACGTATAACTATTAAGCAATGAAACCTTACCTTTTCTGAAAGGAATAAAATTACTAAAATAAATACTACTACTGTAATAATAATAATAGTAACAATAAAACTCTAACGAACAAAAATTGCAATAAAAATGCAGTTATGCATTTGGGGTTACATAGAACTTTTGTTTCAATGCAAAAAGATAATGTTAGTTTGCTCAATCCAGGAAAAAGTGGACATTTGCTTGTAGAAAACAAAATTCTTAAAAAAAATCTTTTTTTGTTAATTTTTGTATGTTTAATATTTTGCGTTGATCTTTTATTTTATTTATTTGTTGGAATCGTATTTACTTATTTCCGTGTAATAATTTAAATTCTGTTTTTAATTTGCTTCTCAGCGATCCACTAGACACCAAACTTCTTTTACTTGGTTCGTTGTTAATCCTGTGTTCTGGCTATTTAAGATTGTAAACTCTCCCGGGCAGGGGGAGGAGCAACGGATGTCTTTCCATTAATAAATTCCCAAATTTGTTACTTCAAAAAGTGAATCCCAGCAACTCTGAACCGCGCAATTGTATTTCTAATTGCAATTTTGTGCTTCACACTTGCGTGCTTCACTCTTTTCAATTTCATTCTCTTTTTAGCCTACTTTCCCGTAAAAGTAAAAAAAAAAAAAATAATAAAGCATGAAAGAAGGCTTAATGTATCTTGAAAATATCGTTAGAAATCAAGAAAAGGCAAAGTAATTAAATAAAGATTGAAAAATAAAAAATTTGAAAGTAGGGTATTGAGATGGGGAAAAAGTGTGTCTGTCGGTCTGTCTGTCTGTCTGTCGGTCTGTCTGTCGGTCTGTCGGTCTGTCTGTCTGTCTGTCGGTCTGTCCCCCCCCTAATAACTTTTGAACGAATTGTCCGATTCGGAAAATTCTTTTTGCATTCGAAAGATCTCTGCGAGGACATCTCATTTCCATATTTAATTTTTTGTTCAATTTTGAACAGTTCAAAAATTTTTAACATTAGCGCTTGCGGGCGAAAATGAAGCAAATTATGTAAACTCTGGGTACAAGATCCAAGTTCCAATGAACAAGCTCACTGGAAGAAGTTCTTGGCTTGAAATATTGATTTGAACAATTTTTGTTCATTTTTGAACAGTTCAAAAAAAAATAAATAACATATTGCCTATTGGGAAATTTCAATCCTATATAAATCCTGATCTAACGGACCGATTTGCTTGGAACAAACTTTATCGGAAAGCTCTTATGACGTAGAACATGTACAGATAGAAAGTTTATCCAGAACTAACGAGCCTATTTTCCTATGAAATTTTTTGTTCTAGATTTCCAAGAATATTTTTGAATTAATGAATGATTAAATGAATGAGCAAAATAATGAATTAATAACTGAGTGAATAAATACATGAATGACTGAATAAATGAGTGATTGAATGAATATGCATTAACCGTTGAGAAGGTATATCTGAAGCAATGAAGAACTTAAGCTAAACGAGAAACAGAGAGAGAGAGAGAGATAGCTAGAATATAAATTTGAAGCTGGTGTATACGGGAAAGTAGGCTCGTATAGTTCTAGACGGAACTTCTTGTTAATACTTATTATTATAAAATATCAGAGAAAAGTGAAAGTGATCTATTCATTCCATTTTTAACGCTACCACTACTACAGTCAACAAAACTAAAGAGAAAATAACTAGCAAACCTAATTTTAGTTTTGACTATGTTCAAACAAACTCTAACGGAATCCTAATTAGAGGCAATAAAGTCGAAAAGAACTTTTCGAGCAAGCAAACAAAGATGTATAAAAATTTAATCCGTCCGATGCCTGGGTAACAAATTCTTTTCAAACGCGTTTCCATAGGCAAACAGCCATTGCAAATGTTATCAAATTTCCTATTTGCTTGCGGAGTCACGCGCCAAAAGATACTTTTTCGGAGAAGAAAAAAGGGTTCTGCTATCTCTCTTGCGGAGCTAGATTGCTCCTTGATCATAACTGGACCCGGATAACAGTTTGAGTTTCCGAAGCTTTGGTTCTCTGTGTCATTTTTTGAGGACTTAAGCACTCCAAGTAGGATACAATAGTGCCTTAACTTCGTCCATGTTTAGTTCCTATTTTTCTAAATCTAGTTTTTAAATAATAATGTGCTATTTAATAGAAGCTAGAAAGGGACACTTTAGTTTCAGCATTGTTAATTTAAACAAGTAATTAGGATTTTATTTAATCTGTTCAATAAAAACTTTTAGTTGAAAAAAAGAAAAAACGAAATGTAGTCAAGAAACTATTTAAATAATATCGTAAATATTATATTTAAGATAATTATCACATTTTGATCTTAGCAAAGAGCTAATAATCATATTTCGTAAGTAAAATTTAACTCTTCAAATGAATGTACTACAGTTATGACTTCAAGTTGCACTATTTGGTGTAACGCATTTTTACAACAAATTGAAATCTTCTTCTGTTTTCTTTTCAGTGCAGGAAATGCCTTGTTTACAACTAATTTGTCATCTAAATGTTAACTTTTAGGGTGCTTGTTATAAAAATTAATTACACTAAAATGTATTAATTAAAACTATTCTAATGGATTATAATCGTGCGTTTTGTGTGAGTACTTGAACTATACAAATAAAAAATCCGTTTTCTTTTAAATATTTTCTTTTTTGTTTTGTTTCATTTATTTCTTTCTTTTTTAATTTTTATTGTGCGCGTTTTGTAACACAAAATATGCTTAAATGTGTAGGATCGCTGGTTGATTGCCGAGGGTGGCTAATTTTTAATTATGTGGAATGCTATATATTTGAGTAAAGTAACATAACTTTTCACATAAAAAAGTTATCACTATGTGCACAATGGCAAACCAACTGGTCTTTTCATTTGTAAACACGGGCATAGCCGTGCGGACACCGCTAGTGATTAAATATTTGTGAAATGATCAACAGCATAGCATTTAAACTAAATTAAATTCAACGAATAAAAATCTATTGTTTGCAAAATAAAAAGGAAAAGCTTTTGTAATTGTTTCATTGCTACTTTGGATATTTATTATTCTTTTTATTCATATAACAGCAGTAAATTATCCATGCGAAATTTATTTACGATAAACTATGGATTTTTTTTAAACAGTAAGTATAATGTTAAAAATTTAATGACCCTTGACACTGAGCGTATCTTTCAAGACTTTGCGATTTAATGTATCTTTTTTTTTTCCTTTTTTCCCTTTTTGCATTTTACGCCTCTTGTATTCTTAAATGACAGATAACTTTCTTGCGTTACATAATCAGTTTGTTAAAAAAACTTTGCGATACGTTTATTCCTTTATTACTGAGGAGGAAAGAAAAGATAAATAATCATATTTGACTAAATAATGACAACTCTTTATTCTTTAGATGCGAGACATATAATTATTTCGTGGAATAAAGGAAATACTATGTCAGGAAGTACCGAAATTTTATTTCAGATAACATTTACGAAATAAAACATTACGTCTCGAACTTTTTTGGAGCACATACACTGAATTCAGCTTAAAAATATTTTATAAAGGCCAAATATTTTATACTTCAACATACACTTTTAAAACACTTTTATAATGTGTCTGATTACTTTATAAAAAAATTTTAAAATATTATAACGAGGTTTCAAGTTTTATCCATCTTATTTTTTCAATGTCACTCTACAAATGACATATGAGTAATTATCAAAAATAGTTTTGGTTATACTAAAATTTTATCATGTGCAGCTTATTTGGATGTTAAAAAAAAAGGCGTAATATACATGTAAACCATTTTTTTATTTGTGTATAACAATTTCAAATTATGTAACACCTTCAAGAAAACGCTTTAACAAGACTTCAAAGATATATATAAATACAACATATATATTATATATATGTATATATAAAATAAAATAAAAAACTCTAAAAGCTACACAGTAATAGCATAATAATTTGATGTAACTTCTACGCATATAGTGCTTTATTAGACACCAATCGAGAAGCCTTTGGTGCAATAACAAAAAACTGGTTTTTGTGTTGTCACATATTGCTTAAATTCTTAATGGACGCATCGTTTTTTAATTCACCAAAATTACAGAAATATTATCAATTTCAGAAAAACGTTTTAAACTTTAACTAGACCTAAATTTGTCTGATACTGAAGTTACATTAGTTTCAGTTCCAGTTTTTGTGGTTTGCCTCTGCACTAGTAAAACATTAAAAAATATAAATGAAAAATATTAGTCTGCCTTTTAGAAACGATTGTTAATGATTTGAGGGCAAAAATTACAATCCATATTTAGATCAATTATTGCGTATTTTAACACATATTTGGTTGTAAATGAAATACTAGAAGAGTGATCAGCTGAAAAAATCCAAACTAATTATCGAAAACAAGGAAATAAGAGACGGGGAAAAGAAAACAGTCGAATAGCCTACTTTCTGGTAGGAAATTGTTCGAAACTCGACAAAGAATAGCGGTTCGTTGTGAGAATAAATTTAAATCGTACTTAAAAATCTACATTAGTACATAAAATATATAGATGCTCAAAATGACGACCAGGTGTAAATTTTCAGACGTCAACCTAAAATTTTTATGAAAGGTTAGGTGTCAAAAATGACGACTGGATGTAAAATTGAGGACTTCAAACTGAAAATTTTAGTTGCATAATGCGACTAACGACCTCTAGTCTCGAACCTTGCAGCAAAGATTCAAGGACCTGAAAATATTTATCTCAAAAATTTAGTAGAACGTGTGCAGAAAAAGGTTTATGTTACTTTAAACTGTTTCAGCTATTCGTATAACTCAGTGCTAGTAGGTTTGAAGCTGGCTAACCGCTTTTCAAGAAATGGTCCAAAGCTAAGCCAGTTAGCTATAAGCTTGTCGTCAGTCTGACTTTAGTGGTGTGTCAAATAGTTGAAACTGAGCAAAATTATGAAATTTCTGGACTCTAATGACCCGCTCACTAGTTTTGAGTATGGTTTTAGGGGGGGGGGGATAAGTACTGCATTTTAATTAATTTATTGCATTTTTATGACAAGGCATTTGGCATTGACATGGCTTTATGTAAGGAAAAGTGTGTTGGTGTGGTTTGTATTGACTTTCAAAAAGCTTTTCACAAAGTACCTCATGATACTCTTCTTTGCAAACTGATTTATACTGGATTCGAGGAAAACTTTTGGGTAAGACATTGGCTGGTTAGGACGAAAGGAACACTATGCAAAATAAATGTGCTATATTAAAATCCTAATATTTAGAAATTTTGTGGTTCCATTGCCTCACCATAAGCAAAAAAACATGACAACTATCGCCACTTACTATAACATAAATACCTTAGTAGAAATATAGAACTTCACGAATGTGAAAAAACAAGACACCACAATTGGTTTGTCTAATATTCGGAAATATCTGCAAAGTTCAACAAGGGCAGGGCAGAAACTAATGAGGCACATTCTAATTATTTTAAAATATTTCTATTCTCACTCGACGATTATTCCGCATAATACAGACTTCATAAAGCAAATGGAATTCCAAATAATGTGATGTAGAATAATTTATCGAGATAACATAATTAGTCTTTTAAAACGACAAAAATATCTGCAACAAATTCTACCAGTATGCGCCAAATAAATATGCCGAATAAATCATAATAATGACACTTCCACAGTGCCACGAGTCCTGCTACAACTCGGTACTATTTGAAGTTGCGCTTTATTATCTGCCGCAGTTGACAGGCGCGGGCGGGAGGGAAAAGCAATTCCAAAGAAATCGAAAAGGGCCGTTCCACTGGAGCGGGATATCCGCGGTGACAGATCCGGATTATGGTTTCCGCCCGGAGAGACACTTCCATAATAACTGCGACAGCTGAAGGGAGGATGTTTAGACTTGCAAAGCATTCTCAAAGGGGTGCTCCCAAAATAGAAAACAGAACTGAATTTGCAAACAGTGGCCCTATCAGACAGACGCTGCATCAGGAAAAATTATTATGTCACGAAAAAATAATTCTTGAAACATACGAGTCGGCGATGCAAGATTCCAATATCTTCAGTTATAATAAAACAGAATTGGGAAAAACTCTTTGTATGGACAAACTCGTAAATTTTAGTCAGATTTTTCAGTAGAAATATGAAACATATTAAATAATGAGTGAGTGTTAGATTAATATTGACTTATGAAACAGCTTTTTTTTTTGGGGGGGGGGGGAGGAATTTTTATCATGCTTCTGGCACACATTTTTCTATCAACTAAAACGTCTCGAGCTTAAATAGCCTACTTTCATGTATACCAACAAAGATTTTCTAACGTCAGGAAAATATCTCTCTTACATGGATTAGGCCTGAACTTATTTCAAATGTTCCTTTACGAAATTAAAGAGATATTTCTGGAAATAAAATATGTCTCTTTGATGTGAAAAGAAACCCCAGTTATTAAATGTAAAAATAATATTAAATTCTTTGTTCCAAACTTTTAGGCATTAGGTTTCAATAAATGAAAAATATTATTGAAGTTTTTACTATCAACATTTTAAATTCATGTCTTTTTTTTCGCCAATAGTTAATTATTCAAGTATAGAAAAAATTATTTATAGAATTGAATTTCCAGAAACTTTTTTCTCAATATAATATTTGATATGCAAAGGTCTCTTTAGATAAAAATGGTTTGACTTTGTCTCGCAGGATGAAGCTTTATCATCAGTCCAAAACTGTTCGCATATGTCTGTTAAGCTCCAAGGAACTAGAATTTGTCCCCAGAGCACAAATGCACAACATAGGTAGTGTGAGTAAGGTGAAACAGTCATCTGGTGAAGCAGTCATGCAGGCACCATGTACCTTCACTCAACACACAATTCACTATTCTTCCTTTTCCATCGTGATGGAGACATATAGTGTAGACAGTTCATTTGCTAGAAGATACTTCAGAATGCTGTTACTTACCTGTATATGTGGTTACATTATGACGAAAGATTGCATCAACTGAAAGTCTTCTTTAACCAAACAAAAATACATTATTTAATCCCGAAAAATGAACCTTGCTGATCAGCTGATTCACATGCGACCGATTATACGCCCCAAACTACGGGCTCTTTAATCAATAATTATTTAATACATTTCATAAAAAGTATAAAGAAAGTATATTACGTGAACATAAAAATACAACAGAAGATAGGGGCTTTCTAATAATTAAGTCCAACGGAAAATCAACAATTTTGTCCACAATTGTTTATAGTACCTTCCATTTTAGGATGGTTAGCAATATTTAGAATTCAATATATCAATAAATACTTTTGGCTATAGCACGTGTCCACGAATTCCTGTAAATTCGTATTACAAATTGTCATGTCAGTTAGAAAAACTCAGGTCTCCCACATGGAAAAAATTTGCATTGAAGCAAAAAAGGTTATTTTATAATTATTAAATCCCGTGATATGATTTGAAAATAGTTACGTTTTGTGTCTTTTTAAAAAATCGCGATCTGGCAATACCTTTTATCTATAAATTAATTTTTCCACCTTCATATATTCCTTTCTGTCTATCTATCTATTTATATATATACATTGGTATGTATGTACTATTATCAAACCACTTGTACCATAAAGTGCAACAATAGTTAACTTACCGTTAAAATTATTTGTTTATGTAATAAGGAATATGGATATATAAGATATTCTTTCTTTCTTTTTATATATATTTTTAAGTTATAAAGTATGCTACAAAACATAAAACTTGTGTCTGCATCGTTTGTTTCCAAAATGTCAATATTTTAAATGTGGAGTAACGAGATTCGCTAATCGGTATGACGAAATAGGATTATTTGTGTCCAAAAAATATCTTACAACAACTGATTAAAAATTATATTGCACAAATTCTGTAAAATGTTAAAGTGCAGTAATGAATAAGTGAAACAGGAAATAAAGAAACTTTTGTGAATATCTTCCTATTTTGAATTTCGAAAACGCATTTGAAGGGAGAAAAAAAAGTTGCCGCAATTCGCGAAAACATCTTTTGCGTCCATTTGCATTCCCAATGACATTCTTCTACTTTTATGGCACATTTTCAAACCCAAAGACGAAATTTCCTCATCTGAAATGGAGGAAAAGTCTTATTTGTGTTTTCCACGAAATCTTGCAGACAACACATCTGTTACGTTTTAAACATTAGAGGAAACTTGGAACATTCTTTTTTATTACACCGCTATTTTGAAAAAGAAATAGAAATATGTAATTACTCTGTGTGGCATTACTACAAATATATATATCGCTGGTTTTTTTATTTGTTTGACTTCAAACATCAAACAAAAAAGAAAAATATTTTACTTTATAATAAATTGCCCTAAATAGTTTAATTATTTCGCAACTGAATTTTATTAGTAATTATAGATGGAATGTAATTGATTAAAAGTCTGATTTAGGACAAGATATATTTTTTCTTAATGCAAGTGATTATTGAGATGTAATACTTATTTTCATTCTAAGTGTAAAATTATGTTATCATTATTGCTAATTTTTTTCTTTCCTCCTTTTTTGTGTTTTCTACTTAAAAACATTAAATGGCAAATGTTTCTTATGAAATAAGAGATGTACTATCAATATTATCATCTTAAATTGGGTTCGTGTAAGTTTTGAGATTTGAAAGATTAAAATGTATAAGATTAAGATCAAGATTTATGTAAGATTAGGATTAATTTTTTTAAAAAATCGTGTACAAATTGTTTTCTAACATTATTTTTTTACTTTTTTACACATTAAGAATTGAAAATTCATACTGTAGGTTTATTTGCTGCGATTCAATTCTCATGCATTGGAAAAAATGCGCGTGAATTTAAAATTCTCTACTGGAAGGGATTAGTAATAAATTTATTAACATATATTGTTTAACTTTTTGAAAAAATAAATTATATACAATTTTCATTCAAAAACAAAGCTATATATTCAATTTTTAAAAAACTCGTTCAACTATCTAAAGAAGTCATACATATATTTGAAATAAATGGAATTTAGTAAGCCCAGTAAAAGAGGCATAGCTAAAATTTAAAAAGAATCTTGATATGAGAGATATGAGACTCGTGTAATTCTTGAAGAACATATATTCTGGTTTAAGAATGTCGTCTAAAATGTAAATGCGTTTAAGGTACTCACAGAAAGTTGTTTTAATTATTGCATTAGCGACTTTTTATTTCTTGCTCCAGTTCATCAAAAATAAACAATTAGGATACACTATTGACGAAATATTATCTTAGGGTAACAAAATTTTCATTAAGACATGTTACTTTGATTATCACAACACATGCATTCAACTTCCACAAAAGCTCCGAAAACAATGCCTTTCAAACTGGGGTGAAATGCAGATTTAAATCCCTTTCTGAAAGGAACGTGTGCCTTGCCTTTAAACCGAAAGGAGTTCATCATCGGAGTTCGTTTACATCCTTTGGTTCGGACACTTCCTGCCTAATGAATAAGTTCTTCCTAAAGCGTCAATCCTTCTGTCTGGCAAATTCATTAGTCATGGACCGCTTATACAAATGAGCATTTGTCGGAGCTTTATGCTTGGATCGCCAAGGAGAATTATCTTGTTTGAAAGGGGTATGAAAATGCCTTTCATATTCGAAGCATTGTATTTGGATAATGTTTAGTTCTGAACAATATTGTTTAAGAATTTGTTTGAGAAGACAATTGCATGAATGCAGTAGGATTCAACAGTATATGCTGAATTGTATCAACAACCGAAAAATGTTAAAGTATTGTTTATATTAAAAAAAAATTCTAAGTTTGTATGCATTTTTTTATATTTTTAAAATTGTATGTTTAGTTACAAAAAGTCTTTATTTGACTTGTTTTACAACATTTTCAGATCATCAGCAGCACTTCGCTTTTAAAGAAAGAAACGCAAATCTGCTTTATAAGATAAGGAGTTATAGTGGTTACTGTAACAAGAATCTAGAGCACTCATCCGGCTGTTTGAGGGGATGTTTTCCACGTCGATGCACAGATGGGAAACAACCTGTTGCATAAGTCTTCCAAAAAGGTTCACTGACTATACAATCACACCTCTTTCTTTTTTCACAGTACAGATTGAGTCTGATAATTCGAAACTAAACTTGATGCCTTGGAGACACTACCGGTTGTATCTACCAGTTACCTGTGCCAACGACCTCCGACAATTTCGTGGATTCGACATAATAAAGAATATTAGAAAAGCGGTTAATGTAAAAGAAGAAAATGCTCTAAGAAGAGTATGTTGAGCTATGTACTGTGGATTTGCGTGCTTCTTGAACATTGTAAGGTTCTTAGCCATTGATATTCCTTATTCATCCCAATTATGATCCACGTAAAACTGAACTTAAATCATTTTTGTGGTCTTTAAAAATAATATTTGTCATTAAAACAAACTTTTCCCACATACATATTGCTTTTTTAATGTTTCTTTTCACCTGTTTTTGTATGACAAGTCATTCTCTAAGAAGGTGAATCAGTTCATTGAATATAATCATAGGAATTCTAAAACAAACTGGATACTTGAAGTACCAAATCCAGATAGGAAACCAGACACCGAATATTAGATCCTACCAAATCCAGGTAAAGGTGAAAAAAGAAATACTGTGGTAGAGGTATTTCATGAACATGATGAATTTTGTATTTTTAAACCAACATTTTCTTTCTTCTCAATTTGTTACAATTATTTTTTGAATCCTTTGTTTGCCTGTTTACATTAATCTTTATCATATAACTGTAAACAGACAAGAGAAGGACATCAAAAAGCCGGAAGTATACAATAAAGATCAATCTATATATATGTTTCACTTAGTGTGGACCAGTTACGATTAAATTTTGCGGTACTATACGATACTGACATCATGCAAAAACCAAGCTATGGCATAACGATATTTAAAAAAATGTTTAATGACTACCATAAAAAAAGAAAATAATATTTTTATTTGTTATTTTAATTTACGGAGCTTTAACCAATTAATTTCTATACATCAAAGAGTATTTCCTTAACTAAATTTTTAATTTCTGATTCTTTGGAGTGGCAACACCTTAATTTGTTTATATCACGCATATTTATATCTAGCGATCTTTACCGAAGCCTTCCGAGATATAAAACGTGTTTTACAATTTTAAAATGGTTAATTTCCGATCAGCAGATGTTCTGCGTTAGATCAACTAGTAATTTCATATTATACGTACTCTTTTTTTTTTTTTTTTGTAAATTTGTTATATCTTCATAAATAATTTTTATTGTCTAAAACTAATTAAAAATAAAGCTATTTAATTTTATTTGCGGTTTTATTACTCTTAGTTGGATTTTCAAGCTTGTTTACAAGAAAGGGCATAATTCCTAATTTGAAAAAAAAAGCATACATTTAATGTCAGTTACGAAAGAAGGCACAATTTAAAAAGAAATTATGATTCTGCTTACAGCTTGAGTAGCGAAACTATTTTTTGTCGCATTTAATCCAGTCATGAATGAAATTCATACTTTTGAAAGTATCCTGAAAACTTTTCATTAGTTAAATTCATGTCCTTTTTAAAATTATCGATTCAATTTCTTTACAAGATTCATCTGTAATCCAATTTTTCCTTTCTGATACATAGAAATCATACTAAAAGTGAAAAGTTTACAGTTAAACCCCACGCATTGCAGTAAGTGGCACCATGATCCAATCTAAAACAGCTCCGATTCGGGTTATTTATATACCAAATTTCGTTCGAGTTTTTGCCTTACTTTGTGACTTACAGCTCTCACAAAAAACATGAATCCACATAAAAATACCTACTTACATACACAAACACACACACACATACACTAAAGTGCGTGCTTTTAAAAAAATCAAATTATCAAAAATCCAATATTTCCTTGGATATAATTTAGACAGAGAAGAAGTAAAAAACGAACTGTCGTGAAATGAAAAATAAATATTTAACCAATACCATCCTATATCGAAATATGACGGCCAGAATGAAACGTCGTTTGAATGACGGGCGACACAGTTGACAGCGATGACCGCTTTTATTCATAATCGATGTCGGCAACGGGATGATTTCAGCATAAAATACGAGTATCCGCGTATCATAATCCGGCGCCCGCATACAGATAATGACCGCGTATTTGCAGTTCGATGACGAGAACCTCCATCCTTCGAGACTGGGAGCGTAACCATTATTCACTCCCTCCAACATACAATTAATATCCATGAAGCCTTTGATTAACAACACATTTAGTGGAGTGTGTATATTAAGGGCTTTATTGTAGTCATTTGGGCTGATTTATAGCTCAAGAGTGCTCGTCGAGTGCTTTAATGGCTCTAAAAGTAGTTTTAACCAGTAGAAACATCGAGGAGTTAGCGTAATTATGGATTGGAGGATTCGAAGTTTTAGTTAATTGAAACGAAAGATGAATTTACGCGTAAACGTTGTTCAGTGCTAAAGAATTTTGTTTTCATATTTCTCTTATCATGTTTTATCTACTTATAATATAAAAACCTATATATACTCGAAACAGTTTACACATAGACATGCAAAGTAGCATTAATAAAGATTTTGCTTTATACAATTGGAACAAAGCAAATTGCTAACAGCAAACATTGTCTAACCTTGAATGCTTTGATGTAACAAGGATTGATATTTGGGATTAGTGCTTGGGCTAAGACTAAAGTCAAATCCAAGTGTAAAATTGTAATTAAAGGATTTTAGCTTCAAAATTCATAGAAATAATAAATATAAATAATGAAATAATAGACAACAAAGTTGTTGAGATCTTCGGAAAATGTAAAATACAGCACAACATGTATGCATATAACCGACTACAAAAATTAAATTATGTTTATAGCAAGCTGTGTAGCAAAATTGAAACCTACTTTTAAGAACACTGATTTATATTAGCCGCCTTTCAGGCCTTAAGTTTTCACAAAAGAGGTGCAGGAGCTCTACATGCCTCTAAGAGCTATGTTCCCCATAACACCCTCTGTCGAATGTGTAAAATCTCATTGAAAAAAGAAAAGAAGTGCACAGAAAGGGTGTTTCACTAAGGTGTCATAAAACGTCTTATCTCTGTACAGAAATTCATAGTAAACTATCAACAGAAGAAAAAAAGAAAATAAGAAAAAGAAAGTAAGAAAAGGAAAGAAAGATAATGAGAAAAAAGGATGAAATTGCAAAACCCGTTTCATGATAATATAGAAGTTAGTGTTTGGCTGTGTTTTGCAGGTACTAAAGGTAATTTGGTATAATTTTTTAGGGTAATTGCTTTGAAACATGACACCGAAAAATAACGCATCTGGTACACATATATGTATATATATTTGTGTGTGTATAACTAAGTTAAACTTTGATTGAACGATAATCGCTTTATCTATATCCTCAAATTAGCAATAAAATTAACGAACCTCTTTTATCAGAAAACCTTTCAGATGATACTTATTGTTCGATTGAGTTCATTATGTTATGCCAAATGGACTTAAGGTCTGCTGTGATACAATAAACCTTTTAAGCATTACGTTGACTTGCGTTGCACACAGTCAGAGGCCCATCTCCGTCTCTAAAGCTGATGCTCATACTGATAGCGTCCTACTAATTGAAGTGAAAATAAATTGTGGGCAGTTGTCACTCTTCGTGCACACACATCAGCATGGATATTCGATCCAAGTGTGAACTGCTGCAAAATTACTATTTTTACAACGTAGTGTTCAGGCACGTTAATATCTATAAATTTCCAAATGTAGTTTCAGCCCTGTTCTACTCATTTCGTGGGGGATGTATTAGATGTCGCTACGATACTACGCATTTTACAAGCACTTCTGTTTTTCTTTTTAAATGTTTACACTGTTAAAAATTCTGGTTCAACCTTTCACCAAAAAATAGTGAAATTAAGCTACATTTGGTACTAAGTTGAACCACATTCATCGAGAAACTAGTTGCAACTGTACCAATTTAATGGTTCAACGTTTAACGGTTGACGTTTTTACCTATGCGACGGGAAAACTGCACTGTTAAAAGTTCTAGTTCAACCTTCTAGTTTCGAAAAAAAGGCGAAATTGAACTGCATCCAGCATTTGGTAAACCAAGTGTTTACCAAGTGTTGGTTGCAGTTAAATTTCGCCCTTTTTAGTTCAACCATTCACCAAAAAAAAGGGCGAAATTTAACTGCAACCAGCTTTTGGTAAAGCAAACGCTGGTTGCAGTTAAACTTCAGCATTTCAGCGGGGGAGTTTTTTTTAGGGGGGAGGGGTTTGGATGGTTGAACCAGAGTTGTTAACTGTGGAGTTTCGTCGCATTTGTAAAAACGTCAAGTCAGAATATTTCGCGAGAAAGTATCCCACTAGAACATAGCGACTTTTCTGTGAAAGAAGTTTTAATTTACAAAACTAAATGCAGCTTTAAAACTAAATGCAGCTTATATTGAAGAAAATTAAGAAAAAAGAAGTAATAGAAAAGAGGGTTTATATGTGCTAGTCTCTACTAATAATAAAGCAGCAAGTATGTGTGTTTGTGTGTGTGTCTGTGTGTCTGTCTGTGTCCGGCGTAGGGCCCAGACCGTCCAGCGGATTTTCATGAAATTTGGCACGAAATTAGTTTGGAACATGGGGGTGTGCACCTCGGAGAGTTTTTTCTGAAATTCGAATTTGTTCTTCTTTTATTCTAATTTATAGCCCAAAGTTGCATAAAATAGTCATTTTCTATGGGAAGCAATTATCGCGTCGCTTCGAGCTTGATACCGTTGAAAAGCGCGTAAAAACCTACCTCGGAAGGAGTTTCGCTCTGCGGGCAAAAATTCGAAGCCTCTAAATTACCTAGAAAAGAAGTTATAAGCATTTTTCTCTGAAGTTCGAAATTATTTTTTCACGGTAATTAAATTTAATTTTAATTGTTACCATGACCACTGACTATTTATCCTTTTTAGCCTACTTTCCCGTAAAAGTAAAAAAATATAATAATAAAGCATGAAATAAGGCTTAATGTATCGTGAAAATATCGTTAGAAATCAAGAAAAGTTAAAAATAAATTAAGTAATTAAATAAAGATTGAAAAATAAAAAATTTGAAAGTAGGGTTTTGAGATGGGGGAAAATGTGTCTGTCGGTCTGTCTGTCGGTCTGTCCCCCCTAATAACTTTTGAGCGAATTGTCCGATTCGAAAAATTCTTTTTGCATTCGAAAGATCTCGGTGAGGACATCTAATTTCCATATTTTATTAATTTGAACAAATTTTTATTCAATTTTGAACAGTTCAAACAATTTTAATATTAGCGCCTATGGGCGAAAATGAAGCAAATTATGTAAACGCTGGGTACAAGATCCAAGTTCCAATGAACAAGCTCACTGGAAGAAGTTCTTGGCGTGAAACATCGATTTGAACAATTTTTGTTCATTTTTGAACAGTTCAAAAAAAAAAAAATTAACATAGTGCCTACGGGGAAATTTCAATCCTGTATAAATCCTGATCTAACTGGCCGATTTGCTTGGAACAAACTTTATCGGAAAGCTCTTATGAGGTAGGACATGTACAGATAAAAAGTTCATCCAGAACTAACGAGCCTATTTTCTTATGAAATTTTTTATTCGGGATTTTCAAGAATATTTTTGAATTAATGAAAGATTAAATGAATAAGCAAAATAATGAATGAATAAATACATGAATGACTGAATAAATGAATGATTTAACGAATATGTATTAACCGTTGAAAAAGGCATATTTGAAGCAATTAAGAACTAAAGCTAAACGTGAAAGAGAGAGATATTGCTAGATTATAAATTTGAAGCTGGTGTATACGGAAAGTAGACTTGTATAGTTCTAGACGGAACTTCTTGTTTTTTTTAACGAATTAAAATTTATTGCTTGCGGTTTTTAGCATTTTGAGAAGCAGCCGATTTTTAATTTATTTATTTCTTTTTTTGGATTTTGATTATTGTTCTTTTTAAAGCGAATTGAAATTTATTTCCTGCGGTTCATAGGCGGTTGATAGTTTTATTTTGATTTCCTTATTTTGACATGTATTTTACGGGACCATTTTCCATGATGCACAGGGGTTTTTAAAAGAAATGTTATTCTTTATAGCGATTTTTGTTATTCCAGCGTATTATTACTATTTATACTTTCCTTTATTTTATTTTTTTTTTCGCCTGTGAATTTGCGCATACGTTATTTTCCTATTTGAGCTCGGATGAAAGGTTTATTCCGCTTTCAAAGCTTTGCTTGCTGCTGTTTGTTTCTGCAAGCTACAAAATTTCGTCTTTCTGTTTTAAGCCGGGTCCAGACGTTGCGTTTTGCACAACTTTTTGTCTCCGCAGTTCAACACGTTGCAGATAAAACGTTGCGTATAGATTGGAAAAGTGCGCAGTTTTGAGTCCGGTGCGAAGACTGTACAGTTGCAGCGATAACTGAGCTAGAAAGAATATGTCTTTGAACGGTGCAGACAAATCGGCACATGTAGACGGTAGCACCCCTTTCCGATTCATTTAGTTTCTCAGTTTCAAATCATCAGGCGACAATGGCCGACTTTCGGCAATGTTCTCGGGAGTTTCTCACAAAATGTATTGCATTATGCGAAAGTTTCCCACGCATTTGGCGTGTCAAATCCAAGGAGTATAGTGACAAGGATAACAAGAAGTTCCGTCTAGAACTATATGAGCCTACTTTCCCGTATACACCGAATTCAAATTTATAATCTAGCTACCTCTCTCTCTGTTTTTCTCGTTTAGCTTCTTCTTAATTGCTTCAAATATACCTTTTTCAACGGTTAATACATATTCATTCAATAATTCATTTGTTAAGTCATTCATGTATTTATTCACTCATTTATTCATTCATTCTTTTGCTTATTCATTTAATCATTCATTAATTTAAAAATATTCTTGAAAATCCCGATCAAAAAATTTCATAGTAAAATAGGCTCGTTAGTTCTGAATGAACTTTCTATTTGTACATATTTTCCGTCATAAGAGCTTTCCGATAAAGTTTGTTCCAAGCAAATCGGGCCGTTAGATCCGGAATTATATAGGATTGAAATTTCCCCGTAGGCGGTATGTTAATTTTTTTTGAACTGTTCAAAAATGAACAAAAATTGTTCAAACCAATATTTCACGCCAAGAGCTTCCTCCAGTAAGCTTGTTCATTGGAACTTGGATCTTGTACCCAGAGTTTACATAATTTGCTTCATTTTCGCCCATAAGCGCTAATGGTAAAATTTTTTGAACTGTTCAAAATTGAACAAAAAATTTTTCAAATCAAAAAGTAAAATATGGAAATGAGATGTGCTCGTCGAGATCTTTCGAATGCAAAAAGAATTTTTTGGATTGGACAATTCGTTCGAAAGTTATTAGGGGGGGGGGGGATAGACCGACAGACAGACAGACCGACAGACCGACAGACACACTTTTTCCCCATCTCAAAACCCTACTTTCAAATTTTTTATTTTTCAATCTTTATTTAATTACTTCACTTTTTTTTTTTTTTTGACTTTTCTTTATTTTTAGCGATATTTTTCCGATACATTAAGCCTTCTTTCATGCTTTATTATTATTTTTTTTACTTTTACGGGAAAGTAGGCTAAAAAGGGGGAGGCTTATGAGAGTTTAGTGGAAAAATTCAAAGACATTGATGCAACTGCAAACAGAGAAACAGTTGTAAATAATTAATTCTTTGAGAAGTGTTTACCGGAAATAATTGGCAAAAGTTAATAAATCGATTCGATCTGGGGTTGGAGACGAAATTTACAAGCCATCTCTCTGGTACTTTGATTTGTTACATTTCCTAAATGATCAGGAGACACCAAGGCAGTCTAGGAATACCATGGATGAAAATAAAGAGATTGCAGTTGTCGAACCACCAGAACAGGCAACAAAAAAATATTTATTTTATGTAATCATTTGACCACTTTGAACGCCGGGTTCTTCTGAGACGTTCCAGTCTTTTTAGCCTACTTTCCCGTAAAAGTAAAAAAAAATTATAATAAAGCATGAAGGAAGGCTTAATGTATCGTGTAAATATCGTTAGAAATCAAGAAAAGTCAAAAATAAGTTAAGTAATTAAATAAAGATTGAAAAATAAAAAATTTGAAAGTAGGGTATTGAGATGGGGAAAAAGTGTGTCTGTCGGTCTGTCTGTCTGTCTGTCTGTCTGTCGGTCTGTCTGTCTGTCGGTCTGTCCCCCCTAATAACTTTTGAACGAATTGTCCGATTCGAAAAATTCTTTTTGAATTCAAAAGATCTCGGCAAGGACATCTCATTTCCATATTTTACTTTTTGATTTGAACAATATTTCGTTCAATTTTGTACAGTTCAAAAATTTTTAACATTAGCCCCAATGGGCAAAAGTGAAGCAAATTTTGTAAACTCTGGGCGGAAGAGTCAAGTTCTTATGAACAAGATTACTAAAAAGTTCTCGAAGGAAAATATTTTTTGAGTTGAACAATTTTTGTTAATTTTTGAACAGTTCAAAAAAATTAACGGTACTTTTTCCTTAATCCCGGCGCAGGCGATAAAGTCGCCAATAATGATGCAACGAACGCCAAACATCCGCTAGTAACCTTTTGCGTGTTATGTTGCCTTGGCGAGATTTGCGCCGGGATAAAGGAATTCATTTTGAAACAGTTCAAAAAAAAAAAAGATATTAACATTAGCGCCTACGGGGAAATTTCAATCCTATATAAATCATGATCTAACAGACCGATTTGCTTTTTAAAAAAATTATCGGAAAGATGTTTGGCCGTAGAACATGTACAGATACGAAGTTCAACCAGAACGCAACGAGCCTATTTTCTTATGAAATTTTTTTATCGAGATTTTTAACGATATATTCGAATGACTGAATGATTAAGTGAATGAGTGATGGAATAAACGAATAAATGAGTGAATAAATACATAAATGAGAAAAATGAATGAATAAACGAATGACTGAATAAATGAAAGAATGAGTGAGTGAATGAATATGTATTAACGGTTGAAAAAGGTATATTTGAAGTAATTAAGAACTAAAGTTAAATGAGGAAGAGAGAGAGAGAGTTAGCTAGATTATAAATTTCAAGTTGGTGAATACGGGAAAGTAGGCTCGTATAGTTCTAGACGGAACTTCTTGTTTTTCTTTAACATGACACCATGTCAAAATTGACCAGAGTAGTACCTCCTTCATGACGATATCGCACAAAACTGAGTGAAATATACAGATATCTCTGCACTATGTAGACGCATAAAAAACTGCAACGTTTTCATTCAGTCTTAAGACTGCGCAGACAAAAGGTTGTACAAAACGTAGCGTCTGGACCCGGCTTTGTCAATAAATAATAGATAAAAATTAATTGTACTAAACATTTATTAATTAAAACTATTCTAATTTATTATAATCTTCCTTTTTGTGTGGGTACTTGAACTAAACAAACAAATGTGTTTTCTTTCAAATATTTTCTTTTTTAACCTACCTTCCCGTAAAAGTAAAAAAAAAAATAATAATAAAGCATGAAAGAAGGCTTAATGTATCGTGAAAATATCGTTAGAAATCAAGAAAAGTCAAAAATAAGTTAAGTAATTATATAAAAATTGAAAAATAAAAAATTTGAAAGTAGGGTTTTGAGATGGGGAAAAAGTGTGTCGGTCGGTCTGTCGGTCTGTCGGTCTGTCCCCCCCCCTAATAACTTTTGAACGAATTGTCCGATTGGAAAAATTCTTTTTGCATTCGAAAGATCTCGGTGAGGACATATCATTTCTATATTTTACTTTTTTATTTGAACAATTTTTTGTTCAATTTTGAACAGTTCAAAAAATTTTAACATTAGCGTCTATGGACAAAATTGAAGCAAATTATGTAAACTCTGGGCACAAGACCCAAGTTCCTATTGCAAGATTATTGGAAGGAGTTCTCTACGTGAAATATTGATTTTAACAGTTTTTGTTCATTTTTGAACAGTTGAAAAAAAAAAAAAAATGCGGCATTTTTCTATTATTCCGGCGCAGGCGATGAAGTCGCCAATAATGATGCAACTCACGCCAAGCGGAATATCGTCGTTGTTATCCTTTTGCGTGTTCCGTCGCCAAAAATTTTGCTCGGCGAGATTTGCGCCTTGATAATGAAAAGGTACCAAATTAACATTAGCGCATATGGGAAATTTCAATCCCATATAAATCCTGATCTAAACGACGGATTGGGTCGCAACAAACTTTATCAGAAAGATATTACGCTGTAGAACATGTACTGATACGAAGTTCAACAAGAACTGAACAAGCCTGTTTTCCTATGAAATTTTTGATCGGGATTTTTAAGGGCATTTCTCAATAAATAAATAAATGAATGAATGAATGAGTGAAAGAATGAATGATTGAATCGATGAAAGAGTGAAAGAATTAATGAATGAATAAATAAATGAGTGAAAGAACGAATGAATGAATAAATGAGTGAATACATGATAAAGTAATTAAATGAGTGAATGAATGAAAAAATAGATAAACGAGTGATAACTACATGAATGAGTAAATGAATGACTGAATAAATGAAAGAATGAATGATTGAGTGAATAAATATGTATTATCCGTTGAAAAAAGTATATTTGAAGTAATTAAGAACTAAAGCTAAATGTGAACGAGAGAGAAAGTGATAGCTATATTATAAATTTGAAGTTGGGTGTATACGGGAAAGTAGGCTCGTATAGTTCTAGACGAAACTTCTTGTTGTTTTGTTTCGTTTCTTTCTTTCCTTTTTCCTTTTTTATTGTGTGTGTTTTGTAAAAAAAAATGCTTAAATGTGTAGGATGTCCGGCTGATTGCCGTGGGCAGCTAATCTTTAATTATATAGAATGCTATACATTTTAATAAAATAACATAATTTGCACATAAAAAAGTTATCACTATATACACAATGCCAAACCGACTGGTCTTTTCATTTTTTAACACGGGCATAGCCGTGCGGGTACCGCTAGTATACAATATATTTCTTACACTTGAAATGTAATTGGTTCTTATCTTCCCATCTACATTGAGTAAATTACGTATGTAAATAGAAAAATTCTTTTTAATTGGATTGATTTCTTCGTTTGTTAAGTGCCGCATTCACCCTTATTTCTTTGTGATTTTAAATATATACTTTTATTTCCTATAATAGAGAAGAAATTCCTTTTGGTCCATGTTCATTTTATGCATTTAGCTAAAATTTTTCAAATACTTAACGCAGAGGTTTTAATTAAGTATATTCTTTTATAATACCGTTAGTAATTAAATTACGATGTTACGATGAATAGCTTGATGATTAAAAATTCCTATCGTTAAGTTTTCCAGATGCTGTTATTACAGTTTTTTTTCCTCTGTGGACGTAAAATCATTCAGTAGTTTTGAATTGAGCATTTTATGTCTTTGATATATGTGTGCTGTGTTTGAAATTGAGCTCATAAACATGGTTGGTGCAAATGAATAATAGGCATAATGCAAAAATATTTTTAAAATCCTTTCATGAGTATTCATTCCAGATTTATATGAGTTTTGCTTCAAATGAAAAGTAAAAAAAAAATGTTTTAAAAATTGTATGTGGATTTCAGAAATGCAGAAATCCCTCGCGATTTCACGCTTCGACTTCCTCGACCTCACTCTTTCGCCTTTTTTTTTTTTCAAATAACATCTCTTCAACTTCGTCGTTTCATCATCAAACAAATTTCACTATTGTCATAGGTTAGTGTTTATATGTGAGAGCTGGGAGTGTAATTAAATGTACATTAATAATAATAATAATAATATGATATTTTTGTCATCTAATACGTCTCTTCTCTAAATTTTTTACTGAAGTGGGTAATACGAGGGAAACGGTGACTCTAAAGGATGTTATTTCTTGTCTAGTGGGCTCCAGTAAGGTTAAAACAGAATTCTAAAAGGTCGTAAACAGGTTTTCTGCGTTCTGACTACAAAAATATTCGATTTATAAATAAAGAGTTCTGACACACGGAAATACACTTATCGCTGTAGAGTCTGGGGGTGATTCACTGCGATAAACGAAGGCCGACTGTAACAGAATTCTCGTCTTCCCGTAGCCCTTCTAGAATGTATGTATGTAAAATTTAATTTTTTCTATTCAGTTCCAGAATTTTGCATCCAAAAACTTCCTGCATGAAAGTGATATTTTAGAGCAAGGAAATCAATTATGGTATTGGAACCTGCCGTTAAAGAATTTGTTTTTAAAAAAACACCTGTATCGAAATTTAATTGAACGAGGAGATTTAATTCAAAAAATAATAAATCCTAGAGAACAGTCTTGCAAATAGTTTTTTAAATAATTCCCAAAGTACTAATTCTCGATAAAAGCCACGTGTTTCATGACAGTCGTGATTTGATTTACTATAGGAAGTATTGAAATAAGTTAACAAGGAACATTTAGCACTGTACAATTGATTTTGAGCACACCAAGTGATAATTATTGATAATAATAAAAGGTAAACTTTGGGTCTCGCGATAGGATCATTTAAATAAAAATTTCGAAGTGCAAGAAAGAACTCTTTTTCTTTTTCGAATGGCAGCAAAAGAGGTCACCTCCGTATAAAGTCATTCGCTACCTTAACCGCGCTTCCGCTGGAGGTCAATCCCGATACACCTGAAGAAGAGATGAAATGAGCTGAAACTGATGGTGGGTGAACCCACTTTATATGCTCTTTCCCCTGCTTTTCTTGAATTTTCGACGACTGCGGCTGGAGTTGGTAGAGCTCCATGGCGCGAGTTGGATTATGCCTGCGCTTGATGTGCCTAAATAAGTATCTGGAAGCAAGACATATATAGATGTTTGTGTGTGAAGTTCGTTTTGGAAAGAATTATGGCAAAAGATCAAGCGTGGATCGTTGAAGATATAGATTGTGGTCAGTAACGGCATCAACCACGTGGGGCCCCTTATATAAAATTTAGTAACTTTTATTTTTATTGGGAGAGACCCAGCCTTCTATCTTAATTGTGCGTGTAAGTAATGGCAATGATTTTAACACATTTATGTAGTTGCAAGGCGGCATTGATTGTGAGTTGATTTTAAATTAAATATTTTACCAACTCATGATTGGTTTCTTTTTTAGCCTACTTTCCCGTAAAAGTTAAAAAAATAATAATAAAGCATGAAATAAGGCTTAATGTATCGTGAAAATATCGTTAGAAATCAAGAAAAGTCAAAAATAAATTAAGTAATTAAATAAAGATTAAAAAATAAAAATTTGAAAGTAGGGTTTTGAGATGGGGAAAAAGTGTGTCTGTCGGTCTGTCCCCCCCCCCCCCCCCTAATAACTTTTGAACGAATTGTCCGATTCGAAAAATTCTTTTTGCATTCGAAAGATCTCGGCGAGGACATCTCATTTCCATATTTTATTTATTTGAACAATTTTTTGTTCAATTTTGAACAGTTCAAAAAATGTTAACATAAGCGCCTATGGGCGAAAATGAAGCAAATTATGTAAACTCTGGGTACAAGATCCAAGTTCCAATGAACAAGCTCACTGGAAGAAGTTCTTGGCGTGAAATATTGATTTGAACAATTTTTGTTCATTTTTGAACAGTTCAAAAAAAAAATTAACATAGTGCCTACGGGGAAATTTCAATCCTATATAAATCCTGATCTAACGGGCAACAATTTGCTTGGAACAAACTTTATCGGAAAGCTCTTATGACGTAGAACATGTACAAATAGAAAGTTCATCCAGAACTAACGAGCGTATTTTCTTATGAAATTTTTTGATCGGGATTTTCAAGAATATTTTTGAATTAATGAAAGATTAAATGAATAAACAAAATAATGAATGAATAAATGAGTGAATAAATACATGAATGACTTAATAAATGAATGATTGAATGAATATGTATTAACCGTTGAAAAAGGTATATTTGAAGCAATTAAGAACTAAAGCTAAACGAGAAAGAGACAGAGATAGCTAGATTATAAATTTGAAGCTGGTGTATACGGGAAAGTAGGCTCGTATAGTTCTAGACGGAACTTCTTGTATTTTCTTGCTTCAGTGTGCTTTTAAATTTCCGCATCTTAAAAATCGCGTACTAAATTAGCTCCCAAGGGATTTTTTTTTCAGGAAGGATACTTTTTCGGTTGAATACTAAAAGTTTAATAATGAATAATTGAGATTGTATTTTTTTCATAAGCACGTGCACTGAATTTTGTAATAAGCCAATTAAATTGAGAAAATTCTTAAAGAATCTGAAATTTATCGGGAACACGCTATACGTTCAGTCTATTTATTTAATAAACTAGATAATTAAGTTAAGTTATTAAATCCATACAATAATCACCGTTACGAATTGGTCACCAGTAGCGCTTTATCTGTCATTTTGTAAACAAAATGATTAAGCAACTAAAAATTATCCAAATTTTGAATTCGTTTTTCAATGAAAAAAAAAAGTCATGAATTTTTTTGGTTTATGAAAAATATGAAAATTGTTGTTTTATAACGTTGACCCAAGACACACTTAAAAAATAAAATAAAAGGACATCCATGTATATATATACATCAGTACAAATAGCTGTTTCCCCCTACTATTATTTATATATTTAAAAAATTAAAAGAATTACAATAATGATAATTATTTTTATTAGTAGCATTCATTGCATTAAAATACACTAACGACGCAGTTCCATTACTTAAAATATAGTTACTGTTGGTTGGTTAGGCTCTACAGATTCATAATATAAATGAATGTGTAGAGCCTAACGATTGCGTAAATTTAACACACAGACGCAGCTAAAACTGTCCAATTTGCTACACAATGAAAACAGAAGAGTTTCTTGTTTGTTTGCTTGATACCAGAGGGCGCCAGCATACACAACACCAATTTGGCATCTATTAAAGGACGTCTTCGTAGATGATTTTAAGTGTCAAGTTTCAGAGAAGAGGTCCATTTTTAGACCGTGGGTATAATTTTCGTCATTAGCCGGCACGATAAGCTTTAAAATGAATGGTAAATCGCGGAATTTGATAAAGGAATGGGGAAGAACTCTCGGAGCGACAGAAAAACAGGCTAGAGAAATATTATATGTAGATAAATAAAAAATAATAATTAATTTAATAAAATAATTTCTATTTAAATCGGTCTTTTTGTTCTGGGTGCAGAAAACAGGTGGAACAAATAATGCCACCCTTAAATTTCAATTATAAATAATAAATGAATAAATAAATAATTTTTTAAAGCTTAGAAGTTGGTAAGACAATAAGCTAATGTGAGCGTATATATATTCTGGAGTGCACTGCTAGGGCTGGAATGCTGGTCAGGTATGGACATTCAGGAAGAATAGCTTGTTTTCACATAAAATGTTTTAAATTTAGTAGCTAATAAATTAATAACAATAGAGTATGTTCGATGAATTCATTCCAAAAAGTTATTTTATGCAATGAATATTTAATTAAATAAATAATTTTAATAGTATATTTTCTACTATTTTTTAATTTACTGCATGAAAATAAAAACACTAGATAAAATATAAAAGAGCCCTTTTTATATTTAGTTTATCAAAAATCAACGGTCCATCAAAACAATTAAGTGGAGAAAACGAAAACAAATACGCATACACAACACAAATTTGGCACCCATTAAAGGACCTCCTTCTTAGATGATTTTAAATTTCGAATTTAAGAGAAGCGGTACATTTTTAGACCGGGTCTATTTTTCGTGCTATTTTAAAGTACCTGTTTTGCAGTTGCAAGGAGAAATGAGGGGGATGTAATTGACAAAATTGAAAATCTGGAGAGAGCTAGTTCAAATGACAGAGAAAGCACCATTTTACATTGTGGCAAGAGATGTTAGTGATAGCTCTAACTTGATTTAGAAAAAAAATAACATTGAAGGTCTTATAAGATCCAAACTTTGAACGCGTTCTTATCAGAATCGTTTTTTGGTTACTTGCATTCCTTTGCTTCTCACTGCCTCACATGTGCTTATTTAAAGATGAAATTTATTTTGTATTTGTACAATAGTTAGAGAAATAGTGTAAAGTTGGCTCTTTTGTTGGTTCCAAGTAGATGGAGAAGTACTAGATACGAGGCAAGTGATTTGTTCATAGCGCTGAAGCTAAGTTAATTTCCGAAACCATTTTTTTGTGATGCAGCTACTATTTTAGTGGCGATCTCTATAACCCTCAATAACTGGACTGGACTTTATTATTGTGAACAAAATACAGAGGTCCGTTTTTACTTCCTTGTGAGTAAAACAGAACATAATTTAATTATCGAGCAAGGACGTTGTGTAATATCCACGTTAGATTTTAATGTTACATTTGAGCAGCAGTAAGTTTAATGTTACATTTGATTTGCTCACTGTGCAGTAAGGGTTCAGTTAAAACACGAGATTAAATTAAGAAAACATCTATTGCAGCAAATAAATTAATTTCCAGTAGTAACAATGCTAAACTGGTCTGTTGAAAATGTCAAAGGCCTGGAAATTCAAGAAGAAAATTAATAAAAAGAATTTCCCTTACAAAATGAACTGGGAACAAAAGTATTCATAGCTATTAGGAACTGAACTACATGAAATATTTTATATAATACTAATGCCTAAAACAGAATTTAATAGAATGCATTATTATTATCTATCGTGAAATAAACCTGTGGAAAATTTGCTGAAATGAAAGCTAGTTTTAAACATACGTTTCCAACCATTATTTTAGGTGTGTCAGAGAGTAAAATATGCAAATCCTTCACCCTAAAATATTGTTCACAAGAGAGTCGTTATATTCTACTTGATTCCACATAATAAGCGGGTCGGATGGATCTTGGAGAAATTATCATTACATTAGATCATTATTTAAACTTCTCTCGCATTTAATGATTCTACTAGTTGCAATATTGAAGGGAAATTTCAGCTGATTAGTCATGTGTATAGTATACGCAGTAGCGTCACTACGGAGGAGGGAGTGGCGGTCCGCCCCGGCTGAGACCCTTTTGATTGGTGTTGGGGGAAGGGGTGACACCCAAAATGAGTTTAAAAGTTTTTAAGAAGTACATACACTAGATCTATAAAACGTCACTGGTGCCATTTCAACGTATTATAATTGAATATAAATGCAGGTTAATGGAAGTTAAACCAAATAAATAAAATAGCATTTCTTAGGATTTTTTCCCTATCACTGAAATTTAATATGAACTACAAAACTACAAGTTTATGCAACAAAAAATAATCTTTTTTGGGGTAGGTGGTTTTTCATCACAAATTACCACGCACGGGCACCAATCATACCCTATATATATATATATATATATATACTGTTGAGGAATTAGAGTTACGCAAATTACAAAAATTAAAACACCATTCTAATATTAAATTAAGAATTTCAACTGGATTCGTTTGTTGCTCTCTTATTGGTGTCTTCCTGCTACTTCTACTTCCACTTCACGCTGCCTTTATTCTCATTGGTTTACTGATAATTCTTAGGCTATATAAGCTTTGTTTTTGTTGTTTTGTCTGCTTCATTTGGATGTTTTGCATCTAGAAGCTCCCTGTCGCATTGAAAAAGGGATTCCAAGCAATTCCGAAACATATGTCTGCATTTTATTGCTCATTTGTGCTTTAAATTAACGTGTAGTTATATTTTTATTACGAAACATTTGGTTAGTGATAGTCCTTTAGTGATACTTACAAATAGTTTCTTAAGAAGTGCTAGGTTTAAAACTGTGAAACAATGTAAAAGAGGACCCTCACGTCGTGCAGGGATTGTGGGATACAAAGTTCCCTGAATGAAGTGGGGATGGAAAGTGACGTCGCCACGTTATATGTATATATATATAGGTCAAACCACGATGATGAAATGTCCCCTCCGGCACGAATATTTTGCCCTTTTCACTTAAATATTTCAAATTGCTAACTACTTTCAAATTTAAAATTTTTTCAATAAGTGCATATGAAATTTTGAAAGCATTCCCGCATGAAAATTAAGCATGGTTAAAATGAAAAATTAAAAAAAAAAGTGAAAATTTAACAAAAAAGGCTATACAACAAAAGGCAACCTTTAAATAAAGGTTTTATTTAAAGGTTGAAGAGTTGACGGCCTTTGACGAGATTCTCCTTTATCCTAAAACTATTTAATTCAACTGTTAAATTATGTTAACTTCTGATTCTATCCTTCTAATATGGAGCGCGATAATAGACTTGGCTTTTCTTTTTTTTTCATTTTCTAGATCAATATTGAAAAAAATACTACATCATTTTATTAAACGAAAGAAAGGAAAAATAGTTTCGAAAGTAAAGATGCAGATACGAAGGGCGGCATAAGTGTAATAAGACTAAAATTTGTAAATGTATAACCTATCTGTTACTATATGGACCGATAAAAAATATCACCTTTACGGGAATATGAATTATTTAAAAAATAATATTAGGTAGTCCGTGCTATGTAGATTAATAATTAAACCATGCATATCTGATTTTCATTCTAACACTAATGCAAAACAGCATGGCAATCGCAGTGTAATATCGTATTTATGAATAATAAAGCTTGCGCAAAACAGACCAAAAGTTCAACAAATCGCCGAACAAATATATTTGCACAATTTTAGGAAATTTGAGATTATACATGAAAAATAAGACAGCCATTGCTCGAAGAAAATAAAAATTTCATGAAACACTCGAATATTTACGTTTTCATTTGAATCTTTTCCTACTCCAAAGGAACAAGTTCGCATCAACTTCTCAGAGAGCGAAAGAGAGAGAGAGAGAAACGCGGGGGGGATAGAAGGGTCTTCGTAGATAATTCAAATTCCTGTCTTCTTTTCTCCAGCAAATACATTCTTATTACTGTCTCCTCTCCGGTCACATGACTTTCCACTTAAGAAAATTAGATATTGAAAGATATGACTTAGATGGAAAATACTTTCCGCGGATTTTTCGCCGATCTGCATCACTAACTTCATTTTCCACGCTTTTTATAATTTATCTTTTGGTTAGGAACAGTACCGAGAAGTTTTCATGCTGTGCATGTAAAGCTATTACTTTTATGTTCTACATTTTTATTGGAACAACGAGTGAATCAGAGAATCAAATATTTCCTGAAAGTGGGAAACAATGAGATAATGAAATGAACGAATCCAGTACTTGAAGCTCAGAAATCAGTATTAAATGAAGCGCTTGATCGACAGATGGGATATTCCAATGTTTTTGTACTATTTCATCGGTTTAAAAGATCTAGAATTTAACGTAAGTCCTCCGTTTAAAGTGCACTCTCTTTTAGCGTTCAATATTATTAAACACTCTGGTTATGCTTATGAGCTGCGTCTATAATAGGCATTCCAAAATTTAATTATTCTTTCCGGACTACTTTTTTTCAAGTGATTTTACCGCCTAGTTATTTTACATCTATGAAATATTTTGCATAAAATAAATTAGAATAATAATAGTAAATGGAAAGTAGAGGGAAAAGCGCTAGATATAGGGGATACGAGCATTAAAATAACATTGTTGCTTTGACTCTTTCAATTGTAGAACAATTCACTAAGTTTTATAAATATGCTGTAACGGTTTAATCAAATTGTTGCTCTCCGAAGCATATGGGAACCATATTTTATAAGTAAAACTGAACTTTTTCTTCCTTTTCTTTTCTTAGGAAAAGTGCACAGTTTTATTAATGAAGCTAAAACTACAACAAATAGCGCCAACTTAGAACAAATAATGCAACAAATCAACTTATTTGCTTCTAAGAATGAAATAAAAAAATAATTAAGTAACTATTTAATTCATTTGAGGAACAAAAAGTCTGTATATATGCAGGTACCAGCATATTTGAAGAAAAAGAAGAAAGAAAGAAAGAACTCCTATCAAATGTTTTAAAAACATGTCGTATTTAAAATGGGACCAACATATTCAGTATTTTCATCTGATGGCTGTGCACTAGATCCCAGAGAAAAATTAGTCTCTTCCAAGTTTTTTTAAATTATGCTAATATTGTTATAGGGATATTTGATCGCCAGGACCATAGATCCCCGAAAATAAGGGACCGAATCTTTCTAATTTATATGAAACATTCATTTTAAATAATAAAACAATAAAATACATTTTACTAAAGAAATTACTTAATTATTAAGGAGTATTTATACTAAAAAAATGCACCTAATTAAGTTTTGTAAGTTGTATATAACAGAGAATGAAATATTTAACTTGAAAAAAGTTGCTGTTGAAACATTCAATCATTTCTTGAGACAAAATAAAAGAGCTGAATAAGATTAAGAGCGGCCTGTTTTTGTGTATCAGTATAACTTTAACATTGCAGACAGACTTTAGCTCACTACTAATTGATTTTGATACATTTTTGCAAAGGGAGCAAATATCCCGAGGAATTAAGTATCTCCAGTCTCACCTGTATGTGGCCGTGGTAGCCTAGTGGTTAAGATGTCGGACCTGCAACCGGAGTTCGATACCCGATCCACCAAAGACCCACCATGTACACTTGGGGATACGTGCATGTAAAATCCGTGGACCCCACTACCGCGCTCCCGGTGGAGGGTTTCCCTAAGGCCTAGGGCTAACAGGGAAAGAGGTTGGAGGAAAAGTCTTCCCTATATGGCTTCATTCATCTTTTATTCCATAGCAGTGGTCACCAAACTTATGAAGGTACTGAGCAACGCTACCGTTTTTAAATTTTACTGCGGGCTGCGATCCATGGCTGTGCTCCTTCCTCCCCCCCCCCTCAAAAAAGATTGAAAAAAAGTAGAACTTCTATTATCAATTGTTTATCATATTCTAAAAAACAAGAGCGGACTTCTGAATTGCGACATCACCGCCTTTTCACATACTTCATATTAATGCCGAAAAAATATTCTTTAGTTTTTTCTGAGCCGTGCCCTATTCAATGCGAATATTGCACGAAATATGGAAAATCATCTCGCAATTGTTGATATACCAAAGCGCAGACTAATCATATGAGCCCAATCGCGATCTAAAGGAACATTTCCCCGCGAGCTACTCATTGACAGTTTGGCGATCACTGTTTATAGCAATAGGATCCGCAGACAATAATGTTTCCTTGCTTTCCATTTTTTATGGTTTTGATGCACCTTTACTCTAAGCATGTAAATAAACAAACTTTTATGCACCAGTTGTTTTTCTATGCGGAAATATAGGCGATTTTCATACAATTCTTTGCTTCGATATTGTTGTTTCTGCTATAGCTCTCTCTTTCTTGTTTCCCGAAAGAATAGTTCCCTGCAAGTCCGAAGCAGATGGATGTGATTTTTACAAATTTGTACCTTATTTATCAGCTATGTTCTGGTGCACACAAATACGAGTTTAAAACATTACTATTCACTTTATTTTGGAGCAAATCTTCCATCCATTACCTGACAACTGCAGAAATGCCAAGCCAACTTCCATTCGATGCACTGCCATCCAGGTCTCGAGTACATCTCCAACTATCAATTAAACATTGATTACAAACCCCAGAGCATGGTCCTTTAAAGAAGTGGAGAGCAGAGCGTGCCGGTCGATTCGAATGCCTGTGGAAATGCCATTCGTACCATCCCTCTAAAAGGTGAATGAATGGCATTTCGAATAAATGACTTCGTTCGAGGGAGGGAGCGGGGCCAAGCTGCCTGATTAATGAGTTCGTGGAACGTCAACCGCTTCCATTCGACGATTCTCTTGTCTTCATTAACTGCAGAGAAGTCTCCCCCAGAGTTTTATTCCAAATGCAATTCTAAAGTACTCAAACGCGAATATTTTTGTTTGAGCAAATATTTTCGCAGATGAACATTTTTAGAAGAATTCGATACTATTCCTTTCAGAGCTCATGTTTTCGAAAAGTTCATGTTAGAGTAAGTATTTTAAAAGTTTGTCGAACGAAAATGGTTTTTGAAAAACTAAAGAATGGGAAATGACTGAAGAAACTTTAAGGAATGTGCAAATGTTAAAAGTAATAAGTCATCGACGTTCTGAATTGTTCTCACAAAACACTGAACTTTACATTTACTGAGTCATTTACAAGTCTGATAAAACACAATTTTGTTGTACAGATTACTTTCAATTTTAATGAAACACGCCCATAAACATAATACCAAACATGGCATTCGTATAAAAATTGTATATTCACAGTATTACAAGAAAAGTTTTTACAGGTTCAAATATTTTTTTTCAATGCATTTTAAACAACACCAACCTGCATTAAAAAAACCTCGCCTTTATGCTATCTTTAACAATATGCTGTTTTTAAATCTCACATTATAAATTCCCTTGAAGAAAAGTCATTAAAGTAAACGCAATATGAATGTCTCACTTAGAAGCAATCTTCTTAAATGATTTCTCATACGTAACGACCAAAATCAGCTTTAATTCAGATGTACGATTTTGTAACACCTTGGCTAGGCTTTCTATCAGCATATTTTGTTTAATTTAATTTTGCAATTATTTTAAGTGGCAACCATGGAGATCAGATACGATATAGTACGATATGATGATAGACCTACTATCTCATCTGTATGGTGGCAACACTACGGTTATGCTTTTTTTATCTTTTTGCTTTGTTTAAATTACTTTTACATTTAAATATCATGAGTGGCAACACTTTTGGTTTATTTCAATAACTGAGATTCTTGGCAATATTTTTGCATGCCTTTTGAAATTTTCCCTATTGTTATTATACTTTTTTTCCCTCCAAGGAAAACATTACATTTCTTTTAGTTTGAACGCGAGTTTTCATTAATAAGAGCATCAGCAATTTCATATTGCAATGTATACTTATAACGCTCACTCGTCATAAATGTTTACTTCGTAATTTTGTTCTAGCAACCCATATTGATTAATTATTTTTACTGCAGTCGCATATTTTTATCGATAGATATGAAAACTGTTTTTTTTTTGCTTTTCTTTGTCCCGAGTTGTGAAAACTGCTTTATAAAAACGTTAAAACGTGCAATAAAGGGGTAAGTACTTAAATTGCCCCTCTCGTGACCAATATTCATAAAAATAAATAAACATTCTTATGTTTTTTTACATACTTCTGTTAGAATCGAATTTTTTGTCCTCGGGGTATGATTCGCTTTAGGTCAGATTTCTTAATTTTAAATTCAATTTCAAGTGGAGTAGGTATTCATACCTCTGGGTAGGTATCTATGCATTGAAGTACTCAGAACTTACCTAAGTATTGTGTCTTAATTAATCCTATGAAATCTTACTTCTTTTCGACAAAAGAAAAAGGGTTTATTGCGGTCCACTGGATATAATTGAAGGAGCTCCTGCTAGGCTACAAGAATGTAGTACTATCTGGGGAGCGAACGCAAAGAGCTTGGGTCGCGATCCGAATGTAATTGCTTGCAACTCTGTTAGTTGCCGAGCGTAACGAGCAAGTTGCGAGCCTCTTGATGCAATATATAAACAATGGAATGATTTAAATCCGCAATGACATTCGCCGTAACGGAGTAGAATCCGTCAACTTATACCTGTAAGATCGCTTCGTTGTTGCAGGAGTAATTCTGCAACAAAAGCCGTTCTACAGTACGTAATTTTAATGGTATACCGAAAAACAAATGAATTTTATATTTTAAATAAAGATTTCGATTGCAAATATGTAAAAAATATGCAAAAGGTGCAAAAAATCAGCAGAAAACTATAAAAGCGAAAGAACACTCACTGATTAATTACGAAATCTCATAAAGTATAAATGCTACAAATTTGAAAGTTGGTTGATAGATTCCTCATGGGTATAAGGAATCCGCTGCGAAAGAATTTTTGAAAATTATAATCAGTTTGTTTTGAAATTAACATGAGATGCGTACTGGGGGGGGGGGGGGGGAGATTTTTTTGCATACCTTAATATTATCATCTAATCATTCGAAAAAGTTCTTTTTTCTGCATTAGAGGAGGTCTGTTCCAAACTCCTACGTAAATTAGAGCATGAATCATAAGCACTTGTAAAAATAGTTCTTCACAGTAATTAGCTGTAATTTCTTTGTCTCAGGCGAAATCTATGCATCTCACAAAGCGCATAGAGTCGTTTTTCACTGGAAGCAATATGGCGGGAGAGCAGTGCTCTTCTTGAACGTCGCCGCAGGCGTCGCTCTGCAAACTCCCAGCACGGACATCGTCGTGCGGGTACCGCTAGTTTCATCATAAAACTCCTAACACGAAATTTCAATTTTTGATATTATAGTGATAGATGCGAGTATAATTGAAAAGTTCATAAACTCACTATATATGAAATGCTTAGAAACAAAGAGGTATAAGTGATAAAAATTTAGAATTAACTAGTGCAATTGATATGAGAAACTGGTACCTATTTTGTCGTAAGAATTGTTAGTGGCGACCCAAACAGGTGCGATATCCAGCGT
Organism: Octonoba sinensis; assembly: GCA_038502835.1. Taxonomy (NCBI): domain Eukaryota; kingdom Metazoa; phylum Arthropoda; class Arachnida; order Araneae; family Uloboridae; genus Octonoba; species Octonoba sinensis. The sequence continues at coordinate 145,107,723 of CM076600.1, forward strand.
GATTTATAGTAAAAAAAAGCTATAAAAAGGCTTCCATACGATTGTTGAACTTTGCACGTGTTTTACTCGATGTCTTTCTTTTGCCACTTGCACCTATTTGCATTTCACTGTACAACATAATTAATTTTTAGTTGCCGACTTTTCAAACTAATACAACTCTCGCGCTGGTTATGACTCATTTAAATAGAGGTGTGATGATGCCACAGTATTTTTGATGGTTCAATGAGCAATGTTAGGAAAAAAAATGTTTAATCATTCGATGATTGAGCAATATTATTTATCGGCAATTCTTAATCTCAATAAATATATAAGAGAACCTTTTCTGAATAAAAATTACATATGGAAACATTCCCTCCATTTCAAATATTCCATCAAGCTCTTCCTCAACCATGAGCAGCTATGACAGTTGTTTAATTAGTTTCGATCAAACAATTCCAGAGAAAGGGAATAAATTATGGGTGTTGTCGCATTCTAAGAATAATTGGATGCTATTATCGCAGCTCCTGTAGCGTTCGAAATATTTTGTTGAAGAGAAATAAAAAGCTCAGTTGTTTGGAGATAACAAAAAGAGCCGAAATTTATAATTTGAAGAAAATGAACTTAGAAAAAATCTACGAGGAGTTGTAAGCAGATCAAGGTAAAGTAAGCTGTAGTTATTCAAAGTAAGAAATGACAAAACAGGAAGTCTGACAAATTCAACACTTTTCTTTTTTTAAACAGGGAACGAAATAATTTAGGAATTTCGTTTAAAAAAATCTACAAAAATCCCTTACTAAAATATGAATCTTTTCTTTTTACAAACTGAATGCTTTGCAAACAAGTAAAGCTTCTCGTACGTTTTGTAATCAGTTTAAACTGCGGTTCTTAGCTTTGTTACTGTAATTTGTTTCTCACTAACTCAAACAAATTACAGATTTTTACAGTAAAATTTTATTTACAATCAAGCAGTCTAAAAAAAGGATGCCGCAAATAAATAAAAGCACTAAAGTACTTGCTCCTTGTGTGCAGCCTCCCCAAGAGGCAGTATGGTTATCTGCAGCATGCAGCATTTCCAAATGGAAGCAGCACCTGTCATGGTAAATGGCATCCCTTACCTGCATTAGAAGTTGTGGTAAAAAATATTCTCATCTGTAACCTACTAGTACAAAATCTCAACCAGTATATATTAATAAACTTTGTTCCACAGGGAGTATTTCAGTGTTTTTGTTCGCTATCGGCCTCCAAAATCTTTAAAAGAATTTCCGAAGTTAGTCATTTCTTCCTAAAAAACTTCTAGAATTCCCCTTTTTCATCCGATATTTTATCGCCTTTTTGAGGAAATGCAAATATTTTCCTTCCATGTCAAACCTTCATCCCTTCGAGCAGAAAGTCTTCATTCACGGCAATCTTAAAATTTCAAATCGATGCATTTGAACTTCTTATCTCTCTTCTTTCTATATATGCATATACATATAGAAAACTTTTGTTTGTTTGTTTGTTTATGCGTGATAACCAGGAAACTCAACTATACCTAGTCATGAAATTTGGTACAAAATTAGTTTTGACCCTGAGGATGCGAATCTACTATTATTATTTTTTTAATTTCCGTTTTTATTCCCATTAATATGTAAGCTAATTTTCATATAAATTGTCTAAGAGCTGCTGAAATTTCTTGCAAACCTTAATATTCCGTATAATTCAAGAGAGCTTTTCTTTCTGCTCAAGTAAAAGTATGTTCCACGTTGCTGAGTCAATTCGAAGATGAGTTATAAAGGTTTTAACTAAGCAAAATGTTGAGGATCAACTCGATTTCATGTAACGTCACATTACTCGGAACTCCGCCTTTGATTAGACAATGCTAGATTTGGAGATAGAGGAATTGTTATCGTTACATTTTAGGAATGATGTAAAAATGTTTGTGGAATGAATATTAAGTTGAAGCTTTTAAAATAATTTAAAATAAGTTTTTGTTAATTAAAAACTTTTGCATGTATGTATTGCGAGAGATCAACTGAATCAACGATACACGAAGAGCCTGATAGCACTTTAGTTATTAAAAGCTTTACCATATAAAGAAGAGTATCGCAATTTCCCAAGAGAAAATAAATGGACATCGAGAATGGTTTGAAGAAAATATAATGGCTCTACTAGACTTAAACTGTAAGTTAAAAAAAACTTGCCTCATATATCTTTGCAATTGAAACACTTTCATAAGATTTATTATGTCTACAAGTAAGGAGATTTTATAGCATTACAGTATGCATTGAGTGGCATTCTCTAAAATGAAGTTCGCTTACAACGTTTCCTCTGTTTTAGCGTCATAAATACTGCAGACAACCCGATGTTGCTTTTACCATGGTCGACTACGTGTAAGTAGAGAAACGCTATAACCACTTCTCTAAAATAAATGTGATGTACCGCAAGAGTATAAAATTGTTCTATTAGCGATAAATTGATTTTGTTGTTGCAGTTATAAGATATTACTTGAATATCAGCCTTGAATTGCCCAGATGTTATTCCTTTTGACCAATAAGGACTATTTTCCTTTTTCTTCTCTGCCATCTTCATTCAGATTACATCTGCCAGCTACAGCTGTTCGGCGTCAGACAATTACGGGAAGGACGCTGCAGGGCGCCCTGGGAAGAGACAGCTAGTTTTGTCACAAGAAGCGTCGATAAGCATTACATAATTCAGGTGTATTCTTCTGATGGATGTTGAGAAATTGTGGTACATGTTTCCTTTCATTACGAGTATTTTTCTCGCCAAGGTGGTGCAAACAGAATTATCTAGACCAATAAATTTCTTATTTTAAATGACATACCCATATGCTACAAACAGAATTTCATAGAACAATGCACATTTATATCACTGCTAATTTAAGTAGTTAATGCGGTATTTGTTAAAGAGCAAATGCTGGGATTAGAGGGAGATCACACAAATTTCACACCTTAAAGGGTTGCAGCCTTAAGTTCTATCAAGACAGCTAACTTTGGAAATCTTTGAACACACACATTTGTAAGTTAAAAATTGCGTTCTTTTCACCCGGCGAACAATAAACTGAACTCCCTACTGTTCGTGCTTATTAATAGTCAAATTTACACAGAAACTTAATCGCATAACCTTAAAAAGTTCTTTAAAAAAATGTTTAAAGTGAATGCATTAAACTTTTTAAGACTAGAAGTTAAACTTCCCACCTTAAATTCAGAAACTTCTTTTTTACATTCGTTAAAATGTTAAAAAGAAAAAAAAATGTTTTGTATTTTTTCTTTGACACTGCATAGATACACGGATCAGTGAAGTTCTAAAGGATTTAAATCTACATGATAAATTAAAAAAAAAAGCTGACCAAGAACATTTTCAAATAGCGCGACGAAACATACGAATAATCTGGAAATTTCTACTCATTATGGGAAAAGGATAACAGATAGTAATTTAGTATCAAATACGATACAGGTACAAGGAGAAAAGCTTCTTAGTTTTTATTGAGTTATTTCACTGTTATAACATAGTCTCTCTTACAAATTAATTTAAATTTTTTACAAAAATCTTTCACAAACATTTTTGCAAATCACCGCTGACTCCGTATTTTCAGTAAACATTCTAAAATAAGCAAATGCTTTTTACAATCGTAATTATTACAACAATTTTTGAGAAATGCTACTTTAAATTCACACATTAAAATGATAAAATTGAAATGTATGTTTATAATTGCATTGGATGAGCCACATTTTCAAGTGTACCGTACATAGAAATGTACATATGACTGTACAAAGAATTCAAATGAATTACAGTGACATTAGGTAACGTCATAAAATATTGAAATGTTTCTTCACAAATTTCAATCCTCTTTTCTTAACTTTTACTGAATGATTTGTTTCAAATTATATTTTGCTTTGATGGCCACATCTGAATTCCAAACACCATTCGCTGTATTGGAAAATACTTTGCTAATATATCCAAGAAGAATGAGAAAACGATGCATCACTTTCACAAACACCTTTGACTGTAATATGTTTTCGAAAAACTACTTTTGAAAGATGGATGCATTAATAAATGCATCTTTTTTAGATCAAGCTGATGTAATGACACCCGGGAATTCTTCGGTATTGCTAGACCGACGCAGTTTCTTCTGATCTTATATTTGTATGTTTTACTCATGTTACAGAGTGGTTACAGAATTGAAGTTTCCCTTTTTAGACCCTGGAAAAAATAGCTTGGAAAAAGAAAGTAACAGTTCAAATTTTTATCAGCAGATGAGGTCTTCTTGCTTTTAATTCAATTCCAGTTCTCACCGCCATGTCGCTGCAATTAATCGCGATGTTGTTGAACACGCTATAACACGCTTTGAACATGTGATTGATTTAACTTCAATGCCCATTGAACAATTCTGTAACAAAAGGAGTTTTTTTATTTCTGATATGTGTGTGTGTGTGTGCGCGTGTGTTTTTAATTCCTTCACACTTCTTCCTACCTAGTGGTAAAAATTTGAGCTACAGATTATTTTCAGATATCTTTTACCCATAATCTATATAATGTGTGTACCAAGCCTCAACTATAAACTTAAATGAGTTTTACATAGGTATAAGCAGGGTAACTTTGATCATAATCTTCCTATGCATAAACATCAGACAAAATGAATTCTTAGTTCTAAGTCGAGTACCTGTCTACTCTCCAGCATTCAAAGCTCATTGCAAACACAAAATTCTATTGACACCTATATAAAAGTATCCTCATGATTCGCATTCATGAATCTTGTTTCCAAAACTAAATACTTATCAACATTACCTTAGAGAACACATAAAAATTTGACTTTCCCAGTTATTTCCCTAGTGAACATGTAATTTTCAGTAATTTTAAATGCATTTTCTCGTTATCTTTTAAACACCCAAAAGACATAAACAGCTGTATTCAAGCTCAAAAGAAACTTTTGCGAAACTCTGATGTTTTCCCTCCTAAAGATAGTGATGAACTTTATTTCAAAATTATAAATATTTCGTCCGCATTAATCATTGATTTTTCAGTGAATAATTTAAAAACTTAAAATTTCGGAAGGAAAAATTTTAAGATGTAGCTAAAAAAAACTATTTTCCGCCTTATGGAGATAGTGATATCCTACATAATTTTTATTTGGAAAATATGCATGAAAAGAAGTGAATTTTTTTGCATAAAGCATTTTGAACATTGAAACTAGATCATTGAAACCTACTTAAGTTTTTTACAAAATTACCGACTTTTCTCCAATTATTTGGTGTTTGTAAGAGCTACAACCAAAGAGAGAGAGAGAGAGCGAGAGAAAATGATCTCAGATAGTAAAATGAAAGCAACGAAATCAAATCGATATTGTAACCACAATTTCGATTCCTTTTGGCATTTTGTTTTGGCATGCTCCGACTCATCAAAAACTATCGATTTCCGTTACATTTCTGCTTGAAAAAAAAAATGGTTATTTGCGAAATGGGGGAAAATAACGAACCATTCAAAGAAATAGAATTTTATGCATGGAGAAAAAGATCGCATGAAAGAATTCCTGAATTCGTTTTTAAAAATCAATAATGCCTATAAATAAGAAGATTCTCTTTAAAATATTTTCATATGAAAATTCTGGATTTTTTTTACACTAATTAAAATTTGTATCCTTCTATCATAGATTCATGTCTGAAAAAATCTATAGAATAAATAAATTTCTTTCAAAAACATTTCAAATTTATGCAAAGAATTAATTGAAAATGTGTGCCTAAATTGAAACTACTGCGATCTGTGTACAAGCTTTTTGTCAGAAACTAAAACAAAAATTCAATCTTGCCACACACAAAACAAATTACAGACCATCTTAATGCACACTTAATATGTTGATCTACAAAAGAAAAAGAACATATGAACAAAGAACACAACGTAAATAAATAAATAAATAAATAAACATTATATATATTTCGTATTAAAATTGTTTTTAATACACTGCAAAAAAGGGCTGAAAATACATAAGAATTTCATGGAAATCTTATGTATTATCCAAAGTCTGACGTGAAACCACAAAGACTTAAAAACAAGGAACAACAAAGTCTTTTAAAATGGGAATTACACAGAATAAAGAACGGGGAACATTCTGTTATTTGATTGCAACAGATAATGTGCCGCAGTAGTGGCGCCATTTCTCGTGCCCGAAAAAGAATACGAGTTCCGTCGAGCCTACGCCGCTCGACCAATGATACCTCTGGAGTAACGAAGACCAGCGCTACACTAAAACTGAAGTTGTAATATACGCCAACATATAGAATGCATTTTTGACATTTTTTAAACTGGTTAACACAACTTTCAAGCGTTTACTAATGCATTTGTTTACACCTTTTGAACTGGTAGTCACAGATCTCACGTGTTCAAGTATACGTAACAATAAAAGACTTTGTAGTTTTACCGAGTGCGGAAAAACAAGAATTTTATTGAGAAACTGTTATCAAGAAACTTGATTATTTGATTTAACACAAGTTCTTCGTAAATCTAAAGGAACATTCAGCTTTCGTTTTGTTCTTTTGCAGAATTTTTTTACTGTGTACTAAAGAATATCACTCATATGATTTTTTAAAATTTTTTATGCAGATGCTTATTGGTTTACAATCTGAAATTATTTTTAGCTTTCTCATTTATCACCACTAATAAAAGAGTAAAATTTTTCTAGCGAAAAAACGAGTTACTTTTTATTAATAATGATTTTTGTTCAAAACTTGCTGTCATTAAATAGCAATGAAAAAAATAGTTCCGATGAAATTATTTATTTAGATTGCTTCTCCAATTTTCAAACTTTGAAATTCTGCATTGGAGGTATTTTTGGTGAAATTCACATAACGCAATCTCTTTTTTTGCTCCTATTTAGACGAAAGACTGCTGCGCCTTTACCATAATGTACCTTAAAACGTTTACAACAGTTACGCCAGGCTGACGCAATATAAATTTTATCGGAAGTATAATCCACTGTTCGTAATAAGTAAATGCCACATCGTGCTTATAATTATTGTTTTCAAACGCGATTTCATGTATCATTACTATTATTATTATTATTATTTTGCTTATGTTGAATTTGTAATTGTGTGTGCTTTGGTTATAACGTTACATTTCCTGTATTCTTAACTAGATGGAAGAACTTTATAATAAAATACTTTTGCCTTTTGTTCATACTTCCTTGAAAGCAATTCCTTACTTCAAAGTAGACCAACGTTCATGAACATTGGAATAACGTGCGCAGTTCATGTAGGCACACAATCTAGATTCTATTCAACCAAAATAGAAAAAAAATCAAAATAGTGTGTTATTCCACAACTTAATGCATTGACGTATGAGGTGTTTGTCCGAACGCAATGCACTCCAGATAATATTCGCATCGCGTATTATAGGTAGCTCGCAGTTTCTACACACACAAAAAGAAAGAAAGAAAGAAAGAGAGAGAGAGAAGAGAAGAAGGACAATATTCTTATTATTAGAAAGTTCTTTGATGATATAAGACATTTTTAGTGCAGTAACTTACGGTGGAGTAAATTTGAATTTTCTTTCAGTAAAACGTTTTAAAGGGTGTGAATTACCAAGTTGGAAGAAATGTCTGTTTCTTGATTGCAAAGGATACTAACCAATGGACCGAATAATTCAAGGGGTAACGCCTATCTTACAAATTCCTTTGTTTCAGCAATGATACAATTTCAAGTTACCATAAACACCGAACACACTAAATCACTCCTCGCCAGTTTAACGATTACGTTTCATCTTTAAATACACACAACAGTGTCACGCAGACAATTGTTAAATTAAATGTTATTGAAATTAAATCATTTAACTAGTACTAATTAGCATTGGCTCAATAGAACTCACTACATTTCAATGCTATTGACGGTACTGCGAACTAAACGAAGAATTTGCCTTCGGCATAATTGCTCAAAAAGGAATTTAATTTCAATTAGATAAAATTTATACAATTTTCGGCAGAACTTTTGTCTGATCTAATTTCCTATTAATCAATTTCGAAATAGATTGTAACTCATAATCGGAAACATTTCTCTGGCATTATTTTTCCGAAAGAACTGTTTCCAAATAAAGTACTCGTCATAATCTCACCATTAATCATCTCTAATTACCATCATAATGAGCTACTTCATTACTTTATCTCCGTTCCGATTATCGCTAAGCAAACAACCGAAAGTAGTTAATAAGTTTCCAAAAATGACGACAGAATAGTACTATTAGAGTAAATGCTTTCAGACTGTTGTCATTTTCTTCATTTTAGAGATCAAGCAGAAATGGCAATACTTTGAGATTGCCGAAAGATTTTACAAAAAAAAAAAAGTACAAATATGTTTTTAGTTAATGTAAATGGATAAGAAACATGTATATTACTGATACTTTCAATCACATCAATAATATTTTAGCATAATGAAATCATTTGACGCAACGTGTACTTGTTCTGAAATAGATATAGCGCGTAGCTTCGAAACAATGCCTTGCACATTTGTAAACAATATCATGTTTAATTTTGAGTATTCAATAAATTAATAAATAATAATAATAATAAAAAAATAAATAAGTAAATAAATGCTATGCAAGAAAAGTTTCTATATTTTTAAATTTTTATACAGTTAAAGGCAACTTTGGAAAATATAAAATTTCCGCATTGTTATTGCAGTCTTTGATAAATATGTGGAATTTTATAAAATTCAATGAGTTAGGCAATAGTTCCCAAACTGGGTGCTGCGACCCTTGAGTGCCGCAGCGAGAGATGAAGGGTGCCGCGAAATATTCATGACGCCAAACAGTCTGTGTTGCTACCTAATGCGTTTGTAGCTTGATTCTCTAACTACTAAACATGGAGTATAATTACAGTTGTGTCTCAAAGTTATTAAAACTTGGCTTGAGTAGATGACCTTTATTTTGACCTTCAAAAAAAATCAATTTTGAGCCCGTTTATTTATAAATGCCAAGCGTAATCCATGAAGTTTTATATTTTCATTAACACCTAATTTATTTTTCTTAATGCAGTTATAAACTGGTTTCTATTCCATAGTAAACTCATATCTGATTCCGAATAAAATGTTTTGAATTTTACCGTTATTCTTCTAAATTACCGTGAACGATTTTGCATAATCCGCATAGCCCTCATACAGTATTACATATTCCCTACACTTTAACTCAATATGTTTCTACTTTATATGAGAGACACTTTCGTTCGAAACATTGGTCCAGCTAAACCCAAATACAAAACTTTTTAGTATTGTGTGGGCAAGGAACATTAATAAAGTTGAGCTTCAGATGGACGAAGTATCTAGTCACACGTCTTTGTCAATTGCCGCTTATTTAGCAAAGAAAGAATCAGAAACAAAAATGAAGTGCATCCCCATTTAATGGTATACCAGTAAAATCCTTGCCCAATTTCTCGCGTTCAATATACAAGACAACAATGCATTTCAAAATTATCACTTTTATAGAACATACCAAAGGGTTGAATAAATTTCGCGACCTATATTAGCATACATTACCACAATCCGTCCACTCTTCTGTAATTGTTGTTAAATATTCTGATAATCAAAGAGCCGCGGATGTTAATTACCCGAGGTATGAAATGGATGAGGGACGTCAACACATCTCTCGAAACTATCTCCGTCCTCTCTTTCACGAAGGGGGCGCTGCTATTATCTCCCTTTAGAATGGTTCATAGAGCCATTATTATAATTAAACATAAGTTCTATAGCATCAATTGCAGTGTGGTTGCGATTACAAGCGCGTGCGAGTTACCTAATTATCAACTAAACATAGAATACACTGGTTTGAAGTTGTTGAGAGTGTCACATGGGTAATCTGGACAGTCACTGATGCTTTTCTTCGTAGAAGAACATAGCGGACAAATTCTTACTGTCTTAGCTTAAAAATTAAAATATTAAGTTTCATTTTTACAGGGCCTTAAGTTTAATGTGTTATATAGTCAACTATAAAGAATACAGATATAAAGAATCCAATTTTGTTCAATCTTGACCCCCAACAATTCTTACTTTAGGTTTACAGATCCTAAAATTTCAAATTCCATTAAACTAGAGTTGTCTTCTGAAATAAACAATGAAAGGAAACATCAATAAATTCAAACAACACTTAATATACGAGATAAAATTAATTTGCGTAAATATTACGCGAGGTAGATTGGCAGTTTAAAGCAACCAATATTTCAGTCAGGTTTTATAACCCTAATGTCATGTTACTGAAATAATCCTGCCCCAGATCCTTGCATTTACTGTAAGCTTCACAGAAGAAATTAAAATTACGCTGATCTCCTGCTTCATTTCCTTATTTTTAGTGGTTTTTCATAATAATATGTTTTTTTCTTTCTTTTTCTGATTTTGAGGCGTACGCCCATTTTTTTTTCTTAAAAAATATTAATTACGTTTTGTATTTATTGTCTGGTTGTTTTGATTTTCTTTCCTTTTTTTCTTTTAGTTATCTCACTTTACTTTTAAGCATGGTAACGACTTAATTTTTATTTAAGCATATTTTCTTTCTGTTCATCAAGTCTCATACTTGTTTTTCCACTACTGCTGTTATTTATCATCCGTAAACTACAATGAATACAAAATATATAAATTTGGAGCTTTTCGCTAAATATTGCAGGAAAAGGAGCTGGCTGCAAGAAGTACACAAGCTAATGTTCTTTTTATTTTTCAGAAAAAAATAGTACTAAAATATCAGATATCGAAAGGTTGCCGTGTATAATGTTGCAATGCATATAAAAATTAAATAAATGAACAACACATTAGAAACATTTTATATTATTCCAGTCTCGTTTAAAATCATGAATATTTTAGTGAAAAAAAAATCTTGCTTTTAAAACTGTATTCTACACAATGAGAGGTTTATCCTTTTAAATTGGATCCACAAGTTAGACGGAAATATATATGAATAATGAATCAAAGATAGTAATTACGAAACATCGACAACACCGCATACATTATGCTATGAAAATTTTAATATTGTAACAAGTAGAAATCCAGAAAGGTCAAGCTTTACAAGTGCTGAAAAATGTATAATTCTGCAAAGTACTTCACAAAATGCATTTCATCACAGGAATTTTGTGTACACTTTTGATCAAACCAGTGAGATGAGCGTATTAATAATGCACGGCAGTTACAACCATAACATTTTGAACGAGTCCCAGCCACTTTCATAATTAAAGCACTTTTGATTAAATGTTAATAGCAGAGTGAGATTGACTCTGTGGAGTAAAATTTACTAAATTTATTTGGTTTTTTTCGTAAAGGAAGAATTTTCTTTCTGGGGAAATGTTCTTCTATAAAGTGTTGCATTAAAAAATTCTACGTTTAGTCAACTACTCTTTTCGGACCATATTTTCTATGCAGAATCCTGTGCTCATTCCATTGCTAAATATGTATGGGTTATTCTATTTCAAATTTCTGCATAATTCACTAGTATTCTTCTTATCGATCGTCACACGATCCTTTGTACAACAGAAAAGATTAATTCTTTCTGTTAAGTCTATCTTAAAATAGTTTGCTTACTAGATTGTATATTACAGCTGGAACAAAAAAAAAAAAATCACCTATTCCTTTTGTATTTTATGTGACCGTTTTATGTGACTGTAAAACCACCCGTATTTTCTTTCGAAACTAATTTTCATATTTATCAGTCATACGATCACAAGTATATATTGACTTTAATAATTACTTTTAGTTTTTAAGTTTTAGAATTCACTCTCCAAATTCCGCACCTGCTGATACTATTAGAAATTCACTCCAACTTATTTTGTTCTAATTTTTTAAACTCTAGCAACTGTGTTGCTTTAAAATACGCATTTTGATAAAATATATGGTCAAGATATATGTACTAATTATTAGTGTACTTTTCCTTTTTGGGTTTTAATAATTTTCCTTGAAATAAATAAATTAAAAACAATATGTATCGGATATGACGTACTACATGCGACACAATATGTTACTACTATTTAAGAGGAAAAACAAGTAAGGGACGATATTTCATTCATTATTAATTTATTATTTAAAATAAAAACATTGCGTACTTTCGTTAAGAGACATTAAACGCATATTTGTTAGTCCCTGACACGCATTATTAGAAAACTTAGCACTGCATAAAATCTTATACATAAGTTGAAAGAATAAAACTTTATATATTAACGCTATTTGCTTAGGTTATACATTCTAATAAACAAACACATATTAACAGAAGTTGAAGACATTTGAAAAAAATTCCGAAGGTTGTTAGTTGTAGTAATAATGACGAAAGGATTGAACATTTTGCAGTTGGTGAAGTAATGTAGTGTTAAATTACATAACGTCATGATGCGCTATGTTTGTTTTTAAATTTATCTTTGTTTATTTATTTATTTTGTAGAGTTAATAATTATCTTTCTTTCATTAAATACTTACAATCATCTCACTTGTTAAATACAGACGATGAGTAAACATGGTTCACATAAGCCTTACTTCTTCTCTTCCTTCCTTGCCTCTCTCACTTTTTGTATAGCAGTTAATTTGTGCCAAATAATGTGTGAGAAATAGATTCCAAAATTGCTTTACTTATACTTGGAGCAAATGTAAGAAATATAATTTAAATAAAAACAAATACAGAAAATAAACTAGATGTGCAAGATGAAAAAAAAAAAGGACCTGAATGAACTCTTGAATCAGATTTAATTACTTATTATTATTTTTAGATTTTTTATCTTAGTGGACGAAAGTAAAAATTGATCAAGTACCGTTTTTTAGCCTACTTTCCCGTAAAAGTAAAAAAAAAATAATAATAAAGCATGAAAGAAGGCTTAATGTATCGTAAAAATATCGTTAAAAATAAAGAAAAGTCAAAAAAAGTGAAGTAATTAAAGAAAGATTGAAAAATAAAAAATTTGAAAGTAGGGTTTTGAGATGGGGGAAAATGTGTGTCTGCCGGTCTGTCGGTCTGTTCCCCTCAATAACTTTTGAACGAATTGTCCGATTAGAAAAATCCTTTTTGCATTCGAAAGATCTCGGCGAGGACATCTCATTTTCATATTTTAACTTTTTGATTTGAAAAATTTTTTGTTAAATTTTGAAAAGTTCAAAAAAATTTAACATTAGCGCCTATGGGCGAAAATGAAGCAAATTATGTAAACTCTGGGTACAAGATCCAGTGTTGCAATGAACAAGCTCACTGGAAGAAGCTCTTGGCGTGAAACATTGATTTGAACAATTTTTGTTCATTTTTGAACAGTTGAAAAAATTAACATAGTGCTTATGGGGAAATTTCAATCCTATATAAATCCTGATCTAACCGACGGATTTGCTTGAAACAAACTTTATCGGAAAGCTCTTATAACGTAGAACATGTACAAATAGAAAGTTCATCCAGAACTAACGAGCCTTTTTTCCTATGAAATTTTTTTATCGGGATTTTTAAGGATGTTTTTTAATGAGTGAAATAATGAATGAATGAATAAATGAAAGAGTGAAAGAATGAATCAATGAATAAATGAATGAGGAGAAGAATGAATGAATGAATAAATGAGTGAATAAATTAAAAAATAAATAAATGAGTGAATAAATAGATGAATGAGTAAACGAATCAATGAATAAATGAAAGAATGAATGATTGAGTGAATGAATATGTATTATCCGTTGAAAAAGGTATATTTGAAATACTTTAGAACTAAAGCTAAATGAGAAAGAGAAGGCTAGATCATAAATTTGTATTTGGTGTATACGGGAAAGTAGGCTCGTTTAGTTCTAGACGGAACTTCTTGTATGAATATATTTCAATGCTATTTTTCAAAAGCTATCCCATTCCAGCTTCCAACATAACATTTAGATGCTCGATGCTTACTGCTGGGAAGGAGAAACTTGCCTCTTGATGCCTAAATCAAACTGATATTTTTTACCCTTTTATCTATTTGGTTCTCTTTCTTTACAGAAGGTCGTCACACTTACGACCGATCGTTACGATGGAAACGATTTTGATAGTAAAGTTTTATCTAATAAACGCCGTGTTTTCTGGGAAGATTTGCTTCTATCTGATAGACATGATTCTTGACAATAGCTCTGGCTCGAATTTTCCATGAAAGTAAATTTTTCGTAGTTCATGTCAATTTCACTCCATTTCTCTTGCACTGTTTTCCAAAGTCCGCTCAGTGTCCTTGGATGCCGTTTTCTTAAGGTTCGTTTTAATAAACCGAAATCACAGAAGTCCATTGGAGAAGTGCCAGTTGATTTTACTGGTATACCATCAAATGGGGATACACTTAATTTTTGTTTCTGATTCTTTCTTTGCTAAATACGCGGCAGTTGACTTAGATGTGTGACTAGATACTTCGTCCATCTGAAGCTCAACTTTATCAATATCCCTTCCATATAAGGCTGAAATTTTTTCGCCGAAGATTGGCTCTAAAATATTCTGCTTATTGTAGAGTGAATTAAGTTTGACTTTACTTGACATTTTTTATATTTTTAATTAGCCGTTATAACAAAACCCTGCAACCATCATGAATCCCTATGGGAATTTTTATGTACACTGACGAAGCCCTTACGTTCATTCCCATCAGTTGATCAATACAAAATTGATCTTTTTTACTAGTTACTTAAATATACCCATGGCTCATCGAGTGTTATCACAAATTTCTATTTTTCAGCAGCTAGGTGTTTCTCATACAATTCTTCTGCAATTTGCTTTTCTTAAGTAAGATGTTTTGGATAATGCAGATGAACTATAGGTTTAAATATCTCTTTTAACTTTAAATATTTATGAATGATTTTACTTAGAGTGCCGGAAACATTCCTACTTTCGATACAGTTAATCTTTGGGTCGGCGAATTTTCGTTTAGGATCAGGGAATTTCCTTTCTAGATAGTTGCGCTCCAACAGTCTTTGGATAACATTTCGGAGTCATTTTTACTTTTATCACGATCTTATTTTCCTTTTAAATTTCATGTATACTTTTGTTGAAATGCAATAACCTAAATATTTACACAGCTTCATAGTTTGTTGATGCGAATATTTCACCTCGAAGAGGGCAGTTACGTAATCTTCGAGACATCTGTCAATTTAAGCAGCCATTTTCAAAATAAATCTTTTACATTCCCATCAAAAGAAAACATTAGAAGACTAATATTCCGAAGTTCCCAAAGTTATATCTCAAAATTCCAACAAGAAAAATAATTGAAAAATCGTTGTGATTGACCTTCTGTATTACGCGATTACTCATTGTTTTGTTTCTCAGTGTATGGACTGTTTCATTTTTTAAAGTTTTTAAGTAAAACGGGTGAACTTATGATTTTACATTTTCTTATATTGTACCTTTCACCTCCGACGAATTACTATAGGTGAATACAGATGTTTCATTATTCATTAATATTTTTTATTATCACAGTGCATAAATGAATAAATAAAAAATAAAAAAATACAAAAAAGGAATTTTTACTTGATCTAATTTTTGTGGGTGATTCATTCTGTACTACTCTTTTCATGCTGCAATCATGCTCTATGCGGAGAAACAATTCTCTACAACGAAATTTTAACTGCTTCTAGAAAAATAAGGAAACATTTTTCCCAACTTTTATCCACCTCAAAGAAAGCATAGGAAGTGTTTCTTCCAAAAATGTGTTTTGTTTGGTCGTCCCTGTGGAATACGAGATTTGCCATTTTGAAGCTCCAACTCTACAAACGTTCTACTGAGGAGTCAGGAGATTCTGTTCTTTATATGAAGTAGAAAAGTTCTCTGAAGTGAAAAGGAGAAGTCCCATAACCAAACAAGTTTTCGAAACTCGAATAGCTTGGGAATTACTTGGAGAAATATAAGTTGTTATCACTGAACACGCAAAAAAATAGAAATCGAAGGAGTTAACTTCTGTTCTTATACAAACAACATAGCTATAACAACATATAAAAAAACAACATAACTATGATATATGAATATAACTATGTGATCAATTCTAACAAAAAATTGCAGATTTACAGATACATAGATGATATTCTAATAATCGATTCAGATTTTTGCAACATCCACTATAAAATTTATCCAAAATGCCTTACGTTAAATAAAACCAATAATACTGCAACCCGCGCTAACTTCTTAGATATCTATATAAATATTGAAACTGACAAACTAAATCTCGATCTTTACGACAAACGTAAAGATTTTAATTTTTCTACGATACATATGCCGCATTGGCACAGTAATTTAAATAAACGAATTTTTGTTAACGTAATAATAAATCAATTAAACAGATTTTCAAAAATCTGTAACAATAATATCTTTTTAAATAAACAAAGAGGGCTGTGCGCATGTACGAGGCACGTGCTAGCTGACGTACTGGTGACGCTGTTCGCTGTGGATGTTATGAAGGGTCGTGGCTAAAGTCCTCTAAAAATCTATGGAAGGCCTCAACCTGGATGTGTTGCAGCGGATGATGTCCGACACGAACGTTTGATCAGGAGTTTGCGGACACGGAACAACAATGAAAATATTTTGTGTTTTCTGCTTTTGTCGTCGCATCTTTGGACCTCTCATTTCTGGGTGTAGGTGAGTATAATCGTTGCTACGTGCCAACGTCCTGCAGGTATGGGCGGGTGCGTCGTATTGGTGGCATGTTTCACGTCCGTCTAATTTTGTAATTTTTGTGTCAAAGCCTTTTGCGTTATTTCCGTCAAAGTTTCCTTTTTATGTTATTTACCACATTTTTCAATTTATCGCAACTTCGTCGCTTCAATTTATTTACAATACTTCCTTTTACATGCCATTTCTGCGACGCATTCCGAAACCTGTAGGACTATTTTTCTTGGTTTCTTTTGAATACGTTATGCTCCCCGCCCACTGATGAGGAGAGTTATTTGTTTCTTATTTTATGACTTTAATTTTTGTATTAGCAATTTATACGCTTCGTTAATGTTAGTTTACATGTCCCGGAACTTTCATTTTCTTTTCATTTACATCTATATTTCAATATATATATATATATATATCTATATATAGTTTTTAATTTATTTTATTTACAACTAGTGGTGCCCGCACAGCGTTGCCCATGCTGAATTTTAAAAACGTCGCCTTCGGCGCTGTTCTTGCTGAGAGTATAAAAAAATCTCCTGTGGCATAAAGCCTGCAGTGTTTGAAAAACATCGTGTGGCTATTTGTCAAAAAAAAAACAAAAAACATTAGACATTGTCAACGCTTAAAAAAGTAATAATAACATGTAGAAGGATCAGTTAAGAAAACTTAGAAACAATCCCATGTGTAGGGTCAGATTTGTCACCAGAGGGTAATTAAAACTGCGAAATTGTAGCACGGCGTCATTTGGAACGTTGCGTTACTTTTCATCTGGAATGAGTCTTGGCGATGATCTTAGATTGATTGCAAGAATGAAATTGCAATATCATATTAATTTTATTTTCCAGACTTGTTGAACTATTGTCTCGCTAACCGAAAGATAAGTTTCATAATGAAATGAAGCTTCGCTAACGTACCATAGAGGTGAAATAATATTTATAATTAAATGATACCGTAAACCATACCTAAAAAACGCATGCACAATTTTGTTAGTATTCTTTATCGCCGGTTTATCACCAACGCCTAATTGAAAAAGTCAAATTGTAGCGTGTCGTCGTTTGCCATGTTATTTGAAATCTAGAATAAACTATACGTCCGTAAACTTTTCGAGGCGGTTTTCAATGTTATTGCTAAATTAAGGAAATCATCACGTTAGATCTAAAATATGCTTTATTATTGTGTTATCTTTGTTAAACTGAAGGAGTTGAGGAAACTGCTAATTATTATTTTTGGGTCAAGGTAAGCCTTAAGAAATCGAACTAAAAAGCTTATAACTGGCGTTCTTATTGACTTAGAAACTTCGAGCAAATCTCATCTTGTACAAACAAATCAGCGCTTTCGATCGATATATTATATTAATATGTGCAAGGCTTTTGTCACCCCCATATAGTTGATTTTATGGGGAAATTTGCGTAAAGTTGGAATAAAAAAAGAACTAACTGTCGGATTTTTTTCTAACGAGTCTATGATTCGTCCTCTTGAATCACTCTGTCTATTGATGAAAACCGCATTCAAATCCGTTGCGTAGTTTAAAAGATTTCAGCCTACAGACACGGAAAGCGACTTTGTTTTATACTCTTTTAAGAAGTATCTCGCGATAATTATAAAAAGTGTATCTGTTCAAAGTCATTATGCCCACAAGATTTATGTTTCATATCAGAAAGTGAAATTCTTCTTTATCGCACAAAATGTTGCGTTTTTACTTTTAAATGGTATAGAAAACGACTGGAAATTTGCATGCTATATACACAAAATCGCGTGAAACACCCCTTTTAGAGCATACAATTGCAAGCAGAAAAAAGAGGTGCACAACTAGACCTTACACAGATTCTACACACGAAATTTCAACCTTCTACAACTAACTGTTTTTGAGTTATGCGAGATACGCACATACAGCCGGCATTCCACGCTCACGTGCGTAGGTACATATACAGACATTGTGAAAAATCTGTTCAATCTGCTTAATTTGTGGTTTAAATCCAGAGTTTAGGTGGAAATTTGTATGCGAAATTTTTCTCGATTACAATGCTTCCTGTACTTCTGGAAAGGAAGTAATACACCTTGAATTCAACGCAATTAAAGTAAAGGGAAGAATAAAAGTTATCATATATATATATATATAAATTCATATATGTATATATATGTGGGATCTACACAGCCGTTGGTGAACAGTTAAACTGATTTACATGTGGAACTGAACTACAATCGTTACTGAACTGAAATAGATTTTTGCCGATTGGCAACGGAGCTTGCATAAAAGGCGTTCCAAGTTGTGTTCCAGTGAGTTGACTTCAGTTGAGTTAGTTGTTCTTCGGAGAGAAGGGCCAAGCAGTGCTCTCTCAATGTTAAAATTAATTTTTGTATATAGCTGTAAAATATGTTCGTTTCTTGATTAAATGGTTAACATTCACTTGCTGTTTCTCGGCCCAATTACTGTGAGAAAATAGGAATGCTACATGTATTAATACTGTTAAGTGATAAAAACTTAAAAACTTGTCACTTCTTACGACTATTTATAAATAATAATTTTCTGCAATACACTCCAACCTTTCATAATGCATCGCGAGCTCTGTAATCAGGCTTTTCTGTAGTTAATACACTTTCCGAAAAGGACCCTCTTAAACGTATCGTATAGGTAGACAGGGTAGTTTTGAAAATTAATAGGTGAAAGAGCGATCTCTGGTACGCTAAGTATATCAACATGATAGCGATAGTCAGTGAAACGGAAAACGAACGTACTTTCCGAGTTTTGAGCTTTTTAAGTATCTCCGCTAAAAATGAACAAAACTCGGAAAAAGGGCTCTTGTCTATCTTTATTTTCCCTTACGCAATCACGAAAGCGACAGAGAAAGCAATTTAAAAACAAATCGAAAAGGGATGTGGCGGTATGTTTCGCTCGACTGGCACAGTCGCGGTGACAGCTACGGATTAAGGTTCCTCCCCGAGGGAAGCATTTCCATGATAACATCGAGAAAGGGGAAATTTCAGGCTTGCATAATATAGCAAGGAGGTTTGCCCGGGCAGAGTGCTTCTCTTTCACCCATTCTGATCGCGCAGAAGGAAATATTTGCTTCAAAACAAGAAACTAGTTATAGAAAGTAAAAACTGGTATAAAGTAGGAATACGAGTAAATAAAATCGTGTACGAACACATGGTTTCAAACCTTAAAGTGAAAAGTTCAAAAAATATATTTGTTTTCGTTCGACGTTCATGAGTAAACCGTAAAAGAGTGGAAATTAAAAAACTAAAATTTAAAAATCATTAGGGAGATCAAATTAATCTTGAACCAAAATACATATAGTAGTTAGTTGCATACTTTCCGCTTAAAAGGTCAGTATCAAATTTTGGATGAATAGTACGCAGGGTTCGAAATTAGGGTGGAAATGTTAAACGTCATTGGCACCTAGATTATTTGTTTTAGTTGCCAAAAATGTTCTGCTAGGTGTCATTTTTAAATAATTCAAATTGCTTGGGCAGAGATATCAACTGATAACAATTAAGACAGTTGTACAATTGATAAAAAGTATCCCAAAATATCACAACCTTAAAGAGAAAATTATTGATAAGTAAGAGGAAAATATTCGAAAATCCATTTCTATTTGTGACTTTTGAGAAGTAGGTTGTTTTACTTAAGTTTTTAACTGATTAACTGATTAAAATAAACGTTTATACATCTATATAAACGTTTATTTTAATCAGTGGTCAATAAAAATAGGAGTAAACTCTTTTTCTAGTGTTATTTACAAATAAGTCAACATTCACAATTCAAAAATTTGACGGTCAAGAAATTACCATAGTCTGCACAGGTATCGTAAAAACTAAAAATACGGGAGATTAGGTGAAATTTGCTCATGAAATTGTAATTGTATGCAGTTATATCAGATTAAAATAAGTAAATTTTTTAAAAATACGGTGAAAAATTGTGGTCACGAGACTAAAAGTTTATGAAAGGTTAGGCGTCAAAAGTGGCGACTGAATGTGAAATCCCGATCGTGAAACCGAATTTTTTAGTTGCAAAATGCGACTAACGACCACTTATTTCGAACCCTGATAGTGCGTGTACAGGAAATAAAAATCCCTGGTAAAACTTTATTCTTTAAAAAAAAAAAAGTAAAACAGGAGAGCCCCAATTGAGCAGCGTGAAATGCATTGTGGAAAGTAACTCTTTAAAGCACCACTTTTTTTTTTTTGATAATTTTACGGCACATTAATTCCCCAATATTGCTCAAAAAGCCAAAGCGATTAAATTGAGAAAAATAAAATGAGAAAATTTAATGTTTCAATGCATAATTTTTTTCGTTTTTCAGTCTGTTAGGTTAGTCAGAAAGTAGATAACAATTATAGTTTCTATAATGTTCTGTTATGAATTAAGAATATTATTCATTCCATTAAAATCTACAAAAAAGGAAATATAAAAAAAAAATGGACTGGATTGACTTCTGAGTGACTTAAATGCGTATATGCGTGTGGGGGAGGGAAGAGTTGTGAGTGTGTATAAACGTGCATGTTGTAATTCATGTTTTATTTCTCTTAGCACCAGCTTCGTTTCTTAGAATTTTAACCATACAAATATGGTGTGAGAAAGTCGTGCTTTAATGTAATGCTTGACTTTTGTGTCATTTAACCACTGAGGCATTTTTACTTCCGTGTGTTCTTCATATTTAAGGGGGCAGGTACCGAGGACAATTTTGAAGCCAAACACAGAAAAATAGCTATCGGAAATTAGAAAGTTCATTGATATTTCTGTCTCTCGCCTTCAAGTAGCGCTCCCACAAAGATGAAGCGGAGAGCGCAAAGAAGTGTTGTATATCAGTCTGGTTCAGAGAAGGCGAACCTACGGCAAGCGTGACAGCAGATGGCACGCAACAGACATATCAGTGCCAAGCCTACAGTTGCATATTTAAATTGCTTTGTTCACCCACATTCGTTAAAACACATTCGCTAAAATGACATTTAAAAAAAGAAAGAAAGCAAGAAAGAACAAAATTATATTTAAAAAAAAACTAGAAAAAAAAAGCTTTTGTAGTAACATTGAGCTAAAAAATTTAAAATATTTTTTTAATTCAAAGATATGTTCAATAGCAATGGGATGTCCAACAGCTAAGCAGAAGTTAAATCAGTGAGCTTAAAATAATCAGAATAAGATCATTGACCAGACTATTAGCTTTGATATAATAAATTAACTTTGTGCTAAGTAAACTGTAATAAAAAATAATTTCACGTTAAGAAAGCATATACTCTAGCTATACCGCTCTCTTTTTTTCATTTGGCTTTAGTTCTTAATTTCTTCAAATATACGTTTTCCAACGGTTAATACTTATTCATTCATTCATTTCACCTTTACTCATTCATTTATTCGTTCATTTATTCATTCATCCATTTACTCATTCATGTATTTATGTACTTTTTCATTTATTCACTCACTTATTCACTCATTTATTTATTTATTCATTCATTCATTCTGAAATATCCTTAACAATAAAGATCAAAACGCTTCGTGGGAAAACAGGCTCGTTTATTTCTGGATGTACTTCGGATCTGCGTCATAAGAGCTTTATGATAAAGTTTGTTCCAAGAAAATCTATCTGTTAGATCAGGATCGCTACTCCTTGTCCAGTCCATAAGTTCCTGAAGGTTGTAGATCTTGCAGCAAGAATAGTCAAGAATATTTGTGCGACATAAAGCCTAGTAAAGCAAACATTACCACACTCTCAGAAATAGAATCCTCATTTTCTACGATTCTTCAATCGTCAAGAAAATTTCGTCATTTATAACGATTCTTTCCTCGCGCGATCACGTGACTTAAGAAAGTTACTACACAAATTTCGGCACTTTTTCGGCAAGGTTTAATTGGAGCATTTTTCACGAAACCATTTCGTCAAATACGACGACAGTTTCGTGATATTTGAGAATGCGTTTCTGAGAGTGTATCAAGGCAGAATTTCGCTACTGCATTCATGACTTTATCGTGGGCCAGTTAGAAAGGTTTGAAGTATTATTCCACCAGGTTTTCCCGGAATTCCTTTATACCGAGTTCATATTGAAATATTTCTAAAGAAATGCCAGCCCCATGAAATAAAAGAATACATTTAATAGTCACAGAACGCAAGCAAGCTTTTTTTTCTGAAGGAAGTATTCTGAATTGTGTATTTACTAGTAAACAATAGGGCATCGCAAAACGCTTATATGCTGCGAGTATTTAATCGTAGTTTCGTACGAAGACAATACATGAGCTGAAAAATATTTAACGAAATTAAACTGCTTCGGATGATGTTCCGTAAATATTTATTTTGTCAAGTTTAAACGGAAACATAACAATTCCTAATATTTGTCGTTATCTAGCTGTAGCTGATTTAAGCTTTTTTCTCACTGTATTCTCGTTTACAATGCTTCTTAATGAATGAAAATGTTTTTGAAACGTATTTTTCTCCTTATCAGAATCAAGGTTTCAGACTTTAAAAGTAAATCATTAACAGCGTAAAACCTTAATATAAGAAGGAAAATTAACTAAGAAAAGGTCTGAAAATTAACTAAAACAAGTTTCAAAATTGGTTTTCAACATTAAAAAATGTTCTTAAGAGCAAATATATACTAATGTAAAAAAAAATAATAATAATTAACTAAATAAAAAATCATTTGTCAAATGAAGTAAATTTAACATCTATTCTTTTTCTAGTAGTAAGGTAATACGTAAGTAGTCGTAGGAAGATTAATCTACCGAGTTTTGGTAAATATAATAAACGTGATTATAAAGTAACTAGTAAGCCCGGCGGTCCTACGAAATTATCGCTGTTCTAGATATTATAAATCGTAATTAAAATGATTTGTGCAAAGGTGTCTGCTAATTCAAACTGAATTACCCATATTTATTATATAATCAATTTTTTTGTGAAAAATATATATTTACCATCCAAAGAACTTATTGAAAATTGTATTATGCTTTTCAAAACAAAAGTTTTAACGAAACTTTGAAAAAGAGCGTTGCCACTCTAATAATTAAAATATTCAAAGGGCAGACCATAAATAAATAAATTAAAAAGAAAGAAAGGATTAAATTAAATTCGCGTATACATTAAACGCGGACGGAGATTGCAAATACAGCGAAGGCTCACTCAATGTGCTAGATCAACGTTTTGATTATTATTAGTGTATTTGTTACATTAGTTACGATAACAATGACTACTGCATTGATGTGTTTGTTCACACGGCAACTGTAATTATACTGCTGGAAACGACGGCAACAAAGCAAAAATAAAATAAAACGGGTAAAAGAAATCATTGAAAAATTTTGAAAAATTAATTAAAAAAAAAATTAATTGAGTCACAACTTTTATTTTTGCAGCGATGAGTTTCTCGGGTCGTAAACATTAAACATGCCGAATGGGGTCCCGAACGGTAAAACGGCCTGGTATTCTATAGCGGACAGACAGTCAGAATAAGCCGCTTTATATAAGATGCATTGCTTCAGGGTCACGGCTAATAATGACTGGTCGAGGAAAAAAAATCGGAGACAAACTTTTATTGTTTAGCAAGTGTTTTTCGGCTGGTGGTCTGCGAGCCATTGTTAGTCCGCAGAAAAGTATTAGATGTCCCAAAACCTTTTCTTTTTTTTAAATCTCCCTGAAGCTTTACAAAATTATAATGCATTATTACTATTTTTCAACTTCAATAATAATGTAAGCAGTTAGTGAACTGAGCATTTTCTTACCATAACATGTCGTATGCACTCATCTGATAACGAACATTTAACCAGTCTACGGTGTCACATCTAAAAGCGAATTAAGCTGGGATTTCTCTAGAAACTATTGCTTGGAACAATTTTTGAAAACTTTTCTTTTCCCTTCCTATTCCAAGATATATACCGTCTAAAACAAATGACTTCGTTTTATAGTACTGTCTGGCGTAAAAAGTTCAGAGGCGATTAGTCTGCAAATTACAGGGGGAAAAACGTTGTTTTTGTCTTTTTTTAGCCTATTTTCCCGTAAAAGTAAAAAAAAATAATAATAAAGCATGAAAGAAGGCTTAATGTATCGTGAAAATATCGTTAAAAATCAAGAAAAGTCAAAAATAAGTGAAGTAATTAAATAAAGATTGAAAAATAAAAAATTTGAAAGTAGGGTATTGAGATGGGGAAAAAGTGTGTCTGTCGGTCTGTCTATCTGTCGGTCTGTCTGTCTGTCGGTCTGTCTGTCTGTCGGTCTGTCCCCCCCTAATAACTTTTGAAAGAATTGTCCGATTGGAAAAATTCTTTTTGCATTCGAAAGATCTTGGCGAGGACATCTCATTTCTATATTTTACTTTTTGATTTGAACAATTTTTTGTTCAATTTTGAACAGTTCAAAAAATTTTAACATTAGCGCCTATGGACAAAATTGAAGCAAATTCTGTAAATTCTGGGCACAAGAGCCAAGTTCCTATTAAAAGCTTATTGAAAGGAGTTCTCGGCGTGAAATATTGATTTGAACAGTTTTTGTTCATTTTTGAACAGTTCAAAAAATTAACACAGAGCTTACGGGGAAATTTCAACCCTATATAAATCCTGATCTAACGGACCGATTTGCGTGGAACAAACTTTATCGGAAAGCTCTTATAACGTAGAACATGTAGAAATAGAAAGTTTATCCAGAACTTACGAGCCTATTTTGCTATGAAATTTTTTGATCGGGATTTTCAAGGATATTTCTCAGTGACTCAATGAGTGAAATAATGAATGAATGAATAAATGAAAGAGTGAAAGAATAAATCAATGAATAAATGAATGAGGAAAAGAATGAATGAATAAATTATTGAATAAATGAAAATATAAATAAATGAGTGAATAAATACATGAATGCGTAAATGAATGAATAAACACTTGAATGAGGTAACGAATGAATGAATAAATGCATGGCTGAATAAATGAAAGAATGAATGAGTGAGTGAATGAATATGTATTATCCGTTGAAAAAGGTATATTTTCAATAATTAGAACTAAAGATAAATATGAAAGAGAGAGAAAGAGGTAGCTAGATTATAAATTTGAATTTGGTGTATACGGGAAAGTAGGCTCGTATAGTTCTAGACGGAACTTCTTTTTATTTTTGTATACAATGCAAGATTGTATGCAATGAAAGATTCGAGTGCTACATCAGGTTAGCAATGCAAGGTTAAATTGTTTGTTGGTCTGGATGAGAAATATTCATTTAAAGGAGGAAATTTTGTGCTAATTAAATTATAAATTAATTAATTACTTGTAATATTTCCGCGTCCGATATTTACTTTAACTTCAATAATGAACACCATTGTTGAAAGGTAAGGAGTGGAGGAGGAAAGTAATAATAAATACTAGAAAATGCTTTTTATTACTTAATATGCGGAAAAGCACAAACATGCAAGAGATAATTGACCTTGAAATGGTGATAAATAAGTGCTGAAATGAAGCTAAACTAACTAATGTTTCTAAAAATACGCTTTCAATTCTATTTATCAGCTATGTCTTTCATTTGTTGGTGGGGGAATATTGTGACTACTAAACTCAGTATCGATTATCTCTACACACTTAGCAACATCCATTCAACATAAAAGCGACCTGCATTTTCTTAAACGTGATATGTTTCCCCTCTTAAAAAGCAAGGTTGTGTTTCTAGATGCTGACGCTATCGATATGCACACAAAAATCACTGAGCGGCGGAAAATTCGATCAAATCGATAATGTTGATTCGGAACAGGTTTTTGAATTTGTTCGATGGCCGGCTGCTGCAGTTTTTAAAAGGGGTTGTGCTTTTCATGTGTGTGTGTCTGTGTGATTGAAGGATTATGTTCGAAGTGCGTGCAGCAATTCATAGCTAGGTGTTGTGACTTCAAAATAAAAAATAAGTAAATGTTAATAACAATAATAAATAATCAGACGAGTAAAAGCACACATAGTGTTCCATAAAAAAGAAAATAACGGAATTAGGTGACCATGAGATAGGTAAACGTATGTTCATCTGGAGCTCTATACAGCCCTTTTTCTTCTTTTTTCACTATGGAAAATGATCTGATTCTGGCTGTCCTCAACTAGACCCCTGTAGCGTATTGGAGACTTGTGTATATGCCGAGTGGTAAAGCATGACTTCGATGGTAAAACTTAACAAGATTTTATTTACATATTATTTACAGCTTCATTAAAACTTAGGGTTGGTAGACAGTGACCGAGATGGACGGAACACGTCCGTTTCTCTCGTCATCGAAAGATGTTCTCCTCGAACTCAGAATTTTCTTACTCCTTCTCACATGTCCGTTGGCCTGGGCTACCGGAAACCGGCCAGCCCCCTTTCAGATAAAATAGAGAGAGGGATGCGGCCGCCCATTTTGTCGGCGGGCACACAACCCTGGGAACGGAAATAGATTTTGGGCTAAAACGGATGCCAGAGGTCAGGGTCCACATTCGGACGTAAAAGTCAGCTTGCATCTGGATTTTGAAGTATCGTGTTTTCTCGACGCAGATAGCATAAAAAGGAACCGGAGGGAAGTGGATGCTTCGGAACGAGGCAAAAAGGACCGGATGTCCCTTCTGACCGGATGCGGTCGCCAAGAAGACGTTACAACTCCTCCCCCCTTCAGAACTTCAAAATCCATGACAAAAATGAACAATTTCACACAATAAAGTAAACTCAATAAAACAAAGTATCCTTTCCGTATGAGTTGGCTGTGATACACAAGTAAACAACTGACTTGATTTTAAAGTTTATAATTTAATATTTTAATTGACACCAATATTTTCAAAGTAAGTTAAAGATAACTAAATTAAAAAATAATAATAACTGGTCAGTGCAGTTGCTTCAAAAGTAACACATACTAATGTATATAAAAACATTCAACACAACTAATTAAGATGTACTTTCCACACAAGATTTGCTCTATCTCTGAGCTTCTCCTAAAACAAAGATCTTAAATCAATAATGAAAAGTAGCAACTCAAGTATATAGTTTATGATTTTAGAATCATAACTAATTCCATTACTTTACTTTTGGCTAGCGAATAACCATAACTTTCAAAACTTCAATTTTTCACACTTTAAACTAGAAGTTTTTCTTTTAAAACAAAAAGGAGTATTTGATTAAAACAAACTTTCCAGCAATGAATACACTCTCTTCATCATCCCTAGTGTAAGGATATGGGAGTACTTAATAATATTAGAATAAACTTCCTGTCAAGTTGAAAATTTTCAAAGTTCATGATTAATAATAATAATAATAAAAATCAATAAACGAGCTGATTATGAATTTTAACCAGTTCAGAAATTTTCTGCAATACAAAGCTGCTAAAGCATTTAAATTCTATCAGTTGCTCACAATATCACATAATAGAAGTCTTTAGTACACCAGCTACATTCTGAGGGCCAGAACGTTGTACACATAGACTACAATTACAATTACACAACACAAAATTTTTGTATCCTAAACATCAATAAAAATACTAAATAATAATGGAACTGTTTAGGGGCCTTACTTAACTCTATGTCTAGGGAAGAGGAGCACGACTTAGTAAATCAGCATTTTTATTCTGCTTCCCTGACCGGTGGATCACAGTAAAGTTATACGGCTGCAAAGCTAATGCCCAACGCATTAGTCTGGGATTAGAGCTAGCGTTCGTGTTTAGCCAGACCAGGGGATTATGATCGGTTATGACCTTGAAAATTTGCCCATCCACGTAATAATGCAGTTTTTTAATGCCAAAAGCGATGCTGGAGCATCCCTTTTCCGTAGCACAATATTTTTTTTCCACCTCTGAGAATTTTTTACTTAGGGAAAGTACCGGATGTTCTTCATCATTTTCACCTAACTGCGTAAGCACAACTCCCATCCCAATATCTGATGCGTCCGTTTGAATAATGAATTCCTTCTTAAAATTGGGAGCGTATAGCACTGGTTTACTAGTTAGCCTTTTTTTTTTAGCTCTTTAAACGCTTTGTCGCATTCGTCGGTCCATTTAACCTGTTCGCGTTTTGTCTTACCCTTTAAAGCGTCTGTTAAAGGGGCAGCTATAACCGGATACATCGAAATATACCGGCTATAATATCCGGCAAGTCCCAAAAACGCCCGAATTTCCGTTTTAGTTTGAGGTGCCGGAAAATTTACAACACTTAGAATTTTAGCCTCAGCAGGGGTTCGGAAACCATTTCCAACCATGTGCCCCAAGTACTTGACATGATTTTGTGCAAATTTACATTCAGATGGTTTAATGGTAAGCTTGGCCTTTGAAATTTTTTTAAGCACACAATCAAGGTGTTTGAGGTGCTCTTCCCAGGTATTCGAGAAAATAGCTACATCATCCAAGTAAGGCACAGCGAATTGTTCAGTCTTTTAATAAAATAGCCATAAGTTTACTGAAAAAGAATGGGGCGTTTTTAAGGCCGAAGGGCATGTGAAGAGGCCTGTATGTCCCAAAACTGGTAACGAAAGCCGCAAACCTTTGAGCCTTTGGTCTAAGGCCAATCTGCCAGTAACCCTTTGAAAAATCCAAGACTGATATGTAATTTGCCGCTGAAACACTTTCTACTCTTTCCTCGATATTTGGGAGTGGATAAAACTCTGTACGGATTACCTTATTTAACCGACGGTAGTCTGCACAGGCTCTGGGGTCTTTCCCAGGAGCTTCTACAAGTATCATCGGCGAGACATAGTCGCTCTCCCCAACCTCAATTATTTTTAAATCAAGCATCCTCTGTACTTCATTTCGTAAAATTTCGGTTTGTCTGTGCGACATTTTATAAGGCCTAGATCTTATTACTTGATCACTAATTAAATCGATATCATGTACTACTAAATCTGCTAAGCTAGGATCATTTGAGAAACTCTTCAAATATTTATGCAGCAAGTCGCTCAGATGACTTACTTGTTCCGGCTCTAAACGTTCTGCTAGATTGTTTGTGCGACAAACGTCCTCGAAATCATAAATGGTAGGGTTATAACCTATATGCGGAAAGTCTAAATCTTGATCCGCCAACATTTCGCTACATTCATCAAACGCTAAGAAATTTACAAGTTCCGGTCGTTTATAATAAGGTTTCAGCATATTTACGTGATAAATCTGTGACCTTTCTCTTTTTCCACTTAGACCCACCACACAATTAGTTTCCGACAATTCGCTTTCAATGGTTCCGGGTCCAATCCATTGGGGTGATAATTTGTTTGGTTTAGAAGTCGCAAATATTAAAACTAAGACACCCTCTTTAAATTCACGTTTGACGGTATTTTTGTCATACCACGTTTTTCGTTTTTCTTGTAGGGCCTCTACCTTTTGAGCGGCGGCCTCCTGACACCTTTTTAATCTATTTACTAGATTGAACACATATTCAGTTACAGGTTGATTAAACTCCTCGGGCTCAACCCACTGCTCGTATAAAAGAGTCTCCGGAGTTCGGAGATTCTTCCCGTGAACTAGCTCCGCCGGGGTAAACCCTAAACTTTCATGCGTCACGGTTCTTAGAGCTAACAACACTAGAGGTAGATTCGTTTCCCAATCGGGACCAGACTCCAAACAAATAGCCCGCAAGAGCCTCTTAACCGTTCGGGGAAATCTTTCCACTTGGTTTGATTCAGGATGGCTGACAGAGCTGTGACGCACTTTAATGCCAAAACGTTCAAAAAATTCAGCCGTTAAGGCCCTAGTGAACAATCTGCCCTGGTCGCACTTAATCTCGTGGGGAAACCCCATACGGCTAAAAATTGTTAGCAATGCATCTATGACCGTAACCGACCCTATGTCAGTTACGGGTATAGACTCGGGATATTTTGACGACATGCATATTGCCGTGATTATGTACCTTTTTCCACTGGGCGTCAACGGCAGGGGACCACAGGCGTCTATATTTATTCGATAAAATATTTCCTGGATGACAGGAACCAATTTTAAGGGGGCTTTCCTTTTATCTTTTGGCTTCCCGGCCCTCTGACATTCAACACAGGATCATATGAAGTTCTCCATTTGCATGTGGCAGCCTGGCCAAAAAAAAAAAAAATACTGATTCAATTTGTCTTTGGATTTTGTCTTGCCTAAATGCGCAGAAGTACCCTCGTGACAGAAAGCTTGTATTTTGTTCCGTAATTTTTCAGGGACAACAACTAATTTCTTAGTGTTACCCAAATGGTTTTCTTGCAACCTCAACAATAACCCATTTTCAACGCAATAATAATTTTTTCCTTTCGTGCCCGTATCTTTCTTTGCAAGATCAAACAAAGGTTTTGGGTTAGTGCACTCCCTTTGCGCCAACTTAAAGTCGTTAGGGCTTATCTGAGCCAAAGACAATTCCGGAGAGTTTATGTTAAGTGCGGGAATTTCTAGACTCTCGCTTGGCATTACCTGTAAAGCGGGCGTTTTATCTTCTGAAACACTATTTTGCGCGGACGTACTTCCTTCATTTATTGTTAGGATTTTCTCTTTTCCACGAGCTTGCGCACGCGTTGTTACCGCATTTAGTACGGCTACCCCCGAACATTGTTTCTCAAAATTTTCTATTAAGGAGGCAGTTCTGCTGCCTAACAAATACCGGCCCTGATCCAATTCGTCCTGAATAACGGCCGCTTTCGTCTTTAGTTTTACAAACCTTCCTTCAAGCCAAACATAAGCGAGGGGTAAACAAACCTTGTTTTTGTCTATCGGTGTTTGTAACCAAACATTTTCTCCAGTAAAATCCTCAAGATCCACGTACTTTCTGGCTATCACGTCAATTGTACTTCCCGCGTCGCGCAAAATTTTTATTGGATACGAATTTACAGTTCCGTCACTTATGAAAGGAGTTAATAAGTCTTCTCCTGCGAGGGTTTTCAAGTAATTGACTTTCTCTGTCACTACAGGGGATCTCTTTTTATTCTTTGGATAGGACGGCCATAAATGCGTTTTGGAATCACACCCAAAGCAGCGGGGGAAACGCCGCCGTTCAAAGTTGTCGCTGATAACACGATCCGATTTCCGAGGGGGAGACCGGTTCCGGGGTTTACCACCATATTGCAATTCTGTCTTTTTTGGGAAAGGGTTTTGGCCAATTTTCTTTTTTTCGGAATTAGGGTTTCTAAATCTCCTGACTTCGTCGTAATTGTCTAACATTTCCGCTAACTTTGACGAAGATTTAATAGTAGCCCAATCATCTATGAAGTGATCTTTAGCTTCAGCTGATGTTCGCTTTTTCACTTGATCGGCTACCATTAAATCCTTCAGGCCCTCGAAATCGCTCACATCTAAGCTGTGCACCCATTCATTTAAGTAATTCTTTGATTCGAACACATAGTCCTTCCAGGCACTATTTGCACCTTTCTGATGTTGGACAAATTTTTTTCGGAAGCTTTCCGCACTCAGTTTGTATCTCTTCAACAGCAGATTTTTGACAAAGGAACAATCCTCTTCATCCTCATCGGACTCCCGAGCAATGAGTTGCCTGATATCGCGGGGTAACAGCGGAGTTAATTGAGAGGCCCAATTATTTTCCTCCACCCCAGTTCTTCTAATTTGCCGTTCGAACATTGTTAAATAGAGGGCTATGTCACTTTGTGCAGGATCAAATTTCGGGATTAAATTATGTATGCTGGGTTGAACAATTTTAATAGGGGAATTATTGGTAACTCCATTGCCAGTTAATGCGATTTGGTGATCCATTTTTGCCAGATCGAACTCTCTTTGCTCTCTTTCTTTTTGTATTTCCCTTTCCTTTTCCTATCTTTCCCTTTCTTTTTCTCTTTCGACCCTTTCTTTTTCCTCTCTTTCCTTTTCGAGTCCAGTTTGAACAATCTCATCAGCAAAATCCTTAACTAGGTTTTCCTCGTACCTTGCATTTCCGGTGATCAAGTCGACCAAATCTATTTTTTTTAACCTGGGGGTAACCTCTATACGAAGCTCTGATGCAAGATTTTGCAAATCTTCCTTTTTTAATTTATTTAAAAATGCCATACTTAAGGAATTAAATCACTACAAAAAATTTGCACAAATCAAAATGAAATTATAAACAAAACACTATAGTACTCTAATTGTTTACCTCAGGGTTATTCCACATGCATTACATTATTCTACAATTAACACACTGACATGATTTTAAAGCAATTCAAGAGAAAATGACTTTATCAAGCAAATGCACTGTTTAATTTTAGAAAATTTAACTCACAACCAACCAATTAGCAAAAAGATACTCATGTTTGATGGTCGTCCTCTCTGCAGCATTGGTAATCCTATTTGGAACACATTTTTTTCACACACGAACACATACACGCGCACTGATGGATCCAGCGAAAATTTCAAATTCTATTTGACTGTTCTTCGGAGAACCGGATATCTCCTACTCTCAGAAAATTGTTGAAAACGGATTTCTTCATATCAGTCAGGGTGACTGCAATATAAAAGAACTTCAACACGTAGCCAGGGTGGCTGTAAAACCCAATTCTTGAAACAGGTTGTTTTGAAACTGCAAAACTTTAGCCAGGGTGGCTGTGGAACGCTTTTTTTTATTCATCAGAACGAAAAGGGAACGACGAAACACTTCTCGGAGACTTCTCCGATTCAACCGCAAGGCTCACAGCGGGGTGCTGAACCTCTCATTCACTCGGGGCGAGTATATCTTCTCTGCGGGGTGCAGAAACATCTCCTTTCGAAAGGCAAGCATTCGTTTGTCTTCATGGAGAAGGGAGAAATCGGATACTTTTTTTATCACTGTCTACGCTTCGCACCGCTGAACACCAATATATAGCTGTAACATCTTGAGGACTTGTGTGTATGCCGAGTGGTAAAGCATGACTTCGATGGTAAAACTTAACAAGATTTTATTTACATATTATTTACAGCTTCATCAAAACTCAGGGTTGGTAGACAGTGACCGAGATGGACGGAATACGTCCGTTTCTCTCGTCGTCAAAAGATGTTCTCCTCGAACTCAGAATTTTCTTACTCCTTCTCACATGTCCGTTGGCCTGGGCTACCGGAAACCGGCCAGCCCCCTTTCAGATAAAATAGAGAGAGGGACGCGGCCGCCCCTTTTGGCGGCGGGCACACAACCCTGGGAACGGAAATAGATTTTGGGCTAAAACGGATGCCAGAGGTCAGGGGCCACATTCGGACGTAAAAGTCAGCTTGCATCTGGATTTTGAAGTAGCGTGTTTTCTCGACGCAGATAACATAAAAAGGAACCAAAGGGAAGTGGATGCGTCGGAACGAGGCAAAAAGGACCGGATGCCCCTTCTGACCGGATGCGGTCGCCAAGAAGACGTTCAACCCCTGTGTCCCAAGTTTCATTCTTTTGACTCGACGGAGTATCTGTATAATTTTTACTAATTCAAAAAATGTAACAGAAAGTTCTGCGAGAAAAATTTCATTATTTATAAGTCCTAATCTAATGGATTTGCAGTCTAAAAACTTTATTAGAAAGAAATGATGATTAAAAAAAAGTACATAAAAGTACTTTTTTTCCCAACCAATTCTTGTATATGTACACTCTCAGAAAAGCATTCTCAAATTTCACGAAACTTTCGTTGTATTTGACGAAATGACTTCGTGAAAAATGCTCCGATTAAACATTTCGTCAAATTGACGATATTTGTTTCGTCATACATTTGACGAAATGAATTTCGTCAAAAACTAAAAATATTTCGTCATATACGTTTCGTCAAAAACAACGAAATTTTTAGTCACTTGTTTCGTCATTTATTTGATCAAACCATTTCGTCAAAAACAACGAAATTTTAGTCACTTGTTTCGTCATTTATTTGATGAAACACATTTCGTCAAAAACAACGAAATTTTAGTCACTTGTTTCGTCGGGTCTATTTGATGAAATACATTTCGTCAAAATGACTAAATTTTCGTCATTTCGATTCCGCATTAACTAGTCTTTAAATTTCGTCACTTTTATTTCAAAAATGAAAATATTTCGTCATTTTGATTCGTGAATCATAATAAATTTCGTTATATTAACATACTTTTAAGTAAATTTTTGTTATTTGAGCACGTAATGGAACCTTAAATAAAATCTTGAATTTACTTTTTTAAGAGGGCAATTTGATATTTCTAGTAATTTGAGGCTTCAAATAATTACTGAAAATTTTCGATTTTTTGAGTTGCTGCATTAATTGTTGAAATATGTATCATTAATTTTAAATAAATGTTCTCAAGGTGACTTAAACAAAAAAAAATCATATTGAAAAATATTTTACTATTAGTAATTTTAACTCTTTGTGCACAAGAACTTTTCTATGATGCTTATGCAAGCATGCCATATTATATACGTTTAAATTAATTTTATTTTAGGTTAATTGTAACAGAAATTTCTTGCACATTTTTATTTTAACATTCTTACTTTCCAAACAATTTAAAATGTTAGCATTACTTCCAAATTAAGCATTTTGTTGAAATATAAAAGCAATTATTTTTTTTAATATTATGAACTATCAATTTGTCTAAGTTCTGTTTATTAATTCATTCTGAAAATTGTTTAATTAATTTTAAAAACTCAGTTTCATTGAGTTGGTTATATGTATGTATGAATTTGTCACACGAAGAATTGCTTTTTAAGGGTTTTAAAACCTCATAACATATTTAAAAGAAAAAACATCAGCAATAATAATAAAATTTGACTTTTATTACGATGGCAAACATTTTTCTAGCTCATATGGAGCATTACAGCAAAACCGAAATTATGGTATAACCATATAAATTGATAAGAACATGTATAGAGCACAAAAAATACGTTTGAAAATTAAAAGAAAGGAATTCAAACCATAAATTAGGGGAAAAGCATGTTCATGATTACCGTAAAATACTGAATAAGCGCCCCCCTAAATTTTGCTGAAATTTGTGGAAATGCGGGAGGGGGCGGTTAAACAAGCGAAAAAACTTACCGTTTCTACGCACCCATCCATGATTCATTGAAAAGCAGTACCACAGTAAAGACTCATCTATTACTTGTTTGTTTAGCCCCAAAATTCCCCCCTTCCGGAATTTGTTCCATCGCCCCCCCCCCTCAAAAATTAAAAGAGAGAAAAAAAGAAAAAAGAAAAAAAAGCAAAGTGGCAAACAAATTTGGATCGCGCCGAATGCACAGCTCTGTATTTAACCTCCTTTCACATGTTTTCCTATGTAATAATAAATAAAACGATTATAATTATAAACGATAGAGAGAAAAAATAACATCAGCTGAAGCAACTGAGGCAGTTGCAAAACATTCATTCCCCTTGCTTGACGCATCTTTGATTTTTTAGTTACTTTGAATGTACATAAAGATTTTTTTTTTTTTACTTTTCTTTTTCTGTCTTCATTTTAGATCGGATATTGCTATGCTAACTTGCAAAACTGTAAATTCTTGCGCGACTATACGCACCCTAATGATGATGGTTCGCCCCATTTTGAAAGTGCGTTCTTTTAAACACAGCATGAAAGTTGGAATTAATGCAAATAAAATTTTGTGGATAAATTTAGGAGCGTAATGGAGCAATTTTTGTACTCATATTCGAGAATGGTCCACTTTTGCGACCGCCATTTTTGTAAAAAAAAAGGTTCGTTTCTGCGATTTTTTCTAATTAATTCTTCTGTTCCTTCTTTATAATTTCAATGACAACCCAAGTTGAGGAGGGGGTGATAATCGGTATTTTGTCCTAAAGGTAATTCGCAGAAAACGGGGGGGGGGGGGGCGCTTGTTCGGTATTTTACGGTAAGTAAATTCTCCTTAAAAAAAAAAACCTGTACATACAAAAAATTTAACTGCTGTTCAAAAACACGCCAACCCTATTAAATAAATTACAAATCTGAAACTTTTACCACAGAACATGGATATAATATATAAGAGGTTTTCTTCTCATATTTTGGCATGATTTATAGATTAAAAATAAATGAATAAAACTTTTATACACATTATAATTGAACAAGTTATTTTGAATATGTTATCATTACTTGGTTAATTATGCAGAGGAAATATTTTTAAAATACTTTTATAACTGAACCCCTTTTACTTTCCAATCTACTTTACAAATTTAGTATTTCTTAATCAATAAAGCTACTCACTTTCATATAAAATAACATTGACTCTACAAATGTTTATTATTTTCATTCTCAAAATCCTGTATGCAATAAAATATTAATTTAAAAATTTGTTTCTTTACAATTTAAAACATTATTTAAATTCTAACAAAAAATGAATAAAAGAAAAGTTGAAGACTTTTGTTTTCACATGTGTTACTTGCATTCAATTAGTATACTAATTTGGAGAACAATTCTTGATACTAACAATTGAATTTTTAAAGATTCCCAACTCTTTGTGTATTGTGGCATTAAAATTATAATCTAAAGAAATCCCCAAAACACTATTTAAAATATGAAATAAAACGTTTTTTTTTTAATAGGTTATACCTGAAATTATACAAAATTAAACTAAAGCATAATATATGGTAGAAATAATATTTTAATTCTCACACTTAGTGGTGATTGTAAAAAAGTTGGATTATATCAAACTAGGCAGCAAAAATAATAAATTCTGATTTATAAATTTAAAAAAAAAAAAAGATTCTATTTAAAAAGTATTTTTCATGAATTTCACATCATTGACAGCCAATTAAATTACATTTTCCTATAATTTCAAAGAATTTGCAGATAATAGTTATACAAAAGTTTGGTAATTATAGATACTTCATTTGAAAAAATCCTGAGTGTTTTGCAACTCTGCTACAGCTGCTAATGGAAATTAATACTGCTAAAGAAATTAATATTTTTTTAAACTGTAATGATTCTTTCATTTTTTTTTTTTTTTTTCAAGCAATGCATTATTACAGGGTTCATACTCTATTGGGAAAACAAAAAAATAGGGACTTTTTAGACAAACATTCATAAATGATGACATACTTTTTTTCAGTATTATTTGACCCCCCCCCCCCCCCCATTGTCACAACAAAATGTCCCACTTCATCATGCTCCCTATTCACGCATTATTACACAAGCATATGGACTTAAAATTAAGTACACTGCATTAGAGAGCTTCTAGTCCGTAGAATCTTCATATATTTTATTACCTATAAAAGAATAAAGAACAAACTCATGAAAAAAAGCTTCAAAACTTTTCAGAAAAACTAATTTTAAAAACATTCAGAAATTCAAAGATGAAGTTAAGTAAAAAATCCACAAGCATAAAGAACAATAGTAATACCTTCAAGAATGGAAAGCGATTCCAGTTCAAAGATGCACCTTTTGGACTACGACGAGCAGTGTTGTATTTTGTGCGTTTTAAAATTTTTAAATGTTTAAAATGAAAAATTAAATGAAAAAATATCCTGAAAAGGTCCAGTCGATAGAAGCTGGGCCGTGGTAGCCTAGTGGTTAGCAAGTCGGACTTCCACCTGGAAGGTCGTGCGTTCGATACCCACTGAAGACCACCATGTATACTTGGGGATATGTGCATGTAAAATCCGTAGACCCCACTACCTCTCCCCGTGCGTAAGCAATCCTAAGGCCTCGGCTAACAGGTAGGGGTCTGGTGGAGAAAAGTCGATAGAAGCTTGGTTCCCGCAGAACACCAAAAGTGAAGCCGCATTGACCAAAGTGTTTGGGACACCTCTCGCAGCTGGTTGCTCTGGGACTGTGTACACTCAAGTGAACCTATACTTCTGGAGGTGCCAACCCCCAGGTGACAGTCTCTCATCTGGGAGCTGATTCAAAAAAAAAAAAAGGGGCGGAGGTCGGACTCCTACCAATAAGGGCCCCGTTAAACTCAGGAGCAGTGCACCCTCTCTTCCTCACTTCACGCGAGAACGCACCACCAACAACAAATGTAGAAATACTTTTGTGTGTTATTCATTATTTAGTTTGGTTTGAAGTAACCTTCTCGCTATTTTGCAACTTCTTGACACCTTTTCTATGCAATTTGTAAGCGGTACACCTCCAATGTTTAATTTTATTAAAAAAATATGTTGTAAAAATTTCTTTTCCAGTTTCTGAACAGTTTGTTTTTTGAGGTATATTTATTTTATGCGATCCGCGCGTACCTACCACACAAAAGTAGGATTGTCTTAATTTTCTTATGCTTTATGCTATGCATATTGGGGGGGGGGGGGTATCTAAAGCCAACACAACTTTATAATTGTTGACTGTTCATTTCAAATAATAGTAATAACAAAATATGGTAAAGTTAGAAGTAAGTTCAAAATATGGTAAAGTTAAGGGATCACGTTGAGTGGTCTTAAAAGCATTAGATGTAAAGTTGTTGAAAAAGCTGTGTAGCTTCAAAACTAATGAACATGATACCAAAATAAAAATTTCTGTATTTTCATCCATTTTTTTCCTTTGTAAAAATAATGTTCAAATATATATATAGTAATATTGATTTATTAAATGACAGCAACAATAAAGACAATATAAAATGGTATGCACTTTGTGTGCAAGATTTTAAAAAATCTATTGAAAATATATCTTTTACATTTCATATATTTTCTCTTACACATATATTTCAAAATGTGCCTAAGAGTAAATGTGTATTCAAACTCATTAACAAAATTAATAGCTTTTTAAAAGTAATTTACTAAATTTTCCAGAAATTTCAGAATTAAATTTTAAAAACATTCTATGACAGAACTGAAAGTAAATTTAGGTACAGAATGGAGATATCCGTGAAAAGTAGTAGTATATAAAATTTTAAGGCTCCATGATAATTAGTTTTAAATTAAAGTGCACACAATGTCAAAAAATAGTTTTGAGAAAAACAGCTTCAAAGTTAACTTTACCTTATGCAACCAAATATTTAAACATTGTGTACTTTTACATAATTAAAATACACCAGGTGCATAGACACACCCTCCTTTAGTTGCATCTGCAGTCTTAGCCCTTCTTTTTGACAAAGCGCTGACAAAGAGAGAAAACAAAATAGAAGCCATCGAAATGTAAACAAACGAACAGCTGCTTCGGGCCAGCAGCTGATTCTTGCTTGGCTTGCATCTGAAAAAATTATATGGAATACACCTTTTTAATAAAAGTATTATAGTTATGCAACATTGAAGTGGAATTTTTTTTTTTAATACTTAAAATCTCACAATTTTTGGATCACAACATTACACGTTTTGTATAATTTATGATATTGCATTAAATGTTATATGAAAAAAGAGTAGAAGAAGGAAAACATCAATATTTAGGACAAAAATCCCCATTTTAAATCTATGTAGGTAAAAAAAGTTGCAGAAAACAATTTTCAGTTATTTAAGTAAACATTTCTCACAAGTATTTTAATTAAAACAAATATTTAAAAATCTCATTAAAATTTAACATTTTTAGTCAAGTTCTTTTGCATTTAACAGAGAGTTGGAGATCATAAAAACCCTTCTATTGCCTGCTAGAGTATTATCTTCTGGCGGCAATTTTCTTCGTGTGACAAATCATTATTGGTGGTCATCAAAACAAATATATACCTTGAAAAAACTAATACTGTAATCAATTCTCACATTTTTAAAAAATATAACTTGAAAATTTAATGATAGTATGTAATTTGTAAGCAAAAATTGTAAGAAAATAAAAGTAATAGTATGCACTTTGCGAAGAGCTATATTCTCTTCTATTCAATACGTTTAATTTGAATAACACTACCAGAGTATTACAAATCCTATTACTTAAATTTAATAGAATGTCTAGTTATATATATGTTTCTTTACAATTTGATTACATGTTTTTTTATAATCAAACTAGATAAATATATTATATACATTCTAATGGTGTTATTTGCAAATTTTTGTTACATGCATAAAAAGAAGAAAGAAAATTTTAGTTTGTATGAAGAATATATCTATAAACAGTAAACAACAAATCTAAGGCTAACTTTGCGCCGGCTCAAAGTTACCCTGAGAATGGAATAAAATTGCAATGTCTCAATTGTTTGACATTTTACTAAATATTACTGAATCTAAATCACAAACACTAAAAAATTCACTATATTTAGAAGATAAAAATCTTGGTAAATTACTGTAATGATACTTACTTTAAAAGAATAATAAGTTTTAACAACTTTTAATCAGCATTTCAAAATAGCTTCCAAGCTATTACTTTTGAACTATTGAATTATACAAATAGCGGTGTACAGTGTTGCTATTTTTTTTTACTAAAATAAGGAGAAGAAAAGTGATTTCATAACCTTGCCAGGAAAGTAGCACTGAGCGTGTTCTACAGTTTCATTTGAAGTCAAATATTCTAAAAAATATGCAGTGGTGCAAAGTTACCCTGATTCACTGTATATAAGTTGATTGAAGATTCAACAAGTTTAACCTTTTGTTAATTTGAATAACAAAATATACATTTTTTAAAGGTTTCAAAAATTAGCAAAACATTGCAGTGGGCAACTTAAAATTATTATTGTTGTTTAAATTTTTACGCGTAATATACAATACGATTCCATATTTCTTCACTTGGCCAAATAGTAAAGATACGGCAAACTTAGTTAGGCCTAACAGTACGTTGATAAATATTAATTCAATAATATATAGTTATTAAACTACAAGTATACAATCACAGATCCTTACAATTCTAAAACTACTAACCTCATAGTACTTTTTCGATCAGATCTGACCAGCAGCAGCATCAACATCCACCAAAGAACTTGCCTCACATACACGGCGATGTTCGAAGCTTCTGAAACGCCATTTTCTTTGAGAGAAGAAACATTTCGTCAAATTTTTGAGAGAGTGAGTTTCGTTAAACGTAATGTGACAGCGTGAGGAAAGAATCGTTGAAAATGACGAAATTTGCCTTGAGGATTTAAGAATCGTCAAAAATGAGCGTTCTATTTCTGAGAGTGTAAATGTTAAAATGTTGCACATTAAAATATAAGCTTTACAATATATTTTTAATACGATAAACGAGTGCTTTATAGTTCAAACTATGAAGTTTTAAACATTAGTTTAAGTCTTTTTGCTTTGCACGGAGTGAAATCTAATGCAGAATATTCAAAAGGCGTAAAATAGCAGGTTTGTTTCGATCATTTTAACGTAATACATTACTAGAAGCATTTCAACAACTCTTGGAACAATACGTGTTTTAACTGTTTCCTTTAGGAACTTGTTCTCCGCTTCAAAATATTCAACATATACTCATAAAAAGTTTTGAATTATTCTTTACTCTCAAACTACAAAGCGGAAACCCGGGTTATTTCTTTAAAAAAAAAGTTTGGAGCACTCATGCCTATTCAATTCTTTTCTGGAGAAATAATAGCACCTTTGAGTTAAAGAGAATTGATTGCATTTCATATTTACACAGCGCTCATATTTAAAACTATGAAAAATATCGCAGTTAAAAGGAAATGTTCTGATTGGTATATTTACTTGGTAAACAATAGGTTGTCTCAAAATACGTATCCACTGAGAGCACTTCATGGTATTCTAGAACAAATAGAAAACATTAATATAAAAATATTAAACGGAATTTAATTGCTACGGAAGACGTTGCGTAAATATTTACTTCATTTTTCAAGCGGAAGAGTTAGAATTGAGAGCAGTTGTAATAGTTTAGTTATGTATGTTTTAAAAAAAAAAACTTACTACACTCGTTTCGGGAGTTCTTTTTATTTTACTTTTATTTATTTATTTACTTATTTATGCTTTTTTTTTTTTTTTTTTGGATAACTCACTGAAAAAGTCAAGCAACTACTTTTTATCGTGGTTTTAAATTCTGAAAAAACATCCTTTGACAACTTTATATAGTACTAAATTATTAAAAAAACACATTGAAATTACTTTGAAGTTTTCCTTCGTTTCGAGCTTATTTCAAAACAAGTTACCTAGTTAGTTTTAAAATTTGCCTAAGAAAAAATTCTATTCATTTCAAAACAAGAAATTTAAAGCAAATAGGTGATATATATTAAAGAAATTGGTTAGTAGAGTATCAACCGAAATGAAAGAAAAAGAAAATAAATAAATAAATAAAATACCACATTAAAAAAAATCCTTTTATGAATCTAGTTGCTAGCTGCAATTCATAATTGCATAAACACAGATGGAAACAACCGAAAAAATACAGGGATTACAATTAGAAAGATATCTCGTACTCGCTTCTTTCTGACAGGCGTTCTGACGAATTTTCGGAAAGATATCTTGAGTGCGAAAGACTGAATGAATGAATGAATGAATGACTGACTGAATGAATGAATGAATATGTATGAGCTGTTGAAAAGGTGTATTTGAAGTAATTAAGAGCTAAAACTAAATGAGAAAGAGAGACAGCTAGATTATGAATTTGATATTGGTGTATACGGGAAAGTAGGCTCATATAGTTCTAGACGGAACTTCTTGTTCTATTTATAAAGCTAGTTGAAGTGTTTAATAATTGTCTTTGAATTATTCATTTTATGTAGGGCCAAACATTACACATTGCATGGGAGAAGGAATACTTCTCTTCTCCGAAATTCTAGAAGACGGGTTATACATGTGCAATGTGAAAAAGAGTGTCATAAAGATACTGGAAAAGTAATACTCGTATTATGTAGGACCAAACATTACACATTGCATGGGAGAAGGAATACTTCTCTTCTCCGAAATTCTAGAAGACGGGTTATACATGTGCAATGTGAAAAAGAGTGTCATAAAGATACTGGAAAAGTAATACTCGTAAGGAATCTGGCTCTGCAATTTCACTTCAAAATCACATAAGTTATGATTTGATATCGATTCCAATAACGATAACGATGTTGGCCATATGCCAAGCATTCGAACATAATGACAGCATTTCTTTTTCGATCTCTATTTTTCCTCCCCTTAAAAACGCGGAATAAGAGTCTCCAAAGCTCGATACTTACTTAGAAAGCACTCTAAAAAAGCCGATAGTAATCGATGAAGTTCCATGGAACAAAAGAACGCTAGTTTTTTTTTTCTGGTTGACCAATTTTCTCGGTTATTCTACTTACTCCAGTTACTTCGGAAATGGTTTTAATGTCGTCATTGCACGTTTTTATTACGATATTTTCCTTGTAACAATGTTCACAAAACCAAATTGTTTAATTTCCAACGGACAAACACAAAAGGTATTATTTTGATGTTTATCTCTTAAAACAAATGAAAAACAAAAGAAAATAGACGCCAATACGTATTCAAAATTAAATTAAAAAGGAATAGTGAGGTAAATATTTTCATAGTAAATAAAATTTATCTCGTATACGGAATTCCTGTGTCAAGGAAAACGTTCAAAGAAGCCTAATTAAAAATACACAAAACATTCAGACAATGTTCAATTGCATTTCCTGAAGTATTTAAATTTTTACCACTAACAGAAATCAGATTTGCATGACATGCACACATTTTTTTGAACTATTATTCGCTTACAAAATTTTGCTCAAACTTAGCCGAAAGTAGATGATTGCAGCTATGGTGCATTCACACCAAGAGCAACAGCGATCCAGCGACATCAACGAAAAAAGTGCAACGAATGGCATTGATTCTACATAATTTAATAACCACTTCTTCATATTTACTGATGGACAGTTTTAATTGGGCCACTAAATCTGACTTCTTCACTGTTAGTTTGATAACCATGGCAACAAACTATTAACTGACTGACACAGCATTTTTCCATCGCTGTTTGCTTGATTGCACCATTAGATTTTGTGTAACGTAATTTTTTTAATGACCACTCTGTATTACGTATAAAATGTTATTTACACAAATCCTTCTTGAACTTCTCTTTTCATGTCTTACAAAGTTAAACATATTTATTAAAAGCAGAGTATTAGCCTGTGTTAGTATTAAATGAGATTGTGTATTTAAAAAATTTTTTGCAGCACTGAAAGTTCTCGGCCTATATATGTAGACCCGTTGAATATAATTATTATTTTCTAATGCTTTTTTTTTCTTGATATCACTGCTTTAGAGTCATCAAGTATTTATAAAATTTCATTTACATTTGAAGGGTCCACTGAAAAAACTACCTAAGTCACATACCACTTTTTGAACTTTGCTTTATGATTTATTACAAACTAGCTGACATGCCCAGCTCTGCGCGGTTTAATATTGCATCATTCGCAGGCTAAGTGACGCATTTTCAAAGTTCTGTTGTAAATATGTAATAAAAAAATTTCTT
This sequence comes from Octonoba sinensis, assembly GCA_038502835.1. Classification (NCBI taxonomy): domain Eukaryota; kingdom Metazoa; phylum Arthropoda; class Arachnida; order Araneae; family Uloboridae; genus Octonoba; species Octonoba sinensis. The sequence goes on from CM076600.1 coordinate 145,152,291, forward strand.
AAAAAATCCAAGTAGAAGATGGGCAACAGTTCTTAAAAACCTTAATTAAATAGTAAAAATCCTTAAAAAGCACGATTGCATTAAAACGAACAGCCTAGAAAATTTCCTTTTAGATCATAAACAACAGTCCATAAAAATCCACATTAAAATGCCAACAACAGTTCATAAAAATTGCCATTAGAGTAATTGCAACAGTAACTAAAATGCACACATGCATATAAAACATGCATATGATATCATTTTGGCACATAATTGTGCGAAAATGATATCGAGAGTCCGAAAAATCGCAATTACAATATCTACCACAATACATCTAAAAATTCAGATAGGAGCTGTATTCTGTTTAAAATGTCCATCAGATGAAGAACAACTGTCCCTGAATATTTCTGCTACAATAAAGAAAAAATTCCTTAAAGCCCCCCATTTCAATAAAGACAACTATTCCTAAACATTCCTCATAGAATAAGGATATTAGTCCCAAAAAAAATTCCATTAGAATAAAGACGTCAGTGACTAAAAATACCCATTAGAATACTGACATTCAAGAGCTACTATTCCTAAAATTACCAACAGTCCCATCTTAAATTCCCCATCAAAATAAGGACACCAGTTCCTAAAAATCCAGCTTGCAAAACCGTTAAAACATTTCCTGAAAATTCAATTAAATATCACTTTCATAAAAACGAAAGAAAGGAAAGCATTATTTCCAAAGGCAAATGCACATTTAAATTAGAAAATGTTCAATACTGAACCAATTCTGACGTGTGAAATCTAAATTGATAGAAATAAATAACTAAATAATGTCCAAATGGCGCCAAATAGACAGTACAAAAATTAAATAAATGTTAGAAATAAATCACTTGAGTAAAATATGGAATCAATCAAAACCGCTATGTAAAAAAGTTAAAATGAAGCAGAAGATCACCAAATTGTACTGTAGTAATTTAAGCATTTCGTAAAATACGCCATGATAAATCAGGTATTGAATTAAATGAGAACAATATTACAGATAAGGATTATTGGCGCGGTTTGGAAAAGTTACGAAGAGCAAAATAATATATTGAGAACAATTAACTGGATTGGGATCGAAAAAAGTTATCAACACTTGGCGAAATTTAAAATTTCATCAAAAATAAGATATATGGAAAACCTTCCAACCTAGTTTTTATCGAAGGAATAAATATTAAATTGATAGAAAAGAAAGAAAAATAAACCTCAAGATAAAGTAATTGAAAATCGCCTGCAGTAAATAATCCACAAAATATGCATCAAAATGAAAATAATTTTTACAATTTATTTCGTTAATAAAACGGATACTCTACCATAAGAAATAATGTTTCATGAAATTGTTGAACTGGTGGCATAACATTAAATTGCCAAAAATGGAAGAAGAATCAACCTCAAGGTAATTAAAAATGGTCTGCAGTTAATAATCCACAAAATATGTATAAAAATGAAATGAATTTTTAGAAATTGTTGCGCTTATAAAACGGAATGAATAAAAAGATAAAATAGCATTTTTTCAATCTCACGTTAACAGAAATCATCTATTTGGCGACAAAAGTACTATTTATTTTGGCGAAAACACGGATATTGAGAAGATAAATTCAGAGGTAAGCCTCGTTTCAAAATTCGAAAACTACTTTAAATGAATATTGCGCATGTTCCATTTGTCCTAAGAACTGCAAAAAAAAAAAAAAAAAAAAAACATGTGCAGTTTTTTACGGGCATTCATATGCTGCAAAAATCTAAAACGTAGGACGTTTCTTCGATGAGATAAACCCAAAATCAACAGTTTTGCTTAAAATTGAAATAAAAAAAGAACAAATTCGAATTTTAGGAAAAACGCTTCGAGGTGCAGGAGGCGATCGACAGACAGACAGACAGATACACACACAAACTTTCAGTTTTATTTATATAGATATGTATTATACATATACGTATTATAAATTTGAGTTTGAGTGTTACGGAAAAGTAGGCTCGTATGGTAAAAGTTAACATCTATATGAATAATAAAATAATTTTTATGAAAAAATAGAACCGACTTCAAATTATAAATTGCGCTAAAAAGTGAAAAATAAATTAATTCTTTAAACAACATCGATGTGACTTTTAAACATAGTTTTAGAAGTCTGTGCAAAATTAGGATAGATAAAATCTTTTGTAATCATGGATCAATTAAATATATATATTTTTTTCAGAATTAGCAACAGTTCCAATATAAAGAACAAATGGTGTAATGGTACTTAGACTCATAATTTTGCACCGACTTCTAAAACTATGTTTAAAAGTCACATCGATGTTGTTTAAAGAATTAATTTATTTTTCACTTTTTAGCGCAATTTATAATTCGAAGTCAGTTCTATTTTTTCATAAAAATTATTTTATTTTATTCTTTTTCGTGTAAATACATTTTTTTATGTAAATGCTCTATTTTAAAAAAATACATGTCAGAGGGCAAACCTTCTTTAAATGAATGGCACTAAAAACTAATCATTTGTTTGATAAATTCGGTTTTGAAGTCGATTTTAGCAAAAGGAACTGATTGGATTAATTTTTGCCTCAGAAAAGCCTTCAGTCAAACTCTTGCTGTAATTGCTTTTAATATTATAGCCCAATGGCAACAATTTTTTAACAATGACTTTTATATTTATCAATAGTTTTCCCAACAAAGAAAAATCAAGTTAAGCCTTTCCAATTAAAATGAAAAATACTTTATTTTTCACCCGTAACGTTTTTTCCAAAAAACAAATGAAGTCAAATTGATTTGCGATATTTGAGATAGACGACTCTCTACCGATTAAAGAAAAAAACATCGAAATTGGTTCATTTAGTCAAAAGTTATGAATGTAAAAACTAAAAAAATACTACATTTTCGCCCATAACTTTTTTTCTAATTATCGAATATGGTCAAACGAAGGTTCGGGACCTATGGGAAACCACACTCGATTGATTAAAAAAGAAATCATGAAAATCAGTTCATCCAGTGAGAAGTTATAAGTGGACCAAAAAAAAAAAAAAAAAAAAAAAAAAAAAAAACGACATACATACAATATGAATGTATAACCTCCTTCCTTTGTGAAGTCGGTTAAAAATGTAAGTATTCGTTTGTGCATAGCCGCAAATCTCCAAAACTATTTCACCGATTGCTTTGAAATTTTGCCAGTATACAGAGTGATTCAAGAGGATGGTTTATAGACCCGTTAGGAAAAAAATCCGACAGGTATTTCCTTTTTTATTCCAATTTTAAGCAAATTTCTACATAAATTTCCCATTATGGGGGTGAAAAAAACCTTGCACATATTAATGTAATATAGCGATCGAAAGCGCTGATTTTTCTACACAAGATGGAATTTGTTCGAAGTTTCTAAGTCAAAAATAACGCCAGTTATAAGCTTTTCAGTTCGATTTCTTAAGGCCTACCTTGATCCAAAAATAATAATTAGCAGTTTCCTAACCTCCGGGTAATATAAGCTATATAAATAAAAATGTAAGAGTTCGTTTGTTCATACAAGGCTGAACGTGATCTAGTTTACGGTTTCGATCAAGTTCAGCCTTGGTTCATAACCTCAAATCTCCGTAAGTACTTCACCAATCGCTTTGAAATTTTATTAGAACATGTGTTTTTATATATCACTTTTAATTTATTGCAACTTTGATTTAATTATTTCGTTTTTTAGCCTACTTTCCCGTAAAAGTAAAAATAAATAATAATAAAGCATGAAAGAAGGCTTAACGTATCGAGAAAATATCGTTAGAAATCAAGAAAAGTCAAAAATAAGTTAAGTAATTAAATAAAGATTGAAAAATAAAAAAATTGAAAGTAGGGTTTTGAGATGGGGAAAAAGTGTGTCTGTCGGTCTGTCGGTCTGTCCCCCTTAATAACTTTTGAACGAATTGTCCGATTAGAAAAATTCTTTTTGCTTTCGAAAGATCTCGGCGAGGACATTTCATTTCCATATTTTACTTTTTGGTTTGAACAATTTTTTGTTCAATTTTGAACAGTTCAAAAAATTTTAACATTAGCGCCTATGGGCGAAAATGAAGCAAATTATGTAAACTCTGGGTACAAGATCCAAGTTCCAATGAACAAGCTCACTGGAAAAAGTTCTTGGCGTGAAATATTGATTTGAACAATTTTTGTTCATTTTTGAACAGTTAAAAAAAAATATAACATACCGCCTACGGGGAAATTTCAATCCTTTATAATTCCTGATTTAACTGCCCGATTAGCTTGGAACAAACTTTATCGGAAAGCTCTTATGACGTAGAACATGTACAGATAGAAAGTTCATCCAGAACTAACGAGCCTATTTTACTATGAAATTTTTGGACCGGGATTTTCAAGAATATTTTTGAATTAATGAATGATTAAATGAATAAGAAATAGAATGAATGAATAAATGAGTGAATAAATACATGAATGACTTAAGAAATGAATGATTGAATGAATATGTATTAACCGTTGAAAAAGGTATATTTGAAGCAATTAAGAACTAAAGCTAAACGAGAAAGACAGAGAGAGAGGTAGCTAGATTATGAATTTGAATTCGGTGTATACGGGAAAGTAGGCTCGTATAGTTCTAGACGGAACTTCTTGTTAATGCTTTATTATGGAGAAGGAGCCACTTGCAACAATTGGCAGGGTACAGCTATTTTCATTTTGATTTAATAATTTTTTCTGTTTGTGTTGAAGTATTTTTGCACTCGACGATTAAGGAGAACTTTAAAACAAAGATTACTTATTTTGAATAGCAACAGTTTAATTTAGTTATTTTCATTTTGATTTAAAAATTTTGTGTTTTTTCTGTTCGTATTGAAGTATTTTTTAATATTTTTGAACTTAACGATTAAGGGAACTTTAAAACACAGATTATTTAGCACTCGAAGATTAAATGGAACTTTAAAACAAAGATTACTTTTTTTGAATGTTAACATTTTCATTTAGCTATTTTCATCCTGATGTTAAAATTTTGTGTTTTTTCTGTTTGTGTTGAAGTATTTTTTTAATATTTTTGAATTTAATGATTAAGGGAACTTTAAAACACAGATTATTTAGCACTCGAAGATTAAATGAAACTTTAAAACAAAGATTACTTTTTTTGAATGTTAACATTTTCATTTAGCTATTTTCATCCTGATGTTAAAATTTTGTGTTTTTTCTGTTTGTGTTGAAGTATTTTTTTAATATTTTTGAATTTAACGATTAAGGGAACTTTAAAACACAGATTATTTAGCACTCGAAGATTAAATGGAACTTTAAAACAAAGATTACTTTTTTTGAATGTTAACATTTTCATTTAGCTATTTTCATCCTGATGTTAAAATTTTGTGTTTTTTTCTGTTTGTGTTGAAGTATTTTTTTAATATTTTGGAATTTAACGATTAAGGGAACTATAAAACACAGATTATTTAGCACTCGAAGATGAAATGGAACTTTAAAACAAAGATTACTTTTTTTTATTGTCAACATTTTCATTTAGCTATTTTCATCCTGATGTTAAAATTTTGTGTTTTTTCTGTTTGTGTTGAAGTATTTTTTTAATATTTTTGAATTTAACGATTAAGGGAACTTTAAAACACAGATAATTTATTTTGAACGGCAAATTTTTAATTCAGAATTTTTTTGTTTGTGTTTCTTCTGTTTGGATAAGGTTTATGTTGGAATTTTTCAATGTGCCTAGCCAGACAATATCAAAATCTTCACAGACAATGGAACAAAGAAAAAAAAAATATTGCTCGCAAGCATTGTGAAAAAACAAAGCTCAGGGCCAATCAATCAAATTGAACAGTTTAGATCTTCTCATGTGTACAATTACATATTGCGTGTTCTAAAATGGGTAAACCAGACAACATATATTTTCAGACAATGAAACAACAAGCATTGTCAAATGAAACATAATAGAAATATGTGCTTTTTCTTGTTTTTCCATCGAACCAGACTGATCCACAGCAAAGCGTGGCCGGGTACAGCTAGTTTATGTTATAAAATCATTGAATAACACTTAAAGCAAATTTCAAAAAGTAGTATGTGACTTAGGTCGTTTTTCCAGTGTACCCTTCATTTTATTTACTTTTAGGGCATAAGTATAAAAATGAAAAGCTGGAACCCAAACGGATAAATTTCACGGAATTCGTATGTTACGTTATTCATATGTGGGATGTTTTAAAATGTTAGTTCCGTGTCCTCAAAGAAAATTTCTCAAAATTACATGAACTGAGTTGTATGCTTCTTGCTTTAAAGTGACTTTTTTTACATCTTTTTCTTGCAGTCTGCTGATCTTAATCTTCCAAACATTATTTTCTATGGAGCTCAATCAAGAAATTTCACATCTAAAGTACTAGTTTGTATAGTGTATAGGTTAGAAATATTTTGTTAAAAAGTAATTCAAAACTGAAAGGGGGTTTGTAGAAGGTAATACAGCACATATTTCAAAACGTTAATAAAGTAGAATAAGAGCCAATCTTATCAATGCGTTATGCAATGCCATGTGAAACCGCTTTTTTAAAGAATGGGTAATTCAAATAAACGTGTAAAATCAAACATTTGTAGAGAGAATGGTTTGCAGGCAAGGATTTTTGCATCAAATAATACATTATACATTAATAGCTCAAGTACTCTTATCTACGAAAGCTATTGAAATTGCTCGTAACAAACGGAACAGTTCTGTAGGATAGCGGAAATTTCTTAGTCGACTGCAGCATAAAAAACCTTTCTTCTCGAGCATCTCAGCAAAAGAAGAGAGCAGCAGGCTTCACTGAATTATTCAGCGATCCGCTCCACTTTGTCAAGACATTCGGGGACGACGTTGAGCATCTTTCCGTGAAACCGTCCTTCAGGAGGGGGAAGGGGAGATGCCATTTCGAATATCAAAAGACGTCCGTATGTGTCTTGAGAAATGACAGTTGCAGTTGGCAGGATCTGGATACGCTGTTTGACGCGAGTTTAGTGCAGGGGAATGTAGAGAAATCGTTGGGATTTCAGCGCAATGAGCCAGTGTTTCACTATAAGAGAACAACGCTATTCTACTAGTATTAAAGAACATACTTTAATTTATTAATGTTTGTATATTCGTCAGTTTTGGCAAGAAACGTTTATGTGTTATTAAAAAGCTTTTTTTTTTTTTTTTGTGCTTCCCATGTTTATTTGAACATTACTTTTGTTAGCAGTCTCATCGTATGAACATTTTCGCAAAATAAATAAAGCAAAATATAATAATAAATAGCTAAAATAAAGAAATAAAGAAAAAATAGTACATAAAGATTTAATAACAGAGAATAAGAAAAGAAGAAAAATAAATGCTTTTGTCCGATATTAGGTGGTTTGAGTCTGTTTATTTTTTCTGCTGTATATGGGTGCAAAATATTGAAATTATTTGCAATTCTTATTACAGCTTCTTTTTTCCTTATGATCTTCGGTGATGAAGGCTTTACCGGTACTACTAGTAACATGGTTATATTAGCTAAAAGAGTATATAACTATAGTTCTGATTTATTATCAGTTCTACTATTTACTGCGTCATGATAAATATATTGTTGATTGTTTTCAACTTCAGGTATTCTAAATGCTGCCCCGACAATTATTCTGCATATTTCATACAATTTTCTATGAAGCAATATTATGATTCTTATTATGATCATCTTTTCTGTGTCAAAAAATTGACTGTGTGTGTTTTGATTTAAATATATACTCTCTAAACTGCCAGTTTCGAACACAGTTTCTGAAACATCGGTTTGGTATTTTAACGCATTTCATTTTGAACAGATTTTGGATTCTCGTTTCATTAAGCGTACATTTTTTAAAAGCATATATCTTGAATTTAAAACAAGCTCTTTTTTTTTTGCGGTGCATGTTACACTATAATAACTAGTTCGTAAAAAAATGGCATTCATAACCTAATTTATCTAATACATTGTTTAGTGGCAGTATTTGTTCGGATACACTATTTCCAACCATTTCATTTAGATGCAGTCATGAAAGAACGAAAAAAATTGATGAGTGTTAATGTGATAATTTATGAAAATATATCGGCTAAAGAAAAAGATACACATAACATGTGGGAAAATGAGCACATAACATGTGGTAAAATATTTGCGAAATATTTTCACTAGTGCTGAAAAACACAAGTATCAGTGAATAATAAATTTCCGAATTGGAAACTATTCCGTAGGGAACACAACAATGAAAACTTTGAGACTATATTGTAAGTTTAAAAAAAATCGATTATCTCAAAGAAATTTGTTTTCTCGGCCCTAGACAAAATCATTTTTTATACCCTAGGGTGCAGGAATATATTTCCTTTTTACGAGATTTAGAGGAAATATATTTCACGTTTAGATGCCGATCAATTCTGATTATATTCCCCGATGTTTGCTTTGCTCGCCTGCAACTGCTTTGAAATGCATGAGTTTTTGTGGAAGGACCGCCGTCTACGGAATATATGTTGCATGTTTCGACGATCTGATTATCCAGTGTCTTCTATTATTCAGGGGATTGCGTAAGTCATTTATTCAAATTTTTACGGACTGTCATTCACGTCAAGTTTATGTCAGGACTCTGCAGTTTTGCTTACCAAAGCGCCAGGACTTTCAATATGAGATTAAAGAATCTATAAATTCGCAATTTATTTCAATGTTTAAATATTACATTCAGCATACATCGCACTTCCAGTATAAGAGGGCTACAGATTATCTAAACTCAGCCATATGGAGTTTAAGGAAACAGCGATATAACTGAAAGCATTTAACTAGAAATTCGTTAAAAAAATTTATTTTTAAAAATATTATATATTCGTAATTGAAAATGTTTGCACCTCTTCATTGTAAGAAGGCCACAACTCAAAACTAATGAACTTTCTCAGGATAGGCATTTTAAATTGGGGTTAAAGCTTTAATTTAATTAAGCTTTAATTTTATTCCAAATTGAATGAATTAAAATTAAAAAAATCACTAATTGCTGGCAGGGAAAGCAGCCTGAAACTCCACAACCTACGCACATATTCCACAAGATATGAAATTGAGTTAATCCAACAACAAAAGCATGATTTTGGTTATATGGTTATGTTTACCTGTGTGCGAAAACTAAATGGGAGAGAACAGTGTTGGCGACGCACGTAACTGAAAAAATGTATTACATGTACGTATTTCGAGGTTAAAAAGAATGTCTTTTTTTAATAACAAAAATGCTTTGGCTTGAGGACGCAAGCAACAATTGCAGTGACGAAACAAGAAAGAATAAAAGCGCTTTTTAGCATACATTATTTTCATTTGATGTCTTCAAAAGGAATTTCGCAAAACAAATAGGTTTTTCGCTCGATGTACTTTTTTATGCGTGTCCTACCTTTCTTAAATCTTAATTAACCGTAGAAAATGCAAAACGGTATGTTATAGCTAAAGACGTATGTACCTCTAAAACTTGCGTAAGACTTGCCCATTTACGCAGGATAATTTTGCTGACTTGGCAAACATCACAGCATTAAAAACCATGAAGTGGAAAAGTATACTTGCATTTTAACAGTCCCAAGTTTCTTTCAGAAACGCAGTTATAATAAGAATGTTTTGCTGCTTGTACCTTTTATAAGAAGCTTAATTGTGCAATCATTTGTGTTTCTATAACTTTCTGTACATTTAGTTTATAAAAATAGTTTCTTTACTTACTAGATATAGAGAAATTTGTTCATCAGACAGTTTTCGGCGGAACAAACGCTTAGTTTATTGAATTGTAAACTCAAATTTCAGATTTACAACATAATTATTTTTTCGAAAAAGGTTGTTCGTGGCCTTTTCTTTAGGATAAAATTAAAATTATTTTTAAAATTAGAATTTTTAAAACTGAATCTCGAATTTTGCCTGTTGTTAGTTTCTCTTGCTTTTTTTTTACAAGTGGAAATAAAAACTAAAAAAGGACAAACTAGAAAATCTCAACATAGGTCACTTCTTGTTAGACCAGGCTGAGAGGAATCCCAATTACTATTTCGCCTTAATCTGATGAAAACAATGTAACTGTGTTACTAAGCCATTATAAATATTCCGAGCAGCAGTATCAACTATTATGCAAACTGAATTTCCAAATCGAGGAAAGAACAAAGCGCTGACATTTAAAGACTCCTTTGTTGATAAATACGCCGCGTCTCTATGCCCGACCGAACCTAATTAATGAAGATAAGAGCGAAAAAGAGCAGCGAAGAGCTCATTAGTCAAAGAGACAATGTCACCCAGACCGGATGAAAAGAATAATTTGACATTCCTTTTATTCACCTTTTAGGAATAATGACGATTGTGTATTCCTCGAAGAACTGCCGCACCACGGGACGAGTTTCTAATTCTATTATTTGTGTTCAAGCTGTTTCAAACAACTGCTGTAGGGAGAAATTAGTTCGTTCATAATTAACAAAAAAAAAACCTATTACATAGACGCAAATATTACCAAGTCGTCTCGGATATAACGACCTTTGAAAGAGACCCGTTTGACTTCAGTTTAGAATAATGGTATTTCACATTTGATATAACGTTCGTACAGGTACATGAGTCTTGATTTAACGCTGTTGGATTTTAACCAGACGAGGCGGGATTTTCTCATGGAATCAACTCAGAATATTGCATTTAATCTGGCGCGGAGAAAGGAAAATATATTAACCTTTAATAAAAGAAAAAGTTGGCAACCCTTCTTTAAGAAATGGAATAATGGAATATTATCCCCACTCACTGTCTACCTGCAAAGCGTCTTTTCTCTGCACAAACGGCATTCTTGACTTTTACTCCATTATTACATAAAATGCTCATATCTTTGTATTAATAATAATAATAATAATAATAATAATAACAATAACAAAAAAACACTCTTTTTCTCATTTAGCTTTAGTTCTTAATTACTTGAAATATACCATTTCCAACGGATAATATGTATGCTTTCACTCACCCATTCATTCTTTCATTTACTCATTCATGTATTCATTCATTCATTTACCCATTCATGTATTTATTTGCTCATTTATTTATTCTTTCATTCATTCACTCATTTATTTATTTTATCATTTATTCATTCTTTCACTCACTCATTTGTTCATTCTTTCATTGAGAAATATCTTTAAAATCTCGATCAAAACATTTCATAGAAAAATAGGCTCAGTCAGTGCTTGTTGAACTTCATATCTGTACATGTTCTATATCGTAACATCTTTCCGATAAAGTTTGCTGCATGCAAATCCGTCTGTTAGATCAGGATTTATATGAGATTGAAATTTCCCCGTAAACGCTAATGTTATTTCTTTTTTGAACTGTTCAAAAACAGTCCAAAAACAAAACCTGTATAAATCAATATTTTACGCGGAGAGCTTCTTGCAATGAGCTTGGTGCAGAGTTGACATAATTTGCTTCATTTTTGCCCAAAGGCGCTAATGTTAAAATTTTTTGAACTGTTAAAAATTGCACGAAAACTTGTTCAAATCAAAAAATAAAATATAGAAGTTAGATGCCCTCGCCGAGATCTTTCGAATCCAAAAAGAATTTTTCGAATCGGACAATTCGTTCAAAAGTTATTAGTGGGGGGAACAGACAGACAGACAGACACACATTTTCCCCATCTCAAAACCCTACTTTCAATTTTTTTTTTTTTTTTTCAATCTTATTTAATTACTTCACTTTTTTTTACTTTTTTTTAACGATATTTTTACGATACATTAAACCTTCTTTCATGCTTTATTATTATTTTTTTTTACGGGAAAGTAGGCTAAAAAGGGTACTTATCGGTTATACGTCTTTCCATGGCGACAGTTTTAGAAATGTCGCCAAAATAAATGTAACGGTTAGGAGTACTTTATGTTCTTGAATAAGAAGAGTATTTCTTTATTTGTACTTCATTTGGCAATGTTTGGCTAGCAAGAAAAGGTAGAGTGTGTATTGGATAAATACCAAAGCTACAGCTTTTTTTTTTCTCTAAAGCACGTAGAAGAAACAGGAAAACAGTTTTGGGATGAGAAAAGTTCAAAATATTAGAAATATAAATCAAAAATTCACCCTTGAGGCCGAAAATTGATGTTTTCAATGTAGTCGGTCACCTTAAGATATGGAATGATTTTTCCAATAAAACCATATGTGACAACAACAATAGAGTTTAGTTGAATAAGAAATCCAGCTGTAACGTAAGGCGATTGAATTTTAAACAAAGTTATTTTTTTTACCAAAGCATTAGTGAAATTATTTATATCATTATTTATTTATTAATTTATTTATTTTTACCGGTTTCAGTCTTCATATAACATGATTAGAACCCATCAAAAACAGTCGGTACAGTAAAACTCCACCACAATGGGCACCAGATGGACAAAACTTTTGTCCGTAACAGCAAGGCGACCGCAAGAGTGGGGTTTTTTTTAAAGGCTCAATGATTTGCTGCCGGGGAATTAAAAATTATCCGCCTAAGTGGGGTGTCCGTCTGGAGGAGTTTTACTGTGTTTATTTCGTTAAAGTAAAATTATTCATAACGTTTGATGATCCCATTTATTTTAATTAAAATTTTAAAATATAGTAATACATTTAAAATGAGACGGCTTTAATTTTTTTCTCCCATAACAATCGAACATTAACGATGATAAATTCAAACATTGACCTCAGCTTAAAATAATCAAATTAACTACCAGCAGCTAAACCACAACGTAGCACTGGAAATCGCCAAGCAACTACAAAACCAACGCCAGTTAACTTTAAATAATTTTTATCCAATAATACGTTACTTGTGTAAAAATAGGAAAGGGAAATGCAAAGATGCAAAATAATAATGAAGAGTGCTTCCACAGATTTTTCCAGAAAGAACTGCCTATATAGTATATAAAGGGTGATTAAAGTTGTGTTTTCACATGACCGTATTAAACCGTTTTCAAACATTAAAGTATACATCACTAACAAAAGGAGATTTATATTCTAGGGTTATGTACCTTCACAAAATTAGTCGTCGAGGAAGAACGTGTTCGAATTATCCAAGCCTGTTATGAAAATGGGCGCCCGAGAAAAAATGCGTATCAAATTTCCAGGCCGTATAATTGGCATCCAATATCGTGTGATTTATCACCTATGGATTTCTTATTTTGGAGCTATTTTAAAGAGTAGCGTCTACGAGATTAAACCGAACACGATTTCGAAGTTGAAACAGGGGATACGGCAAAAAATAGCCAACTTCCAACCTGAATTTTACAGAAATGTCATCGAATATGACAATTGCATTGCGTCATATCACATGAGTCGGGGCGGCGGCCATCTGTCCTATATAACCTTCCATGCATAATTGTAATAAATTGTAAAAAAAAAATTCAATAAAAGATTAACTTTTTTAAAAATAAATATTATGTTTCTTTTTAAAGCATCAATTAACAACGCGGAAGCCCAAATTGAATCACCCTTTATAATAAATAAGGCTTTAATACACAAAATTACACTACATATTTATACAAAAGAGGAGCCGTTCTTAAAACGGATTTTCAAACGAAAGACAGATATTTTTAGTTGCCTGTTGCCACTGGAAGGAAACAAATGTCGGAAAAAGAGTGCGTTAAAATTATACTACAGTCACTCCCCTCTAAAAATCTGTAACATAGTCTGATAAGTAAGCTGGTTTTCTTTTAGAACGGACTGGACGGGAAGGCCGAGTTTGACATTCGATTGTCTGAGAATCAAATGCTTCAGGATTCGAAAGAGAGAGGTCAGAGGCCTTTGCAGGCGAATTTTCTTCCTCTATTGTGACGTTATTATCTTCTGCTGGTAATTCACCACGAGGAGCTAACCTTCTAGTTGATACAGTAGACTCACGTCCATCCTGAAAGCGAATATGAGCGTAGTCCGGATTAGATTCTATGAGTTGGACCTCCTGCACGAGTGGATCAAACTTACTCGTTCGAAAATTATTTTTCATTAGGACTGGACCTTTCTCCATTAACCAAGTCGGCATAGATCTTCCGTTTTCAGTTCGTCTGGGATGGTTGAACATACGTTCATGAGGTTGGGTACACAATGGTTGAGGTACAAAGGAGAGAGCGAATGGAATGAAGAGCAACATGTAGAGCTTCCTCCCACTGCTCGATTTTTATAGGTCAGATTCAGTTATGGTCTTCCATATAATGCCGTTATATCTTTCAACTTGTCCGTTTCCTTGAGGGTTGTAGGGAGTTGTTCTGCTAGTTGCTACACCTTTTGAATTTAAGAAAGCTCTCAGTTCTTGAGACATAAACGAAGCACCTCTGTCTGTATGCACATAAGAAGGGATTCCAAAAATACTGAATAAATATTTCAAGTGTTTTATTACAGTAGTAGAAGACAGATCTGAGCAAGGGAAAGCAAAAGGGAAACGAGAATATTCATCCACAATCGTCAAGAGGTACTGGTTTCTGTTTCGTTAAGGTAAAGGTCCTTTAAAATCTAAGTTAAATCTTTCAAAAGGTGTAGTTGCTTTAATCAATTTTCCTTCATTTTTGTGAAAACGAAGTTTTAACTCTGCGCAAATTGGACAAGAATTGATTACCCTTTTGACTTCCTCTACTGAAAACGGTAAGTTTTTCGCCTGTACCCAGTGATTCATTCTAGTCACACCGGGGTGGCAAAGAGGGCTATGCAAGGACTTAGGGTCAGTTGCATGGTCCATACTTGCACTTATAGTAGAAAAAGTGTCGGCAGATGCATTTTGTTTACCTAGTCTATAAATGATATCAAATTTGTAGCAAGAGAGTTCTAAACGCCATCGAAGGATCTTTTCATTTTTGATTTTAGCAGTGTGTTGTTGATCGAACATAAAAGAAACAGAGCGCTGATCAGTGACTATCTTAAAATGCCTTTCAATTAAAAAATGGCTCCAATGCCGAAGGGATTCAACTATTGCGTATGCTTCTTTTTCGATCAAGGAATGCCGTTGTTCTGATTTATTAAGAGTGCGCGAAAAGAAGGCTACAGGTCTACCTGACTGGCTTAGAGTTGCAGCAATCGCAAATTGGGACGCATCTGTTTCGACAGTGAAATCAACTCCATCTTCGATAGCAGCCATAGATGTATTGATCAACTCTGTTTTCAAGGAGTGAAAAGTTGAGATCGCTTCTTCTGAGAGAGGAAAAGCTTTCTTCCGCAGTAAAGGCCGTATTCTCTCGGAAAACATAGGTAGCTATTTGCTGTAATATGAGAACATTCCTAAAGCTCTTTGTAGGGAAGCTGTATCTTCAGGAATGGGTAAATCAATGAGTGGTTGTAAACGAGTAGGATCAGGCCTAATAGTCTTGTCCGAAATAATAGAACAGAGCAGATTGATAGTTCTAACGGAAAATGAGCATTTTTCTTTGTTTAGCGTTAAGTTATACATCTTAATGGCAGATAAGAATTTTTCTAGGTTTCTGTCGTGATCTTCTTGACTCTTCCCACAAACAGTGACATCATCTAAGTATGGGAAAACACCAGTGAGCTTCTCTTCATCAGTAATTCGGTCTATAACCCTTTGGAAACAAGCCACACCATTTGTGACACCGAATGGAACGCGATTAAATTGATAAAGCTGTCCACAGGCTTCGAAAGCAGTATACGGTTTCTCTGATTCCAAAATTGGTATTTGGTGATATGCGCTTTTTAAATCTATGACACTAAATACTTCAATTGAAACCTTAGAAATTATTTCATCTATTCTCGGAAGTGGATAAGCATCTAAGAAGGTGAACTTATTTATAGTTTGAGAGTAATCTATCACCATTCTTTCTTTTTCATTTCTTCCTTTGACAACGAAAGCTTGCGCACGCCACGGAGAGTTACTAGGCTCGATGATGCCTTCACATAGAAGTCTTCTTATTTCTAACTCCATGAAGCAGTTATCAGTGTTAGAATGCCGTCTAGATTTTGTTGCAATAGGAGTGCAATTTTGAGATAGGTTTGCAAAGATAGAAACAGGCATAACTTTTGCAACAGCTAAATTGCAAATCCTAAGAGGTGGTTGTGAGCCACTGAATGTAATTTCAATTGCAGAATGATACTGTAATACATCATGTCCAATTAAAACATCCGAGCAAAGATTTTTCATTATTAATAGAGATACATTATCGTAAACAAAACCTTGCATTTTAATATTCACCTTGCACTGACCAACTACTTCCGAAGATAAGGAAGAATTGCCATAGTAATTTTTCCATGGTATGGTAAGATCGTAATGTTACAATTTTTCCCGAAGGTATGATCAATAAAACTCAAGGAGCTCCCAGTATCAATTAATGCATTTGCACTGACACCATTCACTTCTACTTGAATTATAGATTTCCGAAGACAATAAAGAGATGCAGCAGAAACTGATGCGATACAGTCAGTAGAAGCAACTGTATTTCTTTTCTCTGGAGTATCTCTAGAAAGGCAAACGCGTTGAAAATGTCCCCGTTTAGAGCATAATTTGCACACGGCATTCCTGGCAGGACATAAGTTTCTTGAGTGGCGATGACCACCACAAAAGTAGCAATCGCCTTTTTTTGATATGGAAGCAACTGTTGACGAAGAAGTGTCTGAGGCTTCATTATTCTTATCACTGATTTGAGCTGTAGTACTATCAAAAGAAGTGGACTGACAAATTTGTTTAAAAGCGTCAGAATATTCTGGTACACCAGAGTAATTCGCGGACTGTAGTTTCGCCAACTCTAAAGAACGAGCCTGATTGTAAGCGCTGTCGAGAGATAGAGATATGTTTTCCAGTAATCTTTGGCGAATTTGGCTGTCATTTAATCCTCTGATAAATGAATCTCTGATATAATCGTTTTGGTTTTGATCAGTAGTTACAGCTTCGAAATTGCAATCTTTGCTTAGTTGTTTCAAAACAGAGATATATTGATCAACAGATTCTCCAGTGAATTGGCTCCTTGTCGCCAAGCGATGTCTGGCGTAAATAACATTTTTAGGTTTCACGTACAAGGAATTCAAGGTATCGATTGCTTCTTCAAAATCCTTACAACATGCTATGTACTGAAATACATTCGAAGAGACATAATTTGTAAGAAGTTGCTGCTTATCACTGTCGGAAACATCCTTTATATGGTTTAAGAAATTATCAAAAGTCTTTCTCCAGTATATCCATTGCTTATCCGCTGTCGAGCTAGTAGGATCTAAATCCAGTCTATCTGGCTTCAAGTATTTTTCCATTACTTAAGAGGAATTCCAGTTAGAGATGATTTCCTTAATTTTTGTGTATTAAATTGTAATGAAAATTACTCTCATACCTAAAGTAAGGCTTGCATACACAAAATTACACTACGTATTTATACAAAAGAGGAGCCGTTCTTAAAACGGATTTTCAAACGAAAGACAGATATTTTTAGTTGCCTGTTGCCACTGGAAGGAAACAAATGTCGGAAACAAAGTGCGTTAAAATTATACCACAAAATGAGTATCAAATTTCCAGGCCGGATAATTGGCCTCCAATATCGTGTGATTTATCACCTATGGATTTCTTATTTTGGAGCTATTTTAAAGAGTAGCGTCTACGAGATTAAACCGAACACGATTTCGAAGTTGAAACAGGGGATACGGCAAAAAATAGCCAACTTCCAACCTGAATTTTACAGAAATGTCATCGAATATGACAATTGCATTGCGTCATGGCACATGAGTCGGGGCGGCGGCCATCTGGCCTATATAACCTTCCATGCATAATTGTAATAAATTGTAAAAAAAAAAATTCAATAAAAGATTAACTTTTTTAAAAATAAAAATTATGTTTCTTTTTAAAGCATCAATTAACAACGCGGAAGCCCAAATTGAATCACCCTTTATAATAAGTGAACCGATTGGTCTTTCAACGTTTCACCACGGGGCGGTGCAATGTGGATTCCCCTAACATAAATATTTCAACTAGGTACGCGCACTTGCTCAAGACACTATAGTGATACAGTACCATATGCATATTCTCTTGCATGCACGAATACATTTACCAATATTTGATGTTTATAGCGCTACTACATGAGTAGCTGATAGCTGCGGAAAAAGATTTTGGGATTTTTATCTTTAAGAAATATACAAGTCATTTTTAAAAATTAGACGCGTGTAGTCTCACTAACATTATAAACGTTTTACATAACACGGCTCTCAAAATTTGTAATTAGAAACAAAGCAACATCTAAATGCAGAAAAACGTCTTAATTGTTCTTCTAACACTCTTAATTAACCCATTCGAGACGACGATTTTTTTCAAACAAGGTCCACAGGAGTGAATTTTTCTTTCTTTATATTGTTCATCAACATGCTTACTATGGAAATCCCCTCAATTCATAAGTGATTTCACAAAAATAAGATCATTGCAAAAAGTACAATTTTCCTGTACGTTACAGATTTCATTAGTTCAAGAGAAATCTCATTTCGCAACTAGTTTACTCAGAGTAACCGATAATTGCACATTACTGTTAGTGCACACACAATGTGCAGGCCGTCTTATAGCCTTGGAAATCAATTGCACACACGGTGTGCAATCGGTCTCGAGGAGGAAATAAAGAGTAAATCTGCACTGAAACTATTCCTTCTATCTAAAACTAATTTCTTTGGAATAAAATGCGCGCTGCAATAAGACAAACGAGACATCAATCTCAGGAAATAAGCCTCCGTCTGCCCGACTGCAGAGCCATCTGTCTCTTGATTCATCGCGGAAGTCAAGTGACTTGACACAAGACAAACATTAACGAGTATTTATGACGCCTGCCTCAGACAGACATTCATCCACATTAAATCCAGAAAGAAGATACACCGCAAATACCTTATTCTCTGACATAAGATTTCCCTCCCTTCGGATCGATGACACTAATAATTTAGATCTTTAGTTTTAAAAACATGTTTTTTTTTTTAAGTTCATTTTTTTGCTGTGTGTGGATGAGACGTTAAAACATTTTATTTTCACAGTGAGTCCACACATAAACATTTCGCATTTTTAAAACTTGCATGAAAATTCGAAAAGATAACGCGTAAACCGAGCTCATTTAATAAATCTAAATCTTTCTGAAAACCATTTCATGTTTCTTTTAAAATGCTCTTTAGGATCAATTTAGTATTTACTTGTAGTTTAAAAAAGTGACTTACCATTTTTTTCGAATTTTTTTTTGCTTGTGTTGGTAAACAGTTATTTTCTCGGACGAATTTTACCTAGAAGCGACTTCAATAAAGAAATTCCTTGTAACCGGTAACTCGTGTCTGAAATATTTTGGTAAATTTGTACTTTTGTTTTTATCTTTTTCCATCCTTTGAAAAAATTACCAAATGCAAACCATTAAAAACATGTTCCTGAAATTTTATTAAATCTTTTGACAATTAATATAATTATTTTTTATACATCTGTAAATTTGTAAAGATGAATTCTGCATATTTTAATGATTAAGATCGTGCTAAAATCTCTCAATTATAATCATTTTATAGGCAAAGTTATTTTTTCATTCGTATGATCGATGTTTCACATTTGCAGATTGTTTAAAAAGCGATTTTTTACTCTAAATATTTTGTTTACTTTATCTTTGCTTTTTCACATAATTTAATTCTTCCAGTTTTGAATCAATATTGAAGAAAGTCGAGGGATATATTTCTTGATGTAGCTTTATCTTAAGTATTGTAAAGTTAGTATACATATTAATATGTGTGTTGATTAGTAGCAAAATTGGCCAATTCCAGAGTCTAAAATTTTCGAAAAAAGCCGATGGGGGGGGGGGGGGGGGGTTAATTTTTCAAGATGTAGGCAAATTTTAGACCGGAAGACATAAACCGATTTTATTTATTTCCTTCTTCTTTTATTTATTTTTTACCCTAGTTACCAAAAAAAAAAAAAAAAATCCTACTTGAAAGAAAAATAACGTTAAATAGTACCGCGAATATTTAAATTTTACTTGCGTTTTGTAATTATTTAAATATTGTTTCAGACGCTTAAATGCTTCTGTATTTTTAAAAATATACATTTAAGTGAATTGCAAAAGAAATTGCATTAAAATCAATTCATTTAGTAAACATAAAGAGGAAACTCATTCGCTAAAGGAAAACAACGCGCGGGCGCGTCCACCACTACAAATAAACCAAAATATTTACTTTCCAGAAAAATTACAAAATATTAAATATTTACCAGAGAAAGTACATAATTGTTTCTAACTCCTCGCAGATTGAATCCTTGTGACCTAATTCTTTCTTGAAAAATATGTTATAGATCTACAGTTATAATGTCCCGCAGTGAACCAGTCGGTAGAAGCTCGGTTCCCGCAGAACAATGAAAGTGAAGCAAAATTAACTGAGGTCAATAATTGGGAGGGTGACAACCTTCACCTGACTTTCTGGACCTGGCTTTCGTACGTCAGGGGGATCAGAAACAATAATAATAAATTTAAAAGTATGTTTCATAACTATACTCCCAGTACTTACTTTTAGAAAAAATATTCTAAAATACTAAAAAAAATAGTCCTAGTTTCCCTTACTTCCACTTTTGTATGTTTACAATAAGTAGTTGCATCCACTTGCTTTTAGAAAATGCAGATAAAAAGGAAGGAGACCAAATATCTCCCCATCATTCCCGAGTTTAAAGACATAAATAACCACAATCCCAACTTCTGTAATGTAACTCAAAAGTAAAATTAAAATAAGAAGAAAACAGCCTATGAATGGATCATTATGATATTAGAATAAATTGTGCATCAATGAAAGAGGCGATACCACTCTATGGGAGGTCTTATTCCCAACAGCAATCAAGTCCAGACTTCGGAACATTTCAAATGAAAGAAAAACTCCAGCAGACGATGATCGATGGGATTCTTAACGACAGTCTTCCCCTTAATCGCATTCCCCAGACACTTTGTAAGGGAGGAACATCTTGATCGAACGAATCCCCTGTTGGGACAAGGAACATTGGCTATATTTTATGGGCACTTGAAGGTGTTCTATTCCACCTGGGATCTAAGAATCCGAATGGATATCATGAAGGAGAAAAGGACATTGATATTCTATTGCGGTTGGTGGATAAATTTATGTTTTAGAATCGATTTTGGATGAATTATTTAGATTTTGTTTTTCTTCAGACCTCTTTTACAATATCTGTGGAGGAAGGACTGAGTCACATAAAAAGCCTAAACAGAAGTATACGAAAGTCCATCTCCCTCAAGCGATCAAGTTTATTGAAATTGTACTAATTTTTATTTTCTGAATCTAGAGCATTTTCTGAATAGGGACATTCTGAACAGCGTTCAGTAAAATATTTTCTTAAAGAGAGCGTTTCTTATTTATAACTTTCTAACACGCAGCTGTTTTGTCAGAAATTAATTGGCCAGAAAATTTAACAATCTTGCTCAGGAGTGGTGGAAACATTTCTGCAAGTGAGAGCCATAGTATCTTAATTCCATTTTTTGCGTTTCTGAGAGTTTACACTTTATGGGACGCAGAGAGCACCGAGGAAGAGCCATCACGGTTACCTCGCCCTCCGGTGCAGGGCATCTCCAAGGCCTAGAACTAACAGGGGAGGAGGTCGGAAGAGGAGAAATAAAGCTCCCATCGGACACCTTTATTTTAAGGTTTGCACGAAGAAATAGGTTTTACAGAACAAAAGATGTTTATTCTTCTTCACAAAAACTCGAAAAATGACCTAAGATACAATGGCTCTCAGGGAAAGATTTAATTCAACGAAAAAAAATTAATACCATTATAGAAAACATTTACGAAAGTCCTTTAATTAAAAAAACATTACGGAGTTCTGACAAAAAAAAAACTACAAATTATCCATTGCATAACTCTTCAACTGTTATATTATTCAGCAATTTTTTTATTTAAAACCAAGTTATTTTCACTTGTAACCTTCCCCTCCCCTTCTCTAAAGTAGCATAAAGTAGCACATTTAACATTGTAACGTAAAAACGACCGATTAAACATCAATGTAAACTGTTCAATTGAACTTAAAAGAATATTGCCTACTAGATGACAGGCCCGTCGTTGCGCGGGGCAACATTGCATCATTCCCAGGCCAAAGACATAAGTCCAAAATTCTGTTGTAAACATATAGAGGAAAACTTAGTTAAAAAAATCCCAGTAGAAGATCCCAGTTCTTAAAACTCCCATTTAAACAGTAAAACTTTCATTGTTTTCATGCTCTATAAATCCTCTTATATTTTCAGCATCTATTGTTTCATTAGAGCCACACTATTATTAAAGGAAGGTTTCCTTGTAAAGCCGAAACAAGTGCATGCATTATTCATTTAAAATTTCAGCTTTTTCTTTGGAATTGTTTGTTAAATTGTAACGTTATTTTAGCATCGGTTTCCAATCTGTTAACGAACTGTTTTGTAAAGTACAAGGAGGAACCCGACCTATATGGACTAATACTTTTCAACTGAACGCAATAAAAATATCAAATTTCTTTAGACATACGCCCTTCAGAAAGAATGCACCTAACTTTTAACCCTGCTGGTCTTTTCGGGTCTATTTGACCCGAAACGTTTTTTAACACTTCATAAAAAATTACTGTTTTGAGATAATTGCTTGAAAATTAGTGACTTTGTAAGTCAAGGTATTCTCTCATTCTTCAAAAGAGGATTTTATTTTATTTTATTATTTACTATGTGTTTCTGAATTTTGAATCAATGTACTGCTCGGGTCATAATGACCCGAACCTATTTTTTCAATAATTATACGTAAAAAATGGCTTGCTGTCGTACTAATTCAACAGGAAGTGATGAGAGCAAATACTGTTAAGTGGTCAAACGATCAAAGGTAGGTCAGTGTTAAATGATGTGGATTTTCAGATCAGTTGACTTGACACGTAGTAGCTAGATCACGTGACTCAATTTTATTGAAGATATGAGGGAACTGTCCACTTTGACCATTTTGTGTCGTATTAGATGAGAGCGTGATTCAGTTCTACTATGAAAATACTAAAAAGGACAAAACAAAATTTCAGCGAAAAAATGAACTTGTTCGAAAATCCGATAGCAACGTAGAAGACACTTCTGAGGCACGATTTCCAATGAGGAAAATTATTTTTTTTTTTTATACAAACGGTGATATTATGGTTATTCATGTAATTCTTAGTTCACAGTATGTTCAGTCAAAAGACCAAAAACAAACTATCCGTTTATTCACCTGTAATCGTTGGCTGCCTAAATTTAGAGAATGTAATAAAAATAACTCCAGATATTACTACGTATTCGACATCATGTGAATAGAGAAATAATGATAAAACAGGGCGTTTGAAAGCACATTCAATTCCACATTACAATGACAAATACTGAAAGAGCTGAGGTTTATGGAGAAGAAAAAAAAATCTGAATGTTACAGCTTTTTTTAAGCTATAAGCTTATTTTAGTTTGCAATGCCATTATAGCCATTGGGTTTACTTTGGATCAACGTTTCAGTTCAAAATATACTTGTAAAAGAAGTAAAAATTGCTAGAGATGGGTTACGTTTTATAACAGGTCGGACTTTTGATCTTGTAGCTCATTTATTCTCTGGAAATTTATAAACAACATATGAAAGGAAAACAAATAGGCAAAAAAAGAAAAAGGATCTTTTTGCTGAAACTTGACAAGTAATTATTTTCTCCACATTTTCAGGCAATATAACATCCCTATAGAACTGGGAAATCTCGCCTGGAAAAGTACAACACAAAAGAAAAATTGTATCACCACTTTTAATTTACTTCTAAGTAATAAGTGAGTCCCATACAAGTTCAGACAATCAAGTCAAAATAATAAACAAATATATTGTTAAAAAATATATTGCTGTAAAACCACATCTTCAAAGTACTACATATAATTATATTATTGCCCATACTGTATATAAAACAGAGGTTCAATGTAGACATTTTCGTTTATTTAATATTTTACAAAGTAATTATCATATTTATACTTACATAGTACCTCAGGATATGTATTTTTAATTTTAAATCATGTGAATAATGTTAAAATATGTTTATTTTATCTAGATATAGGGTATTATTAAAAAACAGGGACAAATATACCACCGTTATAGTGAATATTCATTCTTCGGGTCATATTGACCTGAACTATACATGTGCGTTGTAACTGCGAACAGACCAGCAGGGTCAATGTATGTTTCCTGAACTAATAGGAAAACGTTTTAAAGCGCGGAGAAAAGAAACAAGACACTTTTGAAAAACTTTCCGTTGACCACCTACAAAAGGGGTTAAACAATTCCATCGATCGCTTAGCCTGTCAAATTACCTCCGGCATAAGAGCCGGAGTAAAAGACAAACTTTCTCCGCTAATGATGTTTTCGAAAGGATGACGCGGTGTACTCCATTACGTGGTGTGTATTTCATTTGATATTAAAATGAGTTTTGGACCGGAATCTTTAAGCCGAGTTTCGCGGCTTATTACAGGATACGACGGAGATAGCTTACTCCTCGGCTTATGCACTTTTATGAAGGGAAGTTTTGATCCCGAAGGTCAGAGCAGGAGGTTTTCATTTTGATCGAGCAGGATTATGAGGGCGATATTGTGTGACATTCTGCCAGGGTCAACATTTTAAAGGAGATCTAGGATAAACGCACAGGATTCCTCTGAGGATTTACTTATGTTTTTTTTCAAAAATATTATTTAATAGTGTTTTCCAATTAGTAGGTCCAATTAGTTCATTTTTTATGTGTTCAATTAATTCTACTTTTTTAATCCTCTGAATTACGAATATTAAGGAGTACAATACTCCAAAACTGTTCAAACTTTCGAATTTTTTTTATTACGTATTTCGATAGATAAAACTGTTGTAAAGCCTCATGCAAAATTGCACACTTATGAGCGATACTTCGGTTTTTGAAAATGACTTTAGCTGTTTTCATTCTGCTTTTAAAATCTTTAAACTCATTTTTCTCTGCTTTGTATTTTTGACCAACTACTTGTGAAAAAATCCATAAGGCTTCTTTTCAGTTGAAGATACAGCTTCGAAACTTTGTATGTGCCTTCTATGGATTATGTTTTGCAAAAAATAGCATGGATTTGACACTGAAATTTGCGGTTTGTTTTTATTTAATTGGTCAGCTTGAACTTTTGAATTTTTTGTCCTATTTTCTGAGTTTTTAACGAAAGAAAATATTAACATTCAACTAACTTTCAGACAGTTAATTCCATGCTAACTTTTATTCTAGAATGTTGAAGTATTTCTCAGTAAAAATCTTTAAAAAAAAGATATAAATGAGGAAGTTATAAAAAAATATTATTTTCTTAAATTTAAATCAATGGTTGATTAGAATAAGGTTTTACTTTCTAGTTTTATTTCTAATTATAATTGGAATTAAAGTCATGCCTTTTTTTGTATGATTACTAAACAAAAATCATTTTGGACGGAGGTCCTGCTCCGCCTTCAAAAAATTCTGAAAATAATTAAAAGAATAAAGGCCAAAAATTTAAAAATGCAAAATTTTATGAGTGAAAAAAATAAATGTTCATAATTCAAATATTAATTTTAAAATTTCAAATATTATTTCCGTTTTATACGCTTTAATTATTAGAAAATTTTTTAGTCAATTTAGGATACTCTTTTAGTTACTTTCAGAAGAATAAGATCGAACTAATGCATAGAAACTACAGAGAGAAAAATATATATCCTGTCTTTATCATAACATATTCAAGTGTTATAATACATACATTTAAGTATCAAATACTATTGTAAACATACACAAAACATTCTAGAACAGTTTAAAAGTGTTATGTATTTAATAATGCATTACCTCTTTATATATTTCTCATATGTAAGTAAGTTAGTATATGTTTGCGACTTGATCCAAAAATAATTTTCATTAGATTTACGTTAAGAAAAGTCATACATTTGGCGACAATGAACTCAGCGAAGCGATCACCCGTTGGGGGCCATGGTCTACTTTGCCCTTCCCACTTTTTTCAAGGCCGAGGGCCCTGGGGTGCAGAAGCGGATATTCCGGTCAAGTAGCCAGCTGACGGGAACCCCCAGTGTTTCGTTCCCGAGCATGGTCGGACCTCATTTTATCGACCCAATTGAAGAGATGAAAGCCGGCCCTGCCCAGCCCGGGAATCGAACCCCGGACCTGTGGGATGTTAGCTCGGAAGGCTACCACTCAGCCACTGGGCGTCAGTGAAATTACAGTTATGCATCTAATGCAGAAAAATTACGAAACGTAAAATAATGAATTAAAAACAATTAATTACAAGGAAAAAAAGCTGTCCCTTCTTGTCAAGAAAAGTATATGTTTACTATTTAACACGTAAAGAATTTTCATTAGTTTTATTTTAGCTGAAATTTTCCTTTTGGCGACAATAGTACTCTTTATTTTGGCGAAAATATTCAAATTGAGCGAACAAATTAAAGCGAATAGTACGCGAGTTCTATTTATTCTAAGAACTTCAGAACGAGATCATTTTTGCGGGCATTTATATGAAGCAAAAATCTAAAACGTGGACGTTTCTTCGATGAGGTAATCGCAAAATAAACAGTTTTGCTAAAAATTGGAATAAAAAAGAACAAATTCGAATTTTAGAAAAAACGCTTCGAGGTGCACGAGGACCTGACCGAAGGTATCTGTACCCAAACTTTCGTACTTTTAGACCTTTCCAACTCGCCAGGAGGCGACCGACAGACACACACACACAAACTGATACACTAACTTCCGGTTTTATTTATATAGATTAACTGTTTTTCTAATAGAATAAAATTATGATTTGCTTTTCTCCTGCAGGACGCTAAGGTGGAAAACAATAATGATAATAATAATTGTTTAAAAATTACTATTAAAATTAAATCAAATGTAATCTTCCAGTAATTGTTCAATTTCAAGAGCTCTTTCCGTTAAAATGTATTCGAAGTCAATTCGTTTTCTATTGATATACACTTCAAATTCTGCGTAGTAGCTAATGTTAATATATTTTTTAAAATGTTAAAAAATGCTCTTAATAAAATTAAATCGAAAATTATCTTCTGTTTACATTATAATCTAATAACTGTTCAAAATAAATTTTATATGAAACGAATTTTCCATTCATTTCCGAGTTTACACATGCTTCCAATTTCCCAGTAGATGCCAATGGAAAGTTTTTTTTTTCTAAATTAAAAAAAAAAACCGCTCTAATGAGAAAAAAAAATAGGAAAATGATACGCTCTCTCCGAGATTTTTCGAACAAAAACCTGCTTGTTCTAAATCAGATTAATCACTCCATTTTTTTTTTTGGGGGGGGGGGGTGTTTAAAGACTAACCGACACACATTTTACCACCTATGAGCCCTTACTTTTAAATTTTTAATGCTTCAATATCTATTTTATTATGTAATTGTTGTAAACCTGTTTTTTTTTTTTTTTTTGACTTGTTTATCGATATTTTTACGATACATAAAACTTTCTTTCATACATATAAATATATATATATATATATAGTAAAGGCTTTGCTTTTCCAGGAAGTTATCTGAAAAGAAAAAATAAAGAAATATCGTTATCAAACGTTACCGCATGAAGATTTTCGAATAATGCGAGCTTATAGAGTCGTTATAAAATATTAATAGAATAAATAGTTTTATCGTTTTCCCGCATTTTTTTTAATATGAATCATACAGATTTTTAATGCATTCTTATGTTGTTTGTTACTTTTTAACAGGCTCGTCGTCAATTACGGGGATCAGGATGGGCCAATTGCTCCCTCCCCTTGGCCTTGCGAATGTAATATATTTTCATGTATGATCCTGTATTTTGTCTTTTTTTTCAGTGAAATATATAAGGATAATTTACCCCTTGCTCCTCCCCCCCCCAAATCTAAATGACAGACCTGCGATTCAATGAAAAGACATACTCCTGCCAAATCCTGTCAACGCAACGTAAACGCTATTAATACATCACCAGAGTATGTGACGTTATCATCTGAGTATGATATCGCTGAAGATTAGATTGCACCTACTATTTACTTCATAAAAGCTTCTTTATTTATGTTTGAGAAACTGAAAGAGAGGTTGTTCACTTTCTTACACTTAAATGAAGTAAGCAATCAGCGCACTTATTTCCTTCAACAGTACAACTTAAAATGTATCACTAGATACTCCCCACGCAGGATAATATTCGTCGTGGTTTCCAATAGCAACCAGCTTCTTAAGAAAGATGGAGCAAAATAATGAAGAGAAGAAACGAACCTTTTCTGCGGCACTGAGACCCGTTTCTCTATCAAATCCAATCCTATCAATCTCTGGCTCTCCCAGGGAAACACGTGATCACAAAAGGAGACACTAACGACTATTTATGGGCTCCTTAAGCCACTCATCTTTCCCAATGAGCCCGAATCCTGGGGAATAAATCTTCCCTATTTATTTTTAGCAGTTTCCAAAAGCAGCGGGGAAGTGCACATACGCACGTTTGCATTTAAAAGAGTAATAAATTTCAACATTATTTTTTGAAACGTCTATGTCGTGCACAAGACAGAGACCACGATTCAAAGAAATTAAAGAACAATATCATTCAATTAATATGAGATACCTTTCAAAAGTATTTCTTTGCGATGTTATGATCCAATTTTCAAATAAACAAAATCATGTAAGGATACCAGCCGCTAAAAGGAATAAAACGGAAATGTTTTTTTGAAACGGAATATTAATTCCTTTTATCTAATCTCAAAATAAAGCTCTAAAACAAGAAAAGCGCACTTAAATTGAAGCTATGCATAACAAAGAAGGGAAAAGTCACAGGTACAATCGTGTGCAAAGGAAGTAATAGACAGGCATACGCAACTAGCTACTCTAGTTCAATGCTCTAGTTAATTCTAGTTCATCTTTTATAAAAAAATAAATAAATGCCTTATTTTGTAACTAAATTCTAATTTCATAGTTTAAGACAATAGTGCGTAGCTAGTATGATGCCCAAATTTCAATTTCCTTGGTACATTTCCTGAACTACGGAGCAGAAAATAAATGTGTAAATGCTTTTATCTCAACACAGCCAGTTTTAACACACTTTAGTCTTGCACTAGGGCAGCGAACTTTTGAATAATGAAATGCAAGTCAAAATTGCTTAAAATTGGGTTTCGCCCATATTTGAGTCAAAAGACTTATGCAGGTATTACCGCTAGGTATTACCGCTTTCTCATACCCGAGACAAAAAATAAAAACACAGCTGTTTGGTAAAATAATAATCCAGGTCATCAATATTAAAGAAAAGCGAAAATCTGCAAGTTGATTTTTATGAACATTTACTTCAGAATTGAAAGAAAATTTAATTTTACAAATTCTTTTTTTCTGAACAGCGTAAGAAATTACAATGTAATATCTTCAACACCCTTATCCTCAGCTAATTTATATTTGTTCATAATTTCGCGACTCCACACTAAAGAGCTCAATTTTCTTAAATCCGTTCTTTTTTTTTTGGTATTTTCACTTGAAATATCATTATTTACTTTGCTAAATGTCTTGCTATATTGGCCATATTAAAGTTATTGTTCTTATGCGCTTTTTTCATTTTCACCTGATTTTTCCCTTTCTTGTGTAACACCCACCCACATATATTATTTTTAGGAATGTAAAGAGAGAGAGAAAGGTTTTTCCAGGCAATACACTAAACTTCAAATCACGAGGGGGACACACCAGTATTATTCCACAACGCAACTTTTTTAGAAACCGTCTTCTCGACATATCATTGTCAGTGTAACTCATAAACAAATTCTTATGCTTCAAACATTTTTACGCTTTAACTAGTTAGAAATCTTTGCATTAGCAAAAATTATAATTACTGCTGCTAATGGCAGAACTTTCGATGTCTGGAAAAATGATGTTCCGTTCCCAACTCGTATCAATATCCATTTCCCCTCTGTTTCTGTCTCCATTCTCTAACTGAAATCATTTGTCTCCTTTTATCGAAAGTTGGAACAAGAGTCGTAACGACGACGACATCGCGACGTTTCATTAAAACAAGCCATTAAAACCGAAGACTTTTCGAACGATGTCGGTTATCAAGTACACTCCTCATTAACTCCCCCACAAAGTGTTCCCAGTCTGGTGTTCCAAACAAACCAAGCCCGTAAGAACAAAAGAGAAGTAGTTTTAGTACAAAACTGCTGGAGACAAATCGAAAATTAAACTTTTACTCCACATTGAAACGGTGAATACTTTTAAATTTTGTTCATGTAAGATTAAATTTCAAAACCAAATTATTTTTATTCAATTTTTATGCGCTTATTTACGTATATGTCATCTCATTATTGCAATTTTTTTTGTTGCTGAGTAGGTAATTCTATAATTATAAGTAGGCCGTGGTAGGCAAGTGGTTAGGATATCGAGCTTCGGGCCGGAGGATCTCGGGTGCGATACCCGAGCCGCTGAAGACCCACCATCTACACTTGTGGATACGTGCATTAAAATCCGTGGACCCTGAAGTCCCGAGGCAGTTCCGAGGGTACCGGTTGGTGGAGATTTTCCCTTCCCTTCATCCATAGGTCTAAAAAGGAAGGTGGCGTATTTGTGGTTGCGCCATCTGGTGTCATCCAAGTACATATTGAGCCAAGTCGTACTTCCACCGTTGGTGCTCACACTGAAACGGAAGGCGCACCCTTCTGCCTTAATTCCAGGTCGCTTTGCTTCAGGAGCTTGGATATCCAAGTGGCATAAGTAACAACAACAACATAATTATAAATTGTTGATTTTAGTATCAAGCCCCGATTAAGTATTATTCCGGGGAAATTTTGAGGACTTTTCCACCCTATCTCAGATGCGACAGCTGTAAACTTGCAAAACTCGAATGTCATTCATTTCATTAGAATTAAGTATCCTCTTTTACAAAATAGAGCAAAGAAAATTTCTTGTATTTTGATGCCGCAGTCTTTTTTTACTTCTGTGCATTTGAAAATTATTCTGAGCAACGTCCCCGTTTATTTGACAGATGACATAGAACTTGTCCTCGAGCAATATAGTTGTTGTTGTTGTCGTATCCTCGCGCGAAGCGAGGATACGACATTTTTTGAACCAGCTCCCAGATGAGAGACCGTCACCTGGGGTTGGCACCCCCACAGGTATCGTTTCACTTGGAGGACATTGGAGCCACGACCTATTTAACGTGCACCAGTTCCCTTTAGCGTACACGGTCTTGCAGGAACCAGCCGCGAGAGGTTGTCACCCTCCCAAACACTGGCCTAAGTCGATGTTGCTTCACTTTCGGTGTTCTACGGGAACCGAAGCCATATAGTTATGTAAAATAACTGAAAAAATGCTAATCGAAAGTGTACCCAAAATTTCTTGCTTTTAATAGTCGCAAAACAGTAATTACCACCTAACCTTTTTTTTTTTTTTTTAAAGGGGGGATGAGCTTAAATGGAGCCTGAAATAAAGAGAAATACGCTTTTCATTTGCTCTAATAACTTCAACGTCGCTTTTAATCCGAACAGATTGGAGATCTCTCCCTCGTGCGAGCAGGAATGCAAATTAGCTTTCTGTCGTGATGCTATGCTAAGCAGACAAGCCATTTCCCTCCGTTAATGATGTCTTCGCGATCATGACACCATTATCCCCGGGGTGGATTTCATTTGTTGTTAAAATGAGTTTTCCTCCGAAAGTCTTTAAGACGCGGGCTTGTCGCTTATTAAAAGACCATTTATCGATTCTGGAGGTCCAGAGGTATTGCTTTTGCGAACAATTCTTTTTCTTAAGGTCAAAAGTGAGAGTGCCTCTATTGAGAAAAAATGAAACTATTTAAAATACAGTTCAGCTTATTTATATTTTGAATAGATTAGCGAAAAGAAGGTTTTCCTTTAACATATTAG
Source organism: Octonoba sinensis (assembly GCA_038502835.1). Lineage (NCBI taxonomy): Eukaryota > Metazoa > Arthropoda > Arachnida > Araneae > Uloboridae > Octonoba > Octonoba sinensis. The sequence continues at coordinate 145,183,996 of CM076600.1, forward strand.
TATATCTACTTAACATTTATGGAAGTCTGTTTTTTAAACCACATAAAATGATTTAGTAAAAAGTATTAGTAAAATTATGTTGATGTTAAACAAGTATTTTCATGTTACAGAAGATTTCCGCTACTTATTGATAAACAATGTTTCTAATAAAAGTAAGGAAAAAAAAAAAGAAGATGAAATTAGAAGAAATACCGATACAGAGATAGCGAACGTATGGCACGTGGACCATTAGGTGGCAAGCAGCATACATTTCAGTGGCTCGTCTTCTGTTGTTGAAATGTAAAAAGCATATTAAGTGAAACATCTGAAAGAGGACACCCTTTTTTAATGGAAAAGATAAAGGCAATTAGTAATGCATTTGCAATTGCATTGATACATCTAAAGTTTCGCACCCTAAAGTTAAACCCTAAAGTTAAGCACCCTAAAGTTAAGGACTCCTATCATGAATTACCTTTCTTTTACTATCTTCCTTTACAATGAAGAATGTTTGCTTGAGGATACAATATTAAACTGAAATATTTTTTAAATACGGTTTAGAAAATTTACGTTCCGTGAAAGTCAAAATCTAAGGAGTAAGTATACTTACTAAATATTGAAATTAAAGCAGCGGTTTAAAGATGTTTTTTGAAAAGAAATATAGCATGTGGCACGCTGGACAGTTGAAAATAATAAAACGAAAGTTAAATACTAATTTAAAAAGGTTCGCCTCTTTGTACACGTAAGACATGTTGTTTTTGTTGGATTTGTTCATAGCTTCATCTGTAGTCTAGATATTAGGAAAAGTTGGATAAAACCGGGACCCAGCAGTTTTAGCTTGATTAGTATTGCCATTTGTCGGAAAACAATTGAAACTAGTTGCAAACAACAGCCATGTTTTTTTGAGTTAAATGGAAGGCAGTATTGTTTATTTGTTCGTCAACGCCGATGTTTCGAAAAATTCGAGTATAAAAGTTTTGATTTTTACACCACCGATTTTACTTTGTAGTTTCTAATTGCTTAGAAATTTGTTTTAGTTAAGTACAACATTTGATAACACCTTTTTCAGCAGATATTTTAAATTATTAAACCAGGTTTTGCATCATGTTTGAAATGTGCTAAGCTGTCTTTTCTGATTAATGGCGTTGTCGGATAAAACCGGGATCTTGCAGTCGGATAAGACCGGGTAGTTCCCGGTTTTGGAGGAGCTTTGTTTTTTACTGTGTGAAATTTAAATAGTTAAATTTGTAAAATATAAATCTTAAAGAGCAAGAATCATCTCATAAATGGTATAAAATTAAATCTTTATTACTTTTTAGGATGGACTTCATATGAATATATGCTACTATATTATAGTATCAAACTTAGTACAAATATAAAATTAAAATTATTAATATTTAAAATAAAAATTATTTTTTAATAATTAAATCGTGTTTGTTCATTTATTCCAAAAAGTGTTTTTTCTTTTAAGTAGGGTAGAATGAAAAAAGTAATGCTTTTACAAATTTATAATCTTGTTAGAATAAAAATTGCACCCATAAAAATTAAGGCTGCTCGTTAGTCAATTTTCGAATTCAGATCACTAATGTTAAGTCTATGGGCATGTGATGCATTCGTATTTTTTAAAATATCTTCTCGGGAAATTAATATTTTTTACTTCATTTTTCTGTGTACTCTTCTTAACCCTTTAACTACGGGTAATGTCAATAGACGATTTGGCGAAACTTTCCTGTGGTACGGGTAACGTCAAAATAAGCGATTTGTTGAATTCAAAATTTGCTATGGCAAAAACTTTTTTTTCTCAAAAAATCGCCATAGGTCGAAAATGGGGCGTCTACGACTAATGTTGATTGGAACTCTCCAGTTTTGCTTTTTTCATGTAAGAAAAAAATGACTTATACATAAGAAATAGATGTATCGCCATTTATACAATTTTTGGATATTTTTTTTTTTGGCGTTCAGACAAACAGATTTGTGAATATATTCCCGTAGTTAAAGGGGGGTTAAAGGATGCCTCTTTTTTTATTTCTCAAAAATTTCCGAAATATATACTTAATTATAAATGACTATATGTTAAAATATTACACATACAGTTTGCCAGCATTTAATACACAAAACATTAAATTAAGCATATATTTTAGAAATATTTTGACAATTAATTAAAAAGACATCTTTTAAAAAGTCTACACAGAAAAAAGAATTCAAAAATACAATTTCATGAAGAGATATTTTTTAACCCACCTATGTTTCTCAGTATAGGAGGGCCATTGTACTAATTTATTATTATAAATAAATATTTCAGTAGTAAGACACAACATTTTTTAAGTGTTTCTAAACTAACCCCGTTTTATCCGACCTGGTTGGATAAAACCGGGTACTTTTATACTTCAAAAAAAAAAAAAAAAAAAAAAAAATTTACCCTACAAAATATTGTTCTTCCACATTGAAAAATATTTATTTCTGTAACTAAAGAACTAATTTATCATTCAAATAGAAATTTAAGCAATTTTATTCACTTAACTGTTTAGGGAAAAAAACAAACATTTTGGGACCCGGTATTGTCCAACTTTCCCCTATACGCAAAAAATGTTGAGAAAGGTTTTTATATAACGAAGCGGATTTTTCTCGTTTTAATTGTGAAGCAACTGCTGAACCAAATGACATGAAAATTAGCAAACAAGATTAAATGATTTTAATGCTGAATATATGGCAAAAAGTAGGAGTCACCATTTTAAATTTTAAGGTTGATGCCCATTGAAATGTGTGGAACTTAATAATGGCTTAACAAAACTTTATGATTGGCGTTTTATAATGTACATTATCCCTGATAAATTAAAATATTGCATATGGCTTTAAGTGAAAACAGTATTTAAATGAGAAGTTATGTTTCTTTTTTTCATTCCAGGGTTGTACCATTTTCCTTCGTTACAAGAAAAAAAAATTAAACAAGACTAGTTCCATTCATCTTCTAGTATTTTAGTTTAGTTAAATCCTAAGCATTAAGCATCATTTAGATAATATTCAAACAGAAAAATAAGTTCAATTAAACTAAAGATATGTGACATATAACACAAATAAATATCTTTTAGGCTCGAAAATTCACATCCGCTACCATCTCAAAAATGGGACGATTCCTAAAAGGGTGGCAATTTCTACCATAATAGTCTAAAATACTTCTTTAATTTTTTTGGACCGGGGGGGGGGGGGGGGTATTACCTTAATAATTTTTCTTTTGCCTTTGATATTAGACACTTATTTAGATACGTATTTTAAGAAAGTTTTGTATTTTGTACGAAAACTTTATACCCTTTCATGCCTGCAGTCCGTTTTTGAGATGTTCAGATTTTTTGTTTTAAAATGCTTTGAGTTTATTGTTACTAGTATTATTATTATTATTATTATTATTATTATTATTATTATTATTATTATTATTATTATTATTATCATCATCATCATCATTATTATTATTATTATTATTATTCTTACTAGTTAATGGTTTGTTACAGAATCAAGTAAATAAAAATTTAGGCATTAATGGGTTAAATTTTGGCAGCAGTTACAAAAAGCAAAGGATAACTAAACAGTTTGCGACCTAGTGGTACAAACAAACACTTCGTTGTAAGAGCTTCTTTCTTTCACTCTGTACCTTGTCTCACGGTGTAGTAATCTCCACTACTTACCAAAATCTTTTGCAAACATTCGTACATCCATCAAAATCAGACACATGATTTCTAGCTGAAAATTTAAATACAACAGCTCTCTTCGTAACTTTGTTTTAACTTCTAAAACAGCACGATTTGCAGGGTTAGAGCTCATTATTTTTCACCGCCGAAGTAACTGCAGTTAAATTTAATTCCCCAACAATCCCACCCAATGGAGTAAATAAATCAGCGAAGAGCACTTGAAATGCCGAAAACTATTATAAAGAGAAGTTCCGCGATCCATTAGCTTCGTTTTACGTCGTGCATATTTCCCAATTCCTAATGAGAGCGCGTGTCGTTTTGCCTGATTGGGCTAATTACACTGCGCGGTTTTCCGGACGACAAATGGGAGGGAGAAAAAACATTTCTAGGTAAAGGTCAAACCTCTTTTACGGTATAGGTTATCAATAAACTTGACTTCTGAACTTCTAGAAGAAAATTTGAATTAAAGTAAAATACTTTCAAAAACTAGATACGATTTTCCAAATACATGTAAGATAGAATTGAGATCGATTAATTCAATCTCTTGGAATGGGACACATTTGCCCCTTCAACAAAATGTGTTTTCTCCTGCGTATTAAGCATGCCGATATATACATATATATAACGCAATCGGCGTTCAAAAGCGAGTTATTTAAACTAAAATATGATTAAAACAATTTACCTTTTAGATCAAAATTCAAACATGCTTCAAATACCCCATCCTTTCCCCATAAGTGCTAATATTATTTTCTGTTTATTTCTTCCGTTTTCATATCCTTTCTTTTTACCTGGCTAGAATTGAATTAAAAAAAAATATTCTAATTAAAATTGAGACATGGTAATGTACTGTCCTGACCGAAATAAAAGTTTTTTTTAATCAAAATTTCCTCGAATGTTATAACAGGAACACAAATAGAAAGATATACGTACATTTCACTCATTTCATAATCCTTCTTTCCAATTGTTATTTTTAAGTATTTGTTAAATTAAATTTCTTAACTAAAATTGCAGTTATTGATTAATTTATTTGGTGTGTGTGGGTTGATTTTTTTTCGACATGAAAAATAAGGTTTTCTGTCACGTGACATTCTAACGAAATAGTTTTATGTTTCTATAGTACTGTCGCAACATCTAATACAATTTACAACCTGGCCACATTCCACGAAACCTCTTACCTGTACATATTTTTCAAAATAAAATTTCTCCTTTTTCAAACCTGTGAAATCATAATCGAGCAATTGAAGACTGAAACAAAGTAAAACAATTCCGCCAAGGCAAGAATAACTTGAGCAAAGCTGTTAAAAATTAGTTATGGTCTTTCTTACAGTAACCAAAACTTCACTCGTCTTAAACGTGACGGTCCAAACTTCTAGTTTGTTTTCATTCAGAGCCACGTAACCTGAATTTAATCTTTGGTCGTTCTTATTTGGAGCTCACTCGCCCCGAGTTTTCTATTCTGACAAACAGTCCAAACCCTGCTATCAGCTGTCGCGGTTATTACGCCCACTTTCTCCTCCCAGTTTAGGAATCCTAATCCAGAGCTGTCACATTCAAAATCCCTTTTCGAACAGATAGTTCGAAACGATACGTATACACCGCGTTATTCTATTTTTCCTCCAAAAATTGGTTTCTCTTGCTCCTTGCACAACACTTGAAGCGGAAACTCCACGGGGCAAAATTTTACGATGCGTCGTGAGCTGTCATTTTAGGACATGCTTCGGTTTCTAAGAGTGTTTCCCTTTTTCTGACTCGCTACTTTCCATCTTTAAGAGTTGATGTGTGGGATAAATTGGCGTACGATGTCTTTCTTTCTATTCATGAGCCATATGCTTGGATAAATACATCAAAAAATACTGTAAAATGATAGTGCATTGTTAGTTTATTGATAATGATCAAAACACAATTTTTTAAGACAAATGAAGTGAAATTTTGAAAAATCCACAAATACATACAGTTTCAACGTATTTTTTGAAAAACTGCTGAGTTTTAACCTCGGCCTTCAAAAGTATATCAGTGCATGAGCTCGAATCTAAACATTCTTGCAGCAATTACTTCGAAATTTGAGATAAGCATTTTTAAGACATTGTGTGCAGAAACAAAAAGCCAAGCTGCTTATTTTTGAACACAGTTCATAGTTTTACATTAAAAACTAAAAAACTCTCCAGTACAACTTGTTTATCACAGCAATTCCTATTTTTAATGTATTCTCAATGTGACGAGAATGGTGTTTTCCCCGTTATTGAACGAATGATAGAAAGTATGCTCAGAGCCTACGTCGGGATGCTTCCGCCAAGATCGATTGCTACCACACGAAATATTTTCGCAACAATTTCTTTTGTTCAAGGACGGAAGCAACAACCTTAATAAACCATATTGTTCCCCGAACAAAAGCTGCAATAACTCATATCGATGAACACTTGTCGAGACAAAAAATAAATGGGTTGCAAGCACATGTACATAAAAGGAAATCAATTCCAAGCGAAGAATTACTGTTGCCACTTAAAGAAAATGACATTTGTTTTTCGTTCTGAATGTCTTCTTTAGTTGCACAGTAACACAGACGCAAGCTTAAATTATCTTATGTTTTAAAATCAGTATATTATGTACACACACCCATGACTGCATTGCATCTTTATTTGTGTGTGTGTGTGTGTAAGAGAGAAAGAGAGATTCCATGCTCGAATAAAATTAATTTCATGAAAGGTGTTCAGTATTGGGGGTAAGGGGGCTCATGATGGAGCCCCCCCCCCTGCTTCATCATGAGTACTTCAAAAGGAAGTTAACGTATCATTCGACATCGAATAAAGTCTTTTCTAGAATTACTGAAATAAAATTTTGATAAGAGGTTGCACTGCCGATAAAATGAACACCAGTTACAAAATTTTAATTACAAGTTTATGCTTTTTACAACGTGTATGACACACTAATCTCGCCAAAACTTAACTAACTTAATTGTATTTTGACAATTAAAACGGAATACATCCATAGTCATTTTTAAGGAACATAATTGTATTAATAAATTACTCTACAAAAAACTAAAAATATATTACTCGTTAAAATAATTTTATAAAACAAAATAAATCTTTGCAGGACATATGTGCTTATTCATTAAAAGAAATGTATTGATACTAAATAGTAATTCATATTGAAAAATGTATTAAAAAAGTCCTCAAAATGCATTTGATAAGTACTTATATTTTTATCACATAAAAAACAGCAGAAATTACGTAAGTCAAAATATCTAAATATCTAAAAAAAGGAATTCAAAAGGAGCTATTTAAACGATTTCCCCCTTAATATTTCCAATGTTATTTGTTAGTCCCATTTATTTTGGAATTGATAGTGGTTTTTCGTGGAATAAGTTATCTTTTACTTTCAGTAGTTGAAATTTAAACATGAAGAAAAAAATTGATTTTACAAAAACTTTAGTAGTGTATAAAATTATAATTCTAAGACGTTTAAATAGCAAAATCTGCGTCAACAGATAGGGAAAAGTTTTTAACATACTAATAAAATTCAATTTTTGAGTTTCCTATGAAATTCCTGTCATGCATAGAACTTGTAAAAAAAACATGAAAGTTATTTAATGAAAGCTGATTAAAATTTCAAGCCAAAACGACAATTACGGATAAATTTCTCCAAAGGTATAAAATCTTGACAGTTTGCAAAGGAAAATAAATGTGCAAGACAATGTGTTGAAAACGTTAATAAACATACAGGCACTGTAGAGTTTTACGAAACGACTGACAAATTTAAGGTGGCGTTATTTAGAAAATATTTAAGAATAATTTTAATAGAGCTTGTAAAAAGAAAGAGATAGTTGAAATACATAAGCAAATCGATTATTTAAAATTACGAACGATGTTTTAAACGAAAACACACGTTGCTAAACAAAGATATGTGGAAATTAAACCATTTTAAGTATATATAAAAAAATAAAATAAAATAAATATAACCGGTTTTAAAACAAAACAAAAGAAAATTTTAAAAAGCAAAAAAAAAAAAAAAAAAATCCATTCCAAACAAGGTCGATACTATTTTTAAAAGTAGTTTTTTAAGTTGGCGTAAAAATGTGAACGAAAAAAATGACCTGTTACACTAATACGTATATCTTCAGCAATGTGGATGCCGTGAAGGACTTGATGCAGTCGTGGTCCATTGGAGCTCATATTTATAATTTATTTGGCTACATATGGTTTTATTAATTGTATTTGTGCCGACTTCAAAAATTCGATTCAAAACTTTTATCGATGTTGTTTAAAGAATAGATTTATTTTTTACCTTTAGGCGCAATTTATAGTTATATGATTGGAAGTTTGATTCTGTTTTTAAGTCAATATTATTGAAACCTTTTTTTAAAATTAGTTTCATTTTTTTTCAAGAACATGTATACATTTTGGTGCACATACATAACATGCTGTGGGCATCACAAAACTTTCGTTAATGTATTTTCACATGATTACTCTTCATATGTATAGCTTTAAATATCAAGGTCACTGTACCCTGTGAGAGATTGATTTAAAAAAAACAATCATCATAGGCAACAGCAGCAATGTTCATCTTTGAACCCCCCCTCCCCCCCCAAAAAAACATTTGAAGGGAATATATATATCACTATTTGCTACCACGCTGCATATTTAAAAATTATTTCCTTGCGTCTTACATTATTTCCATTTTTTTACCAGTCTTTTTAAAAGTCTAAATCGTTTCTAAAACTAAAGCATTCCAAATTGGCAATTTTTCCCTCGCTTTCAAGTGTTGAATATTTAATTTTTAAAGAGTAAGAAGCAAAAAATAAAACTAACATAGACATAACTCAAGTGGTGAAAATATCAAAATTATGTTTGTTATAGAGGGACTAAATAAACACGAATCAACGCTACCAAAAGCAGATTGCAGAAGAAAACATAGTACATAATTTACTGTTAAAATATGCATTTGATTGATGAATGATCTTATGCAGAGCCATGTCTTCTACTGCCTAAGCGCATTTTGTCCTTAAAACAAAAGAACTAAAAGCAATTGGGTGTATAAAGGAAGTTATTTCTTGTTACATAGGGAAGTCTTAAGGGAATTCGCCATACTAATCACCTTGCTATGAAGTAATTGCACCTTTTCCTCTGGTTTTACCCTGCTCTCAGGGGAATAACCGATAATGAACACGCTTTCGCGATCTTTCTTATATATTGGATCTTACGGAAGTAACAATTTCGAGAATAAGCCGATCATGTTCGATAGCATCTTACTGAGCTGGAAAAGCAACTTAATAACATGTTTATTCTATTTTTAAGCCTTATTATTTATACAAAAAAGAAAAGAAAAGCCATCTGAAATACATTATGTACTTAAAAAAATCATTTGCCCGAAAATGTATGAGAATTTCCTGGAAATGATTTGTCGGGAATCATTTATCCGTAAAATTACAGAGACTAAAAACAAGAGTCGGCTGTGAGTACGCTGAATTAATACTTCTGGTACACAAAGTCGAACGTGAGCTCAGTGGAGCCCACGCTGCTCTGATGCCACCGAAGCCGGGAAGGCTGGCCGCCAAGGGATAGCAGGGTGCTCAGTACAGCAAAAAGTAAACCGTAAACCAACAATTTATAATGTATTTTTCACAATGCTTTAAACTAGTAGTCACAGATCTCAAGCGTTCATTTATGCACTTGTTTACAACTTTTAAACTGGTAATCACAGATCTCAAATGTTCAGTTTTATGTAACTTAAATCTTTTTCTGCAGTTTTACAGAGTGCGGAAAGAACAAAACTTTTTTCTAGAAACTTTATTAAAGAAACTTGATTATTTGATCTAAAACAAGTTCTTCGTAAGCTTAAAGAAACACTCAGTTTCCCTCCTGTACTTTTACATAAATTTTTTACAGTGTACGGAAGACGCACAAAAATACAAATAAAGACAGGAGATCTAGTACATTTATATAACATTACACAAATGATACGCATAATAAAATACTTATCATTCTTTTTTGTATTATTGTTTTTTATTCTTTTCTTTTCTAATTTTATCCATGTTCATTTTAATGAGAAAAAAATTGCACGTTGAAACGAAAAAAAGAACTGCTTATTCATGCATAGTTCCTGTATTTTAATATTGTCGCATTGTAAAAATACATCAGCATGATTTCAACGCACATGAAAAGCAATAATATTGACTTTGATGATCTAAAACAACAAAAACTTAGAACGAATTATTAGAAAACACTAATGTAATAATTAATTTACGGTTATATTTTATAAACGGCAAGTTTAACGAACCTTTTTGTGAGTGGCTAGTTCGAAAAAAATAATAATAACAATAAATCACCTGAAAGGGTTTACGTTTTGCTACGGAAAAATCTCATTTGAGCGAATTATCAACAGAACAAATTTAGGCACACAATAAATTTATAAAATGCTTAAAGAAATGCAGGATAAATTATTTTAATGTTAAATAACTGCAGGTAAATAGTTTAGAGGTCTTTCGCCTTTTCAATTTTTTGAATATAGCTTGGTAACATATCTTCACATTTTAGAAGTCAGAACTTTTTATTTGCTCTGCACATTGCGAAACAAATATCTGCTGTAGTCGTTACGTACCTCATTGACCGTAGATGGTTGGGAGGCCGATGGGATGTATGGAGTTAAGATGTATTATCTCGTGGTACAAGGGAATGCTAACTATTTGAAGATTGTGACGAAATATATGTCCCTTTCCACTTGCGTAAGTGCCATACACATCTCTACATTTATCACTCCTGGCACCCTAAAGGTTTCAAGATTTGAAACCAATTCAACTTTTATCGCTAGTGCATGTCTTTAAACAGAGATAAAACTAAAGACATTTTTCATACCTATTGTCAATTTCCAGCAAGCCTCACAGAAGCATTTCGTTATTTTACAAATTAAATTTAGAAATCAGTTTAACGCACTTATCTACGAATAGATGACATTATTTAATTCAGTCATTTTAATCAGCCACTTGTGAGAACAATGGATTTCGTATTTACATACCGAAGAACAATTTGAAATATTGTCAGAAGGCATTCTTTAGATATATTTTCTGAATACATAATACTCAAACAAAGCTATTCAATACATCCATCGTTAAAGTCGCCTTTGACTAGGAATAGCTTTTGCTAGTACGGGAAAAGGAGCAAATCGGAAAATCTGAATTCGTTTTTTTGTTTTCAAAGAAAGGGATGATATTTACTTTAGAGAAGTTAATCTTAGTTTAAAACTGCTGATTGTCCACAAGAATGAAAGAAAGAAGAGCTACTATTTGAAAGCACTTCCTCACGCATGTATTGGGAAATTAAATACATTTTTTTACTCATTCATTTCACTATTTTTCTTGCTAAAAATAGTAGCCACATTAACGAAGGAAATTTAATGAGCCATCTCAAAGCAGGTAGCCGGGAATTTGGGAAAAACCCGTTTACAATCGAAGCCTGCAATTAACTCGATCCATGCATCTATAATCCGACTGTTCCTCGATTACAATGCATCATGTGAAATCAACCCACATTGCATCTATTACAGAGCAGGACAAAAATTGTGCCCGTAATGAGCCTCCTTCCCCCCCTACCATAGGGACTTTTCTCATTGGGGTTTAAAAATACCCTTAATGAAACCCCCTCGGTTTTTGGGTTAGTGTAAACATGGCCAGTGACTTACTATGTTACACAAATTATAATACAACTAATTGAAGGAAAAACACTTTACAAGATGAGCTGAGAAAACTAGCATATCATGCACCACACGGGACACATTATAAATTTCATTCATTTAGCGTTACCTGAGAAACAGAGGAGCTGAATTGATTGTATTACATATCTACAGTTTCAAATGAAGAAGCTGCGGGGAAGAGAGCTCGTAGAGTGCGCAGTGAGAAACATTTTGTTTTAAAAAAATTCTAGTAAACTTGAAAAAAAAAAAGAATATTAAAGAAAGAAGGAAAAAGTAAAGGAAAAAAATGCAGACTTATGAAACATTCTAAAACTACCATATAAAATGCTGTACTTACAAAAACTTGTCCAAACAAAACAAAACGAAATTCAGGAAGCAGTTTCTGAAAGCATCATGACGGGACCATCAATATTTTTTTCGACTGCCAACCAAAAAACGCCCTTCGGCCTTGACGCTCCATCTATGTTCAATTTCTACTTCATGAAATTAAGCATCAATTGAACCTTGTTTGATTTGCCTGATATTGGGGGGGGGGGGGGTGTCTACAATGCGGGAGATTCAAAATCTGCTTGACGAAATAGAAAACGGAGAAGATAACGTGTATTTTCTCGAAATTTAATATGACCTTGGGTAGCCTAGTGGTCTAAGCATCGGATTTAGAATCAGAAGGGCGAAGTATCCACCCAGCATGTGTGAAATAAGTGCTTCTTAAATCCGTGGGTCTGATAGTCCTGTGGTCAGTCACCAGCGGTAACCATGTGATTAAGGTGCCTTCTCTCTAAATCAATACTATTGAAAAGTCAACGTAAAATGTTTATTTGCATGAAGAACGTGCATACACACACATCGAACTTCCAGTACAAGAAGGTTACAGTTCAAAATCGAATACTTTCTGAGAAGAGGTACTTGAACATCTTAACCAAAATACTTAACCTAGTTTCTTTTTTTTAAATTTACATTTATCTGAAGTTAAATAACCGTTTGGATTGTTATAACCTCATGTTGGAACTATTGGTTTCAAATTTGCATATACAATTTTGTGCAATAATTATGAAATTTCCGCATAATTCAGTTCCAGCCATTATTTCAATTATGTCGAGCCACTCAAAAACTGATGCGCGTAAAGACACGTCATTAGTGAAGAAGAATAACTTAGTAAGACATGTTTAATACTGAATTTGATATCAATTTCTTTTTCTTTTTTTTTTTGAGTTAAGAACTTGTTACATTGGAGGTTTTACAGATTCTATTTTTTAATTACGTAGATTCTTTTTAAAATATTTTTCTAGAAACATAAAATAATATCGGTATAAAGAGTCAATTTCGTATTCAATAAAACTAAGATTCATTAGGATGGTTTACTGTATTGAAAATTATTTTCCCTTTATTTCCAAAATTATATCTTATATTCTATCTCATTACTGCATGCACGCACGGAATAATTATCATTGGACAATATTTCAATAGTTTTGTGTGAAAGCCCCTGAAACGTAGAACAAAAACTTCTTTAAGATAATAGCTCTGAGAAAATATGGACACCTGCAGTTTCATTTTCGCTTTTTCTCCGAAAGGTCCCATCAATCACCTCAAACAAACAAGCAAATATTTTTCAAAATACCAAAGATAATCCTTGAATTTATTATGGCAAGAATGAACAATGGACATTCAAAAAACACATGTGTAATACCCATGATAGCCGGATCCTGTGACGATGTACTTTTGAAATAAATCATTGCACATTTTGGAGATTTATATAATTTTTCAGAAAAGTCGCTGCTTTAATAATCTAGAACTATAAATTATACCCCACTTCCAGAAACAGGAATATTGTCACATTCTTTTAATTAAAGGAAATTGCCTGTTAACAAAGGCAAAGCCTTACCACCGAGTACAGTGATACCTCGAGATACGAGTTTAACTCGCTCCGTAACCTTGCCCGTATGTCCATTTGCTCGTATCTCAAAGCAAGTTACTGCGCAAACTGGGTGGACCATGGCGTCGCAGCTGTCGTTCCTCGTATCTCAAATATCGCTCGTATTTGAAAACAAAACTTCGCTGCTCGACAGCGCTCGTATCTCAAATCACTCGTATGTCAGGGCACTCGGATCTCGAGGTACCACTGTATAGTTAAGATTTCTCATCTTTTAAAAGTAATAATCATAACAATAATTTCTGAGACAACTAGAAATAAATGCACTTTAAAATTATACAGAAGCATTAACTGAACTAAACATTTATTTTGTATAATTAAGATGTTATTTGAAAAGATCGTATCTCACGACTCGCAAAATCCTTTTAAAGCTCCTTCCTCCGAGAAAGATCTCTCTATCCTAACAGCTCTAAATGAACGTTGTTAACGATACACAGCCAACTTCATTAAGATAAACCATTAAAACAGAAACTTTTCCAACAATGTCGGTCCGCAAAAGCACCCCTCATTAATCTTCTATACAGGTAGTTCCTTTGTGTTCTGCGACTACGAACAAAAGAAAGATATTAATAAAATTGGAAATGGAGGCAGTGTATGAAGAGTTTAAATTTTCTTATGCTCCGGTGATCGATGAGTGATATTGAGCCTGTTTGATGAAATGTGATATGGGCCATTTCACGGAAAACGAACGTCTTTATGTCCCCACGAAAGCCACATTTTATAAGCAAACAATAATTTGAAATATAGTAAACACATTTTTTTTGCTTAAGAAATAACACATATGTGTATGTGGTATATAAATCTCTTAGGCATTATTTCCTTCGTCAATGGCCGGGGTGGATCTCGGCCTTCTCAAGGAGCTTTTTCAGACCACCAGCCTCCCTCAAGTATTTTCCAATTTAATCACTAAGACTAGGAAGTCATTTTGAAGACCATCAATACATCTTAGATTTGGAGTACCTCTCATTGACATTAGTGTTTAAAATTAATATATTTCGAAAGAAATGTAGCTGCTACGTATTGAGCATGGATGTCTCTTTTTTGTCATGGATGGCTCATTCTCCTAGTCGACAGCTGTTTTTTGAAGGGAAAAGTGAATTTGTCCGAAAACATCTTCTTAACTATTATTATTGTTTATGTGATGACTTATTAGTCAAAACTTTAAGAACCGTAAGTACGAAACAAAAAAATTGCTGCTACGTAAAAAGACGTTTGATTACAGAAGCACGGGTGATTGCCACTGGTAGCTCTTGGCAACAAAGTTGTTAGAATATTGTGTTCAAATAAAAGTAGAGCTTTTGCACACTATAAATTTGCGCTAAATTTGATGGTTATATAAACTGAAACTCAAAAACGTTACCATGCTAAAAATACACTGTCAGCCCGCAAATTATCCCGAATCTACGAAAAACTTCGAAAAGTATTGTTATTTTTTATGGGGCAGCGTATTGTTTCCTCACTGTTTTTAGACCTGGTGGATTCTCCAGGGACTGGTAACTATTCGCTTAAGTGACATCCCTATCGGTGGATGTTTAATACTAGAAAATTTTGACGTCCAGTTTCATCAGCAAGAGAGGCACCTTGACTGTAATAGTGCACTTGGAATTGAATTTGACTGAGAGTATTTAAGTGAAATAGATAACACTGTGCAAACGAAAAATGTCCTTTGGATGAAAATGTCTGCTTCTTATGTATTTTTGGCTGAGAATTACGTATCTGCAATTATTTTTTGCCTATCACGTACCATTTTCCCAAAATTCCGCATTTTAGCTTTTTACGTATTTTCTGGGTAAATGAGCATATTTTCGTAATTTACCGACTTAATTTATTATAAATTATATCTTTCTCATTCACAGTGAAATGGTGGCCATTCTAGGCCTCTTTTTAATAAACTTGGGTTACTTTAGCGACATTTTTTGGCAACAAAAGCCTTATCTACTTCTCGAAGTTTTGAGTTTTTTTACAAGAATACAAAAACATTTTGTAGACTATTTTGAGGAGAAATAAAAAATAGTATGCTACTGTGATGTGAATGTAGTGTTTCAAGCATTAGGACATAAGCACAATTCAGCAGAGTGGCTCTTGTTTAAAGGTGCTCTTCCATCTAAGTATTGTTTTCCTATTCATTCCTGTAGCATATTGTGCAAACACAAAGGAAATCTCAAAATTTTGGATGGCAAAAGCATATTAAATTAGCCAATTGTAAATCTACAATGTGCCTTTTTCCCACAATTGTACATTAAACTTGGTTTATCGAAATATTTGTAAAAGCTCTGGACAGAGAAAGAGTGACTTTCTTGCATTTCAGGAAAAAATTTAAAAAATTAAGTGAGGCAAAACTAAAAGAAAGGATTTTTATTGACCCACAACTTAAGAAAATCCTTTCATGATGAAGAGTATGAAAGCAAACAGTGAGAAGCCGAAAAATCTGCCTGGATGACCTTTAAATCAGTGTGCACGTTTCCTTGGAAATGAGAAAGCTGAAACTTACGAAAATTTTGTTGGTGACATGATAAAATGCTTTTGTATAATTAGTTTGCTATATTTCATTGAAACTACACTTTTTGGACCCGCACATGGACTTCTTGCGTCAAAACCTTGGCGTAATTAATGATGAGAATGGGGAAAGGACTCATCAGGATATCTGTGTTTTAAAAGCGTTTCAGCGGTCGATACAATGGAAGTATACGAATTGAATATTGCTAATCTGTTATCAGGACACACCAACAGATGCCCACAAGACGAAAGGGCCAAAAAAATCTTTTTTGTGGTTGTGTTTTCAATAAGTAAGCCGCAGTTACATTTTTCTATAACCAAATTGTATAAATATGAGAAGTGGGTCTTCAGCAAAAACGGTACGTGATGGACCATTTTGGTTTGGATATTTGAATTAAGCACCTTTTGTTTATATAGAATCACATAGTTTCATCTAAAGGACAAAAAAAAAAGTTCAAATTTGTTGCACAGTGTAATCAAAGGATTTTTAACATACCGCATAATCATTGTCGGTTTTCTTCATCTTGAAAATTCGCGGACCTGAAACGGGATTTTGAATCCTTAAACTATACTATAAGTCGAAACTATATCCTCGGAATTTTTAAAATACCCTCCGAAAATCTAACATAAAGGCGTTTGTTCTGAAACATAGCTAAAAGGAAAATAACACTTTAATAGAAAGAAAGGAAAACAAAAAATAACACCACGTGACTGCGAAACATCACAAATGATTGCATATTGAAAGTTTTAAACATTGAAGTGCAAATCAAACGTATTTACATCATAGAAGAAAATTTTATACTTTATATCAAACTATTTACTAACACACGCTACAAAATTCTCAACCTTTCTTTGCATTAAGTTAATCGATGTTTGCTTGACCCACGAAAAGCGCAGACAGTAATCCCAGAACCAACAGCGGCTTCGGGGATTAAACGAAGAAATTAAGAGACAACCAGATTAAGCCGCAGAACTTGGGAATGAAAGCAAACTTTAGCGCAGATAAAGATAACTACAGCCACTTATTCTAACTCTCCGAAATGAGTTCAAATTCTTTTTTCATAGGATGGGACAGAATGCTGTGATTGGTGTGTGTGTCACAACACAAAATGTTGTGACATTTAAGAATGTAAGAGTGAAAAAAAAAACAAAACAGGAAAATAAAAGAGATATCTAGATAGGACATAGTTATCTCTATTAACAAAAGCCAATGCATCTATTAATTCTTTTCGCAATTTATTTATTATCTTTAAAGGTAATTTCAATTTCCTCAACCTGCACTTATACAATGGTTCAAATACAGTTTGCCCGAAATATTTTAAAACTATACTCGTGTGCAAAACCTCCGTATAATACATACCTGTCCATTTAACTATTTCCCCATGATGCAACTGTTAGCAAATTTTGCTCGATGCATCAGGTTCTATTTATCTTATGATTTTGACGCAAAACTACTGTTGAAAAAGTCTTCAAAATTTCACATTTTTCTTTAAATTAATTAGGAGCTTAATTTGAAAACAATACTTGCAAAAGTTGGGGAAATTATATCCTATATTTAGCTTTTCTTAAACTTGTCAAGTCATTATTTCGGTTCATAAACACTTCTAAAATTGAAACCATTATTAGATAAGCAGAAATTCTTATTATCATCCTTCAACAGAATTCAAAATCGTGTAAAATGAGCTCGTTTGGAGTGAAAAGCACGTTTTGAGACGGACACAGCGCTTTGAGGTGCTATGCGTAGCTACCTCTAGCGCTTTCAAGCGGACAGGCAATATTACCAAACTGACTGATCTTTGGTACCGATCGTGATTGACTCGATTCTGCCTCTGATTGTCTTGGCGGCAGCACACATGTTTAATATGCTCGCTACTATATGCCTTTTTTAAGGCTAGATGGCTCAAATAAAGAGTACCCCGCTCCAGGGGGAAGTATGCCAAACCCATCATCTATTCTATCACCTTCGCCCACGTTCCAAAAGGACTCCAAGAAGATTACATTATCATAACTACCAGAAAAAATCTGCCATTCACCAAGAACTGGATTACGACTCCGTACCTATCAAAGCTATGACGTCTGATCGCAGGGCGAATGGAAATCTTGCGTTTCAACCACCGTAAAGTGGTCACCCATTTGGACGCTACTTAATCCTCTAGGTTTTATCTCGATTATTTTGTCCTCAGACAGTCTTTATGTGTAATTTTAATTGATACTTTTTAATTTTAATTTTTTTTCTGACCTGTTTTCTTGGGACCCTGAGGAAACATAATTAATTTTTTCTAAATGTAATTAATATTTATTTAAAATTTAATTTCGATTCGACGAAAGTGTTTTTCAGCACTCACACCAAATCCTATTCGAAAAAGGGATCGTGATTGACTAAGAAGCCGTTAGGACAGCACTTGCTTCGAAGACAAAACAGGCTGCGCTACGAACTAATCATCTGATAAATGGAATGGATAGATGAAGCAATTATCTGGAGTGGAGAAGACTTCCTTTGCGTTGATTTGTATTTTCTTTTGTCAGATCCCACTCGTAAAAGGTCTCATTTGAAACATTACGTGATAAACAGTGAATAATGTTGAGGTGCAGTATAAACTAATTTCTAGGAAATTGCTTTTTTTATGTGAAGTTCTTCCGTATTTTTGAACGCTATCAAAAGGTAGTATATATGAAGACTTACAGTTTTAAGGAGAGCTTCTATTTAACCAAAATTACTTTTATTTCTACTGTTAAAAATGTATAAAATAGTAAAGTACATTCTTATTATATGTGTATTTTTCTATATAAATTTTTATGACCATAGCTTTGGCGTGCGATACAGACGTGCTCATTAAGAACTTAAGAACGCCTCTAGTGTTTAGTAATGAAACAGTTGTTTTGCTTTGTGAGTGCTCTGGATAAGAAAGCATGCAGAGACTGTAACTTCAAACTTTGTTGCCTGTATACTTGTTAACAAAGAAGATATTGCTATTAGACGAAGCAAGCAGGATAGCGCCGAAGATGAAGAAATCAAGAACTACTTTATGGAAAACCGAATTAAATTTCGGGAAGAAGATAAATATAATGTCTTCAAGGTTCAGGAAGAGAACCGTAGCTCCTACAACAGAAAGAGAAAAAACTCGCACAAATACAGAACCGGAAACTTTGTAGCTATTAAAAGAACCCAATTCGCCCCAGGACTGAAATTGCATGCTGGTTATTTAGGACCTTAAAAAGTAGTGAACGAAAAAAGCAAAGATGGGTATGATGTGCAGAAAGTTGGTCAGCAAGAAGGAAGGACCTGTCGAAACATCACCCTTTCTTATTGTTGATAAATTCATTCAGCATGGTTTCTTGTTTTTGTCAAACTGAAAATAATTTTGATAAAAACAATTCTTTGCTGATTAATCTGCAAAAGTTATCCGATTATAAATTATCGACAAGGTGGTTGATTATAGCCGTTTACCGATCACTGGCGATTAATCGGTACATTCCGAATAACAATAATAATTGATGATCACTCAGAATTAACATTCAAACTTACTCTATAAGAACAAGAAGTTCCGTCTAGAACTGTACGAGCCTACTTTCCCGTATACACCAAATTCAAATTTATAATCTAGCCTTTCTCATTTAGCTTTAGTTCTTATTTTTTTTTTCAAATATACCCTTTTCAACGGATAATACATATTCATTCACTCAGTCATTCATTCTTTCATTTATTCAGCCACTCATTTATTCATTCATTCGTTTACTTATTCATGTGTTTATTCATTCATTTACTCATTCATGTATTTATTCACCCATTTATTTATTTTTTCATTTATTCACTCATTTATTCATTCTTTTTCTCATTCATTTATTCATTTATCCATTCTTTCACTCCTTCATTTATTCAGGAGAAATATCCTTAAAAATCCCAATAAAACATTTCATAGGAAAATAGGCTCGTTAGTTCTTGATGAATTTTCTATTTGTTCATATTCTACATTATAAGAGCTTTCCGATAAAGTTTGTTCCAAGCAAATCGGTCCGTTAGATCAGGATTTATATAGGGTTGAAATTTCCCCGTAAGCGCAATGTTAATTTTTTGAACTGTTCAAAAATGAACAAAAATTGTTCAAATTAATATTTCACGCCAAAAGGTTCCTCCAGTAAGCTTGTTCATTGGAACGTGGATCTTGCACCCAGAGTTTACAACATTTGCTTCATTTTCGCCCATAGGCGCTAATGTTAACTTTTTTTGAACTGTTCAAAATTTAACGAAAAAAATATTCAAATCAAAAGGTAAAATATGAAAATGAGATGCCCTCACCGAGATCTTTAGAATGCAAAAAGAATTTTTCGAATCAGACTATTCGTTCAAAAGTTATTAGGGGGGGGGGGGGACAGACCGACAGACACACATTTTCCCCATCTCAAAACCCTACTTTCAAATTTTTTATTTTTCAATCTTTATTTAGTTACTTCACTTTTTCTTGACTTTTCTTTATTTTTAACGATATTTTTACGATACATTAAGCCTTCTTTCATGCTTTATTCTTATTATTTTTACTTTTACGGGAAAGTAGGCTAAAAATCGATTTTTATTTCACAAATAACAAACTTTAAATGTGCTTCAATATTTTCAAGTTGCAAAAATCTACTTGTGATGACTTTGAAGCAAATTATACTTTTATTTTTTTTTGCTTTCTACTTTTTAAAATCAATTTTCAGGCTATTGATTAAACAGAAAAAGGAAAGCATCTTTCTGGTATTCATGTTTCCAAAATAATAAGAAACTAAACTAATTATGAAAATAATATAAAGTCGAAATCGAATGAACAGATAAATATTATCTTACAACATCAGATTCCATTATTTTTCTAATATTTAACGCATTATGAGTTTGAAAAGGTTCCTCGACTTCTTCGAAATCTTTTAAAATGTGTTTCTCGAATAAAAATACTATTCACTACTCGTTAGCATACTAAACAAATGTTGTCGGGTCGAACAACGCCGAACTTCATTAAGATAAACCATTAAAAGTGGAGCATCGCGAAGAATGAGAGTCCGCAAAACGATTCCCTCATTATTCTTGTATAAAGGTAGCCCAGTCCGTCTTCGGATGCCTCTTCAACAAAAGCGACGCATTATTAAAATTGGGAAGGGGTCTAATAAAAAATGAGATTGTTAGTTGGAGACGCATTAGCATTACTGGTATATAGACCTCATTGAAATGCAATAGCTCCGCATTCATTATTGTTATAAGATGGTTATTCAGAAGACAGTCGAATGTAGAATCGTATTTGTAGACTATTTATTTATATATTGTCTTCATTTATTATTTTTTCTTTCAACATCTTTAGTATCTATGTACCCATAGCCATTGGATGCACCATCGCTTTTGAGGCAGTATGCCTTGTTTTGTAATGTGCTAAGCGACTCCGGAGGGAAAGTTTTCGAACGGTTTTATCGTTTTATAGCCAATGCCGTCACTACTGTTATTGTTATCCTGTATATACTGTTTTGACAACCAGGGGCGGGCCTGCCCGGGCGGCTGGCGGCTTTTCCAGACTGGGCCATCCCCCCAAATGGGTGAACACAAAAAAAAGTGTTGTTGCACTTTACAAATTTGGGTTTTTGTTGGAAATACTTTCATGATATATGTATTTAACAACACATGCATAACTATTTATCTCGCATATCAAGAAAATGACATTGCATTATAACACAATGGTTTTTTCATTAAAATATCCAAGTTCCTGTTCTTTCTACCTCTCAACATAAAATATGTTTATTGCTGTTTAAAGATAAAAGAAAATTGGCTGCTGATCTTTCGTTCGACAATTGGGCCAACGCGCCCCCGTGGCCAACTCAACCCAAATGGTAATTTTCATGAATGCAAGAAAAATATTCTAAGTGCGTTTCAATAAACAAACACCAACTACGAAAATATTATTTCTGAATATTGCTTGTCAAAAGGAAAAACGTGATCTATTAATCAATCAAAAGCGATTATTTTTAGCGATAAAATATTTACTCACTTCAGTAGAAGTTAGAAAAATCCAGCTGGTTCTTTAATGGATGCCTCTTTATTGACAATATTTATGTTAAAGGAGGGTGACGGTGCAAATGACAGATGAATGGGTTGACAGCCTTCTGCGCCCTAAACTTTTGAAAATATTGCGACTGGATCAATATGCCCTATGGCCAACTAGGGCCAATCTAGTATAGGTCAAATTTCAGTGCGATGCTGCAGATTATTTTCATTTAACATGCTCATTTATCTTTTAGAGTAAAAGAAAAATCTAAATGTAATAGGGAAATAGAATACTATTAATTTAAAATACTTTCAAAAGTATATTAAAAGTCATCATGTGTAAAACATTTATTAAATGTATTTTCTAATGTAGTTGGTGTACAAAATGTACTTATATACTAATCATATGGTAACCTTATCAGATTAAAATATTATACTAATATCAAATCAAATTTTTTTAGCAGACGATTAAACAATGAGTACAAAAATTAAGATTCAAGTCATAAAGAGCTAACGATAACTATAAACTACCGACGAGGAGCACAAAACGAATTTCTCAGTAATGAAAGCATCGATCGCAAAGGGAACCTGGAATTTCATTTGACTGTAGTGTACCACTTCAGGTTCGAATCTTTATATCCAAATGCTTATTCAGACGACGGCAGTCACACTGTACATCTCGCTCTTCCACCTCTGCCATTAGTCGTAACTATTCAAAGAGGAATTATTTGAGCTGCGTCGGCTCTCGAAAGCACCCGTCGTTACCCCTCTCAGCACCTATAGAAGCATTCCACCTGGTCCTGAAGAGATTCAAAGAGAATAGCTCAAAATCGAACATTCGGTTTTCAAGCTGGCAACGGCCATTGTTCGTGATTTGTTCAGGTTGGTAGGAGGACAATGAATGGCTCGACTACTTAAATAAATTTCGGCTTTGATTCTGAGATTTAAATGAATGCAATCGAAAAGTTTCTTGCTGACAAATTGTCTGCATGTTTTCTAAATACATGACCGTATTCTTATTATTTTATGCGATAATTTATTCTAATTTTAAATTTATGTAAATTTATTCTCATTCAAAGTTCATAGTTTATGCGATTTCATATAAACTAAAACTTATTATACTCCGAGTATCAATTGTAAGCACCACCGTTACGTAGGTTTACAATGACAGAATAGAAATTTAACTTTCAAGTTTCATGAAACCTTTTCTTGATCGTATGAAAGAAAAAAAAATAGAACGATAAAATTGAGTAGCTACTACTTAAACGTTACATTTACTCAATTAAAAAAAACCTTACAGATAAAGTCTTGCTTGAAACCTAAAAAAAAAAAAAAAAGAAGTTGCAAATATGACGCATTCAACTAATAAAAAATCGGGGAAAAACTGCCAATCTTAAGTGAAAAAATATGAGGCTGCATTATTAACTAAATAAAACCCTTTAACATCATGTTAAAACTTGCGTGATAATTGCAGATCAATATAGCTATTGCAATCGACCTTTTCTTTAAATCCTTCGTCTTATTGAATCTGTAACCTACCGCACAAAGCGGAACATCTCATTTTGGTTAAAAGATATGTTTTAATGCTAAAAATTTTTAAAGGATGTTTTCTTGTAGGCAATATACGTTAAAGGTATATTTTTATCATGTAAAATTTCGTGGAGGGCCTGTTTTTACGATAAAGGGATTTCCGAAGTGTCCTTTTTCGTCTTAGCGAAACTCCTTAAGATGATTGCGGGATTTTCCTTGTAAAGAAAAAAAATATTTTAACTTGTTGAAGATCATTTTGACTAATAATAACTAGTCGACCCGTGCGGAATAATTTGGGAGAAAGGACATTATGAAGAATGGAAAAAAACAAAAGGGTGTTGGTACAAAAGAAAACATGTAATTGAACACACGACAAATAGCTGTTACAATTTTTTTCCACTATTATTTAGTTATTCAAAATAATAAAATAATCACAATAATAAGGATAATTATTTTTATTAGTAGTATTCATTGCATTAAAATACACTAACGAAAAAGTTCCATTACTAAAAATATAATTACTGTTGGTTGGTTAGGCTATACCTACTCATAATATAAATAAATGTGAAAGAATATCTTATTTTCACATAAAATGTTTTAAATTTAGTAGCTAATAAATTAAAAATAATAGAGTATGTTTGATGAATTCATTCGAAAAAGTTTTTTTTTTTTTTTTGCAATGAATATTTAATTTAATAAATAATTTTAATAGTGTATGTTCTACTATTTTTTAATTTACTGCGTGAAAACAAAAACACCAAATGAAATGTAAAAGAGCCCTTTTTAAATTTAGTTTATCAAAAATCAACGATCCAGCGAAACAATTAATTGGAGAAAACGTAAACGAAATGCAGGATTCGAACCATGTGTGTTGGGTATACCAGGCTTGCACTCCTAACCACTCGGCCTCTAACCAGCAAACACAACAGCAACTTGGCATCAATTAAAGGACCTCTTCTTAAATGATTTTAAACATAAAATTCAAGAAAAGCTTTCCGTATAATTGTATATTGTATATTTTTTCGATGCAGTGGTTAAGGAAAGCTTTAAAATGATGCCTCATTCATGAAATTTGATGAAGTATTAAGGAAGTTATGGCGTACCGACAAAAAAAAAGCCCTTGGAAAAAATTATATAAGATGATTGTTGCAACACAAACATACACTACTTGCAATTCAATTTGTATGACCAAAATGTGCGTACTAAGAAAAAAAAACAGAAAATTTCTTAAGAATTAGAAATGAGTAGGGTCAGGTGGGGTAAAGTGGTCATAAAATCCACGTTTTTCAACTTTCTCTGCCAATAAATATAAGAATTTGTTCAAAACCTTCAGATTTTTTGCTTGTTATTTTATATTGCATTATTAAAGGAAAGATTGCATTAAATATTGAGCAGAAAAAATTAAGTAAAATAATTTCATGACGCTTTTTTTTCTGGGATGTATGTATGACCACTTATTAGCTTATTAAAAATCAATTGGAGAAAAATACATATTTTAAACTAGCTATTTTTAATTCTCTCTATCTTTCATGTATTGTTCTTGTTCGAAGCAGTGCTAGTTCTAAACATTTACAGTTTAATAATACTTATAATAAGTCCGTTTATAAATGAATCATTCATACTTGAAAATTCTTTTTTTAAAAGTGCTTCTAAAACTTTTTCAATACTAAATACACTATTGTACGAAGATTGTATTATAGTAATTTCAATCTCTATTGCAATTGAGCTCAGTTGTGTTAGTTATGGTTTACTAAAAAGTAAATTCAAGTTTTTGTTTTATAAATAATACAGTATTAGGGAAATTAAAGTTTAATTAACATCTGCCTCGTGCTTAATTTCTAACAAAAGAAGGGTGAGCATTGTGGTCTTCAAAATTTATTCTCTTGCGTAAATAGCCTGAATTCCCTCTAATACTTTAAAATTGAAAATAAATATGTAAACTGAGCTCCTCTGAATTCCTACGCAAGTCATTCCCTGGTCTACCGCATAAATTGACCTAAAGTAATTTTAGAACATCGGTGCATGTTAAGCCTAATACTATGACCTCTTTACCCCATCTTACTTTAACTACTGTGAAATAACATATAAACTAAATCTAGCTTCACGGTTAGTGAAGAAGTATTTTTGAGATCTGTGTAAAATTTCCTGCACCGTCCATTTGCTGCAAATTCTTGAAAACAAAATGTCAGATAGCAGTTAAAAGAGCTGTTTCAATTTCAAAGTGTGGTATAAACAAACAAATCGAGTGTTTTCTCCACCTAAACAGTTGGTATTACTATAATTTTGTATGTAAAATTTAATTTCTAATTATTAAAAGGTAAAATTTTAAAAATTACATCGATTCCTATATTTATGCCAAAGTTATAGATTTTTATTTGCCATTTTATAGATGTCCACTTTACCCCATTGACCACTTTACACCACCTGACCCTATTTCTTTTTTAAATTTAAGCAGTTTTCTTTCAATAAGTTACTAATAACTTCGAAATTCTTCGTAAAATGTTCTACTGTTTTAAAGAGGCCTAAAAGGTAAGGCACTTCGCAGCCTTATGCATTTAAATACGACAACGCTTCAAGTGTGACATCTTTATTTCCAGTTAAAGGTATTTTTCTACTGGAACCCTAATTTGAAATCAATTTCGAATCAAAGCAGGGCGCGATATTCATTTTAGAAAGCCTAAATGATTCACGTGGCAACCTGAGAACAAATGATACCTCGCATTTTCGAAGACTCGAAGAAACCATTAACAGCGAATAAGCTGATTCGACATTTTCAACTACAGGTTTTTTTGTTCTTTAGGATTCCATTTCCATGTTTTATTCCATTTAATTCTTACTTGCTTCCAATCTCACGTTTGTTCAATGAAAACTTATGCGGCTATTCAATCGATAATGCAACTGATTTTCGTCCCATTTCCAATAAAAAATGAGATGTTTGAAAAGGTGTTTCAAAACTTTCATGTTAAACTTTTGTTCTAGAATGAATCCTTTAAAGCTTTTTTTAGTAAGCTATTGATAAAACTCTCCTACAGACGTGTTTTTACTAGTTTTTTTTAACTTTTACTATTATTATTTACCGCTTTTCAGAATATTTAGCAAAATGACATTTATGTCATTAAATCACACTCCAGTGTAATAGAGTCACGGGTCAAAACCACCTTATTTTCTCGGGTGTTTAAGAACATATCACCTTAGTTCAACATTTTAATCCTAATGTTAAAAATTCGATTTTAATTTATAATTTACATTTATCTAAGGTTATAAAGCATTTTGTATTGTGATAATCAATGGCGAACCATTATGGGCACTATTGTTTTTAAACATTAATTTTATAAAAGCAATTCAAAAATAGGACACATCATTAGTACACGAAGAAAAATCAAATAAACATACTTATTTCTAAATTTGTTACCTTTTCCGAAAGTTAAAGATCTGTTGCATTGGAGGTACGAAATGTATAAAGCAAATCATGGTATGATAACTAGTGGTCGGAGATAACACCTCAATACGAAGCTAATCTTAACACTAATGTCTCTCGCTGGCTCAGAAAATTGAATTAAAATTATTCAAATATGCAGGTTTTTGCATATTAGTTACGGATAAAAATGCAAAGAACAACTCCTTTCGTTATACAGTGAAATCTCAAAATAGTGAATACCGATAAAACGAAAACCAGTTATAACGAAACAAAGGTTCAGTTCCCTATCAAATGACATTAGAATAACGTATATTTTGTTATAGCGAACATTGCGATGCAACGAATATTTTCCCGAAGTTGTAAAGGGATTTCACTGCATTTCAGCACTGAAAAAAGTTGTTTTTGTGTCGACTTAGTTTCTATCTCGGAAATTGTGGATCATAAACAATTTCCAAGTTATAATTCTAAAGCCCACCTGCATATTTTCAAGCAAACAATTTTCCGACGTGGATGTCTCGAAATAATCAAAGTTCATGAACTGGATGCCTCGAAAATATTGAAACATGCTGTTAGTTTGGAACTGATTAAATCCAAAACATCGATGACTTGAAGCAATCAATCACAACCTATTTCTATTGAAACGATTCAGTCCAAATTCTGATTATTTTGAAGGGGTTAATTCTACAATTTTGTGTTAATTATTTCAAGTAAATTAAATCCCGACGAAAACATAAATATGAAAAAATTTCCGTCTAGAGCTATACGAGCACAGTTTTCCATACATACAGGGTGGAGCAAAAGTAATCACCCGGTTTTGAAGGGTTATAGAAAAAATCTAATACAGTTTGAGACTTGAAACTTTTTTTATTTTGATTTGTATATAATTCCATTTTTTACATCAAGACTTGAATATCATTTCAGGAAGATGGCGTTCTTAAGCACCAATACACTGATTCAGTTCATTTGTGAAGTTTTGGGAAACTTTTCTGCGCGTTTCAAGGGGTATGGCGGATACTTCCTCTATAATTCGGTCCTTCAGCTCTTCTAAAATATGCGGGTGCTGTTTCCAAAGTTTCTCTTTCAAATAACCCCACAAAAAAAAAAAAAAAAAGCTTAGGGACCGTAACACTGCGCGGGATATATTGAAATGCACACAAAGATAAAGTAATGACCTGAGGGTGTTAAAAAAAACTAATGCAATGAGAGACTTAAATCCTTTTTTTTTTTTGATCTGCATATAATCCCATTTTTTTACAGTAAGTTTTGAATACCACGTCAGCAAGATGGCCGCCTTCAGCACCAATACACTGATGCATTCAATTCCTGAAGTTTTGGAAAACTTTTCTGCACATTTCAAGAGGTAAGGCGGATAATTCCTCGATAGTTCAGTCCTTCAGGTCTTCTAAAGTATGGGGAACTTTCTCCTTCAAATAACCCCATAAAAAAAGCTTAGGGACCGTAACATTACGCGAGATATTGAAATGCACACAAAGATGCAGTCTGTTCTCTCTGCTTGGAAAAGGCCTTCTGCATCAGTGTATAGCTGCAGAAGGCCGCCGTATTGCTAAGTCGCATTCAAAACTTTGGATTGGAGAAAAAAGTGGATTATATACAGATCAAAATAAAACAAGTTTTAAGTCTCAAACTGTATTAGTTTTTTTTTTTATAACCCTTCAAAACCGGGTCATTACTTTTGCCCCACCGCGTAGCATCAAATTTATAATCTAACTACCTATCTCCGTTTCTCATTTAGCATTAGTTATTTGTTTTTTCAAATATACCTTTTTTCAGCGGCTAACACACATTCATTCCTGCATTTATTCAGAAATATGCTAAAAAATCTTGATCAAAACATTTCATGGGAAAATTTAGTTCTGGATGAACTTTGTATCCGTACATGCTCCTTCCGATTACGCTTCCCAAATAGCATTTTATCTTGGCCCAATATTGTAACTTCATTGGCAAAAAAATGGGATAAGACTGGCAAACAATATTGGCTGTAGCTTGGAGGGGATACATTTTGACAATAATGGCCAATATTGCTACTTCAATCTTGAACCAATATTGCGTGCCAGCCTTACGCCAATATTGGCATCACTTTGGCTTTACGCTGGCGAACAAGTTTTATTGTTTCTAATTGCTTAAAAATATAAAGATTGTTACTGTTATTCCTGAATTTAGCCAGAAACAAGAAGTTCCTTCTAGAACTATACGAGCCTACTCTCCCGTATACACAAAATTCAAATTTATAATCTAGCTACCTCTTTCTTTCTCTTTCTTATTTATCTTTAGTTCTTAATTATTTCAAATATACCTTTTTCAACGGATACTACATATCCATTCCCTCAGTCATTCATTCTTTCATTTATTCAGCCATTCATTTATTCATTCATTCGTTACCTCATTCAAGTGTTTATTCATTCATTTACGCATTCATGTATTTATCCACTCATTTATTTATATTTTCATTTATTCACTAATTTATTCATTCATTCATTCTTTTCCTCATTCATTTATTCATGGATTTATTCTTTCACTCTTTCATTTATTCATTTATTCATTATTTCACTCATGGAGTCATTGAGAAATATCCTTGAAAATCCCGATCAAAAAATTTCATAGCAAAATAGGCTCGTAAGTTCTGGATGAACTTTCTATTTGTACATGTTCTACGTTATAAGAGCTTTCCGATAAAGTTTGTTCCAAGCAAATCGGTCCGTTAGATCAGGATTTATATAAGGTTGAAATTTCTTCGTAAGCTCTGTGTTAATTTTTTGAACTGTTCAAAAATGAACAAAAACTGTTCAAATCAATATTTCACGCCGAGAACTCCTTTCAATAAGCTTGCAATAGGAAGTTGGCTCTTGTGCCCAGAGTTTACAGAATTTGCTTCAATTTTGTCCATAGGCGCTAATGTTAAAATTTTTTGAACTGTTCAAAATTGAACAAAAAATTGTTCAAATCAAAAAGTAAAATATAGAAATGAGATGTCCTCGCCGAGATCTTTCGAATGCAAAAAGAATTTTTTAAATCGGACAATTCGTTCAAAAGTTATTAGGGGGGGACAGACCGACAGACACACTTTTTCCCCATCTCAATACCCTACTTTCAAATTTTTTATTTTTCAATCTTTATGTAATTACTTCACTTATTTTTGACTTTTCTTGATTTTTAACGATATTTTCTCGATACATTAAGCCTTCTTTCATGCTTTATTATTATTATTTTTTACTTTTACGGGAAAGTAGGCTAAAAAAGTGTATATGCGCCATCTATGGGTCGTCGGAGTAACCTTCCCTAGTGTATGAATGAGTGAGTCGGGAACTGGGATCGAACTGACGCCCTCTCGTATCACAATCCAACGCTCTAACCGCTGCGCTACATCTGCTGCCTGCGGAGGAAGTGATACTATATCTTATTTATTTACGGAGGTGGATTATCTTCTATTAGTTGCATTAGGGAGCAATGAAGGTGTATAAAAAGTTATGATAGTTATTGAAAAAGAAGTAGTTTTTATTATGCAGCAACATTCAACAAAGATCTAAAGAAAATGGATAATGGTTTAGAAGACTGGTCTAAAGTTTTATTAAGTTACCGATGATGGACCATCTGACAATTTAATGATTATTTAACAAAATGATATTTTATTTGAATTATGTGATTTTATATCTAGTTAATACAGTTATTCGGTCATATCAATTTCTTTCTTTCTTTTTTCTCGATTTAAGCATAATATATATTTTAAACAGCATCAATAAAAAATCTCAATTAAATAAAATGTAAATTTCAATATAATCTAAATCATATTGAAGTCCCTTATTAGACATTAATGTGCTAACGAGTCGACTACTTGCACTTTTTTTTTTCATTATTATAATAGGTGTTATTTTGAATTATCCGAATGTAACATAAAAATTAATAATGTATGTTATCAATTAAGAAAATCTACTTTTTTCTTAATGATCATCAATGGGGAAATATTAATTTAAAAAAAATATTTTTTGTATTTAATTGAAAAAGACATTTTTTGGGCATTTCACTTTTGTTATTCACTTTTTATGTACAAATTGTGTACAATGTTTACTATTGTGCAAAAAAAAGTGTACACTATTTCTAGCTGGGAGTTACAAAGAGCTAAACTGTAGTTAGTTATAATTATTCATTTGTTTTTCAAAATTGGCTAAACATCACAGAGCAACATTCGTCTAATATTGGTTTACCAGAATGTAGCCAATTTTGCACCAATATTGCTTTCCATTATGAGAGCATTATTGTTGGAGCAGTTTTAAACCAATATTGGACCAATCTTGCCTTCCATTATGAGAGCAATATTGTTGGAGCAGTATTAAACCAATATTGGACCAATCTTGGCTTCCAGGCTATATGAAATATTGCGCATGCAACATTTATCCAATATTGGCTTAACATTGGAAAAATCGGTCCAATATTGCCCAAGATATAGCCAGCATAAGCAATCTTGTGCCAATATTAAGCCAACATTCAATGCTGCTTGGGTTGTTAGAAAAAATCCGTTTCTTAGACCAGAATTTATACACGACTAGCGGTTGCCCGCAACTTCGTTCACGTGGAAAATTTTAATGTGCATGTGTGAGGGGGGGGAACTGACGATCTGATAAAAATGTGATCAATGTGGACGAGTGTCATAAAAGGAGTCCTTTTGGGTGCTTCATTTCTGGGCGGCAGAAATCATAAACAAAATTAAACAATGTTGATTTGTCGACGCTTTAATAACCGAAACATTATGGTGCTAAACCACTTTTTTTTTCAAAGTGAACGATCAAACGCCACCTTATGGGTACTGATTGTTTCTGCGATTTTGTCTATTCTGGGCTGGAAAGCACAGCATTAGGAAGCAACTATGCACAACGGTCGTTTTCAAAGATTAACCCCTTCAGACCCCAGAACTAAGCACAAACAATTTTGACGCAATTTTTTAGTTTTCTGATTTAAAAAATGATTGCAAAACAAAATAATTAAAAAATTATTTTTTAATTTTAATTTATAATTAATTTAAGTAATAATTAATGACCAATTTCCATGTTTAAAACAAAGTAAACTATCCGTTAATTAATTTTAAAAACAATTGGGTGTTTTAGCTTTTAAATTGCACAAACGGTAGTTAATAAACAGTATTTTAAAATGTATCCAATTGGGTACACTTGGAATGAAGAGGATACATAACTTTTTTTTACTCAATTAATTTATAAATTATGTGTTTTAAAGTCAGGTTTCATTATATGAAAATGGTGCATTACCGTAAGATGGACGGTGAGTCTCTATAATTATAGATTAAATTGAAAGGATTTAGCTTAGTAGAGTACTTTGCGCTTAACTGACTGAACTGGGTTCGAGTCACAGTCTGGAATAAGTGGTTTTTACTCAACCGTCTCTAAAACTCTATTTAGCGAGCCTTAACGAAACTCCTTTTAAATACACGGTTCCTGTAGGATACAAGTGTTATGCTATCCCATTGGAACCGTGCATTTTTCCGGGATAAAAAGTAGCCCTATGCCATTATCTAACACTAAACTACCACAATGCAAAAAAATCATATCAATACCTTGCTCTGTGAAAAACAAAAACAAATCTATCCCACAGGAACCGCATATTTTTTCGAGATAAAAATTAGCCTATATCATTCTCTGACCCCTAACTACAACTATGCGAAAAAAAGTCGCATCGATCTCTTGCTATGTGAAAAACGAAAACAATTCTATCCCACAGAAATTTTTCCTGGATAAAAAGTACCCTATGTCCTCTTAATTTAGTAAAAACCAATTTGGCCAGACTGGGACTTGAACCCAGGACCCTCAGTTACGCGCTGAGTGCTCTATCAATTAAGTTATCAGGCCGACACTGCTTTTTTTTTTTTTCAATTTCATTTATAATTATTGAGCCACATCGTCCATCTTGCGGTAATGCGCCATATTTATACAATAATGATAACCCATGGGAACAGTAAGTTTTTCCGGGATAAAAAGTAGCCTATCTTCCTGACTATAATCTATCTTTGAGCCAAAATTTCATCTAGATCCGTTTAGCTGTTTCGGTGAGGGAAAATAACAAACATACATTCAAATTTTCGCTTTTATAATAGCAGTTAGATTCAAGGTTCCTCAAAGGTGAGAGTATTACATTTTTTTCAACTGTTCAAAATTGAATAAAAATTGTTCAAATCAAAAAATATCTCTCGTGGAGATCTTGTTCCAATAAGCTCGTTTAAAAGGAACTTGAATCTTCTGGCCAGAGTTTGCATAATTTGCTTCATTTTCCCCCAGAGGCGCTGGCGTTATGATTTTTTGAGCTGTTCAAAATTGAGCAAAAAATTGTTCAAGTCAAAAAATAAAATTTAGAAATTAGATGTACTCACCAAGAACTTTCAAACGCAAAAAAAAACAAGAAGTTCCATCTAGAACTATACGAGCCTACTTTCCCGTATACACCAACTTCAAATTTATAATCTAGCGATTTCTCTCTCTCTCTCTTTCTCGTTTAGCTTTAGTTCTTACTCGCTTCAAATATACATTCACTCATTCATTCAATTATTCAGTCATTCATACTCATTCACATATTTATTCATTCATATATTCATTCATTCTTTCGCTTATTCAATTAATCATTCATTAATTCAAAAATATTCTTGGAAATCCCGGTCAAATAATTTCATCTGAAAATAGGCTCGTTAGTTATGTTATGTTTTAATTTATCCAGTTATTTTTTATGATCACTTCTTATCAGTTTTTGTGATACTAGTTATGTGTATAAGGAAATGACATTTCGTAGGTTTAAAAATTAATATATAATGCTTATTTTAATTAATGCTTCAAATGCATAGATTAATATATGTGATAGAGCCATTTTCATTCACGATTTTAAAAAGAATAATTCATTAATTTTAGTGTTGAAAAATTTAAAAATCCTTCAGTTACATCAGTATAACTGATTTGCTTCGTGGAGTTTTTGAATTATTCACAAGTGACGTAATTTCAGCTAACAAAATCTAAAAATTAAAATATAACAATGGTGAACAAAAATCTCGTTTTCACTTTTTGAAATTCAAATTTTTAAAATGTT
Source organism: Octonoba sinensis (assembly GCA_038502835.1). NCBI lineage: Eukaryota > Metazoa > Arthropoda > Arachnida > Araneae > Uloboridae > Octonoba > Octonoba sinensis. The sequence goes on from CM076600.1 coordinate 145,217,811, forward strand.
ATAATTATGGTTTTCCCCCTTTTTTTCTTTCTCAGTTTGTGCAGCTTAAATTTCTCCAGAAATTTTTTCTCTATCCACCACAAACTAAGAGAAATGGCAGCATTTTGCATACTGAAATCCATTTGATCTGGAGGAATGCGATAGAAAAAGTGAGAAATAACTTTGAACGAATCCTTCAGTCCCAAATGAATTCGCCGAAGTGAGTTATGTAATTAGCTCAATCAGAGGAAAGTCACGGAACTTCATTAACGAGACGTTCGACGAATTCATGAAGAATATTTCGAATGCTTAACGAAGCTAATTAATGGGAAGAGACTCCACAGACGCAACGGTAACTTTAAGTCTCTGTACCGTTTAAATTCCTGACGAGAACTTGACGAAAGCTGAGAAATGCTTTCAACGATTTGTGGAACACTTCCTACTGTTAGACATTTAATAACTTCTAACTTGTTGCAGACATTTAAAATAGTTTCGATAATTAAGTAGCAAATTTAATCAGGAATATTTGGAACACATTCTTATGGAACGCATAGGAAATAGTGTTATTATGTATAATAATTATATAGAGAGTTGCTGTCTCATTTGTACACATAATCAGTTCAATTAAAGTTCGACCAGCGGTCGAAATTCGATCGTAATTCAGTTCAGTTCAAGTGTTTAAGCAACTTTTAGACATTTTAATTTACCTGTTTCACAACAGTTTTTTTTTTTAAATATTTCAATTATCGATAACTTATCCTCAGTGCGACTAACTGACCACTGATTTAGTTTTTAAATTTAATGCATTTGTAACTCATATTGTACATTAATTTTATCATTCCTTAACCCTTCTCCTGTAGAGAAAGGAGATTAAAATTTTTCATGCCGCCATACTAATATTAAATGAATTAGAAAGTCAATCAACATGTATCTTCATTAAATACACATTATTTGTAAAAACTTAACGATTTGAAAAATTCTTGTTATTTTGCAAAGCAAATGTAAAAAAGTGTAATTGAACTTGGGTCTGGCATTATTTGTAAGTTTAACCTTAAAAGATTTTCAGATTTGTCAGCCAAACTAAAATTTATTAAAACCTTTTATTTTTTACACCGCAATGTAAGAATTAGCCTCTCTGTCTAAAATGTCAAATAATATATTATCAGAGCTGTACACCTCTTAACCAAGGTCTTCGGAATTTCGCAAGCCCAGGACTCGGAGATTTCGGTAACAATCTCATTTTAATATAAAATGAAATATACAGACTTTAATGGGGTTCCGGTGATATCTTTCCGCAAACATCCTTAATGGAATGCGGTAGCATCTTTTCTCATTTGTTGAGCGACTTCTCTAACTTCTGCATTTGCATTTGCAAAGAATAGATGTCCCTGTTTCGTTCCCTTTTTAATACAAGTATTATACTTCGACGTACGAATGTTGTCATAAACGTAAATTAAATTATTTCTGACTTAATATTTTTGTTATACGGTTAATGTAATAATTTTGATGCCATATCTGATTAAATTAACTTAAAAAACGAAATTTATTTCACTAAAGGATTGTAAATCGTTATTTTTAAAAAATATCGATGAAAATTGAATTCATTTGTACTTAATCTGATTTCAGATGCGTCATTTTGGAGATTCAGTATGTATTTTATATAGAACGTTATTCAATTGCATTTAACTAGATACTTGCATAAGAAAAAAAATATTTTTGAAGATTTTTTTAGATATAAAAAAATATTTTAACTAAATATTTGAAGTATTGTTTAAATTACCTCAAACGCTTATATGAGTCTTTACTTGTTACATAAGACTTCAAATACTTAGTGAAACAATGGTTTTGAAGCGTTGAAAATTGAAGTGTTCCATAACCAGCACAAGAATCATAACCTACCTTTTCATTTGCTATTTAAATGCGTTTTATCTGCTAAAATGCTAAAATAAATCTGTCAAAAAGTGAGGAATCATCACTGGCAATTGATAACACTTTCATAACAAATTAAATGAATCATGCTAAATTGCTTGAATGGCCAGAAATTTTAGCCCACACCAGCTCAGAGTGATAAAATCAGAGAAATTATTGGCGGGACTACAAAATGATCTTAATAGATACTATAACTAATTGTAGGAATAGTTACAGTTCAAGTTTGTTCATATTTGAAAACTTTTTAAACAGTATATGAATTTCTGTTTTAATGTGTGTAGAAAATCCCACCCAATAAAACAATTCATGATAGCTTACAAGAAAAAATGCATCTATTACTAGACGACAAGGCTAGTGGTTAAATATCACGTAAGTTTTGTACTGAGATATACAAAGTGTTTCTTTCTCTCTTTTCCTTTCTTTATTTTCTCTTATTTTCTTCGGGCGATGACTTTTAATTTTAGAGTCCTTTTTGTAAGTTTTCTATGTACTGCTACTTCCGTGTACTGACAATGTTTATAAGGTACAACCTGGTGAGATGACGTGGTCGGAGAGATGGCGCACTTGAATATTTGTAGGGAAGGGGAGGTGGGAGGGCACTGCAATTTCAGGTAGTTCCACAGCCACAACAGCACAGAGTCTTCATGAATTCTTAAGTTTCTTCTATGAAAATGTGTGATTAAACGTCGTTTTTATTGCTTACTTCCTTTGATTTTCACTGTGATTAGAGTGCTGCTATATACTTTTTAAGAAAACATTTTCTCAGCTATTTTGACAATTTACTTGCAGTCATTATTAATATAATCTACTTATCATCGAAAACCATTTCCCATGAGCGCGAGCCACTTATGTGCGCAATCTCACCTGCCCTATAAGGGGAAAAGCGAAAATAGCTCCCTTGGCTTTATTCATGTTGTCGTTCTAAATTGCTGCATAACAAGGAAATATAAATGGAAAAGCATACAGAAGGAATATAGTCTGTGCTATTCACCAGAAGTTTGGCGAAAAACTAATTCTTTCATTCTTTTTTATTATGTTTTCCAGTTGTGCGCCAACTCTATCAGCTTTACCTTACGTGGAATTGAAACTGTCTCATAAACCTCTATGGGATGCTGCAGAAATATTCACAGGAACTTTCCAAAAAATCTTTAGAAAATGAAACACAATCATACAAAAATTTGAAACAAAGTAACTGACTTTATTAATTTTAAAAATTTTGTTATGTTTGGGCATTTGGACTTTTGGTTTGTTTATAAAGACATTTTCTTTTTCAGAAACAAGACGCAGAATAAAGTGTATTTGAGATCATTGTCTGTATGTTTATTTGGTCTCGTGGCAAAACTTCAAACACGGATTTTGTCGATTACATTATTAAACTAATAACACTTTTCAATGGAAATCTTTGGTTAGTTACAAAAAGGAAAAAAAAAAGCTTCAAAGTCCAAAACTATTTTATCTTCCAGCAGTTTACGATTGGCTGATCAGATAGGAGATAACGTATTTGCTTCAACTTATAAACTTCTCTTTAAAAGATACGGTAGAAAGGTTAGGTGGAAAATGAAGCGTCTTTGCTGCAGCTTAATCCTGTTCTTGATTCATATTCACTACGTTCTTACAGGTACTTTGCTCGTTTTCTACTTAAATTCTCGATGATTTTTTTCTGGAATAAAAATTTGTGAATTTTAAAGCAAATTACTAGTGACTATAATGTTGATAAAAGTATGTTTCAGGTTTAGGCAACCAAGCTCAGTTCATGCTTACAACTAAAAGTAACCCTATGAACTTGAATTTTTTTTGCAATATACAACTATGAAAATTATTGATATGGTTGATAAACAAAAAAAATGTTCGTATAATTTGTTTTTCAATTTTTCGCATATTGGATATTTGATCGTTGTAATGACACTATATTAATTATTTTGTTATTTTGTTCTTTAATATTTATGATAGTTTGAAACTTTGCCCAGAACTATATTCCAAATTAAAAGAATTTGGGGTTTCTTTCTTACAATGTTCCATCGCATGCTGCACATGACACGTAGTTTCGATTTGATTAAGTTGAATCATAACCTAAAACAAAACTGGAAATTTGAGCAAAATTTTGTAATAAGCTAATTTTGTAATAAGTAAAATCAATTTATGGAAAGTAAGTTTAAATTGCATTTGGAAAGCAGAGAAAGATATAGTTATATATAGAGATGTACAAGGATAATAAATTACTTGAAAAATAAAAAAGGAATGTTCTGTTTAAATTAGAATGAATTAAAGAAAGAATGAATTTGATTCATCAACATTATAATGTCAAAGAATATTCAGAAAATAGTTATAAATTTCAAACTCTTAAAGTTTCTATTATATTAATTGTTAACTTAAATTTATATAAATATAATATATGCAGATAATAAATTCATTTCAAATAATTGAAATGTAAACACCAAGCATTATTCGTTTCAGCTGGAATTTAAATACTTGGCAAAAATTAATATTCGGTTCAACTTTATTTAAAAATAATAGATCAAAATTGATGATATATTTGATGTTACTAAAATACATTCGAATCCCGTTATCACAAAATCCGATTACAAAACAAAACAAAAAAAAAAACATGTTAGACCAGCAAAGCGATATGTAATCCTATTCCTTTACAAAGAAATTTTGATATAGAGAATAGATTTCTTACTATCCGTTAGTTTTATAAACGAACTCGATTTAGTTTAAATGAAAATAAAATCTAGAAACGAATTTCTCTACAGGTATAGCACGTGATTTATGTACCTAAAGAACAAATACAATTGCCATATTAAAAGATTAGCAATAAAATATGGTTTATCCTGAATACATTAATTGCTGACTCGATTATATATATTGTATCAAAATAAAACATCTGTGCAGAGATGCACTTTACGCATGATACAGTGAGTAAACACATATACCACCATTATAGTTAATTTATAATAGATGCAGACTGAGGTTACCGTCATATATTTCACAGACTAGGGAATTCGGAGAACAGAAAAATCATAAGAAACAAGGATGAATTTTACATAACATCTTAAGTAAATAATATATAAAGCATAAACCACAACATAATGAAACAAAATGAAAAGGAATAACAAAAAGAAGCTCTTACTTTCAATCCAAAATGGTGGCACCAGACGATAAAAAATAACGACGCTCCAACCAACAGCAGGAGGCGCGGTGTATTCTCTTCAAATCACAGCAAAATACACTGTAATCACCGTTTATAGCAGTTGCTGTTAATTATTTACATTACTTTGCTGTCTTCTTTTCCTTTTTTTTTTTTTTTTGCAGTGTAGGCTCGTATAGTTCTAGACGGAACATCTTGTTTAATTTCATTTCTAACCATCAGCCTAGCCGCTGGCAGCCAGTCTTCCCAACTCCTGCGGCAGAGGAATCACAACCGCGTGAGCTCAACTCATCTTCAACATTGTATTCCAGATATAATGATTCAGCGTGGCCACAGATGTTAAGACTACTGCGGACATTATCTCTTGCTATAAATTGTCAGATTATTCTCTGTATTTATTCTTCGTATTTCCTTCTGTAAAGACTTTGTAGTGTAGTGCTTTTAGCTCCGTGTAATTTTGCATAATACTCCGGACTAATGGTTTCCAGGAGATTCTTATGTATTTTCGGTCATTTTTTTTTAGTGAACTGGTAATCATAAAAATAAATATTGTAAAATGAGAAATATTAACTCCGTGAAATTTCCATTTAGCACTTTCTCCGTCAATTGTTTTTTCTTTTTCTTTGTTACAACGTATAACGCTTTTTTTCTTGAAAAAATGAAAGCAACTGCTATTCTCACGACACGTGTCGTAAATTTGCTAATTGTCTTCCAGGAAATTTTCGGGAAAGCGTCTTTCAAAAGCGGCCATGTGAACCTCACGAGTTTGCATGCTTGGACGGTTTGTGTATTGAAAGAGGATTAATGTGCAATGGAGAAAAGGAATGCCGAGATGGTTCAGATGAAAAGTACTGCTATATTGGTAAGATTTTTTTAGTATTGCTTTCTGCACCGTAGGATGATTGGTCTTTCTAAGGATCATTCACCTTCTTCTTTTCCGGACATTCAAAATATTTCAAAATTAGAATTCCATCAATATTAAGCTTCGTGCAGCCATCAGGCAAAAACTCGGAAACCATGAATTAATAAGGTTCGTTGTATAAATATCGTGCAGTTTCCGCTATTCCACTTTATTAAAACATGAATTATTCGTTGCATTTTATACACGCTCACTTAAGAGACGCCTATAACTGTCGCTCGAAAGATTCAGTCAGACTTTGGGCCGTGAAGATCGTTTAACATCAGTCCGGAAATAGATATCATTGATGCACTCAAAAGATCATGACCAGCGTTTACGAATGAATTGATTGATAGCCAAATTACAGAATCACAAGAAAAAAATTACAGAACGCTGATACTCAAGCTTAGAACACGGTATAAATGAGTTAAATAATCTCATTCAGAGCTTAAAAAAATGAAATGTGAATCAGGTTCCCGGTCAATTACTCTGTCAAAAAAACACTAAAGCGCCCTTTACACATACGTTCTTAACCGCGCGACTGAACGTGGTGCATCCAGCCACGGTCAAGAACGCGATTAAAACCGTGTGTGTAGAATGTGTTGCAAAATGCACCACATTCTTATCCGCGCGCAAGAACGCGTTCAGATGCGGGGCGTTCTATTGAAGTCCCCTACAGAAGCCACAGCCTGCAGAATCGTCCAATCCTCTCACTTTGATGCGCGGTTAAGAACGTTTATGTAAAAGGCATCATTTCTTGGAGCGCGATCATGAGCGCGCATCTGAGTGTCATTCTTAACCGCGTTCTTGAGCGTCCTAAAATTGCATTTACACGCACGCTCTTGACCGCGGATCTGAATGGCTCGCCGTCCGGACCGCGGTTAAGAACGTGTGTGTAAAGGCTGCTTAAGTTACATACAGTAAAACGTCTAAAGTTGACCACTTTTGTCAGGAACCCTCTACCTAACCCTCAATAAGTTGACCATATGTCTAAGTTGAGCACTAAAGTGCTGAACCGCGAGAGGTCAGCTTACACAGGTTTCACTGTAACGAGGTTTAAAAATGTTGAATTTGAGTGAAGAAACTTGCTACAGCTAAAATGTATGTAGTGTAAGTGAAACAAGAATTTCCGTCTAGATCTATACGAGCCTACTTCCCCGTATACACCAACTTCAAATTTATACGCTAGCTATCTCTCTCTCTTTCTCTCTCGTTTAGCTTTAGTTCTTAATTACTCCAAATATACCTTTTTTAACGCTTAATACATACTCATTCACTCATTCATTAATTCCTTTGTTCATTTTTTGAGTCATTCATTTATTCATTCATTCACTCATTCATTTGTTTATTCACTCAATTTCTAATTTTTTTCATTTATTCGCTCATTTATTCACTCATTTGTTCATTCATTTTCTCACTAATTCATTTAATCATTCATTCATTCAAAAATATTCTGAAAATTCTTAATCAAAAAATTTCATAGAAAAATAGGCTCATTAGTTCTGGTTGAACTTTCTATCTGTACATGTTCTATTTCATAAGAGTTTTCCGATAAAGTTTGTTCCAAGCAAATTCGTGCTAGATCAGGATTGATACAGGATTGAAATTTCCCCGTAGGTGCTATGTAAATTTTTTTGAACTGTTCAAAAATGAACAGAAATTGTTGAAATCAAAAAAAGTTCACTCCGAGATCTTCCTCCAATCAGCTTATTCATAGGAACTTGGATCTTACTCCCTGAGTTTATATAATTTGCCCATAGGCGGTGATGTTGAGATTTTTTGAACCGTTCAAAACTGATAGAAAATTTTTTCAAATCAAAAAGTAAATGAAAATGTCAAAAGTAAAAGAAAAGTAAATGAGAATGAGAAATGAATGTATGGAAATGAGATGTACTCGCCGAGATCTTTTGAATACAAAAAAAAAAAAAAAAATCCTTCGAATAGGACAATTCCTTCAAAAGTTATTTTGAGGGACAGACAGACCGACAGACAAACCGTCAGACACACTTTTTCCCCATCGCAAAACCTCACTTTCAATTTTTTTATTTTTAAATCTTTATTTAATTACTTTACCTAGTTTTGACCTTTCTTGATAATTAACGATATTTTTTCACCATACATTAAGCTTTCTTTTATGTTTAATTATTATTTCTTTACTTTTACAGGAAAGTAGGATAAAAAATGAGAAAATATAACGATAAAAATGTAGAAAAAAATAATAGTCATGTTTGTTCAACTTGTATGAGTAACGTATAAAATGGTACTTTCAAACGGAACAAACATTAACGGAAAAGTAGCATTCTCCAATGTTGAAATTTCAGCAACATAAGTGCTTTATATAATAACTAAAACTATTAACAGAGCCAACCAGAGAGTAATATCCTCATTCAGTAATTTAAATAGCATTTTAAATTTTAACATTTGTGATCCAAAAACGAATTAATACAAATTTGTGGAAGGAAATAAGGAATACACTTATACATGAAGCTTTTTTGAGATATATTGCGGAACAAAGGAGCAAAACTACTTGTATATGGGACAATGTATTTAATCATTCTTATTTATCCCGTTAATTAATATGTAAATCGAAAAGTTGGATTAGCTAGAACACATTTCTTGCAATATCAAAGCAATAAATTGTAAAAATTTGTGGTGAATTTACTCACAATTATATTACAAAATAGATTTTTTGAAGATCAGGAGGAGCAAAATTACCATAGAATAAAACTTCCGTTTAAGACGTAGTTAAAATTTGCATTATCCGCACAAGCACTAAAAATTGATTATTGTAGACTAAAATACAGCAATATGACCTTTTGTAGGTTCGATTGAAAACAGAATCCATTATTATCTATTTCATTGCTGAAAAAAATTGATGATCACTGATTTTTAAAAGGAAACGTTACTCGATATTCAGTATGAACAAAAGATACTTTAATGAAATTAAAATACTTTTCTGCCATTAGTTTGTTTTTTGCACAAATGGGATGTTTCCGTTTAAAACTGAACTGTTAAGACAATAGAAATGTAAATAATATTATAAATAATAATAATAAATAATGCATATAAATGCAAATAATATTACGTATAATCACTAAAAATGAGGAATTATGCGCAATTCAACGAGTTAACTTAATTTCAAAGTTTACAAGCTTAATGAAAATGTGGGAAATAATTTTGTGTAATTCAATGTTTTATTTTAATAAATTACCAGTGAATTTGAATACAATTTTTACTCTAATAAATAAATTTTACAATATTTTGTTCAATAAGAGCTTTTGTTTGATACTGAATATCAAGTCTTTTTTTTTTCAATTATTACTGTGCAGTGAACCTTGACTTTCAGCGATTGCGTTGCGTCATCCAATAATAATATTACAGTATTTAACGAAATCGTCGCTGTAGCATAGATAAAAAATAAAAAATAAAAGTCTTTACTGTTTAGCGATTTCATAACAAGTCATTTATAAACGAGTTAGAAGAAAAAGTAACAGTGTTATTCAGCAAACAACTAATTTCTCAATTGCAATATTATTAACAAACAGTCGAAGTAGAGACTCTATTTGCTCTGTCTGCTGTTTCGGTTGTGAGTTTAACTCTTTACCTTTGTTATTTCCTTTGTAGATGATAATGAATACTGTCCCGAGAGTTTAAATTTTTACCGCTGTCAGGGTGCTTATTATAGATATATTGGCCCTTACAAGCGTTGTATTCCTGATACTTGGAGGTGTGATAGTATTGAAGATTGTGCGGACCCTGCTGATGATGAAGAGTACTGCACCATGAACGCCACAGGTAACATTTTGGCTGAAAGTATGATAAATCGTTGCAATTTTATTTATTTTTTTTTGTTGTTGTAAACTACCAGAAGCGTAGTTTGCTGAGCGTGGAATTGTATTCATAATAATTTAAATGTTTTCTTTCTACATAAAAACATATTTGTTCCCAAAAATTGTTTTATCTGTTGAAAAGCGTATTTAAAATTATTTGGAATCAAAGTAGTCGAATTAGATTTGTGACTGATGTCATTTTACATATGAGAAAGACGCTTTCTTAGTTTTTTACGAATTTCTTGGTTTATATATTTGGTTGAGAGTATCAAGCGCATCTGTCATTGTTCTCAATAATGAAGAGCTAACGGTTTTCTCCACGGCGTTGCTCGTAATGAAAATTTAAAAGAAGTTACCTGAGACCTTTTTGTAGAATTTTTAAATCAGGGTGGCTTGTGCTATCAGTTGGTTTACTATTTACAAGGCAAAAACATTCTTAAAATATAAAATAACTGAAAAAACGCGCATTTTATTTATTTAATTAAACTGCCATTACAAAGTCAACAGTACTTAAAAACCTCTATTAAAACAAGGACCATAATTCTTAAATAATGCTTATAGTCCCTAAAAATCCTCAGAATACCAATGTCAACACCCCTTAAAAGACGCCAGTAGAGGAAGACCCATAAGTGTTAAAAATGCTACTTAATAACTATAGCCGTTCCTTAAAATAACTTCAGAATAGAAGTCCTAAATAATGTCAGCAGCAATTTTATTTCATTATTATAATAAAAACAACAGTCAACGACAATCCCTATCAGCAAAGGAAAACCAATTTCTGAATAATGTCAATAATCCTCATATCCATGATAACATGGTCAACAGTCTCTTATAATATATTTTAGAATAAGTTCCTACAGTTCCCAAAAGTCCCAAATGCAGTGTTGTCAGCTGTCCGGAAAATCCAAATAAACAGTGAATATATCGATCGTTTGCAAGAAATAAGTAAGACTTCTCAAGAAAGCGCAAGGTACCAAGTGATGAGGCAAATGGGATGATGGGAATCACAAGTAGTTAAAAACAGTGTTGTTGAAGATGAGCCTTTAGTCGGGAATAATTTCCTTCATTTATATTTTCATGTTGTGATGGCAACGAGACGTCGCGACAGGAGACCTCGAGCAAAATATAGTTGGATAGAATAGAAAAAAGAAACGTGACGTTAAGAAGTGAGGTGCTCGTTTATAATCTGTGTAAATGTGCTGTAATAAATGTTCTTTTTATATAAATCAATTGGATTCATCATTGATTATCAATCTGGACAGGCTGTCCCCAATTATTTAAGAAAAGTTGCACATTGAATTGCAACATTTGGCGCCCCCGGGTGGGCCGCTTATCTAGAAGGTAAAAACAGATGAAATTATGAGAAGCCGCCATTTTCTGCTTGATTCTGATATCCTCTTCGAAATTAAGCGGTAAGATGTAATTTACTTGCAATGTTTGAACATTTTGATTCAAGATAACTGCAATATTTTGAATTGGTGAATTGAGTGTTTATAAATATATTTTAGTTATTATAAGAAGTATGTTTTAGAATTTATAATCTCTTTTTATCATAATTGATGCAGTTAATAAGGTGAAACGTACTGTAGTAAGAAGTCAAACAACGAAGTTACTTACAAAAATAGAAGCGAAATTTTTAGAGGGTAATGTGGATGAAGATGGGAGTTAGAACAATTTCTGGCGGAATTAGATTTTAAAGAAAAAGAGCTTAATAGCCTTGACGTTGAAATTCAAAAAACCATTGGATTGAAGGATTTAGAAATAGAGGTATTGAAATGCGATGAATACAATTCTAATTTGATAATTTGGAAAACAAAAATAAAACGCGCCAAATATAAGTTAGAGCTTGGCGCGGATTTAAATATGCCAACGACGACTGTAAATAATTCAGAAGAAAGAGTTATTTCAGAGATTTGAGCCACCTCACATTAATTTACCACAATTAATTATTAATAAATTTGATGGTTATCCCTCGGATTGGCAAAGATTTTGGGATCAATATGAATCTACAATCCATAAGAATACGGGCATTTCTAACGTCAATAAATTTAATTACTTACGCTCATATTTGAAAGGGATAGCGTCTGATGCAATCAAAGTATTTAGTTTGACTAATAATAATTATCTATCAGCTGTTGATACCTTAACTCTCATTTAAACAAATTGCTCAGTCTTACTGCCGTAAGAAGATCGACCGATATTACTTCCTTGCGTAAATTATTTGACAGTTGTCAAACCGAGATAAGGAATTTAGAATCGCTGGTAATAACGGAAGATAACTATGGGAGCCTACTTTGTCCTATTTTGATTAGATTATTACCAAATGACATAGTATTGGAAATTACTAAGAAATACTGCACAGACGACGAATGGAAGGTTTCAGAAATTATTAACATTTTAAAATCAGAAGTGGTAAGTCGCGAAAAAGCCGCTGCCTTAATTTCGAGTTCAAATACTCAGAACACCGAATGTTTTCTCCCTTCTCACAGTAAACATGACCCATATGAATTATCACATAAAAGAAACAAAAATAGCCCGTCAACTGCATCTGAATTATTGAATCATTCAAGTAATAGAAGAAGAAGAATTACATGTTTTTTCTGTGAAAATGATGAACATCTATTACAAGATTGCAAGGAATTTAAGATAAAGCAAATGGATGAAAAACGAGATTTTCTAATGAAACTTGGTTGTTGTTTTGTTTGTTTTAAAAAAGGACATTTAGCTAATAAATGTAGAAGTTTTAGAAAATGCCGCATTTGTTCACGCCGTTATTATGAGATTATGTGTCCTGATATTAAGAAGAATGAAATTAAGGAGACTGCAAAAAGTGACAGTGAATTAGAAAAAAATGTAGATGCGTTGCATTCAAGGACTTCAACAGAGGTTTTCTTGCAAACTTTAGTTGTAAAATTAACCGGTACAGATGGCGAACGGAATGTTCGTTTAGTCATTGACACAGGTTCACAGAAATCGTATATTTCGAAATCCACTGTTAGAGAAATGGGATTCGAAGTGCGGGGAGAGGAGGAACTTAGTCATTCATTGTTTGGCGGTTAAAAAACAAAAGTTAAAAAACACCGTTGTTATAAAATTCTCTTAACAGATCTCAAAGGCAATTACACCTTCAGTCTAGATGCTTTAGATCAAAATATTATTTGTAATGATGTTCCCAGTATTAGAAAAGGACCTTGGTTACCGGAACTGAAAACGAAAGGCATTCATATAACAGATGCTCAAAGAAATACACGACCGATTGAGGTACTGTTAGGTGCAGATGTTGCTGGAAGACTTTTCACTGGTAAACGTGAGGAACTGAAATCAGGATTGGTCGCCTTAGAGACTAAATTAGGCTGGACATTAATGGGAAAGGTTCCTTTGGCTAAAACAACCTAATGTGGATATGACTGTAATTAGTATGCTCTCCCAAGAACTACCTGTTTCACTTTTGAGGGACTTAAAGCTAAATGGCATTAGAGATCCAATTGAGAGGAATACTAGAGAAGATTTACAAAAAGTTGTTATGATTCATTTTCAAGACACTGTTAAACAGAGATCTGACGGAAGGTATGAAGTAAATTTGCCTTGGAAAAAAGATCATGCCGTTTTGCCAGACATCAGTGAGATCCCTCAGGAGATTAGATGATTCTTATAAGAAATTAGAGAAAACGGGATATAAAGAAAAATGTCAGCAAGTCTTCGAAGAATGGGTCGAAAAAGAAGTGATAGAAAAAGTTCCCTTAGACGAATTGATGTTGAATGAATCACATTACCTTCCCCATCACCCAGTTATTAAAGAAACATCACTGACATCTTTTAAAATTCAGCCCGTTTTCGATGCTTCTACTAAGATTCCCAACTATCCATCACTGAATGATTGCTTAAAGACAGGAATGAACTTTATCGAGACAATTCCAAATATAATAGACAGATTTCGCCTGTATGAAATAGAAGTGATTTCTCATATAAGAAGAACATTCCTACAAATTTCTTTGAGTGAAGATGATAGAAATTTCTTACGATATCTATTGTATGACGAAGAGAATGTCAAGACTTACAGACAAAGACGAGTTGTCTTTGATAAAATTGGATTTCTTGCTCCAGCTTTGATGCAACCTAAGCTTTTACTTCAGGAAACTTGGAAGACAAAAGAAAGTTGCGATTCAGAAGTTATTTATGACATAAAGAAGAAATTCCTTTCATGGTTTAGAGGTTTGCATTGTTTGAATGATATTAAAATCTCAAGATGGTTTGGCGTCACGACAGAATCAAAATTAAGTCTGCACACATTTCTTGATGCGAGCCAGAAAGCTTATTCTGCTTGTATATTTCTAAGATGCGAACTTTCTGATGGTTCTGTAAAGGTGCAGCTATTCCACGCTAAGTCAAGAATAACTCCCTTTAAGAAAAGTACGATCCCTCACCCTGAATTGAGGGGAGCTACGATTAGAGCACGATTATTTGATTCCATGAAGTGTGCTCTAAAACTTTGCGATAAAAATAATGACAAGTACTTTTGGACGGACTCATCAACAGTGTTAACGTGGATTACGAGACGAGAACAATGGTCAGTATTTATGAGCAACCAATCCCCGGAAGTAAGGAAATCGACTTCTCCTAAGAATTGGTTCCATGTTCCGAGAGAGTGGAATCCTACGGACCTTCTTTCTAGGGGATGCGAAACTAAACAACAACTGAAGTCCGAGTGGTGGCTAGTGCCAACATGGCTGAAACATCCCAAGGACCATTGGCCTGATTCAACTGAAAATATCAACGAAGAATTTGACAAAGAAGAAAGCTAAAAATCTTTGAAGAATTTCCAAATCTTTGCTGATCATTATAATATGCTTCGTTTAAAGTCCAACTCCTCTTTTGAACAGCTTGATTGGGCAAAAATCCAAACAGAAATAAACCAGATCAGATGGAAGCTCTACCCTCCATCCGCCCAAGATGGGGAGGATTTTATGAGAGACTAAACGGGTATTCTCAAAGACCTTCTAAAGTGCATTTTGTTGAGTTTTCTCCTAAAGATCTTAAAAACTCAAGATGGGGAGTATGTTGAAGATGAGCCTTTAGTCGGGAATAATTTCCTTTATTTATATTTTCATTTTGTGATGGCAACGAGACGTCGCGACAGGAGACCTCGAGCAAAATATAGTTGGATAGAATAGAAAAAAGAAACGTGACGTTAAGAAGTGAGGTGCTCGTTTATAATCTGTGTAAATGTGTTGTAATAAATGTTCTTTTTATATAAATCAATTGGATTCATCATTGATTATCAATCTGGACAGGCTGTCCCCAATTATTTAAGAAAAGTTGCACATTGAATTGTAACAAGTGTGTTCCTATTGAGTCATAAATTTTTCACTGAGATCAATTAGAATCAGTCCAATTTTTAAATTTAAATTAGAAATTTAAAAGAAGTTACATATTTGGTTGTAGAGATTATTTTTGAACAACTGAAATAGTCTTCTGTTCCCGAATTTTCTTTGATAAAGGAACATTCCTACCCAAGGAAATCAACCAAGAAATAACTTTCGATGGCATTAAAGGAGCATCCAGGTAATAGTGAAAATGTATAAATTATATGAAATAACTGAAATTTATTTAAACTTAAAACACGCTATTTTTAGTCCCGCAGTAGACCAGTCGGTAGAAGCTGGGTTCCGCAGAGCACCGAAGGTGAAGCAACATCGACTTAGGTCAGTGTTTGGGAGGGAGAAGACCTCTCGCAGCTGGTTACTGTAAGGGCGTGTACGCTAAAGGGAGCTGGTGAACGTTAAATAGGTCGTGGCTCCAATGTCCTACAAGTGAAACGATACCTCTGGGGGTGCCAATCCTAGGTGACGGTCTCTCATCTGGGAGCTGGTTCAAAAAATAAAGAGACTTTACAAAGGGGAGGAAATCGGACTCCTGCCTATAAGGGCCCCGTTACTCAGGAGCAGTGTACCCATTCTTCCTCGCCACACGCGAGGACACGACAACAACAATATACCATTTTGAGATAACATTGATTTTAACTTTCAGTGCAACGCGCCCGCAAGACGATGCGAATGCAGTAACGCGCCCGCAAGACGAAAGTGAATCAACTAGATGAAGTCATGCGTTTTTTAATACTAAACTACATATTTTTCCTGAACTTTTCAGAGCATTTTAAAACGTTGAGATATATACAGAAGTAATAATCACTTTGTTTCAATTTTCCTTTCTTAATTTCCTTTTCGAATTCTAAGCAATTATTATTAAAAATAATGTTCCGTTGCCCAGAACGGTTTCTGTCATCCAGTAGGGATGAAATCTCAAGAATTAATGCTTATCAAATATACTACAAGAACTACTTTCAGCTAACTTGAAAAACTAAGAGTACATATGCTTATAGTGATTTTACCCTACCAAGTTGTTTCATTTCTTAAGATTGTAATCCAAATCAAATGAAAATTTCTTTCCGATGCATGACAAAAAAAAAATCATAAAATTTTTTATTATGTTTCTGTATAGTTCCAAGAAAAGGGCTTGAAAGCATTCCGGTATCCAAACGAGCAGCAATCAATTGGCTCCAGCATGTTTCAAGCAATAGCAGTACGGAACGATGGGGTGTTGAAGTTCACCGAATTGCTGTAGCTTTGCATTTGGCGAGTGCCCAAGTATTGGACTTCATCCAGTCTGAACTAGCTTATGAAGTTAGTTTGCAACTCCTCTCAAGGACGGCAGTGTAAGGATTCTTGCAAAACACGATTGTAAACCGTGCCATAATGCAATGTCGCACATTTGATGTGTAGTGAGACATTTCTCGGTAATCGCCCATTACAGTACGGTTAGTAAATAAGGAAATAATTTTCAATTAGTACTGATTGATTCACCATTTTCTATTTAGACAGATTTTGCTTCAAAATATTCGAACAGAAATGTCCATACTGAAATATTTTCAGAATGAACAGTGCTGAACAAGGTTCTCATTGCCGAGGTATTGAAGCAATAGATTCTCAACCTATTGATGAGCAATCTATCATTATCATAGAAGAAGAATGAGCTTATGAAATAGAACCCAAAATAGAAGAAAATGTACAAAATTTAAAAATAAAATGTAACGAAAAAGTTCACTTTGAATAATTTTGATGAGCTATCCAATACAATTAAGGAAGCATGCAAATTGGCTAAAATAATTAAACAAATGAAAAGAGAAATCCTTCAAACAATATTGAAAATGGGCTAGTTTAGTTCTGAATAGAAAAAAATTATAAATTAAAAATACTCTTATATTTAAAATTAGTTACCTAGAGCAATCAAAGGGACTTGCGTAACAAAATTTAAAGCAGAATACGGTAATAGTTTGGGAAAATGTGCGGGCTTAGTTTTGGGCAAACTTCGTTGTTTTTTTTTTTTAATTTAAAACTACTTTTTGCCTTTGTTTTAAGAACATTCGTTGAAATTAAAATTTTTTTTTTATTGATTTGATTTGATTTGTATTTCCTTCTTTGCTTACATCGCAAACAAACAATGAGATTGGGTTTAAACGATGTAAATTCTGTCCTAAATGTTGTTATAGTGGGACGTTGTTTAAATATAAAACTTAACTATAACGGTCTTTTATGTGTGTGTGTGTGATAAAATACTTCGAAGCAACTTTTTTCAGTGCTCTAGAGAAAATATGTGTCATAATTCTGTAGCCGAGTAACTATTGTTATAAACTGGCAATTCAAAAAAAAAAAAAAAAATGATCGTTTAGCTCTTTTGCGGACTTCTTATAAATATTTTGAGGAAATACAACTAATGTTACTCATGAAATTCTGAGAAAATGTAACCAAATTTAAAGTATAACGGTTTGATTCACATTTTTAGAAAGAAGATGAAAAACATTTCCAGTTCCACTCTCGCTCAGTTCGTGAATGCCTTTCTTGTGACTTGTATCAATCCAAGAAAATTTCACGGTATGGATTTGATTGCCGAATTACGTAAAAGAGTGAATGCCCAGAACTACACGAGTCCGTTCGTGCTACTCACATTGTGCAATGCAGGAGAAAAAATTAGTGGAAAAGATGTTGAAAAACTAGTAACCATATTTTGGAATAAACGGACGGAGTTCTGGACTGGTAAGATTGCGACTCTTTTTTTTTTTTTTTTCCTTTCTTCTCTTCTTTTATCCTCTGAGAACATCTTGTGAAAGGAGAACAAATTATAAAAGGGAGCTTTTGGTGTGTCTGCAGAAGGAACAAATGTTAGGCACACATAAAGGGTATGCTTGATCGTATAGAGAGTCTGTACACAATATAAAAACAGTATAATGTCTAAAGCGGCAAAAAATTAATTAAGTAGTTTCCAAGTAAGACATAACCCGAACAGATGTACAGTTCAGAAACCATGGAAATACATTTTTTGTAATCCAGATTTTTTTTAATGTTCAAACATAACATGGTATCAAGCTTAATTCACTGCGAACTTTGTGCTTTGTCTACCTTTCATGTAATATCTGCTTTCTCATTTTTGTCATTCTGGGGGAGACAGAACCTCCTCGTTAGAATATTTTTGATATTGACTTCACCTTGCTTACCTTAGAAAACGCTTTTGATGATTTTTTATGGGAATGTGTGGACAACAATTTCTTTTGTTTCGTCATTTTAAGACTGATTTTCGGTAGCGTAACATATACTATAATGCTAATGTCTACGCTGAAATTGAAAGTATTTTAGGAATAAAAAAATCATCTATAACAAATGCGTTTTTCACGTTAAAAATAAAAGAAGGAAATGAAATAACTATATGTATAAACTTCTTAAATCTTATATTTGTTGGATTTCGACTCAACATCGTAAAAGAAGTTCCTACAAAAATAACTAATATTGATATCAGTGGAAATTTGTAATTTTACAAAATGTCTTTATGCTCTATTACGGCATCATGTTTTACTTCATAATATAAATCTTCTGAGTGAAGTGAATAATTAGTCCTTTACAGATACTCAAGCGTATGTTATAATGGCACTGGCATGTGCAGCATCGCAGGCGAATCCCAGCTACGATATCAGCGAAATATCAGCGTTGACAATAGAACTCAAATCGAGTCAGTTTCGGAATGGAAGCGTCGATAATTTAAAAACCACAGCCCTCGTGATGCAGGTAAGACAATGTCTATTTGAGTATGACATACAAACAAATTAAATATGCGAGCTTTCATGTGAAAATAAGTTACGCTCATACAGCAATCTCGCCACTATTCAGTCTTTTCTGTTTTACCAGTGTAAATGTTTCTTCTTCATTGCTTTTCTTTGAAAATTGCATTTCAATAGCAATTTGTCGTGAAAAAGCTTCCACCGTTGCTTAATGATGGAACGTTTTTGAATATTAATATTTTCTAACTGAATCCTTGTTGCTTTAGTAGCAAGCTAATGCTACGTTTCGCAACCTGGATTTTCCGAAATCCCGCGGTTCCGCAAGAAATCTTAAGGCTTGAGTAGCAGTTTGTACTAGTCCTTTTCTCAAGTAAAAAGTAAAAGAATTGTTAAATTTAATTGGGACAAACAGCGGTTTCTTATTTTTAGTGCCATACTCCGTTTACACACTTGTTCAGCCATTTAGGTAGTTACTAATGTACATTTAATAAATTTTTGTTTAAGTGAGTTAATATTGTAAGAAGCAATAAAACTTTGCTATTTTTCTGAATCATTTTACCACAATAGGTGAAGTGGGGTAAGTGTAACCATGGTGTTAGTGTAACCACGGCTTGTCGTATTTTAAATACACTTTATTTGTACTTCAGATAAACCATATTGTGCTTATTAAAGTTCTTTTTTTTTCTTTTTTTTATTATGTTCTTAAATACCCAAAGCAGACCTTAAATGATAGTACTTCTCGTGGTTAAAAAAGAGGTTACGTTTTCACTCTGTGAGTGAGTGACACACTTAACATCTGAAGGCATGTCACCTTTGTGTTTGTACAGATAGCTGTAATTTTGTTTACAAATAAATTTTTGCACGAAGGTTTCAAATATAGGATTTATTTTTCTTTATTGATAAAGTTTTTGATACATTACTTATGGTTAGACTAACCTAAACACATTACCATGTGGCTAAAATATAACCGGAGGTTTCCACTTACCTCGAACAATGTTAACCAAAGAGAATTTTTAATTTAATCTTACTTTTGTTGTTATTTTTGTTAATTTTCTTTAGACATCTAATTTAAACATACATAAGTAGCATTAACTTAACTATTGTATAAAGAACTTAAGCTTATACCATTTTGTTTTATTTTCATATTTGATTGTAAATGCAGTATACGACTCTGAAGAACACCTTCTAGAGTAATTAAACATTTATTACACAAATAATCAGGCGGAAGTCTGCCGCACACATCTAACTACAACCCGTTCATTATTCAAGCTGTGTCGTGACGTCATCGAACAGGATTATATCACCGATAGCTAGGTACATCTATCACCGATAGCTAGGTACATCACTGGGATTCTGGGATTCTCACATACGGCAATCCTGGAAGACATACGAACTCACATGTGGCAGAAAAACATACTATTAAAAAACATGAAAATGTACAAAAAATAATTTCAAGACAAACTTAAAAAGGAAACAAAACAAAAGAACCTTTTAGAAAAAAAATAGAATAATCTGAAAAGAAAATCTTAATACCGTATGCATAAAAAATGTAGAGGAAGTTAATTTCAATCAAAATTTGAACTTCATTTAAAGTTTAGGTAGTTTAAATGGGTGAACATGAGGAAAAATGCCAAATTGAATATAAAAAAATTTTTATTTTAAAGATTTTTACAAAATGATATTACAAAATTATTTTAATTACAAATTAGTAACAGGTTTTTTTCCAAAAAATAGGGGCAAGATCAAGAGAAAGAGTTACCCCTATTTTTAAATTTCTGTACTGTTACAGATCTGACAATTCTTACAGCTTCAGCCCTTAACTTGTACAAAATAAACTGCTGACATTATTTATATAAAATAATATAATGTAAAACGATGCACAAAATTGTTTTTAAAGATCGCGATTCGTAACTGGGACACGTTACCGATCTGATTTTGAAGAAATAAAATGCTTCTCTTGCATAAGTTAAAGTAACAACTTGGAAATTTTGCCATGGATTGAATGTAAAACGAAGTTAACACTATTAAAAAAGTATTCCTTTGGTATTTAACAGAAAATGTTTCAGAAATTTCTCTGGGACACAAACTGTCACTTTTCCTAATATGCACCCAAACACACAAGTTCTGAAGAAAAAAAATCAGTTCGATTAAAAACAGATTAGGTGATATGCTCAAAATTATTTGTCCAGTGTTTCATAAACTCGGCACCGGTCGGTGTTTTTGAATGTCTATCAAATAATTCACATTTTTCTGTTGTTGTCTCTAATCCTAGGCGAAATAACCTTGCTACACTATCTCCATAAACCAAAAATCACCAAAAAGTCCAAAACTAAAATGGTAGTGGGAAGGGAGCAGCTTCAGTTGGTCCGGGGACTTGGAGCACCAAAGGGAGAAGTCCTACTTAGCCCTGAACTATCCCCATTTTAGTCGCCTCTTACGACACGCAAGGGGATGAGTTGGGACTATCCTTTCAACCACAGGGGTTAATTAGTGTCATGTTTTGCCATAGTATGTTTTTATACCACATGCGAGGCCGCATGTCTTTCCGGTGGGGTTACATTTTTCTACGTCGTTGGTGTCGTTGTTTTTCACTTTCGTCAAGTTATAGGGCCAGAGAAGTTTGGCTTTGAGTTTCAGTCCGGAAACAAGCTGGGTACGCTTAATTGCTATTAGTTCATTCAATTGGAAAATCTGTGCTGGTTTACGTCGTAGGTCATACCAGCGATTTTCATCTCTCATTTGGTCATTTTGAATCTTTACGAAGATCGTCACGGTGTTGTTGGAAGGTAGACCTTATCTCGTTGTTAATGAGATCAACAATCTTAATGTCGTGCACGGATTTCGTCGGAGTCTCAAAAATAAGTTCAAACGGTGTTGAATTAATGCTGCTTTTAAAAGGTAGAATTTATTATTTGCTGTGCTGCGACAACGTGGCTGTATCATTTGTCAGGATTGTCAGAAGACTTTGGAGGAAACGGCCAAGATGGTGAAATTCAAACTCTCAACTTGACTATTTGTTTCTGGAATACCTGCTGGGATTGCAATATGAAGGATTTTGCTTTTGTCACAGTAATCTTTGAACGCGGTGAAGATGATTGTCGCAACGAGTTGATACGGGAAGGACAGATTTTTTTTTCGGACAGATTACCGAAGACTGATTTTTGACTTTCCAGTCGATTGATCACTTTTGCGGCGTCCGTTTACTTAGTGGGATATAAGCCACACAAAGTTGGGAAAGGCGTCGATTACTGGGAATATATGTTAATAGCGCTTAGGTGTGGTATCAAGAGGACCTAAATGGTATACATACTGGGTATATAGAGGTTAGCATCTTTTCAAATAGGATAAAGTGTACCGCTTTGTTTGCAGCGCTTGTGGTTGTGGGAGCGCATGTCCCACAGTTACTGATGGAACGCGTAACTTTGTCTTTCACGTGCGACATAAAACATTCCTTACTTAACAGTTCTTGGGTGCAGAGTACAGCGGAATAATCCCGTTCATGCGCTGGTAAAATGATGTTTGCCTTGCATGCTTTCGGGAACTACTAGTAAGTCATTCCATTAACGTTTTTTTTTTTAGAGAAGTGCATACTTGACTATGCAATGGTAATGAAGTGCGGTTTGCAGGAGTGATAATATTGTCATCGGTCTGGTGGGCATTTAGAAACTGCATATGGACACTGTCCTAGATCAACATACAGCAAGGATTGCGGGCATCAACATGGGGCATCTTTGATCCGGCGCGGTATCTTTGATCCGGCGCGGTGTTCCACTGTATAATCAAAATTCTGTATAGTTAAAGAGTGAACCCAAAACATCGACGCAAGATTTCTTGAGTGCTTCGAAAACGGCAAGGACCTCTAATTCAAAAGGTGAATATTTACGTTCACTATCTGAAGTTTTCTTGGACATGTAAAATACTGGATGGAAGTACTAGTCGTGAATGCATTTTTCTCTCTCGGGCAGTTTTGGTTGAAAATGCTTAAGACCGGTTTTTAGAAAAGTAAATATTTTAGTTTGTGAAACGCGGCTCATTGATGAGCTTGGAATTGAAAGTGGTATCTTTACGAACGAGGTCATTAAGATGCTTTGCTATGGTGGGATGTGAAGGAATGAATTAACGAAAATATCCGGCAAGACCGAGAAAACGACGGTCATCTTTTGTGCTTTTAAGATCTGGATAATTTAAGAGGGCTTTAGATTTTGCTGGGGATGGGAACAGTTTCACATGTTTTACTACGTGACCTAGAAATTCAATTTTACTTTACAATAGAAAAATTGGAATTTGTTAAACTTTATCTCGAATCATATTCCTGAGAGACTCAAAATAGCTTTTAGGGGTTCGAGAGTCTCCTTATTGGCCTTTATGATTAGGTCATCCCAATACCTTGTTTGATAAGAGCAAGAGAAACGACATTTGTGTAGGTATATCGCATAAACACAGAAGCGCAAGAACTTGACCCGAGAGGCACATAGCGGAAATGAAATTGACCAGTATGTGTCACAGAACTAGTATAACAACGGCTTTTTTCATTGACCGGAACGTGAAAAAAATCCATTACGTAAATGAAGAGTACTGAATATGGTTGCATTTTGAAGTCGAACAAAAATAGCGTCTATCAACGGCAAACGGTAGTGGTCTTTAACTAATTTACGATTCATGAGATCTATGCAAACTCTTGGTTCTCCAGTCCTTTTCCGAACCCCGGCGAGTTGACTAGCATACGAGGAAGAACAAGGTTCCACAATTTCATTTTTTTGCGATTGGCAACTGTGCGTCCATTATATCATGCTCGACAAAGGTAAACGTCGGGGGTATGGCAAATGGGTTTGCCGTCAGTGAGAGTTATATCAAGTTCGGCGGTTGCAGTCTTTGATTTGGTTGGTTAACAGGCTAGCTGTGCAACAGCTTGTCGAGTTTGTCTATAAATTGTAAGGTCAATAGAAATTGTCTTCATGAATTTCTCTCGTGCGACAAGGTCAGATGGCGGAGAAATTTTCAAAAATGTGACACCTTTGGGTGTAATAGTCAAATTGCCTTGTGTAATCTCAACATAACCGAGTATAAGGTTATAATTGATACTATGAGCGAAAACAACAAAAATGATCACCGAGAAAATTTGATCGTCAATAGTAATTGCGCATTCGAAAGAACTGATAACCTTGGTTCGTGAGAAGCTAAAACCGGTGACAAATTAAGAAGCGTTCGTCAGTGGTGGTTCGTCTATTTTGAGCCATGTGGAACGTCAGAGCCGCGTCAAATGCTACCTGTGTCGATTAATCCAAAAAGTATAAATCGAAACCTCTTTGCACATATTGACGGGAGAACACACTTCTTGTACTGTATTCACTCGAGTACACGGAGTAAAATTCTCTTTCTTAGTATCGCGGTGGCATTTCGTATACTTATGGTTGAAGGTGCACATAAAAAAACATTCAGGTCCACGAGAGCAATTAAGACAAAGTGTCGAGATGTGCCCGACGTCATTTTACCTGTTTTTCTACCATTTTATATTTAGCACATATTACTAATGGAAATATCAGCATATTTAGATAGTACAGTGGACTCTCTCTATCTGAACACTCCCTAATGTGAACAGCCCCGTATTATGAACACTTTTCGATAGTTCCGGCGAAACTTCATACACTTAACATAGGATGACCTCTCTGTAATCTGAACACCCTATAATATGAACACCCCCGTATTATGAACGCTATTTTATCCCCCATTCAGCAGTTACCTCTCTCTAAACTGAACAGGTGTGCGATTGGAATTCCGAAATTCCCGGAATTCAGATTGCCTCCCCCTTTCGAACAGGTGCTTCAGATCAGACAGGTGTTTTCAGGTGGAGTGGTCAAGAAAAGGCTTATCGCTCCCCCCCCCCCCTCTCCGCCCATCTCATTGGACAGCCTTATCTCTTCCCTTTCTTTCTTGTTGCTGAGATTTTTCGCTGGTAAAGGTGACATTTTTTGCCAGTGTACCGATTGCAGCAGTGTTGAAGAACAAGTCAGATATGTCATCGGAAATAAGTAAAACGAAAAAACGGAAAGAACTAAACCTCAATGAAAAGTACCATGTAATTCAAAAATTGAAGTCAAAAGTAAGCCAGAGAAAAATTGCAGTTGAATTCGGGATTTCCGTAGGCCAAGTTAATGCAATTAGTAAGAAAGAAAACGAAATTTTAGCTGCTTTTGAGCAGAATGCACCTGGCTCAAAGTGTAGAATTTTTGAGAAAAAAACGGGAAATGAAAAAATAAACCAGCATGTTTGGAAGTTTTTTTGCCAAATGCGCAAAGAATCTGCCTGTCACTGGACCTCTGATGAAACAGATTGCGCTTGATTTTGCCGAAAAGGAAAACATTAGTGAATTCAAGGCATCAGATGGGTGGCTTAGTCGATTCAAAGTTCGCCATAATATTGAATTTAAAACCATAAGTGGAGAAGCAGCAGATGTAAACATGGACACAGTAGAGGAATGGAAAACTAAACTTCTAGAATTAACAAAAGATTTTGCTCCTGCTGACATCTTCAATGCCGATGAAACCGGCTTATTTTTTAGGACCCTTCCAAATAAAACACTAGCAGAAAGAAGCGATAAATGCATCGGCGGAAAAATGTCGAAAGAAAGACTCGCTGTCATGCTTTGTGCAAGTTTTACGGGTGAAAAACTTAAACCTCTTGTGATCGGAAAAAGTGCTAAACCGAGATGTTTTAAAAATTTGAAGATTTCATCATTGCCTGTTAACTATAAGTTTAATCGAAAAGCCTGGATGACATTTGCAATTTTCACGGAATGGTTGGAAGGTGTTAACGAGAGGATGAAGAGAGAAGGGAGAAAAATTCTTCTTTTCGTGGATAATGCTGCATCATACAAAAGTGTAACTCTGTGCAACGTGAGCCTGAAGTTCCTGCCACCAAACTGCACATCTAGAATACAACCATTGGATCAGGGAGTTATAAAAACTTTTAAAGCCCACTACAGAATTTTTTTTCTAAAGAAAATGTCTCTTGCAATGGAAGATGAAAATTCAGCAAGCGAACTGACTAAGAAGGTCAATGTCATGGATGCTGTCCACTGGATATCAATGGCCTGGAATGACGTAACCCCCCACACTATACAGAAATGCTTTTACCGAGCTAGATTTCCACGTGTAGACAAACAAACACGAATTGATGACCAAGAAACAACAGCTTTAAGTGACTTGCAGTCAATTCTTCAGGAGCTACATACGGAAATGGAGCCAAGTGCTTATCTAGAAGCCGATGGACACCTTCCAGTTTGTTGCAATATCACCGTTGAAGAGGACGAGGATAGTGAAGAAGAAGCGGACGAAGCTGAAGAAACAAGAAGTGCAATAACGTTCAAACAATATGGCCAAGGGATTCAAGACCTTCTGAATTATGCAGCTGAACATCATCAGGAAGCATTTTCACTTTTGAAACAACTTGATAATATGTACGCTGCACGTGCATACACAATGCAAAAACAAACTAAAATTACACATTTTTTTAGGTAAAAACTGTGATGTATTATTATTATTATTATTGCAATTCCCTTTTTTGTTTGTTTGTTTATCATTATGTAAAACTTTTTAAATTAAAAAAAACAATGAGGTGTAAGAGTACAGATCCGACTGAGTTTAGTTTGACATTGCAATAGCCGCCAAATCTAAATTCAGCACCTCCATCTCGGTAACTGGCATGGCTAACCAGGCTATGTACTCAGTCGATAAATTCAATAAACATGTGTTTTGCTGATTCTCCCTCTATAATGAACACCCCCGTAATCTGAACACTTTTGTTCGGCCCTATGAGTGTTCAAAATAGAGAGAGTTCACTGTATATTTCAGAGAAATATTCTCATTTATAAAGTACTTATGCAAATGCAAATTACCCCACTCATTTAGGCTCTTTTTGCATCTGAAGAAAAGAACGACGAGGAAAACTTTGATGAAGAAAAAGCATTGAAACAAATATTGTTGCAGCAGCTCGAAGATGGCTCTTTCGGAAGTGTTATCAACACCTACTTCGCTCTTCCAGTTCTCAATTATAAAAGTTTGAACAATATTAGCTCAAGTCATTGTCCAAAAGTTGATGTGGATGGTAAGATCTACTTAATTAAAATGCTAAAAAATTAAATTCTGCAGACGAGTCAAATGATGTCTGTCTTCGTTTAAACTACCTGAGGCTTCAGAGTGTCAAATAACAATCGATTTGTCCAACCTTTTAATCCGGTGCTTTTTTATCGAAGATCGTGTACCAGGCCTTCCGACCACGGAGGAATAGACGACTGAGACGAGTGAACAGCTATCGAAGATTGACCTCGGGTCGGCAGCTTGGTAAAACAGGCACAATTTAATGCAAATATAGTTGTTGTTGTTGTTATCGTGTCCATGAAAGTTATCATATACGGCCAGAAGAATTAAAGATGAGAGACTTGCAGTATTCATGGAAGAGGGTTGCCATTGCCTCAGAGAGGTTGGACTTCTGCCTGTTGGTCTGGGGAAGGTATGTCATTCCCCTTCTACCACCCACTAGAAAACTAGTGGAGAGGCTTTTCCCGATCCTCCACCTGGAGACGCACCCTTTAGGGCTTACAGGCTCCCCCGAAGAAGCAATATAGTGATATGAGCTTTTAACTTCTAGGTCTAGGCATATTAAAAAAAATAATTTAACAATTACAAATAGTAATACTGAAATCATTATTATTTGTTTCTGAAAAACGAGTATACGCTTCCTAATTCTTGCATTCATTTCTCTGCAGATTTATTTAACTTCTTTCCGTAAATATCCCCCTAACGTTATATCAATATTATATATATATATATATTATATATATATATATATATATATGTAGATATATATTTAATTCTTATTTTTTGGACCATTATTTGTGATATTAACGATTTCTTTCACCCAGGCATTCCTTTTCCTTTAACTTCTTCAAACCAAAATTGAACGTTTTTCTTATTGTACGTTTATACAACTTCTATATTTAGTAAATTCAAATGAACTCTTTTAATATAGTCGAAGCTATAATGCATTTATTGCCTTTTGAGAACACTAATGACGAAATTCGAGTGAAATTAATAACTATGTGAAACTGGAGGAGAGGAAGGAGTGATTATCCTTAGCACCTGTTACCTTTAGAAATAGTAATTTGTTATTTACTTACAGATTAAGGACTCTTTTTCTCGAGATCCTCTATAGCTAGTTCATTAACTCGTCTCCGCTAATCCTCCAGAACTCGCGCCATGAGCAAAATACTCACATCAAGAATAAAAAAATGTCTGGTATTCTACGTTAATCCCAGTGGTCGACAACCGCCTAGCCCAGTGGTCGGCAACCCGTCAATCGCAATCGACCGATCGATCGCGAGCCCATTTTCGGTAGATCGGACATTTTGGACAGTTTACAGCTTTAAAAAATAAATAAAATAACTTTTTAATTTAATTGCGAATTTTTTATTTATTTTTTTCCCTTTCAGAAACTGTTTATTAGTTTGTCAGACCGTTCACCGAACCTAAAAAACGTCTAATAATATGGAATGTCAGTCGTCACATTTACTATGCTCTCGGTGAGAGTTAAAAGAATGTAACTACATTTCACGTGTGTGTTTCAGTTAAATAACTGAACAAAAACTAAAAGTTTTTTTTAATCAAATTCAAAAGAAATAATATATTAGGGGCCGTTCATAAATGATGTGACGCTTTTTTCCCCATATATTTGACCCCTCCCCCCATTTGTCCCAATATGTCACACTTCAGTGGACCCCCCTTCCCCCCTTTGTCACATGTCACGCTATGTTGCATAATGCATGATG
The DNA here is from genome assembly GCA_038502835.1 of Octonoba sinensis. Lineage (NCBI taxonomy): Eukaryota > Metazoa > Arthropoda > Arachnida > Araneae > Uloboridae > Octonoba > Octonoba sinensis. The sequence goes on from CM076600.1 coordinate 145,246,524, forward strand.
AAACACTTCTTGTTACCCATTCCCCTTGTCACACTTTGTCACAATTTCACTAACCACCTCCCCTCTCAAAGCGTGACATCATTTATGAATGATCCCTTAGTATTGTTTTGATGCGAGTTAACGGTGTTAACACACAATTATTTTAGAAATTTTAAAGTAGGTATTTTACAAGCATCAAAACTTGTTCTGACAAGAATTAACCTGAAATTTGAAGACAGGCGCAGTCCCAACATGTCCATTTAATAGTGTATACATCCCCCCCCCCCCCCGTCCTCCGAGTTGATCTTGGTGTTCGCTGAACTTGGGAAATAGATCTTCTGTCAATTTAGGTTGCTGACCGCTGCTTCAGCCTCTCCCCGTAACCTTATCTTGCTACCTGAGGTGTTTCGCAATCATTAAGCCGGGTTTAGACGATACAATAAAATAACGATTTGTCCGCATCGACATAACGTCACATGTAAGATGTAAACGGTGACTCCATCTTATAGTTGCAAGCTAACCTCTTTTGTTGTTGTATGGTCTACTAAGAGCAGTGCGGTTTACTTTTTTATTTTATTCATTAATTTGACAGTGTTTTTCTAGGGAATAGTGGTGTTTCTTGAGAAGTGTTTTTGTAGTGACATCAACTAAAAAGTCAAACATACGTCAAGCCTCTCGTGAGTTATTGTCAGAATTTATTGAAATGTACAGAAGCTTCCCATGCTTATGGCAGGCGAAGAGCAAAGACTATTCAGATAGAAAAAAATATATTTAGCTTGCATCGATTTGGTTGCTAACTTCGAAGCGAACTTCGACACCACTTTGTTGCAGGGTTTCTTTTCTTTTTTACTATTGTTGCAAGGCAAAAAGCATAAAAAGACCACAAGAGTATCTCCTCCATTGCGTCATACAACACGCAAAACACAACGCTACGAAACACAAAGCGAGACTACTGATGTTGGAGAAGGCGGGTTGGAGTAAAAAGACGCATGGTGTGAACGGCACTCCCGATTATCGACAAAACGGTGCATCTTGTCGCTGCACATAAATCGTTACATTTTATTGTATCGTCTAAACCCGGCTTTAGTCTTTGACTGCTTCTGAGGGCGGTTTTTTAGTAGGAGTAGTCAAATGTGAGTTTTTCTCATTGTGTGAGCTCTGGTGAAGCTTTTTTTTTTTTTTGAATGTGAGTGTTTTTCTCATTAAGCGAGAGCTCGGGTGACAAAATCTGTTTGGGTGACCGAAAACTGCTTTTTCTAAAATTTTGTTTCATCAGACATTGAACTAGGTATGCATCTAAATGGAATAAAATAAATGAATAAATCAAATATATATTATAGTTATTGTATTATTAAAATTTTTTATACAGAAAAGTTGTTTTTATTTTCGAGGATCACATTACGGGGAAAGCTGTTGGTTCAACTAACTAAAAATGCTGACTTACACAGTTTGCAAAAATAAGCTCAGTTTTAAAAGTAATTGCATGAATAAAAACTAACTGATTGTGTCACAATGAAGGGTAGTTTTTTCGCATTGAAACCAAGTATAGCTTATGTGTAATGTTATGCATCTTTTCTTTACATTTATAGTCAGTTCTTGATTTGTATGTCAGAAAACGTCTTCAAATTCCTAAATAAACTGGTTTCTCCCCTCCAGAATCGAAGGGGCTCCGAAACCTCCAAAACCAAGTGGATCCTAAATAGTACATTCAGTATTCACTGTGGACTGGAAACCAAAAGGATTTGCAAAAATCCTTGAAACTTCATGTTCCAGCTAACACGTCCCTTTACACTCTAATGGAAATAGCATCGGAAGTGGATTCTCGATACAAGTAATTTCAATTTTATTCAAAGAGAAAGAGAGGGAAAGAGAGAGAGAGGGAGATCCAAATCTGTATTCTAAAAATTTATTTTCTGCAAATTATTATTCTGTTCTATAAAAACTAGAGATAAAAAGTGATAAAAGGAACTCATAGGTTTTTTTTTTCATTTAGTAAATAAATTGAGGGAAATATGCATTTTCGTTCTTGGTGACGTAAAATGAAAACACAAGTTTCTCAAAAAATAAGTACCATTGAAAATTCAATGTTTCAATGCTTAAAAATTAATGCAATAAATTTTATAATTGTCGCAAAATGTAAAAAAAAAAATCCTTTAAAAGAAAATTCAAAACTAATCACAAACGTGTAAATCTAACAGATTGAGAGAGAAAACACGGAATAAGAATATATTCAAAGCTTAAATAATACACCTATCGAAACGTGATAACTTTCATTTATTTTTTCTTCAGTCAGAAATAGAAACAGTTTAAATAGAAACGTGTACTGTTTCTAGTAAATTTGCTTCAGTATTTATGAAATAAGGTTTAATCCCTTAAATTATTTTTGGTTTAATCAATTTCTTTGATAAAAGAAGCAATTTTAGTGCCTCTTATTTTTTCAGGAACTTTAAAGTTTAACCTCGTCCTTTTTTGTCTTTTTTTTTTTTTTTGCGTTGCAAACTAAATGAAAATTTGATCCAACAGATTTCAAAATCAAAGAAACAAAATAATAATAAAAATTAAATAAATAAATAAATAATAAAATAATAATAGCAAAAACAAATAAATATATTGCGTTTTGGTTCCGTTGCTTCTATGTAAACGAAAAAGTCATTACGTTCAGAACTTAAAACAGCTTGTAGTTTTAATAAAAATAAGTCAGAAAAAAAAGAGGAGATCGTGATCGTTGAGTGTACGTGACATAAATACAATATGAAACAAATGTTAGCTCGAACAAAATTCAGTTTTTATGATAGCATATAAATGACACTTTTATTACGGGATGAAATTTAAACCATGATATATTCCCTTTCAGATTCCTTATTAATGTGAAGAATGGAAAACCTTACATTTATCAAATATCAGGCATTCAAAATGATCCGGAACTCGAGATGTTCTGGCTCCCATACATTATTGTACAAGAAAGTGGAACCAGCAAAGAAGATCCTATTAAGAAAAGTAAAATTTCTATTTTCCTAAACATAGAGCTCATTTGAAAATGATTCGGTTCGGCAAGGAAGAACGTCTAAAAATCTATAACATTTAAAGTTTTGTAAAGAGTTTAATCAGTTAAAAGCAAAGTTATCGTTACTAAAAACTAAAGCATCAATTTAGACTATTAAAAGTTAGCTAATCTCTAGCCTTATAATCATCAAATTTGTTTTGCTATGTAATGAGCACCAAAATTGTACCCTACTTAGTCAAGCAAAAGCAGATACTGCGTTAAAAGGAACCAAAATGTGAAAACAAAAGGATTTAGTTTTTAGCCTACTTTCCTTAAAAGTAAAAAAAAAATAATAATAAAGCATGAAAGAAGGCTTAATGTATCGTGAAAATATCGTTAAAAATCAAGAAAAGTCAAAAATAAGTGAAGTAATTAAATAAAGATTGAAAAATAAAAAATTTGAAAGTAGGGTATTGAGATGGGGAAAAAGTGTGTCTGTCGGTCTGTCTGTCTGTCGGTCTGTCTGTCGGTGTGTCCCCCCCTAATAACTTTTGAACGAATTGTCCGATTCAAAAAATTCTTTTTGCATTCGAAAGATCTCGGCGAGGACATCTCATTTCTATATTTTACTTTTTGATTTGAACATTTTTTTGTTCAATTTTGAACAGTTCAAAAAATTTTAACATTAGCGCCTATGGACAAAATTGAAGCAAATTCTGTAAACTCTGGGCACAAGAGCCAAGTTCCTATTGCAAGCTTATTGAAAGGAGTTCTCGGCGTGAAATATTGATTTGAACAGTTTTTGTTCATTTTTGAACAGTTCAAAAAATTAACACAGAGCTTACGAAGAAATTTCAACCTTATATAAATCCTGATCTAACGGACCGATTTGCTTGGAACAAACTTTATCGGAAAGCTCTTATAACGTAGAACATGTACAAATAGAAAGTTCATCCAGAACTTACGAGCCTATTTTGCTATGAAATTTTTTGATCGGGATTTTCAAGGATATTTCTCAATGACTCCATGAGTGAAATAATGAATAAATGAATAAATGAAAGAGTGAAAGAATAAATCCATGAATAAATGAATGAGGAAAAGAATGAATGAATGAATAAATTAGTGAATAAATGAAAATATAAATAAATGAGTGGATAAATACATGAATGCGTAAAGGAATGAATAAACACTTGAATGAGGTAACGAATGAATGAATAAATGAATGGCTGAATAAATGAAAGAATGAATGACTGAGGGAATGGATATGTAGTATCCGTTGAAAAAGGTATATTTGAAATAATTAAGAACTAAAGATAAATAAGAAAGAGAAAGAAAGAGGTAGCTAGATTATAAATTTGAATTTGGTGTATACGGGAAAGTAGGCTCGTATAGTTCTAGACGGAACTTCTTGTTTGTTTTTGACATAAAAATAGCACTTTCTGTTGTAACTTTCATTATTTCAACGTTTTAAATTATTGAATTTTAATCATCTAACAACGGGAAAATTGCATCTTAAGTTCAAAACAGGATAATTAATTTTATCTGTAAATATCAGTTTCAATTTTCTAGGTTATTGGGTTAATAATTTAGAGCAAAAAAAAAAAAAGAAAAAAAAAACGCAGCTATGTGAATGTAACCTTTACTAATTTTTCTACAGAGATGAAAATTGGTACAGCTGTAAAAATGGTAATATTGACTCTAAAATAGAATGTTGCGAGTTAAGAGAAGCATCACAGCACAATCTCACTGATTCAGAGCAACAGTCGACATATAAAATTTCACACAGAGTATTGGTGCCTCAAATACAGAAAGCTGAATGAAATCAGCAGAGATAAAGAGACGGGAAAAGCCGTGATTTTAACATACTCATTTTATAAATTGGAGGTTCAAGCCGAAAAAAGGGGAAAAAAATAAATAAAGAAAGAAAATAAGAATAAAGAGATGAAATAGACACAAAGCAAAAGGAATGAGGTAAAAGTTAAAAACAGAAATTCCATTTTACATTGAAGAAAAACAATGGAAAAGAAGAAAAAATTAGCACCGAATGCAGTTTTAAAAACGAAGACAATATATAAAATCAAAATTTTCTAAACGAGCGCATGCTAAATGTATCGACTCAATTTATAATAAAGAAATATGAATTTTTAAGTGACTTATATGTTTAATCGAGGAATAGAGATAGGCTGATGCTCTAAAAACCGGGAATGTTGGCCCACAGCGCTTGTTCGAAAAGTGAGAAAGCAGAAAGCACTTTCGTTTGCGAATAATTTCTTCGTGTGTACTCTTGAAAGTTGCAATTTTTTGTGATGTTTTCTGTATTTTACTTCCTTCTTAACTTCTCAATTATATTTTTTGAATGAACCTCTTGCATGCGTCCTAATTTTCTCCACGCAGGATTACTGTTTTACCCCATACAAGGGCCAAAACCGCCTTACTGCAATGATTGATCTTAAAAAAAGGTGAAAATAATGATAATAACTAAATAATATGCATATCGATGCTTCAGATTCAAGATAGTGCCTTTTACAGAGTTTGAAGTTAGTGGTCGTTGGTTGTATTTTGCACCTAAAAATTTCCATTTGACGACCGCGATCTCTCATCCAGTCGTCATTTTTGGCGCCTAATTTTTTATAAAAATTTTAGTTTGACAACTACAATTTTTTACCTATTTGTCATCCTCTCCCTCTATTTTTCTTTCCAGCAAAAGTTATAAAATTAGATATTTATGTATATCCCATCTAATCTTTTGTTTTTTGAGCTTAAAAGCTGCTGCACTTGTCACGATTATGCAGCTTTTTACCCTTCACATTTCTGTACTGTGAATTTGTACTTACAAATGAAGTATAATGCTTTAAAAAACAGCTAAGCAGATTTATATCTTATTTCATTGAGCGCTGATTAAAATAAATATTTGGGTGGATGCATAAACTAAAGTAAAACTGCCAAACTCTCAAAAGTTACTAATCAAATTAATTTATTATTGATCTCATTAAGGTTGTGGTATTTTAGGATACCTTTTAAGATTTACATAATAATCTTAACAGTTATCTTTTAATGTCTCTGCTTAAAATAAGTTTAATTACTTAAAAATATTGCCCAGCAGAACATTTTTGGCAGCTAAAACGAAAAAGCTAAGTGCCAACGACGCCTAACTTTTACATCTTAATTTCGAACCCTGCTTTTAAACATATAACGATGTATACTGACTTATTTTGGTTCTGGCAACTTGTTTAGATGAGTCTTATTTCAAAGCGTACTGGTGTGATTCTACGCCACCTTTCCTTCTCCACAATTTTTAGTGCATAACTACAGTAGCGTAAAATATAAAGTTTTAAAAAAAATAATTCTTTCTTGTTACATTTTAAAACTCATATTTATTTGAAAGTAAAGGAAAAACTGAATGAGGCATCATTAAAATAAAATAAAAATAGAACAATAACAGAAAGATTTTTCTGTAATGGCTGAACCTGTACGATACCAGCCGCATTAGAATAAAGAAAATTACCCTCATATGCAAGTTTTCAAGAAAAGAATACCGAGGTCTGTCCAAAAGTTATCCGACCTTTGGCCGAAATATTTCTTACTTGATGTGTCTGGGACGGTAATCAAAGTTCATAGTAGCTTCACTTTACCCATTGGTCATTCCACTACCAACAAACATTTATGTAAGGCTTTCCTTGGAACGCGTTAATCCGTATATTCGCAGTCTAATTATTTTTTCTACTTTCAAAAAAAGTTCCTTTAAACGTCGACTTAAATTTTGGTAACGACCACCAGTTGCAGGGAGTCATATCAAGAGAGCAGGGAACATAGAGAGTCACTGGTATTCCACTTAATTTTGAAACGGGATCCTTACATAAGATTTTAATAAAAATTCTTACAGGAAAAAAAAGTCATATTAGTTAACTCAGAACAATATATTCCAATTAAAACCAAAAATACCAAGATGTAATTTGCGCCAGATTATCAAAAGCTTTTGACGCGAAGCATAATTATGAATGAAATTCCTTCTGTCTTTTTTCAAATTAAATATTTCAACAATTATATTTAAATTAGGTGCAAAACCATTTGAGATATTGATTAACATGATTTATAAGGTCAGCGTTTTTATTTTAAACTAAGGATCTGTGGCCGTTTTTATTTTATACAAATGTTTCTCCTCTCTTCACACAACAAAATTAATAAAAAACCACTAATGGACATTTTAAGTCAAATACTCATTAATTGTCCTTTATGAATAAAGTAAACCAAAACTTATCCCGTATGAAGGTTTTGTTTTTTCAGTGTAAAATTAAAACACAACATGTTTTACTTCTCCTTTAAATTTTAGGTCCAGCTGATGTTATCCCGAATAATAATGAGCACATTGTATTTTGGTACAAGACTCCTTCTTGGAATGAAAACTGAAAAAGACTTCAACTAATATCAAGCTTTTGTTTTAAACCAACACTTATCTCTTGTTCATGGAAAAGGAAAAAAGTAACTCCTGTTTTACTAATATTATCAGGTTAATAAAATTTATTATTCGCTTATAACTTTTACTCTATTGTTCATTTTACACTGTAAATGCAATGTAACAACTAATGTATATATGATTTACTACATTGTGTGCCGAGCGTGTTCTAGCAACATTCCCAGTTTAAACATCTTCTTAGGATTTCTTCTCCAAGTATTTGTTAGAAAGTGATAAATCACTGGCGCGGGGGGGGGGGGGGGAGATTTGTTCGAAGTCTAGATTGCTCAGCTGGTAGAGGACTTATAAAATAGTATCAGAAGTCCTTTGCTTCGATCACAGGTTCACGCAAAGCTTTTGTTTTCATGTTTAGCTCAAAAATAAACGTTAGCATCAAAATTTATTATTATCCGCTCTGTGTTTTATTAACGCAATATTGTTCAAAATTACAAAACATTTATCAGGACAAAATAATCATATATAACACAAGAAGTAAAATCGTGTTCTATCAGCTATAAATCATAGCACCAAACATGAATCTCACAGTCTGGCTATTAAAATGGGGGAGCGCCTCATATATATATATATATATATATATATATATATATATATATATATATATATATATATATATATATATACATATATATACATACAAATGAATGTGTGTGTGTAAACATTAGTACCCCTTGTAATTCCGAATATTGTGAACACTGTTTCATAATTTTTAAGTAGACCTATCAGAAGCTTGAGATTCAGTTAAGGAAAATGGTGTGTGGAGCTCAGCTGTGGTTCAGTTAGGGAATTTATCAAAGATGCAAGCAATCAGACATTGTAAACGTGATCAACAGTCACCACAACAGTATACATGTTAAAGATTTTCATTATGGATGTTTATTTCTAAATGTTGAGACACATTCATTGACCAAAAATAGCTGACATTCTCCAACCTCAAGGGAGAGAGAAAGCAAAGAGAATTTTTCAACTATATGTAGTTTTATAATACTGATACAAAATTTATTTCTTGTGTTACCTAGAGAATCATAGATTTGGATAGGATCAGATGAGTGAAAAGTAATAGGTCGTCCTTGGCCAGAGGCAGACAGTAGTGGCACAAAATAAGTTTGAAGTAAATATTAGTGGAAGAAAAAAAATGTTCCTTTCGAACAAAAATTAGTGCCAAAAATGGTATTTACATACAAAAGAAGACACGTAAATTTTGTTAACGAAAAATAATATAGCATTCTTATCTTGTTCTTCCTTAAGTAATCACTTCCACGAACTGAATGATTTTTTCAAATATATTGCGACTTGGAATTTGGAAATTCCTGTCAAGCGCAAAATGTCAGGTCAACATTAAATCCACATTTTTATGTATTTACATATAGGGTTGGGATCAATCCCTCACAACTGATGTGTGTAAGTCATGCTTATCTATCCTTATATGTAAATGTATTACATATCTGGTATATATATATATATATATATATATATATATATATATATATATATATATATAAAGATCTACCTCTGTGCATCGAAGTAGCAGATTGACGCAAAAAATTCGGAACATAAAAATTTGTATATGTGGAAACAATCTTAGTTTTATCATTTCTCCTAAACAATTAAAATTAAAGCTAATTTTCGCATATGAAACACCATTTCTAATTTCTGCGAATCACATTAAATGAAAGTTAATAATTAAAAAATGAACTAAAATGAGAGATTTATTAGTGGTTACTTGAATAGCTAAAAAGAATCTTACAAACTGTGTTTATAATTATCACGGTTGCACCCCTATAAAAAAAGTACGGATAGATCGCTGAACAGCCATTTTTGCTCAAAGTCCTTCAAAGAAATGTTCATTTATTCATTCCACTAAAAACTTTATCAGGAACATTTTCCGCGAATTGAAATCCACGACGAATTGTTTCAAATGCTTCTTGCATTTCTTTCTTTCTTTTTTCTTTTCTTTGATGGCTTGGAAATGTTTTCAGATTCATTTACATCCTCTGGTGATTCAATTTCTTCTTGAAGGTCATGATATGAACTCAGTATGTTTTCGTATGTAATCAGCAACAATAAACGAATAAAATCTCAATATGGCTTGAAAAAATTTCGATATATGGAGCTTTTTTTTAATATATAGAAAGTTTTCTATGTAATGAATATAGAGACTTGCTAAGAGTTCAACGGATAGAAAATTTTAATATGGGAAAGTACGATATATAAAAGTTTGACTGTACATACACATACATAAATATAAAACCTGTTTTGAATCAAACCCTTCCATCTCCAAGCAGACCAAAAAAGTTTTGGTGTTTCGCCATTGGCACACATGAAGGTGACAGAAATAAATTCCTCGCTTCTGTTACACTGGAAAGAAGAGAGTAATGGTCAGTACTTGAAAGTAATTAGGTATTAATTCATAAACGAGTATTAAAAATTAAACATGGTCCACATATATGTATGGGTGTTAAAATAAGAACCAAAGACATTTTACCCGAACTTCTAAACAAAATAGTCCAGACGCATAAATGTTTTTCAGATCGTCTGATGACCAGAATCATCCGACTAAAAAATGCTCCAATTTTATCTACGCATTCTGTTTTAAAGAAGCCTAAAAGATAAGGCACTTTGCAGCCTTATGCATTTAAATACGAAAATGCTTCAAGTGTGACATCTTTATTTCCAGTTAAAGGTATTTTTCTACTCGAACCCTAATTTGAAAACGATTTCGAATCAAAGCAAGGTGTTGTGAATATCTCTTTTTATTACTGTGTGAGATTCTCATCTCTCACTCCTGAGATTAATATGATAAGTGTCCGAGCGGTTTTACTATTTGTTTCTGCTGGGTGCGTCTTCCATACTGGGATGGTTTCCCGACTCGATGTGAAATTGATGAAACGATATTTAGTAACAGACATTTATTAAACACATACTGATGATGGGACACAATACAACTATCTACATAATATACCTATACAGTAAGTATTTTTACAACATCTTGGATAAGAGCAAGGTTTTGTCGCGTCCGTTCTCCGGACAATCTCGGTAGCAAGTCCCCTTTTGTCTTCATCTCTTCTCACGCCTCTCCCCGCCCCCTCCAAGACCCCTTCGGCCGATGTCGGAGGTCAAGCGGGGGATATTTCAGATGCGTGGAACAGTTCTGGTTCACGACACGCCCCACCCAAGATGGAAAATTAGCCTCTTTTTATAGGGGCTTAATTTCACTTTCTAAACAATACACGTGAACCACACTTAATTCCACTTCCTGAACAACACACGTGAACACACACACCTAATTTCACTTCTAAACAGCACATGTGAACACACAAGGCAAGATGGCAATTGCTTCCAAAAATTAAAATAACACACTTAAGTTGCTATCTGCAGGGATATTTAATTAACAACAAAACAAAACATTTATGCACAGAAAAAAAAAATACAAGGCATAACTCACTAGAATACCTAGTAGCATTATAAATCATGCCCTAAACATAATTTCTACATCCCTCTACAATTTGCACATCTTTACCCACACCTTTTTACTTTTACTTCCAAAATATCCAATCATTTTCAAACTTTACCTTTAAACAATGACCGAAATTTTTTCCTAAAATAACACACACAAAAAAAAAAAAATGTCATTAAGAGCATTGATCCTTTACAAAATTTTTAAATTTATATGTACATAACTTTTTCAAATCTTAGTTTAAAATTTTACACTCTTAAAAATTTTGACATACGGAAACTCATGTACATAATTAACGTATTTCAAGCATAACACAAATACAAGCCACTAAAATTCGTTTTTTCCAAAAAATCTTTATCGATCGACAAATAAATTCGTCAGCATTTTGTCCACCCTATTTCCCTTATTATTAATTCGAACTAATCATAACTAACGTGATAAAATAGTTCACCTATCTCCCCATCGACACCGGTACTCTCAAATTTTAGATTTGAGAACCTCAAGGCATCACCTACTCCTAAAACAATTCCTAATTTAAACCCTATCAGTTTCAATTGCAACATGAATACTACGATTTGCTTGCAACGATCATTAACCAGAAAATTTCCACACATTTTTCCTTTCCTTTCCCTCCGTATCCGATTTCTCGATTCATTTTCCTCCTTCCCACCAAAACTTCGTTTACTCTTCCCCGTGGAGAAACTATTCTTCCCTTTATTTCCATCATGGAACTCCCCTCTTTCCGCACTCGAAATTTGAACCAAGCGAGGAAGAAATTCTTCCTCTCTATTTTTCCGAATGACCGCTGTCCTCTGTCTATTAGAGCTTCCATTTCTTTCGCCCGCTATTATCGCAAACTTGGGTCCTTTTACACCCCCGTATCCGAAACACTTCCGAAACTCATTAACGGTTCTCGCGCTGCCCAGCTGTATCTGTGGGACAGCAATAACACTGCTTCCTACCTCCCTTCCATCGTCCAACATTTGACTATCATCACAGTGAACCATATACACTACTAGAGGAGTGACGACCCTCCTATTCTTCATCTCCTTTCTCCTCGTCTTACTATCCTTGCGGCGTTTTCGTCTTCTGACTCTGCAATGCCCAAGATTTTTATCCCTCAGCGATTCTTCCTTTTCTTTCGGAAGAACTGGAACCCTTTCATTTCACCCTTTTGGGACAGCTGTGCGTGGAATTTCGTTTTCCATTTCATTTGGAAGGAAACAAACTACTCCCGTTATCTCATAATAACAAAATTTTAACTCAAAATGAAAGTCTATATTTTCAAAAAATATTTTCCCACTTTCATTTCCTTCCAGTCTCAAAAATCTAAGATCCACTTGTAAGTTTATCTCAGGCTTACTTAGATTTTCCATAGCTCCCAAGCATTTATCCGGCCCAATTAATGTTCGCAATCCCTTAAATTCCTTTCCAACCGTTGCCTCCCATCGGATTTTGACTCTACCTAAGACCTTCCGTGATTTTCTGTGAAAACATCTATTTCCTATTAAATCAGATTCCCGAACCTTTCCCGAAAATTTTCCGGATCCCGTTCGACTTTGAAATTAAAGAGTTTTGCCCCCGTGGTTTTCCATGTCCTGGAATTTTCGTTGTCCTACCTTGTGAGCCTTTGACCACTCCATATCCCCGGATTCTTTGTCTTTAACCGGACCCAAGAGTGGTGTTTTCCCCTGGCAATTTCCTCGGTCTGTCAGCTGCATCTTGCCCTGATATTTTGACCGATCACCCCTCGCCGTTCTTAGCTTAACTAACTGATCGCCCAGCGGCATTACGCCCTTATGCATCAGTTTGTCATTTTCCAGATTTATCAGCTGCCTTTTGCCCTGATATCTAATCTGACCTTCCAGAGGCACTTCGCCCTGGAAACCTCCGGAACCTCCCTTCCGACCCCTAAACGGCACTTTGTCCTGACACTTTTCCTGGTTGATAATCCGACCCCTCAGCGACATATTTCCCTCGGCTTTACTCCTACCTTCATGAGCTAAATCTGATCCAAATATAGGTAAACATGTTTCACTCAAATCTATTTCATCATAATCCAGAATTTCCCTTATGAAATTATTATTCTTATTTTCCATAAGACCCTTTGAGCCTTCAGCGCATTTGTCCTTTTTCACCCTCGAATTATCCTTTGCCCTCACTCCGCTAACGTCAGGAATGACAGAAACATACAATTTTGTTTCCTTTATAATTTTTAACTTTTCTGCACTTCCCACTACAGTTCGCGTCTGGCCCCCTTCTTTCTGAGAAACTACCTCCGCCTGCCCCTGCCTTGACAATTCTTTCTCCGCCTCTGGACTTTCCCCTGCATCGGAATTCCTCCCGTCCCGAACCTTGATCACTTGTTGGTTGATTTTTGCGTTTTCAATCCGCTGTTTCATTTCTTTCCTTGCCTTTTCAATCCGCTGCTCCATTTCTTTGCTTGCTTTTTCTAATCTCTCATTTAGATCGCGATCGCGAGCCTCTCTTTCTAATCGTTTTTTTTGATCCTCTACTATAACACCCAGGATCCTTTCCACTGAGTCCTCATGCTCCTTAAAATAGTCAGATCCCGAAATAAGTTTTACCAGCTCCCTAACTGTAATCTCAGATGAAACCTGTAAATTTATTTCTTCTGCCAAACTAATCAGATCTACCGTTCTGCTTTTTTCGAGGAAGGACATTTTTACTCCTTTTGACATAAATCAAAACGTATCGCAAACAGAGCTTTAAAGCGACCAATATCTTAAATGCATTTACTAACAAAATTTCACAAGAAATCAATATAAGTAATAATCCTATACTAATAACCAATTCTGCAACTCATAGGCGACAATTAGCAAAATTAAATAAGAATTCCCTTGCATCAATAAAAATCAAAATTTTTCAAACAAATAGTACCAATTTTTAACCATACTAATTTAATCGACCATGCATAAAACATTACTTGTCTATCAATCAGATCAAAATTAATCATGCTAACCTTCTAAGGAAAAACTAACCTCTATATACCTAATTTTATGAAAAACTACACAATTTTTACCATATTTTGAAAGATAGCAACATATTTAAGAAATTTTATCCCTGCAACAAGCAAACCAGAAGCAAATGCCACTCACCCGTGACGATTGCAGGACACAGCACAGCGGATAATCTTGAACACATCAGATTTCTTGACGCACAATTCACACACTAGGACGGCGCACTTTCAGCAGTCGGCGTTCTCTGCGGACATCGGCGTTTCACGTTCACTGAGCGTCGGTTCCATCGGCAGCGGTTCCATGGGCAGCAATCCACTTTTAATTTCGGACGGTGCTCCTCTTTCTACGGGTAAAGACTACGGGCTTCTTTAATAGACCAATGTTCTCAAGGTCTGCAGACGGTTATTCCTCCTTCGTTGGCTGGAATTTCTCCTTACAATGGGCGTCATTCCTCTCCGTTAATTAGCGGCATTCTTCTCATCAGAGGGAATCAATTTCACCTTCAGTCTTGCTGACAGCACACCATATTCGTCGGCTAAACCAATCCACACCGCAGCCACCAATGTTGTGAATATCTCTCTTTATTACTGTGTGAGATTCTCATCTCTCACTCCTGATATTAATATGATAAGTGTCCGAGCGGTTTTACTATTTGTTTCTGCTGGGTGCGTTTTCCATACTGGGATGGTTTCCCGACTCGATGTGAAATTGATGAAACGATATTTAGTCCCAGACATTTATTAAACACATACTGATGATGGGACACAATACAACTATCTACATAATATACCTATACAGTAAGTATTTTTACAACATCTTGGATAAGAGCAAGGTTTTGTCGCGTCCGTTCTCCGGACAATCTCGGTAGCAAGTCCCCTTTTGTCTTCATCTCTTCCCACGCCTCTCCCCGCCCCCTCCAAGACCCCTTCGGCCGATGTCGGAGGTCAAGCGGGGGATATTTCAGATGCGTGGGACAGTTCTGGTTCACGACACAAGGCGCGATATTTATTTTAGAAAGCCTAAATGATTCACGTGGCAACCCGCGAACAAATGATACCTCGCATTTTCGAGGACTCGAAGAAACCATTAGCAGCGAATAAGCAGATTCGACATTTTCAACTACAGGTTTTTTTGTTCTTCGGGATTCCATTTCCATGTTTTATTCCATTTAATTCTTACTTGCTACCAATCTCACCTTTGTTCAATGAAAACTTATGCAGCTATTCAATCGATAATGCAACTGATTTTCATCCCATTTCTAATAAAAAATGAGATTTTCTAAAAGGTGTTTTTTAACTTTTATGTTAAACTTTTGTTCTAGAATGAATCATTTAAAGCTTTTCTTCAGTAAGTTATTGCTAAAACTCTCCTAACAGACGTGCTTTTGCTAGTTTTTTAAGCTTTGTTTTATTACTTACGGGTTTTCAGAATCTTTAGCAAAATGACATTTATATCATAAAATCATACCTCTAGTGCTATAGAGTCACGTGTCAAACCACTTATTTTCTCAGGTGTTTAAGAACATGTTACCTTAGTTCAACACTTTAACCATAATTTTAAAAATTCTATTTGAATTTATAACTTACATTTATCTAATATGATATAGAATTGCGTACTGTGGTAATCAATGGCAAGCCATTACGGGCACTATTGTTTTTAAACATTAATTTTATAAAAGTAGTTCAAAAAAAAAAAAAAAAGACACATCATTAGTACACGAAGGAGAAATCAGTAAAACATACTTATTTCTAAATTTGTTATTTTTTCCGAAAAATAGAGATATGTTACATTGGAGGTACGAAATGTATAAAGCAAATCATGGTATGATAAGTAGTGGTCGGAGATACCACCTCAACTCGAAGCTAATCTTAACACTAATATCTATCGCTAGCTCAGAAAATTGAATAAAAAGTATTCAAATATACAGGTTTTTGCATATTAGTTACGGATAAAAAAGCAAGCAGCAACTCCTTTCCTTACACAGTGAAATCTCAAAATAGTGAATACCGATACAACGAAAACCAGTTATAACGAAACAAAGGTTCAGTTCCCTCTCAAACGCCATTAGAATAACGTATATTTCGTTATAGTGAACAATGAAATACTTTTCAGAAGTTGTAAAGGGATTTCACTGCATTTCAGCAATGAAAAAAGTAGTTTTTGTGTCGACTTATTTTCTTTCTCGGAAATTGTGGATCATAAGCACTATTTCCAAGCAATAAATTTAAAGGTCACCTGTATATTTTCAAGCAAACAATTTTCTGACGTGGATGTCTCGAAATAATCGAAGTTCATGAACTGGATGCCCCGAAAATATTGACACAAGCTGTTAGTCTGAAACTGATTAAATTCAAAACACGGATGACTTGAAACAAAGCAATCACAACATATTTCTATTGAAACGATTCAGTCCAAGCTCTGATTATTTTGAAGGGGTTAATTCCATAATTTTGTGGTTATTATTTCAAGTAAATTTAATCCCGATGAAAATATAAATAGGAAAAAAGTTCCTCCTAGAACTATGCGAGCACAATTTTCCATATATACAGGATAGGGCAAAAGTAATGACCCGGTTTTGAAGGGTTATAAAAAGAATCTAATACAGTTTGAGACTTAAAACTTTTTTCATTTGGATCTGTATGTAGTCATATTTTTTACATCACGTTTTGAATATCATTTCGGAAAGATGGCGTCCTTAAGCACCAATACACTGATTCAGTTCATTTGTGAAGTTTTGGGAAACTTTTATCCGCATTTTAAGGGGTATGGCGGATACCTCCTCGATAATTCAGTCCTTCAGCTTTTCCGAAATATGCGGGTGCTGTTTCCAAACTTTCTCTTTCAAATCACCCCACCAAAAAAAAAAAAAAAAAAAAAAAAAAAAAAAAAAAAAAAAAAAAAAAGCTTCTTTGGGCTTTAATTGCGCGGGATATTGAAATGTACACAAAGAAGAATAATGACCTGTTTTTGACGGGGTATAAAAAAACTAATGCAATTTGAGATTTAAAACTTTATTTTATTTTGATCTGCATATAACCCCATTTTTTAAAATTATGTTTTCAATACCACTTCAGCAAGATGGCGGCCTTCAGCACCGATACACTGATGTAGTCCATTTCTGAGGTTTTTGGAAACTTTTCTGCCCATTACAAGGGTTATGGGGATAATTCCTCGATAATTCGGCATTTCAGCTCTTCCAAAGTATGGGAAACTTTCTCCTTCAAATAACCCCATAAATAAAAAGCTTAGGGACCGTAACATTATGCGGTATATTGAAATGCACATAAAGATGCAGTCTATTCTCTCTGCGTGGAAAAGGCCTTCTTCACCAGTGTATTGCTGCAGAAGGCCGCCATATTGCTGAAGTGGTGTTCAAAACTTAATATAAAAAATTGGATTATATACATATCAAAATAAAAAAAGCTTTAAGTCTCAAACTGTATTAGTTTTTTTTTATAACCCTTCAAAACCGGGTCATTACTTTTCGGCGTCCCACCGTGTAGCATTAAATTTATAATCTAACTAGCTATCTCTGTTTCTCATTTAGTTTGTTTTTTCAAATATTCTTTTTTTCAACGGCTAACACACATTCATTCAGAAATATGCTAAAAAATCCTGATCAAAACGTTTCATGTTAAAATAGTCTTATTTAGTTCTGGATGTACTTTGTATCCGTACATGCTCTGCGTCATATGCTCCTTCCGATTACGTTTGTTAGAAAAAATCCGTTTCTTAGACCAGAACTTATACACGAATAGCGGTTGCCCGCAACTTCATTCACGTGGAAAATTTTAATGTGCATGTCTGAGGGGGGGGGGGGGGCAAACTATGTACAACGGTCGTTTTCAAAGATTAACCTCTTCAGACCCCAGTACTTAGCACAAACAATTTTCACGCAATTTTTTAGTTTTCTGATTTAAAAAAGGATTAAAAAACAAAATAACTGAAAAAAATTTTTTTTTACATTTTAATTTATAATTAATTTAAATTATAATTAACGCCCAATTTCCATGTTTAAACGAAGTAAACTATCTGTTGATTAATTTAAAAAACAATTGGGTGTTCTAGCTTTTAAATTGCACAAACAGTAGTTAATAAACAGTATTTTAAAATGTATCCATTTGGATACACTTGGAATGAAGAGGATAAATAACTTTTTTTTTACTCAATTATTTTATAAATTATGTGTTTTAAAGTCAGGTTTCATTATATAAAAATGGTGCGATACCGTAAGATGGACGGTGAGTCTCTATAATTATAGATTAAATTGAAAGGAGTTAGTTTAGTAGAGTACTCTGCACGTAACTGAGGGATCTGGGTTCGAGTCCCAGTCTGGAATAAGTGGATTTTACTCAACCGTCGCTAAAACTCTATTTAGCGAAATTTAACGAAACTCCTTTTAAGCACA
The DNA here is from genome assembly GCA_038502835.1 of Octonoba sinensis. Taxonomy (NCBI): domain Eukaryota; kingdom Metazoa; phylum Arthropoda; class Arachnida; order Araneae; family Uloboridae; genus Octonoba; species Octonoba sinensis. The sequence goes on from CM076600.1 coordinate 145,264,803, forward strand.
CGGTTCCTGTAGGATACAAGTGTTATGCTATCCCATAGGAACCGTGCATTTTTAAGGGATAAAAAGTAGCCCTATGTCATTATCTAACCCCTAAACTACCACAGTGCAAAAAAAAAATCATATCGATCCCTTGCTCTGTGAAAAACAAAAGCAAATCTCTCCCACAGGAACAGCACATTTTTACGAGATAAAAATTAGCCTATCTCATTCTCTGACCCCTAACTACAACTATGCGAAAAAAGTTGTGTCGATCGATTGCTCTATGAAAAACGAAAACAATTCTATCCCACGGAAATTTTTCCTTGATAAAAAGTATCCTATGTGCTATTAATTTATTAAAAACCAATTTGGCCAAACTAGGACTTGAACCCAAGACCCCCAGTTACGGGCCGAGGGCTCTATCAATTAAGTTATCAGGCCGACACTGTTTTTTTTTTTTTTTTTCAATTTCATTTATAACTATTGAGCCACACCATCCATCTTACGGTAACGCACCATTTTTTTATAATGATATAACATGGGAATAGTAAATTTTTCCAGTATAAAAAGTAGCCTATCTTCCTGACTATAATCTAAGTATAAAAAGTAGCGGTAATTCCTGGCTATAATCTATCTTTGTGCCAAATTTCATCTAGATCCGTTTAGCCGTTTCGGGGTGAGAAAATAACAAACGTACATTCAAACTTTCGCTTTTATAATGGTAGTTAGATTCAAATTTCCCCAAAAGCGATAGTATTATATTTTTTTCAACTGTTCAAAATTGAATTAAAATTGTTTAACTCAAAAAATATCTCTCGTGGAGATCTTGTTCCAATAAGCTCGTTTAAAGGAACTTGGATCTTCTGGCCAAAGTTTGCATAATTTGCTTCATTTTTCCCCACAAGCGCTGGCGTTATGATTTTTTGAACTGTTCAAAATTGAACAAAAAATTGTTCAAGTGAAAAAACAAAATTTAGAAATTAGATGTACTCACCAAGATCTTTTAAATGCAAAAAAGAACAAAAAGTTCCGTCTAGAACTATACGAGCCTACTTTCCCGTGTACACCAACTTCTAACTTATAATCTAGCTATTTGTCTCTCTCTCTCTTTCTCGTTTAGCTTTAGTTCTTAATTGCTTCAAATATATATTTTTCAACGGTTCATACATATTCATTCAATCATTCATTCATTCCTTCAGTTATTCAGTCATTCATACACTCATTCATGTATTTATTCATTCATTTATTCATTCATTCTTTCGCTTATCCAATTAATCATTCATTAATTCAAAAATATTCTTGAAAATCCCGAACAAAAAATTTCATATTAAAATAGGCTCGTTAGTTCTCTTATGTTTTAATTTATTCAGTTATTTTTTATAATGATTTCTTATCAGTTTTTGTGATACTAGTTACGTGTATAAGGAAATGACATTTCATAAGTTTAAAAATTAATATATGATGCTTATTTTAATTAATGCTTCAAATGTATATATTAATATATGTAATGCAGCCATTTTCATTCTCGATTTAAAAAAAATAATTCATTAATTTTCCCGTTGAAAATTTTAAAACATCCTTCTGTTACATCAGTATAACTGATTTGCTTAGTGGAGTTTTTGAATTATTCACAAGTGACGTAATTTCAGCTGATAAAAGCTAAAAATTAAAATGAAACAATGGTGAACAAAAATCTCGTTTTCACTTTTTGAAATTCAAATTTTTAAAATGCTATAGTTGGGGTTTTCAACCTTTTTTTCTTTCTCATTTTGTGCAGCTTAAATTTCTCCAGAAATTTTTTCTCTATTCACCACAACCTAAGAGAAATGGCAGCATTTTGCATACTGAAATCCATTTGATCTGGAGGAATGCGATAGAAAAAGTGAGAAATAACTTTGAACGAATCCTTCAGTCCCAAATGAATTCGCCGAAGTGAGTTATGTAATTAGCTCAATCAGACGAAAGTCACGGAACTTCATTAACGAGGCGTTCGACGAATTCATGAAGAATATTTCGAATGCTTAACGAAGCTAATTAATGGGAAGAGACTCCACAGACTCAACGGTGACTTTAAGTCTCTGTACCGTTTAAATTTCTGACGAGAACTGGACGAAAGCTGAGAAAAGGCTTCAACGATTTGTGGAACACTTTCTACTGTTGGGCATTTGCTAACTTCTAACTTGTTGCAGACATTTAAAATAGTTTCTATAATTAAGTAGCAAATTTAATCAGGAATATTTGGAACACATTCTTATGGAACGTATAGCAAATAGTTATATTATGTATAATAATTACAAAGAGAGTATTGCTGTCTCATTTGTACACGTAATCAGTTTAATTAAAGTTCGCCCAGCGGTCGAAATTCGACCGTAATTCATTAAATTTTTCAAGTTCAGTTTCAAGTGTTTAAGCAACTTTTAGACATTTTAATTTTTCTGTTTCACGACAGTTTTTTTTTCATATAAATATTTCAATTATCGATAATCTCTTCTCAGTGCAACTAATTGACCACCGATATTGTTTTCACCGATTTAGTTTTTTGTAACATATATTATACATAAATTTTATCATTCTTCACCCCTTCTCCTGTAGAGAAAATGTAAAAAAATTTTTCATGCCGCCATACTAATATTGAATAAATTAAAAAGTCAATCAACATGTATCTTCATTAAATACACATTATTTGTAAAAACTTAACGATTTGAAAAATTCTTGTTATTTTGCAAAGCAAATGTAAAAAAGCGTAATTGAACTTGGGTCTGGCATTATTTGTAAGTTTAACCTTAAAAGATTTTCAGAGCTGTCAGCCAAACTAAAATTTATTAAAACCTTTTATTTTTTACAGCGCAAAGTAAGATTTAGCCTATCGGTCTAAAATTTCAAATGATATTATCAGAGCTGTACACCTCTTAACCAAGGTCTTCGGAATTTCGCAAGCCCAGGACTCGGAAATTTCGGTAACATTCTCATTTTAATATAAAAGGAAATATACAGACTTTATTGGGGTGCCGGTGATATCTTTCCGCAAACATCCTTAATGGAATGCGGTAGCATCTTTTCTCATTTGTTGAGCGACTTCTCTAACTTGTGCATTTGCATTTGTAAAGAATAGATGTCCCTGTTTCGTTCCCTTTTTAACACAAGTATTAAACTTCGACGTACGAATGTTGTCATAAATGTAAATTAAATTATTTCTGACTTATTATTTTTGTTATACAGCTAATGTAATAGTTTTGATGCCACATCTGATTAAATTAACTTAAAAAACGAAATTTATTTCACTAAAGGATTGTAAATCGTTATTTTTAAAAATTATCGATGAAAATTGAATTTATTTGTACATAATCTAATTTTAGATGCGTCATTTTGGAGATTCAGTATGTATTTTATATAGAACGTTATTCAATTGCATTTAACTAGATACTTGCATAAGAAAAAAAAATATTTTTGAAGATTTTTTTAGATATAAAAAAATATTTTAACTAAATATTTGAAGTATCGTTTAAATTACCTGAAACGCTTATATGAGTCTTTACCTATTACATAAGTCTTCAAATACTTAGTGAAACAATGGTTTTGAAGCGTTGGAAATTGAAGTGTTCCATAACCAGCACAAGAATCAGAACCTACCTTTTAATTTGCTATTTAAATGCGTTTTATCTGCTAAAATGTTAAAATAAATCTGTCAAAAAGTGAGGAATCATCACTCGCAATTGATAACGCTTTCATAACAAATTAAATGAGTCATGCTAAATTGCTTGAATGGCCAGAAATTTTAGCCCACACCAGTTCAGAGTGATAAATTCAGAGAGATTATTGGCGGGACTACAAAATTATCTTAATAGATACTATAACTAATTGTAGGAATAGTTACAGTTCAAGTTTGTTCATATATGAAAACTTTTTAAACAATATATGAATTTCTGTTTTAATGTGGTGTAGAAAGTCCCACCCAATAAAACAATTCATGATAGCTTACAAGTAAAAAATGCATCTATTACTAGACTGCAAGGCTAGTGGTTAAAAATCACATAAGTTTTGTACTGAAATGTACAAAGTGTCTCTTTCTCTCTTTTCCTTCCAATTTTTTTCGGTCTATGATTTTTAATTTTAAAGTCCTTTATATAGCAGTTTTCTGTGTTCTTCTACTTATGTGTACTGACAATGTATATAAGGTACAACCTGGTGCGATGGCGTGTTCGGAGAGATGACGTACCTGAATTTTTGTAGGGAGGGTTAGGTGGGAGGGCACTACAATTTCAGGTAGTTGTACAGCCGCAACAGCACAAAGTCTTTATTTATTCCTAAGTTTCTTCTATGAAAATGTGTGATCGAATGTCGTTTTTACTGCTTTACTGTTGCTTTGATTTTCATTGTGATGAGAGTGCTGGTATATACTTTTTAAGAAAACATTTTCTCAGCTATTTTGACAACGTACTTGCAGTCATTATTAACATAATCCAATTATCATCGAAAGCCATTTCCCATGAGCGCGAGCCACTCATGTGTGCAATCTGACCCGCCCTATAAGGAGAAAAGTAAAAAATAGCTGTCTTATCTTTATTCGTGCTGTCATTTTAAATTACAGCCTAACGGGGAAATAGTGATGGAAATGCGCACAAAAGAAATGTAGTCAATAATATTAACCAAAAGTTTGGAAAATCAATTAACGTTTTCATTCCTTTTTATCGTGTTTTCCAATTGTGCGCCAATTCTTCCGGCTTTATCTTATGTGCAATTGAAATGTTCTCATAAACCTCTATGGGATGCTGCAGAAATATTCACATGAACAATCTAACAAATCTTTAGAAAATAAAAAACAGTCATACCAAAAAATTTGAGAAAAAGTTACTGACTTTATAAATTTAACAAACTTTGTTATGTTTCTACATAAATAGTTGTATTGAGTTTGTGAAAATTTAAAAAAAGGAAGTTTATACCAGTAATCTGTCAAATTAAAAATATACCAATGAAAATTTCATCATTGGTAAATTCAATAAAATTTCGTTTAACTTTCTAACATTCTGTTCGATAAATAATTAAGCAAATAAGTTCCAGTTTTGATCTAGAGACATTTGTGAAGGCATTTTCTTGGCATGAAGGCACTGTATTTAAGATCATTGGATCTTTGCTTAGTTGGTCTCATGGCAAAACTTCAAACGTGGATTGTACGATTACCTTATTGTACTAATAGCATTTTATGATGGACATCTTTGGTTAATTACAAAAAAGAAAAAGAAAATCAAAAGCTTCAAAGTCTAAAAGTATTTCATCTTCCAGCAGTTTACGATTGGCTAATCAGATAGGAGATAACATATTTGACTTCGACTTGTAAACTTCCCCTTAAAAGATACAGTAGAGAGGTTACTGGAAAAATGAAGCGTCTTTGCTGCAGCTTAATCCTGTTCTTGATTCATATTCACTGCGTTCTTACAGGTACTTTGCTCGTTTTCTACTTAAACGCTCGTTGATTTTTTTATGAAATAAATATTTATGAATTTTTAAGTAAATCACTAGTGACTATAACGTTGATAAAATTAGTTTCAGATTTAACAAGCACAATACATTCTAAAAAGTAAAAATAATCTTATGAACTTGAATTTGTTTGAAAAATACAACTATGAAAATTATTGATATGATTGATGGAAAAAAAAATAGTTCGTGTAGTTTGTTTTTGAATTTCTTGCATATTGAATATTTGATCGTTGTAATGAGATCACACTTTATTAACAATTTTATTCTTTAGTATTTCTGACATTTTGAAACTAGTTTGGATTTGATTGAGTTGAATTATAACCTAAAGCAAAAATGGAAACCAGAGCAGAAACTTAGAATCAAAACCCTAAGCGAAAACAAAATCTAAACTTCAAATTTTGCTGTCTTGGAGCTGCTTGTCTTTTATTTTATCATTCTTTTAGAACTTATTTCTTTCATTTTCATACAAAATAGTTTACATGCTGTTGTATATACAAATATTTTTTTGTGATATCTTGATGTTACATTTGTTCCTTGATTGGAAAGAGGCAATATATAGAGGTAATACACTCAAGAGGCAAAACATTATGACCACCTGTCAATAACGAGTGGGACGTTTGCTGCGTAGCCCCATATCCAACAATATCCGCTGAACAGTGTGTTCCGATACTATTCTACTTGGCCCTGCATATTGTATTGGGCTGTCAGCAGAGCCACTGTCTGGCTCCGGTTTTGCTTCACCATGCGAGACAGTCTCCGACGACCTTTTTCTTTGATAGCGTGTGGACGTCCAACACCATGTCGTCTACTGCTGGTTTCACCATCATTCATCCACTTTGCATAAGTACTAACAACTGTAGATCGCGAACAAACCACGAGTCGTGCAGTTTCGGAAATACTTGTTCCTAGCCTTCGAGCCATTACAATCGAGCCTCTATCAAAGTCGCTTACATCGGCAGCCTTTCCCATCACACATCGAAGTAAGTGAAAAAATGATTCTTCAGATTCTCCAGCAGCAGTTAAATATCACTTCCACCTGATCCCGTGCCTTCCACGTCATCCAGGCGGGTTCATTGCAAAATGTCGGGGTGGTCATAATGTTTTGGCTCTTGAGTGTATATTGTTGCTAAGTTCTGAATATCTTGTTTTTAAGCATTTTTTAAAGTAAATTGCTAAAAAGTGGTGGAAAATTGGTAAAACGGACATTCTGAACTAATTTTGTTGCTCTGACTTAATTTTTTCTGGGTGCATATTTTTTCGCAAAACTGTTTGATCGCCATCTTCCTGTTTTTCGGGTTAAAAAACAGCAAGTTCGGAAATGACATAAAAGTCAAACTAATAAATGGTCGAACTGTAACTGCAAAGTTGAAGTTCTCTGTACGATCGTTAAGGCTCTTTCCGTAATTTTTTATAAATGTACACCTATTATTACATTAACTAAATCGAGGCGAAAAGTAACATGAATATCATTCCTGTAAAAACGATTCGAAGCACGGAGCAGAGCAACTCAAAAAAACAAAAATGGCTGCTCCAGTTCCTGCTTCCTAGCACTTAAACTAGCATGACGACAAAACGACAAATCTCGCAACTCACCCTCCTTACGCGGACGATCTCACATGAAAAAGATCTCGCTACGCCACTTGCACTGGTCACTTTTTGAAGCGAACTAATCTAAAATGGAAGTTTAGTCGAACGTTTTTCTTCATAAACCTGACTGCTGTACCTGCAGAAGTCATGCAATAAATCGAACGAAACGTTGCACTGAAAGATACCATACGAACTAGAGCTGATTATTCTCCGGTGCCAAATGTTCAAAAGGGGTCTGGAACTAATCTAATAAAACAAACACTAGTTGCAGACAACTGGGAGAATGGCACAATCTAACGTTTTTTTTTTGGAAAGAATATTTACTATTCCTGAAAAACAGGGCAAAGAGTGAAAAGGAAGTTTGCGTACAATAAGGCACTGACTGCAGGGGGGTAATGAGAGGCGGGGGCTTTTTTATGAAATATCATATCAAACATCATTATGAAACATCTTTGTATTTCACGTAATTACGGGGGAGCTCCCATATTTACTATTTACATGAAATACAAAGATGTTTCATAATGGCTACAATATACTAGTTTTTTTTTGGTTTGTTATTAAATATTTAAATAATAAACTGGATGCCTAATTTTCTATAGCTTTTAAGTTCGCCTTTCATGATAATATATATTACCCACCCAAAAGAAAACTTGGTTTTCCAATACTTTTCAACAATACTGCTGATTCCAGTATGGTAATACATATAGCATTCCCTCCCCATCCCCGAAGAGAAAATTCTGGTTACACCCTTGGATAGAATACAAAGCAAACGTTTCTTACAATGACGTCTCTATGAAAGTTGAATAACCTTAAGTATTTCTTTTATTTATTTACTTACATTCATTTTTGATATCACAACACAAATGTTTAAAAGAACAACCCTACTTACTGGCCGCTCTAAATGACATGCCTGTAATAAAAACATCAAACTATCAGGAGCAATGGAAAATTGACATTATATATGTATGTGTCTGTGTTTTTAAGCTGTTTTTTTTTCTGATAACAATTCAGCTTTGTTGGACGAACTATTAACCTTTGAATTCAAGTTGAAATCCCGTACTTAGCACACATTTCTTTTAAAAATAAATTTATAATATTTACACAATCAGTGATCAACTATTCCAATCGTATTTATGTGCTTGCGGCTGCTCAAGCAATCACTTCAATAAACTAGAAAAACTCAATAAACAAAGTAACTCAATAAGCCCTGTGGGGCTGTGCTCGTTACGGCAAATTTGTGAGGACCCCAATTCGAGTGGGCTAGAAATGCTCGCTCATTAGCTGTAGCAACTCCTTCTAAACAGAGATTGATTTTTCCTCTTGAAGACGTGAGCCAGACGAATTCCCGCCCTTGTACTACTGGAACATCCCCAAGCGTTTCTACGATTTTACAAGCTCTATGTTGGTTCTTGCTTAACTTGCCTTAAAAGCAAACGCATAATTTTTCTAGCGGAGATGACGATTTGCTTCTAATTGTAGCAACCCTGAATTTCTATAGCACACGAGCATTTTGTAGAAACTGTTAGTGGAAATCGGTAGAAAATCAATTTCCGATTGAGTTGACGATTCCAATTACGGTTGCGTTTGCCTGTAATTTCTGTCGTGTGATAACCGCATGAGACGCAATAATGAAAACAGCGTGGACCTCACTGAATTCACCTTTGACTTTGTGTTCCAGAAATAACATTTCAGCCTACTCACAGATGGCGAGACTACTGCGGCACTTTATCTCTTGCCATAAATTTACAGATTGTTCTCTGTTTTTATTCACTGTATTTCCTTTCGTAAACACTCTGTAGTTTAATGCTATTAATTTGGGGCAATTTTACGTCAGACTCCGGACAAATGATTTCCAGGAGATTCTCATGCACTTTCGGGCATTTTTTTTATGTTGTAAAAAGGAATTATAAAACTAATACTGCAAATTTACAAATGTTGACTTCGTGCGATTTACATTTAACACTTTCGCCGTACAAATTCATTTTATTTGATTTATTATCTTATTTATTTATTTATTTTGTTTGTTACAACGCATAAAACGTGTTTTCTTGCAAAAAGGAAAGCAAGACGAAACTTGTCTTAAATTTATTTGTTTTCTTCCAGGAAATTTTCGGGAAAGCGTCTTTCAAAAGAGGCCATGTGAACCTCACGAGTTTGCTTGCTTGGACGGCTTGTGTATTGAAAGAGGATTAATGTGCAATAGAGAAAAAGAATGCCGAGATGGTTCAGATGAAAAGTACTGCAGTCTTGGTAAGATTTCTAAAGTTTTACTTTCTGTAACGTCGGATGCTGGGTCTTTCTAACCGGATTTTCGAACATTAAAAATATTTCAAAATTAGAATGAAATCGGTGCTAAGTTTCGCGATGCACGACAGCGATAATGTTCGTTGTACAAATATCGTGCAGCTTTCGTTATCACACTTCATTAAAACATGAATTATTTGTTGAATTTGTTTGCAGGCTTTTTAAAACTTTTCTGCACATTTCAAGGGAAAGGGGGGGGGGGGGGGATGGCGGATATTGCCTCGATATTTCGGCCCTTCAGCTCTTCTAAAGTCTGGACGCGTTGTTTCCAAACTTTCTTCTTTAAATAATTCTGCAGAAAAAGCTTCGACTAGGGACCGTAACATTACGCGGAATGTTGAAATTCATGCAAAGAGCTCGAGCTCTCTGCGTGAAAGAATAGACTGCATCAGTGTATTGCCGCTGTAGGCCGCCGTCTTGCTGAAATGCCATTCAAAACTTAATGTAAAAAAATGGCATTATATAGACATCAAAATATAAAAAGTTTTAAGTCTCATATTGCATTAGTTTTTTTCATTACTTCCGCCCCACCCTGTACTGGCTTGCTATTAGTTTGCTTTTTGCGAAAATGTGATGTTTATGTTTAAAACTGAACTATTGAGACAATAGAAATGTAAATAATAAATAAAGAATAATGTATATAAATGTAAATAGTATTGCGTAGAGTAGTAGATATAAAAGGCTGGTTCTGCGCCACCTGAGGCTCTGAGGCGCCATTTCCCCTCAACCCCGCCCTCTCATATACATATATATATATACACTTAGCATATAATAACCTAGAATAATTCAACATAAGCAGAAGAGGAGCAAAAAAAACTCCGCCTTCAACAGAAAAAAATATTAAATTTTAGTACTATAGTATTTTTAAGATCATTTTATCACGTACACACCCGAAATTACATAAATAAATCGTTATATTCAAGCAAAAATCGAAACATACAGCGCGAAATGCTTTAAAACCAATTTTCTTACTAAGGAAAAAAATCGAAAAAATATCAAATTTTATCGCTAAATAAGACTTTAGACACCGTTTTCGACCAATCAGAAGGCATTTTAGACTAAATCTAGGTCACATGATACTTTTCAGCCAATGTCATTAGTAGATAGAAAAGGACAGTTCTGGTGCAGCAGGAGGTGCGAGGTGGAACCACGACGCACCCCTTGCGCCTGCCCCCCCTCCTCCGCCTGCCGAGTGGGGTTGAGTAGTAGGGTTCCTGCTACTATCCTCGTAATCTTTTACGAGGGTTTCTGAGTGGAGTTGAGTTGTTTTCTCCGGAATTTAGTTTTTTCAGAATGGCAACGGTTTTGGTTGTTATGGTAACGAACTTGTAATCTTTTACAGACTTTTTGAATCGATTGTGCTACCACCTGGTGAGAGAAATTAGAATTAAATTCGAAATTCGCCGTTTTTACGGTTTTAAATTTACAATTTAGTGTTTCATGAATGGCAACAAGTATTCTTAGGAGCGACATCATACTTGTAGGTTTGTTTGATGGTAGAGCGATCATAGCGCCATCTATGAATGGAAATTAGAACTATTACCGACTTAATTCATTGTAACAAGAAAAGAAAAATGTTTATGTTAGGATTTAGTAATACAGATTATAATGAAGCAGAATTTCATAGATTAATTTAAAAAAAGAGAATTAATAAGAAAACCGGAGTATAAGAACTTGAAACAATGATACCAACTTTAGATTATTTTAACATGAAATTTTACAAGTAATAATACTACAAATTACAACGACATTATTAGTAGTAAACTTCAGATTCAGAAATATACTAGCACTAACAACTGTATAATTTATAAACATAGAAAATTTCACACTGAACTTTCAATCTTATAACTAAACTACACTAAATTCAAGCTATTGTGAACTGTATCTACAGTACATTTGGAAACAAGTCTATGTTTAAGTTGATGGTCCCACCACCATCCCGATGCAAATAATCTGCACCCCATCAACCTTCAGCACGTTTGATAAATAAAATAATAAAAGTATATAAATTCAAACACTATAAATCAACGATAGAAGCAGATCACTTAGAGATATAGCAATAATTTTCAAATTTCTTCAAATTTATGTAAATAGTTAATCATGAAATGTATAAGTACTACGTGAAACTTGATATTCATAATCCTTTTAAAACCAAACACAAAATAAATGTAAATAAGTTTATCAATGCACTAAAAATTAAAGAAAAATTAAAATAAAATAAAACTAATAAAGATAAAAACTTTTAAAATTTCAAAGTAAAACATAAAATAAAAAACAATTACAAAACCACTAAAACAAAAAAAGAGTTCACTTGAGTATAAAAATTAAAAATAATACAAGCTACTGTGATAAAAAATTAAAAAGTGAAAAAAAAGTAAAACCATAAACCAAGAAAAGAAAAAGCACAAAAATACTAAAATGAATACAAAACTTTTGAACAAAGTACAAAAGTTAAAAAATAAAAAAACACGAAATAAAAAAATATGTATATAAAAGTTCAGAAGTACATGTAAATTGTAAAAATAAAAAGTATTATTACCAAAAAATTTTCAAAACAAATTCAAATTGTAAAATGTAAGAAGAAAAAAAAATTAAATTAAAACAAAATAAAATAAAATTTTTAAAAAATTGTAAAAATAAAAAGTATATTACCAAAAAATTTTCAAAACAAATTCAAAATGTAAAACATAAGAAGAAAAAAATACTAAAACACTAAAACAAAATTTTAAAAAAATATATTAAAACGAACTAAAATAAAATAAAATAAAAAAATATGTATAGAAAAGTTCAGAAGTACATGTAAATTGTAAAAATTAAAAGTATATTACCGAAAAATTTTCAAAACAAATTCAAAATGTAAAACATAAGAAGAAAAAAATACTAAAACACTAAAACGAAATTTTAAAAAATTATATTAAAACTGTAACTAAAATAAAATTAAATTAAAAAAATTGTAAAAATAAAAAGTATATTACCAAAAAATTTTCAAAACAAATTCAAAACGTAAAATGTAAGAAGAAAAAAATTTAACAATTAAATTAAAACTGAAACTCAAATAAAATAAAATAATTTTAAAAAATATTGTAAAAATAAAAAGTATATTAAAAAAAACTTTTCAAAACAAATTCAAAATGTGAAACATAAGAAGAAAAAACTACTAAAACACTTAAACAAAATTCTAAAAATAATAATAAAAAAATTAATTAAAACTGAAGCTAAAATAAAATTTAAAAAAAGTCAGTTCATTTGAACATAAAAATAAAAAATAATAAAAGTTACTAAAATAAAAAAGGAAAAAGTTGAAAAAATTAAAGTAAAAACATAAATCATAAAAATAAAGAACATGAAAATATTAAAATGAAACATAAAATTGTTGAAAACGTACAAGACTCTAATAAAAAATATAAAACGTAAAACCAAAAAAATACAAAAGTCAAATTAAAAATCCTAAAACTTGGAAACTAAATGTAAATATAAGGATTAAAAATAATAAAATGGAAAAACTGCTTTTCGAACGTGAGACATCCTAAATTTATATTATTAAAACTTGAATCATAGATCTAAGGAAACATAAATCCAAGTAAAACAGTAAATACAAATAGAAAATCTGAAAATTCAGCATAAACATACCAGACAAACGTGAAACAAAGAATACAGAATCATAGATATAACAAGAAACTTACCCCTGTCAGAAGAAATGCAACGTTAAAATTATACAGGTACCGAAAGAAGCTACAAAATCTGTGTTGATATCAAATACACAACATCAAAAGTTGTAACTCCATTCAGTCTTTATTGCAAATTCACATACAAAAAGAACACATAAAACAAAACCATCAACGAACTTTATAAGTTTTTCGGTTAATGGACCCATTTAGCACGCTTAGAACCTACCCCATCAACCTTTATTTTTCCAAACATTGATATGATTATATGAAAAATATACAAAGAAAGTATGCAAACTAATGTAATGAATACATAAAAAAAGTCAATCGATATATACTACAGTACAATAAAATATATACAATGAAAACATAAATATATTATGTACTTTTGTTAATACAGTAATGACCATACGCATAGGAGTTCACCCCATCATCTAAAATATATCTTTTATCATCAAATGCTGATAATGAAATTTTGTTAGTTGCTACAGTATATAAGTCATGGTTTTGACTTTGAATTCTAAACTGAATATCTCTCCTAGCTTGGACTTCTTCTAAGCATTTCTTATAGTGAGAGTGCTTTATTTTTCTTTTTAAAATAGAGCGAGCCACACCCTTTGCAGTTTTTTTCTCTTCGGAATCTGTTTTCATCGAATACATCTTTGCCCGCAGTCCAATAAATTCTTCAATAGGATTTCCATTAGTTTCATCTTTGAAGCAACCAATTCTTTTTTTATTTTTCTCACTGTACAAAATATGATTTTTTGCATAATCTGAGGCGTCGTATATTTCTAGATGCTGTTTCATATCTTGATAAACGTCTTCGCAAAATATTTGATACGTAAGCGAGTCAGTGTCCGTAAAAAGTAACTTTGCATTTTCACCGTAATTTTTTTTGATATGGTTATAATGGAAATCATACATAAGATATTTGCTAAGTTCCAGTATAACAAAGCCGGCATATATAGGTCTGTTTAAGGTGATACTGTTTTTTAAACGCTGAATACCAACTAAGTTCGAATTAAATATTTTAAACTGTTGGAAAGAGGGTGCAGCAACTAGTTTTTTACTCTTCTTTTCACTGTTTACGAGTTGAATATCAATATGCTTTCGTACATTCTCCATCGTTTTTCCATAGACAGCATTGTTCATTAATTTGAAGAGATCTTTTTCAAAAGTTGATTTGGAGTTTTTCCTTTGTTCTGTGTTAAATTCAATATAGGTTTTAAGCCAAGATGATTGACGAAATTTCATAATTTTATGAACATTAAGAAGTTTAAGCCCCAAAGAGAGATATAACTGCAGATTTTTATAATAGACAACATAATTGTACTTATTGTTTAAATTGGGTACTAGTTTAACAGACGGTGTAAACTTACTCCCATTTAACATGTTGATAGCATAAGATGAGAGTTTTTCAGGTTTAATTTTAAGCTTTTCGGGTGCTACTGGATATCCCTTGTGAAAAATTCTATTAAATGGTATGCTGTTGTGCAAATTCAACTCTCACGTTTAGGGCAAGATGGAGACGAAGAGCACATCACAACACATTTTCGTTCAAAGACTATTGTTGATTTGACGAGTGACTCTATTGAATTTCATTTTGATGAAGCAAGTGTAAAAATATTGAAATCCTTTGAGGAGTTTCTTCAGAATGGGTCTGGATGGGTCTTGGAGAAGATTGAAAAAATGGAGTTAAATTCGGCAAAATATCAACCTTTAGCGGCTAGTAGTTATATTCCACTTCCTAAAGAGCTTGTTGCAAAAAAAGCAATCGTTAATGTGCAGAATAACGATCATAAATGTCTTGTTTGGTGTTTACTTGCACATAAGTACTCTGTAGAAAGTCAAAAGCATCCTCATCGAGTGATTCATTATAAATCCCACGAAGATGAAGTTAAGCTTGGAAGTATTCCATGCCCTGTTCCTCTATCAAAAATTCAAACTATTGAAAAACTTAATAATCTTCGAATCAATGTTTTTGGATTTGAAAATGATGAAGTGTTTCCTCTTCAAATTTCACAACGTAGTGATAAAGATTGTGTAAATTTATTACTCATCAGTGATGATGAAAAACAGCATTACTGTTTAATTAAAGATATTTCGAGGTTGCTAGGGGATTTGACAAAACATAATAAGAAATGTTTTTACTGTTGCCGATGTTTACATCGCTCTTCTTCTGAAATACTGTTGAAAAACCATGCCGTTTATTGTAATGAGCATTCACCTCAAAAAATTATGATGCCTAGTGAGGAGGAGAAGATGATAAAATTTTGTAATTTCCAATATCAACATCTTGTTCCGTATATTATATACGCCGATTTTGAATCATTGATCGAAAAAATGGATGGCTGTGAGCCTAATGTGACAACATCCTTCACTGAGAAATTGCATCATCATAGAGCATGTGGATATGCATATGTAATAATAGGACCCGATAATAAAAGTTTGAAGCCGATTAAAGTTTATAGAGGACCTGATGCGGTTGAACATTTCTTAAAGAATATCTTGCAAGAAGAAGTGGAACTGGCGGAAAAGTTAACAACTATTGTACCTATTCGTATGAGTCTAAGCGATGTAGAAAATTTTAAAAATTCAACACATTGCTATTTATGTAAAAAGGAATTGCGTGATGATCGTGTGAGAGATCATGATCATTTAACAGGTAAATATCGCGGTGCGTTACATAATTCATGTAACTTGAAATTTAGATTACAAAAGAAAATTCCTATTATTTTTCACAACTTGAAACACTATGACGGACATTTAATTATGCAGGAATTCGGAAAATTAAAAGACCATAATTTCAGTGTAATAGCAAATAATATGGAGAAGTATATTTCATTCTCTGCAATGCGAACATATAATAATGTGAGAGTGTCGTTAAGTTTTATGGATAGCTTACAACTTTTAAATGCCTCTTTGGAGAAACTAGTTGCAAATCTGAATGAAGATCTATTTTCTATTTTGAAGGAAAATATGCCAAATGTTGATATTTCGCTACTATTGCGTAAGGGTGTTTATCCATACGAATATGTAGATTAGTTTAGAAAATTTGAAGAAGTGACATTACCTGAACAGTGTAAATTTTATAGTACACTTACTGGTGAAAATATAAAAGATGACGAGTATGCTCACGCACAAAATGTTTGGAAATCTTTTAGAATAAAAAATCTTGGTGAATATCACGATTTATATGTTCAAAGTGATGTCTTACAACTAGCCGATGTGTTTGAGAATTTTAGAAAAGTATGTCTTGCCCATTATGGTCTTGACTGTGCACATTTGCTAACTTCACCGGGGTTAGCTTGGCAGGCTGCACTGAAAATGACTCAGCAGACCTTAGAACTCTTAACTGATGTAGATATGCACTTGTTTATTGAGCGTGGTATAAGAGGTGGAATCTCCAAGATAAGCCAACGTCATGCTATTGCTAACAATAAATATCTAAAGAATTATAATCCTTCTGAACCATCAAACTATATTATGTACCTCGATGCAAATAACCTATATGGTTGGGCGATGTCGCAGCCATTGCCGTATGGTGATTTTCAATGGATTACCCCTTCTGACGAAATAGTACAGGAAATATTACAAGCAACAGCAGATAGTGCATATGGGTATATCTTAGAAGTGGATCTGGAATATAATAAGGAATTTCATAACCTTCATAATGGATATCCAGTAGCACCCGAAAAGCTTAAAATTAAACCTGAAAAACTCTCATCTTATGCTATCAACATGTTAAATGGGAGTAAGTTTACACCGTCTGTTAAACTAGTACCCAATTTAAACAATAAGTACAATTATGTTGTCTATTATAAAAATCTGCAGTTATATCTCTCTTTGGGGCTTAAACTTCTTAATGTTCATAAAATTATGAAATTTCGTCAATCATCTTGGCTTAAAACCTATATTGAATTTAACACAGAACAAAGGAAAAACTCCAAATCAACTTTTGAAAAAGATCTCTTCAAATTAATGAACAATGCTGTCTATGGAAAAACGATGGAGAATGTACGAAAGCATATTGATATTCAACTCGTAAACAGTGAAAAGAAGAGTAAAAAACTAGTTGCTGCACCCTCTTTCCAACAGTTTAAAATATTTAATTCGAACTTAGTTGGTATTCAGCGTTTAAAAAACAGTATCACCTTAAACAGACCTATATATGCCGGCTTTGTTATACTGGAACTTAGCAAATATCTTATGTATGATTTCCATTATAACCATATCAAAAAAAATTACGGTGAAAATGCAAAGTTACTTTTTACGGACACTGACTCGCTTACGTATCAAATATTTTGCGAAGACGTTTATCAAGATATGAAACAGCATCTAGAAATATACGACACCTCAGATTATGCAAAAAATCATATTTTGTACAGTGAGAAAAATAAAAAAAGAATTGGTTGCTTCAAAGATGAAACTAATGGAAATCCTATTGAAGAATTTATTGGACTGCGGGCAAAGATGTATTCGATGAAAACAGATTCCGAAGAGAAAAAAACTGCAAAGGGTGTGGCTCGCTCTATTTTAAAAAGAAAAATAAAGCACTCTCACTATAAGAAATGCTTAGAAGAAGTCCAAGCTAGGAGAGATATTCAGTTTAGAATTCAAAGTCAAAACCATGACTTATATACTGTAGCAACTAACAAAATTTCATTATCAGCATTTGATGATAAAAGATATATTTTAGATGATGGGGTGAACTCCTATGCGTATGGTCATTACTGTATTAACAAAAGTACATAATATATTTATGTTTTCATTGTATATATTTTATTGTACTGTAGTATATATCGATTGACTTTTTTTATGTATTCATTACATTAGTTTGCATACTTTC
This sequence comes from Octonoba sinensis, assembly GCA_038502835.1. Lineage (NCBI taxonomy): Eukaryota > Metazoa > Arthropoda > Arachnida > Araneae > Uloboridae > Octonoba > Octonoba sinensis. The sequence continues at coordinate 145,282,662 of CM076600.1, forward strand.
TTTGTATATTTTTCATATAATCATATCAATGTTTGGAAAAATAAAGGTTGATGGGGTAGGTTCTAAGCGTGCTAAATGGGTCCATTAACCGAAAAACTTATAAAGTTCGTTGATGGTTTTGTTTTATGTGTTCTTTTTGTATGTGAATTTGCAATAAAGACTGAATGGAGTTACAACTTTTGATGTTGTGTATTTGATATCAACACAGATTTTGTAGCTTCTTTCGGTACCTGTATAATTTTAACGTTGCATTTCTTCTGACAGGGGTAAGTTTCTTGTTATATCTATGATTCTGTATTCTTTGTTTCACGTTTGTCTGGTATGTTTATGCTGAATTTTCAGATTTTCTATTTGTATTTACTGTTTTACTTGGATTTATGTTTCCTTAGATCTATGATTCAAGTTTTAATAATATAAATTTAGGATGTCTCACGTTCGAAAAGCAGTTTTTCCATTTTATTATTTTTAATCCTTATATTTACATTTAGTTTCCAAGTTTTAGGATTTTTAATTTGACTTTTGTATTTTTTTGGTTTTACGTTTTATATTTTTTATTAGAGTCTTGTACGTTTTCAACAATTTTATGTTTCATTTTAATATTTTCATGTTCTTTATTTTTATGATTTATGTTTTTACTTTAATTTTTTCAACTTTTTCCTTTTTAGCCTACTTTCCCGTAAAAGTAAAAAAAAAATAATAATAAAGCATGAAAGAAGGCTTAATGTATCGTGAAAATATCGTTAAAAATCAAGAAAAGTCAAAAATAAGTGAAGTAATTAAATAAAGATTGAAAAATAAAAAATTTGAGAGTAGGGTATTGAGATGGGGAAAAAGTGTGTCTGTCGGTCTGTCGGTCTGTCTGTCTGTCTGTCGGTCTGTCTGTCTGTCGGTCTGTCTGTCTGTCGGTCTGTCTGTCTGTCGGTCTGTCCCCCCCTAATAACTTTTGAACGAATTGTCCGATTGGAAAAATTATTTTGGCATTCGAAAGATCTCGGCGAGGACATCTCATTTCTATATTTTACTTTTTGATTTGAACAATTTTTTGTTCAATTTTGAACAGTTCAAAAAATTTTAACATTAGCGCCTATGGACAAAATTGAAGCAAATTCTGTAAACTGTGGGCACAAGAGCCAAGTTCCTATTGCAAGCTTATTGAAAGGAGTTCTCGGCGTGAAATATTGATTTGAACAGTTTTTGTTCATTTTTGAACAGTTCAAAAAATTAACACAGAGCTTACGGGGAAATTTCAACCCTATATAAATCCTGATCTAACGGACCGATTTGCTTGGAACAAACTTTATCGGAAAGCTCTTATAACGTAGAACATCTAGAAATAGAAAGTTTATCCAGAACTTACGAGCCTATTTTGCTATGAAATTTTTTGATCGGGATTTTCAAGGATATTTCTCAGTGACTCAATGAGTGAAATAATGAATGAATGAATAAATGAAAGAGTGAAAGAATAAATCAATGAATAAATGAATGAGGAAAAGAATGAATGAATAAATTATTGAATAAATGAAAATATAAATAAATGAGTGAATAAATACATGAATGCGTAAATGAATGAATAAACACTTGAATGAGGTAACGAATGAATGAATAAATGCATGGCTGAATAAATGAAAGAATGAATGAATATGTATTATCCGTTGAAAAAGGTATATTTTCAATAATTAGAACTAAAGATAAATAAGAAAGAGAGAGAAAGAGATAGCTAGATTATAAATTTGAGTTTGGTGTATACGGGAAAGTAGGCTCGTATAGTTCTAGACGGAACTTCTTGTTTATTTTAGTAACTTTTATTATTTTTTATTTTTATGTTCAAATGAACTGACTTTTTTTAAATTTTATTTTAGCTTCAGTTTTAATTAATTTTTTTATTATTATTTTTAGAATTTTGTTTAAGTGTTTTAGTAGTTTTTTTCTTCTTATGTTTTACATTTTGAATTTGTTTTGAAAAATTTTTGGTAATATACTTTTTATTTTTACAATATTTTTTAAAATTATTTTATTTTATTTGAGTTTCAGTTTTAATTTAATTTTTAAATTTTTTTCTTCTTACATTTTACGTTTTGAATTTGTTTTGAAAATTTTTTGGTAATATACTTTTTATTTTTACAATTTTTTTAATTTAATTTTCTTTTAGTTACAGTTTTAATATAATTTTTTAAAATTTCGTTTTAGTGTTTTAGTATTTTTTTCTTCTTATGTTTTACATTTTGAATTTGTTTTGAAAATTTTTCGGTAATATACTTTTAATTTTTACAATTTACATGTACTTCTGAACTTTTCTATACATATTTTTTTATTTTATTTTATTTTAGTTCGTTTTAATATATTTTTTTAAAATTTTGTTTTAGTGTTTTAGTATTTTTTTCTTCTTATGTTTTACATTTTGAATTTGTTTTGAAAATTTTTTGGTAATATACTTTTTATTTTTACAATTTTTTAAAAATTTTATTTTATTTTGTTTTAATTTAATTTTTTTTTCTTCTTACATTTTACAATTTGAATTTGTTTTGAAAATTTTTTGGTAATAATACTTTTTATTTTTACAATTTACATGTACTTCTGAACTTTTATATACATATTTTTTTATTTCGTGTTTTTTTATTTTTTAACTTTTGTACTTTGTTCAAAAGTTTTATATTCATTTTAGTATTTTTGTGCTTTTTCTTTTCTTGGTTTATGGTTTTACTTTTTTTTCACTTTTTAATTTTTTATCACAGTAGCTTGTATTATTTTTAATTTTTATACTCAAGTGAACTCTTTTTTTGTTTTAGTGGTTTTGTAATTGTTTTTTATTTTATGTTTTACTTTGAAGTTTTAAAAGTTTTTATCTTTATTAGTTTTATTTTATTTTAATTTTTCTTTAATTTTTAGTGCATTGATAAACTTATTTACATTTATTTTGTGTTTGGTTTTAAAAGGATTATGAATATCAAGTTTCACGTAGTACTTATACATTTCATGATTAACTATTTACATAAATTTGAAGAAATTTGAAAATTATTGCTATATCTCTAAGTGATCTGCTTCTATCGTTGATTTATAGTGTTTGAATTTATATACTTTTATTATTTTATTTATCAAACGTGCTGAAGGTTGATGGGGTGCAGATTATTTGCATCGGGATGGTGGTGGGACCATCAACTTAAACATAGACTTGTTTCCAAATGTACTGTAGATACAGTTCACAATAGCTTGAATTTAGTGTAGTTTAGTTATAAGATTGAAAGTTCAGTGTGAAATTTTCTATGTTTATAAATTATACAGTTGTTAGTGCTAGTATATTTCTGAATCTGAAGTTTACTACTAATAATGTCGTTGTAATTTGTAGTATTATTACTTGTAAAATTTCATGTTAAAATAATCTAAAGTTGGTATCATTGTTTCAAGTTCTTATACTCCGGTTTTCTTATTAATTCTCTTTTTTTAAATTAATCTATGAAATTCTGCTTCATTATAATCTGTATTACTAAATCCTAACATAAACATTTTTCTTTTCTTGTTACAATGAATTAAGTCGGTAATAGTTCTAATTTCCATTCATAGATGGCGCTATGATCGCTCTACCATCAAACAAACCTACAAGTATGATGTCGCTCCTAAGAATACTTGTTGCCATTCATGAAACACTAAATTGTAAATTTAAAACCGTAAAAACGGCGAATTTCGAATTTAATTCTAATTTCTCTCACCAGGTGGTAGCACAATCGATTCAAAAAGTCTGTAAAAGATTACAAGTTCGTTACCATAACAACCAAAACCGTTGCCATTCTGAAAAAACTAAATTCCGGAGAAAACAACTCAACTCCACTCAGAAACCCTCGTAAAAGATTACGAGGATAGTAGCAGGAACCCTACTACTCAACCCCACTCGGCAGGCGGAGGAGGGGGGGCAGGCGCAAGGGGGGCGTCGTGGTTCCACCTCGCACCTCCTGCTGCACCAGAACTGTCCTTTTCTATCTACTAATGACATTGGCTGAAAAGTATCATGTGACCTAGATTTAGTCTAAAATGCCTTCTGATTGGTCGAAAACGGTGTCTAAAGTCTTATTTAGCGATAAAATTTGATATTTTTTCGATTTTTTTCCTTAGTAAGAAAATTGGTTTTAAAGCATTTCGCGCTGTATGTTTCGATTTTTGCTTGAATATAACGATTTATTTATGTAATTTCGGGTGTGTACGTGATAAAATGATCTTAAAAATACTATAGTACTAAAATTTAATATTTTTTTCTGTTGAAGGCGGAGTTTTTTTTGCTCCTCTTCTGCTTATGTTGAATTATTCTAGGTTATTATATGCTAAGTGTATATATATATATATATGAGAGGGCGGGGTTGAGGGGAAATGGCGCCTCAGAGCCTCAGGTGGCGCAGAACCAGCCTTTTATATCTACTTACAGTTACTCAAAATGAGTAATTATATGCAATTCAGCATAATTTCAGTTTACAAGAGTAATGAAAATGGGGAAAATGATTTTATGTAATTCAATGTTTTGTTTTGATTGATTACCAGCGAATTTGAATTCAATTTTTACCATAATATATACATTTTACAATATTTTGTTCAATAGGAGCTTTTGTTTGATGTTCTGAATCTCAAGTCTTCTTTTTTTTTCAATTATTACTGAGCAGTGAAGCTTGGCTTTCAGCGATTGCCCCGTTGCGACATCCAATAATAATATTCCAGTATTCAAGGATATCGTCTCTGAAGGATAGACAAAAAATAAAAATCTTAATCTATCGTTTGTGCTATTTCGTAGCAAATCATTTCTAAACGAGTTAGCAGAACAACTAGTTCATCAAACAACTAATTTCTTACTTACAAACAAACAGTTAAAGTAGAGACTCGATTTGCTCTGTCCACTGTTTCGGTTGTGAGTTTAAATCTTTAATAAATTTGTTCATTTCTTTGTAGGTGAGAATGAAGACTGCCCCGAGAGTTCTAGTTTTTACCGCTGTCTGGCTGTTGATAGATATAGTAGAAATTACTGTATTCCTAATACGTGGAGGTGTGATAATATTCGAGATTGTGCGCACAATGCTGATGACGAAAAGTACTGCACCATGAACGCCACAGGTAGCACATTTTAGCTGAAATTATGATGAATAGCTGCAAAACTTTCTTTTCTGTTGTAAACTACCAGAAGCGTAGTTTGATGAACGCGGTTTATAATAATTTAAATGTTTTCTTTCCACATAAAGACATATTTTGTTCTTAAAAATTGCTTTAGCTCCTGAAAAGCGTATTTAAAATTATTTGGAATCAATGTAATCGAATTAGACTTGGGATTGATGTCAGTTTACATGCGAGAGAAACGTTCCCTTAGTTTTCTACGAATTTTTTGGTTTATATATTAGATTAAGAATATCAAGCTCATCTGTCATCGTTTTCAATATTGAAGAGTTAACTGTTCCCACCACGGCGTTGCTCGTAATGAAAACTTAAGGAAGTCACCTGAGATCTTTCTGCAGAACTTTAAATCAGTGTGGTTATTGCGATCAGTTGATTTACTATTGACAAGACAAACGCATTCTTAAATTATAAAATAAATGAAAAAACGCGTATTTTGCTTATTTAATTAAACTGCTATTATAAACTCAACAGTAAAAAACCTCTATTAGAAAACGGACGATAATTCTTAAAAAAAAGCTAATAGTCTCTAAAAATCCTCAGAATAACAATGTCAACACCCCATAAAAAACGCCAGATGAATAAGAATAATAAGTGCTAAAAATACCGCTAGAATACTTATAACAGTTCTTTAAAATCCACATTAGAATAGAAGTCCTAAATAATGTCAACAGTAACTTAGATTCATCATTAGAATTAAAACAACAGTCCCCGACAATCCCTATCAGAATAGGAAAAACAGTTTCTTAATAATGTCGATTGTCCTCATGTCCATTATAACATGGTCAACAGGCTCTTATAATGTATTTTAGAATATGAACAACAGTTCCTAAAGTTCCCAAAAGTTCCAAATACAGTATTGTCAGGTGTCCCGAAAATCGAAATAAAACAGTGCCTATATAGATCGCTTACAAGTAATAAATATGACTTCTCAAGGAAAGGCAAGGTACCACGTGATGGTGTGGGGTAGTGTGAAATACAAGTAACTAAAAACAGCGTGTTCCTACCGAGCCATCAATTTTTCACTGAGATCAATTCTATGTCAATACAATTATAATCAATTTAATCAATCAATTTTTTCATTTAAATTAGAAACTCAAATGAAGTTACATATCTGGTTGTAGAGACTATTCTTGAATAACTGAAATAGTCTTTTGTTCCCGAATTTCTTTGACAAAAGAACATTTCTGCCGCAGGAAAGCAACCAAGAAGGAACTTTCTATGGCGTTAAATGAGCGTCCAGGTAGTGGTGAAAATGCATAAATTATAAGGAATAACTGAAATTTATATACACTTAAAACATCCGATTTTTAGATAATATTGATTTCAACTTCCAGTGCATTAAAATTTAACGCGCCCGCAAGACGAAAGTGAATCAATCAACTATATGAAGCCAAGCGTTTTTTAATGCAAAACTACATATTTTACAACGTTTTTCTTAACTCGCTTTCTTGTCACATAGCTCAGAACCAGATGACAATGCAATATGCATAAAAAATAGGACAGGTAGTTCCTTTTTATGTACCAATTTTACGCATATTTCCACATAAATTCCCCAATATTGGGGTGAAAAAACCTTGCATCCATTAATGTAATATATCGATCGAAAGTGCTGATTTTTCCGCACAAGATGAAATTTGTTTACAGTTTCTAATTCAATAAGAATGCCAGTTATGAGTTTTTTAGTTCGATTTCTTAAGGCTTACCTTGATCCAAAAAGTATCCTCAACTCCGGGTGAATAGTGTTAGCTTAATTTCAATATCAAACTTATTTTCCAAATAGATCAATTTAGTTTTCAGCGGAAAAACAATAATAAAGCCTATCTTCGATTTAACGTTTTTCTCAAATTAGCAATAGGTTTTTAATTCTAGATTGAACTTGATAGAAGTATTGTCTTTCCGATTTAACGATTTTCTTATTTTAGCAATAGCATTTAAATAAATATCGCCAGTAAAAGAATACGCATGTTTTAGTCTAGATTTCAAATAACGTGGCGAATGACTACACGTTACAGTTTGACTTTTTTAATTAGTCGTTGGCGATAAATCGGAACATGCTAACGAAATTTTGCATAAATGTTTTAGGTATGGGTTACACGGGTCTTCAACTCGTGCTCGCGGGGCACCAGTGGCCCGCCAAGCCTTTGCAATTAGTTAAAAACGAAAATGTTTAAAAAAAGAATAAATAAAATAATACATAATAGAAAGGAAAAGAAAACGGCCGATTGATGCAACACAGTTTTGAATAAAAAAAGACACTTCACACATGTGCTAGGGGGAAAACTGTATAGAGAGGAAAACTTACATATATTTCTTGTTTAAAAAGTCTTGTAATTAAGGAGGGTCTTTTGGAAGGGGGGGGGGGACCTTGAGAATATCACATTAATTTAAAGCTGCGCATGTATTTTGTTGGTTCTTCGGGGCTGGGATACCACCATATATCCCCTCCTCCCCTATAGAAACCTTTGAGACATTGTAGGAAATTCAGCAGCCGTTCGGTTAAGGTTAAGGGGGAGGGAGTAATACGCGTAAAACGGCGTATTAAGAGAAATTTTCATGAGTTTTTTTAACGTATAAAGAATGAATATGTTTAATTGAGATTTTGCGGTTATTTTATAGATATATTGGACGAACATTTACTGAAATTTTCAAACATTTTTATTGGAAAATCCTAGAGATATCGGGATCTGCACAATATAAGTCGCCACTCGGGTCGACAGTTTGCGTACATCCTGGAGGTCACAATTTTTATCTGAAATCAATTTTTTTTTAAATCTACTTTTTTTATAAATGTTTCTTCTAGCTGAACCGAAATTATCGCAAAAAGTTGAAAATTTCTATTTTTTTTTTTTTTTTTTCAGAATGAGAAAATTAAGTACGATTTTAAACCGGTTTTTTTCTTCTTTTAATACAATAAAAAAAGTAAAAATAAAGATATGTTTATGATTCTAGTTCAACTAAAGAGTGCATATATAAAGAAAATGTGTGCTGTAAATGATAAGGATTGATCAAATCTCAGCGAACTAGAGTGTACGCAGATTCGAAAAAAGTAGTTTCGAGAAAAACGCGTTTGAAGAAAAGAGTGGAATTGAAGGTAAATTTAAGGCAGTAATGAATTTTTTTTTATATATACTTATAGATACTAATACTTATAGAAATTTCTATCCGAGTTCTCAATTGTTAAAAGTCTCAATTGTTATAACTTTTAAACAACTTGGAATTTTGCTTTGAAATTTTAAGGGTATATTATTGAATACTTGTAGAATCAATTTATGAAGAAAAGAGAATATTAATTTTTTGAGACCTTTACACGTATTTCCCCCGTAATGCAATGTATAAGGAGAATATACCCTTTACCTCTGCCCCCTCCTCTCCACCGACCTCTAAAATTCACAACGACTGCCATGTTCAAAAATGGAGGGAGGGAGGGAAGGAAAGAAATGGAAGTTTATTTCTCGAACCAGTGTTACAATGTTTCAGAAATGAAAACCGCACAGCCCGCACAAAAAACCAGTCCCAAAACCGCCCAATCAATTTTGGGACTCTTACTCCTCCCCACCAAAGAATTATGTTATTAATTTGGATACTGAAAATTTCGTTGTTTAAATTTCGTTGTTAAAAAAATATTTAAAAAATCCACTCCCATATATATAAAACAATGCCCAAGTGTCCATTAAGACTAAAGAGAGAATTCCTCCAGTAAAGTGATACTTTTTTGTTTTTAAAATACAGTGGAACCCCGCTATTCGTCCGCCTCGCTGTTCGTACAACTTTTAATAAAATTCAATTCGCCATTCGTACTTGTCCCGCTATTCGTACGGCGTCAGGGAACACGGTTCCCAGTATTTTCTTCTTTAAAGAAAAAAAGCGAGAAATTATGTTCTTTTTGAATTCGTCTGGGAATTATTTGTTTGGCGTTTTGGAATTTTCTTAGTTTTAATACTTTTTAGGGTTTTATTGACAGTTTTAACTTTCTAAACAAGATATTTTTTAAAATATTTTTAAAACTTTTTGAAGAATTTATTTATTTTTTCCGTTTATTTAAAATAGTTCGGCTTTTTTCAGAACGGTTTGGCTTTTTGAGACCTTTTCATCTAGCAGCCCTGTCTTCAGCTCTCAGTCTCGTCTTTCTTTCCGTGCGCTACACTTCATCCATGCAAGATCCGTGAAACGTTGTGACATTTTGTTGTTATTTATATTAAAAATAGGCCTTGGGTCCAAAAACGCTTGATTCAACGAAGCCTTAAAGGAAAGCTGTAAGAACTGTTGCACGTGATTTCAAAATTCAAATGGACCGCAGCACAAGAAAAGAGTAAAAAGAAAAGTCTATACGAGTATGACGCGTCATATATGTAGTGAAAACTACACTTTGCCTCTCATATGCAAGATCTCACCTCCACGTGGTAGACCTAGCATGCTAGAGAAATTTAGAAACCAAGCAGGTTCTGGTTTTTATGTATTTTTAAAAAATTGAAATAAAAGTCTCATAAGTCATTTTATATGGTATAAAATTTTATAACTAATTTGTCTTTAAATCGCGAACGCTAACTTTTGTAGAAGGGAAAATTGCATTATACATCGAGATTCTGAATAAATTTCTACGATTCCGAAACTTCACTCATCAAAAACTAAAAAGTAGAAAATAATATTACATAAATAAAAAAATATATAATAAACAACGTTTTTCTTGCGCACTAAAACAGGTAGAAAATCATTTTCCTATGAGCATGGTAGAATTGCTCAATAAATTGGTCATATTATGATAACACAGTTTCTAATTCTTATAAAACGAAAAACGTTGCGCGCATGTACTCAAACATCAAGACTTTTCTAACAAACTCAAATTTCTATGAAAGAAAACCTGGTTAATACTGCTTTATTATATCAGTCAATTTCTTTCATTGGATATATGAATAAGATTTACTCTAAATGAATTGAACTATACATATCTTGAACAACATTTTAGGATGAAAATACTTCTATAAACACAATCCATGTTTATGTATAACAGATAATAATCACAACTTTGATCAGAATTCATTTTCCTATACCCATCTATACTGATCATAATGTCATAGAAAATTTTCAAAAATTAGCATAGCATCAAAAATAGTTGATTTGCGTAGTATATTTTCATTAAAACTTTATATATACATCAATGATTCTGTAAAACATTCATAACATAATAATATAAAAAATTCATGCGTCCTACGTTTTTCGTTTTATAAGAATTAGAAACTCTGTTACCATAATGTGACCAATTTATTCAGAAATTCTGCCAGACTCATAGGAAAATTATTTTTTACTTTTTTAGTGCTCACGAAAAACGTTGTTTTTTTTTTTTTTTTTTTTGTTTTTTTAATAATTTTTTTTATTTATGTAATACTATTTAGTCTACTTTTCAGAGCATTTTAAAACTTTGAGTTACATATAGAGTAATGACCATTTTGTTTTTATTTTTCCTTTTCGCATTTTAGGCAATTACTTTTTAAAATGCTGTTCATTGCACAGAATGGTTTCTGTCTTCCAGAAAGGATGGAATCTCCAGAATTAATGTTTATCGAATGTACTACAAGAGCTACTTTCAGATAACTTGAAAAACTAAGAGTGCAAATGCTTATAGTGACTTTACATTACAAAGTTGTCTTGCTGTTTCATTTCTTAAGATTGTAATCAAAATGAAATGAACACTTTTTTCCAATGAATGATAAAACAAATATTCTTAATATTAATTTATTCTGTTTCTGTATAGTTGCAAGAAAAGGGCTTGAAAACATTCCGGTATCCAAGCGAGCAGCGATCAATTGGCTCCAGCATCTTTCAAGCAATAGCAGTACAGAACGATGGGGTGTAGAAGTTCACCGAATTGCTGTAGCCTTGCATTTGGCGAATGCGGAAGTATCGCACTTCATCCAGTCTGAACTAGCTTATGAAGTTAGTTTGCAACTCCTCTCAAGGATGGCAGTGTAAGGGTTCTTGCAAAACACGATTATAAACCATACTATAATGGAATGTCACCCATTGTATTGTAAAGCGCACATTGTACTGCATGTGTAGTGAGACATCTCTCAGTTTATCCCCCCCCCCCCTATAGTACGGTTTGTAATTTAAGGAATAACTTTCAGTTAGTACTGATTGATTCACCATTTTCTGTTTAAAGAGATTTTGCCCCCAAAATGTCCATCCTGAAATAAATGTCTTCAAAATGAACAGTGCTGCCCACCACGCTTCTCTCTGCTTCTCTCTGGTATTGAAGCAATATATTCTCAATTTCTTGATGGCCAATCTATCATTAGCATAGAAGAAAAATGAGCTTATGAAAAATAACACAAAATTTAAGAAAATGTACAAGCTTAAAAATAAAATGGAAAGAAAAAAAATTCACTTTGAATAATTTTGATGAGCTATCCAATGGCAATTGGAGAAGCATGCAAATTGGCTAAAATAATTATACAAATGAAAGAGAAATCTTGAAACGATCTTGAAAGCGGGCTTGTTAGTTCTGATTAGAAGAAAACTTCTAAATTAAAAATTCTCTTATATTTTTAATTCAGTTACCTAGAGACTTGCTTAACAAAATTTGAACCCGAATACGGTAATAACTCTTTGGGAAAAAATGTGCGTGCTTAGCTTTGGACGAACTTCGTTCTTCTTTTTTCTAAATTTAAAACTACTTTTCTCTTTTCCTTTATAGGGGCAGTTGTTGTAATTCAAAATTGTTTTTATTGCTTTGATTTGTATTTCCTAAATTGATTACATTTCGTTTTTTGGGGGTATATGTGCAGACAAGCACAAAGAGATTGTGTTTGAATAATACAAATTCTGTCCTAAATATTGTTATAGTAGGACGTTGTTTAAATATAAAGCTTTGCTACCACTGTCTTTTGCGTGTTTGTAATAAAATGTCTCGAAGTAATTTTTTTCAGTGCTCTAGAGAAATATGTAATATAATTCTGCAGCCAAGTAACTACTGATACAAAACTGGTGATTAAAAAGGAAGCTCGTTTAGCTCTTTGCGAACTTAAATATGTATATTTTGAGAAAACACAACTAATGTTAAACATGAAATTCTGAGAAAGTGTAACCAAATTTAAAGTGTAACGGTTTTGATTCACATTTTTAGAAAGAAGGTGAAGAACATTTCCAGTTCTACTCTCGCTCAGTTCGTGAACGCCTTCCTTGTGACTTGTATCAATCCAAGAAAATTTCACGGTGTGGACTTGGTTACCGAATTACGTAAAAGAGTGAATGCCCAGAACTACACGAGTCCGTTCGTGCTACTCACATTGTGCAATGCCGGAGAAAAAATCAGCGGAAAAGATGTTGAGAAACTGGTAACCATATTTTGGAATAAACGGGCGGAGTTCTGGACTGGTAAGATTGCGACTCTTTTTTTTTTTTTTTCCTTTCTTCTCTTCTTTTATCCTCTGAGAACATTTTACGAAAGGAACACAAATTTTTAAAGGGAGCTCTTGTGTGTCTGCAGAAGGAACAAATTTAAGGCATACATAAAGGGTATGCTTGGGTGTATTAAGAGTCTGTACACAGTCTAAAAAAAGTATAATGTCTAAAACGGCAAAAAAATAAATTCATTAGTAATTAATTTCCAAGTAAAATATAACCGGAATAGTTGAACAGTTGATAAATCATGGAAATACATTTTTTGTCTGTCGACAAGGTGGCGTAATGGTAAGGTGCAGGTCTCGTACGCCCAAGATTGCAGGTTCGAACCTGGCCCAAGTCGGGGGATTTTCACGATGCAGAAAATCGTCTGCGCCCATGTCGCATGATTGTGCGGCATGTTAAAAATCCCTTGAGTATCCGTTTGGCTTGGATACTCTCAGTTAAATTAAATACCTAGTGCAATTCGCGTCAAAATAAGAACTCAGGTGCGCCATCGAAGGGAAACTGAGCTTCCAAATTCTCAGTGGCAATGGCATCCACCGACAGTGCTGCTACTTGAAAAAATGAATGCCGATTACCGGGGTACGCACTAGGTCTGCAAAGGTTAATGACCATAAGCAACCCCCTTAGAAAGAGAAAGGGAGAGAGAGGGGGGGGGGGTACATTTTTTGTAATCTAGATATTTTTTTAATGTTGAAACATGACATGGTAAACTATTTTCTTATCAAAGTTAATTCACGGCAAGCTTTGTGCTTTATCTACTTTTCTTTGGAATATTTCTGATATTGACCTCATCCTACTTACCTTCGAAAACACTTTTGATGATGTTTTATGTGGACAACAATTTGTTTCGTCCTTTTAAGGCTGACTTTCCATAGCGTAACATATAGTGCGAATGACTACACCGAAATTGCAAGTATTTTAGCATAAAGAAATCAATCTAACAAATGCGTTTTTTAAATAAAATATATATATATATATATATATATATATATAAAATAATGAAACGCAATAAATATATGCATAAACTACTTAAATCTTATATTTAAATAAAACTAATATACTAATAAACTAAACTCTAAATAAGAGTCAAAATCCTAAAAGAAATTCCTACAAAAACTACTAATATTGATATCAGAGGAAAATTTGTAATTTTACAAAATGTCTTTATGCTCTTTTACGGCATTCTGTTTTACTCCATAATATAAATCTTCTGAGTGAAGTGATTAACCTATTTTTTTACAGATACTCAAGCGTATGTTATAATGGCACTGGCTTGTGCAGCATCGCAGCCGAATCCCAGCTACGATATCAGCGAAATATCAGCGTTAACAATGGAACTTAAATCGAGCCAGTTTCGGAATGGAAGTGTCGATAATTTAAAAACCACAGCCCTCGTGATGCAGGTAATAGAAGAAAATTTATATTTGAGTATGACATATAAACAAATTAAATATGAAAGCTTTCATCTGAAAACAACTTACGCTCATCCAACAATCTCGCAACTGTTAACTCTTTTCTGTTTTATTTCTTCTTCATTTCTTTTCTTTGAAAATTGCATTTCTAAACGCGTGAAATCGTAAAGTGATAAGAAGTAAAGGTTGTGACCAACAAAAGGTGATTTAGGTGCCAAAAAAAAGAAAAAACTATTTTAAGGGAAACTAGATTAATTTATTCAAGGTAAATCACCATCAAAAATTGTATACAAACAAACATTTGATTAATTTAATACTATGAGACTATTAACTAGATAATAGAAAAGAAAATGGGCAGGGAACGAATCATAAGTATCTGGATCTAGCTGGGCATTTCTATTTGATTGATTTTAATCCATATGATGGTTTGGGGCAGGCTTGGAGTAATCGCGATTACGTAATCGTAATCGGCTGTAATCGATTACATTTTGACAAAATCGTAATCGTAATCGTAATCTGACGATGGCATATTCTCATAATCATAATCGAAATTGTGTAATCCCGTAATCCTTTTTCTCCCGTAATTTTAATCGTAATCTTAAGGAAAAAATCCGTAATCTGCTGGTCCTGCAATCGTGTAATCTTGACCTGCTGAAAGCTGAAATTTTTAGCTCTACCATTGGATAGAAGAGATAAGATTACAAGAAAAAGGATTGAAGCTGTGTACTGAAGTCCTATCCTAAGCGGTCTGTAACCTACGGGCGATCATAATATAAAAGGTTCTGTGGGGCGGTCGCAGAGCCTTGATGACAGGACCATATAATAGTCTGCTAGAGACGCTTGTTGTCCTACTGTTGCGGTCTCTCAGAATTCTTAATTGCGGCTCCATTCTCCACGGGGAATGGCTGGAGAGCCCGAGAAGAGAGTGGATATGTCACTCGAATCGCCTTGGGGCTCTCAGGGGGGGGGGGGGGGTCTCCGGTCTCCTCCATGGTCTCCTCGCGTCGTCCAGTTTCGATAAAAGAGCGGTAATCTGTCCGCAAGTCAAAGATTTCGGGGTAGATAAGAGAGGGGAAGGTGTTTATAGAAGGACCAAGGCCCTGAAATGCATCGGTCATTTTGCTTCCTTAACTACCCCTTCAAAGTATATTCAAACGATTGGGCAATAGGCGAGAGTCTGGACGGGATCGCCGCGAGTAAAAGAGAGTGTCCCATTTCTTCTCTCCGCGTGGGTCCCGTTCAATAATCGAAGCAGACTGCCCCCTGAAAATCTAGTGGAAAGAGTACTATCACCTACACACATAAAGAGATAAGAAATGCCTTTTGCGTTTTCGCCTTTCTTTAACGGCAGAAATGAAGAATTTTTCTAAAGAATAGCACACTTACACTTCAGCAATTTAGGAGCTGGCGTTACATGATGCTCTATGCTTAAGATGCATGAAATCTTAACCCTGGTACGTGTGATTATTATTATTTTTTTAAATATGTTCTTCGAATCTTTAAAAAAGTACATACATTTAAATCTTAAATTTATTTACATTTTAATGCTAATATTCTTTTTAATTAATAGGTATGTAAAAGAAAAAGTGATTTATGTTCAGACATTCTCCCAATTGTTTTTTTACATGCATGAATTAATATTTAGGAATTATTTTTAAAAGTTAATTATTTTTTTCTTCTTAGAATTACCTCAACAGAATTTTGTATCTCAGTTTAATCTTGTACGTTAAATTTGTGTTGTAAAATTACTTGCACTTTATTTTTTTATTAAAACAGTTAGTACATGGGAAAACATTATATGCTTGTGCATGTTAAAAAAAAAAACACCACAAAAATCTATTTAAAATATTATAGCCATTCGTATTATAATTATTCTTCATATTACTTTTTAACGATTACTAATTTTGCTAAGAGTTATTTGAATGTACATGTTCAAATTTTTTGAAATTATTCTAAAATGCAGCATTTATTTTCAAAAGATTATTTATCTCTTACACTATCTGAATATTTTGTTATCCCGTGCAATTCATACACATCTTATAAGTGATTTCATAAAGAATCATACAAAATTATTATTTTCAGTAAACTAATTGGTGTCATGTGAAATATTTGCACAATTTAAACTAGAAAATAAATACAATGGAGAAATATACTACATTTTCAGAAATTGCGGCCAACTAAATTTTGATTGTATGCACACAAAATAACAATGAACCAGGTAAATCACTTATGCATTATATATACATTTAGTGCATCGTCTTTGCTTATATACAAAATACGATCAATGTAGTTATCCCTCAAATGAGTTTTAAATATTCGAAAAACACTGAATGTGCCTTTCCTGATTATATATATATATATTACAAATTTTCATTTCTGCAACGACGTCATAATTCCAGAACTGTGATGTTGAAAATATTTCATTATAATTGCATTCATCATCATTTCAGTTATGATTTTTAATTAAATTTTTGATTTAATAAGAGATAACTTTTGATTTATGACACTATTGTAAAAATGAGAGTTGTATGCATAATATCGGATAATTTTATGCTAATCTAATCGTAATCAAAATCGTAATCGGATGTCATAATCGTAATCGATTACATTTTTCAACGACTGTAATCGCTTCCGTAATCGTAATTACTTTTTGGCAAAGGATTACAATCGTAATCGTAATCATAATCTCTCAATTTCTCCCTTTGTAATCGTAATCGTAATCGATTACGTTTCTTTGTAATCGACTCCAAGCCTGGTTTGGGGTATCCGCAACTCCGTCGATGTTCCGTCTATTTAGCGATGAGGTTCCTCATCATCTGACACCTGGGTACCACACGCATAGAACTTCTCGGCAGGACCGCATCAGAATTATTCTCCGGAGAAAAGTCTGCCGCGCCTACTTTATAGACGGCAGAACTGAGGTTCGACTTCAATGTTTAGAGATTTAGTAAAAATCCATTTCAGAAACATAGCACAGATTTGACTTGGGAAAGATCTGCATATCAAAAACTTACAGAAAATCTCATCTTCAAGACTTAGGAAAAATCTCATCTTCAAGACATAGGAAATAGTTTTGGTGGTTCTTATTCCAACAAACGTTTTCCCCCTGATTTGTCGAGAAGTATTGGTTGATTCAGGCTCAATTTATGGCTAATAATGTTTTTCATCGGTCGTAGGCTGGCGATGTTATGAGTGGGGCGTTGCGAGGATACACGCAATCAGAACCTCTTGCCTGTGGTGCTCCCGTCTTCCCACGGTGTTTTCGTCTCCAAAACCCTCTTTTTATTTCGTGGATAAACTTTTTTATCCATAGCATCTTTCGTTATTGTATGTCCAGGCGGACTGTGGCTGTCAGGTGCAAAAATGCCCATCAATTTGGGACCCCTGTACTTTTCTTACGACACTTACGATAAGCATGGGGATACCTTGGGACTATCCTTTCAAAACCTGGTCACCACATGGGTTAATTTGTGTCATGTTTTTCAATAGTATGTTTTGCTACCACATGCGAGGCCGCATGTCCTTTAGGAGTGGTTACATTTTTCTACGTCAACTGGGACCAGCAACCCAATGCACACTATTATTAATTTATCATACAGTTTGGGAGATGAACATTGATATTCCGTCTGATTGGGTCAAGGCTATAATTATACCCATTCGTTAAAAAGATAAAGCGAGAAAAGACTTTGACTCTTACAGACCTATATCCCTGACCTCATCATTCATAA
This sequence comes from Octonoba sinensis, assembly GCA_038502835.1. Classification (NCBI taxonomy): domain Eukaryota; kingdom Metazoa; phylum Arthropoda; class Arachnida; order Araneae; family Uloboridae; genus Octonoba; species Octonoba sinensis. The sequence continues at coordinate 145,300,351 of CM076600.1, forward strand.
AAACGTTCGAAAGAATGTTGACTAATAGACTGAGACTTTTTTTCGAGTCTGCCGAAATTTCAGAGGAGGAGTAGGCTGTTTTTAGAAATGGTACGTCCACCTCTAATTCCATTATGAAATTTGTTCATGCCGTAAAATCGGCCTTCGGGGGGATTCCAAGCAAAGCTCCCTGGCAGTATTTGTCGACTTCCAGGGGGCTTATGATAATATTTGTAAGAAAAGAATTCCAAGACAAATTAAGAGAACTAACAATAGAGGGGAGAATGGTGAGATGGATTGGCAGATTTCTTACTCAAAGATGGGTTAAGACAAATTGGATGGATTTTGAGTCTAAGTATAGACAATCCAAGATCGAACTGCCACATCGCTCGGTATGCACCCCATACTCTTTAGCATTTATGTTAATGACCTTATTAAGCGACTAAAGACAATAGGGAATATCCAAGTGAGCATGTTTTCTGATGACTTGGTGATATAGACAGAAGTTGGCAACCATCGTGATTATCAGAGACAGAAATGTCAACTTCAGAACAATATGAATAAAGCTTTGAAAGTCCTTCAATCTTGGACCATGAACAATAATATGGTCATCAATAAAACGAAAACTATGTACCAACTGTTTACTTTAAGAGACGTGAAACCAGATTTTGATTTATATATAGAAAACACCAAACTAAGTGAAAGTAGTGAGACAAAATACTCAAGTGTTACAATGAATTGTAAAATGAGTTTTTCAAAACATATCAATCACACAGTATCTAGAGTTGAGAAAAAGTTACCTATATTAAAGAGACTGGCTGGTGCAAAATGGGGTTGCACCCAGGACACCCTTAATCTCACTTACAACACCTATATAAAACCAGTACATGGCAACAAGGTTCTGATTTCAGCAACACAAAATAATCTTCATGTCCTGGAAAGAACTCAGAATAAGGCTCTCCGTATTATCACAGGAGCAGTTGCGTCTACCCCAGCAGCTTTACAAGGCTATACTTCAAATGTCCCCATTGTGGATGAAATTACAAACCAAGCGGTAACTACGCTAGTGAGATTCAGGACAACTCAGAGCGCAAATTGGATGCAAAACCGGCTAGTAGGTCCCTTAAATCCCAGATATCTCCAGTCGAAATTTGCGAAAGATATTTGGAGGACCAAAATCTAAATATTCCTTCTGAGCCTTCTAATATAATAGCTAACTTGCTGGAATTTATCGAAATACCACATAATTTAAAACTGAATGAACATAGGGAAAAAATACATTAGACATTATCCTTAAAATGGATGAATTATCACTATTAAACAATAATTACCCCGAGCCTGAATGGATTAGAGTCTATACAGATGCATCTAGAATGAATAATGCGACAGGTGCAGGTGTATATTATAAATTGTTTTCACAGTATCCCCCAGTGGGTGGTATGCCCTGCGTCAAATTTTGATGCGATTTTCTTGGCAGTACCTAACTTAAATGCTAAGATGGTGTCCTTTGAAAAGGCATTCATTCTTGTCGACTCAAAATCAGCTATAGAAACAACAGCTCTTCTGCATCTCTCAGAAAGTCCTCTTGTGATGAAAATAAGACAAATTGCTAAGGAACTTAAAATGAACGAGAAAATAGTGGAATTTCAGTGGATTCCATTCCATGTAGGTATTGACTGTAATGAAAGAGCAGACCAATTTTCAAAGAAGGGTACAAAGATACACTTGTGAAATAAATTAAGAGAATTTGCATATTTTATCGAATTGCATGAGCAGAACTGAACTGAAAGAAAAAACCACTGCTTCTAGATAAAAATGCAAATCTTGTACGGCAAATACGTAAACGTACACTTGTGTGTAGGCGGAGCAAGCAGAAAAACAGGCTTTATAAGCGCATGGAGGATAAGATGAATTTCGTTCGCTAGCACACCTCGGCAAATGTCTTTGTGTTATCTTGCAGCAATCGGTTAAATTCACATCGGAACAGTAAAAATGAGTAACCACCAACGTTTAGATGATGGAATGAGGTAGCGAATTGTGAGGAGGCTAGAAGCAGGCCAATCGCAAGTCCAGATATGCAGAGAGATTAATTTAACGCCCAGCGTCGTGTGTAACCTATGGAAACAGTTCCAGGATACTGGACTCATCGGGAGAAAGCCTGGGCAAGGTCTTCCAAGAGCTACGACCGCCAGAGAAGATCGCCATTTATCCATTTTAGCGAGGCGTAGTAGAGGGGCTACAGCTTCTCAGCTCTCTCGGGACCTGTATGCAGCCACAGGAACCCGTGTAACAAGGGGGACTGTTTCCAAAAGACTGAATGAGAGAGGGTTGTTTGCCAGTAGACCGGCTGTTTGCGTCCCGCTCACGTCTACGAACAGCAGAGTCCGAATAGCATGGTGCAAGCAGCATAGTGATTGGAGTATGTAGCAATAGGCGACCGTTCTGTTCACCGACGAGTCCTGTTTTAGCCTAAACAACGATTCTTGACGTACTACCACATGTAGAGAGCCAGGGACCCGCTTATTACAGTCCAATGTCCGTGAAATCGACAATTATGGCGGTGGTGGTGTAATGGTTTCGGCAGGCATCATGTTGGAAGGCCACACACCTCTCTACATCTTTGACAGTGGCTTTGTGACTGGTGTGAGGTATAGGGATGAGGTCTTGGAGCCCTATGTTCGCCTTTTCCGGGGTGCAGTGGGCCCCGAGTTCATCTAATGAACGATAGGCCACAGAGAGCTCTTCTGGTCAACGAATTTCTCTAGAGTAAGGATATTCGCCGGATGGATTGGTCAGACAGGTCTCCAGACCTCAACCCTATAGAGTATGTCTGGGACGCTCAGGGGAGGGCAATTGCAACTCGCAACCCCCCTCCGAGAACCATCCAGGAACTGAAAACAGTGTTGGTGAATAAGTGGGACCAATTGCCACAGACACAGATAAACTGCCTTCTTTCCAGTATGACATCACGCTGCAAAGCGTGTATAGCTGTAAGAGGGCACCATACCCCCTATTAACCCATTTCTTTTGTGTATTTTGCAACCGCTGTTTTAGACCTTCAGACTCCCACGAGTGTTACGCACAAATATGTGTGTCTATTATAACTGTTGATAGTTCATTTCGTTTGTATTATATCAACCTATGCTAACACCAAATTTCATTAAAATCTATCCAGTAGTTCTGGAGATCGAAGATCAAATATGAAAATTCTCTTAATTTCTTACATCTGTGTACTTAAGGTGATCGACTACCTTAAAAACATCGATTTTTGACCTCAAGGTTGATTTTTTTTTTTTTTTTTCCGTTTCTAATACTTTTAACTTTTCTCTTTCCAAAACTGTTTCCCTTTTTCTTCTATGTGCTTTAGAAAAAAACTTATAGCTATTATAAAACATATCGTCTGCTACTCCTCATGTAATTCCAGCTTGTTTTTGAACGAACTGTAACTTTCAACTCCAATTTTCTCGAAAGTTATTTTTTCGCAAAACCCATTTACCATTATCATGATATCTGAAAACATAATCAATGTATTCTCACAAAATTTTCAGTGTTTGTTTTAAATAGTATCAGCTATCATATGAACTACAATTTTTAATGTAAATAAAATATTTTTTTATTTACAAGGGTTTTTATGTGGATTGCACTTTAAAAATTCGAGAAAACGATGCATTAGCATACATTTTTCCTTGTAATTTTCATAAAATGCAATATTTCTCTCTCATTTTAGTTCATTTTGAAGATCATTGTTATTTGTAACTAATGGCTGAAAATAATTAATATTGCAACGATATTTTTTCCTTTACAGTGTTAACCGTTTTGATAAAATTTAACTAAAATTTTCCACATTTTACCCGTTCATTCAGAAACTACAGTACATGTGGATTTTTTTTAAGTATTTTTATGTTCATAAATCATTATTTAACCAAAAAAGTATAAAACATGAGCAGAAATTGCATTTAAAAAAAAAATTGTTCCAAAGGTAGTCGGTCACCTTAAAGAGATGGGTCCTATTCCCTTGGATTCCCTTGGGAAAACTTTATCTATTAACGACAGAGTACTACTAAATAAATCAAAGGATAAACCCTGGGAAAAAATAAAAGAGGATCGGAAAGAATACAGCAGTAAGCTGTGGTCAATTTCAGATTGAAAGTGGGACATGATAGTTTAGATGAATACCTTAACAAAATAGGTATATTACATAATAACCTATGATTTATCTGTAAAACGTATATTATGAATAAACAACATGTTCTTGTCTGTCCAAATCTTGACCCTATACTACAACAAAGAAATGATATTTGCGTACTGTATTGGGTGGTCGGGAACCGTATGGCCAGAGACGATTATTCCCCTCTTAAACTTTTAGTCTTCTGGTTTTAAAACATTTTTTGATTCTATTTGCATGTTTAAGCTTTTAATGTAAATCTTTTAATATTTTTTTGCCAATGTTAAAATGTTAATGTATTTTGCTAAATTTTTACCTTTTAGTGTGTTTTATATAGGTGTCCTTTGTTGCTTTTACACAATGCGGAATTTTATAATTAATGTTTTGTTATCTGGCGAGTGGCCAAAATTAAATTGATTTGATTCCAATAAAGCCATATGAAACACAACATTTTTCTACGTCGTACGTGTCGTTGTTTCTCACTTTCGTCACTTTATAAGGTCGCAGAAATTTGTGTTTGAGTTTCAATCTGGAACCAAGCTGGGTACACTTAATCACCATTAGTTCATTCAATTTTAAATTCTGTGCTGGTTTACGTCGTAAGTCATACGTGCGACGATTTTCATCTTACATTTTGTCATTTTGCATCTTTACGAAGATCGTCACGATGTTGTTGGAAACTAGACCTTACCATGTTGTTAATGAAATCAGCACTCTTAATGTCGTGCGCGGATTTCATCGGAGCCCCAAAAATAAATTCAAACGGTGCTGCAATAATACTGCTTCAAAAAGGTGGAATTTGTTATTTGCTTTACTGCAGCAACGTGGCTGTACCAAAGACCCACTTCAGCGCAGTCCTCTAGTAAATTCAGTACAAAGCATGCTAATTTCGAATCCTAGAATTTCAATTCACTGGGTCAAGGGTCATTCAGGGAATGTGGGAAATGACAAAGCTGACCAATTAGCTCGTACGGCAGCTGAGGATCCCGCATTTTTACCCTACATGGCCCTACCCCTTCCTAAATCCAATTTCATACAACAAATTAGAGCCAAAACTAGAGAGGATTGGCAGTACCGCTGGAACGAGGCGGATACTGGTCGCCGGGTTTTTGAATTCTTTCCAATCGTTCGTTTTTCTCCAAGGGTCAGCCAATGTTTTGAAACAATCCTGGTTTCTGGGCATGGCCCTTTCCCGAGCTATCTCCATCGCTTTGCTCTTTCTGATTCTCCTTATTGCTCCTGTGAAGCGATGGGTACGCCTGACCACTATGTTTTTTTATTGCCCTTTAACCAGTAAGTATCATATTCGGGCTAGCAGCCAAATTTCACCCATTCAAGCTATTCGTAACGCGTTCCAGCATCCCCATGCACGCTCCCTCCTCGCTTCTTTGTTTTTGCATTTATCAAGCGAGGGGTATCTATTTCAGGGAACTTAGTGTTTGTTTAAGTTTTGGCTATTATCTTTCTTTGTTTTTGTATATATTTTTGAGTGTACCATTTCACATTGTTTTGATATTGTATGATTGATTTTGGTACTTTTTTATAGTGTTGCACGGTTTCTCATTGTTGTCTCATGTCATATAGCGCTTAATGCATACTCTTAAAGTTATGTATTCTACTGTGATTTAGTGTTTTACAATAACCTGTATTTTTCATGTTTTTTTTATTTTATTATTATTATTTTTTTAATGGTTTTCATAAATTTGCGGTTGGTCGAGCTCTCCCGGAACCCCATTTGCTCCCGAGGGCTTGCACTCGGGGGTATCTAAAAATACGATAGGCCAGAAAATGGCAGGTGCGGGGGGTTTCTGGGCGCACTGGCTGTACCATTTGTCAGGTTCATCAGAAGACAGTTTGGAGGGGACGGCTAAGATGGTGGAATTCAAATGCTCAACTTGACCATTCGATTGTGCAAGGCCTGCTGTGATTGCAATATGAAGGATTTTGCTTTTGTCATAGTAATCTTTGAATGCGGTGGAGATGAATTATGGACCGAGATGATACGCCTTAAGTGGTTACCGAAGACTGATTTTGACTTTCCATTCGATTGATCACTTCTGCGGCGTCCGGATATAGTGGGATATAGTCACACAAAGTTGGTAAAGACGTCGATTACTGTAAAAATATGTTTATAGCGCTTAGATGTGGTATCAAGCAGACCTAAACGGTCCACATACTAGGTATGGAGAGGTGTAGCATATTTTCAAACAGGATACAGTATACCGTTTTGTTTGTCGCGCTTGCGGTTGTTGGGAGTGCACGTCCCACAGTTACTGATGCGACGCGAATATTTGTCTTTCCGTGTGGCACAAAAAATTCCTTTCTTAACAGCTCTTGGGTGCAGAGTACGGCGAAATAATTACGTTCATGCCCTGGTTAAAATGATATTGGCCTGCATGCTTTTGGGTCCTACTAGTAAGTCAATCCATTAACGGTTTTACAGAGAAGTTTATACTTGACAGGTTTGTATTAGTGATAATATTGTCATCGGTCTGTTGGAATTTAGAAACTGCATATGAACACTGTCCTGGATCAAAATACAGCAAGGGGAACGGCTGAGGGCATCAACATGAGACATCTTTGATAAGGCGCGGTGTTCTACTGTATAATCAAAATTCTGTAGGTAAAGAGTGAACCCAGATTATAGATGCAAAATGTCTTGAGTGCTTCGCAAAGGCAAGGACCTCTAATTCAAAACTTGAATATTTACGTTCATTATCTGAAATTTTCTTGGACATGTAAAATACTGGATGGAAGCACTAGTCGTGAATGGATTTTTCTTCTCTACACTGTAAAAAGTTTTGGTGTGACACAACACCAAAAGTGGAGGCAACACTTCGAAACCAAAAAGGGTGTACAAAAACACCTGGCTATTTTTGGTGTACTGAAACACCAAAGATTATTCTTGGAGTTCTCAAACACCAAGGATAATTCTCAGTACACCAAAAATAATTGTAGTGTTTTCGTACACCACTTTTGGTTTCGAAGTGTTGCCTCCACTTTTGGTGTTGTGTCACACCAAAACTTTTTAGAGTGTAAGCAACCAAAATGTTGGTAAAATAACCAAAACGTTGATAATTCTACCAGCAGAAATCTTTTTTTACTCATATGTGATAAATTCAAATAACAATAATATTCAAATAATTCACAACGAGTTTCAATTTTAAAAAGGTGATTCGTTCTTGATCAATTTTCTGAAAACGTACAAAAGACAAAATATACTTTAAATACTACAAAAATAAGAAACTGATAAAGCAGGTCAAGTGGATTTTTTCCTTTAACAGCAACATGGTCAGCTTTGGTTAAGTAGTTACATTTCACTGAAGATACCCATTTGAATGAGTAGAGTGTATACTTCAAGGACAAAAAATGCTATATTTATTTGATTTTCATTAACTCCAGCAACCGTACCAGAAAAAGTGTTATGTTATAAAATAAAATTATCAATACACATGAAAAAATATTTTCTTGATGAGTATATAATACTAGAAAGCCCGGCGGTCATATGAAATGACTGCTGTTTTAGATATCATAAATACTCATACAAAGAAATGTTCACCTTCCCCCGGACCCGCTCAAATTGCGTTCAGTTGTAAACTGTTTCAAAAACAGATGATTGCTGATGCAAACAAATGTTCACCTTCCCCCTGACACGTTCAATTTGAGGTTAGTTGAAAATTCAGTTTAAAATACAATGTCGGAATAAAATCGGGCAAAATTTTAAACTCTTTACGCGTTAAATGCATAATAAGCAACATTTGTATGAATTAAAAATATTTAAATCTGCTTAAATACCATGATAATTTAATTAAAACAATGATAACTGCATGTATGGTATCAGTGTATATGTACTATTTGAATGTCGTGGCAACTTCACCCCATTGGCTAGTACAGTTAAGCTAGCAACCAATACGCTATCGGCGACAAACAGACGCTTGAGCCGCTTACATATTATAGGATTTTTGATAAATGAGGAAACCAGGGCTGCGGAGGAGGCTGCATAAAGCACAGACTCCTACTCCAACTCAATTACTATGGTATATATTTATTAGCAGTCGACACATTTTTAATCGACTCCGACTCTTCTATCCCAAAGTGAGCCCAACTCCGTCTCCGGTTCCACATCCCGGAGGAAACGGACATTATTTAGGAAAGTAAAAGAAGACAGGATGTCTAGCTTTTATATCATAAAATATGAGAACGTTTTTTTCAGAATAAAAATTCAAACTATAAGTATGGATTGAAAGCATGTTATAGTATGGAAATTTTTAATTGGAAAACCTATATTTCTAGCAGAACCAAACATATAACTACACCAGCTAATCTTCCCGGGGAAAGGGGGGGGGGAGGAAATATTAATTTCTAGGAAAATTTAAAACAAGATATTTGCAGGGCCAATGTAAGAATAATATGTTATATAATTGCACGAAACGCCGTCAAATGAAACAAAAATCTGCTTGTTATACAAAGATACTAGAAAATACAACACCTATGTATTTATTGACACTTTATGAAATATAATTAAAGATGAATATTGTCACCAAAAAAAAGCCTGCTTAAGATATATAAATGCACAAGGATGGGTGTGATTAAACACATTTTATCACAAAATCAATTCTTAAGACTCAGTACCTCCGAGAGGTTCTTTACTGAAATCAATAACTAATGCAATTAAAATCATTTTTAAAAAATCTAAATAAAACTTCAGCACTGTACCGTTGCAACTCAAAGACTGCGAATTATCAGTAAAAAAGTAAACAAGAATAAAATAAAAGCAGCTGTCTCATTATCGTCTACGTCGTTCTATGCTGCTTTGTTCAAAGAAAATAAAAATAGAAAGAACATTTCTCAAACTGTTGGAAAATTACACAGTATATGAACAATTCCTCACAACAATGCGAATTCTATTTTACTTAATAACATTTTATTCAAACCGTGCATTACGGCAATTTTAATTTTCTTCTACAAGTAAAAATGCCAAGAATTACATAGTTAAAGAAAGCTCTTATTCTTCAGTAATAAAAAGCGAATAAACTGACACTTTTTCTGAATGTATTTCATCAGAAGCTAAGAACATTGTTGAAAAAACATTTCGAAAATAAATTTTTTCTGTGTAATTTAGAATTAGGATTTAAAATTAATAATTATACAATTTAAAATAATTAAGGATGCATAACTGATTGAAAACTAAAGCTGATTGAAAAATAAAATAACGAATTCTAACGGAGACAAATTCTAAGTAGGCTTAATGTATCATGGAACGCGTAACATATAAATGGAATTTAACAAAATACTTAAATACAAATGACATACACATGAAGTTACAATTATCCTGCGTTAACTTAATTGTCTTTATTACACAACAAAAACAAACATACCTCGAATAAAACCAAACTTCGTTTCGGCAGCGAGTTTAACAAAATGGCGAAGCAAACAGAATCAAATATTTGTTTATAAATAATCTATCGTTACCACTACAAGTTTTGAAACGTACACCAAAGTTGGTGTTTTCACAAGTGAAAATAATTCACGAAAGGTGTCAATGTGGTGTAAAAATTCACCAGTATTGGAGTTATAATGCAAACTACATTATTTAAAATGTTCATGAACCCTTGATTTGGTGTTAGCTTGAAATAAAGTGTTTGTTCATACAGTTTTTAAGGTATTTTAACACCAAATTTGGAGCTACTTTATTCCACACTTTTTACAGTGTAGAGCAGTTTTGGCTGAAAATGCTTACGACCGGTTTTTAGAAAAGTAAATAATTTAGTTTGTGAAACGCGGTTTGGAATTGAAAGTGGTAGCCTTACGAACGAAAGTATCCGCTAAAACCAAGAAAACGACGGACATCTTTTGTATTTTTCAGATCGGGATAATTTAAGACGGCTTTAGTTTTTGCTGGGGAAGGGAACAGTTTCACATGTTTTACTACGTGACCTAGAAGTTCAATTTGACTATACATTACAACAATCGGAAGTTGTTAAATGTATTTCGAATCATATTCCTGAGCGACTGACAAATAGCTTTTAGGGTTTCGAGAGCCTCGTTATTGGCCTTAATGATTAAGTCATGACAATACCCTGTTTGATAAGAGCACGAAAAATGACATTTATGCAGGTATATTGCATAAACACAGAAGGGCAAGAACTTGACCCGAGAGTCATATAGCGGAACTGAAATTGATATGTATGTGTCACAGAACTATTTATAACGACTTCTTTTTCCATTGAAAGGAACGTGGAAAAAAATCTATTATGTAAATCACGAGTACTGTGAATATGGTTGCATTTGGAAGGCGATCAAAAATTTCGTCTTTTAACGGAACACGGTAGTGGTTTCTAATTATTTTACGATGCATGTGATCTGTGCAAACTCTTGGTTCTCCATTCTTTTTCCGAACCCCGGCATAGCATACGGGGAAGAAGACGGTTTCACAATTTCAATTTTATTCTGTTCGTCTTGCTGTGCATCTACTATATCACGTTCTACAAAGGTAAACGTCGGGTGGGGGGGGGGGGGGGAGTATGGCAAATGAGTTTGTCGTCAGTGAGAGTTATATCAAGTTCGACGTTGGCAGCCTTTGGGTTGGTTGGTTTACAGCCTAACCGTTCAACACCTTGTAGTTTGTCTAGAAATTGTAGGGGCAATAGAAATTGTCTTCATGAATTTCTCTGGGTGCGACACGATCAGATGATGGAGAAATTTTAGAAAATGTGACACCGTGTGTAATAGTCAAATCGGTTTGTGTAGTCACATCACAACCAAGTATAAGGTCATAGTTGGTACTATGATACGCCAATAGTAATCGCGCAGTCGAAAGGACCGAAAATCTTGGTTCGTGAGAAACTGAAACCGGTGATCAACTGAGAAGCGTTCGTCAATGGTGGCTCGTCTAGTTGAAGATGGTTGAATGTTCACATAAAAAACATTCAGGTCCACGAGAGCGATTGTCGAGATGTGCCCGACGTCATTTTACCTGTTTTTCTACCACTTTATATTTAGCACATATTACTAATGGAAATATTAGCATATTTAGATAGTATATTTCAGAGAAATATTCTCATTTATAAAGTACTTATGCAAATGCAAATTACCCCACTCATTTAGGCTCTTTTTGCATCTGAAGAAAAGAACGACGAGGAAAACTTTGATGAAGAAAAAGCATTGAAACAAATATTGTTGCAGCAGCTCGAAGATGGCTCTTTCGGAAGTGTTATCAACACCTACTTCGCTCTTCCAGTTCTCAATTATAAAAGTTTGAACAATATTAGCTCAAGTCATTGTCCAAAAGTTGATGTGGATGGTAAGATCTACTTAATTAAAATGCTAAAAAAATAAATTCTGCAGACGTGTCAAATGATGTCCTCCTCCGTATGAACTACCTGTGGCTTCAGAGTGTCAAATAACAATTAATTTGTCCAACTTGTTAATCTGGCGCTCTTTTATCGAAGATCGTGTACCAGGCCTTCCGACCACGGAGGAATAGACGACGGAGACGAGGGAACAGCTATCGAGGATTGAACTCGGGTCGGCAGTTTCGCAAACATGCACAATTTAAAACAAATATAGTGATTTGGAGCTTTTAACTTTCATCCACTTCTAGGTATAGGCATATTAAAAATGATTAATTTAACAATTAAAAATAATAACATTGAAATCATTAACATTTGTTTCTGAAAAACTTGTATATACGCTTGATACTTTTTGCATTCATTTCTCTGCAAATTAATTTAACTTCTTTCCATAAATATCACCCTAATATTATATCAATATGGCACTTATATTCAAGTGTGTATACATAAATATATGAAACATCAGGTTACGATCACCTTCATTTTGTCTATTGTCTGTCAGTCTAAAGCAGCGATTATCAACCTGGGGGGCTTGTCCCCCTAGTGGGGAGCGAGCACACGAGAAGGGTAGCGCGAGAATATCCAAGAGAAAACATTACTTTAAAAAATTGATTAACTGACCGTAAGGAAAGCACACATACACATAGAAAACAAAATACATTTCGACATATTTAATAACTTATTAAAGTAAAACAAATTACTAAATTAAAACTTTTTTAATCAAAACATATTAAATTAAAAACAAATTTAATAATTATTAGTAACTTCCTTGGGCCGGTTTTTCAAAGCAAAATTTTTCGACGGCAGGCTTAATATTAGAAATTGCTACCCTCAGTTGTTTCTCTACATTTAGTCGAGATCTATAGTTTGTCTTCAAAGAAGCCACATTAAAAAATCCAGTTTCACAAAAGTCTTTTGTATGTTGAAAATGGTAATAGAATGCGAAATGCCCTTGTTTTTAGTGCAGAAAAATCAGCCTCTACTCCTGCCCAAAATTCAAATAGTGATTTATTACTAAATTGATTTTATTACTAAAATTTCTTGTTTTTACTCTTGTTTTGGCAGTTAGTTAAAAATAGTTCAAAAACTAAATCAGCACTCATATACATTATTGTTGCATACATTTTACGGTAAGGAGGGGGGGGGGTCGATGAAAATTATGATAGAAAATTGGGTAGCGAATACTGAAAGGTTGAGAAACGCTGGTCTAAAGCAAGAGTGGCCGAAATCCAATGAATCATTTGTTTATTTGCAGCTTCAACATAATAAACTTACATATTCCAAAATAACAAGAAGACGAAAACATCACATTCTATCTACATATTTACATGAATCCCACGAACTCCCCTGCGAATCGCCTTTAAATAATCTCTGGAGGTCTCCTGTCACGTGAGAATGCAACTGTTTAATAATTGGTTGTTTTTTCAAAATCATCTGGGTCTCACGTACGTAATTTCTGAGTGAGAAGAAGGGATTGGTTAAGAGAACATATACAAAGTGCCTACAGTTGTCTGTAGGTCACTTTAGATTTCGGGCTTTAAAATCGAAACTGAATTTAAAGAGGGATTGAAAAGAGTCATTTTTTAATGTTATATATATATTCATTTAATTCTTATATTTTGCACCTCAAAAACTTTTGTTGAACCATTATTTGTGAAATTAGCTATTTGTTTCACACAAATTCACAGCTTTAAAAAGCACATTTTCTTTCACTTCTTCAAGCCAAATTTGAACGTTTTTCTTATTGCACGTTTCTATAACTTCTTCAAATGAATTCAACTAAATTCAAATGAACTCTTTTAATAGATTCGAAGCTATAGGGCTTTTATTGCCTTTTGAAAATACTAATAAAGAAATTCGAAGGAAATTAATAATTATGTGAAACTAGATGATAGGAAGGAGTTATTATCCTTATCACCTGTAAACTTTAGAAATAGTAATTTGTTATGGAATTACAGATTAAGAACCCTCGAGATACTCAATAGCCAGTTCATCAACTCGTCTCCGCTAATCCTCCAGAACTCGCGCCGTGAGCAAAATACTCACATCAAGAAGAAAAAATATCTGGTCTTCTACGACAGGCGAAAGTGTTGCACTCTAGCTTCTTCCCATAACCTTCTCTTGCAACCCGAGGTGCTTCGCAATCATGAGTCTTCGTCTGATTGTTTCAGGGGTGGTTTGCTTCGTCGGAGTAGTCAAATGTGAGTTTTTTCCATTGTGTGAGTTGTTGACTCTTTTTTTTTTCAATGTGAGTATTTTTCTCATTAAGCGAGAGCTCGGGTGTCTTAATCTCTTTAGATGACCGAAAACTCCTTTTTTTTTTTTTTAAATTTTGTTTCATGAAACATGGAACTAGTTATGCATATAAATGAAATAAAATAAATGAATAAATCAAATATATATTATAGTTATTGTGTTATTTAAATTTTTTATAGGGAAAAGTTGTTTTTATTTTCGAGGCTAACTTCACGAGGAAGGCTGTTGGTTCAACTGGCTAAAAATGCTTTTTATAAAACTTATAAAATTGACATACATAATTTGCAAAAATAAGCTTAGTTCTAAAACTAATAAAATTTGCGTTAATAAAAACTAACTGATTGTGTTAGAATGAAGGGTAACTTTCTCCTATTTAACCCAACTATAGCTTATGTGTAATTTTATGCATCTTTATTTTTAACTTGATATTCAGTTCTTGATTTTTGCGTCAGAAAAGTCTTCAAATTCCTAAACAAACTGGTTTCCCCCATCCAGAATCGAAGGGGCTCCGCAGCATCCAAAACCAAGTGGATCCTAAATGGTACATTCAGTATTCCCTGTGGATTGGAAACCAAAAGGATTTGCAAAGATCGTTGAAACTTCATGTTCCAGCTAACACGTCCCTTTACAATCTAATGGAAATAGCATCGGAAGTGGATTCTCGATACAAGTAATTTCAATTTTATTCAAAAAGAGAGAGGGAAAGAGAGAGAGAGGGAGATCCAAATCTGTATTCTAAAAATTCATTTTCTGCAAATTATTATTCTGTTCAATAATAACTAGAGAGAAAAAGTGATATAAGGAACCCATAGTTTTTTTTTTTCCATTTAGTAAATACATTGAGGGAAATGTCTTTTTATTCTTAGTGGCGTAAACTGAAAAAAAAAATTGTCAAAAATAAGTAACATTGAAAATTGAATGTTTTAGTGTTTACTAATTAGTGGAATAAATTTAAGAATTGATTAAAAATGTAAAAGATTTACCCTTAAAAGAAACGTCAAAACTAATCACAAACGTATAAATCTAATAGATTGAGAGAGAAAACATAAAGGAAGAAGAATATTTTCAAAGCTTAAATTATACACCGATTCAGATATGATAACTTTCACACTTTCACTTATTTCTTCTTCTGTCAGAATGTTTTTGCTTTAATAAATTCCTTTGATACAAGAATCAATTTTAGTGCCCCTTATTTTTTCAGGAACTTTTAAATTTAACCTTGTAATTTTTTTTTTTTTTTTGCGTTGAAAACTAAAAGAAAATCTGATCCAACAGATTTCAAAAGTCAAAGAAACATAACAGTAATAATAAGTAAATAAATAAATAATAAAATAATCACAAATAAATGTATTGTGTTTGGATTCCATTGTTTCTGTATAAATAAAAAAGCAATCGTTTTATTCAGAATTTAAAATAGTTTGCAGTTTTAATAAAAATAAGTCCAAAAAAAATGCAGATCGTGATCGTTGTATGTGCATGAACATAAATGCTGCAGGAAACAAATGTTAAAGCGAACAAAATGTAGTTTTCATGATAACATTTAAATCACACTTTTATTACAGGATGAATTTTAAACCATGATATATTCCCTTTCAGATTCCTTATTAATGTGAAGAATGGAAAACCTTACATTTATCAATTGTCAGGCATTCAAAATGATCCGGAACTCGAGATGTTCTGGTTCCCATACATTATTGTCCAAGAAAATGGAACCAGCAAAGAAGATCCTATTAGGAAAAGTAAGACTTCTATTTTCCTAAACATAGAGCTCATTTGAAAATGATTCTAATGGTTAAGGAAGAACGTCTAAAAATTTATAACATTTAAAGCTTTGTAAATTGTGTAGTAACTGTTAAAAGCGAAGTTATCGTTATTGAAACCTAAAGCACCAATTTAGACTATTGTAAGTTTGCTAAGATCTATACTTATAACCACCACATTTATTTGCTATAGAGTGAAGAGTATCTATTTCCCATTGAAACCAATTATAGCTTATGTGTAATTTTATGCATCTTTTATTTTTACTTGATAAGCATTTCTTGATTTTTGCGTCAGAAAAGTCTTCAAATTCTTAAACAAACTAGTTTCCCCCAACCAGAATCGAAGGGGCTCCGCAGCTTCCAAAACCAAGTGGATCACAAATGGTACATCCAATATTCCCTATGGATTGGAAACCAAAAGGATTTGCAAAGATCGTTGAAACTTCATGTTCCAGCTAACACGTCCCTTTAAACTCTAATGGAAATAGCATCGGAAGTGGATTCTCGATACACGCAATGTCGAGAAAAAGCAGATAGTGCGTGGAAAGGGACCATATTTTTGACTTTTTTATTTTACGATGTATACGGACATGTATTTTGGTAATAGTGACTTGTCTAGACATTCTTATTTCACAGCGTACTGGTGGGATTCTACGACATCTTCTATTATCCACAATTTTTAGTGCATAACTACAATAGCGTAAAATATAAAGTACAAAGAAAAAGTAATTCTTTCCTTGTTACATTTTAAAAGTCATGTTTATTTGAAAGTAAAGGAAAAACTGAAGGAAGCATCATTAAAATTAAAAAATAAACAAATAACAGAAATAGTTATCTGTAATGGCTGAACATGTACGACACCAGCCGCACTAGAATGAAAGCAAATTACTCTCATATGCAAGTTTTCAAGAAAAGAATACGAGGTCTGTCTAAAAGTTAGCCGACCTCTTTCCGAAATTACTTACGTGATGGGGCTGGGGACGGTAATCAAGGTCTATAGTAGAGTCACTGTGATTCCACTTTACACATTGATCATTTCACTACCATCAAACATTTATGGAAGACTTTGCTTGGAACGCATTAATCTGTATCTTCTCAGTCTGATTCTATTTTCTACTTTCAAAACAAGTTCCTTTAAACGCCGGTTTCAACTTTGGTAGCAACCACCAGTTGCAGGTAGTCATGTCAAGAGAGCAGGAAACAGAGAATCACTGGAATCCCACTGAATTTTGAAACGGGATCAGTTCATAAGATTTTAATAAAAATTCTTACACAAAAATTGCGCATATTAGTTAACCCAGAAGAATATATTCCAATTAAAACCAAAAATACCAAGATGTAATTTGCTCCAGTTTATCAAAAGCTTTTGACGCGAAGTATAATTACAAATGAAATTAATATTGCCTTTTCAAATTAAATATTTTTAACAATAATTTTAAAGTCGGTACAAGACCCTTTCAGAGATTGGTTAACATGATTTTTACGGTTTGCGTTTTTATTTTAAACTAAGGATCTATGCTCGTTTTGATTTTATCGAAATGTTTCTACTCTCTCCACACAACAAAATTAATAAAAAACCACTAATGAAAATTTCAAGTCAAATACAGTAAAACCCCGTTAAAACGCGGGTGTCGGGGGACATGTTTGGCACCCGCGTTATAACATAACCGCGGTGTAGGGAAACTACACCGCGGAACCACACTATTCAAACAATACTCACTTTTGTTGCATCATTTTTTACTTTATCAATTACTCGTGCCTTTTCTTCTATAGCATATTTTTCTTTTTTTGTTCTTTGGTGTCATTTTATTAACTGTAATTGCTGTGCAAGAAGCACACATTTCAACTACGCAATCAGTTTATCGAGCGATAGGTTATAAACCAAAAGGTGTACATCGGGCTTATTACAATAGGGCTTTACCTATTAGTGTGTGTGATAAAGGAATTGGAGCTCTTTGGCTAGAATATTTGTGTGCTCGGGCTGGATTTATTAACAAAGGTAAATAAGGAATCACCTTTAAATGGCAATGATAAGGGGTGGTTTAAACGTCGGGGGACATGAGAGTCACCGCAGTATATCTGATTCCGCGGTATACTGAGGCGCAGTATAACGGGGTTTTACTGTACTCATTAATTGTTCTTTATGAATAAAGTAAACCAAAAGTTATCCCGCATGAAGATTTTGTTTTATCAGCGTAAAACTAAAACACGACATGTTTTACTTTTCCTTTAACTTTTAGGCCCAGCTGATGTTATCCCGAACAATAATGAGCACATTGTATTTTGGTACAAGACTTCTTCTTGGAATGAAAACTGAAAAGGACCTCAACAAATATCAAGCTTTTTTTAAAACCAACACTTATCTTTTGTTTATGAAAAAGGAAAAAAGTAACTCCTGTTTTAATAATCTTATCAAATTAATAAAAGTTATTAATCACTTATAACTTTTATTCTATTGTTCAAACATTTTACACTGTAAATACTACTTACTACATTTAGCACATTCTCAGTTGAACATCTTCTTAAGAATTTCCTCTCCAAGTATTTGTTAGAAAGGGATAAATCGCTGGGTCGGGGGGGGGGGGGGGGGCTGTGTTCGAAGGCTAGATTCCTCAGCTGGTAGAGGACTTTTAAAATCGTATCAGAAGTCCTTTGCCTCGATCACAGGTTCAGGCAAAGCTTTCGTTTTCATGCTTAGCTCAAATATAAACCTTAGCGTCAAAATTTATTATTTTCCACTCTGTGATTTTTTCTATACATTTATGCATGGTCCTGGTGCTGTCTAGGATAGGATTTAAATCAACATTGTAAAAAATTTCAAAACATTTATCAGGACATAATAATCATGTATAACACAAGAAGTAAAAGCGTGTTCCATCAGCTTTAAATCATAGCGCTGAACATGAATCTGAATATATATATATATATATATATATATATATATTCACGTGTGTAGTGTGCAAACATCAGTACCTCTTGTAATTCCGAATATTGTGAACACTGTTTCATAAACTTTAAGCAAACCTGCAGAAAATAAAATTTATCAGAAGCTTGTGATTTAGTTTAAGAAAATGTTGTGTAGAGCTCAGCTGTGGTTCAGCTATAGTTCAGTTAGGGAATTTATCAAAGATGCAAGCAATCAGACATTGTAAACGTGATCAACAGTCACCACAACAGTATACATATTAAAGACTTTCATTATGGATGTTTATTTCTAAATGTTGAGACACATTCATTGACCAAAAATAGCTGATATTCTCCAACCTCAAGGGAGAGAGAAAGCAAAGAGAATTTTTCAACTATATGTAGTTTGATAATACTGATACAAAATTTATTTCTTGTGTTACCTAGAGAATCATAGATTTGGATAGGATCAGATGAGTGAAAAGTAATAGGTCGTCCTTGGCCAGAGGCAGACAGTAGCTGCACAAAATAAGTTTGAAGTAAATATTACTGGAAGAAAAAAAAAGTTCCTTTCGAACAAAAATTAGTGCCAGAAATGGTATTTACTTACAAAAGAAGACACGTAAATTTTGTTAACGAAAAATAATATAGCATTCTTATCTTGTTCTTTCTTAAGTAATCACTTCCACGAACTGAATGATTTTTTCAAATATATTGCGACTTGGACTTCGGAAATGTCTGTCAAGGGTTAAATGTCTGGTCAACATTAAATCCACATTTTTACGTATTCCCATCTCCCGATACTGAAGAGGTGGTGGGTTTGGATCACAGTCCCTCAAAACTGACGTGAGTAAGTCATGCTTACCTATCCTTATATGTAAATGTATTACATATCTGAGTATTATATATATATATATGTATTATATATATATATATATATGTAAGAACGGGTGTCCCGTTCTATCTTCTACAGCAGTGGCCGCTAACCCATGTAAGATGGGGCACAGGGTTTCGTTGCAATTCTTTATTGGTACACTTTAACACACAAATATCATAACATTAATATTGTTGGAACGAACGACATGAAGTCATCAGCAAGTTTCAAGAAGCAAGAACCACGATTTTCGTTCGGGCAGTCGTATTTATATGGGGGAAAATCTCTTAGACTGCAGACAATGTTCCCTACACCACGTGATGGCACGTGGTTTAAATAGGAGGGCCATATGGAAAATAAAATATATTATTGGCTTTAATCCCGTAGACAGAGGCTGGCCTAAGCCTACGGGGAAAAAAATAGTCTGGAGGTAATTACTGAGGGAAACCAAATTGAGCTTAGGCATGACCATATATGGTAACGCGTTAGAGAAATTTATGAGTGGGACAACCCTGAGTTGTCAAGTTTAATATGGAAAAAGCCAGACAAAGGAGACAAAGGACTTCTCCATATCACAGCCTGACAAAGGATACAAAGGATTTTTCCATATTACATCCCCCTTCCCCAAAAGTTCTATTACGTTAAAGATTGAAGAAGTGAAATATCTGCAGCCTTTTTCCCCACATAAATTTATGTATTAAATTTTATATAAACATATCACATTTTGAATGAAATACTATACAGTTACAAAAATTACTGAACATTTTCATCACAGATTATTATACTCTTACTAAACGATATTTACAAAATTGTATTTACAGTTCAGTTTAATTACAGTTGGATTATTCTGTTGCAGTTCAAAAGTGAATGACTTATATCACATTATTCATGTGATAGTTTGAAATTTGTTGGTGGGTAATATTTCCTAAATCTTGACACATGTACTATGTCTGATTTTTCTTTGTTGTGTGCATTTGGTTTATTGATTTCATAAGTTACGTCCGTAACTTTTCGAAGAATTTTATATGGTCCACTGAACGGTTGCGAAAGTTTTCGTGAATTCGGATATTTGAATTCTTCATATATCACAAAGTCATCTGCATTAAAAGTTTTGTCCACAAATCTGGCATCGTAATATATTTTATTTTTTTCATGATACGCTTTATTTCTTTCCACTGCCAGTTTTCTAGCTTCCTCAACAGGAGGATGAATGTCTTCATTTACTGGATTTTGAAAAGGCACTGTACCGTACATTAAATACGCAGGTGGGAACTTCGTAACTGAGTGTGGAGTTAGGTTGTATTCTTGAGTCACCTGCGCTAATAATTTAGGCCATGGCACGTTTCCAGAAGCTGCGTTCACTTTGCACTTTAGGCGAGTGACTATTGTTTGGTTCAGACGTTCCACCTTACCATTTGTCTCTGGTCTATGAATTGTGGTTAAAAGCTGTTTAATTTTGTGGTGCTTTAGAAATTTCTTGAAATGAGATGAAGTAAATGATGGATTTCTATCACTTAATACACTTTTAGGTATTTGAACAATGAAAATTTGTTTAAGAAAGTTGACGTAAGTTTCGGTAGTGATTGATTTTGATGCAAAAGACCACATGTATCTAGTATAATGATCTATAAACAATGTTAAATATTTTTT
Source organism: Octonoba sinensis (assembly GCA_038502835.1). NCBI lineage: Eukaryota > Metazoa > Arthropoda > Arachnida > Araneae > Uloboridae > Octonoba > Octonoba sinensis. The sequence continues at coordinate 145,321,291 of CM076600.1, forward strand.
CGTGGAATTGTAGTAGTTGAAACCACCCACACTATCTACTGCAACGAGATCAAATGGTTTATCAACTGGAGGCATAGACTGTAAAAGGCCAAATCTTTTTTGTCGAGGCTTTTTGTTTACCTGACAAATATGACAATGTTTGTTAAATCCAGTTATATCTAATGTTATATTTTGCCAATAATATACAGGCGTAAGTAAATTAATTGTTTTTTGAATTCCTGGGTGTCCAAACTTTTCATGGACAGTCTCAAGTAATTTACGGCGTAAAGAAAAAGGAACAACAATTTTAGTAAAACCCTTTTTACGCAGGCATAACACGTTATTAATTTCGACAAAATTACCAGTTAAATTGTCATTTTTTTGAGCCTCTTGAATTTCATCCAATTGCAGTAGATGCGAAACGTGGTTTCCTATACTTTTTTCAACACATTCATTATTTACAGATATATCTCTTGAGAGCATGTCAGCCTCGAAGTTTGTGGTGCCTTTCGTATATTTAATATCATAGTCATACATACTTAATTGTAAGGACCAGCGGAACAGACGACCTTTTAAGTTTTTTACATTTTTGAGCCAAACTAACGCCGCGTGATCGCTATGTATGACGAATTTATGGCCAAAGGGGTAGTGGTGATACTTATTTAAAGCATCCACAACAGCTAGACATTCCAACTCAGTAATACTATAATTCTTCTCGGAATCTTTTAATGAGCGGGAAAGCTATGGGATGTAAGGCACCCGAACTGTCTGGCTGTTTTAATATTGCTCCCACACTAGTTTGACTTGCATCAACACAAATATGACATTCTTTTTTAGGATCAAATATTTTTAAAATTGGTTTACAAATTAAGGAGTTTTTCAAAACTTGAAATGCTTCTTGGCATTTGTCAGTCCATTGCCAAGTTGTATCTTTTTTCAGCAAGTGGTTTAATGGATTTCTAATAGTTGCATATTTATCTATAAATTTATGGTACACATCTATTGACCCCAGAAATCTTTGGAGAGATTTAACATTTTTAGGCGGTTGTAATTTTTTAATAGCCTCAATATTACTATTATCGGGCGTTACAATACCATTACAAATTTCATACCCTAAAAATTCAATTTTAGTCTGTAAGAAAGAACATTTTGGTGCTTTTAACTTTAAATCTTCCTGTCTGCATATCTCAAAAATTTGTTGAATATGATCTAAATGTTCTGAAAGGATTTCAGAAAAAATTATTATGTCATCAAAGTAATTGGCTACAAATTTTATTTTATGTTTTGTAAGTATTCGACGCAAAGTTCTTTGAAAAATACTTCCTGAATTTTTCCACCCGAAGGGTAATTTGTTCCACTCATATAAGCCACTATTAGCGACAAAAGCGAGCTTTTCAGTATCGTCGGGATGAATTGGTATATGCCAATATCCGGAAGCCATGTCTAATTTGGTAAAATATTTGCTTTTCCCTAATTTATCTACAAATGTTTCTATCAGGGGTAATGGTTCTGCGTCGGACTTAGTAATTTGATTTAATTTTCTGTAGTCTATACATAATCGACTTTTTTTATTTTCGTCTCTTTTAAAAACTAGTGTAACAGGTGCAGAATACGGCGATGAGCTTTCTTTTATTATATTAGCCTTTAATAACTCTTGAATTTGATTTTCAATTTCTTCTTGTTGCTTTGGGGAAGTTTTATATGCCCTTAACGACACCGGTAAGTCGGATGTTAACCTTACCCGTTGAGGTTCAATTCTAATTGTTCCAACATCATATTTATTTTTGGAAAATATATCTTCGTAATTTCGCAATATTTCTTTTAACTTTGAATTTTCCTCAAGTTCCGAATGTCCACCGACAGGATCGCGACATTGTAGGCCTCCAATGCCGCAACCATTCCCAGAAACATCGGACGAAATACGAATATGCTTATTTTTTTCGCAACTATTTTTTTCATTTCCAACTTTCTCTACACAAGTTTTTTTTTCCGTGCTACTCTTTTTCTTTTCATTTTCGTTATAATGTAATTCCGTCACCCTTTCCTTAGTTTTACTTTCTTTCGGATCTTTCACTCTTTTAATTTCCTTATCAATTTTCTTGCGTATTTTTCCCGTACTATTATTTTCGTCTTTATTTTCTTTTACTTTATTTCCACAGTTCCTAACTAGGATTTCAGGTAAAATATGCAAAGACAAGTCATTCGGTTCGGAATCAGAAAAGGTGATCAGTCTTCTCTGATCCTGCATAACGACATGTCCTACACAATCTATGACCAAACGAAATCCCATGCAACTCTTTAAACCTAATATGGCATAAGGTAAATCGGTGTCTAGAACATAAAATTCCACCGGTTTAACTATATTGCCGACCTTAAGGTAAAGAATACACGTTTGGTTAAGCTGTAGCATTCCCTTCGTTTGTTTTATTTTTACAGCGATTTTTTCTTCAATCGAAACATTTAATGTTTTTGCAATTGCACTCGGGATGATATTTAATGTTGAACCGGTATCAACATTTAAATAAATAGTCTTCAAATTCGAATTTGTATTTTGAGTGTACGCGTCATTAGATAATTGATAATCATTTTTAAATTTCGCCTCATTTTTAATAATATACCCCGGTATTATTAATTGTCATACTTCGTTAACTCTCTGATTTTCTTCTCTTAATTGATTATCTTTTTGCTGAGGTGGTTGTTTAAATCCAGCATTCGATGTATTTGGCTTGTTCACACATGTTTGTCCCCAATGATATGCGTTGGAAATTCCTTGTTGTGCGCAAAATTTACAAGGATTAGGGGGTAACTCCTGCGAAAAATGTGCAGTCTGTCTTTTTACTGCATTTTGTCTTTCATTATGACCTACAAATCTAGGTCTGTTCTGTTGGTAAGAACTAGGTTGGTACACATTGTTTCTATCTTGACGAGGATAGTTATATCGTTGACGAAAATTACTTTGGTCTTGATTTTTTGGCATCCAATTTTGATAAAAGGGGGGCTTCACCCTAAAAATATTTTGTTGCTCCCCTTTATAAGCGGACTCGGGTGTTTCATGCGGAACTTCATTTATTAATTTTGAAACTACCTGAAGCCATTCGGTGGGAGTTTCTGGCTCTTTTATTACCAAAAATGCCCTAACTTGGGCAGGTAGCCCAACTGAAAGCCCCTCAAGGATATGTTGATTACTAAGTTTTATTTTTCTTCCCATTTCTACTTTTTCCGTAAAATAGGAGTACAACTCTTTCGGATTTCCAGAAAATTTTAAATTTTGAAAATCAAGAAAACTACTTGCTGGAGTAAAGTAATGTTCTTCAAAAATTTGAATGATTTCATGAAAGGAATTACAGCAAAGGCATTGATTGATGTAGAGCTTTAACGCTGAACCGCGAATAAATTTCTGAAAATTTTTTAATTTCCAACTATCATTTAAGTTGTTCTGAGCCGTTTGCAGGTTAAAGTGAGCTAACCATGCTGAAAAATTTATCCCTAACTCTGGTTCAAATAATAAAATTTCAGGTGAGCTACCCGAATTTTTGTCTGTTATTTCAATTTTTGAAGTAGAAGAGCAATCTGCCAAACTTATCTCTTTTATTTTATCACTAATCGTTTGACATTCTGAATCCATTTTTATTTAGCTTAAATCGGCAGTTGCCTCTGCTTGAGTTTCGGCATCCTTACGGTTTAAGTTATCTCCATCCATGTTTGAATTTTCTTTGTGGGAAGACTGTGAGTCAGAATTTTTTTCATTTTCAATGGTCTTGCTCATTTTACCACTACGTAATAACATAATTCTAATAACACACAAATTTTTGACATTTTTCCTTTTTTACCTTCCCACTTTAACAACAAAAATATTCCGCGTAAACAAATGCATAACATCTAAAATATATACAGAACTATTCATAATACTGCAAAAAATATACCATAATTTCAATTACACAGCACATTGATAAATTTACTATTTCAAATATCTTAATGTCAAAAAAAAAAACCGTGCTGACAAGATCCCTTTTAAAAATTTAAACCGATAATTAATATATCATCAAATAAAGAACTTATTCTTCCAAAGCACATGATCAATTTATATCATAATAAATTCTAAAGCAATATCATGTAAAACAAACCAAACGGGAGAAAAAGATATTCATATAATTATAAGATATTTATGAAGAAAATTCGAAATAATACCATTTTGGAATAACACATTAAAAATTACTTTATCCAAATTCACATTAGCACATGAAAGTAATTTCAATTCTAAAGCACCACACATTCACGATTCTTTGGTGAAATCACGCAGCAGAATGCCAACACTCTTCGCTTCTAAAAGCCACAACGGGGGCGAGTTTTTACCCACTCGGTGAAAGAAGCCGCACATTGGTTCATTGAACCTTCTGGAAAGATGATCCACACTGCTACATCGGCGCGGCACATTGCAGATTTAGTATTGCCTTTCTTCGATTGTTTTTTTTTTTCTGCAGGAGCCCGGATAGGAACATAAATCCTACCGGCTTGTAAGAACGGGTGTCCCGTTTTATCTTCTACAGCAGTGGCCGCTAACCCATGTAACATGAGGCACAGAATTTCGTTGTAATTCTTTATTGGTACACTTTAACACACAAATATCATAACATTAATATTGTTGGAACGAACGACATGAAGTCATCAGCAAGTTTCAAGAAGCAAGAACCACGATTTTCGTTCGGGCAGTCGTATTTATATGGGGGAAAATCTCTTAGACTGCAGACAATGTTCCCTACACCACGTGATGGCACGTGGTTTAAATAGGAGGGCCATATGGAAAATAAAATATATTATTGGCTTTAATCCCGTAGACAGAGGCTGGCCTAAGTCTACGGGGGAAAAAATAGTCTGGAGGTAATTACTGAGGGAAACCAAATTGAGCTTAGGCATGACCATATATGGTAACGCGTTAGAGAAATTTATGAGTGGGACAACCCTGAGTTGTCAAGTTTAATATGGAAAAAGCCAGACAAAGGAGACAAAGGACTTCTCCATATCACAGCCTGACAAAGGATACAAAGGATTTTTCCATATTACATATATATATATAAAGCTCTACCTTTGTGCATCGTATAGCAGATTGACGGAAAAAATTCGGTACATAGGATTTTGTATAAGTGGAAACAATCTTAGTGTTATCATTTCTCCTAAACAATTAAAATAAAGCTAATTTTCGCATATGAAACGCCATTTCTAATTTCTGCGAATCACACTAAATGAAAGTTAATAATTAACAAGAAGTTCCGTCTAGAACTATACGAGCCTACTTTCCCGTATACACCGAATTCAAATTTATAATCTAGCTTTCTCTCTCTCTCTGTCTTTCTCGTTTAGCTTTAGTTCTTAATTGCTTTAAATATACCTTTTTCAACGGTTAATGCATATTCATTCAATCATTATTTATTAAGTCATTCATGTATTTATTCACTCATTTATTCATTCATTAATTAAAAAAATTTCTTGAAAATCCAGAAAAAAAAAATTTCATAGGAAAATAGGCTCGTTAGTTCTGGATGAACTTTCTATTTATACATGTTCTACGTCATAAGAGCTTTCCGATAAAGTTTGTTCCAAGCAAATCGGTCCGGTAGATCAGAAATTATATAGGATTGAAATTTCCCCGTATGTTAATTTTTTTTTGAACTGTTCAAAAAGGAACAAAAATTGTTCAAATCAATATTTCACGCCAAGAACTTCTTCCAGTGAGCTTGTTCATAAGAACTTATATCTTGTACCCAGAGTTTACATAATTTGCTTCATTTTCGCCCATAAGCGCTAATGTTAAAATTTTTTGAACTGTTCAAAATTGAACAAAAAATTGTTCAAATCAAAAAGTAAAATATAGAAATGAGATGTCCTCGCCGAGATCTTTCGAATGCAAAAAGAATTTTTCCAATCGGACAATTCGTTCAAAAGTTATTAGGGGGGGACAGACCGACAGACAGACAGACCGACAGACACACTTTTTTCCCATCTCAATACCCTACTTTCAAATTATTTATTTTTCAATCTTTATTTAATTACTTCACTTTTTTTTGACTTTTCTTGATTTCTAACGATATTTTCACGATGCATTAAGCCTTCTTTCATGCTTTATTACTATTTTTTTTTACTTTTACGGGAAAGTAGGCTAAAAAATGAACTAAAATGAAAGATTTTTTAATGGTTACTTGAATACATTTAAAAAATGGTCCGAACAGTGTTTGCAATGGTCACGGTTGCATGCCTATAAAAAAAGTACAGATAGATCGCTGAACAGCCATTTTTGCTCAAAGTCCGTCAAAGAAATGTTCATTTATTCAGTCTACTAAAAACTTCATCAGGAACATTTTCCGCGAATCGAATTCCACGATGAATTGTTTCAAATGCTTCTTGCATTTCTTTCTTTCTTTTTTCTTTTCTTTGTTGGCATGGAAATGTTTTCAGATTCATTTACACCCGCTGGTGCTTCGAGGTCATGAGACGAACTTAGTATGTTTTCTTCTGTAATTAGCAACAATTAACGAATAAAATCTGGATATGGCTTGAAAACATTCCGATATATGGAGCTTTTTTTTAATATATAGAAAGTTTTCTATGTAATGAATATAAAGACTTGCTAAGAGTTCAATGTATAGAAAATTTTAATATGGGGAAGTACGATATATAAAAGCTCGACTGTACATATACATACATAAATATAAAACCTGTTTTAAATCAAACCCTTCCTTCTCCACGCAGACCAAAAAAGTTCCGGTGTTTCACCATCGGCAGACATGAAGGTGACAGAATTAAATTCCTCGCTTCTGTTGCACTGGAAAGAAAAGAGTTAAGTATTAATTCATAAACGAGTGTTAAAAGTTAAACATGGTCCACATATATGTATGGGTGTTAAAATAAGGACCAAAGACATTTTTCCCGAACTTCTAAACGAAATAGTCCAGACGCATAAATGTTTTTCAGATCGTCTGATGACCAGAATCATTGGACTAAAAAATGCTCCAATTTTATCTACGCACGCAGGTCACGTGGTTAGTGAAATGACCCTACGTTAAAATGCAACTAGTCGTAAATCTGAGTGTCCTTTATCAGACAGTAGTTCTTTCATAGAAATGAGTCACAAAGTGAAATGATGACAAATTGTTTATACACAAACCGATAACGCGTGCATATCTTGATGTTTCAGTGAAGTATCTTAAGCAGTTGAATCTAAGACGGGGAATTTCCCTCATAAAAGAGCCAAGATGAATAGAGCAAGGATCAATCGCTTGATTTGGAGTGTATTGTTATTTTTCCTTTTTTATTCCGGAGAAAGTGGAGGCCTCAGTTATCGGGACCAGCGAACTGGTAAGTGTGAAATTACAAAAAATTATGTATGTTATTATATGCGGTGCCCATTGCTACTGAAACGCCCCCTTTCTATAAACTACCGTTTTATAGAAATTAAGTATACATAATCATTATTATTTTTATGTTCTCAAATGTCATTAAAACACATAGCAGTTAAAGTTCAACGATGAAATTGCGATCTATAACGAGTGTTATATTTCTGCACTGCAAATACATATGCTTTTCGATGACCTAGAATGATAACCACGTAACTCAAAAAAGGCAAACTTTACCGTAGAAGCGAAAAATGTACCATTTATGTTAAAGCAACTCAGAACTGAGCACCTAAATTTGTTTTATAACAGCACGAGTAAGATTTTTTTTCCGACCCTCATGTTTGGGAGATACTAGCTTATCTAACTAATAACGTATAAAAGATATTTAAAGATTTTTTTTTTCGAGGTACGAGGGCTTTTCTTCTAAGCCATCGTTATATAATATAGCGTGACATGTGACAAGGGTGGTTGTTGTAGGGATTCAGTTATGTTGAAAGAAAGTGTGACATCATTTATGAATGATCCCTTATACATTTGTGTGCTCTTGTGAAGCCTTTTCTTTTCTTTCGTTAGGTTTTTCGATGCTTGTACCGACGTATGTGGTACCGTCTACTGGCAATGGTAAGTGTAAAATTGCGAAAATAATTTTTATATCATGTGTTTTGGAAAAGCAGAACGCTTACACAAGTCTGAGAGGGTTCTGAGTTTTAGATTTTTATAATTAATTCTAATGTATTTTTCAGCGGGGAAAACGACAATTTTCTTATTTTCTCGCATCACGTAAGGATTTTCCAGAAATGGATATTTTGAAAATATACAAAAAATTGAAAAATTGTGACTAACAATTAGTCACAAGATTCGTGTGAAATTGACCCAAAATCAAGTAAAAGAACTGTTTTAGAATAGTGCGCCGCTAGCCACAGGCTACTAATTAATAAACTGCAAGATTAACCTCTTAATGACCATTTGTAACAATAATAAAAGTCATTTCCGATCCAACTTTCTTTCCTTAAAATTTTATAAGTTATAAATATATAATAAGAATGCGGTATGTTGTACGTAGTAATTTTCTTATCAATGTTAACACAGTACTTTTTAAAAATTATTTATTTGTTTATTTTATTTTTATTTAATTTTTTTTCTAAATCTTTTTCAATTTTATCGGTGAGCACAATCATGAGAAATATTTACGAAAAGTTCCAAAATGACATTAAACTAATATAATTTAGGAGAGAGCGGGGTAATAATAAAATAAAAATTATCTAACGTGAGGGCAGGAAATGAAAAACTTTAACCGCCTCGTTAACGAAACTCAAAATAGAGCGATTTCATGTCTTCTTCACAAAATAAAAGAAAAATAATATAATTTCAAGGAATTCCAGTCATTGGATATTTTTAAAAAATGTTCCAATGTTTTAAAATTTTGAATACTTTTTCTTTACTAAAAAGGTAATTTACCTAGAAAATATACTGTCCACGCCTTTTTCCACCCTTAATTATTGTATGAGTGGTGTCCATTTTCACTCAAACAATTGTTTCCTGATGCTTTATGCTATCAAATATTCTCTGAGCATTCTGAATGAATTACAACATAAACAAGTATTGTTAAACATTGACTCGAATTTTTTCTTTAAATAATCTTTGACTGTGGGGACGGCGATATGCAAGATAACAGCGAGTTAATCAGAGCAAAAGCTGGAATTAATTGAAGTTATTTTCTCCACCTTGCATATGAATCAGCAAAAATAAAATCACAATGTCTTTAAAAAATTGCCTGAAGGAGAGAGGCCACAAATTGGATTAATAATTCGCCCATGTAATAGAGCAGTACGTTATTAATACAGCATACATCTAGTTAGTTTCATTTTAAATTCGGCAGTTGTACTGGGAAGGGGGGGGAGGTTAATCCCTATTCAATTAATTTTGCTCATTAAATTTCTAGTATTTTAAAGAATATTTATACATTGTAAGGTAGAGAGCTGGGCCCCTGCAGGGGGTCGCTTATCAATTCCTTCGATGATTGTTACCTTTAGCTTGATTCGCACGACAGACTCTCCGAAAAAGAGGAAAGGGAATTGCTTGATAATCTTATATCCATTTAGATATATTTTAATTGAGTTTCAAATTAATCTCTCCTATTTGCATAAGTATAATAATTCACTTCCTTTTGGCACTTCAGGTGACACATCTTCAGGTGATAGCTTATGCCTTCCCGACCAGTTTCAATGTCTGAATAATAAATGCATTAGAAAAGACTGGTACTGTGATGGTGGAGATGATTGTGGGGACAACTCAGACGAAAGATACTGTCGTAAGTATGTAAATATAGATAAGTCCTCCAGACATATACCTTGAGGTATTCCCTATTTTTAAATAAACTCAGCGGTGCGACAGCCCATCTGGGCCAAGGCATGCTGTTCCTATCCCTCAGACTGAGGGCCCTGAGGTGCAGAAGTAGATGTTCCGATCAGGTGGTAGAACTGACGTGGAACCCCAAGTGTTTAGTTCCCAAGCATGCTCGGTCCTCATTTTATTGACCCCACTGAAGGTATGAAGAGCTGAGGGACCCTGCCAGGGCCATGGATAGAACCCCTGATCTGCGGGATGATAGCAGAAACATTACCTCTCTGTCACTGGATCTCATTAAATTGTTTTTTTTTTTTCTCGATTTCATTTTTTAAAGCTATCATACCTTGTACTATTTCTAAGAAACTGGAATAATGATCTTCTTCTGAGGCAGCAGAGAGCCTCATTAATCCAATTTTCCCTTAACTGAGAGGCTGCTGATGATATTCAGGTGATCGTTGTAGGAATTTAGCCGATATTACGAAGCTCCATTGAGGATTTAGACAAATCCACCTAACCAAATTGTTATTTTACTTCCCATGGATGTTAGTACTGTTTGATTTATAAACTGTCTGCAGAACTGACATACTTATCACATTATTTGGGATTAGGATTAATTTATTCTCGGTAAAAGGGAAACTTTGTGACTTAACATTAACGTACCATACAGCTTAATTCAAAAGATGAAACTTATGATTTTTTTTTCTTTTCTCTCTAAATTCTAAAAACATATGGTGACTATTTACTACCAAATAAATCCGAGAAGAATCTACATATTACTTCTTACGGTAAATGGGAAGGGCACTGTTAAATCAGAATTCTTATTATTGGATTAAATTTCTTAGTTTCAACGTATAGAGTAATAGCTCCGAGTCAAAATGACTTAGATTTGAAAAACTGAGTCCTTATGTTTCAAGAAAACCTTTTCTCAAAAATGATCCGATATGAGCGCAACGCATATGAAGCAAGAGTACGCTGTCGTTCGCCACGGGTTAATAAACGCAATCGTCGGACAGAACGCCAACGCTTTATCTACCGAGGCAGGATGACAGCGGCGGAAAACGGGAAAGTTGGATGACATAATAGCTTTCAAATGTACCGGCTGCGGGTGCTTAAGTACTTCCGAGTCAAATTTCTTTATAGCCCAATCCAGAAGAACGTTAATGATCCAATCGTCAATTGTTTTCTCGTTTTGCTGCATTCAATCTGAATCGGACGAATTAATCAACTTGTATTCCTGCTCCGAAGAGGAGAAACAGACTACTCGAATTCTGGAATCACTCATCTTTAAGAAAAGGCGTGTATTAATTATGAACGTAAAGTTCCTCGATAAATTTTTAATTTGGTGCAGTGAAAATGAAATCAATTCTGAAGTAAGCATCGGTAAATAAAACTGAGAACGGCGACTGTCACTTCCGACTTTGCGTGCAAGAAATAATAAATCAGTGTAATCACAGATGGCACCATTACTGCGGCACATTATCTGTTGCTATCAATTTACAGAATGTGCTGTTTTTCATCATTTTTATTTATTGTTTTGAAGGCTTTATAGTTTCTTGTTTTTAGTTCTCTATAATTTTACGCTAGACTTCGGATAAATAATTTTTGGAAGATTCTAATGTATTTTCGACCAAATTTTTTTTACAAAAATCCCAACACCCCTAAAAACCAGAAAGCTCTCTGTGGAACAATCTGCTCTTTTACCCACCCACCCCCATATTTTTGACACAAAAGACAATTTAGAAAAGATCATATTTTGCTTCACCAATCGCATGCAAGTCCTTTCTTCCAAGGCGCATGTTAACTACATGGCCTTATGTTTTTTTTTGTTATCTGTTTTGTTAATACTATTTTGTTGCACTTAATGCTGTCATCATGATTTACTTTTATTGTGAGCTATTTATTTAAAGTAAAGCGCAATGTCTGAGTTGTAGCTCTCCGTGCTATGACATTGGTCTTGGGTTTGATTTCTGGACTTTTTCTCCACCAGACCCCTACCTGTTAGCCGAGGCCTTAGGATTGTTTAAGCACGGGGAGAGGTAGTGGGGTCTACGGATTTTACATGCACATATCCCCAAGTATACATGGTGGTCTTCAGTGGGTATCGAACGCGCGACCTTCCAGGTGGAAGTCCGACGTGCTAACCACTAGGCTACCACGGCCCCAGATTTCTGGACTGGGCAAGCTCGACTTAACCTTTCATTCTTTCAGTGGGTTGATGAGGACATACCATACTTAAAAAATACAGACGGGAGGTTCCGCATTAGGCCTACTACCTGACCGGAACCTCTGCTTCCGCACCTCAGGGTCCTCGGTCTCGGTAGCTCAGACGAGCACTGGCTTACTTGGACTGTCGCGACATTGAGCATAGTTTATTGAGTAAAAGTAAAGTTTGAATACTAGATATATTTTTTATATCAGAGGCTCATAAACGTTTCCAAGTTGTGGCACCTTTGGAAGAATTAAAATTTAGTTCATGAAGCATTAGTTATATAATATCTATATGTTTGTATATTTGTATGATTTCGGAGAAAAATCTTTTCTTTACTCAACAACAAAGAAAATTTAATTTCGCGGGTACCCCACATCTTTCGGTATAGCACCCCAGTAAGCCGCGGCACCCAGTTTGGGAACTCCTGTTTAATAGAATTAAATGCATTTAACAGCTTAATAGTGTTGGTTAAAAAATGGTAACTGGGATATATAAGTGGCACTGTCTCAATTAGGCACTTAGAGTGTAACATTTAGGTTTCAAATGTTAAAAACAGGTTTTAATTAGGTCACTCTAAATGAGACAGGAATACATATCTTTCTAAAATTATAGTTAAAATTCACTTTTTATATGCAAACTTAGTTTAGAATAAATACATTTGATCAAATATGCTCTAAATCTGGTCCAAAAGTTCCTAAATGCGACAAATGTATAGAAAATCAAGTCGTATTTAGGCACATTAACCTTAATATGAAAATCCCCCTCCCCCGAGGCATTGATACAATTCAAATACATTATTATTATTATTTGCCTTTTTTTTCACGTAGAAAATATAGTGCTCTTTAAGGCGCTTTGATTAATGTACTTTTTTCTTTTTTAAAATACATTAATTCAGTATTAATAAACTAGCGGTACCCGCACGGCGTTGCCCCTGCAGAATATTAAAAACGTCTCCTGCGGCGCTGTCGTTGTTAAGAGTATAAAAAGCGTCGCCTGCCGCGATGTCCTTGATAATAATGTAAAAAACGTCGGCATTGTCTGTATTAAGAAATTGAAAAAGCATCGTCTGCCTGTAATTGAATGATACTGCAAACCATACCTAAAAAACGTATCCACAATTTCATTAGTATGTTCCAATTTATCGCCAACGACTAATTAGAAAAGTTAAATTGTAGCGTGTCGTCATTCGCCACGTTATATGGAATCTAGAAAAAATTATAAGTATTTCTTTTCCTGGAGATGTTTATTTAAATTCTATTGCTAAATCAAGGAACCCGTAAATCGGGGAGACAGAACTTTTGTCAAGTTCAATATCGAATTTAAAACCTATTTGCTAATTTGAGAAAAACGTTAAATCGAAGATATGCTTTTTTACTGTTTTTCCGCTGAAAACTAAACTGATGTCTCTATTTTGAAAAATAAGTTTTGTGTTAAAATTAAGCTAGCACTATTCACCCGTTGAGGAAATTGCTAATTATTATTTTTGGATCAAAGACTTAAGAAATCGAGCTACAAATCTTATAACAGGCGTTCTTATTGACTTGGAAACTTCGAACGAATTTCATCCTGTGCAAAAAAAAAACAGCGCTTTCGATCAATATATTATATTAATTGCAAGATTTTTTTCACCCCTTATTGGGGAATTTATGCTGAAATTTGAGTAAAATTGGAATAAAAAAGGAACTAGCTGTCGAATTTTTTTCTAACTTGTCTATAAATCTTCCTCTTGAATCCCTATGTCTACTGATAAAAACCGCATTAAAATCCATTGACTAGTTTTAAATTATCTAAGCGTACAGACGCAGGAAGCGACTTAGTTTTATACTCTGTTTAAGATAATGCAATATTATTTTCAAAATTCGGTTGCTATTCTGATTTTTAATTTTTTTGTTACTTTTAATTTTCGACCATACCATCGTTTTTCTTACATTTGTTTTTTCAGCTCAGACGCAAGATATTTACATAGGCTATTTTAGGTATTTATTGGGTTCATTCTGGGATCTATATTATGTTGTGGGATTTTGAGTTTTGGGTTTACTTTATATATATATTATGTATCGTGTTGTATGTGCGTCGCATAATGTTGCAAGGTTCAGTTGCTCACACAATATACCTCCATTTACACGTTTTGACGTCAACAGTAATTTTGCCCATACAACTCTTTCTGTGGTCATATGTTTATTCAAACACTCAGTGATGATTCATTTGAGTACATTTTAATGGAAAGTTTTCTCCTATCTGTACAATGAATTGTTTTATTTTAGACAATCCGTACGCATGTCCGCTTCTAAGTGGGAAAAATTGGCTTTATTGTGGAGAGAGATGCATTCCACCTTCTTTCCTCTGTGATGGAACTGCTCAATGCGACGATGGAAGAGACGAAAACTTATGCCGTAAGATTTAGGTTTCCCTTATCTTGTTCCAAAAAGCAATATACTTGAAGAATAAATACATAACCTCAAATTTTATGTCAACTTGTTTAGATATTTCAGGGGCACTCCATAATTAACTATTTTTAGAAAAATGCCATTTTAACCCGTAAATGGTAATAGTCGTTTGTGAGACGTATATGATTTAGTTTGAGTCCTAATGAGAATGGAAATAATAAGTAGTAATAAAAAAGTAAGTAAATAAGTGAGTAAGTAAATAATTATAAGTAAACGTAAATAAATAAGTAAGTAAAAAGAAGTAGTAAAAAATAAGTAGTAATAATGTAATGAAAGAATCTTAGTCTCACAGACGGATATTACTGGGAGTGTGAGTTGTAGAGGTATTACCTCTTACAGTTAAGTCAGTAGCTCGTATATTTTATAAAATACGCGGCATCAGCGTTTGAGAAAGACAAAAATGACGCTACAATTTTAAGCAGTTTGTAGCCGATTGAGGTCGGAACAACGCTGTGAGGATAGGATTGCAGTGAAGATACGGTTATTCCATGTAAACAAAGAAATTACCAATTTTTCAAAGCTTGTGTACAAGACCAGTGGCGGATTTTAGAGGGGAGGCCCAAGGGCCGCCCGCCGCTTCTGAAAGAAACGAAAAGAGTTTTTAATTGACCCATTAAATGAGTTTTAATTAATTTTCTGCTCTTTAAAATAGATTAAGGGTTTTAGGGAATCCTAAGACACATAGAAACTCTTATAATAGCTCTAATAAAGTATTTACGAGGAGAACCACTTTTTACTTCCGGATGTCACCTTTAGAAATTATTCCTGGATCTGCCCCTGCAACCGACCGTCTCCTTTTTGACGAAATTTTGTGCTCTAATATGCATGAAACTGAAGTTTGGTGAAGTTGCAAACTCTAAACTCTTGTAAAGTGGTTAAAAACTGGAGTAGTTAAAATAAATTTTAAGCTCAGAATGTTTGTAATTTGTGCGGAATAAATGCTTTTATTCGGATGTCCCTACAGAGCAGAAAAAATAAATATAAAAACATTTATATTTGTTCTGGAGATACAGCATTTTGTTCTCAGCTGCATTACAAAATTTAGAACGTTACAAATTTATATTCTTTATAGCGTATTAGTTAAAGTTGACACAAAATTTAATCCCTAGAGCAGAAAAAATAAATATAAAAACATTTATATTTGCTCTGGCAATACAGCGTTTTGTTCTCAGCTGCATTTCAAAATTTAGAACGTTACAAATTTATATTCTTTATAGCGTATTATTGACACAAAATTTAATCCCTAAATTAAAATCTGAGGTTAGGCATATCGTTATAGAAATTCTATTTCTGCATTTGACTCTTATAGGAATTTTAAATAAACTTGCTCTTGCCACTACTGGAAGTTTCAGATCTCTAACTTGACTACATTTAAAAACATCGGGCTGTGAAATGAATTAATTTCTTTATTTTAAAATGAAAGAAAAAAATAATCTTCCTATAACACAGAACTAAATGAGCCTATTTTCCCACGGAACGTTTTGATCTGGATTTTTAAGGATATTTCCGAATAAATGAATGAATAAATAAGTGAGTGAATGCAGTTATAGCTACTTCTATATTATGTTTTACCTTTATACATAATAGGAATGTATTTTTGTTCACTGTATTTCCAGCAAATGATATTGACAAAGTACCGGGTGCCATTAAGTCAAAACACAACTTGGTCAGTTGGTTTCAAGGGAGGAGGAAAAATGGAACAACCAGCAACAAATGGGGACATGAACTACATAGAACTGCAGTGGCGCTTTACTTATCAGACCCAGCTTTCTTCACACCAGGAAACACCACCGGTCAGGAGATGGCCTACGAACTCACTATTCAATTACTGTCAAAGTTCTCTTTGTAAGAAAAACATCTTTTGTCGTAATAATTTCGTAACATCTTTTAAAGCGAAAAGTCATGAGGTCAAAAGTAAGAGCCAACGTTATTATCTCTTGTGACTTATCGGAAAATCTATATTTAGATTTTCCAGCGTTCCTACTTTTTATGTTTAGGTTGGTAATTCTAATACTTGACTTTTGTCATCATGGCCAAGGGACACATGCTCAGTATTCTCCCCTAAAATAAATGAGGAGAAATTTAATGAAAAATATCTATTAGACAGGGTGAAATTTCCTAAATTCCTCATTAAATTAAGGCAATAGTCTCTAAATATCCTCATTAGAATAAGGGGAACAGCCTCTAAAATCCCATTAAAATCCATGTGGTCAGCTTTTTTTTAAATATAGTCAATAGTTAAAGATCTGCCTTAAAAAAAAAATATAGTTTCTAAAAAAAAAAAACATTCGACTACGGCTATCCTCCCGTGTTTTTATTTTTATTTATTTATTCATTTATTTTTAATTTTTTGTCGTAGTTTTGCACGTTTAGGACCGTAGCGTCGCTTCTGAAAATTGTTGAAAACTTAAACACACAACGTCGCCCAAACATGGCAAACACACACATACTTTCTTTTAATGGGTTAGATAAATGGATAATTTAGCTGAGATAAACAGCTAAATGTAGCAATGTTCAAAGGAACGGCTTAAGTGTTTATTGAAGAGAAAAGACCGCACAAAACAATAAATGCGCACCGCAATTTGGCTCAGAGAAAAAGACGCTTGACTTTGAGAGAGCTCATTTCCTCTTTGCCAGAACAGACAGCAAAGAGGAGATAATATTACATTGGCACAGAGCCAGTGACTATCATATTACATTATTCGCGAAGGAGACCTGTTTTTTTTACTCCTATTTCAACATATGGAATCGTTTTAATCCTTCGTTTATCGGTCTTCTTGTGAAATTCAACCAGAAATAAGAAAATATTAAATATGCAGTTATATCACATTTCTCCACGCAAAGTTCCTGTAGTTGCAATAGCAACACTGAGGCAACGTTTTTCTAATGCTTTCCAATGCCCTATTATTGTAAAAGCAATCTTTAAACAAATTTGAGATCATTTTAAAGAAGTTTAAAATAATAAGAATAGCGCATTAATTGTAAAAAAAAGTTTTTACTTTTGTTATAGGAACAGGACATTGTCTTCTGAGAAACTAGCTTTATACATCAATGCGTTGCTGGTTACTTGCATCAATCCCAAAGATTTCCATGGGCATGACCTTGTGTCTGATTTGCGACAGAAAGTAGAAGAGGAAAAGTACACAAATCCGTCTGAGATCATCGCGCTTTGCAATGCCGGAGATACCATGACCAATAAAGATGTAGACAGAATTTCGACGGCATATGATTCTCAACACAGAGCTTTCTGGATAGGTATATCTACTGTATTTCTAAAGGAAAAAAATAAATATTTGTTCTCCATTTAGACTGTTGCAACTGATAAAGTGACAGAAATGATTTGCCAATCGTGATATTCGTTCATGATGAAATATAAGTACATAACATATTTATAACCCTACCTATATGCTTATTATTCAGCAACATTATAACAAAGGCGTTACAAGTTCCTTTTTGGCTGTTAAAATTGTTGTCCATCTGGTGAGATAACAGGCTCTCTCACTGAACAACCGGCCAATGTGCAGGAAAGATGTCACCTGTCGACATTCTTCAAAAGAGCTCACAAACGTCCTGAAGTAATTAATAATTGGATTCACGTACACAGCAATTGTTAACATAACGTTTTAAGAAATATTTTGATGAAATATCTACAATCACATTTTATCATGAGGCAAAAATGCATTTGAATGATAAAAATTTAAAAAAAAAAAGGTTTTTTGCTAATCATAATAATTGCATTCTGTGATATGCACTTTCATATTCAACATATTTGTCTTTCACCCCTGTAAATGTCACAGTGTTCTCGGTACCTTCTAATGAGTTAACAGGCTTCTGTGATTCAGTGGATTGGGGCCGACATGCCAGGTATTATTGGGATAACTGGGCCGACATACCAGATATTATATTATATTGCCCAACATGGCCAGAGAGATGTAAAAATGCCAATTGGGCATGAATCTTCCCCCCTTACATGCCTGGCAGGGCATCTTATTTTTTAATCAAATATTTCTTTCCAAAGCGTTATTATTCCATATTTTATTGAAAAATCATAGCATCCTTACCGGAGTTTAAAATTAACGTGTTGACAGACATGCATGTCAGCAATAAAATAGGTAATTCAATTTAAATTTTGCAAATTTTGACTTTAACGACTTACTATGTAATATTTAATTGCAATGTAATGTTCTAATGATGTAGATTAACGTGAAAATACTTCTTGATTTAGATAGAAGCTGTTATTTTTTGTTTGATTAATGCTATACGACAAATTCAAATGTTATAATTATTATGCAATGAAGCAACTTCTATACATGTAAAAATTTTGTTCGGGCCACGTAATTTTTTAGACTAACATACCTCCCAGGGCATATAAAATTTCAAAGAGTTTTCGAGCTCTGCTGGTTACTTTAATTCGATGCATAAAACAGAATCAAATGCTACTGTTATTAGACACCGGGTGTGCAAATTTTAAAAATTAAAAAAAAAAGTTACTGGATTTGTATTAAAACAGGTCGAAATATAAGTAAATAAATTAATGACAGATGCGCTAATATCAGTGATTTCGGTAGGAATATTTACATAAAATGGTTATAAGGGCTTACGCTCCTAGTAAATCTACAGCAAAGGGATCATTTATAAATGATGTCACGCTTCGAGGGGGGAAGGGGGGTTCGTGAAATTGTGCCAAAGTGTGACAAGGGGAGGGGAGGGGGTAACAAGAAGTGTGATATCCCTGCTTATGTAACATAGCGTGACATGTGACAAAGGGGGGAGGGGGTTCCGTTGAAGTGTGACATTTTGTGACAAGGGGGTTCAAATATGTGGGGAAAAAGCGTGACATCATTTATGAACGGTCCCGAAACTAAATGGTTGTGGGATTATTGGGAGAGGAAGATCTTCTGGTTTTTCCAGCAAAGTCGCTCTGTCTATGATCATACTGAAGCCTCTATCGTCATTCCTTAATTTTGTTTTTTTTTTATTTTTTAGTCTAACTTTAACAAAAAAAATCCTGTAAGCCAACGATGCAGTACTTTTTTTATTATTAATTATTTTATTGTTCTTTATCAAGGAGTAAGAGTTACTTACCTATGTTTGGAATGGGAATTCCCCACATTTAGGGTGGTAATTTCAAAATGTCTAGAGTCCGGATTTTCAAACTTTCACTTTAAACTTTGCCTTTTGCATGGATAAGTTCGTGGTAGGCAATGTAAACAAATTTTAAGGTTGTAGCAGTAGTTTTCAGTTATATCAGAACCGATTACGAAATGCTGCAGCCTGTTGCACTAAACGAAAATGACGTCTTCTCTAATTATTTGCTGCAAGTTTTAGTAGATGTTATGCAATTGAACCTTTGACGACGTGAAGCGTGAAGAATGTATGTTTAATTCACTAACAGATGCATTATTAATGTGCACAGTATTTTGGAAACTTTCTTCCAGATACCCAAGCTTTATCTGCCATGGCCTTGTCCTGTCTTTCTCGGAAGCCCAACCTTAACGTAGACCAAAGAACTCTGCGCGATATGATTTCGGAACTGAAGAAGCGGCAGCACCTAAATGGAACAGTAGAAAATCTGAAAACGACCGCTCTCGTGCTTCAAGTAAGCTGACTTTTCTTTCCTTCGAGTTTTAAAGCCTTTGAAAAGTCATGATGACCAAGCTTAAGGACATTTTTAGACGATCTAGACACAAGATCGTCTAAAAAATAACCCATTGATGGTGTTCTACATCACAGGAAACGAATAAATCCGCCATAAATAAACATTAATATTTCAACACTCCTAACCAACTATCAAGTTTCCAAAATTCAATGGCCAAATAACTCAGTTCGTATTCTTTAGCTTCGATATCCATCGTTGCAATAAGAAGAGCATCCATAGAGCAAGAGTACGAGTACTTCCTTCTTTCGTAGGTATTAAAGTAGAATTGTATAAAATGTAGAGCCTACAACCTTGAGCAACTATTCAAAGATATAGTGAACGTGGAGCCATTTTTCTCCGGTAAGGATAAAAACTCTATGAAAGTATGAAGCTGACCTAAAACATCATGACAAAAAGCTCTACTAGATGAGTGGGATTCGAGCGCAGACCATAGAAATACTATTTTTGGTGACAAGAGAATGGGGAGTTCCAAATTTTTTGGCTGATAAAGTTGATGACGACACCGTTTGATTCATTTTTTTAAGATGGATTTTTGAAAGATGATGTTAGAGTGCAAGTGTGAATTCAGACCTTGTGTGTGCACATCTGTAGCTAACAAAAGTTTAAAAAATATATGTATAAAAAATTGAAAATTGTTTCTTGGATTTTTTTTAGCTTAAAATTGTAGTTAATAAAGCTCTTCCAAAATTGCGCTTTTTCTATTAGTATTGTTATTATGTTATTATTATATTAATACTAGCCATTATTTTTTTTCACATAACAGTAGCCCATTTTTGGATCGTCTTTTGACCGATAGTAATTTTCTTTCATTTGTTTGTTTATTTATTATGTTTCGGGAGAACTAATGCTGGCTATTTGCGTACCGAGCCCTCTTTTCACCTCTAAGATTGTTTTCAAAGTTAAGTGAAGCAAAAGTTGTCAATTTTGAATGAGCAGGTAAATCCTTGAATGCCAAAATGAAAGTGATATTCATTCCTTGAACCATTTCCTCTACACGCACACGTAATCACAGACACTTTGATGTATTTTTATAGATTGAAATATACTTTTTGTTATCAAAGTTTAATGAAATTAAAGCTCCCTTGTTAAATTTTAATGAAATTAAAGCTACCTAAGTTATCCAGTTTGTTTCAATTTCTTAGTTTCTTACCTGTATGCTTCAATTTTCATCGCGATAGGCCCTGATTGCGACCAACAGTCTTCGTTCAGATTTTGATTACGAATCCGCTGTGAAAGCGATCGTGCGAGAGCAAAAGAACGGCGGATCCTTCTCAACTTTCCTGGACGCTTATCATGTCCTGCCAGCACTCAGCTACAAAAGTCTCATCAGCATCAATACCACTCATTGCCAGAAGTCGGAAAAGACAGGTAGGTCCCTCGAATTAATTACAACCTATGCGTCAAAGAAAGGGATTACCAGCAGCGAACATTTCGAAGGAAATTTCGATCGAATTCTAGTACGTTTTTACATTCGAAAAATACTGAATTAGCAACGGTTTTTTTTTTTTTTTGGCCTTATCATACATATTAAACATAAAACAGAGTTTAGGTTCTTAACAATAAGAGTGTTTCTTGACGGATAAGCAAGAAGAAATGAATGAAATGCGATATCTTAGTCTTCAGGGCAACTCATCTTTGCATCTTGTTCAAAGTATTGTTTCTTGTATAGTACAAAACTTAAATCGGAAGAAGGTCAAAAACTATGACAAATAAAACTGAATTTAAAAAAGTGCTCATAGAGTTCCAGAAATCTCCTAAATCAAAAATATAATTTAAGAAAAAGGTAATATATAAATCGTAAATACCTTAACAAAGTCAAGCTCGATGTGTATAATTCGAAGCTGCGAAGAGAAAGAGCGTTTTAAGAAACCAAATGCGTAATAAACAGTTGAAGAAAAAACGTTAAGTCAGAGTATGTATATATCTATATATATATATAAGTATACTTGGTGTGGCGTTGTACTCCGTGGTAAAAATGTAAAAGAAGTTGCATCCGTACACACTACGTACAAAAAGCACTACTGCCGGAGCATTGCCTATAGAAAACTTTAAAAGTGGTGTTTGCGGCGTAAAGAATTCTTAAGTTCTGAAAATGATGAACTAAAAAATGCTGTGAAGTTTATTTTTGTAATTACAGGTTACTACAAATAATGATTTTACACATATTCCTTCTGTATATTTAAATAAATTCAGCAAAAACGTGCGTTACATTTACTGAATTCAAATGCCACTAGAACAAGAACAACAATCACTGAAGAGCTAAATAAGAAAATAACGTTTTCATTTAGGAAAAAAAATATCATTTAAAAAAGACATCTGAAGTTAAAAGTCGCTGCAATTTTTCCGACAAAAAAAAAAAAAAAAAAAGCGCTAAGTAATAATTCTGGGTTAGGGAAAGCCTTTGAAATCGTACTTTGTAACTCCTATTCCTATTATAAGTTGCAAACAAATTTCATCTTATGCAAAAAATGTATCGCTTTCGAGCGATGTAAAAAATGAAAAGTGTGGAGGCTTTCTTTTTCTATCTATTAACTAATTTAGTTTATTAACTTAGTGTAAGGGCTTTTGAAAAATAAAGGTTTTGGGAGTAACGTATGCAAACCTTTTGGTATGTTTTTTTCTGCATGGCAAACTCACGGAACGGTTCAGAGCGCAAGGAGAAATGTAGTTTCTGTGCAAAAAATAAGCATGTCAGAGAAAGAGTCACTTTGCTTTTGAAGCATGAGTAAGAATTAGAAAGAAAATCAAAGTAAAAGCTTATTCTATTATGAAAGTGGTTCTGTACTTAAAGTTCTGGATACTCTTTGATCAAGTTTTGTTCTAGGGTTATTTTCAGGCTTATCTCCCTAAGTTCTAGGGAAAACTACCATTTGTTGAATGCATTAGAATATCAGGAGAAAAAAGAAATATATGGGTCACTCTCATGAAAAACTCATTTTCAGCTCTCTGCTGCACTGTTTTATGACTAATACACATCTTTAGAGAGAGAGGTTATTTTTTAGAATGGGAATTAAAGAAAATATAAACTCCCAATTTGCATTTTTTTTTAATGTATTTTACGCAAATGCATCAAAATGTCATTACCTCACATGTCCCCGCAGCTCTCTAAAAATGAATGAAAAATATTGCTGTGCAAACAAGCACTAGGTTCATAAATTCGCATTTTTAAATTTGAATGCTGAAGTATAAGATGCGTAAAATCCGTTTTAATTTAATTTCTATTTAAAATATGGTCATAGTACTAATTTAAAGTATGTTTTTAGTATATTGCATTATTTCCTCACTACATTACATGTGCCCCTCACAATCATAATGGTGTGATTTTTTTTTTTATTGACAAAATATTGAGAGATTTATACCTGACAGCAGAACAACATTTCAGCACGTGTTTATCTTCTCCTTATTTAAATTTGAATACGTCAAACAAGGTAACGTTTTATACATGTGTGTACCCTTGTGACCTTTTTAAGAATAAAATAAAACAAAACAAAATCATAAGAAGTGCATAGTTATGAGTTACTTTTGTGTTTGGAAACATTTGTGTTTGGTTGATCGCAGAAATAAATTACGTCTGACTAACATTTACAAATTTTAATGTACTATCGGAGCCATGCGAGGCTTTCGTGCTCGAATACACCTCAAGCACACTTACTCCAAGTACAAAATGCGCACTTGGAGTTAGTGCGATATCGATATCAGTGATCAGTAAACATGGTCAATATATCGTTAAATCGTAATTAACTGCGAAACAAAATAGTAAATGCATCAAATCGATACTGCTTCGAATTCGGTATTTCTCGATAAGTGATCGATAGATCAGCAGGCGAGAGTTAGAAATTTTTCGAAAAAAAAAACAAAGTGTGAATTATTTGTTTATTTTTGCCGATAAGGCTCTGTGAAAAAATCTTTAAAGAAATTCCTTACTTATGTAGTTTGATAATGTATTGAAGAAATTATGGCCCATACCAATAAAAACACATCCTTGAGTAATATTGTACATGATTTGTCATTCCCTTTTTATTTGTAATATGAAAAAACAAAGATTTTTAAGCTGTAAACATTCAAATACTGTGTTCAATTTAATTTTAAATGCACTTTTATGTGTTTCTTTTGCTTTTATTTTGAGCTTGTCTGCTAATATTAAATATTCATGCGTTTCATCTACTTCAATTTTTCAAAACTTCATGGTTTCCAAATGAATTTACATGAGAATGACCCACATAAAAGTTCTTGTGTGTTTTTAGTATGTTACATTGATTTTACAGGTAAAACAACTGAAAAGAATATTTTTTGAAAAAAAATTTCAGAATTTTCCTTCACCTCGTAAAATAATAATAATAATTTCGATCATGTAGTAAAATATTAATTTGATTGATGGTGATTCGCCCTGTATATTCGATTATAGCTCAATTATAAGAGTGAAGTACCATTAGAATATTTCGCCGTCTTACATCGCAGATTATCCTACATAAATGATAGAATTAATAGTTTTTTTCATCAGTTTTCTCCCCAAGTATTTTTTCATTCTTGATTAAAGTCCCGAACGATGTTTTATTCCCTAGATGATGAAGTGTTGAGGAAACTCCAGAACCAAAGTGGCAAGCGTATCCAGGTGCAATACTCAGTTTTCATTGGCCAGGATGAAGACGTTGTACGCACATGGAAGCTCAAAGTTCCCGTTGGAAGTACTCTGTATGCTGTCATAGAAATGATACAGGATATTGATCCAAGATTCAAGTATGAAAATGCTTTAACGATTTCAATTTCAACCTTATTATTATGATCATTATTATTTCAATCTGAGCAATCTGACATACACAACTACGTCACTCACTGGTAGGAATAAGAAAATAGTTGGTTTAAGTCTCAAGGTTTAAGATTAGACTAAACGCACCCCGTATCGTTTATTACACAGCCATTTCCAATAGGCTTCTCATTTTATTAAAACAAGTGATTTTACTTTATTTCATTCATTAATTGTCTAAAGTAAATTTATCAAATATTTTAACGAGTACAGCAAAAATGGAGTTAGGTTTGAAAAATTGTGTTTTAAGTCCTGTCACTCAATATGTAATTTTAATCGGAAAAAAGATTTCAATTTTAATTAAATCAGGCAGCGTACTTAATTAAGTAAATGCGCTAGGCTAGCACCGCATGAGATGTCCGTTAATATCAACCCCAAATCCAAAGCCGATATATAGCACCTTAATAGGTAATTAAATGTTTAAGATTATTAGATGCGTCTGTTGATACAGACAATAAAAAGTCTTAATGATTATTATTATTGAGCAATGAAGACCCCATGTTTCAATATAACGATTCCAGGTCATAATGACGGGAAAAGTTTGAAAATCAAAAGCTGCCTTCATTCACTGAGCACAACGGGGACGAAATATTTGCCTCCTCATTTATATGCTTGCACTCTAGATACGTCTATCTTTCGTCATAGTTCTCCAGATAAATGATTTTCAGAAGATTCTGAATTAAATTCGGGTATTTTTTTTTTCTATAGTGTAACAATACTTATAGGTATAAAGTATTTAGCAAAAGTATTGCAACTACTGAGTAATTTGTAAACTACGCTGCAAAGGAAAACAGAGAGAATATGAACTCACAAACAAAGAAGTTCAGCAGAACGCATTATGGCGAGCGCGACTTTCGCGCCATCCCACGGCTTTATGAGCCCAGAGACAGACGAGTTGGAACTGTGAGCCTGAAAGCAACGCATCCGATTCTCTGCGTAGAATCGCGCACGATGATTGTATTGTGTAGATAGCTTTTGTAGATTAGTGTATATAAAATGTGTTTTACAATGATTTGGTTCTTCATCATGATTAACGGCCAGACGTGGTGACCCGGACTTACATGCTTTATTGCGCAAATGGAATTTTTATACAGTGGTGTCAACCGGCGCGACTTTCCTGTAAGTTCTTCAGTAGTAATTTTTTATGATTATCACTAATAGAAGGAAAAATTTATGCATTTCTTACAACTAGTCTAAAGCTTACATATGCAACTGTAAATATGTGAATATATTTCAAATTTTCAGTTTTGCAATCACTTATATTCCTTAGTTAAATTCATATCGTTCATTTAATTATATTTCACTGTGATACTGCATATTATTTACTTTTAAATGCATATTATTTACTATTTTAAGCATTTTCCTGTAACATTTCTCATTTTTGCTGTAGTATTACCCTTATACATTTGAATATATTCAGTGTGCTGATTTATTTCCGCTCTCTGGCTCGCTCGCGATCATAAATTATGTCGGATTCAAATATTTCCTCGTCCTTGAACTTGACCGCCGACCACCCCGTCGTAGCTCGAGTGGCTTTTAAGGCTCCACCGTTTTGGCGGGCTAATCCCAACATGTGGTTTTTCCAACTGGAATCTCAATTTGTTGTGTCTGGCATCAGTGCAGATGACACTAAGTATAACTGCGTGGTTTCAGCTATAGACGGTGATGTATTAACATTGATCTCTGACATAATTCGCCAGCCGCCAGCAGATAACAAGTACGAAACTATAAAGAAAAGAAGTATATCCAACTACGCTGATTCAGAGACTGCTAGATTAAAGATGCTTTTAAAAGATTTAGAGTTAGGGGATACGCGCCCGTCTCAGTTATTGCGCTCTATGCAAGAGTTAGCTGGTAGCTCAATAAGCACTGAAATCTTACGTTCACTATTTCTGCAGCGCTTACCAGTACCCGTACAACAAATCCTTTCGGTTTGTACGGACACTCAGGAACAACCTGATTTATCGTCCTTGGCCGAAAAAGCTGATAAAATATTAGAGGTTACTAAAACTGCTCCCTCAATAGAATCAGTAAATACTACACGTGAACTCTCACGTTTTGATAAATTAGAGAATGAAGTTTCTAAACTTACAGAAGCTGTTCAGCGTTTATCTCGTCCTCAATTTTCGCACAAAAAGCGTTTTAAACCATCTCGTCAATCTTCTCGTTCAGCCTCGAGAAATCGCTCTACTTTGAAACCGCACTGTTGGTATCATCATAAATTTAGTGATAACGCAAAAAAAAATGCGTTTCTCCTTGCAGTTATACCCAAAATTCGGAAAACCAATAAGACCTTCTGTTCAAGCGGCGGCAGATACAGATTCCAGTCACAGTCGCTTGTTTGTGTATGACAAGTTCACAAATCGCCGATACCTTGTGGACACAGGTGCTGCTGTATCCGTAATCCCACGGACACATTGCGGGAAAAAAAATTTAATCTCTAATAACAATTTAGAAATTTTCGCAGCTAACGGTTCAAAAATTACTGTCTTTGGTCAGATTACGCGTACTTTAGATTTTGGTATTTCAAAACACTTTCATTGGAAATTTTATGTCGCTGATGTTACACAGCCCATTCTCGGCCCTGACTTTCTTACACATTTTAAATTATTGGTTGATTTAAAGAATAAGAAACTAATAGATTTTTCTACCTACGTCGGAATTAAAGGAGAATCTTCGCCTACGTTTTCTTTAGGTTTAACAACAATTTCAGAGGATGCTGTCTATAGGAAACTTTTATCGCAGTATCCACGTATTTGTACCAGTAACGTACTTTTTACCAGTTTAAATCACCATGTCCAACATCACATTCAAACAACCGGACCGCCAGTTTTTGCAAAGGCGAGACGGTTGCCTCCGGATAAACTTTTAGAAGCCAAAAAGGAATTTGAGTACATGCTCAAAATCGGATTACGCAGGCCTTCTAACAGTTCGTGGGCTAGCCCAATCCATATGGTACCGAAGGCAAACGGCACTTGGAGAATACGAGGTGTGGCTATTAAATAACGAGACTAACGCTATAAATTTTTTTCTTTTAATTTCATATATTTTTACTTGTTATCACCTTCAATATACACCCCTCCCCTATCCCTACATCGCTCCATACGAACCTTCCATTGTTCAAAACAGTGCTGGAAGTCTTTTTGTGTCAGGTCCTTTAGGACACGTGCCGCTTTCTCCTTCACAGCTTCAACGGACTCGAATCTTGTTTCTTTTAATGCAGCTTTCACTTTAGGAAATAGGTAATAGCCGCAGGGCGCAAGATCTGGCGAATAAGGCGGATGGTCCAACACTGGGATGCTGAACTTCGCTAGAAAACTCTTAACTGACAATGCGGAATGAGCTGGTGCGTTGTCTTGGTGGAGAACCCATGACTTGTTCCTCCACAATGCGGGTCGTTTTTTCCTTATTTTCTCTCGGAGATCAGCAAGAACTTGAAGATAGTAACCTTGATTAATCGTTTGACCTTCAGGAACCCAGTAAAGGTACACAATCCCATGAATATCAAAGAAAAACAATCACCATTGCTTTGAATTTTGATTTGCTCATTCGAGCTTTTTTGGCTCTCGGTGAAGATGGGCTCTTCCAGTGCATGGATCGGCGCTTCGTTTCAGGATCATAAGTAAAAAACCACGATTCGTCACATGTAATTATCCTTTCCAATAAGTTTGGGTCATTTTCAATGGCTTTCAAAGTGTCAGTGCAAACGTTTTTGCGAGCTTCTTGCTGTTCAAATGAGAGAATTTTAGGCACCATTTTGGCACACACCTTTTGCATGTTAAAATTGTTGTGTAAAATCTGTCGCACGGATTCTTTACCAATTCGTACAGCTTCAGCAATTGCACGGATACTTAATCGACGGTCAGCTCGAATGAGATTACCGATTTTTTCGATATTTTTATCAATTTTTGACGTGGTAGGACGCCCCGGGCGTGAATCATCTTCAACTTCTTCTCTGCCATCATGGAAACGCTTGAACCACTCAAAACAGCGTGCACGCGACAAACATTCATTGCCATACACTTCTTTTAGTAAATTAAAAGTTTCAGTTGCAGTTTTTCCAAGTTTCACGTGAAATTTCACAACAATTCGTTGCTCTACTGCTACACTTAACATTTTTCCGGCGAAGCAAAAAAACAACTCTAATACAAACAAAGGCTACAGTTATACTGATTTGTTTACAGAAGCGAGGTGTATTGCATTCGAAAGAAAAGGCTTCAGGATAACACCTGCCGGTCCCTGGCTTTTGGCGCATGGGCACTTTTTCTGTAGCAGCCTCAGTCTCGTTATTTAATAGCCACACCTCGTATGTGGGGATTATAGACGTTTAAATGTTATCACGGTTCCTGACCGGTATCCGCTCCCACACATCCACGATTTTGCATATAGCTTGCATGACACTAAAATTTATTCTAAATTAGATTTCGTTCGTGCTTATCACCAGATTCCTGTGGCTGAATCCGAACATCCCTAAAACAGCAGTCATTACACCTTTCGGTCTCTTTGAATTTACAAAAATGATGTTCAGCCTCTGTAATGCCGACAAACCTTTCAACGCTTTTTACATGCTGTTTTAAGAGGTCTCGATTTTTGTTTTGCCTACCTAGACGATGTCTTGGTGGCTTCCAAAACTTTCGAAGAACATCTCTCTCACTTAAAGATAATTTTCAAATGCTTTGATGAGTACGGGATTGTTTTAAACACTGAAAAATGTGTGTTCGGAAAATCTAAATTATCATTCTTGGGTTACGATGTATCTGCTGATGGCATTGCTCCTTCTCCTACTAAAGTATCCGCAATTACCAGTTTTCCCCAGCCGAAAACTGTATCGGAACTGCGTAGATTTTTAGCCATGTTCAACTTCTACCACAGATTTATAGATCATGCTTCCAAAAAACAATCTGTTCTTAGTTCCTTGCTCACCACCAAAAAGAATGATCTTACCCCAATTAACTGGACAAACGACACTACATCCGCTTTCGAAACTTGCACAGCAGCTATTGCCACTGCAGCTACACTTGCACATCCTGCTCCTGATGCAAAGCTATTTTTGCATACAGATGCGTCAGAAATCGGAATCGGTGCCGTCCTTCAACAAATGAAGAATTCCTCTCTTCAATCTCTGGCATTTTTTTCAAGGAAACTTACACTTGCCGAGAAAAAATACAGTGCCTACGACAAAGAGTTAGTCTCAGTATATTCTTCCATACGGAACTTTGCGCATATGTTAGAAACCAGAGATTTCGTAGTGCTAACCGATCATAAGCCTCTTACTTATGCCTTTCGGCAAAAATCAGATGATGCTTCACCTCGTAAAAATCGGCATCTGCAATACATTAGCCAATTTACAACATCAATACAACATGTGTCTGGCAGTGAAAACGTTGTTGCAGATGCTCTTTCCCGAGTAGAAGCAGTTGCACTCACTAGTCAAATTGACTTTGCTGAGCTTGCAACAGCCCAAATTTCTAATCCCGAATTACAAAATTTAAGGTCTTCAACTAACACTAGTTTAATTTTAAAAGACATTACTTTACCTCCAGATGGTATAATACTTTGTTGCGATACTTCCACAAACACTGCACTTCCTTACATTCCCGAACAGTACAGACAAACCATTTTTTCTAAATCGCATGAATTGCCACATCCCGGGATCCGCGCAACAATTCGCCTTATTAATCAACGATTTATTTGGCCTTCATTAAAAAAGGACTGCACACTTTGGTGTCGATCTTGCGTAGCGTACCAGAGAGCTAAAATTCAAAAGCATACGAAATCCCCTTTAGGAAATTATCCTGTAATTTCCAATAGGTTCGCACCCATCCATACTGACATTCTCGGACCACTTCCGTTTCTCAGGGTTTCCGCTTTTGTCTCACGGCGGTCGATCGCTATCCGCGCTGGCCCGAAGTTACGCCGATAGTTGACACCACTGTCGAAACTGTCGCAAATGCTCTGCTTACCAACTGGATATCCCGATATGTAGTCCCGGAAACAGTCACCACTGACAGAGGATCACAATTTAAAAGTGATTTATTTTCAAACTTGGCTCGCCTGCTCGGAATACACCGCAGCCGTACAACAGCCTACCACCATCAAGCCAATTCTATGGTTGAACGTTTTCATCGGTACCTGAAATCAGCCATTAGAGCCCACGTCACCGAGAAATGGATTGAAGTGCTTCCTTTCATCCTTCTTGGTGTGGGAACTGCTGTTAAGGAAGATCTGACGGGACTACCCCGAGAATGCCTGGTGAGTTCTTCCGTCCTTCGTGCGCTGGTGATGCTTTACGTAATGTCCCAGCGTTTATTCAACGCCTACGTGATTTCATGTGCAGTTTACGTCCTAGGCCAGTTGCACGACATGGACCTAAAGACGTTTTCATCCACAAGGACCTGAAGAATTCTTCTCATGTATTTCTACGAATTGACAATGTCAGACGCTCACTGCAACCACCTTACGTTGGACCCTATCCTGCCATTTCACGGCATGAAAAATACTTTAATATCCAAGTAAACGGTCGTGAACAAACTGTTAGTATTGATAGGATTAAACCTGCAGTTTTGTTACAGACCGTGGCATATCCACAAACTACCATCAAAGACGACGACTCCGATCCTGTCTGCGTACCGGCACAACCACACGGTACGGCAGAAAAGTTCGTTTTCGGATCCCAGTTCCATAAACTACCACATTTTCATATCGTCCTCACAGACTGGAGGGGGAGTCATATGGCGAGCGCGAATTGCGCGCCATCCCACGGCTCTATGAGCTCAGAGACAGACGAGTTGGAACTGTGAGCCTGAAAGCAACGCATCCGATTCTCTTCGCAGAATCGCGCACGATGATTATATTGTGTAGATAGCTTTATGTAATAATGTAGTGTAGATTAGTGTATATAAAATGTGTTTTACAATGGTTTGGTTCTTCATCGGCCAAACGCATACAAGAAATTTAGCGAAAATTCAAAGGAAAAAAAGCAAGGCAATATTAGAGCTTATATGGAATGTTTTTATCTAATATTTCAGAAATAACTTATTTTTTTAAGGTTATTTTATTTTTTTAAGAAATGTAAATTAGAAGTAAACATTTCTTATTTTCTTTCCAGGGTGCAGTACAACGTATTCGAAGGGAAGCCGTATCCCAGCTCCATGTTCGGCCTGCAAGATGATCCGGAAAGTGGACTCTATTGGTTCGTCTATAAAAGAAATTCCGGATCAAAAAATCCACAACTTTTGGAAGCTAGTACGTTTTTCGTTAACTATATACAAAACTCCATTAAAATAATAATAATAAAAATTTTAATAATAACCAATATTTATGTCTGATTGAAACTTAAACACAACTGTATACTTAGAAGTTCTGTCTTCCTGTAATGTTTTGAAATGTACGAATGTATAATGTAAATATACATTTGTACATTTTAAAACATTAACTTTATCAACTGAAACTATTCAATTTTTTAAGCTGAAGGTTGGGTATTAAATAATGCTTAAGAGCTCTCTGTAGCAGCCAGCTGAAGACAGTACTATGTTTACGCAATATTCTGGCGTGTGCACAACCTGGCGCCAGTCCACTGTTTGGAGCTGGTTCATTGTTGCTGCACTGCAGAGTCAAAGGGTGACGCGTCATTTTCAGTTTGGGAGCATTGCATAGCTTACCCGTATTCGCAGACTCACAGGAATGCCACTCGCCTCTACTTGAATCCGCCAGCATACAGGGTAAAAAAACTCTCGGGGTAAAAGGGGAAAACTATCAAGTCTGTACACATCTAGGGTTATATAAGCTACATTAAACGATGCTCCGTACATGGAGAACACAATTCAGCCTCTTTTTGTATCGTTTCCACTGTCGATTTATAAAAGTGTTTTCCAACACAGTAACGAACATTTATGCACGCAACAACATCTAGTTAATGGGGGATTAAACTTTGTACTAATGCACTATGTGACGATTTAGATTTTTCCGATCGCAGCAAATTTTTTGTGAGGAGTTATTTATCAATCCCTTTTTTTTTCATTTGTTGGTAGAGTATATTGTTACATGCTCCGAGTCGATAAAAAATTAAATGCTCTCTCAAAACAATTTAATTCTGGGACATTTTTCAGGAATTATCTCAGACTCATTCTTGTACAAAATATCACAAATAAATTTGTTTTTGCTGAATATTGATATTTAAAGCAATAATCAAGCAGAAGGTCTTAATGGTTGCATTTGACGTCTTTTATTTGCAGAACGTATTTCCTAGCTGTACAACTTCATATTTTCTATTTTAAATTTTGATTCAATATTTTAGGTTGTCAAATCTATGTGAAAGAGAATTGCTAATTTCACGACACAATTTCTTCAACAGGTCCCGTAGATATGAAGATTCAAGAAAACGAGGAACTGATCCTTTGGTACAAATATGGAAATTGGAAAGACGACAAAACTACTCTGAACACATCGACTACGAGTGAACCTCCTAGTGAACATCCTTCAAATATAACTTCTACCTAGTTTGACTACTAGTGTAGTTAAATCGCTACCTTCTTTGGCACAACAGCCGCTTTAAAATATTTCAATGACTTAAATGCATGATATCACTGAGACATAGGCTCTATCATAGAAATTATTTACGCTTGGGAATAGTTCCTCTCCATCTTGCACCAACGCAACGTTCTTTGTGTAGCAGCATAAACCCTGCATCGGATAATGATATTGCTAATTCATTTTCAACAGCAAGAGGCACGTTATTTTGTTGACAGATTTTGCGACAAAAGAGTCCTATTATTATTCTTTTTAATTAAATGCGTAAAAAATGATCAAAAGTTAAAATTCAACAGCGAAGCTATATTCATCAGAGCATAAACAAAAAATTCTTTGCATCTCATTGTTCAGAACTGAAAGGTATCAAAATACTATTAAACAAGAAGTTCCGTCTAGAACTATACGAGCCTACTTTCCCGTATACACCAAATTCAAATTTATAATCTAGCTATCTCTTTCTGTCTCTTTCTTATTTATCTTTAGTTCTAATTATTGAAAATATACCTTTTTCAACGGATAATACATATTCATTCACTCACTCATTCATTCTTTCATTTATTCAGCCATGCATTTATTCATTCATTCGTTACCTCATTCAAGTGTTTATTCATTCATTTACGCATTCATGTATTTATTCACTCATTTATTTATATTTTCATTTATTCAATAATTTATTCATTCATTCTTTTCCTCATTCATTTATTCATTGATTTATTCTTTCACTCTTTCATTTATTCATTCATTCATTATTTCACTCATTGAGTCACTGAGAAATATCCTTGAAAATCCCGATCAAAAAATTTCATAGCAAAATAGGCTCGTAAGTTCTGGATAAACTTTCTATTTCTACATGTTCTACGTTATAAGAGCTTTCCGATAAAGTTTGTTCCAAGCAAATCGGTCCGTTAGATCAGGATTTATATAGGGTTGAAATTTCCCCGTAAGCTCTGTGTTAATTTTTTGAACTGTTCAAAAATGAACAAAAACTGTTCAATTCAATATTTCAAGCCGAGAACTCCTTTCAATAAGCTTGCAATAGGAACTTGGCTCTTGTGCCCAGAGTTTACAGAATTTGCTTCAATTTTGTCCATAGGCGCTAATGTTAAAAATTTTTGAACTGTTCAAAATTGAACAAAAAATTGTTCTCGCCGAGATCTTTCGAATGCAAAAAGAATTTTTCCAATCGGACAATTCGTTCAAAAGTTATTAGGGGGGGACAGACAGACAGACCGACAGACAGACCGACAGACAGACAGACCGACAGACCGACAGACACACTTTTTCCCCATCTCAATACCCTACTTTCAAATTTTTTATTTTTCAATCTTTATTTAATTACTTCACTTATTTTTGACTTTTCTTAATTTTTAACGATATTTTCACGATACATTAAGCCTTCTTTCATGCTTTATTATTATTTTTTTTTTACTTTTACGGGAAAGTAGGCTAAAAACGATTGTAAAATCTTTTTAAACAGTTTTTTGCATGTTTTTAAACTTGTGGCGGAATGACATTTCCATGTCATTCCATCACAAATCTAAAAATTAAAAGAATCAAAAACAATACACTTCGAAATCTTTATTTCAGTATTTTGCCATCTTTGAACTATCAACAACGGGATGCAAAGAAAAACCTGTTTTCTTTGCTGAACATAGCTTCACTGCAAGCATTTAGATTTTTGTTCAACCTATAACTCTTTACCAATTTATGCATGCTGCTATAGTTTAATCATGCTTCCGTTTTACGTAATAATAAAATATGCATTGACAATGGTTGTTTTTATTTTTTACTTAACAAAGTTATTAGTTGAACGCTTAATGCCATTGAGCATCATATTTTAAAACTCATTTAAGGCTTCCGTGATTCTAAATTAATTGAGCGTCATGTATTAGTCCAGTGAATGAGTGCTCAAAAAAGGGGTGTAGAGTGCATGGAATATGCTAGAACTTATGCCTTCAGGACTTTATTAGGAGTAGTTAGAATGTAAACGTACTAAAATTCCCCGACTCTGCGCGGGGAGCTTAAGATGGGACAGCTTTCTTTTTGGGGTTTTTGATATATCTCAGAAATGGTGGACTCGAAAGAAAATGTATTCTAATGGAAAATCAAACCTAATTAAATGTCATATAAAATATTTTCGGATCATATTTATCGAACATCTAACGATTTCAGACATCACGGATTAAAAATCGATAATTTTTCAAGAATTAATTCTTACTTCACCCTTTTTAGGAAGCATTTGTTTCGATGGCCTCCCTCGATCGTTTTTCAGTAGGAGGTGAATATTTAGAGATAAATATCCTTCAATTTTATATATGTTACCGTTAGTTATTTCATAGAATACCTAGTTATTCCATGAAATAACTGATCGTGTCCGTTAAAGTGTGTAATATGTTATTAATTTGACACTTTAACTAGTTATTCTATGAAATAACTAGGTATTCTATAAATTAACTAATGAGAGGCAGTTAAACTGTAAAATAAACAATTTATCTAAAATGAAATAACTAGGTATTCTATAAATAAGCTAATGATAGACAATTAAAATGAAAAAAAAGCAATTTATCTAATTTATGCAGCGTATAAATGGTATTTATGGAAACGTACCATAAAATCATTTGTTACAACAAGGATTACTAAAATGACGCTTGGAATTACAAAGAATATTATTTCTAAAACAAAAACATTTTTTGTTGACACACTGGGTTTTACACGAAATGCAGTAGGAGTGGAAGGTAAATGTTTTTGTCGTGCGAGATATATGATATATATTATTTTACACTTTAACGGGCTGCAGATCGTTATTCTATGAAATAACTAGTTAAACCATGAAATACAAGGGAGTTTTACACTTTAACGGACACGATCAGTTATTTCATGTTATAACTAGGTATTCTATAAAATAATGGATTTCATGCTTTAACGGTAACATATACATGAGTCAAAAGTAATAGAATTTCAAACCCGTACGCTTATTTTCAAAAAAATGAAAGCTACCAATTTCCAGTACAGTTGTCTCTATACATATTTCAGGAATTCCCAACGGTTTAGAGCAGGGGTCTCCAAACTAAGGCCCGAGGGCCACATCCGGGCCGCGGACAGATTTTGTCCGGCCCGCGGAGAGCTAGCATACTTGAAAGAAAACTCCTTCTAGAGAACATATTTATTTTTTATAGCAAATTAGATTAAGTTTACTGAAGTAATCTATTTTTATGTTGAATAATTATGTTGTAGGGTAATCAATATGGCCCTAAGGCTGGAAAGTTTGGAGACCCCTGGTTTAGAGTAATAGATGCTTCAATAAATGTCGGTATTTTTTGAAATCGTGCGAAGACATAACTGCTTAAAGTTCTTTATTATTAAATAAACTCGTGTTTGTGAAAATTGCAACACCATGAAGGAATCGTCCTAATTGAATGAAATTTAATACACAGTTGAGTGGTAGTGGTACAAATAAAAGATTAAATTTTCAAAGCACACAAACAATAACAAGATATCGGAATCAGTATTTTGTGTAGCCACCACGCGACGCAATAAGTGCTGCTACACGAAGTGGCATGGAGTCAAACAAATTTTGAATGTCTGCCTGAGGAAGAGCATTCCATATTGTTTGTATGCGTACCCAAAGTTCGTCTACTGAAGCAACAGGACAAGGATCACGAGCGAGACGCCGATCAACGAAATCCCACACATGTTCAATTGGCGACATATCCGGGGAATACGCAGGCCAAGGAAGAAGCTGTACCTGCTGCGTTGCAAAGAAGGATTGAACAGTCCTAGCAATATGAGTGCGGGCATTGTCCTGTTGAAATACAGCGCCTGGCAAGCTTTGAATTGAGGGAACAGCTTGGGGCTGTAGAACTTCACTGATGTACCGGTTGCTGTTCAGATTGCCCACAATTCGCACCAATTGAGATCGTCCATGATAGGCTATGGCGGCCCAGACCATAACTCCGGGTGTTTATCCACTGTGGCGTTCGATAATACACTCCGGAAGGTGGCGTTCACCGGCATAGCGTCTGACACGAATGCGGCCATCATGGTACCACAAATTAAAGCGGGATTCGTCAGAAAACACGACATGCTGCCAATCAGCACGACAGTCTCTATGCTGATTGGCCCATTGTAGCCGCAGGCGGCGATGGTTTAGCGTGAGTGGGATCCTGTATAAAGGAGTCCTTGCACGCAGTCCACGCTGCAGCAGACGTATACGAATTTATGAAGCACACAATGAATCACCTGTAGCTATTGACCACTGTGCTGCCAATTGTCTAGAGGAAGCTGTACGGTCCGTCCGCGCCATGCGGACCAGGTGTCTATCATCGCGAGTTGACGTCACATTTCGGGGTCCACTCCCGGATTTCCGAGTTGTCCGACCCTCGTCCGTCCACTGCTTCCAAACACGCATCACCACGCATCGCTGTGCTGCTGTTACGCTGCACACGAGCGGCTACTGCACGATACGACAATCCAGCTTCACGAAGGCCAATGATTCTCCCCCATCAAACTCTGTAAGTTGTTCAAATCTCGCTCTCTCTCGTCGAAGAGGCATAAGTAAAGAGTGAGCTAACGTTTACCACTAGCAGATAGCCACCGATAACCATACACGCCTCGCTACAGCCGTCTATTTATTGGAATCCATCCGCCGTTCAGAGGGTGCTGCTCAGCATACGCATGCGCTACGGATTTGAAATTCTAATCATTTGCATATCATGGCGCATTTCCTGAAAATTTCAGCTCACTTGCGCAAGTCCTTCATGGTGTTGCAATTTTCACAAACAGGAGTTTAATATTAAAGCTTTCGTACTTATTTCCAAGTTAATTTCCTAATAACTTGTATAATAACTCTAATAATTTCATTTTTTTTACATAAGTCAGAAAAAAAGGTATTTTCTGTTTAGTTTGAATAAACTTTTTAGATAAATTAAATGGAATTGTAATAGGTATTGTAAAAAAAAAAGAAAAAGGGAAAAGGACTACGATCCGCCAATGTAGCCATGGCGTCTGCTGGCTACCCAGCCTTCTCTGATTTGACTTACTTTGAATTTGTTATTGATGAGGGATTCCTAGTTCCTTTGGCAAAATGAGACAACTGCATCAACCATTACGTTACTTTTCTGAAGACAAATTATAATGGAAGAGATTGTACAATGGTTTTCGATGGATATACTGACACATCAGAGAGCAAAAAAGCAGCTGAACCGAGTTGACGATATCGGCTCAGGAGATGTGTGAACAGTGTCAGTTTGAAAAGTAAAATGAAAGTTAACTAAGAGGATTTCCTTTCATAATAAGAGTCATATGGTAAACCAGCTGATGATGCACCAGCAAAAAACTTGGATAAATAAGCTCTAAGCTTCAGATGATATTGACATTGATATTGTGAAGATAGCTACTAACATATCGTAAAATTACTCGATAGCTGTTATTGGAGAGGGCGTCAACTTGGCTTAGAGAGAGTCCCAGCTGATCATGACCTTTTTATGGTAAAATACTGAAGAGGGAAGTTCAGGGCCATTGTATATTCCTCACAACAGCTGCGGCAGGAGTAGAAAATTCAGGATGACGCCTACTTTTTCTTCTTACTTTCAATCAGTGTTTCTTTCAGGCATCTCTCCGCTGGGGGGGGGGGGCCCCCTCGAAGCAAGTCAACTGCTCTCCCCCCCCCCCCCCCGTAGAAAAAATCAGATTACAATTTCAAAAAGAAAAGGAAGGAGGAAGAAGGAAAAATTAATTTTTTTAAAATATAGAGGAAATAAAGGGGCCTCTCCGTTTTGGGTAGTCATTTAATCTATCACTGCCAACAAAATGTGAAACGCCAAAGCTCCGCTCCTTCAGAGAAGACTTGCTTCTGAGTAGGTTTGTTGATGGCATGGTATCAGAGTAGTGCAGTGGGTAAAATTTTTTTATGGTTTAGATGCAAATGTAATGGGAGTTGGAGAGGGGGGGGAGGCGACAAAACTGACATGGGGCCTGCCTTGGCTCTCGGTGGCCCTGGTTCAGAATACAGGATAATCAATACAATCTCCATTAAATTTCATGAATATAATCACTTTCTAAAAGAAGCTGCCTTTTATTATTTAGTATTGGTTCTTTTTTTAAATGTGGTAGGAACCTTTTGATCCATACTTCTGTTATCCAAATCTTTCCATATAGTTGCAACGAAAGATGGTTGGCAATAAAATGTTTCACTGTTACTTTGAAATTGAATTGTTTATTTTAGGTCAACATTAAGATTACTTTTGGAAATTTTCTAGAAACAATGACAAATATCTTTTAAAAACAAAGCACATTTTTATTTTAAAGCATTTAAATCTAGATTCTGGTGAGCTTCTTCTTGACTGGTCAATGAACAATGATCTTCGTTTTTCAAGCCAGTAAAAACATAAATATGTACATGTGCCCCACATTTTTGCAGTATTACATCTGTTTAACGTGAAGAAGGATTATAAAAATTGAGAGTTAAGACTTATATTTAAAACTTTCCTGGAAGAAGTTTAGATACGTCTCCTTTTCCCCTAATGCCACCAAAAAAAAGCCTGAAACTGTTATTTTTAAGACTTTAGGTTGGAAAATTTTTCAAAGCATGGCCCCGACTCACCCCTTTTTTTCTCAACGTGACCAAAAGATGGCCAAAAATTCCATTTTTAAAACATCAGTTTTGGAAATTTTTCGAGTTAGATCCTCTTCCTTCTACATCATCTAAGATACCATGAAATTGCGCTTTTAAGGGTTCAGTTTCAGAAACATTTTGGTGTCGGAGAAAGACACCGAAAACTATCAGTAGCGTCACCAAAAGTAGCCTAAAATATAAAACTTCAGCTCCGAAAATTTGGCGGGAGGAGAATCTCTGAACTATTTTCGCATCATCTAACATCCCCATACAACGTATCCGAAATTTCATTGTTAAGACTTTAGATCTCAAAACGTTTCCTGGGGAGAACCCTTGCACCTGTCTCCAGTAACGTTGACAAAAATAGAGTAAAACTGCATTTTTAAGACTATTTTTGAAAATTTTCTCGGGGAACAACCCCGGAACCTCTAACGTCCTCTTAGAGTTTAAAATTGCATTATCTGGACATAAAATGCAAAAACATTCCGGGGGAGGGCTGGCCTCAAAGCCAGCCTAAGAATGCCATTTATAAGATTTCAATTAGAAAAATTTCAGGAGCTCTATATTCCCACTCCCCTAACTTCATCCAACCATAGTCTAAAATTTCTTCTACTGTTTTTTTTTTTTATCAAGAATCTATCATATGTGTATTGAAAAAAATTGCATATTATAATCATTTCTATTCATGCCCATATATATACACTCACGGATAAAAAAATTAGCGCACCAAGAAGGAGTCGTCAAAATGAAACGAAATTTTACATACGTAATGACTACTTTGATATAAGTCAGGGGTCTTCAAACTACGGCTCGAGGGCCACATCCGGCCCGCGGACAGATTTTGTCCGGCCCGCGGAGAGCTAGCATACTTGAAAGAAAACTCCTTCTAGAGAACATATTTATTTTTTATAGCAAATTAAATTAAGTTTACTGAAGTAATCTATTTTTATGTTGAATAATTATGTTGTAGGGTAATCAATATGGCCCTAAGGCTGGAAAGTTTGGAGACCCCTGATATAAGTAAATGATTAGAAAGTCAAAGAAAAAGGATCATTTATTTTAGAGAAACAGGAACAAGAACGGAGAATTTAATACCCTGTTGGACCCCTTCTAGCGTGAATGCACGATGCGATACGATCAGGCATTGAGGCATACAAGTTCTGTATGATGTCCTGCGAGATTTCTTTCCATATTTGCTGTAACCTTGCCTCTAGTCTGTTCAAACTCGTGGGATGCCCAACTCGCCGTCCCAAATATTCCCAGATATACTCGATTGGAGACAAATCTGGGGATCGAGCAGGCCAAGGAAGGGTAGTAACAGTGCGGAGACAGTCTTGTGACACCCTTGCTGCGTGAGGCCGAGCATTGTCTTGTTGATAACTGGCTCCTCGAAGCCGTGCCATGAGTGGCAACACATGTGGTTCCAGGATCTCATAGACGTACCGCTGGGCTGTCATGGTGACACGGGTCAATACTAGGAGTGACCGTGTATTGTAAACAATGGCACCCCATACCATCACACCAGCTGTGAGAGCGGTGTGTCGCTGTAAAGCAAATGCAGGATTGAGGCGTTTTCCACGGGGTCTCCACACACAAACACGATTGCCATCACTGCTGAGATTGATTCGGGATTCGTCGCTAAAGACGATTTGGTTCCATTCTGCTGCAGTCCAGTTTCCTCGTGCGCGGCACCACTCCAAACGGAGGCGTCGATGGGTGGGCGTCATGGGCGGCACACGTAATGGGCGCCGCGATACCAAATGTCCTTCAACCAGGCGCCCTCGTATGGTTCGAGAAGACACAGGGCCCCCTAGTGAAGATGCTACCTGTGCCTGGATGGCGGCCGATAAAGCAGTTGGCTGAACGCGTGCCTTTCTTACGATCTGGCGGTCGTGTCGACGACTGGTCTGTCGAGGACGTCCTGAGCCTGGTTTTCATGTAAATAACATCTCTCGGGTCCACTGGTCCCAACAAGTCCTCACAACACAACCAGAGCGGCCTGATTGACGAGCTACTCGCCTATCTGACCACCCAGCTTCCATCATGGGCTGGGGGGCCATCATGGGGGGCTGATGATTCTCCCCCTCTCAAACTGCGACTTCAAAAACGGCATAATGGCATGTCTACCTCAGCTCTTCCTTTGCAAACGATTCAGCGCACTCAAACAAGTTTTCGTTAGCTGTTTTATACTGCACGGAAAACGACGCTAAACGCCCTCTATCGGTTATACGTAATGCGCAATCACGCTGCATTTCTAATCATTTGCATATCTCCCCGACAAGTACCTTCATGCCAAGTTTCGTTACGATCCCGCAATTATTTCTTGGTGCGTTTTTTTTTGTCCATGAGTGTATAATATAAAAGAATATGATTTTGGATTATACACCTCCCCTCCTAGTTGTTCACCTGCCCTCCCGGAGCAAAAGGTCTGAAAGAAACACTGCTTTCATTCACAGGCTGTGACTCAACATCTGCAGCGCATGGTAAAAGTTAAGTGTGTTTTGATAAATTTTTTTAGAAGTCCAAAACCATACAACGTGTAGCTGAGGTATTTGCATGCGATTCTCCTTCCCCGACTTAGTTAAGACAGCTGGGACCCAGCCACAGAAAAATCCTTCAACGAACTCTACTACAAATCATTTGTTAAAGTAGCTGCAAGCACACACGAAGTCTGATGCCTCAACTCTCCCTCCAACTGAAGGAGCTGTTAAGCAGCATGCATTCTGGACGTGCCACAAAGTACGCCTGTGATTAGGGGAGAAACCTAATAGTGGAGCAAAAAATTGGGGTTGGGAGAGGAAGAAAGCCAATAAATTCTAAAAATCTCGGAGTTGGATGTTGCTCCTGAAAAAATCTTGAAGAGGATTTTTTTCCGCTGTACGAAAGAATGTGACAATGGCAGCTGGGGCAGTAGAAAATTATTAAGAAATTATTCATGCCTAAATTGCAAGGGAACCACAAACATGAATATCACGAGTCAGAGTCGTGAAGGGATTCGGGCCAAACATGAATATCAATAGTAATGATTAAACTTTGTGCAAAGTAATAGAAATAAAATTTCACGTTAAATTAAAGCACAAATGAGCATTAAAACGCAGACATATGTTTCGGGATTGCTTGGAATCCCTTTTTCAATGCGACAGGGAGCTTCTAGATGCAAAACACATCCAAATGAAGCAGGCCTTCATTTGGATGTTTTGCATCTAGAAGCTCCCTGTCGCATTGAAAAAGGGATTCCAAGCAATCCCGAAACATATGTCTGCGTTTTAATGCTCATTTGTGCTTTAATTTAACGTGAAATTTTATTTCTATGAATATCAATAGTCAGACTTGTGAAG
The DNA here is from genome assembly GCA_038502835.1 of Octonoba sinensis. Classification (NCBI taxonomy): domain Eukaryota; kingdom Metazoa; phylum Arthropoda; class Arachnida; order Araneae; family Uloboridae; genus Octonoba; species Octonoba sinensis. The sequence continues at coordinate 145,364,606 of CM076600.1, forward strand.
TGACAATCGGGCCAAACATGAATATCACGAGTCAGACTTGTGAAGTGACAATCGGGCCAAACATGAATATCACGAGTCAGACTTGTGAAGTGACAATCGGGCCAAACATGAATATCACGAGTCAGACTTGTGAAGTGATAATCGGACGACTACCGATTACGCCCGAGTATGGTCGAGCTAAATGGTACGGCAAAGGCCGGAAGAAGGCGTGGACGACGTTACTGATACACTATCAATCTCTTATGACAACAACAAAGAAGAATGAAATTCAACCCTTCTGCCTCAAAAAAAAAAAAAAAAAGAGAGAGACAAAGAAAAAAAACAAGATGTCACTTTGAATGTTTCTTTTATTATTTAAATTGCTATTAGCAAATGTAAATAGTACTTTCATTATATGACTAGCAAGTTAAGTCATCGTCTTCGTCAATGAAAATCTTATACACATTCACATCAGACACTCAGATTTTATTAAAAAGAAATTAAGAAAGTGAGCACCTAAAAGAAAAAAAACCTTTGCAGTAAAACATATATTTTGAATATGTTTTTGTTCAATTAAAATCTAATGTCCATACCTAGTGGACTAAAATAAATGCTTGAATTTGAACCACAACTACAAAATGTTTTAAACGCGCTTTTTATATGCTTCTATATCCAATATATAGAAGAAAGTATTGAATTCGTGAAAATTTTCGAATTTCGATGGATTTACACGTTTTGATGTGTGCTGATGCCATTTTGACCATTTTTGGAAAATTTCTGTCTGTCAGTGGGCCGTCTGTCTGCATGTGGTCCTTTTTTTTGGACGCTGTAACTCAAAAAGTAATCAATGGAGTCGAATGAAATTTGATGCACATATGAACCTTGATTGGAACTGGTGCTGATTAGTCTTTTGAACGAACCCATTGGAAGGGGGCGGAGCAATAGAACGTTTTTCTGGATTAGTGTGAGTGCTATATCTCAAGAAGCAATAGAAGAATTTGAACAAAATTTCGTATTCAAATGAACCTCAATAGAAACAGGTGCTGATTATATTTTGGAGGTTTCACTCCAATTGGAGTGGAGCAATCGATCGTTTTCCTCGCTAAGTGTATGTCTCATGAATCCAACAATTCAAACAAAATCATAAATATATCTCAATGAGGAAAAGTGTTAATCATATTCTAGCGCCAATCACGCCACGGAAGCAGACTTTCTTTTGTAGTATGATGTGCCTTTTTAACTGCACTTCAAAAAATTAAATTCTTAGCAAAATTTTTAGAATTTTGAGGCTTCTTTGGTAGACCGAACCTTTTAATTAGTTTATTTTGGTTTAAAATTATTCTTTTAATAAAATTTATTTATTTATTTATTTATTCATTTTCAGTAAGGATTTGTAACATAATAGTGACGTTTGAAAAACAGAAATATTCATATGAAGGATATAAAAGAACGTTCCATGATGGCACAACAGACTAGTTAATTTAGTAATCGTAAAAAATAAAAAAAATATATTAAAGTACAAATTAATGCTCCCACTAGATTACAAAAGTATTTTTTAAATTTTATAAATAATATTACTTATAATGCTGAACTGTTTATTACTTAACAAACGATATTGATTTGCTAAGCAACTGGTCTGCAAAATAAAAATATATTTAAAAAAAAAATTCTAGCCATACGAATTAATTCGAAAGTTTTTTCTGATACTACTGAAGGTTTTCTTTACATTATTATTACAACTAAACAACTAAATAAAACGGGAAATATGTAACGGCATTCAATTATCAGCATCCAATTCAAAAAATAACACACACTTATAGGCAATAAACAGTAATGGAATCCTCATTTTCAATATATCGCTAGTTATTCATAAGATCTAATAATGCATAGAAAAACACAAGAAAAGTAAAAGTAGGAATGCTTTTAATGCATTTATAACGATTTGAATTCACTTTCTTCAAAATCCAGATCATCAAAAGAATTTTTTTTCGTTTCGGAAAATAGCGTCGGAACTTTAAGGAAGCATTTGAAGAAGATAGTCAATAATCGTTGTCGCACATTAAATAGATTTTTTCTACCCTTTCAAAAGAATGTTCTACAATATTAAGAGATCTTCTCTTTCCTGTCAAACGGGAAATCGATTCGCTGCACTGAAAAGGGACACTCTGATAACAATAAATGCTGCTAAACCCACTTAGGCGAGCTCACATTTTTCCAGATTTCGTGAAAGATATGGGCAAATGACATAAAAGAACGACGATATTCCATTATAGCTGCTATATTCCAAAAGTAAAAAATCGATATTGGAATGTAGTATACAAGAACCAGATTAAATAAAGCTATGAAATATTAAACTAAGAAGAATTATTAAACGTCACTCAGAAAGCCTAGAAGGATTGCTTATATTATCTTGTTAATTTGTTCGCTGATGGGAGAAATTTTATCAAACCTTTTAAAAACAAGTGTCTTCTATAATCGTATTGCTTACAAATGAATTTCGTAAAAATCAGTTTCCTTACCGTAATCAAATGCTACACGTATGTTATGTCTGGAACATCGGGAATTTTTTACCATTTTGCAATTACTCTCTATTATTTCTATGTTTGGCATGTACTGTTAAGACGTCCTTCAGTTTCCAAAATGCATACTCACATTCTTTTGTTCGTACAAGTATTTGTTTGTTCTCCATGAACTAATACAAGAGTACTGTGATGTTGAAGGAACTCTTTCCAAATTTTCTGCAGTAGCTGCGGCACCCCAAAAAACTTCGCAGCTGATGGACTTTTTCGGGAAGACTCCAATTTTTTAGTGCATACACCTTTCGTGGATTAATTTGTCAACTTCAGCAAAGAACATGCGTATAACTCTCTTCAGGGAGGAGCAAGTTACAGTTGGATAGGCTCAATTTCAGGCTGACTTCCCCAAGCTTCTGCAGCAACTACCTAAGATTATCCAGATGTTCGTTAAAACTACGTCCAACGATAATGGTATAATCAAAATATACCAAACAGGATTCATAAGAGAATTCTTAACACTATTTCTATAATGAGATCGATCGTGGCTGGTGCGTTACAGAGTGCGAACAGCATAACGTTAAAGTGACATAACCCTTGAGGGTTGTAAGAACGATTTCAAAAAATATAAAATAATGCTCAAGCAGATGACTGCACTGATAACACACTAACGACTATCGGCACCACAAATTATTCACAGATGGCGGATCATCCGAAAAAGTACTCAACATGCTGGATATTAATCGGTACCTATTTCGGAGGGACACTTATGTATACAGCATCATCAAGCATGTTTGAATTTATTTATTTATTTATTTATTTATAAAGAAATCGGAAAGAAACTGTTGTTGGTGGGGTTTCCCACATGCTGTTGCTGGCGGCCTACATAGCCGGTTTATTGGAGTAGACATGCGACTTTAAAGAAGTTGACTTTGGTTTTTGTAGAAAGATTTTTAAACAAATGCAAAATAATGTCCAGGTAGATGCCGTTTTACCTATTTTCAATAGTGATCATAGGATTAAGTAACCAAAGGAGACTATCTTCCTAATATGTGCTCAATCTGTCTGCAATTAGTCATCGGCAGTACCTGTTTCCGATTTTTGTTCACAGTGTCATTAAGCATACATATATTTATTTATGTAGAAAGCGTGGAAAACGATTGTTGGATAGCGTCCTTCCACATGCCTAACAAATTCGGAGTATTACAACAGACATCCTACTATGATGAAATGTTCTGAACGTTTCAACAAAACAGATCACATTTCACACACGTCTATCAGTTTTTCCCTTTACGAACATAAGTCCGTTAATTACTTAAACCTTTTTAGACATTGATTTTCAGTTTATATCACACTGCTTGTTTTTTTAAATTTTATTTTAAAGTTGTATTTATGAAAATAGCAGTTGATCTATTAGAAACATCAGTTATATATCAAGCTTGTGCTACATTTGTAAGTTTTATTCTCATTTGCGAAGTTGAAGTAAGATTTTGGTTTATCCTATTGGTAGCGTTTGACGTTCCAATTGTTATCTTCCTATTCAGTAGAAGAACTTGGATAACTGACACTGTGATCCATAACAGAAGAAGAAAGTTTTCTAGAACCGTTTTCTTCATTGTCTTGCAAGTGAAAGTTTTATCGCTTCATTTTGATAATTTTTCTTTGCATTGCAATATTTTTTCAAGCACTTTTCATGCTCTAGTGTCAATATCTAAAACGTCCTTCGTTCTGTTAAAAAAAAAAAAAAAAAAACTCTTTCAACTACGGATTACTTTACTTTTAAAGTACATAATGAGAAATTAAACAAATTTTTCTCCTCTATTTATCTAAACACTAAAGATAATAACATAAAATTAATAGCTTAGTCAAAGGATGTAAAATGAAAAATTTTCCGCCTATTTATTCTAGCGTCTTTACCTTTTTGTAATCACATGTTGTTTTTACATGGCGATGCTTTTGTTTCATCTTTCTTGCCATCTTATTCCCCTTTACTCAGATATCTGTAACAGTATGAAAAGAAGATATTCGCAGGCGCGTTTTAATGGCGTGATCGAATTATGCCATTGGTAAAGCTAATCTGGCATGCTGGATCTGTGCGCACTTGAAAGTCATTAAAGATCAGGTGCGGCATTTATAAATTACGTCTCAGCAGGTCTATTTTTAATGGATCCCTACAGCACTGCCATTAAAGTTTGCGAATCAAGGAGAGTATATTTTGCCGTTATTTTAATACATTAAGCTGAGTAGAAAACACCTAAACATACGCTGCAACGCAGGTTGTACAACATTCTTGCAAGTAATTTTAGCTAACGGAAGATATAAACTGTACTTTAGGGAGGGAGATTGGATTGAGAGTTTCGGCATCTTCTTTAAAATTAATTCAAATCGCTTTTTAAGTGACATGTACGTACAGAAAATAACATGACATTCGCTTATAAATTTATTTACTGTGTAAAAACTTATTATACGCACAAAACCTACATTTTAAAATATATCTTTGCTGTGTATTTGTGCATAAAGTAAATCATTCTGATAAAACTTATAAAATATCGTAACGTTAGAAATATTATTTCGTTTTGCCAAGCTAGAGGCATAACTGTTGAACAAGAAATTAACAGAAGCAAAAACATAATTTTTATACAAAGCACTGTGTTTAAGACCTTATTTTCTAAATTATGAAGAACTGTACATCGAAAAGTTCTCTTATCGATTAATAAACAAATATTTTTTTTTTTGCAAAAGCAAAAACCCTGATTTTGTAAGTTTACCCCAGGAAAATTTAATTTTTATGCTTCTAATTTGTATAGATAAATTGTAGTGTGATTAGTTAAAAGGGAAAATTTTTGCACGTCAGAAAAATGATTGCGGTGATACTTAAATTAGTAGTTTTGTACGTAAGACATCAAAGGACATATCTCTGCACAACGTAAGAAATTTGACACAGTGACAACTATCAAGTCGCCCTTTCCCCAATAAAGAAAAAAAATACTAAGCTATACATGAGGCTAGAAAATTACAGTACCGAAAATTTTCAAAATACAAGACGTTCAGTTTTCATAAAATGCGTTGAAAAAAGAATATTTTAACAGCTGAAAAATGTTAGAACATTCTCCTTAAATGAATTTGCATTTACTCGGTCTCAACCTCAGGTTTTTTCCATATGTCATTATCAATCGAGATTTGTCTTAGCAATTATCCAGGATCTTTCGGATGCTATCTGTTCCGACCCTTTTAAAGTTTTGGGGAGATTTTATCAATATTCGTTTCCAAATTTTTTCTGTAAATGTATTTCCAAAAAATATCTATTCACCACTAATGGGACCGCGTCCTTCTTTTAAATAATAATTTTATTAAGAGTTTCAATAATGTTTTTACTTTGTGTGTTGCTGTGTAGTCAAGAATTAAGTCTTAATACTCCCCCTTGCAGTTAACAGGTTTTTTTTTCTTCATTAGGTTTCTCGCACAATGTGTCCGTGTTTGCATATATTTATTTATGCATGATAGCAGTATTCAAGAATGCGTTGATAGATTCATCAACGCATCATATGCATTTTTATTCATTTAAACGAGCTTCACTCCCATATCATTGAAAGAAGTCAAACATGCAGAAGTGTTGGAAACTCCAACTGAAAGGAAAGTTTGTACTCCACTCAACAGCGTAATTTAAATTGACGGCCGCTCTGCTACAGTCCATAAATATTCGTTTGTGTTTCCTCTCCAGACATGTGACAATCCTCGTCTGGGGATGTAAACGGAACGATTCTGACGGAGATGGAATCTGGGAACTCCGGAAGAATAAAGGATGCGGCAGATTTTAGTTCTCTTTCACTTTCTTCAAAACTGAAATTGATTTGGAGATTTAGATTCCTATTTCTTTTAATACAAAAAAAAGTTTTAAAAAGTTTGACATCTAACTTTGCATTTTGCCAGGTTTTTAAACAGTTGTTGTGTATTAGATATTCGACCAGCCTATTTTCATAAACAAATAAAAACAAGATTAGTTGACAAAATAGCTGTACTTCAATTTTAAGAGAGTGCTTTCGTTGTACTGTGTTATTCATTGCATTCATCCACGGTTTCCTTCGAAATGTATTTTTACATTAAAAAAATAAAAGCCATAAAAAATTAAAATAAAAAAAACCATTGTCTTTGTGATATTTTAAGGTAAACGAAAGTGACAGAAAAACTTTTTACAATTTTCGAGTCAAAATGTATAACCGTCAATGAAAAATTCAAAACAATATATAATAATTATAAGTAAATACATGCTGTTATTACCATAGCTCCTGAATCATTTTACTAAACAGATGAATTTCAAAACTGACAGAGGAAAAACATACTATGTGATAATATTTACACTGGGAATACATAAGAATGCTATTTTATTTTTTTATTCATTTTAAATATACATATGTTTGTTTTTGCTCAAATGAAACAGAAATATTTGAGAGCAGCAATTTTGTAGGCGGTTAACTCAAACTCCTTTTAAGCATGCTCTACCGCAGTCCGACAAATCTATTGTGCAAGAAATTCAATTATTTCTGTTGAATAAAATGTTTTCCCAACAGTGACTTATACGCTCAGTAATGTATTTGAAACTAGACGTTTAAATAAAATTTACTCCTTCCTGGCCATATGTTTCCCTTCTTCTCATGTACAGTTTGAAAAAACGCATAACAAAAGAATGCATTGATAAAAATTATCATATAAGTAATGAAAAGGCTAGGGGGAAAGGAGTCAGATGTTTCGAGACTACAAAAAAGTTGTTTTCAATGCATATATTATTATCAAAAAAAGAAAAAAGAAAGGGAAGAAAATAAAAGAAAAAGTATATTTCATTGCGCTATCATCAAAAAGAAATTTTAGAAATATGCAAGCATTTGTTGAAAACGTCAGCTCTATCATAATTTTTTCCTTCTTTTTCAGGCGTATTTTTAAATTTATTTATTTCATTTCTTATGTATTCTTTTGTGTCTGATACTATATTACTAAGTAACAATTGCATATTCTGTAACATGTGCTACCCAAAGCCTACTTGTGAACTCAGCCTTTCAGAGAGTCTTAAAAAATGTCATTTATGAGTTTCTTATTGCAGATTCATTGGCACTTACTACATAAAACTGAGTAACTATAGTTTTTGTAACTGTACTTCAGCCAGAAATACTGAATTCATACAAACGAATTTAGATTAATCTTCACGAATCCTTCAGTTACGTGAACATATTTGTTCAAAATTTCAAAATAAATAAGTAAAAATTAAATAAGGAATAATAAACAAAATAATAAGGAAATGATTTTGCTCTATTCGACCCCAAAATCTCCTTATATCGACTAAATGAGTTTTTGATGACCACGTCTTCTGTTGCACATGTTAAAACAAAAGAAACGTCTTCTTTATTACGTTTTGAATAATGATTACTTCTCCAGAAAGTAACCAGAGTTTCCAGTATCTGTATTACTGAACTGTCAAACACGTTTTTTGTCAAACGTTACTCTACCCAAAAAATAAATAAAATAAAATAAAAAAAGGATTAATTATTTCCACCACATCTCACATATTAATTTATGTAACGCCCGAAATGACCCCTAATTTTTAGATATATGATTTATGAACACTTAGTTAGACTATTTTGATTAAATTAATTTTTGAGTTAATCATCTTTTATCTTAAGCGGCAACACGTAGATTAGGGGTTTTTTGGCGAACTTTCCGGTAAAAGTAAAAAAATAAATAAATAAATGAAATATGAATGAAGACCTAAGTATCGTTAAAAATCGTTAAAAAGAAGAAAAGTCAAAATCAAGTGAAGTAATTAAATAAAGATTGAAAAATACAAAATTTGAAAGTAGGGTTTTGATATAGGGAATATGCGCGTCTGTTGGTCTGTCTGCCCCCCCCCCCCCCTCCCCAATAACTTTTGAGGGAATTGTACGATTCGAAAGATTCTTTTTGCATTCGAAAGATCTCGGTGAGGTTATTTCGTTTCCATATTTTACTTTCTCGTTTGAACAATTTTCCTTTTAATTTAAACAGTTCAAACAATCTTAACATTAGCACCTATGGGCAAAAATGCATCATATTGTGAAAACTCTCAGGGTCTACATCCCGAATTTGGGGTTTCCGTACCAGAAAAACAGGAAATCCGCGATAAACATGCTAGTGAATTTTGATTTATCTGGTCATTTTACCAACGACTGGACTATTCATGAACCTGGACATATTGTAGGGATCGTACTGAGTCTAAAACTCGACTCTTACGGTGCGCCAGGTCTCAAGATTGACTGTTATCGGTCTATATCCCGAACTAGCTGTTTCCGTACCCGAATACAGGAAATAAGCGATGAACACGTATTTGAATTTTGATTTATCTGGTAATTTTACCAACGACTGGACTATTCTGCACCTGGACATATTGTAGGGATCGTACTGAGTCTAAAACTCGACTCTTAAGGTGCGCCAGGTCTCCATATTGACTGTTATCGGTCTATATCCCGAATTTGCGGTTTCCGTACCAGAAAAACAGGAAATCCGCGATAAACACGATAGTGAATTTTGATTTATCTGGTCATTTTACCAACGACTGGACTATTCATGAACCTGGACATATTGTAGGAATCGTACTGAGTCTAAAACTCGACTCTTACGGTGCGCCAGGTCTCAAGATTGACTGTTATCGGTCTATATCCCGAACTAGCTGTTTCCGTACCCGAATACAGGAAATCCGCGATGAACACGTATTTGAATTTTGACTTATCTGATAATTTTACCAACGACTGGACTATTCTGCACCTGGACATATTGTAGGGATCGTACTGAGTCTAAAACTCGACTCTTAAGGTGCGCCAGGTCTCCATATTGACTGTTATCGGTCTATATCCCGAATTTGCGGTTTCCGTACCAGAAAAACAGGAAATCCGCGATAAACACGATAGTGAATTTTGATTTATCTGGTCATTTTACCAACGACTGGACTATTCATGAACCTGGACATATTGTAGGAATCGTACTGAGTCTAAAACTCGACTCTTACGGTGCGCCAGGTCTCAAGATTGACTGTTATCGGTCTATATCCCGAACTAGCTGTTTCCGTACCCGAATACAGGAAATCCGCGATGAACACGTATTTGAATTTTGACTTATCTGATAATTTTACCAACGACTGGACTATTCATGCACCTGGACATATTGTAGGGATCGTACTGAGTCTAAAACTCGACTCTTAAGGTGCGCCAGGTCTCCATATTGACTGTTATTGGTCTATATCCCGAATTTGCGGTTTCCGTATCAGAAAAACAGGAAATCCGCGATAAACACGCTAGTGAATTTTGATTTATCTGACCATTTTACCAACGACTGGACTATTCATGAACCTGGACATATTGTAGGGATCGTACTGAGTCTAAAACTCGACTCCTACGGTGCGCCAGGTCTCAAGATTGACTGTTATCGGTCTCTATCCCGAACTAGCTGTTTCCGTACCCGAATACAGGAAATCCGCGATGAACACGTATTTGAATTTTGATTTATCTGGTAATTTTACCAACGACTGGACTATTCATGCACTTGGACATATTGTAGGGATCGTACTGAGTCCAAAACTCGACTCTTACAGTGCGCCAGGTCTCAAGATCATCATTTATTATGCAGCATAGCGTGACGCGTGACAAAGGGGGGGGGCGGAGGGGTTCTGCTGAGGTGTGACATATTGTGACAAAGGGGGGGGGAGGATGTCAAATATATGGGGAAAAAGCGTGACGTCATTTATGAACGGCCCCTTACAGAACTATAGCATTTTTGTATAATACATACATCGCTGTCAGTATTTATATGTTGGGGAAAAGGAATAATGTATATGAAATTGTTACCTTTCCTCTTAGAAAATTCATATCCGTCACTTGCTGTATGAAAGGGTAAATTTTAATATGATAAACTTTTTAGGAATTGCAGTGATGTAGATTGCTGGCTGTTTGGAGTTCGATTATTTCGCATTTTTGTTAAATAATGCATTTTTTTAAAGTATATCACTAAACACCGGATGTTGTAATGGCTTTATATTTTTAAGTCGACACAGTTATCAGTGATCCATTTTCAAGTAGTGCTTTTTTTTTTAATTACGAATCACGCTTTAGCTTCGGTCAAACAAAATATTCTCCAAATCATATTTGAATTAATGCAAAATTTTAGTCAAAAATATGATCAACATTATAGTAAAATTTTGAAACAGAAGTCAATCTAAATTAGTAATGCATAAGTCATTATCTATTTTTGTTGAAATGCCCAGTTTAGGTGTGAAATACCATTCTTAGACAATAAAGTCTGGTTTTAACTTATTAAGCGATCCAGCAAATTTCACAATTAAAGAAATCATCTAAATGAAATGTACACATTAATTGCCGCATTGGCAAGAGATGCGCAAACTTGATTCGTGTTGGGTTGCTGCTTGATGGATTGCAGCCGGTTGGTGTCATTTCCAAGTTCGAAAGAAATCAAATTCTCGCACGTGTGTACATGTGTTTCATGGTGTATGTTTCATGTGTATTATCTGCATTATTCATTGATAATTATACTGATGAAGCAATTCAAGAAAGAAATAACTAGAAATTCAAAGTTGACAAATCTTCAAAATTATACTTGATAATTATACTGATGAAGCAATTCAAAAAAGAAATAACTAGAAATTCAAAATTGACAAATCTTCAAAAGTTCTATAACTATAATGTACGTAAGTTTCAGTTTAAACTTTCCTGTACAAGCTGAGCTTGGAGTTCTTTCATGCCTTGCTACAGGCAAATGAGGCAATGTGAATCCCTTTTCTATAAAAAAAAAAAATAAAGGTAGATACTATCTAAAAAAAAAATTAGGTAAATACTTTGTGGAGACAAGAAGAAGCACGAGAATGCAAATCCAGCCCTCCGCGTTTAACGCTGGCAGCTACTAAATAACAGACAGTAGTATTTGAATGGAAGCTGTTGCCTGGTTATTGTTGAGTGTAAAATGATTCTTCAGATTAGTGTTTCGTTCCTCATGGAACTTGTTGATTTTGACTTTATATTGCTTAATGTAATATATTTAGTTTAAATATATGTTAATTTTTACATTCGAATAATCCGGTTGCAATCCATAACTACAAATTTAAGTGCATCTAATTCAAAACTCTAATACTTTGTTTTTTGCCTTTTTGAGCTGGTGTGACTATACATAACACAACAAACCCTGCTTAAGCAGAACTTTTTTTTAAGTTTAAATTGAATTAAAACTGTTGTAAGTCCCAAATGAACATAAAATGGCATTAGAAGTCTGCGTAAGACTTGAAATAATTTACAACGACGACATTTTGGTATATACCCTATCCGTTACAGAACAAAATTTACTGCACTTTTTGAGAAATTCTTGAATGCAACGTAATTATTTCGACTCTACCCACGGTTTTTCATTAATCATTGGACACACTAACCTCCCACAATTACTGCAGTCTTTTGTCCTCCCCCGTTCCTTTGACAACAACCACTGTTTTATAGGTCCGGATAAAACCTGAAGGTGCAAAACAAGCGAGAGCAGTCCAAGCAGCATTAAAAATGGCATCACGTACACAATTCATCATATAAATAGAATTCCTTCGAAAGTGCTGGAAATTATGAGCAACAAAAGTGGTTCCCGAGATCTGCCTGGAGCCTAATTTAAACGGATGACCCATCCGTGAAAGCCATATATACTCGTTAGTGTCTTCTGTCTGGTCACATGACACTGCTCCGAGAGGGATTTCGAACAATTGATTTCGACAAAAATGGAGCCGCTGGGAATAACATCGAAGAAAAATGCACATTAGCAGAGTTTGGAGAGCTGTCACTTTCTCTTATGGAAACCAACACGTATCATTCTTTAAAACACGAAGACAAGCAGGCATTGATTTTTATTTTTAAGGTGCAAATATATAAACATAATTAAGGAAACATTTCAGCGATAAAAAATTACTTTTGTGATGAGTTTACACTTGAATAATTCCTATTTAAATAAGACACAGTTTACAGTGAAGGTCTCCTGCACTGAAGCAGAGTCGGCTCTGGAAATTCGAAAACACGTCTATGAAATTTATATTGCAACTTTGTATCCTATTTACATTGTAATTATTTAAAAGTATTGCAGTGTTCTTACGGCAAAGTACGTATAACCTGGCATTAGACCGGTATAGTCTAAACGTGTTAGCATAAGCACAATTAGCCAAAATTCTTCTTTAAAAAAAAATGCGTTTCAGCATTTTTCTTTCAAAATGATTTTTCTCTTATACTCAAATATTACAATAACATTTCACTTCTCATACATAGGGTAAATATAACTAAGATTTTATTACACACTATTACACATTCAAAGTAAGAACGATCTACATTATGAAGATTTAGAGAAAGGCTGAGTCAGACTTTGTGGTTGAACTCGCAAGTTGATATGAACGCATTTTTGAGCATGACTGCGGAGTTATGACAGAATTTTTTTTGTCAACCACTAGACAAGAACTTAAATCCAACGTTAATTATACAAAACGCTGGCATGATGGTAAAGTACGTTTCCAATTCGTTCTGTGGTAGTGATAAAGCCAGACTAATATATTTATTTAGTATTCGATATGCGAGCGGAACGAGCTTTGATCGATATGGATCCAAGGGAACTGCATAAGCAGGTGCAGTGGTAAGCAGTTTCAGGGCTTGACGGGGGATGTCATTAAATAAATAGGTACTTATCTGTTATACGCCTTAGATATTTTTGCTCGCCAAACATCGCTAAATCTTATATATAAGCGGCTTATTCTGTCTGTCTGTCTGTTCGCTATAGAATCCTAGGCCGTTTTACCGATCGGGACCACATTCAGCACGGTTAATTTTACACGGTTAATAATCATCGAGAAACCCATCGCTGCAAAAATGAAAGTTGTGACTCAATTAGTTTTTTTTAATTATTTTTATAAATTTTTAATGAACAATGTAACTGTAATGCCGTTGCCATTGTTGTAACACATGTCAAATATACTAATAATCAAAACATTTCTCTAGCATTTTGAGTGAGGCATCAATAGATTTGCAATCTTCGTTAAAAATTAATGTAAACGCGAATTTAACTTAATCCTTCTTTCCTTGTTTTAATTTATTTATCGTCTGCGCTTTTTATATATATTAAAAAGGCAGCGCTCTTTTCTCCAGTTTTGTTAAAACTATTGTAGTGACAATGATTATATTGGATATTGTATATTTATAATATCTAGAACAGCGGTCATTTCGTATGACCGCCGGGTTTACTAGTGAAATATAAACATATATAATAATATTGTATTTAAATGGCACAATGTTTTATTAGATTTAAATAGCATGATATTTTATTAGATTTAAAGGACATGTTGGTGACATATCTAAAACCGTCGTTAAGTTAGGGCATATAACAGATAAGTACCAATACAATAAATAAAAAGTTTTTTTCTTTTTACTGATGGAAGTTAAAGTGTTTCAAAGGGGGCGGAGAGTGGGGCGGGCACCGCTAGTTAATAATAATTGCTTGATTGTAGCATTGAATAAGTTAACGGTTTTTATTTTCACATATTTCTTGATGGAAGTGGTCATTTTCCTTAACTTCGCATATAGGATTTTTCGCTCGTTAGTATTCGGTAATTCATCGGATTTAGTTTCCAAAACAACAGACTTTTACTACATTGCAAAAAGTAATTTTTTTATGGTTATTTTATGCTACAGCTGTCATATTGCTTCAAACATATAACGCATTTCTTACAATTTGTGTTAGAGGCTAAATGACACTTTCTTCAATTATCACTCAGTAATAAAAGTAAGCGAAAACAAAAAAGCTGAAAACATCGATTAATTGAAAAAATTTCGATTTCAGTTATTTCAACCATTTTATGATCAGATGAGATCCAAGCGAATTCTTGTATGCTAAAGAATAAGAGAAACCTTTTGTTCTAATGCTCAAAGAAAATGTCGTTTCGACCCAGGGATCTATAAAGAGTCTCTAATTACAATTCCGATAAAATGTTGGTCGAGAGTCTGTTCCCAACAACACACGTTTCATTAGATGTGATAAGTGCGGTACCATGGAAAAAATGTGTGGATCATTTGAGAAACTGATAATTCGTTCTTTTTTTTTTTTGTCATTATTCATGCTGCCTTACTGACTTGCAATTATATCGAACTCTTTTGACAAAAGTACTTACTTTGATCTGACTTTATATCACAATCTATATTTCAAGATTAAACTCGGTACGATATCTGAAGTAAGATTATTTCGTCTTCGCACTTGCAAAGATTGGATCAGGCTGAGGCAATTGCTTGTAATATTTTAAGCCATGGTCAAACACTTAGCTTTATTCTAAAGGCCTTTTTAGGAACGCCATTTTCTCTCTCTCTCTCTGTATTTCTTTTTTTCTTTTTCCTTTCCTCTTTTTTTTTTATTTTAAAGAGTGGTTTGTTTTTTTAAATACCGATGTTGAGGATGATACATATTTGCAAAATTTTTCAACACATTCCGTTGTTAAATTGGTTTTAAGTTTGCAAGTTGTTTCAGCATCTTCAGTGCATGAACACAAAATACACCCAGTTTCATAGCGAGTATTAGAAGAGCTATGATGGAAATCGCCACAATTCAATTACTCATGATATTTTTCAACGTAAATGTTATGTAGGGGAATGTGGGGCAAAGTGAAATATATAAGATAAATTATGTTTTTTTCAAGATGAAAAAATAGAAATTTATTTTGAAAATAACAGTAACTATGAATTTTATAGTTGAAATTGATCTGAAATATTATTTTTTTACATCAGGCAGCAAATTTGCACGTTAAAGTAAAATATTTTCTTAATGAAACAGTTTTCAATGGGATAATTAACCTTTTTCATTCGTATGTCGCCTTATGGTAGTCGAAATTGCATGTAAGGATTCATATTTACGAGTACAGAGGGTTATAAGTACTTTTTATTGCACATGAATAAGTAAATGCGTGAATGATTGATAAAACAAGCGAATGAAAAATGAATTAATGAATGTAAAAAATAGATGGGTAATTAAATGACGGAAAGAAAAACCTACTTAAGAAATGAAAAAATAATTGAATTAATAATTAAACTAATGAATGAATGAACGACAAATTTAGTTATTTGATGACTGATGTAGGGGAAACGTAAAATTAAATGCGTACTTTAATTTGTACATTTTCCCCCAATTTTCTTTATTTTTTTTAAATTTAGTAGTTACTGATGAGTTTTAGCGTTATCGGTAAAATATTTTTGTGATTTTGTTTCTCTCTTACTTTCGACGTAGGTTCGAAACGTTTTCTTCAGAAATCTTAACTCCCTCGTACTTTTATATTACTCCTTACATCTACAATCTATAATATTTGTGCAATACTCATTTTGTGCTACATATAATTCGAAGAAGAAATGGCAAGAACAAAATAAAATAGAAAATGTGATCTATTAAATGAGTAACACTAAGCTTAAGGTGTCAGTTAATCCATTTCCTAATTTAACTTGGTACCGATTCCGCTACTTTGACTAATATATAGTTGAGAATAGGGTGCAATGGATATTATATCAATATTTTAAATATTATTTTTCAATGTGTTGGCAACATTTTTCATTCTAAAAACAGTTAGGTTCTTAAATATGAAAACACAACCTTTTTTTTTTGGTAAACTTTGGATAACAGTATGTTAAGCGTATGATTTGCCAACTTCTGAAAAGCTCTATATTTTATCAAATAACAGCCCAAATTTAAAGGATTTCCTCACTAAGAAACTTTGGAGAACAATTCCAGTTGTGCATGTGAGAAAAATATTAAATGTTGTCGCTTAAGTTTTTCTTGGATGGGGTAAAATGGGTCATGGTTAGGCTTAAGTAGTTCTATTCTATTCCTTTTTTTTTACCCTGTTTTACCTTACTGCAGAAATTTCCTAAATTTAACAATGTATGATGTTCATTTTATTAAAATTACCGATAAAAAAATTTATTTTATTGAAATTAAGCTAAAAATATTTTTTTTTGTTTTCAATAAACAAGATCATGTTGATGTGATAGAGAGAAGTGATGTTGTTAAAGTGTTATGTGAATTAATATGTAACAATCGAGAACATTACTATTTTAACATTTCAATGCAATCATAATTAAAAATCTTACTAAATATGTTACATTTACACATCTTTGTTTTTTTTTTCAATCTCAAAGTAATAAATAACTGTTTTTAGCATTATTTTGCCTTATGACTCATTTTACCTCACAATGGGGTAAAATAGGTCACAACTTTATAAGCTCAGTTTAACTATTTCATAATTTTAAAATAAATATTACAATTACATAAAATTGATCTAAAGAATGTTACGTTGACATGCAATCGAAAAGAGATGGGAAATGTTTCTGGTTTTGTTGCTATGAAACTTTGAACATGAAAATAGCTAAAAAGGGACCCATTTTCCCCCACCTCATCCTAGTTACTTTCTTTATCGGACTATTTTGGATAGTAAATATTCGAACTTTCAAATAAAATCTGTAAGCTCTGTTAAAATCATCCGTTGTTTTCCAGAAACATGAGCGATTTTAATTAAATACATACAAGAAAGTTTTTAAATCTGCTTCTATGAAAAAAAAAATTTTTAAAGTTTAACCAAAAACTTCCAAAAGAAAAACACTAGTGGAATTAATATTTAAACTTAAAAAAATATAGACCAGCATGTTCTTATGTGCTTTTTACAAAAAAAAATGAATTAAAACTTCAAGCTCATTATAATTGAGTAAAAATTAAAATTTATTTAATTTTTAAATTATTTTCATTTTTAACAAGAAATAGAAAATTAAGAGGTAAAAAAAAGTTTTTCCCGTCAATGAGACGCAAAACTAGTTTACTCCTAAAAAAAATGCATAATTGTAAGTTTTGCATTTTTAATTAAACTTAATCACATATGATAAATAATGGCAATTTAATTTGTTTTTCCAATTTTGACTAAAAATAAGTTTGTCAAACGGATGCTTTTAGACACGTTTGCCTACATAAGCTTTTCCTTTTTGCTTGTGAAAATTTTAGCAGTTCCTTTGCTAAATACTAGTATTTTCTTCCAGAGTTTAAGTTGTTTAAGAAGGCTCAAATAATAGTGAGAAGGATACATTTTCTACTAAATCCTGAAAAACTATAAACCAAATTTATACTGAAAAAAAGAGGAAAATATTTATTCCCAATCGTCGAATTTAGATAAATGCTCCTTTACAGAAAATACGTAAAAAAGTCCTATATAATTAGTGTTGTTCCTGCGTCGATAAAAAATATCTTCTAAGTGGACTGTATCGAGTGGGTGTATAATTGCGACAATAATATGCGAAGTTTCATTCTAATACTACTATATTTCTATACTTACATAATTACATACATTGATAAATGCTTGAGAGGCTAACCATATAGCCAGACTATTCTATGATCGAAAACCAAAGCGTGCCTTACCAGAACACGTACTAAAGCGACTGACTTCGCACAAGAACGAAAAACGTTGCCAAAACTAGAAAGTTCGTGCGCCAAGTTGGCGGGTTTCTAATATGCCAAGGAAAGCCATAACATACCGGCCCCCATTGACATGTTACTACATTCAATAATACACATATAAAATACACATTACTAAATAAACAAATTGTACAACCTAAAATTATTTCAAGATATAAAACAACAAAATAATAATTTCACAATTTTCAATTAAATTTTAAATATTTTCTTCAATAGGCAGAGGGCAAACTTTTGAGATAGAGCGAGTAACAGTCCCTGCTAAGGTTTTAATCTCTAACACTCTGACTTTCCCGTCAGATCCAGGTATTACCCTAAGGATTCTACCTAAAGACCATTTTCCTGGGGGTAAATTTTCATCCTTTAAGATAACCATGCATCCTTCCTTTATATTTTTTCTTTCAAGGAACCATTTGTTCCTTTGTTGGAGATGGTTTAAATACTCATTCTGCCATTTCTTCCAAAGAGTTTGTGTCATTTTGGTTAATTTTTGCCATTTTGTTAACCTATTTTCGTTAATGGGTGTTAAGTCGGGTTCGGCTAATGAAGTAATTGGGCGTCCAATCAAAAAATGACCCGGGGTGAGTACTTCAATTTCATTAGCGTCCGAAGATAAAGGTGTCAAAGGGCGGGAATTTAAAATTCCCTCTATCTGAACTAATAGAGTCCAGAATTCTTCTAAAGTGACTCTAGAATTTCCTAAGGTTCTTTTTAGATGGTGCTTAAGTGCCTTCACCCCAGCCTCCCATAAACCCCCAAAATTGGGTGATCGAGGGGGGATGAATTTCCACTTAATTCCTTCATCTTCCAAAAAATTGATTAAAACGTTATCAGGTTTAATAACCATAGCCTGTAATCTTTTAATTTCAGAATTGGCTCCTACTAAAGTGGTTCCATTGTCCGTTATAATTGTGGAACTTTTACCTCTGCGAGCGAAAAACCTTTTTAAAGTAGCAGTGAATGAATCTGATTTTAAATCAGTTACGATATCTAGGTGTACTGCTTTGGTTGCGAGACAAACAAATAAAGCAACGTAAATTTTATTATAAATTCCTTTTCTTTGATTTTTGTATTTTATCAAAAAGGGTCCACAAAAATCTATCCCACATTGTTGAAAAGGAGGGCTAGAATTTACTCTCTCTGAGGGTAGATTTCCCATTATTTGATCTAGGCCTACGGGTTTGTTTCTAAAACAAATAACGCACCCATGAACGACTTTACGGGCTAAAGCTCGTCCATTTGTTATCCAATAACTTTGTCTAACATGATGTAATAAGGCTTGTTGTCCTACATGGAAAAACTTTCTATGAATATAGTCCATAATCATTTCACTTAATTTATGTTTGTGCGGTAATAAAATAGGATGTTTTTTCCTATAAGCTAATTCAGAATTCTCTAAACGACCACCTACTCTTAATATTTTTTCAGAGTCCAAAAACGGACTCAAGAATTTTAATGTACTTTTACCTGAAAGGGTCCTCTGGGTCTGAAGATTTTTTATATCTTCGGCAAAAGCTTCATACTGTACCTGCTTGATAAGGAAAGTTTCCGCAAATTTTAAATCCGGGATTGGAAGGGGTCCTGTCTTGCTCCTACCCTTTCTACAATTGTAAATAAATCTAAAAATAAATTTACAAATTCTAATTAATTTCCTAAAATCATCAGTTAAAGAAAAAATATTAAGCATTAAGTCATTCGACGTCCTTGAACTAGATGAATATGCAAGTCCACAAGTCTTAACAGTTTCTTGAGATGGCATGTCCTTCGATCCGTCTTTCATTTCTTTCAAAATAATCTCACTGTTATTTGATGACAGATAAAGTTCTTCTTGATCTATAAACCCAGTCTTTTGGATGAGGAAGTCTGGACCATGCCACCAAAGTTGATTGTTCACTAAGTCCGAAGCACATAAACCACGCGAGATGAGATCTGCAGGATTCTTATCGGACTGGACATGGTTCCAATTGAAGTTCTGCGTATAGTCTTGAATTTTAGACACCCGATTTCCAACAAAGGTTTTCAGCTTCCATAACGGTGTGCGTATCCAAGCTAGAGCTATTTGGGAATCTGTATATAGGTAAACACTATTGATTGCTATTTTCAAGGCTTTCAAAACTCTGGAAACTAATTTGGACAGTAGGAGGCATGCTGAAAGTTCGAGTCTTGGTATACTAACAGTCTTTAAGGGAGCAATTTGTGATTTGCTACTAATTAAATTACATGAGGTTTGAGAACCACAAGAGGATTGAACATAAACAGCTGCTCCAAATGCAATGGACGAAGCGTCTGCAAACCCAAATATACGTATTTGTTGAGCACAGGGCGTTAAAATATAACGACTGATTTTCAGGTGTTCTAAAGACTTCAATGAGTCTGTAAATTGAATCCATGATTTAGCCAAAGAATCGGGTATGGAATCATCCCAATTCAGTTTTAGCTTCCAAAGCTCTTGCATGTAAGTTTTTGCTTTGGTAAGAACAGGTCCGATGAGAACAATAGGGTCAAACAGTTTTGCTATGTCCGAAAGAATAGTTCTTTTCGAAAGTTTTTCTTGTTGCTGAATTTTTACCTTAAACGTAAAAACATCTAAGTTGGGGATCCAAGTAACCCCTAAGGCTTTAGTTTCATTTTCTAAAAATGAGTAATCCTCAAGATTTCCATTGCTAACATTTTCTAATAAAGTTGCGTCGTTGGTCTTCCATTTATGTAATTGCATTCCGGCAGATTTCAAAAGTTGTATAAGCTGGAATTGAAGTTCCCGTGCAGTTTCAAGGCTGTCTGCACCCGTGATTATATCATCCATATAGCAATCATCTAAAAGAACTTCCGATGCTTTACTTAGTTCATCTGGGGCTTCTATCGCTAATTGCTTTAAAACTCTGACAGCTAAAAACGGAGCACAGCATGTGCCATATGTTACCGTGTTTAATTCATAGACTTCTGTTGGTGACCTAGCATCTGGCTTCCATAAGATTCTTAACAATTTCCGTTGATTATCTGTTATAAGAATTTGTCGGAACATCTTCTCTATATCAACGAGAAATACGTATTTGTGTTTTCTGAAACGAATCATTATTTCGTACAACTCTTCGTTTACTTGTCCCTTAAACAGAATATCATTTAATGACTTCCCATTGGTAGTGGTGCTCGAGGCATTGAAAACAGTGCGAAGACGTGTTGACAAGTTTTCCGGTCGGTAAACACCGTGGTGAGGAAGATAATAACACTTATCAGTTTCTTTGACCTCAGCAACCTTTCTCATATGTTTGAGTTCTTCATATTCTTTCATGAACTGACAATAAAGATTTTTCATGATAGGCATTTTCTCTAGTCGCATCCATAACTGCTTAAGTCTTTTCTCGGCAATACTTCTTGAATCTCCAAGCGTCTCTGCATTAGCCCTCATCGGCATAGTTACTGTAAATCTTCCGGTAGGGTCTCTTCGATACGTAGCTAAAAAGTGATCTTCGCAATACTGATCTTCATCGCTGATAGAGCGCGATTCAGTTTCTACGCATTCTAATTTCCAAAATTTTTTGATGTTTTCTTCTAATGTATCTGTATTTTGTATAAATCCACAAAATGTATGATTAAATTCTTGGTTTACGGTTCCTGAAACTATGTAACCAAAAACAGTTTTTTGAAACAACAAATTTGAAAATTTATGCCTTTCTGATTCAAGAATTTCGTAAAAAAGCTCAGCACCTATTAGAATGTCAATTTTTGCGGATTTTCCAAAGTTAGGATCAGCTAATTTCATGTCTGATGGCAATTCTAGATTCTTTATGTTTATATTCTGAGAAGGTACCAATTCCGTAATTTTATGCGTAATTAAGAATTCTACTGATCTTTGGAAAGAACCTTCCTTATTAGATATATTTGTGCGTATTTTAGATTTAATGTTTGTCACATTCCCATCAATACCCGAAACACAAACACTCAATTTATTTTTCTTAAATCCCAATAACTCAGAAAAAGCTGTCGTTATAAAGCATGATTCTGAACCGCTATCTAATAAGCAGCGTGCAGGAATTAACTTTCCATATGCATCTTCAATATAAACAATGCAAGTCGTTAAAAGCACTTTATTTTCCCCCTTTGCTGAGATGCAAGTCTCGTTGCATAAACATTTCGAAACCTCAGCTTCTATTCCCTTTGATTTATTGGTTTCATTGGGAGATGAACTAATTTCTTTTTTCTTTATTTCCTTCGACGAGAGGCGAGGTGTCTGGAACTCATCTGCTTGCGAATGACGATGCAACAGTGTATTATGCTGTTTAGCACAAATTTGACAGGTTGTTTTAGATAGGCATTGCGCAATTTTATGCTTAGTTGAGAGACAGTTGAGGCAAAGGTTAAATCTTTTCACGGTCGAATATCGTTCATATTCAGTCTGATTTAAAAATACTTGACATTTATATATAGGATGATTATTTAAATCGCACAGAACACAAGTATTAGGATTAGACGAATTATTTTTTACAAGGAAGTTTTTTGACTTTGCATTTCTATCACAAGTTGAATGCTTAGGTTTGATATTTACATTACTATTATCTCGTAAATTTTCCAAGACCAAACAACGCTTTTGCAGGAAATTAATAAAGTCTTGCCAATTAGGTAATTCTGTGGATACTAATGACGTTTCAAATTGGTTTTTTGTTTCTTTATCTAATTTTTTAATAATTATGTTTATTAACATGACTTCTGAAAACTCGTTAAGCTCCAAGCCTATTGATTTGAGAGCTCGAATATGCTTTTGACATTTGTCAACAATAGATCTTAGACTTTTAGCTATATCTTGCGATGATATTTCCATCATTAAAATTTCATTCATGTGACTATTAACTATAGCTCTTTGATTTTGAAATCTAAGTTCTAGCGCTTTGAAAAGCGAACTATAGGAATCATCTGTAGTAACGACATCTAGAGCGATACCTCGAAGGGTAGATTTCAAATAGTACAGTTTTTGTGTGTCACTTAATTTCTTATTTGAATCTATTAATGTCATAAACTGATCTTTAAAAATATACCAATCTTGATAATTTCCGGAGAAGGAAGGTAGTAAAATCTCCGGGAGTCTCACATTAACAGTAGAACTGTCATTTATAGACTCAAGTAAACTCATATTATTCGAGATATCATCATGACTAGAATGAGAGAGTAAGAATTTTTTAATGCTTACCTCTATTCTTTCAGCTTGTTCCTCTATTTCTAAGAATGTAGCCAAATGCGTTTGTAGGTCTTTTTCATCTATTACTTCTTCGAAATACTTAACTTTCAAATCATCCAGTTTTTCTGTTATCTTTTGAACACTATTAAGTTTGGTTTCATATTCAATAGTGTCTTTCTCTTGAGTTTTAAGAAAAGTTTCTATTCTGGTCAATTGTCCTTTATAGGCTCCTCGCTGCCTGTTCAGTGACGTTAATTTTTCTTTATCGGTCATGATGAACAGCACGTACTACTATAGTAATCAGTCTATTGCACTATAAACTATAAACTAGTTCGTTACTCCGGCTCGACGGACCAAATGTTCCTGCGTCGATAATCTTCTAAGTGGACTGTATCGAGTGGGTGTATAATTGCGACAATAATATGCGAAGTTTCATTCTAATACTACTATATTTCTATACTTACATAATTACATACATTGATAAATGCTTGAGAGGCTAACCATATAGCCAGACTATTCTATGATCGAAAACCAAAGCGTGCCTTACCAGAACACGTACTAAAGCGACTGACTTCGCACAAGAACGAAAAACGTTGCCAAAACTAGAAAGTTCGTGCGCCAAGTTGGCGGGTTTCTAATATGCCAAGGAAAGCCATAACAAGTGTTGACTATAAGAACTTCTGCAAAGGTCTCTTTTTTGGCAAATAGATAAAGAGTATTTCCCCTTCCAAACAGGTTTAATCAAAATGAACGTGCCCTCTCTCGGTCTCATTAGCATCTATCTCTTCTTTTTTCTTCTTTCTTCAAAACTTTTTTTTATCTAAGCTAATGTAGATAAATTATCTCGGATTACACTTTTGTTTTCCTCACAGAAGCATAAACTGACTTTTCATTTCTTTTTCTCGCAGTTATTTCTTGATTCTTCAAAACAACATTAGATAGGGTCAGTTGCGGTAATTGTAAACGCTTTTTCAAAGTTTTAACTTTTGATCCTTCCCTACCTCTTGAATGAATTCAGAGATAAAATTGTGAGCATTGTAGCCACTACTGTACTTCTTGTGAGTAAATGTGTACAAAAATTTTGACTTTATGACTATTTGTTAGCGAATGAGCTCGTGTTTACAATTACCCCAGTGTGTTTACAATTAAACCAGAGATCTGGGGTAATTGTAAACTGATTTATTTTCGAATAAGGTTGACGCAAATGGAAAATTGTTTCATACGCAATCTGCTTGAAGGCTTAAGAAGTTCCGGAGCAATGGTTCTCAATCTGCGGCCAACAGGCCGCATGTGGTCCGCTGAGTTATGTTATGAGTCCTTTGAGATCATTTAACGAGAAATATCTTGCAAAAAATCAAGTAATGCGACAAATTTATGTAAAATTTGTCCCACAGTGGATCCGTCGGATAAGCTTGGATCCCACAGAACACCGAAAGTGAAGCACAACTGGACGTGGTCAACGTTTGGGAGGGTGACCACCTCCCGCAACTGATTACTCTGAGACCGAGTGCGCTAAAGGGAGCTGTGCACGTAAAATATATCGCCGCTTCAAATGACCACCAAGTTAGAAATAATTTCCGCTGAGGGACCATCCCTGGTGACGATCTCTCATCTAGGAGCTGGTTCAAAATCATTAAGCCCCTCTGAGCCAAGTGTACTTCATTCTAGCGGAGCTCATTAATAATCAGTAGGAGCTTCCTTAATTCATGGTCGCCCTGCAAGGGGGGCTTGGACTTCCAAGTGGCATTAGCAACAACAACAACAGTTATGTAAAATAGACACAAAAGTGTAATTTACATCAAAATATAATACTTATTGTCCCTCCAAAATATTGGAAATAGGATAAATTTAAGTGTTTACAATTACCCCAGAGTACGAAATATATGGGGTAATTGTAAACACCTAACTTGCACATGAAAAATAACAGGGAGGATTAAATTCATAACTAAATGTTTTTAGCAGCATTCCATATGACTAATAAAAATGGTTGAAACCGCTTACATCGCTTTTGTAGATGAGCTGGAGACGAAAATGTAAGATCACTAAATTTTGTTAAACAACTTTTTTCACTGTGCCATTTTCAAACAATAGTGACGCCTCCACAGTTGTTTCGAAACTTACGAAACTCTTTCAGTGTCTTTCCCTATGCTGCCAGTTTATCATTCACAACCAGCTAAATTTTCAAAACCACCACAAGTGTTGCTATGAAGCTTGTTTACAATTACCCCATGTTTGCAATTACCCCAAATTTGATTACTTGTTGCAGTCGTAGCTCGCTTAGTTAAATAAAATATTACATCTATTTACTAATTTTTATTTATTTATTTATTTTTATTTTGGAAATACTTTTCTTTCTAAAAGACCAAGATTCCCAACTGGTCGTACGTAAACCCCCAGGAGTTCGCATGGTGCAGTAAGAAGGTTCGCGAAAATAATATTGTATTGTTTTAAATTGATAACGTAACAGAAATGACGAGATAATAAAGTAGCATACATATTAGAATTGAGTGTAAAAATGTTTTTTTTTCTATGAGTTGTTTTAACGCATAGAAGTTTGACTGGACTAGAAAGCATGTGTACAAATGTACAAAATTTGAAATGTACATGTTTAGGTTTTAGCCTCATTTCAAAAATTTGAATCACGACGTGATACCGGAAGATATTCATTGGTTTATTTTTGATTTTGAGGCCCAGAATTATGAAAATTCACGAAAATATAACATTTTTGTCATTTTAATTATTTTTTCGTACATAGAGAGACCCCAAAGTGGAACCCGATTATATTCATTGGTTATTTCCAAATTTTGTACTGACATTTATGACGCTATGCCCAACTTACCTGCGTTATCACAACAAAAATTTTGAAAATATGTAAATTTTAATATTTTTGAAAATGTGCATAATTTCTGATGATTTTTTTGTAATTCAACCTGAAAGTACCAAAGAGGGCAAATTTTGAAGTTTTAATTAATTACTCATACATTTTTAATGAGACTTGCGCCCATTGCCTTCTTCCTCCCCCTTATATACGCTTCTCTTATATTCAATACGCAGTATCAGTATCTGTTTTCCAAAGTTCTAATAGTTTATATTTAAGGTTCACACAAGGATATCATTCAGTTTTCTCATCGTAATACAAATGTAGCAGTGATTCATTCGATTCTCTAAAAGATCACTTTTACAATAAATTTTCTGATTATCCTTAATACAGAGTGGTTACATTGTAAAGAAAACTATAGTACTACAAGGAAATCTCTAGGAAACTTGGTTTACTGGCATCAAAATTTCCAGCATGGTTTCACACTGGTTTAAAATATTCCAGCTTAACGGCACACTGGCTTCAAAATTTCCAGTATGGTTTCACACCGCTTTCAAAACTTCCAGCGAGTCGTACCGGCTTTAAAATTTCCAGTATGGTATCATAACTTCTTTAAAATTTCCAGTACGATTTGTAACTGACTTCCAAATTTCCAGTATGGCTTGATACCGGCTTCAGAATTTCTAGTATGGTATCATACTGGCTTCAAAATTTCCGATATGTTTCTATTGTTTCCGGTATTAATTTTAGTGGTTGTGGTATGATTTCGATAATGGTGTTTTGAGTTTTTTCCAATAGGGTGTCGGCCGATGGATTGCTAAAGCTGAAATTAGATCATACGCCAACAGTATATATTGCATTTTTGACAATTTTTAAACTGATCTTGACAGATCTCAAGTGTTCAATTATGCATTTGTTTACAAATTTTAAACTGGTTAGCCACAGATCTCAAGGGTTTAATTATGCATTGGTTTACAAATTTTAAACCGGTTAGCCACAGATCTCAAATGTTCAGTTTTGCGTAACTTAACAAATCTTTCTCTATAGTTTTACATAGTGAGGGAAAAAAACAATTTCATTGAGAAATTATTATCAAGAAAGCAGATTATTTAATTTTAAAAAAGTGCTTCGTAAATTTAGAGAAACAATCAGTTTCCCTACTGTAATTTTACAAAGTTTTTCTGCATTGTGTCTGTGTGAGTATCTGTCATCTGACATCATTAGGGTGTTGCGTCATTCTTAACTGTTAAGAATCAAGAGAAACTTATTTGAATTATTATATTAACCTTGATTAGAAAAGTGGAATAGTTATCCCATATTGCAAGAAAAAAAAGGTCTCAAATACTTCCCAATAATTAAACATAAGCAAAATGCGACATGACTCCCATTCGGGACAATAGGTTATTCTAATTCACAACTGAGAAAATTGAGATCTTTAATTTTCTCGCAGCAGTTACACGTAAATTACTTGGTTTGATGGAATTAAATTCACACGTCTGTGTTAATTAAAATCCATCCAGCTAAAAACTTCTCAACCCGTAACTCGACTTCGGAGTAGAGGAGAATCACTTCTTCTCCACCGAGGTCGGAGAATATAAGTTTTAAATTATAAGTATTAAATTAATTATAAAATGTATAAAGTTGACTTTAACTTTTTAACCTACTTTCTTGCAAAAGTTTTTAAAAAATGTACGAAAGAAGGCTTAATGTATATTAAAAATATCGTTTAAAGTAAAGAAAAGTCAAAAATAAGTGAAAGAATTTGATAAAGAATGAAAAATAAAAAATCGGAAAGTAAGGTTTTTGAGATGAGGGAAAATGTGTGTCTGTCGGTCGGTCTGCCCCCCCCCCCCCCCCCCCCAATAACTTTTGCAGGAATTGTCCGATTCAAAGGATTTTATTTTTTCCCCAGCATTCAAAGATTTTGGCGAGAAAATATCATTTTCCTATTGTATTTTTTTGGTTTTATTTTTTTTGTCCAAGTTTGAGCGGTTCAAAAAATTTTAACATTAAAGCCTACGGGGAAAAATGAAGCAATGTATACAAACTATGCACTCAAAATCCAAGTTTATTTAAATATGCTTATTGGAAAGAGCTGTCATTAAAAAGAGAGAAATATTTTTTGATTTGAACAATTTTTGTTAAATTTTCAACAGTTCAAAAAAAACACAAACACCACCACCATATACATACACCAACGCCTGTGGCCAACGCCAACGCCAAACATATACACCAACGCCTGTGGAGAAATTTCAATCCTATATAAATCCTGATCTTCATGAAGGATTTGCTTTAAATAAACTTAAAGAGCTCATGACGTAGAACTGGTACAGATAAGAATTTCATCCAGAACTAAGCGAGCCCTGTTTTCCAGGGAATTTGTTAGGATATTTTTCAATGAAGGGATGAATAAACGAATGTGTGAATGAATGAATGAGGGAATCGGTGAATGATTGAATGAATGATTGATTGAATTAATATGTATTAACCGTTGAAAAAGGGTATATTTCAAGCAATTAAGATTAAAGCTTATGAGAAAGAGAGAGGGATAGCTAGATTATAAAGTTGATCTTAGTGCATACGCTAAAGTAGGCTCGCATAGTTCTAGACGGAACTTCATGGTTCTTTTACGCCGCTCTCTACTTCTTTTAGATTTTGAAGTTTTAAATGCATAAAACGGAGACCATTTTTCACTAGCTTTTGTATAAAATAGATGCGCTTTTTTTCTTCTTCTTCTATTTGCTTTTCAAAAACCCGAATGATAGTTTGTTTTCTTTTTTGCAATGAATATGTTACAATCATCCATTCTTTTGCTTAACAGTTTATTTCAAGTTCGTTTGGCCTTCCCATTCAATTTCAGCTGATCTCTGAAAATCTGCCGTTCACTGCATTCCGAAGCGGCCCTTTAAATTTTCATACTACATTTAAATAATTAGGTAGCGAACTGGAAGTATGAAAAACAATCATTCTATTTAGAAAGATTTAATTAAGGATTTAAAGGGGGAAAAGGTGTCCAAACATTATTATTCAAAAAAATTTATTCATAATTATTATTAATTATTATTATAACATTATTATTCAAATTGCGGAAACAACATTTCGAAACACATTATAAAGGACTTAGAAATAAAAAGAAAGTTCTGCAAAAAAGAAAAGGGAAAATACTGCAGCATCTTTATCACCTTTTTTTATACACTTCTTTGGAGAAATTTCATCAAAGGCAATAATTTCCAGAATACCCGATAAATAAAATTCGATTTTTCCAAAGCCAGAAAAGATTATTTCTCTCCGGGACTGCAACCGCAACTGGATCAACACTGTTCCCTTAGCGCCCAATAAACCGATAATTAATTTCCCGAGATGCAGTGCGCAACAAGCGCAGAGGGGAAAAAATCATCTTTACAAATGGAAAACTTCGGAAAGAGTAGCATATTTTTGTCAGCACGTTTCTTTAAAATCAATATTTTAGAATAATACTCTGACTACAACACCGAGTTCTTTAAAAATATTTTCTCACTTCGGTTTAGAGGGGGGGGGGGGGGTTGACAAAAAATGTTGAAATTTGGGAAAACACTGTGTTAGAGTATTAGAGCAGCTACCTATGTAAGTATCTTACAACACCTTACTTTAAAATATTTTAAATACATAATAAGTTAATTTGAAGAATAAACAGCTTTATCGTTGGTAAAGCATATTTTCAAAAATAATGCGCACAAAAATATTGCATGTATTTCGGAATTACACAAGAGCGCTATTTTCAATACGGGCATATTCAGAGCTTACTGGTAGCAATCACACTTTTTGTGACTATTGCTTGTCAGTTTCTTTTGTTGTTTTGTAGAGAACAGGTACACTGTTAAAAAAAAGTTAACCGAACATGTGTAAGAATCTTCTACAAATTATTTTTCCGAAATATGAAGTGAAATTGCAGATATTTAAAAGCAAGAAACTACAAAGTCTTTTAAAAAGAAAATTACAGAGAATGAATAACAGAGAACATTTTGTTAATTGATTGCAACATATAACGTGCCGCAGTAGTGACGCCATCTGTGAGTACGCTAGATTACTGTTTGTGGTACACAAAGTCAAAAGTGAGTTCGGTTGAACTCACTTTTGACAGGAGGAATCAGGTTGCTCTGATTCCTTTTCCTCAGGCTTCTAATGACGCCGACCGGAGTCGGTAAGGCTAACCGCCGAGGGCTAACACTCTGCGCACTAGAGCTGAGGTTAAATTGTATCGTTTATTTCGAAAAGGTAGCATCTCCATTTTGAGAAAGAGAGAACTCTCAGTATTAATTTCTTAACTTTTATGGCATAATTAATCAAAAATCATTTAATTTACCAATATTCCATTGCAATTACCTACTAGAATAAAATATTAAAATATCAGACCCGTAACGTTTTCCAACCTTTCATGATCCATTTTTTTCTATCTCCTGAAAAAAAATTTTGTTTTTCAGAGTTGTTACCTTTACGAAATAAACAATTCAATTATACGCCAACAATATATCATGCATTTTTGACAATTTTTAAACTGGTCACAGCTCTCAAGGGTTTATTTAAGCATTTGTCTACAACTTATAAACTGGTAGTCACAGATCTCAAGGGTTTAGTTTTACGAAACTTAGCAAATCTTTCTCTGTAGTTTTCCAGAGTGCAGGAAAACAAAAGTTTTACTGAGAAACTGTTATCAAGAAACTTGATTACTTTACTTAAAAGAAATTTTTCTTAAATTCAAGGAAACACTCAGTTTCCATTCTGCAATTTTACAGAAATGTTTTCTGTGTACGCCTTAAAAATTTCTATATTTAGTCAGCTTTTTAGCAAACACAAATACGATCTGTAAAACTGTCCGGACTCAAGGGAGAAAATTTCAAAATATTTTTGAATATGGGGAATTTGCAATTGCATACTAAATCTTGATATAACAATTTTTACATCATTCATAAAGCGGCCAGTAGCAACGACTACTGCATTCCTGACGTCATACTTCCATGCATACACATCATTTCTCTCTTTTTGGAGATAAAGACTTTAAGATTTCAAGCTGAAAACCAACTTTTGTAGCTATATCATTCCGTAAGAATGTTCAGAAATCACCATTGTGTGGTTATACTTCAACGGAGACAATTGTTGAGGAGTGGTCCATCATACACCAAATCATCTGCAATGCTCCAAATTTTCTGAAATGGAGGTTCAACCTTTGCTTAGCAAGGGGTTAAAGGACATCTTTCAAATGCTCCTCATAATGATAAAATTCCTTAGCAAATTACATGCACAGTGATTCTTTTCTAAGAACGATGCTTCTCCAGACTGCTTTTTTAATGCTGCGTGGTTAGAGAAAAACAGGAACATAAAGTTTAAATCATTACTGTAATCAATACATAACTAAAATTATCTCGCTTGAGTTGAAATAAATTTTCGAAATTGCTTACCCTTTGAGAGTGCTTACCGAATTTTCTAAAACAACCACATTTTGCTCAAAGAACATAAGTATAGATTCCAAAGAAAGATTACTTGTTTTGCCAACAGCATTATTTCCTATGCATTGAAATATGTATACCCTATGGATGACTTTTTTATTGATCATCGGTAACACACTATTTTACAAAACAGCGTTACAATTCTAATAATTGTCATGTAAATGGGTCATTTTGCAGTAATCTCTGTGATTATCAGACAAGAGGTTATTTTTTTGACAAATAAAATATATTATTTATTTATATATAGTAACAAAACAACAGACGGAATTTGTTTTGCTGCTCACCTTAAAGTAATAAAATAGACATAAATAATATTTGTTGTGAATTAATTTTCATTAGCCAAAGGAAAGAAAAAAAATATACAAGTGAGATGTGAACGAAGAATAAAATACTCCTATCAAAAAAACAGGAAGGACTGTTTTTGTCATCTATTTGACAGGAGATATTTCAAATGTCAAAGAAAGGGAAACCAGCTACGTTTTTGTCGGAAACCGAAGTGGAAATATTGATTATCAATACGTACAGCCCGACAAAGAGTCGCATTGTTTTCGCAATCATTTTCATTATATAAAAGTTGGACTACCTATTTACCACTTCCGAATATAGAATAAAATATGGGGGGATATAAAAATTCACCTCTTTTCAAATTCAACAAATAAATCATGTCATGATATTTAGGGGAGAACGGGGAGAGTCCGGACAATTTTTCTTCACGATTTTTTTTCTAAGTTGCATACAGCTAGAAATCTTCAGAAAGCGTTTTCTTGTGACCTGAAGATTCAGCTTTATGTGAGACTTTTTTTTAATTACCTAGGACGCCCTATATAGGGACAGTATAAATTTTAGTGCAAAGAAGGAAAGTGTCCGCGGTCACCCCATCATGGGGACCATGCGGGGAGACTCAGGACACATATGGAAAACTAAAGATCAGTGTTTCAAGAAGTTGACACTCATGTTACTTCTAGATAAACAATGAAAGCTGGGTATACAATAAAAGAATATGACCAATTACACAAGAATTAAATGCTTAATAAAAAGTTTTATGTAACAATGAGCAAATATTTCAAGAAATATATTTACATAAATCGGGTACGGTGAAAATTTGACCAGTTTTTCTGAATTGTTGAGGAGGTTCAAGGTGCCCTAAAACTGAGGAAAACCATTTTTTATCATGGTTTTAACCTCAGTCCGTCATCTAGCACACATACAGTCACGCCCGGGAAGACGTTGCCGTCATATTTAACTGCGACATATTCTCCTACCGATTTTTTGAATTGGTACTTTCTTTTTATGTTCTTCGTCTCGTGAATATTACGAAATGTCAAGATCAGATGATGCAGAGAGCATGTCGATGTCGCTATCCGAGCTTGTCGTGTCACAGTTGGGTCTCTTTTTTTTAACTAATGCCTTTTTTTTGTTGTTTGAAAGTCAGTGTGCGTTTTGGGGGCTTGGGTGCTAGCTCCTGTTCCCTTTCTTCCTTGGATTCAGCATACGTGAAACATACAAACAGAATACAAGGGGAGACTCGGAACAAATGTCCTGATTGTCCCCAGGCAACATTCTTGAAGAAAATGTGATCTGACACATGCTGTGTGTACGTGACGCCAGTTTAAACACATATAAATAATAGCTTAAATACCCTACTCTCATGATAAATACGAAAAAAAAAAGCACTTGCCAATTTATTTAATGAAATCTTAGCTACTTACCGCAAAATTTTAAATCAGACTATGCCAAATCACTTTTTTTTTCACTTCACTGCCGTATTTTGACTTGACGGGCAGCCATATGCACATGACAATAGTAGCAGAATACTACCAACATAACAAAATTATTTTTGCGCGGGAAAACCTATAGATTAGATGCAAAACGGGATGTCCGTAGTCTAACCCTGTCCGGACTCTCCCCGGTCTCCCCAATATGTTTCAGTTTCTTTTTTATCTAATTTTTTAAAACCCTTAGAAATCTTTTTAGGAGCGATAACATATACTGAAAATCAGCCCAATCTATAAAAGAGAATTACCCAAAATATAAAGCATTTACATTTGAACCAAATTAAACAAAAAGGTTTAATAGCAGTTTGATGCTATTATTTCTAATAGGAATTGAGCGAAAATTATCTTTTAAGAATTAGAACTAACACGAAAATGTCCAATATGCGTTCAAGGCAACAAACATCAGAAATTAATGGTCGATTCAAATACAGGTTTGTTCCTTTCTAATGAAATTTTAGCTTTATATACCTCAGCTTTTCCATACAATTCTCAGATAACCGGCAGAAAAAAGGCAAAACGTGCTCGTAGATATGATAGCATGTTTCACAATACTGAAACTTTGAATATAAAAAAATAATTAAAATGAAACTGAATCTATATAAATAACGCAGAAAGTTTGTGTGTCAGTGCATCAGTGCGTATGTGCGTATATGTGGGTGTTAACGGGTCTCTGCCTGTCGCCTCCTGGTGAAATGAAAAGGTCTAAAAGTACGAAATTTTGGCTACAGGGGCATTGCGTCAGATCCTCATACAAGCAATCAATAGTCTGAATCTTTGCATCTCAGAAATGGATAAATTTTTGTTTAATGGTAGTATTCATCAAGAAAGTAGCAAAAACAGTTATTTTAGATTTTTGAGCAATTATTTTTGTAGGGAACGATTTTTGAAAAATCAAAAATCGCTGAAATTTGGCAACACTTTACTGTTTTAAACAACTGTAAAACTGTAATTGACGTAGAGAGCTAAAATTTATTTCTTTCTCTTTTGCTTTTTATGATATTTTAACTGATATGCAGCATGATAGTAGAACTCAAAATTAGAACTTTCGACAAAAATTTGAAAAATTCAAATTCAAAAATCTCAAAAACACCCGATTAAAATTTTTTTCATAAAAATATTTGTTCTTTGGACATCTATTAGCTACCTTTGTGACAAATTTCAGAATGGGACGACAATGAGTTAAAGTGGAAAATATTTTTTTTTACAATCAGGATTCAATAAAAATTGATTTTCGCATTAAAACCGTAGCAGAAAACTATTCGTTTATATGGCACGATAAAGTACCATTGGACGAATAGTCAAATCACTTTGCACCCTATTATTGTATGATATGAGCTATTTTTAAGCTAGATAGAAAAAAAATCATTTGCGCTATGTATTAACTAAAATTGTTTACATCACAGTACAATTGTATTTTATGCGTTGTAAAGCAAATAGATGTCAATCCTTAAAGGAATGTTGCCTTTCAAACTAAAAAAAATACCAACTTTCCTGGTGGTAACGCAGCATAATAGAACAGAAACAAATTCCACAACTTAAGTCTGCATTAAGCATTTCGGATTAATTAGGCAGAGAAGTAAAACTTGCCGCTAAAGCTGGTTTACAAAGGCCATGTGAGAACCAGATTTTGACCATAAAAAATCTGTTCAACTTTGCTGTTGACCATATTTTAAGGATCCAATTCAAATGCTGTACAGTTAATGATTACCAGAAAACTAAAATAACACTGCTGCCATAGTTCAAAGAAACGAAAGCTACTACAGGCAATCAAAAGTTGCATTCTTTTTTATTCAATTTTTAAAAATCATCTTGTTGAGCGTTATCATTATAGTCAGCATTAATTTACGGAATTATTAAGAAGCTAAATTATGCCAACTCAAACTTATTATGAAAACCTAAAATAGCATGTGACCTTACGCTACGGTTTTAATGCGAAAAACACAATTTGTTCAGTCTAATCCTGCAAAAAAAAATTTTTTTAATTGGAAGACATTGTCGTCTCGTTCTAAATGTTGGCCCAAAGGGTAGCTAATGGATATCAAAAGAACATATATTTTTTTTTGAAAAAACTCGAAGTGGGAAATATTTAAACTTGAAAAGTTTTTCAAATTTTTGTCGAAATTACAAATTTTGAGTTCCACAATCATGTTGCATATCAGTTAAAAGATCAAAACCCCCCCCCCCCCCCCGCCCCAGAAGAGAATACATAAATATAACATAAAAAGATAACATAAATTTTAGCTCTGTGCGTCAATTAGTGTTAGTTTTACAGTTGTTTAAAACAGTAAACTGTTGCCAAATTTCAGCGGTTTTTTTTTCAAAAGTCGCTAACTGCAAAACTAATTGTACAAAAATCTTTAAAAAAAAAATTCTTTCATTTTCTTGATGGATACTACCACTGAACAAAAGATTATCCATTTCTGAGATGCAAATGGTTAAAAAAAAACATTTTTTTGTTTGATTTGACATGGAATGACCCATACACATGGCAACTATTTCACATGGACCGCAAACATAAATTTGATGAAGGTTGACTAATTGACGGGTTTGCAGGTCGACTTATTTACAGTTAACTAGGCTGTTTATTTTTCTTTCTTTCTTTTTTTAATTACATGCATTAGCGCGAAGAAATGTCTTTTGCGAAATTGAATATTTAATTCAAATATGTTTTTTTGTTCAGACGTAGTACAATGAATTGGAACTAGATCAACATTTTGCTTTTTAACAGTTCTCTAATTCTTGAGTCTCATTTGTCTTTAAAATCTTATTTTAAGTTTCAAGAAAAAATTTAAAAATCCAAAGAATTTTTCTGCACTTTTGAAAAATAATACTACGATTTTTATGTGATGCAAATCATCGCAATCTAGCCTGTTTTATTTCTCTGTTCATAATGAACAGAAAAGGAACCCTTGACAATGAAATTTATAATTTTTACCAATTTTCGCTATTCTCGAATTTTGATTTCACTGATGATTTATGAAAGATATGAGAACACAGTCGCTAAATTTTCTAGTCTTTTTTCGTTATTTAGTTATTTATATATAAAAATATATGCGAGCACATTACAAATTTTCTCTATTTTTTAGTAAAAAGATCACACACTTCCGTTTCCCATTCATGTACCAAGTTTTATTAAAAACGAATTCGTGGCGCGTCAATGGCGCTAAACTGAGAATCATTGAAACAAAACAAGAATTGAATATATTCCGTTTTAATCTCTCATATAAAAAGATTTATGGATTTTAATATCTGAAAAAGAGTTCTGATCGAAACAACTCGGATCACTTAAATAAGTTTCAGTAGCCAATTAAAGCGTCATCTGCCGCATCCTCTCAGACAAAAGATCAAAACTGAAGCGGCTGCGGAACCATCTGGCGCTGTGTCAGCCAATATCCCTGTGCTCATTTAGTAGAGGGGATGTCTGAGTTCATTCACGGAGGAAATAAATCAAAGCGCATGAGTTGCCAGTTCGAGAGAACTAAAACTGCGTTTGCTGCTTCAACAAATAAAAAGCTACAAAATTCATCTGCTCGGATATTATTTAATTTTAAACTATATATAGTTAATTATCCGTTACTGTAAATGTATCAAAAATTTAATAATTCTTCACAAATTAAAGAATAGCTTTTCAGTTTATGCACATAACGAAAGACACTGAAGAACCATTCCATTTCAAACCAGGCTGGCACCTCCGAAAAGTAACACGATCATCACCGTTTATTTATTTTTTTATTACAGTAGTTACAACTAATGGACGAACAAAACATTTCAAAAGAACTTGATAAGAAAAATATTTTTTTGTTTTCCTCCATTTAGTCTTAAAATTAAGCACAAAGTTGGCGCCTTTTTCAGAAAATCAGCGAAACACTAGTTTTTAAATAGACAGTTTTAAAAGTATTTAAACGATTCATTTTATAGGGCCGCGGTAGCCTAGAGGTTAGGTTGTCGAGCTTCGGATCGGAGGATCACGGGTCCCATACCTGAGCCGCTGAAGACCCACCATGTACACTTGGGGATACGTGCATGTAAAATCCGTGGACCCTGAAGTCCCGAAGCAGTTCCGAGGGAACCGGAAGGTGGAGATTTTCCCTTCCCTTCCCTCTTAGGTCAAAAAAGCAAGTTGGCGTGGTTGTGGTGGCGCCATCTGGTGTCATCCGACTATAGTGCGTCAGGGTTAATGCTGGTCACCTATCAAGTGACTCTTCACAAGTGGCCAGCAATTCCCATGGCTTTGAAAAGGCGAATGTCAAAAAGGCAAGTGCCTCCACGTTAAAACAAACGATTCATTTTATTTTGCAAAAAAAAATGACTCAGATAGAGTTCTTCACTTAGAAATAATTTTAAAAAAACTAATTAGATTAATTGATTTTTAAAAATTGACTTGAAAATTATAGTATTTTTGTCGGTTTTGTGAACTTTTTGCCAGTATTTTTTTAAACTAAACAGAGACGAAAATCTTAACTCCTTTATCAAACTTTTCCCACCGTATTCTATTAGAAGTCTAAGATGCATACTGCCTTAAAAATAAATTTGAAAGTTTTAAAATTTTCAAAAATATTTTTCACGTGAAGTTACTCAAAAATGCCCTTCTAAAAAACAATCCAAAGATGACCTCGTTTGAAGCCTTTCCTATAGTTAATCCTTCAAATTATGGGTCTCTACTTAGACTGATTTTTATGACTTTTTGAAAGTGATGTTATCACTATGATGTGCTAGGTAAATGTCTTTATTTTTTGTGGTGGGAGGGGGGAGCTTTACAACACTTTGTTCTTGGCTAGAACAAAGAAGTTGAAGAAATAGCAAGTATTTTCCATACAATCAACAATAAAACTAATGCACGCCAAAAAAGAAATCTTTATTTTTTAATGTTACAGATAAAAAATTTGAATAAAAAGAAAATTAGAGTTATAATTTTTCACGGCACTTGATTTTAAATCATCATTGAACAAAAGTTTTCAAATAAGAAAATGAAATTGTATAAATAAAATAGATTTTCTATACAAAAAAAGGGAAGCTTGTTCAAATTAGGGCATACATTGAAAACATAATTAGGTATAGGCGGTATGGAGATCAACAAAAGTCACCATTTCTAAGCATCATAAACCTATATTCATACCTTTATCTTTACTTTTCATCTGTTTAGCTAAACTTTCCTATTTTTTTTTAAATTTCCTATTCTCATTTTTAAGGATGACTTGTAATCTTTTCCAAACGTCAATAAGGAATATATGTTTCGTTGAAATGTAAAGCATCATTTTAAGTGACCAATATATTATTTATTCGTAAAAAGGCATAAAAACATCTTTCATAAATGCTAAACGTAACTTTATTTTGCTTTATTATTGTACTATCGTATATGAGCATCCCATATTCAAGAATTGAATTTTGTTTTTCTCTGTAAAAAAACTATGCGAAAAAAATCGCAGCGCATTTTGACTCATATAAAAAGTTGCATGGATTTTAATACGCCCAGCGCTCGCGATAAATTGATTTATGCAGCGAAACAACTTGAATTTTCTAATAAACTTCGGTGCCAAATTAAAGTGTCGTCAGCTACATCTTCTTCTAGGAAAAGTGATCAAAATTGAAGTCGTTACAAACAGCTGGTCTGACGTCGAGACAGAGGTTTGAAGTACCATTTGTCTTTTGTATGAAAAACTAAACAAGCTCAACGAAAACACTCAGTCAAAGGAAATGAAGCGTAAATAGCATCAGATATATTATATTGAATAAAATGTAAACATTTGTAAGAAAAGGTCTGTGTTGAAAAAATGTAAGTTTTACCCTTCCAGGGCATTTCGGACGTTCTATACTTCTCTCACAAATCTCAATGGAAAAATGACAAAATATTATTAAAAAATGTTGTTATGTATACAACAACAAAACGACACGTTGCTTGTATAATATAGACTTGAAGGATTTGTTGCTTGTGAAAGCTAGGATGAGTTCGAATCAGATTTTGAGGAAATAAAAATCTGAAATGGCTAAAATACTTGATGGAGGGCAGTAACGAAATATAGGCCATCTCACACAATTTTTTGTAAACATTTTTTAGGGCTTCAAATGCGATAAAATGTTTAAGAATCCAGATTTTTGTGTAAAACATATTTTCCCCTCTGCTTTTAGAAACGATTACACAAAACTTGATGTCTTATTTTAAATTACTATAATACCTTTGATTTTACCCGCAGATAAAATGAACAATTCCACAGAATTTCACATTGTTGCTTTTCACGTTCTAAAATTAGTCAATACATTACATAATAACAAAATAACAGAGATGTTTTATTTTCCTTAAAACATGTCTAAGTCAAAAAGAAGGATCCAGTTAAGAGTTTATTTTTTATAAAGGAAAAATAAGTTTAGCGAAACTAGATTGATTTGATTTAAAGTACTGTGTTTTTATTAATTGTCAATAAATGCAATTCTAATAATTGAAGAATTTAAAAAGAATCCTTAATAATTTATGCTATTAAGGATTCTTTTTTCATTAAAAGTCACTCATATTCCATGCATCAATATTAGCATTTACCCTTTGAAATAATTGAGAACTTCTCGTTCGTAATACCTGACTAAACATTTTATTATGACAATGACTTTTTTCTTGATTAATATTATTTTTATCATCGTCATTATTACTATTATTAGTCTTCGTATCATCACAGCTGCCTTTTTAGCCACCTTTCTTGTAAAAATTTCAAAAAAAAAAAAAAAAAATGAAAGAACGTTTACTGTATCGTAAAAATGTCGTTAAAACAGAAACGGCAAAAATAAATTAAATAATTGAATAAATTTAAAAAAATAAAAATTTTGAAAGTTGCGTTTCTAGAAGGGAAAAATGTTTCTGTCGGTGTGTCGGTTCATATCTCAGTATTTGCCTGTTCCTCCCTTATAACTTTTAAGGAAGTTGTTCGTTTATCTTTTTTTCAATGAGAGTTTCTTTCCCTTAAGCAACGATAAGCAGCCATTATCAGGTAATCCTTTAACTGTAAGTGCAGTTATATCTTTATAGCAAAATAGCTTACTTTTCTTATATTTTGCTGTAAATAGCTTGCAGACGCTTATTGTAATTATTGGGACATCTTCCTTTAACTTAATGAAAACATCCCTTTACTTTTGATTTATTTTTGGCGAGCATTAAAATTGATTTATCAAGTACTTCTTGCGACACGATGCTTTTTACATTTTACTGTGCATTTTTAAAATTTTTCCCGTGATTTTCTTACAGTGTAATTCGGGATAATTTACATTAAAAAATATTCGCCCACTTTTTATTTATATGCAGTATATTAGTGTTTAATGTTATCAAAGGATGCCTGTTTGATGTTTTTTTTTTTCAGTATTTATACCACATAGAATGAAAGAATTCTCAGAGTAAGTTTTTGGAACGCATAAAAGGTGTGTAAACTCTGAAAACAATTAAAGGATAAGTATGTAATGGAAAAAAAGGTTGATTCGTATGTCAGATAATGTTAAAATCAAAAAATAGAAAACGATAAATACCTTGGCCGTGAAAGCTAATCGCTACAATGGTAAAACTATCAACCGATCTCATTTGAGCGGGCTACGGATTTCTTTGAATAGGGTAGCTATCTTGAATTTCATGATAATGCTTCTAATTTGGCTAATCCTCTTGACAGGACATCCGATTGATGCTTTCTGAAGCACTAAAACCCAAAATTTGTTTTTTTTTTTTTTTTAATTCGCTTTTTATTTATATATTTGTTTTTTTTTATGTTAAAGATACTTGGATGTTTATGTATTTCTAGAGCTTTTCTGTAATTGTGGGCAAAGTCATGAAATACCGGACTTTTCTTTTCCGACCAGATATTCCTTTTGGGCCCTGAAGAATCCGAAGGCTTGTCAGACAACACGTTAGCCAGAAACATACCTGGACGGATCATGGTCTCCAAGTATGACAAATAATTGTAGTATGGACTCCGGCCATGGAAGCTTTTGGCTCTTAAAACAGCTAATTTTCTGAAGAATTTTTCTTTTGAGCACCGTTTACAATTTCAGGTCAGCAGTTTTAATTGGAATTTATTTAAGACTACAGTTAAAAATAACCATGTTTAAGTGCGTAAGAAAATGAAATAGTTTCAAAATGAAAAAAATTATTATTCTAAACTTAATTTTTTTATCGATTTTGAACTTTTAAGTTTCGGAAAAACTCTTATGACACTCATGACGGAACCAAGGTATTATTTATATATTTGTTTTTTTTTTCTGTTAAAGATACTTGGATGTTTATGTATTTCTAGAGCTTTTCTGTGATTGTGGGCTTGTCAGACCCCCACTAAATTTGTTGATGATCCATTGAAAAATGTATATTTGTATGAGGTAAAACATAATATTGAAGTGTTTGAACATACTGATTGAAGATATTGATATTGAAGTGTAGTGCTGTCGCCTATCTGTATATTACCTGGCGCCAGAGTAAAAGCAGTAAACGTATACAGATTAATACCGGTAAAAAAGAAGAAGAAAATACTGTAAAGAACAGCTCCAGATTTTCAGCTTCTGAAAGAAGCGTAGTTTTTTTCTGCATTCACGGCATACGTACTGAAAAAATACTTTTACAGAATTCGGTATTTTTTATTAAGAATCATCTTGGAACGAGATTGACGACAAAATTGTTCACTAAATATGAAAACTGAACAGATTGAAAAGCATTTTTTCATAGTCTAAGTCTCATAGTTTATAACTTCAGAAACTAATTTTCGCATTGAACTGTAGGTACTTCCGTAAAAACTTTTCAAAAGACGTTTCATATTCAACACATGCTTCGGAAATAATAGCAAAACCTTTCACGTCTCATCTTTATTTCACGCGCATTTTCCTCGATCAGACCCTCAACAAACACTAACCACTGAAATTGCTCACAGAAACTCGTTAACGGAAATTGTTTTCCGTGCAATCTTCGTTATCGTCTTTACCGAAACCATATAAACGAACACAATCGACAAGAAATATCATCGACTTTAAAACGCAGCACATCACGCGCCATTTTAAACTGTTGCAAGACTAAAGAAAAATATATATTCGCTTTCTCTACGAAATGCTTCGACCAATCTCTATTTTAGAATCTACTCTAAATTCTCGACCGAAAAGGAACGAAATATACCGAGAGCAAACTAAAGACAGAGCAATATAAAAAGGTCACAAAAAATCATCTTTTTTATACCCTACAAAAAAAAAACGCTGTGAGTTCGAAAAACCAAATTGTACACTAGTAAACAGTTTTTTTCCCGCTCAAAGTGTCCATACAAATTCTTGTTGTTGTTATATAAATGCCATTTATTGCTAAAACTGTCGCCGGCATTTTTTCGATTTATTGTTACAAAAAGTAATGTTAGTAATAATAATAACTTTTAAATAGAAAGGTTTGAATTCCTCCCGTAGACCTAAATGTTAGCTTTCTTAATATTTTTAAAGAGAACTTTTATAATAATCAAGTGAATGCTTTTTTTGCTCCCAAAAATAATAATTACAGTAACCCCTCGTTATATCGCTCATTCGGATAAATCGCGCTTTTTTTATGTCTTCGAAAATTTTAAGTTTGATTTCTCGAAAGTAAAAATATTGCACTTCAGCGAGTAAAGATTCGCACTTGACTGAACAAATCAAAATTATACAATCCCCTTAACCAAGAAAGGGAGAGTGATAGTTATAGGAATTTTCTGAAAAGAAAATGGTTACCTATATCTTTGACATCAATTTCACACCATGCTCTGATGGCATGCACAGATCCACTCAATTTACTTGTACTTTTTGAGTTAGTTCTAATGGCATAGGTTATATCGCGCATTCGGATATATCGCGCTCTTTTGCTGTCCCCCGATAAGAGCGATATAACGAGAGGCTTCTGTATTTTAATATTTGCGATGAAAATTTAATTTTCAAAAGGTTTAATGATTTC
Source organism: Octonoba sinensis (assembly GCA_038502835.1). Classification (NCBI taxonomy): domain Eukaryota; kingdom Metazoa; phylum Arthropoda; class Arachnida; order Araneae; family Uloboridae; genus Octonoba; species Octonoba sinensis. The sequence continues at coordinate 145,407,794 of CM076600.1, forward strand.
TACAAAGTTATCCATTTTTAATGTCACTGCATAGAAGATATTAATTGAAGCTAAATGTAAAAAAATGAACTTCCGAATTACTACGCCGTAAAAAAATTTCTCCCGAAAATAAAAGAGAATCTCCCGGAAATCATTTATCTGGAGTATGCCGTAAAATTACTTAGTTTTGAAGACGAGAAGCCACAAAGTCTGTAAAAAAATTAAATTACGGAAACAAAACAGAGAAGACTTAATAAATTGGTTGCAGCAGATAATGTGCTGCAGTAGGGGCGTCATCTGTGAGTACGATGAATTAATATTTTTGGTTCAAAATCGAAGGTGATTTCAGTTTGAGGGCTCGCAGGATATGGAGCTAGATTTTACGCCAACAATATATATATTGATTTTTCGAGAATTTTTAAACTGGTAGTCACAGGTTTCAAGGGTGCAGTTTTACATAACTTGGCAATTATCTTTCTGTCGTTTTACAGAGTGCGAAGAAACAAGAATTTTATTTATAAACTGTTATCATAAAAGTTTATCATTTGATTTAAAACGAGTTCGTCGTAAATGTAAAGAAACAAGGCTCAATTTTCCTTCTGTACTTTTACAGAAATAGCATCAGGTAACGTTAATTTGAAACTGACAAACAATTCATACCTGAACATCGTTTTTCCTAAATAAAAGCCCTCTTCAATTTACTCTATTGAAGTACCTAGAATAAAATTTATGGAACTGTATACGAAGTTCAACTTGTAAAAAAAAATCAAATATTACATTAACGTAAATTGAACATTTTTTAAATTCCAAATTGGCACTTTATTCTCTTAAAAGATGATTGCATGGAACTATTCAAGTGCCTATGAAAATATAAAAGCATTCTGCGTGATTTAGCAGTCAAAGTTATTTATGTGATCCAATTCCAAATGAATAAAAAATTGGTTTGTTATTTGACTCAAATTTGCAATGATAGTGAGTTATGTATCAACAGCTCTTGTTGTTGTTGTCGTGTCCTCGCGCGTGACGAGGAAGAATGGGTACGCTGCTCCTGAGCCTAAAACGGGGCCCTTGTAGGCAGGAGTCCGATTCCCACCTCTTTGAAAGGTCTGTAACGGTGCGAGAGGGGCTGTGAAGCGCCGGGAGTGCAACCGAGATCTTATTAGTGGTAGCCTCGTTCCTTACCGCTTTCCCAAAAGTCTGACTATTTGTCGACTTCCGTTGGTTGAATAGCTGCTCTTAATTGAAAAAAAGTCTTAAAACAACTTTTTTTAGCAATAAATGTAATATTTTTGAATTATTATATTTACAATTAACGTTACAGCATTGCGTACATTATTACAGCAGTATAATGCTGTAAATGCAGTGCAACTCATTTACCTCTAATTAGAGAGGCTCTAATATGCGTAATATTCTGATGACATGACGTCTAAAGTCATGGAGAATATTCCTTTATGAGAATATTGTCCAGTATATCCTCTAAAAACCAGTTGCCGGTAATTTTCCATATTTACTTACAAGAACTAAAAGTCAATATTTTTTGCCAGCAAAATTTCATGTTAAATCCATGAACGTAATGCGCAAAAACAAAAACCTTGCTGCAGTCCTTGATTGCGAGACTATCATTGACTTTTTAAGATGCTATGAGACATTGTTGCCACTACTGAAGAATTTAGCAAGAATTAGACACAAGGTTTCTAGAATTTAAAAAAAAAGAAAAAAAACTTCTTGATTGCTGGCGACTGTATAGAAGCAAAACACAGGTATGCAATTCAAATTGCGACCAAATAACCTTGGATTTCTCAATTAATCTAACCGGCTGAAAGATAATTAATCACTTTAATTTGTACACATTTTTATACAAGATGCAAGAACGTTTCTCCACCATATTACCGATATTTTCCTATTACAACTGCAATTTATGAGCAAATAGAGCTTTAAGTTGCACTAACAGATATTGCGAACTGGAGCTTAAAAGTCAATTTTAATTTTGCGTCTGTCTCGAAATGTATTCATTAGTTAAAAATCAAATGAAGTGAAAATAAAATATTCCGCGTTTATTAATTTGTAATATAACTCACAAATATGAACCGAAAATCTACGTAAGGCATACTTCATGAAATATGCATGACACAAATATATTTATAACGAAGCATTAGATCCCTATCCAAGATAGGGCTTTAGGAAAGCAACAATGATTTGCATTAGAAAACCTGCATTCGTAAGAGCAAACTCTGTCGGAAAAGTTACAGAAACAAGATTTGCGTTGGATTATTTAAATTTACGACTCGGGGGTTAACAAATGCGTAACTGTTTCAGATCCAATTTTGGGCGTAGCTGCAAATCTACTTTATTTTAATTGAGTTGATATTTTCATCAGTTTATATGACTTAAGTTAATAAATCTTTCTTTAGCTGCATTTGTTACCAGGAAAAAGAAATTAATCTAGATTTCCGAACGGTAGAGGTCGGAATAAAATCTGCAACATAAAAAGAGATGCAGGTCCATGCAATAATTTCAAATTATTAAAAAGAGGCCTGAGTCAGTATGTGGTAGATTTAAAAGAGTTTGTTTGCATGTCGTTCGTTAGTTGATTTCTATCTTTTTTCTTTATTTCAAAATATGTTTCTTTGTTTTAAACACATATTTTACTCATATGCACAACCTTATATAAACTGATCGATGTAATGCAAAATTTGTTTTCTTCTGTCAGATGGTTATTGACTATATTACAACCACAGCTAAGTTTTATAGAACTTATTTTAGCTTAATTCTTTCCTGGCCTGGTGTTACTACAATTTACTATGTCAATGACTTTCTTTTCAATAAAGCAGCTTTCCTTTTCTTTCATTCTTCATTTTCATGTATTTGATGAGTTTAGAGACACCAACAAATATTTTTTTCATCAGAACAGGGGAATTAAATGCCCATTTTGTGGATAACTCTACGTGCAACTCTTATCAAAATAAATACGATTTTGTCTCAATAATTTTTGATAATATATTTCATATGTGACTTTATTTTTTAACCTCACTTATTTCTGTGGGTGTACTTAAGCCGCCATTAAGGCCGATAGATTCGGAACTTTTTTCAAAAACGAAAACAGCTATTCAAGAGGAAAATTAAACATGATCTATAACGGTAGTCGATCGACCGGTCGATCGTGAACCCATTTTCAGTCGATCGCGGCAGCCTTTTTGAGAGTTTATATGATTAAAAAAAATAAAATGACTTTTGAATTCGAAAACGAACCTACTGTTTTTTTTTTTTTTTTTTTTTTTTCAGAAAATGTTTATTAATTTCCCAGCCTATTCGCCGGATCTAAAAAAAAACTTACCAATAATATGGACCAATAATAATGTCGGCCATCACATTAACTATGCTCGGTGAGAGTTAATTGAAGTATGTAACCGCAATTCACACGTGTATTTTATTTATAAAAGAAACTAACAGTATTTCATCAAATTTAAAAGAAATAATATATCAGTATCTGAAATATTGTTTTGATGTGAGTGTTAACGGTGTTAACCCACAATTGAAGACAGGCGCAGTCCAAATTAATAGTGTAGGCTATGCACCTCCCCCCCCCCCCCCCCCCGGTCGATCTTGGGGCTCACCAAACTTGGAAAGTAGATCTTCAGTCAATTTAGGTTGCCGACCGCTGATCTATAAGGTACAGTAACATTAGATTTAGTCACGAGAAAATTTTTCAGTTTCAATGTTTCTTAAAGCTAATACAAGAAATCGAGTCACAGTGAGCTTGTACTTGTACATTTTATTAATAAATCCCAAGTCATTTTTTTTAATGTTATTTATCTGATCCATTCCACAGCTACGTTTACATTAAGAGAGTACTTTAAGAAAATTTTATTAAACAAAAATGGTTTTCCGAAATACTTTCCTCACTAACAAAATTGCGAAATTGCTAATTCCGTAGTTTAAAGCAAACACGTGTTATGACCTGTGTGTAAATATACTCTATCAGAAATATTTTATCCCATATAATCGCAATGTATATCACTAAGATGTTTTGCCTCATTTATAATTTTTGTTTAATGAAAAACTTCAGAAACAACTAAAAAACTTTGCCCGAAAATAATGCACGAGAATCCCTTGGAAATCATTTATCTGAAGTCTAGTAAAATTGAAAATAACTAAAAACAGGAAACTACAAACTCTTCTAAATGGAAAATTACGAAGAAATGTAAATCGATAGCAGAAAATATGCCGCAGTGAGAGCGCCATCTGTGAGTATGCTGAATGGCTGCTTCTGTTACATAAAGCCAAAAAGGGTGAGCTTAGTTGAGCACACGCCTCCGGAATTAGGAATCTGGCCGTACGCCACAATATATAACGGTAGTCACAGATCTCAGGTGTTTAATTATCCGTTAGCTTGCAACTTTGAAACTGGTAGTTACAGATTTTAAGTGTTCAATTTTAACTAACTTAACATATCTGTCTTTGGACTTTTACAGAATGCGGGAGAACAAAAATTTTATTAAGAAACTTGATGATTTATATTTGAAACAAGTTCTTCGTAAATTTACAGAAACACTCCGTCCTTTCTGTGTTTTAGCAGAAATGCTCACGGTGTCAACTTATAATTGGATTTGAAGTGATTAACTTAATTTTTCTTTCCCCAATACGGGTATCGATCACGCGTAACAAACTTCGCTCAAATCGACGATCAGAATAAGTTCAATTCATCTTCTGAGTATTGCCACTTTTCCTCATAGCCCCTAAAATCATCACCGAATTTTGAAGCACAAGAGAAAAGGTAAGAAAAAACAAAAACAATGTATTCAAATTCTTTACTTACGCCCCCATTTTCTTCGGTTGTGAAACGGGATGCTTTCTAAATCCGAAGATATATGGAGCATATTCAGCGCGGCTCATGTGTCTATCACTATCACAGGCATAGACAAACTCTGTTTTCAAATACGACTTCAAGGTAATGGCCTGTTGCGCTCAAAAAGCTAGAGAAAATGGTGAATATAAATCAGGCGGAATATCATCTCATTTACATTTTTACGAGGCTTTTGAGTAAAAGAGAATACGGTTTATATATTTTGTGAAACCATTTTTCGCTAGACACCTTTGGAATCACGTTTCATCGAGTAACCGATTTCATCTTTTGAAAGTCAAGAACTCTCAGCGTAAATTCGTTAGATCTTATAAAACCAGAAACACTGAAACTGCTTTTCACTGAAATTCTAAACTGTAATCATAAACTAAAGTGCTTCAACTTGTCAAAAACATGTTTACAAAAAAACATTTAGATACCAGTTTTGATTTAAACATGCGGAATCTGGGCAATTAGTAAATTTTGTACATTTTTATGAAAAACAGGAAAAAAACTCTTTATATTTAGTGGAATTAACTGCATATAATTCGTGCTTTATACTTAGTTTAATGGTCAAAGTATGGTACGCTCCTTCTTGAGGAATTGTGAGAAATGAAATATTAATTCCTTTGCATTTTTACAGAATTTCATTGAACCCGTAAGACTACAGGGTTTCATTTCTCAGATGATTGCGTCTCTTTTGACATTTCTGATCTTGAATTGCTCAATTTAGAAAGTCTCCGTTTCAGAGATATACGAGCTTTTTATGACATACAGGTCGTTTTTTGAAAGCTACCATTTTTGGAGTTGCTTAATTGTCAATAAATATACATTAGAAAATTCTATTTTCACTTAACAAAAAAATAATATTCACTGCTGATACTTTTGGTGCTCGACATGAAGTTTCCTTAAAATACAGTCGAACCTCCCTACATCGAACTTCCCCCGTATCCGAAATTTTACGTATATTGAACTCTTATCAAGTCTCTACGCTCATTACATAGAAGAACTGCTCCTATATATCAAACATATCCCAAATTTTTCAAGTCATACCGGGAGATTTTATTTGTTAAGTGTTGCTGATCGTCCAACAGAAGAAAACGGGAGATTTTATTCGTTAATTGTTGCTGATTGTCCGACTGACGAAAACGTACTGAATTCGTTTCATGACATTGACGAAGAAATCGAAGAACCAGAGGAAATAAATGTAACTGAAAGCATTTCCCATACATCAAAGAAAAAGGAATGCGAGAGGTATTTGAAACAGTACATCGTGGAATTCAATTCGTGAAAAATGTTCCTAAAGATGGTTTTATCTCGATCGGTAAATACGGACTTGATTTTGATTTATTCATTTGCTGCTTTGTTTTAGTTCAGGTACATATTTTAAATAAATTTTTTCTCATGTTAATTGTTTGCTTTTGTAATTAAGTTGCAGTAAGGTTAGTTATATTTTTGTGTGGTTAAAGGTTTAGGTACATTGTTTTTAGGTAAGTTTATAATTTGTGTAATATGTTATTGCTCTTTATTCTTAGAAAACGACCGTAGTATATATTTGCGTTCTAATGATAGTCTTTCCAAGTAGAAATAACATAATATTTACCGTCCCGAATACAGTGCCCTAAAAGAGGCGTTTGATCATTCACTTTAAAAAAAGTTGTTTAAGTTTAAGATTTATTATAAAATGCACATCAAAAAAAAAAATCATTTTAACTCAGAACAATACTTAAAATTCAGGTAACTCAATGGGAAAAAAATGTTCATTTTTGAAAGCTTGCAATGTGGAAAGTAAGAATAATTATTATTAATAATAAAAAATGAATAAGAAAACGCCCTTTAAGAAGTTTCTTCTTTACAAGTCATTCAGACATTATTTTAAAAGTAAAAACTGCGTTTTCGAATGTAAATTAAAACCGTTTGAGCAAACTTATTGCAGGCGTTTCAATTATTTTCAAAAACTTCTGAGAAATTATTCAAAATAATTTCTTCAACTCGTATTTTAACTCGGAAGTACTTTAAAATATTAATGTACTTCTATACAGCAGAAAGCACAGATATTATTGAATTTTATTCATAACTCAGATAGTTATTTTATTATTAAAGAGTGAGAACGATGAGTTATACATGTATTCATATTACATTTTCAGAATATCTCGTCGGATTTTTGGATTGTGCTTCAAAACGCATGTTTATACAACTTTGCATGATTCGGAGAGCAAATATCTATCAAAAGGAATCTCAGAAGGAAACTAAAATATCTTTGAAGATAACATGTAAGAGAAAACAGATTTCAGATCGCAACTGTAGAGATTTTTTTTCCTTCTCTCTCTCTCTCCTTTACATAAAAATGTATGCTTGTTGATGATAAAAGTCATCAATGCATTTAGAAATGAAAGAGAGCTACAAAGATAAAAACTTCACGTCGAAATAGTTCTCACTCTGTAATGTAGGAGTAGTAAACTCATTGCTGATATTCGCACTTTAAATATAGAAATGATGGATTAATTATGATGTAAAAAAATGAATACCACGACTAGTTTAAACAAAACAGCTTTTCCTATTATGAAAGAGGACATTGAATAAAAAGTATATCATTATGAAGAAGCACTAATTATTTTTCGAAATCAGAAGTTAGATTTTAAAATACTGTTTTCATTCAGTTTAAAAAGTAAAATGTGAAGAATATTTCAAAGAATTTTCCAAAAGGTTAACATATATTCACGTTCTCTAAATAATTATCTCCTTCATTACAGAAAAAGAAATGATTTGCATGATCCCTATCTATAAATTAATCCTTATGCCCATTAAATTGAGAACAAAGCATACTCATTAAGATTTACTAAAATGAAACTACTTTGAATTGCCTCACTCTCACTCATTTTGTTTAGTTTTTTCACTCGCTCTATGGCCTTAATATGATAAGAAAATATGTTTAAAATCAGAAGTAAAAATAATATTTTGATAGAAAATTTTGCTTCGATAGGAAATGTTCAAACACAGCAAATGAGCATTCCCATTGTTTTCTTTTTAAAAAAATTTCATTAACCAAACATTTTTCTTACTAATGTACTTTTGTGTTTTCGATTTATATTAGCTCTTAGCTTTCTAACATTAAGAGATAATAATTAACAATGTGATATCTTTAGTCAACATTACAAAAAGAGCTTTGCAGATTTTATTGCATAGTACTTACTAACTTAAGAAAAAAATCATGTGTGAACTTTATTACTTAAACTGAGACTATACTTTAAAAATTAGGGAAGAAGCTTCGTAATCCAATCAACATTCTAAAAGAATATTTTTTGTTCATTAGACATTGTTTTATGCCTTGCCAATGTTTGATGCACATTATATTGTAGGTTTGTATGCAGGCAAAATATTGAAGCATTTATTGCCATTTTAACATGAATCTATGGCCGAATCTAAAGACTCGTTGGTCACATTTTCCCATTTGTTTACTTATACTTAGATCACTCAATCTCATTTCACATAAAAGCGAGGAGTGTTGAAGCGGGAAACATTTCACTCGTTTGACAACTTCTTCCATTTTGGAAAAAGATTTTTTTTTTTTTTCAATAAATACAGGTAAATAATTTGTCCATTTTACGCTTTCGTTGTAGTATTTTTTTTTAAATTTATTCTTGTGTAAAAAGCCCTACTTCTCAAAAGGTAAGTTTTCTACTGTATCCCGCAAGTGGGTACAGTAGGACTGGGAATGAGGTACAGAGGGACAGTGGGAAAGGCGCGTGCACAATAGGATAGGAAGCACATTATAATTACTGTTAAATACCGGGTTAGATTGGAGCAGTAATCGGGTTTTAAAAACAATTGTTAGAGTGAAATTTCGTTTGAAAGTTCCCCCGTGTGATAGGTCTATACAAGAGCAAAAAGATGTCCCGCATGAACGTAAAACCTGTGACCCAGAAGACTTTTGAGCAATACTGAACACAGAAAATGTATTCAGGGACATGACATGAACTACATGTGTATAAACACAGGTAGTTCATTCTTTAATTAAATGAACTCGATAGATACATTTCGACAAACCCATGTGACAAGGCAGTTAAACAGTTACTTGAATTAGCTATTTGATGGTTTCAACCAACTCAGGTGATTCCTAACATCTTCTTAACAGTGAAATTTCAAATTTACGATCCCTGTTCGAAAGTTGAGAGAGAAACTGCATACGAGCACCTTCTTCCGCAAAACTTTCCGATTCAAAAGATAAAGTTCCCACACTCCATATCCCAAGCGATCGCAATAAATATTCAACAAGGCTCAAGGGATAGTCCCCATCTCCGAACGGTCTCTGGAAGATTAGATAAAATCTCCTTCTGTCCTCTTATCAGTCTTTTCAAGAGCAAAATAATGGCTTATGGCGCTGGAAAGGTTCAGAGAGAGAGCTGATAAATCAGGAAAGGCTTGTTTATTAGGCTATTTACGAGGCCTTAGGGTTGAATATTTAGGAAGTCGTGTGTATACGAGGTGAAAACCAAAAGTGACAGCCACGTTGCTTACGATGTTTCTTTTATTTATTTATAGTTTCACCTTTTTTTGACGCATAACATCAAATACGTTTGAAAATCTGACAATATAACACCGTTTTTCTTCAGGTTTCATCTACACTGCTAGAAATTTCCGCAAGGAAATAGTAAAATAACCATTTTTTTGTTGTTATTTTATCATATTTAATTACAACAGTTGAATAACCATTAAAAAGATGGTACTCAAACCGCTGATTGTGAAAAAAAAATGTTTATTCTCTGTTTATCCTAAAGAACGTTTAACTAACCGTAATTTCCAAGCGCTCAAAAAGAATCGAGCATTCATTTTGGTTGTGAAACTTTACCGGTCGTACCTTGTTGTTAAAATATGAATAAAGATTTATTTGTTCAAATCTGCACGTGTATATAAAAAAAAAGAAAAAAAGTGACTTAAGTAGTGATTACTAAATAGAAACATATACATACGTAAATCAAAAATTGGAGACATCGGATTCCCGAACTGTTTGCGAATGAGCGAACCCATAATTTGAGCTGCTGAAGCTTGTTTGTAATTTAATTTTTGCAGCAAATAACATGATTTTCGTCAATATACAGTAAATTTAAACCAAAAATGACTTTGGATCCAATCAAAAACTGAAATCTCAAATTTAAGGCAGTTTGCATGTTGGAAAAGAAGATTTATTGGTAAATAAACTGCCGCTTTGCGTTGTGTAGATGGCCGAATGACTAGAGCGCAAGGTTGCTATAACATACACCCGGGTTCGATTCCCGTACGCTTCGTTTACGGTATCTACACTTCGAAGATTCTACGACTCGAGATATTTCAAAAACGGCAAAAATTTTGTTTGAAACCATTTTTAAATGGTTATAAAACCGCAAACTTTTGTATTTATGGCTTTTTAACCAAGCTGATTGGAAATGGTTTAGGTCCCGTAAAGATAGAAAAATGTTCCAAACCGTAATTTTAACGGTGAATGAGATGGACAGACTGCTGCCGGTTATTTAACCGTAATTTCATGATGAACTTTCTAACAGTGTTTTAGGCCGAATAAGACTTCAGTCACTTCACAGATTCAGCAAATATGTATCGTTATTCCACTCGGCTCTTCAATCAGACATTCAAATTTAATTATTTAAATCAGTGATTCTCAACCTTTTTAATGCTGCCGCCCCCTTAAGGAATGAAGAAGTTTTCAACGCCCCCTTTGGAAAAACCGAAATTTCGGAGGGGAGGGGGGTAGTAAGAGGCAAAAAGTTTTCGCAATTTTCTTTGCATCGAATCGGGTTAATAAAAAAAGATAAAGCTTTTAAAATATAGCATCCAAAAAACATTCAAGTGCTTATGTCTGCGCGATGGTTGTGCTTATTGGTTCAGGGCCAGTTTCGGTTCAACATTTTTAGAAAGCTGAAGGTTGCAAGTTCCCTCTTGCACGATTTCTATTTCTTTCTTGTCTCAAGATTCGGCATAAAACTGAATCCGTCTCATCCCCTCATCCAAAGCCGAAAACATGCTCATCGCTCATGATTTAGTTAGCCTTCTAAACACATCTACGCATGAGTGAACAAGCATGGACATGTCTGTGCATGAAATGAACAAGTTCAAAATTTATTTGGGGGGCGGGCAATAAATACATACACATTTTTATCTTATCATAGTTATTTTAAAGTATTGTTTTCAAATTATTCAATAATTATTTGAAAAAGAACAAATTGACTTATTTTATGCATTAATAATATTTTTTCCTAAATAATTCTTTGATTTCAGATATATTTTAATGAGATATTAATGGTATGAGGGGGAAAACATACAACCTATTCAGGGGAGATTAAGCTATATAGTTTCTTTTTGTCTTGCTTTGTCAAATACTAGCTCATAAGTGCAAATCAAGACTAACAAATAAAAGTTGCAAACTCTTGCAGTTGTGCCCTTTTCGTCACCATTTCAGATGAGTTTAGTCAAATACTTTTTCACTGTCCATGCTTGTTCATTCATGCATAGATGTGTTTAGAAGGCTAACTAAATCATCTCCTTTAAAGAACCATCATCTAAAAATAGTTTGAATCACAAAAATGTTCATTTTTTGGTAAATCACATTACATTCAAAAATTTGAAAAAATATGATTCCATTGAGTCCCCAAGTTGAAACTTTGCACAGATAAAGAAAAAATAAGCACAATAATTTGAGAATTTTTTGAAAAATTTTCATTGGACGTTTTTTAAGAAATTTAAAATTTAAATTTTAAGGTCATTTTTTAAAATTGAAATTTTTTGAAAAACGTGTCATGATGCATATCATATGAAACGGCCTTCAATATACTTTAAAATTCTTTGTACTAGAACTTTTTATCTCTATTTGTTGATGAGTTATGGCTTATTTTATGTTGAAGCACAGATGTAAAAATGTGAGTTTTTTACAAAATCAAAGCCTGATAACTTAAAAACTAAACAAGATATAAATCTAAAAATTTAGATTTTTAATTGCCTTGAGGGGTACAGTTTATAAGCCAAATTTGAAAGAAATCAAAAAGGGTGAGTTAAAATTATTTGGATCACTTGATATGGAATGACTCGTAAGCAACCATCCTAAGAAACTTCCATCCCTGTACTTTATGGCTTTATTTCTCGAAATTTGCGCCCCTTTGAAGCGGTCTAACGCCACTTTCGCCCCTAGTAAACAGTCTGCCATTATTTTCCCGTGATTTAGAGCAATAAGTAGTAGATATTCGTGAAACTTCCATCCATGTACCTTATGATTTTTTTTCGCTAAAATTCGTCGATTTTCAGGGCCCACCCCCGCCCTGGCAGACCGGTGGCTATGTACTCGGACATGCTAATAGAGACGTTTCGTACGAAAACGAGACGTGTACTTTATAATCGGCATTTTCATGTAGCTAGCTTTTAGTCTATTACTGCCTGAAATAGATTCACCGCCCCTCAGTATCCATCTACCGCCCACGTTGAGAGCCCCTGGTTTAAAGTCTCGCATTCAGGAATCACTTCAACAAGGCTATGAACATTGTTTGGAATTCCATTGGATTTACGAAATACCCTTTTGCATTTCAGGAGACATTTTTACTTCGGTAAAAATTCCATAGTAGATAGCTTCTCACAAAACTGAAAACTCAAAGCTCAAAGGAAAGAAAGCGACTGCTTTTCGAATGCTATGAGCTCATTGAAGAGCTGCCAAATTATCCTTTTCAGATTAGAAAAAAAGACCTGATTTACATAAAGTACAATTATAGCAAGTGAAACTCAGTTATTAACTGAAACTTGATTTTAGCGCGTAAAATACGTAGAGGCACTGCTAAAGGAGATTTTAAATTAGCATCATTCACTTGACTTCAAATTCAGCATTAATTATTAAGAAGTTACAATCCATTATCTGACTTTATTAAAGCTGCCAGCATGATGGCGTCGTGGTAAGGCACGTAGCTCGTACGCCTCAGGTCTGATCATCGAGCCTAGCAGTGTCGGTGCATTTTCAAGATGCAGAAAATCGTCTGCGCCCATTCCGGATGATTATGCGGCATGTAAAAGATCCTTTGAGTAGACATTTGGCTTGGATGATCTCTGCTAAATTAAATTCCAAGTGCAATTTCGCAACAACAGAGTGCTCGCCCTTTCAGGTGGAGAAACCGGACGTCAAAATTATCTTGCGGCGATGGGACCACACTCATTGCAGTTCCACTGAAACAGATAGTACCAATCTATCGGGAACGCGCTAGGTCTGCAATTGGCAGAAGCCAAAAGCAGCCCATTAGAAATAAAAAAAAATTTATGAAAGCTTAAATAAGACGTTATGCAGCTAAAGATTTAAAAAAAAAAAGACATACAATGTGCTTCCTGTCGCTGTAGTACATATTCCGAGTGGGTCTCTCGCTAGCTGATTGACTACGCTCCTGATTGGCTACGCTCCTCTCGCTAGCTGATCTCCGCCGTGAAGTTGCATTTATCCATCCTAGAAAAAGAGTGGGGATTTCAAGTTTGCATCCTAAGTCTATTGGAGTCGCCACATAATGTTGGAAACCGAACTTATTCTAATATTTAGTTACAGAGACAAAGAGCGAGGGGAGGTAAGACCTACAATTTCACTTAGCTTGAGTTTAAATAAGAGTGCAATAATTTTGGAGAGAACGTTATTAAGTGATTATTTCAAGCAAGATATACGTTTAACAGTTCAGATTCCTACTGTTTCGCTCTGAGGTAGAGTTTGGAGCTTATTGGGTCCATTATAAAAGTATTTCGCATTTTCTGGGGAAAATGTATTGGTAGTACCACTACAAATGGTTAAAATTCTTCAAAATGCTCTCCCCAAGCAGCAATACACTTGCGGAGACGTGCATGCCTTGCCTCGAAAGCACCCTGAAATTCCTCGACAGGAATGTCTCTCAGGAAAATTGTAATACTCTTTTGGATGTTTTCCACGGACTCCCATGCTTTCCTTTCAGTTCAATCTTTAGTAGAGGAAGCAATAAAAAAGTCACACGGAGCAAAGTGGGAAAGTCCGGCTGATTTTGAATCAAACTAAATAATTTTTGACAGCGTGAAACTCGAAGTTCTTTCTGGTCTTCCACAGTATTTTCAGTAGAACACTGTTAGAAATTTCATCATGAAATTACGGTTCAATAGCCGGCAGCAGTCTATCCATCTAATTCACCGTTAAATTTACGGTTTGGAGCATTTTTCTACCTTTACGGGACCTAAACCATTTCCAATCAGCTTGGTTAAACAGCCGTAAATACAAAAGTTTACTGTTTTATAACCATTTAAAAATGGTTTCAAAACTAAATTTTTACGGTTTTCGAATCATTTCGAGGCATAGAATCTTCGAGGCGTAAAAACCGTAAACGAAGCATGCGGGATTCGAAGCCCGGGCGTATGGTATACCAACCTTGCGCTCTAGTCATTCGGCCATCTACACAACGCAAAGCGGCAGTTTCTCTATCAATAAATCTTCTTTTCCAACAGGCAAACTGCATTAAAATTAAGATTTCAGTTTTAGATTGGATCCAAAGTCATTTTTGGTCTAAATTTACTGTATATTGACGTAAATCATTTTATTTGCTGCAAAATTTAAAATACAAACAAGCTTCAGCTGCTCAAATTATGGGTTCGCTCATTCGCAAATAGTTCGGGAATCCGATGTCTCCAATTTTTGATTTACGTGTGTATGTGTTTCTATTTAGTAACCACTGCTTAAGCCACTTTTTTCTCTTTATTTTTATATATACATGCAGATTTGAACTGATAAACCTTTATTCATATTTTAACAACAACGTACGACGGTAAGGTTCCACAACCAAGATGGACGCCCGATTCTTTAGGTGAAACAGAGAATAAACGACTTTTTCCACAATCAGCGGTTTGAGTACCATCTTTTTAATGGTTATTCAACTGTTGTAATCATAGGCGTAACTAGGGTTGGGGAAAGGGGGGGGTCACCCTAAAAATGTACAGACTAAACACCAATAAGCAGTGCACAAGAGTTCAAAATTTACTAGTCATCAATACTTGTCATTACAGATATACTCCGTGTTTATTTCAGGCATCTCTCGGGGGGGGGGGCTACCCCCTCGGAGCAAGTCAACTCCCCCCCCCCCCCCATCGGCGAAAAAAATCAGATCACAATTTTTAAAAAAAAGAAAGAAAAGAGAAATTACGCTTTTAAGACATCTTAAGGCCTAATATTGAATTATGAGTTGTGCCACTATTGCAGCCCATGAGAACCAATCAATTCAGATCTTTTTTGTTCAATGTACATTTATGATTAGGCTAAGTAAAAGTGTAATTTTGTCACGGTATGTTTCACCTTCACAATGTTATTATAAACGCTCTATGGGACCATTCATAAACAGTGTCACACTTTCTTTCAATATATTTGAGCCCCCTCCCCCTCTTTGTCACAAAATCACACTCTCCAACACACCCCTATCCCCTTTGCCACGTGTCACGCTATATTACATGAACACTTGCAGTGTGTGCAACGTACTTGCAGTGTTGCAGTTGCAGTTCAGAAATAAAGTACTTACGTTAAAGAATCACATTTTTAGTTTTATTTTTTAACTTTTAACGACATTTGTGGGCATAACAATAAATTATATTGATTACACGTGGACTTAAATAGCATAAAATTAGATTAAGGTTAAAATAGAAAAAAAGATAATTAGTGCATAATAGTGAAAAATAATTAATTGACTTCTGAAAAATGACCCGCACTTATTTATTTTAAAAGTAAATACCGAAGAAGAGTTTCTTTTAAAATTTTAACTAGAAGTGACTTCAAACCTTAATAAGCATCCGTATTTTCAATATAAAATGAAATCAATGAAACTTTAAAATCAAATTATATAAATAAAAAAATTATCAAAAATAAGTTTAATCTGCTGGTTTTTTACACGTTTCTATAGAAATCAAAATGTGTAATGTCACACTTCTTGTTATCCCCCCTTGTCACAATCTCTCGACCCCCCCCCCCCCCGCCGCCCCACCCGAAGTAGTGTGACATCATCCCCTATGAAGTTAAAAAACGAAAAAAGGAGGATTAATAAGCAGTTTCTCAGCATGGGAGGACGAAATAAAAAGTTTAAACTAAAATTGCAAAAAAAAAAAAAAAGAGGAAGGGGCAGCTAAAATATTATTTCGAGAAAATTACATAAAAACAACCATACCTCTCCTGCTTCAGGGTTTCTTCCCAAAATAGGACAAAATACTTTCACCTTTTCTTTTACTCATAATCAAAATTTGTGCGCAGGCGAGCAAAGGAGACTTTTGCAAGACCACAAGAACCCACTAAATTCCCAACTGCCAAGGTCAATCAAGGTCTCTGTTTTATTGTGCAAAATGGTTGGGAAAAAAAGAGAATATGATTCGAGGAGAGGCATCCGCAAAGGGGCAAGAGCCCTCCCCCCGCCCCCCTTGTCGGAAGCGTTTCTATGTTGATTTGATTTTACAAATTGCTAGTTTAAAAAAGAAAATAAAAGAACTAAGATTTGTTCCAGCAATAACAGCACAAACATCCATATCCCGCAATCGTAGAAGCAGGGGTCCATTAGGCATTAGCTTACTTCCACAATATGGGTAGTTAGAGTGACGCCATTTCCACGAATGTAACCTCTGGGCAAAGACGGACAAAGGACCAAACTGTTGTACGTATATTTATGGCAGATGTGGTTCCATGAGGCTCGCATTTTGCGAAAAAAGGATCACTATATTTCCTCTTTTTGTGTGGTCGGATGATTAGAACCATATGCAGTCCTTAGGCAAGGAATCAATCCGTTATCCGTTGATGACACGCGGGACCTATTCTCTGGAGAATTGAGAGAAAAAAGGGTCTTTTTTTGAGTTCTGGTTTGGAGGCCCTAGATGTTTGAAGCGCCGTCTTGTCGTTTCCCCATTTGTAAAACAGAGGACCCCCCCCCCCCTCCCGCTCCCAAACAGGTTGGTTCAAAGAACAAAATCTAATCATTATTTTTTTTTTTTTTTTTTTTAAATTTTTTTTTCAGACAGGTTAAAAATTTCGAAAGTATTTCGGGGGAGGGGGGCTCGGGTCCATTGCCCCCCCCCCTTGCTTACGGCTTTGCCTACAACACCAGTTTATCAGAAAACAAACCTCCATCAAAGAGGAGAATATTTTCCAGGAAACTGGTGCGATTGTGTTCCCAAATTGCTGCCTTTGGGTAAAAAAGACATCAAGAAGGTAAGAAAACCATCTGGAGTGATTGAAAGGATCTCTGCTGTCTGTCTGTGTGTGGTACAGTGATTGAAGCCACCTTTCGCTGTAAAATTCCTAAAGGTGATAAGGGGGTTGATTATAACCAGATGAAAAATCCTCTGTAATATGAGCTACGTACTTTGGTCATGATCACCCTTCAGAAAGAGGAAATAAAATCATATGCATATGTGTTTATTTTTCTTAGCGAAAAAATAGATATGTGCTTTGCAAGGCGTAGCCAGAATTTTTTTTGTGTGCCTAATAAATGTGCCTAAATAACTAAATACAAAATAGGCGGGAGGGGGGGTTGAATCCCCAAAACCCTCCCCTGATTACGCCTATGGCAGAAGTCACTTAAAATTATGTTTATAATCCTTTAATATTACTGTTATTAAACTGAAAAGGTAAGTTATTGAAGGAAAATGCTACGCATTTTGATACTAAATGAGTGATGCACGAATCTGAATTTTTCAACTGCAGAAACTGAAGCACATGGCTCTCACAGCACAATGGTAAAAAAGAAAAGAAAGACATTGCACATCTGTAACTATTTTGCGATTTTCTTTCAAGCTATAGACGATACAAAAGGCTATAACGTTGCGTCTTCCCCCCCCCCCCTTCCCAACAAGTTTACATCCCTCGGTTCTCTCGGAATTTTAGAACCAAAAGAAATAGCAACCCCTCCACCAATTCCGAGAAACTCCAGTTCAACTTTGGCTACAAGTGCAGACTCGCCCCTAAATGACGATTGACAGATGCATCCCCCCTTATCACATGCATCCCCCCTTATCACATGACTCTCCGGTTCAGTTTCAGTTTCTCACGAATGTGAACTAGTGGTGGACCGTGCTCCAGGCCCCGAGAGTCTTGCCCGTTCTTCTCCTTCAACGTCCATCTTCACGATTTTGTCCGAGGAAAGAGATGAGGGGAATTCTACAGCTTGTCTCCTATGTTGTTCACACGAAGTAAAAAAAAAAAAAAATTCCAAGCCCACAACCCGATTAACTTGACATAATTTCCACCAAGTCGAGGAACAAAAATGAATAAATAACTAAATACCCAATGGGGGGGGGGGGTTGAACCCCCAAACCCCCCCCTGGTTACGCCCTTGGTTGTAATTAAACACGGTAAAATAACAATCAAATAAATAGTTATATTACTATTTTCTTACGGATATTTCTAACAGTGAAGCTTCGCGTAGACCTTGAGCAATTGCAGATTCTTGGTCACTATCCCATGTACTGTAAATGTGGACATGTTTAGGGCGCCAGCGATTTTCCGGATGCTCAATCGACGGTAAGAATGCAAAACTTTTCACATACAGTTCAAGTTTTCATCGGCTCTTGGGCCGATGTTGGGCGTCCAGAACGGAGTTCGTCACCTCCCGTCCCTCCTTGAACACCTTGTGTCCTCTCATGGACTGTGACCTTAAAATACAGTTGTCTTTAAAGGCCTCTTGAAGCATCTGGAATATTTCGGTTGCATTCTTTCAAAGCCGCACACAAAACTTGATTGCTGTTTAAGCGAAAGCTCCATTGTGCCATGTTAGAGTGACCCGGGGCAATTCCCGATCACTGTGTTTCTGGGGTAAATATTGGTCACTCATTTTTTATGAATAAAAAATTAATCTTTGTGTAATTTGAGATACTGTCAGTAATTCTTGGACATTTCGCTAAAATATAAGTTCATTTACTAAATAATTACTTGTTGTTAAGTGTATTACATTAAGCAATTTCTAAACTGCACTCAAAACTTGCCGTTTCAAAGATAGGTTCCTAAATATGCACATTTTTACAAAGATCCTTCTTCCTCTTTTATTGAGAAATATTTTGGTCTAATTTCTATTCATATTTACTAAAAAAGGTGTAAGGTTTTGATTGGTTGTTTCACATCTTCTGTAAGCGTTAAAATTTATTATTTAAGGTTTAAGGTTGTACCAAATGTTGCCCCCTACAAGATGGGGTAAATATTGATCACCGGTGTAATTTCTGATCACTGGCTTTTTTTTTTGGCATAAGTTTCATTAGAAATAGCTAAAAGTAATAATTTTAGTTCTTTTTAATGACAGATCACCAAATGTTGAAGACTAATGGAAATAAGAAAAAAAAGTATAGAATTAGAATAAATTATGAACAAAGAGGATAGCAAATCATTAGTGAAAAATTTACAAGTTGATCAAATAAATAAAACCACCCAATTAGGTGATGCTAAGTTCTTGTTGGATGCTATTCACAAGAATATATCTTTTCACAGCTATTATGCAGTTTATTATAAAGGGATCCAATGTACATTTGAAAAGCTTTAAATATAGAAGGAGATCTGATTGAAATGAAGTTTCTAAAAAAAGGCGAAGGCAACTACAGATGGCCAAAAATGGACAAAATTGACAAGATAAATGTGAAATACATTTTGTATGGTCTTATAGCCCCTAAATGGAGCTAACCCATTCCCAGTTGATGACACTGCCGTAAACAGTGCATATAAGTGTTACAAGAAATTTTGCATAGATTTTTAGAAAATACAGTCGTTTTTAAAAAATAAATCAACTTGTCAGCTGCTAAATTATGTTTTGCCTATTTATTTATTTTTTGAAGCATTAGTTGTTAACTACTTTTATATAATTATTTATGAAATGCCTTTCATTAAAAGAAAATTGGATTATCAGTATTTGCCCCAGAAGTGATCAAGAATTACCCCGTTTATGAATGATCCCTAATCACTGAAAATTTAAAATATCGCAAATTCTCTTTTTATTTCAGAAGAAAAAAAATTACATAGGAATCTCTCCATAAATCATCAAATTTTCAGAAAAAAATTAGAATTCTACCGAAAAAAGTTTTTTAAAAAAATTGATGTTTGTATTATTTGATCGGGAATTACCTCAGGTCACTCTACAAAGCCGAAAAACACACTACACGCGGAGGCACGTCTTTCCCCTCAGGCTGCTCGTAGTAAACTGGCATTGGATGGGCAGACCCCCCCCCCCCCCCCCAGACTTCCCGACCTGCTTCACTCCGCTGCGAGGGAAAGTCGCGCCGCAATAAAATCATGCGCATTACTTAATTTAACATTATAATAGTATGGCCCTGTATTTTGCTTAATATTCTTGCTGAAACGAATCGCTAAGTCGCCCAACCGTTGCTCAGTGGTTATTGACGAGTATTTGATGATACTAATGATGAGTAATTGCTGTTACTCCACTCTGATCATTGTATTCGTCAGTTAAAAATGCTGAATTTGAAGCAAGATTTTATGTCAATGGCGCAGAATTAACCTTTTTATCTTTGGTTCGGAAATAAGTATAAAACTACGGCACAGGTCATTGCTCGATACGGAGAACGCTTTGTCCAGGTCGGCAAGTCTGCACATAATTATAAAAGGAATAAAAATAAATTGGAATCTTTTCAATAAGTGTTAGCCATAAAAATAATCTGGATCTCAGTACAAACAGTACAAACCCCCACAAGTTCTCCATCTGTTCACTTTGCTGGTAGTTATTCCATTCATTCCTCTCTTTTCCTTTTTTTTTTTCTACAAAGGATACTCACTTTATTTCCTCCATCCAATTAAAGACTTCACCCAAGTATTCGACAGAAAAATAAAAACAATAACCGTGCAGCTGTTCGGCGTAGATTCTATGTTCTTCCTATATATCCCAGATATGTTGGGAGCTAATCCTTCCAACGACACAGCAAGTTTCGTCATTGTCTGCGAAACAATTTTGAAAGAGAATGGAATGTGAGGAAGAAACCACTCAATAAAACAATACAATGAAATTTTTTTTTTTCTATTTCGTTTCCCCTTTTCAAAAGCATTCATTCTTGCATTAAATGGTTTTCGCTTCAATGATAAAAACATACAGTAAAAGTACTTTTTAATAACATATTTTAAACTTTTAAATATATAAATATATAAAAGCAGTAGTTATAGATTTATAGAACACAGTAACATAAAAACTTTTTTTTTTTTTTTTTTTTTTTTTTTTTTTTTTTTTTTTTTTTTGCGTTCTGTGATGAACGCCGTGTTGAGCCATTCCATTTCAGATCAGGCAGAGGGTGTCACATGACCCTCCCCGATTTTTTTGAAAAAATTACAGTAGTTACAACTAAAAGACATAAGAAATATCCCAAAAGGATTTTGCAAAAAAAAATTTATTTCTCTAGTTAGAGACGTTTAAAATTTGGGACAAAGTTGGCTGTTTTCAGAAAATCAGCAAAACACTCACTTTTAAAATGGCCATTGTTTCAAAAGTTTTTAACCGATTGGAATGATTTTTTTTCTATGTGTAATGAAGGGATGGTATTTTATTTAGACACCAATTTTAAAAATTTAGGTGGCTTCATTGATAAAGAACAAAAAGTGTTTCTGAAGTGAAAAAATAGTGTTTGTTCCGACTTCATGATTTTTTTTTTTGTTATGAAAGAAATTTATTTTTGACAAAACAGAGGTGGAGATCTAAAGTGCTGTTATGGAAGTTTTTTGTCAAATTTTATTGTAAGCCTGAGATGCATATCCTCTCAGAATTTAAATTTTGAAATTTGAAAATGTTCAAAAATTACGATTTTTGAAGTGTGATTACTCAAAAAAGCAATTTTTTTAAAATCTGAAAATCTGCTCATTTGTTGCCCTTAAAGTGCTTAATGAGCTGCTATCAATTATATTGTGTATTTTTGCCCCAGATATTTTATATGATTTTTCAAAAATGGCCTTTTGTGCGTTTCTCAAAAAAGCCAGAAATTCAAACTCGTTCTTATTTAATCACTTTAATATAATATTTAATCAATATTTATTAAGAAATATACTGTATTGTTACACAATTACTACAGATAAATTGTACTTAACCTTCTTAGAACTTAAATAGCTCCAAGCACAAAGCGTAGCATGTGATTTAATGCATGTTATTGTGTTCAATCCAATTACTAGTTTTAAACTTGCACACTTTACATCAACTATGTTACAAACAGCACTGATATACATAGTTTTAAACGAATATGAAATTATGTACTTAAAGCAAAATAAGTAGAATCAAGTTCTTGAATCATCTTTTACTCGTTATTACCAAAAAAATGCAAAGACTAGGAGGGTTCAGATGGTGTTATAATTCTTGTTTTATTAACTTCTGGCTATTGAAATATTTTTTCTAGATTATCTGTGTACAAATTATTCGATAGTGTCCCTAAACCATCGGTGATACATTCTTAATTTGCCCCCTTCAATAATTCTTATTCACACTTTCAATAAATTTTCCTATTTAGAAATCATGCATTGAGTTATATTTGTTTAAAAGGCTGTTAGTTTTCTAAATGTTTTTCACTTCTTGTTTGCTCGTGCGTCCCATGTAAGCATTACTATTTTAGGGATTTTTACTATTTAGCAGTATTGTAGGATAGCCAATAATGTCTTGATTGTATTCCTACAATAAGTTTTACATTTGATGTTGCTTGGTATTTGATAATAAAGCGTGTGAGTTTGAAACTACTAATTGGATTGAACGGAATAACATGCATTAAATCACGGTAGCTACGCTTTGTGCTTGGAACTATTTAAGTTCTAAGAAGGTTAAGTACAATTTATCTCTAGTAATTGTGTAACAATACAGTATATTTCATAATAAATATTGATTAAATGTTATATTAAAGGGATTAAATAAGAACGAATTTGAATTACTGGCGTTTTTAAGAAACGCACAAAAGTCCATTTTTGAAAAATCATATAAAATATCTGGGGCAAAAATACACAATATAACTGATAGCAGCTCAATAAGCACTTTAAGGGCAACAAATGAGCAGATTTTCAGATTTTTAAAAAATGGCTTTTTTGAGTAATCACATTTCAAAAATCGTAATTTTTGAACATTTTCAAATTTTAAAATTTAAATTATGAGAGGATATGCATCTCAGGCTTGCAATAAAATTTGATAAAAAAAACTTCCATAACAGCACTTTAGATCGCCACCTCTGTTTTGTCAAAAATAAATTTCTTTCATAAGAAAAAAAATCATGAAGTCGGAACAAACACTATTTTTTCACTTCAGAAACACTTCTTTTTCTTTATCAATGAAGCCACCTAAATTTTTAAAATTAGTGTCTAAATAAAATACCATCCCTTCATTACTTATAGAAAAAATCATTCGAATCGGTTAAAAACTTTTGAAACAATGGCCATTTTAAAAGTGAGTGTTTTGCTGATTTTCTGAAAACGGCCATCTTTGTCCCAAATTTTAAACGTCTCTAACTAGAGAAATAAATTTTTTTTTGCAAAATCCTTTTGGGATATTTCTTATGTCCCTTAGTTGTAACTACTGTAATTTTTTCAAAAAAATCTGTGAGAGTCATGTGACAAGTTTCAGACCTGCCTGCCTGATTTGAAATGGAATGACTCATGCGTAATTTGGACTGGTCAGAAAGGAAAATAGCGAACTTTAAACCAGCAAAAAATTGAACTATTAAGTTGCAGTGGATGTCAAAGAGAGAAACTCGAATAAAATAATAATACTCGAAAAATATACCCAATAAACTCGAAACACTATTGGTTAAAATCTTTGCTTGATGGTAATTTTTGAATCACAATTGCCGTTTAATGAATGAGTAAGTAACTAAGCTACAAAAAGAACGGGAGCGCTGACTCAACGATCCGTTTTCGGAGATAGAAATTCGGCAACGACAATTCGGAATGTGACTTCAAACCGCAAAACGTTTCAGCAGTCAAAATATAGTAGTGAAACCTCCCTAAAGCGACCACCTCCTGTTCCTAGGAAATGCGGTCGTTCAGAGAGGTGGTCGCTTAATGGAGGTTGCTCGGAAATATTAAGTAACAATGTTAAACATGTGACGAAGTATCCAAAATTAATTAATTAATTCATTATTTAACCAAATAAACATATTTCAGATCAATAAAAATAATAACATTTATTTTGATTAAAAAAAAGAGCGGATCGATGTTTGCTTTAAATTTGCAAGCTTTTCTTTAACAACTTTTTTTTTCCAAAGCACTTTTTAATTCATTGAACAAGAGTGAGATATTTTCATCTTCAATTACTACACTGGAAGTTTCAATCAATTTGTTGAGTTCTTTTAGAGTTTCTGGTGCGAATAGTTTTGGCTGGGTCTGCTCTAAATCATTGAGCTCATCATCAGAAGAGTCAGAAATATTTTCTGAGAAATAAAAATTAACTCTTTAATTTTTAACGATGACTTCGATTTAAAAAAAAAAAAAAAAAAAAAAATGGAAAAAAAAAAACATTACCTGTTTCGACGTTTTGCTTGATCAGCCGTTCTTCCCAATTCTCCGACAAATCATCATAGCATTCCAAGAGTTGTTCAGATTTGCAGGCTTCTGCATCATATTCTACTTGAATTGATTTTGAAAGTTCAAGTAGATCTTCTTCAACAATTTCAACCCTTTCTGCACTATCTGTATCCCTGATGTCCGACTCCACTCTAGCAATCGTGAGGCCACAAGCTGCAAAACATTTTGAAATAGTTTGCGCTTTCACATTTCTCCAGGCAGAAGTTGTCCAGGAAACAGCATTTCCCACAGTTATTTTTTTCAGTAGATCAGCCAAGCTTTCAGCACACTCAATCTGGGAAACAAGTGAGCGCAAGACAAGTCGACGATATTCCAACTTAAAGCTTTGGATAATCCCATGATCTAGTGGCTGCAGCTTTGAAGTAGTGTTTGCAGGTAAAAATTGCAGTTTGACGCTTTTTAAATTCGCGTTATGATTGTGACAAGCTGCGTTGTCCAAAAGGAGAATAACGTTCCTTTTTTGCCGAGTCATTTTTTTATCAAACTCTTTCAGCCATTCTTCAAAAATAGCAGACGTCATCCAAGCTTTGGAATTTGCCCGCCATTCTACACCTATTTTTGACATGTCTGTATTTTTAAAACAACGTGGTTTTAAAGATTTTGCGATAATGAGTGGTTTTTCTTTTTCACCTAAAGCATTCACACAGAAAACTAATGTCAAACGTTCTTTGGATTTTTTACCCCCTTTTGCATCTTCCGATTTTTCTATCAAACTTTTCGTTGGCAATGCACGAAAAAATAACCCAGTTTCATCCAGATTAAAAATGTCTTTGTCTTCGTATCTTGACAAAAGAAACGGGATGCGCATATTCCAGTCCTGACATAAACTTTCATCTACGTCAGCTCCTTCTCCACAAAGTGTTTTAAAAACAATACTGTTTCTTTGGAGAACTTTTCTAGCCAGCCATTGCTTGCTGCAAAATCTGCGATTCCAATGGCTTCCGCAATCTGAGTGCCTTTCTCTTTAATTAACGTTCCGCTAATCGGAATTTTCTTCGACCTCGCAGCTCTGAACCAATCCATCAGAGCTTCATTCACATCAGAAAATTTTTCTGATCTCTTCCTTTTTACTCCTTTTGACTTGTGATCTTCCCACTCTTTGATGAGCATTTCTCTTTTCTTTAAAATGTCGTGGATTTGAGTTTTTCCGCATTTAAACTTCTCTGCTAATTTTCTTTCGGATTTCCCATTTTCGTGCTCCTTTATGACATTTATCCGATCCTCTAAAGTCAGAATCGCTCTTTTATTAGACGCCATTGAGAAAAATTGACCAAATGATCTTTCAGTATCGGCTGTTTAAGCAAAATAAATTCTCTACTGACAAAAAAGACTCGTGTTCTCCGGCTCTATCAACATCAATTGCTCAGTTTCTTAATTGCTTACAAAAGTGAAAAACATCTAAAGGCTATGAGAGGGAAGGAGGTCTTCTCAGAAATGGGGTAAAAACCATTTTAAGGGGTCCCCGCATTGTCCCCTGTCTCATCAAGGGGACAATGCGGGAGGGCTGCTTATCGGCCTAATGTGTTTATGCCCAGAAGGAGTTATTCTACGGACATGTGTTGGAAAAGCTTCTATTCAAACTTCCGCGAAGAAATCCCTCCCGGTAAAAAAGCCAATTCACATCTGGATTGCAGCGGCACCATGCCCCCCCCCCCCCCCCGCCGGGGAGTAGACAGATTTACACAAACAAATAACGCATCGTTTTACTGATAGTAATTGATTGATTCAGTAGTAAAAATGACAGAAGTAGTTATTTTTCTGGGAAAAAAAGTGGTCGTTTCGAGAGGTGGACTATTTGAGGGTGGTCGTTTAATGGAGGGCAAGTTAGCATTAAATTAATGCGGAGAAATTCTGTTCCATGAAATTTTGGTCGTTTAGAGAGGTGGTCGTTTAATAGAAGTGGTCGGTTAGAGAGGGTTCACTGTATTCTTAAAATCGACCCAAAAACAACACATTTACACTTTTAAACAGTAGTCGCCAAACTGTCGATAGCGAGCTCTTGGGGTAATTTTTAGTAGCTTGCGATCGCGTTCAGGTGGTCAATCTGCGCATTATTACACACGATTGTTGATTTCCGAAATTTCGCATACATTCGCATTGAATAGCGAGTGGCTCAAAAACAGCCCTTGACTTTTAAAGATTTTCAAAAAAAAACTTTACGTAGCATTTGATTTTTTTTTTTTTTTTTTTGCTGGAATTTTTATCAGATTTTGCAATTTGCCACCAAATAAATTCTATACATATGTTTCCTTTTCAAGACGATAATCATAGCAGTGAAAAACTTGCTTGCTTCAGAAGAATGCGGCGATGAAACATTTCAAGTTATTGACGTAAATGTAGGATTTTTCGACTTAAAAAAGTAAAAACATCTTAGTAAATATAAAATTAGTAAACATCTTTTATAGCAGAGTTTATTTTTAGATTTTTTTTACCTCCACATTTATTACTAATTAAAAACCTGTATTTTACGAGGCATGTCTAAATTTCAGAAATAGAGATTTTTTTTGAAAATCTAAACGTCCTGTATGTTTCAATAAACTTCATTAAAATTCATTATTTTAGTACAAAGCATTTTTTAAAGACTCTTAGCACTTTTTTTTTCTGCAATTTTTTGTATCATCACATTTTTGCGATTAAAGCTGTTTACTCTGTACATATGTTTTCTTTACGATACGACTACCTCAGCAGTGAAAAACTTGCTGGTGCCTCGTATCATGTAAAGATGCTATTAGGAAAGGGATGACTGAACTTGTTTATGTCCCGAAGCGGTAAAGGATTTGCTATCTCAGCATGGGGGACCCGTTCTTTCGGGGGTGGAGGCCAGTCCCTGCCATTGAGCTAATTCTCCCCTCTAGTAAAAGACGGTTTTTGGATGACCACAAACAGGAACCAGGACCCTGTTTTTAAAGTTTAATCACAGTTTCAGATACTTTTTTTTTTACTTGATTTTTTTTTGTTCTTACATGCTCGCAAACTATCCGTTCTATAAAATTTATTTCTACCCTATAATATTTATAGTTAATGAAGAACGAAATAACGTTTCTTCGCACTAAATGTATAGATATAATATATAGTCCCCCAATTATTTTTTCTATTTTATTTACTTATAATTATTGCTTTTAGTGTATAACTATTCTTATGTATATATATATATGATATATGTATATATGAGTGGCGTAGGAAAGGGGGTTCTGCGACTAGACCTTACCCCTTTCAGCAGGAGGTTGAGGGAGGTTCGGTCAAATTTCAAGCAACAAGAACTCAAATTAAGCCACTGTTGCACATCGGAGCCCCCCAGAAATTTCTAGCTATATATATATATATATATATATATACATATATATAGGGCGTGAGAGAGAGCTTTTGGATCATAGGGCCATATAAAATACGTTATATTATATATATATATATATATATATATACAGGGTTCACACTAGGCCGCGCGATCGCGCGATTCCCGCAATATTTTTTGAAATCCCACTCAAAAAAAATTTTTTTTAGGCTTAAACTTTAAAAATCCCACTTAAAATTTTGGTCAAGGAGGAAAATCCTACCTTGTATTTTTCCCCAGTGTGAACCCTTTATATATATATATACGTTATATTATATATATATATATATAAGAGAGAGAGAGAGAGAGAGCTTTTGGATAATGGGGAAATATATTCATTCGTTTCACTATCAAGTTTCAAACTTTTATATTTCTCAGAATCGTATTTGGAAATCAGTTTTGTTATTAGATTCTTAAAAATTATACTTTTAAAGCAAATTTTACCAAGGGTAAAAGAAGGTTACGATCTCAACATCCACTTCAATGATCTAACATTTAAAACAACAAGTAGTTTTAAACATATATTTTAATATGTTGTTGTTGTTGTTGCTTATCCTCAGTGTCTGACGCAGTGAGACAAGATCCAAGAGTTCGTTGACAAAAAGGGAGTCGAAGACAAGGAGAGGATTACTATAGAGATCCTCCTTAGAGAGTCCCATGCATCCCAAGAGGTGGTCTGGAGAAGCCTGATGAATTTAGCACTTGGTGCAGGTGACAAAGGTTTTCCTGCCCTCGTTGAAAGGGAGGCACTTGATGTGACCACTAGCAAGCCTTGAAATAACTGTTCGCGTACGTCTGTCGCCCAGGAGGTCAAGGGACATACCCGGTTTTGATCCTTTATACCAATTATGGGTTGGGGGTGTTTTCCAATCCTCCGAGATTTTTGATTTTTCCAGGGAGTATAACTCCAAAAAATAAAGTGTGGAAGAGGGAGCCGTTGAAATCCTGCAACCCTCCTTAGCAAGAGTATCAGCCATTTCATTCCCGTGGAGATTCACATGGGAAGACACCCATTGCAAGTGAACGTCATGATTAAGTGAAAAGAGCTTTAATTTTAGCAGGATAGAGGTGTTGATCTTATCGCCCACAAGGAGCCAATCACTAAGATGGTGGAGAGAACTGCGGCTGTCAGACAAGATCCAAAGGTCGCCGTAATCCTGATCGGGAGGAATAGCTTCTAGTCCCAGGTATATTGCAATCAATTCACTTCTGAAGACAGAGCAGTGAACAGGATTACGATGAGAAAGAGTCAAAGTATCTTGGGGCGTTTCGATATAGATGCCACTGCCAGCCAGGTTGTCAATTTTGCTACCGTCAGTAAATATTTTAATGGCATTATTAGTTTGTACCAATTAGTTTGTATTTTAATATGCACCAAGTTTAAGTTTTTCAGTACTATAAAGCAGTGTTCCCAAAGTGGGTTCCGCAGAAAAATGGCAATTTATTATTACATAAAGTTATGTTCAGTAAGTCATGTTCAGAAAATGTTTCCTAATGGAATTAAGCTGAAAGTGGTACTTAATTCTATTACTGAAACTAAAAATACATTTAAAGGATGAAAATAATAAAAAAAAAATTTCAGACAATTTTTAAAATTAGTTCATTAACTTATAAATTGTAAAATGACTCGTTGATCTGATTTAAACCACTCTGAAACTCTATTGGGGTAGTTCAAAAGGCATTCTTTAATCATCGTTTGATGATGAAAGGTTGGCAATTCGATGATATTGAATAAAGAAGCGAATTCAGTTGGTTTTGTAATACTTTTGACATGATTCCCAAAAGGAGTCGAAGAGTACGGTTTAGTAAACATTTATTTTTCTTTTTACATGAGCTGCGTACGGGTCGTTAGCCTCTGCAGACCTAGTACATTCCCCGGAAACTAGAATCCATTTTTTCAATTTTGCCAACAATCGGCGGATGCTATCGTCAATGAGAGTTTTGAGGTCTAGTTTCTACACTGGAAGGCGAAGCACTTACGAGGACTATAAAGATGCGAAACTGCAATATCAATTTAATTTAGCCAAGATCATCCAAGCAAAATAGATATTCAAGGGTTCTTTATGTGCACACGATTTTCTGCATGTAAATAACCCACCGACATGGTCGAGTTTGCACACGCAATCGCGGTCGTACGAATCCCGCGCCTAACACGACGCCACCGTGCCGGCTGCGTTTAGTAAACAACAAACTGGTGTTTCGACGATAGCATTTTTAAAAAAATTGTTTTTATAGTCAAACGCCTCTCAAACGTGCTCATTAATGGTATGTCAGCAATTTTTGCCATATGAATCTACTTATAAAAGCAGTATTATGAGCAAGTAACGAGTGCCTTCAATCGGATGCACTCGAGAAACAAAAAAAAAAAAAAAAACCTGCAGCCAAAATGTATATGGATTTGAAGCGCTATTGGAGGGCCCGAAGTATAGAGGATTCTGGAATGGGGCATTGAAATTAGCAGTTAATATCTTTGTATTAAGCTCGTGTCTTTACAAAGAAAATGTTTTGGCTCAGAGGGAAAACATACAGAATAAACAATTATTGACATATTTCATTCTAAATAAATTATTACTCCTCAAAAAATGCAGTGAAAAGTATTAAAATATCCCTTTTAATATTTTTATCAACAGTAATTCATGTTGAGATCACCTGACACTGACGGACAATCAGAGTCCGCAATATTCATGTAATGCTAAAATCAAACTCCGATTTAATATTTCGCTGCCGGTAGTCCACTCAAGTTCTAAGACACCTATTAAACATTTTAGCAAAATAAAAAACTCTCCTTATGAAAACTTTCCTATAGAATTCCAGTCAGGTCAGGAATGAATTTTAGCTTTTTTTTTTTTTTTTTTTTTTTTTTTTTTTTTTTTTTTTTTTTTATTTTGTGATTTGTTTTTTCTTTTTTTGTACTTTATATTTTGTCCAAACTCTTATAATAAATGGTTTTTTAAAAATATTCTTGTACCACCGTCTTAATTGAAATCAATATTGCTCCCTTTTAATTTCTAAACATGTTTGTTTATATTTGAAACAAGTAATTTGGTGTCCAGAATGTAGTCAAAATAATGAGTAATTTTGTTTTCCAAATTAAGACTGAGCCACAGATAACCTACTTTACTCAAATATGTCCTAAATTACTTACAAAACATTCAACTCATCGTAAAATAATAATTAATTTCACTTACACAGCACACATAATTCATTTAATTGAAATCAAAAGTGCTCATTTTTAATTTCTAAAAATATTTATATTTGAAACATATGTACTACATTTGATATCCAGAATGTACTCAAAATAATGAGTACTTGAGCTTTTAAAAATTGAGACTTCCGATCCCGGATTTCGCTGCCCCAACAACAATTTTGTATTTTTTCCATGTAATAGTAAAATTGTTTTCGTTATGAAGTTAATGGCTTGATTTGTGGCAGCATTTCAAATCAACCTGTATATTATTCAATTTTTAAAAGCAAGAAACTAAATGTGAAATAAATTTATAAAGTTATTTGCGATATGCCATTTACATCGGCGAAAACGACGGAAATCCAAATGTTGATCCAATTCTTTCCCAAACACGAATTTCACAAAATATTCTTCCTGTTGCATTATTTGTTCGGAAGCATTCCGCCGTTTTTCATTGCAACATCATTATTTCCGAGAAAACTCGGAAGAAGATCATTAAGAGTCAACAAAAGCACTGGGAGTTGGAACTTTTCCTCCTTTTCAGAATTATTGACAGATGGAAAGAAAAATTTAAAAGCAAAAAAAATACGGTTCTGAAGAAAGATTGTCCGATATTATAAAAAAATATTTGATTCGAAAAATAAACAGCTTTTGAGGATTTGTGTTGCCCTGGCTGCGGAGAAAGAAAATCGATACGGCGAAGCAATTACTATAAAATCTCTGCGAAAATTTTAGGGAAATGAGTCGATTTTTCGGGCTTTTTCGGAACATGCAAAATTGTCACGAACATTACGTTTTGTTCTCTCGACAAATGATTAAATTACACAGACTTCAAATTATAACGAGTAAATAATAGGTATGTTTTGATAGATGTATAAGGAAGCCACATGTTACTAAATAGATTAGAGCGAGCAATGGTGTTTCGATGCAAAAGTCCGCTGTGTTTTCATATTCATACTTTTATTATTTTTATTTATCATATTTTACATTGCAGAAAGGTTTTCAACTCTATATTATGTACATAAATGTATTCCAAATTTCAAAAATGACTAAGTTATAAAACCTTAAATGAAAAGTAACAAGACAAGTTCCATAAGAATTTGCCCTTAAATATGTTGTCCAAAATGAAACTAAATTAATTTGTGTCAATCAATTTTGATTTAAAGCTTAACCATCTTTAAGTGTCCAATTTATGATTAAATTTCTAGAAAGAAATAGTTATTATTAGAATAAACTATATGTTTTCTGGAAAATTTTCTAAAAGATGTTTTCCTTCGTAGTTCGTTCATTTAAACTGCAAAATATTCATGGTTGCTAATTGCTAGTGTTTCCGTTTCTTCTTTTTTCCCTTTTTGTTTTCTTATTTCAGTTTGCATATTTATTTCCTCTTATAAAAACAAATTCCATGCTCAAGTTTATAAAAAATGCTCATCAGATTCTTCGCGTTAAATCCGCACGCTCTTTATACAAAAAGACAAAATATTTTATTTCAAAAATATTTAAATCTATGTACTCCAAACTCGTAAAAACAGATCTCCACTCTACATTTTAATCATTAAACCAACATTCTTAAAAGAAAAAAACGTAACTGAAATGCGATAGATTTTTTTTCTCTGTATACTTTTATTAATGTTTAAACATTCATCAAAACACAACATCTTTACGAAAATATATATAATGTTCCAAATTTTTTTCAAAACAAAATTTCCGTACTTTTTTATTTTTATAGAGTACTCATTATATTTTTAATGCTCCAAGCTTCCAAAGAGTAAAAATATTCCAGTTTCTTTATACATACATGTACATTATATACAGTGGTCCATGTTCTGGTGCACAGTGGACCAACCTTGATTAAATTACCATAAATTAAATTCTTTTTCTTCATGAAATTGCACTTTGTTACAATGCTTTCCTTTAAGGAACATAATGCAAACAATTTCACGAAATAAAATTTCCAAAATTTAAAAGAAATAAAAAGGAAACAAGAAACCATTGAAGATAAGATATTTTGTTAAGTGAAAAAAAGTTGAAAATATTGACTTTAAAATTTAATGCTGAAATATTGGAAGACATATTTAAATTCCTTGAGAACGCATGCAGACATGGAAAAACCATGAGAATATCCTACAATGTCATGTGAGGTCGTTTACATAAAAAATGTGTTCATCTTATGGTGTTTCTGAAAAGTAAATTGATTTCAAGTTCATTTTTTCCACACAAATGTTATGTGAATATAGTCCACATCAGTGTTTTTAAAAACCTATCCTACGTAGTATACTTTTTTCTTCAAATTTTGCAACTACTTAGCAAATGACGTTAATGTTTCCATGTTATTCAAGTATCTATTTTATTTTCAGAATTTTACTGTTTTCATTAATTATTTTCACATTATATGTTTGCATTACATGTGTAAACGGAAATTTAGGGAAAATAAATAAGCTAGCAAATCTAATTAGTACTTTTAGACACTTAGATGGGGGGCAAAAAGTAATTTCCCGTGATATTATTTTTTACAGTTTATTTGCATAAAGTTCATTTATTTTTATACTTAGATGGGGGTCCACGATGCCACGTGTAAAAGTGGATCACTGTGGCCCCATGTCGAAATAAAACAAATAATGACACTAAAATTATAAATGAACTATAAATACGGTTTTAAATATTTTTTGGCACTTGAAAACAGCATGATTTTACTTTTCTTGAAAAACTGTTTCGTACTTATAGTTCAGTCCTGATAAAATTTTAAAATTTTCAAGATGACATTATTTATCTTTAGTTCTAATTATTGAAAATATACCTTTTTCAACGGATAATACATATTCATTCACTCACTCATTCATTCTTTCATTTATTCAGCCATGCATTTATTCATTCATTCGTTACCTCATTCAAGTGTTTATTCATTCATTTACGCATTCATGTATTTATTCACTCATTTATTTATATTTTCATTTATTCAATAATTTATTCATTCATTCTTTTCCTCATTCATTTATTCATTGATTTATTCTTTCACTCTTTCATTTATTCATTCATTCATTATTTCACTCATTGAGTCACTGAGAAATATCCTTGAAAATCCCGATCAAAAAATTTCATAGCAAAATAGGCTCGTAAGTTCTGGATAAACTTTCTATTTCTACATGTTCTACGTTATAAGAGCTTTCCGATAAAGTTTGTTTCAAGCAAATCGGTCCGTTAGATCAGGATTTATATAGGGTTGAAATTTCCCCGTAAGCTCTGTGTTAATTTTTTGAACTGTTCAAAAATGAACAAAAACTGTTCAAATCAATATTTCACGCCGAGAACTCCTTTCAATAAGCTTGCAATAGGAACTTGGCTCTTGTGCCCAGAGTTTACAGAATTTGCTTCAATTTTGTCCATAGGCGCTAATGTTAAAATTTTTTGAACTGTTCAAATTTGAACAAAAAATTGTTCAAATCAAAAAGTAAAATATAGAAATGAGATGTCCTCGCCGAGATCTTTCGAATGCAAAAAGAATTTTTCCAATCTGACAATTCGTTCAAAAGTTATTAGGGGGGGGGACAGACCGACAGACAGACAGACCGACAGACAGACAGACCGACAGACCGACAGACACACTTTTTCCCCATCTCAATACCCTACTTTCAAATTTTTTATTTTTCAATCTTTATTTAATTACTTCACTTATTTTTGGCTTTTCTTGATTTTTAACGATATTTTCACGATACATTAAGCCTTCTTTCATGCTTTATTATTATTATTTTTTTACTTTTACGGGAAAGTAGGCTAATAATAAAGCAGCAAGTATGTGTGTGTGTGTGTGTTTAATAAAATAACATAATTTACACCTAAAAAAGTTATCACTATATACACAATGGCAAACCGACTGGTCTTTCCATTTTTTAACACGGGCATAGCCGTGCGGGTACCGCTAGTAATATATATAAAGCAACTAGTACGTTTTTCATCCTCTTCAATGCATCTTACAGTATGTTTTTCCTCTTCTTTCATAAAATAAGGTAAATTCACGAGTAGACTTAAGGGCACTTAAGAGTATTTTCTCAGTGATCATCTAAACTTTAAAGAACGTTTGCTAAAATACAATTTTTATGATTGTTCAAACGTTTATATGAAATAAAAATCACTTCAAATATATCAAAATACTCAAAATACAGTTTTAAACATAAGAACTTAGGTTACTCCTGTGCTTCAGAAGTGGGCAGAACAAACTTTTAATGTACCAGCAGTGAGCATACCAAAAGTGGGCCACCCAGATTTGTCAAACATGCTACAAAGAAATACTAAAGCCGTCATATCTAGAAAATAAGACTAACAATCTCAAAGATATGCACTTTAACATGTAATAAAAATGGCTTTTTGTCAAACAGGAAATTTTCTTAATCAAAGTATATGTTAATTGTCAAAAATTTTCTTTTCAAGGCAATATGAATATAAATATTAAATCTCCAAACAAATGTTTTAAGTTTCACGGTTTTATTTTTAAAAAACTAAAATGCAATAATAGTGGTCGAAAACCGCGTAACAAACTTCCGTGACAAATCATGTTAAATAACATCGTTGCATTATCCAAACAAAGCTATCGTTGCCATTAGACAAATAATAATTCTCGGCATTTCCTCAGAGCCGAAATTACTATTTTTCCTAATTACCGCTATAATAAATTATAAAATGGACGGAATATTGTATTGTCATCGAAGATTAGCTTGTGGGCAAAGTTTGAAGATAATTTAAGCAGAAATTGGGGTCGAACACCGCGTAACAAACTTCCGTGACAAATCAAGTTAAATAAAACCGTGTAATTAGATCTCGATTAGTTAAATTGAGTAACTCGTTCCTAACAATTAAGGTCCTTTTTTTGGTTTGTTTTTTTAGTTCTGATCCTTCTATGCCCATAACTAGAGCATTTAGTAATACATTCATCTAGAAGTGGGTAACACTTAATTATGCATAAATAATTAATATTTATTAATTTAAGGACAGTTAATAATAGTACATATATTATTTAATCAAATAATATCAATAGCAATTTGTTTAAAAAAACATAGAATGTACACTCAAAAAATATTGAATGAAGATTTACCTCGTAAGAAAATGGATAAAAATCGTTTTCAACAGCATCCTTGAAAGACCAGATTTAGTAATAAAACTTCTAGCTCCTGATTAAAGATGGGTTGAAGGCTGTCTTTGCTTCAGCTAATCAGAAATACAACGCTTATCTCATTATAATGTTTGAATTCCTTGTTCTTTAAAGTCTCTCACTACCGGTAATGGTTTTTAGTTACATGAGTAAGACCTGAAGGACCATTCTGTAGACGGACAGCTGTCAGAGCGAACGGCACGTGCTCCTCAGCTCTTTCTGTTTAAAGCCTATTAGTAGAAGCCCAAAGGATTTTAAACTGTGATCCAGAATTTGTCGCTAATTTTTAAAATAAAGACTCAGTAGCGACAGCTCAGTCTGTAGGTGAAAGATATATGGGAACGTCTGTTCACCAATTCTTGTCTGAATCCATGCATCAATTCCTGAAACATAGCAGCATGGCGAACATTCTTAGCTCATAAATAATAGGCTTCATGAAATTACTTAAAATTGTAGTTACAAATAAATACTATGTATACCATTAAGTGTGACTTTTCATTACTTTTACTTTGTGGAAGATGTAAAGTTAAAGCCCTTGTTGCGATGTGCCCCCTTCTTCCCTGCATTCTCACCACATAAAACATTTAGAGAAGATATTGCTTAATTTTTTTTTCTTTTAGACAACAAGATTTTGCTTTAAGAAAATCATTTGAAAAAGCCTCTCCAACACGAACAAATACGGAATAAGCCACAATAAAAAGATGAAGACCTGACGTGGGAAAGAAAATTATGATTGATCCCTGTTGAAGACCATTCATCTAAAAGATGATACTTCTTGTTGAAGCCATTTACCATGAAATCGTTTTCACGAAAGATTGAAGGGAGAGAGGGGGGGGGGGCGATTGTGGCCTAGAAAATAGAGGTTTCGTGAAACTGAAGCTTCAGTCTTTCCTCCAGAGTCCCTCAAGCTCTATTTTATGGAAATGAAGACATAAAATGCAGCTTATGTGCGTCGTAAATGTTCCTTTCTCAATAGGTGAATTTGAAAAATTCAACAGTTTGATTTAGGAATGATTAGATTTGTGGCAATTACTACTTCATTTTTGGAACAGTACTTTTAGCTCGGGGACCTGTATGGTTGTCTAAACAACACGTTTATTATAAAATTTCCACTACATCCTTTATTACTTGTTTAAATTTTAAATTAATGAGAAGTGTTTGTATCCTATGAAATTTTTTTAAAATAATCGAAAGTGGTGGGAAAATTTTCAATGTTCTCCTCTAATACTAAAACGGTATAACAGTTTTATATAGATATTCTTCAGTATATAATAAAGTTAATTAGAATAATTATCTATTTTCCATTATTTTACAAATGGAAGGTATGTTTCACGTTTCAAAAATTCAGAGAATAACTGAGTGGTTTCGCGGTTCTTGTACTTTTATTTAAGGAACAGTTAGAATAGCGAACAACTAAATAATCCTATTTTGAATCGCAATTTTTTCTGATACATATTTTCCCACATATATTCAAATTTCTCCCATACCCCCCCCCCCCCCTTCTGGTGAAAACGGCAGACAATTTTTTATGCCGCTTAAATATTTCATTGAATTATTATACATTCTCCATTATAATATTTTCTGTCATCCTTCTGGTAGCAGCATGATTCCACGCTCATAAAAATTCTGCCTGTTTTTGGCAAAGCACCGATTCAAGTTATTTTTGACGCCCTCATTTGAAGAAAGTGTTTTTTCAGTTAATGAATTTTGTACATATATCAAAAACAATAATCCGTGGGTGCTAAACCGGAATAATACATTAAGTATATATAGTAATACATCCCCATTCAAGCTGTAAAAATTTTTGACAAGTCACCAGCCTTGTGTGAAGTCTAGCACTATCTTGGTGGAACACTATAACTTTTTTCTGATCAATTGTGGCCTCTTTTTGCTTGAGTAAACGATTAAATTTGTCCATTTGAGGGCAATAAATTTCATAACTACTCGTGCTTTTTGTCCGTTAAAAGATCAAAACATAAACGTTTCCTTTGAAATCCCACCAAATAGGCAGTATCATCTTTTTTTTTTTTTTTTTTTTTGTGGAATTCTGAATGTCAAGTTTTTAAATTAAACTATGGCTTTTATATGACCACGACCGCTACAATTCGATACATTAAATCTCTCACCGACCTCACGAGTTGTTATTTGTTAATTAGCATCAATCATTGTCTTTTATTTTGTCTTCATCAATTTCAAAAATTACAGAACGTGGTGCATCTTCATCAACAACAAAACTACTGAAATGAAGTTTTGAAAACCAGCTATGGCACTAGCGTTCTGTCAATACAATTGCATTCAATTTTAGAACATTAAAATTGTAAAATTGAATGCAGCAAGCAGAAAAAAATGTTTAAGTTATGAATTCGTATGGAAACTTAACTGCATGTATGAACTAAACATACTGTAAAAAAGTTCTAAAAAACGACAGAAAGGAAACTTAGTGTTTCTTTAAACTTTCGAGTTATACCTCCTTTACATGAGCTCAATGGGACGTACAACAACAAATACAAAGCTGACGCGATTGGAGTTTCACTTGAAAATCAATTCACTCATAGTACCCAAAATTATAGTAACAGACTGATTGATCACGTAACTACTACTAACAATGATTATTTTAACGACAATAATTATTCCCCTCCTCAACCTCATATTATTATTGAAGACGTATTTCCTACAATTGGAAATTTAGACAACAAAAAAGCTCCTGGTGAGGACTATATCTCCAACCTCATTATTAAAAATTTACCTGAAAGTGTACTTCTTTGCCTGATTCATATCTTTAACACTTGCAATAATCTTGATCCTAAAGCATAGAAAAACGTTATTATTGCCCTTATTTAAAAACCAAACGCTGATTCTACCTTACCACAAAACTACAGACCTATAAGTTTATTAAAATCTCTTTCAAAACTATCTGAAAAAATCATTCTGAAACAGATAAAGAATCACTTAGATTACAATGACATTATTCCTAATCATCAATTTAGCTTTCGTTCAGAACACTAGACCAAACATCCGTTTTACGTGCAGTTAACTATATCACAGAAGGTTTCAGAAGTAATCAGATTGCTATAGACCTCTTCTTGGACATCTCTAAGGCATTCGATAAGGTCTGGCATCGTGGCTTAATGTACAAAATGAGATCCTTAAACTTTTCAAAACATTTGATATATATTAGCAAAGCCTTTCTTGACCAGCTCTCATTTCAAATTAAAATAAGTAAAACTAAATCAAATGTAACATTCTTGCTGGACTTATACAAGGAAGTGCATTATCACCTATTCTTTACAATATTTACACTTATGGATATTCCCAAACAACCTTTTACTCTCATCTCTATGTTTGCTGATGATACAGATATTATTGCCACTCATAAAGACCCTGAAATTGCTCACATCCTGCTACAAGGGCACACTACAAAATTTCAAAGTTGGTTCAGAAAATGGCGCTTTGACATAAACACGGACAAAACCTTGGTGTCACACTCGATCATAACCTTAACTATAAACGAGACATCACAAATAAGATTAAATAATGTGAAGCTGAAATTGCCATCACACTACCCTCTGCAAGTTAACCCTAATCTCAGTCTTAGCAACAAACGTACCATTCACCTTACTATCATCAGACATTGAAATTTGGGGATGTGCTAACCGCACTCATATTATATCTCCACACCGTTACCAGAATACATTCGTTAGAATTATATCTGGTGTTCATCCTTATGTTAGGAACAGCTCTTTACACAAAGATCTCGTTATCGAAAGTGTTTCTACTTTTGTCAAAATTCAGTAACAAATTTTTACACAAAACTACATCCTCATTACAATCCTGAAATCTCAAATCAAATACACTACATCAAAGACGATATCACTTACAAAAATCCTTCAAAAAAGCATGATAAATTGCGACACCATGCCTTCCTTCCTCCTTAGCCATTGTCCGCTTTCACTAATACATATGCTGAACACATATTTTTTCTTTTCGATATTTTCTCGTAACTTGCACTCTAATCGTTAATTTGATTCTAATATTTTTGTATTTATATTTTTAATAACTCACTAGCTAAGCTAGCGTTCCGATTTCAATTATAAAGAGTTTTAACAAAGTATAGTAACTGAAAATTTTGATCTTATATGATATCAGGCAAAGGAAGTTCGCTTCCATACCCAAATCCAATATTCGAAGAAGCAGTAAACTCACGAAGAACTTGTTTCAAATCAAATAATCAAGTTTCTTGATACTGTTACTCAACAAAATTCGTGTTTTTGCTCATTCTTTACAACTACAGAGAAAGATTTGTTAAGTTACGCAACGCTGAAAACTAGAGACCTGTGACTGCCAGTTTAAAAATTGCCAAGAAATGCATTATATATTGTTGGCGTACGTACCATTCATAGCTGTAACAGGGTTGCCAGAAGTGGCTAAAATTAGCCATTATGGCTAGCTTAAGGTGCTACTGGCTAAAAGTATTTTCAATTACTAGCCACAAACAATTCTGGCTAATATTGGCTAATTTTAAATTTAGTTTTCCGCATCGAAGTTTATTATTTGCTTTTCCTTTCTTTCAACCAAGATTAAAAATATGCATAGAATTTACAGCTTTCAAACATCAGAACTGGATATCCGTCAGACAAGAGACACTGGATAGCCGAAATCCGACAAAATTAATATCCGAGTTGGAGCTTTGGTGGTAACAGCAATGGAGAGCAATAACAACAGCAACAACAACAGTAACAATAACAACCGCATTAATTTAAATGGCTAATTTTGGCTAAATTGTTGCTCCAAACTGGCTAAAAGTCGTCTGGAAAATCTGGCAACCCTGAGCTGTAATAAGTAGCCTATAACCCTAGGCGGCTAGTCCTCCCAAATCCTGAAGCACTTTTGGCTGAGCGACCTTAGGTCAAGAATCATAACTTTGTGTGCTAGAAATAGTAATTAAACGTCTCCCAGAGAGCGCCACTCTTGAAGCACGCTATCTGTTGCTATCAGGTATTGTGAAATTTACAGTAGGTTCATTTTTTAAAATTCCCTCCAATTTCCTCTTTTAAAGACTTTGTAGTTTCCAGTTTTTAGTTCTCTATATTCTTGCATGAGACTCCAGATAAGTAGTTTTTAGGGGATTCTCTCGTATTTTGAGGCTTTTTTTTACAATGCGAATTATTTCATGAAAATAGCCATAATTTTTAGTGGGTTGTTTTTATCTATTATTCACTAATTCACATACACGGAATAGCATTGTTTGTGTTTATTAGTTTAAATCAAACAAATACTTCCTTGAAGGAAACTTGATTCACTGCACGAAAGAACTACACTTGCCACACCCAGCAGTTATGTTCCATCTTAGATGTAAATGAAATCAGAATTCCCCACCCCCTCATTTCTGTCTGCTCTCTTCTTTTTCATTCTGCCTTTCTTTAGCAACGCGTCAATTATTTTCTTCCCCTTTCCAATATCACGTCTAGAATTAGAAATGGTTGGTCCAGCTTTCTGTATTCACCGTCATCTATTACTGGAGGCTAGATGAATCAATCCTGAAGCTACAAACGATTCCATTTCCGACAGCTGGCACTGACTGTATATACGAAGTTTCTAGAAGGCCAGCAAAATTAATTAGAAGGGCCGCTCATTCTTCCTTCGCAGACGGGTTGACACTGATGCAAGTCACTTAATGACAGATTTTGCAGCAATTCTTTTCCTTCGACGGATAAAAATGGAATTATTTATCTCTTAACATAAAGACACAAGCGCGTTAACCTTTGAATTTTAAGACAAAATAGCATAACCTCACTGCTTGCTTACTCACTCGAAGAAATAATAAAAATCATTGCTCCATTCGCCCAGCCTCCCTTTAATTTAATGCATTTGTAACACCTATTATGCATAAATTTTATTTTTCTGCATCGCTTCTCCTAAAAAGAAAATGGTAATAAAAATTTTCATAAGACGATAACGTTGTTGAATAAATTAGAAATACAAACACTCACTTTCAATTTAATTATGAGTTCAAAACGGTAATGCAAATCAACAAATTTACGAAACGTTGATTCGAAGGAAAATAACACGTCACCACACTTATTATTTAACTTTATACTATATTAGATATTTTTAGCTGCAAATCTTATTTTATTCTGTTTGACATGGTAATGGACAACGTAGTGGCTACGTTCATGGCGCTAGGAAAGTATTATTTTCACGATTCAATACGAGGAGGTTGAAAATACGTCACGGATCACGTGGTTTTTCCATGAACGCCGTGAAAGCAAGAATATGTCTTTTCACGGCATTCGGTTGATCAATTTTTTCTGCGCCGCCTATTTTATTTAATTACGGTAATACTGAATGCAAAATTAATTCTTTAATTACTATTTTACACCTTCGTTTTTGGCTTACTTTCCCGTAAACGTAAAAAAAAAGTAATAATAAAGCAGGAAAGGCTTAATGTATCGTAAAAATATCGTTAGAAATAAAGAAAAGCTCAAAAAAAGTGAAGTATGTAATTAAATGGAGGTAGAAAAATTAAAAATTTGAAAATAGAGTTTTGAGGTGTGGAAATTGTGTGCCTGTCGGTCTGTCTGTCATCCCCCCCCCCCCCCCAATATCTTTTGAACGAATTTTCCGATTCGAGATTATTTGTGAAGAGATTTATTGTCCGAAGATTTATTTTGCATTCGAAAGATCTCGGCGAGTACCATCTGATTTCTATATTTTACTTTGTGATTTGAACAATTTTTGTTCGATTTTGAACAGTTCAAAAAATCTTAACATTAGTCCCTCACGCCTTTTTGTGAAGTGCAAATAGCAGGTTTTTTATTTGAAAGATAATTAAATTCTATTTAAGATGAAAGGCTACATTTTAAAATATCTGTGCAACGATTTTTGCTGCAGCCTTCTGAAATTTTTTTTAAGAAAATCTTTTATATTTTTTTCTCAGAAAAGCCAAACTCAAAATATTTTATTTTTTTTAGTTGGTTAATACCATTGAGTACTACATTCCCTGAAGAGGAGAGTTTCCACTTTTGCTTTCTACGGTTTTTAGAAACAATTTAAGATTTTGCCATATATTTTATCAGTATTCTTTATAACATAGTCATATATTAGTCTCATTAAGTCAAAATTATCCAAATTTAATTTTCTTCATAAATATTAGAAACATATATCCCCCCTTTCCACAAAAAAAAAAAAAAAAAAACACCTGTAGACAAACGGACAGACATACATTGCCCAATTTTATTGCCCGCTACTTTAAATATTTATTGATTCCGTTTATTTTTTTTAAATATCATTTTCTCGTTTTTTTCATAGCTACAGTTCAAATCTATTAGTTGTTAATTTTAATATATGTGCTATTCAGTAAAACATAGCTTTTTATCTTTGATTTCCATATCTTACTATTAATTTTATGAAAGGAGAAAGAGGAACACTACAAGGGGGGATAAAGAATCAACATAGGATTCAATCACTTTGAATCTTCCTTCCTTTTCTTTCATAAAGAAGTTAACAAAAACAAAGTTATGCACGAAACAGCACTATTTGTTTTATCTATAACTTGAGCCGTCTAGCTTCAAAACCAGATACATCCACTTTTTCCCTCCAAATATCTTCCAAGTAAAAGTTATTTTTGTATTAAAATTTCAGCAAGTTAAAAGCCTATCCCAATGCTCTTAGCTAGAAAAACCTTGATTCTCTAACATTTCGAATTTACCAAATATATTTGATATTTTATATTCAGAGCTTTTTGCCCGCCGTGAAAAATTTCAATTTTTGGATGTAGCTGGTTTTGAAACTAGACAACTCACTTATAACATAATTTTGGTAAATGGTATGTTTCGGTCCATATATTGTAAGCTTTAATATGTTTTGGTCCATATACTGTAAGCTTTAATATGTTTTTGATTGTAATATGTTAGTGTCTTTTCTTTTTTTTTCTTTTTTTCAAATATGTTTCTAATATTTATCAGGCTGTACATAATTTAAATCGATTACTTTTTCAAAAAATCATTGATTTAACTCAATAGTTCTAACAAAAATCAAATCAAACAAGAATGATGAAGAATTTATTACTAATTTGAATTAGCATTATGAGTTTTCTAATTTTTATGCAGGTATTTAAAGAAGGAAGTAGAAATTTAATAGAGAAATAAGTATCAAAATATTTCCAATGGGGCAATGGAACAGAATATAGAGGATCTGCCTAATCAATTAAAACCAATCTTAACTCTGCTTTAAATAGTTTGAAGAAGATAATTAAAATTGCCGAAGCTGTTACAAGTATTCAGAAAAAGCTAGAAAATAACCTAAATCAGCAAGATAAAGTAACTATACAACACCTTTTTAAAAAATATATGAGTAGGCATTGACACCTTTCTTACTTTTTTTTCAGCCATCTCTAACCCAAAATATAAAATAAGAGGTTTAAGAGTCGATTATATTTGGTTAAAGATAACACTGAACTATGAAGCAGTGGGTTGACGTTCATAATTTGTGCACTTCCTTTTTGTGGAATTTAATTTGAAAAATAAATTGCAGTCTATGTCAACAACTTTGAACAGATATTTTAAAATGTAGCCTTTCATCTTAAAGAGAATCTAATCATCTTTCA
This sequence comes from Octonoba sinensis, assembly GCA_038502835.1. NCBI lineage: Eukaryota > Metazoa > Arthropoda > Arachnida > Araneae > Uloboridae > Octonoba > Octonoba sinensis. Next base: position 145,452,401 of record CM076600.1, read on the forward strand.
AATAAAAAAAACTGCATCAAAATATCTTACACCGTTCAGAAAATAGAGCACTTGAACGTTTTTGTCGAAAATCGCAAGTGAGAAATTGCGCCCGAGGCGCCATCTTTGGCGTCCTGCATTGTTTGTGCATTTTTGTTTTTTGAGCAAAATAAAAACATACATATAACTCACTTTGTTCTAAATTTTAACATATGTGAAATTCAAAAACTTCTGAGACTATGAAGGTACCCCCCTGCTTGAATCGACACGGATTATACCGATTACTTTTTAAATTAGGATTATTTCCCAAAATTGATTTCTCTAGATATTATTTTCGGTCCCAAAATATAAGTTTCTTAAGAAATAAGACCTTTTTTCTGTAAATTTTCGGATTTTCGATCGTCAAAACTTCTGAAAACACAACATTGCTTTCAAAAATATGTAATTTGTTCAACTATTTTGCGCTAACTCGAACTCCCACCTAAAAAAAATGACTACCGTATTTTCGGGAGAGACGCCGCACCCGCAATCTGTATTTAAAAAAAACATAAACAATATTACCTAGAGGTATGATTGTTTTATCCATTTAGTGTTTCCATTCAAACATTATCCTTTCACCCACCCACACAGTTGATCTATTATAAACAGGAATAATAATACTTTATAAAAATCTTTTTGAATCGAAATTTTCAATGTGACATTTTTATAAAATATCTAGTTTTTTGCTTAAATTTTAACAATATTACCATTTATAAATGATTATTACACATGTTTATTTGTTTTACATTACATTATTTTATATAAATAATATAGGCAGTATACTTTATACAATTTAAGGGCAGAAGCTGTGTCAATTGTCAGATCTGTAACAGTCCTGAAATTAAACCCTTCAAAAGTATGGGTAATTCTTTCTCTTGATCTTGCCACTAATTTTATTAAAAAACCTGTTACTAATTTGTAATTAAAATACACTGTAAATATCATTTTTAAAAAATCTTTAAAATTTGAAATTTTCATACTCAATTTGGCATTTTCCTAACTTTCACCCATAAACCCATAAAGGATTTTGGGAAAGGTTTACTCAAAAAATAAGAACTCAGTTTTTCAAATCTGAGTCATTTTGACTCGGAGCTATTCCGAGAACTTTATGTTCTTGAAAATAAGCTATTTTATCGCAATAACAAGAATTCTGATTTTAGTGTTTTTTGGGATTCCAGTGTATGGTATATAACTGCAATATATCAAGTAAAATTTTTCACCTTGCATTGTATACGTATCTTATACAAGAAACTAGCGTTACACGTACGACGTTACCGTACTATGAGTTTAAAGAAGGTCGCCGGCGACGACGTTCAAGAAGAGTACTACTGCTTTCCGGGGGCCGTGGTAGCCTAGTGGTTAGCACGTCGGACTTCCAACTGGAAGGTCGCGCGTTCGATACCCACTGAAGACCACCATGTATACTTGGGGATATGTGCATGTAAAATCCGTAGACCCCACTACCTCTCCCCGTGCGTAAGCAATCCTAAGGCCTTGGCTAACAGGTAGGGGTTTGGTGGAGAAAAGTACTACTGCTTTCCCACCATGGCGCTGCCCGTGGAAAACGACTCTATGCGCTTTAATATACGAGTATATAGATCTCATCTGTGAGAAAGAAATCAAAGCTAATTACCGGGAAAAACTATTCTTAAAAATCGCTTATGATTCATGCTCTGATCAATTTAAAAGCTTAGAACACAAATAGTCTTGTTCAGAAAAAAACTCCTTCGAATGATATCTAATATTAAGGTGTACAATATTTATTTAGTTCCCCCCCCCCCCCTCCTAAATAATCAAAACTCATGTGAATAGTGCTTAAAAAATTACTTACAGAAAAAGTAATTAGAATTTTCAAAAATCCATTTTTAGCGGAAACCTACGCCCCACGAGGAACCAAATTTAATGTTTAAGATACATACTTTCAGAGATTTCGAGATTAATCAGTCAGCTGTATTTCGCTTTTACATATATAGATTTTGTTTATTTGCCAAAAGTGCATCCCTACATGATATTTTACATACATAAAAATATGTATCTTTATTTAAAATTCATTTGTCTTTCGCTAGAACAGTTAAACTTGCGTGACTAGAACTTATCATGAAACACCGTAAAACAATGTTTTTTTCTTTTTTCCTTTGTTTTCTTCGCAGAGCCACTACTGCAGCAGTAAAGCGATCTTACAGGTATAAGTTGACGAGTCTTGCTTCGTTACGAACATCAATGCTGGTTCAAAACATTCCAGCCCTCCCCCTGCTTGCTGCTGCTCGCCAAGCCCCCCTCGGAACTGCAAGCAGTTCCATTCGGATCGTTTCGCAACCCAAGCTCGTTGCACTCGCTCACCAGATAGTACTTCCTCTTTGTATCCTAGCAAGCGTTCTTTCAGCAATCTCCGCTTGACCGCAATAAACGCTTTTCCTTTTTCGGAAAGAAATATAATTTAATGGGATCATTAAAGACACAATACCTAGCTCCGTTATGAGTGCCTATGACGTATAGATGCCTACCCCGACAAACGAATGCGTACCCCTACGCTCAATTGAAATTGCATGTAAAATTAGGAAATCTGACCTAAAGCGAATCACATCCTGAGACCTTCAGTCTAACAGCAATATATAAAGGGAACAAAAGAATTTTTATGATTCTTGGTGACGGCCGGTAGAGTTTAAGTACTTAACCCTTAATCGCAGATTTAAACATTTCTGTAGTGTTCATATTTATCGATCAAAAATACGCGATTGTAGTCACAATAATTAATTGTTATGCATTGCAACAAAAGTGCTAAGTTAACGTTTATGATGAGAGGATCGTTTTCGGTATATAATGTACCCCATTCTTAAATTGTTCATAGTCTTATTTGTAAAAACTGGTGCTTTCAAACATAAAAAAGTAGTATTTAACTTTGGGAAAAATTTTTAAAAAAGAATGCGGAGAAAAATTAAAATACAAAATACACAAATCTGTCAAGAGTTTCATCCATTGAAATATTCCCAAGAGTACTGCCACTCAAGAAAAAAAGTAATTTAAAAAAGCAGAAATAAAAGGTAATTATAACTATCGTACTACCACTGAAAATAACTGCAAAAATAATTCAAACAAAGCAGGCTGAAAAAAAGCCTAACCAAAGTGTTGCTCTATCTTATACCTAAATTAGGGCTGATTTTGGGAGTTACGTTAGGGAAATTAATGTAAGAATTGAGTTAAAATTATTCCAACAGTGAAAGTGTAGAACAATCCTGTTTCGTTTATATTTATATTAGTTTATTTATTTCTCTTCATCTTTTAAAATTTGAAATGAAATCACTCTCATTGTAATAAAATTAGAAAAGTATTAAGACGTATCTTTTAAATAAAGAGTTTTTTCCCCCTCTCACTCTTTGAACTAATAACGGTCCTTCAATAAACAAGATAATTATAGGCCCAATTATGTTCCAGCAGTCAGTGTCTATGTAATGTTTTTACGTTATAGTCGTATGTTTATCAGCAAATGTTTCACTCATCTTCGTCGTGCAGTCGTACGTTTATCAGCAAATGAACTCGAAAAGACGTCTCCAGTATGCAACTAATTAATTCCCAAAACTAACTCTCTGCATACTGATAAACATGTACTTTCGTGGTATTTTGAAAATCTATAAAACTTCCTCTTTAACTATCGAGTCAAGAGATGCGAATTTCTTATCGGATTGAAGAAAAGAAAAGAAAAAATAAACATCAGACCTAACATAAGATTTACTTTGCCAATCTCCGACCATATCCATTTCAGCGTAAAGTATTCTTCCACCCTCCAGCATTCCAACCGAATTTTCGATCGAAGTTCCCTAAAGGGGCGACTCTCCGATGGAATCTATCTTTCTTCGGAAAAAGAATTTTATGATTGAACGACGGACCGATAATCTACTTATGGAGATATTCACCGATGAGATGCTATCCACAAAGCCCGCTGGCCAAGTTAGGAGTTTCAACTTCTTAATAAAGGCGAGCATAGTGTCGCTGGTTTAATTTCACTTGTAAAATTTCTGTTTTCATATCAATAAAAATAGGGCTTCATTTTAAAGAAAACAAGGCGGGCACGAAAGAAAAATTAATCTTAAATACATTTCAATATTTCAAGAGAAAGTGCAGTATTTTCCCCCTTTTTCCATCTGACAGAAATCACTTAGAAATGTCTGATCTGAAATTGTAAGAATGGTGATGGTTGTTAAAAAAGAAAAGAAGAAGAAGAATTAGTCCCCACTTTAATTCCTGAACAGTAGATCAGTAGATTCCGGACAATGGGATTTTTATACAGTTTTTTTGCTTTGGACTCATAGTTTATTGCTTTTAAGTAGTTACGACTGTTTGAGTCTTAACTACAAAACTAGCTAACAACCAAAGTAACTCTTATAACTACTGTTTGTGGCTCATAATGTAGAAAAATGTATTTCCTGAACGCTTTTCATCAATAAGGAATTCTTTGCGGAAGCACTCTCGTACAGGTCTTCGTAAAATGAACCAAGCAAAAACATCAACTTTTAAAAGTACAATTATTCCAAAGCAATGTAAATGTCTCCAGAATGAACCTTCTAGAACGTTTACACAATTTGAGAATTACGAATCGTATGACGCCCACCCCCATCTGTAAAAAATATATCGTTATTCAACCTAGCCTCCTGTTGAACATAACTAGTTAAAGACAACACAGGTGCATATCGAAGCTGGGAATTGCTCCCTTTCAACTATTACATGAAAGAAAACCACCAGAAACCTCTCACAGGAACCTCTCTCCATTTTAAAAGATACAAACATGGGTGGGAGAAGAGAAAATCATTACTAGAAGCTGCAGCGGAGAAAGCTACATTTACTTGACACGCACAACAAGAATGTATGGCATATTAGCATAATTTAAGAACGATAAAATACAAGTTTTCATCCAAGAGACTAAGTTATTGCGCTGATTCCATATTGAAATAAGCAAACTGCTAACCAGAACAAGTTCAGTGTTTGACACAAAAAAGGTCTTCGGTTGTCTTCGCATTATACACGGTGCGACAGTAAAGTAATGATACTGGTGTAAAATAAAATATCACATACGTTTTTAGTCCTTTTTAGTTTTATCCCCTTCAAAGTAGTCCCTTTCTGCTTGTATACACTTAGTCCAGCGCTTCTGCCACAGCACGCAACATTTCTCGAACTCATCTTCTGGAGGGTCCTCCAAGAGCCTCGTCACAGCTTTTTGGACATCTTCTGTTGCTTGGAAATGGTACCCTTTTACCGCCATTTTGACTTTGGGACACAGAAAAAAATCGCATGGAGCGATATCTGGGGAATAAGGTAGCTGTGGTAATACAAAAATGCTTTCTGAGGTTAAAAACTGCAGTACAGAAGCATTCAATTTCGCGCAAATTTTCTCATACCTGTAGTTATTATTTGACGAACAATTTCTCGATTAATGTTTAGTTCTTCAGCCAGCATTTTTACAATTAATTTTCTATCAGATCGTCCGAGTTCACTCACCATAGCTATGTTGATATGAATCCAAGAGGTCGGTGGTCCTCCACTGCGGTCTTCATCTTCGATATTAATTCTGCTTTCTATAAGCATTTAATGACGACGACATGCTTGGGCTCTTACCATAATCTTATTTCCAAAAACCTTCTGAAGCTTTCTTAGTCAGTCGCCGTTGCATTCTCATCCCAATTTAACACACAAACAAATTGTATACCGCTACTCAGTATTTCGAGATTCCATTTCTGTAATGAAAGTCTGAAACGTGTTCACTTGACATAGCACTACTAAAAAATGAGCAATTGAATCCATGTGCCGCTTGGAGTCAAAGTAGCTTAGAGATCAAAGTCAAACAAAGCGTACCTGCGCAAGCAGCAGGATTGCCACACATTGCAAAAACAAAAGATCAATCTCCTTACTTTATTGTCGCACCTTGTACTTGCAGTTTTACGGTCTTTATTGAAACGTTTGATGCACTTGAAAAGAACTGATTTCTTTTGTGTGTTATTTCCATAAACAATCCCCAACATTTCATGGAAGTTACTTTTGAAGTTTCATCAAAAATATAATGTTGAATCGTTATTTGATCTGTTCATCAATCCTCTACGTTGATGAGAGCAAAAAAGGGGACACGACAAAATACGTCCCACTTTATAGCTAGCTGTACACTCGCTTCAGAGATATGGCGGGGTAAAGTGGACACATATAGGCAAATAAAAAGCTATAACTTTGACATAAATATAAGAATTGGTGTAACTTTTAAAATTTGAGCTTTTAATAATTAGAAATTAAATTTTACATACAAAATTATATTAATATCAACTGTTTAGGTGGAGAAAACACTCAAATTGTTTGTTTATACAACGCTTTGAAATTGAAACAGCTCTTTTAACTTATCTCTGACATTTTGTTTTAAGGAATTTGCAGCAAATGGACGGTGCAGGTAGATTTGCACAAATCTCAGAAATACTTCCTCGCTAGCCGCGAAAGTAGATTTAGTTTATAGTCTATTATTTTACACAAGGGCGTAACCAGGGGGGGGGTTTTGGGGGTTCAAACCCCCCCCCCCCCCATTGGGTATTTAGTTATTTATTCATTTTTTCCCCTCAACTTGGTGGAAATCATGTCAAGTCAATCGGGTTGTGGGCTTGGAAAAACCTTTTTTTTTTTTACTTCGTGTGAACAACATAGGCGACAAGATGTGGAATTCCCCTCATCCCTTTCCTCGGGCAAAATCGTGGAGATGGACGTTGAAGGACAAGACCCTCGGGGCCCGGAGCACGGTACACCGCTAGTTCATATTCGTTGAGAAACTGAAACTAAAACGGAGAGTCACGTGATAAGGGGGAATGCATCTGTCAATCGTCATTTAGGGGTGTCAATCGTCTGCACTTGTTGTAGCCAATGGAAATGGTGGAGGGGTTGCTATTGCTTTCGGCAACTAAGCTTCCGAGAAAACCGAGGGATGTGAGCTTGTTGGGGAGGGGGGGGGTTAAGACGCAACGAGATAGTCTTTTGTATCTATAGCCTTGAAAGAAAATCACAAAATAGTTACAGATGTGCAATGTCTTTCTTTTCTTTTTTACCAATGTACTGTGAGAGTCATGTGCTTCAGTTTCTGCAGTTCAAAAATTCAGATTCATGCATCACTCATTTAGTATCAAAATGCGTAGCATTTTCCTTCCCTAACTTACCTTTTCAGTTTAATAACAATAATATTAAAGGATTATAAACATAATTTTAAGTGACTTCTGCTGACTTATATTATCAATATTCCTACAAAATCCCAATTAACGTACAATATGAAAGTACTTAATATATATATATATTATATATTTCTAATGATATTTTTATATTTATGTGTATATATTGTCTTTTATTCCTCTTTGCGCTATTGCACTGTAATTAGGTAAGTTTTAATATTTTCCTTCCGATCTTGAGTTAGCAAACGGAAACTTTCTAAATTGGTATTGTTTTTGATATGAAAAGTCATTCAGCGGGAAAAAAATAAAATCAAAACTTTTTAAAAGGGTTATTTTAACATTAGGGACATGGGAAGGAAACTGGTATTGAAATTAAAAACTTCTTGAAAGGGTTTTACTGTATTAAGATTTTAATGTGTACATACTAATAATGAAAATGCATAAAAACTTTTTTTTACGAAAGTCCTGTTAAAATTTTTGTAAAATGGTATTTTGCTCGCATAGGCGTAACCAGGGGTTTGGGGGTTCATCCCCCATTCGGTATTTAGTTATTTAGGCACATTTATTAGGCATACAAAAAAAATTCTGGCTACTCCTTGCAAAGCACATATCTATTTTTTCCATAAGAAAAATAAACACATATGAATATGATTTTATTTCCTCTTTCTGAAGTGTTGTGATCATGACCAAAGTACGCAGCTCATATTAGAGCGGACTTTTCATCTGGTTATAATCAACCCCCTTATCACCTTTAGGAATTTTACAGCGAAAGGTGGCTTCAATCACCATATCACACACAGACAGACAACAGATATCCTTTCAATCACTCCAGAGGGTTTTCTTTCCTTCTTGATGGCTTTTTTACCCAAAGGCAGCAATTTGGGAACACAATCGCACAAGTTTCCTGGAAAATATTCTCCTGTGATGGAGGTTTGTTTTCTGATGAAATGGTGCTGTAGGCGCTGGGGTCTGAAAATGAAGGACCCCCTAGCCAACAATTGTCCTAATGGGTTAAACCCTCAAGCCAGGAAGGGATGCTTATCAAGGAAACTTAAGAAAACAGCAGTTTTTATTTATTCCTGTCCAAACACCCATTTTGGTAAAATCGTTTTTGTAGATGGGCTGATTGGAAAACTGATGAACTGTATTTGCATTGCATTCTCATTTACAGATGTTCTCTCATCTCTTATATTTTAAATGTTTTTTTTTTTCTTACGGTCCATCTCTAATTGCATTACGACTCTGGAAATCATCCGTTCAACGTTTCCAAGCTCACTGCTACGATTTAATGCTGCATTTTAATTTACAATCAAAGTATTATTTATATTTTAGCTAAATTTTTAATTATTTTCGATATATAATAATGTTTGCACTCCAGCGATGGATACGTTCGTCATCCAAAAAGAAAAGAAAATTTGATTCAGACGCTTCCACTTCTGAGGTATGTTTTGCTATAGATTTAACAAAAATTTTAGAAATTTATTGTGGGGATGTGCATTTTCGTAGGGAAATTTGGAATTCTTTTCTCTAAAATTCCACAATTTCCCAGTTTTAATATTATGAATACCTGGACTTAGAAGATTGCTTAGCGCTAAATATTGAATTTTCTATTGAATTTTAAATAAAAAATAAATTAATAGTCTGGGCTCCCCCGAAAAAGATTTCTGGATACGGCCTTGGCTCCAGGGGAAGGGGGACATGTTAAGGAAGGGCAGCGTATTCAGCAAGGTATCCGGACAGGAGGTAGGTCCAAAACCATAGGCGAGGATTCAAGGGCTCTCCCCTGGAAACTTTTTGAAATCTTTCTTGTCAATGCAATTTCGGGATTCTTTGGTGATATTAGAGGAAACAGAAAGGAGTTTGGTTACTCTGTGCCCGGCAATTTTTTTCAAAATAATGTCTTAATACCTTTTAGGTTACTTTTGGTGTCGCTCGTGATAGTATTCGATGTCCTTTCCCCGAAAGTGTTTCTGAAAGTAAAGTGTCTTAAAAGCGTAATTTCTCTTTTCTTTCTTTTTTTAAAAACTGTGATCCGATTTTTTTCGCCCGGGGGGGGGGAGTTGACTTGCTCCGAGGGGGTACCCCCCCCCCCTAGAGATGCCTGAAATAAACATGGAGTATATCTGTAATGACAAGTCTTTATGACTAGTAAATTTTGAACTCTTTTGCACTGCTTATTGGTGTTTAGTCTGTACATTTTTAGTGTGACCCCCCCCTTACCCCAACCCTAGTTACGCCTATGATTTTACAGTAGTTTAAGTAAGGTGGGGGAAAGTGGTTATAGTATTAGGCTTAACCTGCACCGATGTTCTAAAATTACTTTAGGTTAATTTATGCGGTAGACCAGGGATTGACTTGCATAGGAATTCACAGGAGCTCAGTTTCCATATTTATTTTCAGTTTTTAACTATTAAGAGGGTATTCAAACTATTTACGCAAGAAAATAAATTTTGAAGACTACAATGCTCGCACTTCTTTTGTTAGAAATTAAGCCACGAAGCAGATGTTAGTTAAGCTTTAATTTCACTAATAGTGTACCATTTTTAAAAGAAACATTTAAATTTATATTTTAGTAAACCGTAACTAACGGAACCGAGCTCAAATGCAATAGTGATTGAAATTACTATAATACAATCATCTTACAATGGTGTATTTAGTATTGAAAAATTTTTAGACGCACTTTTAAAAAACGTATTTTTAAGTATGAATGATTCTTTTATAAACGGGCTTATTATAAGTATTATTAAGCTGTAAATGTTTAGAACCCAACAGTGTTTCTAACAAGAACAATACATGAAAGCGAGAGAGAATTAAAATATGTATTTTTACAACGTTTTACTTAACTCGCTTTGTTGTCTGTCCGCGGAATTTTGCAATCGAATTTTCGACGATTTCCCGATAAGCTATTGTTCTGAAACTTTACATGTAGCTCAGAACCAGATGACAATGCAATATTCTACCACGCATAAAAAATCCGACAGGTAGTTCCTTCTTTTATTCCAATTTTACGCAAATTTCCACATAAATTCTCCAGTATGGGGTTGAAAAAAAACCTTGCACATATTAATATAATATATCAATAGAAAGCACTGATTTTTCCGCACAAGATGAAATTTGTTCGAAGTTTCTGAGTTAATAAGAACGCCAGTTATGAGCTTTTTAGTTCGATTTCTTAAGGCTTACCTTGATCCAAAAATAATAATTAGCAGTTTCCTCAACTCCTGGTGAATAGTGTTGGCTTAATTTTAATATCAAACTTATTTTCCAAATAGAGATACATTAGTTTAGTTTTCAACGGAAAGACAATAATAAAGCCTGTATTTCCAATAAAATAAAATTAAATAGGATGATTAGTTCCGAAAAGTGCCACCAAAATTCAGTAGCGACGCTCGCGAACGCTAACTTTTGTAGTAAGGATAACTGCATTGTACATCGAGGTTCTGAATAAAATTCTAACATTGCGAAATTTCACCCATCAAAAACTAAAAAGTTGAAAATAATATAACATAAATAAAAATGTTTTTATAAAAAACAACGTTTTTCTTGCGCACTAAAAAGGTAGAAAATAAGTTTCCTATGAGCCTGGCAGAATTTCTGAATATATTGGTCACATTATGGTAACAGAGTTTCTAATTCTTATAAAACGAAAAACGTTGGGCGCATGTACTCAAACATCAAGACTTTTCTAACATACTCAAATTTCTATGGAAGAAAACCTGGTTAATGCGGTTTCATTATATCATAGTCAATTTCCTTCATGGGAGATATGAATGAGATTTACTCTGAATGAATTGAACTATACATATCTTGAACAAAATTTTAGGATGAAAATACTTTTATAAACACAATTTATGTTTATATGTAACAGATTATAATCACAACTTTAATCAGAATTCATTTACCTTTACCCATCTATACTGATCATATTGTCATAGAAAATTTTCAAAAATTAACACAGCATCAAAAATAATTGATTTGCATAGTATTTCCTCATTAAAACTTTATATATATATCAATGATTTTGTATAAAAAACATTCATAACATAATAATAGAAATAATTCATGCGGCCAACGTTTTTTCGTTTTTTAAGAATTAGAAACTCTGTTACCATAATGTGACCAATTTATTCAGAAATTCTGCCCGGCTCATAGGAAACTTATTTTCTACCTTTTTAGTGCGCAAGAAAAACGTTGTTTTTTATAAAAGCATTTTTATTTATGTTATATTATTCTCCCGTTTATTTGTAATAAGCTATAATTTTCCAGAACGCTCTTATTAGCAATGTTTTCTTAATATGTTATTTAAGTAATTTAATCATCAATTAAAAACTATTTTAAAAAATTTCACGGAAAATTTTGAATTTCATATTTATCTTTTATTTTATGTATTGAGTTAAAGGACTGAAGGTTTTGAACAAATTCTTATATTTATTAGAAAAGAATGTTGAAAAACGTGGATTTTTTGACCACTTTACCCCAGCTGACCCTACCCTGTCAACAAAGCAACCAGTGTCCATGCCCAAAGTTAAAATCTGCTTAATATCTTAATTCGTCTAGTTTTTAGACAGACCACATGCGTAGGAAATATGAGAGAAATAAAATAAATGTTGAACACTGGACTACGAAAATATTACAGTAAACTCTCGATTATCCGCAGAATAGGGGGGCAAAGTAACCGCGGATAAGCGAATTTCGTGGATAATCCGCAAAATGGGTAAAAAACGATAATAGAGTGCATACAATAACTAAGAAAATCCATAACACTCACGGATACATTCAAATTATATCTAAAAACGATAACAGTGTATGAAAAAAAAAAGTATTTAAAAGCTAAAAAAATAAAATAATACACACACTCTCTCTCTCTCATATGTTTAAACTTTTTTAAAAACCACAATATAGTACTAGTACATGCATTAAATTATTACAAAAAAGTCTGTTAGTTGTTTGTGCTTTTTCGTTTTAAATCTTGATTTGTGAGTGAAGTTTTTTCAATAACCTTTTATATCCCCAAAGGGATGCATCATCCTTTTCCTGTAAGTATTTTATTAGTATAGTTATTATTAACTTCAACTACTTTTCTCCCCCAAACCCCTACCTGTTAGCCAAGGCCTTAGGATTGCTTACGCACGGGGAGAGGTAGTGGGGTCTACGGATTTTACATGCACATATCCCCAAGTATACATGGTGGTCTTCAGTGGGTATCGAACGCGCGACCTTCCAGATGGAAGTCTGACGTGCTAACCACTAGGCTACCACGGCCCTAACTTCAACTACTACTCAGGTTTCGGTGACCTTGGAAGGCTTGATGTCACAGGAAGGGTAGGGGATGAAAGAAATAGGAATTTCTAAAATTAGATTTTGCACCTGTTAATTTTAAATGGATACATTTTTGTACATTCAGTACATCACTGCTGAAAAAAATATAAGTGAAAACGATTGCGCGGATAATCCGCAAAGCGGATAATCGAGAGTTCACTAACAGCAAAAAAAAAACTGAAAGACAACCGACCAAAGACCAGTTCCTCCAGCGCCTGGGTATCTGAACAGTTTCTAATCTTTTGCGATTAGTCATTAAAAAGAAGCTAATCAGTAAAAATAAATGTCACAGTAATACATTATTTTTTTTAATTTGAAGCTGAAAATCTTCAATTGTCTATAAAATATAAAATATTTGGGGACTGAAAATTGTATACTATGTGATTTATTTTGAAACGTGAAAAATGTTTACAAACAAATATAAATGACTAAAGTAATTGAAAGTCAAGCAGATTTACTTCAAGCTCCTTTTACTTCAGAATTCTTGACACAAAATTTAGAAAAAGACTTTTTCTATCCTGTAGCTAAAAAACATTAACTAAACACTTACGAACAATTTGAAGAATTGGGAGCGTTTTCTCTGCTCACGTTAGTCGAGAAATTTAGTAAATATTCCCCGAGGCTCTTATAAAGGTTTCCAATAGATCGTAGCAAAAATAATCAGCCAGTATTCAGATTTTCTAAGGGTAAAAGAAATGAATATTTGTCGGTAATGTCGAAAGTTCTTTGAAATAGTTCAGGGAAGTGAGGCGAATTTTAAATTTTCCTTTACAATGCAATTTCTAAAGCATGCTAATCAAAACGTTTGAGGGGGGGGGGGAGAGAAACACTTTTCGAACAAATGAACTTTTTTTATTTTCACTAAGAGAGTAGTACATGTTTTGAAATCCTGTGAAGATTTTCATCTACATGTAACAATTTCAGGGTGTGTACCAAGAGTTAAGAAAGATGTAGGAACAAAAGTAGGAATAATTTGTCTTTAAAAAAGCAGGAATTCAAAATACAGGCCAACATACCTATAAATGTACTTACCAGGCTTGTTTAAAGAAGGAACACACCCAAAAAAAAGGTAATTAAGAAAAAAAAACCACGAAATATATTTTATGTGAAATCTTGAAATTGTAGAATTGAAAACGCATTAGAGCTCGAAAGTGCACATAATTGTTCCAGTTTTCTTCCCCCTTCTTAACAAATAGAAGTAGAACGCATTAGCACAGTAGACGCTCATCTTAATTTCATTTATGTAACTGGAAGCTCTTCCGATAGTATTTACTTTTCCTTCCCTAAAAAAAATAAATAATAATCGGACAGTTCTTTTATTGTTCTAAATACTTGGATTCTCACATCATTACGAAGTTCAAACTAATTAAATCATAAATAAGAAATAAATCTCATGAAATAACTTCTTTGCAGCTAAGAAGATGTTGTAATACACGTGTAAAAAATATATATAGTCGTTCATTTGCTTTTTTTCTCCCTCCAACTTGGACTTTGTTTTCTTTGTTGAATGGCACATGAATAATGGATATCTTGATTTTGACGCAAACAGACCTTTACACTATCCTTTTTTTTGGGGGGGAGGGGGGGGATAAATCAACAAGAAACCAAGAAAGAACAACAAATTAATAGGAACTTCTGCCAGACCTGTGAAAAATATGGAGTTGAGGAAGAATCATTAACCAAATTAGGACTACTCCTGTTAATATGATTTCCCAAAAGCAAGCTCTAAAGGAGAACATTTTTGAATAATTTTCCCATAATTGAAATTATAAGTGGTTGGAATTCCAACAATGCTGAGCAATACTAGACTTACATAAGTTTGCGTTCGCACATAACCTTTGTGCTCACTTAACGGGAAGTGGGCGTGGCGGTCACGTGACCCGAATCGCCGCCATCTAAGAATGGTCACGTGACTTTTTCATCATCTTTTACGGGATTGACCGCCATGTTGGAGAACGTCATTGGATCCTTGTACGGGGGTCATCCGCCATCTTGAATTTTATAATCGACTTATTTTAATCGCTAATTTTTTCATTTATTCTAATTACTTAATTTGAACGTTGGATATTTAATTCAGTCTAAAATGCATTTTGCCCCAGAAGGAATCGAACCCAGTACCCTTGGCCCCGAAGGCAAATACTCTAACCCCCAGACCACGACGGTACTTGCTACAAAGGGAAAAATAATGTCTTAAAAAGATAAGAGTAGTCTAACGTAAATGTTAAAATGTAAAAGGTAAGGTGTTAATTTTCTTGGCGCCATCTACCGAAAACTTTGGGCATAAAATGGAAAATGGGATTTTCGTGCGTAAAGAAAAGACGTACGCTTGCTTTAAAATAGTGGCGCCATCTAGTGAAAGTAAATGGAAAAAACATTTATTTGGTAATTTATTTTTAAAATAAGATTATTTTTCCGAAATACTATTTCATGGGATTCGAACTTTTAAATGTTCCATAGCTGGCAGTTTTGAAGATACGACCAAAACCACTCATTTCAAAGTTTACATACTTGCAATCATGTTTGCTGATAATTAGAATTTGACTTTAATGAAAGCTCATTAAGCCAGGCAATATATTTTTTTAATTACGAATATGCAATTTTTAATGAAGGCAATGATTTATGTATTAATAATAATTAAGAATAGGTTTTTCGAGCAAAAATAAAATATGCTTGTTTTAAAATAGTGGCGCCATCTAGTGAGTAAAAATGGAAAAACTTATTTTGGGATTTATTTTTAAAAATTTATTGAATGAGTCATACTGAGTTTGACCGTATAAATAGTGATGTTAGTCCAATGTCAAATTAGTCACCTATAATGTCAGATTTCACTTGTTTACCTTTACCTACATTTCTAGTCCAAATCAACTTGAAGTTTTACGAAAGGGATCAACCACGGATAATACACTGCAGGGATGCGTGTCAATGACTTCAATAGCCATCTTTCCCCCTAACAAAGGGGTGTCTTTTTGGCAAAGCGATAAGAAAAGAGGCTTGCAGAACAAAAGCATTGGCATTGTAAGCATACTTTATACAAACATTTCGATGTGAAAAGTATTTGAATGTTTAGAGCAGGAGGAACAAATCACATTCTGTATTAATCAATGCTTTACAGAAGAGTCTTATTCCTTGAAAAACAGGTGATATGATCATTGAAAGAAAGTTTTCCTTATGCATAATTTAAATTTTTAGCATTTCTTGTCAATCAATTTATTATAGATAAAAAAGAAGCAAGGTAAAGATCGGATAAGGCTGCCTGCCTTACCGTCTGTAATGTACAAATAACTTGAAAAAGCACCAGCAAAACAATAAGCAAGAAGTTCCGTCTAGAACCAGTCGCGCCTACTTTCCCGTATACATCAACTTCAAATTCATAATCTAGCTATATGTCTTTCGCATTTAGCTTTAGTTCTTAATTACTTCAAATATACCTTTTATAATGGTTAATTAATATTCCTTCACTCCAAGGCCGTATCCAGAGGGGGAGGAACGGGCCTACGCCCCTATCGATATCCCAAAATTTTTCACAATGTAGTATTTATTCTTCCCTGAAGCTTTCCCTAACATGAGTGTTTCAAAGTCAGGGCTCCCCCCCCCCCACCCCCGAAAAAAATTTATGGCTACGGGCTTATGTCACTCACTCACTTATTCATTCATTGACTCATTTATTCGTTCATTCCTTTACTCATTCATTCATACGAAAATATCCTTAAAAATCCCGATCAAAAATAATCATGATTTAAACGGGAATGAAATTTCCCCATAGGCGCTATGTTATTTTTTTTTTTTTTAACTGTTCAAAAATGAACAAAAACTTCAAATCAGAAAATATTTCTCACCGAGAACTTCTTCCAATAAGCTTGTTCATACGGAACTTGGATCTTATGCCCAGAGTTTACATTATTTTCCCTAGGGACCGTTCGTAAATGATGTTTTACGTATCTGAACTCCCAACGTAAAAACTGGATACCAGGGGGCCACGTGTTGCATGGTGGTGCTCCTGCTCCTGTGCAAATTAAGTAGCTTTTATATATTTTTGGTTATTTTTGTTTAATTACTTGTATATTTGTTGCAATTTAGTATTTAGTTAAGTATGTTTTAATTTTGTAAGACTGAAATTCATTTTATTTGCTTTTTTGGGGTGTCAATCAGTTTTTCCAGTTAGACCTAACAATGTGGTGATTGTTTGTATTTCGCAAAATCTTGAGGAACAGTCTATTTTGTTGTTTACTGTAGTTATTTGTATTTAAATTCAAGTTATTTGCATTTTTTATATGTGATGTGTTTTTAATCAGTGTAGTAGATTAAATTTGTTGAGTTGTGTAGTATTTTGCCTGTTGATTTAAATTTAGTTAGTATGGGAGTCATATATGTTTAATAAAGGAAATTAAAAATGGAAATGGGAGTTGGTGGGCTTGCTGTGATAGGTGTGAGATGTTTAGTAGATTGGAGGGCATACTAATACAGCTACAGAACAGGAATTATGTTTGCACAAAATGTGCTGAATTGTTAGAGTTAAGGGTGAAGGTGGTAGCATTGGAAGCCCAATCAGTTAGAAATAACTTGGGTGAAACTTTCCCAAAAGAGGAGGGAACTTCTTGTGAAGGGCTTGCTGGAGAGAGTAAGGTTGCAGGAGCAGGATCTAATATGGGAAAAGGGAGCTGTAGACCTAAAAACAGAGGGGGTCATTTTAGGGGATTCTATGGTACGCGGAATAGATAATGTGGTCGGGAGAACGAGGCGCAAGGTGGCCAGGTGCTGTTTACCGGGGGCTAGGGTGAAGGATGTTAATAAGATTTAGAAAAAAAGGGAATTTTTAAGCAGGGAGATTCAGTCGTTACTGTATGGGTGGGTTCTAACGACGTTGGTAACAGCACAAACAAGGAGTTCGTTGAGGATTGGGAGAGCCTGTTGGATAAAGCAACCAACTTTTCGACAGATGTCCAGGTAGTTGGCTTGCTTCCCAGGTTTTGCTTCCAGGTGCATATGGGCTGGTTAAATCAGCGGGCTAGGAGCATGAACCTGGTCCTTAAACTTTGCAAAAAGCAATCTATCAGGTTCATTGGTGTTTGCAGTTGTTGTCCACGTGATTGGATTGCTAGGGATGGTCTGTATCTTAGTTCTAGGGGGGTCGTTAAGGCTAGTGATATGGTTTTGGAGGCTACGGATTCAAAAAACTAATTTTGGATGTGAGGATTGGAGAATGTCATGGTGTTGACTTCTGTTCTGGAGGTTTTAAAAATGAGGGTCAAATATTAAGCAATAATAACATTAATAGTAGTGATTTGAGACATCAAAAAATGTTTAAGACAAGCAAAATGGGCATGCTCAGTATTCTATAAACTAATGCTCACAGTATCAGGAATAAGATGGATGAGTTAAAAAGTCATCGCTGGTGGATACTATTGGAATTACAGAAACATGGGTTACTGATGATGACAAGGATTTAGTGAGCATTGCTGGATATGATTTGTTTAGGCAAGACAAGCTGAGTAAGAAAGGGGTTGAGAGGTTTTATTCTATATTAAGGACACTTTTATTTGCAATGAATTGGTCATTAATAATACTAGTCGACAAAAAAAAAAAACTTTTTTTCCTAACACAAATAAAATTAGTTATTTTGAACTAATTTTGTAGCGTAGAATTCGAATATAATTGTAAAAAAGCTGTAACATGTACAGTTTTTTTATTATGACTATCGTACAGTACTAGAAGAAACTCAAAAATGCATTTAAATCACAATTTTTATCACGATAATCTCCTTAATTCATCATGGAATTCTATTTCCATTGAGAAAAGATGCATATTTTAGACTAAATAAAACATAAAACTTTTAATAAATGCGATGAAATGTTATCTTTTTTTTCTTATGTTGAGTTAAATCTTTTCTCTTTATAAACCTACAGTAGTCACCCATCACTGCTGGTTCCCAATGACATTGCTATCGTGTTTCCATAATCGTAATGCCCTTGTGAAATCTTTCCCCTTGTTCATCGCTTTGTTGGAAGGACTTAAGAAGATCTTCAATTAGGATTTTATAATTTTTATCTTTGTTTCCTAAAAATCCTTTCACCACCTTCACAAACGATTTCCAAGCTGCTAACTCTCTTTGATTAAGTTTTCTTTAGAAAGCAGGGTCGCAAATCACTTTTCTAATTTGAGGTCCAATAAAAACACCTTCTTTAAGTTTTGATTAACTCAATTGTAGAAAATATTCCTTTAAAAGTTTAAATCCTTATCCTTCCTCTTTGTCCACGACCTTCACAAGGCTTTTCATCAGTCCTAATTTAATGCGAAGTGGAGGGAGCAGAATTTTTTGCCGATCAATAAGAGGAATGTATTTAACATTACTAGTTCCAAGGCGAAGAGATGTTCTGGGTGGTCATTCCCTTTTTACGAAGTGCTGTTCTGTTGCTTGACTATCCCACAAATATAAAAGCAACAATACTCAATAAATCTGCCCGTGAAGATCCATTAACATACCTACGACCTTTAAGTCTCCACACATTCGCCAATTGAATTGTTTATACTTAATTGCGGTTAGAATAGTCACCATGTTAGCATACGTTTCTTTCATCGACGTTAAATGGGCTATTGGTTTGCGAACCAGATCATTCAGTTCATTTTGACGAATAAAATGGAGTACACAGTTTGAGTTTCAAGTACCTTCAACAACATCTGTTTCAGTTGTGTCTTCAATGTCACTCACCTCTCTTAAATGTCAATACCCAACTCAATGGTGCAGTTGGTACCATTAAGTGCTTGCCATGAGGAACTGTCTGAGTGCAGATGGGACATTTGGATACTCAATTTTATGTATTTGCTTTTTGGAATGCCCTTCTGTGTTTGTAAGACAAAGGTAACACTCATCAAAGTGATTTGAAGGTCCTCATCACACAATTGGGACAGCAAATGGTAAAGAGCTTCTTTTGCCTTTCATCCACTGACCAAGAACCCCATCGCAATTTCCGCAACACACGTGAGGAGCCCAATTTTCATCTTAGTCACCAACTTGGGCCCCGAAGTGAAAGAAACAATCCTTATTCATTGTTTCTACCTTGAGATTTAAAAATAAACCGTCCACAAATGTAACACTGCCTGAAATAACTAGATACGGCGAGATTGTAGGGTACCAGAAGCACAGGGTTGCCATATGCGACACAAAAATCATGAAAAAGAGTAGAAAGCTCCAATTTTTGTTACACAAAAATGTGACGTGGTGGAACTTTTTTACTTGCAGGTATTTGAATAACAATATGAACCTATAATAAAAATAATAGTTTGGTTGTTGTTAGAGAACCAATGTAGACCAGTGTAATAAGCCTAAGGATATTGAAATGGTCTGGGTGGAGTTGCTGAGCGAAAAGGATAAGAAGTTACATTTGGGGAATGTTTACAGGCCGCCTAATGTTAGTCAGGATCAAGAAGAGGAGTGTATATTGTTATTAGGGACATGTCTGGTAAGGGCTCGGTCATCATAATGGGGGATTTCAATTTCCCAAACATAGACTGGAATAGTTTTTACACTAGCAATGGTAGGGAAGAAGATTTTCTGAAAGTGATTAGTGACTGTGTTTCGGATCAAGTTGTTACCCAGGGGACTAGGCATGGTGCTATTTTGGATCTAGTTTTTTGTGATGTCGGAAGTTCTGTTCAGGGGTTGAGTATAGAGAAACATTTTGGAGATAGTGATCACAATACTATTAGGTTTTGGACCAGCTTCGATACTCACAAAGGTCAAAATCTCATGTTTGTACCTAACTTCAGGAATGTTGATTATTTTGCACTTAGGCCGGGTTTGAAAGAAGTTTTTCTTCTGAGTTGGAAAATAGTGAAGCTGATCTTCAGTGGAAAGAGTTTAAGGGGAAATTGGAGAAAATAGTGATGGATTATGTCCTTTTAGAAAAAAAAGGGGGATTTCACGAAAATTTGGCCCATGTGGTTCTCTAGGGAGGTGAAAGAAGCTCTCAATTATAAGCCGGCCACTTTTCGGCAACTTAAAGAGACTGGGTGCCATGCTGACAGGATTTTGTATTGTAAAGCTAGACGTACTTTCAAGTATTTGGTACGGAGTAAGAAAAGGGAATTGGAGCAGAAGCATTCAGATAACATTGAAAGGAATCCTAAGAAATTTTTTGCTTATGCTAATTCAGAGAAAGCTTGTATTACTCAGGTAGGAGGCCAACTAGTGGATGAGAACGGGAACTTGATTCAAAATGAGGGGGATATTGCTGATATTCTAACTATTTTTTTTAAAGTGTATTTAACAGAAACTGTATCTCAGCAGTTGACATAAGAGAGATGCAAGCTAATACACAGCTTGAAGATTTTGTATTTTATAGGGATAATGTGTTGTTTCATTTGAAACAGATTAAAGCAAATAAGGCTCCAAGACCTGATAATGTTTACCCAAAAATTTTAGTAGAATGCGCAGAGGAATTAGTGGTGTTGTCCTGACTATTTTCATATCTTCATATAACTCGGGGACTGTGCCAGCAGATTGGCAGCTGGCAAACATAACGCCGCTCTTTAAGAAAGGACCTAAAGCTAAGGCAGGAAATTATAGGCCTGTGAGTCTTACTTCAGTTCTTTGTAAAATTTTTGAAACGCTGATCAAAATCAAAGTAGTGAATTTCCTGGAGGCAAATGGGGTGTTAACTAGTTTTCAGTATGGTTTTAGAAAGGGTAGGTCCTGTACAACTAATTTATTGAATTTCTATGACAAGGTTACCATGGCATTAGATGATAAAAAGAGCGTAGATGTTGTTTACATTGACTTTCAGAAAGCGTTCGATAAAGTACCGCATGAAGCTCTTCTTAGCAAACTTGTTTATATTGCTATTGGTGGAAAAACTTTATTTCGGGTTAAAAATTGGCTGACTGGGAGGAAACAGTAGTAGTGAAGGGAAATTATTCTCAGTAGATTGATGTTTTGAGTGGTGTTCCACAAGGTTCAGTTTTAGGGCCTATATTATTTATTATTTTTATCAATGATATTACTCGGAGTATTTCTGGGAACATCAATATTTTTGCTCATGGTTTTTCAATTGTGGACACGGAGGAACAAGTCAATCAGTTTCAAGAGGATTTAAATCAAATTTCTAGGTGGGCAATTAAGTGGGGTATGTCATTTTGGTCATGGGACTAAACATGCAACCTAATATTTACAAGGTTCCGTCATTAGGAAAGCAGTAGTTGTTGATCTAGGAGTATTGATTAGTCACGACTTCAAGTCCAGTCAGCAATGTAGCAACGTAAGTAACAAAGCTAACAGGGTGCTTGGGTTTATCAATAAGGCTATTTCGAACAGGTCTAAGGAAGTTGTATTGCCATTATACAGAAGTTTGGTAAGACCTCATTTGGAGTATGCTATTCAGTTTTGGTCTCCATACCTAAGAAAGGATATTACCTTATTGGAAAGGGTTCAAAGGAGGTCTACAAGATTGGTAAGTGGTCTTTCAAACTATGAGGTTAGGCTTAAAAGGCTCAATATGTATAGTCTTGAGCAAAGGAGAGTTAGAGGGGACATGATTCAGTTGTTTAAATTCATTAAAAAGGGAAATGTTGATGGACAACAGCTATGTGCTGAAAGTAGAACTAGAGGTCATTGTTTTAAGCTTTTCAAATCTCAGGCTAATCTTGAAATTAGGAAGAATTACTACTTCAATAGGGTTGTAGGCAGTTGGAATAGTTTACCGGAAGCGACATTAATTGCAGTGGGGTAAAAACTTTTAAGAAAGCGCTTGATGTTCATTGGAGACTGCTAAATTGACTAGGACCAACCTAACTGGGCCCTGAGCCTGTTGCTGGTTGTCACTTTTGTATTTGTATTTTTTCCCATATATTTGACCCGCCTACCCCTCTTTGTCACAAAATGCCACACTTCAATATACCCCCTCCCCCTTTTGTCACGTGTCACGCTATATTGCATAAGCATCATGTCACACTTCTTGTTACCACGTCACCTCCCCTTGTCACAATTTCACGGACCCCCCCCCCCCTCGAAGCATGACACCATTTATGAATGATCGCACAGGTGCTAAGTTAATATTTTTTGAACTGTTAAAAATTGAACAAAAAATTCTTCAACTCAAAAAGTAAAATATGGAAATGAGATGTCCTCTCCGAGTTCTTTCCAGTGCAAAAAAATCTTTCGAATCGGACAATTCGTTCAAAAGTTATTTGGAGGGGGGTGGGGGGGGGGGGGCGGCAGACAGACAGACATACATTTTCCTCATCTCACAACCTTACTTTCAAATTTTTTATTTTTCAATCTTTAGTTAATCACTTCACTTTTTTTCACTTTCTTTATTTTTAACGATATTTTTGAATACATTAAGCCTTCTTTCATGCTTTATCACTATTTTTTGTTACTTTTGCAGATAAGTAGGCTAAAAATGGGAAATGACTTTCAATAATTTTAAAATTGTGTTTCAATATTTTTTTCCATCGAAAATAGGTTACTTTTTATTCAGCCATCAAAATATGATCTACAAAATTAGTTTTCCAATATGAGAAGTTGTGTAATAAACAAGAAAAAATCATGGGGAAATAGCTAAATATGGCTTATACATACTAGTAGTATGTTCTTATTGTTTCACATTAAAACATTCATCTTTCTCTTACAAATGTTTTTCACGGAATTATTGAAACAAGATTAAAGTAGCATTTTTTGACACCATAAATAGTGTATCACATTTTCTAAAAATGATGCTGTAATGGAAAGATTTGAACAAAAAGAAGAATATAATAGGAATAAGGTGCACTAAAAAAAAAACTTCCTTTATTCCTTTTTGCGTTCTGAGAGGTCAAAACCATATCCATTGCACTTTATACCCTTTCATTTTAAAATAATTTCTCAAGTTACAGTGCTTAATTTCGCCAACAAAACGTTTTTACTGCTAAAGTCACTAATACCTCAACCGTTACAAAATGGCAACCCTGCATGTTGCCCACGCAAGTGCGTCTCCCCCCGAAGATAACAGAAATTTCAAATAGGGGAGAAGATCAAAATGGCGTCTGAAAGGGGTTAGGGGATGAAAAATTTGACCTGGGGATGAGATTCGAGAGGACGAAAGTAGACTTTCCCTCACGAGTGTCCACACAATGATAAAGACGTTCCCATTCTCTTCCAGAAAAACAAAATCTTCAAATAAAATCACCTTTCTATAAAAATTAAATACATTTAAGGGTTTTTGAAGATTTTATGAAAATATTGTCATTACCTTATAAAAATGTCGAGCAACATCAAATAAAGAAGACACGAAAATTTGGAAATAGTTTTAATGACATATAAAAAAGCTAAATCAACAGTTCCACGACTGCGAACACATCTTTTCAATAGTAGGTTCAGTTACAAGTAATTGCATTAGGCCCTGAGAGGGTTGGTTTATATATACAAAGCATTTTAATGTAAAAAATTGCTATAAATGATACATACTAGTACGAGAAACGGGTATATACAGATTTTTACACTTGTCTAAGAAAGTATATTTTCTTTTATCATAAATTACGAAAATAATCAGACTATTTTACATGACTAATATCCTTTGGTAGTAAAAAAATAGGAAATAACAATGAATAAATTTCTAAATTTTCAATGGGCTAAAAATTTTTTAAGTTTGTGCAGCCACTGAGATTCTGTAAAAAATTTAAAAGGAGCACTAAAATCTCCCAAATTTAATAATAATAATAAATATTTAGGCACTTAAGAAAGATTTAAGAAATTTACTTTCTTAACTTAACCCTTAAACTACCAATGGGACATTTGTCCATTAAAACAGAGTCGCACTGTGGGTTTTCACCAAGCCTAAAATTCAATTTGCTCTAAGTTATCTAAAACTTCATTTGAAACCATGTCTCCAATCGGTTTCAAATTTTCGCATCATAAGTGAGACACTTACATAGTACATTCTCATAAATTTTACACCACATATAGTGAATGCAATCCAGTATGACTATTCATCAACACACTATGAGTAAAGACTCAAATTCTAAAATTTTTTTTTTTTTAAATAGTACGAGTTCAAGTGAATAGCATTTGGTAAAATGCAAAACAGTGCATTAATAAAGCATTAATGGGTAAAAAAGCTAATAATGATTTATTATTTTTGTGACCTATTCGTAATTTCCATAGCTTTTTCATTACTTTTGTAGCTGATTTCCGCATTTGTGACTTTTTCGGGACTATGGTCACTATAGACACATTGTATACCAAGTAATATTTTTTTTCAGAGCAACTGAATGATAGAAAGCTTGGTAAGAAACTAGAGCATCATTTGTATGAGAAATAAAGGTCTATCAGTGCATATTGCTATATTTCAATGTTAACCTACAACTAATATCACATAATATGTATCAAATGCTTAATTTCAATTTGAAACAGTGAAATGAAAAAAAAAAAGTTGATTTCTTAGCTTGAATTGAATGATCATACTTCATCAATTGTCTGAGTGCAAGAACAGAAGTAAACAAACAGACGAGAATAGAACACAAAAAAACGCAGCAGACCAGTCATTTGGGCAATTGGGGGGGGGGGGGGGGGTCAATTCCCCCCCCCCTAGAATTTAAAAAATACATTGATTTCAACCATGTTTTTATGAATTTTAATGTTTTTAAACTAATATTATGGATTGAAAAGATACCCTTTGCCCACCCCCTCCCGGGGAATTTTGAAATGACTGGCCTGAAACACACAACATTCATTTTTGGACTAACTGCATCTTTAGACATGAACACTATGTAAGGAAATATATTTATACTACCTCTATAAACAAAACAATAACTAAAATTAAAATGTCAAAGTTATAAGAAATTAAATGTTCACTATTTCAATAATTTCAGTATAAAAATTAATTAATACTTATAAAATTAAGTTAAAAATGCATAATTTAAAATTAAGAAAGTATAAGTACTGTATCTAAGTTGAAAGTCACAATGCAATGAAACAATTGGGTTTTAAAATAATAATAATGAGATCATTGGGACGGTTTATAATATCAACAAAAAATTTACAGTGATTGTTAATTAAAAAATATATACACAAAATAAAACTTGGATTTGCTAGAAATCTGAAAATAATTTGGTTCAATACCATGAATATAAAAATCATCAGCACATAAAGAAAGGTTGTTACCATTATGTAAATAATTTTGCACTGTAAGTTAACAGTGTCACACTAATACTCGATTCAGTTTTATGATTCTATACTTAATTTGAAAAAAATCAGGGCAATGTCCAGAATTTTACTCAAGTGTGAAAATTTACAATGGATAAAATGTTCACATGAGCGAATTTAGAAATTTTAACTTACACAAAGTTGATAAGTGGTCTCTCAGACTTAGATTATGAGGTTTGGTTTAAAAGGCACAATATGTATAGTCTGGAGCAAAGGAGCATTAAAGACGGCATGGTCAGTTATTTAAATTCATTAAAATAGAAAGTGCTGATTGGCTACAATTATGCACTGAAGGTAGAACCAGACGTCATTGCTTCAAGCTTTTCAAATCTCAGGCTAATCTTAAAATTAGGAAAAATTACTACTTCAGTACGGTTATAGGCAGTTGGAACAGTTCACTGGAACGGACTATTACTTGCAGTAGGGTAAAAACTTTTAAAAGGGCTCTTAATGTTCATTAGGGATTGGTAAATTGAGTAGGACCAACCTAGTTGGGCGATGAAGCTGTTGCTGGTTGTCATTTTTGTATTTGTTCAAATAAAAACAAAATTCATTCTCATTCTTTACCAAACTGAATTGATGGGTTTGTTGCACCAAATTTTATTGCAAACTGCAAGCTTCAGAAAATGATAGTAAAGTTTGAAAATTTAAAATTCTTGCTCTTTTTCCTTTTTTGAGAAATTACTGTTAATACTGGAATCTGGTAAATTGGACCATTGGCTAATCCGACCAGAAACCTATTTAAACCAAATCCTTTTGCTTATATGAACAAAAGTTCCATTTAATTGGACCAAAGAACGTAATAGCAATAAGAAGCTATAAATGCCTGCATAGAGACACTTAAAGAGGGTAACATACTTAAAAATTAATTCAGGGGACTCTCTCTTTAGGGACCATAGTTTTGGTGCAATAAATGTACAAGAGCATTACGAAACATTTTGAAGACTACCAAAGTTGGTTTATTACACTTTTGAAGCCATTAAAAAAAAAAAAAAAAAAAAGAAATTTGCTGAACTTATCATCAGCAGCCAGAGAAGTCTGTACAAAAACAATCATCTTACCAGCAGTAACATTTGCGGCCTACAATTGGGGAAAAAATGAGCAGTGAGGAATTCTTTTTCTCACCGAGTTTTTAAAAATTTGTAGATGGATGTGGATGAACTGAAAAGTAAAACGACGATGAAAATTCAAAACTTCAACAAAGACTTTTAGCCATCGATGACAAACTTCAATTCCGTTGAAAATGAAAATCATGGTGCAGAAATTGTTGCTCTAGTTCCATCAAAACACATGATAGAATTAGATGACTTTGGATGCTTTCAATGTGCTGGTGCAACTGGCAACACAGACGGATGACTGGAGATGTGAAGAAACTTTGTGCTGCTGTTCATGCAGAAAGGAAATGTTCAAGTGCAGTCCATAAACAGAACACGTCAAATCTTAGAATTTTGACTGAGATGTGGTAAAAACTTATTTTATACACTGTGCTATGCCTGCTGAGAATCATACACATCGTTTCAAAAGATTAAATTTATCTTTCAGAGAAAAATGTCTGAAAACAACAGTCATTGGTGCTCACATGCTGTCTCCACATGGGCATCTCACAATAAAGGTTATAATTGCATGTTTAATGTGTTACTCATAATACGCTAACAGAGCACATGGTCCCGTTGAAACATACAGCTTGTTTGTTTAATCGGACCAGCCGGTTATTAGGGAAAAATTGATTACATCCCGATGTGGTTCGATTAATCGGAATCAGCAGTATTGAAAACATTGGTATTCTTTCTGTATGAAACTTTTTTTTTTTTTCAATACAAGACAGCCCAAAATAAAAAAATTCTTAAAATGGAACTACATCCTTTTTTATAGCAAAAGCTTCAATTAACAATCTGTCCATTTATGAACTACATAGGACGAAAGTATATTTTTCTAGTATATTTCCTTTTCATAAAATCCCCCCCCCCTTTTAAATTGTGCACAAGCAAGTGCAATATGAAAAGAGCATTATGGCTAAAGATTTTTGCTTTTCAGAAGAAATTCATTTAAAAATACCAACTTTGTTTAGGATCTCTCTCACACACACACACGATTAAAAGTAAAGCTTCAAAATATTTTTATGAAAAGACAGCATGGAAAAATACAAAAGTGAAAACTAAGATTTCTTAATCAACTGGTATTTCAACTATTTTAAGCAAAGTAACACATTTATTTAGTCATTGGTCATAAATATAAATTAGCATCATAACTGAATTATCATTTTGGCAAAATGTGCAGGTACTGTGTAACTAACCAATTGCCTTGGTCCCATTCAAAAAAAAAAAAAAAAGCACAATAAAAATTTGCACTAAAAGTATTTGGTGAAAATGACAGAGGAACACTGAGACAAACTTTCTAAGTGCTGCAGCTAGTGAATTCTTAAGTCAAGAAATGAACATAAAAAATAAATATCAAACTTTAAAATTGCACTAAAAGAAAAAAAAAAAAAGGGAAATATTTGCAAAAATCATTATTGCGGCAAAATAATTACGCACTGACATTAGTTAAAGCATTTCAATTTGTTATGAAATGACGAGCAATCCTCAAGATGCAAAAGAGAACTTTTGTTCCCAGTAAAAAGGCACTTATGGAAAACCGACTTTCTGTGATCAATTTGAGACACAGAAATAAAATCGAATTTAACTATTAATGCCTTGTGGTATTTAAAACCTTATAAAATATAAATATTTACTTCTGTTTGATTAATTCATATCTTACATTAGTTTAGATAGCATTTACAAAAATAATCCTTATGTAACAATGTATGAGTTGATTTTCTTTTTCTAGCATACCAATTTATGTGATGTGTGTAATATTTGCAGAAAATTGATTGCAAATTCAAATGCAGCTAAGGCAAAAATGCAATAAATACAAGTTTTCACTGAAAACCTATTTCAAGAGAAACATAATGAGAAAACTTTCTAGCAGCTGCCAATGCCCATTGAATGAACAAGCTTAAAAAAGATTTTATAAATTAAAAATTACGACTGAAGGTAAGTTATGGATTTAAAGCTTTTATAAATATGCTTTCTTTTCTTACAAACACATTAAGTAAAACCAATTTATAAAAAATTTTAAAGTCAAAAATGAAATGTTTTTTAAACCTTTCATACGGGGACAGCAGAAACCAAATTTTGACCTTAGAAATTAACTTTTCATTACATCAACTGATTTCTAAATCTTTCAAACTTTATGTGGCAAATCAGGATTTAAATATTTATACCAAATTTACACATATAAATTCCAATTACTTGATAAAAATCAGACACACAGCAAAACATTTTTTTAAATATAAAGCTCATCATAAAAATCATTGTTTTTTCTTTTCTTTTTGATTAGAAAATCATTCAGATCTAGGTCAATAATTAAAAGGAGCTTTCCTTCATATTTATATGAAAATATGACATATCAATATTCCAACATGAATAAAATATTTCATCACAAATATAATATTTAAAAAATCATAACATTATAAATACATCATTTACAAGCAAAAATTAACGAAGGCTATTTCCTCATGGCACTAGAGAGGACGTTAGACGGCAGTGTAGCAGATTTCTGAGGCTGATATTTATTTGTTGAGCGCATGGATGCCCTAATAAAATTCATGATAATGAATAAAAACCAGCAATTTCAAACTATTTAATAATTATCATTACATACACATACAATTCATATTATATGGGGCCATTCTTTAGAAATATGTGGCTTTGCACTTCCAAATTTTCAGTTTTGCAACTTATGAACAGGCGTGCAATTTGGTATTTAGAATTATAAGTTACATATTTCTGTAAAACTATACAATTTCATGAAATAATTGGGCATTTATTTTAGAGATACTTGAATTTGTCATTACCATCCTATGCCGTAAATCATCCAGAGATTCTATAAATGCAGTTTTGTGAGTTCTTTTCTGGTTTATAATTGGATACTAATTCGTAACACAAGGAAGTGAAATAATTTTAACTCAGTTTTTCTCCTTTTAAGAAAAATAAAACTATTTTAATTAATACAGCTTAGCTTAGCTACCATTAACTTGCAAGAACAAAAGAAAATTATTAAATAAACCACAATTAAAGGAAGTTTAAATGGAGCATTACAAAGTTATAATAATCCTATGTAAGCTTAGTGGTTGTCTCAAAAAAGAAAAAAAAATTTGGACACTTTTTGTATTTATTTATTTTTTTACCAGCTATATAAAAATATGCATATATGGATGATTCTCCAAAAAGGGTACATTCTGGTGTCCAAACAGTTTTGTTAGATAAATAACTGTAAACATTCTGTATATGCTATTAGAAATTGCAATGTGTTTCTCAGAGAATTAAGCAACAGTATAATAGAAGCAATTTAATTATTTTTTACTGGAAAATAGGTACACGGAATGTGACCATGGACTGTCCCAAGGATGAAGTTTTAAAATGACAAGATTCCAAAACTATAGAATGTGCCAAGAATTTTAGTCACATCCATGGACATCCATGGACAAAGTTTTTATTTCTGCAAAATCCTCATTATAGATAGCAAGCAGTACAAGCAACAAATCTATGATTGACAAATTCTCAGACAGTCATATTAGCCTTAGAAAACTAATAGAATTCAATTTGCCATAGTACGACAAAATTTGAAATGGGGCTCACAGAGTCACATCTGTGGGCATCCTAATTCTGTAAGTAATTACTAAGTTTAAATTTTTATTGTAGTTATAATAAAAGTAAATTATATATATATATAATACATTTCAAAGAACAACTCCTCAAACTCAAAATGTTATCATTTACGGAATACTTTTTAATGAATTATTCGCATCGGTGGACATGACGTTCATGGACATTCAATGCCCACGGTCGTAAACAGCAAAATAACAGACGTGACACAAACAATAATAGTGCAATCTTTTGATTTGAATCATGCATTTGTTTACCTATACTGCTATTCAAAAATAACTACTGCAATGGAAATAGCTTAAAATATGTTTTTGCACATTGTTTGATATGTTATTATTATAAATGTAACACAATAAGTGTAAAATCTTTAAGCTCTAATTTAAGGAAAACTTGTTTTAAATAAAACATCTAATTTAAAATTTTAAGAATTCGTTTTTTTTTTTTAAATCACGAACCCTAGAGATTACTGGTTAATTAGTAAACATTTATCAAATTTTGAAATATTTGCAATAAAACTGAGTGAAATGGAAGAATTTGGATAAAGAGTTGGGGGAGGGGGGTACCAAATATGAGCTCTTATAATGCAGGGAAACATAGAAGGCTGGAAGAATTTTAGAAAAGATTGCTTCTTTTTTTTCCTCTTAAGAAATTGATTCCCTTCACATAAAGTTTGCAGCAATGACTATTGCTCTAAACTTTGTGCAATAGTCAAGGATAGTCAAGTACTATCCTTGACTATTGAATTTTAGCCATTGTATATATAGAGGTTCTTACCTAGGAGATGAACCCCCTCTAGCTTCTTGCTGTGCAGCATAACCACATTTTTCAATTTTCTTCCTCAACCTCCCAACCCACATCTGTTGTTCCTCAACTGAATTTGCCAAGAGTAATAGCTCTCTCGCTGCGTTTCGATCGTAATTGACTTTGCAAGGAGCGATCAAATCCTCTTTCTTCTCCAAATGATCTTTGTGAATTTTTACCCTGCATCCTAAATGAGAGAAAGTTTACAATAAGATTCATTATAGTTCAAAATGAGAAAAGCAAAAATACGAGACACAGAAAAATTCATTCTAATTATTTCGGTACTTCGTTTTACTTCAACATTATTTTAGATAAATATAGAAAAGTGCATCTTACTGCATCAATGTTACAAGTTCATGAATAAATATTTAACACAGGAATAAATGATACCTTGTATATAAGACATTAGGGAGATCTCATTAAAATTAACTGTTAGCTGACTTTATGGCTCAATGGCATACACTAATTAAAATAATACAGAATTAGATTAATATATCTTTTCTTTTTTTCAAGTTGCTACATCAAGGAGCATCATGTTTTAGATTAAGACTTGTTTTTAAGCGAGACAGAAAAGATTAGATTTGATAAATTTTTATTACTCCTAATAGGTAAAAAGCTTGACTCTATACAGAAATAATGAATGAGAAAAGCAATGCAATTAAGGCAGGAGCCTGCTTTAGAAGGCTCGAAAAGAACGGTATTTTTTATAGCTAAACAAAATTCCTAATATATCTAAGAATATGTATGTAAAGTTATAGAGGCTAATCTATATAAATAAAACCTAAAATTTGTGTGTGTGTCTGTCTGTCAATCGCCTCCTGGAAAGATGGAACATTCCAGTAGTACGAAATTTTGGTTACAGGCAGAGATCGCGCTAGGAATTTTTGTCAAAGAGTGAAAATACTCCTTGGAGGTTTTTGGAGGAGTATTTTCTTTTCTGGAGGAGTGAAAATAAAATAATAATAATAATAAACACTCTTTACAGATATCC
Source organism: Octonoba sinensis (assembly GCA_038502835.1). NCBI lineage: Eukaryota > Metazoa > Arthropoda > Arachnida > Araneae > Uloboridae > Octonoba > Octonoba sinensis. The sequence goes on from CM076600.1 coordinate 145,484,594, forward strand.
GAGTTCAGAGTGAATACCACTTCTGCTGCGACTTTGACCCAGAGAGTAGCGTACATAGAGCTAAATTAACCATTTTCTAAAAATTTCTTATTAATCCAAAATTTAGTATTTTCTAAAAAGTAAATAGCGGTACATATTAAAATCGAATTTTAAGTATAAATAAATAAATGAAACTATAATAGTGAATAATAGTGATAAATGGAATTTCCGACGAACACGTGTTCAATATCGGAACAGGTCAAAAAAAAGAAAAAAAAAAAAAAGCCAGAAACTATTAAAATAAAATGCAAAATAAGCAGATTTAGGACAGCATGTGTGAAAAATATCTTCTAATTTAGAAAATAATTGAAATGTGTACCCGATGCAAAAGGATTAAAATCTCTAACGTAGAATCCAATTTTCGGCGAAGCACGTGCACGATTTTGACTGTTTCTATCTTTATGCTTTTTTCTTTTTTAATTGTTAAAATGAAACTACAAATAAGCAGATTTAAGGTTGCGCTTTTGACTGTTTCTATCTTTATGCTTTTTTCTTTTTTAATTGTTAAAATGAAACTACAAATAAGCAGATTTAAGGTTGTGCATGCAAAAAATCTTACAACTTTTAAGATAATTGAAATAATTGCGGTATGGAAAAGGATTGAAATTTCAAACACAGTAAGCAGTTTCCGGTAAAAATCGGAGGAAAAACTAGTTTCCGTGTGGCCCAAAAATTAACTCCTATTTCTTTCTGTCTTTAATTTTTAGTGGACAAGAGAGTTTGGGAAAAGGTCACGTGTCAAGATAAAAGTTCGGGGAAGTGTTTCAGCATTAGCAAATAGTAGCCACATTGGTGACTGCAATGAAAACAATGGTCGCCAAAACAAGAAAATTGGTCGCATTAGGCGACTGGCGAACGCGAGTTTTTATATAATGAAAAATAAAATTAACTTAGAATATTGTATTTATTTTGCAATACTTAACAAGTTAAAAGTTGTTTAAAAGTAGTAGAGTTTTTTTGTAGAGTGAAAATACGCATTTTTTAAATTTCAATGCGTATTACCAATTTTTAAAGCGTGAAACACGCTTGTAGAGGCGTTAACGCGATATCTGGTTACAGGTACCTTGGGTCAGATTCTCGTACACCTCGAAGCGTTTTTCTTAAAATTCAAATTTGTTCTTTTTTTATTCCAATTTTAAGCAAAATGGTTGATTTTGGGTTTATCTCATCGAAGAAGCATTCCGCGTTTTAGATTTTTGCAGTATATTAATGTCCGTAAAAAACTGCACAAGATGTTTTTTTTTGCAGTTCGTAGGACAAATAGAACATGCGCAATATTCATTTAAAGTAGCTTCCGAACTTTAAAACGAGGCCCACCTCTGAATTTATCTGCCCAATTTGCGTGTTTTGCCAAAATAAATACTACTTTTGTCGCCAACTAGATGATTTTTGTTAACGTAAGATTGAAACATTGATGTTTTATCATTATTCATGCCGTTTCATAAGTGAAACGAATTCTAAAAATTCATTTCATTTTTTAGCATACTGCAGACGATTTTTAATTACTTCTCGAGATTGATTTTTCTTCGTTTTTTGGCGATTTAGTATTATGGTACCTGTTCAACAATTTCATGAAACATATTTCTTATGGTAGAGTCTCCGTTTTATCAGCAAAACAAATTCTAAAAATTCATTTCATTTTTATGCATATTTTGTGGATTATAAACTGCAGACAATTTTTAATTACTTTATCTTGAGGTTGATTTTTCTTTCCATATTTTACTCACGTGATTTATTTTATAAAACATTTACTTATTTTTTTTTACTGTCTATTTGGCACTATTTGAATAGAATTTAGTAATTTCTTTCTATCAACTTGAATTTCACACGTCAGGATTATTTCAGTACTAAACATTTTCTAACTTAAATGTGCACTTGCCTTTGGAAACAATGCTTTCCTTTTATTTGTTTTTATCCGAATTTTATAAAAGTGCTATTTAATTGAATTTTCAGGAAATCCTTTGACGATTTTGCAAGTGGTATTTATAGGAACTGTCTTTATTTTGATGGGGAATTTAAGATAGACTGTTAGTAATCTTAAGAACAGAAGCTCTTGAAGGTCAGTATTCTAAAGGAAAGGGCATTTTTAGTGACGTCTTTATTCTAATGGAGATTTTTTAATACTAATGTCCTTCTTCTATTAGGGATGTTTAGATATAGTTGTCTTTATTGAAATAGGGGGATTTAAGGATTTTTTTTCTTTATTGTAGCAGAAATATTGAGGGACAGTTGTTCTTCATCTGATGGACATTTTAAAACAAAATACAGTTCTTATTCTAATGGGAATTTTTAGATGTATTGTGGTAGATATTGTAATTACAATTTCTCTTGATCTCTTGATATCATTTTGGCACAATTATCTCGCTGCATGTGTGCATTTTAGTTGCTGTTGCAATTACTCTAATGGCAATTTTATGAACTATTGTTGGCAATTTAATAAAGATTTTAATGGACTATTATTCTTGGTCTAAAAGGAGTTTTTCTAGACTGTTTATTTTAATGCAATCGTGTTTTCGAATGATTTTTACTGTTTAAATAAGGTTTTTAAGGCCTGTTGCGCATCTCCTACTCTTGGAATTTTTAAAGAAAATTTTTCCTTACATATTTACAACAGAATTTTGGACATGCGTCACTTAGCCTGCGAATGAAGCAATATTATCCCGCGCAAAGCCGGGCATGTCGGCTAGTTCTCAATATTTTCAAAAATACAGCCCTAAACGTGGCCAGGTGTCCGAGCTGGTATACGAGGGCTCGGGCACCTGGAGCACGCTCCCGTCCCCTTCCCTCCGTCAAATAGCTCCGAACTATGTATGTGAGTTTTTGAGGAAGTTGAAGGTTTGGCTCAGGAATAGCTTATTAGCGTGTCATCACTGTAAGGAATAGAAGATTAACATTTCTCTGTTCGAAAACTTTCAAGCACGTTTTCTCGAGTTTTTGTTTTTATGATTTTTCTAAACTGGTGGGCGTAATTGCGAGAAAACTAGACGACCAATCAAAAGGAAACAAGGCTTGTTAGCTGTACTTTTGTGTTCTCTTCTATTTGAAGTAAAAAGATTCATGAAAAAATAATTCTGAACACATTTTTTAGCAAGTTGAAATGATTTTTTGTTGTTCCAAAAGACACATTTTTTTCAGACCTGAGAAAAATTTTTTAATTGCACAAATTTTCGGGTTTTTCTTAGTTTATATAGAAGATAAATCGAAAATTTAGAAAACTGCTGGTATTTTTTTTTTGTTTTAGACGAAAATTACGAGCTCCATCTTGCCCGCAGATTGGATACTACAATTGCAAGGTGTTGCACAAATTTGTATAAAAATCGGCTGCATTTGAATATTTTTTCCTTAAAATTTTTTCTTTCACTGGTTCAAATATGTAATAAAATGATCTGAAAACGTCACTAGACTTGCTACTTTTTTCTGTCCTACCCCCCCCCCCCCCCTCAAAAAAATGCTTTTTTTTGGCTTTCTAACGCAGGCTACTGCCTTAGCAAAAAATTGCAAAAATGTTACAGGCATTTTTTGTAATAGGGGCAATATTTCATTTGCGTCAATGCATCAATGCATGTAAAAATACAAATTCCCGTGACTAAAAATAGAAATTAAATCTGGAAGTGAAAGAAAATATATCAGAAAAAAAAAAGTAAAATGTCAAATGGGTGGGGAGTACTATTTTCACTTCTGGTCTGAAACTGAGTAAAAAAATGGATTTTCCATGAAAGATAAAATAGCTGGCAAGTAATAAATGTTGTACTAACCCAGGCTCAAATGGAGAATATCGTGAGACTCCTTAACTATCAGCCAATCCACTACCAAAGCCTCGGTTCATTTGTTTAATAAATTAGATATTTTTTGTGACAATCAATCTTCAAAGAAATTTATTTCATGCAGGGCTGGGTTTTTGCCGGCAGAAAGTGGTTTCTGCCCTGCCAGTGGCAGAATGCGGTTATAACCGGTTTTAACAGGCAGAAACTGGCAATAACTGGCACAAACACATTTTGTGACATTATCTGAGAATTTTTTAGTAATATTAAATTCCCAAAGTACATTTTATTCAGAATAAATAACAAATAAAAAATATTGTGTATAGTTTTAATTAAAAAATAAATTTGTATTAGAAAAGTGAGTAATGTCGTCTTTAAAAACAAATACTGGTAAAAATGAAGATTTTTTAAATTTAGTAACTTCTGCATCCACAATAACGACATTGCCAGCAAAGAAATGCTGGTCTTGAAAGAATATTTTAAAGCTTTTCTTTCATTCAGAACAAATTAAGAAACAGTCTGGGTTCGGAAAGGTTAGCAAAATTAGTCGTATGCTATGAAATGCTCCATGTAAAAAGTGATAGTATATTTGAATTCGAGTGGTAATTTTGTATAATAATAATAATTGTAAGAAATATTTCATTTTAAAACTTTCTCTGATATTTTATGTGCTTCAATTATTTACCGATATATTTTTCTCAAGAACCATTTCTATTTGTACATAATAGATAATCTTAAAGTTATTGCTATTGCATTGTAATATTTATTTAAAAATACTCTGAAAAGTGATTTGTTAAAATATCATAGAATTTTTTGTAATTTTTTTACCGTTAAATAGAAATTCAACTGTAAACAATGATATTAATAGTTAAACTTGTACAGCATCAGATTACCATTTTGATTTTTTTTTCAAGTGAAAGAAAATTAGTATTATATAAACAAAGTATATTTATATGATCATTTTGAAAATTTTTGCTACTTTGAATAACATTCATTATCTTTAGTTTAAATTTTTAACCTAATTGTTTACATATCAAATACATGTGTGAATTATGAATCGCGGATTAAAGTTCTTATTAGTATTATTTCTTAGTTTCTGCCAGTTTTTGCCACTTACTGACAGAAACTAGTTTCTGCCATGCCGGTTTAAACCGGTTATAGCCACTGGTTTTAACCACCCCGGCAGAAACTTTCCAGCCCTGATTTCATGAGCCACTGGGAACAATTTTAAGCCTAATTTATGTTAAATCATAAGCTCTATGCATACTGGACACATTTTACGAAGTTATTTCACTTACTTCTGCATTCAAGTGCTGGAGGTGGTTTAAACATGTGCCACATCGGCCTTGGACAAACTTCGCATGTTGTTGGCATGTGAAAATTTATAGATACAAAATCATGACCCTTGTGCTCAAATACTCCTGGCTGCATCAGCTACAAAATAATAATTAGAATTCAGAGAAAAACATATTTCAAATATTTTCAGACTAAAATGATACATTATTTTCTGGGATGCTGACTCTCGGGAAGTTCAAGAATCCTCAAAATGCTTGGGGGTGGGGAGCCAGGCACCTAAATATTTCTCTTATATTTTGAAGATTGAAATGAGTGCTATTTTTTCTGTATATGTTTTGTGTTCACACGCATTCGTCATTGCAAAAAAAATCAGCTAATGTAACATAAAATATTTTAATGACACGGTTGCTGCTCAAACAACAGTATGAAATGAAGACTTTTCCACACTTTCCAGACATTTTTTAAAAATTCCAGTCTTAACTCCCCGACATCATCATAATAACCGAAAACATACATTTGCCCCAAAATATCTTTCCAAAACAATAGCAGGAATTGCCAACCTTAAAATAATTTCCGATAAAGTTTAAAAAACTAGAATCAGTGGTGCCGCCAGAGATTTTCCTACGTGGTGGTGGTGGTAGGGAGGGGGGGGGGGGACAGCAGGTGATCGGGAGATTCCCCCCTCCCCACGGCTTTTAGAGGTTTTTCACTTTCCTTCATACTTTTGTTTTTTCTATGAATCTTTTCCACCTCTTAACTAAATTATTATTGGAATTTTAATTTTTGAAATTTTTTTTATTTATTCGTCTACAATAATGCTGTCACCTTCAAAGTAGTCCCCACTGGATATTATGCACTTGTGCCAGCTCTTCTTCCAATCCTCGAAACACTTATTAAACTCGATCTTAGGGATAGCCTTTAGCTCTTTCAGCTATGCACTCTTAATGTCATCTATGCTTGTAAATTGACGACCCTTTAAGGTTTTTTTTATTTTCTGGAATGGGAAAAAATCACACGAAGCCATGTGTGGCAAATATGGAGGCTGGGGTATCATTACAGTATTGTTTTTGGCCAAAAATTCACGAATAAGCAATGAAGTGTGAGCAGGTGCATTATCGTGGTGCAAAAGCCATGAATTTTAATTCCACAAATCCGGGCGTTTTTTACAGATTGCTTCAAGCAAACAGTGTTGAACTTGTAGGTAGTACTCCTTATTAACCTTTTCGTGCCTAACGGGACACATACGTCCCAAGCAAATTTCAAAAAAAGTCTTTTCAGACATCCAAATCATCTTTACAAAATTACTCATTGAAGACAACTGGGTTTTGTCCCAGTTGTCAGGACTGATGGGACATATATGTCCCGGTCCTAAATCAATGTTTAAAATCTGCCTAAAAATATCTTAGTTTTAGCATTCTAGTGTGCCCTACTCATAGTTTATGCTACCAAAATTGTTCTGTTGTAAAAAAAAAAAAAAACTTGTCGCGAAAGGGTTAACCGTTTGGTCTTGTGGCAAGAATTCATGATGCACTATGCCATTAAAATCGAAGAACACAGTGAGTAGAACCTTCACATTTGACCGCACTTGGCGAGCCTTTTTCATGCTTGGCGAGCCACTGTGCTTCCACTGGGATGATTGGACCTTAGTTTGGACATTGTACCCGTACACCCATGGTTCGTCACCTGTTATAACACGTTTCAGTAATTCTGCATCGTTGTTGACTTCATCATCTGACAGTACTTCGAAAGAACAAACAAAATTCCGCCTCAGATTACCGACTTCGAAAGAAAGCACCTCATGTTGTCTTGGTTTAGTTTCTTCTCCCCCGAATTACGCTTGAACTACTGTCTCACGCCGTATAGGCACGGCTCTGAGCTTTCGCACCATCTTTTTGCTAACGTAACTACTTTGTGATCCGGAATCAAATGCAATTCTTATTATTTTTTCGCGGCCTTGATATCGAATAAAACCGCAAAGGGTTTGCAAATACACAGTCTCACTTTTATTGCAATTAGAAAGAGAATTTTCTTTTGAAATAACCTTTTGATCCTTATCTTTTACTTTAGAACACATTATATCAAAATGATTACTTTTACAATTGGAACAATTTAACTGATTTTTTACATTACAAAATCTACTTAAATGGTTAGCTTTTTTTCAAGCAAGAAAAACATGCACCCTTTTTTAACAATACCTGCTGTTTTTCAGGTAATGACATTTTTCTCGCAGAAAAACATTTTTCACTGGGATGGGATTTCTCACAAAAAATACAATTTGACACACATACTCGCTTACCTGAATTATCAAGGCTTACCGGGGCTGACGCTGTTACCGCATCAGTAAATCTTTGTTTTTCGAGATGAAAGTCCTTTTTTTGTTGATTCTGATGGGAAGAGAAGCCAGTTCGAGCTAGTAGAACCATTTCCTCCCCTTTTACTTCCTGACGCAGAAAGTTCATCAGTTGTTTTAGAGTTCTATATTCATTTTCAGTAGAGTCGTGATTTCTGCTTCTTTCCCATGGCACTAATACATCTTCTGGCAAAGAGCTTTCCACTAAAGGGGTTAAAAAATTGCCATATTTTTCTTGTGTTCTTCCTAAACTATCAAGGGCCCGCAATTTACTTTCAAGTTCATCATATAGAACAGGTAAATCAGTTTTAGCTCTTCCAGTTGCAGCATTCTTTATCACAAGACTCAATAAGTCGCATACATAAATTTGTACTAATAAGTCTTCTCGTCCAAAACGCTCACGTAACTGTTCAATCGCTTTAGAATAATTTGCCGCCGTTGCGGTAAAACTAAGTACTAACATTTCTGCCTTCGATTTAGGTTCCATGGCTTGCAGTAAATATTGCATTTTGTCTTCATCAGCTATCGTTTTATCATCGTGGATCTTTTGAAACTGACTCCAAAATGTCAAATAGTCCTTAGCTTCACCTGAAAATTTCTAAAGTTCAATTTTAGGCAGTTTAAATCTTCTCGTTTCTTTATTTTCATCCGGAAGAACAGACATTCGCAACTCAGAATCAATTTGAGCACCGAGTTCCAGAAACCGATCTCTGTATCCTTCAGCTTCTTCAAAATCTTTACTATATTCAATTTCGCCATCGGCACTCATTAAAAGATTCTCCGGAATAGAATTTTGGCATTCTTCAAGTCTTCGAAATTTGTCACCTAGTTGAAATTGCAAAATCGTAAGCGTTTTCAAATCTTTCATTTCTTTAGCTAATTTAGCTTCAATTTTCTTTGCAGTGTTCGTAAATGCCGTTCTAAATCCTTTTCTTGCAGTCTTCAAAGTATTAAGCTCCATTTTTAGTTCTAAATCAATACTTTAAATTCAAATTTAAAGTCCAAATCGAATGAGGGTCAGTTTCAGTAAGTCTCAATTCGAAACAAATATTCTAAATTCCAAAAATTCTAATTCTTAAAGTTCGAAGCAAAAATTCTCAATTCAAAATAGTTCAACAAAGTTCATTAAATTCAAACCTTAATTCAAACATCGTAATAATTCAAACTCAATTGGAAACTAAGGTTGGCTTTATTGGTTCTAATTTTCTTAGTTCAGTTCAAAAAAATACGCACCTGTCCCGCCGAGGGTACCAAATATGTTGAAATCACAACGTTAAAATCATTGTATCAGAAATTCATCATCAATGGGCCTGCATCTACCAGATGCATGGTGCGTATATGAAAAATCACACAGAGACGTTTGCAAACAACAACACAAACATTTATTCAAGACTGAAACTAACACCAAAAAAAGCTATCTTCTACATTTTTTCTTTCCTTATGTACGTAACAGAGTGGCACTCAGCGCCCTCTTTAATTTTATTTTCAACATATACAGTATAACCTCAATCCATCGTCCCCGTATCTATCGTCCTTCCACATGCATCATATTAATTTAAAGGCCTCATCATGCCGATTATGTTTTATCTTGCCATGTGTTTGTCAATTTCCTGCGTTTATCCTTCAAAATGAATGTTGCATCGAAAAACAGTCAATTGAGATTGTACTGTACACATATGTAAATATTAATATGAATTCAAAATATTAAAACATAACAATAGGGTATATGTATCAATAATAAAATGCTCCATTAAAATCTAGTTTTTAAATCTATTTACTTACATCTTTAGTATGTGTATGTGAGTGAGGAAGCTGCAAATCCAAATGAGAATCGCTCGGTTTCCGGCTCTCCCCCTCACCAGCATAAAGAAGCTACAATTGAAAGATACATTCATCAGTATTTCATTTACATATGTGGTTAAACAATTAGGGGCAAACTTTAAGCAATAAGGTTTACTGCAGTATACAAGGTACTTTCAATACAGGCAAAATCTTGAGTTGGAGCACTTCACTGCAGTTCATAGCAACAGTGTCGTATTTAGCCCTGTTCTATTCATAGGTTGACCCGAAATCTCCCCTTTCCAGTTGAGAGGACTAAACCTACCTTGACTTTGGAAATAAGACTTTATTTGGCTTGTTTTATTAAACTAAGATTGATACTACTGAAAATACTTTCGAACAGATTTTTTAAAAGAGCATGAAAAACGGCATAAAAAAATTATTTAATTGAAAAGAAATTGAAAGAAGTGTTATAAAATTGGAAAAGTAAGATCAGTCTCTTTGTCTGTCTTCCCCCCCCCCTCCCACAATAAATTAAAGAGAATTGTTTGATCCAAAAGGAATTTTTTGCATTCATAGGTTTCCAGCGCACAAGAAAATATCATTCTAATACAGTAGAACCTTGTTAAGTAGTCACTCAAGGGACCAAACATTTTTGACCACTTATGCAGAGTGACCACTTAGGTGGAATGGGAAATTAAAGAAGGAAAAAAAACCCTAAAAATCAGTGCAATACTTTCCTGAATTGCTGTAGAAATTGGTGAGAAAAACAATATCTTGGGAAATCAATACCCATAAATTAGTAGGAAATTGAAAAGGAATAAGAAAGGGAAAACATTTGGAGTTTTCGAAAAGTGCAATCAAGTCTTTTTTTTTTCTTTAAAAGATAAAGAGGTATGTTTTCAATTTCCTGACACATTAAAAGCTTAATCGAACCACAAATGTTCAAGAGAAAAAATAGCCCTTATAGCAGAGCTTACTCGGTATGAAATGAAGTCTCACTCAAAAGTGATCAGGAATGTCGAAGGAAAACATCTACACTAGGCAGAGTTGCAGCAAGAAGTATGCTTTGAATGATCTGCAGCGAGGAGCGAGATTTCAAGCAGAGCCAGGGTTCCAAGAATCTAGTGCCCACAAATGGGTGGAATACAGCAAGAGAGAGCAACTGTCCCTTATCGAAAACTCATGGAGGATTGCACTATAAAAGTGTTTGTTCCTCAAAGGAGATTTTTTCAATGCACCTGGAATCCCGGCCACATGGCCGAGTTTAAAATTGGGCTTTCCCCCTTGTCCCTTTGCCCTCTCATCAGTGTACTGCATAGTTGGTAATCCTGTCTCCTATGAGTAATAATGGGAAAGACACTTCCTAGCCTTTTCTTCTGCTTCTGGAGCAATTACACTTTATTTTCTAATTGTCCCTCATATCACCTTTCGCTTTTTAATGAACACATGAGCTGAATTTTTCAACTGAAATTTGAGTTTAAGAAAATGACCTTCACACGGCATTTCTAACAACTCTGATGCTAGTATTTTCTAAGGCCTGATAAGAAAGAACTTTAGAAAACAACTTTCGGGTGACTAGTTAACCAGGGTAGAATTAAAATTGGAGACAAGTAAAGGAGGGTCATTTTATATTACATTGAATAAGACTTAGTCGGGACCAAAGGAAAAACGACCACTCACGTGGAGTGACCACTTATCCGGTTGACTACTTATTGAGGTTTTACTGTGTTTTACATTTTGATTGCCACACTTAACACAAGTAACTATGAGAAATTTGAAGCAAGGACAAAAGAGGAGATTTACATCAAAAAATTTTTATTGGAAACAGCTCTTGATGTTGAATGCCATAACTGCAAACATTGCAAAATGGAAATTCATGAGACTTTGTAGGGGGGAGGGATGAATTTCAACACAAAAATTTAATTGTACAGGGAGTTTTTCAAGTCAAACAGGTGTTTTTTTAAAAAATAAGTATAGCAAGAAGGCCAAGACAGATTCCAACGGATTTTAATTATAAAGATATTGTCTTTTCGAATTGCTTAAAATTAGATTTCTTAATAGACCATTGTAAAAATCATTTTTACTTTACTTGCATATTTTTTTTTTTTTACATATTTTAGATTCCAAATTTTTGTAATTTAGTTCTACAGCCTTATTATAAGTTCCGTACTGCATAGGAGGGAGAGTAAGTTTACTATGAGTGGTTGGTAATTTCTAAAGAACTGAAATAATCAATGAGCATTACAATTTTTTTTTCTTTTCTTTTTTTTTGTCGAGGGATTGAGATTTCACGTATATAGTAAAACCTGTAAAGTTGACCACCTTTGTAAGCCGACCACCTGTTTAAGTTGACCGCTTCTGTTACGAACGAAATTATTCACCAAATCCCCATTATCCCATGACAGGGTTCGTACTCTTTTGGGAAAACAAAAAATAAGGACTTTTTAAGGAAATACAAAAGTTTTTAAGGACCTCAAATTTCGTTCAAAATATAAAAACTTATGTTTTTATCTTTTCAGGGCTAATTAATTAGCTAATCATAGCATAATGGCATAGGGTAATTATCAAATTAAATGAAAAATTGTCAAAGAAAATGCTACACATTTTCTAGAGAATTTGTGCAATTATCTCAATTTAGGCTTACTTAATAGTGCATAAAAATACAGATACTAAAGAAAAAGCAGTTCAGATTTGAATAAAGTTAAACTTTGTAAATTGATTTTTTTAAAAATCATAAACGTATCAGCTCTTGTTTGTGCAACTGATAACACGAACTACTCTTAACTCTCTATCAAACCTTTATTCCCTGGTGGAGTTAGTGCTTACAAGGCTTAAATGTAAAATTTGTCTCTATCATGAAATTTTTTCTTCTCTAAAGCATTTTTTAAAATTATTTAGAAAAGCTTTAGAAAACTTGTTTTATAATCATAAACATAATCTGTATTTTGGTCCAGTAAAACTATTGAAGTAAAAAAAATTTTCATAAAAAACGTCAACTCCATTTAAAGATAACTAAAGTCAATGAAAAAGAGAGAGAGAGAGAGAAACAGAAAAGGGAGAGGGGGAATGAAAAAAATAAAAGGAAAATAGACATACTTAAATCTGTGATTAAAATTTAAATGTAAGTTTAACTTAATTTCAGTCTTTAAAAAACTTCTAAATTTGTTAGTAAAATAACTTTTTTCCTTTGAAAAAAAATTTAAATTTGAAAGCAAAATTATACATTTTACAAAATCTACAATCCACACATCATATGACTAAAATATACGAACTGGTAGACATGAATTACTCTTTTAATAAAATAATATTTTTATTACTTATTGATTCTTTTGATACTTCTTTTCCAGTTTTTCCCCAAGTAATACATATATGAGGCACTTAGAAGCAAAGGGGTGTAAGTGACAAAATTGAAAATTTAAAGATAAATAGTGCAAATGATAGGGAAAGTACTATTCTATGTTGTGGCAAGAGATGTTAGAGGTAGCCCTAACAGATGCTGCCCCCAACATGATTTAGAAAAAGAAATAGCAGTTAAGGGTCGTAAGACCCAAATTTTGGACGTGTTTTTCTCGGAATCAATTTTTGGTCCACTTACATCCCTTTGCTTTTCACTGCCTTAAATGTACCCGAATAGGACTTTCGGCAGACTTTAAAGTCAACTTAAAACAAAAAAAACTTTTTCAACTTGAAAAAATATTTCAATTTTGAAAACAAAATCCAAAGGAAAAATTTGCACAGATGAGCTCATTTGCTTAAAACTTCGTACATTACCCACAAAAAGTAACTATTTATTATTTAATTAAAATAAAGCTTAGAAAATTGAATAAATTTTTAAAATAAAAAATTAAACATGCAGATTACAGGCTGCAGATGCTAACATAACTGTCAACTTGTAAAATGATTGATATATTTACCGGATGAAAAACATAAATCTCAAATGTTGCGCGCAATCTTCGGCGAAGCATGTGCCTGATGTTGGCAAGTTTCCAAAGAAATAGGGTTTTTTTTCCGACATGTGTAAAGTGTTGTGAAAATTCATGTAAATTTACACATATTTTTAAGAAGTTCCTTAAAAGTTGTTCTTGTCTTTAAAATTAACCTACGTTTTGTAGCACAATCCCTTCAGATGAAAAATACTACCGTATTTTCGGGAGTATGTGCCGCACCCGGCGTATGCGCCGCAGTCGCGATTTCCATTCAAGAAAATAAATTTTTAGCGTATGCGCCGCATGCCAAAATTTTAGTTATTATAGCACAATTAGGTGAAGAAAAGTAGAATAAATTGAATATTTTAAAGGTTTTCTTTTTTAAAAATAATCACCCATACTTTCTTTGTATTTTTTACTTTTAGGAGACATCGGTTGGTTATCTAATGCAACTATCCAGAGCGCGGGAGGCGGACCCTTTTCCCCGTGGCTCTCCCCGTTTATTTAAGTGGTCATCGCCGTTGGGCTCGCTTTTTACAAGTGGGTGGTATCCACTAATGGAAAAAAGCAGATTTAATCAGAAAAAAAAAAGCAGATTTAACCATCGAAATCGCTCTTCTCGCTGTCCGACTGAAAAAGGCTGCATAGCTCAGGGCCTTCCGTGCTCCGATCGTCCGATCTGAAGGCCAAATCTTGCAACATAAACAAAGCCGCCATGTTGCATTCCAAACTTCGCGATCGGATCGTTTTCCACCACTAAAAACACCGCGGGCAGAAATGCGACAGAGTAGGAAAATTATCCGCGAACTAGTACGAAAGTAGCGAAGCCGAAATTACGGGTTTTTCGGATCGTGACGTCAACATCGTCATTGAAGCACGTGGACACTGTCCCCGCCTGCACTTCACATGTAACAAAAATGATGTGGTGCCATCCAGTGACAGTGTTTTTTAATATATTTGAAAAATTTCTTTTCTTTTTAAACTTAAAAAAAAAGATCGTATGCGCCGCACCTGTTGTAAGCGCCGCATCGGCAATTTTTTCACTTTTTTTTCATATGCGCCGCGGCGCATACTCTCGAAAATACGGTAATACATCAGCTTGCAAAATCGGATTTTCGGAGTTTAAAAATAAAAGAGGAAAAAAAAACTAAAGAGAAATGGAGAACTTGGCAGCTATGCTGTAAAGATTTCAAGAAGCTGTTGATTCCTTGAATTTAATTACAAATTAAGAAATTTTGTGAGATACAAATTTTGATTAACACAGCAAAATATATCATCTCTCACACAACAAAACGCCGGAACGAACGAGCGAGAAGCCAAATTGGGTTTAACAATTTACTATATATTAAAACATTACCTTAAAAAAGTAATTGATGAATTATTTTTTTCGAAAGGGAAATTCATTTAATCAAAGAAAATAAAAAGAGAGAGAGAAAACTGTGTAGCAAAAGATCGGCTGAAAAGCGATCCAGAGAGTTGGTTACTTAATATACTGTAAGAGAAATGATTATTAGTAGCTTTAAACTTTAAACGTATTTTTTATATTTTCAAAATAGAATTTTCATGAAAAAAAATCTTTATTTACTTTGTAGTTAAACTTAATAAATAGCATCGAACCCCAAATTTGAAATCTCACAGTTTGGCCATTTTTCCAAAATGCCAGATTTTTTTCACTTTTTGTAAAATCAGAAAAAATAATAATTAAAGAAACTGTTAAATCAATAAATGGCAGTAAATTTTTATTCAAAAAGAAGCAATCTTGTAGATATATTTCTGATTTACATGAGCTAAACAGGAAGCCAAGATAGAAGTAGAAAACCTACTACATTAAAAAATGAAAATTGGTTTCTAGGTGCACCTTTCACTATTTGTTTTCTTTCTTAATTACCTTAAAAGTCCGTTTTTCAAATTTTTGAACTGATGGGCCTGTATCTACCCGTTGAGAAAGGATTGCAAATTGAAGTAAAATTGCCGTTGATGTTTACGGAAATCCGCCATTTTCGGTCGGGTTCCGCAATACAGCAAATTCCGAAAGCCGGATAGCGCTGGTTCCGAGCGAGCGGAATTTGGGGTTCGGTTCTGTACTTGAAATGAAAGAAGTTTGATTCTTGTGAGGGATGCAAAGATTTTAAAACAAATAGAGCGTACGGCTACCTTCTTATGCTAACAAAAAAAGAAATAAATAAGCACTGGGAATAAAAAATAAGATCTTTTTAAGCACTTTTTAAGGCCTTAAAAATGAGAATGAACGTTAAGGACTTTCTAAGGACCTTTAAGGACCGTACGAACCCTGCATGACCAATATGGAGCATATGACATTTCTCTATAATGTGATCCCTCATTTTCCGCGGTTAATGGGAACCAGAACCTTCCGCGAAAGCTGAAAAACCGCGAAGTAGAATTTGCCTCTAGGAATTTTTGTGTATGCGGGTACACGAATGTTTTAAATATGTAAACAGTATTTATACTTTACATATTTAAGACAAAAATTACAACAGCATACGTATTTACTTAAACGTGTCAGTGTTAATTAATAAGGTTAATTGCAAAACCTTATACAGTAATAAATATTATTCAACATTGCTTTCTGAGAGAGGCGAAGAGTTTTGTGTTGGTGGTGGAGGAGAGGCTCTCACTTGACTCGTAGAAGCTTTTTAGGCTCATTCGGAAACTCTTCTGCTGGAGGCGCTGATGGTAGATCCGGGGACTTTATCTTGGAGAGAAACATGGTGATGGGTAGTTGTTGTCTTTGTTTTTTCTTTTCCTTCAAAATTTCCCTGAATTTTTCATTTTTATTTTTTGATGAATAATTTGGAAAAACCTGCAAAGCACTGAAGCCGCAAAACATGAAGCACGAAGTGGCGAGGGGACATTGTATTAAAAGACATACCCCACTTAATTGCCAACCTAGAAATTTGATTTAAATCCTCTTGAAGCCGATTGACTTGGTTTTTCCGTGTCAACAATTCCCATGATAGACATCATTTGCAAAAATATTGGTGTTCCCGGAAATACTCTCACTAATATCATTAATAAAACTATTAAATAATAACGGCCCTAAAACTGAACCTTGTGGAACACCACTTAAAACGTCAACCCACTGAGAATAATTGCCCTTAACTACTACTCCATAATATTCACAAAGAAATTCTATAAAAAATACAAACCAGTCTACAAAAATAGACTTCTTTTTTAAAAGCATAACAACCTGTTGCAGGTCTTAGCTGCCTCAACAGCACACTTCTTCCAACTCAGTTGATTCAAAGCAACTCTTTGCCAGTTTTTTATTTTCAGAATTTTGAGGTCATTTTTGGTATCATCCAGCCATCTTGTTGAAAGTCTGCCTCGGGCACAGGTTCCCTCAGGTTTCTTGAATGTGTACAGTCTAGTCGGGTTGTTTTCAGCGGTTCTCCAGACATGTCCTAGTCAGGGGTTCTCCAGACATCTCAGTCTGTTACTTCGGATGACTTGTTTAACTTTAGACTCTTTGTACTGTGTATAAAGTTGAAAATTATATCCTGTTCGCCAGCATCCTTGTTCTTGTACAGGCCCGATATTATAGTCCTTAAAACTCTCTTTCAAAAGTATCCAGAGCTCGCTGGATAGACATCCAGCGAGCTCTGGTCCAAGTTTAATGTCCAAGTTTCGCTAGCATACAGCAGGACAGGTGATCTAAGTGTCTTGTATAATCTCATTTTACAAAAATGACTGGTTAAATCAATAAATTACTTTTTATATAAAGATATAGAAGTATAATCTGTTCATGCACGGCATATTTATATTTTCTGAACATGTAACCATACACACTCATTTGCTAATAAATCACTTTAGTCCTAGATTAGAAAATGACAAAATCAGAAAACTTTTCCTGGAAAAGCGGACTACAAAAACCAAAGTATTAAATCTCAAAATTTGCCAACAACAACAACAAAAAATAGGAGAAATGAATTGTGAAGTAAAAAAAATATATATATATATTTGTTGGAAATCAGTGCATTGGTAAATCTTTTTCAATGTATGACTTACTTGCATAATTCTAGGAATATCTTTGGCATCAGCTCGTATCACATCTCCTTGGGTAACAGGCCTTACATGAAAGAGCTTGCTACAAAAAGAAACAAACAATCATAACTTGGATTCTTCACATCTTCACCATTCATTAGAGATTTTTATATTATTTATTTATTTATTTTTGTTTACACCTTTCGTGCTTTTTTAAAGAAAAAAATGGATTTTTTGGGATTCAAGGATTTGTGATGAAGGGACTGACACTGTGCCTCTCTCTCCTCTATAGCTACACCTCTGATAAGCAAAAGAAGAAATTAAAGCAGAAAAAGTGGCTAATGCATAAGGGGAGGAAAGGACATATGCAATGCAATCTTCTTATTTTTAATTCTAAACATATACCTCTTTAAAACATTTATGTCTAATTGTACAAGAGGAAATGGTCACTCTTAGTATAACTTTCATTAATTTTTTTACATTTACACTTATGTATAACATATAGGGCACATTATTTCTCTCTTTTTTGGGTAAATTTGAACAGCTAAATAAGAATTTATTTTAGGTTGCATGCATCACTAAGAGAAAATATAGTTCATAGGCCATGTTCAAATAAATTACGACAAAAATTTTGATGTCCCCCCCCCCCCCCATCTTTATATACAATTCATTTCATTGAAAACATACGTGCTTTTCAGACAAGAGAGCCTTAAAAGATCAAAAAGCCTTCAAGCAATGTAACATTTATGAAAGTGTGTAGTAAAAATCACAAACAACTTTCAGGACAGAAATTACTTGTGAAAAATAATTATGAAGAGACATTAAATAATGATGATGATAAAAAGAGAAGAATATAAATTGGTAGTTAAGAGAGATGTAATATTAAAGCATAATCTGTGCTTATCAGAAGTATATCTAGAGAAGGGGGGGGGGGCACAGAGGGACAGCTGTCCCCAGATGCAGTGTCCAGGGGGCACCAAATGTGGGTTGATATAAGATAACAACCAATAAGATTTTAAAATTTGTTGCAGAGAATTGAAATATGTATAAAGCAGAATAATATGACAATCAATTTAAGTGCTATCAAGTTGTTACAGTTACTATATGATTAACTTTTAATGTGATCAGAGGCAATTCCATTAATTAAATTTATGTAACTAAAATTAAGAAATAAGTAAAAAGAAATCAAATAAATAAGTTCAAACTATCTAACCTCAAATTCAGAACCATCACAGGATCAGCATTAGCTTTGTCCGATTCACTGTTATAGAAAATAATTTTCCGACTGCTGACCACAACATATTGCTTTTTCCAACCATGTCGTCTAATGTTCTGCTTAGGAACTGCTAGCCAACCCTCTAGCCTGGTTTCTGCAAAAATAAAAGATTTAATTCATTTTTACAACTTTTAACAACTTTGTTGACATTGTATATGCATTAGGGTGGTCCAAAAATAGTCCCTAATTTTTTATTTTTTAATTTTTTTACTGGTCCTACACTCTCATTTAGCTCCATTTATGTAAAAAATAATGATTGTAAAGTTTAAGCTTATAATTTTAACACATTGATGGACAGTAGGAACAAGTGAAGTTAAAAAATTAACACTATATGTTTTTGTAATTTTTAGAATATTAGAAGTAGAGTTTTACTCTTTCTGCTTAAATAAACTTAATTTTGTTTAATTCAGCACCTTTAATTAGGTTGCGGCTATAACTGTCATGGTGTCAGCGGACTCTAGAAACAATAACAACTATAAATTCAAGAGAAAACACGATCTCACTACCCTCTTCACAACCACGTGCATCACAAATATGAGTCATTTTTGAATGAGAGTATGAAAAAATGTATATTTCCAATTTCCTCTCTATTAATCTTTTCATATTGCAGTAAAGATAAATTCAGGTCCATTTTCAGACCCTTCTCAAAATTCCGAGCTACCAAATCATACATTTTACAAAATTATTTATTAAATAGGTATATACAATAATCATAACGCATGTAGAAATCTATTTAGTAAACTTAGAGATTAAAGGACAAGGTAATAAGAACTAAAAATAATTATAACATATATCCATATCCAATATGTTACTGTAAGCAATACAGCAATGTGTTTTCAATAAGTGAAAAACTGAGAAATAATTATTGTTTAGAAAAGGGGGAAAAGAGTAATACCTGAAAAGCCATCATCCGTATCATTATCTGGACCACTGTTGATACTAGCTGTCTCACTATTTAAAAGAACCAATCTTTGTTGCAACTGTTCTATTTCTGAATCCTTTGAATCCAACTCCATTTGCAACTTTAATTTGCCTTGACTTTCATCATACAATAAAGCATGAACTTCTGATAACTCTTTTTGGAATCGAGAAACCATCTGATTGTACTTTTCACGTTCCTAAAAAGAAAACACTTACTTTAAATTTTATCATTTGACTACACAACTATTTTGTTATCAAAACTGATTTATTGCGTATAATATTTAGTACAAATTTCAAGTATACATAAATTTGGACCTGAAGTATGAAAGACATTATGATAAAGGTTTTTTAACATTCAATTCACCAACAATGTTTGGAATGTATGTTTTAAGAATGGTAAACACTGAAAACTATGAGGACAATTTTTTTTCTGCTTAAAAACTCTTAAAGAATAAATAATATAATTTTTAATTTACTATAGTTTTTATTATTTACCACTCAACAAGCTTCAATCATTAACATTCATTCTTACAACATTGACTTTAATTTCAGAGACATCATAGGTATATTTTGCTGCAATAATGTTCAGTGATAGTTTTGATCCATTTCTAAAGAAAAAATTTTGTAAAGCAAGTATTTATTTGTTGACTCTTTCCCTCCAAAGCAACAAAGCATTTTTTTTTAATACTTCCTGCAGAAAGTCCAAATCCACATGAGACTGCCTTCCCCTTTTTGTCATCCAAATCATTTCAGAGCTGAAAAATTATACCCCGCCCTGGAGTCTGCAGTACACATCAAAGATGATGAAATTT
This sequence comes from Octonoba sinensis, assembly GCA_038502835.1. Taxonomy (NCBI): domain Eukaryota; kingdom Metazoa; phylum Arthropoda; class Arachnida; order Araneae; family Uloboridae; genus Octonoba; species Octonoba sinensis. The sequence continues at coordinate 145,504,759 of CM076600.1, forward strand.
TCACTCACCATTCCACACACTTGCAATAGAAGTAATTGTCAACATGTACAAAGAAAAAAAGCAATATAATTCAGTGCTTTCATATGCCTCGGAGTTTAGAGCAGATAAAAATGGGCTTTTGTATCAGTTTGGAGCAAAAGAAATGGGCTTTTGTATCAGTTTGGAGCAGAAAATATCAACTTTGTACTATTTTCAGAGGTTCTATTTTTTCTTCTAAATATTAAATAACTTTTGAACAATGTATTTTCTTACATAAAGGCTAAAAGCAGTTTTAAGTCTTCAAAATGATAGGAAATGTTAAAGGTGGTAGTCCTTCAAAAACCGGATAAGAAGATTATTTTTATATTTCTTAAATAATTATTAATAACCTATTCAAAAAGTAAGTCTATCTAAACCTATATTAGATATTATTAATGTGTTTTTCAATTCATATAGTTAAGAATTGATATAGCTGGAAGAAAGCTTAAAATTTTTGTCTTTTGTTTTTCCCCCTAAAACCTGCATTCCACAGGGGTGAAACTCACTCAGACCCAAAAACCCTGAAAAGCGTTATGAGCATAAAGGTTCATAAGCTAAACGGGGCCTAACAAAAATCGATGACTTACAGCCTCCCCCCCCCCCCCCCCATTTTCCAAAATTTAAGCTTTTACTGGTTGTTTACATTATGTAAACTAGAATCGAAAAAAAAAATCTGCTGAGCATTCTTCCTAAAAAAGAATATATTACCGAAGGAGAGTAATCTCCAATAATGCAGCCTGCAGCTTACATTCATTAAAGAAACTAAATTATATCTTGAAAAATGTTCATTTTGAATGTTTACCAAATTAAGGAAATTATTCAAGTTTTTTTTTTTTCCAACACCAAAAATTTCTATAGCACAAAAACTATTAAAGCAATAGCAATCACATATTTCAATATATCTTCCAGTCCATTCGGAAAAAACACTGCCATCATTGCTTTACTATATAATGACCATTGGTAATAAAACTGACTTTTCATTAAATTTTCTGGAAATTATTTTTCAATGGATTCATCCATAGGTTTATTACTACCGAGTAGAAGCATTTTTAGATAAATAATACCTCATATTTAGTACAAAATCTAGGCTTTCAATGTGTAATGTTGTTATCAAAACATTTTTTTGGCCAAATGTCTAGAAAAGAAAAAAATTTCTTTAAATTGAAAAAGAAAAAAAAACCTTTTGCTTTTGAACGTTATTTTACCATGAAACTAGGAGAATAAAATACCGAAAAAGCGACCTCCTCTTTTTCCTTAAATTAAGTTTAGGTGGAATTACCGAATATCCGCCTGCGCCACCTTATCTAGATTTCAATTGAAAAAATAAACAAGGGACAGAAGCAACACAATTAACAAAATCTGCAAAGGCAAAAATGAACTCTTTAAAAAAAATCGCGATAGAAAAATCCGGTAATAGTTCGAAACTGAGCAATTGAGATCTCAAATAAGCTTTTAAGATTCTATTTTCATTCTGTCAAAACTGCTTATTTCTAATTCGCACGCAATTTTAAAAACAATTCCTTTTCAAAATAGTGTAAGGCAGGCGATTAAGATATTTTTATTTTACAAGTAGAAAATGTTTGATCTAAAATAAATGAACTACAAAAAATAAAAATAAAGCAAGATGTAAAGGTTTCTTTGATCAAAATCAAAGGATTAATTATTCATATAACATTCAACAAACAGAATGAAGTCCAAGTTGGCCAAAGATGAATCACTGGAACGGAACAGTTTTTTCTTTTATTTTTACACACGTGATTGACTTGATACCTTCAGTTGCAAAAAAGACGTTTTGTGATTGTTTATTTGAGAGCAAATCTGCATTGCATATTTAACGATTTTACTTTTACTTTTTTTTCGTTCATCAGAGGGGACAGGGGAAGCTCCACTAGCAGTAGCTCTTGCTTTTGAACACGCTTGCTCAATATTAGTAGCAGTCGTAGCCGTACATCTTTGTTTGCTGGAATTTGAAACCACCTTCTCCCTATAGTTGAAAACCTTGCTTATTTCCAATGAACACGAAAAATGCTATTACGTTAATCAAGTTTTACATATGCAACTCATCACGTCCGAGCACCGGAATTCCGGGTTACGTCCGACAAAAAAAAAAAAACGGTATTCCGCGGTAGACCCGGAAAAGTTTCGCCCCTGATTCCACTATAAAAAAGTTATCTTTATCTTTACTAGCTAAAACTATATTTTTTCCCTCCAGAAAACAAGCAAAAATGAACTAATACGAAAAGTTTATATACTTTTTATCATTAATTAAAATTTATTTTTTAAATGGAACTTATTTTCCAGAGTTTACTTTTAGGTTTATTCATTGTGATTGTAGTAGCAGTAAAATTTTGAAGAAATTGAATATAATTTTGTATTTCACCAAAAAGATTTTTTTAAGTGTATCGAATTCGCTACTACAGTAATATTTATTATTTTTCTGATTAAGGAATATTCCTTTAAATTTTAATCCTGTAAATACTCAGATACTTTGGAGGTAATTCGTGACACCAAAAGTAAATTGCTGATTTTCATAATTTTGCAGCAAAAAAATTCAAGTTCCAATTTTGTTTTCTTTTTTTTTTTCTTTTTCTTAGTTCTATAATAGAAAGACAAATGTATTTCTGATAATGTGTTAATAATTTAATGTCTGCTGATTTATTTATTTTTTCCAACAATTTATTTTTACATCTTTTAAAAATTGTGTAATAGTTACAATTAAACTTTAAGAGCTCTAGAATTACAGCAATCGGTTGCTGAAAGAAACTAAATTGAATCGAAAGAAAAAGGAAATGCATGATAATTTCATAACTTTCAAATCTAATAACAAATATTGAAACTTTAAGCAGGAATACTTTAATAAGATCATTCATCCTTACCAAAATTTCCTTTTCTTCAAATAATATTACTTAACATGTTTACTAAATATCTTCAATTCATTAAGATATACATGGTCCCCACCCCCCCTTATCGCCCTCATAAAGCAAAAACTGGTGCAAATGTAGATACTTTCTTTTTTTTTAATGGTTTTTCTAACTTATCTGTAACTTGTTAACCTATTTTGTTTTGTATTTTTATGTTTAATGTGTTTTAATTGCTTGTGATAATATGTTATAGGTTATGAAACTTAAAAAGTAATGAGAAAAGCCAAGAAAATTGCAATTCAATAATTAATTTTACAGCATTTGAAAACCCACCTTTAAACACTTTCAGAAACAAATACATATTTTCAAAGTAAGTTTTTAATTAAAATAAAAATGAATTTTATTCATTTACTTTGAGAAGAAACATAATAAATGGTTGAAATGCCAAAAAATTTGATTTTTGTAGCGTACGCAGAAGAGATTGTAAAACGTATGTGTTCCTTTGCTTGCAAGTGGAAAGTAAGCTTAAGGAATTTTAAAGAATTGTTATAATAGCAGGGCTGCAAAAAAGCCGGCTTTTTTAAAAAAAAGGCCAGACCGGTAGGCTTTTATTAAAAAAGGCCGGTCTTTATTGGCCTTTTTCAATTAGACACAATACTATTTACTATTTGCACCTATACTATGTCCATTTATGTTGCTAGTGTTAATTTGTGTAAAATGAAGCTCAAATCTTTCTTTTAATGGAGTTAATTTAAAATTAGATTCAGAATTATTTTGTTACACAACCTGAATGCATTTTACAATACTGATTAGCATTTTTGTGTTTGTGTGCTTAATTTCATGAGACTCTCTCATTAAACCCTTGCCTAATATTATAGCTATACAGAATCTATTTTTTTCAACACAAAAGGAGAAGGAAATTAAATCCAGGTTGAGAGAGGAATCAAATTCTTCTATAGTCGAACACAATACCTTATCTTAATACATATGAAAAGCTATCTATTACAGATTCAAGTACATACTTCTCACTTAAAATTGATATTTTAATGTTAAGAATTTAGTTACTTTAAAATATTTCAGAATACTGAAACTTGCAATAAAGAACTATATTCATTCATTTTTTTTCTATCATATATTTTACACTACAAACAAAAAAGTCTTTTGCACAAGGCGAGAAGAGTAGGAAAAACAATAATTTGAAGTATCTCCCCCCTTTCCTTTAACATAATACTACATACTTACATAATCCTAATTAACTGAACTAGTGTTTACCTACAGCACTACTCATGTCAAAAATTTAAAAGAAGTCGTCTGTGGTGAGTAGTTGGCTCGCTTTTATATAAGGATTTTTTTCAATATGCTATACATAACATTAACATTTTTTTACGATGAATGACATTCTAGTACAATTTAACGCCGACCAGCTGGTCTGCTTCAAGATGGGCATCTTTTATTTTATGCAATTTATTTGACAAATAGCTTTTATTTTTATTTGGATCAGAGAACTAGTTAAGGTTCTGAAAAAAGTTTTAAAAAACAGAGGTGCTTTAAAATATACAAAAGATTATGAGTTAAAAACTAAGGCAAATAATTGGTAATCTTTAGTTCATATAGTAGTGTCAAGTGAACTTTTGAATTCTTAGTAAAAATCTTTGAAAATAAAATTGAATCTAAATAAATTTCTAATAAGCAGCACTTTCTCTTTGCTATTTCTGTAATGTATCATTCTATTAATTAATTTTCATTCTTATTTCAAGTATTTTGCTATTGCAGTAATAATTTAATTTTGTGAATGATATAAATGTAATTTTTTATTGAATACCTTTTTGGAAAAAAAAAAATTAACATTTTTTAATAAAAGCCAGCTTTTATTAAAAAAAGCCGGCCTTTTTAAAGCGGTTTAAACCAAAAAAAGCCGGCCGGCTTTTTTTTGGCCTGGCTAAAATCCGGCAGCCCTGTATAATAGAGCCGAAATTTTTTAAACATCTGTTATTGATTTTTCACATTTGTTAGTATTTAACAAACATGAGAAAATGCAAAGTATACTGAGGGAAAATGCTCAAGTTTTTTTTTTTTTTTTGTGTTCCATGAAATGGTAAACTTTTTGCTATTTCAAGAAAAATGAACTAAATAAAAGATTTTAAAAATAAAATAGTGGTAAGAGAAATGATTTTTCTCAATATAATATTACAAAAACATTAGAAATCTTTTGATTTTTTCTGCTACAAGCGTGTGATGCATCACTAATTCTGCTCAATTTTTTCATCCATATTTGATGCTCTTAAGAAAGGGTAGAGCTAGTATTTATTGATAAACAACTTCAAAGGTCAAAACTTCAAGGGAACATTTTCATAGAATCAGGGCTCCCACTGCCTTAACACAATTTGTAGCAGCTTTCGGAGCAGGTAAAATGCCCTTTTTGTATCAGTTTGGAGCCAAAGAATTTTAACTTTGTATCAGTTTGGAGCAGAAGCAATCTACCTTTGTATCAGTTTAGGAGCCGAAAATATCAACTTTGTACCATTTTTTCTTTATTTTTTAAATATTAAATGGCTGTTTTAAACAATGTCATTTTCATACATCAAGGGTAAGAGCAGTTTCAAGTCTTCAAAATGACAGGAAATGTAAATGTCAGTCATCCTTCAAAAACTAGATTATTTTTATATTTCTTAAGAAATTATTCATAACCTATTCAAAAAATAAAACTAATTAAACCTATAACCCTTATAAGGGTGTTTTTCAATACTTTTCTCAAGAAACGGATAATTTAAAAAAATGTTTTGCTGCTTTTTTCTTTTAATAGTTAAGAATAGCTGGAAGAAAGCTTAAAATGTTCTTCTTTTCAAAAATCATTGCATTCTCTCTTTTTTGTTTAGTAGTTAAAACACTATTCTTTCAAGAAAATAAGCAAAAACTAAAAAATATGAAAGGTTCAACTAATTTAAACTATTTATCATTAATTAAAATTTCTTTTTTAAATGGTACTTATTTAGGTATACTCATTGTGATTATACCTGGGGAAAACAGGGTGAGTAGCCACATTTCAGTTCAAAAAGTAAGCACTTATAAGCACTTTGTAAGCACATTTTCAGAGAAAAGTAAGCACATGTTTAAGTACACATATACATTATTACTTGCATAATTAAGAGGAAAAATACGACTTGACAAAATTATATACTTCTAACAGAAATAGCTAACAAAAATGAGAAGAGAAGCTTTGCACTACATAAGGAAAACAAATAAGTTTTATTTAACAGATGCATTGCTTATAGAGCCTGTTTAATTATAGTATTAACTAAAAAACACTGATCAAAAATATACAATAAAGTAACAAATTGCAGTTATTGCAGGTGTTATTCTGATAATCTAGCAAAAGGATACAATAAAGTAACAAATTGCAGTTGTTGAAAGTAATATGCTGATAATCTAACTTAATATAATGAATATATATATATATATATATATATATATAAATGAATTCCTTATTGGGGGGCAGTTTCTTATTTCACCTGAACTTTGTGCAATTCTTTTTTTCGGGGGGGGGGGGGGGAGGGAGAAATAATGTAATTTTCTGAGTGACATAATATGGCACTGCTGAGAACGTTTTAAATCTTAAGTTTTTCTTTTTTAATTTAGATCCCCTGCCATCAATATATAGTGATTTATTGATAAAAATACAACTTTATTTTCTCAAGATGCATATTGTCTTTTGTAGATAAAAATTATCAAAAAAAAAATTCAAATCACTCGGGGGGGGGGGAACACGGCCTACTATGACCTTCCTTGTTGCGCCACTGGAGATTTTTTCAATGACCCCCCCCCCCCCACACACACAAAATGAACAATTAAACTGACTTAAAAATAAAAAAAAAATTTAATGTTCATTACAGCAGTATTTGATAAAATTTTATCATCAAATGTTTGATCGAAACATTTTCCAGTATAACTATTTTTTATGAGAAATGGGATGTTCTCTCATTGGACAGCATTGGACGAAACTTGGTTTCGAGTTTACAGAAAATGCATACTGTGCGGAATGCACAAAATCCCAAGAATTACATTTAGTTAGATTATGAAAAGAAAGTTCTCCCAAATACTTACTAGCTTACATCTACACCACAACAATTCAAACAAAATATCACGGCCACGTCTGGTGTGCACTTAACAAATAAATTATCCCAAAATATAATTTTTTTTAATTTAGCCATTTTTCAGTTATATATTGAATAAAAACAGGAAGAAATGTTCTTTATCTATTTTATAACAATACATAATGACTCCCAAAAAGGAAAAAACCCAAACCCTAAGTTGAAGAAAAAAAAAATTCAATTCTATGCAAAAAATATTTTTAAAACAAGATTATTAATAAGGATGCAATAATAATAGTTATAACTAACTAATAGAATCACTAAATTTTTTTTAAAAAGGCTAAAATTTTTCACTGAAATTTCTTGTGGGTGTGGCCAAATGAGAAGTTCAAATCCTCTACTACAGAGGCTAAATCGTAAAAAATAATGGTAAACCAGAAGTTATTGATGTTCCAGAGATGGAATGAGATAGTACACAAGAACGAGGGACTTCTACCGAAGCGGATGCAATCGGATCTCAAAAAAAATTGGGACTGACCCTTGAAAGCATATGAGACAAAATGCGGAAGTTTTACTGCTAATTTGTAAAAGTTTCGTGAAGCGAGTATCTACGCATGCTACTTCAAGATTTTCTCATTTAAAGAAGAAAAAAATTTCCAAAATTACAAACATTCGCGGAACCGAAATTTCGACTTTTCAAAAATACCAAAAATACGGAATTTCGGCAAAATACGGGAAAATCACATGAACATTACTCGGTGAGTAACTACAATTACGAGCGCCGCCTATTGAGCAAAAATATATTGAAGCTTCATTGATTTATTTTAAAGCGAAAATTACAAAAAATGGGAGAAAATTGTGTTAAACGGGAGATCGGGAGACAGACGCATAAAACGGGAGTCTCCCGTTAAAAACAGTGGACTTGGCAAGTATGCAGTACCGAACCTCAAATTTGGCAAGTTCAGCACCAACGCTATGCAGAATTTTTGAACACGACCAAACATGGCGGATTTGCAGAACCAAAAATGGCAGATTCTTGGAAGCATCGGCGCTGACACGCGTTTTTTTACGCCAAATTTACAATATTTTCTTCACTCATAGACAAATGTTTTTACATTTTGACTATGAATGGCGATGTGGGCCGACTGGTTTAGCAATCGGAACGCCATTTTATGCACCCAATGAGTTAACTAACGTTCGATTTCTGCCAAACTAAACATTCGTAATTTTTTTTAGAAAGTAAACATTTTAAGGAAAACTAAGCACTTATAAGGGCCCTTATATTTTATTTTCAAATATAAGCACTTGTAAGCACCGCTACGCACCCTGGGAAAAATACAAGGTAGGATTTCCCACTTTGACCCAAATTTTAGGTGGGATTTTTTTAATTTAAGCACAAACACATTTTTTTTTTTTGAGTGGGATTTCAAAAAATATTGTGGTAATTGTGCGGCGTTATAACAACATTAAAATTTTGAATGAATTAAATATAATTTAATATTTTATCAAAAAATATATTTGAAGTCGATCCTATTTTCTACCTGCAGTAATATTTATTATTTTTCTGATTAAGAAATATTCCTTTAAATTTCAATCCTAAATGCTCACTTAGAACCTTTGGAAGCAATTAATGGCACTAAAAGTAAATTGCTGAGTTTCATAATTTTGCAGCAAGAAAATTCAAGAACAAAATTATATTTTTCAGTTCTATAATAGAAAGGCAAAATGTATTTCTTATTATATGTTGATAATTTAATGTCTAATGATTTATTTATTTTTCTCCAACAATTTATCTTTACATCTTTCAAAAATTGTGTAATAGTTACAATTAAATTTCAAGAGTCCGAGGGTTACAGCAATTGGATGCTGAAAGAAACTGAATTGAACTAAAAGAAAGAGGAAATGCGTGATAATTTCATAACTTTCAAATCTAGTTTAAGAAATTGAAACTTTAAGCAATCTACTTTTATGAAGTCGTTAATCCACAACAAAATTTCTATTTCTTCTAATAATATTGCTTAACATATTTGCTAAAGATCATCAATTCATTAAGATATATATGCTTTTTTTAATGATTTTCAAACTTAACTAATTTTTTTACTTATTTTGTTTTTTATGTTTATGTTTTTGAATTTCTTGTGGTTATATGATATAGATTACAGAGCTTAAAGAGTAATGAGAAAAGAAAAAAAGCTGAAATTCAATGTTTAATTTTACAGCGTTTGAAAGTCTACCTTTAAACACTTTCGGGAACAAATATATATTTTCAAACAATGTTTTTATTAAAAATAAATATACATTTTATTTATTTACTTTAAGAAGAAACATTATAAATAGTTGAAATGAAAAAAATCCGATTTTTGTAGGGAATGCAAAAAGATTGTAGAACATATGCACTCCTTTGCTTGCACGTAGAAAGTAGGCTTAAGGAATTTAAAAAAATTGTTATAATGGAGCAGCAATCTTTTTAACACCTGTTCTGTTATTGATTTTTCACATTGATTAGTATTTCCTAAACATTAGAAAACAAAGTGCACTGAGGAAAAACGCTAAGTTTATTTTTTTCACGTTCCATGAAATTAAACATTTTTATCCATTTTAATAAAAACTTACTAAATAAAATGTTCAACATAAATAGTAATAAGAGGAATGAGTTTTCTCTCTATAATACTACAAAATATTAGAAATCGTATCACTGTTTCTTCTACAAGCGTGGGATACATCACTCATTCTGCTCAATTTTCTCAATCATATTTGATGTTTTTAAGAGAGGGAAGAGCTGATATTCATTACTAAACTGCTTCAAAGGTAAAAATTAGTTGACTAAAGGAAAAATGTATCGGATGATGTCGATTTTAATGTTAAAAAAATATATCTAAAATTTTTTCGATTTTTCCCCCCGAAAATCGCTATTTGTGCAAATTTTCCGAAAAAACGCATTTTGTAGCAGCATGTAGCAGAAAAATCGTTTTGGCGCAATTGGCGCAGCCGCGGGAGCCCTGCATAGAATCTTGCAGCAATTTATTATTAAAATTTCAGCATAATAAATGACAACTAGTGATAGTTCACATATAATTCCGAAAAAACTCTAATTTACCAACAGATTTAGACCCCTGGAAGGTATTTGACAGTTTAAACTGGTATTATATCCTTGTTGTCTCAAAGCCCACTTTTTGATATTTAAAATTCAGCCCTGACTATTGCATATTTTATGGCTAACATTTTCGGTCATAACAGTAAGATGTGCAACGTCAACACAACTGGACATTTAAATTGCTTCTATGTATTGTATAATATGAGATATAACATAATATGAGATATAACAATAGCTCAAGTTACAGAAGTTTGTGGCTTAAACATAAAACTCCTCTACATTTTTAGGTACTTATCAATTAAAGGGCCAACATTCGAGTTTCCCCAATGGGAATTTTTTAATATAACAAAATAAGCACCACCTATTCAAAACCAATAAAATTTCTTTTTAACATTTGACTTGCCGAAATGAATCCCTCTTCAAAAACTTAGCAGGGGAGGCCTTTTAACCAATAAGTAAAATTTTTTAGAGTAACTAAAACTAATTATACATACAACAGTCATTTCTTGCTGAAGTTTGCGACATTCTTTTTCTTTCTTTCTCAAGTCTGTGGCACTAGATTTATTTTTCTTGCCTGACCAATCTTTCCTATTCATTATTTCAGCCAATTTATTAACAGCCTAAAAAAGTTAAATGAAGATTTTAATAAACTGACCATGGAGCATCATCAGTAAACAAATTAAAATTTAAAAAGATAATTACTTGTAGTTTTAGTAGCCGCTCTTGTTGGACTTGTTTATTAAGCTGCTGGATCTGATCTTCAATGTTTGAAGACTCATTTCTCAGGTTGTTCAAATCTGTAAAACAAATAACACACAATGCAGTTTCATGTCTTACTTACTTCAGGCAAAAGATTATTTTAAGATGCAAAGAGAAGTTACAGAATATTTGAGAGCAACATAAAGTAGACAAATGTGTTGTTAAACTACAGTACAGGAGAAGGGGCACACGCGGGGACAATTTTTACAAAACTATTTTCTTCCCCAACTTAAAATTGTATTTTCTGATTTAAAGTTTATTTTATTTCGAATGTTATGCTATTGGTCATTGTCAAATATTTACGTAGCTTTCTACTTTGGCTTTCAATTGTAAAAAAAATAAATAATAATAATAATAATAAATAAACAAAAGTTGTTTCAAAATGTCTCATTGTGCTCCATTCATGGGACACATTAAGACAACATTGCTTCGACAGTGGGGCACATTGATACTGCGGATACACCGATTCATAGGCCAAAATCAGCCACTTTGCTGATGATTAATAATCGGCAAATTTTTAGCAATTAATCAGTGCAAAACAAACTAATAAATTATAGTTTTTTTAGGGTACCAAGAACTAAAAAGTATGCTGAATTTATTAACAACTAGCTGACGGGCCCAGCCTTGCATGGGTTACCTCGTGTACTGCATAAGTCACTAGCGAGAAAATAAGGGAAATCATGTGTCAGATATGCAAAATTCTCTCTCAAAAAATTGAACAATTTATTTTAAACTCCCTATTTATGATAATTCATTCCAATAGACAACTTTTTCTAAAGAACGTCAAATTGAACTACTTCAAATAAATTAGATTGATCAAAATATTGCTCAATACTTACCTTCTTGAAGAGTTAATATCTTTATGTTTAGATCTTCTTTGTCTTGGCCTTGCATTTGGATGGTCTTTTTATATTCATTTTCCTTATCTCTCATCTGAAACAATGCACATTAGTAAAATTTGTTTTGAACAAAAGAAAAGCTATGTTACATTACCGTAATGCAGAATAGCATTCCCCAAAATGATGGAAATGCAATAAGAATCAGCTTGCAATAGGCTCTAGAGGTTGAATTATGTCCGTCCTTAGTAGCTCACTAATTCCAACAGTAGAGAGCCTGTTTGAAACTATTCAACCCATCAAAAGTAACAACTTAGCAACCTTTTCCAGTAAACTATTGAACACTTACAATACCAGGGAAATGATTTTTTCAAATCTTCTTGCCTTCATATTAGAAAAGGATTTAATATCTTTAAAATGACCTTTGCATAAAAAATGAGAATATCAACATCTTCCATTTTAATCAGTTTCAACAGATCAATCATACCTAGTCTCCTTTGCTCAATATTATCGACTTTAAACTGCCTAGAATCATAATCTAAACCTGTCACTCTAATCACTAACTTTATCCCTTTCCAATACACCTTTCAACCGTTTGGTGGCAAAAATCTGAACAGGTACATTTCAATAGGATTTTTCCAAACTCTTGCATAGTCATTACTCCAAAATACAATACAAATAAACACCTTCCTTTGAGTTATTTGCAATATAGAAATCAAGTATTTTGTTAGCATTGTAACTTTAGGTTCCACAATGCCGACTACATTTAAAATTGTAACTAATTAAATTATGCACCCAAATCAGCAACTGTGTTTGCTTTGTAATCACAGCTCCCTGAAAATAGACGATATCATATACATCATATTTTCACAACTTGAATTTAGTACTTGATATTTTTCAACAGAGAATTGAATACTTCATGCTGTTGCCATAATTGGAATTATGATTTAGATTTTTTTAAAGATGTTTTACTATTTTTTATTGCCAATGATATTCATATTTTTAGTACTCTCAACAAAAGTACTGATATTCTAACAAAGCATCTCACTAGATCACTAATATTTAAAGAGAGAGAGGGAAAAGGCAATATAAATACGCCTTTTAGAACACTATTCATTCTTAAAATGATTGCATTTACCATATAACCTTTTCTTCTAGTCAAACAAAATAAAAGATGGATCAAAATACTTTTTTTTATAAAATTTATTTATTTTATAACGCTATGTATTTGAAAACAAATGTTTTTTGACATTAACACAAAAGCCGCAGATTTTTCCTACATTTAAAATAAAACCAACCACTTAAGAAGATAATGATATCATAAAATGAATTGAAATGCAGAATAATCTATTCTAAATGCAATAAAAATATGCCTATATAATTACATTTAAGGGGGTATTCTAGTGTAGAGGCATGAATTTCGCCCAATTTTTGAAGTGCCGTACAAAGGGAACAAAAAAATTTTTATTATCATTTGTTTATTGATGTTTTATTATTACATACAAAAATTAACCAAAAGAAAAAAATTAAAATTGACAGAGTTATGAGCAGGCAAAGTGGGGGATCCAAAAAAAAGATGGTGTCATGGCGTGCATTATTCCACCCCTCCTGGAGATCTTAAAAATAAAAAACAGACGGATTCCTTATTATTATGAATGTGGCTATCGTATGAACCTTGGACAAGTTAAAAAAAAATTTCTTACAAAATGGCGGCTATTTGAAAAAAAAATTTCTTTTTTGCATATTTTCTTAACAATTCCGAATTTTTAAAAATACTAAATGAAAAGTTATAGTTTTGGGCAAGGTTCACACGAAAAAGGGATGTATAAAAAACATCCTCTCCAAATTTGAAGTAAATCGGTCCATTAGAACTTGAGATATCCTTACCGCCAGCTTGAAAAAAGTAGTTTTGAGAAAAACATGTTCAAAGTTTTGAGACAAGTTTTCAGCGATTTTACTTATAGAATGGTACTGAATACTTACATATTTTTAATTGGAATTCCTGCTGCATATAAGAAACCTTCCTCTACTTCAAAATGCTCATTCTCCGATGTTCTATGGTGAAAACGAGCAGTTCTACCCTGCTTTGACGCCTCTGAAGTCCGGAGTTCCGAGCGCTCGATACGCGCTTCATTCTGTCACGCTGCAAAAGCAGCATGACAGGGGCCAATCGTGATTCCATAACATGTAAGATTTTTAATATGGGTATAAAACCTTCATTAAAAAAAACTAACTGCGAAGGTTGGTACGAAGGTTGGCTCAAAACTAACTTAAAATAAAAATAAAATGAGAATATTAGAAAAAGAACAAGTTTCTATGTCCTTCAATTAAATACAGATTTAAAAGGGATAGTCTTACGATACAATAAAGATTTTATAAGGGATGTTCAACCGTAGGAACTCAGGAATGGTCTACCGTCTTTTGTTGACTTGTAGCGGTCGGACCGGAACCGATGCCACGTCACTAAAATGGCTATGACTCATAAAATAATAGGAATTTTGAAAAATCCCTTTAATGGCATTTTCCCTTAAACTGTCTAAACTTTGGAAATATGAAAAAAAATTCAATTCTTTCAAAATTTAGAATACCCCCTTAATAGCATATTCTGCTCTTTAACGAAGCTTTCCACACAGGGAGAATATATTTGAACATCAACAATTCAATTATAACTTACGCATATACATGCAACCATGCATTAATCAATAACAAATCTTATTAATAAATAAAACTTGTAACTAATTTTATGGGAAAATTACTTACATTAGATATAATGGTATCCTTATTCATCAATTCAGCCCTATGCCTGCATATTAACTCTTTCACTTCCAATTCCTTCATAGTTTTATCTTTTTCAAGATCTGCAATTGTTTCCTCTGCAATGGATCTTGCTAGAGATTCAGAATCAGCACGGGCTATAGCTAACTGAAGCTGGTGAGATAAATTATTTCTGAAAATGTATTAGAAACTCAAATATTAGCTTCAATCTTGAAAGATAATATAACTTTAGCATTAAAACTCATATGCTAATTAATTAAACATGAAGAAAGAAAGAGTTGTCTTATATCAGTGGCATACTCAGCCAGGGTGTCACCCAGTGTGATAATTTGTGGTGACCGCAACATTAGTAAAAAACGGCGTGGCAGGGGTGGGTGGTGGTGGTGGGGGGGGGGGGGGGTCAGACCTTTCGAGAGTCATGGGAAAGAGGAACTCAGTTCCAAAAAAAACCCTACGTAACAAAAATACAACTTGCGCCAGAAATTTTTCGAAATTAAAGTTCCAAAAATGCAGTTAGCTTATTGTTTGTGACATAAAAAGACAAGTGGGTTCGGAGGCCCACCCCCTGAAAATCTTCGAAATTGATGTCAAAAACTCATATTGGGTTACGTTCATGACTTCAAAGGCAGGGGAGGTCTGGAGATCCTCCCAGGAAACTTTTTTAAAATGAAGTTCTAAAAGTAATCTTTGGATTTCTTTTTTTAAAATTATTT
This sequence comes from Octonoba sinensis, assembly GCA_038502835.1. Lineage (NCBI taxonomy): Eukaryota > Metazoa > Arthropoda > Arachnida > Araneae > Uloboridae > Octonoba > Octonoba sinensis. The sequence goes on from CM076600.1 coordinate 145,519,903, forward strand.
TAAAATTATTTTTGGATTACTTTTATTTATTAAAACTATATACTAATGCATTATTTTGCAATAACTATAATGCAATTTTAAGTGTTTAAAATCTACTAATTTCTTAATTTTTTTTACATTTCTATTACAGCAGAACTAATCAGCAGAATAGTCCATCAATATTCGGCCAGGCTGAATTTGACCTTACCCAGTATTCGGCCAGATAATTGAATTTATACAAATTTTGATGGAACATTAAGAAAAATTGAGACAAAATATAAAATTATTATACAATAAGACACTAAGGATTTTATTTATTATAGAAGGAAGTGAATGAGCATAAATGTTAATGTACTTAGATTTACAATTAGAATAGTTTACAAAACAGAAAAAAAAAAAGAGAAATTCAGTTTACGTCACATGTTTGTAAAAAATGAAGTTATAGAAGTCTGTTTGTTTCTTATTCACTCTTTGACGAATTTTGCTACGCAAATTTCTCAACATCATGTTTTCAGCAGGTGTGCTCTCATCTTCTTGTTCCAAGTAATTAAGTAGAGAATCAGTGTGTGCTAATGCGCTAATGTGACTTAATTTTCGATGAGTTACAAAATTTTCCTCATCGCTGCCAGAGTATTCTTGGTAATCCCTTGTTTTTTCGGAATCACAAGTGACTCGTAACACAATATCATTGTCACTTAAAATTTCATAACATTCTAGTTTAGAATCTTTGTTGATCCAATGTTGCACTGCTTCCTTGTCAATATTTTCAGAACAGTCTAACTTTCAAATCTTCTAAGATTTTTCTCTGCAAATCTGTACTATTGTCTGTTTCTAAAGGAATTTCCTTTTCTTTATCTGGTAAAATTACCTTCCATCATTTCTTGACCTTGTACTTTTTATTGATCTCCAAGCTTCAGCAACTTAATAAATTGCATCCAAAACTGTTAGATTTTTCCAAAAAGAAAGCAAATTATCATATTCTTCCTCAACCAACTTCAGGAGCAAATTTCTATGGAATGTTGTTTTAAGGTTTTGAATGACACCTTCATCCATAGGTTGGATGTCGTCTGTCACATTTGGGGGCAGATATTTCACAAAGATAATTCCATCTTCTGATTTTAAAATTTCTTCATTTGGGTGACAAGGTGCATTGTCCAACAAAAGAACAGCTTTTTGAGGAAGACCAATATTTTCGAAATGTTTTTGTACAGCAGGAACAAACACAGTTTTAAATCAGTCAGAAAAGATTTCTGCAGTCATCCAAGCTGTTTTATTACTGTAATAACTTACAGGCAAACTTGTATCTTTCTTCATTTTTGAAAAAGCTCTCGGCTTTCTTGCAGTTCCAATAACACACAAATCTGAGAGCCAGAGGCATTAGCACAAACAATACTGTAATGCGCTTTTTCTGCTTCTTGTGTCCGGATGCATTTTTTTGTTTCATATGCTAATGTCTTTTGTGGCAAACACTTCCAATATAAACCAGTTTCGTCCACATTGTATATTTGTTCGTCACTCAAATTTTCTTCACATACGAAATTTTGGAATTCCAAGACGAAATTTTCAGACGCAGATTTGTCACTACTGAGTTTTTCTTGCACAGTTATTTGACGAATACCATATCTCTGTTTGAATCTCGTTAGCCAGCCACTCGAAGGATTGAAATCACCAGGTATTTTAAGTTCTTCAAAAAAATGTTTGGCTTTAGCCGCACAAACAGCACTTGATACAGGAATTCCGGCAGCTCTCTGTTGGTTAAACCACACAACCATGGTCGTATCCAAATCTTCATATGTTGAGGTTTTCATTGTTTTTCCTTTACACATTCCTTTTGGACTTTCTGAATTTACTGAAAATACGAGTAATTTCTGTTTATTTTTAATAATGTCTCACACAATTTGATCACCAATCTCATATTCACACATTAATGATTTCACTGTATGTCTATTTTATGATTTATTAATTATTTCCAGCTTTTGATTTATACTAAGAACGACTCTTTTGTGTTTCGACATCTTTGATGTCGAAACACAATGACTAACTGGTTGAGAAAAGACAAGTTCACTTGCAAAAATAGGAAAGATTTTTAGTGAAATTGGGAATTTTGAAACCTGTCTTGGCACCTGAACGGGACAGGCGATCAAGTGAAAGCCTGATTCGCCCGCCCCCCCACACACACAAAGAAAAGCTACCTTCTCTGAGGAACAATCCATTTTTTCAGCTGCTGGTGGTGGTCAAGCCCAATCTCGTCAACTGAGCGAGTCCATTACAGAATGAAGGGTTGAGAAGAAAGCAGACTTTCAGTACATTTCCGTATTCAGCTCTTTTTTTGTTTGGTTATTTGAGCCGTCCCGGATAACCCGTAACTTGGATAATCCGATCCCGGTTAATCGGGAGTCCACTGTATTTAACAAATTTACTGAGCATATTTGTTGCATTTATTGCAGGGAGCCATTTAAGTGTTTTCTAAAGTTCAGGTTTGGGAATCTTGTGAAAATTGGCTTGAAACTCTGAAAAATCTTATTAAATATGTGAAAAAGACTTTTGGCACAAACTAATGTCCTATTTTTAAAAAAGTAAGTAAATTCATGAAAAACTACATATGTAAAAACTGCCTAAACATTTTAATGCATAACAATTAATCTTAAAAACATGTAGCAAAGAAAAGTCTTTAAATTTTGTGTAAGGTCCGTTTAAGAATAGTTCATAACCATACCTTTCATTTTCCAGGTCCACAAGAGTTTGCTGCTTCTCATCCATTTCTTCCTTCACTTCTTTCAGTTGAGACTTATACAAAGTCTAGGGAAGAGTTTCAAAGAGTTGAATATTAACACAGAAAAAGAACTTTTAAAATATAAATTGTAAAGCAAAAAACATAAAATCAAAAATAAAGATATTCTGAATGAGTGAGAAACAGCAAATGTTTTGCCCACGCAGGTATTTCTTTGAAAACAAGTAAGCATTATAAATGAAAGAAATAAACAATTAAAAACATTAGAAAAAAATCAATTTGTATAAGGGATCATTCATAAATGATGTCACGCTTTGAGGGGGGGAGGGGGGTTCGTGAAATTGTGACAAAGTGTGACGAGGGGAGGGGGTAACAAGAAGTGTGACATCCTGCATTATGCAACATAGCGTGACGTGTGACAAAGGGGGGAGGGGTCCGCTGAAGTGTGACATAGGGGGGGAGGGGGGGTCAAATATATGGGGAAAAAGCGTGACGTCATTTATGAACAGCCCCTAATGTTTTAAGCGGAAGATGTACTTAAGTAAAAAAGAATGACTTTTCCCTTGAACTTATTTCAAAAAGCAGTCTAAATCTGTTAGGAGCTTTCTTGCAGAATTAACATTTTAAGGTGCTTTCAAACAACAGTAACAGCGTTTCATTTAAACTACATAATTTTCTAACCACGCCCTTGTATTTACTGATTGGCGTATTTATTGCATCATTAAATGTGAGTTTCCCGCAGACCATTGTGATTTGTTGATTGCAGTATCCAAGAGGAACGTCATCGCTGTTAGTTTGATAACCACAGCAAGTTTATTATGACAGAGCAAAAATATCTTTGACACTTCTGGTGTAAAAGCACCCTTGATGTTGTTTTAATCATCTAATTTTAAGCTCCTCCTTTCTTAGGATAGTACTGTCTATTAGTCAACTTATACTCATTACTCTAATGATACTTTTCACAGAAAAATAAATAACAGGCCTTTTGTTTTTCTCTCGGCAAAAATTTTGGGGACAATGTTAATGCATATTAGTCTATACTGACCCTCCTCATTTTGTTTATCTCTTCAGGACGAAGCTTTATATTTTCAAAAATTTATTTGCTGTCTCAATACTTTAGTTTTAAATTGGTTGTTTGACACTCATTATATAAAACTGCAAATAGCACAACGTTATGATGGGCACTGATTTTGTTTGTGTCTTCAACGGGAATTGTTTTATTCTAAAAAAATTATGTTTTCTCAATATTGTAGGTTTCAACTGGTTGCTCGACTATTAATCACTTAAAACTGCATATACTGTGGACATTCATTTTGTTTATTTCTTCATGCAGGATATTTTTGTTTTTAAGAATTTACCTGTTTTCATTGCTTTAATTTTTAATTAAAAGGGAATATTACAGTTAATTAGAAACTTTTACTTCTACTGTCATGAGGAGTTTTGAAAACTGTTGTTATTACTCTATTTTTCAAGTGTATTTTAATGAAATAAAAAAATGGACTAGCTCTTTTTTTTTTTTTTTTTTTTTTTTGGACTTTTGGAAAGAGAGACATTTCTTTCAAGCTCTTAGCATACGGCTTCTTTAAGATGAAGTTGTATACATTTTCAAAATCTTAAATTAAGGACTTTTGGGAGAGGAGGTATATATTTCTTTAAAGTTCTTCATAGTACTAATGTGAGTTTCATTTCATAGAGTAACAGTAAGTAAACTTTTATGGGTACACATGACAAATAATCCTAACATATATTAATGAAACATACTGTGAAATACTGCTCTGCTTCTAGCTGATCCTGAAGTTCTTTTGCTTGTAAATCATTAAGTGACTTCAAACTGTAATAAAAGAAGAGAAAAAAATAACATTACAAAAGAATTTCAACATATTTTTGTAGCCTTGTTTACATATAAAAAAGATCATGGTACAGTAGCCCCTTGTTATATCACGCTTGTTCTGGGACAGCAAAAAAGCGAGATATATCCGAATGCGCAATATAACCGATGCCGTTAAAATAAGACAAAAAGTACAAATAAATTGTGGGAACCTGTTCATGGCACCAGAGCATGGTGTGAAAATGTCAAAGATAAAGGTAACCATTTTCTTTCCAGAAAATTCCCCCCTTTACCTATCACTCTCCCTTTCTTGGTTATAATTTGGATTTGTTCAGCCAAATGCGAATCTTTTCTGTACTAAAAAGGTAATCAGAAATGGGTGTATTTTTTCTCCTTGGGCAGTAAACATCTGTCTCTTTCATTTATTAATGGGCATTAGGATTAAAACGAAAAAAACAAGTAAAACGTCAACTCATTTGAGTAGAATTACTCTGCAGGCATGTAAGTTATGGAGTGGGAGGAGATTTGTTGCAGATTTTAAGTCCAGCAAATTCAGAAGGAAAAAAATTCTGTTCGATGGCTTTGTTTAGCGGGGGGAAAAGGGCTTTACTCAGAAATGCAGTATTTTTACTTTTGAGAGCTCAAATTAAAAATTTTGGGAGACATAGAAAAAGCGTGATATATCCGAATGAGCGATGATATAACGAGGGGTTGCTGTATTATAATAGTTATTTTTCATGCCACAATGTTTAAGAAATTAATTATAATCTAAGAAAATACATTTTATTTCTATTTTACATGACAAAAAATACTCTAGCTTTACCAAAATGCATTCTACTTTACTTGTTACTACAATAAATATTACTTTTTATTTTAATTTAAAAAGCACATTTTACTTGAATTTAAAAATTCCTTTTCACTTCAATTAAAAAGAAATTAATTTTTCTTCAGATGCCCCTAAGTTCCTAGGTATACTTGTAAGCCTTGTTTTTCAATTCCCTGCTGTTTTTAAGACCTAAGTTTGCCTTCCACTTTTCCACTATAGTATAGATTTTGTTCAAATATTATTACAAATGCTGATGACTTATCATGAACAATGATGTATTATGAAAGAAAGCTTTTATAAATTAAGGCAACAGCAAGTAGCAGACACAAGACAGAAATCATACCAAATAATAAATTTCTTCTTATTTTATTCACAAAAGGTTTGAGATATATATGAAACTACTCTTATGAACGATTCACTAAGCTCCGCTAATAAACATCATTACTTACTTGAAGAGTACCGATCTATTAAAACTTTTGTTACAAGGTGAAAAAGAAGAATATTTTTTTTGTTGTTGGGGAATGGGTTACACCAGCTTTCTTTGTGCAGCTAAATACAATGCAACCTTTGAAAAATAGTTGTCAAATAATGGTAAAATGGAAAAAGGGTTGGCCACAAAGCCAAGTTTTTTTGGGGGGTAATTATATGCAATGGTTTCAAGTGCATGAAAACAAAAATGATTTGGAATAGCACCATTTTTCTCCTTGGACAATAATTGTATAATTACGGAGGGGTCGCAGTGGAAAAATAAAAATATATGGGAATTTTAATACAAAATATAACTTAACAGAAAAAATGGTATTAAAAAAGATGTATTTTAATATTATGTGTGGGTTATTAAAAGAAATAATATAATAACATCTAAATAATCAGAATGTTGAAGAAATATTATTAAAATAACTTTTATGCGTTTTAATTCACCCCTTTTGCACACATCAGTTTATTATTTCCGGCATCAGTAATGGCTTTAGTTGCTTCGATATTGAATCAATGGTTCGGACAGGACAGGTGGTTTGTTCCGTCTAAAACTGTTTAAAAGTGTGTGTAACTATCCAGAAGTAGGTCCAAGCTAAACGAGTCTAATCTTTTCAATTCATGTCTTAATATTATTAATGATGCATAAACATAAATATTAATTAGCTGTAGTTCATCAATTATTTGATACCATTTCCCTCTGAAATGTTCCTTAAATATATATATATATATATATATTACGTAAAGCTATTTACTACACTGGTCAAGTACTAAAAGATTTTCAGCGAACCAAATAAACCAAATTCCTGATTTATTTCTCATATTATTTAAACTTATTCTTAACAACTGATCAAATGACTAAATTAAAATTCCATAAGTATTAATTTCGAAAAAAGCAAAAATAATATAGGCAAATATAAAATGTAGGATGTATTTTCGACTTGCAGAAATAGAGGAAATATAGGATGTCTGCGACCCCTGCTTATGGTACATCAAAAATAGAAAGTATATATACAGTGGAACCCCTGCTATTCATACACAATTTGTTCCAGGAGGCAGTTCGAATGGCAATTTGTACAAATGGCAAATTATTTTTTCACATAAGATACAATGTAAATTGGATTAATCCGTTCCAGACCCACAGATAGCAGCGTATTTAAACCTATGGAAAACAAAGGTACAGTACTGTACATGAAATTATAGATAAATAAAAATTTAACTGCACTTTGCTCGTACCAAGGTGAGCTGGTGGCATAAGTGGAATGTTGAGAGGAGGAAGAGAAATGGTTGGAAGAGGAGTCCCCTTCCATAAAATGCCCATGCCTCCCTAGACAGTTAAAATTGACCGTAAACTCTCAAAAATATTAAAATTTTTAAAAAATCCAAAATGCCAAACAAATTATTTTCAGACGAGTTCAAAATGAGCATAAATTCTCGATTTTTTTTCTTAAAAAAGCCAAACTTGCAACCCAGCTGGCCCCTGGTGCCATACAAACTGCGGGACAAGTATGAATGGCAAGTTGAATTTTACTTGAACAAGTTTGACGAATAGCGAGTTTTACGGTTAGAGAGGTGGACGAATGGTGGGGTTCCACTGTATATATATATTATTGCATAACTGATATTTTCCCATAATCATGAACAAATATACACATTCATTACATAAGGTGTAATTGCTAAATAAATGTACCACACACAGATGAGACAACCTGAAGGGTACACATTTATGAACATAAATTTGTTTTTAGTGAAAACAAAATTCCTTGTTTTTAATTTTGTGGTAAAAATTATGATTAAAAAATAATCAAAAAATTTGATCCTCAACATTTTGCAACAAAATCAAAAAATTTTTAAAGACATTTAGTTGTTTTCTACAAAGGTAAAAACCCAACTTTATTTAATTTAACATATTATTAGATATATTTTTTTTAACATTTATTAGCTTTCTTGTAGCTTTTTTCTAATATAAAAAAAGAGCGGAAGACATTTATTTGTTTGCTTTTCATCAGTCATTATATTGGTCCCTAGCTCATGGCAAAAGAATTTAAAGTCGATATATCCCAGTCACGTCTCAAAACAGCTACAAAACAAACCCAGAAATATTTCACTCACCCCCTGCCAATCACCATCTGGATACAAGGTATCTGCTACACTTCAAGTTTTTAATTCCATGACTTTCCATGATTTTTCATGACTTTAGCCTTCGACTTGCCATGACTTACATGCCACAATTTCTCAACAAAAAATATTATACAACCTTTTTCATATTTAAGAATACTACATTAAATGGATTGATTTTCTCCCCAAAAATATGTCGCATGAAAAAAATTATTGAATAAAAGTAATTTTGAATATGGTATGCTTTAAGTGAAAGCATATGCTAAATTTCTTGCAGTAATGATATAATCCTAAATTGAAATACTTGTGTATAGCCAATTATTAAGCTAATAATTTAGAATGAGCTTGTTGTAAATTTTTCTTCTATTTAAAAAGTTTATTAATAACTAAATCAAGTTCATGAAAATCAAGAAAAAAGATTATTGAAATAAGCAATAAATTAAGCCAATCTAAGCAAGCATATGTGTAAGCAGCATTCAAATTTCAAAATAATTGAAATATTTGCAGAATGCAAAAGGATTGCAGTCATGAAAAAAGTAAACAATTTTCCACGAAACATCTGTTAAATGTTGGCATGGTTCCGAAAAACGAGGGAGCCAGATAATTTTACCTACACAAGAAAATGCAATAAATATAATTTAGAAAATCTGCAAAAGAAATTGATTTTTTGTAAAATATAAAACGTTAAAATATTAATAAGACAAGTCATTTCTTGCACAGGGCATGTTAATTTATTAAAACTCACCTTATATTAACTAAGTTATTATAGTTAAATAATAACTCAAGGGTTGAAGAAAACTGGAGTCATATTTATGGACTTTTCCCATCTGAAACACTAACCTTTCAAAAATTTCCCCAACTCTAAAAATGAATCTTTTAAAGTTATTAAGTGCAAAAATGGAACCTAGCTATCAACGGGTAAAATATTTCTATTTTCTGAACACAATTTCGAACAAATTTACATACAATTATTATTTTATTTCTTGCTGTAAATTAGTAGTGTACTGTATTCGGTAAAAAACAGGAAAAATTACTTTTCTTTTTTTTTTTTTTGCGTAAGGAATGCATGATCGCGCAGCTACAGCCATGAATATAGAAAAACGGAAAATAAAAGCAGAGCATAAAATCCATAACAAACTTTCATTTTCCCTGACTTTTGAGCACTTTTCACTGAAAACCATGACTTTGCATGAAAAATTTCAGTCACAATCGAAATATATGACTCTTCAAGATTTTCCAGGTGCGCGGATACCCTGTGGATACACATCACAAAATTCGTCAAATGAAAAGTCATTAAAGATGGAATTAAACACAAAAAATAAATAGACAAGAACTGTGGGGTCCCTTTAAAACACACATGCACTTTTAAAGAGGGAATTAAGAGGGGTCAAAAGAGTCAGGTCCTTGTGCATTTATTTCTTGTTCATTTATTTCGAGAGGGATAAATCTTTCTTTACAATTTTCGCAAAAATCAGTTGTACGCGCAGTAGCAGAATTTTCTGTATCAATCTGCAGCACAAGTTACAGAAGTCAAAAAAAAATTTATATGCGGCACCAAATGATGTGGAACCAAATTTACTAACTATGCATTTAAAATAGTTGGCATATATCAGTACTACATGCAGACAATAAATAAATATTATAATTATTCAATTGATAAATAAATTAATAAAATCTAAAATTGACATGCAATTAATGCAAGCTAAGAGAAAATGAAGTAAAGACAATACAACACAGTTTAATAGTTGAAAAATTTTTTTTATATAAGTTAGTAAAAACAGGGTAAACATTTATCTGAAACATTAATAAACCTACTTAACTAAGGGTCGTAGTAGTAAAAAACTAACTAGTATAGTAAAAAATTTTTTTGTAAGATGGCTAATTAATCTGCAAGATTTAAGTTACATCTGCAGCGCTCGCTGCCGTGCTGCGCAATTTCTGCTACCAGGGTCATAAGAATAATTTTGTCAATGAATTAATTACTGCTGAATGCATACGCTTCAAAGCTTCGATACGAGTCAAGTACAGATGATGAGCATTTTAGGAATGATTACCTAATGTTCCAGAGTTATTATGCCAATCAGCTGTTCTGTAGGGACACTTCGTTGTATCAGTAAAAGAAAATTTTACTCCGACATAAATATATTGCTTTCAATGAATATTTCCTAAAAACAAGGGGGAATTGAAACTATTACTTTATAACCGTAAATTTGCTATAAATAGGTGCTGCTGTATATCATAAATATTTGATCCAATATTTTGATATTTACTTGAATATCATCATATTCTCCGACACCCCTGATATATAAAATACATACACTCCCTTAGAAGGCTAAGTTTTATGAAGGTATGCATTAAAAAGATCCTAAAAAATGATTTCATACTAGGAAAACAGGACTACAGTCACATATTAGCAGTGGTGTCATCCTGAAAAAAAGGTTAGGGGGACACTTGTGCATAAGAAGATAAGCAGTTGAAATCAAAAGTAGGGGGACACTTATGTTAAAATGTAAAAAGTCTGGGAGGAAGCTTGTATTCAAATAAAAAGGTAGGGCGTCCCCCCCCCCGCCCCCCCCTTTGGCTACACCACTGCATATTAGTTCAAATGCTTGATGCCAATCTAAGTTACGTATATAACATATCGAACATGCATACATTTAGAGGAATTATCTTTAAAATTTTCTGGCCGATTCATTGCAAATTGCATTTAGATTTATGAAGAACACTTTTCTTTAAACAATAAAAAACAATATAACTTACGTTTTGAATTTACTAAGCTCTTGTTCTAGGTACTTTTTGCTTTCTTTTAAGTCCAGCATCTCTTTGGTCAATTGTTTTTCTTTTGTTTTCATATAATTCTTTTCAGACAAATGAGCAGAAACTTCTGCCTGAAGAGAATTCCTCTTCTGAACTTCTTCTTCAACTTGAGAGGACAACATTTTAGTCTGAAAAATACAACCAAGTCATAAAATAAATATGTAACTAGTGCTGAAAATATGAAATACCCCTGTAACAATTTGTTAATGCAATAATTCAATACTTCTATTCATTTAAGGAGTTATCCTGCTCCATATCTAAACACTTATCAAAATATAACTTCAAATGTACATTTAAAACAAATTTTATATAACTTATAAAATGAAAACACTGATTTAAGACAAACACAATTTACTTTTTGAGAATTTTAAAAAGGGGGGCGGGGGGGGGGGGGATTGTAACTGCCATAGGAGTGAAAGAAGCAAAGCACCTAGAAACAAAGAGGTGCACGCAAAAAATAATGAAAATTCAGAAATAAGTAATGCAAATGAAAGGATAAAAACTAATCTGTTTTGAAACAAGAGAATTTAGTGACAGCCCTTACAAGCACTGTTATCCAGCACGATTTTAGAGAGACTTGACAAATGAAAGCTCTTATATAATTTGTACTCGGCACTCATTTCACTCAAAGTTTTTATTAGTCACTTACACACTTTTCCTGCAGCAAATGCTAAACTTTATTTTTTTAACACTAGAATTATGGCGGTCTCCATATACCTAGAATTATGGAGGGGGTCATTTTGTTGTGCTTTAATTTAACGTGTAATTTTATTATTATAATGCTTTGTATTTGTAAAAATGAAACAAAATAAACTAATTTATAATAACTGAAGTTTATTTTTTAAAATATAGGGATTTTCTAGGTAAATTATGAAAAATTTAATTCTCAACAAATTCAGTTGAAATATCTAACGTAGTTGTTTCAGTTGAGTTGCATTTCAGAAACATAAGAATGAAATGAACAATAATTTTTCGCAGAAAAAGAATTTGAACCCAACTATATTTGAATATTTTAGTATGAACCATCCTTGCAAAGAGTGAAAAACAATATAAACAAATAAATTGGCTTATTTGTCTGCGCAGCAAGTAGCACTCAAGCCTAATTTTCTAATTTTTTGTGTACAATATCTACATACAGATCTATTACAGCTTTCAGAAACCTTATCAGTCTTGTTACCTTTGCATTTCTTTTTATTCGATATTTTTTCTTTTTCTTCCCTGGATACCACAGAATTTTGTAAATGCATGAACCACTTGGAGCGAGAACAAGCTTCTTTTTTTTACCCGATATATAACTGTCTCAAAGTTTTGCTCAACACAATAAAAAATCCCTTCTGCTGATACATTCTTTTGTAACTTCTTAAAAATAATCCACAAATTTATACCTGATAAGTGCAAAATATTGTAGCAAACATATTGTTCAATACCGAGTACTTCATTGTGATTTGGTCCAGAACGTCTACAGCAAATTTTGTGAAATTGTAAACTTGACCTCATAAGATGCAAATTCTACTGATGAACGGAGTGAATTTAGCAAAATCCCATTTTTATTTATTTTACCCTGAAATTGTTTTACAAGGTCTGTTTGCATTTTTCATGTCTTCTTTTGAGTATTCTCTGGTTTCTGCATTGGTATCTTTAGTTATATTAAGACTTGGAATTTGCAGGAACTAATCCATTTTTTCTTCCCTTTCAGCTAGAAGATTACGCTGCATGAAGAAACGGTATGACAAATTCGGAACTAATTCTAGTATTGCTTCGTCAACAATTTTATCTGTCAGACTGTTATCAGTTTCAGGACTGGACTTGTGATCAAAAAGTTCTTGCAATCAATTTTGTGTTTTTTCTTGCATTTGCTCTATGAGCCATTTGCATGTTTATATAAAAAACTCATAAACTGGGCAAAATATTTTGCCAAAAATTGTAAAAATTAAAGAACAAAATATTTAGTAAAAAACAGTACAATCAGTCTGTTTGCCGTAGCATCTTTTCAGTGAATCTTTCAGAAGAAATTATGTTCTGAAAATTTCAAATCACATGACTGGCAGGTGTGAGAGTATGCAGAGACCCTATTTTCTTTTCTTTTATTTGTACTTTGCTGAGCAGGTACTAGCAAAAACAGTTAACAGAAGAAATAGCGTTCAGACAATGCATTGAAATGTATTTACTTTCCTTTTCCCTCTAAGGGGTCAAAATGACCCCTGCCCGTATTTCTAGGTATAACCATTTGTTAAGGCAAAAAAAAAAGAAATGTGATTTTCTTGGAAACTGTATTTTATCACACAGCAGGGTGATTTAGGAAAAGTCATGAAAGGATTAAGATATTTGTGAAAAAATAGAAGAGTTATCAACAGAAAAGGCCCGCTTGGGGTCAAACACCTTCCGTAATTGTAGTATTAACCAGTGGTTAAGCAAAATGTTGGTCATAAAAATATTCAAATTTAATTTCTGTAAATGGTAATGGAATCTAAATTCCTAAATTGGAAACAATAACATTTTAATTCATTCATTAAATTTTTACAAACAGAAGTTGATGATTCATTTTATGAAATTAGACAAGAGCTTCTGAAGGTAGAGGGAGGGGGCAATAATGAAACGTAGGGCCTCAAATAGGGCCAATGTAAAGAAAACAATTATGAAAACTGATTTACATTAACAGCTCCTTTCAACAGTTATTAAAAAACCAGCTCAGAACTAAAAATTAGTAATAATAATGGTGTAAACTCTGTATAATGCAAGGAAATTATGAATAAATAAACAAAATATATATATAAATAAATTAATTAAAACACACGGTGTCAACAGGGAACACATTTCAAAGATCTTTCCTCCTTTGGAAAGTCACAATTTTACGAGACTGTACTGTAAATGGGGGGGGGGGGGGGGCGGGCGGACAAATAGAAAGGGAGTGAATGTCATCCTCATCCAACCTTCAAGTTAGTTCTCTGCGCTGTAGCTGTGCCCTAGGCAGAGCGGGAAGCTTTGCAGTTCCTTTTCCTCTGCCTACGTCATAGGCCATAAACACCTATCAGCCCCCCTCCAAAAGATTTACAGGCTATCCATTGAATCACTAGGTGATTGACACTGTCTATAGGGAAATCAGACCAATCAGCCGTGCTAAGAGTTTAGGTAAGACACTCTCACAGCGTTGCCAAAATGTCAACGATTTTCCGGTTGTTGATTTTCTCGTTTGGTAGCGAAGAGCCTTAAGGCCGGATGATAATTGGTCACGACTGCTTGATAAACACATTCCATTAAAATAATGTGCTAATGTAACTGTGATGTAACATATATATATGTATAACAGAAATGTAGTAAAATATTTTTGAAAGGTTTACAAATGAAACAAAAAATTTAAGGTTTGAGAGTGAAACTGGTTAAAATTTCCTTTAATTATTTTTATTTTATGTTCATGTAGAAGCCATGTTTGGTCAAGAGGAAAATATAATGGAAGTATTGGTTAATTAACGACTTACATTTTCCAGTGTGAATGAGGATTTGAAATTATTGCTACTGAAATAAAAAAGTAATGAGCACAAAGCAAGGCATTCAGCTAAAGCAATATGAAGGTAATAAGATCACAGTCTTTGAAAAATTGAGCGGAAAAAGGAATATTTAATAATTTTAAATAATTCAGTTTTAATTAATGTACAGCAAACATTAAAGATATTTTTTTTTTGTTAAGCACTATTTCAGACATAATTACAGAAATAGAATTTAGAAAAAAATCCCACACATAAAGAAGAAACAATAATAACTGAAACAAATTATTTGTTTCATGAAACAAAAAATTAAAGAAATTTGCATTTTTAAAAAGAATTTATATAGTGTTCATTATTAAAATTGGATGGGGAAAAAAAGAAATAAGGAAAACAAAGAAAAAAAGCAGTTTAGGCTTATTATCCAAAACTTAAAATTAAAAAAAACTATTTTTAATGAAACCAATTTTTTTATATATGTAGGAAATGCAGACATCTCCTACATTTCAGCCCACTTCAAAATCAAACCCACTTTTTTAGACTCTTCTCTGTATTCATTTTCCAGTTTTTCCAGCTGCTGTTGCAGATGTCTATAATCAACAGATAGCATCGATATCTGTCTCTCTTTTTCTTGAACAAATGCTTCCAACTTATCCCGCAAAACTTTTTCTTCATATAGCTTCGTCTTTAAAGCTACAGAAGACAAATAAACTGTTAAGAATCAATGTTTTAAATTAATAAAATAGCATACACTCCCATTAATAAACTTTGCTCCTAAGAAGGAAATATATTGCAGCCGATATATAACAAAAATTGGTCGAATTGTGCCTTCAATGATAGAATCATAAAACTTGGTGTACATGTACCTCACATATTAAGATTTAACTTTAGATAGGGCATCGCAGGTTTCGCCTATTTCATTAATGACGGGCATTCAAAATGGCAGCCTCTTGATTCTTTATGTGTGCTCGCTTGAAGTTTCTTTGATGATATTACATGATCAGTTATGAAAAACAATAACGGGTAATAATTGTTTCATATGTGTAGTGTGCTACTTATAATAATATACCATATTTTATTAAAGTTATATGTACTTATATTCTACTTAAGACCAAATTATTTAATGAAATTACTAATACTATGTGGCCTGCATTGCATAAATACACTAATAGATGAATACATAATATATATGAAAGGTAATAAATTTGATTTCAAATGCATCACTAATTACAAAGAGCACCACAAGAACACAGAGCAGTACATGGTAAGTCAGCCTTCCAACATTGACATTTGTGCAAACAGCCCTTTTTGCAGCCACATCAAAACAGTTATCTGCATGCTTGTGAAGTCTCTGGTAGAGTTGTCAAGAATATTTCCCATCCACCTTCAACTTTGTTCTTCCAAACCCAATCACCTGGTGATGGAATCACTGGGGTTGAGCACCATCCTTTGGACCCAGGAGTAACCAGCCAGTAGACGGCTCTTTTTAAGCTTTGAATGAGAAGCACCTTATAAAGGAGGAAGACTGTCAATAGCTCTGCATTTCCAAGTGAATAGGTGTTTTCTTGCATCATTCACACATTCATCACCACTAATTTGGTCATGAAGCAGAACTACAAATCTTTCAAATGGTTTTATCATATCCTGTACTTTCTGTTCAGTTGGTCTATCAGCAAAGGTACAAAAAGTACTAATGATGCATTGATATGCATTCCAGATGTTAATTGTAGGCTTTTTTCATCCGCCAGAGAAGCATACAATGTCACACCCAGTTATTGCTTGGAACGATGGCAAGGCAACACATCCACCACAACCCAAACATCTTTCTAATTATGAGCAGCGAAAATTCGATATTTCTTGCCCACTCCAAGTCCAACCGAGAGTTCTTCAATATTTAGGCGTTCTGGCAATGAGATGGCAACAACTAAAACCTCAGTATTCATGGTGCATATTTCGGTTTGGTATCCCCATGTTACAAAGAATCTTATAAATGAGGTAGAATTCCAGTGTCATCTTCGTGGGTGCATGGAGTCAACCCTGCAACATCTTGATGATTTATAGTGAGCACATTGCTGCCCAATTGTGATAATTACTTGCTTGGCTGCAGAAAGATTTACTAAAACTGTAGCCAGGGAAGAGAACATTTCAAACTAATTTTCATCAACTCTGAGAAATTTTTCCTGGTTTTTAGGAAGTGGACTACTTACTTCAATATGCTTTTGAGCACCTTTTCCTCTTTTATTGCGTGCGTCACTCCTTCAGCTGTCATGCAGATACACATCCCAGATAATGTGTATCCTTCTTACACTTATAAGATGAGATTTGACATAGGGTATGAATATAGCATTAGCATAATCTTCAAATGATTTTGCTAATCCTGGTCGCAGCATGTTGACAATTGTAGCACCATCACTGAATGCAATTTCAGCTGTTGACCTGTTGACTTGAAAGTACTAGTAAACGCTATTCAAGACAATTCCCCGGTTCTCAGACTCCCCCCCCCCCCCCCCCTGACTTCAACAGTGAAGGAGGATAAGCTTAATTCTCGATGAAAAAATTCATCCATTATTGCATCCGTAAAACATTGCCATTACGCATCTGCGATTCAATGTAAAATTTATTGAACAACAAGCAGTGTTAATTGTAACTGTTTTATTCCACTTTAGAGTATCCAATATCAGTTCAGTTTTATTAATAACTCTTTTGCTAACATCTTAACTCATATTGTTCAATCAAGCTCTTTCAATCTGTCTGCAAGTGATGTATCAATAATCTGCTGTTAACAACCAGAAGATCAGAACGCTTATCACTGGATGGGTTTCTCAGATCTTGCATGACACGAGTTTGATACTTGACATGTTTTGTAAACTCCATCTGTGGCTGTTTGGTAGCTTTGTGATGACGATGATCTTTTCCCTTCTTTTTTGTAGCGGTGCAATTAAACAGTCCGTCTCAGGTTTCAACACCATGCAGCAATGCAGAGCCTTTGAGTTTCTGTTAAGCCTGCGGGTTCTCAATGAGGTACTCATCACCTTTGACTGATGCGTTGTTTTCTTCATGGGACTGATAAATAGTAACAGCAAAGAATTCCCCTTATTGATTTTTGTGAAAAATTTTTATTTTGTTAATTCCTTACAGGTTTGGTTAGTTATTGCTGCGCACTGCACCCAAAGGATGGTCTCAACCCCTGTGCTTCAATCACCAGGTGACTTGAGTTGGAAGAATAAAGTTGAAGGTCCCTAGGAAATATTCTTGACAGAATCTTACCAGAGGTTTCTCAAGAATGCAGAGAACTGATTTCATTTGGCTGCAAAAAGGTCTGCCCGCACAAGTGTCAATGCTGGAAAGCTGATCTGAACGCTTGTGGTGCTCTTTGTAATTAGTGATATATTTGGAATCTAACTTATTACCTACACTATCAAAAATTTCTGTACAGCTACAAAAAGGAAGCTGAGTGTTTCTGTAAATTTATGAAGAACTGGTTTCAAATGAAATAATTAAGTTTCTTGTTAAGTTTCCCAATAAAATTCTTGTTTTTCCTCAGGATGTACAACTACTGAGAAAAATCTGGAAAGTTAGTAAAACTGAACACTTGAGATCTGTGACTACCATTTTATGAATTGTCAAGAAATGCATTATATATTATTAGTATATTATATACTGTACGGTTTATTCCCAGCTGTAGTAAGCAGCAGCGCTGTCAGCGGCCCGTCCTGACCGAAGGGCATGAGTCAATGTGGGCTCAACTGAACTCACCTTTGACTTTGTGTACCAGAAAACTAATTCAAATCACAATTAGATGGCGCCACTACTGCAGCTCATTGCGCGTTATCATTTTTTTACATACTGTTCTCTCTAATTATCTCTAAAAATACTCAATAACAACAGAAATTGTACCATATTTTTCCCTGTACATATTGATTAGTTAAGTCAGTATTTCGTACCCAGTGGTTTTCGAAATCCTTCATAAAAAGAATGTTATAAAGATGGAAGTTTCAATTACTAACACAAAAGAAATATTAAATTAATCTAGACATTCACGCAGTGTAAAAATGATTTTTTGCAATTTTTTTCCTGATAACAAAAAAGTTGTGCACTGACATAGTAAGTATACATACAAAATTTTAAATTATTTATTCAATGTCTTTCTGTTAATAATTCAAAAATAGCAAATAACAAATAATACAAAAAATAATTTTAAAAAATATTCATGTTGGAGCTATTCTAGACTTTATTTATAACTAGCTGATACACCCAGCGTTGCGCGGGATAATATTGCATCATTCGCAGGCCAAGTGGCACATGTCCAAAATTCTGTGTTGTAAATATATAAGGAAAAAATTTTGAAAATCCAAGTAGATGATGGGCAACAGTCCTTAAAAATCAAATTTAAACAGAAAAACGCCTTAAAAAATCATGATTGCCCAATCAAGATTGAGTAAAATATGGAATACATCAAAACCGCTATGTAAAAAAGTTAAGATAAAGTAGATCGCAAAATTGCACCACAGAAATGGAAGCATAATGCGAATGCGGCAAGATCCTACAGTGCAAACCGCGTATTGAATTAAATGAGAACAACGTTACTAATAAGGATTTTTGGAATGGTTTGAAAAAGTTACGAAGCGTAATTTGAGAACAATTAACTGCACGGGGAAAAACGTTATCACATCATGGCAAAATTTTAAATTTCATCAAAAATCAGAGATATCGAAAACCTTCCAACCTATAATAATAACATAATAATAATTTAGCTTTGTGCAAGTAAACAGTGATAGAAATTAAATTTCAAGTTATTTTAAAGCACAAATGAGCAATTAAAACGCAGACATATGTTTCGGGATTGCTTGGAATCCCTTTTTCAATGGGACAGGGAGCTTCTAGATGCAAAACATCCAAATAAAGCAGAAAAAACAACAAAACAAAGCTTATATAGCCAAGGAATTAACTGTAAACCAATGAGAATAAAGGCAGTGTGAAGTGGAAGTAGAAGTAGCAGGGAAGGTACCAATAAGAGAGCAACAAACGAATCCATTGAAAGTACAGGAAGTAAAAAGGAATATCAATAAAAACAAAGCAAAAAAGACGACAGCATGCATAAAATGTGAAAATACATGAAAATTGCAAAAATAATAAAATGAAATACAAAGAAAAAAATGGAAATAAAATAAGTACAGAAAATACCAAAACAAAAAGCAAAACAAATTACACATCTAAAGGAGGGGGTGGGGGGGGGGGAGAGAGAAAAAATAGACACCAAAAAAGGAAAACTAACAAGAAAACCAAGAAAGAACAACAAATTAAAGGAACTTATTCCAGACCTGTGAAAAATAAGGAGTTGAGGAAGAATCATTAACCAAATTAGAACTATTCCTGTTAATATGATAAGCTTCCCAAAAGTCAGGCTCAAAAGGGGAAAAACATTTTTGAATAATTTTCCCAGAATTGAAATCAAAAGAGTGGTTGGAATTCCAACAATGTTGAGCAATACTAGACTTATTTAACTCTTGCTTTCGTACATAACCTTTATGCTCATTTAACCGAATTTTTAGAGCACGTTTTGTCTGTCCAATGTAAGAAAGGCCGCAACGGCAACTAATTTGGTAAATACCCCAAGTGTTAAGTTGATCGACAGGATCCTTAAGAGAAGAGAAGGAAAGTTTGTTACTAGGAGCAAAAACGACTTGAAATTGAAACCTTTTTAGGATTTTAGCAATACGGAAACTGACAGAATGAAAGAATGGTAACACAACCAAATTCTTTCTAGAAACCACATTATTGGGACCAGAAGTTTTCTTAGAAAGTTTGTTATGAATAGAATCAATTAAAGAGTGAGAAAATCCTCTATCAACAGCTACAGCTTTCAGATAGTTGAGTTCAATCTTGAGAAGCTCAGGAGAAGAGCAAATATTAATAGCACGATGGACCAGAGCATTAAAAGCCGAATATTTTTGGTTGGGAGGATGAGACGACAGTCTGTGAGGAGGTAAAGAAACAGCAAAAGGTTTACGATAGACAGAAGTATTGAAACCAGACTCACTCTTAGAAATAAAGACATCAAGAAACGCGAGGCTACTATTAAGTTCTTTCTCACAAGAAAACTGGATATTAGGATCAATGGAGTTCATAATAGAAAGAGCATCATCAATACCTAACAAGTTACTGTCCGTTAGGACAAAACAATCATCCACATAACGAACATACAATTAAAATTGCAATTTCTGGAATAGTTTTTCCTCAAAATAATGCATATAGAAATCACTTAAAATAGGACTAAGAGGACTTCCCATAGCCAGGCCATCTACCATAGCATAGAATTTACCATTAAATACAAAAGTGCTCTGTTGCAAGAACACACGAGTAAGAAAAACTCATTCCTCAATTTCCACAGAAGTAAAATGGAATTCAGAAAGCCTATTCATGAGGCAAGTCAAAGCGCCATCAACAGGAACATTAGTAAACAAAGAATTAACATCAAAAGAAGCCATAACCGAATTATTCGGAACGAAGTTATGAAGTTTCTTAACAAAATCGATGGAATTTTTAACAGTAAACATTTTGACTCCTGAGTGGAGAAAACACAGAAACTTAAGACTTGGAAAGTTTATATGAAGCAGTGCCAATATTTGAAACAATTGGTCTAAAAGGAATACCTGCCTTGTGTACCTTCGGTAAAGCATAGAAACGCACACAATTAGCAACAGAAGGAATAACAGATCGTTTAGCAATCAAAGGAATAGAATGAACAGACTTAACAGCAGAAGAAATAGCTTTTAACTCCTTGTCGCTAGGATCTTTATAAATTTCAGAATATGGACCAGAAGCAATTAAGTCATCAGTTTTTTCAACATAAGATGATTTATTAAGAACAACAATCTGACCACCCTTGTCAGCTTTGGTAATGAATAAATCAGAATTTGAGACTAAATTATTGACACAGCGTTTCACAGAATGGGTAAAACCAATATTAGGAACTTTTGAATTGAAATCAACATTGGAAGCAATAAGATGCCGAACTGACTCTTTTTGAGTGGAAGTTAAGGCACTAAATTTGAAAGCTTTTTCAACCGGAGCAATAAGTTCAGAAAAAGAAAGCTTTTTAGCCAAAGAAAAATTGTTATTACATTTCAAAGCATTAATTTCATTACTATTCAAAGGAACTTTCGAAAGATTTACAACCGCATTCCTATTAACAAGAGGCAAATCAGCCGGAACAGGAACATTTGAAACGTTACACAACTTGGTAAATTTCTTATTTAAAGTAATTTTGTGACAGTCAGCTGAATGAAGAGCTCTTGCCCATGACATTCTATCAATAGAATCAAAATCGAAATTAAAATTGGATAGAGAAATATGTAAATAATAAAGTTCACGTTCTATGAACGAAAGTTTTTTCCTAGTTTCCTGGATAGAAGCTCTAAGTAAAGCTAATTTAGAACGAAAAATTACCTTATCAACCCTAACAGAACGCGGTAAATTACACTTTAAAGTGATAAACTTAGGAATGACTTTCTTGCGCCTGCAAGCTTGGAGAAATTTTAAATGGTTCAAAAACCGAACCTTTTTAATTTGTAGATTACAAAATCTGTTAACCTGAGACATAACCAGAATCAAAACAAACAAAACATAAGGGGGAAAAAAAAACAATAGCTAAACCGTTCAATAAACAAAAATAAACAGAAAGAACAAATTTCAAAAACAAATGCAAATCATACAGGACATAACAATATGCGGAACAGATGTCAGAAAACAAAAAAGCAAAAACAAACACAGTCAAGAAAGGCAATGAGGAAAGAACAAAAATAAAAAACTCACCAAGCAGCCAACAGATGGAAGAATAAAACAAAAGAAAGAAGAACAAAATTCAGGCACGTTAAGCCTAACAGATAATAATAATTTAGCTTTGTGCAAGTAAACAGTAATAGAAATAAAATTTCATGTTAATTTAAAGCACAAACGAGCAACCTAGTTAAATTATGAGACTTAATCCAAAAATTTTTTTTTGTTTTACATTAAACAATAGATTATTTATCTATTTGGCGACAAAAGTACTCTTTGTTTTGGCGAAAATACTCAAATTGAGCGAATAAATTCAGAAGTAATTTGAGCTTCCTTTTAAAATTCAAAAACTACTTAAAATGAATATTGAGCGGGTTCTATTTGTTCAGCGAATTTCAGAAAGACATCATCTTATGCAGTTATGCAGAAAAATTACAGTTGTACATCTTATGCAATTACAAAATTACGAAACGTAAAATAAAAAAATTAAAAACAATTAGTAACTACAAGAAAAAGAAAGTTTGCTCTTTTTGGCGAGAAAAGTATATGCTTGCGATTTAATCCGAAAAGAATTTTCATTAGTTTTACTTTAGCAGAAATCATTAGGCAACAAAAGTAATATTTATTTCGGCGAAAACACGCAAATTGAGCAGATAAAATTCAGCGGTAAGCCTCATTTTAAAATTCAAAAACTACTTTAAATGAATATTTCGCATGTTCTGTTTGTGCTACAAACTTTAGAAAGAGATCATCTTGTGCAGTTTTTTATGGGCATTACTTAATATGCTGCAAAAATCGATAAGTTGTGATGTTTCTTCGATGAGATATTCTTAAAATTAACAGTTTTGCCTAAATTGGAATAAAAGCAGAAAAAATTCGAATTTTCGGAAAAACTCTTCAAAGTGCATGAGGACTTGACCCAAGGTACCTATAACCAAAATTTCCTACTGCTAGACCGTTCCATCTTGGCAGGAGGCGAGCGATACACACACACACACAAACTTTTGGTTTTATTTATATAGATTAGATGCTTTACAATTATGGCAGATTGTCACAAAATTTAAATAATTTTTTCCAAAATTCCCAAAAATGGACGCTTTAAAAAAAAAAAAAAACTGGAATAACCCAGGTGAATAGAGATAAAATTTAATTAATACCTACTACGACTGAAATTTAATTGTATGGTGCATAAAGGTGCAAAATTTGAATTGTCAATATATCATTTTCTGCTCAACTGCAGACACTAGGGCTTAGCACAGTAGCATTAACCCCTTAAAGCACACAAGTCTTGTTCGGAAAAACTGGTAAAAAATAATCAATTTTTTTTTTTTTGACAAAAAATGAATATATATTTGACAATTTCAGTTGTAGGGTTGACTAGAGAGCGAGGGAGTGGTAAAAGTTCTATAAAAAAATTATTATACAAATAAAGTGCAAACGGATCTCGGACGGCATTAGAAATAAAATAATGAGAGATACAAGATTGCCTGTGTGAGACACAGGCATGTGTAAATTTGCGGGTTACTTTCGCCCGTGTCAGACACGGGCAAATGAATTAAGGGGTTAATGTGAGAGCATTTTAAAGACAATATTTCCCATAATGGACTAAAGGAAGCATGTAAATTAAAAATAAAAACATATACTCCCCTCCCTCCTAATAATTCTACGAAAAAAAAGAAAAGAGAAGAAAAGGAGATTAGCCAATTGATAAATGCTTAATAAGAGAGCTTTAAAAAACATTTCTTAAATAAATGAACATATATTTTAATATCCAAAATATCCAAGCAAACAAAATAGTTTTTACAACACCTTGCACAGCCTCCAAATTAGCTTCTTCAGTTGAAGACAAAATTCGTTTCTTATCAGCAGTCAATGCATCAATGTCTTCTCTATATGCAGCAGCAGACTCATCTAATTTCTTTTTCAAATTTTTCAACTGTAGAACAACCATGGCATGGTTCTAAAATTAAAAAAAGATCATTCCTGGTTTCTGACCCAAATGATAAAAAAGTACTATATATGTATGTGTATACATATGCATATATATAATAAAACAAACCTTTTCAAGTTCTACAAATTTTGCACTAAGTTGTTGATTCTCTGAAAGTAGAGCATTTTCACGGTCTTTTTGGAGTCTTAATTCATTTTGCAGTGCCTGCCTACGATCTGTAACAAGAAAAGTCATGTTATAATGTTTCATTAGCTGTGTGTACTTCCAGTAATTTATCATTTAAAGTTGAAAGTGTTTTCGTTAAAATAAATTTAAACAAATTGTATAGCTTATAGAAAAATTAGACCAATTTTGTTTTTCTGATTATCGGTTTTTTCTTTCAGTTTAATTTGCCTTTAGACCTTTAAAAATAATTTATATCTAACTATCTATGTGTGTATTAGATTTTGTTATATTTACACACATACAGACATATCCATACAAATAATTCATGCATGGAAGTTCAAACTTTCTTTTATTTATTATTGTAACTCTAAACTCGAGTAAGATACAATTACTAGATTATCTCCATTCTGTCGAATATATACAAAGTAATCTCTGGCATCAACAATGAGCTACAATAAAGGCTGTTCTCACATTTATCAGACAAATTTCATTTACTTAAAAAAAAAGGAGGGGGTACAGTTATAGAATTTTTTTCAGTGCTGATATATCTGTGAAAGTACAAATCATGGCTTGGTAGACAAAATTGTTGTTACGCCCAAAAAGGCATTATTAAGGAACAGAGGCCTCTACACATTTCAATTCACAGTCGATTTCCAGGGGAAAAAATGTAACAGGAAATGGATATCAGGGGCATATCCTTCACTGACATGCCTGCTAACTCTCCTGGCGGATTTCTGCGATTTTGGACTTTTAAAAAAGTGTGTTATTTACCATTCAGACATAGACCTACAATGGTGATTGGGAACTTTAAGAGGAGTGGGCCAAAATATTATTTTGATGGTGTGTAAGAATTACCAAACTTTTAAAACACAAATATTTTAAATTAATTGTTTTTATCATAACCATGAAAATCGTCTAATATACGTGTGAACAACCTCTGTTATTATCTTTCGAGCCATCACCAACTTTATGAGTCTTTTTCAGTTTTGTGCCAATTTACAATTCAATACAGCTATTAACACTGAGCTATTTACCACAAGATATTTCACCTGCATCAAAATTGCGCTGGAGTAACATTATGGCTTGAATCATAAACATGATTACATTTTAAATTAATAATGTAAGATTTCCACCCCCCCCCCCCCCAAAGTCATAATTATTTTGGCTCAATATGTAGTAATGTGTAGAGGCCTCTGTCCCTCAAGAATGCCTTTTTGGGAGCAACAACTATTTTGTCTACCAAGCCATGATTTGTGCTTTCACAGATATATCAGCTCTGAAATATACAAGATTTCTGTGAATGAAGATGATGGCTTCATAAGCTAGTATACAGATAGTACCATATACATATACATGCTCCCCACCCTTTGGGGATGACAACCAAAATAGATTAAAAGTGAAAGAAAAATAAAAATACATCAATTGTGAATTTTTTTACAGCATTTATTTAAGTATATTTAACATATTAGTAAGTTCATCATACTTCTGTTTAAGAAATCAGCTTTGCATTTAATATTTTAATTTTATTAACAGTTAAGAATAAAATGCATGCTTGCCGATAGAGTGTGTGGCCCCAAAAGCAAAAATTTGCACCCATTATCATTGAGGAAGATCAAAATGTCGATCTTTGTTTGAATTCTTCCATTTCTTCTTGAGATATACGTTTAGCCACAAAAAGTTCAACTTTGCTATTGTGTTGTCCCCCTTAGAATGAATGGTGCCAAAAACAAATCAGCCTGTTCCCATTGAGATTTGAATGTATACCAATCTCAGGGCTTGTATGTTTCATGCTCTATATTAGAGAGGAAAGAGCCTACTTTATGGAAGAAAGTGAAAAAATGACTTTTTTAGCAAAAGAAAGCAACTTTATTGTAAAATGAACAAGTAAACAGCAAGTGCTTCTAAAACTAAACAAGTCTACTTTCCTGTTTATGCCAACATTGACTTTCTAACATCAACTAATATTTCTATCTCAAATGGTGCAGGCTCAAAATTATTTTAAATATTCCTTTTTAACAGTTACAACATATTTCTGAAAAGAAAATATTTCACATTTATGTAAAAAGAAAACCATTAATGAATATAAAATAGACATTAAATTTATTTGCTCAAAGTACATGGCAGATCTTAGTAAATTTTCCCTATTTAATGTGTGCATTTTTAGCATTAAAGCATAAAAAGCTAGAAGAAAAATATTCTAGAAGTGAATTACAGCAACAATGTTCCCTAAAACAGAATTTTAATTTTATAAGTTAAATAAATAAATATAGTGAGAAATGTTTTACAGTACTTCACAGTTGTTCCTATTTTTAAGTATATAAAGTTGAAATTACAAAACTTTATGCCACAAGAAAATTATTTGCTTTGTAATTATTGTCAATGGGAAAATTATAAAAAAATTTAAATGAAATTTTAAAGTTACATCAAATTATCAATAATGTAAAAAATTTAATTGTGTAAAGCTTTTTTTTCTTATGGGTGAAAAAATAAAGCACTTGAAATTTACTAACCTATATCACACAAATAATCAACCAATAGTCAATATTAAGTCCACAAAAAATTAATTTTGATTTTAATCATAACTCTTAATATTTCTTGTGTGGGGGAGCGGACTATTCACAATCTATTTCTTTTTATGGGTTTTGTGTGCATGTGTGTGTGTGTGTTAAAAAACCATTTTTAGTGAGTTTTTTAAATAAAAATATTTAACTTTTCTCAGTAGGCACTTGTTTTTTTAATTGCTGAGAAACACATTTAAAATACTCAAATCAAATAATTTATATTTGTTAAAAAAAAGTTGAACTTCAAAGTTCTTGATAAATTGGTTTTGAAGCAAAAATTTGCTTGCTACACCTGGATTTATATAAGATAGAGCCTAATGTTAAGTATTTGTGACCTGTACAAAATTGTTCAAATAAAAAAAGAAACATGGGTATGAAGTATTAAGGTGAAAATTTTTCTCACAAAAAAAGTTATGTTAAAATCAAACATTCCCCTCAAAAGTTATTATTTTATACATTTGCGTTAAGACTAACCCCTACTCCTGAAAGGCAAAATTGAAATAAATAAAACATAAGTGTTCATTTATTATAAGTTCAATGATTTCTCCAAACATGATTGGTATGTTCATTTATTATAAGTTCAATGATTTCTCCAAACATGATTGGTAATTCCCATTGAGGTGTTCGTCCCGACTAACTTATGTATAAGTATACACCTGATTTGGCATTGAAATTTTAAAAAAAATTCAAAAACATCCTGTGATTGGTGGCAAACTGTCACCAATGACTATTGTAGTTCGGAAAAGTCATTCCTTAATAAGCTAAAATTACATAAATAAATAAACTACAAAAGATAATTTTTTTGTCGTTCATGGATTTTATGAGGATAAACTTTCAAAGAAACTTTTTTTTTGCTCAAATCATTAAATCTGTTACTTTCATAATTTTTAACAAGATATTATTTTAACTATTTGCTCATATACACTTCCAAGATAAAAAGTAGATTTATTTTCCTTTACAGAAACAAATTTGGCTGCTTTTTAAAAAAAATATCTGCATAAATGTAAATGTTAAAACCCCGGTTAAACAAAATCTTTTATTAAGCTAAAACGCACTAATAATAAATGTGAATATGTATTATGTATATATCTGTGTGTGTGTATATTTGTTTTACAGTAGGAACTACAGGGTCCGTAGTACACTTATTTTAATATAAAATCAATTGCATTAATTTTCAGTTCCTTAACAAGAATATTAGCTGCAATCTATGTGGGGGTTTTTTTCAAGATGATATCTGATCTCTGATCAAACAAAAAAATAAATTTTGCAAGGTTAAAAACTAGTTTTTTGACCTTTTTAAATTTGACAGACCATCTTAAACAATCTGGGAATTGCGTTGATATTTTTAAACTAAAGTTTTAATGAAAATAACTGTAATCTTTGTTTATTCACCATATCCAAAAACATAACATATAGCTGAATAGAAAAAAATCGCATCCTTCCAAAGGATGCAGAAAAGAAAGGTAAGTGTGCGTTCATTCGCATGCACGTAGAAAGTAGGCTTAAGTAATGTTAAATTGCACTAAACATATAGACGTAAAATTGTTCTTCATATGTGATTTATTTTTTTAAAATATTTTTTTTTGTGTAAAACATGTCACGAGTAAAGATATTTTGGCAGATATTTTCACTAAGCCCCTTACCAAAAATAACTTGAATAATTTTTTGAATAATATTTTTGATACATGTATTAATGATTAAATGTTTATTTTAGAATGTATTGTTGTTGCTTGGTATTGATATTTACCATGGTTGAATTTTTTTTAATATGATAATCAAGCGTGATTATTATTATTGTAAGAAAGAGATGATTTTTGTTGAAGTTGAGTGCAAGCAATTATTTTTTCCTTGTGTAACCTATGAGGGATTTTTCACTTGATTTTTTTTGGGGGGGGGGTCTTAAATTTTAAAGTATTAAAAAATAAATAAATAAATAAAAAGGGTCCTAGTATAAATCTTAAGTAGTCCCTGGTAAGTATAAATTTTTATAAAGTGACAAGAGGGGGGCATTGTTGTATAAATTTATCTTTTTAGCTTTTTTTTCTTTAAATTCTTGTCACTTTATGATTTTAAATGTTTATATTATTTTCCTTAAATCAATCGGGTGGGAAATCCCGATAGGTGGCGTTCGGGACATGCGTAGAACGGCGGAGAATCGTCACTTCTGCCTTTGCCGGAAGTGGGCGTTTCTCCCAGACTTTTAAAAAGAACGCCATGTTGTTTACAAATTTAGTTGGCACTTCTGGCTTCAGCAGAAAGCTGTTCTTTCTTTTTGAAAGGGACAAGCAGGAAGATGCTTATTTCCCATCTTTAACTAACGGTACGATAGAAATTGTTTATTTAAGTTTATTTTTTTACCTTTATTATTATATGAAATTGTTATCAACTACAAGTTTTTTTAATAAAATGAGATGAAATTTAGACAATAGTTATTTTATTGAGTATGTCTGTTCTATTTTTTTTAAAGTATTAGACAGTATTAGATTTGGTATCAGTTCAGTAAATATCCTGATACCAAAAAAAAAAATAGCAATCTTTCAGCATCTATTATTGGTTTCCCAAATTACTTATTTTTTAAACAGTTAACTACTGCAATACAAATCAGACTAACAAAATTACAATAATTATTTCCAAAAAGCACATCGTAAAAATCGTTGCCTTTCTGAGACTTTAGTTATCGTTTTTCAATTTTGTGCCTTTTGCGGGAGTAGCAGAAACATTACGTGCGGAAATTTATTTTTACAAAAGTATGATTCGGCACCCTATAAAAACAAAAAATGTCGCTTAAGAGCGATACTGCGCATATTATGTTTTGGTGCAAAATAGACAGCACTTGAAACCCTGGCTAATTGTTTCTTGCATCACGCGAATACTTCTCGCCACATCTAGATTCGTTAATTAAGCCAAATAATGTAATACGTTTGTGCGAATTTTCAATTTTTTTTTTTAAATCTTTATCTTTAAAACAAGATATTTTTAAGAAAATAAAACGAATTTCCAAAAAATTCAAACTGACGAGAAAAGCGAAATTTTCTGTGAAAAATCGGAAAAAGCGAATATTGAGTAAAAATATAAAAAGCGGAAATCCGACGAGCGGCGGAAAATTCGCATCCCTGCATTTTTAACACGCGTTGTTTTTAAAATAGCAAGAGAATTATAAATAAGCATTTTAAAAATAACAAAAACAAAATGTAATAAACGAATTTAAGATCGAAAGTACTATTATTCGTATTTTCGATCGCAATTTTTCTAAAAGTGTTTGTTTTTGTGTTAGCAAATTTTGTTAGCTTTTGTTCTCAATTTATAATTTCACTAAGAATCGATTTTGAGGGGGCACTTATTCGATGTAGGTCACTTGTTCAGTATCTAACAGTATATACTTAATTATTTAATAAATTAAATTTTGGGCTTATTAATACAGTAGAGGGTCAAAAATCCGCACAACTTGGGAGAAGTGGTTGTGCGGATTTCAGGACTTTGCGGATTTCAGGCCACTTTAGTTAACTATGTTAAAAAAAGTTCACAAGTTATAAGCAAATAATGTGATATCTTTTTGTTTAACCCCACCCTTAAATATGTTTAAGAACATTATTTTTTAAACACAAGGTAGCAAAGCCGTAGCCAGAAATTTTTTTCGGGGGGAGGGGCCTGACTTTGAAACACTAGTATTGAGGAAAGTTTCAGGAAGGAATATATGCTACATTGCGAAAATTTTCAGGATTTAGGAGAGGGCCCGGGCCCGTCGCCCCCCCCCCCCCCCCCTGGATATGGCCTTGCAAGATACCGCTAGGCCTTATTTCGGAATTTTCCGAATTTTGGAGCCCGACTTATAATGGTGGATTTACGTAAACATCGGCGTTAATAAGCGCATTTTACTTCAAATTGCAGTTTTGTCAACGGGTTGATAAATAGATACCTTTTTTTCTGAAAAGGTTATATAAGTAAATCCATGTGTTAATATTTTTTACCAAACAAAAAAGATAACTTATTCATGAATTTTAATAAAACGCTCCAAATTACAACACACAATTCAGCAAAAATAAACCATACCCACATGGTAGTTCACCATTTCACTAATCAGCTGCAATTGCATGAAAAAGAAAATAGGAGCTGCATCAAATTCTAAAAAAATTTTAACAAAGAAGTCAAACCAAAACGAGAGAAGTCAAAGCAAATTCCTTTATCTTTCTTCCTTTTTTTTTTTAAGGGAATAAAACTTGAAAAACGAACTTTTAAGAACTTAAGAAAAAAAAAATAATAATTTTTTATAGGGAAAAAAGATATTTAACTGAGCTGAAGAAATCAATTTTCATCTTTGAATATAGTAGGGTTTTCTGCTTCTATTTGAATCAAAATTTACTGGGGTTTATTAATTTAACAGCTTCTTAGATTAATATTTTTCTAAATTGGCCAAGAAAAAAAAAATCGGAAATTTTCGGGAAAAGTGCCGAATTATACGCTTTTCCGAACTTTGGAATTCTGAATTTGGGGTTCGGTACTGTAATAACGTTGGGAGTATCTTTTTACTCTGTAGTTGAGGATTTAACATGCCTAAATTTGTCATCGGCAGACTGTGGCCCAAAAATACATTAGTTTTACGTTTGCAAAAGCGACTTTTCTGCAAAACCAGTTTGGGACAAAATCAAAGCGGATTTCAGGTCGGCGGATTTGTGGCGCTCGACTGTATTATTTATAGAAATTCAGTGTTTCATTCATTTTCTTCTTTTTTCTTCTTAAAGACGGGAAAGGTGGCACCTGTATTCGGAAGAAAAAAAAACATAATCACATGACACATGCAGGGCTCGGCGCACTTTGGAGTCTTCAAAATAGTGAAAAAAGTGACCACAACTTTTAAAAAAGTGACCAAAATAGTGACCATTAAAATGTAAACTTGTGTGTGTTTTTTCATTTAAACTAAATATAACTTGAAAAAGAGCAGTTTCGACATCTTTTGAAAACTAAACCTGAATAAATAGATCTTTTACCCAACTTTTTAAAAAAAAAAATTCATAGCTTATTCAAAAATACGAATTTTTATATCTGTAACTATCTTCGTAAATACCTTTTTCAAAACCCATAAATGGCTAAGAGTGAGAGAGACAAAAGTTATTTCTTAATTTCTTTCTCAAATCGTTACTTATTTAAAAATATAAATGAATAAATATTTATTGAAATCTGCAGAAATTTCAAATTTTAATTTATGTTTAACATTGAATAAAATTTATTTTGCAAATGCTTGTTTTTAAATATTTTTTATACTTGTTTAAAGATTAGAAAATTACACTTGAAATAAATCTAAATTTGATATTTTATCAAAATTATTCAGACTGAAATTACTGTGTTAATCTTCTGTACCATTGTAAGAAACAAACCGTTTGATTATTCAATACTGTTTTTGTAATTTCATGGTAGTAACAAAGTCCAAGAAAAATTCCCTGATTGAGCTCCAAAAAATTCCCTGATTTTATACTTTTAGTTGTGATTTTATAATTTTAGTTACACGGTATAACTGTCATACATAATGACAGTATGAGTGGCACAGTCAGAAAAATTCTTTATGGGGGGGGGGGGTGCACTATTTTTTTTCCTACCTGAACTTTGTGCAATTCCTTTTTTTTTGGGGGGGGGGGATGGAAATAAAAAGAGGTCATAATATAATTTTCTGAGCAACATACATAATCTGCAACTGCTATGAATTTTTCAGATCTAAAGTTTTTTTTTAAGAATTTAGATTTCCCCCTCCCCTGCATCATTATTCAAAGATTTCTTGACAAGAATATAACTTTATTTTCTAAAAATTGCGTATTGTCTTTTCATTGAGAAATTCCCTCCAAAAATTTTCTTTTGTGATTGTGACAGTTAGCTCAGGAGTGGAGGGGGGGGGGGGCGGCAGATGAAAGAAAAGAGAAATTAAGGTAATTTTCTGAGTGATATAATCTGCAACTGCTAAAAATTTTTAATTTCTATTCTAATTTAAGTATCGCTTAATTTTCTTAGGATTTGCTCTTCTTGAGTGAAAAAAAAAAGAAAAACAATTAAAATTATCATTCCAGATGGGTGGAGAGGTCACAGGCTCTCTAGGCCTCCCATCTGGTTGCACCACACTGCAATATCAAACCTTAACTTCGGCAAACTCGGGGCCGGCGCCACACCGAATTTCAAAATACAACCAAAAATGGCGGACTTACAGGATCGGAAATTGCAGACTTACAGAGCCAAAAATGGCGGATATGCGGAACCTTCAACCCTGGCACACGTATTTTTATGCAAAATTGCAATGTTTTCTTAACTCATAGACAGACAAAGAAACTTTTTTTGGTTGCTCTGCTAGAGAAAGATCAAAAAAGTGAAAATAGTGACCAACTTTTTAAAAAAAAGTGAAAATAGTGACCAATTTTTGAAAAAGTGACTAAAAGTGACCAATGCAAAAAAAAGTAACTTTTAGTGAAAAAAGTGACTCGCGCCGACCCCTGCACATGGCACTGGATCAGGAAGAAATATGAAAAAGTAGGAAGCGTACGAACCCTGGAACTAAGTTTCATGTGTTTAAATTTGATTTACAAAGGTTTTACTGTTTAAATTTAATTAACTTTTGTTTAAAAAAAAATTTTTTTTTTACCCTTGATGTTGCATGAAAAAGTGAGAAAAGTTACAAAATAATTAAAAAGTGACAAATAATGACAAAAAACAAAAAAAGTGACAGAAAGTGAGCTCTACAAGCCGGGCAATTTCTGTTAAAATCCTTGCATTAGTTCTTGAGATAAAGTAGTCACACCAGTAGGCACACAATTTTTACTTCAAATTGCACTGTTTTCTTAACTGGTAGATAAATAAGATACCTTTTTTTCTTGAGAAGGTAATATGAGTAAATGCATGTGTTGATATATTTTACCAAACAAAAAAATAACTTATTCATAGATTTTAATAAAATGCTCCAAATTACAGCTCACAGTTCAGCAAAAGTAAACCATACCCACATGGTAGTTTACTATTTCACTATCACCTGCAATTGCATGAAAAAGGAAATAGAGCTACATCTGTAAAATATTAGTAGAGAAGTCAAACCAAAACGCCAGCCAGACATTTGTACAAATTGCAAGGAAATTTATGACCACAGAGAAACAAATAGAGCAAGATCCTTTCTTTTTCTTTCTCTCTTTTTTTTTAAGGGAATAAAACTTGGAAAACAGAAATTTTAAGAACTTAAGAAAAAAAAAGTTAACTTTTCACAGGGAAAAAAGATACTTAACTACGCCCAAGAAACCGATTTTCACTTTTTGACATAAGAGGGTTCTCTAATTTTATCTTGCTTTCCTGAGTTTAGTTCATATACCGTATATTTCCGAATATAAGCCGATCCGTGTATAAGCCGAGAGTGCATTATTCCTTCAAAAATTTACCAAAAATTCAAAACTTGTATATAAGTCGAGATAAAAGTTTGAAGAAAAAAAAATTACAGCTCAAAGAGAATTGCCAAAAGGAGCGAAACATTCGCCAAGCAGGTAACACAGATCAAGTACAGTGGAACCTCGGTAGCTCGACACGCGGATAAGTCGACTACCTCGGTAAGTCGACATTTCAGTAACTTATGGTTGGCCCAATGCTAATTTCAACTTTGGGTGAAAAACTCTCTAACTTGACACACAATTTCAAGGAACCCCTATAAGTCGACCTCCATTTTGTATTCTTATTTACTTTTTCATCCGGTATTTTTTCACGGTGTACAATTCTCAGAATTTTACAGTGATGTTTCGTTGTCCATAAATCAATTCTTTTATCGAAAGTGTTCCTGGAAGATTCCCCTATTCCCCTTGTACTCTGGGGAGTCAGAAACCCAACCCCCAACAATAAGCATGCTCTTCGTAGAGGTGGTCAAGGTGACCTCTCTTTATCTTGTCAGTCACGGTTAGTATAGAGATCAATGCTTGAGACTCCCTCCAGTCTATGAAAAGGTGCAAACATGCTTCGTGCATGAGCTCATGCGATAACTTACAATCACTGAAAGCTGGAATAGCCGTGCTTTATGCGTTTTGCCATTTGCTCTTATCTTTGTCAATCAGTGGATGTGTCCGCAATGGCTCCTTCCTCCTTGTAAACTGACTACTTTAAGCTTGAAATCGAAAGTAAAAATTATAAAAAAAACTTGAAAGGAATAGGACTCAAACTGATCTAGCTAAAGAATATGGAATAGCTCGAAACACTGTATCCACATTTGTTAAAAACAAACCAAAATTATGGATTTTTTCACATGAGGTATCTTGAGTTGATATACTATATGTTTATATATTCATTTAATTGTAATGTACAACTTTTAAAAATAATAATAATAGATAAATAATAAACGGGGATAATTTATTCACTGGAATTGGATTTTTTATAATTTGAATGGTAAATAAATAACAATGCAAACCAATATTAGCAATTGAAATTACGGAACCTCGGTAACTTGACACTCGCTTATCTCGACATGTTTTCGTGTCCCCTTGGGGTGTCGAGTTATCGAGGTTTCAGTGTATTTTCCAATCAAGACATGTGAAAGTGAGAAGCTTAGCGCCAACGGCCATAGATTGATCTCTGGTAACATTGTCTGAGGCGAGTGCCGACCGCCGAGTCAGCGAGAACATGCTCCGTTTTCCTATTCATTCATTGCTTTTTGCCTCTGCGTTTGCTTAGTTTGTTTCGCTTTTTTTATTGTTTTTATTTAGTTATTTTTCTACATTTATATTAGAAGGATGAGCGGGAATAGAAAGGCCCACACAGCTAGTCGCGAGCGTATTAGAATCAGGAGAAAAGTTCGCCATTTTATTTCAGCGATGATTTCACAAAATCCAGCTGTAAAATATATGTATATTCTTTTAAACAAAACTACTTATTTTAAGCTAATTATTTCCTTTATGTAGGAGACATAAATTACATAATTAGAGCTCTATATTAGTCGATATTTCAGGATATATAGACCGAATTTTTTTTTCAGATTATCGGACCCGTTTATAAGCCGACCCCCCCCCCCCCCCCCCCGATTTAGCTTTCAAAAAAGTTAGAAAAATTGTCTAAGTTGTCTAAGTTGTATTGTCATTATACAGAAGTTTGGCAAAATCTCACTTGGAGTATCCTGTTCAGTTTTGGCCTCCTTATATAAAGAAGGATATTACCTTATTAGGAAGGGTTCAGAGGAGGGCTACTAGGTTGGTAAGTGGTCTCTCAGGCATAGATTATGAGGTTAGGCTTAAAAGCCTCAATATGTATCGTATAGTCAAGAGCAAAAGAGAGTTAGAGAGGAAATGATTCAGTTATTCAAATTCATTAAAATGGAAAATGTTTATGGGCTACAGTAATGCACTGAAGGTTAGAAACAGAGGACCCATTGTTTTAAGCTTTTCAAATCTCAGGCTAATCTTGAAATTAGGAAAAATTATTACTTCAAAAGGGTTGTAGGCAGTTGGAATAGTTTACCAGAAATGACTGTTACTTTCAGTAGGGGAAAAACTTTTAAGAAGGCTCTTGATGTTCATTGGGGATTGCTGAATTGACTAGGACCAGTCTAGCTTGGCCGCTTTGTGCGCAATCAATCCTAAGGCCTTGGCAGGTAGAGGTCTAGTAGGGGTCTGGTAGAGAAAAGCCTATTTGGGCCGAGTCTGTTGCTGGTCGTTACATTTGTATTTATATAATACATTTAAAATTTAAGCGTAAACAAAAAGCAAAAAAGTTCTATGAAAGATTCTTTCCAATTCCTTCAAGCGGGCGATGTTAAGAAATCAGGACTTTTAGGAATCAGGACCTAGTCAACTTGGTCTTATATTTCCATAGCTGATTTGTTGGTTTGTTCTTTTTGACAGAGCAGTCTTTCTCAATACCTAGAACTTTTCGCATATAGTATGGACGAAGAAAGCATGAAATCATCTTTTTAAAATTTATTCAGCGGATTCAAACTTTTCATCTCGTTACATGTATCTAAGTTTCACAATTTACCAAAATATTTACAATACAAATAAGGGATGCTGAAAAAATTAAAAGGACAGATCCCTAAATTCATATCAGTATACTTTCAAATAAACATACACAATTAGCCAAGTTGAAGGAAAACTATACATACTTTCCAACTCTAATGTTCTGTCTGCAACCTCAGACCAGGTACTCCTGCCTTGTTCTAACTGTACAGTAAGATCTATAAGCTCTTTCTCATGAGAAATATTCATGTCTTCCAGCATGGATATTTTGTTGTTCAACTCTTCAATCTTTTTAGTTTGTTGTGTATTAACCTATATTTAAAAAGGAAAGAATAACACAATGAAAATAAAATGTGTATAAAATAAACGCACTTTTATTTCTAGCCAACGTTATTACTATAAAACTTATTTTCTCGAATTTCACATGAAGGAAGAAAAATTTGAGATAGGGAGCTTTTAATAAAACTAAAAAAAATAACATTCAGACCCAAAGTCACAGATAAATGTTCTTTATATTAAAATAAATAAATGGATTATAAAATGTTTTTTATATTAAAATTCGCCAGCCCTAATATTATTGAAGATTTTACCGTTATATTTACTTTAAATACATCTTTTACTAATTTTATTGACTATATCCATGGTGAGTATATAAACTGTTAATGTCAAACACCAAAAAACTCTTTAAATGATGGTACATGGACAATATGGATGTTGATGGAAAAGAAATGTTATTTGTCTCTTTCTGCATTACATAGATAACTAGGCCTAGAAGTTCAAAAAGATAGTGTGTCAGAATTTAATATATAGAGTTTTGGGAAAATTTATTTGATATAAACAGGCAAAGAAACATTGAAAGTATGATATAAATGAGGATAAATTTAAAAATTTTGACATAGACTGGTTTTCGAGGCAGGTAGGTTTGAGACCAGGGTTCGTGATTTTTTTAATTAAAATCGTTTTTTTTTTTTTTTTTTAAATACCTTAAATATTTTGGATATTTCTTATGTTACATTCATAAAACAATATGGCATGTTAATCAATATGCAAAAACACACTTTAAGATATTTTAACAGCAATAAATAATTTTTAATAATAATAATGATAAACAAATTTTAATACAAATGCATCATGACTCAAATGAAATGGAACCCTACCAGGAATAATAGTACATTCATAAGTAAAGAAACTGAACAAATTTAATCTGAATCATTTTGCTGTTGAAAGCTGAAAAAAAAGTAACAATTGTGTGTACTCGATTGTTATATTGAGTGTACTTTAATAATTTTTCTATTTTATAAATGAAAAAGCCTGAAATATTTTTACCCATTTATTAAAATCATATGCTCACACCATTACTAAAAACTAAAACTTTTTGTTTTAATCAAATATCTTTATTGAAAACTTCTATGATAAAAAATATTTTAGAAGGCAAAAAACAAAAAACCTTAAGCTATTAGGGGACATGGATGAAACTTTAAGGATACATACTCTAAAGTCTAACAATTGTTGTTTTAAACACTATCATTCTGAATTATTTATTGTGTGGCATTTATTACATTGATCTAAAATACTATTTTTAAGATAAAAAACACAGAATGGTTCAGGATTATTATGAATTCTAATTTGAATGATTGAATGAATTATGCTTTGCTGTTAAGAGGAAGAGGCTTGGAGAATAAGAGTAATATAGTAAAATTTAAAAAATAGTAATTAGTTCTAAACTTAAGAAATATGTATGCACACAGACAGATGGACCAAAGAAGTTTTATTTGAAACAGTGACTGTAATTGCAACATATTTTGGTTTTACAACACTTTCTAACATTGTAAAATCAATGATTTTTTTGAAAAAAATCACTTGATTTAAATCAACAAACCCTGTTTGAGACAGATTTTATTGTGTTTATTTTGCTATAGGATTTACTAAGTATTATAGTTAGTAGTTTTACTCTGACCTATAATATCAATTCAATCATAATTTACACAATTCAACAATATTTTTACACAACTTTATCATTTCAAACTCTTGAATTGCATCTACTTTAAAATTGAAAGTAAAATATTATAAGTAAAGCATAGATTATTTAATTAGGAAAGATAATGATACACTGAAAACAAACATTAACTGGGCTAATAAACAAATGTATCTATTTAGTTCATTCAAATTGGACACATAAAGCTTTCATTTAAAATAAGTCAATTTGGTGTTAGTTAAGTTAAACTTGCTGCAACAGAAAGAAAAAGTATAGTAAAAATATATCATTTATCAGTACTTAGAGTGAGAAAAAACACTATGGTTTGAAATATCTTAATCAAACCGTATTTTGCAATAGTAATAATAAATTTTTACTGTATGAAACATAGGCATAACCAGGGGTGTTTTGGGGGTTCAAACACCCCCTAATTGTGCATTTACTTATTTATTCATTTATTTTTTCTCTCTCAACTTGCCGGAAATTAGGTCAAGTTAATTGGGATGTGGGCTCGGAAAAATCATGCTTTTGTTGGTTGCTTAAATATATATATTTTTTTTTAATTTGTGTCAACAACATAGGTAACAGGTGAGGGAATTTCCCTCGTCTATAAGCTTTCCTTGGGCAGGAGGATTTTTCCAGAAATTCCTCGAGGAAGTTAGCCTTTGGTGTCCGTTGAATATCTCCTTCTGGGCAAAAACACATTAGCCCAAACAAGCGGCCCTGCCACATTGTCCCCTGCTGAGATAAGGATAGAGTGAAATTCCCCTATTTTTACGGACACGGTGTGTGTCGTTCTTATACCATTTCCGTTAACATCTCCCTCCCTCTCTGATCCCTTAGGTGTTTCACTTTTGTAAACAATTAAGAAACTAATCAACTAATGTTGATAGAGGGGAGGAAACATGGACCAGTAGAAAATTTATTTCGATTACCAATAACCGATACTGAAAGGACATTTTTTCAAAGATTTTATAAATCGCATCACAAAAGAGGGATTCTTTACTTTCCAAAGATAGGAGTACGAAAATGATACTTCCGTAAGAAAATCGGCAGAAAATTTAAATGTGGGAAAACTCAAAACCATGACAATTTAAAAAACAAGGAAATGCTTAACAAAGGGTGGACAGAACACGGTCAAAAAAGGTAGAGATCAGAAAATGTTTCTTATGTGATTGGCTCGGAGCTGCGAGGTCAAAGAAAATTCCTATTAGTGAAACACAAATAAAAGAAAGAGGAACTCAAGCTTCTGAAGCCATTGGAATTAACAGATTTTGCAGCAAAAGTTTAAGAGAAAAGTCTGAGGATGCAAAAGGAGGGCGAGGATCAAAAGAATGCTTAACTTTAGTTTTTTGAGCGTTAGGAGAGAAAGAAAATGCTTTTCTAATTGCAAAATCTTTAAATCTGCATTTATGTTTATTTGTTTAATGAATTAT
Organism: Octonoba sinensis; assembly: GCA_038502835.1. NCBI lineage: Eukaryota > Metazoa > Arthropoda > Arachnida > Araneae > Uloboridae > Octonoba > Octonoba sinensis. The sequence goes on from CM076600.1 coordinate 145,559,969, forward strand.
TATTTATTTTGTACACTTCTGCACATGTTTAACATTATTATTGAATATTTTCAAACAAAGAACGTGGTAATGAGGGGCGGAGTGCATCTATCAATTGTTGCCTTTGTGCTGCAAAGCGTTTCTAAAAATAGAGCTCTGTATTCCAGTTACTTTTGCCCAGCAGCTTATTAGCAAATTGTCAATTTCTTACTGGATAGCGATTGCGCTCAATTAAAATGAGTGAAGGTAAAGAAACTAAATGTTACGGTCAAGCCACATTTTTTTCATTTTTCAAAAAAAGAAAGAAAAAACGAAAAGGAATCTCCACCTGAAGCTAATGAAGAGTCACGGAATGACGTACCAGGCGCTAAACAACATACACCAGAGACATCATCCGAAATTTTGCAGCTGATAAGTATGCACATAAAAAAAGATAAATACAGTAAAACCAGTAAAGTTGACCTCTTTTGAAAGTTGACCACTTTTGTCAGGAAGGGAATGAGCCCTTCACGCTCTACCGCACCCTCTATAAGTTGACCACCTGTCTATAAAGTGCTGAACCGTAAGTAGTCAACTTACACAGGTTTCGCTGTATATTGGTTGTGCGCAGAGAGTATATCCAGTGTTTTTTTCGGACCTTTTGCACGGGGCTTAAAAATTAGGAGGGGTTGTCTATGCTTCAAAATAATACCCTTGATATATATATATATACATATGACTAGAAATGATAATATGAATTTTTTTACAAATATGACAGATTCTTGATACTATATACAGTAGGTGCAGTTTTAGATCTTTGGTGAAGTTAGAGGAGTGGGTTTTTGGGGCTACTGCAACTTAAATTTTTGTAATTGGTTTTACAACTATAATGTTTAGGCTAGGAGGCAGGGGTTCGAGGTTTCTCCCCAGAAACCTTTTTGAAATCTTCCTAATAATGCAATTTCAGAATTCTTTGGTGATGTTAGAGGAAGCAGAAAAGAGTTTGGTTACTCTTGATAGAACTTGCGCAATGTGCAACCTATCTACTGTCCCTCATTTTCTTATCACTCATTATTATTTAACTATTTAAGAATATATTGCAGTAGTTATTATTTTACTTTTATGCAAGAGCCATTTAATTTATTCCTAGCATCTAAGTTTGCATAAATTAATTAAATACTGAGTAAAGTTTGCTTGCTGGCAGCAGTGCTGTATGAAGGATTATGCAAATTTATTGGTTGCATCCTTCGGCACGTGGCTGGGCGGTGCCTAAAGTAAGTTTCCCAGCGTGCCTCACTATGTAAATGACAAAGCATATATAAACATGTGCTTGCTTGCATCAGAAGTCAGTTGAGTAGAGGATTCAGTTGGTAGGTAGTAGAATGGGCCGTTGACTCGATGGAGTTTTAACCTATAACTAAGTATGGTCAAACCCAGACAATATTATTAGTTTATCAACTCTCCCACCACATTTTTTTCAAAATCTCTCTCTCTCTCTCTCTAATGGGGCTGCGTATGGTCACTAACCTTTGCAGACCTAGTGCATTCCTTGGAAATCGGCATCCATTCTTTCACGTAGCACCACTATCAGCGGATGTTATTATTACTGAATTTGGACACTCAGTTTCCCCTAGATGGCGGCACCCGGGCTCTCATTGATGCAGACTGCACTAGGAATTTAATTTAGTAGAGAGCATCTAAGCCAAATGTCTACTCAAGGGATCTTTTACATGCCGCATAATCATACGACATGGGTGCAGACAAATTTTCTGCATCTTGAAAATCCATTGACTTTTGCCAGGTTTTAACCTATGTTCTTGATCCTGCGCCTTTCCACTATGCCACTCTGACGACTTTTTTTCAAAACAAAGTCTTTTATCTTTTAGGTTACTTTTAGTGTAGCTAGTGAGTGCTCAATGTCTTTTCCCCAAAAGTGTTTCTGAAACTAAAGTCTTAAAAGCATAATCTTTCTTTTCTTCCTTTTTTTAAAAATTGTGATCTAAATTTTTCTCACGGGGTGGGGGTGTAGTTGACTTGATCCGAGGGGACAGTGCCACCCCCCCCCCCCCCGAGCCCCCGAGAGATGAGTATATCTTTAATGACACGCATTTATGACTGGTAAATTTGGAACACTTTTTCCACTTCTTATTGGTGTTTAGTCTGTACATTTTTAGGGTGACCCCCCCCCCCTTTCACCAAGCCTAGTTATGCCTATGGAATGAAATGCATATAGATATCAAGAAAAAATGTGCATTTCATTTGTAGGAAAAATCAATGATAAATCTCAATACAGTATGCGACATCAAATCCGGAACGCTAGGGGAAGAAATCTTTAATTATTTCGGAATTTACCAGATTTTGGTTCCTTAATCAAAACAGTTTGTAAGTAGCATCAGAGCCCATATAATTTGCTCTGGAACTTTTTATTAGCCTTTTGCTCATTTATAGCATTTTTATTATTGTTGCACAAAAAACAAAGTTGGAGTACATTCGAGGTAAAACATCGAAACATCTAGAATGTTATTTTACCCTCTTTAATTAAATAATAAAAGAAAGGAATTCTGTCAAATTTCGATATGTTTTTATATTTTCTAGCCACTAAATTTTAGTAAACGATCAGACTATGGGGAAAATGCTAGGAACGCGGATTTTCAATTTCGCAAATGTTCTATATCGTGCGAAAATTAGAGCTCACTTTAAAAAAAAAATAAATTTAAGAAAACTACAACTAATTTTAAAAAAGCAAAATTTAATGATATTAATTCAGAATTAAAGCAACAATTAAGAAAAACTAATAGTAAAAACGAACCCTTTTCAGGAAATCGCAAAATAATTTTTTTGAAAACAGCACATTTCCGATCTTAAACATGTACATTACATTTTATTTTCCTTCTCTTTAACGCCTATTTCCAAAAAACGGTGCAAAACATTTTCCGATTTTTTTTCAAAGCAACAATTAATAGAAACTCTAATCACAAAAACGAACCCTTTTCAGAAAATCGTGAATTTTTTTTTTTTTTTAAAAACAGCTCATTTACAATCTTAAACATGTTTATTGCATTTTATTTTCTTTCTCTTTAAAACTCCTATTTAGAAAAACAGTACAAAACAGCTCCGATTTTTATAAAAAAACAAAAGCTGTTTCTTTTCAGCTGCCGATTTTTTTCAAAAAAGTTCCGGATTTTGGGATTCCGAAATTGGGGTCCCACATACTGTATGATACTTTAGCACGATAAAGATTAATCACATTTATAACAATAAAATAATTTAATTAAAAAATGTCATTTTAAACTAACATAGCAGTTTTTGATATCAGTTATATCATGTAAACTTAGAAGGCAAATCAGTTGTGAAAACTTTTATATTTGCTTTGGGGGGGGGGGGGGGTCTCAAGCCATTTTCCTATGCCAAAAGAATTTTAAGACAGCACTACAAGGAATTAGAATCTTGCCACCGATATATTTGTCAGAACTTATAGTTACAGTACATTATATACAGAAAGGGCTTTAATCAAACCAACCATTTAACTATCAAACAATACTTCCTATACTCACCAGCATTAACTCAGCATTTGATTTTTTGAATTTAATCCCACTCTCAGATTCCATCTTCAGTTTATCGCTGAAATCCCTCAATTCTCTTTCCAGCATGGAAATTTTATCATTTAACTGTTCTGTTGTCGAAGACAGTTGCATGCAAATATTTTTTTCATGGATCAGCAAAGCTTCAGCTTTCCGTCTGTTCTGTGTCTCATTGTCATATTTACGCTGTGCTTCTTTAATATCGTGTTTCAACATAAGAATGCTTTTCTCCATCTCTCGATTCTCTTTTTCGATAATAGATACCCTTTCTTGTTGATTGGCAAAATTTTCCAACTGAGTGAGAGCAAACCTAAGAATGAAATTATTAAATTAGTTTGTAAATTTAAATTGAATGATTTTACAATAAATAACAAAGTGTTTAAGTAGAAAATATTCTCTCAAAGTATAGGAAGCAAGTTTTTAGCATTTATATAAGTTATACTTCAATATTTAACATTCAAAACTGTTTCAGTATATTATAAAACATTCGTAACCTATTTTGCAAAGTTATAATTCATGTAGCATCTATGGACAAAAGATAAATATTCTTTAAAATTACTAATACAATTTCAGAATACTACTGCAGCCATTACAGGTTGAGTCCCAAATCAAACAAAAGAAGTGAATTTTTGTTGTTATTTTAGATCCAATAAAAAAGAAAAGGTCCACTAAAAAAAACGCTTATTAAGAATAAGCAAATCTACTTTCTAATTTGAATACTTAATTTAGGATATCCGTTACACTTAAAGTTTATAATTATTCATAAAAATATTAACTAAATATAATCTAATGTAACTCATTTATTTCTTAGCAACTTTGAAATTAAATAGAATGAATTATGAATTACTGAATTGTTTGTGGTTACAAGGGAACAAAATCATTACAAACATCATATACACACAAACTTTTAAATTAAATATACTTTTAAATTAAAAATCGCTACTATGTTTTACTATAAGGTGCAATTGTGCATAACTTAAAAGACAATATGCTATATAATATTAGTTGAAAATGAATATTCGCAACTGAAATTGTTACAGCCTGGATCTGCTGAATCAGAGCTTATGGTTCAACCAGGCAAAAGCTTTGCCAAACCAATATTTTCCTCCCGCTAGCGTATGCTATAGAGGAGTTTTATTGTATTATTCATATTACCGCGGACTGGCCAGGGTGGCTAGTCGGCTTTTCCTGAGTGGGCCATCACCATAAGTGAGCCAACACAAAATAATTTTTATTGCTCTTTACAAAGATGAATTTTTGTTCGAAACATTGTCAACACATAAAATATGTATCTCTCATATCAAGAAAAACAACATTGCATTATTACAAAATATTTTTCTTAATTAAAATATCTAAGTTTGTGTTCTTTTTTCTTCTCAACATTAAATATGTTTAAGATAAAGATGTTTAAAGATAAAAGAAATCTCATAGAAAACTTATTGATCTTTTGTTTGACAACTGAGCCAACGTGACCCGTGCATAGTGAATCAACTTAGCTTAAATGGTAATTTTTGCTTTTCATGAATGTAAAAAAATATTCTAAAAATGTTTCAATAAACAAACACTAACCACAAAAAATATTCTTTCTAAATATTGCTTGTCAAAATGGAAAACGTGATTGATTAATAAATAAATATACTGTGATTGATTAATAAATAAATATACTCAAAAAAAACTTCATAGATATTCATAAAAAACTCTTTCTGTTTATTGGGAATCATTACTGTAATTACATAATAAGAGTTAAAGCATTACAGAATCCGAGAACTTTAATGTTGACTCTTCTGACTTTTTCAATGCTGGAGACAATGTGACAAGGATGCATTATATGCTACATGATAGAGAAACTTGTAAAAGATAAATAATTTGCAGTTTTTAAACTTTTTAACGAATTAAATGTTTTAGAGAACCCCCTCCCCGAATCTTTTTTTAATATCTAGTATACAAATATCGGCACCTAGAAACTATATCCTTTTTGAACGAAAAATTCATATAAGTGCTCGTTTATAAATAATTTTAAAAACTGCTATTACAAAATGTTAAAAGTCAAAAGTCCAAATATTACAATAAGCTATTTTTCATTTTAAAACCCCCATAAATGTCAATCCATTGAATCACATGAAAGAACTGTAAATACCACCCTCCCCCCTCAAGTTTTGTTTTTGTGGCATTCTGCCCTTTATCAGTACAGACATGTCTTTACACTTTTTAGCCGACTTTCGCCAAGTGGGCTTAATGTATTGTAAAAATATCGTTAAAAATAAAGAAAAGTAAAAAAATAAGTGAAGTAATTAAATAAAGATTGAACAATAAAAAAGTTGAAAGTAGGGTTCTGAGATGAGTAAAATGTGTGTCAGTCGGCCTGTATGCCCCCCCCCCCCCCCCCAATAACTTCTGAGGGAATGGTCCAATAAGAAAGGTTCTTTTGCTTGCGTTAAAAAGAGCTCGGCAAATACATCTCATTTCCATATTTTACTTTTGATGTGAACAATTTTTCGTTCAATTTTGAACAGTTCAAAACATTTTAACATTTGAGCCTATGGACGCGACGCGATGTTAAAATTATTATATGTTGCACAAAAATGAAGCAAATTATGTAAACTCTGGGAACAAGATGCAAGTTCCTATGAGCAAGCTTACTGGAAGAAGCTTTCAGTGTAAAATATTGATTTGAACAATTTTTGTTCATTTTTGAACAGTTCAGCAAAAAAATTAACCTCAGGCATATGGGGAAATTTAAATCCCATATAAATCCTAATCTAACCGATGAATTGGCTAGGAACAAACTTTATCGGAAAGATGTTACAATGTGGAGCATGTATAGATACAAAGATCAACAAAAACTAAATGAACCAATCTTTTCGAGCTAATATTTTAGGCTGTTCATTGCAAGTTTTACAGGCGACATTTATTTAGTTTCAGAACCTCAACGACATTTTTTTAATTGCCTTTAATTTTATCTACCTCATTGCAAGCAAATATCCAAAGTGCCATGTCCTCCCTTAATATGATCAAAAATAGCCTAAAATTGCTTACTTAGGACTTTAATTGTGAAAAGATTTCGCGGGCGATCCCCAACTCGCCCTTGCCTTATGTCGTGAAAAACGGCCTAGAAAATTCGTTTTTCGTGACTTAAATTTCAAAAAATTATTGGGGAAGAGCCTGAAAATCTCCATCTACTTCTCTTAACCCTTTCGGGACAGGTATGACGTATACGAACCGCCAGCGAGAGCTTCCTTACAGTCGGGTGTGACGAATACGTCTCGCTGTTCTAATCGACTCTGAGGACTGTATGCGGGATTTCAGATGGAATGAAATATTAGTCTTTTTCTTTGATACTAGATGGGGCCCTACTGTTATGGTGTAATATGTTGTAACATTAGAATCTTGACCTTCATTTCCATAGCATTTTTTTATCCTTTTTTTCTTGTTTCGGAAAGGAGGGAAGGAATTATGACAGAGCGGCGGCAGCAATAAGTAATGAAAATAAACTAGCTGGCACTTTAACTTGATCAGCTGATATAAACACATGCAAATGGTTCGGATCATTCCAAATACTTTTATTTCTTTTTTTTGTCGATGAATAGATATTCAGTGGTCTGCTTCCTTGTCTTCATTTCTTTTTGGGTTTGGCTAGTGCTCAGAGGAAATTTTCTTATATCATTTGACAAATACTTTATTATTAAGATGGCAAAGACAAAACTATATTTTTAAAAAAAGAGGAATACACTAAATTAGTGAATGCTTTGTTTCCAGATAGTGATGATAGTTTTGATATTTCAAAGGAACTGGAAAGTGATAGTGACTGATACTGACATACTTTCAGACACAGAACTTTCAGAATGTATGCCTTATACATCCCGCGACAGCAGGGATATTTTTTATCAATAAAATAATTTTTATTACTTTATATGTATTTTTATGCTGCATGAACTAAATTCTGTGATTTGTTTTGGATATTTTTTGTATATAACTTTTTGAGGTAAGTTAAGAAATTCATAATTCTAAAATCGATTTTATAGAATTTTTACAGAACATATTATGATGAAGTTTTAAAGTTACTCCAGATAGCTGGCAACAACTTTTTCTTATAATGTACCAAATTTTGGAGAAATTGAATAAAAATTAATTTTTTATGAATTTTTTTCCAAAGTTAGGCTTAGCAGCGCAAATCGCCTGTCCCAAAGTGACAATGTATTCTGTTAGTACCCCGACTGGTGGCAGCGGTTCGCTGACTGCGGAGGCCGTTCCGAAAGGGTTGAACTCCGCTTCTGTTTGCCTCCAAATATTACACTGTAGCGGTCTGTGACCTAACTTTCATTGTTAATTCTTTCTTTGTAACGAAATCCTGTGAAGAGAAAAGGCAGGAAGAGTTATTACCACCAACGAAATGCACCATGATTTGCTCATATTTCAGCACTGAGCCACTATTAAACCAGAATATGAATCCACCTCTGCCTCGTCGCGATCGGATTCAGTTTTGTGACGAATCTTGAGACAAGAAAGAAATAGAAATCATGCCAGAGGGAACTTGCAACCTTCATCTCACTAGAAAGGTTTTACCGAAAGTTAAGAAATTGGCCTCGAACCAATACGCACGACCATTGTAACAACATAAGCACTCGAATGTTTTTTTGAATACATTTTCAAATGCAAAACACACAAAAAATTCGTCTTTTTTTATTAATCACATTCAGTGCAAAGAAAATTGCTGAAAACTTCTGTCTCTTAAAATCCCCCCCCCCCCCCCCCCCAAAAAAATAATTACGGGTTTTTTCACGGGGCATTGAAAACTTGTTCACTCCATAAGGGAGCGGTGGCATTGAGAAGGTATATATGAAGCAATTAAAAATTAAAGTTAAATGAAAGAGAGAGATAGCTAGATTATAAATTTGGAGTATACAGGAAAGTAGGCTTGTATAGTTATAGACAGAACTTCTTGTTTCTACTCAAATATCGTACTAACAAGACTTTTCTCGTTTCAAAGACAGTAATAAAAAAAATCACTTGCCTCTGATCTTGAACAAGATTTTCTTGAGGACTTCATGCTAATTGATGTAGAGAGATAATTTAATTAGAACTTCAAAAAAGTAATAGCTAGCATTGCTTCCAGTTCAGCAGAACTAGCTCGATTGCTGGATAGTTCAGTGTAAAATCAATGCCCCTTATTTCAGTGCCGTAATGGCAAATTAGTAAAAAATTATTATTTAATTATGAAATTTTAGTTATTTAATTAATTACATCTTTGTAGTTAAAATTAAAATATAAATTAAAACACTTTAAATACATTATTAGTACCAAATACCAAATAAATAGTTTTAAGTAAATTTCAGAAAGCTTAGTTTTACTGGTACAGTAATAGTAAACAATTTAATTTTTAATATATACAAAGGTGACCAAAATATAATTTTGCCAACTGGGCCAAAGTTAGCCTGTCTGCCCCTGCTTATTACTATTACTATTAGCAACATTAAACAAGATAAAAAGTTCCAACGACTTAAAATCACTCGTCAAAAAAAAAAGCCATTAAAAAAAAATTTAAAATTCCATTAAAATGAAAAAAATGCCTAGTAAAATAAACAATGAAATAAGAATAAATGTTGAATTAAAAATCTTCCAAGCAAATAAAAAAATATATTAAACACAATTAAAAGTTCCATTAAAATATAGAAATTTTTCTGCCAAGTTAGAAAGCAAACAAACCACCAAAAGCCAATGCACCCCTTTTCTACTTTTACAAAGTAAAAAAAAAAGAAAAAGAGAAGAAGAAGCTTTCTCTTGGACTTGATGTTTTTCCCACTTGCAATATATGAATGAATGATGCTGAAAATAAATTTTTAAAGACATTGGAAAAAAAGTTAGGCCCATTTTATGTTATGTGTGAATTTATGTGCTTTTTAGGAGTCGGTAAAAGTTTTACAATTTAAGGGATTATTAAGGGTGGATTAAGGTAAATGGGAACCCTGACCAGGAAACCTGGGTAGCTCTATCAATCAAAGTGTGTCTTTTAGCTTTTTATTATTGGCCTTTGTTTTAACAATAAAAATCATTAAATAAACTTTGCTGGTGATGGGATAAACTTTGCCAATGATGGGATAAACTTTGCCAGTGAAAAACTGCTGACTAACAGTTTAATAGGGCTCGACCGATGGCATTTTTTGGCCGATGGGCCAATGCCGATTGTTGGCCTATTGTTCCGAGATAGGCCGATGGCCGATTGCCGATTCTGCTATTCCGGACGATGGCCGATGTAAAAAAAAGTCTCTTTAAACAATTAAAATGTGTAGAATGCTGGTCAAAAATGTCATTTAAATCATTTATTTATTTTTATGTTTATAAAAACATAAATGAATTATTCAAGGACGGTAAAACTGTTTGGGGAAAGTTTACATAATAATTAAAACTAAAAGAATCACTCGCCAATCTAGTAAAGTAATTAAACTATTTTGAGGTTAAAAAATAAATTTTAAAAAATGCTGATTCAGCGGATTTTTAATTCTTTTTTGTTACCTTTGCAAAAAAAACCAACAACTATTGGATCGGATCAGGGCTAATTCCCTTTCCTTCAACATTTTCTCTTTATAACACCTGCACTTCAAATGCCAAGTGCAGCTGCTTATGCAGATGTTATAATACAGACTAACAAATAACCTGGGTTTGTATCTTTAACAAAATTGTCAAGTCAACCCCCTGCTCTCAGATTTTTTTTCATAATCTACCCCCCCCCCCCCCCTTTTCAAATGAAAAGCGGGAACGATTATATGTTTATTTTTCATTATAAAAGTTATTTTAACTAAAAATAGCTCTTTTTCTAAAATAAAAATAAAATATTTAAAAAATTCGCTTGCAGTAACACCCCCTTGTTCATAACCAAGAAATACTGAATATTGCTTTAAAAACATAGACGTGAGATTTTTTTTTTTTCTTTTTTTGGCATTACAACTGAATGCTGGGTCTTAAGAACTAATCTGATTAGCTTTTTTTTTGCTTGTAAGTTGAAAATTACACTGAAATACTTGACATGTTCTTTATATTTTCATGAGCACAATGTAAGGTCACCGAAATAAACCAATATTTTGAGCACCAGCAGTACAACATAGTTGACAAATAATCTTCTGAAAAACACGTGATCGTAACTCATAATTTCTCACCGGATGAACCGATTTTCATGATTTCTTTAAAAATCGATCGGGGGTGGCTTCCCATAGGCCCCGTACCTTCGTTTGACCATATTCAATAAGTAGAAAAACAGTTATGGACATAAAAAGGGTCATTTTTTTGGTTTTTTATCCATAACTTTTGACTAAATGAACCGATTTTGATGACTTTTTCTTTAATAGATAAAGGGCCGTCTACTCAAATATCGCACATCAATTTGACTACATTTGTTTTTTAGAAAAACGTTACGGGTGAAAATTAAGTATTTTTTTATTTTAATTGGAAAGGCTTGGCTTGATTTTTCTTTGTTGGGGAAAACTATTAATAAATATAAAAGTCATTGTTAAATAAAAAGTTTGTTGCCATTGAGCTGTATTATTAAAATCAATCGTAGCAACAGTTTGACTGAAGGCTTCTCTAAAGCAAAAATTACATCCGATCAGTTATTTTGCTAAAATCGACTTCTAAACGGGAGTTATCATACAAATGATTAGTTTTTAGAGCCATTCATTCAAAGAAGGTTTGCCCTTTGATATGAATTTTTTGAAAAATAAAGTATTTATTGAAAAAATATTTGCACTAAAAAGAATAAAATTAAATAATTATTGAGAAAAAAATAGAACCGACTTCAAAGCAGAACTATAAATTGCGCTAAAAAGTAAAAAATAAATTAATTCTTTAAAAAACATCGATGTGACTTTTAAACATAGTTTTAGAAGTTGGTGCAAAATTATGGGTCTAATTACCATTACACCATGTGTTACTTCATCTTGGGACTGTTGCTAATTCCCTGATGCTAATTTATATTCGTAATTGATTAATCATTACAAAAGATTTGATCTATGCACCGACTTCTAAAACTATGTTTAAAAGTCACATCGATGTTTTTTAAAGAATTAATTTATTTTTTACTTTTTAGCGCAATTTATAGTTGTTCTGCTTTGAAGTTGGTTCTATTTTTTTCTCAAAAATTATTTTTTTAATATATATATTTATATATACGTTGTCAATTTTTGAAATTCATAAAATTGCAGCATTTTTATTAAGGTATTATTCTACCCTGTCGCTCGAATTCGGTTTTTAAGAATTAAATTTTTGAAAATTGCAAGTCAAACTTGGACACACAAAATTTCGATCAATAAACATTTATACTGAAAAATTGATTCATATTTTATATCAATATGTTCTATGTTGTAAACTAACAATAAAATAACAAGAAATATTCTAAACTGAGAGCAAATGCAACAAGATTGTTGTACAATAGCAGAAAAACTGTCAACTGTAACTCGTGGCATCAAAGAAGCCAAAAATAATAATAATAATAATAATTAATAAATAAAGCGCTAAAAAACGAAGTATAAACGGGATGAAATTAAAATAATTATCGCATTAAAAAAAGTTAAGATGTATTTTGAAAAAAAAAATGCATTGATCAATCTTTGAAAATAAAGAAATTTTAGTATTTTTATTAAGATGTTATTAAATCCTGTCGCGCGAACTCCAATTTTGAGAATTCAATTTTTAAAAATTGCAAGTCAAACCATAAAATTTATATCAATAAACATTTATACCGGAAAATCTTTTCTTACTTTTGACCAATCTTTTCTATGTTGTAAACTAATAATGAAATAATGAGAATAACCGCACACTAAAAGCAGATGCAACGAGATTGCTGCACAATTGCAGAAAAATTAAGACTTGGGATCGAAGCAAAAAAAAAAAATCACTAAGAGAAAAAAGTTCACGCTGGTAAAAATTTAAATTATTATCGTACTTTGATTGAGTTGACTTGGTACTGTTTACAACTTTGGAATAATACGATACATGACAAACTAAAAGCAGATGGTATAATATTATTGCACAATGACATCTAATGCACTAAGTCATTATTAACCGAAAAACGGACAAAAACGAGGCAACTAACCTAGTGCGAAAAGCAAACAGCACTCATAAGACGCCTCTATTACTTTTACGTTAACATATTCTATTTCGCAAGCATTCTGCTCAAAGGGAAATAATTTTAATAATGAAAGTTTTCCGGCAGCTTTTGCTTAAACTATTTTTCCAAATTTATCAAATACTTTGTAGAATGACATTATTTTTGCGCTTTTTATAACTGATGTGCTGACTGTTATTGTATGGAAATAGAAATCTAGCTACGCAGAAAAAAGAAAGTAAAAGACAGAATGTTTTCTGGAAAGTTGTCCCTGAGAAAAACATCGGCCTTGCATCGGCTTTTAGATGTTTTTCAAGGCCGATGTTTTTCTAAAGTTAACATCGGCCGCCGATGCCGATGGCAACTTTGTTGAACAATCAGCGCCAATGCATCGGTCGAGCCTTACTGTTTAATTTCAAATATGACTCAATTGTTGTATGTAACTCAATTGTTGTATGAGTTGTATGACTCAATCAAAAACATTGAAAACAAGAACCTATTTTAATTAAAATCTTCCTTTCAGATTCTAAGTTTGAAACAAATGGGTTTGACTACATTTCAAAAAATAAATAAATAAATATGTTTAAAATTATACACACCTGTATTTTTTCTCAAGATCTTCATTTCTATTTTGCACTAATACAATTTCATGTTGTAACGTTTCTATTTTTTTCAAATTCCCACACTGTAAGAGAAAATCAAAGAATTTTAATTAACATATTATAATGAAAAAAAATAAAGGATCTAAGTTAAAAATGCCTACCAAGAGAAAATCTAGATCACACCACTGTATACTATTTTATCAAAAATAAAATTTATACTTGAATAGTAATTTTAAACTTTTATAATGTCCAAATAGACAAAAGCTTGGAAGGTTGACTAAAAAGTCAATTAATATTACGGTTTTTTTTTTCCTCTCTCTCTCTTCCAAAAATTGCAATCCCCTCCATATATCAAGCTTAGAGAGGAGTTTAAACTAGAAATGTTGAATTTTAAATGCATTTAACAAAGAGAAATGGTAAACGTAACACACTAGTTATTTCATGAATGCTGTTCAAGCACATAAATTTTATGTTATTAAAATTTAATACGTAAAATTTTATTTCATTTAACATAATCAGGAGTAAGAAAGCCACTCAATGAAAGGGTGGAAATTGCAAATCAAAATCAACTCATGAAATAATTTTACAATATTTCTGGCTCACTTAAAAAGGTTTTACGCAATTCGCTGAATATTTCCAATCTCCATATTAGACCAAAACACCAAAGATACAGATAGCCAAAAACTTTTATTATGTTTTTACTTGGTATTTCTACTAAAAACACAAAACAAATACAAAAGATTCCACTGTTACATATAAACAATGAATGTTTGCTATGCAATTTTTTAAAACCTTAAGCAAATTTTAAAATTGTAAAAATGTATGCATTTACACCAATACATGATAGAATTTTGTTTTCAAATATTATTTCATGTAGTACCTAAAATTTAATTTACAAAGAAGACTATATTCAAACAAGAAATGTAACTGGTTCATAATTTCATGATCAATAAAATATTGCAAGTACTTTAAAAACAAGAAATAAACTAAAATAAAGCAACTTTTCTAAGGTTAAAGCTACTGTGATTAAAATTCCTTATCTCTAGACGGACGTTTTCAATGCAATAAAGAAATGAAGTAATAAAAAGTGCGACACATGCGTATGTCCTGATCTAACTGAAGATATTGATCTTGCGGTATAGCACGATTGGCTATTTGGTGAAGGCTTTTATCACACGATATCATGTGTTTGGCAGGGAACATGTTAAATAGAGCTAAAACTTTCCAAACTCACTCATAATTTTAACAATTGCAAATGCTGAATTAAATAACTAAAAATATCAAAAAAAATCTTTAAATTATAGCGTTTAAAATAAATTATCAACTAATTTTGAAATTAATCATATTTTTCTTTTTATGAATGCAGGGTTCCCATTCTTTCAAGAAAAAATTCACAGAGAAAAACACATATAACTTCTTTTCTAGTTAATTTAGAGGCCTCGAATTTTAGCTCAAAGAGCAAAACCCTTTCTTGGGCAATTTTTTATGGGCTTTTCAATTGTATCAAGCTCGAAATGATGCGTTAATTTCTTCCTATCAAAAAGGACCATTCTATGCAACTTTCGGCTATAAATTGAAATAAAAAAGAATAAAATTGAATTTCAGAAAAGACTCTTTGAGGTGCACACCCCCATGTTCCAAACTAATTTTACACCAAATTTCATGAAAATCAGCCGAGCGGTCTTGGCCCTAAGCCGGAGACAGACAGATGCACAAAGACATACTTGCTGCTTTATTATTAGTAGAGATTCATAATACCCCCATAACATTTTATATTCTTTCACTATACGTTGTGGAAGATAAGTTTCTTGGGCCATATTTTCACCAACTTTTTTATTAGTTGAGAATCCACGTTCAATAGCTGCTTGCGCACGTGATAACATAAAAATGATTTTCATGTTGGACCAAAGTTTATCACAATATTACTCACAAAAATTCAAGGTAAAAAGCATCTATCCTTTGGTCTGCCCTAGAATTCTGAAATGCAGATTTGGGCATACTTACAACATTTACAAGAAAATGTTTATAGTATTGCAAAATAATGTCATCACATTCACTATCCAAAACATTTTTTTTTGTGACAAATGCATAAGCACATGTTTTAAGGACTTTTAGTAAGTTTCACATAGTGAAGCCCTTTTCCTGGGATGGAAACATGAGGAGTGTAACTAAAGTGTAGTTAATCAGACTTTGTACACTTCTTCATGAGATGCAGAAAATTGGTGACAAAACTTTTTATATTGAAGACTTTTTTAGAGTACAAGTTATTTTTCTTCAATAACTGTTTGATAATGCTATCACCAACAAAGCCTAAGTTTAGTCAATAGGATTAAAAATGCTATTCTCCCTAGTTAGGGTGGAGGAGGGATTAACAAGGTTGCTCCGATGAATGATTGCCAACTTATCTTCGGTATAACGTGAGTAGGACACTGCTTTCCGTGCACTCATTTTAGGAAACCGATGGATCATGTTCAACCGATGAATCATGTTCGAATTATTCAGCTAAGATTGGCGACTGTCTAAATAGCTGAATAAAAATTCAAGGACTTGCAAAATTTTTCAAGGACTTGATTTGATTTTCATGGACTTTCAAGAGTCCAATTTCATCAAAAAAAAAAATTCAAGGACTTTTAAGGACTTTCAAGGACTGTGGGAACCCTGGAATAATTATTTTGTATTATTTCAATTATAAATGCATATTCACAATTTTATATTCCAGTGTAACAAAACATTGTGATGCATGATGCATCACAATGCGAACTTGCTACATTTTCTAACACACAGCTGTTGATTTAAAAGTTTCTCAAAATACAACAATTCATATGACAACCTTTTATTGATTAATTAATTTTTTTCTAATGACCAGAACTAAAAACAAATGTTCTTTGAAATTATTATAAACCTAAATTTAAGCCTCTGATTACTTTTTTTTTTTTTTTTTTGTAAATCTACTTTTAGATACTGCATAACAAATATTTCCATCTAATCACACTACAGTCGAACTCGTTTATAACAAACACAAAGGGACCGTAACATTTACTCACTAAATCCGAGTGCTAATAAACAGGTGATTAAGGCAGGCGTGCAACTAGAAGGGGGGAGGCTTGGGTGGTCAAATGATTGAGTTTACTTAAAATTAAATTAATACTTACTTACTTTAATTATGTTAATTAATTTAAATAAAAACTTTTCTTAATTTAATGACAATTACCCCCCCCCCCCCCAACCAGAAAAAAATGTCTAGTTGCGCTACAGTCTTAAAGGAAAGAAACAATAAATGGAAAGAAAAATAAAGGAAAAGATTCTTACCAAAACATTTATTTTTTCATTAATCTACAAAAATTTTAAATAGTTTGTTAGCTTACTCTGAACTCATTCCCTGTCTCTGTTCTGTGCTATTGTTCTTCTGGGAAGACTCATCGTCCAAAAAACATCATCACTGACATCCCTCGCTTCAAAAAAGGTCTGCATTTTTTCAGCGAACTCCAACAGTGTAGAACAAGTTGGGGGTGGTTCACTTTCTTCATATTCATCAGTGTCCTCATGTTTTTCTGCTGAATTCGTCAGCTACAATATCTTCGGTGGTTGGTACATCTGAGGTCATCAGTTCGTCGTCGATGGGTACATAGTTTTGAAATTCTTCTTTGGTCATTTCTAAATTTGCAGTTTGTATGAAACTGTCAAACTCTTCTTCCTCAGTGGATTTACTGTCTTGACAACTCGCCAATCCGGCCTTATGGAAACACTTGATGATGAATGTTGATGTGACATTATTCCACGCATCGTTCATCAAATGTATCGCTTCCAGTACATTGACATTGGTATTTGATGCTGTTCCACTTCTATCTCTTCGGTCCAGAATCATCAAAATCAGTTGCTTACGGAAGTGGAACTTGAAACTTCTTATGCCTCCTTGGTCCATAGGCTGGGTAACAGATGTAGAATTTGGTGGCAAAAATTCAATTCTGATATTGGAAAGTCCAGTGATTTCGGGATGAGCTGAACAATTGTCTATCAAAAGGAGAATTTTACGATTTTCTCTCCCATTTTGAAATGAATTTTGTGAAAATGTCTGAAGTCATCCAGGCTTTTCGGCTATGATCATAATTTACTGGTAGCTTTTTCACATTTTTGAAACATCTAGGGTTCTTTGATTTGCCAATAATCAAGAGTTTTTTCTTGTCAGTGCCAGACATGTTCGAACACACTAAAGCTGTTAACCTATTTTTAGGGAGCTTGCCTCCAACGCATTTTTCACCTTTAAATTTTAAGGTACACTGTTGGAGTTACATTGTAGAATATCCCTGTTTCATCAGCGTTATAGATGTCATCTGCTGCGTATGCTTCTCGGATGTCTGGCCACTTTTCAGTCAACGATTTACAATGTCCGCCACGTTTGCGGACTTTGCTTCACCCCATATTTTTCCAAAAGTTATGCCATGCCTAACTTTAAAACGATCAATCCATCCATTTGAACGCGCAAACTCAGAATATCCAAGTTGTTCAGCAAATTTTTCTGCTAGCACTTTTAGAGTAGGTTCACTCACAGGGAAATCAGCACTACGCTGCACCTTCATCCATTTCAATAACGCTTCGTCCAACTCCTCTTTTGAACACTTCTTCAGTCGTTTAGTCTGTTTCATTTTGGTCGTATACAGATTTCGACATTTTTATCAGGGTCATCCAACTCTCGTAAAATTTTTACTTTTTTGTCAACTGATAAAGCTTTGCGTTTCGACATATTGAGAAGATAAAAATTGCTGTGTGTACTCAACGAACTGAGGTCAAAGAATGACCATCTGACCCTCCTACTTGATCCCTACACTTATCAGGTGCAACTGTTCTCCCCCTCCCACCTCTACTACCGTTTACAATAAAGCCCCACCTGTTGCACTGGATTTGTGAACCCTCCCTATTGACATTGGAATGCTGGAGGAATTTTTCCTACAAAAGTATTAAACCGCGGAGAAGAAAAAAAAAGATAAGACAGAAAGACTAAAAAGATGAGAAAAAGATTGCATGACAGAAAAATATTGCTTGCTAAAACCGGGTCTTGCTTGTTAAAAGCGACTTCTGTTCCATAGACTTAACATTGATCCAACCAAATATTCTTGCTTCCCTTGGTAAATCCAAGTTCTCATTAAATCCGAGCTCGTTATAAACGAGTTCGACTGTACCAAGTATTTCATAACAATAAAATATTGTATTTAATGCAAAAATGTATCTTCTTGTAACAGCAAATAATATCAATAATAAAAACCTTCAATATAATTTGAAACGAATGAAAGAAAAATAAATTGTGTCTTACTTCATCAATCTGTTGGAAGAGAAGCAGATGGCAAGAAGCACCAAAATGTAGTGTAACATAAAATTAAAACAATTTATTGAGTTAGAAAACACAAGTTAAATGTCTGTAATAAATGTAAACAGAAGAATATTTTTAAATATTGCTTACTTCATCCATGTCATTTTTGCAAATTTTGTCCATAGATGAACCCTGTGAAAGTAATCTAAAAAATAAAAATAATTATTCCCAAAAATTGCAAGCAGGAAATTTAACGGAATACAATTTTAGTGATGTGTTTACATATCTTCACATAACATACGGTTCTTAATGTACCCTCTTTGCGCAATCCTTAATTGAGCTCGAAGAACACAGCAGTGCTGCAGCGCAGAAAATGGAACCTTACAAAAAGCATGGAATGAGCTTGATTACTGTCTGGACGTGTCAGGTGTCACAAAAGGGTACTGAACATTTTATAGGGTGTAACTTGGTTGGTGAGTTTGTGCTTCTTTTCATCTACTTTTCATGTGTGCAAGCTAATGTGGTGTGAAACAAAAAACCAAAATTTTTATTTTTGAGTTGCTATAGCATGGAAAAGTTTCGAATGGAGAACACATAAATAACAGAAAAAAAATTATTGAAATCAGATAATATCTTCCGATCCTGCAATGATCCTAAATGTTTGCAAAATTGACAAATTTCACTAGTTCTTTGTGATTTTTCAAAAAAATTTCTCCCGTGTTATTTTACTTTATTTTTCATAGCTATCAAACCAAAACGTTGCAAAATCCATTATGCTATGTATGAAAAAAATGTACTCTCTATTGTAAAGTTATTGTTCAACTATGCAAAACTCTGATCCTTTACATACAAGTTTTTTTTTTTTTTTTTTCAGATAATGTCCATAACAGGCATAACAGGCAGTATGAATGAAATCTTTAAGATTATAAAATATGTTTAGCGTATTGTCTACAAATTAAAACACGCCTTATTGTCTTAAGTATTACCCGTTGAACCAACGTTGTAATTTGATTTCTTTGAAAATTCGGGCATAATACAGAGATTTGAATTTCAGTTTTGCTCCTCGGTAGCCATCTCTCGACTGAAACCCGAATACTTTAATCGAAGCCTCTTTCACTAATTTCACATATCGTTTGAAGGCTTGCGTATGGTAGGGGTTTTTTTTATAATCAAGTCTGGTGTAGCTGCTAAAACTATAAACGATTTGATGTCCTTTCTACAAGCTTTCGGAAGAAAAGGAAGAGAAGATAACATCGCTCCATTCAATAATCTCCGACTAATCTGAGGCTTCGAAATTTAGGGATGGAGTGATAAAATTTCTGATGCTTTTTTACCTGAACCCTGGCTGTTTAGCTTTTAAAACTTTTTTAAGTCCTAGTTCTTTCATGTCCCTCTTCTCATCGAAAACCATTGCAACTAATAGCCTTTTGGAATGGCCAAAGAAAGAGCTTTGCTTAAAGACCCGGTCAACTACTTGTTTCAGGTTGTCAGACAAGTGTCGAGATGTTTCAAATGAATGGGGTGTGAGAGAACACTAAAAATAAGCAGCATGAACGTATGAGTGGGAATGTCTCAAAAGACAGTGCGAATTCAAATCATTTACACAGGCTAAAATTGAACTACTGTAAATTCCGAAAATCCTCCCACCCTTTTCCCCCCTAAAAGCCTTCCCTTATACCCCATGGGAGGAAAATCAGAATTTTGGCAAAACTTGAAATTTAGCTTTATAGCATGGGGGTATAATCGGAAGTTCTACACCAGATTTTGTAGTAGAACTAGCAGTCTTTTATTTTATTTTTTTTAAAATATATAGTAAAAGAGAATACATTAAATGCAGGTACTACTAATAATTAAATTCACTGAGACATTCACTTTTTTGACACAGAATAGTTCAACAAGCGCAGCATTTTGATAGAAGAAAATTTGCTCTTAGAATTCACAGCTGAATGCTATCCTTAAATGGCTCACTCAAGCACACTTGCATCAATGCAGGGAAACAGCACTCCGACACAACTGTTCCCTGATAGATTGAGTCTTTGGAGCACAGCTGCTTTCTTCTTCCTGCCTTGGCTCCATGGTTGTCATACTGGGTGAAAATTTGCCGATGGGGCTACTTTTTTCCACGGCTATTGATTAAAAGCTCTTCTATTTGACTATTTTTGTAGATGTTTTTGACTACTTGCTGGCGGAAAAAATTGGCAACCCTGATTGACTTCTACGTAGTTTCTAAGAGAGAGGGCAACTGAAATCGGATGCCTTTTTGTTTTTATGGAATGGGGGGAACGAAATTTAACTTCTCACTGAAAATTTACTTTTTTGCCCCATGGGGGGATAATAGGAGGTGGGGCTTTTTCGGAATTTATCAATGCTGTTTTTTAAACAAGAAGTTTATAGTTCATGCAAAAAAATGATCATGCTAAACTCATTACGGTTTGTATCGTAAAAACTGGAAAATCAGCTATTAAAAGTTACAACAAATATTGAGGAAATAGTACTTTTTTTTAAGTATTGCATGAGCATGTTTCATAAGTATTTAGGGAATCGGAAGATAATCTTTGAATCAAAAACTAGATTACTTTTCTTATGTAGGTGTGCATTGCAACTTTTCTGTCAGAAAGCCTTAAAAAAGCACAGAGAGAAAAACTTTTAAATAAGTTCAAAGAAATGGGTTCAGTTCATCCCTTTTTGAAATATACAGACTTGCTGTGGAATTGGAAGATATTATTAGATTTCATTATTTAACTATTCATCAATCCCAACTTTTCCATGCCATAGCGATTTGAAAATAAAAAAATTGTTTTTTTTTTGTACTACTCGCTAGTGTACTTCTGAAAATACAGCCTTTTCAAAACAAATGAATCCTTTATGCTAATCCTGTATTATAACAACATGTCTAGTTAGTTAATTTAGTTTATTTTGTGCTTTTGCTACTCTAAAAATGCTTGAATATATTTACAGGACATGGTTTTCCTAAAATGGTGGATGACTCCAAAGGAATTAATAATTTGCAATGAACGAAACCTTACGATTCTCAAATATGATGAATTTCCACTCTGTGGACATATTTGTACATCAATAAGGATTCAATGGTTTTAATTTTTATACAAAATGATCCATTAGAGCAACATTTTTGGATCCTGCATAAAGCAGGGCACAATAGCAGGATAGGTTACTGCTGGTAACTTTATTGAAAAAGTAATAAATGAAATTTGTTTGCAGAAAAGTTAACTTTAACCTTTATTCCTATAATGTTAGCCCCATTAGAGAGTTTCAATATATGCACTACATTTATAAAATCAATTAATATAACGCAAAGCTTTTACATTATGAACAAAAATGACAAATTGGAGGGCAGGAGCACATATCAATGTAATTTTTAAAATTACTTACTGATAATCTCCAGAATACGTAAAACCAATAAAAGGCAAGTGATTCCCAGCAAATGCCTTTGATGGTGGAAAATCTTCATCATTGTTATTTTCTTTATCAATCTCATCAAAATTTGAAGAATCATCATCGCTAGCAAGTTCTGGAATGACTGGTGCAACAGCTGTATGTATGAGATTACAAAGAAAATACCAGTCACATGTAAGAAGTCAGTTTTAAGCTAATTTCTTTTGTGATTAGAAAACTTCCTTAACTGCATACAGAAACAACAAAGAAATACAAACGCAATAGGAGGTCTGTGTACCAACGAAAGCCAGGTGATAGCCTTGAAGAAAATAGCATAAGGAACACAATTTGATACAAAAAACAAGTAAAGGCAGGACAAGAGTGACATGCCCTGCCATTTATCAGGCAGGGCACGTCACACGATCAAAGAGTTATTTATTTTTAATGCAATGCGAACTACAACTAATGACCATATAAAATATTCCAAATAGATTTTACTACATAATCTTTTAAATTTGAACGCAAAATTGGGAATTTTCAGACAATTAACAAATTTTGAAATTGGCCGATTCAAAAATATACAACGGATTTGATTTTTTCTCCATATGCCTATAGGGTGGTCCAAAATTGGCCTTTTTAACAAAAAGTTTGATTTTTACTGGTCCTACCCTCTCATTTGGTTCCATTTATGTGAAATAAAATTATTGTGAAGTTTAAGCCTATAATTTTAATATTTAGAGATAGCTCAACATTCTCAAACCTTCTGCTGTTTTTGAATTTTATATGCTAAATGAAGAATAAATCAAAACTCAGGTTAGGAAAAGGATACAATTTTATTTCATTGAAATCTCAAGCATTTTGTAAGTTGAAAATAATAATAATACAATAATGATATTTAAAGAACTGTGGATGTTCTTGTGCCAATACCTTCCAAACTCGGCTCTTTTGCAATATGGATAAACTTGACGATGTTTGACAACCTACCATAAGAATCGCAACTGATCTTCAATGTGTGTTGTTTTCCCATTAAATTCTCTCATAAAAGGTATATCTCTCTCTTTCAGCATTATGATCATTAACAATTGGGATTCCTACAATAATTTTTAGAGCTTTGAAAATCCTCTTGATTTGTGGATCTACATATGAAGTCTACTTATTCTCTCAAATAATAAAGCTGACTGCTTTGCAACAAAGTCCACAAATTTCATTTCCAAAAAATTTTAAACCATAATCTCAAGATGATTTTGAGTATTACTTTTTTCATTTACTCCTTTCATAGCCTTTACCATTTGTTTTTCAATGCAGTGAGGTATTCTACTTTCGTTTTCAAACATCAGAAGTAATAAGAACTTACCGCTAAATCTTAAAGAGAATATCACTCAAGAAAATTAATGAATGAAAATTAATTAGATCTCTTATGATTTCATATGTTTTTACCGTCTAGACAAGCGATCTCATCCGGGGGCACCAAATGCTACAATTCATTTGTAACTTCTTTTCTAATGTTGGGACAGCCTGTCCAGACCAATAATCAATGATGAAGTCTTGGTTATTATAGAAAAGGAACATTTATTTACATTGACACTCTATTTACATACATTATAAGAACTATTATAAAAGCACCTTACTTCTTAATGTAAATATTTCTTTCTCCATTAAATCAAAATCTAAATTAATTTTTCCTCGAGATCTTCGGTCTCGGATTTTCTAAATTGTTTCCAGAACATAAATCACATAAACAAATAAAAATTATAACTGAAGCAAAGGCTTATCTTCAACAACTACAGCAACTTGATTGGTTTATGAATTTAGATAAGTAAGTACGATAATTTATTTATGCACATTTTTAAAACTTAGTTAACTGAAAAATTATCTCACATTATAGATTATCACATATTATAGATACTCACATTCACGAATGCTGTCAAAAGTCCATTGATCATTTCGAAAAAATGGATGCATTTTGATATCTTCAATGCCATTCCTTCCCAATCGTTCCATTCTGAAAGATTCACATAACTGATTAAATAGTCTTAAGAATACAATTTAAATAGTTCATAATGTAAAAGTATAAACGATTCAGATTCACACAAGAAAAATCTTATCACATAAAAAATCATTTTTTAAATATTTTAACTAAAAATATACAAATACAAATGAGCAAAAAGGAAGTTTTGTAAATTTTCATTTTTATTATTAATTTCTTTTACTTTCTCTACTGCTTCCTGCATAAAAAATCCCCCTCCCTCCACCAACTAACTCATATTTACTCCTATACACAGGCTGATACAGTCACAGGAAAAGCAAGCTTGTCCTCAGTGGGTTGGTCATGTTAAATACATATACAAAAGTGACAACCAGCAACAGGCATAGGGACCAGCAAGGACTAATAAATGATTCGACCAAGGTTTGCAAGCTGCAAATATTGTCTACGTGCAGTCGTGACCAACCACACATTTTGCAACAACACAAATCCGCAAAATGTAGTGTTGTGTGCAGTTGCAATCCCTCAACAACAAACATTAAGCAAAATTGTGTTAAGGATTTAATAAAATTTTAAAATAAATAGGCCATTTTGAGGTAGCATATTTAAAATAGCTTCTAACTTTAAACAGACATGTGACTCACTGAGGAAAAAAAATACTGAAATATCACGGCATCACGAAATACCACGACAGAACGTTATAAGCTTAATAAAAAAACCTTACATTACAAACAAATTACTATGCAATAGAATTATCAAATACAAAATGAAGTTAAGTCATTACTTAACACTTTATTATAAAGGAGTAATTGGGGCTTAATGTCTAACAAAAAAAAATGTAAAAGTCCTACAATCTTTGAAATTTATATTCATACGTAAAGAGTCTGAATTCAGTGCAATCTATAAAACCTAATTCCATTTTTTAAAGAAATAAACAGGTTTCCTAGCAGAAGTTTTCAAACTGAACTAATTATTTTGCATCTACGACTATTAAAAATAGTATGAATAAGGTGGTAAGTGAAAAAAAAAGCATTGTAAAGTACCAAAGCATTATATAAGAACAAGGTTATTTAATACACAATATAAACATACTTGTGATTTAAACACCACAGTACTTTTATTTAAATATACAGTAAAACTTGAAAAGTTGACCACCTTTGTAAGTTGACCACCTGTCTAAGTTGACCACTTTTGTCAGGAACAGAATTAGCCCTATATTATATAATGTAGAGAAACCTTTGTAACTTGACCACCTAAATTGACCACCTGTCTATGTTGACCACTTATGTATGCCAAATTTGGGTGGAAGTATTATAAAAAAACCCTTTGAAAGTTGACCACCTAATTATTACTATATTTATTTGTTTATCTATTTTTGGAAAGATAAAAAAAACTAAAATATCTTCTTCGGGATATTTTTTGCTATAATGCTAGACCAGTATTGGCTTGGCCTGAATGGATGAAACATCAATATAAAGTTGCCTAAACCTCTTTGTAAGTCAACCATATGGGAAAACTACTATCGAAGGCAGGGTGTCGTGATAACGAGGTCCAACTGTATTATTTGGCTATTACTACTATTTTTTCTATTTTTGCTCGGATGGCTAGGAAATATTTTAAAAGCATTGGCCCTTTTTACTCAAAATAATATAAGAATCCTAAAAATTAAAATAAAAATGAAGCATAATTTAAAAAATAATTTTATATTCGTCTGAAAACTACATGAAATGGGAAAAATGTTATAAATATTGGAGCTTATATAGAATTACGGTTAAAATTTTCAAAAATATTTGGAAGACAATACAGTGATTCTACAAGTCGGCTCTTTTAGACTAATTTTAAGTAGTGTTTAGACAAGTGATTTTCAACCTTTTCAATGTGGTTTTTTTTTTAATGATTTATTTGATTTTTTTATTTCAATCACATTTTTTTTTATTTATATCAAAATATTTTTCAAACCGATAATTATGATTTGAAAATAAAATTTTGAGAGAAACGCAATGTAACAATGCATTAAAAAATTCATTTCTGCACAAAATTTCCAAAATAAATAAAATAGTACACTGTAGTAATTATTTATATATATATGTAAGTAATATTAAGCAATTAAATCAATGAAAGTAAGGCAAAATGCAAATACTGTGTAAATATATATATATTACCCATTAAGAGATTTTGAAATCCTTTGTGCAAAATATTTAAATATTTGCTCCCAAAAAGACTTTGATTATTAATTAAATTCATATTAATAAATAACATATCTAGTAAAACATTGTTCTGATTCACTTTCTATTAAGAAATTTGAATAAGAAAAGTTTATCTGTCTTTTGGTTGATTTCTGAACCTGTTGTGTACAACTCCAAAAAATAAAAACATTCATTCAATTCCAGCTGACTTTGGCTGTGATGAGCATTTAAATTACTTGTTTTGTAGATCTTTATCCTCAATGTATTCTCTTTTCCAAAAAAAAAAATCCACAAAAAGGAAGTCCACGAATAGGTCGTCATATAGGGAGGGGGTTAGGAGGAGGCTGTTATCTCTGCTAAAATTAGCAAAGATTCATAATTCTCCCTGTCTGCTGGTGTGTGTGCATAATAGGAATTGAAAAAAAAGAAAATGAAGTGAATTAATTTGTGTTTGTGTAAAAATTAAAAACTACAAATAATTATAACTCATCTGATAAACACTTTAGGATTACTTATATTAAATTTGACAATAACCTGATTCCTGGATGATTTGGAATCCCCCCCCCTCCCCCCCCCCCCCAAAAAAAAAAAAAAATTGGATTGTAGCATTGCAAGTAAGTTGAAGTAACTCAAAAAGAGCCTAAATTCATGACGAAATTCCAACTTTTATCGAACCAAGATGTCAATAGTTCTATGCGACTTAGACTGTGAAAATAGGTGTTGATCGAAGCACTATCTGGTGCTTCGATCAACACCTACATTTGCAGTATCAGCTATTATAAAATATAAATGTTAAAAATATTGGGTAAATTTTAAATTTTGGACTTTTGGCCAAGATTTTCACTCAAATACTCCACAGTGCGCCGCTCTGTCATTCCTTCCCGAAACAAGAAAAAATAAATTACAAAATGCTATGTAAATGAAGGTTAAGATTCTGCAATCTCAATACATTGCACCATAACAGACATAGGGCCCCATCTAGTATCAAAGAAAAGTATTAATATTTTATTCCATCTGAAATCCTGTATACGATACACCCATCCTCAGAGTCGATTAGAGCAGGGACAAGTATTTGTCACACCCAGCTGTGAGGCTGCTCTTGCTGCTGGTTTGTATACGTCATACTCATTTTGAAAGGGTTAATGAAGGCAAAGTTGCAAAATCTGAAAAAAGTAGAGAAAATAAACGCAAAATTATACATTGACCAGACTTCTGTTGTCTTATTAAGGCAACTTAATTTATTTTCTTCCTTTTGCTTTTGGAAAAAAGAACTTTATTCACTTTTATCACTTTCAGTATTTTCATTTTTCTGAGTACTTACTATCAAAATCCCGAAATTAACCAATGGCATTGGTAAATGCCTACATCAAGGGTCAACAACTTGCAGAGTGCAATCCAGATCCCGACAGCAGAAGGTCAAAAACTGGACTCTAAAATTTTTTTGAAAGTATAAAGGCAATACTTAAAATCGCCTTTTAAAGTTTTACTTTCGGGAGAATGGAAAAATATGGCTTTCCAGTTGTTTGGCCTTTGAAAGCCTTTACTGCAAATGTAGATAATTTGAGTAAGACTTGCAGGGAAACATTTCATTGCAAACATATAAAACTGCATCCACAAGAAATTTGCAGTAAATATGACCCAGAAAAGTATTGAAATTGCAAAAAAATAGCTCTGGATATTATGTTTGGCTTCACATATGTTTGTGAAACTTAATTTTCAAAAATGAATTCACTTAAAAAATCAACACAAATACGGATATTTTTCCTATGCAAATGATGGAAGCAAACCAACGATGACATTTACTTAACCTATTCAGTTGCTTTTCTGCATAACATCATGTATTTCTGTAGCACTGATATCCTTTTTCATTTATAAGCTTTTTTTCTGAAGGTGGAGTAGATGATGATTATTTAAACTCGCTTATGTTTCCACAAGTTGTTTATTTAAAGTCTAAAGGAAATGTTAAGTTTTTAAGTAGTGATGCTGCTTCCACTGCGTAAGAATCTCAACAAAGACTCCTCGCATAAACTGTTCCTCTTGAGCACCTAACTTTAAAAAACTAACAAGACCACATATGGCATTTCTTCTATTAAATTTTGAATACAAGTATACCAATCTATTGAATTTCGTCTTATTTTGTGAGCGCAAATTAAAATAAAAATTGGTAAGGAAAATTATTATTATTATTTTCGGGACCTAACCTGAAAATTTTCAAAAGTGTCAGAACTGCACCTAAATTTACTTGCCGCCTCCTGACCTAAGTTATTACAGTACAATGATCTCCCCCCCCCCCCCCCAACAACTTTGAAATTGTTCAGTAGAAACTGGGAAAGAAACTGGATAAAAACACAATGAACAGTTTCTTTTTGTTTCCATTTACTTATTAAATGCAAATTTTGTGTATAGTTTCATTTTTAAACTTGTTATGAAATTGAGTATTTTTGCGTAAAATTAACATATATTTCTTAGACTTAGTGCCTTAATTAAGTATGAATAACATTGATTTGAAACCAAAATTTATTTTATCTGATCAAAATGAAAAAATTTAAATGGACACAGTGAATTGCATTTTTGCCACTTGGGTAGCAAATTATTATTTTTGTCAGAATGGTTTCCAGAAGGTTTTTTCCACCTGTGGCAAAAATGTGCAACCCTGTATCAGGGTCCATATGCAGATTGAAGAAAAAAATAGGAAAATTAGGAATTCAAAATACAGACGAAAACACCTACAAATGTACTTACCAAGTTTGTTTACAGAATAAGCACACTAAAAAGAGGCAATTGGAGTAAAACACACGAAAAAATATCAATTTTCTTGAAATATTAAAGTTTTAGAAAAGCATTAGAGCTCTAAAGTGTACATATTTCTTCCAATTTTTACACCCTTCTTGACAAGTAGAAGGTATTAACACAGTAAAAAAAGCTCATCTAAATTACATTCATATTACCATTCTCTTAAAAAAAAAAGTTTGATTGCCCTCAGTACACAGCTTGGATTCATCCATTCATTATACGATTTCTTCTTCAAAATAAATAAATCACAAAATAATAAAATAATTGCATGGAACAACTTTTTTTTCAGCTAAAGAGATTTGCGAGAAATGAGTGAATATATATATACATATTTGATTCCTCCTCTTCCATCTTGGACTTTGCTTACTTCGTTGAATTGTTGAATGTCATGTGAATAATGAATCCCTTTATTTTGAAGCAAAGAGACCTTTACACCTAGCCTTTTTTATATTTTTGATAATTCATTCATTTCAGATTGAATAGTTTCATTTGAACTTTAAAAAAATTGAAAAATATTTAGTGCCTAAATGTCTTGGGCCATTTTTAGGGATGAAAGGAAAAAAGCTGAAATTCAATGTGAATAAATAGCACATCAAAATGCTTCTAAAAACATACATTTATTGCTATCTAAGCATTTTCAGGCAGTACACTTATTTTACTACAAAATATTAATTTTCAGTTCCTTAACAAGAATATTATCTTTCAATCTATGGGGATTTTTTTTTCAAGATGATACCTCTGATCAAACAACAAAATAAATTTTGCAAGGTTAAAAACTAGTTTTTAGCCTTTTTTAAAATTAACCTGAATTTTTACCCAATCTTTATTTTTATACTTAATGCTTTTTTTAAACTCATTATAACAACTGTGACTATAAAACTAATAAAATCGACACATATAGAAACTGATTTAATATTTAATTTTATAGGATTTGACAGACCATCTTAAACAATCTTGGCAACGCGTTGATATTTTTAAACTAAAGTTTTCATGAAAATAACTGTAATCTTTGTTTATTTACCATATCAAAAAACATAACAAATAGCTGAAGAGAAAAAAATCAGATCCTTGCAAAGGATGCAGAAAGATTGCGCAAAGAAAGGTAAGTGTGCATTCATTCTGTTGGCAAAATATGCATGTTTTTATTTTATTCAATGTTCTTGATGTTCCTGTACAGAAATAATGTTTACTTACATGTAAGGGGAATATCTCCAGAGCTTGGGGTGGACCTTATTTCAAATCCTACAGTCTGACATCCCCAACTCTCGCCGTATACACCCCACGAACATGTGGTTGAAATGTAAACAAGTTTTACAGTTCTAACCGTTAATCATACCATCATACGGGTTCTAACCGTTAATTTACCAGTTTGGGCAGTTTGTTTCCGATAAGTGCCGATTGAGTAGGAAGCATACGAACCCTGCTGTATTAACTTTCAAATTAAATAATTTCAGAACTATTATTTGCATCTATAAATGTTATGTATCAGCTTTTAATCAAATGTCCCCTATAATTCATAAAATATTCATAATTTTTTGACTAGTGAGAGTTTAAAGCAAACATGGCAGAAATTTCTCCAGACAGCAACATCTGCAACACAGGGAATTTATTTTTTACTATAGAAGGAATTTAGCTGCAATTTTGATGCAATAATCAATTAAGAGGTGAGATATATTAAAAAACTAGAGATTTAAGTAGTCAAAAAATAATCCTATAAAGAAGAATTGCAAAACTTTTCCCTGGTGGATTAAACAGTAATTGGATTAGGATAATTATCTTGATGAATGTTACCTACTTTCCTCATTCATATGATTTATCATAAGAAAACGTGAAAAGGAAAGGTGTGATTTGTGATCAAAATTTCAATTTGGCAAAAAAAAAAAATGATTTAAAACAAGCATTATATTTGACACCTATCTTTGATACAAGTATGATACAACATATCTTTTGAAACACAGCATGGAAGCATTTGATTTATGAAGATAAAATTTTAGCCTTGCAAATAACCATTAAAATATATTGATAATTAATAGCATTGCACAAGTTTTAAGTCAGATCAATCTGATAAAATGAGAATTTTCTAAAATCACTTGGTCCAACTTTTGATGACCTACAAACCTAATGTTCCTCCTTTAGAAAGTTTTCCCATGGCATAATGAACAGACACGTTCAAGACATTGCTGTACTCGCAGAGCACCTTACATTACAAAACATGCAGTAGGGTTCAAATAGGATTTTAATTCATGAATTGTTCAATCAGAAGTAGAACAGTTATTAAATGGTAGTAATATATTAAATATTATT
The DNA here is from genome assembly GCA_038502835.1 of Octonoba sinensis. Taxonomy (NCBI): domain Eukaryota; kingdom Metazoa; phylum Arthropoda; class Arachnida; order Araneae; family Uloboridae; genus Octonoba; species Octonoba sinensis. The sequence continues at coordinate 145,591,169 of CM076600.1, forward strand.
CATACATCATGTTTTCCAAGTGGACATCAGTGTTAAAAGTAGAACATCTTTTTTCATGGTGGTGTCCGTACACAATAATAAAAGAAACAAGTTTAGTCACCTTTAGTTGACTTTTGTATGCCTGGGAGTATCATATATTTAATCTTGAAATTAGGAAAAATTACTACTTCAATAGGGTTATAGGCAATCGGAATAGTTTACCAGAAGCGACTGTTAATTGCAGCGGGGTAAAAACGTTTAAGAAATCTCTTGATGATCATTGGGGACTGCTAAATTGACTAGGACCAGCCTAGCTGGGGCCTGAGCCTGTTGCTGGTCGTCACTTTTGTATTTGTATTTGTATTTGTATATGTGGTTCAAACACATTATCCTATCGTCAATTTCATTGTTTGGCGTGGTAATCAAGTGAGCTGTTACCTATCCATCGCTTTTCGTTTCTTTGGAGTGCTTTCCGCCGCCAGTCTGGATATCGTCAACTTTTTAGGCACAAATGCCATCTCACATAAAGTTAAAATATCCACATTTTTGATCTTCTACTGAGACAACAGTATGAAGTCTAACCATTCGCCATGCGGGCTTTTATTGAATCGCGACAAAGACCACAAAAATATTTCAAATCATTTCACATCAGTAAAAATTTTCACCTAAAAAAAAAGCAATTCCCAAAGTATTCTGGATAGATGTTTTCCATTAACAGTGGTAAGTTGCTGTTTTGTGTTCATTTTTGCATGATGTACACACCACTACATTTGTCGAAATAATTTTCACGTTATTGTCGATAAATTCATTTTTGCATACCTCGAATTATGATTTCAACCCTTTGATTTCGGGATAGCTAGAGACGGCTATTCCTGCAGTGCAAGTGCTTAAAAGAAAAGAAGAGGGCAAAAATAACCTTGTTGTTTATCGAATAAAAAAAGTAATAATAAGCATTATTACAACATGAGCGATATTGAGGTGCTAAAATATCTCGTCCCACACGTCTTTCAGCATGTCTAGTGTGACAGGTGGAGGCCTTGGATAAAGAGATTTTCTTAAATTGTATGTAAAATTGCTTATTTTAAAAAAAAACTAAATTTTGCTTTATTGAATCAGCTGTTTTATTGAATCAGCTGCTTTATTGAATCAAAACTGTTTAGAACAAACATGATTCATATAGGCGGCGGCCACTGTAATAATATTACTGAGGAAAACTGTAGTCAGAAAATCAACATTTAAGAAAATATAAACCAATAGTAAATAATTTGTGGTGTTTCACTTCCAACCAATGAAGTATGTGAAAAGTAAAATAATATTGCTATACATTTTTCTTTCATGGCTTTATGCGATTGCTGATTGTTATGTTGTGTTAATTCAAACTTCATAACAATATTTTACAGGTACTCATGGATATGTTTTAACATTCCTAAAATGTCTCGCCACTAAGTAATGTAACGACAGAAGTTTGGGAAAAACTAAGCTAGGCTATTTTATTTTCATAAAATTTTTTAAAAGCTTATGAAAGACAAAAATGATGCATAAACATAGCAAATGGAATTGGAACACATACCTATCAGTAAGGAAAGCACAAATAAGATTCTTGGCTTCTTTAGAAATCATAACATCATCAGGAAAATGCAAACTATTCGCAAAATCCATAATTTTGGCATAGGTACCAACCAGTGATTCAGAGTAAAATGGGGTATCACCTTCAAAAATAGTCAAATACTTTAAATGAAAATTAAACTCATCATAAAATGAGAATTGCAAAAATTTCCATAATACAATAGTTAAACTGCATTTAAATCTAAAAATATTTTGTTTGGGCAAAATATGCAAGTGATATATGAATTATTTTACCAAAGCGTCAATAGCCTGGCAGATAGTAACATTAAAATCAGAGTTGGCAGGCAGGTTTTTGACACATGACAATGTTTGGTGGTTTTAATCATGGTTTAAACTGTCAAAAACCCTACGTCAAAAACCAACAAAAACCTCAAATATTACTTTTTGTAATACTATAAATATTATGATTAAAGTCTTTAAAATTAGATTACAATATTGTTTAAATTAATAAGTGAGAAATTTTAATTGCAATTTTTTATTTTTAAGAAATATGGTAAATCATCTGAGCAGATGATAATCATTTTAGCAACCATGTTGTAAAGGAAAAGAGGGGAAAATAATTTTATTATTTCAAAACAACAGATTGGTTGTTATAACATCAAAATTTTAACTTACCAATAGGCAAAAAAGAGATTTTATTAATTTTGTCCAATGCTTGCATGTTTTAAGTAAAGTGTAAAATATCAATTGCATTATCAAGATGTTTTATAGTAAAATTGCTCAAGGAAAACAGCATTAATAGAAAATTCGTTTACGCTTTACAGTGGATATTCTTATCTATACATTATTTTGTTTTATACTCTCCTTCCTTTCTTAAAGTCTTCTCAATTTAGGTATTTATATTACAATCAAAAATAAGCTTTATGTTTGTTTCTAGGAAATGTTTAACTGAATTTTAATTTTAAAATTTCAAGAAACTACTGAACACATTTTACTAAATCTAGGAACGAACATCCTTAATTAGTATTAAACTAATTATTAATGAACACAATTGATTAATAATACAGATTCTAGAATAATTTCTATTTTTTATGTGTACTTAATGTTAATTACATATTTAGTTCAATGCAAAACTAAATTAGTTCACATTTAATTTCCTTTCTTTATGACTAGGTTTTTGACGGTTTAAAACAGTTTTTGACAAGTTAAAAACTAGATTTTGGTGTCAAAAAACAAACCTGATTTATATATTACAATAATTTGTAATAAGTTGGTTGAAAAGTGAGAAGTAATTCTCTATTTTCAAAGGATAAAAAAATAATAAATAAATAAAAATTACCCAAAAGCATCAATTCTGCTAGTTTAGAATACATTATTATTCGGAAACATAACCTCATTTACAAAAAAGAATATACTCAAAATTTATATATACCAAACAGCATCTCATATAACAAAACGCCTACGCTCCACCAGTCACATTCTTTCCCATAGCAACCTTGAAGAACCGATCCACCTTCTGACTTCAAAACTTCAGGTGATATATAATCAGGAGTTCCAACAGCTGTATCTGAATGAACTAAACCATCCTAATAATGAAACAACAATTAGTAAAAGCATTTGCAAAAAACCTTGCATAAAACATTGCACAGCCAACAAAATACATACCGGTCCTACCCTCATACAAGTGCCAAAATCTGTCAACCTGATATGACCTTGAGTATCCAGCAGAATATTGTCAGGTTTAACATCCCTATGTAAACAGAACCAAAATAAGAAACAAAATTCCATTTTGCTATAATTTACACCAAGAAACCAAAAGGGCAGGTGCGCAGCTTGACCATGTACAGATAGGTCCTACTTAGAAAATTTCAACCTTCTATGACTAACTATTTCTAAGTTATGCGAGATAAGTACATACACAAAAGCGCACATATGAACATACAGACGGCACGACAAAACATGTTAAAACACTCAGGGATGGTCAAAATTAATATTTCAGTGGTCCGCACATGCATATGAACTTACATACGGACACAGCGAGAAAAAATGTCCAAACAGAATAATTTGTGATTAAAATTCAAATTTAGGTAGAAATTTGTGTACGAATTTTTTTGCGATTAAAATACTTCCTGTACTTTGTACAAGTAAAACGAGAGTAGTTCTGAGAATTTTTTTTCTTGCTGACTCAGGAGAACATAAAGAAGCATCTGACCTCTGACTTATACATAAAAGATACATAAGATACATACATTTTGCATTTCCCACCTGCTGCAAAGGAATGGGATCAATTATAAGGAAGAACAATTTTGTCTCTTCCAAAAGAAAATGTTAATTGTAAATGTGGGATTTTTTAACTTGATAAAAATCCCTTTCGGGTCCTGCGGGATTTGGGATCCTATATGGTACACAGATGTATACATTAATATCTATACTATTAAAACCTGTCCGCGTCTATCTGTGTGTCTGTCTGTCGCCTCATCTCCTCGAGAACAGCAGACTGTGCGACATCGAGCTGGGCATCGCCGGATTCTGAATTTTCCGGGGAAGCCATATCGCCCGGTCTCATCCATGTGGGGCTTTAATTAGTGGAGATATCAATTAAAAACACAATTTTTGCCCCTTTTTATTTTATTTTTGCATTGTTGCTGCCGTTTCCAACAATTGTTACAGTTGCAATGTGAACAAATCATAAATCAATGCAGTTGCCATTGTTGTAACAAATGTCAAATATACTAACAGGGTTCACACTGGGGAAAAATACAAGGTGGGATTTTCCTCCTTGACCAAAATTTTAAGTGGGGTTTTTTAAGTTTAAGCCTAAAAAATTTTTTTTTTGAGTGGGATTTCAAAAAATATTGCGGGAATCGTGCGATTGCGCGGCCTAGCGCGAACCCTGACTAATAATAATTGTTTCTAGCATTTTGATTGAGGCTTCGCTCTATTTGCAATCTCTGTGAAAGATTAATGTACTATGTGATAAATATATCTCTTTGATTTGATGTGCATTTCCGGTTACTGGGAGAATTGTAATTACTCAATCTATAATTTTTAGGGACTGTTGCTGTTATTCAGGCTCGCGCAGCACCAGCCCCAAAGGTTGTTTCTTAGCAAAAAAAAAAAAAAGACTAGACTTTTTTCGGAGTAGTATTATCCTTACTTAAGCTAAGGTTTCTAGGGACTGTTGTCCTTATTCTAAAGAGACTTTTTTAGCTTGTGCAACGCATCTAGTCTATACTATTCCTTCTAGTCTATACTAATTATAAAACCTGTCCGCGTCTGTCTGTGTGTGTGTGTGTGTCTGTCACCTCATCTCCTCGAGAACGGCAGAGTGTGCGACGTTGCAGCGGGTACCGTCGGATTCGGAATTTTCCTGGGAAGCCATATCGCCCGGTCTCATCCGTGTCCGGCTTTAATTAGCAGAGATATTAATTTAAAACGCAATTTTTTGCAAGTTTTATTTTATTTTTGCATTGTTATCATCATTCCAACAATGTATAATACAGCAATTGCCGTTTGAATTAAAATCGATGCAGTTGTTGCCATTTTTGTAACAAATCAACAATACTAATAATCAATGTTTCTCTAGCATTTTGAGTGAGGCTTCGCTGTATTTGCAATGATAAATTTAATCCTTCTTTCTTTTTAATTTATTTATCATCTGCTATCTAATAAAGACTGTTTTTCGTATTTTAACCGGGACTTTTAAAGATTGTTTTCATTATTCTGAATGCATGAAACAAAAATGGCGTAAAATCGAAAAAGGATTGAAAGGGACAACTAATTGTTCTTATTCTAATGCTAATGTTTTGCATTTCTCTATTGGGTCATTCCATATCAAATCATCCAGCCACAAATGAAAATGAAACCCATGGTCTCAGATTCTTATGATTTTTTTTTTATTTGTTCATTTTACTATCACGATTACCCCTGTAAATTTTTCTGTTGCTATCTTTAATATTTTTTGAGATATGAATTTTCTAAAATGTGTTTAAAGGGACGTCTTCGCTTTGCGGACAAATTTTGTGCTAGCGACATAGTTCAAGCAAAAAATTCATAACTTTGCCAATTTTCATAATATCACAAAACTTTTTTCACTAAAATGTTCAGAATAACTTACAGAATTAGAAAAAAATGCATTTAAACAAATATCTATTAAATGGTGCAGTTAGGATTGGCCCAAACTTGGATTTTCTAAATATTTTGAAGAAAAAACATGAAATTTTAAAACAGCAATAAAACTAAAAGGCGCTGCAGTAATCAAAATATATTTTTTTAAATAATAATCCTCTGAGTATAAATAAAAAGGTTCTGAAAATTGGTGGCTTTTTTACTGAAAATATATTTAATTTCACAGTAAACAATTAAAAAGTATGTACACAATAACTTTCACAACATTACAAGTTTTGCTTCTTATTATAAAATACTAATTGCTTTAAAATAATAAATTACAGACAATATAATGCAAAATAAGATTATTTTTACAAGAAATAAGTTCATAATTTAATATTTATAAAGTTTAAAAAAAAGCATAAAATTGAGAAAGAAAAAAGAGGTCATTGAATCATGATTTTTTACAAAGTATCTAAACATAATGCAGGTATTTCCTATTTACACCTGTGACATACCAAATGACCAAAAGTAATTTTTATTTTTTAACTATTTTAAATTAAATTTTGTGTGTGCAGGGCTCGGCCCGCTTTGGAGTCTTCAAAAGAGTGAAAAATGTGACCACAGCTTTAAAAAAAGTGACCAAAATAGTGACCATTAAAATGTAAACGTGTGTGCATTTTTTTATTTAAACTAAATATAACTTGAAAAAGAGCAAATTCGACATCTTTTGAAAACTAAACCTGAATAAATAGAGCTTTTACCCAACTTAAAAAATAAATAAATCATAGCCTATTCAAAAATAAGAATTTTTATACCTGTAACTATGTTCATAAATAGGTTTTTCAAAACCCATAAATGGCTAAGAGTGAGAGAGACAAAAGTTATTTCTTTTAAATAATTTCTTTCTCAAATTGTTACTTATTTCAAAATATAAATGAATAAATATTTATTCAAACCGGCAGAAATTTCAAATTTTAATTTATGTTCATCATCGAATAAAATTTATTTTGCAAATGCTAGTTTTTAAATATTTTTTATACTTGTTCAAAGATTAGAAAATTTCACTTGAAATAAATCTAAATTTGTTATTTTATCAAAATAATTCAGACTGAAATTAGTGTTAATCTTCTGTATCATTGTAGGAAACAAACCGTTTGAATATTCGATACTGTTTTTGTAGTTTCATGGTAGTAACAAAATTTAAGAAAAATTCCCTGATTGAGCTCCAAAAAATTCGCTGATTTTATAATTTTAGTTGTGATAGTTACACGGTATCACTGTCATACATAATGAAAGTATGAGTGGCACAGTCAGAAAAATTCTTTACGGGGGGGGGGGGGGGGGGCACTATATTTTTTCCTACCTGAAATTTGTGCAATTCCTTTTTTTGGCGTTGGAGGGATGGAAATAAAAAGAGGTCATAATGTAATTTTCTGAGCAATATATATAATCTGCAACTGCTAAGAATTTTTCAGATCTAAAGTTTTTTTTTAAGAATTTAGATTCCCGCCTGCCCTGCATCATTATTTAATGATTTCTTGACAAGAATAACTTTATTTTCTCAAGATGCGTATTGTCTTTTCGTTGAGAAATCCCCTCCAAAAATTTTCTTTTGTGATTGTGAGTTAATTCGGGAGGGGGGGGGGGGATGAAAGAAAAGAGAAATTAAGGTAATTTTCTGAGTGATATAATCTGCAACAGCTAAAAATTTTTAGTCTGATTTTTTTCTTTTCTAATTTAAACATCGCTTTATTTTCTTAGGATTTGCTCTTCTCGAGTAAAAAAAATTTAAAAACAATTAAAATCATCATTCTAGATGGGGGAGAGGTCACAGGCCCTCTGAGCCTCCTCTTCTGGTTGCACCACACTGCAATACCAAACCTTAACTTCGGCACACTCGTTGCCGGCGCCACGCCGAACACACGTATTTTTATGCAAAATTGCAATGTTTTCTTAACTCACAGACAGACAAAGTAACTTTTTTTTGGTTGCTCCGCCAGAAAAAGGGCAAGAAAGTGAATATAGTGACCAATTTTTAAAAAAAAGTGAAAACAGTGACCAATTTTTGAAAAAGTGACTAAAAGTGACCAATGCAAAAAAAAGTGACTTTTAGTGAAAAAAGTAACTCGCGCCGACTCCTGTGTGTGACAATACCTTTTTTATTGTCCCTGAGTCTGTTTTAAAATGTTTTTGCACTGGAGATCGATTGAAGTAATCTTCTGCAGAAAATAATAAATTCTACCTGATGCTTTTGTAATTGGAGGATTGACACAAGAAATCACAATTCTTATGGGAATACAGCACATATCTTCTTTTGTGGGACAGTAAAAAGATGCAGCTGGTCCATGGGGATGCATGAATGAAACTTTAACGTCACCTTCATCTTCGTGTTTTGATATAACTAATCCAAAAAACCATTGGTTGTCATAAATGCAGGCAATGTAATTGTGTACATCAATATCAAACATCTTCACTGATGTATTTTGTTCTGAAAAATTAAAGACTGTGCAAAAGTGTTGGTCAAAACTTACACGTTTTGTTGCAATTGAGTCTTCAGATATAGGCTGAAAATGGTGAAAACTACGTGTTCCAGTAACAGTTTTGGCTTTGGAGAAAAGAGTCTAGTTCTTTACGTGCTTCTATAAGTGTTTCTTTTTTTTACCAGTGTGAAATTTATGTTCTCAATTTTTGTCGAGCAAAAAAAAAAATCGAAGAATTTTTGTGCCTTGTTAATAGCATTACCAGGAGTCATTTGGAGACTAGCTTTTGTTACAGTACGTTTGACGGTGCCACCAATACCATCACAAGGAGACTTCCCATGGCTGGTGGCAAAGAAACACCATTGAGCTTTTAGTTTAAAATCAATTTCATGAAGACACAAATTGAGAAAATTTTTGCAATTTTTGTACTGCGCAGTACACCCATCGCTATAGTACGTCACACTTCTCACAGCTGGAAAATTATTTTTTAAGTGCTCCACGAGAATTTTTTGTGTTTCATGAACAAATGCTACATCATGTTCCAAGTCATCAGACACTATACACAAACCAGGGTTGAAAAAAAAACCGTTTTTTTTTCCAAAAAAACCCAAAAACCAGGTTTTTTTGGTTTAAACCGGGTTTTTTTGGTTTAAACCAGGTTTTTTGGTTTAAACTAATGCAGCACTTTTAAAGCTTAAAGAGATTATTTAAAAGATTAGTTATTGTGTGTTATTGTTCTATTTGTCACTATTTAAAATAAATAGTTAATGTTTCTTTAAAATATCAATTAATTTTCATTAATTTCTTGTCAATATAGTAAAAAGAATCAACTTTATGTAATACCAAGCCAAAAATTCTGTATAACAATGATAGCTAATTTGTAATATTTTAAAAGTGAATGCTGATTAATGAAATTGGGAATAAATAAATGATTATTCATTATTAAAACTTCAGTTTTAACTATAGGGATGTAACAAATAGTGATTTGGTCAAATACGGAATATTAAAATTTCTAGAAAATCGTTGTAATAGAAAGAATTTGTCAAATTTAAAAGCATTCACAAAGTCAAACACCCATTCCACACATTAATTTGTTCTTGTTTGTTAATAATCTAAAACTATATAAAATTAATGTATTTTCTGTATTGTTTTGAATGCAATAAAACTGAGAATTTCACCCACAAGGAACGGAAATGACAGGTTTTAATGTAAGCATTAGCATTACTGTACTAGTTATTTAATTCAAATTAAAGAAATACTATTGCTTAGTGAACTTTTACCTTGCTCAAAATAGTTTTATGAAAATATGTTAAAAGTTATAGAAGTTAATATTTTTATTTTATGGGGATTTTTTACATACCTGTTCTTAAAAGTTTTTTTTTTAATTTAATGCATTGAACTGGAATATACTTTTATTTTCAAAAACACTAATAACTTATACTATCTTAATATTCATGATACATTCTAGGCTTTTCACTCTCTTACCCGATATTCACAATAAATCAGTCTAACCAAACAAAGTCGGACTTCCACTTTGTTAAAAATGACATAATAAAAATACTAGCTTTTAGGAACGAATGTTAAGTATAAAATACAATATTATAACTTTAAAATCTGTTTTTGTTCAATCAAACCAAAAACAAAGGGTTAAAAAGGTAGTATTTTTTAAATAACTATATTATATTTTTATAACTATTATTTTTATTTATTAAAACTATGTACTAATGCGCGCTTTTGTAATACCTATAACACAATTTTAAATGTTTAAAATCTACCACTTTCTTTAAGTTTTACATTTCTACCGTAGCAGAACTATTCTGCCGAACAAGAAGTCCATCAATATTTGGTCAGGCCGAATTTGACCTTAGCGAATATCTCGGCTTGGTGATGAAATGACTATTCGGCCAGGCCGAATATTCGTTACATCCCTAGTTTTAACTTGCATTTTAATATTCATTCAAGCTGGAATTATCAGGAACATAACATTTCTCCATGTGTTTCTTCATTCGCAGAACCTTGGCCTTCAATTTCTTTATTGCATACTTTGCAAACTGCTGTTGTACCTTTTCTCCTATCTGATTTTATTTCAGTAAAATTAATCCAAATTTCATGTTTTTTCCTGCCTGACCCAGACATTTTTATAATTTAATCTTTGTGAATTTAGCTATTTGCATGGGTGAAAGTAAGAGGATTTCAAAGGACAGAAGTTAAAATAAAGTTCCGTAACTCCAAAAACATGCATTTTCTAGAAATTTTGTTTGCATTGCATATATAAATTAATTATCTCCCCAAACCCCCGATAATAGATTAATATTAGCAATAACAATATTTAATAATTAAGGTGGGAACTCAAGTCGAACATTTTAAAAATCATTCCTCAAGTATTTTAACAAATTACTAAATTTATTATAATTAGCAACATCATAACATATTAAGCTTTTAAATGAAGAAATCGGAAAAACATTTACAGCACATTTAAATCTGTATTAAAATACTTTAGTTCTAAGTATTCTGTCCTTTTCCATCTAACAATTTACAAAAACAAAAAAGAGACGGAAATCCGTCTATAGACCGAATACTTTACCCATGGCTATTTGATTCAGAACATAGAATGGATGGAAATTGTTTGAAAATAATACTACATGTTCTTGTAGAATTGAGATGTTTCATGAGAGTAGAAGTTCATAAATAAAAAGGTTTTATTTAAAATACCAAAACTATTATAAAATATTCAAAAAATTAATGTGGTTTTTTTGAAAAAAACCATGTGGTTTTTAAAAAAAACCATTTGGTTTAAACCTTGGTTAAAACCATTTGGTTTAAACCTTGGTTTAAACCATGGTTTAAACCATGGTTTAAACCAAATGGTTTAAACCGTGCCAACCCTGACACAAACTAGAAACTATTAACTCATTATTGTTTTCTTTACGTGTATATATTATTACTGGATGAAGAGAGCAGCTATCATTTGTCCAATGGTATCCTTGGGCTTCATTTTGCAAGACAAAAGAGTAATTTTCACTGAAATCCATTAGAACAATGGCTTCATCTCCAATTTGATATTACTTTTGATTTTTTTTAAATATCTAGCTTGAGATTTAGCTATAAAGGAGTGAGGCATTAGTTTTTCTAGACTTTCAATTAGAATTTCCAAATATTCTGTGAAGGTAACCGTGAACTGCACCTGTTGAGTTCTGGCAGTGAAAATCCAAGCAGAATAAGTTACTTCATCATCAGGATCCCACTGTTCAAATTTCTGCATGATAAAAGATTTAAGATTGTCACATGAAGAGCAGATTGAACATCGCCGTAATATACAATCTCTTCTTTCTTTTGAGCAAACTAATTTCTCCATGAGTTCATTGTAGTTTTCCTCAATTGAACAAGCATGCAACAACAGCGAAACGTTTTCATGAATTGTACAAACACAAACAAAATGCGTACCTGCTAATACACACCATCTAGGTCTAAGCATGCAGAACTTGGACAATCCAATTTTAATGTCCGGGTGATCTAACTTGAAAGCAGAATACAGCTCATTTAGATTTCCAAGCAGTAACACTTTTTGCATGTGTACATTTTTTGAAACACTTACTTTATCTTTAGTAAATGGCATGACTCTGGAATATTCTTCTTTTTGGTAAAAGTTTTTCACAAGCATAATTATGTTTTCAGAAAGTGGATGGCCTTTTCTTGGATCAGGCAGTGCAATTATGCCTTTATCTTTTAGGAGGTCTTTTGCTTTTCGGGCAGTGTATTCAGTGACATTGAATACCTCGCTTATTTTTTTTCTGCTCCATGAAGCAGGAGCTAAGGTTAAAATTTGCACTTTTTCTCTCTGTGAAGTTGTAACATCAAGCTTTTCTTTCATTAGTTCTATCAATCTGTCCAGATCATTTGCTTTTTGTTCAATATCTTTTGCCACTGTAAGTGGAAGTCCATCATCTGTCGGAATTTCCTTTTCTAAAACTTTGCTTACTTTAAATTTTAGTGTATTAGTAATAGATTCAACATTTCTCTTTGCATAACTTGATTTCCTGTGTGGTGCTATCCCATGAAGTTTCAATGGTGATTCTCCTAAATTTTCCAGAGATGAATTTAGTTCTTCTAACGTTTGTTGTTTGGAAGTAGATGCTTCTAAGATGTTCATTTCTTCACTGTCACTGATCATTTCTTCCTCTTGCAATAAAGTACTATGTTTGTTTACTTTATCTCTACAGACATTGCATATTTTCTGCCCAGGTACCGATTTTACACAATTTTGTATGCTGTTAATTTTTTGGGAAAATTCCAAACTTATTACTCGTAAAGATTTTGATATTTTTTTCTTGTGAGATTTGAATGGGTCCACACAGAAATTTTGGTAGATTTCAAACTTTTTTAAGAAAAATGCTTTATGATGCTCACAGACAGTAATTAATTCATTTAAACACACTTCACTTCTCAGACTTAATAAATTTACTTCTGATTGGTCCAATGACATAACACTAATCAGATTCTTCTTTTGTGTGTAACTCAATGCATGACATTCAGTTTGGTTTCCTTTTACAATACTACACAGTTCAGAAAGATCTGCAGACATTTTCAAGATATAAACTGTTATGTTCTAAATTTTGAGAAGAAACTTTTCAGAATAACACTAACACAGAAACAACTCCCATATACTACAATAAAACGTCCTTTATTTACCACTGTAAAGAACCAAAAATGAGGGTTCAGCACAATTGTAAAGCATCACAAGTAGTCAAATGAAATGTAAAAAATAACTAAAGAATCTTCTGAGGCTCTGATAAATACTGAATCATATTCTTCCTGATTGTCCTGGAACTTTTCAGAATTCTTTTTTGATTGGTTTGAAACCTTTCAAAACTATATTATGCCAGATGGTGTTTTTGTCTACACTACTATAAACAACTCTTAAAGAGCAAGTGTTTCTGTTTCCATATGGCTCTGTTTTCTTATTCATTCCATTTGCAGGATGTCTCTCCCCTTCCTCCACATCTTCATGGGAGCTTTTATTTAAGATTCAAAATATTAAAAAAAAAAAAAAACATGATGATTTTTTTTTTTTAATTTTACATAGAATATGGACTTCTACTTCTTTTTCTGCAGCAGCAGGGAATCTTTACTAGTAGTTTTTCTTCTATTTTTTTTTTTTTTTTACTTTTAAAACATAAAATGAGTCAAAAAAGAACAAATTTTGTTTTTGTGCCTATTAATAAAAATTTTAAGGATTACTAAAAAAATAATAATACTTTGTCACACAGAAAAATTTATGGGTGAAAATGAAATGTTTGATTTTGGTGTACACATCTACATTGCCTGCATTTATGACAACTAGTGGGAAGATGAAGGTAAGGTTAAAGTTTCATTTATGCATCCCCATCAGCTGCATTTTTTTACTGGCCCACAAAAGATGTTTGTTGTATTCCCATAAGCAATGTGATTTCTTGTGTCAATCCTCCAATTAAAAAAGCATCAGGTAAAATGTATTATTTTCTGCAGAAGGACATTACTTCAATCGATCTCCAGTGCAAAAACATTTTAAAACAGACACAAGGACAAAAAAAAAAGGTATACACACAAGGTGTAACACACAAATTTTTATTTAAAATAGTTTTATTTAAAAAATGAAAGTTACTTTTGGTCATTTGGTATGTCACAGGTGTAAATAGGAAATGCCTGCATTATGTTTAGACACTTTGTAAAAAATCATGATTCGATGACCTCTTTTTTTCTTTCTCAATTTTATGCTTTTTTTTTAATTTTATAAACAATAAATTATGAACTTATTTCTTGTAAAAATTATCTTATTTTGCATTATATTGTCTGTAATTTATTATTTTAAAGCAATTAGTATTTCATAATAAGAAGCGAAACTTGTAATGTTGTGAAAGCTATTGTGTACATACTTTTTAATTGTTTACTGTGAAATTAAATATATTGGCAGTAAAAAAGCCACCAATTTTATTTCAGAACCTTTTAATTTATACTCAGAGGATTATTATTTTTAAAAAAATATTTTGATTACTGCAGCGCCGTTTAGTTTTATTGCTGTTTTAAAATTTCATGTTTTTTCTTCAAAATATTTAGGAGATCCAAGTTTGGGCCAATACTAACTGCACCATTTAATATATATTTGTTTAAAAGCATTTTTTTCTAATTCTGTAAGTTATTCTGAACATTTTAGTGAAAAAAGTTTTGTGATATCATGAAAATTGGCAAAGGTATGAATTTTTTGCTTGAACTATATCGCTAGCAAAAAATTTGTCCGTAAAGCGAAGACGTCCCTTTGAAAGCATTTTAGAAAATTAATATCTCAAAAAGTATTAAAGTTAGCAACAAAAAACTTTACAGTGGTAATCGCAATAGTAAAATGAACAAATAAAAAAAAAATCATAAAAATCTGAGACCATGGGTTTCATACCCTGGATGAATTGGGTCCGATATTAATAATAGGGGTGAATTGGTCACCCCTATTATTAATATCGGTCCGGGTCTGTATGTCTGTGTAAGGATAGATAATAAAGTTTTTCAATGCCGTGTTGTATTTAAGCTCACGCAGCGCACGGCGTACAACGGTTTCTTAAGAAAAATCGAACACCAAAAAAAAAACTACTTTTTACGAGCATTGTACTTAATTAATCTATGGTTTTTAGGGACTGTTGCTCTTATTTAGGCTCGCACGAAGACCATTGCTCATTAATATTGGTCCGGGTCTGTATGTCTGTGTATGGATAGTAGATAATAAAGAATTTCAATGGCGTGTTGTACTTAAGCTCGCGCAGCGCCGGGCTCAGCCAGGCGCCCCCAATCTATTATTTTAGAACGGACAACGCCGGGCGGCACGCCTAGTTTATACTATTAAAATCTGCCCGCGTCTGTCTGTCTGTCACCTCATCTTCTCGAGAATGGCAGACTGTGCGATGTCTCGCCGGGTATTGTCGGATTCGAAATTTTCCAGGGAAGCCGTATCGCCCGGTCTCATCCGCGTCCGCCTTTAATTAGCGGAGATATTAATTAAAGACGCAATTTTTTGACCTGTTTTATATTTTTTTTTGCATTGTTGCATCCAACAATATAATACAGTGTGAATTAAAATCAATGCCGATGCCATTGTTGTACAAAATCAAATATACTGATAATCAAAATGTTTCTATCATTTTGAGTGAGGCTTCGCTGTATTTGCTCTCCATTAAAAATTAATGTAGTTTAATCCTTCTTTCTTTTTAATTTATTTATTGTCTGCTATCTAATAAAAACCATTTTTCGTATTTTAATGGGGACTTTTAAAGATTGTTTTGTTGTTGTCAAGTCCTGGCGTGTGGCGAGGAAGAATGGGTACGCTGCTCCCGAGTCTCACAGGGCCCTTATATGCAGGAGTCCGATTTCCACCCCTTTGAAAGGTCTCTTAATTTTTGAACCAACTCCCAGATGAGAGACAGTCACCAGGGATTGGCACCCCGAGAGGTATCACTTGGAGGACATTGGAGCCACGACCTGTTTAACGTGCACCAGCTTCATTTAGCGTGCACGGACACCACAGCAACCAGCCGCGAGAGGTTGTCACCCTCCCAAACACTGACCTTAGTTGATGTTGCTTCGACTAAGGTCAGTGTAAAGATTATTTTAATTATTCTGAATGCATAAAACGAAAAGGGCGTAAAATCAAAAAATGTAAAATAATTAATTGTCCTTATTCTAATGCAAATTTTTTGAATTTCTCTATTATTAATATCGGTCCGGGTCTGTATGTCTGTGTATGCATAGATAATAAAGAATTTCAATGCCATGTTGTATTTAAGCTCGCACAGCGCCGGGCGTGCAACGGTTTCTTGACAAAAATCGAACGCCAAAAAAAACTACTTTCGGGGAGCATTGTACTTAATTAATCTATGATTTTTAGGGACTGTTGCTCTTATTTAGGCTCGCGCAAAGGCCATTGCTCAGCATAAAAATCGATTCGCAAAAAAAAAAAGACATGACTTTTTGGGAGTATTATCCTTAGTATTCAAGGGACTTTTAACCTTATATGTACTTCTTAGAAATTTTACATGGGCTATTAGTGTTGTTTCAGAAATGTTCTCTTTATTATTTGTTTAGCCCGGACGGCGCATCTAATATATATATATATATACAGGGTTATAATTAAACTTCCCCTATTCAGGTCATCCTACAGCTAAAACCGTTCAACGGATTGACACCAAAATTGGTATGTGGACTATACAAGAGATGCGCTCAAGGAATCATGAAGAAAAAAAACGTTCTAAAAATGGCCGCTAGAGGTGTTATTTAGCCTTATAACTGGGTTTTAACGTAGGAAATGACCAGTAAAGAATAAAAATAATAATATCAACATTTATTGTGCACTTTTTCGTCCATATCAATCATCTTGCCGTTTAAAATGAAAGTAAAGAAAGCTATAACAGTTCATCTGTGTGGCAAAAAAAAAAACAAGTTTAGGTTATCATGAAATGAATATTTTTCTCCTTTTATAAATACTGATATCATTATTTTTACGCCATAATGATCATGTCCTACGTTAAAAACCTGTTATAAGGCTAAACAGCGCACCTAGCAGCCATTTTTAGAACTTTTTTTTTTCATGATTCCTTGAGCGCATCTTGTATATAGTCCACATACCAATTTTGGTCTCAATCCGTTAAACGGTTTTAGCTGTAGGATGTCCTGAATAGGGGAAGTTTATGTAATTTATAAATTTATTTCTGCCTTGTAAAATAATTTTACTACCTTATTAGAGCATTTTGATAAAAATTTCATTTTTATTTGAAATTTTCATCAAGGAAAAACTCTTTAAACTCATTTTTTTTTTTTTTTTTATTCTTTAAAAAAATTCATTTTGTTTTTTCTACAGTGCAAATAAATATAAAGAACGCATAATCATAAGCAAATGTGCTATTATTATTTTATTTCCCTGTGTTTGGTAAATGCAAATCCAGAACATGAACACAAATTTCTTAATTTTGAGTTATCTTTCTAATGTGGCAGTGACTGCTTATAATTTAATGACCCCCTTCTTATCGACTTAATGGCATTTTTATCGAGTCAAATCATTAAAAGATACTTTAACCTGGGCAACTGCTATTTGTTGATTGCACTATAGCGTCACTTGAACTAATAGCTGCTAGTTTGATATCCACAACACCAATCTATTCATCTACAGTTTGTTGCTGTTGGCCTTGGCATTAATGTACCACTAACAGAATGAGTATACTTTCCATCATCCTCTACCAATTGAAATGCTCTTGAATTTGTTAGCACAAAAACACTGTATGTTTAGCGATTTTTAAACTGATTTTTCAAACTCTTTGGGTATAAAGATATTTGATTTTTCAAACTCTTTACTAAGTATATATTGCCTTACTTTCAAGAAAATGGCTATGCTGCCATTTCATGTTCTGACACTAAATGACCCCCAATCTATTCTAGGAAAATGCTGATAATGTTTTGTAAAAATGGAAAGGGGGGTTTACTATTTTTTGTTGTTGTTACATTATGTTAAAAATTAAAAATAAAAATTTCACTAGTCTTAAAATATAAGAGTCAACATTTTATCATCAATTTATTATTATTCAATCTAGGATTAAAAAAACAATTTTTATTAAGACTTTTATGTAACAGATATATTAGCAATTTTTTACTTTTTGAACGGTAAAAACCACCTGTCCCGTCCCAAATCAGTTTCGGACATCCTAAACCCCAACCTTGGCTGCAAAGTTTGGCCTTTTAATTTATTAATTAACTTTTTTATGATGAAGGTAAACTAATGACTCGGGCTTGATATTTAGGAAAGAAAAATGGGAGGAAGGCTTCTCAATTCACATTTTTCTTTCTGAACTGCTCAACAGATCTATTCACTAATAGCGAATGAATTTTAAGTAGTGCAAAATGTTTGCTTTTCTGTCTTTTTTTTTTTTTTGCTCAGACATGACAATGAGAATGTCTCTATGTAATTTTGTAATTTAAGAAAACCTATAGTGCATTGCATACATAAACACAATCACTATACCAGAATATATATATATATATACACACTTTATTAATATTTATTAATATTAAAATTTAAGTAAACTTAATAAAAGTTATACGGATGATTTTAATCTGGTATTACAGAAGTTGAATAAGAATATAACACTGGTCAGTCCACTTTTACTAAGTATACATTGCCTTACTTTCAAGAAAATAACTATGCTGCCATTTCATGTTCTGACACTAAATGACCCCCAATCTATTCTAGGAAAATGCTGATAATGTTTTGTAAAAATGATAAGGGGGGTTTATTATTTTTTGTTGTCGTTAAATTATGTTAAAAATGAAAAATAAAAACATACACACACACATTCTGTGTGTGTGTATGTTCCTGTATAAAACCATCTTAAAATATTGAAATTGGGAACCGATCCACAAGTAGAAAATTTATCAGAAGATGGTAAAAGTTTTTTTATGATGAAGGTAAACTAATGACTCAAACTTGATATTTAGGAAAGAAAAAGGGGGGGAAGGCTTCTCAATTCACGTTTTTCTTTCTGAACTGCTCAACAGATTTATTCACTAATAGTGAATGAGTTTTAAGTAGTAGTGCAAAATTTTTGCTCTTCTGTCTTTTTTTCTTTTTTTTTTTTTGCTGAGACATGACAATGAGAATGTCTCTATGTAATTTTGTAATTTAAGAAAACCTATAGTGTACTGCATACATGAACACAATTACTATACCAGAATATATATATATATATCACTTCCTCATAATGTACTTGGATGACACCAAATGGAGCCACCACAAATACACCACCTTCCTTTTTAGACCTATGGGTGAAGGGAAGGGAAAACTCCACCCACCGCTACCCTCAGAACTGCCTCGGGACTTCAGGGTCCACAGATTTTACATGCACATGTATCCAAAAGTGTACATGGTGTGTCTTCAGCGGCCCAGGTATCGAACCCGAGATCCTCCGATCCAAAGCTCGACATCCTGACCACTAGGCTACCACGGCCCCTATTTATATTTATAATAGTATACATATTTTTTATATTATAATATTATTATAATTTAAAAGGTAAAATATTTTAAAATAACTACAAATCAAAATAAAACACAATATAACAAATGGTACAAAAAACAAAGTTAGATAGATCACAGTAAAAAAATATAAATTAAGAAGAAGGAATGATTGGAATGTGATATATATATTATTCTTTATTTTTAATATCAACGACTGGAATCTGTTTAAAAACAATTGTGAGGTTTTTTCCATATTGACGATATAAAGTAAAAGAACAGAGATGAGGAGTTTAAAGATACGTTAAACAATAATAAAATCAAACAAAAAAAAACGGCCAATCAAAGTAGTGGATAAAAAATTAGATATATATCAATGAAAAAATATATGAGAATGTGTTAAATAAATTTATAATAAAACTGACGTTTCAAACATATAATTTTTACAGACATTTTTTTTTAACTATGTTCTTTTCAAATGTTCGCATTTCTTATATATGCTCAAGGCTCCAAAAGTACGGTCTTTTAATTATTTAATAAGCTTTTCCTTTATGTATTCACAGAAATTCAGGATAGTTCATTTTAATTTATAAAAACTGGTAATTCTTCCCAAAATTTGGCTCTCTTCTTGATCGCAGATTCCTTAAAACTACCATTTCCGTCTCGGAACTGAAATACAGAGATCTCTTTCCGAAGTGGTAACTTTCAGTTGAACCTGGGAGCTTAAGTTAGGAAACCATGGTCTAGGGAGACAATTTTTCTACATCAAAGTTTATAGATATGCTTTTTGAGTTTTTTTAATGTTTTCAAAACATGTTTCAAAATTTCACCCAACACAAACTTCCTGTTTTAACCCTCTCATGCATGAAAGCCTCATATGAGGTGACATACATTTTTGCTTCAAATGTTCATGCAGATTCGTTTTTGTGCTGCAATTTTCATGTCGTTCTCATCTAGACACTCCAAACAGTTCTTGGAAACCACAAAATATTTCATAGGGTATTCAAGATTGTTAAAAGATTAAGATATCTTTGGGAGTCCATGGAGGATTCAAGAAAGAGGGGAAAATCTTAGTTTCGAATCAAATTTTGTTTAGTTATTTTGAAGCGTGTTTTACATTACTGGGAAGTTTGTTATCGTTTTACAGCTTCTTGTCCCTTATAAATGATGTTTGAATATTCCATTTTGTCATGTTTATTATTATATTGAATAAATATGGCAAAAAAGCATAAAATGTCTTTATGAAAGAACACGAATTTTTGACTGTACAGGACGAAATTTCTAAAAATAAATCATTACACAACATTCCTGAGATGCTAAATTAGTTTGCGGCATATGAAGTTTTTGTTTATAAAACAAACAAATAAATGCATGCACGAGAGGGTTAAACATGTTTTAAATAAAGTACAATAAAAATAAACAATTTCAAAACTTACCGATGCACAAAACCCATAGAATGAATGGCATCAACAGCTAATACAACTTCTGCAACATAAAATTTTGCCCACTTTTCAGGCACATCAAAATTACTCATTAAAGTAACAAGATCTCCACCAGGAAGATAATCAACAACCATGTACAAATGCTTTGAATCTTGAAAAGCAAAATGCAACTGTAAAAAATAATTATAATTGACTACATGATTAAAAAATATACATATACACTCAATTAAGCAAATAGATTACTTTTAAAACACAGAACTATGATTATCCTTTCAGCCAGTCAGCATGCTGAACAAATATTGTTAAAATCTGGGGCAGTAACCAAGGCTGCCAACAGGACTAGTCAGGGTTGTTTGGTTTAAAACAAATGGGTTCTTTTAAACCACTTGGTTTAAACCAAAAAAAAAATTGGGGTTTTTTTTTTTTTTTGTTTTTTTATAAAAAAAAAACGGGGGGGGGGGGAGGTTTCCAACCCTGGGAATATTCCCAGTCAAAGAATCCCATACCTGATACACAACCAATTTTTTGCAACATCCAGAACCCGATACGGCCACTAAAAAAAATACAATTTTTCAGCGTGTCAAATCTGATTTTTAGAATTTAATTAATTACCATGTTTTTAAAATATATGAAAATTAAAAATTTACCATGCATTTAAAATTGTTGAGATGTTTAAAATTTGTATAGAATTTACAGGTTTCAAACACCAGAGTTAAGTATCCCGTATGGATAAGTCACACAAAAAACACCTGATATTTGGTATCCAGGTTGCTTTCCTGCATTTATTTCAATTGAATTTATTTCCTGCTGACTTTATTTCAATTTTGATTTGCTATTTAATTGAATGTTTTACTAGAACTTCAACTATTTGAATGCTTTGCTTTTGTAGTTTTTTACATGGGTACTTTAATTGCACTAACAAAATGCTATCGTTTTCATCCACTTTTTTTGTTTTTCTTACAAAAAATAAAGTTGCTTAAACACATAGGATCCCCAACTGATTGCTGTTAGTGACTTACTTTCAATTTTGCGGGAATACTACCAACTGGTCTTTTATTTTTTAACACTGTGCGGGTAGTTAATTTGATACTATGAGAAAATCTTCTTAAACTAAACACCTACCTTAACAATCCATTCAGAGTTTGCAAATGCCATGATGAACCGTTCTTCCCAGTAGAAAGCAGAATCAGAACGTTTTATCTAAATAAATAATACTGGACAGTTATTAAACAAAAATTAGTGCACTACGAAATGTATATAAATGACTATACAAAGTACATTAGCTAAATTTCTTTCACAGGCAACTTTTATTTTTTAGCACGTGCAATTTCCATGCAGATACCTCTAGTATATAGGTATATATGTATGTAATATGTTTGTGTTTAAAATCAACGTAAATGTTCAATTATTTTGTTTACAATAACCATTTATTTACTTATTTCCATTTGCTAAGTTTATATTGAGTGTTTCTAAATGAATATTAGGGTTTTAATGCTTTGTAGTATTTATAATGTAAAATTATAATTAATACATGAAATGAAAGAGCAACTCAAACAGTTTTACATACAAGCTTATAAGTACTTAATGTGAGCACTTTTCGTTACACAGTACACATCAGGTTGATAGCCCAGTTCTTCTCAAACGTTGTTCAGTGTTTGTGGTGTGTAATTGTTGCAACAGCTGCCACAACCCTGTTTCTTAGGTTGGGTAGTTCAGCTGGTAGTAGAGCAGGGTTCGTGATTTTTCTAATATTTTTTAAAGCAAAAAAAAAATTGGATTTTTTTTTAATTCAAAGCAGATTTTTTTATTTAAATAGGCTTTTTTTATTTAAATCAAATTTTTTTATTTAAATCGGATTTCTTTATTTTTTTCAAAAAGCCCTTAAATATTTTGGATATTTATTATGTTACATTCATAGAAACAATGTGGCACGTTAATCAATATGCAAAAACTTTAAGCTATTTTCACAGCAATAAATACTTTTAATAATAATAATGAATAAACAAATTTTAATACAAATGCATGACTCAAATGAAACTTAACCCTACCACGAATACTCATAAGTACAGAGAAAATGAACAAATTTAATCTGAATTATTTGCTGTTGAAAGCTGAAAAAAAGTAACAATTGTGTGTCCTTAATTTTTACATTGAGTGTACTTTAATAATTTTTTTATTTTATAAATGAAAAAGCCCAAAATATTTTTACCCATTTAATAAAATCATATGGTCACACCATTATTAAAATCTGAAACTTTTTGTTTTAATCAAATATCTTTATTGAAAATCTCTATGATGAAAAAGTACTTGAGAAAGGAAAACCTTAAGCTATTAAAGGACTAGGATGAAAATTTAAGGATACATATTCTAAATTCTAACAATTGTTGTTTTAAATGCTATCATTCTGAATTATTTATTGGGTGGCATTTATTAAATTGGTCTAAAATATCATTTTTAAGATAAAAACCTAGAATGGTTCATGATTATTATGAATTCGAATTTGATTGATTGAATAAATTATGCTCTGCTGTTAAAATGCTTGAAGAATAAGAGTAATATTGTAAAATTTAAAAAATAATAATTAGTTCTAAACTTATGAAATATGTTATGCACACAGATAGATGGACCTAGGAAGTTTTGTTTGAAACAGTGGTTGTAATTGCAACGTATTTCACTTTCACAACACTTTCTAACATTGTAAAATCAATGTTTTTTTGACGAAAAATCACCTGACTTAAATCAAGCTGATTTAGGTCAATGAACCCTGTAGTAGAGGCACATACATACGATCCTTTATTAACCCCCACAGGTAGAAATCACATGGCATGAAATCGGATGAGCATGGAGACCATGCGAAATAAGCAGGGTCCTTTGCGGCCAATCTAGCATTCGAGTACAGTGATGTTCAAACAATCAGTATTTGTAAACTGATGAAACCATCTACAGATATTATTACGACTTGGGGATCACATCTGAACTTAATCCGTAATGAACGTTCCACAGTAACTTCAGATTTGGTCTTTGCAAATGGCAGAACACAGAAAAGATTTGTATTCACTAATTGCCATTTTTGCTACTCGCGCTTTCTAACCCATGCACAGAGGCTTTCTAGCACATGTGCATACCAACAAACAATACTGTTTAAGTTGCTCGTTCATTTCATGCTAAATTATGATTGTAATTTTTACATAATAAATACTACATAGTGTTAAAACCCCGATATTCTTTTAGAAACATCCTGTATATATATCTAGGGGAGACCAGAGCACAATGGGCGTATGGCCACAGTGGACCACCTGCATTTAAATCTATTATTATCCAATTCCTTTTGTTCACATGAAGTTTCAGAGTCTAAAATGCAGGGTGGAATGGCAGGAATTCCACCCAATCTTCTTAAATCCACTCCTTGAAAATAGACCGGGTGGGAGTGTCAAGCACACACAAGATTCAATAAACTTTCTATGAAAATGTGAAAATCAGGATTGATTTATTTGTATGTAAACCTCGATAATATACTTCACTGTGGAAACCACATTTCACATTTTATTTCACTTCAGTAGTACAAATTCTTAATCATTTCCATGTTCAATTTTTTTAATGAGTGCATAAGCAATGCTAAAAACATTCTCACATGAAAATTGAATCAGGGTTTAAATGAAAGAATGCAAAAAAAATATTGAAAATGCATTGCGTTGCAGTCATGTAAGAAAACCCATTTGCTGGAACATTTACTTTTTTCCTTTTCAGCATTATTGTGTTTGTTACTGTACATAGTATTAACTTTCAGATTTCAACAGTTGTTTTCACTCTATGCTTCTGTCCCCCCCCCCCCCCCCCAATCTTTAAAGAATTTGCTCATTTATTGGAATGGTCGATATTTTTTCTCTTTCAACTTTATTTTGTTGATTTACTATTTTTGTACAGAATAATAATATCAGTTTTAAATTTCTACTTTGTTGTTTTCATTGCATGCTTTTGTCTTTTTTCTTAGAACCCTTATGTTTGACATTTTAATTAATGGACTATAAATATTCTTTTTCAATTTCAGCATTTTTTTTTTTAATTTGCCTATTTTTCTTACACAATACTTTTTAAACTTTCAGATTTCTATTAGGAAAGTGCATAATCCTTCGAAAGTTCATTTAAAAGGAAGATACAACATTTTCAACAATAACAAGGTGTAACTTTATGTGTGTGCACAGGTATGAAGCAGCGTTAAAATTAGCAATTTTATCCTGATTTGACTGCAAGGCAAGAGTCAAGCAATTATTTTTCTTTTTGAAAATACTGTTGGTCTCACGTATACAAACATCAGTCGTTTCAATTACACGCTTTGAGAAATTAGCTTATCTTGGATAGTCTCTTCAAATTTGATCAATTCAGTTGATGAAATTAATTTTTTTTAAATGATTAACATGGTAATACTATCATTACATGATACAAATATAGATAGATCAATAAATATAGGTTATTAGTGATAGATTGAAATAATGTTACCAGCATTAAAGTCATCTGCTATGTAGCTGCAAAATTTAGTAGACTGTGCAAAGGAGAGTTAGAGGGGACAGGATTCAGTTGTTTAAATTCATTAAAATGCGAAATGTTGATGGGCTACAGCTATGTGCTGAAAGTAGACTCAGAGTCATTGTTTCAAGCTTTTCAAATCTCAGGCTAATCTTGAAATTAGCAAACATTACTACTTCAAAAGGGTTGTAGGCAGTTGGAATAGTTTACCGGAAGCGACTGTTAATTGCAGTGGGGTAAAAACTTTTAAGAAAGCGCTTGATGTTCATTGGGGACTGCTAAATTGACCAGGACCAGCCTAGCTGGGCCATGAGCCTGTTGCTGGTCGTCACTTTTGTAATTGTATTTACATAAAAGGAATGGAAATAGGCTATTATGTACTATGTAGGATTGATTTTTCAAAACGCTGTTGCTGGTCGTCACTTTTGTATTTGTATTTGCACTTACATAAAAGGAATGGAAATAGGCTACTATGTACTATGTAGAATTGATTTTTTCAAGCGCTGCTGAGGATTTTGTTCACATAAGATTTTTTGTGGAAACATTTAACTAGAAATTATTTTGCATTTCCAGAAACAGCAGATGACTTCGTTACTGATGTACAGAACATCAGATCACATCACATTGGAGGACATTGTCATGGTTCTTCCTGATGAATATGTGATCTCAGGAAATTCATGGATATTTCTTTCAAATATGTCTCTCAATATTTCATCATTAAATGTTTAAATTCCCTGATTTCAACTTATTTTCGCTTACCGAAATATCTTAGTTTCAATGGTTTTTGTTTACTTTGATTGCCTTTAAATTTTGGTAGTTTTGTTCATGAAAAAGTTTGCATTATGTTACTTAAACCAAATCAGTTTAAGAAAGTGTACTTTAAGTAAAAAATGAATAATTTATAATATTTTAATCTAATGAATAAAAGGTGGTCTATGCAGACTACGGAGCCATGGGAAGGGGACACAGTGGACCACTTTGCCGAGTTCACACAATATATTTTTTTATTAATAATGCAGTGCAGACATTGTTGTAAAAAAGTTAGGACATGACAACAAAGGTTTAAAGAATGTCAATGCAGTAGAGGCCTGAAAACTTGGCACTTGATAACCTTGCAATCCGGATAACTCAGTCACACCTAATGCATTTGTTTTAAAAAGTTGCTAGTTTTTGCAACGCTGGCTAGTTAATTTTCATCATGAAGCTTTCTCTGAGGTTCCTCTTATCGGGTAAATTACTGTACACTGTGTATTAGTTAATTCTCATTTCCATGTAGTAACGGCTCTACGCCTTCATAAAGTAAGCATTTTCCCTTTGTTTAAGAACAGTTAGGTAGTTTATTCTCTGTATTTTGTGAGGAAACACTTGTACTTTTTTTAAAGTCCTTTCCGATAACCTGACATTTTCACACCCGTCCAACCTAACACTAAGTTTTGGGATTCTCTTTTGTTTTTTTTTTTTTTCAAGTACATAGCTTTTTTCTTCTTGTTAAAATAAAATAAAACTGCATAAGTCCACTGAGCCCAGATTTCCACTATATATATACAGTCGACGCTCGATATAACGACCATCTCCGCCTGGCAGAAAAAGGTCTTTATAACGAGTGGTTGCTATAAGAGGTAGAATTTAAAAATATATATATACGTGCATGTAATCATGCAGTATAGCAGTTCCATTATAATTGGCAATTTTTCATAGATTCTAACAAAATGCTCAAATTATATTTTTACATTGGAATTAAAAAATATACATTACAACAAAATGTTAAACAGATGTTAACAAAATGTTAAACAAATTTTAAAGTAGAAAATATAGGGAAAAAATTATATACTTGCAAATCATTTATTTTCGGAAGAAAAAATCAGAAATGAATGTTTGCCTTTTTAGTGCATGTGATTTTTGCAAAACGTAATTTTCCATTTCAGTTATTGATGACAAATAGTGTTCTGTATTTTCTTGCCTTCAAAAAAACATTTTAAACTCTCGATAGCATTAGACACATTTTTTATACTAGGAGTTTTTGTCACAATTTCATCCTCTTCTTCATCTGATGATGATGCATCAATTTCTTCCTGTCCACAATAACGGGAAATTAGTTCATCTTCTGACAGATGCTCGACACATTCCAAGTCATTATCGATTTTAGCGTAATCGCCAAAGTTCAACGTTGCATCTATGTTCATTTTCTGAGAAATTTCTTGTAGCATTTCCTCTTCTTCAGCGAAATTTTCATCTTCGACTGCAGGATTAATTATTTCAGCAGTAGATTCCCTTTCCTTCCTCTTGCTTTTTAAAACCAGCATGATGGAAGCAATTCTTGATGGTTTTTTCTGAGACGTCATTCCAAGCTGCTTTAGAGAGATGCAACGCTATTAGGACATCAACTTTGTAATCTTGATCTTCGTCGAGTGCAGAAACAGCCCTTCGCAAAAGTAACTTCCTATAATTGCGTTTAAAACTCATAATGACCCCTTGGTCTAGTGGCTGAAGAACAGATGTGACATTAGGTGGAAAATATTCCATGATGATTGATTTCAACCCATTTAGTTTGGGATGAGCAGTGCAGTTATCAATTACAAGAATAATTTTTCTTCCTTGAATTGTCATTCGCTTATCCAAGCATCGTAGCCATTCCTCAAAAATGACAGATGTCATCCACGATTTGGGGTTGTTTTTGTACGTGATAGGTAAGGTTTTGAGTCCTTTAAAACATCTCGGCTTTTTTGATTTTCCGATCGCTAAGAGTGGAAGTTTTTCAGTACCAGACATATTTGAGCATAAGAGAACTGTTAGTCTTTACTTGGCTTTTTTCCCTATACTTGCAGTTTCGTTTTTTAAAACGAAAGATTTATCCGGTTTCATCATGAAAAACAGTCCAGTCTCGTCTGCGTTAAAAATATCCTCTGGAGCATAATTTTTGATAATTTCTTCCAGCTTTTCTTTTTTCCATTTCTCCACTGCTTCTTCATTCACAGAACCACTTTTGCCACAAAGCTTCTGGAATGAAAGACCATGTCTGGTTTTAAATTTTTGCAACCATCCGTCTGAAGCTTTGAACACAGTTTCATCAATATCCATTTTTTGAGCAAAAGTTAGAGCTTTTGACTTTAGCAAATTTCCATCTATTGGAACATTTTTTGATCGCATTATTTTCAACCATTCATATAAACCTGCTTCTAGCTTCTGAAATTTTCCTTCACGGGATCGATTTCTAGAAGATTTGACTCCAATTTCTTCTTTTTTAAAAATTGAATCCCGGTTGTTAATGATACCAAATAAGGTGCTTTTGGGAATTTTGAAAGCTCTAGCTATTTCACATTTTTTTAACACCTTTTTATCAACTTCTTCTAAGATTTTAATTTTAGTCTCTAGACATATTGCATTGCGCTTGTTTGAAGCGGCCATCTTGTTAAATTGCGAAAATGCAACTCCTGTTTGCAGTATGCATTTCACTGAAGAACCTGATTCTTTTTTCGTTCCTTCCCCCAGAGGATAACTAATCCAAGGCACGTGACCTGGAACCTGTCAACATTCTGGTTGAAGAGCAGGTTAATTTTTCTGGAACCCTCTCATTCACATTTCTGGAAGCAGAACTTCTGAGCTGACATGACACCACCAGTCACGGACAGAAAGACTCCTCGTATTTCGGAGAATCGACCCTTGGAGAAACACGTGATTCAAATACCAAACTAACAATACATCTGTCAACCCCTTTTCCTAAAAAATCCCTAAAGTCCACGCTCTTTCTCCCCCTCTTTATTCTTTCCGTACTATGGTGAGTGGTAATCCCCTCCCCCTGTCAAAGTTGGACTGAACACTGAAGGCTGCATGCAGCTTGTTCGTAAAATATAATCAAGGTCATTTCAAGTTACAAATTTAGAAACATGTTCTTTTTGGAAAAATACCAGAAATAGTGTCCGCTGATTGCAGTCGCTGTATTGGATTGGAAGATATAGAACGGTCGTTATACCGGAAGCAAATTAACATAGAGTTCATTGGAAGAAAGTTGGGGCTTTTATCACTGGTCGTTATAATGGAATGGTCTTTATAATGCGTGGTCACTATAACAAGCGTCGACTGTACCTTTTTTTTCCTTTAAGAAAGTTTTTTTTGAAAGAAAAACTGGCTCTGATCCCTTGTGTTAACAGATTCCTAAAATAATATATCCAATAACAAAAATGTGCAGCAACCAAATTATAAACAGAATAAAACTAGCTGTCTTTTTTTTTTTTTTTTTATTTGTCTGAATTAATTTGTCAGAAAAGCAAAACTTGAGAGCAAAAGAAAAATTGAGAATTGAATTGTTTCACATTACGTTTCATGAATCTCACTTTTGCATGTTTCGAAATATTCCCAAAAATACAAAATGCAAATATAAAACAAACATTCAACATTAAAAAAAGTTAGCATGCATCAATTTGTTTACATGGTATCCAGATATTGGTCATTATCGAAAATTGTTACAATTCAAACGTTCAATACTTTGAAAAATACATATCCTCTTTTCTACACCTTAATTATGTTTCGTTAAAACTATTAATTTTAATGAAAGTTAATAAAATTTAGTTTTTACATGGAAAGTAACAATATAGGACATTGTTCATTGCTGAAAAAAATTGAGAAATAATGATTATCAAAATATCAGTTAATTGTAGTCATTACTATAAGAGTTTTTATTTTAAATATACACAGTAACAGAGGGACACATGGCAATAGAGTAAACATAAGTTCACAGAATGGGCAAAAAGAATGGGGTCAGTTGGGGGAAAATGGGTCACTTTTTAGCTATTTTCATATTTAAAGTTTTATAGCAATAAAGCCAGAAACATTTGCTATTTCTTTTCAATTGTATTTTAACATTAAACTCCTGTAGATCAACGTATTATGTAATTTTAATATTTAATTTTTAATTATGAAATAGTTTAATTGAGCTTATAAAGTTGTAATCTATTTTACCTCATTGTGGGATAAAATGGGTCATAATTCAAAATAATGCTGAAAACAGTTATTCATTGCTTTGAAATTGAAAATAAAAATAAGTAACATATTTAGCAAGATTTTGAATTATAATTACATTGAAATGTTAAAATAATATTGTTCTAGATTGTTACATACTGCTTCACATAACACTTTAACAACATCACTCCTCTCTACCACATTAACATAATCTTTTAAAGGAAAACATTTTTTTTTAATTAGTTTAATTTCAATAAAATAAACAACATACATTGTTTAAATTTAGAAACTTGCTGCAGTGAGGTACAACAGAGTAAATTTCAAAAAAAGAATAGAATAGAACAGGTGTGGCCAAACTGCGGCTCGCGAGCCACATGCTGCTCTTTGAAGGATTATTTGTGGCTCTCGATAAATGTACCCAAGTTCCCTTTTCATTTTTGTGCTACAGTATAGGACCCCAATTTCGGAATCCCGAAATCCAGAAAACCCAAAATTGGCAACTATTTCGAGAAAAATCAGCTGCCGAAAAATTTTTTCAAAAAAAATTATTTTTTTCGAAAAAAAATCGGGAAATGTTTTGCATCGTTTTTCTGGAAATAGGCGTTTTAAACAAAAGGAAAATAAAATGTAATGAACATGTTTAAGATCGGAAATGTGCTGTTTTCAAAAAAAGTATTTCGCGATTTTCTGAAAAGGGTTCGTTTTTCGGATTAGAGTTTCTATTAATTGTTGCTTTGGAAATAAATCGGAAAATGTTTTGCACAGTTTTTTTTTTTCGGAAGTAGGCGTTTTAAAGAGAAGAAAAATAAAATGTAATAAACACGTTTACGATCGGATTAAAAAAAAATATTTCGCAATTTTCTGAAAAGGGATCGTTTTTGCGATTAGAGTTTCTATTAATTGTTGATTTGAAAAAAAAATCGGGAAATCGTGTTTTTGTAAATAGGAGTTTTGAAGAGAAGGAAAATAAAATGTAATGAACATGTTTAAGATCGAAAATATGCAGTTATCAAAAAAAAAATCGCGATTTTCTGAAAAGGGTTCGTTTTTGCAATTAGACTTTCTTAATTGTTGCTTTAATTTTGAGTTAGTATCATTAAATTTGCTTTTTTAAATTTCTTGTTGATTTCCTGTATTTATTTTTTTTAATGAGTTCTAATTTTCGCGCGATACAGAACATTCGCGAAATTGAAAATCCACGTTTCTCGCATTTTACCGATAGTCTGATCTTTTACTACAAATTTAGTGGTTAGAGAATATAAAATCACATCAAAATTTGACAGAATTCTTTTCTTTTATTGTTTGATTAAAGAGGTTAAAATAAGATCGGAAAAAGTCTAGATGTTTCGATATGCATTGCCTCCAATGTAGGCCTACTTCAACTTCGTTTTTTGTGCTATCTTTCGCGACTTATAGCCAAGTATATGCGATAATAAAAATGCTATAAATGAGCAAAATGCTAACAAAAAGTTCCCCAGAGAAAATTATAATCGCTATGATGCTATTTACAACATTTTTTGAAAGAGTACCCAAAATCCGGAAAATTCCGAAATCCGGAAAGATCGCGGCCCCAAGCGTTCCGGATTTGAGGTCCCATACTGTATTATATTTTAAAAAATTATTATCGTTCCGTATGTGCTTCAAAATGTCTTTTAACCTTTTAAAGGACGCACTATGATTGGAACATGCCACAAACTATTTATTGCTAAAAATCACTTTATAAAGCAAATATAAGAATAATGGGTAAGTTTTTAATTCAAAAAAAAAAATTTTGTAGATGATTTTTGGCATGTTCCAAAAATGGAACATTGGCGGGTAACATTTAGTTTTTTTACATGTTTTTAAAAAAGTTGTTTTGTGCTTTTTAAGTTCAAACTAATGATTTTTTGAGGAATGTTAAAGAAATTGTAGGCAAATTACGCAAGGTTTTTGTGATTAGCTCTACTTCCAGGGAAAACAGCCAAGCTGTACCGTAATTTCAGGGATAGTTTTCACGAAGTCCTTCAGCTATACATGTTCTGCATATGCAACGAAGCTTCAAATAATAAAGTCTAACAAACTGAATTCCAAAAATGATTTGTTGCTGATAACCAGGAGTTATAATTAGAGAAATAAAATTATTTATTATCTTTTGAAGGTATCAAAAATAAACAAACGGAAATAACTTTGCATTAGAAAAGCAATATGTCACTGTGCCATAGTTTGGAAAACACAAAGTGTAATATAAATGAAAAGTTAAATAATGTATGACTAACAAATCTTACTAAAATTCTTTGAAACAAAGTATAATAGTTATTATACATGCTCACGAATTCAATGTCCTGAATTTTTTTCACTGTCCATTGGTAGCTAGGAAAGCATGCTTTGCGCCGTCTTTTGTTGCACTGAAAATATTTTTTTGTAGTTTTCTTCTTGCATACAGTACAACTCCTTGTGATGTAGGCACAAAATAATGTGCATCAGATTTTCTTAAAGCATCAGAAGAATGTATTCGACGTCCAGGGACACAATGGATTTTCGGTTTCATGCGAAGTAAATGCAAGGTCACCTCCCTCCCAAAATAGAGATGGGACAATTCTGCTGTTGCACCTTTGTGCAAATGTAAATGCAAAATCCAGCCAGCAGCATCAGCCATATATATTAGACAAACATCGGCTGGCAGAACGGGCTCAAAAATTTCCTCATCAATGTCTTCTTCATCTGTTGAGCATCCACTTTCTTCTGGAGGCAATTGACAAATATCAATATATTCCTCGGAATTGTCAGATACTGTATAAAAGAATCCAGTGCCTCGTCTACAGTTAGAAAAGGTTTTGAATGAAACATCAGATCAGTGTGAGGAATACTCACTAACTGAGAAAAATCGCAGAGATGAAAAATAGCTAAAAGTCTTTCTCATGATTCCCTAACATGTGTTTCTCTGTGTTGTCTCCACTAGCACCACCGTGATGAACTATTTTATCCTCTTGAACTATTTATTTTATCCTCTAATTTGTACGCTTAAGTCATAAACGAAGTCTAGCTATCAAAAAACATATGGGGTTTCTAGAGAAAAGTAATCCCCTTCAGGTCAAGTGCTTCCCTTCAGGTTACAGGAAGGGTTGCTGCGGATGGGGAAATGGGGGGGGGGGGGAAGCCGGGAACAGAATGTAAATAAACAGTCATTAAGAACATCACCATGAGTTCCAACATTTAAAAAATTGTCTTTATTTATTTGATGCCATGTAACCAAAAGAACTGTAACGTGTTAAAACGTAGACCTTTACACGCCAATGTTCCATTTTTGGAACATGCAATCAATTTACTGCAAATTAAGAAATTTCACGAGATACAAATTTGATTAACGCAGCAAATATCCATCATCTCCCACACAACAAAACCCCACAGCGAACGATCGCGAAGCCAGATCGGTCGATAAAAATTTACTAAATATTAAAACATTGCTTTATAACAAATTTTCGATAAGGGAATTTATTTGATCTAAAAAAAAAACAATGGGGGAACAAACTGTTTAGCGAAAGATCAGCTGAAAAGCGATCGGGGGAGTTGGCAACTCGGCGCTAATTATAGTGTAAGACGTAAGAAAAATGTTAATAAAAATAAATCATTATTTTACCTTTAACAGTATAAATAAGTGATAATCGTACAAACAATTGGTCAAACGCAAAAAAAGCTGAAAGGTTTTTTTTTTTTTTTGCCTACATATTAGTTAAATGTATCTCTTTTATTGAAATAGATGTCAACAACATGCTTCTTCAAAGTATTCCCCCTCCCCTTTAAATTTAAAAAAAGTTTCAAACGCAATATTTATTTACTGATTACTTGCTAAGAGCTGCTCCTACGTGCCTTATAGATAATTGTTTAGAATGTAGATGATTTAGTAACAATTTTCATGCAAAAAATATTATTTACTTTGCAACTAAACTTAATAAATAGTATCGAATCCCAATTTTGATATCACGAAATTCGGCCCTTTTTCGAAAAAATTCCCGCCTTTTGTTTATTTATTAAATTTTTTCCCCTCGAGTCCTTAAAAGTCCGTTTTTCAAATTTTATTCATTTTTCTTTTCTTTATTTAAAGCAAAATGAGGGAACTTGTGTGATTTCTTTTTCTGTGGTCTTAAATGGTGCCCAGTTACTGGGCACCATTGCATTTTGTACAAATGCTTGGTGCTTTGATTCGACTTGTCTACTAATATTTTCCTTTTTTTTAAGATGTAGCTCGATTTTCTTTTTCATACAATTGCAGGAGATAGCAAATTGGGAGCTGCCATGTGGCTGGGTACAAGTTTATTTTAACTGAATTGGGTGGCGTAATTTGAAGCATTTTATCAAAATCCATAATTTTTTTTTTTTTTTTGTAAAAATATGTAACACATCAATTTAGTTACACCTTTTCAAAAAAAAAAAAAAAGGTTACTTCTTTATCTACCAGTTGAAAAAGCACAGCAATTTGAAGTAAAAATGCGTTGATGTTATGTCAATCCGCCATTTTTGGTCCTCTCAATCCGCCATTTTGGGTCTGTCCGAAAGCAGCGATAGTACCGGTGCCGAGCAAACTAAATTTGAGGTTCGATTAAATAGTTGAAATGAAAGAAGTTTGATTCGTGTGAGGAATACAAAAGATTGCAAACAAATGAAGCGCATGGCTACCTTCTTATTTTAACAAAAAAAAAAAAAGCACCTGGAATAAAAAAATAAGGACTATTTAAGGACTTTTTAAGGCCTTAAAAATGAAAATGAACATTAAGGACTTCCTAAGGACCTTTAAGGACCGTACGAACCCTGAATAGGAAGAAAGACAGCAACAGTTCTTCCATAGAAGTTTTTTGAAATTGAAATTCGAAAAACTCAATTTTACACTATATTTGGTAAGATTAGGGGAGTCGAAAGGGGGCTCTTCCTCGAAATTAGTTGAAATTGAAGTTCTAAAATTACTCACATAGGCTGTCGTTCGAGGCGGTTAGCGGAAGGTGGACACCCCTAGCTCTCTTCCTGTATTTCTTAAATTGAAATACTAAAAGCATATACTTATTTAAGCTAGGTTTATTATTGACATAAGGGGAAGGTTCACAAACTGCCAGAAAATTTTTGCCATTGAAATTTGAAAATCAATTTTTTAGTCTATCTCTAGGAGACAGGATAATGACCAAAAAGTCTCCACCCGAAATCTTTTGGAATTGAGGTTCTTAAGAAGAAATTTTACTCTTAACTTTGGTGACGGAAGAGTGGACAGTTTGGTCATTTCCGAAAGAAATTTTTAAATTCGAAGTCTTCAAGACACAACTTTAGGCCATCTTAAGAACATTAGGAGATTCAGCAGCTCTCTGCGCAACATTTTAGGAAATTTTCATAAAGAAGAGGTGTTTAGGTTCCATTCTAAAATCGTTTTCGTAACTAAAGTTGGATTTACACTGCCTTTGGTGCAATTAGGGGTAGGAAAATTGATTTGTAAGCTTTTATTCAAGTCCTAAAACACACTTTTGAGCTGTGTTTGGGGGCATTAAGAGAAGAGGGAGGAGATGTGAGCTTTTCCAGAAAACTTTTTGACGTGAAAGTTCCAGAAATTTAATCTCAGGCTACCTTTGGTCACATTAAAAGGGGTCATGATCCCCTTTTTGATTCATGCTTAGTCTTCACACTTAGCTTGCCCCTCTATATTTGGCATTGTTCATGGTATCGAGGGAGGCTTCCCTGTTTCTAATCAAGTGGAAATATTTAGAACTAATAATGAATATATAAGTAATCATAAAATATTAAGCAAACATTTGAAGTTTACATAATTAAAATGCCTAAATACTTCAACTGTTTTTGAAAACAACATACTTATATTACATTTGAATAAAAGTCCTTCTTGCGAATATTTAATATTTAAATACAGATTAATGACAATATTGACAATATATGTAATCGCTATTCTCAACAAAATACATAAAATAGGGGCACAGAATATTTTGCTGTTTCATGGCAAAGCTTATACTTGCTCCGGACCTGTTTACATGTGACCGATAGTGCTTTCAAAAAGATAAATAAATTCTTGACCCCTACAGTTAACATGAAATTGTAGTAATAATACATTTTTTATGAATCAAAGCAAAATTGATAAATAATTGCTAAAAATAAGGATTAAACTACAAATTTTAACGCTGCATCACCTGTGCACACACACAATGTTGTCACGCTACAAAGATACAGCTTTTCATTGTTTTGAAAATTGAGGATCTTTCCTTCAAATAAGTTGTAAGCTGATTTTATGCACTTTCCCAATCGAAAGCAAATTAACAAAACAAAAAAAAAGCCAAAAGGGAAAAAAGAATATTTCTATTCCAGGGAATAAAGCATTCATTATTAGAAATTCTTCTAAAAAAACAAAGGCGTACAACAAAAACAACACAAAATGAATATGAAACTTAAATTATTATTCTGTATACAAAAGGTAAATTTTAAAAAAAATGCCGATAGAAAAAATATCGAACATTTCAATAAATGATCAAAATCCAGCAGCATTTGAAAAAAAAAAAGCAAGTATTCCAATAAAAGGAGCATCAAATTTTAACAGGATTATTCGTAATAAGGCGAACATCTAGAATGAAGAAATTAAATCGGCAGACATTGAATCGTTTTGAAACAATCACAGAGACCCCAATGCTGTTTACATTCATCTGTGGGATTTCTAAAATTATCTTCATTCTTTTTTAAATCATTTATTTAAAAAAACATACTTATATTATTTTTAATGTGTGCATTAGGGTGGTGCTTATTTTTCGAAGTTTTAAATTTTCAACCTCTTACCTTCTAAATGTGTTCCATTAAACCAAAAAATGATTATGATAAAATTTTATCACCAACAAACAATATTTAGAGGTAGCTCAAAGAGGGTAAAGTTTCATAATTGAATGAGATTTTGAGATTTTTTTGAATTTTTAAGCAAGATAAATATTATAATTTGCAATTGTGTTTAATTTATGTAATTATATTAAAAAGTAACTTCTATATGAATAAGTTAAAATTAACCATTTGTCAATTGTATAGCTATAATGAAATAGTTATCTTAATAAAATATACAGTATTCAAGTCTACCTCATAGGTGGTGACAACCGTCTAAACGAGTGAGTACCAAACTTATGGAGCCACTGAGCAATAATACCTTTTCCTAAACTTTACTGTGAGTTATTCTCCCACCCTCCCCATAGTATATAAAGACAGGTCAAAAAAGTAAGAAACTTTTCAATTCTCAGTAGTTATTTATATATGCCAGAATGAGACGAGGGGATACTATATTGGTAGTTCATGCTTTTTCATGGATTTACTATACCAAAAGAATATTCTCAATATTTCTTCTGATCCATAAACTTTCATTACAAATATTGTCGAAACATGGAAAATCCACTAACAGTTGTTGTGTAATTATGTGCAGATCAACCACCCGAGTATGAACACGATCTACCAAAGATTTCCTTGTGAGTTAATTGCAGCTGGTGATTTACAGTTTGGCATCAACTGGTCTAAACTACAAGTAAGGAACAATTTTGCTCTGAAATGACAGTAAACTTGGCAGGTGATGAAAAGGTCACACAAATAAAATTTGAGAGCATTAGACATGAAAGAAAAAACTGCAAATATTGCTTCAATAACATTATTGAATCCCAACCCAACGGCATTATATTTAATTGAATTAGACCAAACAAAGTATTTATGACTATTATGCAATATTTATAATATAGATGCTGCTTGATTTCAAGGCAGTGCAATGATCATACTAGATAGTTTCAATGTAATTTGTATATAGGATAAGTAAGGCGTTAAAAGTTTTTAGTTTGATGAATTGGGTAAATCTGAACCTCTGAGCCAGTTCCTTTGAGGGCAGCAGTAACAATAATAAAAACTGATGAAGCTAAGGGAAAAAATAACCTTCAATTCATTTGTGTGTTCTTTTTTAGTACTAATATTATCTGGTAATGGCATGCTACATAATATATGATAGGGGTTTGCTGCTAGCCTGTGTATGTTACACCATGTGTATTATACATAGGAGATCAGCTAACCCCAAGCAGCAAATTTAATGTGTCTCCTTTCTGAACCAAATGGTTCCCCACCCGTGGTTTAGACCAGTAGTCATCAAACCGTAAAATGCCAGCTACAAGTAACTTGCAAGAAAATCTTTAGTAGATTGCAGTGGTAGTCATGTGGTTAATTTGCACATTATACTCAACAACTGTTGATTTTCTATATTTTGCTAATATTCACATTGATAGCTCATCGCTCAGACAGAAAATAAAGAATATTTGGCTGGCATAAATATATAGTACATGAAAAAGGTAGCTGCCCACTGGCATATATAAATAACTGAGAACTGAAAAATTTCTAGCTTTTTTTTTGTCCTATTTTTTTCTTTCTTTTCTATTGGGGGGAGGAGGGGGAATATCTCATAATAAAATGGGGAAAATGGCGATCCACTGGTTTAGATAGTTGTTGCCTTAGATAGATGAGGTACATTTGAATACTGTACTTTTTATTAACCCATTAGGCGCCAATGTTCCCATTTGGGGAACATGCTATAACTTTCAGTTATTAATTTTTTTTTTATAAAATCAAATGAAATGGGTATAGATACCCTCTGTACATTAGAAAAAAACAATTACTTATTAAAAAAAAATGTCGGTACATTTTTTTTAAATAAGTAATTGTAGCGGCGTATAAATAAGTAGCGGCGTTTAATGGGTTAAGAAAACTATTTCACATTATAGCTATTCAATTTACAAGTTTTTAATTTTTACTTATTCATGTAGAAGTTACTTCTTAATATAATTACATAAATTAAACATAATTGCAAATCATAATTTATATCTTGCTTAAAAATTCAAAAAATACGCAAA
The DNA here is from genome assembly GCA_038502835.1 of Octonoba sinensis. Taxonomy (NCBI): domain Eukaryota; kingdom Metazoa; phylum Arthropoda; class Arachnida; order Araneae; family Uloboridae; genus Octonoba; species Octonoba sinensis. The sequence goes on from CM076600.1 coordinate 145,630,119, forward strand.
ATCTCGTTCAATTATGAAATTTTACCCTCTTTGAGCTACCTCTAAATATTGTTTGCTGGTGATAAAATTTTATCACAATCATTTTTTGGTGTAATGGAACAAATTTAGAGGGTAAGAGGTTGAAAATTTAAAACTTCGAAAAATAAGCACCACCCTAGGTGCATCATATGAGAGGCACCCCCCCCCCCCCCCATAACGTCACTGAAGCAGTGCCCTGTCAAAAGACAAATTAAATTCCTCACCGCTCGAGTGAAAGTTGTTTGCCACTTGTTTTTTGTAATGAATGATTATTATTTTTATGAACAGCTCAGTTGAATTAAACTGGTTGGTCGAGTCACTTAACTGAGTAATAATGGTTGAATTCGATATAAATTGCTTAAGCAGGCCCAAGAACATTCTAGGCTCAACACAATAAAGAGCGGAAGCGATTGACACTTCGGTATAATAACAGGCAAATTTAAAAAATAATGCTGAAAGAAAAGAATATCGAACATATCAATAAATAATCAAAATTCATTAAAATGCATAAATACTTCAACTATTTTTTTAAATTCTTTACTTAATAACAACGTACTAATTTTATTTTGAATGTATGTATCCACGGGAGGTAGCAAATTAAAAGAATAATGCTGAACGAAAAAAATACCAAACATTTCAAGAAATGATCAAAATATAGCAGCAACATTCTAAAAAAGAAAATCAAATTTTTCACCTTTCCAGTAAACCATGGGTGATTCTTATAGCGGGGGAAAAAATCGGAGCTTCACACAAAATTATCGGAAAAAGTATGAGCCAACAATTCTAAATATAAAACTGTATACTTAGGTTAACAATCCCCCTTTCCCTCTCAACACAACAGTACATACACATACATATATAAGCTCAAAAATAATCTTTCAAGTCTATTTATATTAATGCCAGAAGTTTTTTTTTCTGGAAAAATTATTGTATTGAAAGTTTTTTAAAGCAGTACAAAATATTTTGCTTATCTGAAGGCAGAAAGAAAAGCAGATATTAATTGTCAAAAACTTTCGGATAATCTTTTTTTTTTGACTCGGAACAGGAGCTCGAAAATTTCCGGATCAGAATCGCCCATGCAGTAAACATCATTTGTTAATAAGAAGGATTTGTTTCACGCTAGGAACCATTAAAAAATAAATTTCATTAAAACAATCGATCAAATCTGTAAAGACTTTCTAAAATCCGTAAATTTCTCATCGAGTGGTTAAAACATTGGTGACCGCACTGAGCAATCTTAAGCCTTAAAATATGAAAAGATTAATTAGTTCAAATCTGCATGTATATATATAAAAAAAGAATAAAAAAAAAGTGACCTAAGCAGTGGTTACTAAATAGAAACACGTGGTAAATAGAATTACGTGGGTATGTAGAAACACATACCCACGTAAATCAAAAATTGCATTCATCGGATTACCGAACTGTTTGCGAATGAACAAACCCATAATTGGAGCTTCTGAAGCTTGTTTGTGTTTAATTTTTGCAGGAAATAAAATTATTTTCTCCAATATGCAATAAATTTAAGCCAAAAATGAGTTTGGATCCAATTAATCCCTAAACACTTGCCTCATACGTTGAATTGTAAACTACGTTGTTTACAATTCAACCACGGAATTTCTGAAATTAACTTCTCCCTTCACTTCAATTCGCTCGCGTCAATTCTTGAAGAACTCACGTGAAGTAAAGAAAATGCTGGAGGATTAATATTTTAATTGTTAAATTTAAAGAATATAGGACGAATTTTAAAAAAATAGCTTCGAGGTGCAAACAATCAAGATATGATAGAATTTTGTACCAGTTTTCGTAATCGTACATTGCATAGATTTTGCTGTAGAGCGTATAGCCACAAGGGCGTTGCCAACTCGAAAGTTCATCAAATTTTCATTTTATATATATAGATAGTTAAAAACCAAACGAGCAAACAACGTACGAACATATGCAACGAAGAATGCAGTAAGCAACTGCTAATGCTAAAAGCACGTGTGTCGTGCAAGTAAGCGAAAAAATACAAACATTGGCCGACCCGAACTCACTCGCCAAGTAGAACAGGGTTGCTGTAAATATTGCTCCACGGCAGGGTTGGGTTTTAGCCATCAAAAACTAGTTTTTGACGTGAGAGGTTTAAACCAGGTTTAAACCGTCAAAAACCCCAATACAATTTAAATACGCTAAAAATAAAAAAGAAGGCTGTTAATAATAGCGAGATACAGCATTGTTTTTGTTTAATTATAATGTTCCTTAGTTTCAGTATACGTTGAATTATAATTAAATATTAATTTATATAATTTTCTTCGTTTATGACTTAATTTTCAACTTTTTACACATATTTCTTTCTGGTCTGGATTTTTTGCATATTTGACAAGAATACAGGAGGGAAATAAAGAAAAGCTGTTTTAGTGTCAATATTTCTTTGTACTGGTAGAAAAGCATCTTTGAATATGCCCTATCTATCTAATGAAAAGTACATACCTTCATTAGATTTCAATTGTGATGGATTACTTTCTGCTTTTATCCATAAAATAGTTTACAAGTCAAAATTTATTTCAATGCAAAATATTAGATTAAACCTACACAATTTTAATTATACAAATATAATTAAGGATTTATTAACTGTACATCTTTGCTGAACATAATTAAGAGTATGCATTCACAATAAAATGATTCATTAAATAAGTGTTTGACAATTTCTATTAAGAAAATTGTCACATAATAGTATATTATCAGTTTATGTTCACGAAATATGCTACAAATAGAATGTATCTCAAGAATGCACTGGCATAGCACAGCAAAAGATGTTTTAGGATTTAAAACCCTTTCTACAGCATCAGGAAACAGAAACCCGTTGTTTGTGCACTTAAAAAACAATTGATTTTTAAACACAATTCTCATGAATAAAATCACTCTCAGGCATAGATTCTGGCTGTGCTACAGCAAGAATATATTTTTGTAGTTTATACTCAGCAGTTTTAATGCATTTATGCAGTTTTATTTAAAATTTATTGATTAAAGTCTATCCAATTCTGCTAAATCATTTCTTTTATAATTTTGTTTTACAAATTAGGTTTTTGACGTTTTTGACAAGTCGGTTTTAACCATGGTTAAAACCGGTTTAAACCGTCGCATGTCAAAAACCTGCCAACCCTGCTCCATGGGAGTAATTCCGGTCAGAACCGGAATTTTGAGCTTTCTACCGTCGCCAATCTCCTATTGTTCGCAGCTCTAAACTACCAGGAATCGTCAGTAAGCGCTCGTTTTGGCGGCTGTCGGTGAATTTTTTTTACATGTGCGCCAGCGCGAAAAGTTGAACTCGGCTAAAATATTGTATTTTCCATAGAAAAAAAAGCGCTTTCCGTAATTCGTAGTCATCTTCAAATTTTTGTATTTTTCCGTAGTAACTGCGGAGAATCCGTAGCATTCGGCATCTCTGAGCACCCCTGGTATTAAGAAAGAAATGCTTCCAAACGTAATTAATTGGTACATATATAAATACACATATTTTGTACTTTTATTATGTTTTCAATAAATACAATTTCTGTAAAAAAAAATTTAATACCTTTTTTGCATACCTTTTAAATACGTATTTCATTGCGGCTCGCGAAAATTTCAAATATTGAAAAATGGCTCGGACTATCAAGGAGTTTGGCCACCTCTGGAATAGAACTACTTGAATAGTAGTTAGAACTCTGGAATAGAACTAGCCTAACCATGACCCATTTTACCCCATCCAAGAAAACTGATGTAAAAGAGACAATATTTTATTTTTTACATGTTCGGCTGGAATTGTTCTCCAAGTGAGGAAATCCTTCAAATTTGGGCTGTTATTTGATAAAATATAGAGCTTTTCAGAAGTTGGTAAACCATGTGTTTAGCACACTATCATCCAAAGTTTAGAAAAAAAATTTCTTGTGGTTCCATATTTAAGAACCTAACTTTTTTGAGAATGAAATCTATACTGATATTATAAAGCTGTAGAATTTGTTTGCTTGAACGTGCTAATCTCAGGAACTACTGGTCCGATTTGAAAAATTCTTTCAGTGTTAGATATCCCATTTATTGAGGATGGCTATAGGCTGTATATCATCACGCTAAGACCAATGGGAGCAGAGCGCCGAAAATTGCATAAAATAGTCCTTTCTATCAGAAGAAATTGTCGCATCCTTTCGAGCTTGATACCATTGAAATGCGCGTAAAAAACTACTTCTGGAAGAGTTTTTCGCTACGTACTAAATTCGAAGCCTTTAAATTAACTAGAAAACAAGTTATAAGCATTTTTTTCTGTAGTTTGAAATTATTTTTTCACTGTAATTAACTTTAATTTTATTCGACCCAGATGATGACCGTTTTATTTTATTTGCATTATTGCACCGTTTCAACAATTGTTTCAGTTGCCCTGTGAACAAACAAATCAATGCAGTTGCCATTGATAAACAAATAAAATATAATAATAATCAACGTTTCTAGCATTTTAATGAGGCATCTCTGTATTTTCAAAATATAATTTAAGATAGACCGTGCAACACCGGGCGTCGCAGCAAGTAATGTTATATCCCAACACATTGAAATATAGCATTAAACATATTGGTTTAAAATTTTCAATTTCAAGTTCTATTATTTTGGGTTTTTTATAAAGTGACCCATTTTATCCCATCCTCCCGTAAGCAATGATCTATAATGAATAGAAATATATCCTTCTCATGATATCTATTAAACCTAGTTAGGATGAATGTGTTGAAATAATACAGAAAATAAATGTACAACACTAATAACACTGTGCAACACGAAAAATGTCCTTTGGATGAAAATGTCTGTTTCTTATGTATTTTTGGCTGAGAATTACAAATCTGCCATTATTTTTTGCCTATCACGTACCATTTTCCCGAAATTCCACATTTTAGCTTTTTACACATTTTCTGGATAAATGTGCATATTTTCGAAATTTATCGACTTAATTTATTATAAATTATATCTTTCTCATTGACAGTAAAATTTTTGTCATTCTAGAGACCTTTTTAATGAACTTGGGTTACTTTAGCGACATGTTTTGGCAACAAAAGCTTTATTTACGTCTTGAAGTTTCGAGTTTTTTACAAGACGACAATGGCATTTTGTAGTCTATTTTGCGGAGAAAGAAATAATAGTATGCTGCTGTGATGTGAAGGTACTATTTCAAGCATTAGGACATGAGCACAATTCAGCAGAGTGGTGCTTGTTTATCAGTGCTCTTCCCTCTAAGTATTTTTTCCCTATTTATTCCTGTAGCATGTTCTGCAAACACAAAGGAAATTTCAAAATTTTGAGTGGCAAAAGCATATCAAATTAGCCACTTGTAAATCTACAATGTGCCTTTTCCCCACAATTGTATATTAAACTTGGTTTATCGAAATATTTGTAAAAGCTCTGGAATATTCGGCCGATGTCTTAGGCCGAATACCGAATATTCGGCGGCCGAATATTAAAATTTCTAGAAAGTCATTGTAATATAAAGTATTTGTCGAATTTAAAATTATTCACAAAGTCAAACACCAATTGCACACAATCTATCATGTATGATTTAATTATGATTGTTAAGAATTTAAAACTATTTAAAATTAATCTATTTTCTCTATTGTTTTGAATGTAATAAAACTAAGAATTTTACCCACAAGCAGAATATAAATGACTCGTTTATCGGTGGTAAGCATTATTTTACTAATTAGTTAATTCAAATGAAAGAACTATTATTTATTAGTGAGCTTTTACTTTGCTCAAAACTGTTTTATGAAGTAATTTTAAAAGTTATAAAAGTTAATATTTTTATTTTATGGGTTTTTTTTACATACTTATTTTTAAAAGATGTATAAAAATGTAATACACTTAACTAGAATATATTTTTATTTTCAAATACCCAAAAACTTATGCTATCTAAATATTCATGATATATTCTTAGCTTTTCACATCTCTTACCCAATATTCACAATAAATCAGTCTCCTTGAACAAAGTCTGACTTCCACTTTGTTAAAAATAACAAAATTTATCATATTCTCTTTCCATCAAAATTAACTATTGCCAGCTTTTGAGAGCAAATGCTAAATATAAAATACAATATTACAACTTTAAAATCTGTTTTTGCTCAGTCAAGCCTAAAACAAAATTTAAAAAAGTACTTTTTTTCTAAATTATTTTTATTTATTAAACTATATACTTATGTATTCTTTTGCAATAGTTATAATGCAATTTTAAATGTTTAAAATCTACTAAATTCTTTATTTTTTTTTACATTTCTACTGCAGCAGAACTATTCGGCCGAAGTTCCAAGCCGAATTTAACCTTACCCAGTATTCGACCTGGCCGAATACCGAATAGTGGCCGAATATTCGTTACATCCCTAGTTTTAATGTTTTGAAACTTTGAAACTAGTGAAATTATATCTTAAGAATATGTTCTTTTTAACAAAATAAATACACATATTGTAATGAGAATAGAAAAAATCTGAATGATAATGAACTTCAAAAACGGCATTTGTAATTTTTTTTTTTTTTTAGAATGACCTACATATTAAAGGGCAGCATGCACATAGTAAAAGATTTCAAAATAAACTACTGTTACAGAATTTATTTGATTGAAAAACATTTGTAGACTGAAATGTATTTATGTAATTTAGATTAAAGGGAAATTTTTACCATTTCAAATTTGCTAAGCCTTTTCATAGCATACACTTGTTTTGTAGATTTATGTCTGACCTGAAATTAAAGGAAAACAAAAGGGTTAACTAATGTGGCAGCTACAAATATAGATGAAAGAGAAGAAAGTTTTTACCACAGTAAAAATAAATTTTGGTGAAATACATTCTCTACATAAACTGAATGTGAAGTGCATTTTCTTTTCAACTTGTTTATTTTTTTTAAGCAATCCTTTCTAAATTAAATTGTAACATTTATTTTTTAGCATTATATTGGCTCTACTTATTACAGTAAAAAAGCTCAAATCCTAATGCAAAAAATTCAAAATTTCCCAAAATCCGGACCTATTGTTAAATAACTGTAAACAAAAAGGGATGTTAATTTATTCTTTGAAAAAAAAAATAAATAATAATCTTCTATGAAAATGAAAAAATATACATATATATTTTCCTATGTCAGTTTCTACTTTTTGTCACCCCATATAACTGCTACCTTTGTTTTTAAGCCTTTTATAAAATGTGTTCAATTCTCAACAACTCATATATTTTATTTAGATGAAGATAATCATTGCATTGAACACACCTACACCAATTTTTTTGTTCCATTATCACTTTCTTTAATAATGAAGAAATTGAAGTCGAAAAAAAACACAATTTGATAAAACATTTATATGTTCTGTGAAAAAATCCAATTATCAACAATTATGGACACCAAAGTTGACTGCAGTAAATTGTAAATTATGTTGTCTTGTATATTTTACTTCGGTAACTTTCCTTTTTTTTCTTTTTTTGGAAATACAAAGCAAAAATTTATGTTCACATTCTGAAATTTGATGTCAAGCTATAAATACTGCAAACCACCACAAGGTGGTATGCATATAAAACAAAAACTTTAGAACAGTAATGTTTTCATCAGACAATAAGAAAGTTATAGTAATAATATAGACAGGAGAGAGAAGCATATCACTAAAATGAAAAAATACAGCCACTGTTTAGCTTGTGGGATAGCATATTTGAGCAATCAGATATTCACTTTTAAAAACAACAACTTTTTTTGTAGCCATTCCCCTTCCCCCTCCCAGTCTGACCCTACTTAGCAATTCATCGTCATTCCACGAACACAGCAGCAGCTTCTCCATAAGGTTTATTTTCAAAGCAAAATTGGTAGAACCTAAGATTGAAGAAATTTAGAGTGCATTGTTGGCAAAACCTTACATTTATCAAAAGCAAAAAAGAGCTAAAGTCAAATTTATTTTAAATGATTTAAAATCTGAACTGTTTTTCAGAAGTTTAAGAAAAGTCGAAAATTTGGACGAAGTCTGAAGGATCTCATCCTTGCTCAATGGACATATCTTCCCAGGGTAGTAAATTTAACAAGCAGAGTAGCAGATTCTCTTCATACTGTACAGAGTTTCTCTACATGTTTTGGAGCAGTTGGCAACCCCCGGTTGATTGGAGTAGTTAAAAAGTTTAGGAACATAAAAGTTCCAAAAATTCTTCACTGCTTCATTACTGAAGAAATTTATATTAACACCAAAATTTAAGGGGGTTTTTAGATTGTAAATGCAAAGGGGGTTTTCAGATTGTAAATGCAAAAAGACTATTCACCAAAATTACAAATGTTTTAATTTCTAATCAAAAAAATTTCTGAATGTTAATGCTAATTATAGCATTTACAAGAAATTTCAGATTGCTAAAATCCTTCAAAATTATTATTTTTATTCTTATGAGAAGAATAAAAGTATTAGAAGTCTAGAAAAACACATAAATCAATTTAAAAAATTAATCAATTTATGATTAAATTGAAGATAACATGTAGTCCTCACTTACTAATTGGACTTCTCCAAATGCTCCTCTTCCTATAGTTTTAATAACAATAAAATCATCAGGCGTCAATCGACATGATACAACAACATTAGCAGATTTCTGGTCTAGAAATAAAACAGATATTCAGGAATTTCCTTATATGTAACAATCTTTTAATAAAATAACAATTTTAACAATTAATTCACAATTTTTACCAATGTAAATGAAGCAAACAGTTGAGACAGTTAATGTGATGTCATTCAACAAAAAAAAAATCTTGATTTACTGTAATCAGCAGTGATGAGGAAAAATTCGTTAAACTTTTTTTAATCTCATTTTGCGTGACTTTCTAATAAATTTTAAGTTTACATGAAAGAAAAGAAATTTGAAAGGTTTATTAACAAGATTTTTGCATGTAGCTTCTTTTTTACTTTCTTCTCTATCCAACGTATGGAAGTATTGGATTCATGAAAATTTTCGAATTTGAACAAATTTACACGTTTTGAGGTGTGCAGAACATTTTGACCACTTTTAGAAAATTTCAGTGTGTCTGTATAGGCTTTCTTCCTTTTTTTTTTTTTTTTTTTGCATGGCCACTGTAACTCAAAAAGTAATGCAGGGAACCAAAGTAAGTTGGTGCCCACATGGATCCTGATGGGAACTGGTGTTGATTAGGTTTTGGAGGGAACCCATTAGAAGGGGCTAGAGCAAACGAATATTTTTCTTGACTAGCTTGAGTGCTATATTTCACAGAATGGGCAAAAAGAATAGGGTCAGGTGGGGGAAAATGGGTCACTTTTTAGCTATTTTCATATTTAAAGTTTTATAGCAATAAAACCAGAAACAATTTGGTACACAAGTGGACCTCAATAAGAACAGATGCTGATTACATTTCGGTGCCATTCACGAGAAGGAGAGGAGCAACCAAACTTTTTATTAGTTTTTTGTGGGCAGTGTAACAAAAGACGTAATGTACAGAATTAAACAAAATTTGGTAGACACATACATCCTGATTAGGGATGTAACAAATAGTGATTTCGCCAAATAGCCAAATACCGAATATTCGGCCTAGATTACTAGAAAATCGTTTTAGTAGAATGTATTTATAAATTTGAAATTACTCAAAGACAAACACCAATTACACACTATCTATGATGCATGATTTAATTCTGTTGGTTAAGAATTTAAAACTATTTAATATTGATCTATTTTTTGTATTGTTTTGAATGTAATAAAACTAAGAATTTCACCCACAAGTGAAATAGAAATGACAGGTTTTATGGTACTAAGCATTAGCATTATTTTACTAATTATTTAATTTAAATGAAAGAACTACCATTGCTTAGTGAACGTTTACCTTGCTCAAAACTGTTTCATGAAGATATTTTTAAGTTTTAAAAGTTAATCTTTTTATTTTAGCCAGTAATTGTGGGCTTTTTACACACCTATTTAAAAAAGATCTATTACAATTTAATGCACTTGACTGGAATATATTTTTATTTTCAAAAACCTCAATGTATAATTAGGCCTAATAGTCCATCAATATTCGGCCCGGCCGAATTTGACCTTATCCAGTATTTGGCCAGGCCGAATATTCGGCTAGATGATGAAATGATTATTCGGCCAAGCTGAATATCCGGCCAAGCTGAATATCCGGCCAAGCCGAATATCCGGCCAAAGGGCCGATTAGGCCGAATATTCATTACATCCCTAATCCTGATAGGAAGTAATGTTGATTAAATTTTAGAGCCATTCACTACAAGGGGGTGGAGCAATCACCCACCTTGTAGGGGTGATATTTGTACCCCTACAAGGTGGGTGATTGCTTTCACCTATGTTTTGTATTGTATTGTTGCCATTTTACCTACACATTAAAAAATAAAATTTTTATTAATATTTTTAGCATTTTGAGGCTTTATGGTAATACAAACTTTTTAAGCTATTTTATCTTGGTCTTGGTTTAAAATCAATCTTTTTACACAATCTATTCGTTTTATTTTTTCCAACACGGATTTGTATCATATTACGGACATTTGGCGCGTAGTTTTATTCATATGAAGGATATAGAAGAAAGTTCCGTAATGGCCGCAACAGACTAGTTTTACTCTGATTTTGGGTGTCATATAATATGGTTCTGTACAACGCAGAGTTTTTTTAGAAACCTATCTATCATGTATAAGGTTACTTGTATAGCTAAAATATTTTTCATCAGTAAAATGTTTTTTGAACACCTCAGCATTGAAAATATTTTTATGAATTCAATAAAAACTTACAGCGTTGTAAATAGCTTTCTATGGTTTTCATCCGTTTTAAGGCAGGATGGTCACAGTCTAAATACAGAGCTTGAACGGTATCCTAAGCAGAGTAAGAAAACAAAACAAAAAATAGAATTTTCTACGCCTTTAAAGGATTTATTGTGGGAAATTAATAATCTTAAATACAAACATTAATATTGCTACATATTGCATGCATATATTTATGATATGCAATCAATCATTTACAAACATTTAATTTAGCCAAACAATTGTTGAAATAAAAAAGAATTGTGAAAAATAAATTTATACATTCTCTGATATTATTTTTAAACCTAGCTAATAATATGTGAGCCTAGTAGAAACCAAGCAAAAATATTACATATCTAAACAATTTCAATTATGTAAAACACCAATTTCATAAACCATTTTAAAAGTCACATTCACAAAGGTCAGTTCAAATAAGCTTGCAAAATCTTTCATAAAATCTGAAAAATTAAACAGATAAAGAGTAAGATAGAATCCTTTTAAGTTACGGTTTTCCATGTTTATAAAATTTAGATAAAATTCCAATAAATTTCATTTTCACTATTAATTTCAAACATAAAAACTGAAACTTTAAATATGCAACCCCCCCCCCCCATGATAAGCGAAACTAAATTGAATATTTATTGTAAAAGGGAGCACAACAAATGATTTATGATTCTATTGTAAATGGGGGTTTAATTATGTTCCATATTAACAAAAATGTGCATTTCTTTTAAAAACTTCCTAAACTAGTTTATTCTGAAAGATGTTTGAATTAAAAATTAAAAGACAATTGCTTGTTCAGTTTTATGAAACAAGAAATGTCATTTTAAAATCATTAGAAGCTACATTTTGGGCAAATGTGAGGAAAAAAACCAGCCAAATATTAAATAAAAAAATCCTGAATCACATATTTTATTTTAGCTTTTGAAATACATTAAATCCTCTTTAGAACTACATGTGTGCCAAACTTAACAGAACACCAAATACAAATGCTCAGATACACATGCATGCAAACTAATTTTAATAAGTAGATATGTAACTAGTTTCAAGCCTTAAAACCTTCTAACAAAACTAACTTTAATTTGCTTAATACATCAGATAAATATCATCTCAAATACTTTTTTAATTAGCTTCTTTGACTCAATACAAGTGAAAAATTATGTAAATGCAGCTATTTAACAAATCCATCTAATAAAATATTTTTAACATAAACCTTAAAGCATTATTTGATGGAATAATCTAATTAAAGAATGTTTCATAACGTTTGAACATTATCATTTGCATGCGGCTATCTAGACACTGCTGCATGGATGTGACACACATTGAGCCTAGTGCTGGGAGATATAAGCATTTCTATATAAATTGTTCATTGGGAGCTATTTTCTTTTTGGTAAAAAACATGTAAATGTGCAATCATTTCTTCACTCTAAAATCAGCAACTTTATGTATTTGCTTAACATTGGAGTAATAAAAAAAATCCTACTTTGAGTAAAATGCTTCAAAGTGTCTCAAGGTCAAAGTGACTTGGTCAAGCAAATTACAAAAAAAATATCAAGTAAAAGTACGCAATTTATGATAGAAATCAGGATTAGGCGCACTATGGAGTCTTCAAAATAGTGCAAATAGTGGAGCCATTCCATTTCAGATCAGAATGAGGGTGTCACATGACCCTCACAGATTTTTTTTTCAAATTACAGTAGTTACAACTAAGGGATCCTATAAGATATCCTAAAAGGATTTTGCAAAAAAAAATTTTTTCTCTAGTTACAGACTTTTAAAATTTGGGACAAAATTGACTGTTTTCAGAAAATTAGCAGAACACTCACTTTTAAAATGGCCACAGTTTCAAAAGTTTTTAATCGATTAGAATAATTTTTCTTTCTACAGTCGAACTTGGATAATTCGAAGCTGAACAGCCACAGCTAAACTTCGAATTACAGAAGTCTAATTTTTGTAGCTTAGTTTACGGCCCACGAATGCTGATAATGTTTATTCGTCAAAAACAATGTCAATAATCTTTTCTGGAAAATGTCAAGGCATTAATGTATATAAAATAATTAATCTTTGTATTTGTCAACAAAATAAAATTTATTTTGCACATAATATAAAAGATAAAACTATAGCATATACATACGAAAATAGGAATATTTAAGTACTAAAATTATATAAAAAATTACGTGCTACAGTTTTTAAAAACATTGAGAAATTTCGGATTTCTTCGCTGAATTGAGTCTTTTGATTTTAACAAATGCGAAAAATACTTTCTACCTATGATCTGACCATTCTAGCAACCAATAATCAGTCACGTGCCGAAATATTGTGAAGAGAGAGGGATTAGGCGGGATTCACTGTTAAGTTTCACTGCTCGAGTTCCTTTCATAAAGGAACTCTAATGTTAACCAGTGAAGTGTAAAAGAGTACCTGAAGGACGTTTGGTCTCAGGGGTCAATTGTCATGTTCCCAACAAGTGGATGACAGAGTACAATCTTTCACAACAGAAAGCAAGACAGAAATCTCGCTAATGTACCATTTGTTGCAAAGAAATAAGTAGGGTAAAATTTTAGAAGACAAAAAAAATATTTCAGCCTACTTTTGTCGATTTCGGATGAGAAGACCTTCGAATTAAAGAAGTTGAACTTCAAAACTTCAAATTATCCAAAAATTTTAACATTGATTTGAATACAAAGTTCCAGGGACCAAGCGAAATCTTCGAATTAAAGAAAAGTTCAAATTAATGACGTTCGAATTATCCAAGTTTTACTGTATAAATAACTAAGGGGAAGTATTTTATTAAGACACTAATTTTTAAAATCTAGTCGGCTTTATTGATAAAGAAAAAAATGTTTTTTTGACGTGAAAATTTTGCATTTTTACTGATTTTATGATTTTTTTTTCTTTTGAAAAAATTCATTTTGACAAAACAGAGGTGGCAATCTAAAGTGATGTTATGGAAGTTTTGCATCAAATTTTATTGTAAGCCCGAGATGAATATCCCTTCAGAATTTAAAGTTTGAATTTGAAAATGTTCAAAAATCACAATTTTTGAAGTGTGATTACTCAAAAAAGCCATTTCAGGGTTCGTACGCTTTTAGCAAAACCAAAAATAAGGACTTTCTAAGGACTTTTTAAGGACCTACAAAAAATTTTAAGGACCTCACAAATTTTTCGCAATATACAAACTGCTATGTTTATTTCAAAAGGAAGCATTATTGAAAGAGGAAATTGATTTAACCTCTTTTGCCTTGTTGCTTTTCTAATGTCCAATACAGTCAGGGAGTTAAATAACTATTGGAGCTAGTAATAAAAGAAGCACACAGCACAAGTATTAATCATATAAAAGCAAGTGAAAAATTATAAAAAATGGTTAATGCTATAAAATACAAGTTAAATGAAAAACAATTTAAATAAAAAAAATTGTTGAAGAAAACGCTGCTTCTTTGTCTTGAGAATTTGTGTTTAATTTAGATTTTTTTTTTTCATTTTACTTAACTTATGTTGCCAGCATCTCAATTTAGGTTTACTTTAATTTTTCTCTCTGACATAAATAATTTTTTTTAATTATTTAGAAGAGCTTAGAAAAATTCTGAAAAATCTTTTTCAACTTGAGAAAAATATTTCATTTTGGAAACAACATACAAATAAAAAATGGAGCTTATTCGCTTAAAACTTAGTACGTTACCCTCAAATAGTAACTACCAAAATTTAACTAAAATAAAGTTTCAAAAAATTGAACAATATTTTTAAATAAAAAATAAAACAAGCAGACTACAGGCTGCAAATACTGAAACAACTGTCAACTTTTTAAATAATTGATATATTTACAGGATGCAAAAAGATAGAAGTCTCAAAAGCTGCGTGCAATTTTCGGCGAAGCACGTGCTAGATGTTAGCAAGTTTCCGAAAAATAGGCTTTTACATTTTCGCGTTATAAGTTATGAAAATTCATGCAAATTAATACATGTCTTTTTAAAAAGTTTCTTCAAAAATTTTCTTGTTTTGTAGTACAATCCCTGTAGATAAAAATACTTGTACATCAGCTTGAAAAATCGGATCTTTTTGCAAAAAATCGAATTTTTGAAGTTCACAAAAAAAAAAAAAGAAAAAGAAAAACTAGGGGAAAACGGAGCATTTGGCAACTAGGGTGCGAGAACTAGGGTCTAAGAAGAGGTCGATTCCTTCAATTTACTGCAAATTAAGAAATTTCACGAGATACAAATTTTGATTAACACAGCAAATATCCATCATCTCCCACACAACAAAACCCCACAGCGAACGATCGCGAAGCCAAATTGCTTGATGAAAATTTACTAAATATTAAAACATTACTTTAAAACAAATTATTTTTTTAGATATATATATTTTATTTGATTTAAAAAAAAAAATGGGAGAAAAAACTGTTTAACGAAAGATCAGCTAAAAAGCGATCGGGAGAGTTGGCAGCTCGCCGCTTATTATAGTGTAAGGTGTAAGAAAAATGATAATAAAAATAAATCATTCTGTTACCTTTAACAGCATAAAGAAGCGATAATCATACATGCGATTGGTCAAACGAAAAAAAAATGCTGAAAGTTTTTTTTTTTGCCTACATATTAGTTAAATGTATCTTTTTTATTGAGCTAGATGTCAACAATATGCATCTTTGAAGTATTAACACCCCCCCCCCCCCCCCGCCCCTTAAACTAAAATTAAAGCTTCAAAAGCAATATTTATTTACTGATTACTTGTTAAGAGCTGCTCCCATTTACTTTATTGATAATTGTTCAGAATGTAGATGATTTAGTAACAATTTTCATGCAAAAAAATATTTATTTACTTTGAAACTAAATTTAATAAATAGTATCGAATCCCAAATTTGAAATCATGAAAGTCGGCTCATTTTCGAAAATTCCCGATTTTTGTTTATTCATAAAAAATTTTCCCCTTGAGTACTTAATAATCCGTTTTTCAAATTTTATTCCTTTTTCTTTTCTTTTTTAAAAGCAAAATGAGGGAACTTTTGTAATTTATTTTTCTGTGGTCTTAAATGGTACCCAGTTACTTTGCACCACTGCATTTTGTACAAATGTTTGTTTCGATTCGACTTCTCTTACTAATATTTAAATTTTTTTTTAGATGTAGCTCGATTTTCTTTTTCATACAATTGCAGGAAATAGCAAATTGGAAGCTGCCATGTGGGTGGGTACAAGTTAATTTTAACTGAATTGGGTGTTGTAGTTTGAAGCATTTTATTAAAATCCATGAACCTTTTATTATTGTCAAAATATATAAAACATCAATTTACTTATAACTTTTCAAAAAAATTAAAAAAACAAGAGTTACTTATTTATTTACCAGTTGAAAAAGTACTGAAATTTGTAGTAAAAATGCGATGATGTTTATCCGCCATTTTTGGTCCTGGCAATCCGCCGGTTTGGGTCTGTCCGAAAGCCGCGACAGTACCAAACCCGAGCAAACCAAATTTGAGGTTCGATTAAGTAGTTAAAATGAAAGAAGTTTGATTCTTGTGAAGAATACAAAACGTAGCAAAACAAATAGAGCGCATGGGTACCTTCTTAGATAAACAAAAAAAAAATAATAAGCACCTGGAATAAAAAATAAGGACTATTTAAGGACTTTTTAAGGCCTTAAAAATGAAAATGAACATTAAGGACTTTCTAAGGACCTTTAAGGACCGTACGAACCATGCATTTTTTTAAACATCTGAAAATCTTCTCATTTGATGCCCCTGAAGGGCTTGATGAGCTGCTATCAATTATATTGTGTATTTTTGCCCCAAAGATTTTATATGATTTTTCAAAAGCGGCCTTTTGTGCATCTCTCAAAAAAGAAAGAAATTCAAACTTGTTCTTATTTAATCATTATCGTATAAGGTTTATAATCATTTTTTATTAAGAAATATACGATATAGCTACACTATTATTACAGCTAAATTGTACTTAATGATCTTAGAATTTAAATAGCACCTTGCACAAAGTGTAGCCATCGTGATTTAATGCATGTTATTCTGTTCATTCCAATTACTTGTTTTAAACTCACACGCTTTACATCAAATAACATGTAACAGCAAACATAAAATCTATTGCAGGAATACAATAAAAACATTATTGACTATTCTAAAATAGTAATGCTTACTTGGGACGCACGATCAAACATCAAGTGGAAGCAGTTACAACACTACCAACCTCTTAAACAAATATAAACTCAATATATGATTTCCAGTATTATTGAATGAAGGCTGTGGTAGCCTAGTGGTTAGCACCTCGGACTTCCACCTGGAAGGTCGCGCGTTCGATACCCACTGAAGACCACCATGTATACTTGGGGATATGTGCATGTAAAATCCGTAGACCCCACTACCTCTCCCCGTGCGTAAGCAATCCTAAGGCCTCGGCTAACAGGTAGGGGTTTGGTGGAGAAAAGTATTATTGAATGGTGCTAATGACAATTATTGGATGGGACAAATTACGATGGTATCACCGATGGTTTAGGGACATTATCGTACCATTTCTAGATAATCCAGAAAAAAGATTTCAATAGCCAGAAGAATCCGGGGGGGGGGGGGGAGACTAGACTGATATATAGTAATGCTGTAAGTAAGAAATACAACACCATTTGCACCCTCCTAGTCTGTGCATATTTTTGGTAATAAGGAGTAGCAGATGATTCAAGAATTTGATTCTACTTATTTTTCTTTAAGTACATAACTACATATGTGTTTTAAACAATGTATATCAGTGCTGAAACATGATATTTGATGTGAAGCGTGTGAGTTTAAAACAAGTAATTGGAATGAAAAAAATAACATGCATTAAATCATGGTGGCTACACTTTGTGCAAGGTGCTATTTAAATTCTAAGAAGGTTAAGTACAATTTAGCTGTAGTAATAGTGTAACAATATAGTATATTTCTTAATAAAAATTGATTAAATATTATATTAAAATGATTAATTAAGAACAAGTTTGAAGTTCTGGCTTTTTGAGAAACACACAAAAGGCCAATTTTGAAAAATCATATAAAATGTCTGGGGCAAAAATACACAATATAATTGATAGCAGCTTATTAAATCCTTCAATTGCGTCAAATGAGCAGATTTTCAAATTTTTAAAAAGTGGCTTTTTTGAGTAATCGCACTTCAAAAATTGTAATTTTTGAACATTTTCAAATTTTAAACTTTAAATTCTGAGGTGATATGCATCTCAGGCTTACAATAAAATTTGATACAAATCGTACATAACAGCACTTTAGATTGCTATCTCTGTTTTGTCAAAAATAAATTTTTTTCATAAGAAAAAAATAATCATAAAATCGGTAAAAATGCAAAATTTTTACGTCAAAAACACATTTTTTTCTTTATTAATAAAGCCGACTAGATTTTTAAAATTAGTGTCTAAATAAAATACCACCCCTTAGTTATTTATAGAAAAAAAATTATTCAAATCGATTAAAAACTTTTGAAACAGTGGCCATTTTAAAAGTGAGTGTTTTGCTGATTTTCTGAAAACGGCCAATTTTGTCCCAAATTTTAAAAGTATGTAACTAAAGAAATAATTTTTTTTTGCAAAATCCTTTTGGGATATATTATATGTCTCTTAGTTGTAACAACTGTAATTTTTTTTTAAAAATCTCTGAGGGTCATGTGACAGGTTTTAGACCTGCCTGCCTGATTTGAAATGGAATGACTCAATGAAAACAGCTTTTAAAAAAGTGACCATTAAAATGTAAACTTTTGTGTATTTTTATTTAACCTTTAGATTACTGGGGTACAGCATATGTACCGCAGAAAAATTTGGCCTTTCTTATGGCTGCGGTACAGCATATGTACCAGACCTTTCGTCCCCTTCCTGACCGGAAGGAAATCACCAGGAGGTGAGAAAATTACTGAGAACTTTTAGCATTTCCTGTCCTCACGACTAGCCTTAGCGAAATACACGCGTTGATTTACTGTTTGGCGAGTATTTGGAATGTCTCTAGTTTAGACACACATATATTCGTCGGATAACATTTATAGTCATATGAATACCCGTAGAAAATGTTGAAATGACGGGCCTGATTAAAACTTTCAATATTTTTCATCTTTTGGTATTAATCTTCAAAAAAGGTATTCTGTTGCGCTCAGAGCTCTGCCACCCTGGGTTATAATCCAGTTAGCAGCTCGAAGCGCTGAAGGTAATATACGTTTATAATTCTTTCTTTCTTGGTTTTCTAATAAAAACCACACGTACACTACACGCGTCACAGTCAAAATAATAAGAGTCCACACTATGTCACGCATTCCGGTGAGTGCATTCAACTAAAAATACAGCAGTGAAGATAAACCGACGAAGTAAAAGATTTGAAGTGATGGTGAGGGGAATGTAAGTACAATAGCTGGACATTCGGTCTTGCTTTTGTTAACAAAGGACCTATCTCCACCGCCATCAGCAGACAGAGGTTTTTCAAAAGTACAATAGACAGTTTGAAGCGAACTCCGATTATCTTCGGTAAATGACCACTTTCCAGTTACTATACGAGTAAATCAACAAGTCATTGTGGCGAAAATAGCAAAGGAAAATTGTCTATTCATACCTGCCATTTTTAAGTGAATTAGGATAAAGTAAATCCGTTATGAGGAGATCAGCTTCAGCAATGAGGAGATACTATACTTCCTTGTTCAGTACGTGATTGTTTCATATTCGGATCATGAAATACCCCGTAAAGCAAAAAGTTAACTTAGGAGAAAAATAATAATCTATTACGGGGGATGGGGGGAGGAATAAAACGCTGCGAATTATAGAATTCGTGTACTAATAAGATACTTAAAATATTTTACTTGTTCATTGAATTTGTTGATAATGTATTTTGCAGATATTTAATATAAAATGCTGTCATCATGACTTCACACCTGAGATGTTTGTCGAAACCTAGGCAAATTACGTACAAGTCCCGAAAGAAAGCAAATCAAATGTCAGAGCAGAAAAATCGCAAAAAAAAATATGTTGGTGCTCTAAAACAATGAAAGGTCACTACTATTCAACTATATGGAACAGCACTTTTTATTGTTAATTTTAACTTTAATTTGGGCAGAAATTTTTATTGCCTTTTTTGCTTAGCAAAATTTTTTAGACAAACATAGGGAAATTCATATTAGACTTCAATAAGCTGTAGTTTAAATGAGGAAGAAAAAAATCTGCATGTTTCCAAATTATTATTATTATTTTGATTTCCTCTTTTTTTACTTTCTTTCGGAAATTAACTTTAGGAATCATCATATAACTACTTCGAATTGGCGATTGGGAGCAAAAAAATAGTAACTGACTAACACAAGTTTATACTACGGCAACCCTTCTAATGAAGTCAATCACACTCAAAAGAAGCATAATGGGAGCTAAGGACCCCCGTGGTTACACTGAGGGGGAAAAAATTCCGCAGTTTTGTCGTTCTATGGATGAATTTCGGGTGCTCGAGCGCCGTAATCTAAAGGTTAAACTGAATATAACTCAAAAAATAACAGTTTTGACATCTTTTGAAAACTAATCCTGAATAAATAGAGCGTTTACCCAACTTTATATTATACCTGCAACTATGCTCATAAATACCTTTTTTGAAACCCATAAATGGCTAAGAGTGAGAAAGACAAAAGTTTTTTAATTAATTTCTTTCTCAAATTGTCACTTTTTAAAAATATAAATGAATAAATATTTACTTAAATCGGCAGAAATTTCAACTTTTGATTTATTTTAAAATTCAACATTGAATAAAATTTATTTTGAAAATGCTACTTTTTAAATATCTTAATATAATAGTTTTATTTGTTCAAGGATTAACTATATCACTATTGAAGTAACAGAAAATTTCCCTTGAAGCAAATCTACAAGGGCTGTAAATTAAATAGTGGCAACTAAATGTAGAAACACGCAGAAGAGTGGGCATGTGCAAATAGGATGTGGAAGTGGTGAGGTGGCGCTGTTGCCGGAGTGTAGAGTGCAAAAGTCAGTCGATCTAGTTAGAAGGGTAGTTGTTACGAGGCATTAAAGTGAAGAGTTTCATTTCTATCGCTCTAAAGCATCTTTGCATCTTTTCAAAAGGTGATCAGGGAATGAAAGAGGACTAGAGCTGTTGGTCATAAAATGAAAGTAAAAATATAAATAATATCAAAATTATTGAGACTGGGCCAACGTGCTCCTATGGTCAACAAGACACAACTTCCCCTACTATAAAATTAAAATGAAAAGGCACAATGACAAAAATGAATTGATACATCCTTATGATGATGTGATGTCATGCTTATTGCAACAGCAGAAAAAGAATTGGGTTATAACTTGAAACACACTGATCAATGAAAAAGAGAAGTACTTGTTGCATTTAAATTATGAGCCTTGATAACCATATATTCATATATTTTTACATCTTGTCCAAAAAAAAAACAAATGCTAAAAGCATACCAAGAGCCCATCAATATTAATTTCCGATTCAACATCCGTCAGACAATTTTCGAGATGCAACAAGCGTTGCCGGCGATCCGGGTCGTCGATTTTGTCCATCTGTAAGAAAGAAAAACCATCAAGGCCCATTTATGTCTGTGACATCCTATGTAGAAGGTACACAATCATGCACCCCCCCCCCTCCCACTGTTTTATAGCCCAACTGCAACACAATCAGGGGTGACTGCAACACAAAGTGAAAAAACCTGAAAATTTTTTATGCAAAAAGTCGTTATCACTTTTTATGCACCATAAATTATACAACAGCTTTTATACGCATATAGTTACAATGTAATGTTTAAAATAATTATTGAAATTAAAATTTATATTTTACTTACCTACTTCTAACTAATAAGAAAAATTTAATTCATTAATTTTTTTGCAAATAAATTGTAATTTATAGTAAAACATAATGAATAGGAATTTCCCATGACCATATATTTTTTGCCAAATTTTTGCAGTGAAATACTTTTTGTATTTAGAGTCATTACTTTTTCATTTATTTGTCAAATATCTGCAACTTTTAAAATAAAAGTTAAGAAAATAACTCGAAGTCCAGCGCCAATTTCAGGAAAAGGACGTAAAAATGCGTTAGTATATAAAAAAATGAAGTTTGGAAAATGAGTTCCTTCACCGTTCTTTTAAAAATAAAAATAAAGTCCGGAAAAAAAAAACTTACCACTTTTGGGGGGGTTTGGCGGCGGAAAAAAAAATCCAAAATGGCGGCAACGGCAAGTTATCCGTAAAAACGAAAGCACGTGGGACATGGTATCGTTCGTGTTCGGAACAAAGATGGTTGGCGCCACTACAACCCTTGCTGCGTAAAGGGTTGCTACAAAGAGAATGTTTCTTACTTTTCGGTGTACTTTTTGTTCAAATCCGCTAAATTTTCAATTTTGAAGACTAAGAACTCTGATTTTTAAAACACGGAAGGACGATATGAAAACCCCGGATTTCCAGGGTACACCTGGAATACAATCACCCCTGCCAACAAACAGCAGTCGAGTCCTGTTGAAATTCTTTGCTATTAAGTAGTTCCAAAATAAATATCTGTTGCAATACCCATGATCTAAGAAGCACCAAATATTTGAGATATCTCTCATTATTTTTCCTATAACACGTTGACTGCCAACTTGCTGACTGCCAGCGCTGTTTGTAGTTTATGGTTCTCAAGATGATAATTTAATTTAATTACAACATATTGTACAAAACATTTTATTAAGTAAAAAATTACTAACTTTCTCTAAATGTATTGAAAAATGAAAAAAAGGCGACAACGAGACAACTTGTAATTTGGTCTCTCAACAAGTTCACCTACTACGAGTTACCTTGTAGGTTGGCAGTTAACGTGTTATTATTTTTCCGACTAAAAAACTAACAAAGTAAAACACACTTAGTGTTTCCCCCAGGCACTTTTAGAAGGCATTGCATGCCAACCCCTTTTACATAATATGCACTGCTGCCCGCCCCCCCCCCCTTTTTTTTGTTGAATAATATAAATAGTATGATTTAAATGAACTATCTTGTACTTTATTATAAATTGTATTTCATGAATGAATGTATTAAATGTAATGGCACATCCACAAACATTTGAATATTAAATAAATTCGGGAGGGGGGGGGGGTTGTCAGGTCATACTTTAAAGCTCAAAAAATAGTCTGGGATTGCTATTTATATATTATACGGATACTAAAACAATAGATAAAAAATTTCAACTTTCCCAAAAGATATTTTTTTGGGTTTATTTTTTTTCAAAGCTAATAGGTTGCGCAATTGTGAAATAACTGCAAGACCTCTACCAGACCCACCTTTCCAAATGCACATATAGTAATAGTGTTGTTTTTTATTATTTTAAAGTGGGCCAAACACATTCTCTAAATTTTTCATCAGCTCTCCGACTATCATAATTAATCAAGAGTAAAGGAAAGGAGGGTAAGAGTAAGTTCCTAGTGGATTGTTCGTTATAAAAATGAGAATTGAAAAGTGAGAACCTTGGAAATTGACTGAATCATAGTTTATTAACTTAGAAACTTAGGTACACAAAATGAAAGTTTTATCTTTAAAAAATATATGAAGAAAGCAAGCAGAAAAAAAGATTGCAAATGCGTACTCTTACCAGACTTGGCGGATAAGAGTACGCACCCAGGAAGGGTAAGAGTAAGCATTCAGAAAATTTAACAATAGTCACATACAAATGCTCCAGTGCCTTTGTAACTGGAACATTCATCATGCCACCACTCCTTACATAATCCACACTGGATCCAATCTTCCATCATATGATTGTTCGCAGCCTGGGCATATTGTCGTCTCATTGTTTGCTGAACTTGTTGAGGGAACTGGGTTGTCGATACAATGCAGAACAAGTTTTTTCTTTGCTTTCATGGTTTTTCCTTTTTTAGTTTTGGTGTCATTTTTACTTTTCATAGCAGCTCGATTAGCCTTTGCTTCTTCTAATTCTCTCTTTCTCTCTACCTTTTCCTTTAACAAATTTTTGAACGGAGACGAAGTCATGATCTCAGATTTTTGAGAGGTTCTTTTAATTTTAGTTAATCGTTGTCCATGTCTAAGAAGTGCCACGATTGACGGGGTACTGACATGTATCTGAGAAGTTGAAGGTGGGACTTCATTCTCTTTAGGTGCAACTGCACAGTCGTTATCCGAAGGTGCTAAAGTTACTAGTGAAGGAGAATAGCAATCTTCACTTATAATGTCAGGGTTGTATGGTTCAATACCTGTAACACAGAAAGCTTTTTCTGCGAGTTGAACCCTGGCTGTACCGCTATATGCTTTTTTAAAAATCCCTGAAAGAAAGGTTATAACTTTTCCTGGATTTTTACTGATATGTGCGTACTTTTACTCGCCAATGTATTGCTCCTCAAAATCATCCATAGATGGCTGTAGCATTCACAATAGTAAAATTCTGACAAGCAAATGTTGTTCGGAAGGGAACAAAGCTCATAATGATATCTACTTAAAAAGCAAACAGCAATCCTTTATTGACAAAAAAATTAATATTTCTTCACAGAAAAATTACATGCCAACATGCAGAAATCATATTTTACCTGATAAATAAACAACAGCAAGGATGAAAATAACAATAGCGGTCTCTTGAGCCAGCTGAAAACAAACGTGTTAAATTGATCACACTCGCTTCTGCTTGCAGTGTTGCCAACAGGGAAAAAAGTCCCTGCGTACTCTTAACCAACTGCATACTCTTACCCTCCTTTCCCTTACATGAATAACAAAAAAAATTCATATTTTTTTTGCATTTGAAACAAATCACTAAAAACACAAAGGAATTATCCCCACATTAGCAAAATCTTCTATCCGTGTTTATAATAGAATACTTCAAAGCAATATTAATAAAACTAATCATTGACCAAATCTAACTAGATTCAGGAACGTGCCAAGCCTGTTCGGTGCCGTCATGCAAATTTCTACCGAGCATTTTATTTGAGGTTGAAAAAAAAAAGTTTTGGGGATTTTATTGTGGTTTTTTCAGGTTTTATTGAGGTTTCTTCAGAATTTTATTAGAGAATTTTTAAAGGGCGCCTTTTGGTTCTTTTTCAATTTGCACCATCATGTGCAGCACGACCTCGCACATATAGATATAGACATGCAGCCCTATCTTTTATCAAAAACAAGACTAGTAAAAACGATACATACAAAAAGGAGTAAATAAATTATAAAAAGTTGCTCGTAAAGCAAACTGGTTCATCAAACATGTGCAAACTTTGCACTTTGATTCCACATTTTCTTGTCAAGTCATCAGGGGAAGAAAAAAAAGAGCCGTAATCACATGGGAAAAAAAAGACGTAATCACATGACACAGACGCCGGATCAGTTAGTTTTGGTTTGGGAGGAAGGGAGGCACTTGTATTTTTTACGAAGTGAAAAAATATTTTAAATATGTACAAAAATTGTAACATTTATAGTAGTGATTTGAGGCAACATAAAATGCATAAGACAAGCAAAATGGGCACAATCAGGATTCTATATACTAATGCTCACAGTATCAGGATGAGTTAAAAAGTGTTATCGCAGGTGAGGATTTGGATATTATTGGAAATACCGAAACATGGGTTCCTGATGATGATAAGGATTTAGTGAGCATTGCTGGATATAATTTGTTTAGGCAAGAGAGGCTGGGTAAGAAAGGTGGAGGGTTTTCATTCTATATAATATAGAACACTTTTATTTACACTTTACTTTATTTACACAGTACACTTTTATTTGCAATGAATTGGTCATTAATAATAAGCTTAAAGATATTGAAATGGTTTGGGTGGAGTTGCTGAGCAATAAGGATAAGAAGTTACATTTGGGGAATGCTTACAGGCCACCTAATGTTAACCACAATCAAGACGTTGAGATGTATAGTGTTATTAGGGACATGTCTAGTAAGGGCTCTGTCATCTTGATGGGGGATTTCAATTTCCCGGGCATAGAATGGAATAGTTTTTATACTAGCAATGGTAGGGAAGAAGATTTTCTGAAAGTGATTGGTGACTGTTTTTTGGATCAAGTTGTTACCGAGGGGACTAGGCCTGGTGCCATTTTGGATCGTTTTTTGTGATGTCGGAAGTTCTGTTCAGGGGTTGAGTATAGGGGAACGTATTGGAGATAGTGATCACAATAATATTAGGTTTTTGACCCGCTTCGATGTTTACAAAGGTGAAAATTTCAAATTTGTACCTAGCTTCAAGAATATTGATTCTGTTGCACTTAGGCAGGGCTTGAAAGAGGTTTTTTCTTCTAGGTTGGAGAATAGTGAAGCTGATCTTCAGTGGGAAGAGTTTAAGAGGAACTTGGAGAAAACAGTGAGGGATTATGTTCCTTTTAGAAAAGAAGTGGATTTCACGAAAATTTGGAACATGTGGTTCTCTAGGGAGGTGGAAGAAGCTCTCAATTATAAGCAGGCCACTTTTCAGCGACTTAAAGAGACTGGATGCCATGCTGACAGGATTTTGTATTGTGAAGCTAGACGTACTTTCAAGTATTTGGTACGAAGTAAGAAAAGGGAATTGGAGCAAAAGCTTACAACAGATAACATCGAAAGGAATCCTAAGAAAGTTTTTGCTTATGTTAATTCAGGGAAAGCTCGTAATACTCAGGTAGGCCCACTAGTAGATGAGAACGGGAACTTAATTCAAAATAAGGCGGATATTGCTAATATTCTAAATATTTTTTTCCCAGTGTATTTAACAGACACTGTATTTCAACAGTTGACATAAGCGAGACGCAAGCTAATACACAGCTTGAGGATTTTGTATTTTCTACGGATGATGTATTGTTTCATTTGAAAAAGATTAAAGCAAATAAGGCTCCAGCACCTGATAATGTTTATCCAAAAATTTTAGTAGAATGAGCAGAGGAATTTGGATGTTGTCTTGACTATTTTCATATCTTCATATAACTCGGGGACTGTGCCAGTGCAGTGGAAGCTGGCAAACATAACGTCGCTCTTCAGGGAAGGATCTAAAACTAAGGCATATAACATATTGTGTAGGCTACCAGCTTTTGAAATTACTGGTGGTTCACTGGTCCGAGACCACTAAAATCCCCCTCAGACCACCAAAAAAAATTATCGGTGGTCTGCAGATCCAGTGACCTTGCTCACCGTTAAGAGACCTTTCAAAGACTGAATGGTGAAGTTTGTATTCTTCCTCCTTTCATTTGGTTCCCCCCTTCTCATACTAGGGGTGAGGGAAGTGTTTTTTCTTTGCTTCGCACATGCTCAAAGTATTTGTTCAGTAGAGTGCAAGAGTAAGTTGTTTGTAGTTTCTTTTTATACGGATGTTCTTCAAGTTCTTTAACGTGCGACATTCTGCAATCAATCTGCAGTTATTGATTTTATTATTATTATTTAATTTTTCCGACTAATCTTGTAGTTATTTAATTTTTTCTTAAACTTTATTTCCAAAGTAACCTTAGTGTTTTAATCAACTATTAAACCAATTATCTATAGTTAATTAAGTTTTATTATAAATAAATTTACAAATGATCATTAAATAACTAATTTTAATGTACAAATGATATTTTCAACTAAAGTACTATATATTTTTGTTAATTTTAAGTGGACCAGTGATATTGTCTCTGGACCAGTAGCTTTTTTTTAACAATTTCTAATGCTGTGTGTAGGCTTTTGCATCTTGTCTGGGTGGAGTAAACAGATATCTATTTCGCTTATTTGCAACCATTCTCATTTGTAACACTGCAAAGATAGTGTACCTTTACTTTTTCTCGGCTAGTCTCTTCTCCATTCTTACACTTTTGCCGCAATACACTTCGACAGAAATTCCTGTGTTTGAAACTACAAAACGCATAAATTTGTAAGTACCACCACCAACGAACACTAAGGAGTTTTATCGAAGCAAATGCCATCAGATTTCAAAAAAAAAAAAAAAAAAAATCGGGACTAAATCCTTGAAAGCATATAAAAGACAAAATGCATCAATTTTATTGCTAATTTGGAAAAGTTAGCAAGTATGTACTGCTTCAAAAAATTTTCAATAAAAAATAGGAAAAAAGTCTTCCAAACTTACTGTTGGCAAACTATGCCTATTTCTATTTTATTTAATGTTCTTGATGGTCCTGTGCAGAAATAATGTTTACTTACATGTAAGGGGAATATCTCCAGAGCTCGGGATGAATCCTATTTCTAATCCTACAGTATGAAATCCCCTGCTCTCGCCGGCATGCTCGCCGAAACAACCCCACGCACATGTGGTTGAACGTAAGCAAGTTTTTACGGTTCTAACCGTTAATCATACCGTCATACAGGTTATAGCTGTTAATTTACCAGTTAGGGCAGTCTGTTTCAGATGAATGCCGATTGAGTGTTGCCACTCAATGAAAAACTACAATTTTGATGGCACTTCCTGCCAATCTTTTGATGTTGGGTATGCAAATCAGAATGCAAATCTGGCCGACGAATGGAGCGTTCTGGTATATATAAGACACGAGAAGATGTGGTTCGTTTTCTCTCTTACTTTCCAGCCTCCCAGCATGGTAGGAGTCCACGTCGACCAGTGTTTTGACGAAATATGGATATAAGGTCTGGAGACTTTTTTTAACACGTAATGATTCCGGTTTGAGGAACATTGATTGGTCCAACCGTTCCAGCCTCTATTAGATGTGTTTTCTTCAGTCTACCTGATAAAGTGGAAGGAAGATGACCTGTTGGTGTATTTATTTTATAAATGGCATCCTGATCTGATATTGGTCTTCACTCGTTGTGCCCGGTGAAAAAATTAGTGGACTGCCTGTACGGAATTATTATTTTTTACTATTCTGTACAGAATAGGGATATTTAATGTTTATTAAGTTTTTATTCTACAATTGTTCCTTGTTAATGTTAAATAAATTTATTTGTTGATTTAAATGCTTCCTCATGCTTTTAATTAAAAGACACTTAAGGTTTGAGGTTCACACTCCTCTTTTTGGGATTTTTCTCTAACAATTATGATTTTTTGCGGAAGCGAAATTTCGACTTTTCAAAATTATTTAAAATATAGGAAAATCATATGTCTGCCACCAACATCGGCGAGAAACTATGATCACACACAGCATCTGTTGAACAAAAAATGGAGCTTTATTTATTTCTTTTAAATGCAAAAATTGCTAAAAATGGGAGAAAATTACGATTAAAAAAGAAGATGCGGAGACAGACATAAAAACAGGAGTCTCCCATTAAAAACTGTAGACTTGGGCAAGTATGCCTTGCTATAAAAGTGATAATTTTTCTTAACGGATATTAATGCTCTTTTGGTAGAAAACTTAAGTAGAAACAAACAATATCATCCCAGTAGGATTAGTTCTGCTGAAATATATACAACCGTAAAGGAGTTCCGCTCCTCAAAATAGTTTGAAGACCACTTGTCTTATAGCAATACAAGTTGATTATTCAAATCAAGTTACTCTATTTTATTTAAAATACATTTATTAGTTTATGTATTTCAATGGGTCATGTGCTATACTCGATAGTATAATGCTGCACTCAAATAACCACTATTCATCAGCCAGTTAAAAATGCTAAATTTGAATCCAGAATTTATGTTGTGGGTCAAAAACAAAATAATCAACCTTATTATAGACAAACACAGAAAATCGGCTCGATGCTGCTTAAAACTGCTTTCCCAGATTGGCATATCTGTGAAACAGGGGCTGCATATCAACACATCATCTAACATATTAAGTACTGCTTATCACTTTTGTAACATTGTACTTTTACCTAAGAATAATCAACCTCCCCCCCCCCCCCTTCCGCCCAAAAAAAAAACTCATTTTCAAAACATCAAATCTGCAAGTAAATTTGGAAAAACACATGCACATATCTCTAAAACAAAAAATTTTACTAATAAAGTGTAAAAGAATATAAAACTAACTACTAAAATATAATATAATACAAACAAAACTACGCTATAATACTCACTTGGATCGGATTTAGTTTCATAAGGAAGACATTAATTTAAAAACTAGCTTGTTTTTGAGAAACCTATCAAAAGAAAGGAAACATTATAAGGTTAATTACTCATCAATATTAAAATAATTAATTATACTTCATAAAAATTTGTACATCGTTTAGTTTCAATGTAACCAAAACTATAAAGAATTGGAGCCTGTTCAAAAACTTTTTATAAGGTTTTTTTTTTTTTTTTGTAGACTTTTAATTGAAGTTAAAATTTGAAATTAAAAATTAAAAAAATCAACAGACCATAGAATAGAAAAAGATGATCTTAACATGACATGATTAATTGCAGGGCTGGAAAAATATATTTATATAAATATCAAAATATTGGATATTTATAATATATATTGGATATATATCAATGATTAATAGGCCATTTCATCAAAACAGGTAAATGGTTGGTCAATTTTAAAATCAGTTTTATATGGATAATTTTGGTATGTATAAAAAAATAAAATGTCAAATTTTATGTTTTGAGTGAGAAATCAAAGTTTATCATTTCTGAATTGGCAACTCAGTATTCTAAAGATTGTTGCCTTGTGCAAGCAAGTTCATTGAGTTTTCGAACGAATTTTGCATTATTGCTTTGGATGAAAAATCAACTGAAACTCCTAAAGTCAACTTTATAGGTAAGTCTAAAGTTTAGTTATTGTATTTTGTTAAACTCTAAGATCTAGGAGAAATCTCAATAGCCTACACTATCACATACAAAAAGCTTATTTTTCGTGTCCCGCACGTGACGAAAAAGATGAATATTTTCAGTTAGGTTAAAAATGGAACACATTTATTTTGTGTAAATGATATTTCTAAAGCAGTAGTAATGTATGTAATGTAGTACACATACCCTACTTTTATTTGTAAAAAAATCCAAAAACAAAACTGTCTCAGAAGTGACGCATTACATGTAGGAAACACAATTCCAATTTCTAAATGTTGATAAGAATTTTATTTCAACATAACTTGAATCCTTTAATGGTTTTTTGTTTTAAAATTGTGTTACTCAAAAGAAATAAATTATACATTTTTTCATATTTATGTTAGCTTTTGCTAAATTATGTATTTAATTGAGCATACATTTCCAAAATTTTACATTTTCATTACAGAATGTAATGTCACTTCAGTGATCATTTGTGTTTAGGAACAGATTTCTCAAATACAAAGACAAATATGACTAAGCTAGTTTAAAATATAAATAATAAAGCAACTACATTTTTTATTGATGAATTGTTTGGAAGAGCATTATATATTTAATTTTCTCAATATTTGATGTAACATTGTAACAACATAGCTAAAACATTATGAGGTTTATTTTGGAAAGTCTATTTAGAATTAGAGCTGAATTATATTTCACTTTTATGACTGTTTGCACAATAACTTTACACAATATTTTAACTTTTTAACATTAGTAAAAGTTGTTTTTTATTGAACAGAAATGGAAGGTTCTTAATCAAGTGCTGAAAGAAGAAGAGAGAGAAAAAAATGGTCTGCATTTCCCGAAGGAAGAAAATAAAAGGATAAGTGGACTGAAGAAAAGGAGGAAAGGCTAGAGGACTAAAGGCTGAAAAAGTGAAACAAAAGCTCTAATACTACAAGTGGCCAGAGCACCCTGATAGAATTCACAATCTGTTTAAAGATGTTTTAAGACAGATTTCAGCTCCCGCTTTAACTAACAAAAGAAATTGTTTAAAATTTCGGGAAAATATTAAAACTTTTCTTCTTTTTTTTTTTTTTGCATTTACTCCAATTCAAATTAAAAATTTAAATATTTCTCTGACTAATCAATTTGTGCATACATTCTATTAAAATAAATGCCTTGTATTTTGAAGTGTTTAACAAACACATTGTTTGGTGTTTTCATTCAATTTCCAACATTCTGAAAACATGTATTACATGAGCAGACCTGCCAACCTTACAAAACGAAAAAGCAGGAGAAACAAAACCGAAAAGCAGGAGATACTTCAGAACCAGTTGAATGCTTATATAAAACTGGTACACTTTTTGTTCTTATATATAAATTAACATAAAAATTAATCAACAAGATATAAAATGCATATCTTGTAAGTTAACCATTTTTAAAAGATAGTTTAGGATTAAAAATAAAATGCTGATTTTTGCTGTTTTATTTGTTTAGATCATTTACTAAATTATTTCGAATGTCTTTTGTTAGTGAAGATAATTTAGAACAAGAAATAAAAATATTTAAGCGATTACAAGCAAAATTTTGAAACGGTCATGAAATGCACAAACACTAAACAAAAAAATTATGTTATGAAACTGCGGCCAGTAAAAACCCTTTGAAACCAAATCTGACAAAAGTATCAACAGTCTTTAAGCTTTCTAAATTTTTACTGCAAAGAGATGTATGTAACTGAAGAAAAGTTTTTTTCTTCTTTTTTTTGCTTAAAAAGCAGGAGAAATTTCTGCATTAGCAGGAGACAAGAAATTGAACTGAAAAGCAGGAGTCTCCTGCTTTTGGCAGGAGACTTGGCATGTCTGCATGAGCATTTACAAAATGCACGTGACATGATACATTATAACTTTTTTCAACTATTAAATTTTTTCAACTATTAGTAATAAAAAATAATTTCACGTTAAGAAAGCACAAATAACTTTAACAAAATTATTTTTTATTACAGTCTACTTAGCACAAAGTTAAATTATTGTTTTAAATTAAAATTAGTATTTTTCAAAACATTAGATATGTTTTATTTACATTGGAGCCTCGGCTTTCAATTCCTGTATTTTGTTTTGTCACTGCATGATTAATAGAGCAAAAATTTTAACCAATTCATAAAGAAAATTAAAGAGAGGTTGACTTTAAGTGTCCCACACATGACACATGAAGATTAATTATATTCTAAACTTTATAACAGATTTACAAAACATAAATACATGTCAAAAGCATCTTTGCACCACAAGTAAAGGGGTCATTCCACATCAAATCATCCCAAAAAAATACGATTTGACACCCATGATCTCAGATTTTAATGAGACTTGGCATGTTTGTTCCTTTCATGGATATAAGTAGGGATATAAAATATTTTTGCTCTATCTCAAATGGTTTATTTTTTACACCCTGCTAAAGTTTTCGAAATTTTGCGGTTTTTATCGCTCGGGCGGGAAAATGCAATTTGTTCTTCTATAGAAAATAAATTATACCTCCTTTATTTACGAACCAATGTTGCTGAAATTTTTTATGATAATACTTCAATAGGTAAGGAAGCTAGAAAAAAATTAATATAACCATAAAGTATCTACAAATGGTCTGAAAAAAATCTTGAAGTGTTGAAATGAATTTTTTTTAATGAAATACGGAGTTCCACGCTAAGTGGAATATCATCAAAAGGGAAAAAGATAATTACAAATTTTTTTCATTATTATTATTCTAAAATATATATGCTATCACATGAAAAATTAAAAATAATGGTTTTTTCACTTCTTCATTGTTTTTCCTTCAAACACAAAAAATTGTTTAATTAACATTTTTGCTTACAATATATTAAGTTAAAATTTTTCATTTTGTTTAAATATAGTCATTTCACTTTAAAAGTTATAAAAAGTAACCACTATTATCCAAAACTACAAACTTAGCTTGATAAAACAGGATTTTAAAACAAATTAATAAAGTAAAAATTGTAGTGCATGTTTATATTTGTCGAAATAGAAAATGTTAAAAGACTCACCATGGAAAATATTTCAAACTCTATGACGTTGAATTTGAATTTTCTTCAGAGTTTTTAAAACTGGATTGAACATATAACATGCATTATTTAGAGAATTGATAAGTTCTTCCAGTCAGTTTTGGGAGGTTCCATGATTGCAATGAGATAAGTGATGGGTATCGCACATACATCTTTCTCTAGGGCCAGAAAAATGATGCGTTTGGTCCATGAGGATATAAAAACTTTTCAATGACATCATCTTCTTCTGCGTACCAAAATACCATAAATTGTCATAAATACAAACAATAAAACATCCAGGATATAAATCTTCTAGTATTTTCACATGTAAAGTTTGCTGTTTGTTACATAAGTTGAAAGTAAAAGCTGGTGTTTCATCACTACTAATTCTTCTTGAAAAATCTTGTTCCTAGAGGAGTTTGAACATCTTTGAAGCGACTTTCCAAATTCAGGCGATTTGAATCAACTGCTTTTTTAAAAATGAATTGAAAGTTAATATTTGCAATGTTGTCTTTGCAAAACTCGAAAAGATCATTTGTTGTTATTATTTGTCTGTCCAGTTGTCGTTGAAGACTTTCCTTCCTATCTAAACGTTTTACAGTACCCCCTATTATTCCGTCACATTCTGTTTTACCGTGACTGGTTGCAAAAAATGACCACTGGGCTTTGAGCTGCAAGTCCTTCTCATGCAGACACAGATTCATGAAGTTGTATTTATTTTTATATTGCCCAGCACAACCATTACTGAAGTAATTAATGTTTTTTACATGTGGGTAGTTCTCATTCATAAAGGATATTACAGTTTTTTGGATCTCATATACCATACTCACGTCATGTTTAAGGCAGAGTATGTTGATTTAAATCATGATTTAAAGCAAGAGATTTTTTCTTTTTCCAAAAAAAATCATTAATTTTACAATATTAGAAAGTGTTGTAAAAATGAAATATGTTGCAAATACAACCACTGTTTCAAACAAAACTTCCTAATATAACATATTTCATTAGTTTAGAACTAATTACTATTTTGTTAATTTTACAATATTACTCTTATTCTTCAAGCATCTTAACAGCAAAGCATAATTCACTCAATCATACAAATTAGAAATCATAATAATCATGAACCATTCTGTGTTTTTTATCTTGAAAATAGTATTTTAGATCGATTTAATAAATGCCACACAATAAATTCAGAATGATAGTATTTAAAACAACAATTGATATAATTTGGAATATGTTATCCTTAAAGTTTCCTTCATATCCCCTAATAGCTTAAGGTTTTTCCTTCTAAAATATTTTTTAATCCTAGAAGTTTTCAATAAAGATATTTGATTGAAACAAAAAGTTTCAGTTTTTAGTAATGGTGTGAGCATATGATTTTACTAAATGGGTAAAAATATTTCAGGCTTTCTCATTTATAAAATAGAAAAATGATTTTAAAGTTCACTTACACACAATTGTTTATTTTTTTCAGCTTTCAGCAGCAAAATAATTCAGATTAAATTTGTTCATTTTATTTGTACTTATGAGTGTACTATTATTCTCGGTAGGGTTATGTTTCATTTGAGTCATGCATTTGTATCAAAATTTGTTTATCATTATTATTATTAAAAAATATTTATTGCGGGGCCTCGGTGGCCGAGCGGTCTTAGTACCAGTTTCCGCCCGCTGCTTGTGTGCAGTAACGAGGTCGTGGGTTCGATTCCCACCTTGCTCTGGGTGTATTTCTGTTATTTCCTCTTTTTGTGATGTAATAAAATCTTTCCTGTATTGTCTTGTGCTATCTGTCATATTGGACGACTTCATAAGCGAGCCCCGAGACTAAGCACACAAACTGGAAAATAAATGTAATTCAATTCAATATTTATTGCTGTGAAAATAGCTTAAAGTGTATTTTTGCATATTGATTAACATGTCATATTGTTTCTATGAATGTAACATAATCAATATCCAAAATATTTAAGGTCTTTTTAAGAAAATCAAAAAATCTAATTTAAACCAAAAAAGTCCGTTTTTTTTTTTTTTTTTTTTTTTTTTTTTAATGTTTTTTTTTAAAAAATCATGGACCCTGGTTTAAGGTCATTAGATATGATGCAAAGTGGTAAAATCAATTTTTCATTGCTTGCATCCTCGCAGTGAATCATAACAGGGTAAATAGTACATGAATCTGAGGTCCAATGATAACCTTGAGCTTCTTCTTGTATTGTGAAAGCATAGTTTTCACTAAAATAAATGGAGATCACAGCTGTATTTGGGGAGGCTGCTCCCTTTAAATTTTTGAAGAAAAAAGCTTGCGATATAGCAATGCATGAATGCGGTATTAACTTGCTCAGTTTTGCTACTAATTTATCAATAAACTCATCAACTGAGCTAGAACACCGTATCATTTCAGTTCGATCAGTCGAAACCCATTGGCTGTACTCGACAAGGTCTTCATCATTGTGGTCCTCAAATTTCGACTCTAAAAATTGAACAAGGTTATCTTTTTATGGGCATTTGTCACAATGCCTCAGCATACATTCTCTTTTTCTCCCTCACATACAATATATGGCATAAGTTGTTTGTAATCCTCTTCAATACCTGCTCCGTGAGTCAACAAAATAACGTTTTGATATGATTTTTTTAATATAAATTTTTGTGTTTTATTTTAAAGCTTTGTTTAGTTTGAAATTGTTTGGCATGTGTGATTTTTGTTTGAAAGATTTATAATTTTGTTAAATTTATGATTGATTTAATGGTTTTAACAATATGAGCGAGTCAAATAATTTTTTTTTTGAAGTAAAAAAAAACAATGAAGGAGTGAAAAAACCATTATTTTTAATTTTTCATGTGATAGTATATATCTTTTAGAACAATAATAATAAAAAAAATTTGAAATTATCCTTTTCGCTTTCGATGATATTCCACTTAGCGTGGAACTCCATATTTCATTTAAAAAAATTTCATTTCAACACTTCAGGATTCTTTTCAGATTATTTGTACATACTTTATGGTTATATAATTTTTTTTATGGCTTCCTTATCTATTGAAGTATTATCATAAAAAATTTCATCAACATTGGTTCTTAAATAAGGGAGGTATAGCTTATTTTCTATGGAAGAACAAATTGCATTTTCCCCGCCTGATCGATAAAAACTGCAAAATTTCAAAAACTTTAGCAGGGTGTAAAAAATAAACCATTTGAGATAGAGCAAAAATATTTTATATCCTCACTTATATCCATGAAAGGAAAAAACATGCCAAGTTTCATTAAAATCTGAGATCATGGGTGTCATGGTTGGGATGAACTGACATGGAATGACCCAAAGATTAAAAAATGCATTTGCTTCCACTTGTTTAAGATCTTCTGCTCTATATCAATTTTGCTGAAACTATCGAATCCATTTGTCCCGCACGTGACGGTGGAATGGCCCTGATACAGATATATGCTTTTATTCAATCTATTTAAAAACTATATTTAATTAAAGGTGCTAATTTAAAACCAGAATGTTATTAAATGTGTTAATTACTGAATGAACCTCATTTACATTCAGCGTACAAAAAAATCATATTAATTTAATTTTTTTTAAATTTTTATCAAAACTCTTTTCAAGTCAATAAATATAATTTTAAACACTTAATTTCTGACACAAAGTTAAAGTTACTTTTACATTAAAAAAGTATCATTATACATAAACTTAGATTATTATGAATTCTAATTTGAATGATTGAATGAATTATGCTTTGCTGTTAAGATGCTTGAAGAATAAAAGTAATATTGTAAAATTTAAAAAATTGTAATTAGTTCTAAACTTATGAAATGTGTTATGCACGCAAACAGATGGACCTAGGAAGTTTTGTTTGAAACAGTGGTTGTAATTGCAACATATTTCATTTTTACAACGCTTTCTAACATTGTTAAATCAATGATTTTTTTTTTAAAAAAATCTCTTGATTTAAATCAATGAACCCTCTGCCTGACTGTCCTTTCATCCTGGAGTCAGCACTATGAAAGTAAGATTTTGTCTTTACCTACCTAAATTGACATGGACTAAGCCTATTATTATTGTTATTGAAAATTAATGGTATTTTAGAACAGGGTTTGTTGATTTTTAGAAAGAAATTTTAATTAAAAAAAAGAAGTTTTAAAAATTTTAATTTGAGCTTTTTAAAGAGTCTAAAGATTGGAAATTTATTATACAATAACACTCCTCTATAGTGAACACCAGCAGAACAGAAAAGAGGGGATTTTTTAGGCTTAATCTTTGCTAGAAGGGAATATAAAAAAAACTAAGATTTGTGTCTGCATATGAAAATTGTTTGCTAGGAGGAGTTTTACTGTATTACATTTATAATCAAACGTGTCAAACAATATGCAAAAACATAGCTATTTCTCATGCCAAGAGCTTTTTTGAGAAATAGTACCAATTATACAAATGCATGATTCAAGGCATAACTAACCCTACCAGGAATAATAGTACTCAAAGAAAAAGGAACAAATTTAATTGAATTATTTTACTTTTGAAAGCTGAATCAACTCAATCACTTGTGTCATTTATATCAACACTAAATTGTTTACACTGAGTACATTTACAGTGAAACTTTCAATGAAGAAATTTCAGAAAAAAAAAAATAGCTCTTAGTGATGAAATGATTTCACCAAATAAAGTAAGTTAAAAAAATATTATAAGTTATTTTATTTATAAAATAAAAAAGAAATTATTAAAATACACTCACTAAAAAATTAAGTGCTCATTATAACATGACACAAAGCTGTTCAATTTATTTCAACTTTTAAAAGTTTTTAAAAAATCATATTAAATTTGTTCAAATCATTTTTTTGCACTACAATTTTCTTTAAAAATAGCTGTTGCCATGAAAAGAGCTTAAAATATGTTGTTTAACATAGTAGTCACATTATTTTTATAAATGTAACATAATAAATATCCAAAACATTTAAAGTCTGTTTTTAAAAATTTTTTTCAAATATGATTTAAAACAGGGTTTGTCGATTTAAAACAGCTTGATTTAAATCATGATTTAAATCACGACTTAAATCAAGGGATTTTTTTCAAAAAAATCATTGATTTTATAATGTTAAAAAGTGTTGTAAAAAAGAAATATGTTGCAATTACAACCACTGTTTCAAACAAAACTTCCTAGGTCCATCGGTCTGTGTGCATAACATATTTCATAGGGTTAGAATTAATTAATATTTTTTAATTTTACAATATTCTTCAAGCATCTTAAGAGCAAAGCATAATCCATTCAACCATTCAAATTACAATTCATAATAATCATGAACCATTCTGTGTTTTTCTCTTAAAAATAGTATTTTAGATCAATTTAATAAATGTACACAACAAATAATTCAGAATGATAGTGTTTAAAACAACAATTGTTACAATTTAGAATATGTATCCTTGAAGTTTCATCCATGTCCCCTAATAGCTTAAGGTTTTTTTCCTTCGATTTTTTTTTTTTTTTTTTTTTGTAGAAGTTTTTAATAAAGGTATTTGATTAAAACAAAGTATCAATTTTTAGTAATGGTATGAGCATATGATTTTACTAAATGGGTAAAAATATTTCAAGCTTCTTCATTTATAAAATAGAAAGATGATTAAAGTACACTCGATGTAAAAATTAAGTACACACAATTGTTACTTTTTTCAACTTTCAACATTAAAATAATTCAGATTAAATATGTTCATTTTCTCTGTATGTATGAGTGTACTATTATTCCTGGTAGGGTTAAGTTTCAATTGAGTCATGCATTTGTATTAAAATTTGTTTATAATTATTATTATTTTAAAATATTCATTGCTGTGAAAATAACTTAAAGTGTGTTTTTGCATATTGATTACGATGCCATATTGTTTTTATCAATGTAACATAATAAATATCCAAACAGTGTTTCTTTCAGGCATCTCTCCGGGGGGGCACTGCCCCCTCGGAGCAAGCCAACTGCCCCCCCCCCCCCCCCCCCCCCGGAGAAAGATTCAGATCAAAATTTCAAAAAAGAAAAAAAAACAGGAAGAAAGAAGTAAAAATAAAAGAGAGAAAGGAAGAAGGAAAAAAATAAAATTTTAAAATATAGAGGAAATAAAGTGGCCCCCTGTTTTGGGTCATAAAACTGGCCTTTCACTGCCAACAAAATGTGAAACTCCAAAGCTCCAGTCCTTCAGATAAGACCTGGTTCTACGCATGGCTGTTAAGAGGGGTGTCGGGTATGGCTGATTCATGAAGTCCGGTTCGGCATCAGAGCAGTGCAGTGGGTAAAATGTTTCTAAGGTTAAGATGCAAGGGTAAGGGAGGTGGGAGGAGGATGCGACAAAACTGACATGGGGCCCGCCTGGGCTATCGGTGGCCCTGGTGAGTACAAAAAGATTGTAGAACATACGCGTTCCTTAGCTTGCACGTGGAAAGTAGGCTTAAGGAATTTTAAAGAATTTTTATAATGGAGCAGCTATATTTTTCACACCTGTTATGTTGTTGACTTTTCACATTGATTAGTATTTCCTAAATACTAAGTGCACTGAGGAAAAACGCTAAGTTTATTTTTTCCAAGTTCCATGAAATTGCAAACTTTTTATCTAGTTCAAGAACAACTTCTTACTACATAAAATGTTCAACTTAAATAGTGATAAGAGGAATGATTCTTCTCTATAATACTACAAAATATTAGAAATCGTCTCACTCTTTCTTCTACAAGCGTGGGATACATCACTCATTCTGCTCAATTTTCTCATCCATATTTGATGTTAAGACAGGGGAGAGCTAATATTCATTAATAAACTGCTTCAAAAGTAAAATATGAATTGACTAAAAGAGAAAT
This sequence comes from Octonoba sinensis, assembly GCA_038502835.1. Classification (NCBI taxonomy): domain Eukaryota; kingdom Metazoa; phylum Arthropoda; class Arachnida; order Araneae; family Uloboridae; genus Octonoba; species Octonoba sinensis. The sequence continues at coordinate 145,670,306 of CM076600.1, forward strand.
GTAAGAAATGATGTTGATTTTAAGGTGAAAAAAATAGAATATCTAAAAAAAAATCAATTTTTCTTTCTTCCCAAAAATCGCGATTTGGCACAAATTTTCAAAAAAAAACGCATTTTAAAGCAGAATGTAGCAGAAAAATCATTCTGGCGCAACCGCGGAAGCAATTGATAATAGTTACTTTTTTTAATTCTTGGGATAAGCAGGTACCCTTTTAAAAATAAACTACCAGAATTAGGTAGCATTCACCACAACAAAACCATTCAAACAATGCCAAAAAATGTCATTTATCAGGAATTTTGATCACATGAAACATACAATATTTTATCTGACAGGTATCTTCCAGGCACATTGCACAATAATTAAATGTACATCAAAAATAAAATCATACCTCTTTTTTCAAAATTATAACTCAAAAGAAAATGTTGAGGGGAAATTTTTCTCTTTCTAATAGGAAAAATTCCATTAATTATGGATGAACTACAGAACACTAGCTTGGTTTCAGGGAAGAAGCTAGGCAAGTAATGTGACACTTCCATCGAGTCTTGTATCTAAAAGAAAATGTTTCGACTGAATAAGAATTCAAATTTAAATATCATAAGTACATTAAATAATCATGCCTTACAAATTGTCACACATTAAACATTGTTGGAAAATGTCATACTTATATAAATATCAAAATAGTAAATACTAGTGGTGCAAAAAACAGCGTTTGGAATTTAAAATACATATCCTCAAAGAGATGTTTCGTCCACTCTCTATAACAACTTGAGATTTTTCTGTTTTTTTTTTTTTTGGACAATATATTTTTATCGAAATTTCCAATAAAATTGTAAAATACTTTAAGCTTTTAGTAATGAAGCTTAAAGTATTTTATCATTAACACCTGATTTTACCAAGTAAGTTAAAACATATTATAAGTTATTTATAAAATAGAAAAATTATTAAAGTGTACTCAGTAAAAAATTAAGCACTCATACAATGATGGGATTCAAATCATTCAAGAAGCAGTACGCTTAAAATATTTCTGGTACAGTCGAACCTCGTTTTTACGACACCTGGATGACACGTCACTTTGGATGTCACGTCACTTTTTCAAAGTCCCGAACTTGCAACCTATAATTTTAATGTTAAATAACTCCGCAATTCACGACACTACTTTATTGTGCCACTCCGTTTATGACGACACTTCAAATTGTCACAACGGGCTGGATTGTATTTTTTTAACTGAAACCTTTCAGTAAAATAATGAAGATTTCACAAAAAGTTTTTCCTAAAATTCCTGAAAATGGATTAGTGACAAGTGCTATCAACCTATAGTGGAGAAAATCCCCAGTCCACTCGAACCTAACAATCGAGCCAGCAAAGCGTGCACAGAAGCTTTGAAAGCTACAGGTGGAAAGATACAGTTGCACTGAAGTTTACTTGAACTTCTTCGAATTAAGGAATTTGAAGTACAAAAAGATTGTTACAATTGTCAACATTCAGTCACAAGAAAAGAGTGACAAGTTTCATTTGCATTGCTCGTAGGATTAAGTCTCCACTCAGCAGTACTTTAGAAAAGGATAAAGGGACAATGAGAAAGAAAGCACCCATTTTGAAACTCGACTTTTGTTTCTGAAATTCCAGGGACGTACACAGATTTTTATTAATTTCCAGTCACAAAGAGTTTAGGAAGATAGGGCAGGGGAGAACCACTATGGCTATTCAACTGCTGTTGAAGTTGAATGGTCATTATAAATGAGATTTTAAAAATGCGTGCAATAATCCCTCTTTTAGACTGGCAATTTGATAGAATGCATCTTTCTCTGTTCAAAAACTTCCAAATAAAACAGAGGCGTTGCATTGCATTGATGTCGTAGAAAAATACCTTTCTTTCATGGAAGAAGTACTTTTTGTACAAACTACACAGAAAAATTTTAAATTGTAAATGAAAAAGTGAGCAAACCCTTATTGGAGAATATTTTCGAGCGAAATAAAAATCAAGCTATCTTTTCTTAATGTTTTTGCATTGATTTATGAAATGATACAAAATACCGGAAATTGAATCTAATTTTAAATGTAAAATAATTATATAAACACTTGAATGCATTATTACCTTATATGTTCTTTAAATTGTGATTTGATGTAATTCCGGTTGAGACGTCGCTCCGCTTATGACGACACTTTGAGAAAGTCCGCAGGGTGTCGTGATAACAAGGTACGACTGTATTTCATTTTGTAGGAAAAATTATAACGAAACATCAAAAAATAAAACAAAATTAATGAAGTACATACTCATATTCTTCAAGCTTATTTATTTTGATAAAAAACAATCAACTACTAAAAATATTTCTAGATATCTTTTCATCTTCACTGGCTTCTTAGATTTTTTTTTAACACAAGGATCATCTGCAGTGAGATTACTATTCTCTAACCATTTTGTTACCAACGGCTCCAGATTTCAATCTTTTAATGGTAATCCAATTAATTATAGTCATTATATATTTGCAATGTTTTTGGCAATCAATCGGTTTCTTTTTCTCTCTCTGTAAAAGTTATATTAGCAGAACTAACTGGAATGGTTTCGAGTTTTCATATTTGCAAGTTGGCAAAGCTTATATTGATGTTTTCTTATTGAGTAAATGATTAAACATACAATTCATTGTTTAAAACATAGGTTTCCAAACCAAGAAGATAATCATCACACCAAAAAAGGTGTTTTTAATCAGGTGTGATTGGAAAGTTTTAAGAATGGGCTTGTAATTTCACAATGGCGGTACTTACATGCTACTGTGATGCATCTCCTTCTAAATAGTCCCCTTCTGGCTGAACACACCGACTCCAGCGGTGTTTCCACCTTTGGAAACATTGACGGATTTGTTTTTCTCTAGTGTGTTAAGGATCCTCGCCGGATTCGCCTGGATGTCTTCAATCTAGTCAAATTGCTTCCCTTTCAGTGAAAATTTCAGTTTAGGAAACAGGTAGAAGAAATTTTGACCAAATTTAACATTCCTGTGCTTCCACAACCACCCTATACCCCTGATATAGCCCCTGCGGACTCCTACCTGTTTACTAAACTGAAAATTCCACTGAAAGGGAAGCGATTTGATTCAACAGTAAAAATTTCAGTTAAAGAAACAGGTAGGAGTCCGCATGGGCTTATCAGGGGAATAGGGCGGTTGTGAAAGCACAGGAATGTTAAATTTGGTCAAAACTTCTTTTACCTGTTTCCTAAACTGAAATTTTCACTGAAAGGGAAGCGATTTGACTCGATTGAAGACATCCAGGCGAATCCGGCGAGCATCCTTAGCACCCATGAAAAAAACATTTCCAGGAATGTTACCAAAAGTGGAAACACCGTTGGAGTCGGTGTGTTCAATCAGGAGACTATTTTGAAGGAGATACATCACAGTAGCATGTAAGTACCGCCATTGTGAAATTACAAGCCCATTCTTAAAACTTTCCAATCACACCTCGTAGTAGCTAAAATTTGCTGAGTTGTGTATTATTTTACTTTTTTGCCTGTTTGCATTAAATTTAGTTAGCTATGAGAGTTATATGTTATATATCAAGGGAATTAAAAATAAAGTTACAGAGCAGGCTACGCTAATAAAGCTACAGAGCAGGAGTATGCACAAAATGTGCTGAATTGTTAGAGTTCCGTGTCAAGGTGATAGCATTGGAAGCCCAATTACCGTATAATTCCGAAAATCCCCCCCACCCTTTTCCCCTGAAAGTCTTGCCTTTTACCCCATGGGGGGAAAATCAGAATTTCGGCAAAACTTGAAATTTAGCGTTATAGCATGGGGGGATAGTTGGAAGTTCTATACCCGATTTTGTAGTAGAATCTAGAATGAGCACTCTTTTATTCTATTTTTTCTAAAAAAATATATAGTAAAAGATAATACAATTAATGCAGGTAATACTAATAATTAAATTCACTATGACATTCACTTTTTTGACACAGTATAGCTCAACAAGCGCAGCATTTTGATAGAAGAAAGTTTGCTCTTAGAATTCACGGCTGAATGCTAACCTAAAATGGCTCACTCAAATTCAAACACACGTGCATCGATGCAGGGAAAAGGCGCTCCGATGCAACTGCTAGCTGATTGGTTGAGTCTTTGGAGCGCAGCCGCTTTCCCCCTCCTACATTGGCTCCATGGTTGTCATATTGGGCAAAAGTTCGCCACTCGGGCTACTTTTTTCCCGCGGCTATTGATTAAAAGCTCACATATTTGGCTATTTTTTCAGATGTTTTTGACTTCTCGATGGCGAAAAAATTTGCAACCCTAATTGACTTCTATGTAGTTTCTAACGAGAGGAGGCAACTGAAATCGGATTTCTTTGTTATTATGGGATGGGGGGGGGGGGGGAAACGGAATTTAGGTTCTCACTGAAATTTACTTTTTTGCCCCATGGGGGGATAATCAGAGATGGGGGCTTTTTTGGAATTATACGGTAGTTAGAAATAACTTGGGTGAAACTTCTATAAAAAGGTGGAAATTTCTTGTGATGGGCTTATTAGAGAGAGTGAGGTTGCAGGAGAAGGATCCAGTGTGGGGAAAGGTAGAACTGTAGACCTGAAAAGAGGGTGTCATTTTAGGGGATTCTATGGTAAGCGGGATAGGTAATGTGGTTGGGAGAACAAGATGAGTTAAAAAGTGTTATCACAGGTGAGGAGTTGCACATTATTGGAATTACAGAAACATGGGTTACTGATTATGATAAGGTTTTAGTGAGCATTGCTCGACATAATTTGTTTAGGCAAGACAGGCTGAGTAAGAAAGGTGGAGGGGTTTTACTATCTAATAGTTCTATATTAAGAACGCTTTTATTTGCAATGAATTAGTCATTAGTAATAAGCCTCAGCCTATTGAAATGGTTTGGGTGGAGTTGCTGAGCAATAAGCGTAAGAAGTTACATTTGGGGAATGTTTACAGGCCACCTAATGTTAACCACGATCAAGATATAGAGATCTATTGTGTTATTAGGGACATGTGTAGTAAAGTGGAGCTTATTTTTCGAAGTTTTAAATTTTCAACCTCTTACCCTCAAAATTTGTTCCATTATACCAAAAAATGATTATGATAAAATTTTATCACAAGCAAACAATATTTAGAGATAGCTCAAAGAGAGTAAATTTTTATAATTGAACGAGATATTGTGTTTTTTTGAATTTTTAAGCAAGATAAAAATTATGATTTGAAATTATGTTTAATTTATGTAATTATATTTAAAAGTAACTTCTACATGAATGAGTAAAATTTAAACATCAGAAAATTGAATAGCTATAATAAAGTAGTTTTCTAAATGTACAGTATTCAAGTCTACCCCACAGGTGGCAACAACTGTTTAAACGAGTGATTGCCAAACTTATGGATCCACTGAGCAATAACACCTTTTCCAAATTTTACTATGAGTTATTCTCCCCCTCCCCCTCCCCATAGTAAAGAAAGACAAGTCAAAGAATTAAGAAACTTTTCCACTCTCAATTATTTATTTATACATGCCAGAACGAAACAAGAGAGCTACTATATTGGCAGTTACTGCTTTTTCATGGATTTATGCCAAAAACATATTCTTCATTTTCCTTCTGAGCCTTTCAATGCAAATATTGACGAAATATGGAAAAACCACCAACAGTTGTTAGTGTAATTATGTGCCGATTAACCACCTGAGTATGACTGCGATCTACCAAAGATTTCCTCGTGAGTTAATTGTAGCTGGCGATTTACGGTTCCGTAACGACTAGTCTAAACTACAAATAAGGAACAATTTTGCTATGATATGACACTGAACTTGGCAGGTAGTGAAAAGGTCACACAAAAAAAATTTGAGAGCATTAGACATGAAGAAAAAAAAGAAAAACTAAATATTGCTTCAATAACACTATTGAATTCCAACTGCATTATATCTAAATTAGATATCTAATTGAATTAGACCAAAACAAAATATTTATATGACTATTATGCAGTATTTATAATATAGATGCTGCTGGATTTCGAGGCAGTGCAATGAGGATATTAGATAGTTTCAGTGTAATTTGTAAAGCATAAATAAGCCATTTTAAGAAGTTTTGAGTTTGATGAATTGGGAAAATCTAAATCTCAGAGCCACTTTCTTTGGGGGCAATGAAAATATAAATTGATGAAGCTAAGGGAAATAAAAAACCTTCAATTCATTTGTATGTTCATTTTTAGTACTAATATTATCTTGTAATGGCATGCCGCCTAATATATGCTAGGGGTTTGGTGCTTGCCTTGTGTATGTTACACCATGTGTATTAGGATATAAGCTAATCCCAAGCAGCAAATTTAATGTGTCTCCTTTTAAAGCCAAATCAGGGTGGCTACAGAATCTCTGAAGCAAAATTCCCTGACTTTTCCCTGATTTCCAGAGATTTTTTCAGAAAATTTCCCCAATTGCAAATTTTGTATATTCTATACACACGCACTCTCAGATATATATTATAAGTATATTTGTAGACATATATGTGTACACTCTTAAATATATATATATGTATACACATACATAAATATACACATAAAAGATAAAAAGTAGACCTGTTCAAAATGTAAATGCTACATTAAAATATTAGTTCTAACTAGGGATGTAACGAATAGTGATTTGGCCGAATAGCCGAATACAGAATATTCGGCCATTTCTTCCAGGTCGAAGCCGAATATTCGGCCAATGTCTTAGGTCGAATACCGAATATTCAGCGGCCGAATACTAAAATTTCTAGAAAATCGTCGTCATAGAAAGTATTTGTCAAATTTAAAATTAATCGCAAAGTCAAAACCAATTACACACAATCTATGATGTATGATTTAATTATGTTTGTTAAGAGTTTAAAGCTATTTAAAATTAATTTATTATCTCTATTGTTTTGAATGTAATAAAACTATGAATTTCACCCACAATAAAAATGACAGGTTTTGTGATAGTAAGCATTACCATTATTTTACTAATTATTTAGTAATTAGTAAATAATTAGTATTAATTACCAAATGAAAGAACTTCTATTTGCTTGGTGAACTTTTACCTTGCTCAAAACTGTCTTATGAAGATATTTTAAAAGTTATAAAAGTTAATATTTTTATTTTACGGGGTTTTTTTACATACTTATTTTTAAAAGATCTATTAAAATTTAATATACTTAACTGGAATATATTTTTATTTTCAAAAACCCCAATAACTTATGTTATCTAAATATTCATGATATATTTGAGGCATTTCACATTTCTCTCTTACCCGACATTCACAATAAATCAGTCTACCCAAACAAAGTCTGACTTCCACTCTTTGTTAATAATAACAAAATAAATTTTGCATATTTTCCATCATAATGAACTATTGCCAGTTTTTGGGAGCAAATGCTAAACATAAAATACAATATTACAACTTTAAAACCTGTTTTTGCTCATTCAAGCCTAAAACAAGGTTAAAAAAAGTATTTTTTTTTCTAAATTATTTTTATTTATTAAAATTATATACTAATGTATTATATCACAATAATTATAATACAATTTTAAATGTTTAAAATTTAGTAATTTTTAAATTTTTTTACATTTTTACTGCAGCAGAACTATTTGGCAGAATAGTCCATCGATATTCGGCCAGGCCAAATTTGAACTTACCCAGTATTCGGCCACGCCGAATATTTGGCCAAAGGGCCGAATAGGCCGAATATTCGTTACATCCCTAGTTATAACCAAATTTACAGCAGATAAAATTTTCCAAAACTTAATTTTGTTATTTTGAAGAAGAAAGAGGCCTTGTTACAACAGTGAAAGAAATTTACAGCACAAAAATTAAGTTTGAAATTAGTTTTGAGTAGGTATAGGGAAATTCAAAATGTATTTTTTAAACATTTGTTACTTGTTAGCAATTTAATGCTCAATAAGCAAAACATTTCTCTTAATTTTGTTTTTATTTAATTGAATTTTATGCTATTCAACAAAATAATTCATATTTGACGGCTGAAAGAGCAATTGCTTTAAAAAAAAGAATGAAAAATGCATAATTTTGAAATTTATTAAGAATATTATGCATTTTTTAAAGATTAGTAAAATAATTTTTGAGATAAAAATAGAACCGACTTCTAAGCAGAACAACTATAAATTGCGCTAAAAAGTAAAAAATTAATTCTGTAAAAAACATCGATGTGACTTTTAAACATAGTTTTAGAAGTCGGTGCAAAATTAGGATTGATAAAATCTTTTGTTATCATGAATCAATTACAAATATAAATTACCATCAGGGAATTAGCAACAGTGCCAAGATGAAGTAACACATGGTGCAATGGTAATTAGACCCATAATTTTGCACCGCCTTCTAAAACTATGTTTATAAAAGTCACATCGATGTTTTTTACAGAATTAATTTATTTTTTACTTTTTAGCACAATTTATAGTTGTTCTGCGTTGAAGTCGGTTCTATTTTTTTTCTCAAAAATTATTTTATTTTATTCTTTTTAGTGCAAATATTTTTTCAATAAATACTTTATTTTTAAAAAAATCCATATCAAAGGGCAAACCTTTTTTGAATGAATGGCTTTAAAAACTAATCATTTGTATGATAATTCCCGTTCAGAAGTCGATTTTAGCAAACAAACTGATTGGATGTAATTTTTGCTTTAGAGAAGCCCTCAGTCAAACTGTTGCTGCAATTGCTTTTAATAATGCAGCTCAATGGCAACAAACTCTTTTTATTTAACAATGACTTTTATATTTATTAATAGTTCTCCCCAACAAAGAAAAATCAAGCCAAGCCTTTCCAATTAAAATAAAAAATACTTAATTTTCACCCGTAACGTTTTTTCTAAAAAAAACAAATGTAGTCAAATTGATGTGCAATATTTGAGTTAGACGGCCCTTTATCTATTAAAGAAAAAGTCATCAAAATCGGTTCTTTTAGTCGAAAGTTATGCATAAAAAACCAAAAAATTGACCCTATTTATGTCCATAACTTTTTTTCTATTTATCGAAAATGGTCAAACGAAGGTACAGGACCTATGGGAAACCACCCTCGACCGATTGAAAAAAAATCATGAAAATCGGTTCATCCGGTGAGAAGTTATGAGTGGACAAACAAACAATTAAAAAAAAACAACATACATAGAGTACGAATGTATAACCCCTCTCCTTTGTGAAGTTGGTTAAAAAAGCATTTAATTCTATTAGGAAATACCAAGCTCCAGAAAAGACATTTGATCAAAAATTAAACATTTTAGGATTAATGCTGGTATGTCAAGAAATTGTGGACATAAAATAGGTAAATCTCTTAATCTACAGCAATAGAATTCTTTCCAAGCTTTAACATGCGTACCGAATAAGAAATGAAATAAGTGATTTTTTAAATTTATTTTCAATTTTATTATTTATTTATTTATTTGCGATTAATTGCTAATATTTAATTGCGATTACTTTGCTAATATTCTTCCTGCGCAGAATCAATTTATGTGATGAATGAGTGTAATAGAAAAAATTTTTATCTCCATAATGAAGTCAAAACTTTGGTTTCATCATAGTTATAAAAAATTTTCTTCTCTGACTTTTGCAAATTTAAACATAATATTTAAATTTAATTCTTTATTTCAACTATTTTTAACAATCTGATCAATTATGAATGCATTAAAAAATTGAAACTAAAAATAAAACGAGAGATATTATCTTCGACGTTTGAAAGTTCGAAGTTACGATCACGATTCACGATATTTCAATTAAAATTTTAAATTAAAGTTTTCATGAAAATTAAAAGAAATTTCATTTGTTTACCTTTTAACAAAGCATAAGACACTTCAAATATTTGAAAAGTCCAGTTCCCACCGCGGATGCAAAAAGATCGTTATTTTCGATATTGCAGTGGTACTCATGTGGTTAATTTGCACATAATTACACCAACAACTGTTGATTTTCCATATTTCGTTAATATTCGCATTCATAGCTCATGGCTCAGACAGAAAATAAAAAATATTTTGCTTACATAAATATATAGTACCTGAAAAACATAGCTGCCCACTCGTATATACAAATAACTGAAAACTGAAAAGTTCTTTTTTTTTTGTCCTGTTTTTTTTTTTTTTCTTTCTTTCTTTTCTATTGGGGGGGAAGGGGCGAGAATATCTCATAATAAAATGTGGAAAAGGTAGTTTCTCAGTGGCTCTATAAGTTTGGCGATTACTGGTTTAGACAGTTGTTGTCATCTATGAGGTACACTTGAATACTGTATTTTTTATTAAGAAACCTATTTCATTATAGCTGTGCAATTTACAAATATTTAATTTTTACTCATTCATAGAGAAGTTAATTTTTAATATAATTAAATAATACATAATTGCAAATCATCATTCTTATTTTGCTTAAAAATTTTTAAAAAAATCGCAAAATTTCGTTCAATTATGAAACTTTACCCTCTTTGAGCTACCAATATTGTTTGCTGGTGATAAAATTTTATCATAATCATTTTTTGGTATAATGGAACAAATTTAGAGGGTAAAAGGTTGAAAATTTAAAACTTCAAAAAATAAGCACCGCCCTAATGTCTAGTAAGGGCTCTGTCATCATGATGGGGGATTTTAATTTCCTGGGCATAGAATGGAATAGTTTTTACACGAGCAATGGTAGAGAAGATTTTATGAAAGTGACTGGCGACTGTTTTTTGGATCAAGTTGTTACCCAGGGGGAACTAGACATGGTGCTATTTTGGATTTTTTTTTTTTTTTTTTGTGATGTCGCAAGTTCTGTTCAGGAGTTGAGTATAGGGGAGCATATTGGAGATAGTGATCACAGTATTATTAGGTTTTGGACCAGCTTCGATGCTCACAAAGATGAGAATTTCAGATTTGTACCGAATTCCATGAATGTTGATTATGTTGCACTTAGGCAGGGCTTGAAAGACATTTTTTCTTCTGGGTTGGAGAATAGTAAAGCTGATCTTCAGTGGGAGGAGTTTAAGGGGAAATTGGAGAAACCAGTGAGGGATTATGTTCCTTTTAGAAAAAGAAGAAGATTTCAAGAAAATTTGGCCCATGTGGTTCTTTAGGGAGGTGGAAGAAGCTCTCACTTATAAGCAGGCCACTTTTCGGCAACTTAAAAAGACTGGTTGCCATGCTGAGAGGATTTTGTATTGCGAGGTTAGAAGTACTTTCAAGTATTTGGTACGGAGTAAGAAATGGGAATTGGAGCAAAAGCTTGTAGATAACATCGAAAGGAATCCTAAGAAATTTTTTGCTTATGCTAATTCAGGGAAGGCTCGTAATATTCAGGTAGGCCAGTAGGCCCACTAGTGGATGAGAACGGGAACTTAATTCAAAATGATGGGGATATTGCTGATATTCTAAATAATATTTTTTTTCCAGTGTATTTAACAGAAACTGTATTTCAACAGCTGACTTAAGTGAGAAGCAAGCTAATACACAGCTTGACGATATTGTATTTTCTAGGGATGATGTGTTATTTTATTGAAAAAGATTAAAGCAAATAAGGCTCCAGGACCTGATAATGTTTATCCAAAAATTTTAGTAGAATGTGCAGCGGAATTAGTGGATGTTGTTTTAACTATTTTGATATCTTCATACAACTCTGGGAATGTGCCAGCAGATTGGAAGCTGGCAAACATAACGGCACTCTTCAAGAAAGGGTCTACAGCTAAGGCAGGAAATTATAGGCCTGTGAACCTTACTTCAGTAATTTGTAAAATTTTTGAAACTCTGATCAAAATTAAGATAGTGAATTTTCTGGAGGTAAATGGAGTGTTGACTGGTTTTCAATATGGTTTTAGGAAGGGTAGATCCTGTACATCTAATTTGTTGCATTTCTATGACAAGGTTACCATGGCATTAGACAATAAAAAGTGATAGATGTTGCTTACATTGATTTTCAGAAATTGTTCGATAAAGTACCACATGAAGCTCTTCTTAGCAAACTCGCTTATATTGGTATTGGTGGGGAAAACTTTAATTTGGGTTAAAAATTGACTGACTGGGAGGAAACAAAGAGTAGTAGTGAAGGGCAATTATTCTCAGTGAATTGATGTTTTGAGTGGTGTTCCACAAGGTTCAGTTTAATGGCCAGTATTATTTATTATTTTTATAAATGATATTACTCGGAGTATTTTTGGGAACATCAATATTTTTGCTGATGATGTCAAAGTCATGGGCAGAGTCCGACAAAAATGCGAAAATCTTAGGAGCCAGGAGAAATTTTTAGGAGCCAGCTATAATATTTTCATTAGCGAACATAGTCGGTAAGGCATTTTATTAGTCGCCCGGGCGACCTGGCGCCCGGGATTTGTCGGACCCTGGTCATGGGTATTGTTGACACATAAGAATAAGTCCAGACCTTCCCCCAGGCTTGGGCCGGAGGGCGCCGTGCCCTGCCTGCCCTTTGATATGGTAAATGTGCCCTGCCTGCCCTTTGATCCATGAAATGCAACCTTCTTGTCCTTTTGTTATTGAAACAGTGCCCCTTCTGCTTTTTCGTTTATAAACTGAGGCTCTTTAGATTTTGAAGACCCCAAAAGTCGAAACCCCAAAGTACCGAACAAGCACCCCCCTCTTTTTTCTATTCCATTATCTGTTAGTTGAAGTGATTCCTGGTCCGCTGGATTTTGCCGCTCAAGCCGTTTTGTAAAGGCATTTGCAAAACAACAGTTCCAGTGATTCATAGTTCTCAGATTCGAACTTTGTTTTCTTTGTTGATTATCATGTGAAGGATGAACCCGTAACTTTTGATACAGCGCCGAACCTTAAATTCAGCATGCTGGAGACCAGCACCAGGCCGGATTTTGGAATTTGCCGAATTTCGAAACCAGACCCATTTATTGAGACCAATTTATTTTGTTGACAAATACAATGTTTAATTATTTTATATATACATGCCTTGACATTTTCCAGAAAAGATTATTGACATTATTTTTGATGGAATAAACATTATCGGCATGCGTGGGCCTTAAATTTGGCTACAAAAATTAGACTTGTGTAATTTGAAGTTTTGGATAATTCAAAGTTTAGCTGTGGTCCTTTCAGCTTTGAATTATCCAAATTCTACGATAACAGGTTTTGAATTAGCAATTATTTTTGTAAAAATGCTTTTTTTATGATTTGTTTTCGGAGGCAGGGGCTTACTACATAGAGGTTTTAATCAGCGGAAATTGTTTCAGAAACAAATTCTACAATTGAATAGCTATTTGTTTTTCTTCGCTTTGCCAAATTTGTTGTAATACACATTTTACATTTACAAATCGTATGTTTTGTATTTTCCATTTTAGCCCACTTATACATGAAAGTTTTTTTTTTCCTTTAAGATAAAAAATAAAGAAAAGCAGGAAATAAGATAAATACTTTTTGAGTAATAAAATACTTACCGTATATTTCCGTGTATAAGCCGAGAATTTTTGGACCTTTTTTGAAAGCTAAATCGGGTGGGTCGGCTTATATACGGGTCCGACATTCTAAAAAAAAAGTCGATCTATATATCGTGAAATATTGACTAATATAGAGCTCCAATTATGTAATTTACGTCTCCTACATTAAGGAAATAATTAACTTAAAATAAGTAGAGTTTTATTTAAAAGAATATACATATATTTTATAGCTGGATTTTGTAAAATCATCGCTGAAATAAAATGGCGAAATTCGCTTGCGACTAGCTGTGTATGCCTTTCTATTCCCGTTCATCCTTCTAATAGAAATGTAGAAAATAATTGAATAAAAACAATAAAAAAGTAACACAAACTAGCAAACGCAGGGGCAAAAAGCAATGAATGCCCGAGTGCCATGTGCTCGCACTCGGCGATCGGCGCTTGCCTCAGACAGGGTTACGAGAGATCAATTTGTCGCTGTTGGCACCAAGCTTCTCACTCTCACAACGTCTTGATTGGAAAATACTTGATCGGTGTTACCTGCTTAGCGAAAGTTTCGCCAATTTTGGCGATTTTCTTTGAACTGTAATTTTTTTTTCTTCAAATTTTTATCTCGGCTTATATATGAGTTTTGAATTTTTGGTACATTTTTGAAGGAATAATACACTCTCGGCTTATACACGGATCGGCTTATATTCGGAAATATACGGTATTGAATAATAAAAGCAGGAAATGTCCCATAAAAATTTTTTTGTAAAGGAAATTGCCAGTAAATGTTGTAAATTAATTCCGTTCATAAAATTAAAATAAAACTCAAAAATAGGGCAATGCCATGAGGAAGTGTGATTGTCTGTCCCCTGGCGGCTAATAGCTGTTAAGGGAATAAATAGGAAAACAAATCAAAAGATCTTTGCAAAAATATGTCTCGTACGAAAACCAAAAAAAATTTATCAAAGGAATATTTTGATAAAATTGAGATTGAGTGGCATTTTTTATGCTACAGAACATGGTAAAGGTATAGGCAATGATATAGGTGGAACAGTAAAAAGCCTTGCTGCTAAAGTTACCTCCAAAGCCCGACAGATAGCTAACTACTAAACCCGTTTTCGATTTTCCTTGTGGTGAGTGAAAAACTTGCTATCTCTCAGGTCTTCATGTGGATAATGAACAATATGTCGAGGAAGAGTCAAAGCATTTGGAATAAAACTTTGGCAAATTTGTTAATAAGGAATAAAAGGGTTTAATAAATCAATTTCCTAATTAAAAATGCTAAATTTAATTCAAATTTTTCAATTTCTTTTAAACTATAAATATTTTTCTAGGAAAAATTCCTTTTAATATTTTGTTTTTTCATGCAGAACTCATAGTTTATGCTGGAATTGCTTTTTAACAGAATAAATGTTTTTTATAACATTATTAGTAAATTACGTAACAATTATTAGAACAACTGAAAGAGAATTTTTTGTTTTTCTTCATGATACCACAGTAGTAGCATCATAAAATTCTGCATAAACGTTGCTGAAAGCAAGATAAGTAAAAGAAAAAAAATTAAAAATTTTGTATTTGAGTTTTTTTTTAATTTTATGAATTTTTTCTTTGCACAACAAAAAAAAATCATATTTTGAGTTGTTGGGTCATGTTATATATTTTTTTATAACCTTAAAAAATACTGAACAAAACAATACAAGTTTTATCTTTGTAGGCCAAATAGTATTTTAACTACATCCATTTAAAGACTACTGAACAAAGCAAACTTTTTGACTTTGTCAAAACTTTAAAAAATTATTATTTGGAAGAAATTGTTGAAAAAATTTCAAGGCTTCAACTTTTTCGTCCGGAAAGTAAGTATAACAATGAGCCAAAAAATCATTACAATTTAAAGCATGGAGCTTAAAAATTATTTTTTCAGTGGTTGATTTGATATGGACTTGCCCTAAAGAGTCGGCACAGAATGCATAGATTCGGACACATTCCACATACGTTCATGCTTCAAACATTCCTTACGTAGTACGATGTCATGTACATGACATCTTACTTAAGTTTTTCACACTTAAGCTTCATTCAGTTAAATATAATTTAATATTAAAAAAAAAAAAACTCTACAATACTACAGACGAACTCCGACTTCGCGTAATTTACCGGCTACAGAATTTTAATAATATACCCACTTGAAATAAAATAATAGATGACTGACCTCATTCTACAGATTTCAAAGAAATGTGTTCCCTACATTATAATTTTAAGAATTATAAAAAGAAAAATATATAAATATTTAGATTCACAACGGAAACAAAAATTCCGTCCGCAAAGCTTGATTGATTGATTGATTGATTAAGTTCCGAGTACCAAAGAAGAGAATCAGAAATGCGGAGTAAAAAAGAGACATTCCTTTTCATAACAGATTCTCAACAAAATTTCACTGGTGCTAGAGAGCGCTTCGCCAGCATGGTTTTAAAATCGTCGTATTGAGTATTGTCTATTTCTGGATGTAAAAAAGTTATTTAAAAGTATGTAAATAGCATTTTGCACCAGATGTCCTCAGAATGTCCAAACTATTTTATCTAAACTAAAAAAACATTGACACTAACTACATGACGTCACTCAAGGGTGTATGAGACATACAAGCAGATTTCGCAAAGACAGGATGACCATACGGCCTCCAATTTCGGGGACACTCCCCAAATTTATGTATTTTTAAGGCTTTGCCCCCAAAAACCCTTCAATTACTTTGGGATGCCGAAAATCCCCAAATTTCGATTCTTTCACCGAACTGCTTCTAAATTTGCAATGTACATTTAGATAGTATTATTATCTTTGACATCGTTTTCACACCATGCTCAGGTGGCATGCGATGGGCACGTCCACTAAATTTACTTGTACTTATTGAGTTATTTCTAACGGCATCGGTTATATCGCGCTTTTTTGCTGTCCCCCGACAAGCGCGATAACGAGGGGCTACTGTACTTTATAATTGGTAGTTTTACAATTACAAGAAAATTTTTCGCTGACTAAATAAGTTTTCATTAACAATAACCTTATTGCATAACATAATTTGTTTTTTATATTATATTTATGTAAACGTTTTACAAATTTTAATTAGAAAAGTTATGGTAAATATTGCATTAATGTATACCCAATTACAAGGTGAGTCAAAAATCTTGCCCTGGTCAAATAAATTATTGTGCTCAAATTATTAAAATTAGCCGCATGTTTGCTTGAATATATTTAAAGTGCTGTTATACATTTTTGTATAAAGCCTCCGTAAACTTTAATGTTTAAATTAAAGTCTAAAATTTTAATTTTTTAATAATTGTTAGTGTTTGGCAACTACTCGTCAAAAAGTAGTTAACTACCAACTACTCTAAACAAAACTAGTTGCAACTAGTAGTTAACTACTTTTTCTGACACTAGTTGTAAAGTAGTTTACTGTTCTCCAAAAGTAGTTAGCTACTACTTTCAAGTATAATTCATTTGAATTTATATTTTTAAGCTTGTTCTTAAATATTTAATCCTAATAATTCAACTCAATTTATTTTGAATTAATAAAACAATTTTAAAGAAATTTCTGTATAACATTCAAAGATTGAATATTTCCAAATAACACTGAATAATTAATATGTAAAGAGAATATGAATAAAGACAAAGCCGTTTTCTCTAAATTTAATCTTTTATTTTAATATGTATTTGTTTAATAAAGATAATAATTTATGTTTTTAAGAAATAACAATTTTTCAGCAGTTATTGTAAAATGAAGGGGTTTACCCTTAATATCAGTTTAAAATTCTTCCTCGGCCCAACCCCCATTCATTAACAAAATATCTTTGTAACGTGCATGCTTTATTAGAAGTTAGATTATATTCTTTCAAATTGTGTTGAAGGCAAGTTTGGTGAATTTTTTTATTTAAAAAAATAAAAAAACAAAAAAGTATCTTTTGGATTTAAATCAGATTTTTTTGGATTTTTTTAAGCAAAATATGTATAATACACATAACAAATTCAGTTAATTATTTATGTCTTCAAAGAATTTTAAGATATTTCGGTTGAAATAATTACTTATTGCGAGTTCAAAATTAATTATTAATTAATTATATTATATAAAAAATGTATGCTTAATAAACAGAGAACAAGAAACAGAAGAGAAAGCTTATATTTCTGGACTAAATGTATTATAATTTCTTGAATATATACAAATAAGTTGAGTCTACTATTATAATTTTTTGAGTATATACAAAATTCTTGAATATATAAACAGAGATGGCAAACATCACATAAAATGTTTACTACAGCTTCATAATTTTTACTATTTAGATGTTTCATCAAGAATACCAGTTTTGATGATGCCTTATCAACCCCCAATCCGTTTCTTAATTTTGGGTGCACTACTCGAAATGTAGAAAAAATCCTTTCCAAAGGTGCTGTTGGTGCTTTTGCTGTAGTCAGCATGTCCAAAAACTCATAATGGTTCCCTGATAAATGTCATTCTTTGACACTTTAACGACACTATTCCACCATCCCCTAGAGGACCAGCCATATAGTATTCCATATAAGTGAGTCAAAATTCTAATGAATTACTTGAACCCAGAATATATTAAAATTTATAATAAAAAATATCTATATTTTAATAATTTGGAAGAAGCTAATATAAATAATGTTTTTTTAAATCATAAAAATCAGTATTTTGTCTAAAAAAGAATCATAAAAATCAGTTTTTTCGAAGACGCAAATCATAAAAATCAGTATTTTCTTCTAAAAAAATTCTAAAAATCAGTATTTTTTCTTTCTTTTTGTGTTTTATGGTATCCCAAACGCATGCATGGTACTGGAGTAGAGGTAAAGCTTCCCCATAATGAAGATTTGGTCTTTAAATGAAACTTCATTGTGCATGTGCTGGTGCGGGCGCTTTTTATTGACTGTATTAGAAAGCTTTTTCTAATTTGCGTAAATACTGCAATAAATATTATGATTTTTTATGAGTACTTTTTCATTATATAACATAATATAAAAAATGCATTTGTGTAAATAATATTCATATGCTGAAAATTTAAATAATTTAATGTTTAAAAAATAGTTTTTTTTTTTTTTTCAAAAAAATAGACTTCAAAATTTTTTTGCGAAAGTAGTTGTAATTTTGAAAGTAGTTGTACCTAGTAGATGGGAAAAAAGTAGTTTAACTAGTAGTTAACTACTAGTCAACTAGTCGTTGCCACTAGTACTTATCTATTTCTAGTTAACTACTGCCGATCACTAATAATTGTATAGTTAAATCAACGATACTGTATAAGGATTTCGGTTATTTTGTGAAAACTATGAATTTATTTTAATGATCTATAAAAATATTCATTTATTAGTGATCTTTTGTAATTGATATTAATAATAATGAGAATATTAATTACTTTTTAAATTGTTAATTGGTTTTCTTGTAAATAATTTTATGGGGAGGGGGAGGCGCTCATCTAATTATATAATTTACATTTTCGTGGTACATACGTTTTCCGATAATTTTGTGTGAAGTTCAGACATTTCTTCAAAAAGAATAGCCTATGACTAAGCCATTTTTTGTAATTAAAAGAGAACCCTCCCACCTCAGTGGTATGAACTGTATATATCTGTATATCAAGGAGAAATATTAATAAAGAAATGTGCAATAATAATCTTTAAAAAAGGGCTGGGCCGAGGCCGACGAGATTGACAGGCCCGGGCACGGAGGAGAAAAAATAAGGATACGTGACCCTCTGTGCGCATTATCGGATCGCGGTGTTCATTTTTGTTCTGGGCCCTCATTCCAAGTGAGCGCACATCGATTCGATCGTAGTTCCCAAACCCTCACTAGATGGTGCAAACGCAAAACTCACAGGACCGCAGGGAAACCAACGAAAGCTTTAATTCCATGTGGTTCATATCGTTGTTTTGCGGCTTTCTTCATCCAAGCGCGCTTCGACAGCTCTTGTGCCATCGAAATCGTTCGGACTTTGGGGTATTGGTTCGTTGAGTCGCCGAAATATGAAAAGGAATATTTTACACGAATAGGGACGTTGTATTTGCCCTTCTTTGATGGTGTTTTTGATACATATTGAGAATTATTTTTGATCAATAAATTAATTTTGGTTTGCCCAAAAATATAAATATAAATTAAATAAATACTTTTAAACATGAAGTTTTCTTTTTGTTTTTTTCATAAATTAAAGTTACATATCAATGTGTATCAATCAAAAGCTATTTAAGAAACTAATTCTTTTATGAATATGTTATTACTAATTATGGTTTCAATTTATGCATATTTTTGGTGTTTTTTAATTTAGAAATATCTTTAAAGCCCCAAATTACTAAATTTCTATGTGTCAGATTTTTTAATCTAAAAAAGAAGTTGAAAAATTATATTAATGAATAACGTGAAGATAAATTTACATATTCATACGGAAGAAAATTCCATAATTAAACGAAAAGTAGGTTGTTTTTAGAAAAGATAATCCTTTTTTAACGCATAATTTTTTATGTACATCCATAAATTATGCACTGTTGTTTAATCTTAGGTTATGAGTCAAAAAAGCAACTAACATCGTTAATTACTTCCATGAATATTTTTTTTCTAATTATAATTAAAGTCTAATCATACTTTAAATAAATTTTAAAATAGCCGTATAAATGTATGGCCAAATGCTAATGTTTTAACCTTAAAAATATTTTTTAAGAAATTATGTTAATGTGAGGGGAGCCCAACTATTCCCCACTCTGAGAGGTAGCACATCCCCTAAAACTATGACTCCCTAAGTCGGTCGAAAAGTCGATCAAGGGCCCCAAAGCCCTTGAAACGAACTGCCCCCTTTCCAAATGTTAATGGTGCAGTCTGCGCGATGAACTCCTTCCTGGGGCTACCCCTGCAGGGTGTCTACATATTTTCAAAGTGAAGTTTCGTGACATTTTCCGCACTTTTTTGTGACCAATCGGTGACACATTGGATATTGATTTTGCCGGAGATCGGATATTCCCGATGTTTGAAACCAGTAAATTCTATACACATGTATTCTATAGACATAAAAACTGTACTGAGTTTGTAATTTACTAAAAAGTTTTCATGACAGATTCATTAATTTTAATAATAAAATTATACAACCGGATATTTCGTGCAGTGACCAGATTGGATTCTGAATATTTAAAAATCTGTCGAATACCGGATATCCGATGCCTTCTGTGGGGATCGGTATCGTTGGATGGAAAATTGTAGTGATCTATTCTTAGATTTCGTGACCGATTTCCGAATTTGTGACTTGTTCGGGACTTATGCGCGTTCTGTAGACATCCTGCCCTGTCAATGTATATTGAGCAAATTTGCGCCCTGTCAATGTATATCACTCAAATGTACGCCCTGTCAATGCATATCACGCAAATGTGCGCTCTGTCAATCTGTCAATGCATATCATGCGGAAGCGAAATATTGTCTTCCCCCTATTTGCGTTAGTCCTTAATTAGTGTTTGCACGGAAGAATATTGCTTAGTTTAAATTTAAAAAAAAAAAATAACTTCCATTATACTTGTGGGAATGACAGATGCAAATGGAAATTTTTTTAACCTTTCATGAAACAAAATTCAAGTGGTATTTCAGTAGGTATATGAGATTAGTATATAAGAAGGGGGGGGGGAGTAATAAATCAATTTTTGACGTGAATTAGGTGTGACTTAGACGTGAGCATATTAACGGAGGAAACCGGATGCCCCCCCCCCCCCGAATTTGATGCGAGTTTTCACAAAAAAAAAACCCTCGCCTTGCCTCCCTAGTTTCTCTCCCCTCCTCCTGTTACTGGAAAATTGATATATTTTCCCCCAAAAATGTTACGAATTTTTGTTTTACTTTTCATTTTTACATAAAAATTATTATTTCTAATAAATTTTTTATTTTTTAGAATTTTTTTTTTAATTTACTCATTCTTTATCTTTGTTAAGAATGCAAAGTTTTTTTGTGTCTGTTTTGCATCAATAAACTGAAATTGGCTACCCTTATTTCCTAAAATTATGAGGTGTAAATCCCTCAAGAAGGCGTAACAAAAAACTAAAAACAATACCGCGTTGAGAACTCCAAAGAAACGCTTTGATTGGCTGCTACACCAGTTTGATACGAAATCCCTTTTTCCCCTACGCTTCTGAACGAAGGAGGATTTGGAATCTATGCTTTCGAAGAGATGACGTCTAGGCCGGTTCTGTAGCGGCAATCTCTTCGAATCGATGCGTCGAAGTTTGGAATACAGTGGCTAGAATAGATAGTGTGCCGTTCGCCATTGTCCTACAGCGCTTTTTCTGTACCCGAAAGTAAGCCTCCACTAGATGGCGCTCTATTCGACAGCGAGGTAAGTTCGAGCCCGCCGGAAGACGGCTTTGGGGCCAGCTGCTGCGATTAAAGGCCCTGTGTACCAAAAGTCTTTCGTTCAGCCGATTGTCATTCAGAAAGTGACAAGTGACACTGATGCACTAACATGAATTGATTGCTGTTAACTACTTTCAGATTAGTTACGTTTCAGATTAGGAAGCAGGAAATGAAATAAATATCTCACTCATTCGAACTTTGAAATACGAACAACTTTCATTTTTTTTATTCTATAAAATAAATAAATGAAAAGGATTTTGTAACAAATGTCCATTTTTGGTTTTTGTAAACTTATGTGTGATACATCGGTTTAATTCGGACCACCTCAAAAGAAAACAAGAATTTCTAAAGGGCAAAGTCTTGCAATGCTATAATAAATGTCTGTGGTTTTTTAAATCTGCATCCGAACAGAATAATTTGCTTTCGAAAGTATCGCTTTTTTTTTTTTGGCTCTCATATTGGTGAACTAAATGTGGGTTTGAACTTATTAAACTTTGAAGGAAGGGCTAAACTTTAAAGGATTATATGAGATAATATGTTGAAATTTTGTGTGGAATATACTATGAATTATAACCAGTCAAGAAAATTAAGTAGAGGCTTGTTGGAACGTCATTATAATAATATATTAAAATAATATGGTAGTTTGGCTTAAAGTTCCTCTGATAAAGGTACCCACCAGAGGGAGGAGCTTAGGGGTGTTTTTCAGTTTTTGAATAAAATTCCACATTTTGGCTGGAACTACAACAGGTTGTAAAAGATGTGACTCAAAAATTAAATCTTATATATGAAACAATATTGACGTTAATGAAGAAGAAATGTAATATCAAAATGAAATTCTGCTTGTCATAACAACAATATAAATTTAAAGCTAAGCTTTTTTGCTTTGGTTCAAGATTTTTTTTATTACATATTTGTTTCTATTTTGGTTTAGTATGTAACTGAAACTTGACCAACATTTTGTGTATCATAATGAGACAAAGGTACCCACCAGAGGGGGCGGGGTGATTTGGGGGGGGGGTTCAGTTTTTTTAAATAAAATTCTACATTTGTCTGGAACTACAAAAAGTTTTAAAAGATGTGACTCAAAAATTAAATTTTATATATGAAACAATATTGACGTTAAAGAAGAAGAAATGTAATATCAAAATGAAATTCTGCTTGTCATAACAACAATATAAATTTAAAGCTAAGCTTTTTTGCTTTGGTTCAAGATTTTTTTTATTACATATTTGTTTCTATTTTGGTTTAGTATGTAACTGAAACTTGACCAACATTTTGTGTATCATAATGAGACAAAGGTACCCACCAGAGGGGGCGGGGGATTTGGGGGGGGGTTCAGTTTTTTTAAATAAAATTCTACATTTGTCTGGAACTACAAAATGTTTTAAAAGATGTGACTCAAAAATTAAATTTTATATATGAAACAATATTGACGTTAAAGAAGAAGAAATGTAATATCAAAATGAAATTGTGCTTGTCATAACAACAAAAAAAAATTTAAAGCTAAGCTTTTTGCTTTGGTTCAAGATTTTTTTTATTATTTGTTTCTATTTTGGTTTTGTATGTAATTGAAACTTGACCAAAACTTTGTGCATCATAATGTGTTTTTAAATAAATGTAAATTAAAAAAATAAATTAAATCTATATTTAAAAAAAAAAAAAAAACTAACACAACATTTTAAGCATGCAGTTCATTTAAAAAATAACATTGCAAGTGTTTATTTTTTTTTTTTTTGAAAAATATACATCAGATTGCAATGTGCTTTTTAAAAAACTTATGTGATAGTAATTACTGTTAATTTTTATTTAATTATTTATGTTAAAATATAGTACGTACACATATAGCCTTTCTTCTTTTAGGTAATATGAGCATAATAATGCAATTATTTTCAACAGCTCATTCACACTATATTGGACTAAAAAACCCTTGTCTTTAAAATACATAACAATATTCTCTTAACAAAGTCCATGGTTTTCATTTAAAAGACTGCTTCCGGAAACTAAATAAAAACATTTTTCATGCTTGTGTTCACCTAAACGACAGCCGTCTATTTATTGCTCCAAATTCTTTTCTAGAACAGATGATTGAATATTTTTTAAAAAATCACATATTTTTTGCACCTCCTTTTTTTAGTACTGAAAAAAGTGCGAAAACTAAGGCGAGTAAATGATTCTTTAACGTTCGCTCTGCTAATCAGTTACCTCGCTGTCGATGCTAGCGCCACCTACTGTTGGCTTAGTTTTCAACATTTTCGCGCCGAACGGCACACTATGTATTCTAGCCACTGTAGTTTGGAATGAGCGCCCTGGTTATACGAGCATCTGAATTCTTAAATTTCCCCTATGCTATGCGCTAGGGACAAACTCGCCAAACTTACTGCTATCTTATATACGAACGGTTAAAAAGCATACAGTCTCCTACTCTGTGACGTCATATCCATGGGAAAAAAAGACCGAGATTTTGCATTACTGCTGCCATCTATTAGCCAGTGGTAACTTTAAAAAAACTCTGTTACCTTTAATATAAAGTTACGAGAAATATCTATTTAATGAGGGGAAAAATAAAAATCTACTTTTCTTATTCCTTCAATATATATATATATATATTCATTTACCTTGGGATAAAACTTGAACAAATAATACAAAATGATTGAAAGAATTTTTTTAAAGTCTACAATTTAATAATGAATGGCATGGAATGTGAAAAAAATAACTGGATACATGCAGTATTGAAATAAAAAGAACATTAAAATAAAATGAATCAAAATAATTCGTTGATAAGCGCAGCTTTTAAAGTAGACAGCTGTGATGAAAAATACTAAAGTGGGGGGGGGGGGGGGATGTTTTAGGTTATGTGTGGTGTGTGTGTGTTTATGTCGTATGTCCATATGATGTGCGTGTATGTGTGTGTGGTGTGTGTATTTTGTATAACCATTTGAAAATCTCAGCGTAAAAAGTAATATATATTACTGCAAAATAAAGTCAACGGCGAAGTATTTTTTAATATAAACGTATACAGAACTATTTTTTTTTACTTATTCACTTACAGTTAACAATAATGTAAATGAATGATCAGCAAGCAAAACAAAGGCATTTCAAAGCGCTATCAAGATAAAAAACGTGACAATAAAAACTGAACAGGGTACTTTATTTCAAAATAATGACAACTGTTATGAAAAATACCATAGGGTTCTAAAAGGATCGAGAAAAATTTAATTCATATTAATGTGCGAGCATAATATGTGTATGCGTACATAAATATGCACTAATGTTATGTACCCTCATAAGTTTTAAAGAAATAAAGGGAAACGAAATAGTACAGCAAATAAAAATCACAATACTCGTATAACGAGAGTTGTGTTAAGGTAAATCAAAATATTCGTTTTAAACAAACTTCCTGGAACAAATATTTTTTATGGATGATAAGTAAAAATAATGGAACAGCATCGTACTTATTTCTTAATGTTTGCAAAAATGAAAAACAAAAAGAACATTTTAAGACTAATAAATGAGTAAAACTCCACTGCCCGAGCAGATCATCATTTTGTAAATATCGCATGTTTCAAGGGTACTTTTTTCATCTGGATCATTCCTTTCACATGCTTTTCCAATAAAATTGAATAATTCTTCACGCTTATTCAATGAGAAGTTTTTTTCTGTTTGCACATTTTCTTCAATTTTACGAAGATGAGGCTGGCCACCGCAGAGTTCGAGGCAATTTTTCCGCCCCATGGGCTAACTCCCTTTGTCCGAAGATCGCGGGAGATAATAGTACCCAGCTTTTCTGTGTATGATCCGGAGGAGAAGGACAGTGGATTGTGTGCTTTGACCAATCAACGCCATTCATTTTGGCAGTATTATGTCATTGAGACTTTTTGGCGCAAAATCTTCCCAAAGCGCGCAATAATAGTGAATCAGTCAGTACTCATCTCGATACACAGCGCGGAGATGGATTCATCTTCTAATAAAGTTTTGAAATCTTATGATTGTAAATGTGGACGTACTTTTTCACGATCATATTTTTACAAGCATAAAAAAAAATGCACATTCATTGAAAGTCCAAAAAAGAAGATTGAAAGCAAGCACGGTATTTATGTTTGCCAGGAGGATGACTGTTCTTTCAAAGCATCTTACCAATCTGACTTTTTATGTCATTTGAAGGCCATTCATTCCATAGAGTCGAATGAAGAAGTCAAAAAATTTGAAAGCTATACAGGTAAGAATATTTTATCTTATCTCCTTAGTAAAAAAAAAAAAGCTAATGAAAATAATATGCGGGAAGACAGAGGGCAATGAAAGACACAAAAAATAATAAGAGACAAAAAAAGAAATGTTTGTTCATCATTCCTGATCTAAACAAGAAGTTCCGTCTAGAACTATACGAGCCTACTTTCCCGTATACACCAAATTCAAATTTATAATCTAGCTATCTCTTTCTCTCTCTTTCTTATTTATCTTTAGTTCTAATTATTGAAAATATACCTTTTTCAACGGATAATACATATTCATTCACTCAGTCATTCATTCTTTCATTTATTCAGCCATGCATTTATTCATTCATTCGTTACCTCATTCAAGTGTTTATTCATTCATTTACGCATTCATGTATTTATTCACTCATTTATTTATATTTTCATTTATTCAATAATTTATTCATTCATTCTTTTCCTCATTCATTTATTCATTGATTTATTCTTTCACTCTTTCATTTATTCATTCATTCATTATTGCACTCATTGAGTCACTGAGAAATATCCTTGAAAATCCCGATCAAAAAATTTCATAGCAAAATAGGCTCGTAAGTTCTGGATAAACTTTCTATTTCTAGATGTTCTACGTTATAAGAGCTTTCCGATAAAGTTTGTTCCAAGCAAATCGGTCCGTTAGATCAGGATTTATATAGGGTTGAAATTTCCCCGTAAGCTCTGTGTTAATTTTTTGAACTGTTCAAAAATGAACAAAAACTGTTCAAATCAATATTTCACGCCGAGAACTCCTTTCAATAAGCTTGCAATAGGAACTTGGCTCTTGTGCCCAGAGTTTACAGAATTTGCTTCAATTTTGTCCATAGGCGCTAATGTTAAAATTTTTTGAACTGTTCAAAATTGAACAAAAAATTGTTCAAATCAAAAAGTAAAATATAGAAATGAGATGTCCTCGCCGAGATCTTTCGAATGCAAAAAGAATTTTTCCAATCGGACAATTCGTTCAAAAGTTATTAGGGGGGGACAGACCGACAGACAGACAGACCGACAGACACACTTTTTCCCCATCTCAATACCCTACTTTCAAATTTTTTATTTTTCAATCTTTATTTAATTACTTCACTTATTTTTGACTTTTCTTGATTTTTAACGATATTTTCACGATACATTAAGCCTTCTTTCATGCTTTATTATTATTTTTTTTTACTTTTACGGGAAAGTAGGCTAAAAATAGGGGGGGGGGGACACCCAATAGTATTTGACTCAAATGAACCACTGATTTTTTGATAATTTTGTCTAGAACTTATAAGGTCAATCCCGTCATTTGGGTGATCGAGGGCGGGGGGAAACAATAGCTCCCCTGACTTAAAGAAATATAATATGTAATTTATACATTTGTTTATGTATTTTGTTGTTTTTTACATTTAATATGCATCTTATATATATCATCTTCCCCTCCTAAAAGACTTCACCCTTATCGCCCACAAAGCGAAATCCTTCTTGTTTTATGTAATTTAATCAGTAAATCTTGTCTTGTTGTTTTGTAATATCTAATAGACGTTTTCACCAGGACCGTTATTTAGGCGATCAGGAGGACTCAATTGACCACCCTTGACTTCTAGAAATGCATTGGATTTATTCATGTCTTTATCTTTGTTTTCATGTTTTTTTTTTTTTTGCCTATAATAAAACATTGAAAATATATCCCCCCCCCCCCCCACCTGGGATAATTTTGAAATGACGGTCTTGGTTGTCATGGCAAAAAAAAGTGAGTTAATGACCACATATTTATCCTATTCTTAAAAACCAAGTAAAAATTTAGCCGACAGGTGTTTATTTTTAAAAAATAACCAAAAAAGACCTAACTTGTATGGTAAAAAATAAAATAAAATAATTTAAAAATAAGGTCGCAATTTTATTATCTCTTCAAGTAACTACATATATTGCTTCACATTGTGCATTAGAAAAGGCAGTGGTTACCAACCTTTTTCTCACGAACTTCCTTTAAATCCCATAGTAAATGGCGAACTGTAGTCAATATTAACGGAAGAAAACAATAAAGTTTCCTAGCATAATTGGGCTAAGCCCAGAACCTGTTGTTGGATGTCTCTTTTATATTTTGTAATGATTTTCCATGTTGCACAATAGTTTACGGACCATCCATTAATGATGTCGTGCTTTTTTCCCATATATTTAACCCCCTGCACCTTTGTCACAAAATGTCACACTTCAACATATCCCCTCCCCCTTTGTCACACTCCACGTTATGTTGCATAAACATGGTGTCACACTTCTTGTTACCCCCTCCCCTCCTCTTGTACAACTTCACGAACCCCCTCCCTCCTCGAAGCGTGACATCGTCTATGAATGATCCCTTATAAGAAGAAATACGATTACAAAACAGCGAGGTAAAAATAAATATAATCTTGTTCAAGTTACAAGAAATCAAACATTTTTTAAAATTACTTTCTTATTAGTTGTTCTTTTTGAATTATTAAGAGGGCAAAAAATATGTATTCGCAAAAAAAAAAGTTTTAGAAATTGTTTTCCCGATGAGGTGAACAAATTGTGGAATGGCATAAGAAACAAAAAACGCAATCAATCAATAAATATCTTTCGGTTCCGTTTTTCGTTTGAAACGCTCGAAATTCGCCAAACTTTATGGAAATTTACCGAAACATTAAAATGTACATATTTTCAAGTTTCCCATTGCAATAGCGTAGATAAGTTGATGGTATAATTAATGTGAATACAAAACTTGAAATTAATCAATAAATATCCTCCGTTTCCATTTTGGTTTATATTATATGATAAATTAGCCGAAAACGATGCAAAATTTTGCAATTTAGTAAACTTTCATATCTCCGACTCTTTTTTTTTTCCAGGCTAATGTGGAAAAGGTTGGAGAATGATTCTAAAATTTGAACATACGTTCAAATTTAAAATAAATCAATAAATATCTTCCGGTTCCACTTAGCGATCAAACTTTCAAAATCAATCAAAAATAGAAATAGGATCATTTCAAATTTTGTACGTATAGTATACGCATCCAATGCCGGGCCACAACTATTCTGCAGTATCTGGAAAACAAATTATAAAAAACTATTTTTATACTTTGTTCATATGCAGGTTAGTCTATTATTTCGTTGACTCTTTTTCGTTAACAATTAAAATTTCCCCCATTACAGTATTATTTTCGCGAACCACCGGTTGGAAGTCGCTGGTATCTTCTCTACTAATAATAAAGCAGTAAGTATGTGTGTGTGTGTGTGTGTGTGTGTGTGTCTGTCTGTCTGTGTACGGCGTAGGGCCCAGACGTCCAGCGGATTTTCATGAAATTTGGCACGAAATTAGTTTGGAACATAGGGGTGTGCACCCCGGAGAGTTTTTCCTGAAATTCGAATTTGTTCTTCTTTTATTCCAATTTATAGCCGATGGTTTCATAAAATAGTCATTTTCTATAGGAAGGAATTATCGCATCGTTTCGAGCTTGATACCGTTGAAAAGCGCGTGAAAAACTACCCCGGACAGAGTTTCGCTCTACGTGCGAAAATTCGAAGCCTCTAAATTAACTAGAAAAGAAGTTATTAGCATTTTTCTCTGCAGTTCGAAATTATTTTTTCACGGTAATTAACTTTAATTTTAATTGTTGCCATGCCCCCCCCCCCCCCCGACTGACTATTGATCCTTTTTTCTTTTAACGAATTAAAATTTATTGCTTGCGGTTTTTAGCATTTTGAGGAGCAGCCGATATTTAATTAATTAATTTATTTTTTTAGATTTTGATTATTATTTTTTTAAAGCGAATTGAAATTTATTTCCTGCGGCTCACAAGCGGTTGATAGTTTTATTTTGATTTCCTTATTTTGACATGTATTTTACGGGACCATTTTCCATACTGCAAAGGGTTTTTTAAAAGAAATGTTATTCTTTATAGCGATTTTTGTTATTCCAGCTTATTACTATTTATACTTTCATTTATTTTATTTTATTTTTTTTTTTCGCCTGTGAATTAGCACATATGGTATTTTCCTATTTGAGCTCGGATGAAAGGTTCATTCCGCTTTCAAAGCTTTGCTTGCTGCTGTTTGTTTCTTCAAGCTACAAAATTTCGTCTTTCTGTTTAAAGCCGGGTCCCGACGCTACGTTTTGCACAACTTTTTGTCTCCGCAGTTCAACACGCTGCGAATAGATTAGAAAAGTGCGCAGTTTTGAGTCCGGTGCGAAGACTGTACAGTTGCAGCTATAACTGAGCTAGAAAGCATAGATGTCTTTGAACTGTGCAGACAAATCGGCACATGTAGACGGTAGCACCCTTTTCCGATTCATTTTGTCTCTCAGTTTCAATTCGTCTGGTGACAATGGCCGACTTTCGGCAATGTTCTTAGGAGTTTCTCACAAAATTTATTGCATTATGCGAAAGTTTCCCATGCATTTGGCGTGTCAAATCCAAGGAGTATAGTGACAGGGATAAAAAGGTAGACGCTTTTGAGAGTTTAGTGGCAAAATTCAAAGAAATTGATGCAACCGCAAACAGAGAAACAGTTGTAAATAATTAATTCTTTGAGAAGTGTTTACCGTAAAGAATTGGCAAAAGTTAATAAATCGATTCGATCTGGGGCTGGAGACGAAATCTACAAGCCATCTCTCTGGTATTTTGATTTGTTACATTTTCTAAATGATCAGGAGACACCAAGGCAGTCTAGGAATACCATCGATAAAAATAAAGAGATTGCAGTTGTCGAACCACCAGAACCGGCAACAAAAAAATATTTATTTTATGTAATCATTTGACCACTTTGAACGCCGGGTTCTTCTGAGACGTTCCAGTCTTTTTTTTTAACATGACACCATGTCATAATTGACCAGAGTTACCTCCTTCATGACGATATTGCACAAAACTGAGTGAAATATACAGTTATCTCTGCACTATGTAGACGCATAAAAAACTGCAACGTTTTCATTTAGTCTTAAGACTGCGCAGACAAAAGGTTGTTCAAAACGTAGCGTCTGCACCCGGCTTTAATGTCAAAAAATAATAGATAAAAATTAATTATACTAAAAATTTATTAATTAAAAATATTATAATTTATTATAATCGTCCTTTTTGTGTTTGTACTTGAACTAAACAAACAAAATGCGTTTTCTTTCAAATATTTTCTTTTTTGTTTTGTTTCGTTTCTTTCTTTCCTTTTTAATTGTGTGTGTTTTGTAAGAAAAAAATGCTAAAATGTGTAGGATCTCTGGCTGATTGCCGTGGGCAGCTAATTTTTAATTATGTGGAATGCTATACATTTTAATAAAATAACATAATTTACACCTAAAAAAGTTATCACTATATACACAATGGCAAACCGACTGGTCTTTTCATTTTTTAACACGGGCATAGCCATGCGGGTACCGCTAGTAAAGAAATAAGGGTAGTTAACAGTGACTAAGCAAAAATTAAATTTCCAGAAAATTGCAAAAGTAATCAGTACTGCTTGTGACAAGAAAAATCAAACATGTTCGTTATATAGCAAAAAAAAGGGGGGGGGGGACACAAGAGTTTAGCTTAAAATCAGCATGAAAACAATCTAAACAAACCCTGAAATTTCAACAAATTTTGATGCTTTGCGTAACAATTAATCAATCATAATGGCTTGGTATAACTAAATTATCGTAGCCTTATTTCATTTCACATAATTTAACTTTAAAAAGCTTTGAGATAGATCTCATCTTCTCTATCTCTATCTCTATCTCTTCTCTACTAATAATAAAGCAGCAAGTGTGTGTGTGTGTGTGTGTCTGTCTGTGTCCGGCGTAGGGCCCAGACCGCCCAGCGGATTTTCATGAAATTTGGCACGAAATTAGTTTGGAACATGGGGGTGTGCACCTCGGAGAGTTTTTTCTGAAATTCGAATTTGTTCTTCTTTTATTCCAATTTATAGCCAAAAGTTTCATAAAATAGTCATTTTCTATGGGAAGGAATTATTGCATCGCTTCGAGCTTGATACCGATGAAAAGCGCGTAAAAAACTACCCCGGAAGGAGTTTCGCTCTGCGTGCGAAAATTCGAAGCCTCTAAATTACCCAGGAAAGAAGTTATAAGCATTTTTCTCTACAGTTCGAAATTATTTTTTCACGGTAATTAACTTTAACTTTAATTGTTACCATGAACGAATTAAAATTTATTGCTTGCGGTTTTTAACATTTTGAAGAGCAGCCGATTTTTAATTTATTTATTTCTTTTTTTGGACTTTGATTATTATTTTTTTAAAGCGAATTGAAATTTATTTCCTGCGGCTCACAGGCGGTTGATAGTTTTATTTTGATTTCCTTATTTTGACATGTATTTTACGGAACCATTTTCCATACTGCACAGGGGTTTTTAAAAGAAACGTTATTCTTTATAGCGATTTTTATTATTCCAGCTTATTATTACTATTTATACTTTCATTTATTTTATTTTATTTTTTCGCCTGTGAATTAGCACATAATTTATTTTCCTATTTGAGCTCGGATGAAAGGTTTATTCCACTTTCAAAGCTTTGCTTGCTGCTGTTTGTTTTTGCAAGCTACAAAATTTCGTCTATCTGTTTTAAGCCGGGTCCAGACGCTACGTTTTGCACAACTTTTTGTCTCCGCAGTTCAACACGTTGCAGATAAAACGTTGCGTATAGATTAGAAAAGTGCGTAGTTTTGAGTCCGGTGCGAAGACTGTACAGTTGCAGCGATAACTGAGCTAGAAAGCATAGCTGTCTTTGAACTGTGCAGACAAATCGGCACATGTAGGCGGTAGCACCCTTTTCCGATTTATTTGGTTTCTCAGTTGCAATTCGTCAGGCGACAATGACCGACTTTCGGCAACGTTCTCGGGAGTTTCTCACAGAATTTATTGCATTATGCGAAAGTTTCCCATGCATTTGGCGTGTCAAATCCAAGTAGTATAGTGACAGGGATAAAAAGGGGGAGGCTTATGAGAGTTTAGTGGAAAAATTCAAGGAAATTGATGCAACAGCAAACAGAGAAACAGTTGTAAATAATTAATTCTTTGAGAAGTGTTTACCGTAAAGAATTGGTAAAAGTTAATAAATCGATTCGATCTGAGGCTGGAGACGAAATCTACAAGCCATCTCTCTGGTATTTTCATTTGTTACATTTCCTAAATGATCAGGAGACACCAAGGCAGTCTAGGAATACCATGGATGAAAATAAAGAGACTGCAGTTGTCGAATCACCAGAACAGGCTACAAAAAACTATTTATTTTATGTAACCATTTGACCACTTTGAACGCCGGGTACTTCTGAGACGTTCCAGTCTTTTTTTTTAACATGACACCATGCCAAAATTGACCAGAGTAGTACCTCCTTCATGACGATATCGCACAAAACTGAGTGAAATATTCAGATATCTCTGCACCATGTAGCGCATAAAAAATTGCAGCGTTTTCATTCAGTCTTAAGACTGCACAGACAAATGTTGTACAAAACGTAGCGTCTTTAATGTCAATAAATAATAGATAAAAATTAATTATAGTAAAAATTTATTAATTAAAACTATTCGAATTTATTATAATCGTCCTTTTTATGTGGATACTTGAACTAAACAAACAGAATGCGTTTTCTTTCAAATATTTTCTTTTTTGTTTTGTTTCGTTTCTTTCTTTCCTTTTTCCTTTTTTATTGTGTGTGTTTTGTACAAAAAAAGTGCTTAAATGTGTAGGATCTCTGGCTTGCCGTGGCAGCTAATTTTTAATTATGAGTAATGCTATACATTTCAATAAAATAACATAATTTACATCTAAAAAAGTTATCACTATATACACAATGGCAAACCGACTGGTCTTTTCATTTTTTAACACAGGCATAGCCGTGCGGGTACCGCTAGTAGACTATAAAGGAGAGATATTCGCATCAACAAGAATTACACAAAATACACTTACCGTTACCATTCGTAAAAAGACATAAGCAAACCATGGAGGTCAGGCGGTATTTTCCCGCCTTTCTATTATTGCCTCAGACAATCGTCTTTCTTCGGTTGGGGAGGGAGGAGGGAAGAATTCTACGCAAAGTGCGCTCGGAGTCTCTGTCGTTTTGCTTCTTTCTTTATTTCTTCTAGACTTTCTTTTTAAAATTTCGGTGGTTTTTTCTTTCTTTTTTTCCAGGAAATTATTATATTTTTTCTGTTGCATTTTATCGTCGATTTCCACATGAGTAGTTTCAAGCCTATTTTATATTTTTCTGTGCAATTAAAATTCATATATTTTTAAAACTAGAGAAAATCTTTTTTATGATTGATAATGCTTTTGGCATGATAGTAACTTTAAGAAGTCATACGAGGAAGCCCAGACTCCTTATTTCCCAAACAAAGGTTTAATGTCTCGAAAAACGAGGCGTCCTGGACGAGGACATCCTGAGAATGTTGGATTAGAACATTCCGTGGATTGTCATTTCATAACAACCTGGGGATATCCTAGCTCAGTCCTGATGATCCTGAGGATCTAGCAGGACCCTCAGGATCAAATTAGGACGTCCGGAGGTCGTCGTGTGCTGTATGGGTTGTTTCTTAATAAAATTATTCAGCAAAATTTTTGATGATCTGTTTATAATCTTGCGTCGTGCTATTAAAAGTGTCTTATTATTACAAAAACATTACCTGGTAACATCTTCGTCGATTTCAGCAATATTCTTGCAGTGTTAGAAGTTGACCTCGTCGGAGGCCGATGAGGCTGGGCGGACTGCACAGTAAATTTGATCGGAATGGAAGTGAAGCAGTTTCAATAGCTCAATGGTTTATATAGCTCACTCTGGTTGTCGCAGTGCGCGGTAATTTATCGAGCTTTGCTCACCGAAGGAAACTTTGATGATAAAATTCTGGAACTTAATACCGAAGCCAACATTAAAAGTTATTTGGAAAGTGCTTCTTTTTTTACATTATTGTTGACTTTTAAAACTTGTCTTAGCGTTTCTTGTATCGACTACTTACGCACCGTGCCTAGTAAAGCATTTGTTCCGATGAGTAAAAAATGCGTCTTTTGCCAAGTTCGCTTCTCGTGGTGTGACACGGTCTGAGCAGACGACGGACCGCAGACTTCTCTTTAGTTTATAGCTCAATGCTCTAGGCCAAAGAGAGTACATGGACTTTATTAGCGTGACGTCACGATGGTGTATGAGGCAAGTAGCCATATAGAGCTTATAATAAAACGAAATAGAGTGCGTGAGAACCTGTGTTTTCGGGGTCCGAACATAAATTCCGCTGACATCACGTGACATACACTCAGTTTCCCATTGCTCTCTGTGCCTGCTTCTCAGCGAGCTTGCTTTTGCGTGGTTTGCATTTCTTTGCTGTGTACTTTTTTTGTATCAAGCTATGTATTTTAAACACAGGCAGTTACAATAAATTAGTAAATAAAATTAATTTTAAATACGATAGAAGGGGAGTGGACAGTAAAAAGCTGTAGTTTTACATGACCAATGCAGGAAATCGCATTTCTAAACATCTTTCTCCTGTAGTTGAAGATGTGGAAGTTTACATTGTAGGCTACGCAGTCGGGTCTGTATCTGTTTTAAGACTTTTAAAATGTACAGAATGTTCGGAGGAATTACAGAGCGATGATAAAGGATCAGCTTTAATAATTCGGAAAAACAAAGGTGGGTTGATTACTCCATCCCGAGATGTTCTGCATATCTGCAAAATGACCAAAAAAGCTAATCAGATTGCAAAAGCAGTAGTAAATTTCAAAGTCCTCATTTTCATAACATTTTGATGACCGAAATTGTTGCGAGTCCGCAAAATAACTTGTTTCCTAATTTAAATGACCATATCATTGAACAGTCTCCCTAAGAAAATCATCGGAATTCGTTAATTATGGCTGTGGTTGAGCAGTACCTAAAGGTAAGAATTCATCATCTTAGAAAAATATAACAGAAAATTTGCATGTGAAAAAAAAAAGAAGCATCAAAACGAAAATAAACAAATTCAACCATTGGAGATAATAGAACGTTTTTTTTTTTTTTTGAACGCTAAGTATATGAAAGAAAGGCGCTGCGGTACGCGAGTGAATTTTTCCGTGGAATCCCTAGACAAAAGCGACATTCCGATGTCGGAGAGAGGAAGGGGATGGCGGATGTTATTATGGGAATCCGCGTTCGGGTTCTATGAAATAAAGTGTATGACTATTGGCTAATCTCAAGATTCAGTGGGTTAGTCAATTCAACCTTGCCAAGTGCTTGATAACTGGTATGTAACTCTCTAAAAGTAACTGGACAAAAACGCAATGAACCATCACCGCTTTAACCGTATTTTTAATTAACCGGCTTACCGCGGTTCCAATTAAGCTGGTTAACAGAGGTTCTACTGTAATATTTTGGGAAATAATAATAATGATAACATGTGTACTTAATTTTGTATAAAATACAGTTAAGATTTTCAGCACAAAGATAAAATTAAACTTTTAACAAGAAGTAAATTTAAACCTTAATGAGCATCCGGTGTTTATGATACAAAATAAGCAATGAAACTTTAAAATGAAAATGAAAATTAAAATTAATTTTTAAATTTCTTTAATTTGCTGAATTTATTTTTTTTAGCCTATTTTCCCGTAAAAGTAAAAAAAAAAATAATAATACAGCATGAAAGAAGGCCTAATGTATCGTGAAAATATCGTTAGAAATCAAGAAAAGTCAAAAATAAGTTAAGTAATTAAATAAAGATTGAAAAATAAAAAAATTGAAAGTAGGGTTTTGAGATGGGGAAAAAGTGGGTCGGTCGGTCTGTCGGTCTGTCCTCCCCTAATAACTATTGAACGAATTGTCTGATTGCAAAAATTCTTTTTGTATTCTAAAGATCTCGGCGAGGACATCTCATTTCCATATTTTACTTTTTGATTTGAACAAATTTTTGTTTAATTTTG
Organism: Octonoba sinensis; assembly: GCA_038502835.1. Classification (NCBI taxonomy): domain Eukaryota; kingdom Metazoa; phylum Arthropoda; class Arachnida; order Araneae; family Uloboridae; genus Octonoba; species Octonoba sinensis. The sequence continues at coordinate 145,707,108 of CM076600.1, forward strand.
AACAGTTCAAAAAATTTTAACATTAGCGCCTATGGGTGAAAATGAAGCAAATTTTATAAACTCTGGGTACAAGATCCAAGTTCCCATGAACAAGCTCACTGGAAGAAGTTCTTGGCGTGAAATATTGATTTGAACAATTTTTGTTCATTTTTGAACAGTTAAAAAAAAATTAACATACCGCCTACGGGGAAATTTCAATCCTATATAATTCCTGATCTAACGGACCGATTTGCTTGGAACAAACTTTATCGGAAAGCTCTTATGACGTAGAACATGTACAAATAGAAAGTTCCTCCAGAACTAACGAGCCTATTTTCCTATGAAATTTTTTGATCGGGATTTTCAAGAATATTTTTTAATTAATGAATCATTAAAGGAATAAGCAAAAGAATGAATGAATAAATGAGTGAATAAATACATGAATGACTTAATAAATGAATGATTGAATGAATATGTATTAACCGTTGAAAAAGGTATATTTGAAGCAATAAGAACTAAAGCTAAACGACAAAGACAGAGAGAGAGAGATAGCTAGATTATAAATTTGAATTCGGTGTATACGGGAAAGTAGGCTCGTATAGTTCTAGACGGAACTTCTTGTTATACAAATCAAAATGGTATGTCACACTTCTTATTATCCCTCCTCTCCCCTTGTCACAAACCTACAGTGATTGAGAATGACTGCCCCCGGAAAATTCCTGGGTTTTTTGCATCTCTAGCCACAGTCAACAACTACAGGTTACAGGCTTGGATCCGGCATTGAACATTTCGGGCCACGCCCACTTTACTCGGTCGTAACCGTTATCATTGATTGATGTTGACCAGGCTACCAGATGTGGCTAAAACTAGCCGTTATGGTAAGTTAAAATAAGATGTTGCTGTCTAAAATCTACTAGCCACAAACAATTCTGGATAATATATTGGCTAGTTTTAGCTTTAGTTTTCATATTAAAGTTCATCGCTTGTTTATTCTTTATTTCTACAAAGAATTGATTGCTTTTTGAGGTTTATATACTTTTATTATGTTCAGGTGACAGTTGTTGCATTCGTTCGTTGATCATTTGAATGATATTACAGAAGAGAATGGTAAAGGTAGTATATTAGAAGATGTGAAACTAATGGACTAACATAATTAATAAAATAATTTTTGTAAAAAATAGAGCCGACTTCAAACTATAAATTGCGCTAAAAAGTAAAAAATAAAATTATTCTTTAAACAACTTCGATACGACTTTTAAACATAATTTTTGAAGTCGGTGCAAAATTATGACAGTCTAATTATTATTAAGCCATGCGTTATTTTACATTGAAACTTGCAAATTCCACGCCATTTATAGTTGTAATTGGTTCACAGTTACAAAAGGAATCATGCATCAAAATCCATCATAATTTTGCACCGACTTCAAAAATTATGTTTAAAAGTCGTATCGAAGTTGTTTAAAGAATAATTTTATTTTTTACTTTTTAGCGGAATCAATAGTTTGAAGTCTGTTCTATTTTTTTCCAAAAATTATTTTATTTTATTCTTTTTAGTGTAAATACATTTTTATATAAATTCTCCACCTTTAAAACGTACATATCAAAGAGGAAACATTTTTTGAGGGAATGACACTAAAAACTAACCGTTTGTATGATAAATTTCGTTTTGAAATCGATTTTAAAGGGTCACTAGAGCAAACAAAGTGATTGGATTTAGTTTATTCTTCAGAGAAGCCTTCAGTCTATTTCTTTTTATAATTGCTTTTAATTTTACATCTCAATGGCAACAAACTCTTTTTTAACAATGAGTTTCATTTTTATTATTATTAACAATTTTCCCAACAAAGAAAAATCAAGTCTAGCCTTTCCAATTAAAATGAAAAAATACTTATTTTTCACCCATAACGTTTTTTCTAAAAAACAGATGTAGTGAAACTATGATGTGTGATATTTGAGTTAGACGACCCTGTATTGATCAAAGAAAAAATAATCAAAATCGGTGCATTTAGTCAAAAGTTAAGGATGAAAAAGCAAAAAAATTACCACATTTCAGCCCATAACTTTTTTCTAATTATCGAATATGGTCAAACCAAGGTATGGGACCTATATGGGAAACCACCCTCGATCGATTAAAAAAAAAAATTCATGAAAATCGGTTCATCCGGTAAGAAATTATGAGTGGAGAAACAAACAAAAAAAAAACGACATACATACAATATGAATGTATAACCTGCTTCCTTTGTGAAGTCGGTTAAAAATGTAGTGAGTCAGTCACATACATATCACGCTGCTCCTAATTCAAATGAGCGCCGATGGAGGTGACGAGCGGGACCGGTTCTCAATTTCAGAAGGCCCCGGAAATCCGCTATTCCAACGTTTTTTTTTAAATGCTGTACCCGATCGTCCAATGACTAAACAAAAGATACGGGGAAAAACTTGTACTTGTTTGGAAGCTGTGAAATGTTGAAATGTTTAAAAATATCTATAGAATTTATAGATTTCAAACATCGGAGCCGAATATCTGGTACAAATCCGTTGGGCAAGAGACACAAAATGAATATCCGATGTGGAAAGGAGCTTGACAACTTGACAGCAATAACCGAGTTTAAAGAAAACGGCTATAATTTTGGCTAAATTCTTTCTCACAATATAAAAGTCGTCCGGAAATCTGGCAACCCTGACACTGTCAGGCCGTGGTGATAGGTCGACGTTAGCTCACATCCCCTGCAAATCGTGTTGGAAAGTTGGAAAAAAGTCCCAGTTGGAAAGTTGGTTTACATTGAACCGAGGCCGACGAGATTGAACCCAGTTGTATTCCACATAATCGATGTAAAATATTCTAAACATATTTCTAACTGCCTTCCCTTCCCGATAGGGTTCAATGTAAACAAACAACGCTAAAAACTATACTCTCACACACTCAACGCAGAAAACGACGTCCACGCGCATGCGCCTTCAGCAGAGTGACGTCAGAGCTCCACGCCCCTGGCGTGACGTCACGATTTGCAGGGGATGCGAACTTAACGTTGACCGTGGTGATACTAGCGAGAGAATGATTCTCATTCGTAAACGAAAATATTGCGAAATTATTGAATAACTTGCAATAATCAGCTGCTTCAATGTTTGATGTTATAGTTGATTGTGCTTAAGAACGGTACAATGGAAATTCATACGGATATGAATGTGACAGAACTGATTGAACAAAATAAAAACGAGGCTTCTGTTCCTCTAAATACCTGTTGGACTTTTTGGATTGATAAGTTAGCAATATTTTTAAATGTTATATTATTTTTCTTATCATTTCTTGATTCAAGATTTTCTTTTTTCAAACTAGACTCATTATGAAAAATGCTTACTGTTGGTGCAGATCGGAGATTTTGATTGCTAAAGTACTTGTTTTTTATTTGTTCGTTAACATCTTACCGATGTTAATCCTGTTTACATCCAACGAAATCTTTTATAAATGTCAAATATTATGAAAAGAAACCCGGGCAGTAACTCTACATACATTTTCCCATTTTTCGCTAACGTTTGCCTAAAATGCTGTATCTTATGTATCTAACATTGAAAAAAGGCTCGAACCAGATTCATCCTGTCTTAATGTGGTAGTTTTATTTCTTAATTTACGATTAGGTGAGATATTTTTTCAAGTGCAATAAACGGACTATAATTTTTAACTGTTAGAATAAAAAAAAAACTGAAAATGAATTGGAACAGCAAAATTCACTGCAAAATATTCATGCCAAAGTATTTTAGAAGCTTAATTAATTGATTTTATGGTCTTCAGAAATTTTAAGATTTCTGTGTTCTTTTGATTAAATAGTTTCTTTGACTTTGATAAGGATAATATTTGAAACTTTCTCTTTCGTTCAGTAAAGCTTCTTATGATATAAATATTTTCTCAACTGTTATCAAAAATTTTTTGTCTTTGGTGCTGTAAGTTGTATTATTTCCATAAAGATTGGGCTCTGGAATCCTCCATAAATTTTTTTCTGTTGGATTAAGGTTAGGACATCTTGATGGCCATGCAAGTAGCTAGACCTGATTAGCTGGAAATCAGGATTTTATGAAGTTTGAAACAGGAGGTTGTGCATTTTTCTGTGAACATAGTCTCCAGGCATTATCAGAAATGCTTCCTATAATAAATTTACTGCAAAGGTGCTTTAAAGTGCCCTAAATCATGGAGTACCCAGCCATCAACAAATTGTTTCTCTAAAAGAATGTTTCATACCAAAGCCATAGCCAGAAAATTTTTCCGGGGAGGGGGGGGGGCTGACTTTGAAACACTGGTGTTGAGGAAAGTTTCAGGGAGCTACATTGCAAAATTTTTCGGGGGAGGGGGGTCTGGGCCCGTCGCCCCCCCCCCCCCCCCTCTCTGGATATGGCCTCGTTTCATACCAAAGAGCATGGCAGTAGTAAACTAAACTCCCCTTGATTCAAGTTATTATTTTTTTTCCGTCAGAAAAATCGATATTTTGCCATTTATCTTCAAAAGGCAAGGGTTCATTCATTGTCTTTCCACCAAGCACAATTATTGCTTTAAAAAAAAAAAAAAAACTATTTTTAAGGATTATAATTTTTTAATAGTGCTGTAGAATCGATGGGAAAAATGACCGGGGGGGGGGGGGGGGCACCTCTGAATCCTTTACACACATACATATATTATCTACGATACTATATATCAGGGTTTTTTTTTTTTTAAGAAAAAAAGGCGGATTTATTTGATTTAAATCGGATTTTTTAAATTTAAATCTGATTTTTTTTTTAAAAGCAAAATATGTACTATGTGCACACAAATACAGTAACAAATTCAGTTAATTATTTATGTCTTCAAAGAATTTTAAGATATTTCGGTTGAAATAATAATTTATTTCTAGTACAAAATTAATTATTAATTAATTATATTATATTAAAAATGTATACCTAATAAACAGAGAACAACAAAAAGCAGAAGAGAAAGCTTATATTTCTAGACTAAATTTGTTATAATTTCTTGAATACATACAAATAAGCTGACTGGACTATTATAATTTTTTGAGTTTATACAAATTTCTTAAACATATAAAGAGATGGCAAATATCACTTAAAATGTTTACTACAGCTTAATCATGTTTACTATTTACATGTTTCATCAAGAATACCAGTTTTGACCCCAATGTGTTTCTTAATATTGGGTGCACTGTTCCAAAAGTAGAAAAATTCTTTCCAAAGGTGCTGTTGATGCTTTTGCTGTAGTCAGTATGTCCAACAACTTAATGTTCTCTGATAGAATGTCTTTCTTTGACACCTTAACGAAGCTATTCCACCCTTCATAATCAGACATTGTCTCGACTACTTTCGAATAAAAGAAGACATTTTCTTTGGAAAAAGGCTCCTATCTCCCCATAAATTTCAGTGACATTGATAAAAACTTTGATCCACATTGTTGTTTGATGAGGTCTAGACCCTTATTGGGTCTCTTCAGTTGTCATATCTCTACTTCTTCATTAGCACTTATCACCAGATAATGAGTTAAAACTCTAATGAATTACTTGAACCAATAATATATTAAAATGTATAATAAAAAAATATTTATATTTAATAATTTGGAAGCTTCGATATAAATAGTTTTTTAAAAATCGTTAATCAGTATTTTTCTAAAATAATCACTTGATTTAAATCATGATTTTTTAGAGTATGGCTCTCCAATTTATTTTTGTGCATCAGAAGCCAACTTGAACGTGTGCAGCTCAGCGCTGCAAGAATAATTACTGGCCTCCGTAACAGCTGCTCTGATATTGTACTGTATGAGAGTGATTTTCCTCCCCTCTCTTTGCAAAGAAGACACTGCCTAGCAAAATATTACAATGAACTATTTAGCTATAGGGATCAGAACAGAACTTCTGCCTATTTACATTCTTGGCAAAACAACAAACGCTTAAAGAATCGTAGTCCTTTTTCCTTGGCAAAAGAAATAGAACTGTTTTCTGATGAAGTGGAACCTCACTTCTTAAAGCCCTTTTCTAATTATAAGTTTGAGCAAATACATTTCCAGACTGAACTCCTGACCAGGGTATGTAAAAAGTCGGATATCCCTGAATTTGCTAGACAAATGGCTCATAAAATAACAAATAGTATTCCACCTACGCACTTAAAATGTATACTGATTGTAGCAGAGGAGTCGGTGGTGTCTCTGGAAGTGGTGTGCATTTGGAGGCACCTAATAACACAATTGATCTTAAGATTAGAAACACAGACTGCTGCTCTGTTTTTAGATCTGAATTTGTGGCAATCTATAGGGGAATACATTTTGTTGACACAGCCACCAAACTTGTCTTCAAGGATATTTGGATTTCAAGGGTCAGTCGTGCCTCTATACAGCACCTCTCTCACTGAATGACTGTTGGGGATATGACAAGCCTCAATATTCTGGACCTAGTGACTCGGCTTCCGATCAGACACTCTGTACACTTTCAATGGGTCCCCTCCCATGTTGGACTGATAGGAAATGAGCAGAGGCGTAGCTAGGTGGGGGCAAGGAGGGACAGCTGTCCCCGGGCACAGCGTCAAGGGCTCCAATTTAATGTTAATTAATCTTATTTTTAAATGCGAAAAGAAAATTATTTGAACTGAAGAGGTGTGAATATGTGTGACAAAAAAGTGGGAGCGACGCAAATCAAATCGGGAATGACCAGTGTAACACAGGAGTGCGTGGGAAATCAAACAAATAATTTTGCAAAGCCAAAGTGTCCCATTTTTCCCTTATAAGTGAATGGTCGTTAATAAAAATGAGAGTTAAAATGGTTGCTTTTTAGAGCTATTTATCATTTAGGAAGCATAAAACGTTTTAATTCCCTTTATGGGCGCCCTTAGGCCCCCAGGGGCACAGTTTCAAAAACCCTAGCTACACCTCTGGAAATGAAATAGCTGATAGACTTACCAAAGATGCCTCTGCTGACACCCTGTATGGCAACCCCAGGTTAACGTACATGGAAATTTCCTTCATTAAAAGGATGGAATTAAATGCACTATGGAGGGTTCCACCTGCTCAACCATGGTACTTCAGGAAAAGTCCTCGATGGTGTCATCAGTTAAATATATCGCGGAGTCAGCAGACGGCTCTCTCACGCTTTTTAAGTGGCCACATAAAATCCCTTGCCTTCTAACATGGCGAGAGAATCTTCCCAGAGTGTCATAGAGGCAAAGATGTCCAGGCCACTCCCAACCATATCCTCGTATGCTTGGGTTTTTCCCCATCTCGAAATTTTAACGAATCCCATTTTATTTTTAGACTTTTTAGCTATTTTTGATGTTATGGAGATGGTGTAGCAAGGCTACACCATCTCCATAAAATAAAAAAAATGGAAATAGAAAACAACACAGAAGCAAATCATGATTTAAATCACGACAACCCTGATATATATATACACACATATATATATGTATATATATATATATATAGGAAGATAGATTTGAAGAAAGTTAAAATGGAAAGATAAACACTTATCACCTAAACATGTGCAAAGCAGCAAAACATACTATATTTGGCTAGAACATAATTTAAAAGTAGCCCAATGAAGTACAAAAATAACCAACTGTTTCATGTACAGGTCGTACTTTGTTTTTTATCGATCTCAATATCTTATCACCTACATGAGGCCACCAGGTTAATAAACAGTATTCTAAATTTTGCCAATGCAAATGCTGCTTGACTGAAAACTTTGTTCTTTTTGTGATTTTAATAAAACTACCTAAGTGATTTTGTTGAAACATTAAATTGTCATGTGAATTTTTATCCTTGATAGAACAGAAAGAGGAATTTCTGCTGCTCAATATGAAGCTAGTCTACAAAAAGTGTATACTGTTGACACTGTTCAGGTAAGTTAATATTGAATCATTCACTGCTACATTTATCTACACATTTGTTCCATATCAGCTTCGATTGAAATGATTGTTTGTATTCATTGTACAAATTGAAAAATTCAATTTTATTTGAGACAAATTTGAAATGAATGTTACATGCATGCACTGCTCATGCTTAAGAATTATGAGGAATCCCTTTTTTAAAACAAAAAATGTAGTTATGCAAAACAACTACTGTAAAAGCTGTTATTTTCGCAAGCCGTAATTTTCTCAAAAAGGAAGATATTAGTGACTTCTCTTGCTGAAAAATTTGCGAATTTTTTATGAACAGATTTTTTATCATGATTTGAGGCAAAGCAAAAAGCATTCCATGAGGCTTAAATTTTATTGAGCCTGTTGTAGTTGTGAAAATTTAAGCTTTGCTTGTCTTACTCGTGCTGGTTTTGGACTCTGGGGGCTCTAAGCTATTCAAATGTTTATGCCTCAGATAGTACATACCTACATCAAATAAATACAAACAAAATCTGAAATAAAGAAATAAATATAAATATTTTCCATTTAAACTGAAATTTTTAGTCGAAACTGTTATGCCAAGTTGAAAATAATTGAAAGTTTCAAACCAAAAAGCTTTTCCTTTTTTTAAACACCCAAACTAAGCATGACTGATATACTATATACGTATACATGATATATATATATATATATATATACAGTGAAACCTGTGTAAGTTGACCACTTGCAGTACAACATTTTAGTGGTCAATTTAGACAGGTGGTGGACTTATAGAGGGTGGAGATTTTTTTTTTTTTGCTATTTCATATAGTATACATTTATTTATTTGCAATTAATTAAAATATAGCTTCGTGTATTAACCTTGCTTTAAAAGAGTAATTAGCTTTTTTTTAACAATAATCTAAAATATTATTAGAGAAATGTCACCTGATTTTCTTACAATGTATCCTATACAACTTTAAAAGTAAAGGACTTGGTTAAAATAAAAATAAATATCTTATTAATTACGTAAGTACTTATATAATAGTGAAGATTTCCTAAAAATACAGAAATTTTCAAAATGGCTACATCAGATAGAAGAAAAAAGAAGAAACTTATTTAAAGAATAAAAGAGTGCTCATGGTAGTTTTCCCATATGGTTGACTTACAAAGAAATTTAGGGAAACTTTATATTGATGATTCATCCATTCAGACAAATACTGGTGTAACATTATGGCACAAAAAGTATCCTGGAGAAGTTATTTTAGTTTTTTTTACATTTGCAAAAATGTACAAACAAATAAGTATAATAATAATTAGGCGGGCAACTTACAAAGCTTTTTTTATAATGCTCCTACCCAAATTTGGTGCACATAAAGTGAGTAATATAAACAGGTGGTCAAATTACAAAAGTTTCCGCACATTAAATAATATAGGGATAATTCAGTTCTTGACAAAAGTGGTCAACATAGACAGGTGGTCAGCTTACAAAGGTGGTCAACTTTACAGGTTTTACTGTATATATATGCTAATGAGCGTTGATACTTTCCACTGCACCTTTTTTTCAATCCTAATTTTCTGGAAAGATTAATATTTTGCGATCATAAATTTCAAAACAAATCCATTCAGACAGAACAGAAATAAAATCATAAAATGCCCTTTTGAAGAAGAAGATTATTTTAAAAAGTATGTATTCCACCATTTTGCTCTAAAGTCAACATTAGAAATAACTGGCTTTTTAGTGGCTTGATTTGTTACCCTTCCCCCCATGGCTTTTCAGTGACCAAGGAAGATGCCGTCTTTCCACTCCTTTTTTTTAATTTTTGCCCTCTGTTAATAGAATGAATGAAGATAAGTCCGAATTCCCGAAGGCCTTTAATTGTTCAATAATCCCAAAGAATGAAGAAGTAGTCAAGCTTCCTTCCATGTTATTACATATGACAAATAGAGTTCCTAGATCCTTCTTTTCATTAATGGGGATAAGATGGCAGTTGAAAAGTAACATACTCCTTTTAGTTTGTATTGAATATCAGATTAGAATATAGCGGTTATGCGATCTTCTGAACTCGTGTCTGCTAGTTGCAGGAAAAGCGCACAAACAAACTTTTTTTGAGTGGGATTTCAAAAAATATTGCTGGCATCGCGCAATCCTGCAGCCTAGAAAGAACCCAGCTTCAGGGAAATGCTTAATGAAAAAGTTCCGATTATAAAAATGCTGCACCATTTTCTTTTTAATTTGAAACATTAAAATTATTTGTACTAATCTAGTTTCCTTGTGTGTATTCCATAGACATTCTGGAGTGTGTTCAACAACATACCTGAGGTGAGAGAACTTCAAAAGAAATACAGTTATCATCTTATGAGAGGGGAAAGAAGACCTGTGTGGGAAGATGAAGCTAACTGTAATGGTGGTTCATGGCATTTTAAAGTCAATAAGCATGATACAGTAAGATGAATATGGTCTTTTAACAATTCAAATTTTGCTATGAGTTTTCAATGTTATTAACATATCATATTTCATTCTTAGCCAAAGGTATGGAAAGAATTATTATTAGCTGCAATAGGAGAACAGTTTGCTAAACATGTTGATGAAGGTTGGTAAAACTTGATTATTTTTGGAATTGACAATTTTATTCATCCCTCAAACCTTCTGCTTGGTGCTGTAAAATGCATCTTTTTGGTACCACAGCAATACTTACAGAAATTCATGATCCAGAAATAGACCCTTTATAAAAATCACCATTGTACTGCAAACCTTTCAAAAAAAGCTTGATCATATTAAATTTTTTAAAACTTTTTTAAAAACTTTATTATTATCTTTCAGACCTTTAGTAATCAGAATATTGTGTTAACTTTTCATTATTGTCTTCAGTTAAATTTTTCACCCAAGATTCAGCAAGCCATCGCATACATAGAATTTTTGACATGAATTTTTTTTGATTTGCTGAATCAAAGGTGCAGTGTTTTCTTCCAAAACTTGTGCGAGCATACTTTAAAGTACTTCAGTTGGAGGTCATTGATAATGTCCTGATCCATAGGAAAAATAAGGCTAGTAACATTTCTTTAGTCTCTCCACTCTTCAAATCTACTTCAGGATGTGAAGGAGTACTATCAGGAGAAAAAAAAAGTTCATAAATCTACTTTAGATTAAGGGAAGCTCTTAAGCAGATTTTAATTTTGTTGTTCTTATGAAAATTGGGGATATTTATTTTAGTTCTTATTAATTTTTATAATCTGTTAGGGTTATTTAGTTATTTTAGGGAATAAAATATGTTTGAAATATGCTGTTACAGGTGATGATGTCTGCGGTGTGAGTGTTACTGTTCGAGAGAAAGATGATATCATACTGCTGTGGAATAGTAATGCATCGTCTAAACCTACTAATATCCTCAAAAAAGTTTATGAATTACTACCTGGTATAAAATATATTGCTGAATTTTATAGAGGTAAGCTATCTATGCTGTATCTTAAAACTTAATTATTATAAAAAAATTTATTTTTAATATTATTTTTTATACAATAAACAAAAATAAAAGTATGTTGAGATGTTTACCTTTATATCTGCTGTATACATTGACAAAATCTATGCGTTTGGCAAATAATTGCTGTGAAAATTGCATACACTTGTTTCAGAGTTACAGGGACCTTTTTTAGTACAAGAAAATAGAGCAATATGTGAAGAATTTCCTTGTTTTCTCCACAATGAATTAAATATTAACTAAAAAAACCAAAGAAATATTGGGATATGTTTTTTACAAAGCAACAAGTTTTATAAAGTGTTTATTAGTATCCAGCTGAAAGTAATGAATTAGTGTGGAGTTTTTCTCAGATCTGTGTTAAAATATCAAATTACTGGGACTTAAATTTTCTACTCATAATAGTATTTCATCCTGCTAATTTTGCTTAAAAGTAAAATTTCTAAATGAAAATGTCCAATCTTGTATAATAAAAGGAAAAAAATGACATAAAAATTGATCAATAAGTGTTTAAATATGGGTGTGAGGCACAACTGATGATAATTTCACACTTAACCTTACTTTATGAATAACAGGTTGTTTTCGGGTAAAGGGATACAGTCTACTCTTGACATCACAAAGTTGATGCTAAAAAACTCAAGATAGCAAGTTTTCGAGGCAACAAAGTCATGAAGGATGTGAGAGGTTGATTGGAACATGCCTCTGTTTGTTTTGACACAATTGATCAGAGATTTTTCTGGAAAAATTAATTTTTTCCCTTCAAAAAACTATTCAACATAACAAGGTGTTGAGGAAAAACTCTTTGACAGAAGAACTGAAATAAAATTTAGATTAATCTGTAATATTAAGGGGAAAAATAATTTTTCAACTTAACATGATTTTTGAGATACGAGGTGTGGCTATTAAATAACGGGACTAACGCTGTAAAATATTTTCTTTTAACTTCATATATTTTCACTAGTTATCACCTTCAATATACACCCCTCCTCTATCCCTACATCGCTTCATGCAAACCTTCCATCGTTCGAAACTGTGTTGGAAGTCCTTTTGTGTCAGATCCTTCAGGACACGTGCCGCTTTCTCCTTCACAGCTTCAACGGACTCGAATCTCGTTCTTTTTAATGCAGCTTTCACTTTAGGAAACAGGTAATAGTCGCAGGGCCCAAGATCTGGCGAATAAGGCGGATGGTCCAACACTGGGATGCTGAACTTGGCTAGAAAACTCTTGACTAACGATCCAAAATGAGGTGGCGCATTGTCTTGGTGGAGAAGCCATGACTTGTTTTTCCACAATTCGGCTCGTTTTTTTCTTATTTTCTCACAGAGAACAGCAAGAACTTGAAGATAGTAATCTTAATTAATCGTTTGACCTTCAGGCACTCTGTGAAGGTACACAATCCCATGAATATCGAAAAAAACAATCATCATTGCTTTGAATTTTGATTTGCTCATTCGAGCTTTTATGACTCTCGGTGAAGATGGGCTCTTCCAGTGCATGAATTGGCGCTTAGTTTCAGGATCATAAGTAAAAAACCACAATTAGTCACATGTTATTATCCTTTCCAATAAGTTTGAGTCATTTTAAATGGCTTTCAAAGTGTTAGTTTTTGTGAGTTTCATGCTATTCAAATGAGAGAACTTTAGGCACTATTTTGGCACACACCTTTTGCATGTTAAAATTGTTGTGTAAAATTTGTCGTATGGATTCTTTATCAATTCGTATAGTTTTAGCAGTTGCACGGGTACTTAACGGTCAGCTCGAATGAGATTACCAATTTTTTTTCCATATTTTTATCAGTTTTTGACATGGTAGGGCGTGAATCATCTTCAACGCCTTCTCTTCCATCTTGGAAATGCTTGAGCCATTCGAAAACACGTGTACGTGACGAACATTCATCACCATACACTTCTTTTTGTAAATTAAAAGTTTCAGTTGCAGTTTTTCCAAGTTTCACGTGAAATTTCACAATTCGTTGCTTTACTGCTACAATTAACATTTTTACGGCGAAGCAGCAAAACAACTCCTAATGCAAACAAAGGCTACAGCTATACTAATTTGTTTACAGAAGCGAGGTGTATTGTATTCGAAAGAGAAGGCTTCAGGATATAGTGGTGTAGACTGGGATTTTTTTTGGTAGCCAGTGGCTACTAACCCAAAAAATTTTGGTAGCCACTTCAAATTTTTGGTAGCCACAACATTAATTTACTGGTTTAATGCGGTTTTTTGGATTTCATCTAAAAAAACTGGAAATTTAATGTCTTTATTTTTCATTCTTAAGACAAAATTCTCTTAAAAATCACTATTGAAAAATATATATTGGAAATTTTTTTTTTTTATCATGCTTTGCTAATATGAATAAATAGTATTTTAAGACATTAATCATATCAACAAAAGTTTTCATGTACTTATGAGAAAAAATAATTTTCTTAAATATAAAATTTCAATTGCAGGATATTCTCATTCTCAGGGAAAATTTCCTAATTACATCAAGCACATTTTTGACCAGGATTTTTCTTTGGTTGGCTGAACTAAAAATTAAAATAATTGTCTGATATATAAAAAAAGTTTTTGATAATGGTTAATTTTAAGTTATACAAAAAATATAAGTGCATATTACAAAATTTTAGTAGTGAGGTCACTTTTAATCAAAGTTTGTTTTCCCCCATCCCTTTTGTTAAAGTAGAAAAAAGAAATGTTTTTAAATTGTCATAAGTAATTAAGATTTATTATGCAGCAGTTGCGTAATATGATATCTTTGCAACCACGAAATATTGCACCCCCTCAGTCGTAAATTATGTACTTGAAACTTGACCGCCCCTTCCCCCAAGTGTCCCTTAATCTCCTGTGCCCCCTCCTCACTTACGGGTCTGCTAGTGCTAGTTACATGACTGATATGTAGAACCAATAATTAGATAAAGCATTATAGTAATGTCAAAAACACCTGTTAAAATTCAAACAAGGAATATTAATAAATTAATTTTTGTTTATTAATTAGAAAACAAAATTAATAAATTAATTTTGTTTGTTAATATAAATTAATTTTTTAAGAAGGATGTTCAACATCACAAAACAAAACAAGTTACGTTTAGTCAAAAAATAAATTCAGTAAAGCAAAAAATTTGTTTTCAAATTAAAAATTAGAGTATAATTTGAATAACATTTAACAAAAATCCGACATTCAGATTTAGTCTGCAATCTTTTTTTTTCTAATGGGCTGCTGTTGGCTTCTGCCAATTGCAGACCTAGTGCATTCCCGAGAGATTGGTACCATCTCTTACAGAGGCACCACAATGAGTGTGGTACCATCGCTGCATGAGAATTTTGACGTCCGGTTTCTCCACCGGTAAGGGCGATGCAAAATTGCACTAGGAATTTAATTTAGCCTAGAGCATCCAAGCCAAATGTCTACTCAAGGGATCTTTTACACGCTGCATAATCATATACGACATGGGCGCAGACGATTTTCTGCATCCTGAAAATCCATTGATTCAGGCCAGGTTTAGTCTGCAACCTTGAGCTACAAATTTTTAATTGATACCTGCTACCACGAGTTTACAGCAATGATAAGATCAATCATAATATTCAATTTTCAATTTCGCTTTTAGTTTCTAAATCAAGATTTTTAAAAAATTATTTGAAGTAATATACATATTTGCTCCCGTCTCAACTTTTGCACTGTAGTATTAAAATTTTAGACTTCTAGGGGGTACCCTTGTTGATACCAAAATAAAGTCAAAATATAAAAAAGGTATATCAATTTCAACATTCAACAATTAAATGCTTATTATGCATTTAAATTTTTGTATGGTAAATATCAGTGTTAAACTTCAAGTCAAAAATGTTTTTAAAATTAAGATTATTGGAAACACAGGGCATTTAATATTACAAAAGCAGTCAAAGAAATCTAAAATTTAGTGAAATAATAAGAGGAACAAGAATTGGTTTTAAAAGTTAAAAATTTGAGTACCTACATTTGAAAAACATTAAACAAAAATCTCATTCAGATTCAGACTGCAAAAACTTTGCACCTTGAGCCACCAGCTGTCAAGTTCTAATTACCAGCTGCTACTGGCACTGTGAATTTATAGTACTAGTGAAATGCTAGCTATTTTCTGACCATTAAATTTAATTCATCTTGCATCAAGTTTGTGTAATTCGTTAAAAAAAATATTTTAAGCAATATTTATTTGCAGTCATTTTGAAAATAAATTCTCTTAAACAAGAAGCATTTATTTTGGAATTAAACCTTTTTTTAAACATAAAGTTATCTGTTTTAATTTTTTTTTTAATTCACAACTTCACAGAAGCTTTGAATTATGTCCAAGTGTTAAGTTAAATATTTAAGTAAGAAATTCCTTTAAAGTGGTACTAAAACTTCAAACATGTGTTTGAAAAAAAGAGTAACTACTATCCAAAGAATGTTTTTTAAGTTTTAAATAATGCTAAAAAATGTTCAGTAAAGTATTTGATGATATTAACTTGGCACATCATTTAGAGTAGTCACTCCCTGCCCTTCCCAACTTGAGAAATATAATGTATTTTATATGTAACTAGCTGTGGCTCAGTTTGGTTCAATGGAAAAGCAAGAGAAAGCACATATTTCTAATATGTTTTTTTTCACAATGCTTGTTGTTTCAATGTCTGCAAATCAAGGCCGTAGCCAGAATTTTTTTCGGGGGGGGGGGGGGGCGTTGGGGGAGGCCTGACTTTGAAACACTAGTGTAGTGTAGAGGAAAGTTTTAGGTAGGAATATATGCTACATTGCGAAAATTTTTTGTGATTTTGGGGGGTGGGGCGGGCCCGTCACCCCCCCCCCCCTCTGGATATGGCTTTGCTGAAAATATAGATGGTTTGGTTTACCCATTCTAGAACATGCAATATATTATTGTCCACCTGAGAAGCAATCCATGTCTAGATCAAAACTGCTCAATTTGATTGATTGTTCTTGAGCATTATGTTTTTTTCACAATGCTTACAGGCAATTTTTTTGTCGTTCCATTGTCTGTGAAGATTTTGGTATTGTCTGACTCAGCACATTGAAAAATTCCAACATATGCCCTTATCCAAACAGTAGAAACACAAATACAAAAATTCTAAATTAAAAAATTGCCATTCAAAGTAAATAATATTTGTTTTAAAGTTTCCCTTAATCATTAAGTGCAAGCATACTAACAAAATATTTCAATACAAACAGAAAAAACACAAAATTTTTAAATCAAAATGAAAATAGCTAAATTAAACTGTTGCCTTTCAACATAAGTAATCTTTGTTTTAAAGTTCCATTTAATCTTTGAGTGCAAAAATACTAACAAAATACTTCAATACAAACAAAAAACATGACAAGAAATGAGAAATTCCAAAATAATCCAAACCCAAATGTAAACAGAAGAAAATCCTAAATCCAGCTGTTGCCATTCGAAACTAACTTATGTTTGCTTATTATTAACGAAATATTTCAATTAAAACATTAAAAAACGAAATAATGAAGTACTTTAAGAGATTTGAGGTATGAACACTTACATTTTTATTTACATAGATAAGATTTGACAGTTTTGTGTTAGTGCTAGGACATTTGCCATTTTTATGTTCTAATGGGGTACCTCTTTCTCCGATAACTCCTGTGTGAACGTCTATGGATGCATATTACTAGAGGGCAAAACTGGTAAATTTCACTAGTGGAGCCAGTGGAGGTAGACTTTTTACTGGCCACTTTTTTTTGAAGCAGTGGCCACTTTTCTCGGTGAAAAATGCTCACCGAGCATTTTTCACCGAGTTTGCTCGGTGTTTTAAACTTTTTTGTATTGATTAGTAATGATATAAAATTAAAATTTTTTTAAAGTTTTATAAAATTAAATTTTTAAAAGATGAACTCGCATGGGTTCAGTCTTTAATTTCCAGGAAAAATATTTTTCCTTTTCTCCCAATTATTAAAAACCATTGTACATACATTAACTTATGCAAAAATGAAAGATCATTGTACAAAATATTGCTTACCACACTGAAACAGTTGATAAAAACTTAGCACATTTCGTTTTTAATATTAAGGGATTTTCGTCAATACTTACTGCAAATGAAATTATATATTAATATATAACTTATGAACAAAGATTAATTACAGAAAACTATGATAAACGATAAATATGGCCTATGGGTTTCGAAACTGATTGCAAACTTTTTGTTAAATACAGTACCGAACCCCTAATTCGGAAAATCCTAAAATTCGGCACTTTTTCCCGATAATTTCCGATTTTTTTTCTGTAAATTCAGAAGAATATTAATCTAAGAAGCTGTTAAATTAACAAATGCCAGTAAATTTTGATTCAAATAGAAGCAGCAATCCTTGTCCTTGTAGATATATTTCTGATTTATATGAACTAAACTCAGGAAACCAAGATAAAACCAGAAAACCCTATTATGTTAAGAAGTGAAAATCGTTTTTTTGGGAGTAGTTAAGTATCTTTTTTTCCCTATAAAAAGTTATTATTTCCTTAAGTTCTTAAAAGTTCTGTTTTCCAAGTTTTATTCCCTTAAAGAAAAAATTGCTTTACTTGTTTCTCTGTGGTCATAAATGGCGCCCAGTGTCCTTGCAATTTGTACAAATGTCTGGCGTTTTGGTTCGACTTCTCTGCTAATATTTTACAGCTCTATTTCCTTTTTCATGCAATTGTAGGTGATAGTGAAATGGTAAACTACTACGTGGGTATGGTTAATTTTTGCTGAATTGTGAGGTAATTTGGAGCGTTTTATTAAAATCTATGAATAAGTTACTTTTTTTGTTTGGTAAAAATATATCCACAAATGGATTTACTTATATTACCTTCTAGGAAAAAAAAAGGTATCTTATTTTTCTTCCAGTTTTAGAAAACAGTGCATTTGGAAGTAAAAATGCATATCAGCTTCGATGTTTACGTAAATCCGCCATTTTTGGTCCTGTAAGTCCGCCATTTTGGGTCGCGTTCCGAAATCCGGCCTAGCGCCGGTCCCGAGCATGGCGAATTTGGGGTTCGGTACTGTAATAAGATGGGAAAGGGAAAGCACATGTTTTTGAACCTAGCAGTGTATTTCTTGGAAATTTTTAAGGGGAGACGAAAGTGGCGATTGTTAGGTAATATTTCAGTCGCCACTTCTTTTCATGTAGTCGCCTTGTGGCGAGTGGCGACCGCTAATTTTGCCCTCTACATAGTACCATTAGGAATTTCTTAAAAGCATACAATGTCAATGTTTTATCTTGTGTTCAAACTTTTCTTTGACTGTTTAAATGTCATTATATGTCAATCTTAATAATTTTAATGGCAGAGTGTAATAAGTTATTATTTCTTTCAGCACACAACACACACCGCTCATATGAAGGTGGTAAAGGCTATAGCTCTTAACCTTCATTGTAGTTCAAAAAACTATTTTTGTTGAAGAAAAAACCTCTAAATATGAAAACTTATTATCAAGCCTGTTGTTTACTGCTAATAGAACATCAAAGAAATGAACACCCAGCTAGAAGTTTTAAAGCAAAGTAAAGCTTTAACTATTTTCTTTTCTAATTAAAAAATATCTGGATGTTTAATATTGAATTTTATCATTTTTATTTAAAATTAATTTCTCTGTAGAATTATGTTAAAATATATTTGGTTGTCAATCCTAAAGCAGTCTATGTCATGATTCACTTATTAGAATTAAAAAAATGCTAACAAATGAATGTCAACTTAGAAATTTGATGAACTTGATTGCCAACTTTTATTAATGAACTTGATTCTTTTAGTGAATGATTTTATTTTTCCTACTGTATAAAGCTGAAAGTGGTCAAGTGTTCTCAGTTTTTACATAATCTTGTGTAGTTTTTTCCTGATTGTATAGTTTACTTAGTTAGAGATGAAATTGCATTTTTTTTGCATCATTTGTGCAGTGTTCATACTGTATCATTTTTCTTTGAACTTTCCTACTTACATTAAATTATGAATAAACATCTCCCATAATAGTTCAAAACTAGTGAAAAGGTTTCGAAATATCACTGCTCTAAAATTGCATTGTTTTTTTCTTGAATAACTGGATTGTTATAGGTAAGGCAGTTAATTTCTCACTAATTTTTTTTAGATACTATGTTTAAAATTTTGCATATTTTTTCGGATTTTCATAAAAAAAAAGCAATGTTAATTTTCTTGGTGATAAATAAGGTCAATTCTGTTAACAATGTGGATGGATGTAATAATTAAATTCCTAAAATAGTGATACAAATACAAATACAAAAGTGACGACCAGCAACAGGCTCAGGGCCCAGCTAGGCTGGTCCTAGTCAATTTAGCAGTCCCCAATGAACATCAAGAGCTTTCTTAAAAGTTTTTACCCCTCTGTAATTAACAGTTGCTTCCGGTAAATATATACAGATACTGATACTGAAATAGATACTGATATATAGGGATT
Source organism: Octonoba sinensis (assembly GCA_038502835.1). NCBI lineage: Eukaryota > Metazoa > Arthropoda > Arachnida > Araneae > Uloboridae > Octonoba > Octonoba sinensis. The sequence continues at coordinate 145,726,809 of CM076600.1, forward strand.
ATTCCTAAATGATGTCACGCTTCGAGGGAGGGAAGGGGATCCGTGAAATTGTGACAAAGTGTTACAAGGGGAGGGAGTAGCAAGGAGTGTGACATACCTGCATATGCAAAATAGCGTGACATGTGACAAAGGGGGGAGGGGGTCTATTGAAGTGTGACATGTTGTGACAAAGGGGGGAGGGAGGTCAAATATGTGGAAAAAAGTGTGACATCATTTATGAACGGTCCCATACAGAAGTTTGAGTTGCTCTTTATTAATGGAAAAAGTAGATTCAAATGGGAGAATGCCAAAAATAATATCACTATAGTAACATGAGATAAGTCATAATTTTTCAGTGCTATTGAAAAGTAGCACAGAAAATATTTTATATTTCAAAATGAAATTTTTCCAGGGAGGAAAGACATGAGGAATGGGGGGGGGGGTTACATTTTTGTAATAAATAATTAATATCACCATGCACTTTTAAGGAAGTTGCCTATAAAGCTCTGTTAATTTCATATTCAATTTTTTTTCTGGTGGTGGTGGTGGTGGGGGGTGTTGCAAATTTTAAATGAACCTAAAATTTATTCTAGAATTTAAAGTTTCTTTTATGTTTCTTTCTTCTTCCCTTTTTTCAGTAACAGCAAACGACGCCAATCTAGCATAAGTTAAATGATATATTTTTTTTCTAATATGTACAAATTTTGATTTAATTTTATTTTTAATCAAGTGTCCTTGTATAGTATTGATGTATTTATTGCATATGTGTATGTACATATGTATGTATATATCCTTTTTTTTACTTAGAAAACTAGGTGGAAACTTATCAACTGGCATTTTCTATTTTCATGTCTATTTTCTATTTGTAATTCAGTGGCAAATATATATGATATATGAAGTATCAAAATTTAGCAATTAAGCATTTCTCAAACTTATACTAAATGTAGAAAAATTTCTTGTCTGGAAAAATATTTTAAAAAAAAAGAGAAAAAAAAAGCTTTTTTGAGAATAAAGAAAATATTTTTTTGCCTTTTTAAACTATAAATTGTGATATAAAATTTCTTCACAATCAAGAGCTTCAATATCTGTATATGTATCAGTGTTTTGGTTTTAAACTGTATTTATTAAAGTGGGAACTAACAGATTTGCCTTTTATGCAGTGAATGTGAGGCTAATGATTATTGTTGAAGTGTAACTAGTTTATGTGATAAATATGTTGACAAGTAACCATGATGGCACGTGTACTGTGTGCATTTCTAGCAACTGGGAGAAAAGTTCTTAAAAACTAGATTTTATAAAATCCCTTTGAGAAATGATCTCTTTCTCTCTTTTGTTACTTTTTAATAATAAATTTAATTCCACTTTAAATAGCCATAACGTTCTGAATTATGCTCATTTGCATACTTTTTTCGTAATAAATTTGTAATGTGCATTTATATGAATATTAAAATAAATGTTTATAATTACTCACACAATTTTAAATTGAAGGAAGGAAAAAAGGTTTTTATGTGTGATTTCACTGTGCATTTTGGAAAAATATGCAATTACAATATTTTGTTTTTCAATATTACACACAAGGAATTAATATTTTTACTTTGAAATATCTACGTGCAGAAGTTTTATTTCTAACATGTCTAAGTACAGTAGAGCCTTGATTATCCTAGGTAACGTGGACTGAGGGTACCTCGGATAATTGAAAACTCGGATAACACCACAGCACCCCAGCACGTTGTTGTCTCTGCGGTGGTGCCCACACTTCAAACTTTACCGAATGCCCTATTGAGCCCAAACAACTCCCCCTCCTCCCACCACCTCAGTTTCCCAATTAGTCAATAACAGCCCTCAAAATTCTTTCACCCCCCAAACTAGCAACACATGGCTCACAAAGCCAAATTTGTCTCCGGCCCCGAAACCCAAACCCACTAATAGTATAAGTTGTAAGTTAAATACATAAATCGGATCGGTGATATTATCTTTAAATCAATATCTTGTTTTACATCGATATAGCGCCCAGTCCTACTGGTTGCATCTTGGAATGGGACTGGCTTCATCCAGAAATGGGGAGACTTCGTGTTTTGTGGTTTGGGGAGGAGTTTTGCCCTTTATACATTAAATATAGTGCACTATATACACTAAATAAAGTTTTCTGTATTTAGGAAACCCGCTTTAGGGGGATGTGGAAAAAGCTACAATTTAAAAATTGCTATATTTTCAGAAAAGATCGCAATATCAGGGGAGTGGATACCATTCTCTGTATTTCCAATAAACAGTTTTTGATTATTTATTTGATATTTTATTTTTAGTTAGTCTTTTCATTTTTCTAATAGAAGAGAAGTATTTTGTTGTCAGAAAAAAGAAAAAACTTAACTGTTAAAAAGTAAACTGTTACCCTTGTGTTAAATGCTTAAAATAACTTGAAATAATTTGTAGGCCAAGCCAACTGAAAGAAAGTTCAAGCTGACGTGAAGAAATTGATATTGGTTCTATAGAAAAAAAGTATATTTGTTTAGTTCTGGGGGAATTTCGTTATTAATTGGAATTTAAAAATGATGAGAATTGTCTGTATGTACATGTACGTACCGGTACCCACCTATACACATTAGAGATGAGTTCGGGCTCACTTTTGCAGGCCCAAGCCAGCCCGAGCCCGAAGATTTGAAGCCCCAGCCTGTCTGAGCCTGAGTGATACGGTTCTGTGTCAAAGCACGAGTCCGAAATTATTTTATAAAGTGTTGTTAATAGATGTGATATCAATTTAATGTAGGCTTTTTTGTTTTTGTCGCCATTGCAATTGGTTCCAATGATTTTTCTTTTAATTTCAAATAAAGAATACATATATTTTTTAACTCTATCATGAAATGAATGCTCCAGTTAAGAATAAATTCTGGTGAGCTAAAATGCGTGAAAAATGATGTTGGAGAACCTTTGGTTTGGCAGAATTTTTCGGGAGGTTTTGGATTTACAGTCAAATTTGAAACTGTAATATATTCAGTGCAACTCTTGCAGTTAGTCCTACTAATAAGATGGGTCTCTAGTCTGGAGGAAATTGAAAATGAAGGTGTACTCAAGACTAGCAAAAAAACATTAGTCCGGACTGTAGGTTAATGTATGAATATTTTAACCATGAGCCCGAGCTCGAGAGTAACTTGAAAATGTAGACCCCATTTTCAACGGGCTCATCTCTAACACACATGTGTCTTTGTGCATGTGTGATGTGATATAACAATACCTATGAAAATTTTTTTTATCCCAAACGTTGGCAAATCCCTAAGCAAAAATCTTTAAAAATAATTTTAGTATTTTTTGTAGATTGTTTTCTAAATCACTGCTTTCAGAAAGTAGGAGGTGAGGTGGTGTTGTGAGGTGTATTGTTTAAACCTTATCAAGTTTTCTGTTTATTTTTTCCTAGTTTCCTACAATTCAGTAAGCAAATATGGGGCAGTTACCTTTTAAAGTCTTCCTGGAAGGCTTTTTTTATTAAAAAAATTCTGCATTGTGAAATGAACTTTCTGGCACGGCATATGCTGTTGAGGCTCTTCGGCCAATTGAACTTATACTTTTATCATTTTGAAATACTTTTTAGCTTTCATCTCTTTGAACTTCTCTTATTCTCAGAGATGTCCCTTAAAACTGGGCAGCTATATCTATGTGTAATATATGTTGTTATTTAATGTAGTTTGACATTAAAAATTTGTTTTGGTTAAACTGCATATCAGTTATATACAGAGCATTTCAAAAGTCTGTACCATCTAAGTTTTTAATATAATGTGAGGTCTGAAATGGTGTTTGGTAATAATTTTAACTCCCCTACTTAAAGTGTTAACACTACTTATGTGTAATATTTTGATATTCAGGCTCCACAAATGTCCGTGGAACATGATCTGTAAGTTATTTTAAAATTTCTTCACGAGGAAAGCAAAGTTGTTTTCAGAATCAATTTTGTGTTTTAAACACGCAGAAAATGAATGAATACTGAATCAATGGCATATCTGAATATGAATCTTGATTATTTTCATGAATTAGTGAATAAATAATGTAATGAACTTCATATGAAATTTAAGATTTTCATTTTTTGAGCTATATAGTTGGTGCATTTCTTTTGAAGTATTCAATGTGGATAAAATATAGATAATTAATAAAATGTTTGAGAGCAAAAAAAAAAAAAATGTATGTTGTAATATGAAATGAAAAAATATACATGCCTAGTTTTATGTAATTCACTAGGTTGTTTTTAAAACATAAGTAAAATGCAGATAAGGAACAGGAACATGTATCGAATTCCAGCCTTTGTATTAATGAGCAATTGTACATTCATCAATATTTTACAGTTTGTAATAGTTTTTAAAATGATAAATTAGATTTTTCTTTGCTATGAAATTGCTGTAAGTCATAGAATTCTTGTTATAGTACTGTTTTGTAGTTGATAACTTCTACAAAGTTGAAAAGTAGGTTTGTTATTTTTGTTTTTAATAAATTCCACACACAATTATTTTTCAATATATAATTCATGGTACTATTAAAAAATTCTATCTGCATTTAATTTACTTTTTATTGATTTCGAAAAGGTATTGAAGAGAGCATGATAATATTTATGTTTTGGTGTTGAAAATCTTTTGAGATTGTCTTAGTTATTGTTCTATAAAAATACATTTTATGTATATTTCGTTCAGTAACTTTTTGCTTACACTAGTTCTTGTAAAAGAAGTACAAATATCAGAAATTAGTCTGAGTGTGTGTTTATCATAGTAGAGATCCAATAATCCAAACTAATTAACTAAATGGATCTACAAATCTACCTCCTTCTTAAATTATTGATTTTACAAAGGGCCTAAGCGTTAATATTCGGCATTTGAAATCATCATCATCAGATTATTGATTTTCCCCCTCAATTTTATAAGAGATGGAAAAAATCAGGATAACTGTACATAATTATGCACTGCTAATTTCCTAACTTCCATTTACTTTGAGACTTTAAATATCTATTTTAAATGAATTAATCATTTTGGTACTGTGCTAACTTTTATTGGTTCAAGGACAAATGCAACAAATCTCTTTGTGTAAGAGGTAAATTTAACTGCACAGAGTAAGGAAAGCCATGAGTGCCTTATCTTGTGCCGTTTCCCTGCATTAAAATTCATTATATTTGGCTAGGAATTGTTTTTTTTTTTTCAGTGCGTATTATGCAATTATGTGCATAAGATGCATTGAAGTGTGCTAAGTATTTTTATGTCATTTATAACTTAGTGTGTCATTCTAAAATATTTGAATTTGAATGGATAATTAAGTATTATAAATGCTGCTATTTATTACTTCATTATCCATATCTTGAGAAAAATATTAATTTTTTTTAAACGACGAGTTAAATTTAAATTTTGACAGAAAAATGTAACACTATTCATACAACAACTTATGAAAGAATAAACGAAATTGAAAATTAAAAGTATGGAAGTGGCATAGCTAGAGAAGGTAGGGTTCTGTCCCAGCAGCACTCTGATGATTTGAATTTTTAACTTTTGCTCATTTTTCATATGAAATTTAAAATCCATCTTTGCAATGAGAAAAATACAACTTATTTACTACAAGGCTTAAGGGGGGGGGGGGGGGGACATCTTGCAGAAGTGTAAAACTTTGGTTTTACTTTGGGAGCAAAATTACCTTGATAAAAGGTATCTTTTTCTCATGGACAGCATAATTGTTCGTATGTGCCCTTTCCCTGAAGTAATTGAGACTTTTATTTCCTCCACAACTCCTTACCTTTTAGCACTAAGTTTATAGAGTTATCATTCATAGTCACGCTACACAAGAGGGAGAAGTAGTCTGGTTCTTCCCATGCTATGTATTTAACTTATGTAGGGGAAAACTGTGATCCTAACCATATAGGAGACAAAATTGACAGCCTGCCTTAAGGCACGATTTAGCTGTACTTCAACATAAATATTTACTAACCACTATACAAGCATTACTTTACTTTTACTTTTTTAAAATTAAAATATATTAAACTATTTTAATTAGATGGTTTTTCAGATCTATAGCAATCACTATATAAATATATTTTCCTTATACAGTGTTCCCTCGCCACTTCGCGCTTCATGTTTTGCGGCTTCAGTGCTTCGCGGGTTTTTCCAAAATATTCATCAAAAAATAAAAATGAAAAAATACAACTATGTCGGCAGCCACATTGCGGAAAGGAGCGTTGTTTCATGTTGATGCGCGAGAGAGAAGGATCCCTGCATGGTCAAACAAAGAGATGATTTAACTCAGAGTACATTCTACGGGCTCCCTAAAACTCCCACCAACACAAGACTCTTCGCCTCTCTCAGAAAGCAATGTTGATTAATGTTTATTACTGTACTATAACGCTTTTTAATTAACCTTATTAATTAAAACCGACACGTTTAAGCAATTACGTATACTGTTGTAATTTTTGTCTTAAATGTGTGAAGTATGAATAAGGTTTACGTATTTAAAACATTCGTGTACCCGCATACACAAAAATTCTTAGTTGGCAAATACCACTTCGCGGTTTTTCAGTTTTCGCGGAAGGTTCTGGTCCCCATTAACCGCGAAAAACGAGGGATCACTGTATAGTTTTTTCTTCATTGGTATGAAATAACTTACTATACAATTACACACATAATTTTGTCTCTTCGATATTTATTATTTAGAAAATTCAGATTTTTACGTTTGGATTTTGGTTACTGTACTGTTTCTTCTTCAAATTATATGTGTAAAAAATGACTACTCTATGCGTATATATTTTACCATTGTTACGTTAAATATTCTAAATAAAAATGTTTATGAAATTTTTATCAATGATGTATGTATAAAAAATACAATATTTTTGAAGTTTGAATTATATTGAGTGTTCAATAAATTTTAAACTAGTCAACTTTATGTTGTAACTTTATTGCTTTTTACAATATATTAATTTGTTGTTTTGTAACTATATTTTTGTATGTAGCAAATATTGGAAATGCATAATAATCCTTTAATAAAGCCAAACATTGTTTGAACTTATTTTTAAATGAAGAAATTTTTAATTTAAAACCACCAAATAAAAACATTTGATTACTCTTATAATTTAAATTTTATATTCAACATAAGTAATTTTTGATTTTGTACTTGGTAAATTCTTTAGTGGTTTAGCTTATATCAATCTGTAAAAGGTTTGGATTTATTATAAAATGTCAGGGGGCTCAATGCTAACCAGTTTTTGTGGTTCTTGACGTAATATGAAAACTTAAAAATTCTGTTGATTTTAATTTTCATTAAGATAATCAAATCGGTGTTCTTTCATTTGTTCAGTAATTTTTTTTAATGCTACGTTTGTACGTTACGTGTCAAAAGATATCACTAAAGTATACAAAGCACCAGAAATAGATATACTAAGTACTAGGGATGTAACGAATAATGAATTGGCCGAATACCGAATATTCGACCTAGATTACTAGAAAATCGTTGTAATAGAAAGTATTTGTAAATTTGAAATTATTCAAAGTTAAACACCAATTACACACAATCTATGATGCATGATTTAATTCTGTTGGTTAAGAATTTAAAACTATTTAACATTGATCTATTTTCTCTATTGTTTTGAATGTAATAAAACGAAGAATTTCACCCACAAGTGAAATAGAAATGACAGGTTTTATGGTACTAAGCATTAATAATTATTTTACTAATTATTTAATTTAAATGAAAGAACTACCATTGCTTAGTGAATGTTTACCTTGCTCAAAACAGTTTTATGAAGATATTTTTAAATTTTTAAAAGTTAATATTTTTATTTTAGCCAGCAATTATGGGGCTTTTTATATGCTTATTTTTAAAAGATCTATTACAATTTAGTAGGGGAGAGTTGGATAAAACTGGGTAGGTGGATAAAATCGGGACCCAGCAGTTTTAGCTTGATAAGTATTGCCATTTGTCGGAAAACGCTTGAAACTAGTTGCAAACAACCGGCATGTTATTTGGAGTTAAATGAAAGGCAGTGTTGTTTATTTGTTTGTCAACGCCGAAGTTTCGAAAAATTCGGGTTTAAAAGTTTTGGTTTTTACACCACCGATTTCACTTTGTAGTTTCTAATTTATTAGAGATTTATTTTAGGTAAGTACAACATTTGATAACACTTTTTCCAGCAGTTATTTTAAATTATTAAACCAGGTTTTGCATCATGTTTGAAATGTGCTAAGCCGTCTTTTCTGATTAATGATGTTGTTGGATAATACCGGGACCTTGGCTGTCAGACAAGACCGCGTAGTACCCGGTTTTGGACGACCTTTTTTTTTTTACTGTGTGAAATATAAATAGTTTAATTTGTAAAATATAAATCATAAAGAGCAAGAATCTTCTCATAAATGGTATAAAATTAAATCTTTATTACTTTTTAGGATGGACTTCATATGAATATATGCTACTATATTATAGTATCAAACTTAGTACAAATATAAAATTAAAATTATTAATATTTAAAATAAAAATTATTTTTTAATAATTAAATCGTGTTTGTTCATTTATTCCAAAAAGTGTTTTTTCTTTTAAGTAGGGTAGAATGAAAAAAGTAATGCTTTTACAAATTTATAATCTTGTTAGAATAAAAATTGCACCCATAAAAATTAAGGCTGCTCGTTAGTCAATTTTCGAATTCAGATCACTAATGTTAAGTCTATGGGCATGTGATGCATTCGTATTTTTTAAAATATCTTCTCGGGAAATTAATATTTTTTACTTCATTTTTCTGTGTACTCTTCTTAACCCTTTAACTACGGGTAATGTCAATAGACGATTTGGCGAAACTTTCCTGTGGTACGGGTAACGTCAAAATAAGCGATTTGTTGAATTCAAAATTTGCTATGGCAAAAACTTTTTTTTCTCAAAAAATCGCCATAGGTCGAAAATGGGGCGTCTACGACTAATGTTGATTGGAACTCTCCAGTTTTGCTTTTTTCATGTAAGAAAAAAATGACTTATACATAAGAAATAGATGTATCGCCATTTATACAATTTTTGGATATTTTTTTTTTGGCGTTCAGACAAACAGATTTGTGAATATATTCCCGTAGTTAAAGGGGGGTTAAAGGATGCCTCTTTTTTTATTTCTCAAAAATTTCCGAAATATATACTTAATTATAAATGACTATATGTTAAAATATTACACATACAGTTTGCCAGCATTTAATACACAAAACATTAAATTAAGCATATATTTTAGAAATATTTTGACAATTAATTAAAAAGACATCTTTTAAAAAGTCTACACAGAAAAAAGAATTCAAAAATACAATTTCATGAAGAGATATTTTTTAACCCACCTATGTTTCTCAGTATAGGAGGGCCATTGTACTAATTTATTATTATAAATAATTATTTCAGTAGTAAGACAACAACATTTTTTAAGTGTTCCTAAACATACCCGGTTTTATCCAACCTGGTTGGATAAAACCGGGTACGTTTATACTTAAAAAAAAAATTTATTTACCCTCCAAAATATTGTTCTTCCACATTGAAAAATATTTATTTATGTAGCTAAAGAACTAATTTATCATTCAAATAGAAATTTAAGCAATTTTATTCACTTTGACTGCTTGGGGGAAGGGGGGGGGGGATGAAGCACTTTAGGATCCCGGTTTTGTCCAACTTTCCCCTACACTTGACTGGAATAGATTTTTATTTTCAAAAACCTCAATAACTTATGCTATCTAAATATTCATGATATATTCTAGGCTTTTTACATTTCTCTCTTACTCAATATTCACAATAAATCAGTCTACCCAAACAAAGTCTGGCTTCCACTTTGTTAATAATAACAAAATAAATTTCTCATATTCTCCATCATAATTAACTATTTCTAGCTTTTGTGAGCAAATGCTAAATATAAAATACAATGTTACAACTTTAAAATCTGTTTTTGCTCAGTCAAGCCTTAAACAAGGTTTAAAAAAAGTAGTTATTTTGGAAATTATTTTTATTTGTTAAAACTATATACTAATCTATTTTTCCTTGGAAGAGAAGTTTCCTTGGAATTTAGCCAGAAATAATGTTTTTATTAAAAAATTTCTCGCTAGATGATTTAGTTTCTTTGAATCATACGTTAATTTGGGCTCGGAACACAGTGGAAAATCATAGTAATTGCCCACATGATTACTGCATTAGAGTTGATATAAAAATCGGAATTAAACAAATAGAGCAAGGGAACACTTAGGAATGGAAAAAAATACAAGGAAGTAATTTACAACATTCAATTTATTAGACTAGATAATGAGCAAAGTTGAGCAAGCACAATTTAGTATGAAGCGAAACAATTGACGTAATCGTAGCAGTTCCCGAGTCCATTAGTTCTTCATTTTTTATTTTAGTTAATTTTTTAAAATCATTTTTAAACAAGGTACATTAATCCACCGTGTTAATCCAATGCTGAGCTGTGACCCGTCTTCGAAAACGATGATTTGGTAAATGAACAGAAGATCAAGAAGTCAGTGTAATCTTCAAAAATGATTTCGCAATTATTTTCCAAAAATGGCCTGAAAAACAAGAAAGATAAAAGTAACTATAGGCACGGATCAGGCCACGGCCTGTTAGATACTGAAGGTCAGAGCACTTGGTGGTCACGTGATTATATCCGTCTTATTGAGTAGGAATAAAACCGGTTTTGGCTTCTTTCTTCCTCCGCATTACGAAAGTCAGAGTTATGTTAAGGTGCAATGAGTCACATGACCACACAGTTCTCCAGCCTTTGAATCTAGTTGGCCGTAAGTAGGCTCGTATTCTCAATGGAAGAACTAGAATTGTAGTCATCGTCACCAGCCTATTTTAAAATTATTTTAAAGATTTAAGTTCCGTTATTCGGTTACCCTGCATTTCATAAATCGTGTTACAGAAGGGGAGAAAAGGGAGAGCAAAGTTCTCTAAAACATAGTGATGACCTCTTTCTTACATTCCCAATTAAACTATCATGGGATGGGATGAACAATAAGAATATGACACCTTCAAAAAAGACGCGAACTCAGTAGTTTTTTATTTTAGCAAAAGCTTCCTCCCTTCAGTTTTCAAAAATTTCACACAATCATCCCTCAACTTTTTTTTCCTATTGCTACACCACTGCGCGCGCTTTCAAGTCAGTGAAAGATAGAAAGATTTTATTTCTTCTTTTCTAAAATGTTATGATGAGTTTTGTCTTTACTTTCCAATTAGGAGTTGGGTTCACAATACTAATCCCATGCTTCTACTAACTGGAATGATTTCTTAAAGGAATTTTGCTTTTTTTTTTATTTACAGCTGAAACCGTGCTTTAAAAGGTGCATGATTTAACTCATTACTTCCTCGAAACATTCCTTACATTCCTCGAAATTACAAATTCGGACCTCTTTGGGTGTGTCGACACGAATGGCGAAAGAGACCTTTTGTTTCTGTCGTAACGGATTGGTGCTACGATTATCACAATAACACGTAAAATATGGCATCATAATAAATCTGAATCATCTAGGGCAGTGTTTCCCAACCTTTTTTCCCTTCCGAACCCCTTTGACGATCAGAAAGGAAGTAGCGAACCCCCTTTTGTAGTCGACAGTAACGGCTGACAAAAGTATTAACATTTTCTGGCACCTTTATTTTCCATGTTGTGCAGTACTTCATAACAAGTTTAGATAAAACTAAAATACAGCTACATATTTTTGTTATTATTATTACTTTTTCCGTATTTGTTCTTTTTGAATAATTATTAGAGCAGTAAACATATGTATTCCTAAAAGAATTCAAAGATTATTTTCACGATAGGTTACGTTTTCTGATTGAAAGTCTTCCGAATGTTGTATCTATAGATACAACATTCGGAAGACTTTTGGAAATTTAATGAAAAATGAAAATTTACATATTTTTAAATTTCTAATTGTGATAATGAAGAAATGTTGGAACAAAGTGTGATAAATGCGAGTCCAAATTTAAAATTATTGAATAAATATCTCCTGGTTCCATTTTAGGGTCTGATGTAAGGCAAAATTTTACATTTTATGTATTAAATTTTCATATTTCAGACTCGTTTTTCGTGCTTGCGAGGAAAATGCGGGAAATGGCAGGAGAAACATACGTTCTAAAATTTAATATAAATCATTAAATAAATATCTTTCTGTAGCAATTTGTGATCATAATTTTAGAAATCAAGAAAAGATAGAAATAAGTGCATTTCAAATTTTAAATGTATGTCCTATGATAGTCCCACTACTTTTCTACATTATCTGAAAAACAATTTATTAAAAAAAAAAAAAATCATTTTTTGCACTACTTCCTAATATTTATGTAAATTTATTGTTTCGTCTTTTATTTTAAGTTAGCGATAATAAATTCCGCCATTGCAATATTATTTTCGCCAAACCCCTTTCTGCACGTGAACCACCGGTTGGGAAACGCTGATCTAGGGGAAATTCCCTTTTAATCACAAAAAAAAAAAAAAAAAAAAAAAAAAAAAAAAAAAAAGACAATTAGATAATACGAGGATATGGTTGTTAAATTAAGAAGAACCAATGCTTCTCGCTGGGTGTTTCATTACCGCCGTTTGTGTTGGCATTTCTTTAGGATTGCGAAACTATCTAAAAATGTGGCTCTTGAAAGTTAAATAATGAAAAATCTAACTAGATAAAAATTCAATATTTATTTCAAACTAAAATGTCAACATCACTGTTAAATATTTTTAACAAGTAAATTCTTAGGCAACCGCCGTAACAAAATTAACATCACTAAACGGTATAGTAGCCAAAGAAATCTAACATTACACCACTGCTACACTGAACCAACTCCCTAACACACTTCGTCAGAAACGCGCGCGATTTACGGCCTTATTCACCAAACACGGTCAAACAGCCGGTCCAGTCAATATTCGAAAGAACCTATGTCAAGTCCGCTGTCGAATTCCGTATTCACCCGACGTTAGCATCGTTGATCTTTCGACTGCCTCTCTTGAGACAGCTGTCTTGACAGTGGTTGGTATTACAGCCCGTATTCAACAACCTTTCGACAGGAAGTCACACAGCGTTTTCACGGTCCGTTTTGGACATAGGCGTAACCAGGGGGGGGGGGTTTTGGGGGTTCAAACCCCCCCCCCCCCATTGGGTATGTTCTTATTTAGGCACATTTAGGCGCACAGAAAAATTTCTGACTACGGCCTTGCAAAGCACAATTTTTTTCCCCCTAAGAAAATTAAACACATATGCATATGATTTTTTTTCCTTTTCTCTGAAGGGTTGCGATCATGGCCAAAGTATGCAGCTCATAATAAAGAAGACTTTTCATCTGGTTATAAGGTTATAACCAACCCCCTTATCACCTTGGGTGGGGGTGGGGGGGGGGGGGGGTTAACAGCGCGCGCGCGCGAAAGGTAGCTTCAATCACCGTACCACACACAGACAGAGATCCTTTCAATCACTCCAGAGGGTTTTCTTTCCTTTTTGATGTCTTTTTTACCCAAAGGCAGCAATCTGGGAATACAATCGCACAAGTAATAAGTTTCCTGGAAAATATTCTCTGTTGTGATGGAGTCCTAAAGTCCAATTGTCCTAATGGGTTAAACCCTCAAGCCAGGCAGGGATACTCATTAAGAAACTTAAAGAGCAGTTTGTATTTATTTATGACTTCCTGTCCAAAGACCCATTTCGGTAAAAAATTTTTTGTAGATGAGCCAATTGGAAAACTGATGAACTGTATTTGCATTGCATTCTCATTTACAGATGTTTCTCATCTCTTATATTTTAAATGTTTTTTTTTTCTTATTATGGTCCATCACTGATTGCATTACGACTCTGGAAATCATCCGTTCATCGTTTCCAATCTCACTGCTACGGTTTAATGCTGCATTTTAATTTACAATCAAGTATTATTTATATTTTAGCTACATTTTTAATTATTTTCGATGCATAATAAGTTTGCACTCCAGCGATGGACACGTTCGTCATCCAAAAAGAAAAGAAAATTTGATTCAGACGCTTCCACTTCTGAGGTATGTTTTGATACAAATTTAACAAATTTTTTAGAAATTTATTGTGGGGATGAGCATTTTTGTAGGGGAATTTGGATTTTTTTCTCTAAAATTCGACTATTTCCCGGTTTTAATATTATGAATGCCTGGACATAGAAGATTGCTTAGCGCTAAATATTGAATTTTCTATTGCGTTTGAATTAAAAAATAAACTAAAAGATCTAGTAAGGAATGTTTAATGTTTTTGTGAATCAAGGCCGTATCCAGAGGGGAAGGGGACCCACGGGCAGCCCCCCAGAAATCTTTTGCAATGTATCATATATTCCTCCCTGAAACTTTGCTTTACATAAGTGTGTCGAAGTCTGGGCCCCCCGAAAAAAAGTTATGGATACTGTCTTGGCTCCGGAGCAGGGGGAGCATGTTAAGAATTAGGAAGGGCAGTGTATGCTTCAAAATCATACCCTTTATATATACATATATATAGATATATACGATTAGAAATGATGTTAATATGAATTTTTTTACATATATGATAGCTTTTTGATGTATATATAGTAGATGTATGTTTAGATCTTTGGTGAAGTTAGAGGAGTGGGTGTTTGGGGCTTCTGCAACTTAAATTTTTGTAACTGGTCTTATATCTATAATGCTTAGGATAACTCTGGAGGCAAGGGTTCGAGGGCTCTCCCCAGGAAACTTTTTGAAATCTTCCTAGCAATGCAATTTCGGGATACTTTGGTGATGTTAGAGGAAACAGAAAGGAGTTTGGTTACCCTCCCCCTCGCACTTTTTTTCAAAATAAAGTCTTATTTCTTTTAAGTTACTTTTGGTGTCGCTCGTGATAGTGTTCAATGCCCTTTCCCTGAAAGTGTTTCTGAAAGTAAAGTGTCTTAAAAGCGTAATTTCTCTTTTCTTTCTTTTTTTAAAACTTGTGATATGAATTTTTTTGCCGGGGGGGGGGGGGAAGGGAGGAGTTGACTTGCTCCAAGGGTGTAGTTCACCCCCCCCCCCTCCCGGGAGATGCCTGGAATAAACACGGAGTATATCTTTAGAGACAAGTATTTATGACTAGTAACTTTTCAACTCTTTTACACTTCTTATTGGTGTTTAGTCTGTACATTTTTAGGGTGACCCCCCCCTTTCACCAACTCTAGTTACGCCTATGGTTTTGGACTCAAGTCCAAAACGGTAACCTCCACGGTGGACGTTAGTTCACATTATGAGCGAGCGCTCTCCAAGTGTGACGTCACGCCAATAGGCGTGGAGCTCTGACGTCACTCTGTTTAAGCCGCATGCGCCCGTTTTCGTTTTCTGCGTTGAGTGTGTGAGAGTATAGTTTTTGATTCTAACAGATCTAAGGAAATTAACGTTCCAGATAAGAGGAGTTTGCTCTCATTTATTATTGTTATTAAAGCAATATCATTTTTTTTCCAATAAAAACTTTGTGTATTTTTTTTTTTACTTCTTTTAACTACAGTTATTATTATTTTTTAAACTTTGTGTATTTTTTTTTCAATAAAAATGTGTGTTTTTCAATAAAACACACATTTTTGTTTTGAATAAAAATAAGGAACATTGGGTTAATAAATTGTTAAAATTAAACATTGCTTTTTGCTATCTAACAAGAGCTTTCCTTCTTCAGAATGATGTTAAAAGATGAAATTTTTTTATGTACTATGTAATTGTCTATTTATTTAATTTGAAAGGAGTGAGTTTGTGAGGTTTTACTGTGATCTAATTGCATATTTTCCTAAGAAAACTGCATCAAGGTTTTAATTTTACTGGAGATGTTTTGAAGATGAAAAAAATAGTTCAGGAGTTGTTCTTGATATTGTGCTGTTTTTGTGTGAAAAAAAAAATTGCATTCAAAGTTTAAGTTTTATGTGGTATTCAATCTTTTTTTTTTTCTGTAATTTTGCTTTCATTTGAATACACATGTAAATATGTCAAGATCCCCATAGGACATACCTATTTTCTCATTCATTAGAAGCGTAATACTACCTAATAAATTGATTAGATAGTAATTGCCGCCCCCTTAAGGAAGCTGCGCTGTGAGGCAAGCGCCTTGCTGCCTCTGGTTCTCGCTGGCCCTGTGTTCTTGAAATTATTGATTTACGTTTACTTACCCTTCTATACTTCAGATGAGGCGGCTTCTTTCATATTTCCCTCAAAAATGTAATAATAATAATAATAAATGTTCTTCAAGCGGTAAAGATTATGCTATCAGTGTAGCTGTTGACTTTTTCAATTTTATAACGTTTTGTGCAATCTTTTTTACAACAATATACTCTGAATGCATTGTAGATTAATGTATAAGGACATATACATAACAAATATTTACACAAAAAGATGCACTGATATTTTAGATGTGGCATTACTTTACAACTTTTTTTTCTAATTCAAGCTTTGATTTTACTTTCTGGATTAAATGAATTTCGTATTTTTAAATAGTGTCTAAATTTAATGAAAACATTTGGAAAGAAGTTGGATTTTTTACCTTTAAAAAAAAAAAAAAAACCAGCATTGATAGTTGATTTCGTAAATATTAAAGTAAATCAATTAATGAAGGGGGCACCATTTGTACCAAGCTTTTTGGTTTGTTGCTAAGATGTTCTGCTTGATTTTTAATTGAAATAAAGTTGCGCCCCCTTTTTTATTCCCCTCCCCCTCCCCCGTCTCTCTAAGTTTATTCATATATAGAGACTTATTTTCATTAATGCTCGCTGTTAGACTCTAAAATCATTGCATGACGTAATTCTTTTAGAGGATTTTATTAGAGGTAAAATAAACAGCTTATAGTACAGTACACTAACAAACAGTTTTGTTTCCTGCATTTCAAACTTTATCCAAATTCTTAACAGTAGATAACTTTTAATCAAATAAAACTACAGAAAAATTCTAGCTTGAAATTTACGTTCAAAATTGCAGCTTCATTACAATTATATTTTAATTTTAGTTTTCTCTCTCTCATTTTTTTTTTTTTTTTTTTGTAAAAACATAAAGGATTACTTTTTGCATAAGCGGTTTCCAAAGGGAACCATCGTCCCGTACGTCACAGCCCCTAAACGCAACGACCACCCTGTTTGTTTGCAATTTCTGACTTTCGGTAATGTTCCTGATGAACTCCCCACAGTTCGGAACTTCTTGTCATTATTTAGTGGCACAATAAACGAATGCACCTGTTAAAGCATTAAATAGTGAGGGTTTCTTCTCCGGTTGTTACATAGCCTTTGGGGTGTGAAGTAGGTTCTCTTGTGGTCTGGAATCCCCTTACTGCGAGAGTGATAATGTGTAATATAAATCTATAATGGACACCTGTTAATGTGCTCACCTTCGGACGAAAATCATTTGATAACAATTACCAAGTGCTAATATTAAAAAATAAAAGTTTAATACTTTAAAAATGCGAATAAATACTATGCAGTAGATTTTCGGAGACTACGTTAATTTACGTGTAATTGAAATTGAATAAATATATTTAGCGTGAAATAATAGTTACTAGAAAAGTACAATAAGACTTAGTAAATTATTGATATAAAAATAAAATTTAAAAAAAAAGAAAGGGAGGAGGGGAAGGGGAGGAATCACCGATTGCTGATTGTCTGCTATTTTTTTTTTAAAGTTTAACCCCGTCTGACTGAATTTTCAACAAAGTGTGTTAGTTTTTTTTTTTTTTCTCTTTAAGCTAAATGCTGAAGCTACTTAATTTGTCCAATATCAATCACACACAATTTCAAGCTTTATTAATCATAAATAAAAATTGTCCGAGAAAACGGACACAACGCAAAACATCAAAATTTTATGACAAAGAATTGTTCCAAATTAAAATATTTTCGTTTGTGTTAAATCCTTATACAGTAGTATCTCCATTAAGGGACACCTCCGAAAAAGGGACACCTCTAATTAAGGAACACTTTTTCTGGTCCCAGTCCCTTTAAATAGGGACCACAATGTATTTACCTCTGGATAAGGGACACTCTATTTAAGTGATATTCAAAGAGAAAAGTTTCAAAAATTAAAGTTATATATAGGCTTGCCATACGTCCCGGTATTTTGCTCTTGTGCTTTGTTTTGTTTTAAAATTTGTCGAATGTGATTGCAAATTTTAATTTGTTTCTTATTTATAAAAATTTCGCACCTAGGTTTTTTTTTTTTTTTTTTTTTTTTTTTTCGTTCAAGTAATCCAATTGTTTTTTTTTTTGTTTTTTTGTTTTTTTTCAAATTTGTCAAATGTGATTTCAAATTTTAATTTGTTTGGGATTTATGCAATAAAAAAGAAATAAAGAATTATGAACAAATGTATATGATTTTTTTTAAAATCAAATTCATACTTCAACTTATTGTTTGGTTGCATTTTGACAAAGTTTTAATGAACAATCTCATATTCTAAATCAAAAGTATTTTCAAATTATTTCTGTCATCAATTCCTTTAAAATATACTGCACACAATAATTTTTTTAAACTAGTTGAAGGTGATTTAAATTTTCTGAGAAAAATGAACTGGAAAAGAAATCGTACATTTCCCACTATTCCTTATTTTTATTCAAAACAAAAATGTGTGTTTTATTGAAAAACACATTTTTATTGAAAAAAAATACAAAAAGTTTAAAATAAAAAAAAAATTAACAGTAGTAAAAAAAAGTAAAAAAAAAAAAAAACAAAGTTTTTATTGAAAAAAAATTTATATTGCTTTAATAACAATAATAAATGAGAGCAAACTCCTCTTATCTGGAACGTTAATTTCCTTAGATCTGTTAGAATTGGAGTTGTAAAAAAACCCACAGTTTTTGAAAGCCGGGAAAAAACCCGGGAATTTTGGGGAATAAACCCGGAATTTTGGGGAATATTGGGAATTTTGAATGTAAACAAAAAGCAGCCATTTTCCAATTTGAACTTAGGGCTAATATATGAAATATAATAGCCACAGTATAAATAAGTAGCACATAAACCAGTTTGACATACTTTATTTTAATTCTAATGATTTTGAATATATTCTTTTTCTAAAACACTTCACCTAAATAAACATATAATACTTATATCACCTAAATAAACATATAATATTTAACTTTATAAATTTATTTTCAAAAAAATATCAAATGCTATTAGAAAATAAGTTTTTAAAAAATATCAGCTAAAAATTGCTTTTGAATTGCACCAACAAAGGAGAAGTAAATCTCTCTAAAATTCCACATTTCCATAAATTGCTATCTCAAAAGATATTAAGCTTATTTTCTGAAAGTTTTTCAAAAAAAATAGTGCTAAGTCATGTAGAACAGTACAATGTAAGATCAGTCAAAGCAGATTCTAGAGAAAGAAATTTAAAAATTGAATTTTACCATCAAATCTAAATATTCTACGAATGATTTGGCAAGCATTCATTGACTGCTAGCAAAATGCTCATGAATGTAATTTATTTTGAAACTACTTATTGAAAAAATGATTTGTACAATTTCTTCCCGATTTAAATATAACAATAACAACACATCATTGTTTATTATTCTTTATGCAAGTTAAAAAAATGTGAAAATTATGTCTTGCTATATTTTAAAAAAATTATAACTTGCATTGTTTTATCTTTCTTCAATCTCTTTCAAGCTCCAATTTTTAATGAGAATTATTCTCCCCCCTCCCCCCTTTTTATAATGATGATAGGCATAGGATTAAACACCATCATCTGCTTTTTCAACAATTTCTTTTCGATTCCACTAGTTGTTAATCAAGTAAATCCCAATGTCCTGGGAGTTTATGATTTCCACAAACTGCCAGCAATATTATGCATCATTATTTATTTTGATGAAAGTATTTTAGGATTATTTACTGAAAAATCTTCTTCAGCATTTGTTGACATACTAAGTTCTTTTGATGTTTAGTTTGTTTCTTTCTAAATTCTGTAGTCACTTAAACTATAAAACTTATGTTTGTTTTCAAACATTTTAATAATAAAGAGTAATTTAACTTTGCTTTCAACATTAAAAGAGAATGCACCAGTTTAAAATTAAGTTTAAAACTAAAATTTTCCATAATTAAAATTTTTTGAAAACTCTCGGGAATTTTCAAAATTTCCTTCCCAAAAATCCCGGTTTATTCCCGTTAATAAACCGGGTTTTTTTCCACCCTTTACAACTCTAGTTAGAATCAAAAACTATACTCTCACATACTCAACGCAGAAAACGAAAACGGGTGCATGCGGCTTAAACAGAGTGACGTCAGAGCTCCACGCCTATTGGCGTGACGTCACACTTGGAGAGCGCTCGCTCATAATGTGAACTAACGTCCACCATTCACCACGCCGAGCAGACAGCTATTTCCCATCGCGGTCGGTCGAGAGACTTCGACCGTAGCAGGGAGTCTAAAAGGAAGGAGCCTCAACTACGCGGGGAACGGGCCGAAAACATGGCGCGATTTTTCCACCGCCGTCAGATGGCGCTAGAGTAAAATGTCTTGCCGTTTGATCAAGTAGGGAAAGAGAAATTTCGTTTGAGCCCGAGTATTCGGAGAAAGGTAGCGGAAAATCAGCTCGTTTTGGCGGCAGCGGTTCGGGCGTTCGGGCACGCATTAGTCTCTCGTTGTTCCAACAATTGAAATTATTATTTGCAATATTTTATTGCATTTTATTATAAGTTAAACAAATAATCAGAAGGTTATTTTAGTATCTTATTTAATGCATTTTTTGCTTTCGTAAAAAATCACTGTAATTAGCTAGTGACTAGATAATTTAGGATTAAAAGAGGGGTAGCAGACGGTCAGCTGGTATTCGTGCCATAATGAATGCGAGGAAAATGTCGGGGCCAGGGGGCACTCCCCCCACCCCGACCCTCTTAAATGGAGGGAAGTAAAAACACATTGTACGTTGCATTAAAACAACACAAAATACATGTACATACGAAGAAATACATTAAATTATTTTCCAAGTGAGGGGGGAGGTGCAATTGATCCCCCTAACACAACGGGTCTGTTGGGCCCCCGATTTTTGAACTCCGCACGTCGTTTCTTTTATCTAACGCTTACTGTACTTCATTATTTATACTCTTAATAATCTGGAATCAGTTAGTTCATAAACTTCAATAATGTAAATGTTTTTGAGCGGCTTCCAACACACCACACACACACACACACATGCTTTTTTATATATAAATATATTGAGAGTATCCCCAGAGTAATGGCGCCCGCACCTATGCGATGACCTTTTTCAAAATTCTGCTAAGGGTCTTCCATAAATGATGTCACGCTTTTTCCCATGTATTTGACCCCCTCCCCCCCTTTGTCACAAAATGTCACACTTCAACATACCCCTCCCCCCTTTGTCCCATATGCTACGCTACGTTGCATAAGCATGATATCCCACTTATTTTTACCCCCTCCCGTCCCCTTGTCCCAATTTCACGACCCCCTCCCCCCCCCGAAGCGTGACATCATTTGGAATGATCCCTAAACTCCTAGAAAAGGACCCCATAAAAACCCAATCTAAAAACATATATATATATATATACATATCAGTGGCGTCACTACGCGGGGGACCCGTTTCGTTGGATTTCGTTGGCCGGGGGGCCCGAGGGCCCCTGTCTGGATACGGCCTTCGCAGTGCATTCCCAAACGATGACCCCTCTCAAAATTCGGCTCACCTTCACCCTTCGTAAACAACCCCTTAATATTTTCTATGGAGCAATCGGCAACATGTCCCCCTCCTTCCTTTCGTGTGCGCCCTTGATATATACTATATTTATGTATATACCATTTCCGCTCCAAGAGGATGGTGCATCCCCCAAAACGATGTTCCCTTCAAAATTCAACAAAGCCAAAACGACCCCTATAAAATTTTAATGGAGCAATCTGTGCCATGACCCCAAAGGGCACCCCTAATAAATATATACTTACCCTCCAATTGTTCACCCCTGAAAAAAAGAAGCCTCCCCCACCCCTTAAAAGAAGCAAAGACACCTAAAACAATCCCCTTAAAAACTTCAATGGCGTGCGGTTTGCACAATACCCACCACCACTGGAGCTCGCATCCTTTTTTTTTGTGTGTGTGGGGGGGGGGGGGGGAACTGACTTTGTTACGCCTTGGAGAGGGAGGGTCCACAGCTTTTGGGGAGGGGTGCGTTATCACATTTAATGGACATGTTTTTTACTTAACTTTACATTAAAGTTGAAACCGTTTTTAGTTAAATTAAAGTTACAATTAGCTTTGCAAAGATGTCTAAACGCCTACTTTATTTTCGGAAAAACCACCCCCCCCCCCGAGAATTTAAAGCAATATCGGGAAGTTTCAAATTTCTAAAAACTGGGATCGTTTTTTTTTTTTTTTTGAAATAGTAATTTTAACACATCAAAAATAAATACATTTTTATGAAATTTTCATTATAATAGAATTATTTTCCCGAACATTACTGTTAAAGCATTTTAAAACAGACAACATATTTATTTCGTAACGTTGGTACCTGTAAAAAATGTTTCTGTTGAGAATGAAAAAAAGGAAGTTGTTAATATTTTTTATTTACATAGGGATCATTCATAAATGATGTCACGCTTCGAGGGTGGAGGGGGTTTCGTGAAATTGTGACAAAGTGTGACAAGGTAACAAGAATTGTAACATCATGCATTATGCAACATAGCGTGACGCATGACAAAAGGGGGGGGGGAAGGGGTCCGCTGAAGTGTTACATATTGTGACAAAGGGGGGTAGGGGGTCAAATATATGGGAAAAAAGCGTGACGTCATTTATGAACGGCCCCATTGTGAAACTTGATAGTTGTTTAAGTCATCAATAAAAAACAAAATAACACATAAAAATATTTAAAACCTGCCTTTAAAAAAAAATTGTTGAAATGTAAAATAGTGCTTTAAACAGTGTTTCTTGTCAAAAAATTACCCCTTCAACTGTGTCGTTAAAGTTGTAATAAAATGCTATGAATAAAACAGATATATTATTGCTTATAATAATTTAAATCAACGAGTAAAGAAAAAAAAAATATTTTGAAGGTTAATCTTATTTTCTGGAAAGCAACCAAATCAAATAAATTTTTAGAATCAGTAATACTGCAATAAAAAAGCCTATTGAATTTACTAGTTAATTTTCTCAATTATAGAATTGATATAAAATGTTATGTTTGACGCTTGGTCATGTATCTAAAATAAAAATAATATAGCGTTACAATGTTATATGTTCTGTAACAATATTTTAAGACTGAAAACATCTCAAAATTCCCAATGTTCCCAAATTTCCCAGTTTCTTCCTGAAAATTTACGGGCTTTTTGCATCTCTAGTTACAATCACAGCAAACCGAAACCATCCGTAGCAAAACGAAACCATCAGTCGCAAACCGAAACCATCAGTCGCAAACCGAAACCATCGAACTAAAATAAAATGAACCAAATATAATAAAAAGAAATCACAAACACATTCTGAATCTAAAAGTAGTCCACGATCCTATAACCAGCTTCTCAAAAATTGACTATATCGATTAAAATACTCTTAAAAAAACCCTTTTAAATAATTTTATTTGCAACACTAAATTATGTTGCGAATCACCCTCATGGCAAGACATTTTACATGCGCGCCATCTAGCGCCAGTGGAATCGTCCGGACAAACTTTTACTATGGAGATTCGTCTCCTTCTTTTTACTCCGTGGACCGTAGCAGGGTTTACAGCGCGTGCGCAGTAAACAAGCGACCATCTTGTAGTTTCTTGATTTCGAAGTAAAGTGCGAGGTGAAAAATAAATAATCTGGGCAAGACACGGGAAATGCATTTGGTGTCGAGACTTCGTGACGTAGTAGTACTCCTTTAGGGTGTTCAACTCTCAACGTAATAGAGCCGAATGCTTGTTAAATAGGAGAAAAGAAGATTAAAAATTTTAAACGCAGTTTAAATACTAATAAATTTGTTCATGAGACATCGCCGAAGTAGCCTATTCAGTAACGTGCCGGCGTGCAATGAGGGCGTTAAGGGTTCGAATCCCGCCGTTGGTTATCTTTTTTATTTATTTATTTATTTAAGTTATTATATTTACATAAAAATAAATTTATTCAGAAAAAAGGCTCATTAAGTATAAAATTATATTTTAACTATGGTAATCATGTTACTTTTTAAACTGCAAAATAACTAATAGCTCTAATATCACAGCAATTCCTATCAATCATAAAATGTAACTGTTTTAAATTGTTTCATGTACGTAAATGGGCATAAAAGTTCATTTTATAGCTTCAATCCTAGCCTTTTCTGACGAAGCAGTACTCATGTGAATGTTAGAGTTGCTGTTTTTCTACTACATGCAAAAACTGTTCCAATGAAATAAGGGACTAATAAGAAAGCAGGCTATTTCGAGGCTTCTTGTTGGTAGTTAAAAATTTATGTTAAGTAAATTTAAATCATAACATAATTTAAACTTTTTATTTTCTGTAGTAATTGTTTATAAGTAGTATTTCTATAATAATTATTTATTCTGTTTATAATAAAGTAAAATTGTTACTGTAAATAAATAAAAACCTCCGCGAGCGACCACCTCCCCGAACGACCGATATTTCATAGCACCGAATTTTCTTCCTATCGTCTTAATGTTAAAATACCTCTACGAGCGACCGCGCGAACCTCTAGGAGCGACCGCTTTTATAGCCTATTCTCAGAAAAAATTCTTGCTATTTCCGGCTGTAAAGTAAACAAACTTCCCATTCCAATACGATTTTCACCTTAGAATGACCTATGCCATTTTACCGTACTTTAGGCACGAGCACTTGACAACCTATTTAGCCCCTTTTGAGGGGGGATGTGTGCTTTTCTTTTTTTTTCTACCAGACCCCTACTGTTAGCCGTGATTGCTTTCTTCCCGGAGCTGATGGCCGCGGGGGGGGGGGGGGGATGTACTGGGCCAGGTGTAAACACCGAATTCGTAGAATTGTCGACAACCCGGTGTAACGGGGGGAGGGGAGATCACGGAGATGTCTCCAAACTTTCCCCCCTCCAGGTGGCTGACCAATCAATGGAGAAAGAATGTGGACTGACCCATTGTGTGACCATAACGTCAAACGAGGTTGAAATTCACTTTTAGAGAGCATATTTGACAGTCACCAAAAATTCATTTGCTTTGCGTTTCTCGATCGTTTAACATGTCGAAAAAACGAGTAATCTTAACTTTGGACCAAAGGGTTGAAGTCCTGAACTTGGCTGAGAAAGGAAATTCAGAAAGAAAGCTGGCGGATATTTTTCGATGTGGAAGAACCCAGATTAACCTTTAAGTTACGGCGCTCGAGCTCCCGAAATTCATCCATACAACGGCAAAACTGCGGATTTTTTTTTCCCCTCAGTGTGACCACGGGGGTCCTTAACTCCCATGATACTTCTTCTGAGTGTGATTGACTTCATTAGAAGGGTTGCCAAAATATAAACTTTCGTTACTCAGTTGCTGTTTTTTTGCTCCCAATCGCCAATTCGAAATAATTATATGATTTCTAAAGTTAATTTCCGAAAGAAAGTAAAAATTCCCCATGTTTGTCTAAAAAATTTTGCTAAGATAATAAGGCAATCAAAATCTCTGCCCAAATTAGAGTTAAAATTAACATTAAAAAGTGCTGTTCCATATAGTTGAATAGTAGTGACCTTTCATTGTTTTAAAGCATCAATATATATTTTCTAATTTGCGATTTTTCTGCTCTGTGACATTTGATTTGCTTTCTTTCGGGACTTGTACATAATTTGCCTAGATTTCGACATACATCTCAGGTGCGAAGTCACGATGACAGCATTTTATATTAAACATCTGCAACATACATTACCAACAACTTCAATAAACAAGTAAAACATTTTAAGTATATTATTAGTATACGAATTCTATAATTCCCAGCGCTTTATTCCTCCCCGCACCCTCCGTAATAGATTATTATTTTTCTACTAAGTTAACATCTTGCTTTACGGTATTTCATGATAAGAATATGAAACGATCACAAACTAACCAAAGAAGTAAAGTATCTCCTCATTGCTGAAACTGATATCCTTATAACGGATTTACTTTATCCTAATTCACTTAAAAATTGCAGGTATGAATAGACAATTTTCCTTTGCTATTTTCACCACAATGACTTGCTGATTTACTCATATAGCAACTGGAAAGCGGTCATTCACCGAAGATAATCAGAATGCGCTTCAAACCGTCTGTTGTACTTCTAACAAACTCCTGTCTGCCTATGGCTCCGGGGGGAGGTCCTTTGTTAACAAAAGCAAGACCGAATGTCCAGCTATTGTACTTGCATTCCCCTCACAATCACTTCAACTCTTTTACTTATTTTTAGTTGAATGCACTTACCGAAATGTATGAGATGGGTGGACTCGTATTATTTCGACTTCTACACGTGTAGTGTACATGTGGATTTTATTAGGAAACCAAGAAAGAAATAATTATAAACATGGAATGTTACCTCCAGCGAGTCGAGCTGCTATTTGGATTATAACCCAGGGCGGCAGAGCTCTGAGTGCGACAGAATAACTCTTTTTAAAATTAATACCAAAAGATGACAAATATTGAAAGTTTTAATCCAGCCCGTCATTTCAATATTTTCTGCGGGGGGGGGGGGGGGACGTAACTAGGTCATTTTCTAATTGGGGGAAGCTCAGGATTTAGCGCCCCCTACCCCCTTATATACAAAAAAAAAAGTATATATTTAGGTTAAACACACACATTTAGTCAATTTAGCGCCCCTAAAATAATCTGGAGCCCGGGGCATGTGCCCCGTTTGCAACCTCTAGTTACGTCTCTTGGGAGGGGTGAGCAAAGAGAATATATTAAATTTATATATAAAAAGCAAGAACACGTAATAATACGTAAACACACGTATAAATACATTATGTATCTAAAAGTCAGGTCGCCATGCCCCCCCCCCCTCCCGAGATCGTTTAAGTGATTGCCTATGTTTCAGTGAGTATTTATATGACTATAATAAATGTTATCCGACGAATATATGTGTGTCTAAACCAGAAACATTCCAAATACTTGCCAGACAGTAAATCAACGCCGCGTATTTCGCCAAGACTAGTCGTGAGGACAGGAAATGCTAATAACTCTCAGTAATTTTCACACCTCCTGGTGATTTCCTTCCGCTCGGGAAGGGGACGAAAGGTCTGGTACATATGCTGTACCGCAGCCGTAAGGAAGGCCAAACTATTCTGCGGTACATATGCTGTACCGCCGTAACCTGAAGGTTAATAGCATTATAAAGGACAAAACGTCAATCAGGAAAGAATGGGAAGATTTCAAGTTCCGGGGCCTGAAAAGAATGCGGACGGAAAAGTTTCCCGACATAAACGAAGCACTACTGCAATGGTTCAAGACGGCACGAACGAAGAACATTCCTAGCAGCGGTACGCTTATGCAGGAAAAAGCCCTGGAGATTGCAGAGGTCTTAGGGATAAAGGGTTTTAATACCAGTAATGAGTGGCTGGAGAAGTTCCGAACGAGGAACAACATCGTGTTCCGTGCTTTGTGCGGCGAAGCTGCTGATGTCGACGAGAGTTTCTATGACGACTGGTCATCAAGATTGCCATTGCTGATAGCCGGTTATGATGACAAAGACATCTTCAACATGGATGAAACTGGTCTTTTTTTCCGCTCCCTGCCCAACAAAAGCATGATGCTAAAATCCCAAGATGCTAAAGGAGGGAAGCAAGCAAAGGAAAGGATAACCATAGCGTTTTGTGCCAGCGCTACTGGGGAAAAGCTTAAGCCTTTAATGATATGGAGATCAAAAAAGCCAAGGTGCTTCAAAGGGATTGATATTGCAAAACTTGGCGTTGGATGGAAGGCGAACTCAAAGGCATGGATGACTGCCGCAATATTTGAGGAGTGGCTAGCCGACTTCGACAACAAGATGGGAAAACAAGGAAGAAAAGTTCTCCTTGTTTTAGACAATGCGACTTGCCACAAACATCAGCTTGTTTTGAAAAACGTTAAGTTGCTCTTCCTCCCACCCAACACGACTGCAAAGCTTCAGCCTTTGGATCATGGAGTAATCAAATGGTTCAAGGTGGAGTATAGGAAGCACGTTTTGCGATCGATTATTAGTCGCATGGAGGAATGCGACAAAGGGACTGAGCTAGCCAAAAAGTTGACGGTGGCAGACGCCGTAGAGTGGACTAAGCGGGCATGGAAGGATGTAGATGCAGACCTCATAAAGAAATGCTTTGCCAGCTGTGGCATATCAAATGCGGAAGTAGAGAAAAATATTTTTTCCTTTGAAGAAGCCGACACGATAGAGGTGGAAGAACTCTCTAAGCTTGCGGGAGTTCAGTTTGACTGTGAGGCAATGGAGTGTGAAGAAAACCTCGAATGCTACGACGACATAGACGAGAATTGGGAAGAAAGACTGTTGCAGGAGGCTGTTTCCCAAGGTAAGTTTTTTTTTTAATTTTAAAAATTATATATATTTAGCGTATTTTTTGTATAAAGGACTTAGACAATGTTTTGCCTTTTAGGCGCTGCTGATTCCGATGCCGAAAGCACGGCCGGCGACGATATCGAGGTCGACGAGCCGTCAATGACTGCGCAGTAGACATTAAAACAAGTTGACTTTTTAATGAAAAGTTCTAGTGTAATGAAGGATGATGGCATAAGTTCCCTGTTTCGGGAGATTAGATCAAAAGTTGAAAACCGTGTTATAACAGAAAAAACAAAAAAAAATGAAACAGTCAGAAATTGTGACATATTTTAAAGTACAAACTTGAATTTTTTGAGTTTTAAACTTAAGTATACTTTCAGCATTGTATATATGCATTAATAATGTAAATAAACATAAATTTTTGTAGCAATATCTGTATAATTATTAATGACTTTCGTTTTTCTAATGTATAGGTACATAGGTTTGGTTGTTAAGGGCCTTTAGTGTTGACACCTCTCGGAGCGACCACCTCTCGTAACGACCGATTTTTCGCGGAACGGAGGGTGGTCGCTCGCGAGAGGTTTTACTTATATCATTTAATATTTAATTTGCCTTTTTTCCTGAATAAATTTATTTTAATGTAAATATAATAAGTTAAATGAGTAAAAATTAAAGCTCAAGTGCGGGATTCGAATACTGCACGTTCGCATTGAACGTCGGCATGTTACCAGATAGGCTCTTTCGTCGCTGTCTCCTGAGCAAACGTTATTAATTAACTGGTCATTCGGCACTTTTACATTAAGGATTGAACACCCTAAAGGAGCACACTACTATTACACTAAGTTTCGTCCCAAATGAATTTTCCATATTGTGCCTCTATCTTGTAAAAGTTTTTTTTTTTACAATTACGATTGCTTGAGAAATTTGTGAATCGCTGACAGCGTTTGTTCTTGTTTTATGAACGACTTTGAAACTTAGGACGAAAAAGATTTTCATGCGCGATATCGTCTACAAAAATCCACATTGCTGCAGTTTGACTCTATGAGGTCACATGGTTCAGCTAATCATAATACCACTGTCAAGACAGCTGTCTCAAGAGAGGCAGTCCAAAGATCAACGATGTTAATGTCTGGTGAATACGGAATTCGACAGCGGTCTTGACATCGGTTCTTTCGAATATTGACCGGACCAGCTGTTTGACCGTGTTTGGTAAATAAGGCCGTTATGATTGGCTGAATTATACCATGTGACTTCATAGAGTCAAACTACAGCAATGTGGATTTTTGTAGACGATATCTCGCATGAAAATCTTTTTCGTCCTAAGTTTCAAAGTTGTTCATAAGACAAGAACAAACGCTGTCAGCGATATTCAAATTTCTCAAGCATCGTAATTATATATATATATATATATAAAAAAAAAGAAAACATTTACAAGAGGAAAGCACAATATGGAAAATTCATTTGTCGACGAGACTTCGTGAAATAATAGTGTGCTCCTTTATTGTGCTCAATCCTTAATGTAAAAGTGCCGAATGAAAAGTTAATCAGGAGAAAGAAGCACTTAAAATTTCAAACTCAGTTCAGAGACTAATAAGTTTGTTCAGGCGACAGCGACGAACTAGTCTATCTGGTAACGTGCCGGCGTTCAATGCGAACGCGTAGTGTTCCAATCCCCCCTTTGATTTTTAATTTTTACTCATTTAACTAATTATATTTACTTGAAAAAAAAAGGCTAATTAAATATTAAATGATATATTTAAGTATAGTAACAATTTTACTTTATAAAAAAACATAATAAATAATTATTATAGCAATACTACTTATAAATAATTACTACAGAAAATAAAAAGTTTAAATTGTGTTATGATTTACATTTACTTAACATAAATTTTTAACTACCAACAAGAAGCCTCGAAATAGCCTGCTTTCTTATTAGTCCCTTATTTCATTGGAACAGTTTTTGCATGTAGTAGAAAAACAGCAACTCTAACATTCACATGAGTACTGCTTCGTCAGAAAAGGCTAGGATTGAAGCTATAAAATGAACTTTTACGCCCATTTACGTACATGAAACAATTTAAAACAGTTACATTTTATGATTGATAGGAATTGTTGTGATATTAGAGCTATTAGTTATTTTGCAGCTTAAAAAGTAACATGATTACCATAGTTAAAATATAATTTTATACTTAATGAGCCTTTTTTCTGAATAAATTTATTTTTATGTAAATATAATAACTTAAATAAATAAATAAATAAAAAAGATAACCAACGGCGGGATTCGAACCCTTAACGCCCTCATTGAACGCCGGCACGTTACTGAATAGGCTACTTCGGCGATGTCTCATGAACAAATTTATTAGTATTTAAACTGCGTTTAAAATTTTTAATCTTCTTTTCTCCTATTTAACAAGCATTCGGCTCTATTACGTTGAGAGTTGAACACCCTAAAGGAGTACTACTATGTCACGAAGTCTCGACACCAAATGCATTTCCCGTGTCTTGCCCAGATTATTTATTTTTCACCTCGCACTTCTCTTCGAAATCAAGAAACTACAGATGGCCGTTTGTTTACTGCACACGCGCTGTAAGTTTGGACTGCTTGGACCCTTCGATTTCTACGGTCGAAGTCTCTCGACCGACCGCGGTGAGAAGTAGCTGTCTCCTCGGGGTGGGGAATACCGTTTTGGACTTGAGTCCAAAACGGACCGTGAAAACGCTGTCTGACTGCCAGTCGAAAGGTTGGTGAATACGGCTGTTAGGCAGTTCGAGTTCGACCACGAAATTTCGACAATTGGCAGAAAAGAACGAATCCATTCGAGTTTTAGGGAAATTTGTTATGCAGGTGCGTACGCGAATCAGAATGTTTGCTTCTGTGTTTGTTGAAAGTAACTAAATTTATAAACTGACATATAGCATCAGTTTGTAAGAAATAAAGTATACTAAAGGAACTAGAACGAGAAGATAGAGGCATATACTTTATTACCAGCAGTTCCTCCCTTGAACATGAATGGATTCTTCTTGGTAGTTGGCACTCTGCCAGCCGGCTTGTTTTCGTTGATGGTAGGATTGAACACACCGACTATAGGGCACGTGCGACTCTCTGATTCGCGATGTCATCAATCGCATCAGCACGCCCCAAACCGATGTGCATTAAACCAATTTTCATGTGAACAGTTAGTGCAAAAACAAATATCCAACAGTTTGTCGCTTGTCACACTTGGTGTGAATGCCACTTATAAAGGTTGCTTTCGCACCAAAGCGACAAAGACAAAAAACTTAGTTTTGAAGGCAAAAATATGCCTTGTGCTTTCGTAGATGAGAAAAGAGAAGATTTTTTTGGATTTGTCACTTTTGGTGCGACAAAGACAAGTTCCTTTCTTTTATCATATTGCACAAGCATTTGTTTTGAAGGCAAAAATATGCTTTGCGCTTGCGAAGATGAGAAAAGACAGGAATATTGTCTTTGCCGCCTTTGGTGTGAAAGACATAATTCCTGTCTTTTCTCATATACCCAAGCGCGGAGTATATACTTTTGCCTTCAAAACAAATGCTCTGCGCTTGCGTAGATGAGAAAAGACAGGAATATTGTCTTTGCCGCCTTTGGTGTGAAAGCACCCCCAAGGTGCATTAATGCCTACTGCGACTGTTTTTTTTCGATATTTTAGGTGCGATTCCTGTCCCCATTAGTGGGGCATGGCGAGAAAGGAGAAGAAATCACGAAAAAAAGAAAAGGGAAGAGATAAAATAAATTATGATGCAGTTTTAAGCGAATTTATAAAGGCCAAAAGTTGAAAATTTGTTCCTGTAATTTTTTTGAATGAATTTTAATAAAATTCGTTATTTTTAATTAATTTCAAGTTCATAATCGGTAGGGAGTGGTGTATAAGAGTATTGGTAGATACTTACATTAGCCGAGTCTCTCTAAGACGATTCTTCTTTCCTTCCGTACATGTTGAGCAAATGCTGGGGCGTGCGACTGGCCTTCTGGGAATGAAACTTCTCGGAGAACTCTCGCAGCGCGTGAGAGGGAAATAGCGTCTTCTCCCTCTTCCGGATTAGGGATTCGGCAGGGAGAAGCCACTTGTTTTCCTGGCACTCAGACGCTGTCGGGCGTTTCCTTGGAGAAAGAATCGTGCAAAGAGTTAAGACAGCTGTTTGGGCAATAGGAACATTTTTAGCCACACCACGATTAATGGCACTGGCTAAAATGTTTGATCCGTCAAAGAAGCACTCTTCTATTTGTAGGATGATAGTTCAGCCATTATTTTTGCACTGGATGTGGTTTATACATTGCTCTTTTTCGTATTTTCTTAAATAAAATTTTCCTTTTTATTTCTACTAATCATTCAGGTGGTAAAATTTTTATTTTTTAGTTTTGAAAACTTAAGAGTTTTTGTTGTTTAAGTGTATTTCAATAAGCGTATGGAATGCGATAAGAAATTTACAGTTGCCTTTTGAAACACATTCTTAAAATAATGTGCTGGGGTGCACTCATTCGGGGCAACACAAATGTCAATTTCAAATTAAACACTACTTTATTGCACATAATCTATCTCTCTCCATATAAAACACTAATATGTAGCGGTAAACGGGCCTTTATTTCTTTTTCCTGCTTGGCAACACTGTTTGTTTACAAAAATCCTAACCCTACCTGCTTCTACCGTTTCGTGATTCTGCCCGGTTGGCAACACTGTTTTTTTACAAAAATCCTAACCCTACCTGCGTCTACCGTTTCGTGATTCTGCCCGGTTGGCAACACTGTTTTTTTACAAAAATCCTAACCCTACCAGCGTCAACATTTCGTGATTCTGCCCGATTGATCTATGCGCAAAAACAACATTTATTGCTGTTTTTCTAACTTTTAAAATGAGTTGTATGCGATCTCTAAAATATAATTTGGTACTTATTAGTTAAACGTGCTACCTTAACGACGGTTTAAGAAATGTATAATTTCTGCAGATGAATGAATATAACACAGCGTACGGTATGCAATTCTCCCGCATCAGTTTTTGTATCATAAAGCGCGCAAAAATATTTTACTCACTCAGGGGTCCTCTTGAAGAGCTGCATCAAGAAGTGAGTGGCTTCAGGGCTGGCTTCACGATGCAGGTGGTCGAAACGGTATCGTACCCATTGCACATTGTCTTTGGTCTCTTGCAGATTCTCACCGGCAAAGGGTGAGACACCACTGAGCCTACATGAACAGAAAGCCAAATAATAACATTTGGATTTAATAGCGATATTCAATAACTGTTACATCGGAGATTTCTTCGAGTTTTACTTGTTTTCCCATAGAATTAATAGAAAATATAAGTTAAAATTAAAACTCACACACACAGACAAATTTATGCAAGGTTTTAAAAAAATAATAAAATATCATAACAATAAAGGCAATCCTCATACATTTTAAAGCAGGTAAGATTAAAAGGTTTTATAACCAACTACATAGCAGTCTATAATCCGAAACATTACTGAGAGTGTGAATAAGGCTACAGGGCAAATTTCTAATTTCCTCTTATCGCACGGTATAAATTTGAATCGTGTGTTGTAATATCATGCAGTATATTGCTGAAGTGTTTTATTCATATGAAATATGTCGAGTATAAGAGCTTTTGAGTAAATTTTGACTAGTAAATATTCTTTTTCCAACATCGTCGATCTGAACACGTGTGTACATTCGGAAAGAATACCACCGGAAGAGCCTAAATAATGTGTAATTCTAGCGCCAGTCGGTAAAGGAGCACAACAGTTACGGGGAGTTTCAGGTAGTCGGTGGAAAACATAATTGGAACAAATATCCAATTTTCAATTAATTGAAGCCTTTTCAGAAAAGTATTTGTACCATACATTAAAATACACGTAATATCGGATATAGCAGCTGGACATTAAAAACATTCAAAATAAGGTAACAACAAAACAGCGAAATGGGATATTTCTTAGAAATCAGTTCAAACTTTACACACTGACAATGTGTTTGTATTAACAGTCCATGTATAACTTGGAAACCATTAACAAAATATAATTCATTGCACTTAAAGAACTTATCGTGAAACATGGAGTCAAAGCGAAAGTTATAAGACAGAATTTATGGTAGTCGCATCATCCAGAGCTATGAAAAGTAAATCTAATCATGTTCCTGAAATCTCCTCAAGGATTCCCCATTTATGCTACTCTGATAATGCACGGGAACTTTCAAAGCGATTATTGGGGAAGAGCGTTTGCTTGTGAGTAAATCACTGTCTTGCGTCCTTTCAAATTTTGTACCACACTTAACTATGGCATTTCCAGGCACGTGGGCTGTTCTTCAATTCTCAGTTCTTTTGATGTGAACCACTTCTCTCTTGAAGTTCATACCTCTGCGTATGAAATGTTCACTACTAACTACTGCTAGTGTGAGTTATGTTTGTAATTGCTTCATGATTGCAAGAGACTAAATCTATCATGATTTTGCACCGACTTCAAAAATTATGTCTTTAAAAGTCGTATCGATGTTGTTTAAAGAATTAAATTATTTTCACTTTTTAGCGCAATTTTTTATTTGAAGTCAGTTCTCTTTTCTTCTCAATATTTTTATTTTATTAATTTTAGCTTAAATACATTTTTCATATGAATACTCTATTAAAAAAATATTAAATTATGCACTCACTTTGAGTGACTGTCACTGAAAAATAATCATTTGTATGATAAACTGAGTTTTTAAATTGATTTTGAAAAGTGCAGAACACACTTCAGTCTTAAAACAGACTGAATGAATTTAATTTTTGTTTCAGAGAAGCTTTACTCAAACTTTTATTATAATTGTTTTTAATAATACTGCTTAATGGCAACGAACTCTCTTTAACAATGATTTTTATGGTTATTACCTAATAATTTACTCAATAAAGAAATATTAAGGCAAGTCTTTCCAATATTAAAAGAAAAATATGTATTTTTCACTCATAACGTTCTTTCTAAATAACAATTGTAATCAAATAGATCTATGATATTTAAGTTAGATCACTCTCTATCGATTAAAGAAGGAATCATCAAAATCGGTTCATTAAGTCAAAAGTTATGAATGAAAAACAAAAACAAAAAAAATGACTATATTTCTGTTTATGACTTTTTTTCTAATTATCGAAATGTGGTCAGACAAAAGTACGAGAGCTACGGAAAACCACCTTCGATCGATTAAAAAAGGAATCATGAAAATCGGTTCATCCGGTAAAAAGTTATACGTGGACAAAAAAAAGAAAAAAAAAAAAAAAACAACATACATATGGTATGAATATAGTGTAACCTCCTCCTTTGTGGAATTCGGTTAGAAAGAAATTCCTATTTCTGTCTTTAAGACGGTGTAAAAGCATGGTAAGGAATTAAAAAGGAAAAAACATGAGGAGAAAAAAATAAAAATAAAAATAAGAAGATCAGTGACGTAACTTGATGCCATGAGTTCTAACTTTACTTAGTGATAATTTTTTACCAATAAAAATCAACGGTTGAACTATTCCTCCACAAGGATTTACCTGTAAAAAACCTTAAGTGCTTAAACATTAAAAAGAAAAAAGAAAA
Organism: Octonoba sinensis; assembly: GCA_038502835.1. NCBI lineage: Eukaryota > Metazoa > Arthropoda > Arachnida > Araneae > Uloboridae > Octonoba > Octonoba sinensis. The sequence continues at coordinate 145,762,666 of CM076600.1, forward strand.
AGAAAGAAAGCTTCTTTTGTCGGAAAAGTCTTCTAAAATGCGGTAAGCGTCGGAAATTTTTTTGATTTTGATTGCAAAATAACGTAAGTACGAATTATTTTTTCACTACTAAATCTCCTTTTTCTTAAATTAATGTGTCTTGTCTTTTGTGAAAATAATGTGTTTTGTCCTTTTATTGAATTAATGTGTCTTGTCCAGTGTTTTGTATTTTCAAGCTACAATATTTGCAAATGGAGCTTTATGCAAAATACTTACAATATATATGTCAGAACACCTACACTCCAGATATCTGCTGGCGTATGGATGAGATCTTCACCTTTTAATATTTCTGGAGCTGAAATAATTTGTAATATATGCAATAAAATATTTATTATTTTCTTTTAATTTTTTGACAATTGCATTTATTTAATTGTAAAATTATCTAACAATAACTCTGAGACTTCTCTTTCTTTAAATTTTGAGCGTTTTCTTGATCAAAATCGTTTATAAATACGCTCTGTTAAAGCTGGTCACACTTGATAATTATCATGTAATAATGGAAGGAAGAGTTTAAGAGAGTAGGACATGGATGTACTAATATGTGCGACACTGAAATTTTATTAGGTTACAGTACTGACACTACCAGTTGCAGATAATAATAATTTAACTTTGTGCAAGTAAACGTAATAGAAATATAATTTCACGTTAATTTAAAGCTCATTTGTGCTTTAAATTAACGTGAAATTATATTTCTATTACTACCAGTTGCACTTGGTTAGCTCTACTGGTAATCTGGAAGATTGGAGCTAGTGGGACACAAAACAAGTAACTTTTAGAATTAGTGAAATCGCACTGGTTATTATATTCTATTTTAATGGACATGTCTGTCTCGTTTGTAATCCAAATATTAAACTTTTTATGATTGCAAAATTTAGCTGTAACTATCTACTTCTTTATGAAATTTTGTTCCTTTTAAAGAAGTTTAGTGAATCTGAATAGGATCTCTTCAAGACGAACTTTACGCGTGCACTTGTTTTTAAAACATACCTAGGTATTCTGGACACGATGCAGGGGACTGTTCTTTAGGAGGGACGGATCCTTCTTCTCGAATACTTCCGAAGTCCACCAGCTTCACCCGGGTGAAGTAGGGCCTGAGGAGCAGAACGTTGTCCGGCTGCAGTTCTAGATAACACAGGGAACGGAAATGAAGATATTCGAGGGCATCCAGCACCTGAAATTATTATAAAGGCTGAAACATTCTGACTTATTTTGAAAAATAGCTTAAGTAGTTGTGAACAAACAATACTCTATTTTTCTTTTGATTTTTCCTTTTTAGGTTCAATTTCCTCTGTAACACGTTCCTTGCACTGTATTGCTTTTGGCATTCGTAAACAGAAAGTTTAAAAATTTCTTAGGGCTTTATAATTTGCTGAAATACTTTTTTTACAGGCTACTATTATGAACCAGGTTTTAGATCATTTTTAAGAAGGGAAATTTATTAATGAGGAAATCAAATCTCGTGATAAATACCTCAAGTGGGATTTGAATTCAAAGGCGAATAAGTTTCGTTACAATATGTATTGACAAAATTTCAATACACATTCTGTAAGATAACAAATGGTAGGAAAAATGCTTGCTTATAGTCCTTTAGAAACTTAAATTCTTCTGAAAATAGTCTATCAGAATAATGGCAGAGAATGATTCAGTCATAGTCAGTCTATTGAAATATTTGCCTTAGTAGAAGTTCTGATAAACAACCTCATTTTGAAACACTTTTCCCCCCGATCGTGTTAAGTTGAATGTAAAATCTTGTCTTATCCATGGGGTTTAGTGGTTAGTACCGTTGCCTTCTATTCAGCCTGCCCCAATCTATGCGGAGACGCAAGATAATCCTAAGATTACACGCTAAAAAGCATCGCTTGAAGGAAAACCTATCTACACCAACAACAACAACAAAAAGAATTTATCACTATGTCATCTCATGGTACTCAAATGTCCAAATTTTAATGTTAATTTTATTGTGAATACTTTTTTTATCACGTCATTCCAATTAAAATAATTAGTGCGAATCACCGTATTTTACCGATGCCAAATGGAATAACTTAAGAATTCCTAATTTGAAATTCATTCCTTCAACATGCCTACATATGTTCAACTCGTGTGATTCCAAAATTACAATTAGAAGAATTCACCACGAATCAGAATATTCTACTGCCGCCAACTTAAGAATTTTTACTCTGAAATTCCTTTTTTTTATAATGCACATGCACACACACTTATAAAAAATTCAGGTCAAAAAGAAATTCACGAATGCAGTTACTACATGAAATACTAATCTTATCAAAAGTTAGACATCGGATTCAGACGGTGTAATCATTTCTCATTTTATGCGTATCACACATACATAGGCAAGTGCTGACCTGTATGATGATTCTAGAAACAGCCTCTTCGCTGTAGAGAGGTCTCGACGATAAAGCGCGCAGCACATCCATGGCATCCAGCTTCTCCATGATGAGGAAGAGCATGGACCCGCTCCCTTCCAGAGCGGCGTGCAAGAGCGGGAGGTGTTCGTGCACCAGGGAAGCGTGTGCGCTCAGTTCGCGCCATGCCGATTCCTTGTCTTTCTGCAGAGAGATCGCTTTGGCTACGAGAGCAGTGTTCTGTACTTTGTGCCACACTTTCATCACCAGTGAAAACCGGCCCCTGATAACAAGAAAAAAGCAACTGAGTAATGTCAGTAATATCTTTATACAGATAATACGACTGTAGGTTTCTAAATAGCATAAAGGCTTTCGGCCCACCAAAGTGATTTCAGAGCTGATTGCAACAAGAGACGGAGTGATTCATGAGAAAGGTTTAGGTATATAATTTGTGTAAATTGGTTGAAATATAACTGAGACATAAATAAAAAACCTCATGTTTTAAACCATTTTAAGTTTTCATTTCTTTTTCGATTATTGTCATTTTGAGTAACTTTGGCCCAAAATGCTTGCCTCTGAGTTCATTCGCTCAAGTTGAATATTTTCGCCAAAATAAAGAGTACTTTTGTGGCTAAATAGATGATTTTCTGTTAACGTAGAACTAATGAAAATTATTTTTGTATTAAGTGGCATACATACACATTAGGCTTTTAGGTTTTCGATATCGTTGATTTTTGATGAAATTTAAAATTTCTAAGTGGTGACTCCCCCCACCCTCATGCAGTTAATTGTTCTCAATTTTTTATTTGCTCTTCGTAACTTTTCCAAACTGCGTCAAATTTTCATTTAATTCAATACGTGATTTACACTATAGGATCATGGCGCATTTGCCATGATCCTATAGATTTCCATTATTATAGTGCAATTTGGCGATCTTCTGCTTTATTTTTTGGGACTGATGTACTAATTCCAATAGGGATGTTTAGGAATAGTTGTCTTTATTCAAATGAGGGCTTTAAGGATTGTTTTCTTTATTGTAGCAGAAATATTCAGGGATCGTTGTTCTACATCCGATGGGAATTTTTAAAGAGAATACTGCTCTTATCTAACGGGAATTTTTAGATGTGGTGTTGTCTATATTGTAATTGGGATTTTTATGGGCTTGATGATATTTTGGAATAATTGTCCTGCATATACGTATTTTGCTGCTGTTGCTCTTACTCTATGGCGATTTTAATGAACAGTAGTTTTCATTTTAATGAGCATTTTTATGGACTTATTTTCAGGCAAAAAGGAATTTTTAGACTGCTGCTTTAATGTAATCGTGATTTTTAAGGAGTTTTACTGCTTAAATTGGATTTTTTAGGACTGTTGCCCAGCTTCTACTGGATGAATAGCTGGGATTTTTTAAACAAGTTTTTCTTTATATATTTACAACAGAATTTCGCACATGTGTCACTTGGCCTGGGAATGATGCAATGTTACCCCGAGCTATTTCATCTAGTATATAGCAAAATTAAACACCCCTTTTTGTAGCCAGCAGATCGGCATAATTTTTTTAGTGCAACATATTACCATTTTTACCCAGTGTTCAGGGAGCCAGAATTTATGATTAGAATTACGAGTACATGGTTTTACCCTGTATGTTCTTATTCATAATCAAGAAAAACTAAGTGTTTTAAGTGATAATTGAGTATGGTAGAAATGATGGTTTTAAACTATATTTCAACTTTTTATATATAAGGCAGTGAGAAGCAAAGGATACACGTATCCAAAATACGATTATGCAAAAAACGCTCAAAATTTGAATCTTGTGGGAGTTTTGATGTTAATTGTTTTCTTAGTAACGTTGGGCGGCAGCACCTGTTAGGGCTACCACTAATATTTCTTGCCACAATATAGAATTGTACTTTCCTTATCATTTGCACTAGTTATCTTCAATTTTGTCACTTACACCTTTATGGTTCTAGGTGCCTCAAATAATCTATATACAGAAAGCACGAAGGGTGACGATAGACAAAATGCGGCTTATTACTTATTTGATTTTCTTATACAGGGTTAGTCAAAAAGAAGTATACTACTACAATACACTATAAATCAAGACCAATGTAAAATATTACATGTTACCTGCGACAGAACGGTATGGGATTACTTTAAGTTTTGTTAGAGACTATCCCAGACGTTCTAAGTGTGATTGATCCCTTAGTCACACGACACACATAAAGATAAAATCCAGTTCTGCCCAAACGCGTATGAAATATCAGAACGTATCACAACCACTATGATGAACTCAAGTCAGAAGCCTTAACACGCATTTAAGTGAAAATGGGTTACCGACTGGATGTGCGCCGTGTGACTAAAGGGTCACACATAGAACATCTGTAACTGTCTCCAAAAAAACTTTAAGTAATCTCATACAATTCTCAGGAAATTTGTAATATCTTACATTGTTCTTCACTGTTAAAAAATTCCGTAACAAAATAGTAAAATAACCATTTATTTGATTGTTATTTTACCATATTTAACTACAACAGCTGAATAACCATTAAAAAGATGGTACTCAAACCGCTGATTGCGAAAAAATCGTTTATTCTCTGTGTATCCTAAAAAACGTTTAACTAACCGTAATTTTCAAGCGCTCAATAAGAATCGGCCGTCCATCTTGGTTGCGAAACCTTACCGGTCGTACGTTGTTGTTAAAATATGAATAAAGATTTATCAGTTAAAATCTGCATGTGTATATAAAAAAAGAAGATAAAAAAAAAGTGGCTTAGCCAGTGGATACTAAATAGAAACACATACACACGTAAATCAAAAATCGGAGCCATCGGATTCCCGAACTGTTTGCGAATGAACGAGCCCATAATTTGAGCTGCTGAAGTCTGTTTGTATTTTAATTTTTGCAGCAAATAAAATGATTTTCTTCAATATACAGTAAATTTAGACTAAAAATGATTTTGGATCCAATCAAAAACTGAAATCTCAATTTTAATGCAGTTTTCCTGTTGAAAAGAAACATTTATTGATAAATAAGCGAACGCTTTGTGTGGTGCCGATGGCCGAGTGGTTAGTGAGCAACGTTGGTATTTCAAACAACCGGGTTCGAACCCCGCAGGCTGCGTTTACCGTTTCTACGCCTCGAAATGGTTCAAAAACGGTGAAATTTTTGTTTTGAAACCTTTTTTAAATGGTTATAAAACCGTAAACTTTTGTATTTACGGCTTTTTAACCAAGCTGATTGGAAATGGTTAGGTCCCGTAAAGATAGAAAAATGTTCCAATCCGTAAATTTAACGGTGAATTAGATGGACAGACTGCTGCCGGTCATTTAACCGTAATTTCATGATGAAATTTCTAACAGTGTTGATTTACAGCGCATTGAAGTTGTATACTTCTTTTTGAATTACCCTGTATGCAATATAAACTGTTTAAACCATTATGTTTTCCTAATTTTTTCAGTGAATTTAAAAACAATTCAATATTAATATTGACTTTTCTCTTTGTATTCTACACAATGTATCGCAATCACTCTTATTAATAAAATAATTTGTAAAAAAAATAGAACCGACTTCAAATTATAAATTGCGCTAAAAAGTGAAAAATAAATTAATTTTTTAAACCACATCGATGTGTCTTTTAAACATAAATAGTTTTAGAAGTCGGTACAAAATTATGAGTCTAATTACCATTACACCATTTGCTACTTCATATTGGAACTGTTGCTAATTCTGGGAAAATATATATATTTGTAATTGGATTCACGATTACAAAAGATTTCATCTGTCCTAATTTTGCACCGACTTCTAAAACTATGTTTAAAAGTCACATCGATGTTGTTTAAAAAATTAATTTATTTTTCACATTTTAGCGCAATTTATAATTTGAAGTCAAACCTATTTTTTTTATAAAAATTATTTTATTTTATTCTTTTTAGTGTAAATACATTTTCTATATAAATACTCTATTTTTTTAAAATCTATATCAAAAGGCAAACCTTCTTTGAATAAATGGCACTAAACACTAATCATTTGTATGAAAAATTACGTTTTGAAGTCGATTTTAGCAGACAAACTGATTGGATTTAATTTTTGCCTCAGAGAATTCAGTCAAACTGTTGCTTTAACTGCTTTTAATATTATAGCACAATGTCAACAAACACTTTTTTTAACAATGACTTTTATATTCATTAATAGTTTTCCCAACAAAGAAAAATCAAGCGAAGCCTTTCCAATTAAAATAAAAAATACTAATTTTTCACTTGCAACGTTTTTTCTGAAAAAAAAATGTAGTCAGATTGATGTACGATATTTGAGTTAGGCGACCCTCTATCGATTAAAGAAAAAATAGTCAAAATCGGTTCATTTAGTCAAAAGTTATGGATGAAAAAACAAAAAATATACTACATTTCTGCCTATTACTTTTGTTTTATGAATCGAATATGGTTAAACGAAGGTACGGAACTTATGGGAAACCACCCTCGATCGATTAAAAAAAAATCATGAAGATCGGTTCATCCTGAGCGAAGTTATGAGTGATGAGTGGACAAAAAAAAAACGACATACATAACACTATGAATGCATAGCCTCCTTCCTTTGTGAAGTCGGTTAAAAAGTCATTGCCTCAAAACACAAGCATTTATCTGTTTTACAAGTTTGTTGCCGGTGGGCAATAAGTAAAAGATTGACGTACATTATTTTTCGAGAAAATTTAAAGATCGAGATCATATTTGGGAAGTATAAATTTTAAAAGCAAATAACAAATTTTTTATTAAAAAGCATTTTGTGTTGTATATCTTGCTAAAATCCTAAAAACGAACTTGAGAATAATGTACAGATAAATTTTGCAGCATTAATTGCTATAAAGTTATGAATCAGTTTCTGAGGAACAGCCTCACCAATCTTAAATCTAACACGAATAAATAATCCTCGTTTTAAGTACCCCCTCGAATACGAAGATTAATTACTTCAATATCTCACGAAAATTATAAGCAGTTGGTAAAGTTTTGTTCCATTTCGAAACGATCCTAAATGAAAATCCTTTCTGTTAAGGTTATTCAATTTAAACGACGATCGTCTATATCAGGTTTCACGGCACCTTCACTATTTATTGACGAAAAGCGCAGTGTAAGAATTTTTTTTATCATACTCTTGAAAAATATTGGTACGAAAAACGGGTTACAAATAAAAAAAACACCAAATATTTCATCAACATCGCTGTCGTTAATGTGAATCATCAATGGGAGAAGAATTCATTTGGCTCGCCTCTCATTGGTTAGTCTTACGGAATATATATATATATATATATATTTCCGGGTTTGATTTTAAATGCTTTTGGTTACTTTATAAATTTCCATGCTGACGCTTTTTATTTGCTTTCTTTTTTTCCCTTGGAGTTAAACCCGTAAGCCGATTCTTATCAAACTAATTTTGAATTAATCAGATGACTTTAAGCTCTAAATGATACCAGGCATGAGCTCTACATGTAACTGAATATTCGAACACCTACCTCGCTATTTCTGAAATGTAGTTGCAGACTTCGGTGGGCTCCGTTTTCTCCAGCTGAACGGGCTCTTCCTCCCTCAAATAATCGAGCTCTTGTCCTTCCTCCTCCATTTCGCTGAGAGCAGGATCCATTCCGCTTTCAGCTTGCTCCTGGTGGAATTGGTCAGCTCGGCACAGCTCGATTTTCGGAGTTGCTGGACATACAAGTACAAGAGCGTTATTCGATAGATTCGGACTACTGTAATTCCATCCAAGTAATCAGTAGAGTAAAAACTAGACTTGATAGAGGAACACTAACTCCAATTTCGAAATCAGAGTTAGTCAAAATCAGGTGAAATATCAAAGTCAACCAAAAGCATACTCAAAGTTGTTCTCCAATGTGACTTATAGCAAAGCGATCTTTGAATATTTAATGGGGAAACGTTTTTTAGTTTTGAAGCATGAAACATTACGTTGTTTGAATTATTTTTACTCTTGGCATTTTTTTAAAATAAATTTTGGAGGCTTCAAGTTGTTTTATTGTGTTTTAGTTTAATATAGTCTAATAATCTATTTTAGTTGCTCGTTTGGAACGCATGCACTTCATTATTGAAGGGAATGAATGTCCTTTGAAAGTTTAGGATGATCATATTTAGTACGCATAATTATCTCTTTTAAATGTGAAATATTTCTCTCTTTTGTAGTTCTTCGAATAAAGTACAACAGCACTCGCCCACGTTGAGCAAGAGTTGGAAGGTATAGCCGACACTACAGAAAAAATAACAGAACAAAATACTCGAATCACACATCAACGGTTCAACATTTTGCATGAAGGAGCACTGACAGTAAACTTGAATGCAATAGCAAAAATTAATAAAAAAATAAAAAACTATATAAAATATATATTTTTTAAATACTCTCTAAGCACAAAACTCCTCAAATAATGTAATTTTTAACGTTTCCAGGAAAAGAAGAAAAAAAAAAACATTTTGCGTTAGTCAGATCAGTTCTATTGTGTAAAAGGCAGTACTGTTAATGTGTCCTCTTATATGTGCAACACCTCCTATTCTACATATCCACCGATGGGTCTGCGGCTATGATAGGCAAAGTAAAAGGAGTCGAATAAAAAAGGTTGCACCAAAATGTAAGAGCAGTCATTGCATTTTACATTGTCATGCCGTATGAAAAAATGAAATGGTTCACATTAAATGTACCTAACTTATATCGAAAAAAAAAAAAAAACTAATTACGAAAAAATAACAGCAATGAGATCGAGGATTAAAAAGCTTAATTCCAAATCATAGTTTTTCTGTTTATATTGAACAGAACAATATGGCAGCAGTTAGTTTAAGTCTCAGGTGGCCAAAACAATGTACAAATGAAATAAATTTCGTTTGTGTGTTTACAATTTCTAAGAAACTTTCTTCAGGAGTTTGGAGTTACGTGAAAAGAACGTCTGTCGTTTAGGGTTCCATAATCCGAAAAATATGGGAATGCCTGCCATAGACGTTTTGACAAGATCACTGGCCGCTTTCGGCGATCAGCTGGTCCTCCTTTTAATGCTATCAGATACAATTTTGTTATTATTTTTCTAAATTCACTTTCGGCATCACAAACATTAAATAAATAAATGCAAGAAAAGGTTCCGTATAAATATCTTATAGAACTAACTCTTCCCTTTGCAGTATCGCATTATAAGTTGTAATTCTTAGTAGCGACTCATTTTCAAACAATGCTTCGTTCATAATAGAGCTCTGCTTCAAAGATCTCTTGCAGTAGATTTTATGAAAGCGCCATGATTTTGTGTGGAAAGGAAGCACGATTGTAAAGGCTTACCTTCTGCCAGGGTGAGCACGGGTTCTGAAGGGGAACTGAGCTCGCTCCAACCGAATTTATTCCTGGATCGGATTCTAAATCTGTAGGACGTGGCCGGACTCAATCCCCGAACAAGGTAAAACTCGTGCGTCGGGCAAACGCCAGACAGCTTTGTCCACTCCTCAGTGCCTAGATCCACAAAGTCGCATAGTGCGAGTTAGATTCTTATATATATTAGGGTAGCCCTTATTTTTCAACTTTCGAAAAGCTTAGCTCCCAACCCCCTATCTTGTTCCAATCAACAAAAAAATCATCTGTGCAAAATTTTAGCTTAATCAGACTTCATTCTGGCGGCCCTCATCGATCATGAGTTTTTGAAGACATCGCCAACAACGTCAACTGCAGCCATAGATCCAGCCCGTCGAGGTACATTACATTTTTTTACTCCCCGTCTTTGTGAAGTTTTTGATAGGTGCAAAATTACTGATAGAAATGCAGTTTTCATATTGATGGCTGCTGCAGAAGCTTTCGGGCATGACACTGAAAAGCTAGTAATAAATAGTACTTCTTTTCAAAATCTCAGAAAAAAATTTAGGGAAGCAAGATACACAGTAATCCAGAACAAATTTAAATTAGACAACTGCCAAGAATTAGTGTTACACTGGGGTGAAAAGTTGCTCCCAGCACTAACAGGTGTAGAAAAGGTTGATAGACTGGCAATAACAGTCACCTTTCAAGGCAAAGAGAACTGCTGGGAGTGCCTGAAATTCCAACATCTTCAGGAGAAAAGCAAGCGTTGGCTGTTTACCGTGCAATCGAGAAATGGAGTATAACTAACAAAATTCAGGCACTTTGCTGTGATACTACAGCAAGCAACAGTTGCCGAATAAATGGCGCCTGCATAAATCTAGAAAAGTTGTTCAATCGTTACCTGTTGTACCTCCCTTGTCGTCATCACATTTTTGAATTAGTTTTGAGAAGCTGTTTTGACTTGCTGATAGATGCGACTGCTGGTCCATACATGCCACTTTTCAAAAGATTTAGAGAAACTTTGGTTAAAACTGACAAAAATGTTTGCATAACTGATAAAAATGAAGTGCATTATGATGTCCGTTATACCATTATTCATTTTATTGAAGATCAGTATGCTACTAATAAACAACTGTGGGATGATTATCGAGAATGTTCGAGTTAACAATGATCTTTCTTGACGGCATTCCAAAGAATGGCATATCTTTTCATATACCAGGAGCTGTAAGTCATGCTAGATGGATGTCAAAAGCAATCTATGCATTTAAAATATTCTTATTTCAAGATCAATTTAAATTATCTCATAGGGAGAAGAATTCCTTAAGAAGAATATGTATTTTTCTTGCTCGAGTGTATGTTCGAGCATGGTTCTTGTCACCAGAGGCAATTAAAGCACCCTATCATGATTTTTTTTTCATGTATCAATTGCTAAATTTCTTCACGAGATTTTCTATCAGCTCCGATTTTCTGTACAAAGGTCCTTTAACATGGAAAGTTGATGTTGGTTATAAGATTGGAATTGAAAAACTTCAGACCATCATTGTTGTGAATGGCGTTGCAGAAAGAGGTATCAAACTCATTCAAGATTATAATAATATTCTTACAAAAGATGAAGCTGAGAAACAATTTATATTACAAATTGTTGCCGGAGAGCGTAAAAAAAAAAAAAAAAAAAAAAAAAAAAAAAAAAAAAAAAAAAAAAACACCCAACTGCTACTAAATCCTCACTTATGAAAAAATAATATTTCGCTTACATTATGTTGTAATTGTATCAAAAGTATTATAGTAAATAAAAACGCTTTGCTCTTATCGAAGTTATGCGATTTATTTTGAAAAATCAAATGTCTTAATTCTTCATGCTGATTTGAAAATTTTTTACTAATTTACTTTGGGGAAATTTGATTTGAAATGTTTTTAAACAACTGCTGGGAAGACCAGACAATTCCACATACATTTCTCAAAGAAGTAACGGACAAGCTAGAATCTAGGGAAGAATATATATGTTTGTAATGCAATTAATCAATATGCATTACTTCAAGCTCTTTGAGGGTCGCCTAAACGTTAAATGATTAAACTGAAATTTTGCATAGCCCCTTTTTTTTATCCTTTCAACAGGATCAGGGGTTGGGAGCAGCAAAATTTTAAATTTCAAAAAATTACATATGGTTAAGGGCCACCCTAATATATATATATATATATATATATTAGGGTGTATTTATTGTTTCGTAATTGTATTACGAGAAACAATTTGTAATATAAATTGTTTCTCAGCTTCATCTTTTGTAAGAATGTTATTATAATCTTGAATGAGTTTGATACCTCTTTCTGCAACGCCATTCACAGCAATGATGGTCTGAAGTTTTTCAATTCCACTCTTATAACCAACATTAACTTTCCATGGCCTTTGTACAGAAAATCGGAGCTGATAGAAAATCTCGTGAAGGAATTTAGCAATTGATACATGAAAAAAAAAATCATGATAGGGTGCTTTAATTGCCTCTGGTGACAAGAACCATGCTCGAACATACACTCGAGCAAGAAAAATACATATTCTTCTTAAGGAATTCTTCTCCCTATGAGATAATTTGAATTGATCTTGAAATAAGAATATTTTAAATGCATAGATTCTTTTGACATCCATCTAGCATGACTTACAGCTCCTGGTATATGAAAAGATATGCCATTCTTTGGAATGCCTCCAAGAAAGATCATTGTTAACTCCAACAATTCTCGATAATCATCCCGCAGTTGTTTATTAGTAGCAAACTGATCTTCAATAAAAGGAATAATGGTAGAGCGGACATCATAATGAACTTCATTTTTATCAGTTATGTAAACATTTTTGTCAGTTTTAACCCACGTTTCTCTAAATCTTTTGAAAAGTGGCATGTATGGACCAGCAGTCGCATCCACCAGCAAGTCGAAACAGCTTCTCAAAACTAATTCAAAAATGTGATGACGACAAGGGAGGTACAACAGGTCACGATTGAACAACTTTTCTAGATTTATGCAGGCACCATTTATTCGGCCCCTGTTGCTTGCTGTAGTATCACAGCAAAGTGCCTGAATTTTGTTAGTTATACTCCATTTCTCGATTGCACGGTAAACAGCCAACGCTTGCTTTTCTCCTGAAGATGTTGGAATTTCAGGCACTCCCAGCAATTCTCTTTGCCTTGAAAGGTGACTGTTATTGCCAGTCTATCAACCTTTTCTACACCTGTTAGTGCTGGGAGCAACTTTTCATCCCAGTGTAACACTAATTCTTGGCAGTTGTCTAATTTAAATTTGTCCTGGATTACTGTGTATCTTGCTTCCCTAAATTTTTTTTCTGAGATTTTGAAAAGAAGTACTATTTATTACTAGCTTTTCAGTGTCATGCCCGAAATCTTCTGCAGCAGCCATCCATATGAAAACTGCATTTCTATCAGTAATTTTGCACCTATCAAAAACTTCACAAAGACGGGGAGTAAAAAAATGTAATATACCTCGACGGGCTGGATCTATGGCTGCAGTTGACGCTGTTGGCGATGTCTTCAAAAACTCATGGTCGATGAGGGCCGCCAGAATGAAGTCTGATTAAGCTAAAATTTTGCACAGATGATTTTTTAGTTGATTGGAACAAGATAGGCGGTTGGGAGCTAAGCTTTTCGAAAGTTGAAAAATAAGGGCCACCCTAATATATATAAACATATATACACATATGTTACAGCGCATTTCCGAAATTGGAGAATGTTGACATCCACCGGTGATTGTCGAGATTCTCTACTTAGTGTATGTCAATATTCTCCGATTTCGGAGATTCACCATAACATATCTGAGGAGCAAACAGTCAAACCGTGTTTTCTCCAAAAAAAAAAAAAAAAAATTGAAGTTACTGGTTTTTCTTTGAACTCCTCATTAACTGGTACACAAGTATTGTTATGTGTAATCAGAACAATCTTTAAACTTGTTTTGGTTACAAATAACTACAGACGGTTTGACTGTTTGTTCCTCATATATATACACACACAAGAAGAAGAATTTAGATGGTTTTGAACTTTGATTGAGAAAAATCATACATCAAACAAGACTTAAATCTACGACTGTTTGAAATAGAAATATTTTAACTTTCCTTCTGCTTACGTCGGTACTAAAACACTTCTGCATCGTGTGCACACGAAATAAGACTAAGCAGTAAATGTTATGTACTACAGTAAGCAGTTATAATTTTTCTCTTGGAGATAATTATTAAACTCAGTTTTCAGTAAATTGATTTACTTTTAGTCAATTCCTAATCTATTGCTTCGTTGATCACCTAAACGCAATTCAAAGCGTATTTAAAATTTAATTTTGAAGGGAGCTGCAATTAATCTAATATTATTGCTTTGTATTTTCTCTAACATTATTGTTGTGTGAAAAGAGTTTTAATTGATAATGTGTATCATAAGATATATAATTGCTTGCTTTTTGTGGCAGAAGTCTTTTTCGAGCGTGCTCTCTCCATAAACTGTTTTATGGATGCATCTTGATATCTGGGAAGCAGGGATGAAAAGTTGTTTTATTGAAAAAAAGAGTAAAACTTACCTTCTTGTTTGCGTTCGATAGAATATCCTAAGATGGGAATGACAAAAGTATCGTCCTTCGACATGTTCCATCGAAGGAGCACCTCTGTGTCGGAGCAGCGGTCTGAATGTGGTGGATCCGGTTTGTTGGGAGCAGCTGCAAAATGGAAGTTTCGGTTCTAAAAGAAATCTTTTGAAATGCGTTGTACTTGATAGCTATCTATCTTACCATGCACCTGAAGTTGTTCACATTATAAAACTATTTAGCTTATGCTGGGTAATTGTTTTTACATTGTGGTAAAAACAATTGTCGACTGGTGTGATTTCGTATGCCAAAATAAAATTTTCTTTCATACATATCACTCCTTACGATTAAAAGGTTTAATAATAACGACAACATGATAAGTTAACAGGGATAAGTGATGAGGCTTTTGCGTTTTATGCCCATGGTTTCTATTTGCTTCCCTTAAGAAACGCGCATAATTAGTTACAATAAACAGGGCCGTCGAGAAGGGGTGTCAAGCACGGTTGAATCACGGGGCCTAGTCTTTGGAGGAGGCTCGGCTGGGCATCGGAGTAATGCAGAGGGTGAAATGTCTAAATATTCTGTTGTTGTGTCGCTTAAAATAAAGTTAATTGTTTTCATATATGCAGTTTTATAACTTTTTATCAATGGAATGGGAGATGGGAGATACGCCGTAGCAAGACTGACGTAAGGCCCGTCTCTTCTATCGACGGTGGTCACAGCAATAAGAAGGAGAGATAATGTAAAAGAGGTCAAGACACTTACTTCCGAGATGCAGTCTGGCCCGGCATGTTGTGATGCCGTGACTGTTGCGTGCCACGCACTTGTAGATTCCTACATCATACGCTTTCGCTGGTCTCAAGGTCAAGGTGCAAAGACCGTCAGAATACTGCCCCATCTAAAAGTAAAAGAACACAACTACAGAATCAGTTTCACAAAGTATTCCAAAGAAATTTCTGAAGAAAGGCTCTCATGATTGAAGATGGATGTTATACAATCAAACCTGGTTTTATGCGGGTTTTTTTTGTGCGATGTTCTTTTCTATGCGATTTGTTTTGTGTGGTTTTCTTTTTCATTCGGTAGCCACAAGGGTTGACTACCACATAAAAAAAGAAAACAAACAAATCTCATAAACAAGAAAAAGAAAAGAAAAAAAGATAATATTGCATAGAAAACCGACCGCACAAAAGCAGGTTTAACTGTACATGCTGATGCTGATAAAAATGCACCACAAAACGGATAATTTGTAACTGTTGTGGCATCGATTGGTAGTTCAAAGTAGTCATTGTAGTGATATAACAAAAGACAATTTATGTACGTTATGGGAATCATAACGTACATAAATTATAAGTAAGAAGAGAGGAGTGTATTGCTTTTGGAATGATAAGAGTAAAATGTGAACATGTAATGAAAGTAATCAAACGGAATTGCTTTGCAACGATGTCATAAATTGGAGTCATTAATAGCTAAGGTAAATTACCTCCTTTAAGAAAGTGGCATTCGCTATTACAATAACTTTTCTCGGGTAGAAGCAAAAGTAATGTTCATATCGATAAAAAATCAACATTTGAGGCACTTCTTTCTTTGAAAGAATGCATATGAGGGTGAGTCAAATCAAAACCGGAAAACTGCTACAGAAAATCTGAAACCTCTCTTATTACGATTAGATCTGGGTATGCATGCGCGTGAATTCTCCGCCATCAATTGGCATTGGTCCCGCGACTCTACCGGACTCAGCAGTGCGATGGAGTTTCCAATATAGCAGCCCTCTGTTGGAGTGCACCAAAGAAGAGTAGCGCGGAGTGATCCGTTTCCTGACTGACCCGTAATTGCATTGCAATGTCATCGATGGTGACCTATCTATCCTGGAGGATCATCTCCTCCGCTGTTGCAATCGCCACAGCTGTCACAACACGAAGTAACCGACATGCCCTCGTCGCGTCCGCGAAATTTTTGGTGCTGCTGCTGAATTTCTTACACTAGCGCTTCTTAATTTATTTCATCCATAACTTATTTCAGCCCTTTTTAAGGTAGACTTCTACCGTAGAACACCTGTTTTCTTCAATGTTATGGTATTAATGAAGCATTATGTAAATGGATAATTTAAATGGACGCAAGCAGAACTAAAATTCACTCCCAAAACCAGATTATTTTTAGAAGCACGCACCTCATATTTTAGCACAAGATTGGAAGTTAATTAGCTTTTAAACCACCTTTTCATTCTGAAACAAAATTTGCAAAATATTTTTAAGATAAAAATAGGGACAGTATTGTAAACGAGGGACACAATGAAGGGCGTTTCATGAGTGGAAACAAGTGGAAATTTTGGGGGTTACTTCCCAGAACCCTTCTTCTTAAGCCATATTATCGAGGTTCTGTCAATACATGTGCTGTAAGGAATGTAAAACCCAAACAGGCTGTTAATGTAACTTTTTAATGTTTTAAAATTTAATCAATTTATGTTTTTGCGACACACTTTGCAGTACTCTTTTATATTCGTGATTACGAAACGCTTCTGCATTTCCTGATCTTTGTCACCTATCCGAATCCGTAAACTCGCTACTCCTAGCAGTTGGATTTAAGTTACATTTGCACCAACTAATATTTAAGTTACTAAATGAAAGTAAGGGTTAGCCATTATTCCATTTTTTCTTTCCTTTCCTTTCCTTTTTTTTTGTTTTAAATCTTGAAAAAGCATAACACTTCTTTGAAATTTTAGGGCTTTTCCAATGACCTTCCTGAATATTATGAAGGGATAGACTGAAAGTTTCCTGGAACCTTTAACTCATCTCTGCGAAAGCGTAGGGTTCCGCGGAAGGCAATTTAAGAAACGCTGTTTTACACCATTCGTACACCTGAGTCTACAATAAACATGCAACCATATGCTGTACCAAAATGCTTCGAAGGATTTCTTTCGGTTTTCGTGTCTTCACTGTAAAAAAACCGGATATGGTGCACTCTATCAAAGGAGCTACTAATGCTTGAGACTAAAAACATTTGATGGTGGCCAGTGGCGAGCAAACCCAAAAAAGTTATTCGCCCCTTTGACACTGTTGGTCGCCACTTAGAGCCATGTTTCAAACTATTCATCCTCTCCAACAGGGGCCTCATTTTGCATACAAACATGCACTATAAATTACTTTGCCACAAAATTATACAAAAGTCGTATTTAAGAAATATAATAAACTAAACCATTTCTAAAAATTTAAATTTTTCATCTCCGTTATGTACTATAGCTTGAAAGTTGTCTTCTAATATTAAAAAATAATAAATTTCAAGAAGTTTTCCAAATTCTTAACCTTTTCTTGGTTTTGTTAAAATTTCTGAACATTTCTGATTCCCACACTAGATGGCTACTCTATGTATACTTATAAAAATTGCCAAAATGTCTTTCACATTTGTATCACACGCAAATAAATAAATAAATATGAATAATGGAATTTTATTTTATAAATATAAAACAATTAAAATTTACATTTTTAATAACTTAGCGCAATCTGCAAACAACTACCCCCCCCCCCCCAAATAGTGCATTCATCAAAATCAATCTCCAGCAGGATTTCGTTTCCAAACAGTTTTAATCAATACAATTTTAGAAATAGTTAATGCAGCGATCTGTCATCCCTAATTTGTTCAAAGAAACTTTTAATATGGTACAACTCATTTCCTTCAAAACGGATATTTTCATTTCTGCTAGTCAAATTGAAAAGCGATACACGTACAAAGTAGTCATTTAAAGTAAAACGAAACCAGCTATTTTGTAAAAACACGTTGTTTTAAAAATAGTCCGGAAGTAAGAAATTCAAATAAGCATTTTGAAAAGAATGAAAATTAAAACGAATCAAGGAGTTTTATAGCGGAATTTCGCAATTTTCGTACTCGTACTTGAGAAGGTCCATTGAGATTGCGATCGCGATTTGTATAAAAGATTCGTTTTTGCGTTTGCGGCTTTAAATTGACGGTTATTATTAATGGCCAAGTGATAATAAAAAAACTCCAAGGTGCCAGATTTGGCGATCGACATGACATTTTGTGGTCGTACAATGAAAAATTTTAGTCGCCGATGGCGAGTAGCGACCGCTAGTCTCGCCCTTTAAGCGCTACCATATTGAAAACCCTCGTATTGCTCTCCTGGGTCACGTGGGACCAATGTCAATTGCTGGCGTGGGAGTACGCCAGCATGCGTACCGGGACTGATCATTAATAGAGAGGTTTTAAATTTTCTTTTGCAGTTCTCCGATTCCATTTGACTCACCCTCGTAGCATTCTGTTCTTAACCCTACACTGCGCCTGTTTTTAAACAACACTTCCATTTTTCGTTCACTAAGCTTTTATTTTGTAATATTTTTAACATGGGGCGCATTCTTTCGTTTCATTTTGTATGTGGGATCATATCAGTTGATATAGTTTCCCCTAGATCTTGTAAACTGAACTCAAGGTTCATCTTTTTTCACAAAATCGTAAGACATGTTGATTTCGTAAAAAACAGAAACTTCTTAATTTTTTTTTCTACAAATTTTAAGCAAAAATTTTATTTTAAAAAATAGTCTCTAATTGCTTACATAGTTTTAAAATAAAATAAATATAAGTTGTCCGAAAAATTTTGGGAAAAATATATATTAAGATGCCTTTTTTACTTGTTGTTTTAAAACAACACCACGCATTCGGGGGCAATTTTTATGCTCCTGCAAATTAGCTTAAAGTGGTCGATTAAATTATTGTTAGGAATTTTGTTTAAAATCAATTCACGCTCAACCAAAGAAGATACAGACATTATCGCATAGATCCCTACAGATGTTAGGTTTCTTGTTTAGTTAGTTTTGTTCTTTTAGTGAAATTATTATTAAACTTTATTGGTAATCAAAGTAAAAATTTGCACATGTAACTAACAATTATTAGCTACAACTTCAAATTTTTACTTTAATAAATTTTATCAATTTATAAATAATAATAAAATTAATTATTTTAATAAATTTTTATATTTTAGTGCTATTTTATGATTATAATGCATGCCTATATTTATTATTGATTTGGTTTCATTTGTTAAAATGATTTTTCAAAAAATTATTATTGTTATCCCTAAATGCGCAGTGTTGTTTTTAAACAACATGTCAATTTTTCTCGAATTCTACTTTTCCGAATTAAATAAGAATTTTTTCAGTATTTTTCCCACTTATAACTAGCACAAACAAACTCACACACAAAAATATTTTCATAGAAAAAAAAAAGCGCAGTGTAGGGTTAAATTGCAATTACGGGAGCAAACAAGCAAGAAACTTTGAAAATTAATGTTAATGAAAAATAGAAATATTATACTGACCAGTATCCGCGAACTCTCTACCAGAATTCCATCGTTTCGGAACCAGGACACTTGTGCAGAGGGTTGACCAGTCACACGACAACGGAATACGGCATCTTCTCCTTCCCGCACGGCACAATGACGGATTTTCTCACGAAAGAATGGCACCCAGCCTGAAAGTGAAAAGAAGTCTCCCTGTCACATTTAAGCTTTGAAAGGAGAAATTTATTTCAAAACAATGTCTGTGCAAGCGGACTAGATTCGCATGTGTTTCCTAAAGATATTTGTTATTTTCATAATAGCTGTTGCGAAAGTTCAAATGTCCTGCAAAAGTAGCCCAGATTTCTGCTGAACTTTGCACCGATGCAGAAAGCTGGAGGGCTGGTTAACAAAAGGCATCCTTTGGTATGAAAACTAAAACCATTCTTCCGCCTACTTTTTTGCAGGGTTTCTAAACAATTTCTGGTATTGCGATGACACATCGTAAAAAGTGTTTGCCCGAAAATACAACGTGTCTTTTAATTAACTTACAACTTTAAAATGAAATAACACAAGAATCGTTGCAGATAGCACAGCAATTTTTTTTTTATTGAAAAGAATGTCTAAACGGTAATTAAAGCACAAGGTTTTCAGAGTGAGAAACGTCAGAGGCGATACCGCAGAGCAACACAGCCATAAAGTTGTCAGTCACTTGTTCAAGTGTTTCTCTTTTAACGCCGGCAAATAAATCAGTAAGGGATTTCTGAGGCTATTGAGGTCTGTCGGCTTCTTCTTGTACAGCAAATCTTTCGTGTGACCCCAAAGATAGGAATCGCATGGATTCATATCCGGTGGATAAGGTGGCCAATGCGTTGCGCCAGGATGGTTGTTCGAGTATTGATAAGCAGTAACCCGGGTCGCAAACGCACTGTTAATGGTGTCAAAACACTCTGCCTGTTCGACGCGGAATGCATGAACCAATATCCACCGGTGTTCATACTCAGAGCACACCTTCAGGTCATCCTCCAAACGTCTCAAATTTTCTCATAAGATCACTCATCATTGTGCTAGCAGGCTCAGGTCGGTGTTTGTACGTTGTAGCCCCCTTCTGCAGCAGTAGTGTTGCATTTTCACCACATGAATACCAACTTTTAACAATGAATATACTGTCTTCGGTTGAATATCTAACTTTGGGGGACATTTTCGTAATGGTGTGAAACCAATGTGAAACAGTTTCCTTTTATACCCTCCACCACTGGAATAATAAGTAGCGCCATGTAGTGAGTCCCTGCGAAGTTATTTAATTTTAAAGTTGTAGCTTAATTAAAAGTGTATGTTACAATCTACTAAAAACCATCTATCCGGAGTCCAACGTAAAATGACAGAGCACTAAAAACAGGAAGCTAAAAAGTTTAAAAAATGGAAATTACAGAGAATAAAAATAAAAGAACACTCTGTAAATTGTAATAGACACTGCGCAGCACCGCCTGACATCACTCTGAATTACTATTTCCAGTGCCCAAAGTCGAAGGTGTGTTCAGAACTTGAGCTCCCACTCTTGTGATTCCTGTTCCTTAGACCACCTCTGGATTTCGGAGGACTGACTGCCGAGGGCTAGGCTGCTCCCTAGAGCTGAAAGTCAACAGCACGCCAACAATATATGATGCATTTGTCTACAACTTTAAAACTGGTATTCTCAGATCTCAAATGCTCAGTTTTTCGGAGCAGCTGTTACTACTGAGATACTTGATTCATGGCTTTTTAACGAGTACATACGTAAATTAACATATCTTTCTCTGTCGTTGAAGAGAGTGCTTGAGAAAAGGAATTTTATCAAGAAACTCAGTCGTTTGGATTGGTCGTTTGATACCTTTCTGTATTTTTACAGTGCAAGATCTTTATTCTATGGCTACCGCAAAATATATTCTGGGTAATGACCCCTCTTGGTTGAATAAAAATATATTAAATTTTCAAAAGAAAAGCTGTTCGAATGTCTTTCTGTGGGAATACTGGTAATGTTATATAATGGTGGGGAATATTTAATTGAGCAAAAATTATATCATAAGCTCTTACTTTAGATAACGTTGCCTTACGATTAGTATTGGACAATGCTTCGATTTTCTGTGCGTTTCTTTTGTTTTAAAAATATTGAATTTGGAATGTATACAAAGCCAATGTGGATACACATACCGATTTTCGATATACGTACGTAAAGGTAACTAAAGTGCTAAAGTTGGATATTATTGGAATTACGGAAACATGGGTTACTGATGATGATAAGAATTTAGTGAGCATTGCTGGATATAATTTGTTTAGACAAGACAGGCTGGGTAAGAAAGGTGGAGGGGTTTTATTCTATACTAGCTGACATGCCCGGCGTTGCGCGGGATAAAATTGCGTCATTCGCAGGCCAAGTGACGCATGGCCAAAATTCTGTTGTAAATTTATAGGGAAAAATTTTCTTAAAAAATCCAAGTAGGAGATGGACAACAGTCCATAAAAGTCTTATTTATACAGTAAAATTCATTAAATTCCCGATTGCATTAAAACGAACAGCGTAGAAAAACACCTTTTAGATCAAAAATTAGTCCATAAAAATCCGCATTAAAATGCCAACAAAAGTTCATAGAAATTGCCATTAGAGTAAGGGAAACAGTAACTCAAATACACATATGCAGAGGGATAATAGTGCCAAAATGATATCAAGAGCCCGTAAAAATCGCAATTAAAATATCGACCACAATACATCTAAAATTTCCCATCAGAAAAAAAGCAGTATTCTCTTTAAAAATGTCCATCAGATCAAGAACACTGAATATTTCTGCTACAATAAAGAAAACACTCTTTAAAGCCCCCCATTTCAATAAAGACAACTATTCCTAAACATCCCTAATAGAACAATGATATTAGTCCCCAAAAATATCCATTAGAATAAAGTCGTCAGTGACTAAAAGTATAATACTGACCTTCAAGAGCTACTGTGCCTAAAATTACCTAGCAGTCCATCTTAAATTCCCCATCAAAATAAGGACACCCGTTCCTAAAAATCCCGCTTATAAAATCGTCAAAACATTTCCTGAAAATTCAATTGAATAGCACTTTCATAAAATTCGGATAAAAACGAAAGAAAGGAGAGCATTATTTCAAAAGGCAAATGCACATTTAAATTACAAAATTTTTAGTACTGAACAAATTCTGACGTGTGAATTTTAAGTTGATAGAAAGACATAACTAAATACTTCCCAAATGGCGCCAAATAGACAGTACAAAAATTAAATAAATGTTAAAAAATAAATCACTTGTGTAAAACATGGAATCAATAATAGCTACGTAAAAAAGTTAAAATGAAGCAGAAGATCGCCAAATTGCACTATAATAATGTAAGCATTTCGCAAATACACCATGATCCAAGAGTGTAAATCACGTATTGAATTAAATAAGAACAATATAAGGATTATTGACGCGGTTTGGAAAAGTTACGAAGAACAAAATAATATATTGAAAACAATTAACTGGATTTGGAGCGAAAAAAGTTTTCAACACTTGGCGAAATTTAAAATTTCATCAAAAATAAGCCATATCGAAAACTTTCCAACCTAGTTTTTATCGGAGGAATAAATATTAAATCGCAAAAAAAGAAAGAAAAATCATCCTCAAGATAAAATAATTGAAAATCGCCTGCAGTAAATAATTCACAAAATATGCATCAAAATGAAAAGAATTTTTAGAATTTATTTCGTTGATAAAACGGATACTCTACCATAAGAAAGAAATAATATGTTTCATGAAATTGTTAAACTTTTACTGTAATATTAAATCGCTAAAAAAAAAGAAAAAAGAAGAATCAACCTCAAGATAAAGTAATCAAAAACCGTCCGCAGTTCCACAAAATATGTATAAAAATGAAATGAATTTTTAGAATTCGTTTCACTGATAAAACGGCATGAATAACGATGAAACATTATTTTTTCAATCTCACGTTAACAAAAATCATCTAGTTGGCGACAAAAGTAGTATTTATTTTGGCGAAAACACGCAAATCGGGCAGATAAATTCAGAGGTAAGCCTCGTTTTAAAGTTCGAAAGCTATTTTAAATGAATATTGCGCGTGTTCTATTTGTTCTATGAACTTCAGAAAGAGATCATCTTATGCAGTTTTTTACGGGCATTCATACGCTGCAAAAATCGAAAATGTGGGATGTTTCTTCGATGACATAAACCCAAAATCAACAGTTTCGTTTAAAATTGAAATAAAAAAAGAACAAATTCGAATTTTAGGAAAAACGCTTCAAGGTGCACGAGGACCTGACCCAAAGTACCTGTAACTAAAATTTCGTACTTCTGGCCCGTACCATCTCGCCAGGACGCGATCGACAGACAGACAGACACACACACAAACTTTCGGTTTTATTTTTATAGATTAAAGACACTTTTATTTGCAATGAATTTGTCATTAATAATAAGCCTAAGGATATTGAAATGGTCTGGGTGGAGTTGCTGGGGAATAAGGGTAAGAAGATACATCTGGGGAATGTTTACAGGCCGCCTAATGTTAGTTGGGATCAAGACGAGAAGATGTATAATGTTATTAGGGACATGTCTGGTAAGGGCTCGGTCATCATAATGGGGGATTTCAATTTCCCGGGCATAGACTGGAGTAGTTTTTACACTAGCAATGGTAGGGAAGAAGTTTTTCTGAAAGTGATTGATGATTATTTTTTGGATCAAGTTATTACCCAGGGAACTAGGTATGGTGCTATTTTGGATCTAGTTTTTTGTGATGTCGGAAGTTCTGTTCAGGGGTTGAGTATAGGGGAACATATTGGAGATAGTGATCAAGTTCTATTAGGTTTTGGACCAGCTTCGATGCTCATAAAGATGAAAATTTCCGATTTGTACCTAACTTTAGGAATGTTGATTGTACTTAGGCAGGGTTTGAAAGAGGTTTTTCTCTTCTGACTTCGAGAATAGTGCAGCTGATGTTCAGTGGAAAGAGTTTAAGGGGAAATTGGAGAAAACAGTGAGGGATTATGTTCCTTTTAGAAAGAAAGGGGATTTCCCGAAAATTTGGCACATGTGGTTCTCTATTGAGGTGAAAGAAGCTCTCAATTATAAGCAGGCCACTTTTCGGCGGCTTCAAGAGACTGGGTGCTATGCTGACAGGATTTTGTATTGTGAAGTTAGACGTACTTTCAAGTATTTGGTACGGAGTAGGAAAACGGAATTGGAGCAAAAGCTTGCAGATAAAGGAATCCTAAGAAATTTTTTGCTTCTGCTAATTCAGGGAAAGCTCGTTATACTCAGGTAGGCCCACTAGTGGATGAGAACGGGAACTTGATTCAAAATGAGTGGGATATTGTTGATATTTTAAACAATTTTTTCCAGTATATTTAACAGAAACTTTATCTCGACAGTTGACACAAGCGAGACTCAAGCTAATAACAGCTTGAGGATTTTGTATTTTCTAGGGATGATGTGTTGTTTCATTTGAAAAAGATTAAAGCAAATAAGGCTCCAGGACCTGATAATGTTTATCCAAAAATTTTAGTAGAATGCGCAGAGGAATTAGTGGATGTTGTCTTGACTATTTTCATATCTTCGTATAACTCGGGGACTGTTCCAGTGGATTGGAAGCTGGCAAAAATAACGCCGCTCTTCAATGAAGGGTATAAAGCTAAGGCAGGAAATTATAGGTATGTGAGTCTTACTTCAGTTCTTTGTAAAATTTTTGAAACTCTGATAAAAATCAAAATAGTGAATTTCCTGGAGGCAAATGGAGTGTTGACTGATTTTCAGTATGGTTTTAGGAGGGACAGGTCCTGTACAACTAATTTGTTGCATTTCTATCACAAGGTTACCATATCATTAGATAATAAAAAATGCGTAGATGTTGTTTACATGGACTTTCAGAAAGCGTTCGATAAAGTACCGCATGAAGCTCTTAGCAAACTTGCTTATATTGGTATTGGTGGAAAAACTTTAATTTGGGTTAAATGAACCAACCATTTGTTGATCAATGCCTCAGTAAAACCGTTTTCTCGTTTGATTTCTGTTCTCTATCACCAGGCTCCACTGTAGTAATATTAAAGATCTGTACATTCTGGCTCAAATTTCATTTTAAGAAGAGCTGCTTCACAGCAGTTAGTTTAAGATTGATCAAAGAAAAGGGGATTTTCCTATCCAGGTTTTTGAAAGTGGTTAAGGTAAGGGGACTACAGCCTTGTCTTGGAAGTGAGTATGAAAAGAAGATACGAAAAGGAGGAATGCAAGAAGACAAAGTGATTTTAAATGCGGACGCCATTGTTTCTATCTTGGAGCGGTTTGAAGTGATTTTAAATGCAGAGTCTTGTTTCTATCTTAGTGTGGAAAATTGGAAAATTGCCCTCAATCACGGTCCGACTGGCTGTAAAGCCTTCTCAGTTTTACCTTATGGGTACCGTGATCTGGGTACTATTATCTTTATTGAAAGCGTCAAATGTTCATAAGGAATACAATTTTGATACAAAGCAACACAGAAAACAGAGAAAACAGAATGATAAACATTTGCAGATGAGAACAAACAATCAACACATATATACAAATTTACAATAGAATGAGTCATAAGATAAATAACAGTTTTGAAAACACGGTAATGAGTAGTTAGTGTAGCGTGTAATACATTAGTAACATAAAAAAGTGAGTAATTATTAGAATAATGCAACGTTGAAAAGTATCAGATAAACTATTGACAAAAACAAAACATACTTTATAGCATAGATATAAACAAGGAGAGGCATAGGTGCAGAGGTGGTTTAGTTTTAATTAATAATTAGACGTTACGGAAAGAGTTGGAAAAACGGTATTTCTATTCGTGACTGTAAAATGAAGTAATTCAGTCAATTTCGAGAAGGCAGTCTTATCATGAATAGTGTAACGAATCCACTGAGGACGGATGGAAGGAGAGAGGTGTAGATGGAACTGTCTTGTGAAGTTTCAGTGGAAGAGGTAATGTACATAGTCACCATGGTCCCCGCAGATACAGTTACTGTCTGGGAGAAGTGAGCGTCGAAAGAAGAAGTCCGAAGTTAAGTAATGATTTGTATAGAGCTGGTTCGTAAGGGATTGATGAAGTCTATCGAAGGAGACAGTAGAGAAGATAGGGTACGTCCAGCGTCCCTTGGTACAAGAATCCCAATAATGCTGCCAATCCTTAAGAATAGCGGTTGAGACGTACATTTTGAAGATCGTCACGGGGAGCGGGAGGAAAAGATTAGTAAGTTGCTCCGCAGCATTTTTTGCAATGAGGTCAGCAGCATTTCCTTCAGAGTCTGCATGTCCTTTAGTCCAAGACAGGATTGTAAAAGAACGTATCTTGAGCAATAAATTCTGAGTTTCATAAACAATTGAATTGGTCGGGTGATAGGAAGAAAGGGCTTTTATATTTGAGAGACTGTCACTGATTATGTGGTAGATAGAAGAAGAGTGACATTGATTGTAATGATTGATGATCCATTTTGCAGCAAACTGTATCGCTAAGAGTTCAGCCTGGAAAATTGAATTGTTAGTTTGTGTTGTCTTTTGTAATGAATCTGTTATGCGGTAATTATGGAAAACCACAAGTGCAGCCCCAGTACCAGATGAAGTCTTCGAACCATCCATGTAAATAAAAATTCCTGTAGATGCAGAAGGAAATTCAATGGAACGTGGGAAGATGAAGTCAGAAAAAGAAGAACTGTACTGTTGATGAGGAGTTACTGGAAGGTCGTATTCTTGAGACAAAAAGTCATTGTCCATAATTTTAACAGTCTGCTTCAGTTTGTAGAATTGGTAGGTAATTGTTTGGTTGTAAACACTTAAATTTATCCTATTTCCAATATTTTGGGGGACAATAAGTATTATATTTTGATGTAAATTACACTTTTGTGTCTATTTTACATAACTGTTGTTGTTGTTGCTAATGCCACTTGGAAATCCAAGCCCCTCTTGCAGGAAAACCGCGAATTAAGGAAACTCCTACTGATTATTAATGAGCTCCGCTAGAATGAAGTGCACTTGGCTCAGAGTAGCTCAATGGTTTTGAACCAGCTCCTAGATGAGAGATCGTCACCTAGGCTGGTCCCTCAGAGGAAATTATTGCTAACTGGACATTTGAAACAACAACAGTTATGTAAAATAGACACAAAAGTGTAATTTACATCAAAATAGAATACTTATTGTCTTCCAAAATATTGGAAATAGGATAAATTTAAGTGTTTACAACCAAACAATTACCTACCAATTCTACAAACTGAAGCAGACTGTTAAAATTATGGACAATGACTTTTTGTCTCAAGAATTCGACCTTCCAGTGACTCCTCATCAACAATACAGTTCTTCTTTTTCTGACTTCATCTTCCCACGTTCCATTGAATTTTCTTCTGCATCTACAGGAATTTTTATTTACATGGATGGTTCGAAGACTTCATCTGGTACTGGGGCTGCACTTGTGGTTTTCCATAATTACCGCATAACAGATTCATTACAAAAGACAACACAAACTGTCTCAGAGTAATCAGTCGCGGGAGGTGGTCACCTTCCCAAGCGTTGACCACGGTCAGTTGTGCTTGACTTTCGGTGTTCTGTGGGATTCAAGCCTTAACCGACGGATCCACTGTGGGACAAATTTTACATAAATTTGTCGCATTACTTGATTTTTTGCAAGATATTTCTCGTTAAATGATCTCAGCCGACTCACAACATTACTCAGCGGACCACATTCGGCCTGTTGGCCGCAGATTGAGAACCATTGCTCCAGAACTTCTTAAGCCTTCAAGTAGACTATGTATGAAACAATTTACATCAACCTTATTCGAAAATAAATCAGTTTGCAATTACCCCAGATCTCTGGGGTAATTGTAAACACACTGGGGTAATTGTAAACACGAGCTCATTTTCTAACAAAAAGTCGTAAAGTCAAAATTTTTGTACACATTTACTCACAAGAAGTACAGTATTGGCTAAAATGCTCACTATTTTATCTTTGAATTCATTCAAGAGGTAGGGAAGTATCAAAATTTAAAAGATTGAAAAAGCGTTTACAATTACCCCAACTGACCCTACTCCAATTAAATTTGTTGCTTCTAGTTTTGAATGACGTAATACATTTGAGAGAGTAAGAGTCAGTAGAAGAGGGAGTGTTAACAAAAACATTAAGTTAAATGTTTGAGTAATTAGACCAGTCATACCTGCGGGAACACCGGATAGTAGAATACGAGGCGTGAAGGACTCTTAGTGACGGATGTAAAGAGAGAGCTTGAAACAGAATATTTTAATCATGAAGCAAGTGCAGATCAATAGCAATACCTCCTATCCTTATATGTCGGATACTTTTGAAGCGTATGCCATAATCTTCAGGGAAGAAATTATCTTTAAGATAATTCTTCAGAGCGGAAGAAGATACGTTCTGTGTAGTTGGGTATATAAATTAAGTACACGATTTATCTTGAGGTTTATGAACAAAAATATTTTCCGACCTATTAGCTTTCCAGTTAGAAAAAATTACCCTTTTAAAGTTGGAAGGATCAAAGTCATTTGTAGCATCGACGTAGTTTGAAAAAGAAGCTTCAGAGATATCTTCAAGGGAGTTTTCATAACTGTCCTAGCAATAAGACACCGAAGGAAAAGTGGTTGAAGCAGTTTCTTGAGGATGATGTGTAACAGTATTCGTCTGACTCTTAGGAGTCTTATGATGTAAATAGTCGATGTACTGTTTTGTACCCTCAGTTCAAATGTTGTAAGATTCTGAGAATGAATTAAAAGGAGAATTCATTTCAGTTCCTCTTTCGGACGAGGAAGAGTTGTCAATTATCAGGAAAGTAGAGTCATCAGTATGTACACTGTTAGAAATTTCAACGTGAAATTACGGTTAAATGACCGGCAGCAGTCTGTCCATCTAATTCACCGTTAAATTTACAGATTGGAACATTTTTCTATTGTTACGGGACCTAACCATTTCCAATCAGCTTGGTTAAAAAGCCGTAAATACAAAAGTTTACGGTTTTATAAAAATTTAAAAATGGTTTCAAAACAAAATTTTCACCGTTTTTGAACCATTTCGAGGCGTAGAATCTTCGGGGCGTAGAAACCGTAAATGACGTGCTTGGGACTCGAACCCCGGCTGTGTGGTGTACAAGCTTTGCTCACTATCCACTCGGCCATCTGTACCACGTACAGCTGTCGTTTATGTATCAATAAATCTTCTTTTCCAACAGGCAAACTGCTTTAAAATTGAGATTTCAGTTTTTGATTGGATCTAAAGTCATTTTTAGTCTAAATTTACTGTATATTGACGAAAATCATTTTATTTGCTGCAAAAGTTAAAATACAAACAAGCTTCAGCAGCTCAAATTATGGGTTCGCTCATTCGTAAACAGTTCGGGAAACCGATGTCTCCAATCTTTGATTTACGTGTGCATGTGTTTCTATTTTAGTAACTACTGCTTAAGCCACTTTTTTTCTTCTTTTTTGTATACACATGCAGATTTTAACTGATAAATCCGTATTCCTATTTTAAAACAACGTACGACCGGTAAGGTTTCGCAACCAAGATGGACGCCCGATTCTTATTGAGCGCTTGAAAATTATGGTTAGTTAAACGTTCTTTAGGATAAACAGAGAATAAACGATTTTTTTCGCAATCAGCGGTTTGAGTACCATCTTTTTAATGGTAATTCAACTGTTGTAGTTAAATATGGTAAAATAACAATCAAATAAATGGTTATTTACTATTTTCTTACGGAAATTTTTAACAGTGTAGGTGAATGTTGTCAACGGAAGGTGAAGAAATTGGTGGGAAGTTCTCTTCGTAGCGGTGACAGGATGGAACTAGTAAAGGAATATCATAAGTCGCAATTTTCTTTGAACATCCTAAATATTGTTGTTATATGTCATCAGAAGAAGTCTGAGTAAATTGATCAGAAAGCATATGTTGAGGCTGTGCGTCTCTAGAGATCAGGACATCCACAATGTTTGCAATGAGATTCCTAATTTCGCTATTGAAAGGCATGCGTGAGTTGCAGTGGGAATTTATTAAAGTTTTAATGCAGTTTAGGAGAACGTAGCTGGATTCAGATTTCTTAGGATGATCGAGATCTTCAGGGAAGTTGCAGTCCAATAGAGATGAAATTTCAGCGGAAATAAAGTAATCCGAAACATTGCCAGTAGTTGGGGGGGGGGGGGGGGAGAGAAATTAATTTTTGTAGGAGTTAAGTGGTTAGCAGGGACTTTTCCTAGAAATTTAAGGGTCGATTTATTCGATTTAGTTAAAATGGTGGGATGGAGGAGTAACTTCCAAATTGAGGATTAGGAAGTCATAATACAGAAAAATAAATAAAATAAAACAAGTATGAAGTGTAAACATTAAGAGAATTTCACTGAACGACAATCCAGTTAACAATAATAGCTATTGAAACATAAAAACTTAATAACAAAACCAATAAACTGAAGAGGAGAGGTTGTTGGCATGAAAGTCTGCAAAAATAATCCTAAAAGATGTGCGGCAGGAAATACAATGCTAACAGACAAGGAAAACTTTATTTGGCGAAAACTATAGACGTTCGAAAGATTTTAATGTAGCCAAAATAAATACTTCAAAAATCAATTACTAAAAAAGTAATAAAGATACAAGAAAAAAAAAAAAACATATATTCAGAACGAGAAAAATACAAGCTTTAAGACAATACATGAAACAAATAATTTAAAAAAATTTTAAAAGCGGGAAACGAAACTGATAAAACACCAACGTAATAACATGGCTAAAGTAGCAAATGAAACTGTCAAAAATACAAACTTTAAAAATTTATAACTAAACAAGAAGTTCCGTCTAGAACTATACGAGCCTACTTTCCCGTATACACCAAATTCAAATTTATAATCTAGCTATGTCTTTCTCTCTCTTTCTCATTTAGCTTTAGTTCTTAATTTTTTCAAATATACCTTTTTCAACAGACAATACATATTCGTTCACGCATTCATTTTTTCCTTTATTCAGCCATTCATTTATGCATTCATTCGTTTACTGATTCAAATGTTTATTCATTCATTTACTCATTCATGTATTTATTCCCTCATTTATTCATTCTCTTCCTCATTCATTTATTCATTGATTCATTCTTTCACTCGTTCATTTATTCACTGAGAAATATCCTTAAAAATTCCAATAAAAAAAAATTTCATTGGAAAATAGGCTCGTTAGTTCTGGAAGAACTTTCTATTTGTACATGTTCTACGTTATAAGAGTTTTCCGATAAAGTTTGTTCCAAGCAAATCGGTCAGTTAGATCAGGATTTATATAGGATTGAAATTTCCCCGTAAGCGCTACGTTAATTTTTGAACTGTTCAAAAATGAACAAAATCTGTTCAAATTGATATTTCACGCCAAGCGCTTCTTCCAGTAAGCTTGTTCATTGGAATATGGACCTTGTACCCAGAGTTTACATAATTTGCTTCATTTTCGCCCATAATGTTAAATTTTTTTGAACTGTTCAAAATTGAACGAAAAATTGTTCAAATAAAATATAGAAATGAGATGTCCTCGCCGAGATCTTTCGAATGCAAAAAGAATTTTTCGAATCGGACTATTCGTTCAAAAGTTATTAGGGGGGGACAGACCGACAGACCGACAGACACACATTTTCCCCATCTCAAAACCCTACTTTCAAATTTTTTATTTTTCAATCTTTATTTAATTACTTCACTTTTTTTTATTTTCTTTATTT
The DNA here is from genome assembly GCA_038502835.1 of Octonoba sinensis. Taxonomy (NCBI): domain Eukaryota; kingdom Metazoa; phylum Arthropoda; class Arachnida; order Araneae; family Uloboridae; genus Octonoba; species Octonoba sinensis. The sequence goes on from CM076600.1 coordinate 145,794,967, forward strand.
TTAACGATATTTTTACGATACATTAAGCCTTCTTTCATGCTTTATTATTATTTTGTTTACTTTTACGTGAAAGTAGGCTAAAAACTACAAAACATCCAAAAATATTTTTTATATAGAAAGGAAGCGAAAAATTTTCTCTTTAAGACCGCATATGATATGAAAAGTTATGACAAGGATTGAGGTTAGAGAGTTACTATCTTAGAGTGGTTCTCTGACCTTTCAAGGTTCCCGGTCTTCTCCTCTTCATGATCGCCTGTTCCCGCTCGTGATGCTCGTAATCACTTCCCGGTGTGCTGACCTCGTGACGGATGCGCATCTGTGGGCTGGATCCACCCACGCCCCGCTTTTCGTCCCATATCTCCTCGTCCATCACATCCACGAACTTGCGGCGCTCGCGCACAGCAACCTGCGAAAGACACGCAGAATTATAACAAAAAGAGAAAATAGAAAGAAGGAAAAATGAACATAGGAATTTACTGAAACGAACTTCTACTTTGATAATTCAGAATTGTTACATTAGTGGTGTCTGTTCATCAATGTTTAATGTTTTACAGGCGATCGCTGAATTGCGAACGAATTTTTACAGCTTAGCGCTTAGCTATTGAACCTTTGCACTGACAAACAAACCCCATTCATACTGTAAAGTGTGCTTTACTGACATTTTCTCCACCCGACATTTAGACATAGTTTAGTAGAAATTTGACATTGGTGTAATCTAATAAATGCTTGGATTACAATTTCAGAACTTTGTTCTACGGTTTGAAAGAAGTCCAAATGATTTGTTATTGGCGCAGGGAGAAACCTATGGGCAGTGACAGAAAACTCTCCTCTGCAGTCTCAACTGATTTGCCGAAGGCTTGCGAAGAAGCGTGTACATAGCTCGTTTTTGATGATAGAGCTTGATAAAAAACAAGATGGCAAGCTGTTACTTACATCTTGATATCCCCAATGCTTGTCCTTTCAGGTGTCGCGCAAGGAGGGGGGAACGATTGGCACCGACTTTCAAGTACCGCCGGACGCGAACTGGGAAGTCTGAATCACGCAATGGAAGGAGGAATGTGTCCGGCCCGCTCTGGTAGCTGGGGAAAAAGAAACAAAGTAACTGAATATAATGAGGAAAAAATAAAGAATTTAAAAAAAAATTTAAAAAAAAAAAGACTTTTTAAAAGAATTGGAAAGTTAAAGCTTTATTTCAAAAATTTCAGAATTGAAAAGTTACAGCTTTGTTTCAAAATTTTCGAAAAATTGCAGCAATGAATTTCAAAAGATACATTTATGTGCTATTCATTGAAGCGTTTGGGAAAAAATTTTGAGTCTTCTACGGTCTTTTTTTATCAATTTGTTGCACCTATGCGGACCATTCTCTCAGCATTATTTTAGCTAGTAGAGTAAGTAAGTGATTTTTCGGGAACTAAGACTATTCTCCAATCAGCAGAAATGTAATTGCCCAAATAGTATTACATTTAATTGCAGTTCTTATGGAGATCTTATTGAAGCGAATGAGACACTTGTTTAGAACGTAACTAAAGCTGCGCGAATCATTTCTCGGAAGTTAAAATTAACGATTACAACAAACTTTAATTAAAAAAATTAGGGGAGCTTCCTACATTTGAAATGTTTGATTCCAGCTCGTAATTTTCTTAGAAATCATTTGTAAAAGATAAAACTAAATGACTAATTTCTGTTTTGTTCAATGACCAATTTGGGCACTTACTGGCTTTCTGATCTGGGATCAATGACTTCTCGTTCGATCTTCTGCCTATAGGTGAGGTCGTCAAAAGCGGCCGGTTTAAAAGTGGCTTCTGCCTTCTACTTCTCTGTCTGGCGTTAAGGGTGGGGTGTATACTTCGTCAGGGGGGTATATCATCCTCGACGGGTGAGTGAAGCAAGATTCAAGAGTACGCCGTCTGTAGAACCACCTACACTGGGCGTTCGCATACTGAAAGGACAAAAGAAAAAGGAATCCTCCTTTGTAGACTTTGACATAGTATATCATACCATAAAATTGAAACCCACGATAAAGTCTGGAGTCACACATACACATTATTTAATAATTAAAAATGCGAATATTAGACAATTTTCTTAAATCTCTAAATGTTATTTTCGCTATAGAATATTTATCATTATTAATAAATAATTCTGATGGAAATTAAAACATCCAGTTCTGTAAAAGTTAAAATTTCCAATGAACTATACAGACAGAAAACAGAACATAATACAGAAACATTAGGACATACTTTACAGATATATTTTCTAGTGTAGCTACTAATCAAAGATGTTTTTTATTTTAAACCTAAGTGAAATGGAAGCTATAGACTTCAATTAATTTGAAAAACAGATTCCTCAAATGTCGTTAACAGGAATAGAAAGGGAGAAGATTTTAATTATCTTTATTTTCCCGTGGCATCCGTGGTTCCATCAGAACAGGTATGTTTCCAGATTTGGAAACCATTGATTCGGATGTTTGTCATTGTCCACTTAAGAAAAACAAAAGATAGCTTTGGAAGAATTTTAAAAGTAAAAATCAAATTGATATGGAACGACAGAAAAGAAAACTTCAGTAAAGTTCGTGATAAACTAAAATCAGAAACTAACAAGAAGTTCCGTCTAGAACTATACGACCCTACTTTCCCGTATACACCAAATTCAAATTTATAATTTAGCTATCTCTTTCTCTCTCTTTCTCATTTAGCTTTAGTTCTTAATTTTTTCAAATATACCTTTTTTTAACAGACAATACATATTCGTTCACGCATTCATTTTTTCCTTTATTCAGCCATTCATTTATGCATTCATTCGTTTACTGATTCAAATGTTTATTCATTCATTTATTCATTCATGTATTTATTCCCTCATTTATTCATTCTTTTCCTCATTCATTTATTCATTGATTTATTCTTTCACTCATTCATTTATTCACTGAGAAATATCCTTAAAAATTCCGATTAAAAAATTTCATAGGAAAATAGGCTCGTTAGTTCTGGAAGAACTTTCTATTTGCACATGTTCTACGTTATAAGAGCTTTCCGATAAAGTTTGTTCCAAGCAAATCGGTCAGTTAGATCAGGATTTATATAGGATTGAAATTTCCCCGTAAGCGCTATGTTAATTTTTGAACTGTTCAAAAATGAACAAAATCTGTTCAATTTGATATTTCACGCCAAACGCTTCTTCCAGTAAGCTTGTTCATTGGAATATGGATCTTGTACCCAGAGTTTACATAATTTGCTTCATTTTCGCCCATAGGCGCTAATGTTAAATTTTTTTGAACTGTTCAAAAATAAACGAAAAATTGTTCAAATCAAAAAGTAAAATATAGAAATGAGATGTCCTCGCCGAGATCTTTCGAATGCAAAAAGAATGTTTCGAATCAGACTATTCGTTCAAAAGTTATTAGGGGGGGGGGGGGGGGACAGACCGACAGATCGACAGACCGATAGACACACATTTTCCCCATCTCAAAACCCTACTTTCAAATTTTTTATTTTTCAATCTTTATTTAATTACTTCACTTTTTTTTGACTTTTCTTTATTTTTAACGATATTTTTACGATACATTAAGCCTTCTTTCATGCTTTATTATTATTTTTTTTACTTTTACGTGAAAGTAGGCTAAAAAGCAGGACGGTAACAATAAACCCGCTAAAACATTTAAAAATCAAATATCAAGTGTTCCAAAATCACCCCGGATTACGATTTGAAATTCTTAAAAACATCATATGAAATTATTTATTAACATGTGTACAATGAACTGCGTAGTGAAAGGAATCAAAATGTTAAGCAAAATAAAAAGAACTAAATATTCTAAGCAATTATAAACTAATTATTGTCGATACAGCGCTAATACGTTTCGGAACATTTTACGTATTTAACATTCCAAATACTCACCCATGCCTTCCATTTGCGGTAGTATTCTTTTAACCTGTCAATATTTTCCAGTTCATCACATTTGTCCGGCAATTCATCTAACTAGAAATAAGAAAAAGCTTTTGAAACTCGGTTAACACAGAAACATAGCCTTTATAAGAAGAAAAAAAGCCAAACTCTTATTAAAAGTAAACTTCTTTATTAGTATATGAATACTCTTCAGAATATAATAATAAATAAAGTCCCATTTTAAAATCAACATGAACGTCATACAGGAAAATAGTAGGATAATTCAAAATAAAACTATTTTTTTCTATTTGACGAGATGGAGCGATGTTGTTTTCCCTGTGTTAACACCGCACTGGCAGTGGACAATGTTTTACGGAGCTCATTTATTGAGTAATTTGGCTTTGTCAAAAAAGTTGCTGAATAAAGCTTTACTCAGATAGCTTTCATTCGGAAGAGAGAATAATGCTTTTTAAGAACACTATTATTAAATAAAAATAATTTTCAGAAAATTTAGTTTAATTAATGGAATGTACAAACTAAAGCTTACCTGCAGCCACTTATGTTTTAAAGCTGCATCTACGTCCAACCGTTGGCTGTCGGGAAAGAAAACAATTTAAGAAAATGAATTCAAAAAATTCCACATAAAATATTCATTTTATTTATTTCAATCAAGGAGTTGCGTTAGTTCGTACCATCGTCAGTTTTACTGAGTAGACAATTTCGAACGAATGCCAAGTTTTAATGTTTCGTGAAACAGATTTTCGGATCAACGAAGTTCGAAGAATAAATATTTTGCTGTTTCTGTACCAATTTTAAATTAGTTAGAACATTTCTTTTTGAATAGTTTTCAATTTATATGAAGTATGCGATAATTTTCTTCTCGGAAATACAGTCACACATCGTAAGTGCTCAGGACTGTAGTTCGTAGTACACTGCATACAATAAAAAGTGAATGAAATACAACGGAATTTAAGTACACATTTTTAAAAAGACTGCAGACACGTGTTTCTAAATTGCAAAGAACTCTTTTTCAATGCAAAAGAAATAAGCTTCTACATAAAAAAACTCCCTACTGAAGATGGACCCTTTCAGTTGGACGTTTTTTTTTTTTGGTAGCACAATGGTTTACAACTTTTATACTATCTACAAAACTCGTCAGAATGATAGATTATACCCAACGCAACACAAAAGGAAGTAAAGTCGATCATTGTAGCTCAGCTTGAATGACAATTTTTTTAGTTTTTCCCTTGCGGTTCAAAATTAAGCAGATTGCTGAATATACGTATTAATACCACGAAAAAGGTATCTAGTACGATAAGAATTGTGAGTGAGCGCTCTTTCTAATTAGGAGGTTAATTTTTGTCTTGATAGAAATTATTACCATAGACAGTTATTTCTTGGACATGCACGATTATGTTGTTCTTTGGAACTCACCTGGGATCTGGCTGTAGGAGTTTGGTGACAAAATCTCTGGCTTCGTCAGAGAGCACAGCGAATCCGCCGTTAAAGAAGTCGGCTTTTCCTTGTTGCACCGATTTAAGCGTTTCTCGATCGTTCTCTCGAAGGAACGGGGATTCTCCAACTAATCTAATCAATTCAATGAAAATGTAATTCTATTAGCACTCACAATGTGTACATAAGTAGTATTTATAAATATACGCTATAAGTGAATTATTAGTAACTTAAGTTACTTTTTAAGAATGACTAGTTGTGCAATAAGTATCAAGAGTTTCCCACTTTTACTAGTGAACGAATTATTCTTCAAAAAGTTTTAATAGTAAATTAATAGATTCCTATATGTCTTCAAATGGTACGATTTAGGGAACTGGTTCGTTAATTCGTATTACCTGCTCCCTTAAACTTACCATCCTGGAAAATATTGAATGGAATGAATAAGCAAATAAAGATCAGTAATTCGTCCAAAATGAAAATTTAATAAGAAAAATAGCATTACATTTTAAGCAGTTCAGTTAGAAGTAAAATAATAATAATATAAAAAGCGCATGAACATATAAAGTTTTGATTATTTCCGATAACTTTGTTTAATGTTTAAAATAACTATTACAAAATGCGTTAAATATAAAAGTGAAGCTCTTTTCCAAGGTAAGTATATATTTCATTTTGATGCAACAGAATGATAAATTTAAAAACGATCAGGCTGCTTAAGTTATACTTTACAATTAATTATACATTGTGCAATTACTTCCTTGCAAATACACAGTCCGAAAAGAAAACAAATTCTATCATAGCAATGAAATACCATTTCCAATGCACAAAAGAGAGAACAACTCGAAAATACTTCAAAAATCTAGCTCATTATTTCAAAACCGTAATTAAATGTAGCAAATTTGAGACATTAATTTTTGGCATACATTTCAACAGAATCAGGAAAAAACACTCAAAATAGTTTCATGATTGTATTTTCTTTTTCCTGCCTTTTTGTCCGAAAATTTTGTAAAAACGCATAACTAATTGATGTAAAGCATTGCAAGAAAATAATCTCTCCCGTTTTCGAAATGTAAATAAATATATTTTCATTTCACACTAGATTTACCAAACCAGTCATTTTGACTGTTTCGAAGCTTTCATTTTGCATAATTTGTTGCTAATTATAATGCAACTTTTTAGTGCATTGGCTTTTCCTAATGCACGGTAAGCGGGACAAGTTAATGTGACTGAAAGTTTTATTATGATTAGTAGCAACTTGGTGTAAAATGAAAACTTAGAAGTGCTTGAAAACGGCCTGGTAAATGAAACGGCCTGGTAAAACGAATCGAAGAAATTATCGATGAAAGTATTATACTTTAATTACCTATAGTATAGAGAAAATATACTCACAAGATATAGCTAATGATACCAACGCTCCTGAAATAGAAATAGAAAACAGTGTTAAGGTATTTCATATGGACACATTTTCATAAGGGAATATCAACATTGAAAGACCAAAGTTCAGAAATATGTAGAAAGTTAAAATCTAAACAAAATGAAATGCATTGTAAAATATTTTACTCGAAAATGCTTAAATCATTTATCCGAAGTCGACGTAAAATTAGAATAAAAAACAAGAAACTACAAGGTCATTTAAAAAGAAAATTACGAAGAATAGAAATCAGAGAACATTATGTACGCTGAATTATTATTTCTGTTACACAAAGTCATAGGTGAGTTCAGCTGAGCCTCCGGCGTCGGGAAGGCTCATTCGAAGGCTAGCTGGCTGCTCACCAGAGCTGAAGACAAATTATATGCCAACAATATAAGGCATTTTCTGGAAAATTTTAAACTGCTAGCGACAGGTCTCAAGCGTTTAATCCTTCTCTGTAGCTTTAGAGTGCAGAGAAACAAGAATTTTATTGAGAAACTCATCAAGAAACATTTTTATTTGATTTAAAACAAGTTCTTTGTAAGTTTAAAGAAACACTCTCAGTTCCCCCTCAGTACTTTTACAGAAATTTAATGACAAATTATATCAAAGTAATGATTTACTTTATTAGGATATATGGGCGAGCACTTCAGCATTTGATAAAGTGATTTTTTTTTTTTTTGGTTTTGAATGCTCATGATTGTTAAAAGGTTAATATAAAGCTGAATGATCAAATGATTAACCAATTATTCAAGGTTCATGTAAAAGGCAACGCCGTAATTTAAGTAATTTAAAGTTGATTGAGTCATGATCAGAATTTCTCGGTAAATACATGAGGCGACAAGATGTTTTGTAAGAATGGGCTCACCATAAATCGGCAGCGAGCGTGACGGGTTGCTTGTTGGCGACTTCAGGCGCGATGAACTCCGGATGTCCGTACTCCTGCACCAGTTCCCTGCCAGGATAAAGTCGAGCAGCCAGGCCAAAATCTCCAACTTTTACGTTGTCACCATTTACACGGGTGAGTAAAACGTCTCCGATCTATACATTGAAAAAATGCAGAGTTAGTCAAACAAAATAGACAGTTACGTAACCAGTGGTTTCAATCTTTTTCTATTGTATGTTTTCCCACTGACATAGCAAAATTATAACAAGTGTTAAAAACAGTAAGCTTTGAGTGATTATACATACACGTATGTTACCGGCAATCTGGTAATCAACAAAGTACCAGCGCCTCAAACTAGCCATTTTATATAATGCGTTTTCTTAAATATATTGTTAGTAATATAATTCATAGGTTATGGACAGTGTTTCGATAATTGAATTTCTTTTTCAATCGAATGGTAGCTTTATAGAATGGTAGCTGATCCCGCGACTTCGTTCGCGTGGAAATTTTGATGTGTATTTGTGAGAACTGATGGCCTGATCAAAAGAGGGGAATATTTTAAAAGGCGTACTTTTGGGCGGTAGAAGTCCTACACAAAATTAAATGGAGTTGAGGCGACGATGGCTTAAAAACCGGAACATTATGGCGCTATAAAACATTTTGTTTTTAAAGTGAGCGATCAAACGCCCACTTTTGGAAGCCAATTTCTGGGCGGTAAATATTTTGTCAACTCAGGCTGGACAGCACAGCCATTTAGACGCAACTATACACTACAGCCGTTTTCTAAGAATGAAGAACAATGACAAACTACACAGATTGTAACTAACCTAAAAACAATGTACTGTACTTAAAAAGCACATACAAATATAACTAACATAACGACAATCTAATTACAAAAGCAAATTATCCTATTGTTTAAACCAAGGTTGAACTTGATCCAGTTTACTCTTTAACTGTTATTCAGGCTGTTTCATTTAGCCATAAATGAAAGGACAACAAGAAGTTCCGTCTAGAACTATACGAGCCTACTTTCCCGTATACACCGAATTCAAATTTATAATCTAGCTATCTCTCTCTCTCTCTGTCTTTCTCGTTTAGCTTTAGTTCTTCATTGCTTCAAATATACCTTTTTCAACGGTTAATACATATTCATTCAATCATTATTTATTAAGTCATTCATGTATTTATTCACTCATTTATTCATTCATTCTTTTGCTTATTCATTTAATCATTCATTAATTAAAAAATATTCTTGAAAATCCCGATCAAAAAATTTTATAGGAAAATAGGCTCGTTAATTCTGGATGAACTTTCTATTTGTACATGTTCTACGTCATAAGAGCTTTCCGATAAAGTTTGTTGCAAGTTAGATCAGAAATTATATAGGATTGAAATTTCCCCGTAGGCGGTATGTTAATTTTTTTTGAACTGTTCAAAAATGAACAAAAATTGTTCAAATCAATATTTTACGCCAAGAACTTCTTCCAGTGAGCTTGTTCACGGGAACTTATATCTTGTACCCAGAGTTTACATAATTTGCTTCATTTTTATCTATAGGCGCAAATGTTAAAGTTTTTTGAACTGTTCAAAATTGAACAAAAAATTGTTCAAATCAAAAAGTAAAATATGGAAATGAGATGTCTTCGCCGAGATCTTTCGAATGCAAAAAGAATTTTTCCAATCGGACAATTCATTCAAAAGTTATTAGGGGGGGGGGGGGGACAGACCGCCAGACAGACAGACCGACAGACCGACCGACACACTTTTTCCCCCATCTCAAAACCCTACTTTCAAATTTTTTATTTTTCAATCTTTATTTAATTACTTAACTTATTTTTGACTTTTCTTGATTTCTAACGATATTTTCACGATACATTAAGCCTTCTTTCATGCTTTATTATTATTTTTTTTTACTTTTATGGGAAAGTAGGCTAAAAATGGGGTCGGCACTTAGCGCCATCTATTCAATTTTGAGGCTACTTTCTAACAGACAAGAATCAGATTATTGATTTGGCATAATTGATTTCACGAAAAAAAATTTAACCTTCACCAGCCAGCGCTTGTTTCAGTAGTAACTATGACTAAAAAAGTTCAGTTAAAAATTTGAGAAATTCCAATGAGATAATTGTTTCATTTAAAATATGAGAAATTCTAAGGGTTGTATATTATTAATTTTAAACCAATATAAGATAAGTACTCAAATTCATTTATTACTATATTGCTTATTTCTGTAAATATATATAGTTCATTAAACATATAAGCTATATGCTTAATAAATGTTATATGCAAATTTAATCTATTTGTAATATAGAATAAATAGCATTATCATAACTTTTGCTGACTCAGGCAAAATTTGCAATACATACATTTTTTGAAACATTCAAAGTTACGTTTTTTTTTGCTAAATCAATTTTTTTTGCGTCTGGAGTTTGTTTTTTTGAAAAATATTTAAACACTAGCTGAGATGCCCGGCTATGCGCGGGATAATATTGCATCATTCGCCGGCTAAGTGAAGCATGTCCAAAATTCTGTTGTAAATATGTAAGGAAAAATTTTCTTAAAAAATCTAATGCCAACAACAGTTCATAAAATTGCCATTAGAGCAATTGCAACAGTAACTAAAATGCGCGTCCCGCCGTGCACCAGTCGGTAGAAGCTCGGTTCCCGAAGAACGCCGAAAGTGAAGCAATATCGACTTAGGTCAGTGTTTGGGAGGGTGACAACCTCTCGCGGCTGGTTCCTGTAGGGCCGTGTACGCTGAAGGGAGCTGATGCACGTTAAATAGGTCGTGGCTCCAATGTCCTCCAAGTGAAACGATACCTCTGGGGGTGCCAATCCCAGGTGACGGTCTCTCATCTGGGAGATGGTTCAAAAAATTAAGAGACTTTTCAAAGGGGCGGAAATGGGACTCCTGCCTATAAGGGCCGCGTTAGACTCAGGAGCAGCGTACCCATTCTTCCTCGCCACGTGCGAGGACACGACAACAACTAAAATGCGCACATGCAGCGAGATAATTGTGCCAAAATGATATCAAGAGTCCATAAAAATCGTAATTACAATATCTACCACAATACATCTAAAAATTCCCATCAGAATAAGAGCTGTATTCTGTTTTAAAATGTCCATCAGCTGAAGAACAACTGTCCCCGAATTTTACTGCTTCAATAAAGAAAAAAATCCTTAAATTCCCCTATTTCAATAAAGACAACTATTCCTAAACATCCCTAATAGAAAAGGACATTAGTCTCAAAAAATCTCCATTAGAATAAGACGTCAGTGACTGAAAATACCCATTACAATGCTGACCTTCAAGAGCTACTGTTCCTAAAATTACCAACAGTCCATCTTAAATTCCCCATCAAAATACGGACAGTTCCTATAAATCCCGCTTGCAAATCCGTCAAAGGATCAACAGCACCTCCCCATGGAGTCCATCTGTTTTCTAATTGCAGTAGGCGGGGTGATCTGTCATCCTACTTTCATTGTAACGCTTCGAAACTGTGTTCTCTTATTTGTTTACTTAAAGTGGGCGCCTCGTTTTGTTTAAATTAGTTCCCAAACTATTTTTTTTTTCTGGAGGATGCGAGGCAAAAAAAAAATAATAATAATAATAATAATTAATCATAATGTGCCAAACTACGTGCATGCTTAAAAGTAATCAAACAGTATTTAATAAAGGAAATTTATGATAAATTTTTGGCTATTGCCATATTTTTTTCTATCCAATCAGTTTCCTATTTAGTTTGATTGGGAATATTATATGAATAGATAATCATATAGAATTAGATATATAGATAAATTGTTGTTAATTATTACAGAAAACTCTTCACGGTTGAAACCTACACCGCTCCCGTCGGAGTGAGCCTACCCCCCCCCCCCTCGGAGCGACGGCAAACCACCTAAAACTAAACCCCCAAAATAATGCCCCCTAAACGGCTAAGCCGCCTCTAAACTCCTTGAAAATTCCCACCTAAAAATTTCAGAGGCGCAGCTTAAAACATTAACCCCCCCCCCCCCGGTGGGAGCTCCTGGAATCTGGTTAAACAAAATAAGAAGTATTTGCATGCAGCTCTTTTGGTCAACCATATTCTTCCCTGGAAAGCTCACCACTTTCCGTTCCTGATGCAATAATATTTCATACCTTTCTTGTTGCGTCAGCTGCCTGTGACGTTTACACATATCAAAAGCTAATATTTATGAAGAAAACGTTGAACCCAAGTTTGTATTCATAAGGGAGCTTACTTACGTGCCCCCCCCTGAAAATATTTCTTAATGTACCATAAATTCATTTCCCAAACCTTTCATAACGTAATGCGTTGAAGACAGCCCCCCCCCACCCCCACCCACCCCTGGACAAAAATTTCTGGATACCACCTTGGCTGAACCCCAGACAAATATTTCAAACCTCTCATACAAATTGCATGAATGAAAAAACTAAAATGAATAACACATTATGCTCATTTTCTTCCGGAAATAGCACGTTTTCAAGTTGATAATAGCTATCAATCCAAGTAATTACACTGCCATTAGGGCAACTGCCAAATGCAAATCACTGTCACTCGTTGAAAGAGTCTCGGTCAGAAGAAATATGTCTTTGAGGTGGTCTCACGGCACCATGTGTCGTGAGACCTCCTCAAAGAGCTCTTTACATGCGATGTCCCTCAAAATATTAGTATTGATGTCTTCTTCAGCAAGTGAAAGAGACACATAAATAGTGTAATATTTTGGTTTTCTTTATTTTTTTAAAAAACATTTTCCATGAATTTGTGTATAGCCTAGAAATATAATCCTTTAATAGATTGAGAGAAATCACATATTGTAATTATGAAACAGAAAAATTTCAGAGGAAAAATTAAGCTTAATATTTGAATAAGCTGGAAATATTTGTTGAAAAATATGGGTGAAAAAATATTCGTTTATAAATCAATTTTTGAGACATTAGCTCTACCCCAAATTAATTTTATCAAAATAGTTTTCAGAAAAACGAATTACATAAAAATCGTAGATATTTCAAATTTCTTGCATAGACTGCATCTGGAATATCAAAAAAAAAAAAAAAAAAGAAAAAAAAAATTCAGAAATGTTCATAAATCTAAGCCACAACTTTTTGAAGGTACCCATTTCCATAGTAACAGCATTTAAAAGTCAGCATCAGTAACTAATTAGGAGCATATTTTCATTTTCTTAACTTACTGAGAGGATTTAATAAATGACTGAAATCTTTCCTACTCCTCATAATGTGGTAGCATAGTTTTGCTGTGGCCATCACATAATTTACTTCTATATCTTTCATATAAATGCTTTTTTAGAAAAACATTATAAATAATTTTCAAGAGTTAACCCTTTTGAGCAATATATAGTTCTTAATTGGTAGTTTTAATAAGTGATGGGTAGTGGCGTAGCTAGAACCTCATTTAGTGTGTGTGTGTGTGGGGGGGGGGGGGGGTCGTCGGGGAAATATTAATGCTAATTGTTTTACACCCCTCCCTCAAAGCCCTCTCATACATACGTCACCATTTGGAGGGGAGCTTCCCCCCTATCTACGCTAGTGGCTATCAAAAATTTTTACATGTACTTATATTTTCCACATTTGTCCAAAAGTGCTCAGCCTATCTTAAAATGTGCAAATCCACCTTTTTCAGAAATCGAAAATTTTGGCAAATCAAATTAATATGTAACTTTTGTAAGAAGAAAAAAGTAAAAATTCCAGTTTGTCATGTGGCCGAATAGAAAAACGAAAAGTTAACAGTTTAACAGATTTTATGTAAAAAAGCAATGTGAAGGTGCTTCTTCAAACAATAATAATTAAATAAAAATTATTAAAATATTAATTGAATAAAAATAATACAATAATGATAGTAATATAATTTCATAAACTTTTGGCAATGAATCTTTAGATTGGAGAAACAAAACTTGCGGTATAAGGTAGGTGGGACGCAAAAAGTACTACATATCAATAAAAATACTTTTTAAGTTGAAACATTTTGTTGAAAATTGGTTACTTTAGATGTATTTCACGATTACAACCACATAGAATTTTAAAATACTTTGTGCATTTTCCGTTCACATAATAAATGAACTTTGACGGCAACCCCAAAAAATAACAAAATTGCTGTGAAATAAAATTTACTTTCACAAAGTTCGATGAGGTTTGTTATTACTATGAACAGATATATTCAAATAGCGAATTCGTCCGAAGAGACATTTAGTTCACCGATATGATGGCCGAAAAATAAAAGCGATACTTTAGAAAGCAAATTATTATGTTCGGATGCAGGTTTTAAAAAAGTAGTCATTTATTATAGCACTGCACTAGATGTCTTGGCCCTTAGAAATTCATAAAAGTTCTTTGAGATGGTCAGAATTAACAATTAAACGGATATATCACACATAAATTTAAAAAACCAAAACTGAACATCTGTTACAGAATCATTTTCATTCATTTTTTTTACAGGATAAAAAAATGAAAGTTGTTCGTATTTCAAAGTTGGAATGAGAGAGAGATGTATTTCATTTCCTGCTTCTTGCGGAAAGAGCTAATCCTCAAGTAGTTAAAAGCCATCAATCCATGTTTGCACATCAGTCACTTTCTAATGACTATCGGCAAGACGAAAGACCTCTGATACACAGGGGTCCCCCTTCCTCGCAACAGGAGTTCTCTTCTCTACCTTTCTCCCCTATCTTCCCGTCTGCCGGCCCATACCGGCCCAGCTCGGTCTTAACTAACAAAGCCGTTTTCGGCCGGCCTCGGACTTAGAGAGTTAAAGCTAGAACAGAGTGTCAGGTAACGTTTTTTAGATTCATATCAAGGACATCGCGGCAGGGGACGTTATTTATACTCTTAGCAAGGACAGTGCCGTAGGCGACGTTTTTACAATTCAGCAGGGCAGCGCCGTGCGGATACTGCTAATATTAGTATAGATAAATAATTCGGCAGTTCGTTCTAGTTTCTTCTCATTCTAGCTCTTCAATTCATTCACGTTAAAGGTAAACGCCGATTTCATGGGTTGAGATTTCTCACGATGGGACGTTACATGAAATGACAATATACGCCAGAACAATTGTTCTAAGATCTAAGAAAATACTAAATCAGAAATAATTCAGTAAAAAAAAACTGACGTAAGGACTGAACAAGACAACATGGTTAAGAATGGAATTAATCGAGAGTCCCAATTCGCTCAGAACCAGGAAACTGTGAAGTCAATTGCTTAGTTCTAAATTTCAATTGTAAAGAATAAAATCAAAGAAAGAAGAAAGGTAAAAGAAAAAGAAAAAAGGAAAATGAAGAAAGAAAAAGGAGAAGAGAAAAAAAAAAGAAAGAAACGCGAGAGGGAGAAGTCTTAAGTTGTGAATCTCTATTTTGATTCATATTAGCCACTTAAATCCACGACTCAAACTGATAGCACAGAATGTCGTTGGAAATTTCAAACAAATAAATAAATAAAATTAAAAATACAAATAAATAAAAGAGAAAGATAGTGAGATATTCTTGTTTTATCAAGATTCCTGGCAGCTTGTTTATTCAGTCAGCTGCAATAACGATTCGTGATGCTGTTTTTTTTCAATGTCAATATAGTACGCCATCAAAGAAAAATAGTCACAATAGAATGTAATGATCACAAAGGCGCAGCAACGAGGAGGGGGCACGGGACAGGTGCCTCGGAAAGCATCGAGTAATATGCATATTATTACAAGAACAGATTAAGTTTAAACAAAATTTCAGCCTAAAATATGAATGTTCTACAACATTACTCCCTATCAAGTCTGTGTTTAATGGTAAAACAAACCAGTTCCTATTTCATAATATTTTTAATGCACATATTTGAATGCTCCCATTCCAGTAGTATTCATCAAAGAAAAATACCGAAATACTACGAAAAATAACTCAAACCTGCAATTTTCGACATCATTATGTACTTCTGGAAAAGTCGCTGCTTCTCCAAAAGAGCATCTTTTCTGTCATATCGCTAAAACATCTTTCATGATGCACAACAAGAATGAAGAAATCAGATACCGAATTAAGACACCTATAAAAGGAATGCTTACCGTTAATCCCAGGTGAGCTATGTTCTTCTGATGCAAATGTTTTAGACCTTCCAAAATCTGCTTCACGTAGTGTGCTACTAAGCTTTCTGTCAACGTGCCTCGGTGCAGAATGCTGGGCAATAGCTCTCCGCCTCCACAGCTGGTCAGAAGAATTAAGGAAATTAATGACTGTTACTACATAAATGTAGAAATGACAGGAATCCTCTTTTTCTTTTGTCACGTACACAAAATAAATCATTGCTGTAAACATAATGAACGTTCAATGTTTCTATAACCTTTGAAATTTTCCTCATACTTTTCATAAAATTCGCTAACAGTTTGCATTATTTTTTGAGCAGTAAATTTTTTCCCAAGATTCATTGACTAAAATAGTGCTATTATAACGGCAAGTTTGATGTTGTAAAAGGTCGAAGTTTATTGCATTCTAAAAATAACCTTTTGATATTTTAACCGATCGTACACGATTTTCAAATTGAGTTTTCATAAATACCTGCAAATCTTTAATTTCCCAACAGAATGCTATTTTGGCTTGTTCGACAATTACTGACTTTTATAAGGTGGGAACTCGAAGTTCAAGATGTACCAAAAAAGTTTGTCGACTTGTCTTGGTGAGAAAATCACGAAAAACTTATTAGATTAAAACCGTGCTAACAAATAAATAAAAAAGACCATGAGTCCCTCAAGAATTTACTAATCTAGAATACAAACAACGCAATTTCACTCATAATTTTTTAGGGGTTAATTCTGCACTTGATCTTTGGCAGTAGCATTTCACTGTGATGAAAGCTCTTTAAGAAAAATACCGAAGCAATGTTCATCAAGAAGTGTTTTCATTTAAGGGAGAGTCCTCTACTCCATCCCCTCCCCTGTTAGCACGTAGCCTTAGGGTTGCCTTCCCCTAAATAGAGGGTTGTGGTTCCCTCATTTAAGGAAGAGTGATGATTTGTCCACTCCAGTTGGATTAACTGGACCGTGAGGATCTTACAAGTGTGCTTACTCAATACGCATTTCCCCTTTTTGGTCTGCCACCAACGATCTGGCGAGAGGGTTTCCACAACAAAGCCAATCGTGGGATTTTGTAAGAAGATTTCCAGACAAGCTGATCACAACACTTAAAAGCTTACTGATTAATAAATATATATAATAATTGGTAAAATTAGATAAATAATGTGCAATACATTTCTAGAACCATTTGAAAATACATTTTGGCACGTGTAGGGTCTTAAAATAATGTGCTGTTTGTATTTTACATTTATAGCAGAATACTTAAATCAATGAAGTGTTTCGTAGCCGGAAAAGTAACGGTGCGTAACGTGGAATCATACCACAACGTTAAGCAATGCGTATTTTCCATTAAAAACTGAGCCCCGTTTACTGTGAGTTTGTGGTTAGAGGAGGTGCAACTATCACAAGGATACAGATCTGCTGTGAGGGTGAGAGAGGATTTGGACTCATGGGCATCCTGAAGTCTCACCAGACGTGGATGACAGAGCTCTCCCATGATGTCTAGCTCCGACCTCATGACATCCAGCATATGCTCCGGTCCGTGCATCACTTTGGCAGCTAAACTGCGACCGTCGCGGCGGTCCACCACGTGGTACGTGATGCCCTGTGTTCCCCTAGTATCAAATCACAAAAAAAAACTCAATTTCAGTATTGAAGCAGATTAACTGGTATTGAACGAAAATCAACACTCAACTTGCTAGTTGAATGAAAATAATAATAATAATAATCACAATCATAATAATAATAACAAATAATAATAATGCTGATAATATTAATGAAAAGTAGGGGGGAATTAAAAAAAATTCTTCAATTTTATTGTCCATGCATAAATTCCACTTTACTTCCTATTTTTTTCTAAACTTAGAGGATGAATGCACACACGAAAAACTTAAAGACACAGAAAATATTAAAAGTATCAGCCTCGCTTGCTGCTTATATGAAACTGCTTATAAGACGGCATAATAAGAAGAAAAAAATTCTGATCAGAAAAGAGATTTTGTACATCACTTAAGTACACGTTTTGGGGCTAAAGAAATATTCCTTTATCTTTGTGAACAAAAACAAGACAATACAAAATAAATGAGTATCTGTAAGAAAATTAAAAAGGAAGGAAAGGAGAAATAAATCATTTTTTACCTTCCAAGTTCGTCACCTATGTCATAGAAATCTTCAAAGGGCTTTTGGCTAGTCTTAACCACACGGGGTCTTTGATATGTTTTAAAACCGTACTGCTCTTCACATTCTGCAAAGATACCATACGCTGTCTTAAAAACGCATCATTAATCGCCACGTTATCAAACACCATAAATTTAAGTTACAAATAAAAGCTAAAATTGAAACACACACTCAGATGCAAGTAAGAAAAATATTTAGTATAGTTTCATTAAGCTGTCTTCACTATGTACTACATAATTTATCAATTGTGCTACAAGGTAGTAAGTACTGCAGCAATTCGAGTTATTCTTTAATAAATTGTGAGTTAGTTTCAAGGGAAACCAGCGCGGAAGAAAAACTTTAATTCCCGTATGAGATTGAGAGTCTCTGCATTAAGACAGGCCAACAAATTTACCTTTTAATCGGCCTGGTTTGATCTAAAAATGTAAAACTAATTTGCATTTTCCAAGAAATAAGATCTGCAAGCTGGCAAACAATAGCCAGCAAAGCTCTAACTAATCAAATATCTAGTTTATTAAATTTCTTTGATATATAATAAACTTAACAACTTGTTTGTATTACACTTATAGACAACTTGATTGATAAATGTTTTATGAACGACTGACAGATTGGAGTCGTCGTTAGCCAGCTGAGTAAACATTTGATCTCAAAGCGAAGTGCTACTTTTTAAAGCAGATCTGACGTTATTTATTCTAATAATGCTTGTATTTTTAATTTAAGTGTAAACCCACGTACTGCCTGCATTATATTTGAGTTTCTTATGCAGCATTATTTTCTATTTTCTCACATTTACACCTTTTGCAACACGGAATCTGTAATCTCATTTATTACGTTCATGAAATACAACTTGAGGTAAACTGGTTTCGAGACATTTTTTACAAATGTAAAACTTTCCTGCGGTGTTTTTAGGTTTATAATCAAAAACTGTACGAGTGCAGCGATGAAGTTTTTACAGCCCGGTAAAGAAACATCAGAAGTTATGCGCTTTCATCAGAAGTGGTCAACTTATGAAACTTTGGTGACGCGACAGACATCAACTATAAATCCAATTTCTTGCCGACTCGCCTCAAAATGTTTTGATCCGTGGTACTGAATGCGACTCAAATCTTTCATCGTAATTCTGTTAAATAACGTGGCATAGGGTAGCGAACACATGATCGTTGATGTAACTTCATAAAAACACACTATATTTATGTAAGGAGAGTATTGTGACCCTCCAGAAAAAAGGGACAGTCTCTTCCCCCCCCCCCGTTTTCAAGGTTTTTTTAAAGTGTCATTAAAGATCATGCGTTTTTACAACGTTCCGCACTACTCCCGACGTAAGATGGAAAGATTTTTATTGCGCAGTGTGGGCAGATTTTCTTACGCACACATATTTCTGATCTTATTTCATCACATTTATAACTTTTTATCTATGACTGTAAGCACATTCAATTAGACATTTTAAAATGAAATTAAATTCACTTATTTAGTTTTATACGAATTTTATGAATTAAATTTCAAAAGGTGTTTATACTCACCTTCCACGGTAAGCATGGCGGATGTTGTAGCTGTGCCAGCCACATTGGAAGCGGTGCAGGTGTACAGGCTGCCATCTCTGAGGATGGCGTCCGTCAGTGTCAGGATGCACACGTCCGGCTCTTCTTGCTGGATATGGACACGAGAGGATTCGGCAAGAGGTTGCCAGTCCTTAAACCACTTGATTTTGGGGTTAGGAGTACCTATTGCCCTGCATCGGAACTCGGCTTTACCGCGGACCAGAGTAGTGCAAGGCTCTAGACGCTTTGTGAATATCGGCATCTCTGAAATGAGAAAAAAGACGTCAACTGTAGACTACTGACACATATTAGGAGACATAACTAACGTTAAAACTTCACATTATCTGAATAAATGAATAAATAAATAAAATTAAAAATGTTTTGACTTTAATTCCCTAAAATTTCGTTCGTCAAGAGGGTACATTACCAGCGATCTTCATTTCTATTTTCCTCTGAGCCTCTCCGTGTTCGTTGACGGCTTTGCAGGTGTAGGTGCCAACGTCTTCTTCTCTCATCCGTGTTATGAAGAGCATCACCTGACCCCCTCTGTCCTCCAAGAAGTCGTAACGACTGGTATCCACCTGGTGCAGAAAACATTGTTATTGCCGACACTCCTGCAAGATCAGAATCATTCTAGAACATAACATACATAGAACGTCAATGGGTTCGTCTTGCGTACAGGATGATTCTATGTCTATGAGAATGAGACCAAAATTTTTTTTTTTTTTTTGTTTTTTGTTTTAGTTCTTTTTTATTTCACTATATTGTTTAGTTAACCCTTCTTAAGTTGCGGGCGGCACGCAGCTAGTAGGCAGCCAAGCTCTTATGAGTTGTTAGGTCATAGTCGATATATGCAGTCAAAAAATTTAACAAGCTGAAACATGAACTAGTTTTTGTATAGGTACACTCAAAAAAAAGCTTTTCCTTTTTCGCAAGTAATTACGATATGATTGACCATGCAAAAGACCGTTTGTAGCAAATTCAGAGATGTTGTCAAAAAACGATTTGTTTATAACGAACCTTATTTTTCTAAAGTTTCATGTAGCAGTTCGTGTGGAGTAGTCATCAATGTATGTGTCCAGGAGAAATGTGTCCCAGAAAAGAAAGGGGTTAAAGTATTTTACTTAATATTTGTTCCTCTCTTCGAAATGACACGTTGCATTTAAAATCCGTACAGAGCGGGCGCAGGGCACGACACCTAGTATCAAATAAGTTAACAGCGCCAGAAGTGGGCTACTTGATTTTTTTAATTTAAAAATAAGAAATTCAAACATTCCAACAAGATAAGAAATCTGCCTATGATTGGCTGAGACAAAACCGTATCAACAAAATACCAATAGCTCAGACTTTAATTCCTATTTAGGTAGGAGCAAGAAATTTTATTCCGTTTTGCTGAACGTGAACAGCACAATTTCGAAGTGATTCTTAGCACATAACTTAGGAGGTAAGTCTTCACTCAATTATTTTTTTAGCATACATTGGTTTGTAAAGCAAATTATTATTGCTATTATTTGATTATTACTTTGTGTATTATAAGCTGTAATTACAGTAAATAATGTTAGTAATTTACGGATAATAAAGGGTGGTCCACTTCTGGAACAATATTCTACGAATTGCACCAGAAGTGGGCATAGGGAGCTCAAAATTGGGGCAGGAGTTTCTTTTGCAAACAGAATTTTACCATGCTTGATAAAAAGCTTATGTCTTAAAAATTCAGTTTACATAATTAGTCTTACTTTATTTTTATCAGAACCAGCAGTGGGCCACCCGACCCACATCTAATGCATTACTGACCCACTTGTGCAATAATAGGACATTCTGACAAACTACACAAGCCTGTGACGATCGTGTATTTTAGGTTTTGCTAATTGACTTTTGCGTTTTTTTTTTGCAATGCATAAGGAAATTGACGTTCAATAAGAATTATTTTTTTCCCATCCCCTCAGGGAATTTTCAAAATCGGAAATTTCAAAATTTGTAAAGAATTGAAACAAAATGCCCCTTGAAACAGATTTAAAACGTTTGTTTCTCATTTATTATTAAATTTTTAACTCATACTAAAAATTTTCCGCTCTGAACTGGCAATACAATGTACTTAATGTAAGATCTTAAACATGGTGTCAAAATAATGTACTAATGACGGGTGACGAAAAAAAATTAATCGTAATTTGATTCCAGTGTTAAAAGGATAGTTTAGGTATACATAGTGACGTATATAATTACAAAATCTTACAGAAATGGCAAATTTTTAAAAATGAAGGATATTAATTTATAACCTAGTCAAACTTAAACATTAAGGAAGGGGAGGAAGTGCCTGAAACAGATGACCATAGCTTCAGTACGCTATCTTTCAGAAAAGAAAACTATTCTAGACATTACATAAACCATGCCGTTCGGTTAATAATAAATCATCAATATACCTGTTCATTATTAAAGAACCATGTGATCTTAGGTTGCGGGCATCCATACACCCAGAAATCGATGCGAGCCGGGTGGCCGCGCACAGCGTAGGTCGAGTCTTCGTCCAAACGCAAGAAACGGGGAGCAGCAGCTGCGATGAGAAATGGAATTCAGTTGCACAAAGAAGAGAACAAAAATACTTTTTTGGAAAAAAAAAAAAAAAAGAAACGAAGCAAAGCATAAGAATTGTAAGAGAAAAAAAAGCAACAACTAGAGATCAAGCTTTTTCTCGTGCATTATGGATATCTCGCTTAAAAAAAAAAAAAAAAAAAAAGCAAACGCTTAAACAATGTTTTTTCCCACAGAGTCACTCTTTATACAAATGTGGATACTTTTAGTGAGGAAAAGGGGCTTGGTGAACTTTTACCTTGCTCAGAATAATTTTATGAATATATTTTAAAAATTATTCGGAATTACTATTTTTATTTTATGGGTTTTTTTTTACAAAGTTATTTGTAAAAGATACATTAAAATTAAATGCGTTTAACTGGACTATATTTCTATTTTCAAAAACCTTAATAATTTATTCTATTGTAATATTCATGATATATTCTAGGCTTTTCACATTTCTCTCTTACTCAATATTCACAATAAATCAGTCTGCCCTAACAAATTCTGACTTCCACGTTGTTAATAATAACGAAATAAAATCCATCATAACTAACTATTGTCCGCTTTTGCGAGCAAATGCTAAGTATAAAATACAATACGGTAAGACCCCATAATACCGCGCTTCAGTATTAGGGTGGTTCGAAAAAAACTTTTTTTTAAATTTCAGATCGCTATAGTGCGCAAAAGTTGCCATTGGTATAGACGTGAAAAAAGCACTAATTATTATTTTTTTATTAATTTATCTTCCGTTCGCGCAATGCCATCGAAGTTAGCAAAAATTTGTGAGAAACCTAGTTTTTCATAATTTTTTTAACCACGCCAGATGGTTTTAATTGCGTTCCTGTACCATGAATTAACTACTAAAAGGATGTAAAATCAATATATATGCACTTATTATACATTTGTTTCTTATCTTTTGGTCGCGCAACATAGTACAAAATGAGTAAAATGAGTAGTTTTTTCAAAATTTCAAAGTTTGACCGTTTATTACATTTTAATCAGACGACTTTTAGAGACGCTATAGTTTAATCCTGCTAGAATAATATATTAAAAATACAAGCATATAAGATAAACTTTGATATTCAAGTGGAATTCGGTCGCGCAGCTTCGTCAAAAACAGCAGAATAGCCTACCTGAACAGAGGGGCGAGGCGTACGTGACGAATGCCAGCGATGCGCTCGCAGCCGGTAGCAGCTATTATCGTTGTCTGACGATTTTGTTGTTTGACAATGTTTCCTTTCAGATAATTTAGAAATTTGCTAATAATAAATATTTGTTAACTTTTGTGTTTCAATATTCATTTGCTGGTGCAGCTCTTCGCTCATTTTGTTTACAAAACGACTCAGAATTCACCACGGGGAGGTAGCTGCACTTCGAGTTCCGCCCACACCCTACCCAACCAACCATCCAATGTAGGGTGTGTTATTTATGTACAAATTTATTTCGCTTTCTCTCTCTTTTTCTTACTTATCGATGTACATCAAAATTCGGTTTTGTGCGAAAAAGTTGGCATTGCTGAACGTGACAGCAATGTAGTTCTAATATAGCCGTCTCTGGAACTGTGTCCACGCACTTTACTTAAAGCTTCGGTCACTAGCTTAACGCATCTTTCAACTGCCTGTGTATGTCATGGGAGAGCATAGATGCTTTCCCATGCCATGCACAAGCAGTTCAAAGATGCGCTAAGCTAGTGACAAAAACTTCAAGTAAAGTGTGTGGGCACAGTTCCAGAGACAGCTATATTAGAACCATTTTACTGTCACTCTCGGCAATGCCAACTTTTTCGCACTAAGTCTGCTAACTTCGATGGCATTGCGCGAACGGAAGATAAATTAATAAAGAAATAATAACTAGTGCTTTTTTCACGTCTATACCAATGGCAACTTTTGCGCACTATAGCGATCTGAAATTAAAAAAAAAAGTGTTTTTCGAACCACCCTACTCAGTATACCTCGGAATCGGATATAACGCGGTTACTGTCATGTCCCCCGACGTTTAAACCACCCTTTATCATTACGAATCACCCTTTGTATTAAAGATTCCTTAAAATGTTTGAAAAGTAAACATATTCTCTAGTCCGTGAGAATGTGGGAACCACAACCCTTCAATGATACTCTTCAAGCATAGGGGTATTAAGGAGGGCCAGGTCCACACAGCAATGTAGGAAGGCTGGGCTGACGCCCAGCTAATCTACTTCCGGTCGGTCACGAGCTGTCGTCGAACTTCACTTACCCGTGCCCGGGGGAGGGCAGCCCTAAGGCCACGTGCTAACAGGGTAAAGGAGTGAAGTAGAAAAGTCCGTGAGAGTGTATAAAGGCTTACAACAATGTCTCTTTGAAAAGTGCGTTCCTCCCCTTCCACACAAATAAACCTTTTTCTTAGAATTTTCTTAGCAAAAAAATTTAATCTGAATTACCTATCATTCGATAAACTAACTGCTCAGTTGAGAAGTGTGCTTCATGCAATTGCAGCAAATAAAATGGCAGCAAACAAGAAAAGAAACAATTATAAAATAGAGAAAAGTTCAGAGCAATTGGTAAAGTTACAAGTGACACAACAGGAGCGAGAATATTTCGTAAATATGGTTCAGAGGTACAGTTTCATTATATAGCGGTTCTGTTACAACGGAAGTGTCAAACATGTCCCCCTACACCCGCGTTTTAACGGAGTTTTACTGCATGATAGCTTTAAAATTTGTTTTCGTTCAGGCGAACCTAAAAACAATGTTGAAAAAAGGCAGTTTCTTTCTAAATTTTTTTATATTTTTACTTATTGAAAGTATATACTAACGTATTATTTTGCAATAATTACAATAAAATTTTAAGTCTTTGAAATCTACTAATTCCTTTATTTTGTTACATATCTACTGTAGCAGAACTATTCGGCCGCATAGTCCATAAATATTTAGTGAAGCCGAATTTGATCTTACCTAGTACTCGGCCAAGCCGAATATTCGGCTAGTTCATAACGGGACTATTCGGCCAGGCCGAATACCGAATATCTATTACATCCCTAATAATAACTTTACCTGCGTTGATCGTGCGCTTGTAATAAAACTTGTTTTACAGAGTTATACAGAAACGTGAGAGGAAATAGTATATCTATTACATCCCTAATAATAACTTTACCTGCGTTGATCGTGCGCTTGTAATAAAACTTGTTTTACAGAGTTATACAGAAACGTGAGAGGAAATAGTATATCTATTACATCCCTAATAATAACTTTACCTGCGTTGATCGTGCGCTTGTAATAAAACTTGTTTTACAGAGTTATACAGAAACGTGAGAGGAAATAGTATATCTATTACATCCCTAATAATAACTTTACCTGCGTTGATCGTGCGCTTGTAATAAAACTTGTTTTACAGAGTTATACAGAAACGTGAGAGGAAATAGTATATCTATTACATCCCTAATAATAACTTTACCTGCGTTGATCGTGCGCTTGTAATAAAACTTGTTTTACAGAGTTATACAGAAACGTGAGAGGAAATAGTATATCTATTACATCCCTAATAATAACTTTACCTGCGTTGATCGTGCGCTTGTAATAAAACTTGTTTTACAGAGTTATACAGAAACGTGAGAGGAAATAGTATATCTATTACATCCCTAATAATAACTTTACCTGCGTTGATCGTGCGCTTGTAATAAAACTTGTTTTACAGAGTTATACAGAAACGTGAGAGGAAATAGTATATCTATTACATCCCTAATAATAACTTTACCTGCGTTGATCGTGCGCTTGTAATAAAACTTGTTTTACAGAGTTATACAGAAACGTGAGAGGAAATAGTATGACATTCTTCTATGTTTTTTATCTTTATTTATTTATCTACTTTACTTTACAGGAACGAAATCTTAAAAAATGACGTTCGAACAATTTTCTAATTTGAGTTTGGAGCCGAAATTGGTATATAAACAGAATACTGGTGGAGCCATCCCATTTTAGATCAGGCAAAGCGTGTCACATGAAGATAACAGATTTTTTTCCTTTAAATTACAGTAGTTGCAGCTAAGGGATATATGAAATATCCCAAAAGGATTCTATAAGAAAATTTTCTTCTTTCTTTTCAGTTACAAGCATTCAAAATTCAGCTCAAAATTGGCCGTTTTCAAAAAATCAGCAAAACACTCACTTTGAAATGATCACTTTTACGAAAGTATTAGACCGATACGAATATTTTTTTTTTTTTTTTGTATACATAAAAAAAGAACGGTTTTTATTTAGACATGATTTTTGAGATTTTAGTAGGTTTTATTGATAAAGAGAAAAAGTGGTTTCAAGGCACAAAAATTGCATTTTTGTCGATTTTATTTGAAATAATTTTTCGGCATTATCTGGGTGAAAATGATGCGATAATGTCTCTAAATCATTGTGAAAGCTACACTTTGTGCATAGCGCTATTTAAATTTTAAGAAGGTTAAGTATAATTCAGATACAGCAAATGTCTGAAAGGATAGTATATTTGTTAAAAAAATTGACTACATCATAATTTAAAATGATTAAGTAAGAACAAGCTTGAATATCTGGTTTTATAAAAACCGCATAATATGCCACATTTGAAAAGTCGTTTAAATCGTTTTAGGCAAAAATACACTATTTGATCAATAGCAGCTTGTTTTGCACCTCGAAACCACTTTTTTTCTTTATCAATAAAGTCAACTAGAATATCAAAAATCATGTCTAAATAAAATATCATTCTTTTATGATTTATAAAAAAATATTCGAGTCGGTCTAATATTTTCGGAACAGTGGCATTTTAAAGTGAATGTTTTGCTGGTGTTTTGAAAACGACGATTTGTTGAAAACCGGTTTTGGGCTGAATTTTCAACGCCTGTAGCTGGAAGAAAAACATTTTCCTGAAAAACCCTATTGGGATATTTTATATGTCCCTTAGCTACTGTAATTTTTTCAAAAAAATCCGAGAGGATCTTGTGAAATGTTTCAAGCATGCCTGCCTGATTTGAAATGGAAGGACTCTTTAGTAAAGAAAGGAGTTTGGTTTGTTTTACCTGTGATGACAGTGCACGCGTAGTAAAACTCTTTTCACCGAGTTTTTTTTTAAGAAATGTACAATATCACGTAACATTCTCTCTCTCTCTCTCATTTCTCAAAAAGTTTTATAGACAAATAAGCTTGGAAAGATAACGAAAGAACATGTCTTCCACATTTTAGTTCAGAGCAGCACTTTATATTAAAAGTAGAATAAGAAAAGGAAAAAAAATGGTAGTTTTACCTGTTTTAAGGGTGTGCATGCAGTAAAACTCGTTTTACAGAGCTTTACAAAAATTTGCGAGGGAATACTATGACTTCCTCTCACGTTGATATTATTTATTTTACTCTTATGGGAAAGTAAGCTTAAAATATAGCGTAAGAACATTTTTTCCCAATATGAGCTTCGAGACTCACTTGATATAAAAGCGGAAAACTGGTGAGGCTAAGGTTATATGCGTTGACAGTCCGGGCAGAAGAACTTGTTTTACAGACTATTACAGAGACAATAATCGTGTTTGGATTTCGTTCCGAGTTAATTTTACTCGTTATTTTGCTTAACACCGAGCTTTTAACCGAGTGTAGAACTGTGCCCTTGTGTGAATGTTGTTAAAAAGTTGTTTAAATATTTGTACATTGTGTAACTAGTAGGAACAAAGCGACAAGAAAATATGCTGCAACAATATATATTCAAATTGAAAGAATTGTTTGCAAAGAATTTTTCTTAAAAAATATTGTTTTTAACAGCGCGGGTAAATGCGCGATTTTGGAGCTACCATCTTCGATCACTTTCAGAGTTCATTCCAATTTTTGAAAATAAAGGCTCAGTAACTTTAACGAAATTTTTAATAAGGAAAAGAAAAGCTGCTACTGCTGAAAACTTAATAAAAATATTTTTGTCCCAGGTACCTATGTTTCCTATGCCTGAAATTTTACTAGAATTATTGCAGAAAGTTAAGTGCTTACAATGAAATTTCAAGGTATTTGTTTGAAGAGCAATACATATACACTTAATTGTTATGTATTCAGTTTAGCTGATGATAAACTAGTAAACACTTTTAACAAGGGCTGAAATCCAAATTTTCAACTGGAGGGGAGAGCCCCTCCAACCTGTATATACATAGCTTTACATATTTTCAGAAGGGAGACATAATGGCAGCAGAATTTGAGTTTTCCAGGCCTTTTGTGTATTCCTTGATTGTAAAAGTTTTTACATCCTAGTCAAGTATAAGTTCTACTTTCTACTAGAAAGGTATACATTAGGAAAAACATAATTCTCAATTCAATTCTAACAGCGGAAACAAAAAGGTCGCATTTTTTAAAAATGAAGGTATCAAAATATAAGGCGAAAATAAGAAGAATTTCTACAAATAGAATAACACTAGGATATCATTAATAGGGGTCATCAATACTAATAAAACTGGCATTATGGTAGGAAATTTGAAGCAAATTAAAAACAAGGAAAATAAAATCGCCAATTTTCGAAATTTTGAAAGTACTGAATTTCCGGTGTTAAAATCTAAAAACTATAGAAATTCCGGAGAAAAAGCCGGAACACAATCACCTCTGAATTAAGAATGGGGCATTCTCAATGTATGTGTTATACCCAAACCAAGTCTATATATTGAATGTTCAATGTAAGCACTGCATCCAATCCAAACCTGCTTAAAGCCATGTTACTTAGCAGCTGTGCTTAGCTGGTAGTACTTCCAATGTATCAGACACCATTAGCTGTGGTCTTTTAGCTGTCTATGCTTTTCAAAGCCATCCAAATTAATGCTTTAATATTTGAAAAATCTTTATGCCCTGTAAGTAGTTGTTTAAAACACATGGCAAAAAAAAAAAAAAGAATTAAGAGTTTATTTAGCAAAACTTTAATAAAAATTAGTAATAACAAAAATACATTCAATAAAAAGTAAAAAAAATTAGTTTATTAATTATTAAAATAAAAAATAAAAAAAAAACGCTACTCTAAAGTAGAACATGTTAAAATAACTTCCAAACATTAAAAAAAATTGAAATATTTAAGAGATGCAAATGGATTGAAATCTCAAACACGGGAAGCCATTTTCGGCGAAATGACAGCCACTCATCCAAAAACGTTTAGAATTGGTTATCCAGTTGACCTTGAAGAAAGGAATCATACGATGCGAGTTGAAATTGCCGATAAAAAAATACTTAGGACAATTAAAAAAGAAGTGCTAACAGGAGAAAACAAAAAAAAAAAAAAAAAAGGAAAAAAGGAGCATGTTTAAAAAAAAGGATTTAAACAAGGGAAAAAAGGAAAAAAGGAGCATGTTTCAAAAAGAAAAAAAAAAAAAAGAGGTCTGCGACCCCTGTATCAGCGTCAACAGCAGTTAAAAATCGCCATTAGAATAAGGTCAACAATTCCGAAATAGAGGCATAACTTCTAAATATTCTCATTTGAATTAGGACAACTGTTCCTAAAATTTCCCATTGGAAAAGAATAACTCTCTAAAATCCCGCGGTATAATAAAGACAACCGTCGATAAAAATTTCCGTTAGTGTAAGAGCAACAGTTCACGAGAATTCAAATTAGAATAATGACAACAGTCCAGAAAAATACACATTAAAATAAAAACAATAGCATTTATAAGTTTCCAATGTATTAAGAACAAAGCTTCTGAAAGTTCCAATGAGAACAAAGAGGACATTTTAAAGAATCCCAAATGGAATAAAGACAAAAGTTCCTATACAGCGTCAACAGTTCCTTTAAATATCTGCATCAGGATAAGGGCAGCAGTTCTTAATTAGGGACAACAGTCTAAAAACACATTGGAATAAGGAATCAGTCCCTAGAAATTTTTATTTGAATAAGAAAAATAGCCCCTAAAGACCTTCAGAAGATAAAATACAATATCCCTGTAAATCAAATCGAAACATATTTATTTATTTTATATCTGTTTTATTCACAATCTTTCATTAAACATCCATTAAATAAAGGTTGTTTATTGACAGTGACCTTTATTTACACCAGGAAGTGTTCTAATACTCAAAATGCTCAATGCGATTCGTTTCTAGCAAACGACGTCAAATCTCTCAGATAGAGCACTCCATTTATTATTAGCGTTTAGTGTTTACAGCCGAAGGAATTAAAATAAGCCTCCGGGGAAACTGGCTTATGAATTAACCCACTAATTCCCAATTCCGCCTCAAGGCAGACGACGATAAAAAACTTGGGCATTACAGGGAGAACCCATCCTCGTGTTTACTGATTGGTACTTTTACTGACGCAGTAGAAACCACCAATCCGTCAATACGAAGGCGGAGTTACTGAACTATTAGGAGCCAATTAGGTTAACCACTGGTTTCCCCAATCCGTGGTCTCGCCAATACCTGTCACCATAAATGGAAGGGAAGGGCGCAGGGGATTGTCCCTCTCATTCCCAACTCCACCTCAAGGCGGACGACGATAACAAAACTTGGGAATTAGAGGGTTAAGTTCAGCCTAGGTTTAGGATTGAAAAAATTGCGCTTTCTACTTGTTGTGACAGGGAATCAAAGGCATTTATGGGCCGAATTTATTAGTTCTAAAATCACGTCAGAACCAATAATTTCGCTTATGAGTTGACGATTTCAAAAAGAAAAAAGAAGAAAAAAATGTCAACAAAGGCAGTTTTAGAAAGCGTGAAGAAATATTTAATTAGAACTGAAGCCAGTATATCGCTTATAGAAATAAACAGTGTCATATCTGCAAAAAATCGGTTTTTTTTTGGCTTTTATATCATAGTTTTCAGTTTTTTGCGCTCCTTATATTGGGAATACTACCGAAGGTAAATGTTCAAAAATTAAGTCTAGAGGCCAACTGTACTTTTTTGAAGCAATACTGTCATAACTTCTTTTTATAGTTTTTTTTTTTTTTTTGACATCATTAACATCCGTCATGTGAGAGAAAACTAGAACAATAAATATTTTCTGAACAAAATCGATTATAATAATCATTGCAATAAATAAGGTACGAGTAAATAAATAAAACAAAGTGCAAAAAGTTTAAACTCCTCTCATGAAAAAGGCACATTTTGCAGATATGACACTGTTCATTCCTATATAAACGATATATCCTCACCATATTTGTCAAGTTTCAAGTGTTCTAGCTCGTAGTCTTTGGGTGCGCGATCGGTGGGCGTGGTTGGCCTGTGAAGAAGGCGTGACCTGTGAGCACTGACGTACGGAGAAGGTTCACTGCTACCGTAACGGTTTTCCACGCGGACTCGGAAGCGGTAGTCGGTACCAGGCAGCAGATCTCGAACGTCGCAAGAAGTGTCCTTGATGCCTAAGAGAATACAAATTATAGAGAATAAGATCAGAACCAATAAAACGCGTTGGCATTTCAGTTACTGATATATTTAAATGATTTCTAGGGGTTAAATATAATGCTTAAAAAGTTTTCTTTCAAAAATTTCAGTTTTGCCCCGCTTTTCTATAATTACTCCAAGGTGTAAGTCAATGAAATTAATAAATTAATTGCTTAATTTTTTTGTGGTAATTATAATATGAAAATGTTCCAAAAGAAAAGGGATATCTCTTGTAAATTAGCATAAATATTTTTAAGTATTCACTGTGCAACAAATTTGAACTTTTTTTTTGTCCTTTAGATGAAACTATCTGATTCTATATAAACAAAAGGTGCTTGATTCAAATATCCAAACCAAAATGGCCCATCACGTACCGTTTTTGCTGGAGACCCACTTCTCATATTTATGCAATTTGGTTATAGAAGAAGGCTTACTTATTGAAAACACAAACATTAAAATGATTTTTTTTGCCGATTCTTCTTGTGGGCATCTATTGGTGTGCCCTGATAACAGATTAATGATATTCAATACGTATACTTCCATTCTATCGACTGCTGCAATGCTTTTCAAACAGAGATGTCCTGATGAAACCTTTCCCCATGCTCAGAATTAATTGCACCAATGTTTTGAGAAAATAAGTCCACATGCGAGTCCAAAAAGTGTAGTTTTTATGAAATATAGCAATCTAATAATACAAAAGCATTTTATCATGTCACCAGCAAGATTTTCATAGTTTTCAGCTTTCTCATTTCCAAGGAAACGTGAGCGCACTGATTTAAAATGCAGCCAGGCAGATTTTTCGACTTTTGACTGTTTCTTCTCATACTCTCCATCATGAAAGGACTTCCTTAAGTTATGGATAAATAAAAATCCTTTCTTTTACTTTTGCCTCACATAAATTTTTGAATTTGTTCCTGGGATGCAAAAAGGCCACTCCTTCTCTGTCCGGAGCTTTTACAAATATTTCGATAAACCAAGTTTAATGTGCAATTGTGGAAAAAAGACACATTGTAGTTTTACAAGTTCCACATTTAATATGTTTTTGCCACTTGTTATTTTGTAATTTTGAAATTTCCTTTGTGTTTGCAGAATATGCTACAGAAATGAATAGGGAAAAGATGCTTAGATGGAGAAGCACTGATAAACAAGCGTAACTCTGCTGAATTGTGCTCTTGTCCTAATGCTTGAAATAGTACATTCACATCACAGCAGCATAGTATTTTTTCTTTCTCCGAAAATATTCTACAATATGCTTTTGTCGTCTTGCAAAAAACTCGAAACTTCGAGAAGAAGTTTAGCGAAATTTTTGGCAACGAGAGCTTAAAGTAACCCAAGTTCATTAAAAAGGTCTCTAGAATGACAACGATCTCACTGTCAATGAGAAAGATATAATTTATAATAAATTAAGTAAATAAATTACAAAAATAAGAACTTTTATCGAGAAAATACGTAAAAAGCTAAAATGTGTAATTTTGGGAAAATGGTACGTGATAGGCAAAAAATAATTGCAGATTCGTAATTTTCAGCCAAAAATACATAAGAAACAGACATTTTAATCCAAAGGACATTTTTCGTGTTGCACAGTGTTATATGTCGAAGCGCATGGTCTTTTAATGCTGTAAAGGAACGATAGTTTGTAAGTTTAAACTGACATAACTTGAGTACTAGTACAGGGTATGGCAGAAGTAATGACACAGTTTTGAGGGGGTACAAAAAATTAATACAATTTGAGACTGAAACCTTTTTTTGTTTTGACCTGAATGTAACCCCATTTTTTACATTGAATTTTTAATACCACTTCATCAAGTTGGCGGCCTTCAACAACAATACACTGGTGCAGCCTATTCTTCCACGAAGAGAGCTATTCGCACGCATTTCAATATTCCGCGTAATGTTACGGTCCCTTCCGGAAGCCTTTTTCTGTGGGGTTATTTGAAACACCCATACTCCCCCATACTTTAGAAGAGTTGAATGACTAAATTATCGAGGAAATATCCGCCATACCCTTTGAAATGTGCAGAAAAGTTTCCCAAAACTTCCCAAATAGACTGCATCAGTGTATTACTGGCCTCAAATTGCATCAGTCTTTTTTCATACCCCCTCAAACTGGGTCATTACTTCTACCCCACCTTGTATTTAACTAACTTTTTGTTATATATAAAAAAAAGCATTAATTACTATCCACATTTGAGCAAAATTGGTGCTTTGTGCAAAAATGGAATATTCAGCACGATATAAAGTCATTACCTTGCAGAAAGTATTACAACTTTATAAGGTTTAAATGTTTAATATGATAAAAGGAAGTTGTAGATAATGAACTGAATCTAAACTGAGAAATTTAATGCTTATTGTGGCACAATGAAATTATATAAAATGAAATGTTTCTGTTGGGAACAATTTTTTCCATAGGTAAATAAACCTGAGACAGCCAAATGGAGAGTTTAGATTTACTAGAGCTCGTTAAACGATTGAAATTCAAAACGTAATTCATTAAATTTTTCAAGTTCAGCCTCAAACGTCTAAGCAGCTTTTAGTTGATCTGTGTGACTACATTTTGTTTTGTTTAAATATTTCAATTAGCGATAATCTCTCCTCAGTGCGACTAATTGGTCTCTGAGTTAGTTCTTCAATATAATTTATCTGCTGCACACATTGCTCATTAATTTTATCTTTCTGCACTCCTTCTCCTGTAAAGAAAAGGGAATTGAAAAGTTTCGTGCCACCCTATTGTTATGGAACAAATTAGAAATATACAAACACTGACTTTCAATCTGATCAAGGGTTCGAAACGCCACGACAAACTTACGAAACTTTGAGTCGAAGCAAAAAAACCCGTCACCGCTTTTATTGTCGCAATTTATTGTCAGCAAATTGTATTTTATTTTGTTTGAATTGTACTGGACAAAACAAACATCCTCACTTATCATGTGTATGTATATAATTAGGAAATGGATCTACGTGGGAAAAAAAGGACTATTTCCAATTTTTTTTATTGATAACACTAAAACTCATCAATAGCAACTAAATAAAAAAAGATAAGAAAATCGGTTGACGAACAGAGGAGAAAATGGTACTTAACTGCATAATGGTACTTGTCTTTTGCCTATTTATATATATATATATTGTATATTATAGCATCGAATCGTATTTGTGCATGAAAAAATGTGTGTCATTTGTTTAAAATACAATCTTTGGCTGACATCGTTGAAAAATATATTCGTCTCAGTAATAATACTGGATGATCTCAATAAACCCATTTGTGAAGCTAACACTTCCTTACCTGCTTTATAGGTGCTCCATTGCCCATTTGGTATTTGACACATTTCTAAACGATACGTGGGCGGAGGTTGCGGACCACGAGAAATAGAAGGTCCCCATCCTAGAGATATGCTGTCGTCCGACATCTTAAAGATATACGGAGCGTGTGCCAGTGGAGTTGGAGGACCTGGGGGGAGAAAAAGAGTAAGCGTATGTAATAGAAAGTGAATTAACATATGTTCATGATTTAAATGAGTTACAGGACATGTGAAAATAAATAAATGAATAAATAAAAATTACCATGAACTGCTGCTTTAGGAATTTCTTTTTTTGGAACGTCTGACTTCACTTTATCATCTCCTGAAAGGGAGAGAATTCTTATGTTAGTTATGCACAGGCCTCGGAAAGTTGATGAAAATGCATTTTCAACGTTTTTCCTGTTTTAGAGTCTTTTTAAAGGATTTTTATAGCATTTTTTTTGCATTTTTAAGTACTTTTCTTATTTTTTAGACCATTTTTCTACGCTTTGATCTTTTCTTTTATTTTCTGATTAAAACTTAGTTTGATTCATTCATTAAATTTCACGAAAACCTTAAAAAGGGTTGGTCGAGAGTAGTACTAAATCAATAGCACAAAAATGAATGAAAACAAATTGAAGAAAACAAAGTTTTTTGACGTTAAAAAAAGTTGCTGGTGTTAGAATGGGAGAAGATACAGTGGAGGGGGGGGGGGGGGTTTGAAGAAAATTGATCACGAGTGATTCTATTTAGTTCGAGCTTACTCTAACTATGTCTGAACTGAGAAAAGTTTTCAAGATTTAAAAAAAACTTTACTTTAGTACACAGTGTTTGATAATGTGAAAAAACATTTAATTACTTAGGGCAAATAAGATCCTATCATTTAGGACAGTAAAGTTATCAAAGCACATGGGGATTTACCAGTTATTGGTGTATTGTTTTTATTATTTCATTTTATTTCTTTTTGAAAGTCATTTAATGACGTTACCATTACAATTTTTCAAAAAAACAAACATTTTGAATGCTTTAATGTTTTAAGTGCCCTTTTCAAAGTGTGAAGTGTATTTTTTCAACTTTAATAGCATTTTTCGGGTCATTTTTGGTGCGTTTTTACAGCAGTTTCAGGGAATCTTTAGGTCATCAAATTCCAGCTCCTGGTTATGCATTATAATACGAAAATAAAATTTGTACGTCAATATCGAAGTTCTTTCCAAAGCCTTTCTTTATCTTCAACACAAAAAATGTTGCCCGAAAATCATTTCTCCAGAATCTGACGGGAAAATTAGAGAATTCAAAACAGAAATCTTTAAGACAAGGAAGTACATGCAATAAAAACAGAGAATACCCTGTGAATTGACATCAACAGGTACTGTGACGCAGTAGTGACGCCATCTCTGGGTACGCTGAATTACAATTTCTGGTACACAAAGTCGAAATTTTTTCTGGAATTTCGACAGGGTTTGATTTGCCTAAAAATTTCTGGAAACATCGAATGCGCCCTTTGTAACTATCCAATGTTCCACGCTTTGGGCACACTTTACTCTAGACGTTAACCGTTAAGCGCAAAAAAAAAGTCAAAAGTTTACTACATACCTTCAACATTCAAAGTAGCTGTGCATGTGTCACTTCCAAACTGGTTTGCGATAGATAATCTGTAGGTCCCGACGTCTTGCTTCGTCGCCTGTTCTACCAACAAACGAACCACACCGTTTGATTCTGCTTCCATTTTTATTCTAGAATTCGTGCTCAGCTGCTGCCCATCCTTAAACCTAGACAGGAGATCAAAAGTCAAAACCCAATAAAAATATTAAGCTCCGCATAAAAATAATCAATTTAACATGCAAATCATAAAGAGCAGTATGAACGCCGGTGAAATCAAAAAAAAATATTTACTAACAGGAGATTTTAAGATCTTTTGCATGAATTATGCATCGTATGCGACGTGAGATGGATTCATTGAGATCATTCGCTGCACTTTAAAAAAATTTTGCCTGCAAATACATGAGAGCCTCCAAGAAATCCTTTATCCGAACCCTTTGCAAATTGATAGCAATAGAGTACACACAGATGGTGCCGCAGTAGAGGCGCCGTCTGTGGGTACGATGAATGACTATTCCTGGTAAACAAAGTCGGAGGATAGTTCTGAACTTGCGCCCACGTTATTGTGATTTCTACATCTTCGATTGCTCCTCCGAAAATCCCTCTGGAGTTGATAAGTCTGGTTCTTGAGGGCTTGGCGGCACACTAGTGTTAAAATTAAATCATACGCCAACAATATATAATGCATTTGTTTACAGTTTTGAAACTGACAGTTCAGATTCAAGTGCTCAGCTTCCCTCAGAGCTGTTTAGTGCCGTGGCTTTTTGAGCGTACTTACGTAACCTAAGAGATCTTTCTCTAGTTGTAGAGAGTGCGGCATGCAACAACTATTAAGATTGCCGACAAGTGTTTTGGGGTAATAAGGAACCCCCTTTTTTAATGCAAAAAAGTATGAACTTCTGGATGCAAAGTCATGCAATAAGCGTCAATAACGTATTTACGTTTGTTGGATGACTTTTCACCCAGAAGCTCATAACTTTTTGCAATGGAAAAGGAATCCTTTGTTACCCAGAAACACATGTATGCAATATTTATGGTTATTTTGTTTTGTTTTTTCGTAGATTTTCTGTTTGTTTAATGCCATGCAGATTCAAATTTGGATTTATGTTTCTCTCTGAAGGAATGTTTATAGACTCAGCCCTCTAGACTTTTACTTTTGTAGGAAAATGCAAACTCATAATGTCCACGTCTGAAGAAAATTAGCGGCCAAAAAATACTCCTCGCAACCTATAAACTAAACACACAAACTGGATAATGATAACGGAAATGGGGTCCATAGCTTGCAAAAAACGACATGCCAGAAGAGAGAGAACAAATTTAGGAATAGTCTATTTCACATTTAACACTATTTTTTAAACAGCCTTTTAGTATAACTTACCATTTAACTTCTGGTTTTGGTGAGCCGCAGATGCAGGCGGTTAATTTGGCAATGGAACCATTTGGAATGCTTATGTCTTTCAGCTTTTTCAAGAACATAGGTGCTTCTCCTTCTAAATCCGCTGAACTGAAAAATAGTCTTTTTCATCGAATAGTTCATAAATTAAAAGACAAAAATCTTAAATCTTTTTCAGCATTTCTCGATTATTATTGAAAATCAGTGTGATATTTTTATTTCCTGCCTAATTTTATATTACATACAAAAGTCAATGAAGTGGGATGTATGGAACTATCCAGTAAAATATTCTACAGATTCTCGAATAGTATGAATTATCAAGATGTATATGTATGTAAAAATATAAGGTAACCGAAATCATTTTTTCCCGAGTGTCAACTGATTGAAATACGCTTTCGAATTTATGTGAAAAATTCATTAACACCAGTTTTTTCACATTTGTAATCTGAAATATTGAAAAAAAAACCGATCTTAAATGCGCTGAAATCATAAGCGTATTCTAGCACAAATCGCATTACTTATTTTGTATGAGAAATTCTTTCTAGCCATAAAACCATAACTTTCAATAATTCTTATAAATAATGAGTCTTTAAAAATGTGGACTTTTATATTTTTAGTAACACTATTAAAATTAAGCAAATGAGTGAATAAAATAAAATAAAAGGAAATTACTAAACCTTTATTATTTCTTTCTATTCTGCACTCAAGAAGTGAAAGGATGTTGAAGAGTACGTTTTAATCTAGTAATCTGTTTCTTCTTTACCTATTCAGTAGTGAGCTTTTTATAACGTAACGAATTTCTGTTGAGGTTCGATTCGGCTTTAAAAATTCTCCGATTGCAAATATTGATAGTGAAGTAGGAAATTTGCTGAAATACACGCATATAATGATGAAAGATAGTAAAAGAAGGAATTATATATATATTTTTATATAGCAGGTAGTATTTTTCTTCTTTTATTTATTAGAAGAGATTCATTATATTTTGATAATAAGTGTATTAACCGATGGAAAAAGTATATTTGGATTAACGAGGGGGGCGAAATTTAAGTTAAGCGAGAAAGAAAGATAAAGAGTAGCTAGATTTACTAACTTGATGACGAATTGATACTGAAAAGTAGGCTTGAATAGTTCAAGACGGAAGTTATATTTAGCTCTTAAAAAGGATGTTTATTATGTTTCGATGTTTCGTGCATTAACCGTTGAAAAGGCATGAAAAAATTAAGAACGTAAACTAGATAAGAGAGAGACTCATAGATAAATTTACAAAGTTGATGTTGGTACACGGGAAAGTTGGCTCCTATAGTATTGGACGAACTTCTTTTTACAATCATAAACAAGCCTTATAATACATTTGGTACATTAAAATCGTTTATTTTCATAATTATCGAAATACGGATTTGGACACCTTTCCCATATGTGATATCAACTCAGTTGGGATTCTTTGGAACTGATCGAGACGGTTATGAACTGATGCTTGAAGAAGATCTCAACTCACGTGACAGTGACGTAACCCGACGTCTCATCTTTTCCAGCAACATTTCTGGCCTTACACTCGTAGGTGCCCGTGTCCTTGACCCGAGGATGAGGCAGAGTGAGGAGGCACTTTTCACCCTCTCTACTCACTTGGTACTTGCCGCCCGGATGAACGGGACTGCGGTGGAAGAACCATTCCACTTCGGGGGCCGGAACGCCCGTCACCCGACAGCTCAGAGTCATCGGCTTGTTTGTCGAGAACTGAGAAGCAAGCAGAGATTTAAATCAGTATCAATTACTTACATGGGCGAAAGTTAATCCACGGAATTACTTTCAGAAGTTATGGTAATGAACTTCTTCCATCATTTCCGTTGCTTGACCGCACCCAAGAAGTACTTTGAAGCGACTGTATCATTCCTTTTTGTTATTTTTTAAAAATAATTAGCACAAGTTCTCGCTGCAATTATTTTATTTTTACGAAAAGGCTAACATAAAAGCTGTATTTTTCTCTCATGGCAATTATAAGTAATAAATTATATGTAATGCTGACATTTGTATGCGTGCATAAATTATTAATTTTCTTAGTTTTCAGAAAACTAACTCCATACCACTCTCTATTGCATACGCTTGGTTAATAGCTAAGCGACTTTTCTGTTTAAAACATCACTGTCCGCTCTTTGTGATGTTTTCTACATGCTGATAGTTTAATTGCATAAATATATTTATTGTGCACTGTGCTTATTATTTGACAATAGTATTTATTTTATATACGCATGTTATATAAATTAATGTATTTTCAGAAATAGGGATCATATCAATGGAATATTACATTTGAGGTTTCTTTTCCGTTATTCATAAACTCTGGTTGAAAATTAATCTCATTATATCGTATACTGCGTGCATATCTTCCGCTTCCTGCAGAAATCACTCTCATCTTAAGTGGAAAACATATCCATATTACAAATGCATGAGAGAGTTACGAAATTAAGTGAAAGGATTTAAGAGAATTATGAATTTTTAGGAGCATAACTTTCAAAACGCTTACATAAGAACAAGCATCCGGCATTTTACAAGTAAAGCTAATGGCTTCTAACACTTCGACTTAAGTGCGTCATTGCTTATTAACCGACTTCACAAAGGAAGGAGGTTATACATTCGTATTGTATGTATGTCTTTTTTTTTTTTTTTTTTTTTTTTTTTTTTTTTTTGTTTGTCCACTCAGAACTTCTCACCAGATGAACCGATTTTCATGATTTTTTTTTAATCGATCGGGGGTGGTTTCCCATAGGTCCCGTATCTTTGTTTGACTCTGTTCGATAATTAGAAAAAATGTTATGGGCAGAAAGATAGTCATTTCTTTGTTTTCTTATCCATAACTTTTGACTAAATGAATAGATTTTGAGGATTTTTTCTTTAAGCGATAGAGGGTCGTCTAACTTAAACATCGCACATCAAATTGACAGCATTTGTGTTTTAGAAAAAAACATTACGGATGAAAAACAAGTATTTTTTTATTTTAATTGGAAAGGCTTGGATTGATTTTTCTTTGTTGGAAACACTATTAATGAATATAAAAGTCATTGTTAGAGAAGCTTTTGTGGCCATTAAACTGTAACATTAAAAGCAATTATTGCAAAAGTTTGACTAAAGGCTTCTCTGAGGCAAAAAATAAATACAATCAGTTTGTTTGCTAAAATCGACTTCAAAACGGAATTTATCATACCAATAATTAGGTTTTAGTGCCATACATTCAAAGAAGGTTTTCTCTTTGTCATGGATATTTTTTAAAATAAAGTATTTATACAAAAAATATATTTACACTAAAAAGGATAAAATAAATTAATTTTTAGAAAAAAATAGAACCGACTTTAAATTATAAATTGCGCTAAAAAGTGAAAAATAAATTAATTCTTTAAACAACATCGATGTAAACAACATCGATGATTATTTTTTACTCTTACGAGAAATCAGCCTAAAAATGGTAAAAAAGGAATAAAAAAATTGTCGATGTTTTAAAATTTCTAAATTAGTCATAAAATACACAACCTGTAGAGCCACTTTACCTGCATGTCCGACAACTGTTCTACAAATCGAGGCGCTTCTTTCCCCACTATGGAGACAAGTGCTCGCGAGCAAACTTCGCCGACGACGTTGGATGCTCGGCATTCGTAGACACCCCCGTGGCGGCTGGGATGGCAGCTCGCTATGCTCAGAGTCGCCTGCAACAAGTCAAAGCATTCAAACAAAAAAAAAAAAAAAGTGAAAACATGACAAAGACATGACACTTCATTGTGTAGGAGAAACATATGAACTACTTAAACTTTTATAAGACAAAATTCACAAATAAACATGTCACAGGATATTGATTTATAAGATGATGATAACATTGATCTTAGGCGTTATTTATCTGTATTGACCTGTAATGTTGCAGTGTTTCGTAAACATTAATTAAACAAATAATTTGCGCATTATGTGTGCCGGTAGGTGCGTATTACCGGTAATGTATGAAATGCCGGTATTCCATACAATGTCACCGTTTGATGCATAACATGATGTGCACACTGGATATATGGCAGTCAGTCAAAAAGTTAGCACTAATTTTGTAAAATACATCGTTAAAAGGATATTTTTAGAATTTCTGTGAGAACATTTCCGACATTTGACTGCACCGCGTTAGGTAGAGACTTTGACAGTTTGGCAGGTTTAGTTTGAGTCTAAATTAGAAGTACTGACAGCGAAAACTTCTCTGCAATTTATCGGAGGTTAATTAAGTATCACGTCAGTCAGTTGCAAAGTAGTGCATCATGTTGAGAGCGGTTGTGTTGAAGTGACTTAGCGCGAAGGAAGACCATCAACTACGAGAAATGTTAAGTGAGACCACATCCGTTCTAGCCTAGTTTTTGCTCATTCTAATTTTCATCCTTTTGATTCTGCAAAGGAACTTTCAAGGTGCAGCATCGCTAAAATGATGAGGTGATAGCTGAAAGTAGGAATGCTTCGCAAGAGAGAGAAAGAAATTACTTTTTGACAAATGATTGAATAAAAGAGGCGATTTCATTGAAAAGTAGCTTTTGTATGAAACTTTGGTGTGTGATTAAAATTGCTGTAAAGTTTTATCAGGTTTTCCTGCGATAAGTTTAAATTGCTGTTTTATCAGGTTTTCCTGCGATGAGTGGAATTAATTTATTGCTAATTTTCGAATATGCATATCTTTGTACGTATGATAAAAACTTTGGAAAGTTTTCTATACTTCAGGGTCTCAATCTGCTGTTTTCAGTATTTAATCGATTCCAACTTAAAGTATTTAAAATTTATTTCAATGCTTCCATGTAAACTTAATATACCCGTCCGCAGTCCGAGACTTTAAGCTACTATTACCTGTGTTCATGCCATACTCACTTTTTTCCCGTCGAAAGCTGGACAGACCGCAGTCGACGTGGACAGGGGTTGGTCGTCCATAAACCACTGGACTTGAGGCAGAGGATTTCCAGCTAGTATTGCTTCCAGCACCAGCGGGTTGCCTTCCTCAGCTGTCACGTCTTGCAGTGGCTTGATGAAAGAGGGGCCACAGTGGGGCTGATCCTTTGCTTCACGAACTGAAGAATAGATGCAGTGTTTTTAAGGCGATGAATATTAGCTAGACTTGAAACGGAAAAACGAATTTCATTTTTTAATTTTAATGTAGTTTTACGACTTTAAATTCGTTGACTCACTTCCGGAATGGTAATAAAATACGGGTGCAACTTCTAGTTAATGGCTAAAGTCAAAAGGAATAAATTTAACTCCTATACAGAAAAAAACTGCAACATAAAGAATAATGCGATCATAAAAGAACAAGAAGTTCCTCCAGAACTGTACAAGCCTACTCTTTCGTGTACATCAACATCAAATTTATAATCCAGGTATCCCTCTATCTTTCTCATTCAGCTTAGTTCTTATTGTTCTTATCTTCGTATCTAAAATGCTTCAGATATGCCTTTTTAAGTAGTTAATACATATTTATATTCACTTAATGATTTATTAATTCACTTATTTGCTTATTCATTCATTAAGTCATTTATTCACTCATTTATTCATTCATTTTTTCACTCATTCGTTTATTCATCTTCTATATAAATAAAACCGAAAGTTTGTGTGTGTGTGTCTGTCTGTCTGTCTGTCTGTCGATCGCCTCCTGGCGAGATGGAACGGTCCAGAAGTACGAAATTTTGGTTACAGGTACCTTAGGTCAGGTCCTCGTGCACCTCGAAGCGTTTTTCCTAAAATTCGAATTTGTTCTGTTCTTATTCCAATTTAAGCAAAACTGTTAATTTTAGGAATATCTCATCGAAGAAACGTCACACCTTTTCGATTTTTGCAGCATACTGATGCCCGTAAAAAACGGCACAAGATGATCTCTTTCAGAAGTTCGTAGAACGAATAGAACACGCGCAATATTCATTTAAAGTAGTTTTCGAACTTTAAAGCAAGGCTTACCTCTGAATTTATCTGCTCAAATTGCGTGTTTCCGCCGAAATAAATATTACTTTTGTCGTCAACTAGATGATTTCTGTTAACGTAAGATTGAAAAACTGCTATTTTATCTTATTCATGCCGTTTTATGAGCGAAACAAATTCTAAAAATGTATTTCATTTTCATGCAGATTTTGTGGACTATTAACTACAGATGATTTTTAAATGCTTTACCT
This sequence comes from Octonoba sinensis, assembly GCA_038502835.1. NCBI lineage: Eukaryota > Metazoa > Arthropoda > Arachnida > Araneae > Uloboridae > Octonoba > Octonoba sinensis. The sequence continues at coordinate 145,838,665 of CM076600.1, forward strand.
TGAGGTTGATTCTTCTTTCTTTTTTGGCGATTTAATACTTATTCCTCCGATAAAAACTAGGTAGGAAGGTTTTCGATAATGCATATTTTTTATGAAATTTAAAATTTTGCAAGTGGTGATAACTTTTTTTTCCGCCACCATCCATTTAATTGCTCTCAATATTTTGTGCTTCGTAACTTTTCCAAACCGAACCAAATAATCCTTATTAGTAATATTCTCATTTTATTCAATACTAGCTGACATGCCCGGCGTTGCGCGGAATAATATTGCATCATTTGCAGGCCAGGTGAAACATATCCAAAATTCTCTTGTAGATATATAACGAAAAATTTTCTTAAAAAATCCAAGTAGAACATAGGCAACAATCCTTAAAAATCCCATTTAAATAGTAAAACATTAAAAATCACGATTGCATTAAAAACAACAGCCTCGAAAAATTCCTTTTAGACCAAAAATAACAGTCCATAAAATGCCAATAACAGCTTATAAAAATTGCCAATAGAGTAAGGGCAACAGTAACTAACATACACATATTCACCAGGATAATTGTTCCAAAAGGATATCAAGAGTCCGTAAAAAATCGCAATTACAATATAGATAACATTACATCTAAAAATTACGATTAGAAGAAGAGCAGTATTCCTTTTTAAAATCCCATCAAAGAACAACGGTCCCAGAACATTTCTGCTACAATAAAGAAAATTTTCCTCATAAAGCCGCTCCCCCCCCCCCCATTTGCACTATTCCGAGAAAATATCCATCAGAATAAAGACGTCTGTGATTAAAAATACACATTAAACTGCAGACCTAAGCTGACGTTCCTAAAATCAAGTCACTAACGGTCCATCTTAAATTCCCCATTAAATAAGGACACCCCTTCCTAAAAATCCCGCTTGCAAAATCGTCAAAACATTTCGAACAATAGCACTTTTTATAAAATTCGGATAAAAACGGAAGGAGGAAAAGCATTATTTGCAAAGGCAAATAAACATGCACATTTAAAATACAAAATGTTCAGTACTGAACTAATGCTGACGTGTGAAATTTAAGTTGACAGAATGAAACAACTAAATACTGTTCAAATGGCGCTAAATAGACAGTACAAAAACTAAATAAATGTTAGAAAATAAATCATTTGAGTAAAATATGGAATTACTCTATAATAACTCTATATAAAACAGTTAAACTGATTACTAATAAGGATTATTGGAGCGGTTTGGTAAAGTTTCGAAGCGCAAAATAATATATTGAGAACAACTGGATGGGGGGAGAGAAAAAAGTTACCACCACTTTTCGAAATTTTAAATTTCCCCAAAAGTCAGAGATATCGAAAACCTTCCAACCTTGTTTTTATGGAAGAAATAAATATTTAATCGCCAAAAAAAGAAAGAAGAATCAACCTCAGGATAAAGTAATTGAAAATCGTCAGCAGTTAATACTCCACAAAATATGCATAAAAATGAAATGAATTTTTAGAATTTTTTTCGCTGATAAAACGGTTATTCTACCGTAAGTAATGTTTCATGAAATTGTTGAACTGGTACCATAATTATAAATCATTAAAAAATAAAGAAGAATCAACCTTAAGAAAAAGTCATTAAAAATCGTCTGCAATCCACAAAATATGCATAAAAAATGAAATGAATTTTTAAAATTTGTTTCGCTCATAAAACGGCATGAATAACGATAAAACAACATTTTTTCAATCTTGAGTTTACAAAAATCATCTAGTTGGCGACAAAAGTACTATTTATTTTGGCGAAAACACGCAATTTGAGCAGATAAATTCAGAGGCAAGCCTTGCTTTAAAGTTCGAAAACTACTTCAAGCGAATACTGCGCGTGTTCTATTTGTTCTACGAACTGCAGAAAGAGATCATATTGTGCAGTTTTTTACGGGCATTCAAATGCTGAAAAAAACTAATACGTGGGACGTTTCTTCGATGAGATAAACCCAAATCAACAGTTTTGCTTAAAATTGGAATAAAAGAAGAACAAATTCGAATTTTCGGAAAAACGCTTCGAGGTGCACGAGGACCTGGTCCAAGGTACCTGTAACCAAAATTTCGTACTCTTAGACCGTTCCATCTCGCCAGGAGGCGATCGACAGACAGACACACACACACAAACTTTCGGTTTTATTTATATAGATGTGATTTACACTATAGGATCATGGCGCGTTTGCATTATGCTTTCATTACTATAGTGCAATTTGGCGATCTGCTTCATGTTAACTTCCTTACTTAACGGTTTTGATTGATTCCATATTTTACTCAAGTGATTTATTTTCTAACATTTATTTGATTGTTTATACGGTCTATTTGGCGACATTTGGACATAATTCAGATAATAATTCTTTCTAGCAAGTTAAATTTCACATGTCACTATTAGATTAATACTGAATATTTTCTAACTTAAATGTGCATGCTTATTTGCCTTTGGAAATAATGCTTTTCTTTCTTCCGTTTTTATACGAATTTTATAAAAAGTGCTATTTAATTGAATGTTCAGGAAATGACGATTTTGCAAGCGGGATTTTTAGGAAATTGTGTCCTTATTTTGATGAGGAATTTAAGCAGGCCTTGGTAATTTTAGAAACAGCAGCTCTTAAAGGGCTGTAGCCTAATATGTATTTTTAGTCACTGACGTCTTTATTGTAATGGGGATTTTTTTGAACTAATGTCCTTATTTTTTAGGGATATTTAGGAATAGTTGTCTTTATTCAAGGGATGAATTTAAGGAATGTTTTCTTTATTGTATCAGAGATATTCAGTGTTGTTTCTTTGTTCTTCATTTGATGGTCATTTTTAAAGAGAATACTACCCTTCTTCTGATAGAAATTTTTAGATGTAGCGTTATCTATATTGTAATTGCGATTTTTACCTGACACCATTTTGGAACAATTATCCTGATGCATGTGTGCATTTTAGTTCCTGTTGCCCTTACTCTGATGGTAAAACTGTTTTTGGCCTTTTAATGTGGATTTTTATGAACGGTTATTTTTGGTCAAAAAGGAATTTTTCGAGGCTGTTGTTTTTAATGAAGTTGTGTTTAATGAGTTTATTGTTTAAATGGGATTTTTAAGGACTGTTGCCCATCTTCTACTTGGTTTTTTTAAGAAAATTTTTCCTTATATAATATTTACAACAGGATTTTAGACATGATGCAATATTATCCCGCGCAACGCCGGGCATGTCAGCTAGTTCAAAAATATACTTAAAAATACAGATCATAAAATTTCATTGGACAATAGTGTCGTTTAGTTTTGTATGAAATTAGTACCTGTATATGTTCTACGTTATAAGATCTTTCCGATAAAGTGTGTTCCTAGAAAATCCGTCAGTTAGATAAGGATTTGTATAGGATTGAAATTTCCCCATAGGTGGTAAAGTTAAATTTTTTTTTTTTGAAATGTTCAATGTAGAACAAAAATTGTTCAAATCAAAAAATATCTCATTCTCAGGAGCTGCTTCCAATAAGCTTGGTCAAAGGAATTTCGATCCTATATCCAGAATAGATAATTTGCTTTACATTTCTCCATAGGCGCTTAAGTTAAATTTTTTTGAACTCTTCAATATTGAATGAAAAAATTTTCAAATTAAAAATTAAAATATGGATATGTCTGGTTCTCGCCAAGGTGGCAGACAGACAGACTGACAAACAGACATTTTCCCCATCTCAAAACTATACTTTCAAGTTTTTAAATTTTCTTTCTTTGTTGATTTATTTCACTTAGCTTTTACTTTTCCTTATTTTTAACGATATTTTTACAATACATTAAGCCTTTCTTTCATACTTTTTAAAATTTAACTTCTACAAGAAAGTAGGCTAAAAAAGAAAGAAAGAAATCTTGTCTTCAATAAATATACTCTCAGAATTAGAACTCTCATTTTTGACGATTCTGCAATCGTCAAGAAAATTTCGTCATTTCCAACGGTTCTTTCCTCGCGCGATCACGTGACTTAAAAATGTCACTACACAAATTTCGCCAGTTTGACGAAAGGTTTACTCGGAGCGTTTTTCACGAAGCCATTTCGTCAAATACGACGAAAGTTTCGAGAGATTTGAGCATGCGTTTCTGAGAGTGTATACATTTTTCTCTTTCTTTGTTTTATATCCATCATTCCCTTTTTTCATTCTTTGTTCCTGTTTTTTGAAAGTAGGTAATCCACGATTAATAATTGGGTTTGAAATCATAATCGAGCTACGCTTAAGTGTCTATATTGACAAATTTGGAACATTCTGTTTTACATGCGAGATAAATATATAGTAGAATCTCATTCAAAACTCAGTGAACATTAGAAATTTGCATTTTTCCCTTAGCAATGTATTAAGAGATCAAATTAACTTAATCAGAAAACAACACAGTCTTTGATTTTAATTTTTTTTATTTCTTTTTATGTTTAAATATTATTGTTATGGAAGTATGCGCGTATGAAACAAACCAGTAACAATCGTAATAATATTATTCTTCTTAAACTCGTTCAGCAAACTTACCTTATGTACTCTTTAAATTTAAGAATAACAATAAAAATATCTAAAATAGCATATAATTTTCTAAGAATTACTGTGTACTAAGAAGAGAATAATTCTATCTACTTCTTAATTGGATTATATATTCTTTATTAATTCTATCTTATAAATATTGGATTGCTCCTTGTTCAGCAATAGTATTTTATATTTTCTTTGAATTGTTCAGCGTTTTCGTTTTGCTTTTTAGCCTACTTTAAAGTAAAAGTAAAAGAACATGTGAAAGACTGCTTAATGTATCGAAGGAAATACCCTCAAAATATTGAAAAATACGAAATTTAAAAGTTGGGTTTTGAGATGGGGAAGTGTGTCTGCCGGTCTGTCGGTCTTTCTGCCTCCCCCCCCCCCCCAATAATTTTTGAAGGAATTATCCAGCTCGAAAAATCATGCCGAGGACGACGCATTTTCATATTTTACTTTTTGATTTGAAAAATGTTTCGCTCAATTCTGAACATTTCAAAAATTCAACACATTAGCACCTATGGGAAAACAGGAAACAAATAATCTAAACCCTGGACATCAGATACAAGTTCCTCTGTACAAGCTCTTTTGAAGGAGATTTCTACATAAAACGTTTTGGATTTGAACAATTTTTGTTCAATTTTGAACAGTTCAAAAAAAGTTAACATTAACGCGAATGGGGAAATTTCAATCCTATATAAATCCTTATCGAAAAGACGGATTTACTTGGAACGAACTTTACCGGAAGGAGCTCATCATGTAGAACATGTACAGATATGAAGTTTATCCAGAACTAAACTAGTCTATTTTCTACGAAACGTTTTGATCTGAATCTTTAAGGATATTTCTGCATTAATCAGTGAAAGAATGAACAAGTAGGTGAGTGGATGAATGAACTAATGAATGAATGAATGAGTGAATGGAGGAATGAATATGCATTAAGCGTTGAAAAATTTACAGTTGAAATAATTAGAGCTAAAGCTAAATGAGAAAGAGAGAGAGATAGCTAGATTATATCAATTTGATATTGGTATATGCGGGAAAGTAGGCTGGTATAGTTCTAGGCGGAACTTCTTTTCACCATTGGATTGATGCAACTTGTAATTAAGAAGTGAGGACATATGACAGGGTGTGAAACGTACTGATGTCACTCATGCCACTAGGTCAAGTATAAAGTGGATATTTCGTAAAAGGTCACTAAGCATAAAGCAAGACTCACGGATAACTTTGAATGGGGCCTCGGTGGTCTTCTCTCCGTGCTTGTTCCGCGCAATACAGGCGTAATTCCCTTCATCTTCCGGTCTGCACTTGAGGAAAGAGAGGGAGAGGTCTCCACTCGGGAGCTGTCGGGGCATGATGTTCGCATCATCCTCTGGAATGTCGATGCCATCTTTGGTCCTGAAGAAGTAAGAAAACATTATATTAAACCCAATGTGGAAAGTTTCTTGTCTGGCACTACAAAAGACAAAGCGGACACGCAAGGACAACTTTATTTATGAATATTGTAAATAATATTTTTAAATTGTGATATAAAATAAACGTTCTGATAGTTACCCGCTGAAAATTTAACTATTAATAATAAAAAAAAGTAGTGAAACTGATGTCTTAGGCTTCATAAATTGTACGTATGTAAACAATGGATATTTTAATAAGTCTGACAGTTCCTAGGTCGTATTATTCAGCTCTAACAGATACAGCTCTACCAGATTCAGCTCTAACAGTCCGACCACGAAGTTTTGACCCTTGGGTGCTTCTGCACATGGCAGAAAAGGATGCATCCAATCGAGTTTTAGGGAAGTTTGTTTGCAGGTGCGTCTATTGGCACGTGAACCTTAATGGTTGCTCCTCTGTGCGTTGAAAGCACCCAAGTTCATAAACTGGCATTAACATCAGCTAGAAAGGAATAAAGTGGGCTAAACGGACGAAAGCGAGAACAGAATACGGCACATTTCTTACGCCAGCAGATTCTCCCTTGAACATGAATGGATTCTTCTTGGCAGTCTAGCAGTTAGAGGTCTATGTTTGCCAGTAGAAGTGTACCCTATTTTCCGTTAATTGTAATAAAAACAGTAAATAGGCTTAAGAAAAAAAAGGAACAAAACATGTCCTGGAAGTAGATGAAAGGTTTATAAATATTACTTCAATATCATGTAAGTGCGCACATAAATTAAGCTCCATTTAATTGAAAAAATCTGCAAATTGTTGAAAGTAGCAAACTTTGCCTCAATCTTTTGTATTCGGTTTTCTGGGGATCTTGCGAGCGAGATCCGTGAATCTTTTCCTATACTGCTTGCTTCTACTTTTTTGAAACCAAATTTGAAAAATCATTCAAAAAGTTTTGTGTTCGTTTAGCTTTTTGAAACAAATCTAACACTATGTTGCGGATACTTAAAATGTCACACACCGACATCGAATTTATAAGAAATCGTCCCTTCAAAGGCATTAACAATGTTCCTAATGGTTGAAATGAAGTTTAGGCACATTTTCACGTTACTCCAGTTTAATAGGGCGACCACAATAGGGCAATATCACAGAAATAGCTTCATTTCCTCGCTCAAAAGCCAAAATTCCTTGTAACTCAAAAACACGTGTACATAATTAGTGCCAAACAACATTGTTTTTAAGAAGTAAAACGCGTTTACCTTTGTGCCGAAAAAGTAATAAATAAAGCAAACGTTGTTTTCATTTTTAGATTAAAGTACACTCTCAGAAACGCATGCTCAAATCTCACGAAACTTTCGTCGTATTTGACAAAATGGCTTCGTGAAAAATGCTCCGAGTAAACCTTTCGACAAATTGCCGAAATTTTCGTCGTAACTTTTTAAAGTCACGTGATCGAGCGAGAAAAGTAGCGTTGTAAATACGAAATTTTCTTGACGATTCTATTTCTGAAAGTGTACTAGTAAAGTTAAGTCTTGACAGTGATCGAACTGCTTTCCGTAAGTACGGAATTAGTACCTCTTGTATTTTCCCTTTTTAAATGCTGAAGCATCAACTCTGAGGTGCTCGCTACATGTTTTGTTCATTTGATGACTGAGCAGAAGTCTCTTCAGCACCCGTTTGCACACTATCACGTATATATTACGCACACATAACGCTTAGCGACAGTGTGAAATAAAGTGTTATTGTAAAATTTATATTCTGTCACAGGTATGCTAAGTTTTTCATAAAGGACCACTAAACTAAGTTAGTTCAAGCAAAATCGAAGACAACACTTCAATTTCGTTAAATCCCACGCAAGCGGGTAACATATGCCTTAATCTTTTTTATCTTTTTTTTTTTAACAGAGTGGAGTGCTGAAAGCTGGTGATCATATCATCCAGAAAATTATGGAAGGAAGGAGGTTTTATGGCTTTCTCTACAATTAAGAAAAAGCTGTGCAAAAAAATAAAAAATCCACATTACAGAGCTAAATATAGGAATATTAGTTAAAACATACGTTACAGTTAAAATACACATTTACAGCCCTTCTAGAGCACCTTACCATCTAATATCCGGCACTGGGTCACCCGAAACTTTACACTCTAGTTTAGCAGGACTGTCAATAACACCACTGGTTGATTGAAGGGGCTTCAAGAAAAGAGGAGCCTCTGCAAGAAAATCCGGCATACATGTTACTTACTACCTTTTCTATTCATAGTACTACAATCAATTATATCTACGGTTCAAGTCATAATTTTAAAGTTTTAGTAATTTGGAACTAAAAAAAAGGAAAGTGAATGGAACTGGTAAACTGAATTTACACTAGGAATTTTTCAGTTACTATCTTAACATTTTATCTACTGAGATATTTTGTTTTGGACAGCCCTAGTTCACTTGTCAAATGAATAAGTAGACTGCTGACACAATTAAGCTCACGCCCCAAAGTCCTTCCTACAGATGTATTTATGCTTATTTGACTTAGTTGACTATGGCTCGGTATCAGGAGTCTTTGAGTTTGCATGTTAACACTCTCTTCACTACGGTATCAAGGCTGCATCAACTTAATGTTCCTAATGGTTCAAATCAAGTGTAGGCACATTTTCACGTTATCTCTAGTTTAACTCTTAGTGCACAAAATCATAAGTGCAAAAATATATCCTCTTTGATGGTACTGTTCCTGTGTTCGAAAGTACTTTCGTTATTGAAAACATAAAAGTTGGGACTCCTTAAAAGATAATAACTGAAAACAAGGAGCTTGAACGCCAATAAACGCTTTGTTGAAGGTTAAATTTTCTTTTCCTTTTAAATGAAACATAGTGTGTAACATTTCATTTCTAAAAATATGTACATCGTGCAAGAATATTTGCATTATAATGCATTTATTCCGTGTGACTGGCTTGGAAGATTGATAATGAAACTATTGTTTCAGAAAAGTTATGCTAAGCTCTCACCGTGATGTACACAAGATAACTAAATGAAAGATTTAGATATTGCCAATCACTTGCATTTAGTAATCGGGAGAATTTACTAGTGCAATAAAACCTGTAAAGTTGACCACCTTTGTAAGCTGACCACTTGTCTAAGTTGACCACTTTTGTCAGGAACGGAATGAGCCCTATATTATATAATGTAGGGAAACCTTTGTAACTTCACCGCCTGAGTTGACCACCTGTTTATATTGACCGCCTAATTATTGCAATATTTATTTTTTACATATTTTTGCAAAAATAAGAAAAAACTAAAACTTCTCGAGGTTTTTTTTCATTCTGTAAATTAGACCAGTATTTTTCTGGATGGAAGAAGCATCAATAGAAGAAACATAACTTACAAAGAAGTTTGTGTAAACTTCTTTGTAAGTTAACCATATGGGAAAACTACTATGAGCCCTTTTATTCTTTAAATAAGTTTCTTCCTTTTTCCTCTATCTGGTGTAGCTATTTCGAAAAATTATGTATTTTTAGGAAAACTTTACCATCAAATAAGTAACTTACATAATTAATAAGATATTTATCTTTATTTTAACTAAGTACTTTACTTTTACAGTTGTATAGGATACACTGTAAGTCATTCGCGTTAAATTTCTCTCATGATAATTTAAATAATTGTGAAAAAACCCTAATTACTCTTTTAAAATAATGTTGGTACATAAAACTATATTTTAAATAGTTACAAACGTATGAATGCATAGTGTAAGAAATGACAAAAAAAAAAAAATCTCCGTCCTCTATAAGTTGACCACCTGTCTAAGTTGGTCTAAGCAAGTGGTGAACTTACACAGGTTTCACTGTATTTCTCTTCATGCGTAATTTAACACAGCACGAAGCGTAAGACATTACCCATAATCCATCCATGTGAATAAATGAAAGACACTTTCTCTTGGTGAATGTAAAATATACCATGGTCAATTGAGTAATTTTCGCGATAAAAGTTTGAGATGTGGCTATTATTTAATAAAACATATACTTTGATGCATTAAAGGGAAGCATGATGCATTAAAATTATCATTTTGTATGTTATCAAATGTCTTACGTATGACTTCGACGGGTGCTGAGGTACGGGTTTCTCCTCCGAGATTGGAAACTAGTAATGTGTATTTCCCAGCGTCTTCTGGCAAAACCTGGGAGATTTCAAGGTTCACTGTACCATCGGGATCTTCAGTCATCTTAATTCTATCACTCGGCTGGATTGGTTGGCCATCTCGCAACCTGCAGGGACAGAAACAGAAAGAAAAGATTGGGCCAATTCAGGTTTTGCTTGAAGGGAAACATTTAAAAAAAAAAAAAACTTTTTAAATTCAGAAATTCTTCGAAACATTAATTACAAAAACGATTTTTGGATCATAGATTAATTCGCCTTTTTCTGGATAACGTTCGAAACATACTTAACTTGGACAATAATCATGTGTTGATCACAAAGGCTTTATGTTTGTGTTTTATTTGCAAAGAAAGTTACGAATTGATTTAGTAATTTAGTAATAAGAACTATTCGTGTTTTTAACAACAAAAAATCAGAAGGCTTTATATATGAATGCATATACTTATACATTTCTGTATTTAAGATAATGATGATGCTTACTTAATGCATTTGACTGAGTTCTTCAATAAGGTAAAGGGGGAAAATTTTAATAAATATTTATTCAATAAAGAAATTTTGTCACGTCTACTGCTTTGTCTGCATCTACGCGACAGAAAAACACATGAAGCTATAACAGTTATCTCTTTAATTGAGTAAATTGGTAACTATAAGAAATTAGTTTTTCAAATAAAACTTGTAACTCCTGCAACCACTAATCTTCCGTAATTTCTCCAATTCTGAGCTTCTGTCTGATAAAGTTGAAATAAAACATTTATTACTGCGTAATAATTGTTAAAAATCCATGTTCATGAATTTTAAGGGTAAGCATGCAAATGCTTTTAATCAAAATAAGCATTCATAACTGAAGCCAATGAGAAGGAAGGTTTAATCAACTAAAGTAATGTCTCACCATTGAATTTCCGGTTTCGGCTCTCCGTCTATTTTGGCGGTCAGTTTTCCTGGTTGGCCCTGCTCGAAGGAGGCGGGCTGCAGGCTTTCCTTAATCTCTGGCAGACGGAATCCACTTCCTGCAATAGTTTAAAGTGTACTTAGAAAGCCTGACAAAAACTGAAAATTATTTCTTCATTATAAAAATTAAAACATGCATATGCAGAATCCTGCATCTTTCACGTACAGCACAAACGTAATACCGAGGAAATCCTCGTATTTGGACTATACTGTTGCTCGAATGCTCCAAAATTTTTATGCTATGAAACATGGTTGAAATTAACCATTTGGCGATACTGTAATGAATGCAATTGAATCGGAAACGTTTTAAGCGAAATGTTTCAACTTTTTCAATTTAAAAAAAAATTTAAATTTCGATGCAAATGTAAATTTTTTCACACAAAAAGATGGAGCGTTATTTACAAGGGCAGCTATACACAATTCTGATCTGTGGTTGGTGGGATCTGATCACGTTACGTACGCAAGATTTACAATATCAAAATTTTAATAAAGAAACCATTTTCCTTTTCGCCGAAATTTAACTAATTAACAAATCAATATACTTTTACTCAGATTGCCGAAAATATTGCACGCACGTGTCTCGGCGTTAAGGGAAATTCTGTTTATATGCATAAAGATATGAGTTTCGGGATTAAGTAATCCGGTAAAAGTTCAGATTGTATGGTTTTTTCTTGAATTTTTGCTCAACTCACCACTTTTATGTCAAACAAATTCACATTACGGAGACATTCAAATTGCATTATAATGATTCAGTTGTCATTCTTATGTGTGAATTATAATTAATAAAGATTAACTTGCTAAGTCAGGAAATACAATTCGCTGCTTCAATAAACATAATTACCACCAAGTGAAAGGATAATGAAACTGCGGGAACTTACCAACTACAGCAACCATAGCCGTGCTCCTGGTCTTGCCATGCTCATTCGATGCAACGACAACATGCTTTCCAGCGTCCTGCATCGTCGCTCCTTCTACCACCAGTGCGATGTGACCACTGGGCTGCTCTAGGAGCTGAATGCGATCGCTGGGGGTTATGTCATCACCATCTTTCATCCTAATTGATAAAGCAAGCAGTGAGTATCCAGTAAGTTCTTGGTGATATTTGGCTATCAAACAACAAGAATGGTTCTCAATGCATTGAGAACGAGATTCTTCAACAACAAATCTCTTAACGTACCATTTAATAGCACATCCAGAATGAGGTGGTAACTGAGCCCGCAACTGAATGGTTTCACCTTCACCCACTTTTAATGGCTCGAGACCTTTCAAGAAAACAGGCTTGTTTCCTGATAATCCAGGCATAGATGGCACCACTAAAAGCAAAGAACAGGACTTAGTAATTTTCACAAACTTTGGCATGTATATACATATAGCGGGATTTTACTGGCAGTGTAAGGAACTGCAGAATTATACAAACATTAGAAGTTTACCCATTATTAAAATAAAACTTGTTGAAATCTCTCCGCTAACATAATTACCACCAAGTGAAAGGATGATGAAACTGCGGGAACTTACCAACTACAGCAACCATAGCCGTGCTCCTGGTCTTGCCATTCTCATTCGATGCACCGACAACATGCTTTCCAGCGTCCTGCATCGTCTCTCCTTCCACCACCAGTGCGATGGGACTACTGGCCGTCTCTCCGCTCTTTTGAAGTACCCCCCCACCCATTATTTATTTCGTTAATGCTTTACGTGAAATTATCTGCTTGGCAATAACGTATCCTTGCTGAAATACCACGTAAACGCATTTGCATTTGATATCAAGTGTGAAATAGAGTTTATAAATTATATTTAAGCCAGCTATGATTTTTAGAAATATTTAATATAGTGATTATATAAGTGCATAAATGTTGTAAATGATCTTACAACATTTTACGTTTTTACACATATGCTTACATTAAATCTCCAAATCAAAATTATTTTTCTTGTGAGAAATTTAAATCTCACTCCGCAGTGGAATAATTATTAATCTCTTGCACTGATACGTCATTTTATAGTTGCCGAGGGACATGTTCCGTACTATGAGTAGAAAGGTTTAATTTACATATCATGTAAGGCCCCCCCCACTAAAAAAAGTTAGTGATACAATTGTTGTGCTGTTGCCGAATTAGATGTAAATGTGTTCTGAGAAGAAAAAATTATCTTTCTTGTGTAAAAAAATAACGTGTTATTAATAAACTTTAAATTATTCTAGAGACATATTTCACTCAGCAATAATAAGATCAAAGGAAAGAAACTTACTGTTGACAAGAGCTTCGCTCTTGACTTCTGATGTACCGTCTGAAACGTGGATAGTGTACTTGCCCCTGTCTTGCTGAGTCACTTGGGGCAATATGAGTTGAAACACCCCCTCTGCAAGGTCATTGTTGATTTGCAGCCGCTCGGAAGGAGGAATCTCTTTTCCATCTTTGGTCCTGAAACAGATTAATAGATTTCCTTTGAAATTGAATAGTTCACCTAACAAGATCTAAGAGTAAAATTGCTGTAAGTAACATACTGCTCACATATTAGATGCATTTAAATCTGAAGAATTTTGAAAAGAATGAACAGGTGAAGTTGAGGACCTTAAAATAAATAATACCTCTCATAAAGTAAATTCCTTCCGTAAACGTAAAACAGATTATGACACATTTCTGGCTGAAACACTCATTAAAGAGAAATGAATTGCATGTATGGAATCAGAAGTTACCGATGTCAAGCATATGAATCAAGGTTTTTCATTTCCAGACAGTAGATACATGACAAATCTCTTATAAATAAGACAAAGAATGTGGCAAACTGAAAAGGATAACTTAGGCAATAATATTTTTAGCAAGGTAACTAAGCACAATTCTTTCGCTCTCATTCCTCTAAGAAATGGCTGGGATAACAAGAACTCGACCCTTAAGGTGACATTGATCGTGTTTTTCTACCATTTATGGTATTAGTGCACATCACTGGCTTCAGAGAGCCAAATAGAATAGCATTTTACGCGAAAAATGGACTACTAGAACTATAGAATATGCTTACCATCGCACGCCAACGGGCTTTGGATCTGTAATAGTTCTGGCTTCTAGGGTGCATGGCTGTCCTTCAGGAATTAACTGAGGCATTAAACTCTGTAAAAACTCCAACACACTAGCGGCTTTTTTACCTGTATCTCCAGTTTTTACGGAAGGTATCACTAAAATTTAGAAAAAAGAAACAACACATAATTATATAATTGCATATTCTCAACCTTTTTCTAGTAAGCAATTGATAAAAATGTACGTACACCATGTTACGATTTAAATCAAAACCGGTCGTTATCTTTAATTTGTTCTACAGTTTCAAAACTTGGTTTGTTTCATTATAAATTTATATTTCATTTTATGCTAAAAATTTGGAGAATTGAGGATAATGATGCTATTCTCGTAAGCTTCGTTTACTTAATAATCTATTTATGTATGACTCATCTGACATAAACATTATCATGTTTTTTCTTCATTAGCTCTGATTACCAGCATCGTTGTGGATTGAAATAATATTTAATTTACTTCTCTGAAGCATAATGACACAAACATATTTATATGAGCAAGCAAGACAATTCACTCACATTTTACGTGACGATAATCTTACTGACACACGGAATGACGCAATTTGGAAATTGTATTCTTGTTGAATGTACAAAGAAAGAACTTACCAATCAATGGAGCTTCGCTGACCGCTTTACCCAGCTTGTTGGTTGCCATGGCCATATACATTCCGCCATCCTCGCAAGCCACACCATGAATGATGAGTGTTGCCAGACCTGTTTCATGTGCGTGAACCACACAATGCTGGCCTTCCATGATATTTTTGCCATTGCGATACCTGCAATAGACAATGGTTAACCTTTGCATATAATTTAATTATTCGTTTTCTTGGGAGGAAAAAGAAGAAGCTAATAAAAGTAATTCCATTTGCAGTGAATGTTTAGTGATTTTCCCTTCCAAAGAAAAGAAAAGGAAAAAAAAAGGAATACGAACAGTCTTCGAATTATTATCTGCTCTACTACTCTTAACTAATTGGGAGACGTGAGAACCAACCATTAAGCCAAAAAGGTTTTGAAGCGTAGTGACTGCATATTGTGATATTATATAAAATAGTTTAACAGTTTAGTTAGCAGAAACGTAATAAAAATTTCAACGTCTGTAAGTAAATTTAATATAACACGAAAAAAAATTACAGGGAATAAAAGTATGACCTTTTAAAAGTTATGCAGGGTGACCGACGGGAACCAGGTGCTTTTGAAATGTGTAGTATAAGGCAGCTAAGGGTGTAGGGAGCTTGACCAGGTATCGTAACATCTGCTAGCCCTTGCAGGAACCATTTCAACACCGTATGTTTCCTCATGAAGCGTTTACTGCAAATGCTGAAATTTTCATGCTGGCCTCCATGGTGCCCATATTTAAGCACTTGCGAATTTTCTTCTTTTGATATCTGGTGTCACGCGTCCCACAATCACCTGATGTTTGACCAATCTGAAGGTGGCACTCAAACAGGAAGCGGCAGCAACATTGATCTGGAAATCTTGGACAGCACAATGCAGAACTTTCCAGCTAAGGATTGAATCTTGCATAAAAGCAAACGTACAGTAACAGTCTGACATGATGGTATTTTGTCAAGCATTAGTTTTCACGAGGATATGCTTTGAAATTCAACAGGAATAAACATCACAATGATGTAATACTTCTGTAATTAAAGAGAAATAAAATTTGCTAGCCTTCTCATATTAGTAGATATGAAACAGTAGGTAAGATTCGGTAGACAAAGAGAAGTGGAAGATAATGTAGTCTTTACAAGTTGCTTTACGATTTGTAAAGTCTGTTCTATTGTTTACTCCTGCTAACTTAGTTTCTTACATACTTCATTTATGCTTTTCTGCCAATTTGAAAAGTCTATTAGATTTTAATTTTGTTAAATTCCAGTAATAGTACAGTTGGGGCGTGAGTTCGACGTATGAAAATCCGAGCTTGGCTCCTACTCAAGAGTCGTCATTTGGCCGAGCGATCTAAGGCACCGGATTTGCACTACTGCGGTCTTGGATTTTAAAGCCATCTTCCCCGAAAATTAGTGACCCTGCATAGTACAATACATCCATCGTATGCCAGAAATAGTGATTCTGGGAACGCATAGATGACGCCACGGCTGCAGCATAGTATTTCATTATTTTTATTTATTTTACAAAGCTCTGGGTATTACATTTCTGTTAATATACAGAATGTTAGGTATTTTCCTCTGTAAATTTAGTCTTGCGTAAATCTTTTTTCTGTGTTGTTTTACAAAATCTTTGTTTTTAATTCCCGTATTTTTTCTTTTTTTTATATCTCTGTATTTTATCAGTTTTTTATTCACTATGTATTTTCTGTATCACGTTTTTGCACATTATTTATTCGTTATTATCTATAATGTCCTTTTTAAATCTCTCAAGGCTCTGCTTTTTAATTCTCTTTAATTTTGCGTCACACAACGGATAAATGATTTCCAAGTTTTTCATGTATTTTCCAGAAGAATGTTTCCTTACAGTGCACGTTTTTATCGTTAAAAAGTAAGAAAACTGAATTTTGAAGGGAAAATTAGAATATTTAAAAAAAAATAATAATTTTTTTAGAAATACGTAAAAAATACTTGATTTTCAACTTGCATTCCGCGAGAAAACGTCATAGCATCATTCTGATAACTTAAGCCCTGGCTTTGAGAACGTTTATTTCTGCTTGGACTCTTCAATGGAATTGTTATTGACGCTGAATTCAGTTCGGTTAGTTTCGGAGCGGTATTGCGGCAGTACCCAACTCAACGACAATAACACTTTCCTCTTTCTTTGAATTCCCCAAGAAAAAATGAACATTATCGTCAGGCGTCAATATACCAGAGTCAAATAATATATTTTACGTTCTGACAAAAGGAAAAAAAATCTGTAAAGGTGATATGTCACCGGATTGACTAAGGCCTAAAACCTTAAAACAAATCGGACTTCAATCTTCGGATTGCTTTTATTCAGTTGGTGCCGGTATTTGGCTTAGACAGAAAGTAAATGATATCCGGGACTGCTGGGTTGGCTAACATTTTCAGAGGAATTTAATTGCCTTCAAGAATATCTCCGTATTCGACTTACCAAGCCGCGGTAGGCATTGGATACCCCGATACGATGACTTCAAGCTTCGCCTCGTCACCTTCATTCACTTTGACTGCTTTCAACTCTTTCGTAAAAGAAGGCTTCTTTCCAGGCACTGCAAAAGAAGAATGATCACAAACAATACATACAAACTCAGAATGTTTTTATTCTCAAAATAATAATTGACTAATATTCAGTTTTACAAAGATTAAATGCTTGTCTCCTATTTTATTTAAATATTTAAAGTGGCTATTTCCCATCAATTAATAATAAGTATTTTTCTGCAAGAATGGTAACCAATAACACTGTGCAACAAATTTGAACTTTTTTTTTATCCTTTAGATGAAACTATGCGATTCTATACAAACAAAAGGTGCTTGATTCAAATATCAAAACCAAAATAGTCCATCACGCACCCTTTTTGCTGGAGACCGACTTCTCATATTTATACAATTTGCCTATAGAAGAATGTAACTGAGGTTTACTTATTGAAAATACAAACACTAAAATGATTTTTTGGGGCCGTTTCATCTTGTAGGCATCTGTTGGTGTGCCCTGATAACAGATCAGCAATATTCAGCTCCTTACTTCCATTCCATCGACCGCTGAAATGCTTTTCAAATACAGGGATATCCTGATGAAACCTTTCCCCATGCTCATCATTAATTGCGCCAAGGTTCTGAGGAAATAAGCGTATATGGAAGTATAAAAAGTGTAGTTTTAATGACAGATGGCAACCCTTAATAATACAAAAGTGTTTTATCATGTCGCCAGCAAGATTTTCGTAGTTTTCAGCTTTCTCATTTCCAAGGAAACGTGAGCACACTGATTTAAAGGCCAGCTAGGCGGATTTTTCGGCTTCTGAGTGTTTGTTTTCATAGTTTTTATTATGAAAGTACTTCCTTAAGTTGTGTGCCAATAAAAATCCTTTATTTTACTTTTTCTTCACTTAATTATTTGAATTTGTTCCTGAGATGCAAGAAAGTCACTCCTTCTCTGTCCAGAGCTTTTACAAATATTTTGATAAACCGAGTTTAATGTGCAGTCAGGGAAAAAAGGCACATTGTAGATTTACAAGTGGCGCATTTGATAGGTTATTGCCACTCATAGTTTTAAAATTTCCTTTGTGTTTACAGAATATGCTACAAGAATGAATAGAAAAAAAAAATACTTAGATGGAGAAGCACTGATAAACAAGCGCTACTCTGCTGAATTGTGCTCATGTGCTAATGCTTGAAATAGTACATTCACATCACAGAAGCATACCATTTTTTCTTTCTCCGCGAAATAGTCTACAAAACGCCTTTGTAGTCTTGTAAAAGACTCAAAACTTCGAGAAGTAGATAGAGCTTTTGTTGTCAAAAATGTCGCTAAAGTAACCCAAGTTAATTAAAAAGGTCTCTAGAATGGCCACGATCTCACTATCAATGAGAAAGATGTAATTTTTAATAAATTAAGTCGATTAATTACGAAAAGATGCACATTTATCCAAAAAATACGTAAAAAGCTAAAATGCGGAATTTTGGGAAAATGGTACGTGATAGGCGAAAAATAATCGCAGATTCGTAATGTTCAGCCAAAAATACATAAGAAACAGACATTTCATCCAAAGGACATTTTTCGTGTTGCACAGTGTAATTTCATTTTAGTCTCTACTTTCAATTGTCAATACTTAGTTTAAATGAAGAGGTATAATTTATTCATTGTGCATTAAAATTGTTTTTCGGATGCGAGTAATTATGCCAATAACACTACGAGCATGAATCCTTGCATTGGGGGAAACTTTCTGTTTTTCTTACTTTTCGGGCACTGAATCTCAGCTTAGGCGTACTTTCGTAACTATATATTTAATATATATACTTATGCTTTGATACATTTTAATGCAATAATTTTACGGCAAAAAATGTTAGAGAAATTTGCCTTACGTTGCTCTTGCTGCCTTGACAATTAAGTGTTTTATTGATTTTTGGCCTAATTTCCCGTAAAAGTAAAAAAAATAGTGTGAAAGAAGGCTTAATGTATCGTAAAAGTATAATTAAATGAAAAGAAAAGTAATAGCAAAAGTAAAAATAAAAGAAAAATTAAGTAATTAAATAAAGATTGAAAAATTAAAAATTTGAAAGTAGGCATTTGAGATGTGGAATATGTGTGTCTGTCGGTCATGAAAAAACTTATCATGAAATTCTGTCCGCTCCCCCCCCCCCCTCACTAATAACTTTTGAGGAGAATTGTCCGATTTTTTTTTGCACTGGAAATATCTCGGCCAAGACATCTAATTTTCATGTTTTACATTTTGACTTGAACAACTTTTTATTCGATTTTGAACAGTTCAAACTATTTTAGCATTAGCGCCTATGGGCAAAAAAGGAGCAAATTATGGCTTACTTTGGGCTTACGATTCAAGTTCCTATATACAAGCGTATTGGAAGAAGCTCCCGGCATGAAATATTTTTTGTTTTGAACAATTTTTTTAGCAGTAAAAAAAAATACATTATCGCCTACGGGGAAATTTCAGTCTTATGTAAATCCTGATCTAACAGACGGATGTGCTTGGAAGAAACAGTATCGGAAATATACTGTGACGTAGAACATTTACAGATATGTTCAACCAGAACTAAACGAGCCTATTTTCCTATGAAATTGTTTGATAGGGATTTTGAATGATATTTCTGAATGAATGAGTGAAAGAATGAATGAATAAATAGATGAGGGAATCAATAGAAAAATAAATGAGTGAATAAATGAAAAATACATAAATGAAAGAATCAATGAATGAATGACTGAGTGAGTGAATGAATGAATATGTAATAACCATTCAAGAAGGTATATTTGAATTAATTAAGACTAAAGCTAAATGTGAAAGAGAGAGAGATTATCAATTGGAAGTTGGTGTATACTTGAACGTAGGCTCGTAAGTTTAAGATGGAGTTTCTTGTTTTTTCACTCATGAGACAAAATTCCAAAGTATTTTGACGTAACATTAATCAACATTGTCTGTTCTATTAATTTTGAAATTTTTAATTGATGCAAAAATAAACAAATAGGAACCTAAAATTTTGGTTCACGAAACTAGCGGCGAAATTTTCCAATTTTAAAAAAAGCACAGTAATTTATTGGCATTATGTAGAAATCTGTCTTATTGTGTGCCAAGGAAGGACGAAAGTTTTCTGTTTTGTGTTTATTCAGTTCTCATTAGAAGTATTTTTTTTTTTATTTTACGAAAAGGCAATATGGCCTAGAAAGCATTCTTTGCTTAACGCAGTAAACTGCAATATATTCAGTATATGCAGTATAAAAAAAACAGCATTACCTGTATTTCTAAACGCACTAAATATGTAATTTACGTTGCCCTGTTCACCTCGGACAATTTTTGACAGCACAAAATTCCAGTACAAATACAATTTCACCACAATATTTCCCATGACTCACCAGATACTTTGACCGATGCCGAAGATTCATCTCGACCCAATGCATTAGTAGCACTCAATTTATACTCTCCACTATCTTCTGCCTTCGAAGGATCTATATTGAGGATTGCTTTCTCTCCTTCTCGTGTGATTTTAAAGTGGGAATTGCTTTCCAGAGGGACGCCGTCTTTTGTCCTGCAAAAAATTTACAAACAAGGAAGTTTGCTTGAGTTTTTAAATAAATATGTTTCAAAGGTTGCTGTTTGAATGTGTGTAGCTCTTTACGTATAGATATTTTAAGATTAAAACGCACCATTTTAAATATTTTGTGATGCACAATAAAATTTCAGATACCAAATAGTTTGCGTAAAGCCTCTATAACAAGAAAACGTTTTCGCGGATTATCTCCCTCAACCAAAAATTTCGTTGTTTCTTTATATTACTTGCATATCACGTTCCTGAAACAGCCATTCTAATTTGAGAATTTGTTTCTAAAATAGTTCTCGGATTTTGTCACTAACCCGATCCAAAATACCGTGGTGATGCCATTGCTCAGAATACGTACATTGCTGTCGAACAAAAACATCGTGGTGTCAGGAATCTCGACACTTCTTAGGGATTCCAAACGCTTGACAGAAGTACTTTCCTTGACTAAAGCGTTAGCCAAGGCCGGATAATGGGGTGACTCCAACGAGAAGAATGGTTTTAAAACGTTGTGTGAGTGAAAAACCGACTTAAAACATTGCCCATGTAATGTGTAAACTAAATGACAGAAACAAGTTTAGTTACATAAACGCCACTAGCAACGTCTAGTTAACGCTAGTATGCTTCTTGAAAACATTTTCATTGCTTACATTACAAATTATCTGAAGAGCAGCTAAGAATGAAGTTGAGCAAAAGTTTTGAAGTATTCAGAACTATTTCTTTGCATGCAGGTATTTTAGTCCGAGTTGAGTTTTTGGTACAATCACGTGCCCATACTTGACACAGTTTTCAACTTTGACTTTTGATAGCATGTTAATCATGTTATAAATTTGAACGAAATGTGCTGTTCTTAGGATTTCTTAGTATTTTACCACATATACTTAAAGTTATGTAGGTATGTCCCTTTAAAATTAAATAAACAAATTATTCGTTCTCCCAAGTTAGAGATCCCTGACCCTAATTTGAAACACTTAACATTTTGTGCGTTTTCATGCATAGAAAAATGGATAATTTGAAAAAACCCGAAAGCGGTTATTCAGGATTATTTTGCAATGTAATAAATTATTTTAAAAAAAAGGAAGAATGAAAGAAATATACACATAACACAGTCGTGAAGCATTTTACATGTTTGAAAAAGTGTCCTTGTTCCTATAAATATTAATTTTACAAACTCCTTTAATTTTTCTAATAAAACATTTCACGTTTGATGCCATCAACACTTAGAACTTTAAATGCTCCTTGTGTAGCTGATTTTGAGTTTTCCGTTTCATACTTGTATTCGAGCACTTTTCTCACAAATATATATCAAACATTTCGCAATTACACAAAACACTCACCACTGAATTTCTGGAGGAGGATTTCCCATAACTTTAGCCTCTAAAACTACAGCAGCTCCAATAACTACGTCTATTGGGTGCAATTGACTTACGAAAGGCTTCGTTTGCTTTTCAGCGACTAAAAGAAAAAAAAAAAGCATATAAGCGTATTTTAAGAAAAAACGCATTTTTAAAAAAAATCACATTTTTACAAACGGAACCAATGTTACAAAGAAAACCCCTACTGGTTAAAAATAAGGTTTAATTGTTCGAAATTTAGATATCAGTTTCCATTTGAAAAATTTTAACAGATCACGAAGATTTTCTTGTTTTGCGAATATATAGTTCATTGGCGCAATCTCCTCTCGACGGATTTCGGTTACTGTTACTTTCGTTCTAAAGCCTGAATTACTTTTTGGATTTGGAGAATTTGTAATCAACAAAGAGACAGGATTGGCAAGGCATTTTCTGCAGCATAGTAGTAGATACGCATCGAAATGAATAGTTTGTCAGCATATCCTAAAGCACGCGCTTTTCCAGGGGAATTGTGCTTGCAAGTTTGGGGGCAGAATAGGGTTAATAATAGGAATAGGGAAAGTTTTCCCCACAATTTAGGGCAGTTTAAAAGTAACGTTAGTTATACAAATTCTATTTTTTAAATTCGTGACACTTCAAAAAGCAAGTGGCAGATATTGCGCTGGCAACCCAATGGGCTAGTGTACCACAAAAATATCAACTACAATTGATCGCATACGCAGAGGTCTACGGTGTGAATTATATTTGATGCTAGTTAAAATAAAGGTTTTACCAAACAAAAAAAAAAAAAAAATGTGTTAGGTTCTACTTTCTTCTACATAAATAAAGGCGGTATTATATACAAGGTGATCGAAAAAGAATGTCTCTGATTTTTGATTAGAAAGAAAAATGGTTTATCTTTATTAAAGCCTGTAAAAAGCACTGCAAAAAAGGCTGCAAAAAAGTTTAGCCCGAAAATACATACGAATCTCCTGGGAATCACTTATCTGCAGTCTGACGTAAAATTGGAGGTATAGAAATAAGAAACTACAAACACTTTCTTAAACTGATTGCCAACAGTAATGTGCCGCAGTAGCGAGGCTATCTCTCAGTACATTTAACATAAAGGCGAAGGTTAGCTCAAAAGAGGCCCCACGCTTCTCTGATTCCTGTGCCCGCGGCCTGCTTGACCATCAATGCCTCCGGAGTCGGGAAGGCTGGACGCCAAGTACTAGCGGGGTGATCGCTACATTCGAAGTATACGCCAACAATATATAATGCATTTTTGACAAATTTCAAACTGGTAATCACAGATTTCAAGCTTTTATTTATGCTTTTGTCCACAATTTAAAAACTGGTAGTCAGATCTCAGGTTTTCAGTTTTAATCGCAACCTACACGTACCAATGATAGCTTCTTAAATATAAAATGCTTTAGAAGGTTTCAGTTGGCAGCGTACGTTAATAAGTGCTTCGACCGGAATACCTAGGATAATGCTTTCCAGAGTCGGAACTGGTGAAATTCTCGTCTTTTTAAAAATATTCAAAAAATGTGTTAATTTTTTTTAGTGTTATTTAAACATAGGTTAGGGGCGTCTGGCAGGTGCGACACGGGTTTGCACTAGTTCCCGCATTGCAAGGACGTAAGGATGGTTTAAATTGGTGGCTACCATTGAAAAGTCCTCTAATTTAACTCTTATTGATTCATTATTATTATGTTAAAAAAATTCTAACTTATAGTTTTCCTTTTATTCTAAGTTGCTTTAACTCTTAAATATATTTGACTGTTCTGCATTATTTTTTCTATTTTAATTTCTTTTATTATTTTAATTTAATTTAATACTAAAACTATATCTATTTAAATATATATAAATATATATATATATATATATATACGACAGGGAAAATTAGTACACCAGTAGATCAGAGTACTTTACTCATTACAGCAACGTTTCTCAACCTTTCAGTATTCGCGGCTTAATTTTCTATCAAAATTTTCATCGCGCTCCCCACTTACCATAAAATGTATACAACAATGCTGTCTGTGTATTGAGTACTGATTCTGTTTTTGAATTATTTTTCACTAATGGCCAAAACAAGAGTAAAAAAACGAGTAATTTAGTAATAAAATTAATTTAGTAATAAATCAAAATTTCAATTTTGGGCATTAGTAGATTATGATTTTTTTGCACTAAAAACAAGGCCATTTCGTATTCTATTACCATTTTCAATATCCTATGTTTGTGAAACTGGATTTTCTGCTGTGGCTTCTTTGAAGACAAACTATAGATCTCAGCTAAATATAGAAACAGAGAGTGGTTATTTCTAATAGTAAGCCTTCCTTCAAAAAGTTTGCTTTGACAGACAAGCCCAAGAAAGTCACCAATAATTATTAAATTTGTTTTTAAGTTAGTATGTTTTGATTGAGAAAGTTTTAATTTAGTAATTTGTTTTACTTTAATAAGTTATTAAATATGTCGAAATGTATTTTGTTTTCTATGTGTATGTGTGCTTTCCTTTCAGTCAGTTAATCGATTATTTAAAGTAATATTTTCTCTTGGATATTCTCGCGGCCCCCTTCTCGGGCGCTCGCGCCCCCAGGGGGGCGTGCCAAACAGGTTGAGAATCGCTGCATTACAATACAAAAATGGGAGTTTATCGTGTTTACTTTTGCTTTTCCAAAGAAAGACCGTTTGTCGTACACAAGAATTTCGAACTTTTTATCTCTTGTATCCGCAATTACAATGTGTAGCAATTTCATTTAAAACGAGGTATGCATGCAAATCAGTGATTGTACTTAACAACATACTTTTCGTGAATTAAATATAATTTTATTGAAAACATCTTTTTTTTCTTATAATTTTACGATAATTTTGGATTTTTTTATTTATTCATTTTTTGAAGATTTGAACGGTTTTGTTAGCTTTTTTTACTGACAGTCTAAGCAATTCCAGTTTTAACATTCAACCAAAATCTTACTTACAGCCCACTGCAACATTTATTTCAGAATCCACATGTCCTTTGGGATTGCTAGCCACTATCCGATAAGTTCCAGCATCGGTATGCGTCACTTCCGGTATTAATAATTCCACCTCTCCATCTGGTGACACCGTGCTGCTGATCTTACTGCTGGGTCTCAGAGCTTTACCATCCTTCAGCCTTTGGCGAGAAAAGAAAAGCATTTACGCAGAAAAAATTATGTCAAATAAATTAAAGGAATTGTCAACGTACAAATTTGAAACGAAAATTGAATTAATGTCTTTCAAAACGACAAGGAAACCATTATTGTTTGCAAGGGAATAAATAACGCAACATATTGGGAAAATCTACGACTGACTGTCTTCCTCCTATAGCTGTTACTTTTAATTCCGAAGCAATGAATGTAACTAGAAGTACATTGACAAATTCTTTGGTACTTTTTTGGGGATCCCGACAGTTAGTTACTTTTTTCTATATTTAGAGGGGAAATAATTGCGAAATGTTTTCAAATGTTCACATTTAAGCTAGCAATTTTGACATATATACTACTGTGCAAAATAATTGGGACGATCTAGATTTTTCTCTGAATTGTAATGAGATTGCGAGAAGGCGTCTTACACGGGATTACACGAATGTTTTGCTCTTGAAATGTGACTATTAAGAATTGAGAATAAGAATATGGTTTTATCGGTTTGAAAAGGCGGAGAAATATATATTTTCCCATAGGTTGCAAGTTATTTTTCATGACAGGTAAGTGCTTGTGTTTGCTCTGCAAGCATTAGATCTGGATTGCTCTTCGTATATTTTATGTATGCCGCCAAGGAAATGCGGGAAAATATTTGCAATTAAAAAAAAACCATACTTTAATGACTTATATTTTCTACCCAAATATAACTTATGGGATATTTTGCAGCGTTTTGTTGGTGAAAAAGGCAGTATAACCAAAAAGGATGGACAAACAATGGATAAGTGGTTCTCAAGTGCAATCAGTGACAAAATAAATTTACAGAATAAGTTTTGCTTAAAGAGTGCATGATTTATAGTATCATATGTTGACAGGGTGCAAAATGGCACAGTCAGTGTATGATTATACACTGACTGAGTTAAAGAAAAAGGACAGGGGAGAAAAATAATTTTTTCCTCTGTTCCAATTCATTTGCATAATATAGTAGGTTTTTGAAAGTTTTTAAGGTAAATAATTGGAGAAAATCTCTGTGGAGATGTTTTAAACATGTTTTTATATGTTATTTGATGAATAATAATAATGCGATAAAACTCCTCTGTAGCGGAGACCAGCGGGACAAAAACATTTGACCGTAATAGAGAGGTATCCACAAAAGAGAGGGTTTTTTAGGCTCGATGCTCTATTGTCGGGGAATAAAAAAACTGTTCGCATAAGAGGTTTGTCCACATTTGAGGGGTGTTCGTTAGAAGGAGTTTTATCTGTACAATAAGTGCGCTTTGAACTTATCTTTCTACCTTATCATTCAAAGTGATTTAAGGGCAAAAACTTAAGAAAACACATTTTAAAGATTTATTATGTTTTACCCTCAAGTCAGTTCGATTTGGATTATATTGATATTTTGGCTTAAATTTGATTTACAGGGTTTCAACTGTGCATCACACCATTAACTAATTCTTACTAACTTACCATTTAATTTCAGGCATTGGCTTTCCCGAGACTTTAGCTTTCAAGCAAAGTTTGTCTCCTTCTGTCAAGTTTAAATTCGCCGGCAACTTCTCCAAAATAACAGGAGGAAAATCTGAAATATTTAATTGAGTGTCAGTACACATATTTCCAACCAATGTAACATCAATGTCCGCGACCCGATAAAGTTTATAAATATTAGTTTTAAAGAAAATTAAAAATATAAATCCTGAATGCTTTAAAATAACAGCTCATCGAATGTGTTGTTATTTCAAAGTGTCATCAAATGTGTTGTTATTTCAATGTGCAACTAGCCAACTTTGCTAGTAACACATTAACACACACATATAACACGACGTATTGCATTGCTAGTAACAACGTACATTGTGAGGAAGTTTTAATTAAAGTTGCGAACTGTTGCTGCTACCACACAACCAGATAAGTTAGCTTAGGGCTAGTTGACCCAGGTTTACCTACTATTCCTTCTTCTATAGTAAAAAAAAAGTCAGAATCAACATTTAGAAATAAATAAACGAATAAGCGTAAAGTACCAGCGTACCTTCAGGAAGGAGTTATAGTTGTAAAATTTGGAAATATTAATTACAAGTATTTATAAGGAACAAAGCAACACCTAGTTGCTTGGACCAACTTGTCTCAATTACTGGGTAAGTTGGCCTACGTCATTTATTTAAAGTCGTGATATTACAGAAAAGAAGAAATGTATACAACTTTTTGAAACCATCTTTGTCATTTCCCACGAAAAAAAAAATAGAATAGCTAAAGAAAAAATATCTTCGACACCTTCATGAAGTTATGTATTGCGTTTTATAAAATTGCAAAATTATCTGAATAAAAAGTTCAAAATGGAAAAAAGTTGAGAGTATCAATTTATTCCAAATTAGAGTTTGAATTAACTGATGCTTGATGCTGTTTTCTCGATACCATTTGCATAATTCCAACAGATACAAACATAAAATATTGGTTCGTCAGGTAATGCATGATTCGACGTCCAGTGTTTGCATTTGAATTAAAATTTGACTGAAAGAAGTCTATTTAAAAAACATTTTAGTATGAGTTTCTCTCTCTCTCTCTCTCTTTAGCACTGGAATGTAAAATTTTTCTATTTCAAATATTTTCATAAAATATCTATGTATCAACAAGAAAAATAGAATTGTGAAAAATGCCCAAATACAATAATTTTCTTCTTAATTCGATAATCTAAGGCTATGTTCCTTTGACCTTTCAAAGTTAAGTATTATATATTATAGCTCAAATTCAAAAGATTGCGTTGCTGATCTTTTGGAGAACGTTGGCTTGCTGAGTCAACGGCCCCATGCAAAATAACCCAACTTGTACGTATCGCAATTTTTGCTTTTTACGAGCATAAGAAGCTGTTCTAAAAGATCTTTAATTAAAAAAAAAAAACAATAATAATAATAATAAAAATGGGGTGAAAAAAAAAAAGTTTGGAATCTTCCCCTAAGATTGCCTGCAATTACTTTGTGCCATTTCACTAGCTACTATGAAGAAAAAAAAATCCCGAGTTTTGGTCCTACCTGCCACGAGGAGCTGCGCATTTCTTGAATCCTCTCCAGCTTCATTTTTGGCTTTGCACTTAATCGCTCCGGCATCTTTTACATCACATATTTTCCCTGAAAGCCTGTAAACATCGCCATCGGAGGTGGCAGAGGCTCCTTCGAAAGGCTTATTGTCCTTAAACCTGCATCAGTAACGTTATACATTACTTTGAAGTTAAGGAATTTTTGGTCAATAATAACAAGGTATTCTCAAGGCACATACCACGTGACTTCGGGAGACGGGAAAGCATATATTTCTGCTTCAAATTTGAATTCTTCGCCAAGTTCGGCACTCTGATCTTTAGGATCTCTTGCGAATACAGGAGCTTGGGCTGAGGAAGAAATGTGTTTGGTTTGTTAATAAGCATTAAATTCTATTTTTGTCTTCTGGAAACCTGCAAGGAAAGCTTGGATATCCAAGCGGCATTTGCAACTACAACTACAATAGTAACAAATTTGGTTTATTTTTTAATTATTATTAAAACTTTGAAGCTTCAATTTTTATGTGCATCGCTTCCGTCTACGTTTTTACGATAGTCTTAACTCCTTGCAAAGATTAACACAAGTTTATAAAGTACTAGCTGTTCCCGCGACTTTGTTCGCGTGGAAATTTTGATGTGTACGTGTGATAGCAGATGGGCTGATCGAAAGGACGAATATTTTAAAAGGCGTACATTTGGGCGGCAGAACTACACAAAATTAAATGGAGTTGAGGTGACGATGGCTTAAAAACTGGAACATTATGGCGCTATAAAACATTTTGTTTTTAAAGTGAGCGATCAAACGACCACTTTTGGGCAGTAAATATTTCGTCAACTCTGGCTGAAAAGCATAGCATTTAATTGAAAACTATACACTACAGTCGTTTTTTAAGAATACAGAACAATAACAAACAACACAAATTGTAACTAACCTAAGAGCAATGTACTGTACTTAAAAATCACGCAAAAATATAACTATACTAACGACAACCCAAAATTTACAAAAGCAAACAACTATCCTATTGTTTAAAAATAATAAAGAAGGATTAAATCCGCGAACGTTAATTTAACAGAGATTGCAAATACAGTGATGCCTCATCAAAATGCTAGAAGCGTTGATTATTATTATATTTGATTTGTTCAACAATGGCAACTGCATTGATTTGTTTGTTCACACGGCAAGTGTAAAAATTGTTGAAACGATGCAACAATGCAAATGAAATAAAACGGTCATCATCTGGGTCAAATAAAATTAAAGTTAATTACCGTGAAAAAATAATTTTGACCTACAGAGAAAAACCCTTATAACTTCTTTTCTAGTTATAACTTCTTTTCTGGTTACTTTAGAGGCTTCGAATTTTATCACGTAGCAAAAAATTCTTCCCGAAGTAGTTTTTTACGCGCTTTTCAATGGTATCAAGCTCAAAAGGATGCGACAATTTCTTCCGATAGAAAGGACTATTTTATGCAATTCTCTGCGTTCCGCTCCTATTGGTCTTAGCGTGATGATATATAGCCTAAAAGCCTTCCTCGATAAATGGGCTATCTAACACTGAAAGAATTTTTCAAATCGAACCAGTAGCTCCTGAAAATTAGCGCGTTCAAGAAAAGAAAAACTCTTTAGCTTTATAATATTAGTATAGACGACTCTTATTATGAGACTCTTATTATAAAGCTAATATTTAATTAAGAGAAATTCAATAACGGGAACACAACTACTCTTTTATCTTGAAAATGGTGTTAAAAACGAAGTTTCCGTCGAAAGGATTCATTAAAATATCGCGGGAGATCTGGCAATACCTCCTATCTACAATTTTTCAAATCTTCCCTTTCATTAATTTCATTCATCTAAATATAGTTAACAAAAAGGAAAATCTGAAAATCGAAAAATTTGTTGATAGGAGGTATTGCCAGATTGCTCGCGATATGCCTAAAATACCAGCACCAGATAAACGTGAATTAATCAATAAGAGTATTAAACTCACACAATGTATAAAAAGTTGATTGCTATATCTAATCTGGAAATTATGTTTTAAGAAATTTTTTAAGGTTAAAGAAGGATTATGTAAAAAAATGTAGTTTAAATTCGAGATGTGTGGAGTGAATGTAAAAGCGTATGTTTTCAAAAGGTGGAAGAAATTTTAATTTTTCAATCAGAACGTTTCGAGATGGATTATTATTTTTTTTTTTGGGTTTCTAAATAAAGAGCAGCAATGCTGATTTATAAGCTTTTATAATTGAAAATTTTAAAATTTCATCGATTTGCTCCTCTCGCGTCTTGGAATGTTGATAGTTCTACGAATAACGAAAAACTTCACTTTAAATTAATACAGAATGCATTCCAGTACTACTTTTACATCGACAGCAGTAAATTCGCATAATGGCAAATACACGCGTTGTATACTGTTCATTCTCGTTTAGCAGACCTATCAAGGTCGCGCGGTTCCACTTTAGAAAGGGGTGATAGGTTCGTGGATGGGCACAAGCGTGCACTTCTTGTCTCATAGTTTTATTCTTTTTCTTCCTCGGTGTTAATTTTGATTTCCGGTTTTTTTTTTTTTTGCTTTTTTTTCCGGTCTGTTTCGTTTGATGCGAGTGTAAATGCCTCTATTTATTTCTCACATTATTCAAGTAAAAAATAAAGCTTTTTTGGAACGTTTCCATACAATGTTATAAAATTTTGTGATTTAAAAAAAATTAAAAAAAATTTTAGCAGGGATTTTGAGTTTCTTTGCTTCATGCTCCGAGTAATTTTAATAGATAATATTTTTTATCATTTTTTTAAAGTTATTATTTTTTAATGTGATAAAAAAGTAAAAAGGTAAAAAAAATGGAGTACTGGAGCGTACCAAAATTTTTTTGGTACCGCCTATGCTCCAATTTCGAGCAAAATTTCGTTAGTTCACTGCTCCGCGCTAATGTTCAACGCTCTGCTCCAGATCCCTGTTTTTTTTTGGGAGGGGGGGGGGGTATTGTACCTATTTTCCCCATATGGAAGTTTTTCTTGTAGTTGGGGGAAAAGGGGAGAAAGAAGGGAAAATAACGTAAATTTCTGAGTAATAATCTGGAACCCCTTTAAAATTGTCATATTTTAAAGGAATTAAAATCTCTCCGCCCCTCCACTTGCCTACAATTTAATGCTTTATTAAATAAAATAACTTTGTTTTTACCAAGATGCTTTCATAACTTCTCTTGAGCAGGGACAGTAGCGCTGGGGGGGGGGGGGGAAGGATCATGCTGCAAGTTCGCCATCAGAATTTTTGAGGAAATTTTTTTTTTCGGAAGATAATTATTTGCTGTATGAACCGGATTCCTGATATCCAACGAATTTTTAAATAACTTGAATCTGATTCTGCCATTGCACGAAATATCCCGCAATCCGGCATGCGAAATTTGATTATTAAAATTTAGTTAACTAGCATGATTTGAAAGCGTATCTAAATTACGAACTTACTACGTATTTGCAAGCTGTGGGCTGAGCGGCTTTGGTTTTAAAATATGTACAGCATTTACAGGCTTCAAAAATTAGAGCCGGTTATTCGGTATATGTTCGTTAGGCAAGGGGATATCGAGAATACAGAATACGGAAAGCCATTGAACTGGATAGGAGGAGGGGGACAGCTGATCAGGGATCTAGAGCAGCTCACTTTTTTGAGTCACTCCGCTCCAACTTATAAATATTTGATCCGGCACCACTCCAGGTCCGCGCTGCGCTGTGCTCCAAAGAAATTAAATAGATTGTATTATTTATCTCCTTTTTATAAGTAAATTAATTTTATTGTCTGATACAAAATTTAAAATATTTTTTAAAAAATCGATCAGTGGAGCACAATAAACTTCTTTGCTTCGGCTCCATTTCAGTTTCCAAGCAAAATCTCGTTGATCCACTGATCCGCTCCAGATCTAGGTTTTGAAAAGATTTCAAATCATCATTGTCAGAGCGGGCCCGGACCCTCATTAGGCCTCCTTCTGGTGGAGCCACTCATACTTCGGTAACTCATCCAAAACGGACCAGTAACATATCCGGGGTTTCAGTTCGCACCATTGAAAAGATTATAAATATTTGAAGTTCAAGTTGAAATTATTTATTAAGAAAATGCATCGCGGCAGCATTGCTGAAAAGTTTTATATAATTTTCCAAGATCCGCTTAGAAAGGGAAATACAAAAATAAACCAATGAAAAAAAACATCTGCACAAACCCACGCCCGTTAGGCTGAAGTCTAACGTAATTTAGATACGTTTTCCCCTAATTTAGGCACCTAAAATAGGAGAAAAAAAGAAAAGGAAAAAACAAAACACTCATCGTAATGTCTCATATCAACCCATCACCCCTATTTCGATAAAATCGAAGCAGACCTGACGCATGCGCAAAATTTTTTCATGGCTCTACTTTAGCATTATGGACAGTACTTAGTATTTTTATTTCCAATATCTCGATATTTTGCCAAGGAAAGCAAAATGTGCGTATTCTTCTAGTTCGTTTCTGGAAGGATGGAGAACTGTTCTTTTCGAAGGGGGAAAAAACTGTGTTCAAAAATGATAAGGTTTGAATAAGCAATAAAATGGGGGGGGGGGGGGGGTATGACATCAGACATCCCGTGCTTATAATTGTTCGTTTTTAAATTCAAATATTTATCACACAAGAGTTCCTTCTGCTACTGCTGACATAGCAGAGAAAACAATATCACATTCACTCCGTTACCTTTGATGGACACTGCACATTGAGCACTGGCTTGTCCGGCGTCATTAGTTGCTGTGCATGTGTAGCAACCCACTTCATCCTTGGTGACACTCTTTACTCCAAGCGAAAAGTGTCTCTTTTCTGGTTCGGAGGCGACTTCGAACCGATCAGATCCAACAGCGATGGGTTGTCCATCCTTCAGCCTGGAAGATAGGGATGGGGAAACTTTGAATGACAATAGTATATTTTGATGACGTTTAAAAGTGTCTTAAGTTCCGTAATTAACAATGATTAATAGGGTGGTGCGAACAAGCTCATATTTATATTTTTAAAGCAATTATGTAGGCTTTAAAACTAAATTATCGATGATGTTTACTTCAAAAAAGATTCAAGTTCCATTATAGCATTGAAATTTAAGTGTGTTTTGGGAGAGCTTTAATACAATAAGTGATTTAACACCAATACTAAAAAAAATATGCAATTTTCATTTTCTTCGAAGGTAATTTAAAATTTCGGAGGCTAAAAAAATGTCAGATTTTATTATATATATATATATATGGGGTTTTTTTGTGTGTGTGTGTTACGGCCAAAGCCCGAATTCGGCCACTTCGCGAATTGGCCGGACCCAAAACCCCGAAGTCGCTAAGAACGCTGTAAATTGGCTGGGCCCAAAGTCCGATTTTTTCTTGATTTCGGGAATTGGCCGGCCAGATGCGAAGTTGCTTAAAAATTGGAAGAAAATATCATTGGCAATATTAGCAAATTAACTTTTTAATAAAACAAATATTTTAAAAAAATTTTGGTCCCACCGTACCACTCGGTATGTGAAGAAACATGCCACTACAATTTTTTTTTTCTGTAAAGTAAAAGTTATTAGAAATACAAAAGATATTTAAAAAGTACTAATTTTAAAAGTAGTATTCTTTTAATGAGCACATCGCGTTTTGGCCGGAACATCGTGGCCACTTCGCGAAATCGGGTGGCCAATTCGCGAAGTGGCAGGACTTCGGGCTTTGGCAGTAACATATATATTGATCTATGTTTTGCAGTGAATTGAAGAAGTTGCGATTTATCATTTAGGAAATTTCAATGTCTCCATTTTATTGATAAAATATCGGTATTTTTACAGCTTTTTGAAACCTTTGAACTTTGTAAGTTTATTGAGTTCGGAAGAAAATTGTCTCCAATCTGCGTTTTCTTCTTAATTTTTCAGCTTTTTGACTTTCTTCTTTAAAATCTATCCTTTTCATTTGAACATCAAATCTTCGTCAATTGTAAAATTTGGAACGGAAATTTATGTTTTATCTTCACAAGAGTGCAGTAGGATATTTGAAGCATCCAAAGCTTTTCGGAGACAAAACACACAAAAAAAAAAAAAAAAAAAAAAAAACCTAGGAAAGAAATGATTAAGAAAAAAGCTTACCATTGTATGTTGGGGGTAGGAAAACCAGAAATTTTGGCCTTCAGCCGTACTGGCGCTCCATACCGCACTTGCTGATCGTGCAAATCTTCCACTTGTGGAGCTACTGGCTCTGAAATCAGACAAATATGCATAATTGGACAGGAATAATCTTTCTTTCTTTTGGTTTTTTTGAAATTCTAAGTCATAGTACATTACGTTATATTTTCTTTTATTAGCATATTTTCATTTTTTTCCTCAGAAATTAGTGAAACAAATGTAGCCGTGAATCAAAATGTAGTACTTTTAATGATGTCACATTTATTTTCAGTTTTTGACACAATTTATATGGTATTACTTAATACCATTTATAGCGCTGCTCCTGAGTCTTTATTACTGTTGTTAAATGAAAACAAATGCAGTTATTCTTCAAGCGTCTTATGCGAGTTAATTTAAAATATCTCATTATTTTCAAGGGCGCGACATATGCATGTACAGATGTTCACTCTTTCGAGACAAAATTTTGCGTTTACCATATTTTGACAGTGTGAAATTTAAATCTGAAGGTCGCGGTTGTTTCTATAATCTGGTTATATTAGGCATTGGTACCTTTGACTGTGAGCTTCGCATTTTCTTTCGCCTCTCCGTACTCGTTGACTGCTTTACACGAGTACTCGGAGCTGTCCTCCACTTTCAGGTTTTTTAGAGTTAGAGTGTGAGAGAAATCCTGAGAATCGCTGCCAATGAGAATGCAGTCACTTGCACTCAATTCTTCGGAGCCTCGATACCTGAAGGAATACAAAAAAAATATTGAAATACATTGTAAGACATTTCATGTTAAGGTTTTACTCTAATGTCTGTGTTAATCACATTTTTGGAAATAACATACCCAATAACTAATTCAAGTTATACAGTTGTTATCAGGCGTAGATACAAGCGTTGTAATAGTTATTCAAACATGCGAGTGGAATTTTGCAGAGGAACTTGGCTTAACTGATGTACATTCACAATAAAGATGTCAACTCTAGCCTCAAAAAGTTTCCTCTTTAAATCCTAATCTCGGCTTTTTTTTCAAATGAATGTGAGAGCTTAGGAAAATCTTGAAGACATAAACCAAAAAAAAATCTTACCAAGAGACTTGAGGCTCTGGTTTTCCGGTAACTCGAGTTTCAAACCTAGCTGCATCTCCCACTACAATAATCAAATCTTGCAGTGGAGCTAGGAACTGTGGGGCTTGAGTTTCTTTCTTTGCTAAAATTAAATGGAAGGAAATGAAATGTTAAATTTGCAAAGTTTCAAAGCTAGTACAATAAATCACAAACAATTGTATTACCTCAATATTGAATTGATTTCGAACGAGTAAATCGTCTCTCCAAGAAATCTCAGTTTGCATTCAAATCGGTTTTTTAAGTTTTTACTCAGTGGTTTAACAGAAAAATTGTAGCAAAATTCTTGTTTTTTCCTTTTCTTTCTTTTTTCATTTTTCTTCTTGTTTCTTTTTATATCTTTCTGTATTTTTTATTTAATTTTCACTGAAGCAGCAATTGAACCCCTGAACTTATGGCACACCAACGTCGGTGCTTTCATTTTTGAACAAAAAATGTACCGAATGAGTTTCATTGAAATGAAATAATTAATGAACTGCGGTAAAATAAAACTCGACTTTTTGTTTTCTTATTTTTTGAGCTAAATTTCTTTTTGCTTCGATACATAAGATGTGATTACTTGTCGTAGACATTATAGTTAAAATTTTACGTTGAAATAGCGGTAAAGGATGCATATTTGAATTATGCCGCAAATGAAATCTTTTAGATTTCTTCATCTCTGGAACAAAATTACTTGCTCCGATTCCCATATACTTTGCGCAAAATTAAGTTACAAAACTAAACGAAGGCACTGTATAAAACGAACGGGAATTAAAGTTATTCTTAAGTTGGTAACCTTTTCTTTGCGAAACCCCTTTGATTGAAATTTGGTTCACTCTTTTATCTAGTATTTTTGCATTTTTACCATTTCCTCTCGGCTTTTTTTCCTTACAAGAGCATTTTGATTTGTTCTAAATTTATGCGTTTTATGTGTACTTAGCACAGGTACCCCTTCTGAAGAGCAACATGGCTGCAGTTATCGGAGACGGTGTTTACAACGAGTAATATAGACAGAACTTTACTCACACTTCACTGTGACTGTGGCCTTCTGACTATCTTCTCCCGCTTTGTTGACTGCCTTGCAAGTGTAGCTGCCAGAGTCTTCAATTCGAGCCTCCCGAATCGTTAACTTTCGGACGTCTCCTTGAACCTCCACGACACTCCGGTCATCAGACCGAATTTCTTTCTTACCGAACAACCTGAAACAATTACGTGCAAGGATATCAGCTATTCAATGCTATAAGATTGTAAACAGCGGCGGTTTTTTTTTTTTTTAATATGAAGAAGGCTTTGAAATACTGATAACGCTATGGATTTTCGAAAGAGATATTTTCTTTTTGATCTACTATCGGAGCAATGTTTTTTTCTTGCGTCATTGTTTTTGTATTAACTTTGTATGTATGTTTGAAGCTTCACTTTTAAATTTTATTAATTAAATGTCATATTTAACTTTTACGTTATAATTGTTTTAATAAAAGAGTTATTCCGTTGATTCAAAAGTGTACCAGAACCAAATATTTTTTCCAAATAAACTTAGAGCGCTGACGCCACCAATTTTTCTTGAAAGAGACTGGTACTAAAATATTCCTCAAGTGATGTCCAAGTTAAGAAAAGGTAAAAGCAGTTTTTTTTTTAATGTTACGTAAATAATCATGCACTCGTAAAATGACATTTCAAATATAGTAGCACATGCTCTTTTTGGTTTGCATTTAAAAGCGCAAACGTTTTCTGAAAGAACGTTTAAATCCTTTCCATTCAAAGCATTTGGATCCAAATAACGTTAATAGCATAGTGTCGTAAAACATTACCCTCTCAACATATTTTTCTTGAATTACTAAACTGATTCAGCCTCTTTATATGAGGGATTGAAAGAATCCGAAAGTCTTCTATAATTTTGTTACACGTACAACTCGGTCAGATAATGTCAGTTGGAGTTTTATGCGTCATTGAAAATAGCAATATGTCTTACCACTTGACATCTGGAGTAGGAGATCCCTTTACAGCTGTGTTCAGTTTAAGTTCATCTCCTTCGACCAGGTTTAAGTCCGATAATTGTTTCGTGAAAACAGGTTTCGCTAAAAGGCAACACAAAAACAAACAATATATCTCTACCTGAGAGCCATCATAGTATCTTGGGTCCATTTTTCGAGTTTTTCCGAGTTTACACATAACGGACATACAGAGTACCGACGATAATGCTACTAGCTACATGAGGTCTCCGAACTTTAAAAGCTCCCATCGGACATCTTTATTATAATGTTCGCACGGAAAAGTCTTGTCTTAAAATACCAAAAATGTTTATCTTTTAACTTCATCGCAAAAGCTCGAAAAATGGACTTGAGATACTATGATTCTCAGGTACAGATAATATGAAACTGAAAACGATTGGAAATGTAAACGTTTCTCTAGCCTGAAAAGGAATTTTTCAAAATTGATGCCCTTTTTGTAGGGGAGAATGTCTTTTCCTTCTTTTTTTTTTAATGAGAGTAGTTATCATGCTTACTTTATTGGCATTAATTTATAACCATTAATTTATAATCTGGGGTTACGGATTCAGGGAATTTATGCTTATGTGATTGCAGCCTAACAGACTTTAATCATACAAAATAAATAAAGAACTTTTAGAGCTACATAATCAAAGTTTGAAAACATTTTTTTCGTAATACTCGTATTCTTTGGAATAACTTGACAGAAGGAAAGCAAGAGAATTGAGATGATTAACCGCTCTGTGGGAAAGCCAGTACAATTTACGGGTGTTGTATGCTGTTTAAACTTACGGGGATGTAGTTGTACAAGCAATGGGATTCATAAACTCTCAAGATCTGATTATAGCTGTACACGGAGTTGGATCAAGATGCATAAGTTGGTAGCGAGGAGAATCGGAGTTGGACATAACGTAACTTTTCCAATTCATTAAGATGAAGACTTAAAAATAGTTCATTTAGGGCACGAAATATCATACGAAGTCAGTTATTAAAGTTAGAAACTGTTTACACGATGAGACAGCCTAGAGTGTGGAAACGAGATAACCTATCTTTTACCCATTTA
This sequence comes from Octonoba sinensis, assembly GCA_038502835.1. Classification (NCBI taxonomy): domain Eukaryota; kingdom Metazoa; phylum Arthropoda; class Arachnida; order Araneae; family Uloboridae; genus Octonoba; species Octonoba sinensis. The sequence continues at coordinate 145,877,137 of CM076600.1, forward strand.
GGGTTAATATTGTCAGTTTAGGGGAAATATTGTTAGTCCAGTTAAAATACGGATTTTTGGAGAAGTGTTTTATTTTCATAGATGTGTTTGTAACGAGTAATAAACTCACTAAGCAATCGAAGATTCGCTACAGTTTCGGCCTTTCCTCCAGAGTTGCAGGCCTCTAATCGAACTTCTCCAACATTGTCGGATCCTGCTGCCTTCTTCAGTTGCAAACCATACACACCTTTCTGCGTGTCTTTTGTTAATTGAAAATTTTCATCGTCAGTCAGCTCTTTTCCATTCAAAAACCTGTTATGAAAGATCATTAGGTATTCTGATAGATTGCAAAGAATAAATACAATGAGCAAACGATGAAATATTGGAAAATTTACTTCACATCAAACACGAAGTTCATTTAGAAAAAAATGCTACCTTTTACTGACGCAAAAGTTCAAGATATTGTGTAGGGAAAAAATTTCCCGGGAAGAATCAATTTTTTTAGAAAAAATACAATAAATATCCCGTAAGTTCAGGGGCACTCTAAAGTATTATTAATCTTGTTATTCACCTAAACATTAGACATCCAACAGGCATATCAGGCAATATGCATAAAAAAATACAAATTTTTATCTTTGCTGAAAATAATAAGAAATAATAATAAACCTCTTCATTCTCACAGTTTATTAGACTTGCCATTGGTTTCACAAAGTATAAAACCAAGTTTGCTTAGAATTACGCAAACCTGCTGTCCCGTCTATCAACTTCGATTGTGTTACATTAAATTAAGTATGACTAATTTTCAATTTCCGAATTATTTATAATGGTTAATTTAATTCAGAACTTCTTAATTTCTTTGAAGCGAGGAACCTTTTTAATGTAAACTTCTACCGTAGAACCCCGGTTTTTTTCAATAGTATGGTATGAATGCGAAATTTTTGCAACAAGGACGAAGAATGAATCACGTGCCATTTCAAAAAAAAGATTTCATATTGTTCTTCTGACATAGTTGAAAACCATAGATTGCCAATAAATGCTTTCAGCCCTAATGTTTAATTTTCATACCTACTTCGCTTTTCGTTCACTCAAAGTTTTAAAGTGCTCAAAAATTTATCGAACGAATGTATCCCCGACTTCAAACCCTTTATTTCTGATCAGCTTGTAATTGTTTGAAAGAAATTAAAGTTTTTGGAGTGCCTGAAAACTTTTCAAATTCTATCTTTGTCTTTAAATGATTATTTTTTTTCCTAAGCAATAAAATAAATACACTTACTTTCTTATTTGTTCACCGTGAAGAATCTAATTATGTTCTTCCTTTTTTCTGAAAATATTGCTTAAATAGATAATTTTAATCAACTTATTTGTGTCGAATAGTCGAATTTCAAGTTCGAAATGAGATACCAAGTTAAAAGCTTCGTAGTGATGTGCCCTGAGTAACGCGAAATCTGCTACAATGACCACTGATATCAAGACTTCAAAATCAAACACAGCAAATGTGCGAGTCTCGCCGTGTGTATGGCAAAACGAAACTAAACAGTATCAAGATTGTGCTCTTAAGCAAAGGCAAGCACTTCGACCTTCTTGGAACCCTTGAGTGATATTTGCGGAACCCTGAGGTTCCGCGGGATACAATTTAAGAAGCGCTCCTTTAATTTATTGAAACGAATATTTCCAAAACGAGGTGAATTGATTAAAAAAATAAAACGGAAGAAAATAAGAATAACTTCAATTTTATAACAATCACAACAATGCTCTCCATAATCACTGAATTTTAAACAGAATAGATTATAATAAAAATTCATTATACCATCAAAAGAAAAAAGAAAAAAAAGGAATAAAATAAAAAAGTAAACATCATAAGTTATACAACGTAGGAGAAAGAATTACACCTCAGTAATAATGAAAGTACTAACAACAATAATAATAAAACTATTTGTGGATACTGTTTTTTCGCAGATAAAAGAAATAATATTTTTAGAATTCTTAAATTGAACCTGACTTTCAATATTATTGCAAATCTACAGAGAAAATAATTTTTCTATCTTACTCTTAATTTTTTTTCTACTTCACGGCAAAAAATAGCAGGAGCTTTGCAACATTTGAAAATTTGTAAAGAATTTTTTTTATAGATATGAATCTTTAAAAAAATGTTTAAAATTTTCGTAAGAGCGTTACGTTGATTATATATTTATTTTCAAATCTCTCAATGTTATTTTTACGATCGATTGAACGTACTTTCATTTCATGCTTTAATTTACTTCAATTATTATTATTATTAATTACTGTAAAGGAAAAAATAGGTTTAAAAATTAGTTCTTCTACTTCTTCCAGTGTGTATCTTTTGTATTTTATGATTGATTTAACTTATTATCATTATGTTTTTACTACCATATATAATACAAGCCAAAAAACTAAGTATATTACAATTACTTTATTCGAACTATTTACTTTTCACAGAAGGATGAATCTCAAATATCTTAATGTATTATTCAAAAACAGAAGTAAAGAACATCCGTTCGATTACTCATTTATGTTTGTTAAAATATTTTCTTTTCACTTCTACTTCAGCTTCAAAATAAAGAAACACATTTCACTATCTTATTAACTTGTGTAAAATGTCTGTAAAAGATTCAAAGCATCTCTTTGATGTCACTTTCTCATTCAACTTTATCTCGTAGATCTATTTGAGGTAAAATTTTCACATTCAATTAATCTCACATCCAAGCAGTTACAACATGTTTTCATCACATCTACATAAACATGACCGAAATAGTGCACGAACCCCCGCGGCTCGGTCCTGTCATTCAAAGGAGTAAAAATCTGCTTATTTTTTTTATAGTTCACAATGTTTCTACTCGTATCTTTGAATTTTTCGCAGTGAGCAGGAGGCAACATTTTGCTCAGTTCAAAGATCTAAAAAAAAAACAAAAAAACACACAATTTGTTCCGTCATGAGCCTATTTCCCCCTTTACACTTACATCAAATTTATATATGAGTCGTCTAGATTCAAAACCAGATACATCCACTTTTTTTCGATTTGAACTTTTTTACACTTTCTAATAGTTTAAAGTAATCTTCACATGGTGTTAATGTTTTAAGTTTCTAAAGAAGTTACATCATGCTAGAAAGTGGGTTTGAAATTTGCCGGCTTGTTACAAAACCAGATCCTCCCCATCGACCATGCTTGTCAACTCTTCTTTTTTTTCACTCCAAAAATATCTTCCAAGGAAAAATTATTTTTGTGTTAAAATTTCAGCAAGTTAAAAGTCTATCCCAATGCTCTTAGCTAGAAATTCGAATTTTTTAGATATTAGTTTTTTGCCCGCCGTGAACAATTTCATTTTTTGGATGTAGCTGGTTTTGAAACAGACGACTCATATAGTCTATCTCTCTCACATTTAGCTTCAATTCTTAATTACTTCAAATACACGTTTTTAAACGGTTAATGCATATTCATTCCCTCATTCATTTATTTATTCAATCAATCAGCCATTTATTTATTCATTCATTAAATGGCTATAAAAATCCAGATCAAAAAATTTCATGGGAAAGTTAAAGGTTTTTGAACTGTTTAAAATTGAACGAAAAATTGTATAAAATATGAAAATGAGATGTCTTTGCCTAGATCTTTCGAATACATTTTTTGTTTTTTCAAATAGGACAATTTCCTTAAAAGTTGTAAGGAGGGTGGGGGACAGACATACCGACAGACACACTTTCCCCATTTAAAAGCCCTACTTTCAAATTTTATATTTTTCAATCTTTATTTAATTACTTCACATAATTTTGACTTTTCTTTGTTTTTAATGATATTTTAAAGATACATTAAGCTTTTTTTCATACTTTTTGTTTCTTTACTTTACCGGGAAAGTAGGCTGCAAAAAGCACAAAGACAAAAAATATACAAGCGTTAAACTTGTTAGAATATTTCAACTATTTCTTCATTGAACACCTTGCTATACGAAATTTAAAGTTCCAAAGACTGCATCAATGAACCTCATTTATTTCAGGTATGTGAAAACATAATTTTAGTCTTTCCACAACTGACTGTTGCAGCCTCCAGTTCAGTAACTTGGAAAACTGACAACCAAAGTACCGCCAGTCATAACGATTCGTCGATCATTCGTTTTGATTAATTTAAATTGTTGCTGGTTTACAGATTATCATTGTTGAAAGTGTTTTTTCTCTCTAGCGAATTATTATAGCAACATTAGAACATGCCATGTCAAAACTTGAAATTCATACTGAATATATAAGAAATGAAAGTTTTTTTTTTAGAACCCGAAATATATGCACTAAATGAGTAATGATATGATTTTTTTAAATTAAAAAGCACAAAATAATGACAACGATCTATCGATGGCTCGCAAGCAGATGATATACTCTTATTTACGATGCATTTTACGTTTTAAATCTATTTGCGGATCCAAAGTTTCTTCATAGTTTAGTCGTCATATTCTTTTTTTTTTTCATTAATGAATAAATGAAGTAATTGTGTGCAGTTCGATGAATGCACTAAAAATAGATAACGATTTTTAAAAATAAATCATACCATTTTACTTCAGGTGCAGGTGTTCCAGCGACTTCAGCCGTCAGCGCAACATCAGCTTCTCCTTCTACGACGTCTTTGTCCTGGAGACCTTTCTTGATTACAGGCTTTCCTATTTTTTATTCAAAAAAATTAAATGTCAGACAAATTGATAAAATAGAAATCGACATGTTATAAAAATGTTATAAAATTAATGGAACATGTGGTAAATATATTTCAAAGTAAACTCCGATTACTCTCGGAACAGTGTGATGACAACTGCGGATAAGCGAATTCCGTTGATGATCCGGGAAAATGAAAAAAAATCAAAATACAAAGCTGCATTAAAACAATTTTCGCCTACTTTCCCGTAAAAGTGACAAATAGTTGAACAAAAAAAATCTGAAAGAAGACTTATTTTATCGTAAAAATGTCGTTAAAAATAAGAAAAAGCCAAAATACGTTAAGTAATTAAATAAAGATTGAAAAATAAAAAAAATGAAATTGAAAGTAATTGTTTTGAGATGTTAAAAATGTATTGTCTGTTGGTCTGTCTCTGTCCGTGCACCCCCTCCTAATAACTAATGATCCTAATCGAAAGTTTTTTTTTTTTTTTGCATTTGAAAGATCTCGGCGAGGACATCTCCTTTTCATATTTTACTTTGTAATTTGTATAAATATCTTTAATTAATAAATTATATACTACGGCGTATGCGGTTTTCATTCGCAATGATATATGCTTGGTAATATTCCGAATGCGTAATTTCCTTACGGCTATGGAAAAAAACTTGTTTTTTAATGAAAATTGTATTTTCTAAAGAAAGAAATGTCACACAGGTTTCGTTTCAAAGATGAAAAATATTTTAGGCTTACCTGTGACGGTAATTGCGGCGGAAGTAGAAGCCGAACCGTGTGTATTGCTAATTTCGCATGAGAATTTTCCGGCATCATGCGGGCCCAGCTTGTCTATGAGGAGGGTCAGGGAATCGTCACTTTCGATTGAGGTCTTAAAATGGCCTCCAGTCAAGTCCAATGGGATACCATCTTTCTTCCTGAGCGAAAATAAATGCAGAAATTGGGAGTAATATTAGAGAAGATAAAGCTTTAAAAGCTGTAATAGGACACTCTTTTCCTTAACGAAATCTTCCATGAAATGTTACTTTGAGCTTAAATATAGTTGCATCATAAGTTGCTTTTACTTTGTGATAAAACTAGAACATTTACAAATTTACATAGAATTCAAACAATTGAAAACAGTATCATGAACTTATGTGAGTGAAAACCTCTAATTGCATTAGGTTAAAAAATACGTGCTCTGATTTTAACGTAACAATGCATTGTTTAGCATACATTGAAATAGCGTAACATAGCGTACAGTCGGAAATAATGAGAAAAATAATAAATTAGATCAGCTGTATTTTCCAGTTATTTTCAAATGACAACAGAATGTGTTGCTCTTCCAAAATTTAGCAATATTTTCATCCCCTATTGATGCTATTAAAAGGATTCGCGTTATATCGAAAAGTTCCCAAGAAACGTTAAATATATAGAATCCTCTGAAAGTTACCAAAAGACGAATGAGCAAGCTCTGTGAAACAGGTTTTAAAATCCGTTACGAATGTATCAAGACATAAATATAAAAATGCCTTCTAGAGTAATTGATTAAAATTTTAAAGCTTTTGATTAAAATTTCTTAAAATTTGTGAGAAATTCATTCGCATAAGGAAAAGATTAAAATTGGCTTCAGACCAAAAGTCCCTTTCAACATCACCCACAGGTTTGCGAAGTTTTTCTTTATATTGATATTTAACACTTATAGGTATTTTAATACGCATATTATTGTGACAATTGTTTAGATAACGAGGATCTTTCTGCTCTTCTATGTTTCATGGTACGGTGGAGTAGCTTTGAGTGTAATTATGAAGACCTAAAACCATCAAAAACTGTGATGGGTTTCTATATCGCTTGAGCTTCAAGTATAATTTTTGTTGTACTATATTTTCTTTAAGGGGCTATTCTAGTGCAGAGGCATGAATTTCGCCCGGTTTTTGAAGAGCTGTACAAAGGAAAAAAAAATTTTAGTATCCATTTTATCATCACTTGTTTATTGATGTTTTATTATTACATACAAAAATTCCTCCCCCCCCCCCCAAAAAAAAAAAAAAAAATTGACAGAGTTATGAGTAGTCAAAGTGGCGGATCCAAAAAAAAAAAAGAGGGTGTCATAGTGTGCCTTATTCCAACCCTCCTGGTAATCTGAAAAATAAAAAACAGACGGATTCTTAATTATTATGGATGCGGCTATCGTATGAACCTTGGACAAGTTTTTTAAAAAAATGTTACAAAATGGCGGCTGTTTGAAAAAAACCTTTTCCTTTTAGCATATTTTTTTAACAATTCCGAAATTTTGAAAATACTAAATGAAAAGTTATAGTTTTGGGCAAGGTTCACACGATAAAGGGAGGTATAAAGAATATCGGCTCCAAATTTGAAGTAAATCGGTTCATTAGAGCTCGAGATATCTTTACCACCAGCTCGAAAAAAGTAGTTTCGAGAAAAACGCTTTCAAAGTTTTGAGACAAGTTTTCGGCAATTTTACTTATAGAATGGTACAGAATACTTACATATTTTTAATCGGCGATTCCTACTGCATATAAGAAACCTTCCTCTACTCCAAAATGCTCATTCTCCGATGTTCTCTGGGGGAAACGAGCAGTTCTCCTCTGACGCCTCTGAAGTCCGGAGTTCCGAGCGCTCGAGACGCGCTTCGTCCCATCTCGCTGCAAAAGCATTAGCTTCTGGGCCAATCGTGATTCCCATAACATCTAAGGTTTTTAATATGGGTGTAAAACCTTCGTTAAAAATACTAACTGCGAAGGTTGGCTCAAAACTAACTTAAGGAACTTACTAAAACTTAAAACTTACTAAAAGGAGAATATTCCAACAAAACCAGTTAATATGTCCTTCAATTAAAAAATATTTAAAAGGGATACTATACAATAAATATTTTATAAGAGATATTCAATCGTAAGGACTCGTGAACGACTACCGTCTATTGTTGACTTGAAGCGGTTGGACAGGAAGCGATGTCACGTCACTAAAACGGCTATAACTCATGAAATAATAGGAGTTTTGAAAAATTCTTTTAATGGCATATTCTTGAATGTCTAAACTTTAAAAAATATGAAAAAACAATTTTTCGATTTTTTCAAAATTCTACACTAGAATACCTCCATAAATATGCCTACAAATCTTATTTTTTCAGCATGTAAGAAAGAGAAAATAGACTTCCCAGACTATTAATCATTTTTTCACTCTGCATGAATTAATCGAGAATCAAATCCTTGGAACAATAACGTCACATAGCATATTTGTCATATGTTGATGCCTTATGGTGATTTCAATTCAATTTGATAGAAATTCACAGCAATCGTTACATGTTAATTAGGGGTTATTAAAGGTTAATTATAACCACTACAGAATTTTTAAATGGGAAGAATTGTTTGCAAAGCCAGAAAATGAGAGTGAGATAAGTGTTACTTTACTAGATGAAGAACATGGCGAAATAATACCCATATAATTTGATCCTTGAAAAATGTTTATCGTGTACTGAATTGTTGCATTGCGAATTGATATTGAATTAATACTCTTTGGGAGGGCAACAGGACAAGCATATACTTACCAGGTTGTTTTAGGATCTGGATGACCTTCGAATTTCACGTTGAGTCTTAAAGGCACACCTTCCTCTCCCTCCATGTCTTCCAATTCTTTCAAAAACTGGGGGGCAGCTGCAAACAACAGCTCATCAGTTTCTTTTTCTAGTTTTTGAATTTTTGTCAACTTGACTATGTTCGTTGGGTATTCAGTTGTCAATTAAAACTTTTTTTAATGTTTCGCATCTGATACCACTAATTCGTGGACAGCGAATAAAGCACAATCATCTTTTTATATATTTTCTTGAAATAAAAATGCACATACTTTGTATTAACGTTTAGCGAAGAATCTGCTGTCGTATTACACAGTACACAATCATTGTATGGTATACATACAGCAAGAAAATTGTAAACCATCCGAATTCATATTGTTTTCAAATGTGGGAAGAAGTTTCAAGGGAACAGATTAGCACATCGCATTAAACAAGCCTCCATTTTAAACTACTGGCAAAAAAATTGTTTTCAAAGTGTTAAATTAAAAAAAAAAGTTTCATTAACATTCTATCAAATAAACATATAAATACAATATTACTGAAGATAAATAAATATCTCTCCGGCACTGAAAAGTTTTAAATATTTTGGAATAATTATACGTCAATGTAAAGAAATAAAGGCTGAAATGTTGACGAGATCAAGAATCTTAACGAAGAAGTTAATTCTATTTTGCGTAGAAATCGAGTCTTTTACCTATAATGATCAACCTGGCTGCCGTCGTCTGTGATCCGTGTTCGTTGGTGATGGTACAGGCGTATTTCCCGGCGTCTTCCCCGGTGGCTCCGGAGAGTACTAGAGTAAGGGAGGCACCATCTTCTTCCACCTTCAGTTCGGTGTGACCTGTCTCCAACGTCAGCTCTGCACCGTCTACTGTCCTAAGAAAGTAGGAAAATCATATAAGGAGAAAAAACCTTTCTATCTAATTTATCCACACAGAAATTGCTAGACACTTTGCTGTCGTTGCACTCACTATTGAACAAGTTTGCTTTAATATTTAATGCTCATGAACAGAAATTCTTTCTATCGCCGTTTTAACAAACACAGATATGAAAAAAAAAGATTTCATGAATTATGAAACAGGAATTGCAACAGGAACGATTTATGTTTAACAGTTTCCACTAATTTCATAGCTTTTTAGCCTACTTTTCCGTAAAAGTAAAAAAGAAAAGTATGAAATAAGGCTCAATGTATCTTAAAAATTAACATTAAAGACGAAAAAAAAAATCGAAAAAAAAAATATGATTAATTAAGGAAAAAAAATTCAAAAGTGGGGTTTGCGATGAGAAAAATGTGTGCCAGTCGGTCTGTATGTCTCTCAGTCTGTTGTTCCGTCAGTCCGTCGGTCTGTCTGCTCCCTCTGTAATATTTTTTGAGGAGGCTGTTCAATTTGAAAAAATATTTTGCGCTCGAAAGATCTCGGTGCAGAGATCTCATTCCCACACTTTATTTTTTGATTTGAGCAATTTTTTTGTCCAATTTTGAACAGTTGAGAAAAAAATGTAACGTTAGCACCTATGGGAAAATATGAAGCAAATTATATAAACCATGGACATAAGATCGAAGTTGCTTTGAACAAGTTTACTGGAAGAAGTTCTCGACGTGAAATAATTTTTGATTTGAGCATTTTTTGTTTAATTTTGAACGGTTCAAAAAATGTAACATTAGCACCTACGCAGAAATTACAATCATATATAAATTCTGATATAACAGATGGGTTTTCTTCGAACAAACTTTATCGGAAGGATCTTATGACGTAAATCCAAGTAGAACAAGTACAAATGCGAAGTCCATCCAGAACCCAGAACTAAACGGGCCTATTTTTCCCAGGAATTTTTTGATCTGGATTTAAAAAAAAGAATGAATGAATAAATGAGTGAATGCATATCGACTATAGAAATAAACAGTGTCATATCTACAAAATGCACATTTTTCAGGAGAGGAGTTTAAACTTTTTACAATTTGTTTTATTTAATTACCTTATTAGTTTTAATGATTATTACAATCGAGTTTGTTCGGAAAATAATTATTGCTTGTTTCTCTGACATGATGGATGTTAAAAGATGTCAAAAAGTTATAAATAACTAAAAAATGCAGTTATGACAGTATTGTACCAAAAAAAAAAAAAAAAACAGTTTGTAAGTTATTAAAAAGTAGTACAGTGACTAAGTATTGTTCGTTCCTGTAGCTAATTGGGGGTAACACTGTCCAATTCATTTCCCCTTGGAACATGTTAATATTATTTTGATCAATATAAGCTTTAATTAGGCCCTCATACTACCTATAAGTTATCTGAAAAAAAGAGCAAGCTAAAGAGTATTTAAAAGAAAAAGTACAACAAAATATAAAAATATAAAAGTTTGTTTACTTAGGGAATAGGAACGTAATTATTACAATTTAGAACTTAAAATAGTAACGCATTTCTAATAATTGTTTTATGCAATGCACATTATTGTGATAGCTGTGCTGCAGCACCATTAACAAAGCAACCAAATAAATAAAAACATTAAATTGAATACTGCCTTATGCACCAATCAACCATAAGTTTATTCGACAAAACAAGCTGAAAGGTAATAATAAATCAGAAATGGAAAACTGCCATATCTACCAACCCGACGGTATTCATCTTAATGGGAGGACGTCAAAAAATGAAAAATGGAAGCGAATACTGTAGTATCGGATGTTACGTCAGTAGTTCCATGTGTTACGAGTATATAAACTACATGGATTTTGAAATTAAAGCTGATAAAACATTGTACTTGCAAAAATTGCGATGCTATCCCGTTGAAATTCTATAACCAACCGAATTATTCTACAATAAGGCGGTGTTGACATGTGATAATTGGCGGTTCCAGCCAAAACGCATAATGACACTAGTGTTCTCTAGCCTTAATTCTTGACCATTTACTTACAACAGTATTCCCAATATAAAGAGCTCAAAAATGTGAAAATTTTGATTAAAAACCAAAAAAAAAAAAAAAAAAATTTTTTTTGCAGATATGACACTGTTCATTTCTATAAGCGATATGTATTAACTGTTGAAGAAGGTTTGTTTAAAGTAATTAAGAACTAAAGCTAATAGAGAGAGAGAAAGAAAAAGAGATACCTATATCATAAATTTGATGTTGGTGTATACGGGAAAGTAGGCCCGTGTAATTCTAGACGGAACTTCTTGTTTTATATAAAATTGGAAGTTTTCAATATAATAAATACAATATAAAATTGGAAGATTTTGCAATAGCTTTGTGTTTTTATGAATAGCACATATATTGATTTAGTTCATCAAAGGAAGGTCTAAAAATGCTCTAATTCGGGATTTTTCTCAAGCAAAAACTTGGAAGAAGACTCATAGTTTACTTTTAGTCAAAAGAATGCTGTGTAAAACCGTATTATAGGCAGTACAAACAAATTACTGCCAACATTTTATTATTTACTCAATGCAGTTAAATGCTTACTCAGTTAAACGCAATTTTCCAGTTAAAATTCGTTAATTTTATGTGCTTATTTTTAGAGTATATACATATACGTGTATATTTACCATTTCGCTGTAGGCTTGGGTTTTCCTGTGAATTTGACAGTAAATTCTACAGTTCCACTTTCTAGGACCTCTTTATCAGACAATTTTTGCGTAAACTCTGGAGCAGAAGTTGAATCTAAATAAATCAAAGAAATCTATCTAAAAAATACTGCAATCTTTTTTTACACTGACAGAACTAAAAATTTAAAAAGATTTTTCTTGTAATGTGTTGTTTTTGTATTTCGCTTAAAATTCCTGAAATTGCAGATCTAGTCTATTTGTGACAGTTGATCTAAACCAGCAATTTTATTGAACTTGTACTAAATTTGCTCACCATTTGTATTACCGTCAATCGGGGTGACTTTGCCATATCCGGGGAGAATTTTACGACTTTTCAAATGCTTGTTTGTATCACTTCTGGCAAGATTAATCTGATAACAAACCAAAGGACTAAACGTTTCATTCAGTACCTTTGGCGGTGAAGTTGACAAGCTTCAAAAATGATGCTAACTTAAAATTTGAAAAGTGGGAAAATTCACGACGGATATGGCAAATTCATCCCAGTTAACAGTATTAAAAAGGGGAATTGTACCTATTTAATGCTTTACAATAAGCCTACAAAATTCCATTAGTATTTTGTAAGAAAAAAAAAAAACTAGTTTGGAATAAAGTACTGAAAAATTAAAAATCAGCATTCCGTGTCGACGAAAAAAAATATTATGCCTGAAAACAAAGTAAAATTCAAAACTATAGGTATTGAACTCATATGATATATATGCAATTTGCTGGTTCCTACATTTACTTATACTATCCTACTTAGACATGATTTATATAGGATGGACAATTCACATTTCAAAGACATGTTTATTAGATATAATAAATTAACTGTCTTGAGTATTAGCGCATTATTAAGAAATCTTTCTCACACTCAGAAAATCTTTAACTTACCTGACACAGTAAGTTTGGCAGACGTCGTGTCTGATCCATGTTCGTTAGTGAGCGTGCATGCGTAGGTACCCCCATGACTTTTAGAAGCTTGTGGAATAACCAACGTAAACGATTCCTCAGCTTCTTCTACTTTGCATGGAGTAGTGATGACGATGGACAATTCGTCACCGTCTTTTGTCCTACACGGAAAATTGAGCAACAACAATCAATTCTCAAAACTTTATTTAAAACAATATTTTATGTTTCTACGTGCATGCTCTGAAGAAAATTTAGACTGCTTAATGATCTTGCACTCTGTGGCAAATTAATTACTATTTGAAAATATTTCTTTAGTATCCTTAAATAGCAAACGTAAAACCGCAAACTTAATAAAGGAAAATACAATTAAAATAGAACTTTGATCTAAGAGAAGCTATAGTGGACTATGCAAAGAAGCATAGAATATAGGAGAAAGTATTAACATACTTGAACCATAGAATATTCTATGCTCATTTTTGTGTCACATTTCTCTTCTAGTTTGTTGTCTCGTATTGGATGATTTATTCTCCATGCGCATCTTTTAAAACTAGATTTCAATTACCCGAGGCGGTTTAAATGAACAGCTGAAGCAAGCATATCTGAGCAAATGTCTATTACTACCAGTACTCAACTCACCACTTGGGTATAGGCTTTGGCTTTCCGATGTACTTGACAGTCATCTTTACATGCTGTTCTTCTCGCACTGACTGATCCTTCAAGCCTTGCACAATTTTAGGGGGAGAAGTAGATTCTAAAAGAAAAAAAGTAAAGAGAACATTAAAAGTAACCTGATATTAGAAAATTGGAGAGAGTCAAATGTTCCGGTAATCAATCTATGCCATTCATGACACCACAGAACAGACAAAAATAATCAATCATACAAAAATACTTGTAACTTGTATGGCTATGAGAAGGGATCTAGGGGAGAGCGGAGCAACGAGATTTTCCCTAAAACTGGAGCAGACCCGGGACAATGAAATTGGTTGTGCCTCCACTGCTCCGATTTTTTAATCTCATTTGATTTTTCAAACTTCACTGAAAAACCGAAAAATAAAAGAATGAGGGTTTTTTTTAATGTGTTTTTCAATTTACTACATATTGAATATTTGACAGTTGTGATCAGGTATCACAATGTTTTAATTATTTCGTTCCTTAATATTTCTGATATTTTAAAATATTTCACACATACCTATTAATAAATTAAAAAAATAAAAATTAAAAATAGTATTACAAAAAATTATAAAAGATATGAGGATTATTAAAAAATATTCTGCGCAAGGAGTGGAGCCGGAGCAAGTACTTAGAAGTCGGCGAAAATTCAAAACGCACGTCATTACTTCAAAATGGGCAGCTACTTTGCTGTGAATACAAGCATTTGTTTTAGGTGTAATTTTAGGTTTATATATATTTTATTTTTACAAAGGGGCCTTTTTCACGTGAAAACCATGACTGTTAGATTATGAACAAGTCTAGAAATTAACTTTGCGATTAGGATTTCAACTAAAATATGACGCCGCATGTTTCTTCTCAGATGTGTAGAATAAAAAGGACTAAAAAGCAAATCAAAATTATTAGTTATGCATTTTTTACAAACAATTTTAGCGTAATTTTTGGAAAGCAAATGGAACTAACTTGTGATCTAAGATCAGAATAGAAATTTGATATGCAACTAGTTGGTTACAGAGGTACATAAAAAATTTATGAAAACATACCATCTCTTTCTATAAATATAAACATACATGGATACATTGAAAAAATATAAACATACATGAATGCATTGAAAGTTTCCCAACTGTGCAATATTGCAAACCCATCTGTGCAATATTGCTCGATAGATGTTTTAATTTCAAAACCCAATATTACTGGATAATCGGCACGACAAGGTGCCAATCACACTAGAGATGCGTACATAAACATTTAAAAATATTGATGGAGCTATCGCGACTCTGTCTACGCTCCGTAAGTGAGCAGATCTCGAGAAAAGAAATTTAAAGTTTCGACCAATCGGTTATGGAAAAAAGAGCTGCCGGATCTCTACCTACTCTCTCTTCTCTCTCTTTCTCAGCTCCTTGCATACAAAAAATATATTTTTTAAGGTCTTTCTCGCCAGTTTTAAGATGGCGCCAGAGATTTGGGCCGACAGAGACCAAAAGGTGCCAACGTTTTCTCTGATGTATAGAACCACCATTGTACACGTGAAACCATATTCTAAAATTCACATTTGATTCTAGAACATTCAACTGAAATGACATAGGGAATAGAAGTAGAAAGCTTCTCCATATTGATGAAACATTTGATTTGATCTCACAGCATTATTTTTCTTTTTGATACATTAAAGTTTACTGGTGTTTTAAAATTTACCTTTTACGGTGACGTCGCCGCTGGAAGTGATGGATCCGGAAGCGTTGCTAAGGGTGCAGGAATATTTTCCAGCGTCATCTGCAGTTACCTTGTTAATAGTCAGCGTTTCAGAATTCTGGGTTGAGGTAATTTCGTAGTGATCGTCATCAATGACAATTTCTGAATCGTCCTTTTTCCTAAAAACACAATATTTTAAAGTTTAAAAACCTGTCTACTTAATAGAAAGGATGGCCACTGTGGTTGGCGATATGTAATCGAATCTGTCGAAGTTACAAAGCATGGAGTCTTAAAGATTATTTAGTAGATCTTGAAAAAACCCTAGATATTACAATTTCTTCTATAAATGTTTTGTTGATGCTTTTGCTGCATTGTTTCGCGTATTTGCCCGTAGCATAGCTGATGACGATAACCCACTCAATTAATGCACCCGCTCAAACAATGCAAATAATTATTTTCCCAAAGTATGTATTGCATGGCAAACATAATTTACGAGATTTTCAGTATTTTTAAAAGGAGATAGGAAAAAAATGTTTTTTTCTTTTTCAAAAACTTAAAAAGTTAAAACTTAGGGTTTTGAAATCCATTGGAAAATGTTTGATGAAACAGATAGAACGTTTCGCCTTGAATTGAAACAACAACGCTCAAACCTTTTTACTTTATTTTTTAACTTGGATTCATTCTTTTTGTGAATCTGAGTTTAAAAGCTTTCTTAAAGATCTTAAACTCCTGAAGCCTGGTATCCAATAAAATGGATGTTTTGCTTTTTCTTCCTGTTGTGACAGATTTTATTTTAGCAAGCAAGACCTGTACTGGAATTATAAAGGAGGAATAGGAAATCACTTTTTAACTTTGAGAATTCGGAAATGGTAGTTTATTTGTTTACAATATGGTAAAGAACACGAGTTTAGTTGGAATGCAGTGCTCTCGCGGTTGTTTTGATTTTCACATTACTTTCTCTTTTTTAATATTGTTCTAGGATTTTTATACAAGTTTGATCTCTTTTCTTATGTTATAAAGTAATAAATAAAATTTTTTGTTAATCTATTTTTGTGTAAGTATCGCATAGTTCTACTGTAGTTATGACCTCAACATACATTCAAATGGATGTGCCCCCAGAAAAATTTAAAAATTCAAGGTTTCTAATTTTTTGAAAAACATCCCTTTTAACGCCCAATTCTTCAGAAAAACTAATAGTTGAGAGAATATGTTTATTTTATTTTGCTGGGGTCTCGGAAGGATAAGGCGGCCTGCTTTTCAGATTTGCGTAAACATACATACTCGAAACTTTGAAGGAGGCAATTGGTGTATTAAACATAGTCGTTAACTTTTCGTGCAATGTGCTGTGCTAGTTTATTCTCTCAAATTTAGACCATAAGGAATTTTACATACATTTTTTAATTGTTGAAAAAAAGTATATTGGTGTACGGATGTAGCATTTGAGATTTTAATATACGCTTTAATAAGAATTAGAATCATGCAGAAATAATTTTTACAAAGAAATATTTCAGTAAGAACTGTAAAAAACTAAACCAATTCTGTTATGACGCTAAATCTCATACTCTTCTCCTAAGCAAGAAGGGCACATATCATTTTTTTATTGAAGCATTTCTTTTGACTCATGGGAACAATTTATTAGACTCCCAATATATAGTAGTAAAAATATTAGATTTAGTAAATTAAGAATAAATAATACAAATACCAATTGCGAGGCTCAAAACTTAAATGTTTAAAGTTGGCAGTATGGATTCAGAAAGATGCTTCGAGGCAATCGTTAACTTTTTTAAGACCCGCCTTCCTTGCTAAAGGGGATAGTGAAGCATGTGAGAAAATCTAAATCGCAACTTTCCACAATTGCGAGAAAATTCCTTGAATCCATTAAAAATAATAATGATTTTGAATCACTAAAAATATATTTTTGACTATAATTTTAGAGATGCATTCTTTACAGTTATACCTAAGAAAGAAATCTGAAAATCAGCTGTCAGCACTTACCACTCTACTGTTGGCTTTGGCAAGCCATCAAATTGCACTTCCAGGTCTATATTTTCCTCTTCGATTACCGAAAGGTTGCCCAGTTGCTTCCGGAAAGAAGGTGCTTTCCCGGTTTCTGAAAGAGTCACTGATTACGTAACAAAAACCAAATGTGCTTTATTTAGGAGCATAATTCTTCATTTCATTTTCAATTCTATTTCTGATATCATCCACTCCACATCTGCTACATCTCGTTTTGAATAAGGTTAAAATAGGTTTTGCATTGGGTTATAACGCTAAAGAGATAATTTTTTAGCTGTCAATTTTCCATCAGATTTTTCATCTTTTTATTTCTATTTCTTTTACTTATTTTTTATTGCACCAAAAGTTCAAATTGATAACAAAGCCCGCGTAGGGAAATGAACATTGAGAGCAAAGAGTTTTTTTTTTTAAAATTTTTTTGTAGCACAAGCTGGTTTTTCTTGGCATTTGATTTCTTCCCAGAGTTTTTATCTATCCCTATGTGTTTACTTAAATCGATTTTTATGATTTAGCGTCAGTGAAAGTTTCTCATTTTCGTTACATACATACATACAATACATAGATTTTTGCCATGACTATCGTAAAACAAAATCAATGCAAATTGTTCTCTCTTACTAGGAAAAAAATCTTACGGTATCCTACGTATTTTTAAAAATTTTATCAGTTGTATCAAAACACATAGAAAAAATGTTAGAAAGTCATAAAATGTTGTCCCTTCAGTGATTATTGTCATTTATTCGTTATATTTTATTTTACTTCTACACATTTTCATTTTAGCCTTAATTCTTAGCGTTCACATGAAAATTGCAAATGCTCCCTCAGTTTATTAAAGAGAGTCTACTCGTTAAATAATAATATGTTATTAAAGAAATTTTACACAGGAAATCTGTAATATTTGGGTTTTGAAGAAAACAATACTGTTATGATTTAAAATGTAATTTTGCTCTCATATGCATTACATTTCAATTTATAAATTTTATAGTACTTGAAAATACATTTTTATACGATAAAAATGAGCCTTTTTTGATCCATTATAAATTTTTACTTTCAAGGAGTCAATTACCGAGCAAAAAAGTTTTTAATTAAAGAGTTGCAACTGCTTAGAGGGAAAACATTAATGGATAGATTTTATAGGAACCAGTTACCCACACACAAACATATATATATATATATATATATATTAGGGTGTCCCTTATATGGATGAAATTTTTTTTATTTTTATTTTCGAAACGCATACCCCCAATTTCTTTTTAAACTATCCAGACTTACTCAAATACAAAATTTTATATTCCTACATCAACATTAACCCGTGCCGACTGAGCTTTGGAGATTTGAAAAATTCTGTTTCTCACCCTTTCCGTTACGTAACTAAATCAATTGAAATATTTAATAAATATCGTTACACCTTAAACAAATATTACAAATTAAATGTTTTTTTGATGTTTTTGGGATATTTGTTCGGGAGCACCTAGGACCCAAACACTGATTTTTAAAAAAAATTACAAAAACCTTCCCGGGGATATGCCTAATAGTTTCCCAAATTTTCACCGCTGTTGGATGTAAATGTATGGTTTTTAAATCTATCGAGTACAGACAGACACATATTCATTTTTATGTATACAGATTTATTAAAAGAAGATACAATCACTGATTAGCAGGATATTTCCTTTTGAGGGTTTCTTTTTTACAGTCTGGGTACAGATTTTTATGCTCTTGCACACAGCGTAGCAAAAATTGCTTTTGTTCTTCATTAGCAGTGATCAAACCATGAAAATCTTGCATAAGTTTTACAGCTCTTTCAGCTGTATCATTAACTGCTCTCAAAGAAAGAACTTTTCTTTTCGCTTCTAAATAGGCAACATCATCGGCCCACGTAGCGACGGGTTGCTGGAGGAAGTTATTATCGATTTTCAATCGAGAAAATAAATTTGTGCTCTTCAAAGACACAAAATCACTTAATGATTTAGCTGTAACAATGGATGAGGCAGTATAATTTAGTTTAGAAAAAACGGAATAACAGTACAATAAATGAATATTAAATTAAAT
This sequence comes from Octonoba sinensis, assembly GCA_038502835.1. Classification (NCBI taxonomy): domain Eukaryota; kingdom Metazoa; phylum Arthropoda; class Arachnida; order Araneae; family Uloboridae; genus Octonoba; species Octonoba sinensis. Next base: position 145,896,252 of record CM076600.1, read on the forward strand.
ATTGAATTTAAACTTACCATACAAATAATCAGACATGTCTTCTTTTGATGGAATGTATCTCTTCCCAGAATCATAAAAACTCTCTCTTTGTAAGTTCACTACAATGTTTTCCTTGGTTTGTTCACTAATTTCATCATCAAAGAGCGACAAAACGGTTACTTCTTCTGACAAGTACCAAAGGTGTTGACTAAACTTGCTCAGGGCTGCTTTGGAGATGAATTTGTCAACAGTTTCATATTCTTTAAGCTTTTTTAAAAAGCACAAATCTTGATTTGGTGCCTTTATCAGCACACTACATCCAAGCCATGGTTTCACATATACAACCGCAATGAATAAACAAACGTCTTGAAGAGCTCGTTTATCCTTGGCGCTGATTTTTAACTGGGATTGCAACAAACAAATTTTTAAAGAGTAAATAGCTCTAGCCATCCATCTTGCTTGATGCATCGCTCCAGGAGGTCTGATTTTAATTTTTTTCTCTTTATCTCCTCCTAAGAAAGTAATAGATAGCTCAACCAGTTCTCGATAATCGTCACGTACGATGGTTTTTTGCAGCTCTTGATTATAAAATGTCAACAATTCTTCAATTGTTACATCACTAAAATGTTGTTTGACAATATCGGTGCATGTTTCAATAGCAGCAGGATTAATATTTTTCCAGTTGTCCCTAAACTTTTTGAACATTGGGATATCAGGGCTAGTTGTGACTTGCTGGATTTTTGTTTCAAACACACATTTTAAAACCAGTTCATAAACGTGATGGCGGCAAGCAAAGAGTAGTAATTCCCTGTCCAATTTTTGTTCCAAAAGAATGCAAGCTCCTTTCACTCGCCCTGTATTAGACGCAGTTGTGTCACAGCACATTATTTGTACTTTGTCATCCAGGTTCCAGTCATAAAGTGCGTTTAACACAGCTTCAGCTTGATTCTGGCCGGAAGAGCTCTCTAATTTGGGCACAGCTAGAAGTTGTTCCTTTCCTCCAAATGAAATTAGAATAGGCAGGCGTTCTTCTTTAAAACTTCTCACGTCCAGTCCAGGTAATAATTTTCCATCCCAATGAATAGTCACCATTTCGGGCATATTATTATGGAAATCTGATTTTATAGATTCCGCTCTATCTTTTCTAGTCTTAGTACGAATGCGTTGAATGGAAGATTTGTTTATCGGGAAATCTTCACAGCTAAGATCTAGCGCTTCTACTACAGCCTGGAGTATATAGACAGAATCCCTTATGCTTAATTGGCATCTATCTAAAGCTGCAACTAACTTAGGCGAGATAAAGTCTCTCCTTCCTCTATTCGTAATAGTTGCAGAACATACCGTTTGAGAAGTGGATGGTATGGGTTCCTCAAGGCTTTCATCAGAGCTAGTAGATTCATCGTGATGTCCTTGCCCTTGTAAAACATCTTGTGTAGCAAGAAATGAGGATACACTTTCAAAACACATTTGCTCATGCCTTTTTTTCTCTTCTTTTAATTTTTTCTGTCTTGCCCTTTCTTCTTTTTCCGTTAACTTTTTGTCTACACCCGCTAAACATCCGGGACGCCCTGGTTCTCTTTGTTTTTGTAAAAATATTTTATCTTCTTCTATTTTTATGCGCTCTAAAGCATCAGCGTGTGCAATATCAAATAAATTATCTAAACTACTTTTAAATTCCTCCTCACGCTGCTTGTAAACATCTTCAATTTTTTTTGAATTTTTTTGCAACATCCTCCAAGCATTATAAAGATTTACAAGTTCCTTTACGCAGTTAGGTGTAGCTCTCGTAGGGATTCTAGCCTTTTCCCAAAATATAACGCATTCTCGAATGGCAAGATTTGCGCTTTCACTAACCGTCAATTTAACTTCGCGAATGTTAAAAAAAAGTACAGCTAGAACTTGGCGGTTAGACGGCAACTTTGCGCCTGTTATTTGAAAATTTACATCACCAACTAAGAAAATATTTTTTTTATTACTTCTTAACTCCACAGTCATTTTTTAAGTGTAACACATACGTATTAACCACAGCAGTAACTAAGAACAAATGACAAACAGCGAGTAGACGGCCGCTGCGAGCCGATGCTGCTGCATAGTACATGTAAGAACATGTACTGTATTACCACCACGAGAAAGACTTTGCGTCGAGTTGCCACAAACAGCCGAGTCGAAACCTGCAGGGGAGAAAGCTTTAAATCTGGCAGCTACATTTGGCGAATTATCACACAACAGCTACGAATCCATTTCGCCCAACACAACACCGAAGTACAAAGCGAAACGCAACTGTCGCCTATTTTCTTGGCGCCAACTCGCAATGAATTCTTCGTCTGAGGTTTTTCTCCTGGCGGTAGCACAGTACGAACATGTATGAACATGATTCGATGCAACTCGGCACGGGTTATTGACGTCCAATGAAGGTAAAAATTTATTTCTGAGTGTTTTAGAAGCAAATGAACAAAACTAAGACCTATGCGTTATAAAATGTATACTTTGAAATATAAGGGACACCCTAATATATATATATATATATATATATCAGTGATGTTCAATCTGCGGCTCGCGAGCCACATGCGGCTCTTTGAAGGATTATTTGTGGCTCTCGATAAATGTACCCGTGCTACCTTTTCATTTTTGTGCTATTATATTTTAAATAAAATAATTTTTATAAAAAAATAGAACCGACTTCAAATTATAGAGTGCGCTAAAAAGGGAAACATAAATTATTTTTTTAAACGACATCGGTGTGACTTTTAAACATAGTTTTAGAAGTCGGTGCAAAATTAGGATAGCTCCATAAAAATCCATATTAAAAAATGAAAAAAATCCATATCGAAGGGCAAACCCTCTTTGAATGAATGGCACTAAAAACTAATCATTTTGTATGAAAACCTCCGTTTTGAAGTCGATTTTAGCAAACAAACTGATTGGATTTAATTTTTGCCTCAGAGAAGCCTTCAGTCAAACTTTTGCTGTAATTGTTTTTAATATTATAGCCCAATGGAAACAAACAGTTTTTAAACAATGACTTTTATATTTATTAATAGTTTTCCCAACAAAGAAAAATCAAGCAAAGCCTTTCCAACTAAAATAAAAAAATACTTATTTTTCCCCCGCAACGTTTATTCTAAAAAACAAAAGTAGCCAGATTGCTTTACGATATTTGAGTTAGTCGACCCTCTATCGATTAAAGAAAAAATCGTCAAAATTGGTTTATTTAGTCAAAAGTTATGGATGAAAAAGCAAAAAACATACTACATTTCTGCCCGTTACTTTTGTTCTATTTATCGAATATGGTCAACCGAAGGTACGGGACCTATGGGAAACCACCCTTGATCGATTGAAAAAGAAATCATGAAAATCGGTTCATCCAGTGCGAAGTTATGAGTGGACAAAAAAAAAAAAAAAAAAAGAAAAAAAAAAGAAAAAAAAAAAGAAAAAAACGACATACATACAATATGAATGTATAACCTCCTTCCTTTGTGAAGTCGGTTTAAAAAATAATACAGTTCCATATCTGTTTCAAAATGTCTTTTAAATTACTGACAACAAATATGAAAGACTAAATCCAACGTTGTAACAAATTTTATTTCCGTCCAAGTTAAGAATGATATGACTCATCGAAAACTGCACGAACGAAGATAAATAGTGATAAATAGTGATGACGTCGCACTTTTTCCGCCGCTTGTGGCGCTAGTGCCCGACCCAGAAAAGTTTGTTCACATCATTTTAAAGTCTCTTTATTTTGCTAATACGATGTCCTTTCCTGGTTTCCGGAAAAGTTCAGATGAATATTTTTAGTGGAAAGTCGTCCTATCTCTGTTTTGAATGTAATTTTTAAAGATTTTTGCAGGTCAATTAATTTTTCTAATGAAAATGAGGTACTTTTCCGTTTTGGGGAGGCTGGCTATGGTTATTTTTCTTGTTTTTCGCCAAATCAAACTACTTTACCATTTTGGGTTGCGGTTGGCGATGTTTAAATATTTTTCCAAAAACACAGACTCCGGACACAAAACAAATTGATTTAGCAAAAGAAAAAAAAAGGAGAAGAAGAAAAAAAAGAAAGAAAACCATCGCCAGCACCCCCCCAACTGGAAAAGTACCGAAAGTTATTTTTGTTTCAGTAATAATTGAATTCTTAACTCTGATATAAATTAAATTTATTGATATTCGACTTTTGATTTATAGTAAATATTTGTGTGTTTTTTGATGCATTTGTATGCTTTTTATTATTTCTTTTGTGCAAAAATAAATGCTTAGAATAAAATAGTTGTGCTTTATTCACCTTTTCCAGCCACATTTTTTTTATTAAAAAATAGTAAATTACCCAGTCAACTATTAACTTAAATTTGATTAAATGTATCTTTGAATGTTTCAAAAAATATATGTATTGCAAATTTTGCCTGAGGCAGCAAAAGTTATGATAATGCTATTTATTCCATATTACAAATAGATTAAATTTGCATATAACATTTAATAAGCATATTTTATATGTTTAATGAACTATATATATTTACGGAAGTAAGCAATATAGTAATAAATGTATTTGAGTACTTATCTTGCAATGGTTTAAAATTAATAATTGACATCATTAGAATTTCTCAAATTTTTAACTGAACTCTTTTAGTCATAATTACTACTGAAACAAGCGCTAGCTGGCGATGGTAAAATTTTTTTGTAAAATCAATTACGCCAAATCAATAATCTGATTCTTATCTGTTAGAAAGAAGCCTCAAAGTTGAATAGATGGCGCAGAGTGCCGACCCCTATTTTTGTCCCATCATTTATGGCGAAATGAGACAGCCTGATCCGTAACAGTTAACTAACTGGATCAAGTTCAGCCTTGCTCCAGACCAGTGTTGAAAACTTAGCACTTTTGGTGCTAAATTTAGCCATTTTTCAGCTCGTCCAGCCCCCCCAAACGGAAATTTAGCACGAAACTTAGCGGCTGTCTCATGGTTATGAATGTTGCATTTTTCATATTTTCCTCTCCTTTGAACATTTTAAGTCAGATCATCGACGTCCTACGCATTTTACAAGCTTCTATCGCACTTACTTCTTTAAGTGGAATCGAAACCACTAGTACCACAATTTTCTTAAGAATTCTGTATTTAAGTATTTTATCTTTGTATTAAGAAAGAAATGATTCCAAACGTAACTAATTAATATATATACACGCATAATTTGTACTTTTATTTATATGTTTTCAATGAATGTAATTTCTGTAAATAAATAAAGCTTAATACCGTTTTAGCATACCTGTAGACCCGGAAGTTGACATTTTTGATTTGGCTGAAATTTTCAGGACATGTATAACAATATCAATCCCTTTTTTTTTTCAAATAGAAGTATTTTTTCCTAAAGTTTTGGGGGGGCCAAAGTTTAAGTTAGTTCCTTTTTCGAAGAAAAGCATATCAAATTACGCAAGTTATTGCTATTTGCTCCATGAGGTAACAATGCTACTGACAATTATTTTGTGTTCTAGTATATTCACAGTAACCCTGAGGCCAAAAATGGTTATGGTTGTTGGTTGATGTTTGCGCAAGAGTCAGAGGTCATTTAAAAATGTTCAAAAAGAGACTTCTTTAATGCACCTTTGGCCGTCGATATCTCCTTGCGCTAAAAGTGAGCCACAAAGGCATACCATTTCAGTAAATACAAACCAAAGAATGGTATTTAAAAAGAATGAGATATGTGTGGTAGACTTTCTTTACCCAAGCCTTTGTCTTATAATGAGTTGTTAAAATCAAATTTAGAAAATAAATATAATGGTGTATGTACAGCATTGTTATAAATGACATTAAGCTTGTAACTGCACCTTTCATCGAATAATTTTTAACCCCTTAACTGGTTAATTTTCTTGCCACAAATGTTCCTAAAAAATCATATTTTTTTTATTGCATTAATAAAAGTCCTAACTTGGAATAAGAGGAAAATGAAAGAATTTTTTAAAAATTTCATAAATAATGAATGTAAGCCTTTTTTCATTTTATAACTGTGAAACATTAATGTCCCTAAATGACTATCTTTCAATCTATTAAAAATACGGGCAAATCAAAACAAGAAAGGCGGAAATTTCAATGCCCGTACGCTGTACCGGCAAACCAGTTGGAGCCATCTTTGGGTAGCCCGTACGTCCTACGGGAAAACCAGTTAAGGGGTTAAATGGAAACTAATGCTAATTTAATTACCTGTAACACAAAGTTTTCCTTTGCTCGTCGCCGAGCCCTTCTCGTTTGAGACCGTGCAAGAATACTCTCCTGTATCTTCGCACTCAGCTTTCTGCAGAATGAGGGTGAGTGAATCGCCATCTTCTTCCGTTCGATACTCCCACTTGCTGCTCTCCATTTTTAGTTCCGCCTCATCTTTACTCCTGTTTTAGACAACATTGTTACATGCAACTGAATGTTAATAATGATCTTAGTAAGTCCATTTATATTAATTTACATATTATTTACACGTAATGCATCAATGACACTTCCTTTACAACCACGAATTTTGTTTCTGAGTGTTGGCTTTTTCTGACATAAATTTTACATGCAGTCCATACTACTAAAATATGTTTGTGTCTGTCTGTCTCTCTGGATATCTTCTCCAGACTGACAGTCTGCAGTCTGTCAGGGGTCAAAGCATCCTCGTATTAGGAATTCACTGGCTAATTAGAGCGACGAGCACGGGGTGAATCCCCCGTACGTTAAGTATGTATATATATACAGGGAAACCTGTGTAAGTTGACCACTTGCGAGGAAGCCCTTTAGTGGTCAACTTAGACAGGTGGTCAACTTTACAGGTTTACTGTATATTATATATATATAAAATTAAAAACAAATAACTCTTTCCAGCCCCTGTTCAGTCTCCATTTTAAAACACTAAGACTAAAGTGACCCAGACAATTGTAGGCACTTTATATATTCTTCTTTAACTTCCCCTTTTTTCATGGCGCGAAGAGAAACTCTCATAACTTTGCGGTCCAGGGCCAGAATAAATCTGAAAAACCGTGTTTTCACATGATGGAGAACTCGAAAAACCATATAAGCCAGGAGAAGCTAATTTTTGTGGGATTCGTAGGCTGTATTTTTGTGTAAGAATGTAAATAGCTTTTGTGCTTTGTGTTGTCGTCGTCTTGTGAGTTGGAATGTGTTCATTTACAATATAGAAGCTGCAAATAAACTAAGGATTAATTGAACTCTGCTACGACTTACTTTAAAGATTGACTGCCATCGCCAAAGTGATGATGTTACAAATATGATGTTACACACACACACATATATATGTATATATACAGATAGATATCTATAAATTTATTTACTGACACACACAGGGTTGATCTGCGTATTATTATCCAAATAAGTAATTGCCAAGTACTAAAATTATTACATTGGCTAGCTTTTATGCTTAGAAAGGGAGCTAAGTTTATCATGTTGCTCCGTATACTGCAGCGTAAGGGATGAGTTATTTTTTATGTGATTGAAAACAATGTAACTATCTGAAGTAAACTCTTTACACCCAATGAGAGATAGCAAAATACACTCTTACCATTTAACGTTCGGTTTGCCTGTGACTTTAACCTTAAATTCAACCGTCTCTCCTGATTGTACAGTGATGTCGCTCAGACCTTTGACAAATGTCGGTGCTTCTTTCCCACCTGAAAAAATTCACACTGCTGAGCACATTAATTGGTAAACTATTATCAGCATAAATTTGTTATTGAAGATATAGGGTCAGTTGTAGTGATTGTAAACATGGGGTAAATGCTAGCAAACTTCATCACTTATGGTGGGTTTAAAAACTTAACAGCTGGTGTGTGATGAACTGGAATCATAGCTAAAACATTGTTTCGTATATTTCGAAACAACTGTGGACGCTTCACAATTGTTACAAAATGACACTGGAAAAAGTTGTTTAGCAAAGTTTAGTGATCTTACATTTTCCTCTCCAGCTTATCTACAAGCGCGAAGAAAGCGGTTTCAACTTTTTTTGTGTCATTTTACATAAATTTTGTTGTTGTTGCTTATGCCAAGTGGAAATCAAAATCCCAGATGAGAGATCATATATTATAATATACGTGTATATAGGTAGGTATACTGTTATTTTTTAAACATAATATATATTTAGTATATATTATTTGTTCATCCCTTCAAAGCATGAAATGAAGAACTTAACTGAGGTATGATGCAGGCAAAAAAAAATAAAATAAATAAAAATAAATAAACATATACATCAAAACTCATATTTTTCTATGTAAAGAAAATATTGTTTAAAAATACTAAGTGTTATGTTGGCATATATATTAAGCTTAACATTTTGTGACTAATATAATGTCACAACAAACATTCACATTCAGAAATTGAAAGAAAATTTTATATTAAAAAAGAAAGAAAGTAAGCAATGAATTGAAACACAGCATTCATCCAAGAAAATCAAAGTCGAATTTCTGGCTCTCTCTCTCTCTCTCCCTAAGTGCCGTAACCATACTGTTGGAGGCCCCGGTGCGAGTGATGATTTTAAGGCTCCTCCCGTGCACAAATCATTAGTCTAGAAATAATGGACGGATGGGAAGGGAAGATGGGCCCCCTATCCCCTGGGCCCCGGTGCAACGCACCGATTGCACCTACGGTTTTTACGGCACTGCTCTCCCGCCCTCTTTTTTTTCTTTCTTTCCTGGGTCAAAATAAGGCTATTTTGCGCTAGTATATTTTAAAAGACTCAGTTTTTAAAATAAGAATGCTCAGCGCCCATTACTCCACTGAAATAATAGTTCTTTCATGATGATAGAAGTAAATTTCTTTCTTTGGTCACACGGGAAATATAGTCCTAGTAAGGGTTAACCCTAACGAGAAGGAAGAGTCAAAAAAGTTGCCTTATTGATAAATTCGCTTCAAAGGTCTTACTTCTAAGAGATTCTTTTTCATAATCTCCGACAGCTTATTACGTCTTTGATTGGAAGATATGAATTAGTGTAACATTCAGTGCAGTAGAAAATGTTTTAAATTATATATTTTTTGCTTCTTTTTGGCAGGAAGTTATAAATAAAGATCATTAATAAGTTAATCACCGTAAAAAATATATTAAAGAGGATACTAGTGATTTTTTCTATAAACATATGATATAAAATGTAAAATTTGTGGCTAAGGATGAAACAGAAATATTTCGTATAGATATGATATTTCTGTTTTAGGGTTTTACTGCAAAATTGAGACCTTTGAATGAAAAGTTCCTTAATCACTGGGACTTACATTACAATCTTTAAGGTATTTGCACACCTTACGTAGTGCTCTAAATACAAGTATTCGTTTTTTTTTTTAAAATTTTGGATGTGTCCGATCAAGAAGGGAATATTTACATTGTTATCATAAGCATTTATGCAACTGACACCCATAGTATCTTAAGTCCATTTTTCGAGTTTTTGCGACAGGGTTAAAAAATAGACATTTTTAGTACTGTATGACTAGACTTTTCTGTGTGAACCTTAGAATAAAGATGTCTGGTGGGAGCTTTAAAAGTTCGGAATTTTCATGCAGCTAGTGGCATTAGTAGTCGGGAAACTGTATTCCCATTAAGTGTAAACTCGTAAAAACTGGAAAAATGGATCTCAGCTACATATTTATTCTAGCATCATGGAAACTTTATGTGTTACAATCACCTTTCCAAAAAACGTTTTGATGAAATAAGTTCTTTACATAAAATTTCTTAGTTTTGAGTACCTTTAACTTTCACTGCGCTTGAAGTGGTGTCAGATCCTTCCGAATTAGTAACGGTGCATGTGTACTTTCCGGAGTCTTCTTCAGTGCTCTTGTGAACGATCAACGCCAAAGAATCGTCTGCATCTTCTCTTCTCTGCTCGACACGCTCTCCGTCGATTTTTACATCAGCACCATCCTTAATCCTGCAAATTTATACAAAGCAGACTCGTCATTTCAAAAGTTTCCAGAGAAGAAGAATGCACAAGTTATAACACCATTAAAGCATGTTATCTATAAAAGACCATAACCACACACATATAGATACATTATATTTTTCAAAGCGAGAAAGCGGAGATTTCTCCTCCCTCATTTTCCCTCAATTATTAATCATTAAATGCGATAATTTCTTATTCAATAACTTATTCATCATGTCTGTGAAAATGCAGTTATGTCCGTGGAAGAGTTTTTCACATTGTAATTTTCTGAAAAATTAAAATCGTATTAAATTGTTGAATATCATGGTTTCAGTGTGGTACATAAATATTTAGTTTAATTTTTTCTTTATTTTTTCCTTTTTTGTCTTTAAAAATTGAGTTTTTTGAAAAACGGTTCGTTCTTGGAGTATTTGAATCGTTAAGAATAAAAACTGAAAGCAGTTAATTCGGAGAAGAAAAAAAGTTTTATGCGGAATAGCAGAGATTTTAAGGGTTGATGTTTCTATAAGTTGAAGGTGATGGTATTTTCAAAGGAGTGGCACCCGAAATCACAACCAGGTGACTCCCAGTGCCACTGCTTCAATTACTTTCAGCACTTGCATTGATTTCTCGATTGATAAAACATTATCAGTACCAGATAATACCAATAAGAGCACCAAAAGTCACAGCACAATTTTGCTGATAGCTGCCTTTTTTAGAAAAATGGATAGCACATTTATCATCTACAAATGATGTTTCGTTTTCAAAAGTTGTTTAGAAAATCTGTTTTAAAGGCAAAATATTTTCTATAAATTATGGAAAAGAAATTCATTTAAGTTTGAAAAACTTATTTGCTTTGAATAGCAAAATAACCTCAAATTTCATGTTTAGGAGCCTTATCTGAAAAAGCTATTGCTATTATTATTTTTAAGCCAACCCGCTAAACATATTAACATTTATCTTAATGTGCGCATTAATACTAATGCGAGAACACAAGATAAACCCTTTATAAATCTATTTCAATTTTTCAGTAACCTTTTACGTGCTTCATTGATCACTTTCTCTTCTTTCTGCTGTCATAAAAGATAGGACGAGTCATTTACTCTATATTTTATAAGACATGAGGCTAGAATAACGATTTCACTTTGTACTTAAAGAAGCATTTTTACCACTTGACTTCGGGTTTTGGAGTTCCAGCGATTTCCACATCAAATACAATGTCCTCTCCTTCGGTGACTTGGACGTCTTTCAATCCCTTCTTAAACGAAGCCTTTTCTGTCTTTTCTGACAAAAGAAGCAGTGACTCACAATTAGGAAACATTAAAAAATGGAAACAGAATGTTAATTGATGAAAGTGGTGAAAATATGAGCAAACCTAATGAAGCAATTAAAACTGTGATCATAATCAAGTGCTGTTCACCACATTCAAGTTAGGGTCGCGCACTGGATCATCCGGTTCATCTCGGTTCCCATAGAACACCGAAAATGGAGTAGCACTGGCCATGATCAGTGCTTGGGAGGGTGACCACTTCTCGCTGCTCATTACTCTGGGATCGAGTATTACGCTAGTGGGAGCTGGTGGATTTAAATTAACTTCACTAAAGCCACTGCAGTTCCATTTAAACAATATGATTACATTATGTCTGTCAGGTTAGGCCTAGGCCGGCAAACCTACGGGGCCTACGTGACAGGACGAAGGGGCCCACACGACAGGAAATGGTGCACGTGTGTCCCCTTGCCCTCAATGTCGGCCTAAGGTCAGGCACCCCCTATATAAGCTGCCCTCAAAAGCGTTGGCGAGAAGATCGACTTTCGCTTGCCTACGAGGTTGCGGTCGGATGAGCAGGAGATCTTCGAATGCTGGACAGGGAGGAGTTGCGCCCAACCAGACGTAACGGGAGAGCTTGTGCCCGTAACTTTGAAACATCTAAGAACTCAATGATGTGGAATTTGAACCACTGTAAATAATATGTAAAATAATAATGTAAATAGGCAGCGAAGTGAATAAATGTAAATAAAGAATTATAGCCAGAATCATAACTGGCGCACCACGGCAGGATCCGACCCAACCTGAGAAAGAAACTACAAGTGATAAAAAGATATGAATTATCGCTTAATGAAGTGACCTCATCGGAGAAAGTGAAGAATAGCAAGAGTGATTGCTGGTGAGCTGAATATTCTCGGAGAAAGTGCCGGAGATTACCCGAGGGAAAGTTACTACGACGCTGAGAGACCCTGCAGAGAAGGCCACTGACGGGCTCCGGAAGTCAAACCCACCACCGTGGTCAACGTGCGTAGATCCAGAGATTGCTGTTTAGGGTAAGTCCCCACATTTAAACTGTTTCCGTTTTGGGGGTTTGCTTTGCATGTCACCTGTACTGAGAAGTCAAAGTAAGAATAGCAAAATGGATGGGGCTAGTACTAGTGAATTAGAATTAAAATTGAAAGAACTAGAAATTAGGGAGAAAGAAATTGCTTTAAGGGAGAAGGAGTTAGAAATTAGAAAACTAGAATTAGAGCAAGAAAATAATGGTCATTTGAGACAGAGAGAAAGATAAAATCTAATTATGGATAATGTGGAAAGATTCCATAAGGTTTTGAAATCTTTAATCCCACCTGTACCTTCGGACGTTGGAGATCTACCCTTGTTTTTTGAAATAGTGGAAGGGGTTTTTGCTTCGCAAAAGGTTCCAGAGGAAGTACAGGGGAGATTGATTGTGCCATTGCTAGGTCACTTAGTGAGGCCGTTATTTGTGAACTTGAAAGCTGAGGAATTAAATCAGTATGTGAGAATTAAAAAGGAAATTCTAAAGCACAATAGGTTAACTCCTGACGAGTATAAAAAGAGGTTTGACCAGGCAAAAAAGAGACCGAATGAGTCATGGACGCAATTCGCGGACAGAATTAATTCCTTATGGGCGTTTTACATTAAAAGTAAAAATGCGGAAACGGCAGAAGAAGTTAATAACATAATTGTAGTGGACAGGCTAAAAGCAGAGATGCCACTAGAAACTAAACGCTATGTAGGACTTCAGGAGAAGGAGCAGGTTTTTAAAGTTAGCGAAGCGGCCTACTTAGCTGAAATACATGAAAAGACTATGGAAAATTCCTATTCAGTTAAAACTAAATACAATCCGGAATCAAAGGAGAGGAATAAGTTCAAAATGGAAAGATATGATGCGATAGGGAAAGTAACTTGTTATAAATGTAAAATGGAAGGTCATATAGCGAAGAACTGTAAAGAAAATAGGGATAAAATAAGGGTACAAAGAGTGAAAATAATGAATAAAAATCCAGAAATAGGGAAACTAAGGCAGAACCAAGACAAGGTAATACCCAAAGTAAATCGAAGATTTTTGGGGGATAGTTTAAAGGGAAAAGAAAGGATTGTTGCGGATCGTATGAAAGTAAAGGTTAACTATAGAAATAAAGGAATAGAAGGGATCATTGACAGTGGAGCCCAAATTTCCGTAATAAATCAGAGTTTATTGCAGAAAAGGGATATAAAACCAAGGGGTAGAATATTATTAGAACCGGCATTTGGCGAGCATATAGAAGCTGATATTATAAATATTCCTTTGAGTTTAGAAAATGAACAGTGCAAAAAGGTAAAGCCAGAAATTTATGTAACGGTAGCGAGCACACAAAAATTAAACGGAACTTTGTTGCTGACCCCTGGGGATCATGAAACACTTAAGGCCCAAGCCGAGAGTCTTTGTCCGGTAAATGAAGAAAGCACAGAGGGGGAGAGTGAAAAGGGGGTGTTCGCGGTTGACTGTGATGAAGTGCCACCAGGGAAAGGGAAAGAGGAACCCCGGCGGAGTGCAGAGGCCGAATTAGGAGCACAGTTGGAAAGAGAGGAATTAAAATTTCAGCAGCGAACTTGTGAGAAGTTAAAATTCAACTGTAATAATGCCCTGTTAGGAAAAGGGTCATCGGGAGTCTTAGGCGAAAACTTCAGGAGAGTCACTGGAGGGGGAAGCAAAGAAAGGTTAAAAATGATAAAGGAAACAAAATCGAATATGTCTGTCATTCCTGAGATTAGCGGAGCGAGAGCGAAGGAAAATTCGAGGGTGTGAAAAGAGAAATATTCTATGGGTTCAAAGGGTCATATGGAAAATATGAAGTATACTTGCAGAAGGGAAATTCTGGATTATGATGAAATAGATTTAAGTGAAACATGCTTGCCTATATTTGGATCAAATTTAACTCATAAAGGTAGGAGTAAAGCCGAGGGAAATATGTCGCTGGTGGGTCGAATTGTCAACCGGAAAAGGTATCAGGACAAAGTGCCGTTCAAGGGCCGGAAGGGATGTTCCGGAGGTTTCCAAGGCGGAGGGCCGCTGGGAGGTCAGATGAGAGATCAGGGCAAAAGGCAGCTGATAAACCTGGAAAAGGACAAACTAATACGAAAGGGCGTAATGCCACTGGGCGATCAATTAGTTAAGCTAAGAACGGCGAAGGGTGATCGGTTGAAATATCAGGGCAAAATGCAGCTGATAGACCGAGGAAATTGCCAGGGGAGAGCACCGCTGGTGGGTCCTGTTAAGGATAAGAAATCCGGGGATAAGGAGTCGTCAAAAGCTCATAAGATAGGCCAACGAAAATTCCAGGACATAGAAAACTACAGGGGCAAAACGCTAAAGGGTCGAAGTCGAACGGGATCCGGAAAATTTTCGGGAAAGTTTTGGGAACCTGATTTAGTAGGAGGTAGATGGGGCCTTCAAAGAAGATCATGGAAGGTCTTAGGTAGATCCAAAATACGACGGAAGACAACGGGTAGCAAGGAATTTAAGGAATTGCGAAAATTAATTGGACCGGATAAATGCTCGGGAGCTATGGAAGATTTAAGTAATCCTGAGGTAAACTTACAAGTAGATCCTAGATTTTTGAGACTGGAAGAAAAGGAAAGTGGGAAAATATTTTTTGAAAGTAAAGACTTTCATTTTGAGTTAAAATTTGGTTTTAATGAAATAACGTGAGTGGTGCGTTTCTTTCCAAACGAATTGGGAAAAGAAAATCCACTCATAGCTGTCCGAAAAAGGGGCAAGGAAAGGGGTCCATTTCCTCCGAAAGAAAAGGAACAATCGCAGAGTAATAAATATCCTTGGTGTTGCAGGGTCAGAAACCGCGAAAGGGGGATGAAGAATCGGAGGGTCACTTCGAAGGTGGCTCACTGTGATGATAGTCAACTGTTGGACAATGGAAGGGCGATAGGAAGCAGCGTTCGTGCGGTAACTCGGATGTAGCTGGGCAAAAAGGGAACTGTTAATGAGGTGCTAAAGTGTTTAGGATACGGGGTTGTAAAAGGGCCTACAGGGGCGAAAGAAGGCGAAATAAATGAGAGTCCTGATGAACGGAAAACGGCGGTCATTCGGAAGAGCAGCGAGGAAGATTTTCTTCCTTGCGTGGTTCAAAATTCGTGGGCGGAAAGGAAAGCCTATGTATGGGAATTAAAGAAAATTGAAATGTGGACCTTTGGGGCTGATGTAGACTTAATTAGTAATCATAATCTCCTAACTTTTATTGCACTGAATGCATCTCCAAGTCCGAAGTTACAGAGATGGGCCCTCGCGTTACAAAAGTACAAGTTAAAATTTGTTCATCGTAAAGGGGCAGCGCATCGGAATACCGATGCGCTTTCCAGGTTATTTTTAAATGATGAAGAGAAGGATGGTGACATCCAAGGTATGCTCTCGGAGGGAGATGGTTTAGGGGACTCCCTGTGTACATCTGCTGGACTGTCTACAGAGCTGTTAGCCCAGTAGTCAGTTTTGGGCGGGGGGTGTCAGGTTAGGCCTAGGCCGGCAAAACTACGGGGCCTACGTGACAGGACGAAGGGGCCCACACAACAGGAAATGGTGCACGTGTGTCCCCTTGCAGTCAATATCGACCTAAGGTCAGGCAACCCCTATATAAGCTGCCCTCAAAAGCGGGGGCGAGAAGATCGACTTTCGCTTGCCTACGAGATTGCGGTCGGATGAGCAGGAGATCTTCGAATGCTGGACAGGGAGGAGTTGCGCCCATCCAGACGTAACGGGAGAGCTTGTGCCCGTAACTTTGAAACATCTAAGAACTCAATGATGTGGAATTTGAACTACTGTAAATAATATGTAAAATAATAATGTAAATAGGCGGCGAAGTGAATAAATGTAAATAAAGAATTATAGCCAGAATCATAACTATGTCAAACCTCCAGCGCAGGAGGTCCACAACAAAAAAATCGACTACTTTTTCGGGAAATGCGTTAGCATGTGTACTATAATTTTAAAAGATACACTGTTAGAAATTTCACCTAGAAACTCCGGTTAAATAACCGGCAGCAGTCTGTCCATCTAATTCGCCGTTAAATTTACGAATTTGGAGCATTTTTCTATCTTTACGAGACCTAAACCATTTCCAATCAGCTTGGTTAAAAAGCCGTAAATACAAAAGTTTACAGTTTAATAACCATTTAAAAATGGTTTCAAAACAAAATTTTCCCCGTTTTTGAACCATTTTGAGGCGTAGAAACTGTAAACGAAGCGTGCAGGAATCAAACCCGGTTGTATGGTATACCAACCTTGCTCGCTAGTCAGTCGGCCATCTACACCACGTAAAGCGGCCGTTTATTTATGAATAAATCTTCTTTTCCAACAGGTAAACTGCCTTGAAATTGAGATTTTAGTTTTTGATTGGATCCAAAGTCATTTTTAACCGACTTCACAAAGGAAGGAGGTTATACATTCGTATTGTATGTATGTCGTTTTTTTTTTTTTTTTTTTTTTTTTTTTTTGTCCACTCATAACTTCGCACCGGATGAACCGATTTTCATGATTTTTTTTTCAATCGATCAGGGGAGGTTTCCCATAGGTCCCGTACTTTCGTTTGACCATATTCGATAATTAGAACAAAAGTAATGGGCAGAAACGTAGTTTTTTCTTTGTCTTTTCATCCATAATTTTTGACTAAATAAACCGATTTTGATGATTTTTTCTTTAATCGATAGAGGGTCGTCTAACTCAAATATTGCAAATCAATTTGCCTACATTTGTTTTTTAGAAAAAACGTTACGAGTGAAAAATAAGTATTTTTTATTTTAATTGGAAAGCCTTGGCTTGATTTTTCTTTGTTGGGAAATCTATTAATAAATATAAAAGCATTGTTAAAACCATGTTTGTTGTCATGTGCTATATTAAAAGAAATTACAGCAAGAGTTTGACTGAAGGCTTCTCTGTGGCAAAAATTAATCCAATTAGTTTGTTTGCTAAAATAGACTTCAAAAGGGAATTTATCATGCAAATGATTAGTTTTTAGTGCCATTCATTTAAAGAAGTTTTGCCCTTTGATATGGATTTTTTAAAAAATAGAGTATTTATATACAAAATGTATTTACACTAAACAGAATAAAATAAAATAATTTTTATAAAAAAACAGAACCGACTTCAAATTAAAAATTGCGCTGAAAGGAAAAAATAAATTCATTCTTTAAACAACATCGATGTGACTTTTAAACATAGTTTTAGAAGTCGGTGCAAAATTATGGGTCTAATTACCATTATACCATTTGTTACTTCATATTGGAACTGTTGCTAATTCTGCGGAAATATATATATTTGTAATTGATTCATGATTACAAAAGATTTTATCTAATATCCTAATTTTGCACTGACTTCTAGTAAAAGTTACATCGATGTTGTTTAAAGAAGGAATTTGTTTTTTACTTTTTAGCGCAATTTTTAATTTGAAGTCGGTTCTGTTTTTTTATAAAAAATATTTTATTGGTCTAAATTACTGCGTATTGACGAAAATTATTTCATTTGCTGCAAAAATTAAAATACAAACAAGGTTCAGCAGCTCAAATTAGGGGTTCGGGAAAAATTCCGATGTCTCCAATTTTTGAGTGACGTGTGTATGGGTTTCTATTTATTAACCACTGCTTAAGCCACTTTTTTTTCCTTCTTTTTTTATACATGCAGATTTGAACTGATAAATCTGTATTCATATTTTAACAACAACGTACGATCGGTAAGGTTTTGCAACCCGATTCTTATTGAGCGCTTGAAAATTACGGTTAGTTAAACATTCTTTAGGATAAACAAATTTTTTTTCACAATCAGTGGTTTGAGTACCATCCTTTTAATGGTTATTCAACTGTTGTAATTAAATATGGTAAAATAACAATCAAATAAATGGTTATTTTGCTATTTTGTTAAGGAAATTTTTAACAGTGTAATTCTATTTTATTTAAGGTCAATAATGTCTTGTTTTGATATAGCCTAATGTGCGTATTGTTGTTCCTAAATTCACGTGCAATTTTGTGCAATGATGATGATATTAGCTCCTAATTCTCTTTCAGTTATTTTGAATTATCTCTAAAAACTTAAAATGAAAATAAAACTCCATTAGTATGCAATGGATTCAATAAAACATCCTTCCGAATTTACAGCCATTTTCATTTTGGGTTTTTAAAGTTATGTCCGTACTGAACTGGAGGTGCGATGAATGGTTTTATACTTAAAAAAAAATTCTTTTTGAGGTAGGTAAAAATGACCTTCATACATTACCTACGATTGTCATTTTGCTCTTTGTTGTTTCTGATCCTTCCACATTAGTAACCGTGCAAGAATATTCTCCGGCATCTTCTTTGATGCAGTTATGAATGACGATAGTGAGGGAATCTTCTGCGTCCTCCCTTTTCTGCTCCACGTGTTTTCCGTCGATAGTCAGAGAGGCTCCGTCTTTACTCCTGTTCAAAAAGATTATGAACGGAAATTAATTTTTTTTTGAAGATATGAATATTAGGAAATTACAGGTTTCGAAGTGTTGATGACAGTCAGGTGGCTCTAAAAACACTTTATAAAAAATGTTACAATTTTACGCCTATTACAAGGAATTGAATAATTTTTCTAATTCTTTTATTTTTCAAAAATTTTTTAATTCCTTTATAGATAGCAGAATTTATACGATTTATTTTACACAACAAAAAGAAATCATATTTTTGCGAGCAAAAAATATTTTGTTAAAACTATGAGAAAAAGTCTCACACTTATACAGGTAAAGCAATATATCCCTTTCTTGCCGGAAGAGAGTTTTACTTAGATAAGAGACCTCAGTATAGTGTCTGTATCTTTATGGATCGTCACATTTCCATTCGGAATTATATGCAGGTGGGTATGTCCGTCATTTATTTATTTTTTTTCTTTTCTTTTTTTTTGGGGGGGGGGGAGGGGTGCATTTCATTCGGTTGATTCTATGAATTCTCCTCGTCTTACTGTGTTCTTTAACGAAGGAACGTGAAAAAACTTTCTTCCATGTGGGAACATATCGAACGTCATTGAACTGGAACTTTTAGGCTGCATTCACACAAAACGCGTCACAGCTTGCCTCCGTCTTAATAAACTCTTGCTGAGGTTATCAAAGTAACAAATGATGACATATGCCTTTGCTAGAGCAAATCAACAAATCACGGTCAGCTGGGGGAAGCCCTTTTTAATGACGCAATAAGCGCTGCCAAACAGTAAGCACGAGGCCATGGCTACCAAATTATGTATGACCAAAGAAACGCACCGAAAATTTTCGAGTTTGTCATACGCTGCCGTTACGTTTGGTGTGAGTCTGTACAAATGTTAAAAAAATGTTCATACTTAAATGATTTTACTTGTAAATGAACTCTGTACTAATTATCAATTATATTTTCTATATTTTTTATTTTAATTAGTTCATTTCAAACATTTAAAAACTACTTTTCTTCCACTAAATGTAAAGCGGAAGCTTGTCCGCTGCTAGCCTGCCTCAATCAACAACCTCATCTGGAATTTGCAGACAACACTTATTTCAGCTAACCGATGACGAAAGAGACGTATTGTTATGGATACCGTTTTCTTCAAATATAGAGAACCATTAATTAGCCCAACTCATAGCACATTTCTTTCACGCTGTTAGTTTCAACAAAATTTCACTTCTTTTTTCTTCTTGTATCATGCTACTGTCACTGCCACATTTTTTATCTCTTTCATGCCGAAGAGTTGTCCATTTTGCAAGAGCAAAACTTCTCAGAACAGTAAATTGCAATACTGAAAAAAAAAAGTCTTGAGACACTGGAGCGATTATTATATTGCAGCTACAGTTGGATTTACAAATTTGCAGTTTCATAAACATTTCAGAGCCAATAAAGTATTTTACCATTTTGCGTCGGGTTTAGGTTCCCCAGCGATTTTGACACTGTAGACTACATCTTCCCCCTCTGTGACTTTGACATCTTTTAGTCCTTTCTTGAAGGAAGCTTTTTCGTTCTTTTCTGTAAAAACAAAAGGGATTAAAATAAATAAAACAGAAATGTAACTTGAAAAAAATCATTGTCCGTTTTTTGAAAAACTCATCAGGAATTATTCTTTAAACCATTGAACTGATGAATCAATAGCATCGTTAGAAATGGTTAGGTTTCAGAGACTATGAAATGAAACGAATCCAAACACGTGAGGCATACAATTGTCATGAAAATTGCACAAACCAGATATAGAACTATCAAGGGATGTGGTTATCCATTGTAAGAAAAATAGAGCCGTATGACTTAAAGCTACTCTTTTTTGTACTCATTGTACCTTTCAAACGGGTACAGCATATTTCCTTGTATGATTAGCCTTTTTATTACGTAGGGTTTCTTCAACTGTAATATGCTGTTAGTGCTGTTGAAAAAATAAATACATGAAGAGAAGCGATATTTTCTGCGTAAAGTATTCTTCTTGATGACTTTCATTAATTATATATCATTGTAGAAAATAATAAAACAAAATTAATATTCAGAGGGGAAAGGCAACCTTAGAAATGAAGGAAAAGCAGCGATTTGTGGTTAAAAAGACTCATCTGTACACATTCCACATTTTAAGTTTGCTGTTTAAACGAACGAGGAAAGGGAATTTTTAGGTGCACTTTTACCAGTTTCAATAGGATGACTTTAAAATATAAGTCTTACTTTATTTTCAATAACAAAACACGTTTAAGAACACTAGAGAACAGTTTTAAACATGTTTTCAATGTTAACATTTAAAATTTAAATCGGACATATTTATTCTAAGGTTTACATGGAAAAGTCTAATATTATAGTACTAAAAATAATTTCATCACAAAAACTTGAAAAAAGGATTTAAGATACTATGTCTCTCATATACAGAACTTCTGATGCTATCAATACTCCATTTTCAATGGGGGTATTGTAGAGAGAACCATCAAAACTAAATTATAAACTAAATTCTTGTGCTTCACTCTTAAATATCGTCATAATAATAATACAAATATCTTGTGATAATAATACAAAGAATAAAAATTTGCGTTCTCTTTCTGTTAGGTTTGCCTTACTTTTAAAGAGGTTAAGCGCATCAAAATTACTTTTTTAAATACATATACAGTTGAACTCGTTTAATACGAAATGCCAAAACTTCTCGAATTTGTTGGTATTAGCCGTTATTCGCAACAACTGTGAATACGTAAAATTGTGAAAAAGAAATCAGAAATGCATATATAAGTTTTAACTATTACTACTATTTATAATGCAAAGTAAAATAAATAATGAAAACAAATGATTTATTTTTACTAATATACACTTTTAAATCTTACAAGTACATTGAGAAAAAGTAAACTTACCTTTTAAAATTTAACAATTTTAGAAAAAATCCTTAATGGTTAGTTGCCTTTTTAGTTACATTAAATTTTATCATATGCGTGCTTGGCGGTTTACAATGACTCAAAATAAACAACAATTTCTAAAAAAATATAATTATTATATAGCAATCAAGAAAACTTTTCGTGAATAGGTCAGAAATTTTGTTCGTCTTAGCCGAAATTTGTATTTTAGCCTTCGTAATATGCGTGAGATATTTAGAGTAACTAAATAGTGAACCAAACTTGATAAACAAAATGTTCGTTTTAGCTTTGATTTCGTCTTAACGGTGCTCGTATTAAGAAAGTTCAAATGTATATATATGTATATGTTGTTGTTGTCGTGTCCACGTGCGTGGCGATGAAGAATGGGTTGGCTGCTCCTGAGTCTAACGGGGCCCTTATAGGCAGGAGTCCGATTTCCGCCCCTTTAAAAGGTCTCTTAATTTTTTGAATCAGCTCCCTGATGACAGACCGTCACTTGGGATTGGCACCCCCAGAGGTATCGTTTCACTTGGAGGACATTGGAGCCACGACCTATTTAACGTGCACCAGCTCCCTTTAGCGTACACGGCCCTACAGGAACCAGCCGCGAGAGGTTGTCACCCTTCCAAACACTGACCTAAGTCGATGTTGCTTCACTTTCGGTGCTTTTCCAACCGAACTTCTACCGACTGGTCCACTGCGGGACATGTATATATATATATATATATATATATATATATAACTATCATTATGTTATTAATACTAATAATCAGACATGAGATATATCTGTACCTGAGAATCATAGTATCTCAAGTCCATTTTTTGAGTTCTTGCGATGAAGTTAAAAAATAAACATTTTTAGTGATATAAGACTAGACATTTCCTTGCGAATCTTAGAATAAAGATGTTCAATGGGTTTCGGAAATAATAAATACATGATGAAATAATGATGATGGTAAAATGATTGAAATAAAAGTTCGCAATCGTCATGTAGCTAGCTAGTGGCTTTGTCGTCGGTACTCTGTATGTCCTTGAAGTGCAAACTCGTAGAAACTCGAAAAATGGAAAAATGGACTTATGATACTATAGCTCTCAGGTGAAAGTCATGTCAATTAAGTATATGCTGAAGCGAAGCGCTCAGGAGAGTTCCAAGTGTTTGATTTTAAAAACTCACAAATGTTGATTCCCTCGTGTCAAGTACCTGTAACCGTAACTTTACTAGATGTGCTATCAGAGCCTCCGGAGTTAGAAATGGTGCACTTGTATTCACCAGTGTCTTCTTTTGTGCATTCGTGTACGATTAGCTTCATCGTTCCATCTGACTCTAACTTTTGTTCAATATGTTTTCCATCCACTTCAAGGACAGATCCGTCTTTGGTCCTAAAAAAGAAGAGTTCATGAGATCTTTCAAGAATTAGTATTCTTACTGCGGGCCAAATGTAAACTCACTTTAAGAAATTGGCTTCACCTGTTCGTTATCGGGATGGGTTGCTATCAACAGAAAATAAAGTATCTCATTGACATTTTTAATTGCTGTAAGTTACTTTTAAGAAATCAAACTCATTCTGAAAAAAAAAAAAAAAAAAAAAAAAACCTTACCATTTTACTTTAGGTTCAGGGGTACCATCAACTTTGAGGTCGTAAATAATGTCTTCTCCTGCAGTTACCTCGACGTCTTTCAATCCCTTCTTGAAAGATGCTTTTTCTGTTTTTTCTGAAGTTGAAAACATAAAACACTTGAAAATAGAAATATTCAAAAAGTTACTGAGATAAATATTCTATTACATTCGTTCATATAAGAAAGTTAATTTACCACTTTTTTTTCACTATCTTTTTTTTCTTTCCTTTTGTAATTTTGTAATGCACGTAAGCTTGTCTTAGAAATAGATTCCTGACACACCCAATTGTAGTCTTTCAAAACAAAGACACATTAGTTAAATCATTATTTAAAATATAAATAACTCAGAGGTACGACAGCCCAATGTGGGCCATGGCCTAATGTTCCCATCCCAGTTTTCGAGACTGAGGGCCCTGGGGCGCAGAAGCAGATGTTCCGGTCAAGTGGTCGGCCTGACATGGAATCCCCAGTGTTAGTTCCCAAGCGTGCTTAATCCTCATTTTATCTACCCCACTGAAGGGATGAAAGGCTGACTCGACAGTGCCCAGCCCGGGATAGAACTCCGGACCTGTGGCATGGTAGCATATAAGGCTACCGCCCAGTCACTGGGCCTCGCTGATTTAAGATATACTTTATTAAAATTAACAGTGCTAAAAAAAAGGAACATGCTGTTAAGGTTGAAATTTATTTTATTAGGATTTTAAGTACATTTCTAAAATCGGTATTGTAGATCTCCACAGTAGCCCAACCACATGAGGCTAGTGTGGACAAAAACAACTTTTTAAAAAAAATACATCATTAAAAAACTGTACAGCTGAATATTTTCACGTATTAACCAAATAAAAGGTAAAGTCCAAATTCTTGTAAAACATACGTGATGCGTTAAAAAATTGTATTTAGCAGTTTTTTTATAAACAATTTATAAAAATTGCCCACTTTATCCCCTTTCTCCCCTACAGTCATTGTTTTTATCTAACCGATTCGTAACTATAACAAATTAACCACAATCGAACAATGGTGTTCACGCATAATAGACAAGATTCGGAAATGATTAACCAAATTGTAGACCGGTCGAGAAATACGTTGAAGTTATAATCATTGGTTCATAATACATTCTTTAAAATAATTAGGTCACTTAAATAAATTCGAAACACCTTAAAAGCACTTTACGGCTGATAATGTCAATTTATGTTATAACGCAATTAGATGCCTCTGATTTCCAATATTGTATAGTATCGCTTTTTATCCGTTTTTCCTAGAGGATGATTAGATGCAATGGAAAATCTGTTTTATAAAATCATTAATTTGCACTAGGACATGTAATATCTACTGTTTCTTGTTATTTTCAGAATTCTTTTTCTTTTCTCTCGATATTCTGTATTTTGAAAGCAAATCATCAATGTCATAAATATAGAACGTAAAAGCCAGATGTTTTTAAGTGAAGTGGTTCTAAAGACATCTATATTGCTGATAGTTTGAAAAGAATGGTGTTGGCGAGCCCTCGCGCGAAGCGAGGAAGAGATGGTGCTCTTCTCCTCTGAGGGCCCTTATAGGCAGGAGTCTGAGTTCCGCCCCTTTCAGAAGTCTCTTATCCAGCTCACAGGTGAGAGACCGTCATCTGGGAGTTAGCAGCATTGGAGGGATCATTTCGATAGGAGGACATTTGCAGCCATGACGGATTTAACGTGCACTAGCTCCCTTTAGCAAACCCCATACACGGAACCAGAGAAACCAGCCCCGAGAGGTTGTCCCCCTCCAAACACTGACCTCGGTTGAATGTTGCCTCACTTTCGGTGCTCCGCGGAAATCGAGCTTCTACCGACTGGTCCACTGCGGGACAGCAAATGATGTGTTTTATGTATAAAAGCTGCGCAATTTCTGTTAAATAAATCTTACATCAGAATGCTTTAACTTCACATTCAGGAAAAGGAATTCATCCCAAATGCCAATAGATCAATTTATTTAAGGTCTTTAAACGAATTCAGTTAAAAAAATTTCTTTTTTTAAACAGAATTTTATTTCCGTATTTTTTAAGTCACATCGCACACAAAACCAAAAATATTTTATAGAATTTTTTCCTAAGAATACCTGTAACTGTAACTTTGCTTGACGTGGTCTCAGTTCCTTCTGAGTTAGTAATGGTACAGGTGAACTTTCCTGAATCTTCAGTTGTGCTGTTACGAACTATCAGGGTTAGAGAACCGTCCTTTTCCTCTTTTTTGAATTCCGTGTGTTTTCCATCAATTTCCATACCTTCCCCGTCCTTGCTCCTGCATTCGAGAACAATCAAAATCAAATATAAGTTTTTCCTTAACATTTAAATTCAATATCAACAAGGAAAAACATTTGAGACGCATCTTTCATTCAAATCACTGGAAGTATTTATAAATTCTTAACTTCTTACACAAGTTCAATGAAACTGTGAAAGGAATTTTCCTCATTTCTTCAAATGAGTTAATGAAATAAAAGGGTCATAATGCTTAAACTTTTGGTTTATTTGTAGATAATAAAATTACAGAAATAAGTCAAATATTGATGAGCAGATTTTCAAAAGTGAAACTTCGTGATTTTTTCGTAACCTTTTTTGACGTTTTCGTGACCGTTCGATCCGGTGTCCCCTGTATGGAGTATATCGGGCGCAGGAATATCCGACCCTGATGATTGAAACTTGTAAATTCTACACACATTTTAGACGTAACACTGCTTTCAAATACTTAATTAGTTTGTAATTTACATATATCTTCAAAACATGTTAATTAATTATTTTTTAATCAAATTTGACTTGCCGGGTAACCGGATATTTCGTGCAGTGGTCGAATCGGATTACAATGTTTCCTGACTTTTTCGGGAATGTCGTGACTCTGCGAGCGGAAAAAATTTTAATTGCTGTAAAGGTATGGAAAGCTAAGACCTTTCATTTAGTAGAAAAGTTATGGACAATAAAAGTAATAGCATTTGTTCTTCAGAAGTAAAATGTCCACCAGAATTTGAGTTGTGTAAAAAAAAAGTGTTCGTACATTAATGTTCTACGTATGATAAACTTCATGTAGTTAAGAATGATTGGAAAAATGAATACTTTGTCAATATTTTTTTTTCATTTTCATACTTTCCCTCTGACTCGGCCATCTTTTCTCAAGAATTTTCTTTATATTTTCTTCACCCGTTATCAACAAATTTTACAAAATTTAAGAAATAACATTCAGTTTATGGTGATACTTAAGTATTTTTGGTTATTGCTACTCCATTTGATCCTCAAAGAGATCAGAGTAGAACAAAGAATGATGACTTTGCTAGTGTAAGGAGGTGACTTTATTTGATGTTTTTGCAATCACTATCACAAAAAAAAAAAAAAAAACATGTGAAAAAAAAAAATGTTGTTCTTTAGGTCTGTTTTACGTGATACGTCAGCAGATGATATTATCTGCATATATTGCTTAGTTCCATGTATTGAATATTTGGAACATATGAAAAATAATTATTACATTCGCTAAGCTGTCGCACGTAAAAAAATGTAAAGTAAAAAAATGATGTAGCAGTTTATAGAGTTTAAAATTGCTTAAAAAACTTTAAAATTGTTAAAAGATGGATGAAATTAAGTTTTAATGGAAACTGATCGTGTTTTCTGATACACAAAGATCATAAAGTGAATGCCTTTGAAACACACCATACGACACTAGTCAGTAGGGCCACAAACCATTGTAATAGTTTAAAAATCCTAAATTAAAATTATTTTTCCTATTACATGTCAATACTTAAAAGATATTTTTTACTGCACTTTAGTTCCACCCTATTGTGTAGGATCTTTTGATTTACCATTGAACTGTTGGTTCTGGATGACCGGTAACTTTCACTTTTAAATGGATGTCTTCTCCTTCAGTTACTTTGACGTCACTTAAGCCTTGTTCAAACCTGGGACTCTTCTTCTTGGGACCCTCTTCTAAAAAGATAGTTCGTGTGAAGAAAAGGACGCAATGTGCAATGAAATCAAAATATTGAATAACTAGGTATATTAAGTTAGAAGTTTCATTGTTCAGTTGGAGGATTCACAACACCAATTGCAATTTTTGCAGCCATGCTGAAATCTTTAAGAAGAAATCCGTGCCAAATTATTAATGAAAAACGTTAATTACATGGCATGAAGCAAAATTTTGCGATTCGTCCCTTTTATTTTTATACAATGCTAGGTCAAAATCTTTACTTTGAATTTTTCTTTGTAATTTTGTTTGACACGACAGATGCTAAAGTACCTGGGTGACCGAGCTTTGCTTGGCGGTATTTTTTTTTTCGAAAAAGATACTTATTTAGATAAATTTGAAAAGTTAAAGTGTTTTCTAACTATAAATTTTCATGCCGATTATTAGAGCTGTTGACCTAGAGATACGTGTACTGTCATGGAAAAGAAACGTCTTTACTACAGGGACCGGTTGGCAATTTATTTGGGTTGGCGACGAAAGACGCTGCGAAAAGAGTGATACGTCCAGAACTTACCAAATATATAACAAACTAAAGTTCCACATATCAAACACAGAACAACTAATTGCAATTGTAACCAACAATTTCCTCTCCAACCGAAAATGTCACTAACGGGCTCCTACACTAAAGTTGCACCCAAGAAGTGAATATAGGTACATGCAAATATGTACTTCCTTCGCAGATTGTTCTCCATAACGGTTCTTGCCTTCATCATGTTCTTACTCAAACTTGTCATAAGAAGTCTTACACCATTTCATGGACCTTCTGATACATTCAAATTACGCGCAGGATTACTACAGCTTTTTTTTTTGCAATGGGTTCACTAAGGCCTTTTAAATTTCCCAAATGGTAACAACAACAAATTTCAATCAACAAAAGGTAAATTAAAAATAAGTGTTGCCACTCAGTGTATTACTATCTGTGACGTCTGAGTAGTGGGCGTATGACGTCAGAGCATCGTCGCAGGGGGCGACTCGGGGAACGGATGGAAAAGAGAGAGAGTTGGTGAGATGCTCTTGAGAAGAGCGGAAGCAACGATGTGTTGTGTCTTTAGTTATATGTTCCTGTGTAAATAGTTTTGTACATAATAAATGTGTTGTGTTCGTGAATCGAAGATGTATTATTTCGAGTCGTAGAGTGTTGTCGGAAGTCGTCGGGGTAAAGAGAAGTATCACACGCCAGAGAACCTTTTCGAGAACCAGAGTCTGTGTAAAGGTAAGAAGAATTAATTTATTTACTATTGTATTGAAGAGTTGTAGTGAACAAGAAAATGTTTAGTATAAAAGGATTAAAAAAGGAAGATTTAGTCCTTGTGGCTAAAGAGTTAGGCCAGAAAGTTGAAGCAGAACATAGAGTAGTAGACATAAAAGCAATGATTGAAAATAGTCCTCAGTATACGGATGATTTTGATTTTGTGAAAGAATTTTTGAATTCAACGGTTAATGAGCGTACTGAAAGAGAAAACGAAAGTAAAGCGCGTTCAAAAGAAGATCAAGGAAATGCTTTAGAATTAGAGAAAATGAGATTAGAACTAGCTAAAACACAGTTGGAAATTGCTAAGTTTCAGGCAGAAAGCAGGAGTGCTAATACTGGTGTGGGTGAACAAATAGCGAGTGGTAACTCTTTAGAAAGTTTAATAAGGAGTGTTAAAACGTTAACTGTTGCAGTACCGACAAAATGCGATACGTGGAATTTATTTTTTACTTCTTTGGAAAAGGCGTTTGAAATAAAAAATGTAGCTGAAGAGTTTAAAGTAGAAATTTTATTCAATTTGTTAGGTGAACGAGCGGCAAATTTACTAGTTTATGTAGACGCAGAGGAGATGAAGGATTATCAAAAGGTTAAAAATATAATTTTGAAAGAATTTCAACCGACCCCAGAAGCTTGTTTGGATAATTTTCTCTCAGCGAAAAGATCGAAAAACGAAAATCATATGCAGTTCGCGAGTAGAATTAGAGCAAATTGGGATTTCTATTGTCAGCTGAGAAAAGTAACAGATTTTGAAACGCTAAATGAATTAATAGTTAGCGATAGGTTATTAAATGCTTTAGATCCAGAAATGAGTAGTTACATTAAAATCAAACAATTAGATACGTGGTTAAGGCCAAGGGAAATGGCAGAACTTTGTGATACTTGGTTTACCTCTAAGGGTAGAACATTTTCTGAATTGTATGATAAATCAACAAGATCTCATAACCAAACCGAAAGTGGATTTAGAGATCAGTCGAGAGAAAAATATATACCACCCCATGTAAGAAATAATTTTGGTAATTATAATAATGTGGATACATTAAAAGTATGTAAGCTATGTAAACATGTAAATCATTTAAAGTTTTGTCCTATTAAAAATAAAAGCGCAGCCAGTGCTACACAAACGAGAAGAGATTCGTTGCATAGCAATAATAAAACAGAGGAGAAGTTAGTAGCAAAAGTGAAAACAGAATATTTTGACTGTGAAACATTGAAATCTGAGGGTTTACAGTATAGATATATTATGTTGGAAGGGAGGAAAATTAAAGCTTTAATTGGTTCTGCTGCAGATATGCCCATCATTAATTCGAAGGTTATTCCACCAGCTTTAAGAAACAGTGACTCTTCTAAAGTTAAATTAATTTCTGCATTTGGTGAAACAATAATAGCTGATTTGCTAACATTTTCAATAGCATTATATGATGACAGCAATCTTACTACTTCATATAGTAATGTGCTATTTTCAGTGACGGAAAAACTAGTGGTCGATTGTATTCTAACACCGGAAGTCGTAGGAATGTTAGAAAGTCTTATCGCTGAAAAGGGGGCTGACGAGAGCATGGAACGGGGGAAAGCTGGACACACGTGGCCTCAGACGGAGCATATGAACTGGGAGTCCGAGTCGATAGAAAGAGGGGAGGAAACAGCGTATTTTGAAGAAGTAGCGAGGGGAGTCAATCAGACAGGATGCGGGAAAGAAACAGATCGGTTTACAGAAAGGAAATCGCAGAGTGAAAGGGAGAAATTTATGACTTGTTGCGTGTCGACGGAGAGTGCAAGGGAGAAGCAAGAGGACGTTGGTCAGTTTTCGGAAGGCGAGGTTTTTAAAAGACAGCAAAGAAGTTGCGAGACTTTACAGGGAGCTATTAAGGATGCGGGATCAGGAAAGAACGGGTATTTAAAAATGGATAATTTAATTTACCATAAAGATAAGATTTCGGGAGATACCGTTAGTCAGTTAGTAGTGCCGAAGGTTAGGAGGGAACAAATTTTGAAGTTAGCACACGAATCGATTTTCGCGAATCATTTGGGAATGAGAAAAACAAAAGAAAGGATTCGTTATTCATTTTATTGGCCGGAGATGGCAAAGCAAATAGAGTTATATTGTAAGTCTTGCAAGGAATGTCAGTTACGAAGTAGAGAAAGATCGAGCGATCAAATTCCTATAATTCCAGTAAATAGACCAGAATTTCCGTTTGATCAGGTGACCTGTGATATAATTGGTCCGATTGAACCACCATCAGCACGCAAACATAGATATGTTTTATGTTTGATTGATCAACACTCTAGATGGCCGGAGGCGGTGCCATTAAAGACTATAACTTCAAGGGCAACGTGTGAAGCTTTGCTAGAAATATTTATGAGGACGGGAATTCCTAGGGTAATAGCAAGTGATCAAGGAACGAATTTTATTTCGAAATTAACTCAAGAGTTCCACGCTAGATTAGGGTCATCACCAAGATTCGCTACTGCGGGACATCCACAAAGCTCCGGATTAGTGGAAAGATATAATCAAGTTTTAAAGCGCATGTTACACCACGTCATTAGGGACGATCCAAAAAATTGGGATAGATATATTCCTTACTTGTTATTTGCATACAGAGAAATTCCAAACTCTACCACGGGTGTGTCACCTTTTAAACTTATGTACGGGCGAGAAGCTAGGGGTCCACTTTCAGTGTTAAAATCTACTTGGGCAGGGGAAGTGCCGTTACCTCTAAACATGGGCAAGAGCGCAATTGAATATTTAGAGGAATTAAAGATTAAATTAGAAAAGGCTGCGGAGCAGGCTTCTTTAACAGCTGAGGTGAAACAAGGGAATTATGCGAAATATGCTAACCGGCGGGCAGTGCATAAAGAATTTAAGCAGGGAGACCAGATATATTTATTGATTCCAGATTCTAATAATAAATTATATGCTAGATGGACAGGACCAGCTAATATATTAGAACGATGTAAACCCGATTCTTATAAGGTCAAATTATTAGATGGGAGTATCAAAACGGTTCATGTAAATAAAATTAGGAAATTCATTCCTAGAATACAGGCAGTGGGCGTAATATTCCAAAATGAAGAGGAATTGGGGGAGGTTCAGCCCACACCTAGTACGAGCGATACTCCGAGTTCTTTCAAACTTAGTGAGCTTGATTTACGTCATTTGGATGACGTTAAGAAGGAAGAAATTTTAAAATTATTGAAGAAATATGAAGCCTTGTTCTTGAACAAAGTCCAAATTGCAAATGTCGGAGAACATAAAATCAAAATAACTGACTCAGAAAGGAAAAAGCCATGCATCTACAGAATTCCGGAAGTATTAAAGCCTCAGGTGGTGATACAGAGCGAAGAATTGTTGGCATTAGGCCATATAGAAGAAAGCCATGCTGAGATTTCACATTCTGTAGTATGTGCGATGAAAAAGGATGGTGCTCTCAGACTCTGTGTAGATCTCAGAACTTTGAATGCCGTAACAAAACCCGACGACTTCCCTATTGCAAATGCAACAGACTTGTTTCAAATAGGAAAAGCGAACATCATGACTTCAATCGACTTGCTGAAAGGACATTGGTCCATATCTTTAGAAAAGGAAAGTCGAAAAGCAAGTTTTAAGACAAGCAGAGGACAGTACTCCTTTAAAATTATGCCGTTTGGGCTAAGAAACGCAGCAGCCACGTACCAAAGAGTGGTGAACAAAGCTCTTTCACTATATCAAGACTTTGCGAGAGCGTATCTGTTTACAAAACTTACGGAAAAGAAATCTTCAGAAGAATTAACTTAGAAAGAAGAGTTCGTGTCGGTGTTTGTCAGCACGAAAAATGTCTCGCAGACGCACCAAATCGCAACATTCCAGTGCTTGATCAGCCATTGGTTATTCAATGTGATGCATCATAAACTATAGTGACTTTTTGAACATTTTTCTATTTTGATATTTATGATTTGTGTACTTTTCTAATATCTGCAAGTATTTTAATTTGTTTGTTTTATGATTTATAGTGTTCAAGGGTTTGAAGCTATTTTGAAACTGTAGCTTCAATTTTAGGTGGGGGGTGTGACGTCTGAGTAGTGGGCGTATGACGTCAGAGCATCGTCGCAGGGGGCGACTCGGGGAACGGATGGAAAAGAGAGAGAGTTGGTGAGATGCTCTTGAGAAGAGCGGAAGCAACGATGTGTTGTGTCTTTAGTTATATGTTCCTGTGTAAATAGTTTTGTACATAATAAATGTGTTGTGTTCGTGAATCGAAGATGTATTATTTCGAGTCGTAGAGTGTTGTCGGATGTCGTCGGGGTAAAGAGAAATATCACACTATCTCAAATGAAATATAATATTTATAGCGGATGATGTTTGCTCATTGTTACAAGTACCTCAATTGCGTTATTAAAAAAATGTTTTTTTTGTGTAAAATCGCGTTTTTTCGGGAAAAACACCTACATAGGTGATCTAAAAAAACAAAACCTGACCAAAATACAAAATTTGGTCCAAATCGTTAGAGCCGTTTTCGAGAACTCAAAATATAATAGAAATATACAAGAATTGCTCGTTTAAATATGTGGCGATACGATTCGACCAATTCGACACCTTCAATAGCTATCTTCTGTCCTGGCTATTAGGTACCTTTTGGCAAAGCACGGAAGCACTGGCTTTCCATCAAGAAGGTCCAAGGTTCTATCCCTGCCTCCAGCAGACATCCTCACCATCACCTCCATGGCCTGCCGTCGACCGCCACAAAACAAAATACTATCACTTTTCTGGGATATGAAGTTTCTGGCAATGGCACGCGGCCACTGCCTGAGCGCATTGCAGACTTACAAAAATATCACGTCCGGGTCACCAAATGTGGCGGTCGACGGCAGGCCATGGAGGTGATGGTGGAGGCTGTCTGCCGGAGGCAGAGATAGAACCTTGGACCTTCAATCAATCTGTCAGACAGATCAATCAATCTGTCACTGGACATTAGTCTTCAAAAAACGTTCTCATGGCGGTTCATTGTGGCAGATGTTTCTGTTCCAATTATTGGGTCCTACTTTTTATCTCATTTCAACATGTTTGCCAATAAAAGAATAGTGGATGTAGCAACGGGGTCCCACGTTCCTGCTCACACTGAACTAACGAAGCAGCTTAGTATCAAGCTTTGAAAGCACCGCTCCTCGCCATTCGCAGAGATATTGGATGAATTCCCTGACCTTAGCCGTCCGTCTGGGACACCTCGCGAAGTCCGTCACTCGACAAAACATTTTATACGCACCACACCTGGTCCTCCAGTCTCTTGTCGCCCACGGCGGTTGGCTCCCGATAGATTCAAAATTGCAAAAGCCGAGTTCGAATCCATGATCAAAGAGGGAACATCCCGACGTTCTGAATCACCATGGGCTTCGCCATTGCAGTTTTGGGCCCCCCAAAAAATCTAACGGATGGCGCCCTTGCGGGGATTACCGCGCCTTGAACTATCGCACAATACCAGACCGATATCCTGTCAGGCATATACATGATTTTTCGAATAATATTAAAGGGTGTAAAATTTTCTCCGTTATAGACCTAGTTAAAACTCTCCGTTATAGACCTCTTGTCTTTAGCCAGACATCCTCCACCATCACCTCCATGGCCTGCCGTCGACCGCCACAAATATATATCCCAACAAAACATAAATGTGAAAAAAGGGCCAAGTTCGATAGAACACAAACGGCCTTCGGAGTAGTCGGTGTCAGCGATAAAGGCATTGATATCTAATGGGTGCCAAGTTCCATAGCAGATACTTTGCTCATGGCTGTAAGAGCATACAATGTTCCTTAATTTATTTTAAAACATTTTTTATCGGATTCCTAGCTTGACAAGTGTTAATTAAGGTAAATTACAATCAAAAAATTTATCTCATTCATTAGCAATTTTTAATAATTAGTAAAATCATGTGGCAAGCTATTATAGTTAATTTCTAATTGTCTTCTTACCGTCTTCTTGCCCGTAACTTATCTTAATTAAAACTTGCCAAGTTAGGAATCCGATAGAAAAGTGTGTTTAAATAAATTAAGGAACATTGTATACTCTTAAGCCATGATCAAAGGATCTGCTATGGAACTTGGCACCCATTAGATATCAATGCTTTTATCGCTGACACCAACTACTCCGAAGGCCGTTTGTGTTCTATCGAACTTGGCCCTTTTTTCACATTTATGTTTTGTTGGGATATCATTAATTTTTGAAAAGCTAAAATGTGTGTTTTTATATTGACGATAAGTTATACTAAATTAAACAAAGCAGAATAGTCACTATTAATTATTTAAGATTTTTTTCGTCTGTTTACATTTCTCCGTAATAAGTCCGTAAACCTATTTTGATTTAATTAATCTTTTATTTAAAACGTTGAAAAGTTCTGTATAACTACGACACTGGATTCTTTGTATTCAGCTTGAGTTAAGCCTTAAGGCGAAAAATTAAAGCGGAAAGTGAATTTCAATGCATCAATTATTTACCTTCAAGCGCGAGAGAGAGTATTGTTTACTTTAAACAGCGAAAAATATAACTGCTGTTAGTGGCTGAAGTCGTTAGGTATGATGCTACTTATGAGTATGCTATTAACTTCGAAGATAATGTAATTTTTTGAAGTTTCGGATTTTTTCCTTTATATATGTCAAATTGTCTACCTGGATACCAAGTTTCAAGTTTCTAAGTCTCCTAGAAGTAGGTTAGGTTTTTGATGAGTGAGTGAATGAGTGAGTGAGTGAGTGATAAAAATGACACTTTTCAAACCTTAATAATTCCATAACCATAAGAGGTACGTCAATGAAATTTGATATTCCAGGGGTTAAGGGGATCGCTATTAGAGATACAAAATTTCAAGTATGTATGTCTAATAGTTTTTGGGTAATGGTGGGGTCAAATTGGCCGGTGTCGCCGTATCTTAATTTGGCTGACTTTCTGAACTTGGCGGACACACTGCCGTGTGTCTAGATAAGATAAAGTTTTAAATTACCATTCTCCGTGCGAATTTTTCAGGAGTTGTTCTGCATGAAAACAACTAATATTGCACCTAGGGCCATATGACTAAATTTTATCGATGTCAATGGCCATATAGGTTTATTAAAAACGTTAACGTAATAAATGGAGGAAATAGACCTTGATTACACTGTGCAACAAATTTGAACTTTTTTTTTGTCCTTTAGATCAAACTAGGTGATTCTGTATAAACAAAAGGTGCTTAATTCAAATATCCAAACTAAAATGGCCCATCACGTACCGCTTTTACTGGAGACCCACTTCTCATATTTATACAATTTGGTGATAGAAGAATGTAACTGCGGATTACTTATTGAAAACACAAGCACAAAAAAGTTTTTTTTTTGGCCGTTTCATCTTGTGGGCATCTGTTGGTGTGCCCAGATAACAGATTAGCAATATTCAATTCGTATACTTCCATTGTATTGACCGCTGAAACGCTTTTCAAACACAGAGATGTCCTGATGAAACTTTTCTCCATGCTCATCATTAATTACGCCAAGGTTTTGAGGAAAGAAGTCCATACGAGAGTCCAAAAGTAGTTTTAAGGAAATATAGCAATCTAATAATACAAATGAATTTTACCATGTCCCCAACAAGATTTTCGCAATTTCCAGCTTTCTCATTTCCAAGGAAACGTGAGCACATTGATTTAAAGGCCAGCCAGGTAGATTTTTTGGCTTCTCACTGTTTGTTTTCATGCTCTTCATCATGAAAGGACTTCCTTAAGTTGTGGACCAATAAAAATCCTTTCTTTTAGTTTTGCCTCACTTAATTTTTTAAATTTTTTTCTGAAATGCAAGAAAGCCACTCCTTCTCCGTACAGAGCTTTTACAAATATTTCCATAAACCAAGTTTAATACACACTTGTGGAAAAAAAGGCACATTGTAGATATACAAGTGGCTAATTTAATATGCTTTTGGCGCTCAAAATTTTAAAATGTCCTTTGTGTTTGCAGAATATGCTACAGGAATGAATAGGAAAACAATACTTAGATGGAAGAGCACTGATAAACAAGCGCCACTCTGCTGAATTGTGTTCATGTCCTAATGCTTGAAATAGTACATTCACATCCCAGCAGCATACTATTTTTTCTTTCTCCGCAAAATAGTCTACAAAATGTTTTTGTCGTCTTGTAAAAGACTCGAAACGTCGAGAAGTAGATAAAGCTTTTGTTGCCAAAAATGTCGCTAAAGTAACCCAACTTCATTAAAAAGATCTCTAGAATGGCAACGATTTTACTGTCAATGAGGAAGATATAATTTATAATAAATTAAGTAGATAAATTACGAAAAAATGCATTTATCCAGAAAATACATAAAAAGCTAAAATGTGGAATTTTGGGAAAACGGTACGTGATAGGAAAAAAATAATTGCAAATTCATAATCCTCAGCCAAAAATGCATAAGAAACAGACATTTGCATCCAAAGGACATTTTTCGTGTTGCACAGTGTTATCTGAGCCGTTTTGTTTTAGTCCAAGTTTTGCATTATTATTATTTTAAATTCTGCATATTATTTAAATAGGAAGCGCATGTATTTTGCGGGAGAACTTTCGCGCACTTGTCTTGTACAAAGTGTTTTAACCGACTTCACAAAGGAAGGAGGTTATACATTCATATTGTATGTATTTCGGTCTTATTTTTTTTTTTTTGTGTTTGTCCACTCATAACTTCTTAAAAGATGAACCGATTTTCATGATTTTGTAACTATGAATCAATTACAAATAGAAATGGCGTAAATTTTGCAACAGTTTCAATGTAAAATAATGCATGGGCATAATGATAATTAGACTCGTAATTTTGCACCGACTTCAAAAGTTATGTTTAAAAGTCGTATCGGTTTAAAGAATTATTTAATTTTTACTTTTTAGCGCAATTTATAGTTTGAAGTCGGTTTTATTTTTTCCCAAAAATATTTTGTTGATAATACTATTATTATTAAATATCATTACGTTTTTACGTTTTATTGAGAATTCAATAAAAAATCATTTTTATATTTATAACCGAAAAAGTAAAACTCCAAATAAAATTTTTACTTTTTTTAAAGTTAAAATTTCCACTTTCATCTCATTTGTATGCTGCAGATTCTTAATTTATAAATATTCCCATTTTTAAAAAATTACATACTCCTAGTTATTACTTTTTAGATGTGTAGAAATCTTGACAGTACAAAGTGGTCAAAATCAAACCGTAAAATGTATCGTAACTGAGGCGAGTTCCAGTTTGGAACATAGTATGAGTTTGAAACATCCAGATCCCCCCCCCCCCCAATGCAACACCTCATCGCTAACAGCCAGCAAAATGTTAGGATAACAAGAAAACTGTGGTGGGAAACACTGTAACATGAAGGAAATTTAAAGCAGATGATGATCAGTGGTGCATTGGTGTCGGAACAATCCGGAACGGCGTTCCTGCACGGGTTTTGGCGGGAAAAATTTTCCTTTTACGTAAACTTTGTTTTAATTTAATTTTTGTCCTATAGATTTTAGGATGAATAGACAGTGCAAGCGTTTCGACATATGCTTCCAAATGCATTTTTGCTTACATAGGTATTTAATAATAATTCTAATTAAATAAATAATCCACTTTAACGAATTCCTCCTATTTAGTTTTCTTCCTCTCCAGCTCTCAATCCCGACGCTTAAACTACTTTTTGAGCCATATATTCCAGATATAACAGAGTTTGGACTGGTAAATTGTGATTTCTACTTCCATTAACTGAGGCATCAGGTGCTATAAAGGCTATCGATAAGTTGACATTATCCTATGTTGGATTTACCTGGAAAGAACATTTAATACACACAGTTGTGGTGCAGAAAAAATTAAGAGACAAACTTAATGGTAAAACAAAACAAGTGTACTTTTGAAACGGCTCATGTTGTGTTTCCAGGGAGATAAATTAAGCCTTATAAAAGATTTCCAAATGATATTGCATTGCAAACTATTAGTGGTTTTCTAACTCCTCCAAATTTAGACTCAAGTAATGTACTTTTTAGGTGTGCTTGGATACTCTATTTGAGGAACATCCCAATTACGTTATTTTTACTCACCGATTCATCAAAATCATTACTCACCGATTACGGTCAATCGCCCCTCAGTGCTGTCGTCACCATGCGTATTGCTGACGTCACATCGATACGTACCAACATCTCGCTCTTTCACTTTGCGAATGATAAGGGTATGTACAGGATCACTGTCCTCCCGCATCAAGATATGTGTTCCATCTGCACGTAGTTCTGTATCATCCTTACTCCTGAAGGGAATCAAATGAAATAATTAATGTGTACGCTACCACACTACAATGTACAAACAGCGTACCTCACAAACAGCACTTCCGTACGCCAAAAGTGGACAAAACTTACAATAAACGAGACAAAAACCAAAAAATTCCTTCTGTCATTCTATAATTGTACGGACGACTGTACGTCCTTTTGAAAATGTGCAAAGTTTTTGAAAGATTTTCTAAACTTTCCTTTTTTCCCCACCTTGTACTACACAAATTGTATGTTTTACATTGCGAACTTTGGCACAGATGAAGGTGACACTGCTTTAAAGAAAAATGGGTCAAACTTAGCCGGATGCGTTAGGATCTGAGAAAAAATTATTTTTACACTTTTTCTTACTTATGTACCTACTTCTTCCTTTATCGTGAAAATCACCCTGTGTAGACTAAAGATATCGATGGTAAATCCAATGTCGGAGGGCTGTTGTTTAGATGTAGGCTGGCGTCTTCATTTTTGTGCTGTATTTTCATTTTTTATAGTTGCTTCCAAGTATATTAATATACTACTTTTCTATTGCAGTCCCAGAGGTTTATTGAATGATACCTTTCCAGAATATTTCATATAGCGGGTAAGAAGCAAGTCCATCATTGTGTGCTCTCCTTGTATAAGGCAAGGCTACTAATAGGCTGTATCGCGAATAGGTGATAATTGATCTTGTGACACAGTTCTTCTTTAATATTATTTCCATTACATAGCTCCAAGTGGAGCTGGAGCAAAATCGCATGTACGTGATGTTTTTCTAAAATTTTGCAAATTGGTTGAATGTGCAGAAAATACACTGGTGTGCAAAACTTAAGCAATAGGTAGTGTTTAGGCCATAACTCATCAAAAAATCATCTGAGAGACATGAAATTTAGAAATGAGAGAGAGCAGTTTTGTACTTAAAGGATGATGAAAGCATAACTGCGTAAAAATGAATAAAATTCATACAATGTGGAATCAAACGAAAATAGACTTAATTAAACTCATAATATCGTTACACGCGATTGTCTATCCAAAAGGAAGAATAGCACGCAGATGTTCCTTAGTATGGGATATGTCCTCCCCGTGCTGCAATGATTGCTTCGCATCGTCTACCCATAATCAGCACCAGATTCTCCACCAGTTTTTGGGGTAAGAGGGCCCATGCCTCAATCAGTATCCGTTTCAGCTCTTGGGTGTTGACAGGAGGATGTAATCGCACGGCAATGCGTCTCCCTAACGCTTCTCACACATGTTCAAGAGGATTTAAAACAGGTTAGTACGCTGGCCAATCAATACGAGTGATATCTTCACTCTCCAGTAGCTGCTGAACAGATTGTATCCGTCCCTTTGTCATTCATGAAAATGAAGTCTGGTCCAATGGCACCTCTGGACAGTCGCACATGGAAAAGGAGTACCTCCTGACAGGGCCCTGGTAGCCCAGTGGTTAGCACGTCGGACTTCCGCCTGGAAGGTCGCGCGTTCGATACCCACTGAAGACCACCATGTATACTTGGGGATATGTGCATGTAAAATCCGTAGACCCCACTACCTCTCCCCGTGCATAAGCAATCCAAAGGCCTCGGCTAACAGGTAGGGGTTTGGTGGAGAAAAGTACCTCCTGACAATAGCGATCTTCTGTTACAGAACCTCTGTCGAAAATGTGGAACTCAGTCCGCCCATTCAACATAGTGACTCCCCAGACGAGAACTCCAGGACCACCGTAACGGCCTCTTTTCACGATGTTACTGAGATGAAACAGTGTCCTGACCTATCTCCAAATCGACTGGCATCCAGAATCGCGTGTGGCACTGAAGGACTCTCATCCGTAGAAAGGACATGACTCCACTGATGAGAGGTCCAGTTTTTGTGCTCCTTGCACCACTCTAAACGGCGGCGCCGATGGCCTGCTGTCAAAGGGATGTAGCGTTCTGGACGATACCTTTGTATATGTCACCTTTGTGAAGGCGTCTGGCCACAGTAAACGTGACACTTGCTGCCCCGTTGCTGTACACAGTTGCTGAGCAATGGCGTTTGCCGACAGGTTTAGGGTTCTTTTTGCCTTCAGGACGATATATCGGTCATCCACTGCAGTTTTTTTTCTGGAGCTGCCCCCGCCAACCTTTCTGAGAGCTGTACCTGTGGTTCGGAAGGCTTTCCAAGCGCGAAACGACGCTTTTGTTGATTCCGAACTCTTCCGCTACACTGGTCACACTGCGACCCTCGTCCAACTTTCCGCCTATTCTTTCACGTGTGAAGTCGTCCAGATGATATCTTCCAGTCATAGTTCACGAAAAAACTCACTTGCACCTACAGCGAATGTCTTTAATTGCATTTACATCCTTCCTTTTATTGTACTCTTAAGGTGCGCGCACCAACAGCACTCGTTTTGCATACGTTCACATTGCCTCTGACGCTTTGTTCCTGATATTTACATCCGCATGACCTTTCTACTGAATTGCATGTTCATTGTATTAATTGCAAGAACTCTTTTTCTGCAATTTCATAGCTATCTGCTCAAAATTTACATTGTTGCTTAAGTTTTGCACACCAGTGTAGAACAGCTGAAAAGTGCTACTAATCCAACGAAAAAGTATATTCCTTTCTCTTATGTATATATATTAGGGTGGCACTTATTTTTCAACTTTCGAAAAGCTTAGCTCCCAACCCCCCATCTTGTTCCAATCAACGAAAAAATTATATGTGCAAAATTTTAGCTTAATCGGACTTCATTCTGGCGGCCCTCATCAACCATGAGTTTTTGAATATATCACCAACAGCCTCAACTGCAGCCATAGATCCAGCCCGTCTCGAGGTACATTACATTTTTTTTCTCCCCGTCTTTGTGAAATTTTTGATAGGTGCAAAATTACTGATAGAAATGCAGTTTTCATATTAATGGCTGCTGCAGAAGCTTTCGGGCATGATACTAAAAAGCTAGTAATAAATCGTACTTATTTTCAAAATCTCAGAAAAAAAATTAGGGAAGCAAGATACACAGAAATCCAGAACAAATTTAAATTAGACAACTGCCAAGAATTAGTGTTACACTGGGATGGAAAGTTGCTCTCGGCACTACCAGGTGTAGAAAAGGATGATAGACTGGCAATAGCAGTCACCTTTCAAGGCAAAGAGCAAATGCTGGGAGAGCCTGAAATCCCAACATCTTCAGGAGAAGAGCAAGCGTTGGCTGTTTAAGGCGCTGTCGAGAAATTCAGGCACTTTGCTGTGATACCACAGCCAGCAACACAGGCCGAATAAATGGTGCCTGCATAAATCTAGAAAAGTTGTTCAACCGTGACCTGTTGTACCTCCCTTGTCGTCATCACATTTTTGAATTAGTTTTGAGAAGCTGTTTCGACTTGCTGATGGATGCGACTACTGGTCCAGACATGCCACTTTTCAAAAGATTTAGAGAAATTAGGGTTAAAATTGACAAAAATGTTTACATATATGATAAAAATGAAGTGCCTTATGATGTCCGCTCTACCATTATTCATTTTATTGAAGATCAGCTTGCTACTCAT
The DNA here is from genome assembly GCA_038502835.1 of Octonoba sinensis. Taxonomy (NCBI): domain Eukaryota; kingdom Metazoa; phylum Arthropoda; class Arachnida; order Araneae; family Uloboridae; genus Octonoba; species Octonoba sinensis. The sequence goes on from CM076600.1 coordinate 145,938,325, forward strand.
AAACAACTGCGGGATGATTATCGAGAATTGTTGGAGTCAACAATGATCTTTCTTGGAGGCATTCCAAAGAATGGCATATCATTTCATATACCGGGAGCTGTAAGTTATGCTAGATGGATGTCAAAAGCAATCTATGTATTTAAAATATTCTCATTTCAAGATCAATTTAAATTTTCTCATAGGGAGAAGAATTCCCTAAGAAGAATATGTATTTTTTTTTGCTCGAGTGTATGTTCGAGCCTGGTTCTTGTCACCAGATGCAATTACAGCAATCCATGATTTTCTTTTCATGTATCAATTGCTAAATTATCAGGCTATTGATCCCGAAATCAGTAAGGATACTGCAAAAAAAATTTCAAAACATCTCTGGTACTTAGTTCCCGAAACTGTGGCTCTTTCCTTTTTTGATGACAATGTTCCAGTAGATGTTAAGACAAGTATGGCTCAAGTTATGCTGGTGGTTGAAGGAAGTGAATAACAGGAAGAAGATACAAATCAATTTAAGCTTTACATTCTTCACCCAAACTATTTTTAATCATTTTCAAAAATCAAGTTTCCGTCCTTTGTAACTTATAGTACAAAAAATTTCTTCACGAGATTTTCTACCAGCTTCGATTTTCTGTACAAAAACCGTTCAACATGGAAATATGATGTTGGTTATAAGAGTGGAATTGAAAAACTTCCGACCATCATTGTTCTGAATGACGTTGCAGAAAGAGGTATCAAACTCATTCAAGATTATAATAACATTCTTACAAAAGATGAAGCTGAGAAACAATTTATGTTACAAATTGTTGCCGGAGAGCGTAAAAAAACCCCAACTGCTGCTAAATCCTCACTTATGAGAAAATAATATGTATTGCTATTTCGCTTACATTATGTTGTAATTCTATCAAAAGTATTATAGTAAATAAAAACGCTTTGCTCTTATCGAAGTTATGTGATTTATTTTTAAAAGTCAAATGTGTCTTAATTTTTCATGCTGTTTTGAATTTTTTTTATAATTAACTTTGGGAAAATTTGATTTCGAATGTTTTTAAACAATTGCTGAGAAGACCAGACAATTCCACATACATTTCTGAAAGAAGTAACGGACAAGCTATTAGCTAGGGAAGAATATACATGTTTGTAATGGAATTAATCAATATGCATTACTTCAAGCTCTTTGAGGGTCGCCTAAACGTTAAAGGATGAAGCTGAAATTTTGCATAACCCTTTTTTTTCATCATTTGAACAGGATCAGGGGTTGGGAGCAGCAAAATTTTAACCTTCAAAAAATTACATATAGTTAAGGGCCACCCTACTATATATATATATATATATATATATATATATCTAAGAGAAAGGAATGTACTTGTTCGTATATATAAATATATAAATATACATATATATATAACATTGAAAACTAAATAACTTTTTTAGACCACTCAATTTTGTTTCGTTTTTGAAACATTGGTATTTTTTAGATGTCCCCCAGGCCGGGAAACTAACGCGGGAAAGATTATGTAAAGTGAACTAAAAATTGTTTTGCAGAAGAACAAATAGAAAAATCTGAGCATCATCACGTGACATGTAGCTAGAGACAGTATAAAAGGCTCTCGCAAGCTTTTCGCGCGGGAATTCACGATGTAAATACTGTATATAGAAGAGTGGGAATTCCCGATGTAAATACTGTATATAAAAGAGTGGGGATTCACGATGTAAACATTCTTGTTAAAAACGTTGATGTTGTTGTCCGTCTTTGTATTGCTTTGAATGTGTATTTCCTATGATGGAACTCAAATAAACCAAGGATTTAAATAGACTCTGGTTACTACTGTTTCCCACGATGACTTCATAGACGGACATGCGATAAAATGAAATGCTTGTAACAGTCATATTATATATATATATATATATGAGTATGTCTGTACTAATGTATTAAAAGAAAGGAGGGGAACAACTCTACCGTAACTCTGGGTCTATAAATATTATTTTGTCATTGTTGCAAAATACTTATAAAATATTAAAATAAGTATAAATATTAGCAACATTCTGGAATTCATTGAGTTGAACCACCTTTTAAAACGATGGTTAAAAGTAGAGGACAAACCATGCTAATAATAGTTTAGAAATATTGCACCATTTTAAATAATTTTTTTTTAAATTTCTTTTATTGTAAACTCACCATTTTATTTGAGGAGCTGGGTTTCCTGCAACTGTAACTGCAAGCGTGGCGTCCGCGTCTGTTTTGACACTAAAGTCATTCAGCCCTTTTACAATAGTAGCTGGAGCTGAAAATAAATAAAGAAATGTCGATGCCAATATGAAAAAAAAACTTGATAGGATTATCTTGATTATGAAAATGTTACAAGTCCCAAAAACAAAAAATACTAAAATATTATCTGCGGTTTTGGGAAAATAAAATTTAAATAATTAAACAAGAAATTCACAAAGAACATTAACGAGTTCACATTCCGGAACACAACATCGGTCTTTCCAAATTGGCTTAGATTGCAAATTATTTCAAAAGCTGAAACACTTTTCTGAAAGCAAAATATGTTTATTTTATGTAACGAGGAAACTGTTAGTAAATTTTTTTTTAAATCAAATTCATTCTTTTAAACTGTTAGAAGTCATATTTCAGTAAAATCTAACGATAAATGAATATTTTACGGAGAACATTTTAAATTCAAGTTCTGTTTCCCAACATAATTAAGCATATACGTTGGGGAAATAAAATAATAAATAGAATAACTCTTCCTCAGAGTGAAACGGAGAACTCTAACACTGTTTTTAAATGATGTTTTACAGATATGTGTACTAGGCATCTTGTCAAGAACTTTTCATATTAGATTTACCTTAATCTATTTTTAACACTAAAAACTGTTTTTAAATATCTTCCAATCTAGCTCTTACTGACCAATTTTTATTTATTTATTTTTTTCCCGTTTCGTTTACCCATACGCATTTTCGAATTTTTCCTTAGGAATGACTTTGCTCCAAGGATGACTTTGGGTATTCATCAGATACACTCTAAGATATTAATTTTAAGGTAAAATTAACCCCTATGAAGGAACCGTTGCTACGCACAAGCTTTTTATCTTTTAAAACACTATACAGTGCTCAAAATATATTGGTTTAAGTTCATTTTTAGGTTTTTCGCTAGCAGATTTGAAAATCTTAGGCTATATAAGCCGTGTGTTTGTTGTTTTGTCTGCTTCATTTGGATGTTTTGCATCTAGAAGCTCCACTATTGCATTGAAAAAGGGATTCCAAGCAATCCTGAAATATATGTCTGCATTATAATGCTCATTTTTACTTTAATTACGAGCAATTATTTTTTACAGTTTACGTTAGGATTTTGATTGTTCTGTCAACAAAAGAGCTTCCGATGATGTTCACATGACGAGTTAACGAAGTAAACGGTCTACCGTTCAGGTAAGTGGTTTTTTAACAATGGTGTTTCTCTCAAGTTTTAGTTAAACGGAGGCTATAATTCCACTGTGATAGCAAAGATGGTAGAAAGAAGAAGATGGGACACTTCGGTTTCGGTATTGCAAAGAAAACAACCGTGGCAGGTCTGAGGTGTACAACAAAAAAACAAACATTTAGGGCAGCTCGCATGCATTTGCCGCCAAACTTCAACTGATCTTTCTTGGAAATTGGCGAAAGCTTTGCCATAGCTTTTCGCTCGGAATTCCTAGAAATTCTAAGTTGTTCAGGGGGGGTAGGTCGTTATCATTATCGTACCATCTTCCGGGGTCTTTGCTGCTCTCAGGCAAACCGCAAAATGAAAACAGATGTTTGGTCTTTCTTTCTTAGCTGTGTTAAGAGCTAAAGCATTACACTTGTATTTTTATACATGTGGGGTCGTTTGAGTACGAATACACATAATAGGCTTGTTTTCGCTACTCACCCTTTTGAGTTTAAAAAGGAAACATGAATAGAGATTCAAGTTAGGAGATAAAAATTAATTTAGCTTAGCGAATAAAAATACCATCAGTATTATTGAGTATTCTTCAACTGTTTATTTTATTAGATACAATATGAAGTATATCTTATTCAAGTTTTCACTTCAAGAAAATGTGTGAAAAAGGTCAGTACCGGGTTTGAAGTTTTCCGAGGCGAGACAAAACTATCCCTCCCCCCCTCTCCATCCAATTATTACTCACATTTCATAAACTTTTATGTACTGGGCTTTTTTTTTTTTTTTTTGAGGATTTTCTACTTGGTGGCCACTGATAAACCCAGAAAACTTTCTTAATGTTCCCACGACATGGCCCTTTCATCTAGACATTAGAGCGCACCCCCCCCCCTTAACTGCGTATGTGAAATTCTGACAGTTGAAGGGATGGATTCTCCCCCATTTAAAAAATTTTGAGGCCTTAGGAGATGCATTTGGGATTGCAAAAATATTAGGGAAAAAAGCAAACAAAACTGCTTAAAATTTAAACGATTTTACTCATAAAAATATTCATAGAAATTCAAAACAAAATGAGCATTTTTTTAAATCCAGGGAGCAGGACCCCCCCCCCCCTTTTACTAACGTCCATATCGAAAAGACACACGTCTGCCTTCTCCCCCGCCCCTTCCCAAACGACTTACAAGATCCCCTTCCCCCTACGACCTCCCGCCTCTTCCCAAAAGGATGCTTTGAAAATTTGGAAAAGAAAAACTATTTTATTGTTTAAGCATAGCATGAATTATATTTCGCTATTACAAGGGGAAAAACCCTTGACTTTTTTAAATTTAAATTTTGACATTTGCAAAATTTGGGCGCCCCCAGAGGAGCGGCCGACTAATCAACAACGCAACATATTGAGTATACCTAAATTTTAGTTTCCGACAGTTTAAACAAATAAATAATTGTATTAATCTGTTTTAATCGTTATCAAAGTAGCCGGTCAATGGTCAAATCAGAGCTCTGAACCAGGATTTTAATTCTCTTTCCAAAACTTAAATTAAATATTTTCCCATTTTTTATTTTATTTTTTTTCTTCTTCTTTTCCTTTGCCTTTTTATTTTTTGCATCACAGTTGAATTTGCCCCCTCCCAGAAGTGCCTCCAGGGTGACATTGCCCCCCCCCTATATCCGGCACTGAAAATGTTCATGGATTGATGATGTTTTTAAGATAAAGTTAACATCAACATCCCCAAGCAACACGTCGATTTTCATTAATGTGTATATTTTTTTAATCTCACTGCCCCCACCGTTAAATAACTGCTCATTGTGCGATCGTCTTGCAACATATGTTTAAAATTTCACTGGATCAAAATCAGAAATGTGTACCTAAGTGATTGAGAGTAAAATGAAGGGAAATAACAAACAAAACTGATCGACCATTTTCATTTCCGTTTCTGGTTTTCTTTACGAAACTCTACACTACATTTAGTTACAGCCAAAAGAGTTTGTTGCACAAAAATTCTGCAGTCAAGTATCGACCTAGTTTTATAATAGTTCTACGGAAGGACAAGATGCATTTTTTAATTATTTGTCACTTGTTATCAATTTAATGTTCTAAAAACAAAGCATTTTTCTTAATTTTACTTCTATTTAATTGAATTTTATACTATGCAACAAAATAATTAATAAATATTTGACGGGTGAGAGTAATAGCTTGAAAGAAAAATGAACATGCATAACTTTCAAACTTTTTTGAAATAGTTAAATTTTCTTAAGAAATGTATGCATTTTTTAAAGATTAGAAAAGCATTTAATTATATTAGGAAATACCAAGCTCCAGAAAAGACTTTTGACAATAAAATTAAACATTTTAGGATTAATGCTAGCGTGTCAAAAAATTCAGTTCATGAAATAGGTAAATCTCTGAATCTACAGCATGAGAATTTATTCAAACATTTCACATACGTGCTGAATAAGAAATTAAATAAGTGATTTTTAAATAAGTTTTTCATTTGATTATGTATTTAGTTATTTATTTATTTGCGATTAACTGCAAATATTTAACATGTTCCTCCTGCGCAAAAGCAATTTATATGATGACTGAATGTGTGTAAGAGAAAAAACATTATCGCCATAAGTGCATAGTTAATTACTTTTATTTTCTGAATTTTTCAAATTTAAAAATATTATTTAACAGTTTCCATCTTTATTTCAAGTATTTTAAACGATGTTAAGAATTACGCATGCATAATGAAATTTAAATAAAAATAAAACTAGAGGTATTATCCTTTGACGTTTGAAAGTTCTGCCTTACGATCACGATTCACGAAATTTTGATTAAAAATTTCAAATTAAAGTTTTGGTGAAAAAAATTGTTTACCTTTTAACAAAGCATAAGAAACATCGAAAACTTACAAAGTCCAGTTCCCATTGCGGATGCAAAAAGATCACATTTTTTTCATATGTGGGCAAAAATTTATGAAAAACGGCAATTAAAATTAACTTTTTTGAGTAAAATAATTTCAGAATTAACTTTTAATAAGGGAACGTTGAATCATTTTAATGATTACAGATAAGTTCATTGGAACTCTGGAATAAATCAAAAACAAAGAAAAAATTTCCAGACTTCCCTGATATCCCTGATTTAAAGGGTTCTGTCGCCACCATTTCAAGGGTTCTGACGGGCGCTTTCATGCTGCTAGGAACGAGGGGGGGGGGACAAATAAGCCAAGTTAAGTGAATGTTGTACGCAGGAAAGGGCTTTCAGAAATTTTCAGGTTCTCCACTGGTAACAACTAATAAAATTTGAACTATAAAAAACAGTAGGTGTAGGTCTTGAAAACCATAAAGACAAATGTATAGGAATTTTGAGAGAGAGATACTAAATCTAATCCTAATAAACTTAAGACTTAATGTTACTTAGTAGCATTATTTTTTATTAAAATAAACAAAATTGTTCAATCAAAATATTCAGTAAAAATAAAAACACTACGTAATATAACAGCAGCAGTATACAATATGATATAAATAATGATCGGATAAATGGGAATACAGCTGAAAATGTTTTCAAGCTTTGACAGCTTTTCTCCAAAAACAAATACTAAGGGAACAGGAATGTGAATTGAACAGACTGGAATTCAAAGCGTTTTTTAAATAGCTATTCAGGCAACATCCCGTTAGCCGGCATGATTATAATAAATGTTTGCTTCACTAGGCTAATTTTTCGGCTTGGCTTAATGTTTTATTTTTGAAGATACTCCTCTAATACTTGATAAAATAACGATTCCCTTCGCTTCTGCCGCTAATGTCTCAGACAATTTTTGCGTGCACGTTCGAACTCTTACGGGGGAAAACCTTTCAATGAAAACTTGGAAATAATGAGTTACAGAGAACTTTCTGGTGGAAAAGCTGATATAAAAAACACTTATAGATGCGAATTGTAGTTTTATAATTGTTCAATTTGAAATTCGGCGTACTTTTTTCTTCTGTTTTGCCCACGCAGATCTCAATTTTTAATGAATGAAGAGCGCTGGAGATAAACCTGTGCATTTACTCTTAATGAAGCCTTTTTTTTCTTTATATGATGATTGTATTTAAGTTTAAAAAATTAATTTTAAAATTCGGAACTGCAACTTAAAACTACATCCATAAGAGAAAATTTTGAAAAAAAAAAAAAAAATGTAATCGTTAGAGGAGGTTTCGATCATTTGACCAAAACAGAATTTAAACATATTAATAAGCAAAGCCCAACAATTTTAAGAGCCGTAAAGGAATAAACACAGAAGAAATTTGTTATTAGAATTTTCTCTATTTATTTTTTACTATATTTGTATGTTGAAACAATACTTTAAAATATTTAAATCATTTTCCGGGAATCCGTGTTTCAAATTGCTCCAGCATTGGATGTCCATCAGACAGAATTGGGGCGCGGCCCCCGATGTAAACTAAAAGTACTTTTTGAAGAAAAAAAGTTTGTCTAAACTTCCGATTTTGAAGGAAGCTAAAGATCCCCCACTCCTTTCGCTAATCGACTGCCGTCATCTAAAGTATTTTCAATTTTTTTAATCCGATAAAATTACCCTCCCTGTTTCGTGACTTTCTAACGGCAGCGCTTTGTACTATAATTTACATGCAGCAGCAACAAAATTTCTTCTGTAATTGAATTTTTTCCAAAAAGGAAAGCAACTTATCGAATCTTCCTTAACAGGAGCATCCTGACAGTTGGGAACACTTCGCGTTTGCTTTTATTTTCCCTTATATATTTTAACTATGTGAAGCTCGTTAAGAAGTGATTGACACTCGCCTAATAATAGCAGAAGGGTCGACCATGAACAACGTACCTCAGGCTATTTCAGCGCTTTCTGGCCCCTTTCGTTTTATTACTTCTCTGATACACGATCCGACCCCCGGGGTTTCGGACGATCTCGCTGTGCGTGCCTCAAAGGATCAGTGCATCCACTTTGGCGACTTACTGCCGCAATGACATCCTCAGTATGATTTTCGCCAAGATTCTCTCGCTAATCTCATCCTAAATGTTGCTTTTTTACTTATACTTCTCAGACCCCTCTGCTCCGAAGCATTTAGCATAGGTTTCTACCAGAGTGTCAATCTTTTCGAGTAGAAGATCGTTGGTGATAGCATGAATGGCGCAAAATGCAAAAGTACTCCCATTTCTTTCCCACAGTTTCCACTTTCATCCCCAGAGCAGATTTCTACTATGCGAATGCAACAAAAGGTGGAGTCCGCATTTAGGTTTAGCCTGTGTGTCCAAGAAGTTCGTCCAGATCAAACTTGATGCTTAGAACTTATGCAAAAATACAATACAACTTTCGTCGGCAAAAGAGTCCTGAAGCATTACGGGTGAACTGATACTCTTAAATAAGAAAAAAATTACCATTGACTTGGAGCGCGCCAAAACTTCCTTGACTTCCATGTGCATTTTTCAGAATACACGAGTACGTCCCTGCGTCTTCTGCTTTGGCTTTTATTATCTTCAACTTATGATCTTTATTTTCAGACGAAATCTTGATTCGAAATGTACCAGTTAGAGGTTGGCCGTCTTTGCACCTGAATAGCAAAGACAGTGTAACTTGAAAATAGGAAAAAGAAAACCTTAACATCTGATTTATTACAATTTCGTAGAAATTACATTTCGTAACCTTCTTTCAGCGTTATTTTTACACTTAATTAACAGCTTATTTTCATGAATGTGATACTTCGTCAATTATGAACTTGCGTGCAAATTTATAATAACTATTTACCATGAGACATCTGGTTCTGGACATCCGTCGATCTCCACTGAAAACTCAACATCATCGTCAACTAATGTACTGGTGTCTTTCAATCCTTTAGAAAATTTTGGTGGACCTATAAAACAGAAGTTACATCAGGCACTATTAGTTCAGCCATTCACGATCAATTTGCATAAAGAATTTTAAATATCAATTTCAGAAATTCTAAAGAAAATATGCGTTTTAAATTATGTCTGAATATATATATATATATATATATATAATTATATAATATTAAATTATATATGTATAATATTAAATTCTTTCTGCTACATTTAGTAATTAAGAATTGCGGAAATAAAGTTTTATAAATATCGAAGAATTTATAGATTGAAGACGACTTTTTGTGACTATTAATATACTTTGGACAGGAAATCTGCATTTCCATCGGAAAAGATCATGCGATTAAAATTCTATTTGAAACTTTTTGAATGAAATGTTTGGCACTACAATCAGTGAATTAAAACTAATATTCAATCCAACTAATCTTTTGTTTTAAACTGTTTTTCAGGGAGAGTTTTCCTACTTTTCTTCAAAAGCATTCTGTTCAGAAAAAAGCATTTCACGTATGATGGAAAATTTTCCTTTCTTTTATGAGTTCCGCTTTCATAATAACCCAATTTTTTGCACTATTTTTCGGGATATTTATGGGTAACGTTATAGTATCCTGAAAAAAAAAAAAAAAAAACACTACATTTTCAAACACTTACTATTTTTAGAGGCAAGAAACTTCTCCCCAGCAATGTGCAATTTTCTTTCTAAGTGTTTTGATTGACGTATGGCAATTTGTTTGTTCATTAGATGACACAGTTTTACTAACTTACAGAGCTTTGTGTTACCCGGTTGCTAACTTCCGTACTTGGCATTCTTTTGTTTGTGCCAAAAGCTGAGCTAAATGGATTTTTTTAATACGCAAAATCAATGTACATTAATCTGTATATGTAGTCTACTTACGTACGCTATAGTTGCTTTAATACGAACAGAAAGTAACTTACTATTCAATAATATGTATAACTGCACTGTTAGAAATTTCATCATGAAATTACGGTTAAATGACCGGCAGCAGTCTGTCCATCTAATTCACCGTTAAATTTACGGTTTGGGACATTTTTCTATCTTTACGGGACCTAACCATTTCCAATTAAGTTGGTTAAAAAGCCGTAAATACAAAAGTTTACGGTTTTATAACCATTTAAAAATGGTTTCAAAACAAAATTTTCACCGTTTTTGAACAATTTAGAGGCGTAGAAACCATAAGCGAAGCTTGCAGGACTCTAACCCCCAATGCGTGGTGTACTTGTCTAGCTCTCTATCCACTCGGCCACCGTCATCACGTAAAGCGGACGTTTATTTATCAATAAATCTTCTTTTCCAACAGGCAAACAGCCTTAAAATTGAGATTTCAGTTTTTGATTGGATCTAAATTTATTTTTGGTCTAAATTTTCTGCATATTGACGAAAATCATTTTATTTGCTGCAAAAATTAAAATACAAACAAGCTTCAGCAGCTCAAATGATGGGTTCGCTCATTCGCAAACAGTTTGGGAATCCGATGTCTCCAATTTTTGATTTACGTGTGTATGTGTTTCTATTTAGTATCCACTGCTTAAGCCGTTTTTTTTTCTTCTTTTTTTATATACACATGCAGATTTTAACTGATAAATCCGTATTCCTATTTTAAAACAACGTACGACCGGTAAGGTTTACAATTTAGACAACTACATTTACATTTAAAACAATTTAGATTGAAAGCCGTGCTCGAACCACATTTTGATGAACATTGAACAATAGCTCTGGATTCTATATTCGAAAAAACTGAGTTATAATGACTTACTGGTGACGGTGAGGTCGTAAGTTGTTTCATCCTTGCCTATGTCGTTGATTGCCTCCGCCGTGTACTTGCCGCTGTCTTCAGGTTGGACATCTTTGATGGCAAGAGTGAATGTTTCGTCATCCTCTTGAAGAACAGCGTATTTGCCTCCATCGCCCATTTTCAATTCTTCGCCATCCTTAGCCCTGCAAGAAACAATGCAGCAATATTTAAAATAAGATCTTGCAGTTAAGAGATAGCAATATAGCAATGCTGGCAAAAAATGAGTGATTTTGTCAAAGCTCATTTTTTATCATCTCCTTCTCTCTCTATCTCTCCATTTTTTATGGGGGTATTAAGAAAGCAAACGGTCTGGTTTGTGGGAGATGTTGCGTTTACCTGTGAAAATATGTTATAATGTGTACTAGCATAGAAAGTATTGAATTATTTGTTTATTTAAACCAGACTCCCCAAATTTTCGTCTGGCGAATTATTTGCAGTTTCTATGATAACTTTAAAAAGAGGAAAGAAAGATAGAGAGAAGGAATAAAGAAAAAAGACTACTGAAACTTAAGCTTTGCTAAAACAATTTAATCTTTACAAGGATTTGCTGTACCAGGATAAGCATCTACGTACTGTTGCAGACTAACAAGCAAGTTTAAAGAATAATTTTAAGTTATTTTAACCCTAATTAGTTATCGAACAAACTATAATTAATTTCCCAGACAAAAACTATGTCTGTAACTTAGTGCCAGACTGATTCAAGTCTGGCTGGAATAACGAATCAATGTAAAGTTCGCTAAATTGTAGAGGAGAGCAGGGCAGGTTTTACTCGCCTATTATTGGTTGGTGCAATGGCAACAATTTTCATTTTTTGTGGTTGGTAGAGCAGTTACAAATATGCAACTGCCCAATAGGAAGAAAAGAGTAAAACTCAAAAAAGAAATGAAAAATTAAAACAGAAGAAACCACTTGGTTACACTTCATGTCTGTTTAAGAAAAAGCAAACCTGAAGATCTGTGGGTCCAATGTACGGAATACCACATATGGCCTCATAGCATATGTGTTGGAGATGCAGATTTACTTTTTATGGATTTTTTTTTATTAAATAGGCAAAAGGTTTTTATCAAAAAAAAAATTGTATTTTTGACGCCATTTAAAGAGTGTAGGACTAGTCTTATAAGGCAGCTAAGTTGTTAATCACGTCCTTTCAATTGAGGTAGGCCTTTCTTTTTCATTTGCTCATAAGTTCTAATTTTTTAGTTTATTAATTTGATTTAAATTTTTTTCTTGTGTATGATATTGCCTACACTACTGTATTGTCTATCTGTTCGCACTTAGTTTAGCTGCGTACGTAACTAATTTTTTTTTCTAACAAAATCAATGATATTGATGATATCAAATGCGAAAAATACGGGTGAAATATTTAGAGTTTTTCAGAATTCATATTTGAACTTCACGAATGGTACCTAATGAAGTTTTTTTCTTCATTGAGTGTAATCTGTTAAAAGAAAAATTAATTCCCTTTTCTTAAAACATTGTAAACTATTTATATTTTCGAAGCTATTATCTGAGTCAACATAGCACACTACTGCGGCAGGTTTGGTCAGTTTCCTCGGTCTTTTGAATTAAAATTCTAATAACAGGGCATTCATAATTCAAAAATAATATACACACATATATATCTAGCTGTACTCGAGATATCCATACTGCTACCATGAGCAGACTTATGGAAAATTCGACATAATTTTCCTTTGAAATATTAAAACGTCGAAAATGCAGCAACCATCCCCTGTCTCCCCTACAATATCGAGTTGTTTATTTCTATACTTTCAGAAGTAAAGTGGTCCTTATTTTTCGAAGTTTTAAACTTTCATTCTTTTACTCTGTAAATTTGTTCCATTATAGCAAAAAATGATTATAGTAAAATTTGATCACTAGCAAAAAATAGTTAGAGGTAGTTCAAAGTGAGTAACGTTTTATAATTGAAAGAGATTTTGTGATTTTTTAAATTTTTAACCAATATAAAAATTATGATTGGCAATAATGTTTAATTTATTTAATTATATTGAAAAGGCACCTACATATGAATAAGCAACAATTGTTGTTAGTTTTACAACGTGCGTTACACACCCGCACTGAAAAGAAAAGAAAAAGCAAGGGGAAAAGAAAGAATCTTTTCAATTTTCATTATTTTATATCTGCCAAAACAAGACGAACAACATGCTATTTTGGCAGTAAGAGCAGTAATTTATCATGTTTGCAATCACATAAAAGAAAATTAACCGCATCATTATTGTTCAGTCCTGACCCCTGGACAGAGGGCACCACCTCCCCCCTGAACCTGAACCACGGAACTTTTCCCTCCTCGAGAAAAACTTGTTATTCGTTGAGACTGGAATGGGCCGTCCAACCCTTCGGACGTTAAATGTAACCTACTGTTCTGTATTCAATTAAATAATGATCAATTTATCCTTTTCATTTTAGTTTTCCTTCCCTCCAGCTTTCCACTTGCTCTGCAGGTAAGCCCAAATGTTTATGATTATAATTTCCTTATTACAAGGCAGTGCCAGCTATCCTATGAATATCAGTTCTCTAAATAATCCCCTACATCTTTTTTTTCGGTCCGTCGTTACCCTGAGCCTGCCTTTTAAATTCTTTTACTGAGTCTGTTTATTCAAAATTCTTAACATTTCAAAATGCCACCCAAATCTGAAGCCAAATTTAATTTAATTACTCTCGAAATAGAGAGATTTGAGTCTAAACTTAAAACGTGTTCAGATAATTTATGTCTATTGAAAATTCTTAAAGATGATATACTCATTCTAGATAATGATTTAAAAGAGTGTTTTTATGTTATTTTTGAAACAGACCCAGAAACTGAACTATATAAAGATTATGCAGAGCATAAAGACAAAATTTTGGAAATTCGTGCGGCAATTGATCGCTATATTTTGAAAATCCCAGAACCCTGTCAAAAGGTCGAAATTAAATCGAAAACTACCATAAATCTTCCGAAATTCGATCTTCCATCATTTTATGGAAGTATTCAAGACTGGTTGTCGTTTAAAGAAATCTTTGCGACATCCATAATCAATAATTCAGAATTAGCGCACATTCATAAATTACAATATTTACATGCTTCAGTTAAAGGTGAAGCATCTCGGCTAATTAAAGGATTCAGCATTTCAGATGCTAATTTCTCCCAAGCTTGGGAAACACTAACAAATCGGTACGACAACAAACGCGAATTCGCATTTAGCCAAATCTCAAAATTATTTAATATCAAGAGAATCAAAGTCGTTACTGCTAAATCGTTACATGAAATGCTAGATATATGTAACGAAGCTATTCGAAATCTTAAAACTCTTGGATTTGAAACTAATTCATTTGTTGATATCATTTTAATTTTTATTCTTGAATCAAAATTGGACGAGTCATTACGCCAAAATTGGCAACTATCACTGGAAGACAAAACTCTTCCAACGTATGATTTATTTTTAAAGTTTTTAGAAAAGCAAGCTAGAAGTTTAAATATATTAAAAAATCATTCTAAATCTGATAACTTTTCTAAATTCGAAAATAAACCTATTGTGAAAAAGGCAGTAATTAATAATGCTATTTCAAAAAAGGAAAAGGTTGAGTGTGTATTTTGCAGACAAGCCCACAAATTGTTTCAGTGTCCCGAATTCACCAAATTATCTGTAAATTCTAGGTGGACATTTGTGAAATTGAACAAAATGTGTTCTAATTGTTTGCGTCCTTATCATACGAAGGATTCTTGCTTGGTAACCGCTAGATGTAAAGCCTGTAACTTAAAACATCATAGTGTTTTACATTCATTTTACAGCACTGCATCTCAGGCATTCGATGGGGAGACGAATTCAGATAGGAAATCGCCTTCTACTTTGCCGAGCAGCATATCAACCACGCAGCAAACTCTAAGCCCAGAGGGCAGTTTCTCTGCTTACGGGGGGGACAACTTCCTGTACTTCCCTTAATACGCTCTTGTCCACTGCGATTGTAAAAGCTAAAAATAGAACAGGGGAATTCGTCGATTGCCGTTGCTTGGTAGATTGTGGCAGCCAGAACTCGCTAATTTCGAGGGAGTGTAGTGATCGCCTGGGGTTGACCTTGAAAAAATCGTCCTCATTCCATTAGCGGGATAAACGGCGTGAAGGCCGAAACTTCGTTATTCGAAACGGAGCTAACGTTTGCTCCTCATTTTCAAGGGGAACTCTTTACTACAAAGGCTCGAGTAGTAAATAAGGTTACGTCGAACTTGCCTAATTTTGAAATTCCATTCACCAACTGGCCTCATATTGCAGGAATTACATTAGCTGATCCATTATTTTTTGAATCTAAGCCTGTCGAAATTCTTATTGGAGCTGATTTATTCGCAGACTTAATTCTAGATGGCGTCATTATGGGTGCACAGGGAGAACCTTCAGCTATAAATTCAAAATTGGGTTTCCTATTATCGGGAAAAATTTCTTCTCGATCTATGAGCAGGGAGAATGTCACGAGCTGTAATTTATTGCTTAATGAAAGAGAATTATTTCAGAGGCTTTGCGAGCTGGAATCTGTTCCAGATAACAATTCATTTTCTAATCAAGATCAAATGTGCGAAGAAATTTATAATTCTACTGTAACTAGAAATTCTTCTGGCAGATATTGTGTAAATCTTCCTTTTAAATCAAATCCATCGTTTGGCGATACTCGCTCGCAGGCTTTAAAACGTTTTGAAAGTTTGGAAAGAAAGTTAAGTCATAATGAATCATTTAAGAATAAGTACGTCTCTTTTATGAAAGAATATTTAGAATTAAATCACATGGAGAAAATTCCCACTAATTCATTAAATTTTGAAAATTGCTTTTACTTACCGTATCACGGAGTTTCTAAAGAAGATAGCATTTCAACAAAATTGCGCGTTGTTTTTGATGCATCTATGAAATCGTCGCTAGGAAATTCTTTGAACGATGAATTATTAATTGGTCCTAAACTACAAACTGATTTATTTAGCCACCTAATTAAATTCCGCATGCATAAAATTGCGTTTTCTGCAGATATAGAGAAAATGTTTCGCCAAATCGATATGTCGAGGGAACATTCTGACTATCAGCGCATTTTATGGAGATTTTCCTCAGATGACCCAATAGAAGACTACAGACTAAAAACTAACTTATGGGACTGCAAGTGCACCTTATCTTGCGATTCGGACATTGAAACAATTAGCCAGTGATGAAAAACAGAATCACCCTTTAGCCTCTAAAATTACTTTAAATGATTTTTACGTTGATGGCTTATTGACAGGAGCCAATTCTTTGAATGAAGCTAAAATTTTGATTACTGAACTAAATTCTTTAATGCAGAGTGGTGGATTTACCTTGAGAAAATGGTCCTCAAATTATCCCGAAATCCTTGCTAACCTTCCTAATGATGTAAAATCTAGTTCCTCTTCCGTTCTAATTAATGATAATTCTTTAAAAATTCTAGGCATTATTTGGGATACTCAACTTGATTCATTGCAAATTAATTTAAACTTAAATCTTGAGGTTAATTCTAAACGCCAGCTTCTTTCAGCTATCGCGCACATTTTTGACCCTCTAGGTATTTTATCCCCTTCTACTGTTCTCTTAAAAATTCTTCTTCAACAACTTTGGAAAAACAAACTTTCATGGGACGATCCCATTCCAGAAAATGTACTCCAAGTCTGGAGTAAGTTTAAGGACGAATCTAAATATTTAAACGATATGAAAATTCCACGATATGTAAATTGCTCCATCTCTTCACAATTAATTCTTCAGCTGCATGGCTTTTGTGATGCCTCTAGCAAGGCTTATTCAGCAGTGATTTATATTAGAACTATTCACGTTTCTGGTGAAATCGAAACACGTCTTATATCTTCAAAAACAAAGGTAGCACCAGTGAAAGAAATCACAATTCCGAAACTTGAACTTTGCGCTGCCGTGTTACTATCTACACTATATTGTGCAGTGTGTAATGCCATTGACAGTTCCATATCAAAAACTTATTTATGGACTGATTCGAAAATCGTTTTATGTTGGTTAAAGAACTCTAACTCAAAACTTGAAAGTTTCATAAAAAATCGAGTATTAAAAATTCAAACCATTACCAGTAATGCTACATGGCAGCATGTTAGTAGTCAAGAAAATCCTGCAGATTGCGCTTCACGTGGTATATTACCACAAAAATTAGTAAATCACGATCTTTGGTGGTCAGGTCCATCTTGGCTATCTGAAGCATTTCCCTTGCCCGCGAGTGATGAAAAATACGAAACCGATGAAACAATTGATTCCGACAATTCCATAAGTGCACACGCTGAAGTTCGACAAATTACGGAATTCATTATGCATTATTCCTCATTCACCAAGCTAATGCGAGTTACAGCTTGGATCCAGAGATTTATTTTTAATGTGAAATGTCCGAGTTCAAGGAACTTCAGTTTCTTATCTGCTGATGAACTGCATCACGCTGTTCTTACTATTGTGAGAAATGTTCAAGAATACGCTTTTCTCGCAGAAATCAACTTGTTAAAACGTAAAAAACCTATTCCAAATTCGAGCAAACTTCTCAATCTAAATGTCTTTCTAGACTCAGAAGACATCTTACGAGTGGGTGGTCGATTATCCAAGAGTCAAATTCTCTCGTTTGATCAGAAACACCCAATGCTGCTGCCAAATAATCAAGAAATAACAAGACTTATCATTAAACATTACCATCTGACTTACTTGCACGCAGGACCCAACCTACTGCTGGCAATAATTCGCCAAAAATTCTTGATCATTAATGGAAGATCGGTAGTTAGAGGAGAGACGCGAAAGTGTCTTACATGTTTCAAATTTAATTCGATTGAGCTCGATTCATATTGAGCTCGTGTCCGACTTGACCACAGACGCTCTTATTGCTTCACTTCGTCGCTTTTTTGCAAGACGATAAATTCCATCTGATATTTACTCAGATAACGGCACGAATTTTAAGGGTGCTGCAAAATATCTGAAATCAATGTATAGCCTTTGCACATCTGAATCCATCAGTACGTTTTGCAGCCAGCAGTTCATTAAATGGCATTTCATACCTCCATATGCGCCAAATTTTGGTGGACTGTGGGAAGCATCGATTAAAGTAACTAAACAACATCTCAACAAATCTTGCAAATCAGCTCTTCTCAACTTTGAAGAGTTATCAACCCTTCTCTATCAAATCGAGGCTCTCATCAACTCAGGGCCTCTCGTACCGTTATCTTCAGCCACAACAGATTTGGAAGCTTTAACTCCTGGACATTTTCTTATTGGTCACCCGCTCACTGATTTACCAACTCCACATACTTCATCCAAAACCATCTCTTTGACATCCCGTTGGAGTCTTGTCCAAAACATCCGGAAGCATTTCTGGGATCGTTGGAGCAAGGAATACATAAGCACTTTACAACCCCGTCCTAGATGGAAAACTCCTCATCCGAATCTTCAGCCTGGAGATCTTGTATTGGTCCGAGAGAAGAACACTGTGCCTCTTCATTGGACTATTGGCCGCATCCAAAGGGTCTTTCCTGGCTGTGACAACCGTGTGCGAGTAGTGTCCATCAGAACTCCTAAAGGAGATATAACGCGTTCAATTTCTCAGGTATCTGTTTTACCTGAATCGACTACAGACTGTTGATTCCCGGGGGCCGGAGGATGTTCAGTCCTGACCCCTCGACAGAGGGCACCACGTCCCCCCTGAACCTGAACCACGGAACTTTTCCCTCCTCGAGAAAAACTTGTTATTCGGGGAGACTGGAATGGGCCGCCCAACCCTTCGGACGTTAAATGTAACCTACTATTCTGTATTCAATTAAATAATGATCAATTTATCCTTTTCATTTTAGTTTTCCTTCCCTCTAGCTTTCCACTTGCTCTGCAGGTAAGCCCAAATGTTTATGATTATAATTCCCTTATTACAAGGCAGTGCCAGCTATCCTATGCATATCAGTTCTCTAAATAATCCCCTACAATTATATATTTTTCAATATCTCTTTATCATCCACAGCCCGCAACTTTATTAATATCCTTAAGTTTACCCAGCAAGTTTCCAAAGCTGCTTGATATATAGGGTGTTTTTTTTAGAGGCAGATAACTTGAAGTGGAAATAAAACACAAAAAATGTATTTAATATTCATGTAATTTGTTTTATTTGAAAGATAATTTTATGGCATTAATGTTTGAATGTGATGTCGGTCATGTGGCCACCAGGGCTGGCGCGTGCATGGCGTAACCTGGAGATCCAGTTTTCACGCATTTTTCGCGGTAGATTTGTCTGAATTTCGACAATAATGCGCCGAATCTTGACCTCTATATGCTGCATTGTTCCTGGTTTATGAGCGTAGGCATGGGACTTCACATATCCTCAGAGGAAAAATTCCAAGGAAGTCAAATCGCAAGAACAAGGTGGCCAGTTGCGCGCCAGCCGCGTGTTCGCATGCCCGACATCATATTCAATCATTATGCCATAAAATTATCCTTCAAATAAAACAGATTACATTAATATTAAAGACATTTTTTTGTGTTTTATTTATATTTAAAGTTCTCTGCCCCTAAAAAAAACACCCCTTACATCATATTTTTGATTGCCAAAGGATGCGTGTGAGGTAAATAATACTCACGTGCAACAAAAATTCGCGAAAGTTTTATGCTCGAACCAAGCTCAAAAATTACCGTTTTTTTACTCTTACCAAGTGATAATTGGTTTGGGAAATCCTGTTGCGCTAAGCTCCAGAAGGGCAGATCCACCTTCTTTGACTTCGAGCTTGCTGACCGGCGCGCTCAACTTGGGGCGCTCAGGATCCCTGGGCACGCCTCCTGAAAGAAATCGAAGATCAATACATATTTTCGCTTAAAGCGCTGGCAATTTTCCATTTGAAACTTTTAAAGGCAAAATTAGTAAGTATTAACATTAAAGCCTTTAAGAAAGTGAAAAACAAGAAAAGTAAATGTTATGTACAAGCAAAACTGATAATTTGATTGAAATTACTCGTAAGACAACTGTAATGGTATTGGTAATAAACGTAACACAACCTGGAAGAGAGTTCAGTTATTTGTATTTGAATGTCTCACCTTGTACCGTGAGTTCTGCACTGCAGCTGATTTTTCCAGTACCGGTGCTGGCAACACACGTATACAGTCCACCAGGGTCTCCGGGAGTCACGTGTTGGAAGACCAGCGACAAAGTGTCCTCTCTTTCGTCGATGGAGACTTTGAAATTTTCACTTTCCTCCGTTTCCACGACAGACTCCTTTCCTGTGTGGTCAGGACTCCTAAGAGAGGAAAAACAACTTAATGTTGTTTTAATTCGAAATTTTAGCGAATGCTGTTGGATTAACAAACTAAACAAGCTCGACAAATGCTACGGACACAATTACACTAAGCTTTTGCTTTAAATAACATTTTCATGCAAAAATCTTTTCTAAAATATATATTTTTATGCATTAAATTTGAAACTTTTTAAATATTTTGCATAACTACGTAAAAGGAAATCATATAGAACTGTTTTCTTTTTTCTTCAAAAGCTCTCTTTTCAAGTATTACATAAAATGTACTCTGAAGAACCAAAACAATTGCTTACAAAAATTTCTAATGTATGACTCACTGAATTCATTGTTTTACGCGAGATACGTTACTTCCAATTTTGAAACTGAAATCGTTCTGAAAAAAAAAAAAAAAAAAAAAGATTCTTAAGAGATACTGTCCGAATTTAAAGTGCTGTAATTTGAAAACTCTGTGAAGTCCATATTGTCTTTGAATTCATAGTCGAGTAAGGTTTCTTAATATGGTAGACAATATGGTGGAATCAAAGTCCCACAATACAAGCAAAATTTTTGAGCAAAAGTTTGGCAAAATTTTTCAAGCGATAAAAGTAAAGAAATTATTAACTGTAAGAATTGTATTATCCGATTATTACTGTTTATTCATTTATCTTTAAAATAAAAAAAAGTTCAAGAAAAGCATATTTTTCCTTTATTTTTAGAGCAATTCTCCAAAGACAAGATAGTAAAATGCCAAAAAATAAATAATTAAATAAATAAAAGAGTGCACGATGTTTTTTGTTAACTACAAATACTCGCCTAGGATGAAGGACTGTTAAGAGAATATTGATTTTTCCTCTTCCATTATATTAGAAAAACTTTGGTTTACGATTAACAGTAAAACTGAATGTAAAAACCAAAATGGAAATACCCTACCATTGACGCTGGTCATCTAATACTTCAGGTGTCGACGTGCCCTCGTCATCAAATCTTACAAACACTTTGGATCCTAAAATTAGAAAAAACGGACGAAATGCAGATATTCGTTCAAAGCTATGATTAACGGAAAATTCATGCAGCAGTTTTTTTTCCCTTAATGGGCCAAATTTTTTTAACACTTTCTCCCTTGTTTTATCGAGATTTAATTAAAAAAAGATACATGTCCCGTTTTGTACCAAAGATGGCAATTAGGATCAAAGACTTAAAATGTTTTTAATGTACGACTGTATATTTTGATCTTTTAGTAGTTCAAAAAAAAAAAAAAAAAAACCCTTTAAAAGCATGTTTAACACTAATTTTTGAAACTTTAATCCCACTTTTTACTGAAACTGCTTATTTTTTCAGTTTATTATTTTTTGGTTAAATATTTTGTCTTATGCTTTCAATCAAGCGATTTCCATTTTGCAGTAAATCTTGCACTACAGTCGAACCCCCTTAACGGCATACCGGTAATATCTCGCTTAATGTAAAAAAATTTCAATGTGCCAAACCATTGTATACTGTTTCTGTGATCCCGGAAATGGAATATCCCGGTTATTCAAATAACTTTTTTTGGCGAAATGGCTATTCTATTAAACTGGCTCGACCTTAATATTTAGTGTAAGATCTATACGACAATATTTTACGCTACTTTCAAACTCCTTTCACTGATCCCAATATATTCTGTATTTTAAATGCCACGTTTAACAGTTTTTTTTCCTTTGCATGAAAAAAAGATAAATAAAGAAAGAAATAACATTAAACGTACTTGTAACTTTGATGTCGCATGCTGTTACATTTTGTCCTACAGAGCTTTCGGCAATGCAAGAATATCTTCCGCTGTCTTCCTTCATGACATTATCTATAACGAGCTCATAACTCTCAGGTTCCTCTTCGCTGTACCGAACTCTACCCACTGTACCGATCAATTCATCGTTCTTGAAACTGAAAAGATACGCCCGTACTTCAATAAAATCGTAGGACGTAAGAGAAGTTCATTTACTGGAGAAAGAAACAAGCTGGAAATCAAATCACAGTAACAACTTCGTTGGAGTGTCTGATATGGTGAAAAAAGTAAAACGTTCCAAGCTGCGCTGCACGTGTTCTTCAACTCAAAGAAATGACCCGTATAAGTTTGAACTAATATCCTAGGAATGTCAAATGTTTCAATAAGTGCCTCCGTCAATTTGCTTTGATAAGTAATTTTGCTGGAGCTCATTGGAATTTAATCACATTGTAGCCTATTCGGGATGAAACTGAAGAGTATTTAGTTCAATTTATGCACAATTGTCGATAATTATGATGAAACAAATTCGAGTATATATATATATATATATATATATATATATATAAATATATTGTGTGTGTGTATACAAGAAAAGTGTTTTGTATTCTGAATAACACCATATTTACTCAACTGAAGCAAATTATACTTACAATTTGACTTTAGGCTTCGGCTCTCCCTCAACTTGAACACAGATACGGAAATCTGTACCTTCCTGCAGCTCCGTATCCCGCAGTTTCTCTCGGAATAGAGGACCATAGTGAAGGACTGATCCATCTGGCATAGTCGGTGGAAGACTTGTGGGAGCTGAAAGATTAGTTCGTGATAATTATGCGTATGTAGCTCTTAAAGTATTACGAATATAGCTAGAGGCAAATTTGATAATAGGGCCTTATATATGTATAGGTATTCTTCGTTCAGTTAAACTGGTTAACAAAAATTATTTGAAAATATATCTATTAAACCCACAGTGACATATTGGACAAATATGGACGAATATTATAAAACATCAGCAAAGTAAATGAAATTAGTTATAATAAAAAAGCAATATCTGAACAAGCATACATGTTATAAGAAAAGTCAAACGAAAGAATGAATGCATGAAAGAAAAACAAAACAATGAACCTTAAATACTCTTAGCCTCGACGGCAGGTGGGGAGGGGGAAACGGGGTTTCCCCCTCAGACGGCACCAGGTATCCAGTATCCTACCGTTTCTTAAATATCCGGAACTCGATCCGGCATGTCAAATTTGATTTTTGAAATTCAACCCATTAGCATGTTTGAAAAATACGCGCAAATTGAAAACGTACTACGCATTTGGAAGCTTTGAATCTTTAAGAATGTGAATAGAATTTACAGGTTTTAGAGCCGGACATCCGTTAGGGAGCCAGCAGACATGTAACACCGAATACCGATATCTGAAAAAAAATCAATTTCCGATGTTACCTGAATCCTAACCTTGCCCCTCCCCCATCCCCCCGCTCAAGGAAAAATCTTGGGTGCGCCACTACTCTTAGCTATCATCACGGTCCACGTCAAAAGAAAAACAATAAATAACAGACTACTGGCTCACAAAATAGCAAGTCACAAGTAAAAACATACCCGATGATGTTCTTATTTATTCAAATTTGTTATTTTTGTTGCATACAGTATATATAAACTTTTAAATAACCGATTTTGTTTTTCATAAATTCTAAGACCACTGAAAATCATGCTTTTAGAGAAATTTGATTCTAAAGAAGTAGCTATTTTTGGAGTTCGTTGATTTTTAATTTCGTTTCTACATTTCACATTTAAAAAAGATGAAAAAAATGATATAAAAAAGTAAAGGAGAAGAACAAATAAATAAAAATAAAGTAATAAAAATAAATAATAAAATTTAAATTTAAATTAAAACAAGAAGTTCCGTCTAGAACTATACGAGCCTACTTTCCCGTATTCACCAACTTAAAATTTATAATCTAGCTAACTCTCTCTCTCTCTCTCTTCCTCATTTAACTTTAGTTCTTAATTACTTCAAATATACCTTTTTCAACAGTTAATACATATTCATTCACTTACTCATTCTTTCATTTATACAGTCATTCGTTTATTTATTCTTTCATTTTTCTCATTTATGTATTTATTCACTCATTTATTCGTTTATTCCATCACTCATTCACTTATTCATTCATTCGAATATATCGCTAAAAATCCCGATCAAAAAATTTCATAAGAAAATAGGCTCGTTGCGTTCTGGTTGAACTTCGTATCTGTACATGTTCTACGGCCAAACATCTTTCCGATAAATTTTTTTCCAAGCAAATCGGTCTGTTTGATCATGATTTATATAGGATTGAAATTTCCCCGTAGGCGCTAATGTTAATCTCTCTCTTTTTTTTTTTTTTGAACTGTTTCAAAATGAATTCCTTTATCCCGGCGCAAATCTCGCCAAGGCAACATAACACGCAAAAGGTTACCAGCGGATGTATTCCGTTTGGCGTTTGTTGCATCATTATTGGCGACTTTATCGCCTGCACCGGGATAAAGGAAAAATTACCGTTAATTTTTTTGAACTGTTCAAAAATGAACAAAAATTGTTCAACTCAAAAAATATTTTCCTTCGAGAAATTTTTAGTAATCTTGTTCATAAGAACTCGACTCTTATGCCCAGAGTTTACATAATTTGCTTCACTTTTGCCCATTGGCGCTAATGTTAAAATTTTTTGAACTGTTCAAAATTGAACGAAATATTGTTCAACTCAAAAAATATTTTCCTTCGAGAACTTTTTAGTAATCTTGTTCATAAGAACTCGACTCTTATGCCCAGAGTTTACATAATTTGCTTCACTTTTGCCCATTGGCGCTAATGTTAAAATTTTTTGAACTGTTCAAAATTGAACGAAATATTGTTCAACTCAAAAAATATTTTCCTTCGAGAACGTTTTAGTAATCTTGTTCATAAGAACTCGACTCTTATGCCCAGAGTTTACATAATTTGCTTCACTTTTGCCCATTGGCGCTAATGTTAAAATTTTTTGAACTGTTCAAAATTGAGCGAAATATTGTTCAAATCAAAACGTAAAATTCGGAAATGAGATGTCCTTGTCGAGATCTTTCGAATGCAAAAAGAATTTTTCGAATCGGACTATTCGTTCAAAAGTTATTAGGGGGGGGGGGACAGACCGACAGACAGACAGACTGACAGACCGACAGACCGACAGACAGACAGACAGACCGACAGACCGACCGACACACTTTTTCCCCATCTCAAAACCCTACTTTCATTTTTTTTATTTTTCAATCTTTATTTAATTACTTCACTTATTTTTGACTTCTCTTCATATTTAACGATATTTTTCGGTACATTAAGCCTTCTTTCATGCTTTAATATTTTTTTTTTTTACTTTTGCGGGAAAGTAGGCTAAAAACCACGAAATCGACAAAGTAATATCGCAGCAAAAAAAAAAACAATCCATCCCAATAAATATATTATTAAACCACAAGTTCTTACCAGAACTGACAGTGAGGGGTGCGCTACAAGACGTTGTTCCATGAACATTTGACGCAATAATGGTATAAAGTCCCGCGTCACTGCACTCGGCTTTTTTGATCAGCAGACGATGTCGTCCTCCATCTTCCACAACCAACTTGCTTCTCGCGGAAGACACGTAAGGGGCATTGTCCTTCAACCACGCTACCGTCGCATCCGGACTAGCGCAGATTTCACATTCTAACGTGGCTTCTAGCCCCTCTGCACAGAAGAAAGGAAATAAATCAAAACGATTGGAAAGCATACTTCCTTTGATGTTATTGGCGAAGAATCAATTCCTCAATTGGTCAAGATGGAGAAAAGGTATTGCTATGGTCCAGTTTTTATTAAAAAAATTAAAAATAAAAAGATTTTGTTTTGATAGCTTCCAACAGTTACCACCCCACTGAGAAGGACTTAAAAGAAGCAGTTGTCCTTTGAAAGCACTTCAACAGGGTTTTCAAACAGGTGGGAGAGTTTGTCTAATAGAAGCAATAAAAGAATAATAAAATGCGCTAAATTTCGAGTTAGATCTGAAGTATGTCTTAGGTACGGTATTACTGTACTGAATTACTGTACCGATTAGAACTATCCACAATTAAAATTTCCCCTCCTGTAACACAAAAGGGGAAGAAAAACAGTACTAATAATATATAAGAAATATGACTTAAGTTTTTAAGTTGAAATACTGAGTGAATAGAGTGACCTACTAGAAAAATAGTGCTTATATTAATACAATACATAACAAGAAATACTTGTCTGTGTACCCTAGAGTATCACGTACCTAGGATCACCCTTCTTTATTTAAATAAAGTTTAGTTTTAAGTTTTATCACTCTATTGGGGAGTTTAAACACAGACTCATACTTTGGCAGCCACTTTAAAATCTTGGAAGAGAGAGTTGTGTCAAGTGAGAAACCTTTTTATTCATTTTGATCTTAAAATAGTCACTTCATTTCCTTTAAGGATACATTTAAAAAATAAATAAATAAACTTCTTTGAGTTCTATTACATAATTTTGTTTGTAAGATAAAATACATGTGTATTATATAAGTGCTTCCTCATGGTGGGATTTTCAGTGGATGACGTCCTATACGAAAAAGAAAAGAAAAAAAGAAATTTGGATTGTTAATGATATTAAACTTAATTTGTTTCGGTTTTCAAATTCATATATCTGCTGCGTGTAGTTATAACATTTTTTAGTAGTTCTTACAATAATGATGTGAAAGTTAACTTGGGATATTTTCAAAGGATACCGTTTTCAAGCATAAAAGTCACGTTATAAGTAGACGAATCGCAGGGGTTTCGCTTTGAACCAATTTCTATGAATGAAGCAACAAAATTAGACCAATACTTTTACATAGATTTTATTTCTCACCATTGACAAAAAGAATGGTGGGTATACGTAAAATGTTGATGTAATTTTGGTGTGTCATTCAAAGAAATAGGCTTAAACCGAAGCCCGAGGATTCTCATTCAATATCGCTGCGATATATGTGCGTGCAATATTTGCACATATCCTGCATTGTCGTATTTATTACAAAATTTGTAACCAATCTATTTTGATTAAAGTTTGCATTCTCAAAGATTGTTAGATCCTTCTGTCAGGATTGACAAAATCCTGCTACGGGATCCTATAGTGTTTAAACTTACCTGAGACTGCTTGCGCTTTAAGGGGCTGGACGAATCGGGGCCTTCCCGGGCCCCCGCTCTCAGGCTCTGATGGGGTGAGGCAAAGCGAGGGCTCGTCCTCCAGCGCGGATTGAAAATCTACAAAGGGGGCACACAGGGGGCAGCCCGTCAGTCCACATGCGTTTAAAAAAGGAAGCCAGCATACACATTAACAGCAATTAGCGCACACACAACCTCTGATATTTAGTGCAGGTTAAGCAGTGAAAAAAAAACCAGAAGTGTTAAAATACCATCAAGGGTTTGGGAAGCCGAAACATTTCGCTTAACAAACTGTTGAAGATTTCGATTTGCTCTTTGTTAAACAACAAGGAACACTAATTCCAAGAGATTAACATAGGATACTACGACTCATCTTGAATAGAGGACATTTTTCAATTGAGAGGACCGGCAGAATAAATTCTAATCGCCATCTAAAACTGTTAAATACGTGTGAAAGAGAATTAATTGATTTGGCCGCGTTATACGTGAATGAGGATAACTATTCTTGTAATAAGAAAAAGAAGAAATTATTGGTACTCTAAATTTAGACTGCTTTTCATGTTAATTTTTTAAAATTATCATTAAATATAACATTTAAAATGAATATGTCTGAAATTTTAATGAAAAACTCATATTTTTCTCAACCTATTATTTTTATCTTTTCAACTTATAAAATCATTATTATTATAATTGTTTTATTTTTTTTCTTATTTTATTTTATTTATAAGGAAAGAAACATTATTAGAAAGAATTTTCATTATAATTAACATGCTACGTATAATCATACAAATGATATAATTTTTAGTATGTTATTGAGTTGTTTCAGTTCATTGTCAACATTATTTTCCTCCTCATTATTAATTTATTTATTTGTTGTAGAATGAAAGAATTAAACAGTGTTTCCTTCTGAGTTGATTTTTTTCCTCCCCTTATATATTATAGTATACACATAATATTTCCGTCAATTATCAAAAAAATTTCCTTTTATTCATACTAGCTGACTAATTCATTTAACATTTTCAAAGACTTTTTTTTTTGAAGCGTAATGTTTTTAAACAAGGAAACACAACCGATATCGCGGTATATATTTTAATGAAAAAAGAAGTGGAATCCATAGCGTTCTTTCGCAGCTTAAGGGAAAATCTTAATTATTTCTACTTTTAGATTTTTTGCCTTTGAAATTTTCACATCATTGCTTCGTTTTTTCTTTCGGAAAATTAAGTTTACAGAAAATGCTTCATACTTAATTTTTCAGCTCACTAAGTAAGGCAAGCAGACTTAATTAATATACATAAATACAGCTTCCCAAACTCTATCAAGAACATCTAAAATAATGTTATTTTGATTTATCTAAAGTAAGAAGTGTAATAGAAACATTAGTAATTCAAATAAGTAAGACAATCATTTGAATATGCGAATAAACAAAAAGTTACAAATTGGTTTTCATATACATTTTATGAAACTTTCTTTCCCTTTGTTAGTTAAAATTACTACAATGAAATGTGATTACAAATTTACGTATTTTTAAATAGTACTAATCATTCCGTAATTACTTATTAGAAAATGTAATTCTGCAAAGCGTCAGTCGTAAAGAGCATTTCTTGGTAGCTCTTTAGAGTTTTTCCATGCTCAGAGCATTTTAGTAATTATTAATAAGTATATTAAAATTCAACTGGCGATACTTTATCTTGAACAAACTAATGTTTTTTTTTTTTTTTTTGCTACAAGATCAAGATCATTTTTTCATCTCTCTTCCCCCCCCCCCCTGCTCCCCCGTCCTCGGTCTCCCAACCTAGTCAAAACACGTTTTGAAGCTTACTAGGCGGGGTTTTTTTTTCCTACCACAGTGTTTAATAAAAGTTTTCTGCCGGAAGTATCAAAATAGCAAAGAAATCGGTACATTTTTAGAGTCAATTGCTCAGGTAATTTTATGTCTAATGCTCTTTGAGTTTCATTTCCTGAAATATTTGTTTATTAGTAAAATTTTGAACTTTACAAGAACTATTGACAACTGTGTATAAATAAGTAGCAATTGTGCATAAATAAAACATAAATTAAAACAGAAATAAATAAATAACTCTTAGTGTAGGGTCAGGTGCGGTAAAGTGGTCATAAAATCCACGTTTTGCAACTTTCGTCACCAATAAAATATATAAAACTAGCTGATCTTCCTCTGAACATCTGCGGGCTATAAGTTCAAAACTTAAGAATGATCGTTCGAGTTATGTATCAAAATATTTTAGGATACATAATAGCCGATATTCTTAGCTTTTAACCTCTAAATAATAGATTGTAAGTCTGTCCTTAAATTAATACATATAATAAAACATAAATATGAAAGTGAAAAAAATTCTGGAAAAAAATTGAAACAGCTTTTAATGAATGACTAAATTACTTAAATTATATATTAAGAAAACATTGCTAATAAGAGGGTTTTGAGATAATTTTAGCGCATTAAAATCAAAATGGAAGGAAAAAGCATATTTTAAACTAGCCATTTACAGTTCTTTCTCTTTGTCATGTATTGTTCTTGTTCGAAGTACTGCTAGTTCTAAACATTTGCAGCTTAATAATACTTATAAGTCAGTCTAGAAATAAAATATTCCATTGGAAAAACTTAATTTTTTTTAAATTAAATGTACTTCAATAGTTAACACACCGTTGTAAGAAGACTGTCTTATAGTAATTTCAATCTCTATTGCATTTGAGCTCAATTGTGTTTAACCCTGTTTACTAAAAAAAATAATTTAAAAGTTATTTTTTTGAAAATAATACAGCATTTGTGAAATTAATGTTTAACTAACACCTGCCTCGTGGCTTAGTTTCAAGCAAAAGTGCGGAAACCTGTAGTCTTCAAAATTAATTTTCATGCATAAATAGTCTGCATTCACTTTATTAGTTTAAAATTCGCATAAATTTGAAAATAAATATGGAAGCTAATCTCCCGTGAGTTTCTATACACGTCAAGTATTAGGCTACGTCATAAATTAACCTAAAGTAATTTCAGAACATCTGTGCATGTTAAGTCTAATATGACCACTTTACCCCATATAACTTGAAGTACCGTAAAATATTATATAAAGTAAATCTAGCTTCACGGTTAGTGAGGAAGTATTTCTGAGATCTGTGTAAAACTTCCTGCACCATTCATTTGCTGCAAATTCTTTAAAACAAAATGTGAGAGAGAACTTAAAGAGCTGTTTCAATTTCAAAGTGTTGTATAAACGAACAAATTGGTTGTTTCCTTTACCTAAGGAGTTGCTATTAAAATAATTTTGAATGTTAAATTTAATTACTAATTATTAAAAGTTAAAACATAAAATTCACCATTTACTTTACCTATTTCAAAGCTAATACTTTTTATTTGCCGAATGACCACTTCCGCCCACCTGACCCTACCAAATTTCATCCCAAACCATCGCCCAAACAAATCTAACCTTCCAGGGAGGTAAGGGACCCAGACCGGACGCTCTCGGTCACAACGGTGTGCATCTCTTCGTAGGCATCGAAGTCCTCCATCACTTCCACAGTCGTCTTCTGTTTCTCGTACAACTCTTCCGCTTTGACCGCTTCCACTTCCGCATCATCCTCGTCGTCACCGAGTTCCTCTACTGCAAAAATGAATCTCTAGTCATTTCAAAACAGTTAACTCGGTTGTCAAATGAAAAAAAAAAAAAAAAAAACATTTACATTTTAAATACTAATTACATCCATAACTTTAAATAAGAAGGGAAACTATCATAAAACACTAAAGTCCAGATTAAAATTTCAGTGTTAAGATAACGTTGAACATAAAAGCAACTACTTTAAATAAAAATCCAAATTGGCCAATGAAAAATACTTCTCCGTAAAAATTCTTGAAATAAAATACTTACCAATTAAAGCAAGAATGCTTTTCAATGACTATGTATTGTAATAACTAAAATACGGATTATATGCACCATGTGCATATTCATACTTTCACTTCATTTTAACGTGCGTAAAATTCCAAATTTTTAAGATAAATGCATATTGCTGCGTTTTTGACTCAACTTTATGTTTGTTTTTTTCACATTTTAGTTTAAGAAAAATTTAAAAACAAACAAATATTTTGTTTTTTATTTTCTTACTTTACAAAGAACGGGCGAGTTATGGAAATTAATACTGTATTTTCCACTAGTCAATAAAGAAATGGAAAGGATTTCCAAGGAAACCTGCAAGCGACATTGAATTAGAGTTTTTACCTATAGGATAGGTTTTCTGGGGGGGGGGGGGGCTGAACGCATGAAATTGAAATCTCAGAAGCCAATAATGAGCTACAGAAAACCTTAAAGACAGGGGCGCAATCACGTGGTGGGTTTTGGGAGTTATCCTCCCTCGCCCCAGAACTCTGATTGCACTGTTTCTTAAAGAACATATAGGGATTTTTTTCCATAAAATTATTCAACTTCTGCACCATTTTTAGTATGAGTAGTTGTTCCCCTGTTTGTCGCGACATAAATGCAGACAAACAAAACAAAACAAAATGCAAAAATTTAAAAGTCCTATCTTTATCTTTTTTTAAGTTGTGACAATTTTTCTCCAGGTAAGTAAAATATTATTAGGGCATATTCATTTTAATTTTTAGCAAATACTTTAAACATTTTTAATAAATATTTTCATGCATATTCGAAGGATTTTTAATGCATATAATACATGCTTTAGTAATGATGTATGGCTACATTGTAATAACTAAAAAAAGCTTACGACTCGTTTGCATTAGGGGAATTTCACAGAGTTTGCAACGAGTCCGTAACATATATGAATATCGTTAGATTTTCAACAAATTTTAAAGTTTGTTGGTGGTAAGACCTAACTACATGTAGATGTTGTAACAACAAAAGTTCATTTAGATTTGTTAACATTTACAGAAAATACAAGAATCTCTTTATTATGTCCCAAATACCGTGAAATGCCCGATTAGTTTGATGCACATTCCTTTTGTTGCGCGTATGTTTATAAATCTTTCAATTTTGTCCGTTGATGTAGTTTTGACAACTTTCTACTGTTAGGGTTAGCTTTTGCATGGCAGAAGAGGCTCTTAGAGCCTTGAAACAAATGCATGCAAGAATTTTTAGGCTTTTCTTTTTTTTTTCTTTGTAAAATAAATAAATAATAACAAAAGAAAATAAGAAGATTTTGCTTTCGCGTTGCAACTTCGTACCAAAAGAAAAATGGTTTGCGGATCAATATTGCTATTAAACTTTAAGATTTTGTGTGATTCTACATAATGCTTAAGCCGTCTTCAGACGTTTTAGCTTTCCATCGGTATTGACCTCCGGCTTTTTGAATTGCATTAAACGGATGAGTTCTTACCGTGTGGTCCGGACGATTGTTGGATTTCCTTGAGCCAGTCCTCTTTCTGTGTCAAGGATTTGCTCTTCAAAGTAAGGGGGTATCCAGATGCTCCCGGTTTCAAACTCTGGAATCGCATCTTTAGGTCGTCGTCGTCCGCATTGTCTACAATCTCGACTTCAGGCAACTGTGAACAGTAATACTTCCCATTAAAACACCCATGAGTAAAATTGATACTCTTATCAAGTTTAGATAATCCTCAACTTTATCTCTGATCACAAATAACTTTTTTTTCCTTTTTTTTCTCGTTTTTTGCACCTCAGAAAAGCGAGATTTAAGTATAGTCTGTCTCACGGGAAGTGGTAGCGAAACTAAAAATAAAATGTCGCTCCTTTATCATCAACATTAGCCAGATTTATTGATTCCTTCCTGAATAAGAGATTCTATTCGTATTGAACGATGGTTAGTTGGCCGAATGTTTTGTTTCTTTAAAATCTAAGGGCTATATATATATGCTCAATTAAAATGTAATTGCGCTTCAACCATAGCTTCCAACGCATGAAATCTACACTAAAAGAAATATCATTCAGTCTTCTTTCAAAGGATACCATTTTTTCAAAATAGGTGTTTACTTAGATTTTAGCAAGAAATTTCAGAAAAAGTTTTATGCCTCCATAAAGTGGGAGCTGTTACTAGCCTTCCCAGCACAAAGCAGTATTGCTAAACTTTGTTTACCTCCGCTATCACGACTTGTGGAGGTTACATCAATGACCTAGATACTTATATAACCAGGTGGCGTTGGTTAAACCTGAAATATTGTCAGAGCGACGTTTTGAAAACTCTTTAAAGAGACATATGAATAAAGGTACTTTCTCTTAAAAATGAAAATCTGCTTTCTTTTTTGAGCAGCATTTATTTTTACTTACGTTATAAATACGTTTTACTAACTAAAATGATGAATTCTTTGTTTTGCTGAAACTGAAACGAAATCAACTGAAAGACGAATTCGGCAATCACCTTTTTCACAAATGAAACTGGTGAAAGCAAGAAACTCAATTATAATTGCTTTCACTCCAAATCGGTATTTTATATATTCAAAAACAAAAATTACTTTTTCATATACAAATACGTAAAAGAAACAGCGGTTGTTTTATTTTGGCTGGCCTAAAAACTCATTTGAAAGCGAAAATATTTTAACGCGATGTACTAGTAGAGCATTGTCTTGCACGTTGGTAAGATTTAACATTATGAAATTAGCAATTTTAATATTGACCTAGAAAAACTACATAGTTTTATCTTTTAATTAAAATATAGAGAAGAAAAATTTAAGTATTTAAATTAAAGATCCAATTGTAAAATGGTTTTCTTTGAATTGTCATCTGCATCTAAAAATTTAAACATCTGTTTGTTATCTATTTACTTGGGCTTATTTACTTATTTACGTATTTATTTAATGTTTTTAATGTTGTACTTTTCTACACCCCCTTGACCTTTCCTTCGATTTGGTACAAAATTCAACCATATGCCGAGAAAATATATTAGTAAAGATTTATTCTGAAATCAGTTTTAATTTTTATTTATTTATTGCGAGTTTAAGAAATCATTCACTTCTGGTTTTGCCACTTTACAGCTGAGAAAATGCTCAGTAATACTACAGCTCTAAAATAAATAAAAAATAAGTTATTGCAGTTGATTTCCAAGAAGTCTATCTGAAGAGAAATCGTGTTAACTGCACCAAACTTATCTTATTTGTACTGGATTTGCTCAGTTGCCATATTCATACATGGTATCGCCATCATTTTAGATTTTTAAACTTGGTAAGGGAAAAAAAACTGCTCTTCCATTTGTGAAGATTTTGTGGTTGTTGCAATAATAACCTCAAAACTGGAATAAGATTTACAGAAGTAAGCTCGATAACCGAACTTCAAATATTTAAACTCAGTGAAGGTAAAAAGTTATCCCCACTAGGCGGTGAAATTAAAAAGTTATCCCCATGAGTCGGTGAAATTGGAAACATACTAGTAGCTACCCTAGTCCTCACCCATTTCTACTCAGAGTGTTTTTCTTTTTTACTTTCCCCCTTTTTTCTTTCAAGAAAGTGATTTTTTTTATTGATCTAAGTACATACTTCTTTCTTGTATGCCGATATATATTTGATTTTTTATTCGACCAGAATGTAAAAAAATATCGTGAAGTTGATTTCTTTGGTTGATTCAAAACATATTAAAAACTGTTAGATTCCATGCAAGTAATTTCCTGATAACGCGAACACAATTTATCAAAGGGAGATACAGAAGAAAGTTTAAAGCTTGTTTTTTGACCTTACATTACACAGTTCCAGTTTCAAATAACCCAGTAGGTCAGAAAATGCCAGGTTATTATTATTTTTAGAAACAGACTTCGCAGCCGAGCATCAATAGAATGCATCTAATGATGGAGTATGAAGCAAGGATGCTTTTTAAACTGGTTTTAAAATACTAAACAAGAAGTTCCGTCTAGAACTATACGAGCCTACTTTCCCGTATACACCAAATTCAAATTTATAATCTAGCTATCTCTTTCTCTCTCTTTCTTATTTATCTTTAGTTCTAATTATTGAAAATATACCTTTTTCAACGAATAATACATATTCATTCACTCACTTATTCATTCTTTCATTTATTCAGCCATGCATTTATTCATTCATTCGTTACCTCATTCAAGTGTTTATTCATTCATTTACGCATTCATGTATTTATTCACTCATTTATTTATATTTTCATTTATTCAATAATTTATTCATTCATTCTTTTCCTCATTCATTTATTCATTGATTTATTCTTTCACTCATTCATTTATTCATTCATTCATTATTTCACTCATTGAGTCACTGAGAAATATCCTTGAAAATCCCGATCAAAAAATTTCGTAGCAAAATAGGCTCGTAAGTTCTGGGTAAACTTTCTATTTCTACATGTTCTACGTTATAAGAGCTTTCCGATAAAGTTTGTTCCAAGCAAATCGGTCCGTTAGATCAGGATTTATATAGGGTTGAAATTTCCCCGTAAGCTCTGTGTTAATTTTTTGAACTGTTCAAAAATGAACAAAAACTGTTCAAATCAATATTTCACGCCGAGAACTCCTTTCAATAAGCTTGCAATAGGAACTTGGCTCTTGTGCCCAGAGTTTACAGAATTTGCTTCAATTTTGTCCATAGGCGCTAATGTTAAAATTTTTTGTTCAAAATTGAACAAAAAATTGTTCAAATCAAAAAGTAAAATATAGAAATGAGATGTCCTCGCCGAGATCTTTCGAATGCAAAAAGAATTTTTACAATCGGACAATTCGTTCAAAAGTTATTAGGGGGGGACAGACCGACAGACCGACAGACAGACAGACAGACCGACAGACAGACAGACCGACAGACACACTTTTTCCCCATCTCAATACCCTACTTTCAAATTTTTTATTTTTCAATCTTTATTTAATTACTTCACTTATTTTTGACTTCTCTTCATATTTAACGATATTTTCACGATACATTAAGCCTTCTTTCATGCTTTATTATTATTATTTTTTACTTTTACGGGAAAGTAGGCTAAAAATAAATGCAAAATTAATGTGAAGAATGGCAAAACAAAATAATTAATTAATATTTACAATTAAGAAACATTTTCCTTTTAAGGTAAATGGGAAATATGAAACTAGAATGTATGACACAGTGAGCTACCATTTGGTCCGTAAGATTTTTTACTTTCTTGGGCAACAGACCTTGATTACTTGCTTGACCAGGTAAATGGATCTGTAAGTGCCGACTCTCTTGTGGTCAGTCACAAAGATGCGGCCTTTGAAGAGGAAAGCTAGCCTCTCTCTGCGCATACCGCTCGGCTCGAACACTTCAAACCAATCCTGTGCAAAGTAAAAAAGACTTGCAATGAACGCGAATTTGATGTTAATATCGATAATACTCAGTTTGTGACTCGAAATGTTTGCTTATTCGGTATGTAATGCAACTGATGAGTTCATGCAGCTCATGTGAACGTTTGTATATCGGGTAGTCTAAGACCATTCGATGAGTGAAAAATATCATAAAATCTCAAATTTTCAAGGTATAATGCATCCTGAAGTGCGGAAATTCCCGCGGATGCTTAAAATGTCGGGTCAGATTAAAATTTATGCGGCTATTCTTAAATACATGTCCAATTTTGTTTAATTGTCATACAATTATCACACATTTCATTTCCAGTTTTTACTGAAATTGTCCGAAATAACATAAAATCTTAATGCAAATAAATATAAATGCAATAATGTTCCGACGATAATATAATTTTCTAAAAGCAAGTTTTCTGTGCTGCAATAGAAGGAAGCACTCTCTTTCCAGGAAAAAAAAATAGAATCTCCTGGGCTAAGATTCCGTAGTAAATGTTGATAAATTAAGGTATGCCGTATCTAAGATATTATGGTATCCCTTTTGCACAGAGAAATTTTGCTTTAAAGTAAAATGAGCTCGTTTTTGTTTATTAGGTTTAATTTTTACAATTAACTTACTTCGATGTGCGTTTTATACATTTACGCTTATTTCTGGGCATTTCTTGCAGCACCTTGTTACTTGGCGGCACAAGAGAACTTGGTAAATAATAATACTAATAATAATAGCAATAAGTGTACGCACATCAACAAGAATATCCCCAGCTTGTTGCTATGGTTCGTTCTACTCTTGCTTTCCCATTTTTGCTCCGTCACTTAGCGACATCCTCTTCAAAACTCATTTTGTGAATTCAGTGCATTACCAATGAATAAAAAATTCTCTCGATAACAGATAAAAAGCGTAAAACTTTAGGCAATCGCATCCATTGCTATATGCAGTGAATATACTTACGTGCTTGAGAATGCGGCCCAATTTGTGCAGGTTGCCTTTATAACCCTGGATGGAATTGATGTATTGCAGATCCGCGATGCGTTGCGGGATTGCCTGCATAAAATCATGTGCTCGCTCCAGGTCTGATGTATCCTCCTTCAAACGAGTCCCGTATTTGATCAACTCCTAAATATAAATCGAGTTTTTGGGTTAGTGAACATTATCTGAATCTGAAAGCTTTGTTTTAATGATCGTTTTTTTTCCCCAAGGATTGCTTTGATTTTTGTTTGAAGAAAACTCACGTATGCGTCTTCTGAAAGTCAAAGATATCAATATGAAATTTGCCGCTGACATTCCGAAACATAGCTGATGAGTTTCAATGAAATAGAAGAGCTATCTTTTTCATTTATCTGCTTGTTTATTTTATTTTATTTCTTGTTTTATTTTTTAATTACTTAAATTACCACACCTATAAGTAATGAAGTATTTAATGTGCTTAAATATTAACTGATAACGTTTGCGTCTAAGGAATGACGTCTGATATTATATTTGTTTGATATTGTTTAAGAAAACTTTCATTCAGTTTTGATCATGGGTTCACACTATAAGGTTTGCCAACTTTGTTTTCAAGGCAGGCATTTTTTCAGCAAAAGGCTTTGATTAGTTTAGTTATTACTATATTGTTATTTATTATATTTTACTCGTACTGACTACATTTAGTATTTGGGGTTACCAAAAAACGACCGTAATTCCAATTTTGATACAACAATATTTGAAAGCAGAAAACAATTCTGTAATTTTCAAGCTAAAATAAGAATGAAGATTGTGTGTCTACAATTGAAGTCGCTCATGGAGAAATGTAGCCCACTCTAAACCCGAGCCTAAGCTGAGACTCGCACTCGACGTGCCAGAGAATGATTGCTCCTGGATCCTTTTCCAAATTCTTGTTCATTGTTGCCGGAGCTGTAGGAGAAATTACATATTTTTTGGTTTATGTATATATATACGTGGGATCTACACAGCCGCTGGTGAACAGTTATACTGATTTAGATGTGGAACTGAACTACAATCGTTACTGAACTGAAATAGATTTTTGCCGATTGGCAACGGAGCTTGCATAAAAGGCGTTCTAAGTTGTGTTCCAGTGAGTTGACTTCAGTTGAGTTAGTTGTTCTTCGGAGAGAAGGGCCAAGCAGTGCTCTCTCAATGTTAAAATTAATTTTTGTATATAGCTGTAAAATATGTTCGTTTCTTGATTAAATGGTTAAAATTCACTTGCTGTTTCTCAACCCAATTACTGTGAGAAAATAGGAATACTACATATATATATGTACATATATACATATATATATGTACATATATACATATATATATATATATATATCTGTCATTTCAGTCGAATTCAACTTTTAACATATTAAAATTTGAACTATAACAAAAATATTCACTTAAAAATTATCTGAACGATTTGAAAATAGTCCTACAGGTTTCGGAATGCGTCGCAGAAATGGCATGTAAAAGGAAGTATTGTAAATAAATTGAAGCGACGAAGTTGCGATAAATTGAAAAATGTAGTGAATAACATAAAAAGGAAACTTTGACGGAAATAACGCAAAAGGCTTTGACACAAAAATTACAAAATTAGACGGACGTGAAACATGCCACCAATACGACGCACCCGCCCATACCTGCAGGACGTTGGCACGTAGCAACGATTATACTCACCTACACCCAGAGATGAGAGATCCAAAGATGCGACGTCAAAAGCAGAAAACACAAAAAACGTTCGTTGTCGTCGCAATTAGCAATTTATACGTTTCGTTAATGTTAGTTTACATGTCCCGGAACTTTCATTTTCTTTTCATTTACATCTATATTTCAATATATTAAAGTTTGCTGCATAGTGCTGCATTTGCGCCTGGCACTAACTTTGGCAATTTCATATACGAACGTTTGATCAGGAGTTTGCGGACACGGAACAACAATGAAAATATTTTGTTTTCTGCTTTTGTCGTCGCATCTTTGTACCTCTCATCTCTGGGTGTAGGTGAGTATAATCGTTGCTACGTGCCAAGGTCCTGCAGGTATGGGCGGGTGCGTCGTATTGGTGGCATGTTTCACGTCCGTCTAATTTTGTAATTTTTGTGTCAAAGCCTTTTGCGTTATTTCCGTCAAAGTTTCCTTTTTATGTTATTCACCACATTTTTCAATTTATCGCAACTTCGTCGCTTCAATTTATTTACAATACTTCCTTTTACATGCCATTTCTGCGACGCATTCCAAAACCGGTAGGACTATTTTTCTTGGTTTCTTTTGAATACGTTATGCTCCCCGCCCACTGATGAGGAGAGTTATTTGTTTTTGTTTCTTATTTTATGACTTTTAATTTTTGGATTAGCAATTTATACGTTTCGTTAATGTTAGTTTACATGTCCCGGAACTTTCATTTTCTTTTCATTTACATCTATATTTCAATATATTAAAGTTTGCTGCATTTGCGCCTGGCACTAACTTTGGCAATTTCATATACTTGACAATTTCATATACTTAACAACTTGCTACACCTATATACATATATATATACACATTGCAATCTAGCCATGGTGCCAGCAATTACTCAACCACTTGTGACGCAACACTTCTTTTTTTTCAATTTATGTCTTAGCAGGCTGACCGCCCCGTGGAATAGTCGGCAAAGCAGGTTCATCCAAGGCCTTAGGTCCACGTTGGACTCCGGCAACATTTGTGGTAGTATATTACAAGAACTTGGTAGTATGTTTCAGCAACTTAAAAAGTTTCTATCTGCAAAGAATAGTGCTTACTGTTATCAGTATTTATTATATGCTGTTTGAAAATATGGTGAAATAAAGCACCACTGTTTATAGTCGGCGATTTTGCGCATTTTTTGGCGCAACTTAGCATCAAGTCTTTTACAGTGCAGATGGAAAGATTGCTTCATTCAAATACATAGACACACCATTTAAAACATGAATACAGAATACATGTAACACAAATTAATGAGAAATGTAACAGAGTATTCAATATTCATAATTATATTGATACTAAATAGAAATGTACCTTTAGCAGTAACTGATAGTCGTTGATTCTTTGAATTGGTAACTTTAAGTGCTCTGACAATGTCTTTTCATCTTGTATTTTGCGACTGAATTCCTGGTGTGAAAAGATTAAAAAAAAGAAAAAGAAAGAAGGAAAAAAACGTTTAAAATATTTTTTCTAAGGTTATACACAAATGTATTGATAAGAAATACTTTATTTATCATAATTGAAAAATAATCAATGTAAAATTGATGATTTTATGAAATTTCAATGCATACAAAATGTTTCAAGATCATTTAAAGCAGGAATTTCTTTACTCATGAATCTTTTATGTTCAATTTTTAAAATATGATTCATGTTCTCTTCTAGCATTTCATTTTAAAAATATCAATAATGAAGGAATGTTTTTAATTGTAAGCTCTAATGTCCACGTACACTAAAAATATTTCACAGAACATACATAAGAGTCTCCTGGAAATCCTTTATCCGGAGTCTAACGTAATATTACAGAGAATTAAAAACAGCAAACAACAAAATCTTTGCAAAGAAAATTACAGATAATTAAAAGCAGAGACACTAAAAATACAGCAACATATAATATACGGCCGTCGTAGCGCCATCTGTGAATACGCTGAAATACCATTTCGGGTACACAAAGTCGAAAGTAGGGTACACGTAGTCTTCAATTATGCACTTATTTACAATTTTTAAACTGGTAGTCACAGACTTAAAGTGTTCAATTTTACGTAATTTACCAGGTCTATCTCTGAAGTTGTACTGAGAGAGAAAAAACATTAATTGGATTGGGAAACTGTATTCAAAAAACTTGAATATTTGATTTAAAGCAAGTTCTTTGTAAACTTGCAAATACAAACCGTTTCCTTTCTTGCTTTTGACTAACGTGCTTTACAGTGGATTTGTTCTGCCTCTTTTATTCGAAATCATACTATCCAACAAATCCAAGATGGATAAACGAGAGTAATATATCATTTGAAATATGTGGCCCAGGTTTTTGTCAAATTTGTCTTGATTCTGCTTTTATTGACTTTCCGTAACGATAGCGTATTGTACTTTGATTTAACTTTTCCATCACACTCGAAACAGTGACAACATTACACACTTTTTGAGGGCAATAATTTTGCGTTTAATTTACTTATTTACTTTTTTTTGATAAAGCAGTTAGTCTATATGAAAAAGAATAATATAGACGGGGGAGGGGGGAGAAAGCCATATAAGAAAAGGACTTAACCCTACACGCGCCGTGTTGTTTTTAAACAACACCTAAATTTTTAGTTCACTAAGCTTTATTTTGTAATATTTTTAGCATGTGGGGCATTCTTTCGTTTCTTTTTGTATGTGTGATCATATTAGTTAATATAGTTTCCCCTTGATCTTGTAAACTGAACTCAAGGTTCATCTTTTTTCACAAAATCGTAAGACATGTTGATTTCGTAAAAAACAGTAACTTCTTAATTTTTTTTTCTACAAATTTAAAGTAAAAATTTTATTTTAAAAAATAGTCTCTAATTGCTTACATAGTTTTAAAATAAAATAAATATAAGTTGTCCGAAAAATTTTGGGAAAAATATATATTAAGATGCCTTTTTTACTTGTTGTTTTAAAACAACGCCACGCATTCGGGGGCAATTTTTATGCTCCTGCAAATTAGCTTAAAGTGGTCGATTAAATTATTATTAGGAATTTTGTTTAAAATCAATTCACGCTCAACCAAAGAAAATACAAACATTATCGCATAGATCCCTACAGATGTTAGGTTTCTTGTTTAGTTAGTTTTGTTCTTTTAGTGAAATTATTATTAAACTTTATTGGTAATCAAAGTAAAAATTTGCACATGTAACTAATAATTATTAACTACAACTTCAAATTTTTACTTTAATAAATTTTATCAATTTATAAATAATAATAAAATTAATTATTTTAATAAATTTTCATATTTTAGTGCTATTTTATGATTATAATGCATGCCTATATTTATTATTGATTTGGTTTCATTTGTTAAAAAATTTTTCAAAAAATTATTATTGTTATCCCTAAATGCGCAGTGTTGTTTTTAAACAACATGTCAATTTTTCTCGAATTCTACTTTTCCGAATTAAATAAGAGCTTTTTTTAGTATTTTTCCCACTTATAACTAGCACAAACAAACACAAAAATAAAAATAAAAAAATAAAAAATATATAAAGAAAAAAAAAATCGCACAGTGTAGGGTTAAAATTATGGCAGGCACGTAATTCTGACTTACACAGAACTTTATCAATACACAGAGATGTGAGCTTCGGGACGAAAGTCATCCGAGCAAATACTTTAGTGTTATATTTTTGCAAATTTCCGTTTCAATAACGTTATTCCCATCATTTAGGTTCTATTGTTTCTTGACAAGTATTTTACTTCTAACTGAATAAACTCACCTGGAAATAATCTTTCAAGGTCCCTTCTTGTAAAAGCTGTTGAGCTTCTGGCTCATCTCGGCAGTATGAGACATGTTGATCGAAGTCTCTTTCCTAAACCAAAAACAAACCATTAAGTATTGAATGTACCAGTAATTAATCGTACAAATATATGAACAGAAATCACAATAAAACACCGACATGCTTGATTGTTAGAGACAGGGTGAGGCGCGAATTTGAAATATCGGAAAGATCCGAAAATTAAAAGAATTATAAAATGCTACTAAATTTTGTAGAAACTGCACAACAACATTTTACTTATTCGAAATATCAAAATACATCAATTGAAAATTGCAAATGATCATGTCTTTGCCCACTGTACTATAAAATAACTCCATTGTGAGAATTGATAATACTACAATAAAAATTTTGTGCATATGTTTCAAAACTATATGTACCCAACCAAGTTTAACTTAAACTTATTTGCTTGATAAATGATAGTTACTCTTAGACCTCGACTTTGGGAAGAGTATCCGTCTTTTGCAAAATGTACCGTTATATTTAAGGATGCAGTTTCTAAAGTTTTTAATGAATTTTCCAGTCGAAGTTAAGCAACGAAAGGAAAAAAGAATATTGAAAATAAACGCATGAAAGAATCCTAATCTCCTAAAAATAAGCGAGAAACCAAACGAAGTTAAAATCAAAAATTAGTTTCATAAGTAATAAAAAATAATAAATCTGAAAGCAAGCATTTTCTCATTTTTAAGAACATCATTTTTAACAGTATGATGACGGAATTATGAAAACGCTAATTTAAAAAGGAAATTACCAATCTTAAAAACGTTTTCCCCAGTCGAGGTGGATCGTCTGCGTAGTACTGAATGCCTTTAAGGAGGACGCTGAAAAAAAAGAGCAAAGTTTACCATGTTCGCAATAAAAAAATACTGTTTTGAAAAAATAATAAATGTAGTATCTCTGACAAAAAATGAGATCTTTCGGTCCTTCAGCCTTTTCACTTTTCAATGTCGAAAAATTGAAATATATATGATTTGGTACGTTAAGAATATAGTAATTATTAGTATAATTTGGTATAAATCTTTTAGCTCTACCAATGATAATAAGACAAGTTTTTCCGAATTATCCCTTTGGGACCGTCCATAAATGATATCACGACGCTTTTTTCCCTTATATTTGACCCTCCCCTTTGTCACAAAATGTCACACTTCAAGAAACTTCCCTCCCCCTTTGTCACATGCAGCGATATGTTGCATAAGCATGATGTCACACTTCTTGTCACCCCCTCTCCTCCCCTTGTCACAATTTCATGAACCCTCTCCCCGCTCGAAACGTGACATCATTTATGAATGATCCCTTTTCTTCTTTTGCCAGATATGTTCCATCAGTTGACAAATTCTCACAGCAGTTGAAGTGTTTAGAAAGTAAGTGCAAAACTTTACTATCAACAACTTCAAAATTCACTTAAAGAGGAGGAAAAGAAGAAAAAGAAAAAAAGAAAAAAACTATTTTTCTAAATAAACGGATAAAACATTTAAAACCCGGTAGAACTCGTGGTGTGAGACTCTCCATCACATTACGTACTATGTCTTTAATATCAAATGAGGCCCATAGTCTCTTGAGTTCATTACGGCATAACTTGAGAATGCAAGCTCAAGGTGGCTTGAGACGGAGCGGAAGTGGTCCTTGTAACAGCTGTACAAAAAAGACCACAAGGTGCTTTAAAAAAATAGACGGGCCTTTCAGTAGGATAACAAGGCGCTGCCGTCCCTTCAAATAAACATCCAGTCATCACAAGTAGCAAGTAGCTATGACTGTAAGATGCATCTTCATTTTTAAGCACATTTTCTGGAAAAAAAACATTTTAAACATTTATTGTAAGGTTGTAAAAGGCTAAAAATATAGGTTTTCTTTACAGTGTATAAAACGGAGCGGACC
The DNA here is from genome assembly GCA_038502835.1 of Octonoba sinensis. Taxonomy (NCBI): domain Eukaryota; kingdom Metazoa; phylum Arthropoda; class Arachnida; order Araneae; family Uloboridae; genus Octonoba; species Octonoba sinensis. The sequence continues at coordinate 145,983,125 of CM076600.1, forward strand.
TTTAAAAGTTAATTACAACAAAATCAGTGAAGTTAGTTTGTTAGTTTTTTGTCTCAGGATATTATTTTTTATGAACTTTTAACAGATATTACTTGATATGGGTGTGAAGAACAAAAGAAAGGTCTTACTTGTTATGAAATTCCGATATCCTAGAAAAGCTCGAGAAAAGTGCATCTTTCTGGTCTCTTAGTTCCTTTGGGGTTGATTTCGATTCTAATTCTCGAATGTAATTGTTAACCACATATTGCATGTCTCTTGCAAAAGCTTCCTCTGATTCAACCAGCTCTTGTAGAACTTTCCTGCAAAGTATAAAATTTAAACTTTAAAAAGGTTTTTTTAAAAATATTATTTCGTCTGAGGAAGAATTAGTCCTTCTGATGCAGTGTTTACTCACATTAGGATCGTTAAATCTACACTAAAATTGTGTGTCTTAAGTATTGAAGCACCAACAAGTTAATGAACATTTAATAGCGCTCATCAACATTATTTTGCTCCCTGAAAATTTGTGGATTGTTCTTTTTGATTACTCAATTCTGGTAAGAAACTACTGTAATATCTTCTTTTCTTCTCGAAAGGGGATGTTATGTTTTGACTTGTTAATATTAACACAACGTAAAAAGTGTGTCAAAGCCAACGTACTAAAAGTGTTTATATCATTGTTTAAATATTTGTTGATGAATGCATTTGTTTACCATTTCATAAGTTATCTATGTCATTTTCCTACTTTAGGGCATTGACTTTGCTCATGGCGAAATATTGACCTAATTTGGCTTTGTGGGTAAACAGAAAAAGGTAAGAAATACTGAGTAATAAAACGGTAGAAAAATATTAAAATTAATTGACGATAAAAGGAATTGAAATGCAAAACAGTCTTCTTTTTATATCAAAATGACACTTTACAGCTTGCTGGAAGGAAGACTAATGAAAAGAAATTTAGGCTCCAGTTATTGGTTTCCGTTTACTTATTTATTTATTTTTTTAGAAAATCGTCACTTAATATTAGGGAGCATGCATTATTCCTCCTCCTACAAGTGATCGTCTAGGAATAAAAATAAACATTGGCCTTACTCTCTGCGTGCCTTGGATAATTGTGCTTTGGCGTCCAACTGGGGTGATGGTGAAGGGGTGACGGTTGTCTTCTTTTCTAAATAGCAAGAGGGCACCATGCCTTCGGGGCCGCCATCTTGTCGTAGCCGGACTCGCCACCTGTTTGTGAACAGTACAATCTTTAATATAGCTGTACTGCGTGTGTCTGTTTTATACTTCTTCTATCAGCATTTTAAAGACTGATAGAAAGTGTTATATGCTACTTCTGTTAGTATTTAATATAGTTTAACGTACCCCTTCTAAGTGACACACGCACAACGTTTATAATTTTATTGAAATTAATTGTGTGGTTAGAATTGTAACAACGCTATGAAGTTCTCGACTTCTCAACCTTTGTTCTTCATGCAAATTCTTATGTTCTTTTCAATCAAGCTTTGACAGTTAGCTTAACTATTCACTGCGTCTTAATATTTCGATTTCGTACGTACATGTTTAAAATCTATATAAAATGAATAGGAATGATTAACTATAGCTTTCAAAATTTATTATAGACTAGCTGACTTGCCCGGCTTTGCGCGGGATAATATTGCATCATTCGCAGGCTAAGTGACGCATGTCCAAAATTCTGTTGTAAATATGTAAGGAAAAATTTTCTTTAAAAAATCATGTAGGAGATGGGCAACAGGCCTGAAAAACCTTATTTTAACAGTAAAGACCATTAAAAAAACATGGTTGCATTTAAACGAACAGCCTAGAAAAATTCCTTTTAGACCAAAAATAACAGTTCATAAAAATCTACCTTAAAATGCCAACAACAGTTCAAAAAAATTGCCATTATAGTAATTGCAACAGTAACTAAAATGCGCACATGCAGCGAGATAATTGTGCCAAAATGATCATAAAAATCGTATTTACAATATCTACCACAATACATCTAAAAATTCCTATCAAAGTGAGATCTGTATTTTGTTTTAAAATGTCCATCAGATGAAGAACAACTGTCCCTGAATATGTCTGATACAATAAAGAAAAAATCCTTAAATCCCCACATTTGAATAAAGACAACTATTCCTAAACATCCCTAATAGAATAAGGACATTAGTCTCAAAAAATCTATATTAGAATAAAGACGTCAGTGACTAAAAATACCCATTAGAATACTGACCTTCAAGAGCTACTGTTCCTAAAATTACCAACAGTCCATCTTAAATCAACCATCAAAATAAGGACAGTTCCTATAAATCCCGATTGCAAAATCGTCAAAGGATTTCTTGAATATTCAATTGAATAGCATTTTCATAAAATTCGGATATAAACGAAAGAAAGGGAAGCATTTTTCCAAAGGCAAATGCTTATATAAGTTAGAAAATGTTTGGTACTGAACCAATCCTGACGTGTGAAATTTAGTTGATAGAAAAAAATAACTCAATTATGTCCAAATAGTGCCAAATAGACAGTAAAAAAAATTAAGTAAATGTTTTATAAAATAAATCACTTGAGTAAAATATGGAAGGAAAAATCAAAATCAAGATAAAGTAATTGAAAATCCGTCTGCACTTTATAATCCACAAAATATGCATAAAAATGAAACGAATTCTTAGAATTTGTTTCGCTGATAAAGCGGACAATCTACCATGAGAAATAATATGTTTCATGAAATTGTTGAACTGGTACCATGATACTAAATCTCCAAAAAACAAAGAAGGATCAACCTCAAGGAGTAATTACAGATCGTCTGCAGTACGCTAAAAAATGCAATGAATTTTTAGAATTTGTTTCGCTCATAAAACGGCATGAATAACGATAAAACAGCATTTTTTCAATCTTACGTTAACAAAAATCATCTAGTTGGCGACAAAAGTAGTATTTATTTTGGCGAAAACACGCAAATTGAGCAGATAAATTCAGAGGTAAGCCTCGCTTTAAAGTTCGAAAACTACTTTAAATGAATATTGCGCGTGTTCTATTTGTTCTACGAACTTCAGAAAGAGATCATCTTGTGCGGTTTTTTACGGGCATCAATATGCTGCAAAAATCGAAAAGGTGTGACGTTTCTTCGATGAGATATTCCTAAAATTAACAGTTTTGCTTAAATTGGAATAAAAGAAGAACAAATTCGAATTTTCGGAAAAACGCTTCGAGGTGCACGAGGACCTGACCCAAGGTACCTGTAGTCAAAATTTCGTATTTCTGGACAGTTCCATCTCGCCAGGAGGCGATCGACAGACAGATACACACACACACACACACACAACACAAACTTTCGGTTTTATTTATATAGATAAATTTATCTCCTTTTGAAAAACCATTAGGACCGGTACATTATAATTCTAATCACACATTCAATTTTTTTTCAGGTATAAATTTGGAGAAAGTTTTCTTTCCTTAGGATATGAATTTTCAGGCATTTTTTCACCTTTATAGAATCTGCCCAATTTAGTTAATGAATCGGATATTCCTTTTTTTCCCTTACTTTCATTTCTCTAGTTGAACATTCCTTTTTGTAATTTATGTAATTTAATGCTTAAGGACACGAGTTTACTTACTTGTGCGCTCTGCTGGAATCGATGAGCTCTACTTCTTGTCCTTCAGAGACGGGAAGGCCATCCGGGTCACCAGCGCGGGGCGTGTAGTCCATGACCACGACGTAAACCTGCCTCTGGAATGATATTTGTTCGTAATTTTTGCAGTGAAACCTGTGTAAGTTGACCACTTGCGGTGCATCACTTTAGTGGTAAACTTAGACAAATTCCGTTCCTTACAAAAGTGGTCAACTTAGACAGGTGGTCAACTTTTCAGGTTTTACTGTATATATATTATGAACAAATAGAAACAAGCTAAAAGTAAAAGCTATTTTATGTAAGCTAGGTGACCCAAAGGTGGATAGTAAAGAGGAGCGTAAAAACCTTTTTTTGGAAATTGTTTTTGCATGAATCCTGAAAAGTTGTGAGGTGGCATTAGGAACATACACACAAAATTTTAACTTAATCAATTAATATCTTGCAATTCCAGTTTTTGTCTCAAAAAACGTAAAAATTAAGGTAAAATTCAACAATTTCGTCACTTTTTTCAAAATTTTAATTTTCTTTTTGTGATAATGATGAATTTTGTGAAATTTTGCATGCAATCTGATTAAACAGTAATTTTTGGCACCTTTTTCACGTAATTAAATGGTATTTTTTCATGCAATTAAATGGTTGTATCTTTTCCAAATGGAAATTTTTTAATGTTATTTCTTTGCAATAAAATATTTTCTTCCAATTGAATACACTCTTCTAAAAGTAAAAGTGATTCATCGAGTATTTCTTAAACATATCAATAGTGATTTCAATATATCGGCCCTTTGGAGCACTGTGTGCCTGCCAAAGGTGGCCCACAAGCTACTATGTGGAAATCGTCCTATAAAAGGAATTAACTTTCATTTTACAAAAAGGAGTATTCTAAATATGTATTAGAGTTATTTGTAAGACTTTACAACAAATATCAGCTTTAAATCATGCTTTAAAATTTCTAAAATAACGATTTGTTAAATCAAACTTTTTTGAATATATTATTTCTTTTGAATTTTAATTTATAAAACACTGTTAGTTGTTTTTTTTTTTTTGTTTTTTTTTTTCAAAACTAAAACACACTTGTGAAATGCAGTTACCTTCTTGAATTAACTCTCGCCGGGAGCATCGTTATTGTGACGACAGAGATTTCATATTATTGGAAGTTTTTTTTAGGTCCGGTGAATGGTCTGTCAAACTAATAACATTTTCTGAGGGGAAAATAAATTCGCCAACCAATTCAAAAACTATTTTATTTATTTTTTAAAACTATAAACTGTCCAAAATGCTGTCGCGATCAACCGAAAATGGGCTCGCGATCGACCGGTGGATCGCGATCGACGGGTTGCCGACCACTGGTCTAATCCAATGCAGCGACCGTACCAGGTGTCTTGTCAGCTCAGTTCTGCTAATGTAATTTTTACCCTATATTTGCTACTTTAAAATCTGTTTAATATTTTGTTATAATATTTTGTATCGATATTCTTCTTTTAAATTCCAATGATAAAAAGTAATTTTGCTCGAATCTTTTAAAACTACCATTTTTAATGGAAATACTGAATATGAATGATACATGTATATTTTGAAAATTCCAGCTCTTATAGCGACCACTCGTTATAAAGACCTTTTTTTGCCTGGCGCAGATGGTCGTTATATCAAGCGTCGACTGTATATATATATATATATATACAGTCGACGCTTATATATATATATATACAGTCGACGTATATATATATATATATATATATATATAACTAAACGAATACTTAGCTTTCCAGAGGTTATTACTACAATCATTGAGCAAAAAAAAAAAAAAAAAAAAACACCTTTTGAAATTTGTGCGGAAGTAGAAAAAAATGAAGGTAAAGAAATTAAATTATTTTAATTTTTTAAATAATTTTCTTTTTTAAAATAAATCAATATGTTGTACAAATTGAAAGTGCAAGAAAACCTTTCAAAAAGTTATTTAGCTTAATTTTGAAAAATTGTAATTTGTGTAGGGGAGAGTGTTGTAACTTGGGACACTTTTCACATTTTAATTTTTAACTTCAAAAATTAAAATTAGATTTAAAGTCTGAAGACACTATTTGAATACACCAACATTCTCCTCTATAATATATTTTTTTAAATTCAAATTCAAACAGTTTAAAAATAAAAAAATGCCAGCCATTTTAAGTAGTAACTGAAAACTGTCCCAAGGTACAACACCCTGTTGTACCTTGGGACATACTTTGTGATTCATAAAAAAGTCATATACATAACCAATTTTATACGAAAAATCATGCGCCAAATGTGGCCAAGTCAGGATTTTCATTATAGCAATATTCTAGCTTGGTTTCACAATAAAATAATGTAGTCTGAAAGTGTTGATGGATACTACAACATTGACAAATTCGTAACATTATTGAACTAAAATATAGCATCATATTCTAACAATTCTTGTATTTAAAAAACTGCATTTGATTAGAATATCTCTCTTTATACTAAAATATATCCAAATTATTAAGAACCATGTGTATGTTGTACCTTGAGACATGTCCCAAGGTACAACACAGTTTACTGTCCCAAGGTACAATCATCACATGGTTTAAATAAAATCAAGATGGTGGTCAATCAAAATGCAGTATCATCACTTTCTCATAACCAAAACATTTAAAAATCTTCTGTTCAATATCCAATTAAAATTCAGTAGAATAGTTTTACAAATGCTATTTCAGTAAATGAATTTAGAATGAGAAAGATATTTAGTTTTGAGTGATGAAATTTTCTTTCTCACCAAGTCTGTAATTCAGTTCTTCTAATGCTGCCTTTTACTGTGATGCTATCTGCTGGTTAAGGTCACAATTAGAAATAAAAAAACAACTGGTTAATGTTGCCAATAGGTTTTTAGAAATTGCCAATGTCCCAAGGTACAAGCGTCCCAAGGTACAACACTCTCCCCTAACGTGTGTGATCTCTTAAACTCGTCCTCCATAGAATTTATAGCGATGTTGTACACTTTTTGGCCATGGGCATGGACAAGCTGGTAAAAATTGGCTCGTACATGATTCAACCTAATAATGCAGTACCTCTACTCAACATCATAAAACCACCTCAAGAATTAAGGCTATTGATTTTGTGTTGGACAACTTGAAAAACTTTGTTTCAGAAATTAGTGAATATTTTTTTTATTGGGCTGCTCGTCTACAGATGTCAAAATGGCCGGTACCGGGTAGAGGATTAAAAAAATTGAACATTATTATGATTAATATTTTCCCTTGATCATTTGCGTGCAATTTCTTTTCTTGCTTGCTTTCTTTCTTTTAAGATACCCATTTTGTTGATTTTAACTTTTTCCAGTTGTTTTGTCAACCGGATAATGTTTTCTGCTTTCCTTTTCTTTTTATTTCTTCAGTTATAAAAATGTTTTAACAGTATGAAGAGAAGGTAATCAGATTAAGATGTACTTTCCATTACAGATAAAAATGTTAGAAACACCAGCCAGTGAGTTATAAATATATGATATTGAGAAAGGATGATAAATATACTGCAAAACATAATAATAATATACTGTTAACTCATACATATGAGGAATTTTTTGCAGCTTTCTTTCCCGTAAAAGTAAAAAAATAATAATAAATAAAGTACGAAAAAAAGCTGAATGTATCGTAAAAATATCGTTAAAAAAAATAAGTGAAGTATTTAAATAGAGATTGAATAATAAAAAGTTTGAAAGTAGGGTTTTGAGATACGGAAAATGTGTGAATGTCGGTCTTTCTGTGTGTCGGACTGTCTCTCCCCCCCCCCACCCCACCCCGCGTAATAACTTTTGGGGAATTGTCCGGAAGAGTTTTTCTGGATTCGAAAGATCTCAGCTAGGAAATCTCATTTCCATATTTTATTTTTGAATTTTAACAACTTTTCGTTCAATTTTGAACAGTCCAAAAAATCTTAACATTAGCACCTATGGGTAAAAATGAAGTAAATTAGGCAAAATTGTAGTCATAAAATTCAAGTTCCTGTGAACAAACTTATTAGGAGAAGCTCTCGGTGTGAAATATATTTTGATTTGAACAATTTTTGTTCATTTTTGAACAGTTCAAAAAAAAAAAAAAATTAACATTAGCGCCTACGGGGAAGCCTTAATGCTATATAAATCCTGATATAACGGATGGATTTACTTGGAACACATTTTATCGGAAGGCTCTTATGACATAGAACATACACAGATACCAAATCCATCTAGAACTAAACGAGCATATTTTCCTGTGAAATTTTTTGATCGGGATTTTTAAGGAAATTTCTGAAGGAATGAATGATTAAGTGAGTGAATAAATTGAATTAAATGAATGAATAAATGAATGAACGAATGAATAAATGAGTGAGTGAATGTATATGTACTAACCGTTGGAAAAGGTATATTTAAAGTAATTAACTAAAGCTAAATGAGAAAGAGAGAGAGAGAGCTGGATTATATAAATTTGAAGTTGGGTGTATAAGGGAAAGTAGGCTTGTAAAGTGTTAAGCGTAATGCGCTTTTGTTTATTATCGTTTCCACACCCATTCTTCAGTAAAATAAACTTTAATAATTTAAATTTAAGATTTTCTTTAAAATGTTCAATCATTACCTCGCACGTGTATCAAACAAATTTGCATTAAGTCATCATTAAGCAAAATAGCCATACCGCAAGAGAAATGTAAGTATAAATATAAAACGTAGAAATATGAAAAGAAAAGTAAGTTAATATAAAAACTTCCTTGTTTAGATCTTAAAAAATCAGCGTGAAGCATTATACATTTTTAATTTAAGTTTGAAAAACAAATCAAATAAATACCTTTCTAAGTCAATGTATCCTTTCGATCTTGAACTAATTCGTATTAAAACGAAAAACTAAAACGTCTTGAAGATTCATGAATGGAAGAGATTGCAGGCGGTTGATGAAAATTTAAAAAATAACGACTCTTTCTGCTAGATCGAAAAGTAGTTGTAGCCCATCTGACCCGCTTTCTAGCATGGGTTGCGATCGACGTCGGATTTTGCAGTAGCGCAATTTTATAAAAAGAACTCTCTCCGGCTCTCTTCTTAAACAATGCACCCGAGAAACAAAACTTGACTTTCGGTAATGTATATCAGTTAAACTTTTAAATGAGTCATTTTAAATTACGATTCAAAACGAAAATTGTTCTATTAGCACAAAAAAAAATAATAATAAAGTGGGATTTCATTTTCTGTGACCCTTTGTCAAGAAATTTGCCCCATACCACAAAAAAATCTGTTTTCCGTACTATTTTATTTTCTTGTATTTATTAAGCTTTCGCACAGTAGTTGTCTATTAAATAATGGCCAAGACACCTAAAGATGGAGATACATTGAAACATATGATGAAACGAATTCCATTTGAAGTTAGAGTTATCAAAATTGAACAAACCCAATGGGATAGGGCAAAGTTGCAAGGAAAATTCCACAGAAATATTTCCGAGTTACAAATAGCACATTATCATTGTAAGGAAATATTTGCATAGAGGGGGTTGTAAAAAATCGAAATTCAAGGAGAACACATTCAGCATGGAAGATGTTACATACTGGAATGGCGCCCATCAGAAACATCGGCGAGGATCGCCAGTCACTTCATTGATGATACCAAGTCATGATTCCTTTATGCCGATGTCGGAATCTAAAAGCCTAGTACTATAAGGCAGGAAGTGGTGGAGAGAAAAGTAAGGAAATAGTTATATGTGGTAAAAATAAAATATCCTAAATCGGAAAGCATATTTCTAATTGATTGGCTCGTTGGGGTTGATTAGCTCAAGCGCGTCTACAGGTTATACTGTACTATATATTTGTTATGCTTTCGAACAAAATTATAATGTATTTAAATTAAAGAAAAAGTTCTTTGTACATAACAAGGTACGTCAAAACAGCCACAGTTAAATACTCTAAAAATATTTGATTGAAAATTTTATTTTATATTTGCTTAGAGTATTCTTTTTTTTAGATCACTAATTGCTGATGCCCTGCTTTCATGCAACGGTTCTATAGCTTTGCTTATCTTGTATTTGTGATATTTAGGAACACATAAATTTCGGAAACGTTTTTCCATGAGTATACAAAACTGGGAATTATTGATGGGCGATGAGAAAACAGAATTCGATAGAAGGTGCGAAAACTTTTTAATTGCAAGGGATTATTTACGTTTTGCTTCAGTTTAAAGTAATAAATAAGTGAAAGAATCAATCTTCTATTTTGAAGCTCAAGAAGTAAAGCAACAAGTATGTCTGTGTGTCTGTGTACGGCGTAGGTGCCAGGACCGTTGGGCAGATTTTCATGAAATTTGACACGAAATTAGTTTGGAATATGGGGTTTTGCACCTAGTAGAGTTTTTTCTGAAGTTCAAATTTGTACTTCTTTTATTCCAATTTATAGCCGAAAGTTGCATAAAAGGGTCCTTTTCTCTTGGAAGAAATTATCGCATGTTTCGAGCTTAATACCATTGAAAACCCCGTAAAAAACTCCCAGAAAGAGTTTTGCTATTTGAGGAGAAATTTGAAGCTTCTAAATTAACTAGAAAAAAAATTATAAGCGTTTGTTTTCTGTAGTTCGAAATTTTTTTTTCGCCGTAATTTTCTTCTTCCAGTCGATTTATAAAGCGCTTGCTTTCTATTTTATTTGAATTGTTGCCATTCTGTCGACATATATACTTTCTAAATAAAATTACATTCACAATGTTTTTATCATTTTTAGCCGCAGCTGAATTTTAATTGATCTTTTTCGTTTTTTGTCTTTTGATTCTTCTTTTTTTTAACGAATTAAAATTTATTTCTTTAGGTTCATAGGCGATGGATAGCTTTATTTTGATTTCTTTATTTTGACTTGTATTTCATGTGTCCATTCTCCATACTGTGCAGGGGTTTTTAAGGAAATGTTAACCTTTATAGCGATCTTTGTTTTTCCAAATTATTATTACTATATATATTTTTATTAATTTTATTATTTTACTTTTTTTCTCTAAAGTGAATTAACGCATTTATATCATTTGGCTATTTGAGCTCGGAATAATTTTTGTTTCCCTCGTTCAAAATTTCGCATGCTGCTGTCAGTTTCTGCAAGTAACAAAAATTCGTCTTTCTGTTTTACTGTCAATGAATAATAGACAACAATTTATTATACTAAAAATTCATGAATTTAAACTATTCTAATTACTTATGATCGGCCTTTTTGTGTGAGTACTTGAACTGAACAAACAAAATGCGGTTTTTTTTAAATAATTTATTCCTTTCTTTATATCTTTATGTTTTTAATGTGTGAATTTTGTTTTGAAAAAAAAAGCTGCTTAAATGTGTAGGATTGCCGGTTGATTGCCGTGGGCGGCTAATTTTAAATTCTGTAAAATGCTAAACATTTTAATAAAACAACATAATTTACACATAGAAAAGTTACCACTCTACATGTATAAGGGAGAACCAACTGGCCTTTTCAGTTTTAAACAGGGGCAGGGCATTGTGGGTACCGCTAGTATTGTATAAAAGCTGTGAACAGGTGAAGTTCTAAAAGGAATCCTGCAAGTACGCAGTGCTTGGGGGTGAATTAGATCCACAACTTTTAATATACTTTTCCTAGCTGAACCATCGACTTGGCTGCCATAATCAAGTTTAGAACGTATCAGAACGCTAGATATTTCAGCAATGGCTTTGATTAGTCCTCCTCCCCCCCCCCCCCCCACCCTACATATATTTGAAAAAACGTCTACAATATTAAGTCTATTATGGCACTTTTGTCGAAGCTCTTTAATATGAGATTTAAAATTCAGTTTTAGAGTTTGTTTTCGAAGAGCATGCCTAAAATTTTGCTTCCTGTTTTACTGAAATTGTTCGGTTATTAACGTGTGTAATCATATTTTTAGTGTCTGCAAGTACCGAAAGAAAATTAATTTCAAAAGAAAACCAGTCAAAGAATTTCAATCAATAATTGTATAAAGCAGTCTCTGGGCTCCACGTCTTTTCACTAAAAAAAGGAAAAAAGAAAAACAAAGAAGAATTGAAAGAAGATGAATTTTTTATTTCACACTTTAAGCCTCCCATACATGCCATTTTCATTGCAATTCGTGGCGTATCACGTTCGAACAAATACCTTAATTTGTGCAGTTGACTCAAACATGATACTTTTGTCTAATTAAAGAAGTTTTAGGGATTCATCAAATTTAAAGAAAAATAAAAGGAGAGAATTTAATGGGTGAAAAATTTCCGCGCACGTATTAAAAAGAACATGAAGTTTAGGAGAAAATTTATCGCATCATTCATCAAATGAAAAGAATGTTTTTTTAGTTTTGAAATAAATTTTCGCAATTTTCCACATTTCGTTGACTTTACAAAAAAGCGTAAACAGGTTTTCGGCACATTTCTTCATTACTTAGCGACCTTTCAAATGCTTCCACTAGTCTTTTCATAGCTTGTGTAGAATAGTGTATAGTACAACTAAACTGAAGTAAAAGAAAATGGGACACACACACACACACACAACAAAAATGTCTGCACGATGAAAAGACTTTCCATTCCAGCTATGATTGGAAAAAGGCTAATTTATTAAATATGCAATTTCAAGTTTTCTCTGCGAAGGATTTCGGATAACCGGATATTGTGCCTTGCCCAGTTAAGATTCAGGATATTTTTAATGTTAAGATTTTTGAACTGTTCAAAATTGAACGAAAAATTGTTCAAATCAAAAAGTTAAGTATGGGAATGAGATGTCTTCGGCGAGATTTTTCGAATGGAAAAAGAAAATTTTTCGAATCGGACAATTCCCTCAAAAGTCATTAGGGGGGACAGAGAGACCCACATACACTCATTTTCCCCATCTCAAAACCCCACTTTCAATTTTTTTATTTCTCAATCTTTATTGAATTACTTCACTTATAGTTTACTTTTCTTTACTTTTAAAGATATTTTTACGATACCTTAAGCCTTCTTTCAGACTTTGTTTATTAATTTTATTACTTTTTTTCTGGAAAGTAGGCTGAAAAGGGATATTAAACATTCTATTTTTAAGAACATAATTAGAAAACTTGCAATTTTCAAGATGTGTATAAATAAAGATAATGAAACAGAATATAACGCGATTGCTTATATTTAAAAATTGTAATTGTGACGCATATTGCAGATATATTTCATTCATAAAACATGCATGAAATTTGTTGGGAAACTTTTAAACAAATGTTTAAATTTTTATTGACGCTTTTCAAAATGCAAAATGTTGTGTTTTGATTTTTTAAACATACACTTTTCACATGAAATTCTTAAACTTTATAACGTTTTTCCCATAAACTGTTACAATTAATCTTAACTTGAGAAGATTTAATGCAAAACTATAACCATAAAAATGTGAAGGGAAAAACACAGAAATTACAACAAAATACATTAGAAAATACTAGACTTGAAAAAAAGAAAATTTCTTCTTCGTCCTTTAATTAAAAAATAAAACTTTCTTATAGCTTACAAGTAAAAGGTTTACCTTTAATAGTAATACTAATTGCAAACAAGTCTTTCGACAATACAAGGAACCCGTTTTTAACATAAGGTCCAATGCTTTAAATTTTTAATAGCAATAAATTGTTTTTGTTGATGTTACAAAACATTTATTGGAAAAATTGTATTCATTATCTAAAACTGATTATCATGCTTATATGTGAAGTTTTTATTAATAATGTGTTTGAGAGGTGGGGAGAATTTTTTTTTCCTCTCTCTCAGTTGACAGTTACGTCATGCTCTGAGGGAAAAGAAAGTTTATCGTTTATAATCCTCTTCGGGATCTCCCTTTTTTTAACAGTAATTAGGCAAACAGCCAAGTAAACATAGTTCTCGCCTTCTGAGCAAGGTCTAATCTCAGGTTGGAATAGCCTATTTATTTACCGCTCGCTTTTTGTTGCTGTCTTTTTTGGGAATTATGTTGACCTTGAGTCTCTGAAGCAGGTCAGAAAGTGGGGATCAATTACCCATGGTAAAGAGGGCAAGGGTACATTTAACTTTTCCGGTATTGTCTGCAAAAGATAAGCAAGGAGAAGGATACGGCCAAGTATTTTGGTTTAGCGCGATCTGCAGCGAAAAATGCTCAGTAACGGCAGATTTCTTAGAATGTTTTTTAGACAACAGTATCTCTCACGCGCTTTTATTCTGGTATTAATTCTTCTCATTATGGTAGTACCAACGTAACTTTGACAACAGAATCTTGTACAACACAATTTCAGAAAGGGGGTCTCCAAGGTCTCTAGGTAAATGAAAGGCTTTTCGCAAGTTCGATGTTGAATTTTTTATAGTTTTTCTACACTTCTGTAGCAGCTTTTCAAAGCGGAAGGGTATCTTGCTAGATAAAGAACAAAAATATTTTGCATATAAGCTCTGTGTTTCTCAAGCTCTCAATAACGAGATTCAACATATGGCCATAAGCGCTCCTAATTTCGTCTAAGCTGTAAACATTAGCTTTAAGTGCTGCAAGGAAAATCCTAATTTCACCTCCTAAATATTTAGCCACCTTGCCTGACTAATCAAACTCTTAACAATGCTTATCTTCTGTCTTAGGGACACACTTGTTTCGAACGGCAATTAAAGAGGATAACTTACTCAAAAGCACTGCCATCTGCGTTTAGTGCCCTGTCCGGTGAGGATTAAGATCAACGAAAAGAAAGAGAACATAAAATCATCTATCGTTTCTCTGGAATTCTTTTGCGCTCTGAAAACATCGGACACATATCACGGGAAAGGTTATCCAGAAATATCTACGGGCACACAAACCAATTATACTTTGATTTTGCGACAATACTTCTTTTCCTGGACAATTTTCAGGAATCCTACGTACGCGAAACCCCTTCCTTTTTCTGTCTTTAGTACGCCTTTGAAAATTATATAAATAAGTTTCATGTTTGGCTAATCTTTGCCGTGTATCGATTGCATGAATTCTATTTGCGCCATTTTTCAAAAGTCAGCTGTCGAAACAAAACTCGAAAGATCAGTGATTTGTGTCTGCGAAGGAGAACGCACATAAAGCAGGGGCAGTTTAAAAGAAAAAGCAACCCTGGATGAAACGCCCAACTAAAATTTGGTCCCTAAAATTTAGGCGCCAACCCGCCAATTTTTTTCTTGTCCATGTTGGTAAGAGTGGATAACATACAAGACTTGGGTTTTAATTAGCCCCATTGGCACAGTGAATGTCTAATAGGGTGGTCCGAAAAAAACTTTTTTTTAAATTTCAGATCGCTATAGTGCGCAAAAGTTGCCATTGGTACAGACGGGAAAAAAGCACTAATTACACTGTGCAACAAATTTTAACTTTTTTTTGTCCTTTAGATGAAACTGTGTGATTCTATATAAACAAAAGGTGCTTAATTCAAATATCCAAACCAAAATGGTCCATCACGTACCTTTTTTGCTGGAGACCCCATCTCATATTTATACAATTTGGTTATAGAAGAATGTAACTGCGGCTTACTCATTGAAAACACAAACACAAAAAAGATTTTTTTGGCCGTTTCATCTTGTGGGCATCTGTTGGTGTGCCCTGATAGCAATATTCAATTCGTATACTTCCATTTTATCGACCGCTGAAACGCTTTTAAAACATAGATATCCTGATGAGACCTTTCCCCATTATCATCATTAATTACGCCAAGGTTTTGAGGAAAGAAGTCCATATGGGAGTCCAAAAAGTGTAGTTTTAATGAAATATAGCAACCTAATAATACAAAAGCATTTTATCATGTCACCAACAAGATTTTCGTAATTTTCAGCTCTCTCATTTCCAAGGAAAACATGAGCACACTGATTTAAAGGCCATCCAGGCAGATTTTTCGGTTTCTCACTGTTTGTTTTCATACTCTTCATCATGGAAGGACTTCCTTAAGTTGTGGGTCAATAAAAATCATTTCTTTTAGTTTTGCCTCACTTATTTTTTAAAATTTTTTCCTGAAATGCAAGTAAGTCACTCCTTCTCTGTCCAGAGTTTTTACAAATATTTCGATGAACCAAGTTTAATGTACAATTGTGGGAAAAAGGCACATTGTAGATTTACAAGTGGTTCATTTAACATGCTTTTGCCACTTGTTATTTTGTAATTTTGAAATTTCCTTTGTGTTTGCAGAATATGCTACAGGAATGAATAGGAAAACAATACTTAGATGGAAGAGCACCTATAAACAAGCGCCACTCTGCTGAATTTTACTCATGCCCTAATACTTGAAACACTACATTCACATCACAGCAGCATACTATTTTTTATTTCTCCGCAAAATAATCTACAAAATGTTTTTGTCGTCTTGTAAAAGACTCGAAACGTCGAGAAGTAGATAAAGCTTTTGTTGCCAACAAATGTCGCTAAAGTAACCCAAGTTCATTAAAAAGGTATCTAGAATGCCAACGATTTCACTGTCAATGAGAAAGATATAATTCATAATAAATTAAATCTATAAATTACGAAAATATGCACATTTATCCAGAAAATACGTAAAAGCTAAAATGTTTAATTTTGGGAAAATTGTACGTGATAGGAAAAAAATAATTGCAGATTCGTAATTCTCAGCCAAAAATACATAGGAAACAGACATTTTCATCCAAAGGACATTTTTCGTGTTGCACAGTGTTATTATTTTTTTATTATTTTATCTTTCGGTCGCGCAATGCCTTCGAAGTTAACAAAAATTTGTGAAAAAACCTTAATTTTTCATAATTTTTTTAGCCACGCCTGATGGTTTTAATTGTGTTCCTATACCATTAATTAACTACTAAAAGGATATAAAATCAATATATATGCACTTATTATTCATTTGTTTCTTATCTTTTGGTCGAGCAACATAGTACAAAATGAGTAAAATTATTGTTTTTTCAAAATTTCAAAGTTTGACCGTTTTAATCAGTCGTCTTTCAGAGATGCCATAGTTTAATTCTATTAGAATAATATATTAAAAATCCAAGCATATAAGATAAACTTTGATATTCAAGTGGAATTCGGTCACGCAGTTTCGTACCTGAACAGAGGGGCGAGGCGTACGCGACGAATGCCAGCGATGCGCTCGCAGCCGGTAGCAGCTATTATTGTTGTATGACAATTTTGTTGTTTGACAATGTTTCCTTTCAGATAATTTAGAAATTTGCTAATAATAAATAGTTGATAACTTTTGTGTTTCAATATTCCTTCGCTGGTGCAGCTCTTCGCTCATTTTGTTTACAAAACGACCTAGAATTCAACACGGGGTGGTTGCTGCACTTCGAGTTCCACCCACACCCTACCCAACCAACCATCCAATGTAGGGTGTGGTATTTACAATATGTACAAATTTATTTCGCTTTCTCTCTCTTTATGTTTCCTTTATCTATCGATATACCTCAAAATTCGGATTTGTGCGAAAAGGTTGGCATTGCTGAGAGTGACAGTCATGTGGTTCTAATATAGCCGTTTCTGGAACTGTGTCCACACACTTTACTTGAAACTTTGGTCACTAGCTTAACACATCTTTTAACTGCCTGTGTATGGTATGGGAGAGCATCTGTACTCATAATGTAGATGCTTACTCATAGATGTTTACTCATAGATGCTTACTCGTAGAGATAAGATACTTACTCATAGAGATAAGATGCTTACTTATAGAGATAGGATGCTTACTCATAGAGATAATACGCTAGATGAAGCCTGTAATGAATATAGATGTTTTACTCATAATGTAGATATTTTACTCATAATGTCGATGCTTTACTCATAATGTAGACGCCAACTCAAAGATATAAGATGCTTTCTCATAACAGGCTTCAAGCCTGTTATGAGTATAGATGCTTTCCCATGCCATACACGGGCAGTTCAAAGATGCGCTAAGCTAGTGACAGAAGCTTCAAGTAAAGTGTGTGGACACAGTTCCAGAGACGGCTATATGTGGTTCTAACATTACTGTCACTCTCAGCAATGCCAACTTTTTCGCACAAATCCGAACTTCGATGTATATCGATAGAAAAAGGTACAATAAAGAGAGAAAGCGAAATAAATTTGTACATACTGTAAATAACACACTCTAGATTGGATGGTTGGTTGGGTAGGGTGTGGGTGGAACTCGAAGTGCAGCCACCTTCCCATGGTGGGTTCTGGGTCTTTTTGTAAACAAAATGAGCGAAGAGCTGCACCAACAAATGAATATTGAAACACAAAAGTTACCAAATATTTATTATTAGAAAATTTCTAAATTAGCTGAAAGGAAACATTTTCAAACAACAAAATTGTCAGACAGCGATAATGGCCGCTACCGGCTGCCGTACGCCTCGCCTCTCTCTCCAGGTAGGCTACTCTGCTGCTTTTGACGAAGCTGCGCGACCGAATTCCACTTAAATATCAAGGTTTATCTTATATGCTTGTATTTTTAATATATTATTCTAACAGGACTAAACTATAGCATTTCTAAAAGTCGTCTGATTAAAATGTAATAAACGGTCAAACTTTGAAATTTTGAAGAAACTACTAATTTTACCCATTTAGTACTATGTTGCGCGACCATAAGATAAGAAACAAATATAATAATTGTATAATAATTGCATATATAGTGCATATATATTGATTTTACATCCCTTTAGTAGTTAATTCATCGTATAGGGACGCAATTAAAACCATCTGGCGGGGTTCAAAAAAAATTATGAAAACTTAAGGTTTTTCACAAATTTTTGCTAACTTCGATGGCATTGCGCGACCGGAAGACAAATTAATAAAAAAATAATAATTAGTGCTTTTTTCACGTTTATACCAATGGCAACTTTTGCGCACTATAGCAATCTGAAATTTAAAAAAACGCTTTTTTCGAACCACCCTAATGTCTAACCATCTTTTCTATAGCGAAGAAGAGGACTTAAATATTCTTGGCGTGTCCCACCAGACCACCACTGGTATAGGAGTGATCATCCAGGTGGTTCACTGTCTCTTGTTTGCAGCCGGCAAGATCAAACTGCCCTCTCTCGCTTTACCGGTGGCGATCTTAGATCATTAAAATATTCTGATGGTACTAAATGTTTTGATATCTGTATCATGTACTTTAAAGAGCAGGTTTCCCCAGATCACATTTTTGCTTGTCTAGGACTTACTAGGTAAGATCTGACGGACTTCCCATTGATGCTACTGGATTTTTTAGGATGCAAAATATCATGGACCTGACCTAGCCCTGTTGATTTTGGGAATTTGCAACAACAACACGTCTCCCCACGTAAATCCCTCTTGGGAGACTTCCCTCTTCGTTTCGTGAGATATCAGACGCCACGGAGGAGCGTCATAGGTTCCCAATTTCTGCTCTAGTCTCTCTAGCGATCAATTTGGGTCACTTCGTGCTCGCCCTGGTGATAGGTTTGAACCAAACTAAATGAACATGCCAAAACATCAAACGTTCATTCTTTGGTTTTATTGAATAATTGCAAGTAGTTTGTCCGTAACAGCTAAAAAATCCTTGGAACTTCAGGACAAATATATATATATATTAATGTATAACGGCAGATTCGTGAACAGTGACAGCAAATATCAGGTGTTAAGAAAAAGGGCACAGAATAGATGTACAAAAAAGCTGCAAGAAGAGTTCATCAAAACAGCATATCTCTGGCCTCCCAGTACCCCAGATGTCCAGCGTCCATGTTCTCTCCAAGGCTGTACGTGTACAGGGTGCATATTGGGGAAGGGAAACCTTTAAATCTACAGGGATAATTTCGAAGTCAGTCACGTCCGGTGGCCAGGCGGAATTCGGTGAGCAATCTGCGTCTTGGGCCTTTACATGAAGTCATTAAAAGGTCTTCTCGAGCTCAGACTTAAATGGAGTTTTTAACAAGATGTTTTATTTCAGAAAGGCACAGGGCTACAGGAATTCTGCGTAATCAAGACCCCCCTCTTGTCTATGTAGTGCGCGTTTTCATTACCTGGTACCCCACAGTGGGCAGGAACCCACTGGAGGACAATAGTTTTCTCAAATAATGCCTTCTCAAGGTGACGTCGACAATTTAATGAAGCCTGTGTTAAGGGATTTTTTCAGAATTGATAGCCATAAGAGGAGCCCTACACACCAAGGATAACTCACAACGGATAACTGCTCTTGTAAGTTCGGGAAGTTGGCATAGGGAAGTAGGGATAAATATACCAGACAACATTCAATAAAATCAGCAAATATTTCTTTCTACAGGAAACGAAAATTGTATCGGAGAACTATAAGCATCAAACGTCGTATTTACAGCGCTCCAGTGTGAAATGCTCATTTTCCGGGATTTTTATTCATTTTTATTCCTCTAGCCAGCAAAAATAAAAAGACTTCGAAAAACAAGTATTCAAAGTTTGCCAGAGATAGATAAATTATATAAACAAAATAGAACTACGTTACATTTCCCATACAAAGGCCGTTCTGGCATACTTTCTGGCAATTAAGGGCAACATGAACGATTCCAAACTGCAAACACGATTTCGGCGCATATTCAGCGGGAGTATGCTGTTATTTTCTTCACTCCATTAGAATTTCTATTGGCAGTCTTCAAGAAAAATAATTTCGTAAGCACTTAAAGCAGCTGTTTTTAGCTCTGCGAATTTGATGAATGCGTTACGATAGGAGTTTGGTAAAGATTTTAAATTTCTTTAGTTAAAAGGCAGAAACCAGTATCTAACAACTTAATGCAGAAAAATTTACTTATTTACAGATCACGAAATTTTCTGAAAAATTTTTACAATATAATGTTAATGTAAGTTATAATTATATCCTATGTCTTCTCTTAAACAAGCGCCAAAGTTACAACTTTGACAGCGATACCTGTATGTTTTCAAAGAAAACAAAATGGAATGTCAAAGATGATTTAAATGCAGCCCTTCTAAATATATCAAACCGTTTTCCATGAAAACCAGCTATACAAATTGTTTTAGGTAATCTTTTTTTACTAAAAATATATCTCTATATCTAGTTTGCGATAAAGCTAAGAGAATTCGTCTGATTTCTCTGAAAATTGGTGAAAAAATATTTCTTATTTGTGCGCAATACATTTCAAATATTTGAATACGTATAAAACGCTAAGGTAAGTGGCGGCGAAAAACAAGTTACATTTTTATATTGGTGATGTCTGTTTACAAAACAAATCTACATTTTTACGCTTAATGGTGGGGAGCAATAACTATAATGAAATAATTTTTGAGAAAAAAATAGAACCGACTTCAAAGCAGAACTGCTACAAATTGCGCTAAAAAGTGAAAAATAAATTAGTTTTTTAAACAACACCGATGTGACTTTTAAACATTGTTTTAGAAGTCGGTGCAAAAGTAGGATATATGAAATCTTTTGTAATCAATTATTTTATTTTATTCTTTTTAGTGTAAAAATATGTTCTATATAAATACTCTATTATTTTCATCCATATCAAAGGGAAAACTTTCTTTGAATAAATGGCACTAAAAACTAATCATTTGTATGAAAAATTCCGTTTTGAAGTCGATTTTAGCAAACAAACTGATTGGATTTAATTTTTCCTCAGAGAAGCCCTCAGTCAAACTCTTGCTGTAATTGCTTTTAATATTATAGCACAATGGCCACAAACACTTTTTAAACAATGACTTTTATATTTATTAATAGTTTTCCCAACAAAGAAAAATCAAGCCAAGCCTTTCCAATTAAAATAAAAAATACTTATTTTTCACTCGTAACGTTTTTTCTAAAAAACAAATGTAGGCAAATTGATTTGCAATATTTGAGTTAGACGACCCTCTATCGATTAAAGAAAAAATCATCAAAATCGGTTTATTTAGTCAAAAATTATGGATGAAAAGACAAAAAAACATACTACATTTCTGCCCATTACTTTTGTTCTATGAATCGAATATGGTCAAACGAAGGTACGGGACCTATTAGAAACGACCCTCGATCGATTAAAAAAAATCGTGAAAATCGGTTCATCCGGAGCGAAGTTATGAGTGGACAAACGAAAAAAAAAAAAAAACCGAAATACATACACTATGAATGTATAACCTCCTTCCTTTGTGACGTCGGTTAAAAATGATGAAAATTTCAAAGAACCAACATCGACTTTTTAACATTAGAGCTTTCTCAGTTGGTATAGGCTAGAAATTAATTCAAATACAGACAACCTCGTTTACAACGACACGTCGGTTATAACTACAATAAATTGCTTGTTTCAATGGATCCCTAGTAGTGCTCGGCAACTACTCGTGAAAAAGTAGTTAACTACCAACTACTAACTACTCTAAACAAAACTAGTTGCAACTAGTAGTTAACTACTTTTTTCTGAGGCTAGTTGGAACTAGTAGTTAACTACTAGTTAACTACTTTTAAGTAGAATTCATTTGAATTTCCCTTTTTAAGCTAGTTCTTAAATATTTAATCCTAATAATTCAACTCAATATTATTTTTAATCATTAAAACAATTTCAAAGAAATTCCTGTAAAACATTCAAAGATTGAATATTTCCAAATAACACTGATCAAGTAATATATAAAAAGAATATGAATAAAGACAAAATCTTTTTCTCTAAATTTAAACTTTTATTTTAATATGTATTTATTAAATAAAGTTAATAATTTATGTTTTTAAGAAATGGCAATTTTTCATCAGTTGTAAAATGAAGGGGTTTACCCTTAACCCATTAATGCCTACCGCCCCTTTTAAGGAACAGTCTGAAAAGTACGTCTGAAACACCCAAAAATAAATATTTCAACAAAAAATTGTTTTAATGTATTCGTAACCTTAAAATAACTGGTTAGGAATTACATTAAAACATTTTTTTGTTGAAATGTTTATTTTTGGGTGCTTCAGACGTACTTTTTAGACTGTCTCTAAAAAAAAGTCGGGCATTAATGGGTTAATATCAATTTAAAATTCTCCCTCTTGCCCAACCCCCATTCATTAACAAAATATCTTTGTAACGCGCATACTTTAGAATTTAAATTATATTCTTTCAAGTTGTGTTAAAGGCAGGGTTGGTGTTTTTTTTATTATTATTATTTTAAATAAAAAAATAAGATTTTTTAAATTTAAATCAGATTTTTTGGATTTTTTAAGCAAAATATGTATGCGCACACAAATTCAGTTAATTATGTATGTGTTCAAAGAATTTTAAGTTATTTCAGTTGAAATAGTTATTTATTACTAGTTCAAAATTAATTATTAATTAATTATATTATCAGACCTGCCAACCATAAAAAATCCAAAAGCAGAAGAAACAAAACCAAAAAGCAGGAGAAATTTCTGTGCCTCAAAACCAGTTGAATGCTAGTATAAAACTGATGAATTTCTTAGATATAAATTTAAAAACAATAATCAAAGAGATAGCAAAGCAGGAGTTCCTGCCAAAAGCAGGAGAGTTCGCATGTCTGTATTATATAAAAAAATGTATGCTTAATAAACAGAGAGCAACAAGACGCAGAAGAGAAAGCTTATATTTCTGGATTAAATGTATTATAATTTCTTGAATATATACAAATAAGTTGCCTGGACTATTATAATGTTTTGAGTATAAACAAATTTCTTGAATATATAAACAGAGATGGCAAATATCACATAAAATGTTTACTACAGCTTAATCATTTTTACTATTTAGATGTTTCATCAAGAATACCAGTTTTGATGCCTTATCAACCCCCAATGTGTTTCTTAATTTTGAGTGCACTATTCCAAATATAGAAAAAATCCTTTCCAAAGGTGCTGTTGATGCTTTTGCTGTAGTCAGCATGTCCAAAAACTTAATGTTCTGATAAAATGTCATTCTTTGACACCTTAACGAAGCTATTCACATTTCCCTAGAGGAGCAGATGCATTAAGGCTACCATATAGTGAGTTAAAATTCCAATGAATTACTTGAACCCAGAATTTATAATAAAAAATATCTATATTTTCATAATTTGGAAGAAGCTGATTAAAAGAGTTTTTTTAATCATAAAAATAAATATTTTGTCTAAAAAAGAATCATAAAAATTAGTCTTTTCTAAAAAAAATCTTTAAAATCAGTATTTTGTTCTAAAAAAATCCTAAAAAACAGTACTTTTTCTTTCTTTTTGTGTTTTATGGTATCCCAAACGCATGCATGGTACTGGAGTAGAGGTAAAGCTTCCCCATAATGAAGATTTGGTCTTTAAATGAAACTTCATTGTGCTGGTGCGGATACTATTGATTGATTATATTAGAAAGCTTTTTCTAATTTGCGTAAATACTGCAATAAATATTATGATTTTTTATGAGTACTTTTTCATTATATAACATAATATAAAAAATACATTTGTGTGAGTAATATTCATAAGCTAATAATTTAAATAATTTAATGTTAAAAAAGTAGTTATTTTTTCAAAAAATAGATTCAAAAAATTTTTTTTCGAAAGTAGTTGGAATTTTGAAAGTAGTTGTAACTAGTAGTTGGGAAAAAAGTTGTTTAACTAGTAGTTAACTAGCTCAAAACAAAAGTAGTTACAACTAGTAGTTAACTACTGGGCCGTGGGTAGCCTAGTGGTTAGCACGTCGGACTTCCACCTGGAAGGTCGCGCGTTCGATACCCACTGAAGACCACCATGTATACTTGGGGATATGTGCATGTAAAATCCGTAGACCCCACTACCTCTCCCCGTGCGTAAGCAATCCTAAGGCCTCGGCTAACAGGTAGGGGTCTGGTGGAGAAAAGTAGTTAACTACTTCTAGTTAACTACTGCCGAACACTAATCCCTAGTGACAAAAATTATCAAACCACACCGCTATCAACTTCAAAGCTTAAATTCGACACCGCTTTTAATCCTAGCGGGGTATTTTTTTTTTGGCGATTTTGCTTTTGATTTTATCGTTTATCATGAAAATTACTTAAATTTAAAGAAAGGCATAAGTGCTCTAAAAAATGAGTCCTTCATTCCATCAGAAACTATAGAATGATTGCATGAATGACTCCATTATTTACGTATTAATATTTCTTTTCGTTATTCTCTCTTTTTTTTTATCAGATAAATTTGCTGAGAAACCTATCAACATAAGAATCAAAAATGCATGATTTATGGGTTAGAAAAACACCTTTATTGCAATAAATACCTCGTTCCTCATTTTTCCCCTCTTCAGCTCAGTTTTTAGTAGTTTTCTGTTTTCTCAAAACTGGAAAATATGTATTTAAAAGACTTCTGTAATGAATAATTTAAACCAAATGTTGCCGTGATAAATTTCACTGATGACCTCTTTCAGTTATTTGGCTCTCATAAGAGCGATGAAGGGTTTATCCCAAATCAGAATCTAAACACAGAATATAATCATTTTATATTGATAGTTGACCGAAAGTGAAGGTGAAGATAACTTCCCTGTATCCAGCACAGCTAGAAAGTCAAAAAATTGGAACAGACTTGACAAAAAACAGTTTTTAATGCTAAAGTTATTAAGTTTTAAAAAATAGCAATAATAACCTTATTGCAACTTATTTATTTATTTATTGCATAAATTATTTCAAATAAAAGGTAATTCCTACCTCTTGTCAACCTATTTTCCCTTTATTTTTAATCATTTAATAAGAAGAGTGTACACAAAGAAGAAAATTACTGTTATTGAAGTATCACTTCGGTCAATAACCCGTTTAAAAGTAGAAACACTAGAGAGAGAGAGAGAAAAAAATCCGGCACAACAAAAGTGATTTCTAACAGAATGTAAAACTTTTCTCTTTTTCTCGTTTGTGGTATGAATAGCTGTTGAAGCGTGGAAAGTGTTTTTTTAAATAGCTTGCTGGATGAAGAGGAGAAGGAAGTATAATTGCCAAACCCCGCGTTTGTTGGTTGTTTTTAACCGGCGCAAACTTTGGCAGTGATCCAATTTTCATTCTTTAGTTATTTAAGAATTGACGTGTATAAGAGATAATCAGTACGTTGTGATCAAATGGATCGTTCGATTCAACGACAAGGAAAGAGAATGTGATTATTATGGATCAACGCATTTCCTAGGATGCATTCATACCTAGCGCAACAGCGACGGAACATTTCATCGCACTCTTTCGTTCTGCATTACTTAATAATCTCTCCCTCGTATTGACTGATTGGAACTTTTTATTGCGTCATTAAAAGTACATTTCACTCAGAAAATCGTCATTTGTTGATTGTGATTGTGCTATAGAATACACGTGAGCCATCGTTGTTAGTTTGATAACCATAGCAACAGTCCATTATGACGGATGCGAGGTCTCCGTTGGCTTTGACGTGAAAGCACCATAAGTGCACCATCCTTCTTACTTTAATAAACACGCTCTCGTGTTGACTGTTTGGCATTTTTTCTTGCGTCGTTAAAAGTGACTTTCCATGATTTGTTAATTGCGCTGTAGAACACTTACTTTCTCGCTAATGGTTTGATAATTATAACAACAGTTTATTGCGAAAGACACAATGTCTCTGTCGCGGTTGGTGTGCTTGCATGCTTAGAGTTTAGATGTGACGGATTAAAAGCTAACCTTTGGAAAGTATAAAGTTTACGGAATTGTAAGGGCCTATAAAACGGTCGCGCCTCCATGAGACACTCCTTTGTCTCCCGCGAAGGCTGAACCTGTCTAAAATACAACAATTATTCTATAAATTTCGGTGCTACAAATTGCTTTCAATGTACTGCATGTTGAACACTAGTCACCAGTATTCTACAAGCTAGCAACAACTGTTTCCCTGACGTTTCCCTCTGTCATTGTTTCCCTGATTTTTAGAAGGTTACGTATATTCACCTAATTTATATATTTCATTTGCGCCTTGCGCTCACAAAATTGTATATTTATAAGGATATCTATTTTGATCGCACTAATTTTATGCAATGTATTATTTTAGACATTCCTGCATAATTGGACATTTAAAAAACATTGTTTACCTAACTTGATACACAGAAATAAAAGTATATTAAAATGAAACAAACTCTATTCAAATCTATAAAAAATTTATTGAATCGTTAATGGGATCCAATTTTGTATTTTGAGCAAACTGCATTGTGACACGTTCAGTTTCAAGCAGTTAGAAATCGGGACATCAGGAGGAGGACATATCCAACAGTCACGTATCGTCCTCCCTCTCCGGCGCTTTTCCTTGTCCTTCAGCCTTGCGTAATGCTCAGAGTCTGGATACAAAAAGAGTCCATCATTAGAACCTCAATCGGTGCAAAGTCTTCGAGAAAGGGGCGGGAGAGGGAGGTGGTGATGACGTGACCGTGGACGGGAAAATGGACGACAGGATGGTTAATATTGTCCAGAGCTTTCTCGATGCACCACGTCTAATGGATGTGAGACTTGGTGTGTTCTTGGACAGGGTAGAGGGATTTAAAATGTTGAGGGTGATTAGCTATCGTAATACTTTGAAATCTCGTCGATGTTTCTCACTTCAACAGAATAGGATATTGTCCGTATTTTGAACAATAACGGATGTATTCCTTGATATGACAAAGCATGGAAAGTAATAGAAGTTGCAACTACTGAAACTAATTATATGCCCGAAACATAGGCTTGTAATACAGTACTTGAACAAATTATTTTTTTTCGTAATACTGCATTTTTTAAGTACAACGTTTCACATTCAGTCTTTTATAAATCAATGTGTGTTCAACATCAAAAAATTGCAAATTACGATAACGTTAATAATTAAATGTTATTGGACAGTAAAAAAAATCAATATTTATGAGAAAAAAAATTGAGCAAATTTTATGAATATGCGCAAGTTTAAATATATTTATAAAAACTTGGAGCGTTCTGATTTCAAAATCGTTCCAACTTTCAAAGTAGTGTTTCTAGCTCTGCAGTTCACATTATCCAACCAAGACCCTAAAGCTTATCACTTTGAATGGGAAAACTATTTTTTCTCAATAAAAAGTTTAATTGGAGCTAATATAATTTCTCCCTTCGTGTCGAAATATGTATTCTTCGATATAAAGTACAAAAAGTGGAAAATATAGTTGTAGTTAAAATCATCATACTTCAGTACGAGTAATGTACCTTTTAGTAGACCTAATCAGTAAATTTAGTTCTATAAAAATAGAAATGTTGATGGCTTTTGCAGTAAAAAATAGCCGGCTTGAATCAAACTAAGCATTTGATAAGCATAAAATTGTAAAAGGTTCTACATACTATTAAGCTAGCTCAGAGGACAAACAGATGATTGAAAAATTGGTTACTGTTAGAAGGGATGAGAAAGTAAGCATGGGTACACATACAAGCACACAAAACAATACATAGCAATATATAGCTTTAAAACAACTAGCACACTAAATAGCTATACGTGTTTCTATTTCTTGTTAATTAAAACAGGGTGATATAAACAAAAGGTGCACTACGCATGAGCTTTTATTTTCTAAATCCCGAATGATGAAGCTTTATTATTTCTCTCATAGTGTCCTAATTGTGTTCTTTTTTCCATGAATCTTATATTTTGTTAATAACGATAAGCAACAAGATCAATCAGTGCACAAAGCTCTGTATAAAGTAGAAAACTTTTTGCCTAAAAATGAAAAATTAACAGCTATAAAGAACTAGTTGCAATATTTGAAAAACGCAATTATCAGTACTATAAGCAGAATGAGGGAAAAGAGCAAGTCTTTACTGTTGATTTCTACATCAATGAAATTTTCAAATGTAGCGAAGGTAAAAAGGTTTACACACATGGTCTTCTTACAATGGAGTAAAGTAAAATATTTGTGAATGCATAAAAACGGATATTTTTATCATTATCTCTGCTCTTTCGTGTCGCATGTTAGCGTTTATCAACATACTTAGCTTAGTTATCTATAGTACTATCAGGAAAAAATTGATTCTCTAGTCCCTGTCGTTACCAATAGGTTACACACTGAAGATTCTATCTAGCCAATGCTTACTTGTTGATCGCTGCACTACTGCTGATGGGGAAAACATAGATTTTCATTTTCACTATTCGTTGCATGCACGCTTTGCTTAATTTTTGTACCCTTAAGAATGCCTTAACCCATTAGAATGCCTTACTTCGAAAGCATGCCAGATTTAGATTTTGAGTTAAAATGAATTTGCCGAGTGCTACTTATGCAACAACATATACTTATTAAATCTTACCTTTTCTTCGCTGATTTCTTGAGATACCGACTCAGCTTTGACTAGAGATTTGGACACCGTTTCTGAGCTGGTTTCACTTTTGCTCATGGAAACTTCTTCTTTGGAGGACATCATGGACATCTTCTGACTGCTCTCTTGAATTTCGACTGAGGATGATACCTCAGACTTGCTCATGCTAAAGCTATCCTCACTCTGAAGCAAAGAGGAGCTTTTATCCAAAGAAGACATCTTCATCGCTGCAAAAAGGGATGAAAACACCACATGAATTGCAGCTCATTCAATCGCTATCACAGCGTGGAAATCGTTCAAAAAAATTAACGAATATTGTTCTCATTGAATTGAACACCATTATTAATTTACTAGAAAAAAGCAAGTTTATTTTTTTATTGTAAGAGAGATAAAAATAATTAATAACAAAACGCGGTTGGTATTTTTTTTTTACGTATGGTTTCTTTTTTCTATCTTTCATTATTTTATTGTGTGTGTTTTTGTCCCAAAAAATGAAGTTTCTTAAATGTGTAGGATCTCCCGTTGATTGCCGTAGGCGGCTAATTTTTAACTTTGTGGAATGCCAATACATCTTAATAAAATAACATAATATGAATATAAATAAAATTTGTATTCGAATCGTAATCTTCTGCGATAGAGACATCCATTTTAAAATTCTTATGTGATTGAATAATCTTCATAAGAAGTAGCAAAAAAATGCGGAAATGACCAAAATGGGCAGTTCAACATTAAACACCGTATGGCAGGATAATGGCTTTCTGCCACAGACCGCAAGGTCTGTTAGATCGCAGGTGTCGATCAAAGTGCTGGTTTCAGTTGAAATGTTTATTGTATGAGTCGCTTACCTTTTGAGAGGGATTTATCCCCCGTAATTGCCAGCTGAGTATCCAATTCTCCAGCCAGAGAGGACATGATGGCCGAAGTGTCTCCTATCTTCGTGGAGGACAGAATGCTGCTGCTCTCCAACGAGCTTTCCATTGTGCTGCTGCTTACGACGGAGGAAGACGTCTTGCTGTACGACTCCTCGACGGACATCTCTGCAACACAATGCAAAACAATGAATAAATACGAAATAAAATAATTTTTGGAAAAAAATAGAACCGACTTTAAACTATAAATTGCTCTAAAAAGTAAAAAATAAAATTATTCTTTAAGCAACTTCGATACGACTTTTAAACACAATTTTTGAAGTCGGTGCAAAATTATGACAGTCTAATTATAATTACGCCATACGTTATTTTACATTGAAACTGTTGCAAAGTCTGCGCCATTTATATTTGAACTTGGTTCATAGTTACAAAAGGAATCATGAATCAAAATCCATCATAATTTTGCACCGACTTCAAAAATTATGTTTAAAAGTCGTATCGAAGTTGTTTAAAGAATAATTTTATTTTTTACTTTTTAGCTCAATTTATAGTTTAAAGTCAGTTCTATTTTTTTCCAAAAATTATTGTACTTTATTCTGTTTAGTGTAAATACATTTTTATACAAATACTCTTCTTTTAAAACATACATATCAAAGGGGAAACCTTTTTTGAGGGAATGACACTAACTGTTTGTATGAAAAACTAACTGTTTGTATGATAAATTTCGTTTTGAAATCGATTTCAAAGGGTCACTAGAAGCAAGCAAACTGATTGGATTTAATTTCTTCTTCAGAGAAGACTTCAGTCTATTTCTTGTTATTTACAACTACCTTTAATATTACATCTTAAGGGCAACAAACTCTTTTTTAACAATGAGTTTGGATTCATTTGGATGTTTTGCATCTATAAGCTCCCTGTCGCATTGAAAAAGGGATTCCAAGCAATCCCGAAACATATGTCTGCATTTTTTTGCTCATTTGTGCTTTAAATTAACGTGTAATTTTATTATTAATGAGTTTCATGTTTATTAACAATTTTCCCAACAAAGAAAAATGAAGCCTAGTCTTTCAAATTAAAATGAAAAAATACTTATTTTTCACCCATAACGTTTTTTTTAAAACAGATGTAGTCAAATTGATGTGCGATATTTGAGTTAGACGACCCTCTATCGATTAAAGAAAAAATAATCAAAATTGGTTCATTTTGTCAAACGTTATGGATGAAAAAGCAAAAAAATGACCACATTTCAGCATATAACTTTTTTTCTAATTATCGAATATGGTCCAACCAAGGTAAAGGATCTATGGGAAACCACCCTCGATCGATTTAAAAAAAAATTCATGAAAATTCGGTTCATCCGGTAAGAAGTTATGAGTGGACAAAAAAAAAAAAAAAAAAACGACATACATACAATATGAATGTATAACCTCCTTCCTTTGTGAAGTCGGTTAATAAAAATTTAATGGTATTTATCATTATTATTATTATTATTATTATTATTACTATTACTAACATCATCAACATCATCATCATCTTGCAGTGAGAGAAAGTTTAAGTAACATTCAAACATAAGAAAACAAAATATGTACGCACTGTTAAATTTAAGGATATATTTATGAGAAATATTAATGAGATTTCAGATACTAAAGTTCGCACTTTTTAATGCAAACGTTAGAGCTGAAGTGCTAATGATATTCTTACCTAAGGGTGAGCAGTATTGTGTAAAGTTTTTAAGGGCATAGCAAGAGATTCCTGAGAACTGATGAAGCTTGCTTTCTCGAAAATAACGACAGCGCTTTTATTACGTTAGTCTGTATAGGACATTTTCTTTTCATTATTATATGACGAAAATTTTGATATCAGAGTAGGTATTATCTGAAGTATCTACTACACTACGTTGTAACACTATTTACGAATGAATTCAAAATTACGCACTAAAAATTTTCAAAACATGCCAAATAAGCAATAACATTTCTATGTTTTTAAAGTTTAAGCAACGTCAATACCTTTAAGGAACTTTTGAGAATTCTACTTTGCGCAAATGCTTTAACAACTTAACGCATTTGCCCGTGTCTGACACGGGCGAAGGCTACCGGCAAATTTGCACATGCCCGTGTCTCACACGGGCGATCTTGTATCTCGCGTTGTTTTATTTCTAATGCCCGTTTGAGATCCAGTTGCACTTTGTTTGTAAAATAATTTTTTTATGTAACTTTTACCCCACGCCCCACTCGATTGAACTTTTGTGAACAAAATATCTATAAAGGTCTTTATAAACAACAGCTGAACAGAAAACTGTTTATGGTGTTGTGTTGGGAGTAATTTTGCCTGCCGTATGATATGGTCATTAGTTAATCGGAGCTAAATGGAATCAGACAAGGAAATTACACGCTTGTGTTTCTTTTTCTTTCTTTCTTTTTTTTAAATAAAAAAAACGTACTTTTTTGCTTGATTTTAGTGACCTTTTTTACTCAAATATTAGTCATTTTACGCGGCATTTTCTCATTTATATGGGAAAAATTTGAATTGTAGCCAATACAAACAGCTTTTGTCTGTTTTCTTTCATGGCTCTTTTTTTCTCGAAAAATGGGTTCGGATTGTCCAGATTCGTCATAAAAAGGTTCTTATTAAGAGGATTTTGGCGACCCTTTAAGATTGACAATCGTAATCATTCGCAACTTTTTCCTTCAGGATCAGAAGTAAGTGAGACGCCTGTTAAACGAGCGTGACTCATGGCATTCTGTCTCCGAATGTCTAAATTTAGGGTGTCTCGAACGGTGGAGTCGCGTTCCGCGAGAGTCGCCAGCGGTGAATACACATCCCAACTTCCCTCCTCCCCCTTCTAAACAGAGGCTCGATCAGGAAGAGTTCCTCTGCTCTCTTTTACCTGTGATTTATTTTTGGATGTGGAACGCTGGCCGTTATCCGATGTGTTACTTGTTGGCGCTTACGGCAGCAAAGGAGTGGACAGTATTCAGCTGATAGACGCAAGTGCAAGGTCAATGTCCGCAGTTCCAAGGAGCCCCAAAGATACCCTTCTCCCTCCACGTAGCCTCTGATATCCTCAACGGAAATAGTATTTCTGCGTACCTTTAAAATATAGCATATTTCCAGAAAATTTTGCTCAATTGATGAATCGCTTCGTTGAAAGAGAAAATAATATCTCCTTTTAATTGAATAAATAGAGTAGTATAAGGAAAGTATCTGCCAAAAAATAAATTCCAAAGCGTACAGGTCCCAAAGCAACCACTCGCGAGAGGTTGTCACACTCCCAAGCCACTGACCTCAGGCAATGTTGCTTCACTTTCGGTGTTCTGCGGGAACCGAGCTTCTACTGACTGGCCCACTGTGGGAGGGTATGTGAGATAATATCACTAATACAAACCTAGTGCGACCCACCCCCTTATATTTACGCGTTGCAGCACAGGGAAATGATCTTGCAAAAATATTTCTGCAGTATTATTAGTTTAGACTTTAGAGCATTAAAAAAAAATCTTACCTATATTTACTTATTTCAAATAGGTAAACAAACGGATTGTTGGCAACTGGAGGAAAGAAATAAAGGCCCCTTTTCCGCTATTTCGGTTTCGTTGTTGAAAACAGCCCGAAACAACTGAAACATCATCCTCTTCAATTTCCGATTACAATAAACCATCAATTTTGAATGTGAATCCTGTCCATTTAGTTGTAATAAACCATATCCTAACCCTTACATGCCCGGTTAATTTTTAAATCGAATATTTCTTTCTAAAACTTTATTATTTCGTATTTTTGAAATATCACCGCATCCTTACCGGAGCTCAAAATTGACATGTTGACGCACATGTATGTCAGCAATAAAATCGGTAGTACAATTTAAATTTTTCAAATTTTGACCTATAACGACTTATTATGTAATATTTATTTGTGATGTAATTTTTTAAAGATTTAGATTAACTTTAAAATAATTCTTGATTCAGATATCGTCGCTTGAAAAGAATAGTGACACAACTCAAAAAATACCGAAAATGAGATTTTTCATTGATAATACTTTTAAAAAATGGATATTTTATATCAAATAAAGAAAAAAATCAGAAATAGCAAAGTTGCCCGTAGATAGCTAAAGTATCTTTTCAGAATGAAAATAAAACTCCATTTTTTGTTGAACAGAGGCATAACTCGTGCTGTGTTTCGACTGCTGTGTATGTAAGTACTACCAATTTTATTGAAAAAAGGCATAACTCCGATTAGGTCCTAAATGATATAGTCCCTTATAGAGCAATAGAGACCCATTTTGTGTTGTGTCTGTATTGCTGTTAACGTAGGATTTTTTCATAAAATTTTCATGGACAATAGAGACATATTTGGAGTTGTGTCTGTATTGATTTTAATGTTACAATTTTTTTAAAGATCTTTTCAGGGTTACTACACTATTCCTCGAATTGTTGTTTCAGAAAAAATGTTGTTTTTATTCGGAAGATACACAACTCAAAGTCTCCTAAATTTTTATTAAAATTTCTAGGAACCCTAAAAGGTTAGTACAAAAACTGCATGAAATAAACAAAAAAAATAGTTTTAACCGTTTTTAAGGGGAATTACAATAGTTAGGATTTGTTATGAATGAAACAACAATAAATTACATATCGCAACAATTTAAAAACTGGTCTCCTGAAAAAGGTGCTTTTTTGAGTTGTGTCACTATTTTTTCAAGCAACGATATAAAGCTGTTAATTTAATTTTTTGTCTGATTAATGCTATATCACAAATTCAAATGTCTATTAATATGCAATAAAACAACTTCTGGGCATATAAGAATTTTGTTCGGGCATGTGTTTTTTAGACAAACTATGCCCGGCAGGGCATGTAAAATTTTTATGATTTTCCGAACCCTGGTATTAATACTTATCAGTATTTTTAAATTTATTGAAATTCAAGTGTTTAAATATCTCAAAATAACAAAAAGTGGACTTGCCCCACTTTCGAAATAAATGGATCAAATGTCTCCCCCGCTAAAATAAGATAGTTAAGAATAAATTTCAATTTAAAATCGTATAAACTTAATTTTTTAGCATCTTGCTCTAGAAAAATGGGGGGGGGGGAGAAGAATAGCAATAAGAAATGCATGGATCGGGCCTAATCTCCCTAATTTAAAGATTGTTAAAATCTACTTCTGCAATTTTTAAAAAAATGAACATTTTGAAAGTAGGTTTATGATACTCGAGTCTATCAGTTTGCCTGCAACCCCTTCACCTATTCTTTATTACTTTTAATTCAACTTCATGTTTATTCTTGCTATATTTTTGTGGTTGAACAAGTTTTTACTCATTTAAAAACCTTGATAGTTGGAGTTGATTAAAAACGGCGTGCAATGAATTGCAAGACAGATTAACAGCTCGCATGATAAGGAAGAATATCTTTTAAACATAAAAATGGTATGTCTTGTTTTGAAAAAAAACTATGTCAACTGATGAAAAGCTTCATATGAAGTAAGTGAATTTTGAAACAAAGCTTTGGTTAACTAATGTTAAAAAGGCCATGTTGCCAAGAATCGACGTAGGCTCGTTTTATTCTGCAAGGTCTTCTTGAATACTTCACCACAAAGAATTTTTTTGTTTTCAATTAAATTACTTGTAAAATAGAAAATCAATACTAGTTATTATTTTTAATAAAGCAAAGCATTGTATTTTGCATTTAAAAAAAACATTTTATACTTTTACATTATCGACATCACTCCCAGGAGAACTCCATTACAAATTTTTCCTCTGCATCGATACATTTATTCTGAAAAATCAGAGGAATATCAGTCTGTGTGTAAAAGTAAGAATAATTCATTTCGTTTCTTGCATGAAAACTAAAATTCAGTTCTGAAAAACGGACCAACCCAAGAATGGTAGAATCTGTTCAAGAGTCTGAATATTGTTTTTTTTTTTTTTTTGTAATTAATGAGCAAGAAGTGACAGTGGAGAATTGCAAAGCGCCTGGAGACGCCTCTTTAATTCGAGATTGGCGATGTTTTCTCGTGTACTTGGGGGGATTAGGTCTTTATTTTTGGAAATGAGAGTTGAGAGTGATTCGAAGGAATGCGTATCACGATGCGGCGGAAGCAAAGATAGGGATCAGTCTGCGACAGGCAAGGAACCGACACACTACGATGACACACTTCAGAATCCCATCGGTTTGTACGGCTTCGTATATGTTTAAATTCCGAGTAGATAATTTTGCATTCAAATGTCCCTACGTTTGATCTGTTTTTCCAAAAACAAAAGCTCTTTTTGTCTGGTGTAGAAGACAGCTCCCATAATGAATTAAACGATAATGTTGCTACCAGCGAAAATTCTAGTATAGAATGATGGATCTCCCCTTCCAAAAAAATGCCCTTAATTTCAAATTAATTTTCTAACATTCTTCCTTCTTTCAATGGGTTATTTCTTTAAATAGTTTGAATCATTGAATATAATGGAATTCAACCTTGGTGTATCAAAAAAAAAAAAAAAAAAAGAAAGAAAGCTAGAAAAACAATTATAATGCTTAATATCGTAGGTTCAGCACACTCATCAAATAAAAGTAAACTGCCAAGATTCAATGCAGCATATGGGGGGAATGTTGTGAACAATAGCCCCCCCCCCCCCCAGAAAAAAGAAATAAGAACTTTTTTTTCTGTAAATTTTCGAATCTTCGATCGTCAAGACTTCTGAAAACACAACATTGCTTTCAAAAATCTATAATTTGTTCAACCATTTTGAGCTAACTCCCCCTCCCAACTAAAGAAATGACAACCGTATTTTCGGTAGTGGGTCATTTTTAAAATTGAGTGTCATTTGAGGATTTGAGACATTAAAAAAAATCTTAAATTTGTGTAATTTTTTATTTAATTATGAATTACACATAATTATTTTATGCTATTTTAATGTTCCTTGTACAGTTCCTTTTTGAAAAATATTTTAACTGATACTTTTTCGTTCATATACGATAAAAATTGTCATGTCTGTTATGAAACATGTTTCTAAAATTACATCACTCAAAATTCAACATGCAGTAAAGTAAACTGGAAATTCATGTAACTATAAAGTCCTTCTACACACTAAATAAAGTCATTTAAATTCAAAAATAATTATTTAGTTTTTTACATTTGTTTGTGTTATGTCTGTTACTAATGTTACATTTTGACCTGGATTATTTTATCATAAAACACTGCAGAACATAACTAAACATGTACCTTTATTATTTGCTCATGTGTCACATAAAGATTCATTACATGAAACTCTAATAATGAAAATTATAGCACTATTTTGTCCCCTTAATATTTTTAAAAGAAAAATATAAATGGTAACAAACATGACATAAAGTAACCTTTACCTAAACATGTACCTTTATTATTTGCTCATGTGTCACATAAAGATTCATTACATGAAACTCTAATAATGAAAATTATAGCACTATTTTGTCCCCTTAATATTTTTAAAAGAAAAATATAAATGGTAACAAACATGACATAAAGTAACAGACATGACACTTTTTACTTGTTAAGTTGAAAAGGTAATATATTTCTTCCTTTTTTAATACAATAAAGCTATATGTATTTATTCTGTTGGTGCAATAGCATTAAAATCATAAAAATAATTATTCGCATTATAATGTTTTAATTGGGTATTTACATGAACGAAGTTTTATTTATATAAGTTTTTAACTGATATATATTACAATAATCTGAACTCTAAATTATAAATTCTTATTAAAAATAGTTCTAAAAAGAGAAAATATCTTCATAATTTCTACCACAATTCAAAAATCCGTAACATGTCAAGTCTGTTACCTAGTTTGTCATGTCTGTTACTGAATAAGTACTAACAGACATGACCGGTGACAGACATGACATTTCATAGTAAAAAATTTTTTTTTTCTAAATATTCTATAAAAATATTAAAAAATTCTTTGGTTTAGAATAAAATTCCCCTAAACTTACTTATTTAGCTGGACAAAAAAAATAAATAAAAAAATATATTTTATGCAACAAATTAAGGTAACAGACAGGACATACTAAAAAAAAAAAAACTTAATACTTAAAAGCTTCTGCTTCGTTTAAAAACCATAGGACATTCAAATTGTCAAGTGCTACTTCCTTTTTACATATTCTCCAGTAGTATAAAAGTTTTGCCACACACACATTTTAATTGAGTAGTGAAAAAATTGTAATTAAGTGTATGATAACAGACATGACATTAATTTTGTGACAGCTGTATATTATTAGTTAAAGAATCAATATTTTCTTTTTTTTTGTTTATTATCTTCGCATTAGACTGTAGTTTAGAGTATTTGATATAATTATAAAATATGGCAGAGGGCAAAGTTTGACTCTTGGAATGTGATTCTTGAGAAAACATTTCATTGTTTATGTTTGTGACAGCTATATTTTGAGTTTCCCTTCAATTAATTTCCTTTAAACACAGTTTTATCTTAAATAGCTTCAAACATTACACTCTCTGTACTGGAAATTGTCTTCTAATGAACATAGCAAAAAGAAAAATAATTTTAAGTTTATTAGAATTTCTAGAAAAAAAATACTTCTTTGGAAGACAGCAAATGGCACTGAAATATGAAAATCGCCCTAGTAAGCACCGACCCCGCAATTTGTATTAAAAAAAAAAAAAAAACGTAAACAATATTACCTAAAGGTATGAATGTTTTATCCACATTTGGTGTTTCCAATCAAACCTTATCCCCTCACCCACCCAAACACTTGATCTATTATAAATAGGAATAATTTCACTTTATAAAAATCCTTTTGAGCCGAAATTTTCAATATGACATTTTCATAAAATATCTAGTTTTTCGCTTAAATTTTAACAATGTTACCATTTATAAATGATTACTACACATTTTTATTTGCTTAAAATTATATTATTTTATATAAATAATATGGGCAGTATACTTTGTACAAGTTAAGGGCAGAAGCTGTAACAATTGTTAGATCTGTAACAGTCCAGAAATTAAACCTTTCAAAAGTAGGGGTAATTATTTTTCTTGATCTTGCCCCTAATTTTTTAAGAAGCCTGTTACTAATTTGTAATTAAAATACACTATAAATATCATTAAAAAAAATCTTTAAATTGGAAACTTTTTATACTCAATTTGGCACTTTTCCTAATTTTCACCCATATGTACCAGTCAAGATTTTTATAGGTCTCACATTGCTACTCTACGTTTCCCAACCAGTGGTTCGTGAACCCCCAGGGGTTCACGGAGAGTGAGAAGATGGTTCGCGAAATTAATATTATAACACTGTGCAACACGGAAAATGTCCTTTAGATAAAAAGCTCCGTTTCTTATGAATTTTTGGCTGAAAATTACGAATCTGCAATTAGTTTTTTCCTACCACGTACCATTTTCCCAAAATTCCACATTTTAGCTTTTTACGTATTTTCTGGATAAATGTGCAGAGTTTCGTAATTTATCTACTTAATTTATTAAAAGTTATATCTTTCTCATTGACATTGAGATCGTTGTCAATCTAGACCTTTTTAATGAACTTGGGTTACTTTAGCGACATTTTTGGCAACAAATAATTCGAGTCATTCACAAGACGGCAAAGGCATTTTGCAGACTACTTTGCGAAGACTGAAGAAATAGTATGCTTCTGTGGTGTGAATGTATTATTTTAAGCATTAGGACATAAGCACAGTTCAGCAGAGTGGTGTTTGTTGATCAGTGCTCCCCCATCTAAGTTTTTTTTTTTTTCGTATTTATTTCTGTAGCATATTCTGCAAACACAAAGGAAATTTCAAACTTAAGTGTAGCAAACATATCAAATGAGCCACTTGTAAATCTGCAATGTGCCTTTTCCCCGCAATTGCACACTGAACTTGGTTTATCGAAATTTTTTGTAAAAGCTCTGGACAGAGAACGAGTGACTTTCTTGCATCTCAGGAACAAATTCAAAAATTTTAAGTGAGGCAAAAGTAAAAGAAAGGATTTTTATTGGCCCACAACTTAAAGGAAGTCCTTTCATGATGAAGATATGAAAAAAAAAAAAAAAAAAAACAATCAGAAACCAAAAAATCAACTTGGCTGGCTTTTAAATCGGTGTGCTCACGTGTCCTTGGAAATCTGAAAACTACGAAGATCTTGTTGGCGACATGGTAAAATGCTTTTGTATTATAGGTTGCCATATGTCATTAAAACTACACTTTTTGGAATCCCATATGGACTTCTTTCCTCAAAACCTTGGCGCAATTAATGATGAGAATGGGGAAAGGTTTCATCAGGACATCTCTGTGTTTGAAAAGCGTTTCTGCGGTCGATAGAA
This sequence comes from Octonoba sinensis, assembly GCA_038502835.1. Lineage (NCBI taxonomy): Eukaryota > Metazoa > Arthropoda > Arachnida > Araneae > Uloboridae > Octonoba > Octonoba sinensis. The sequence goes on from CM076600.1 coordinate 146,022,892, forward strand.
TGGAAGTATACGAATTGAATATTGCTAATCTGTTATCAATGCGCACCAACAGATGCCCAAAAGATGAAACGGCCAAAAAAATCAGTTTAGTGTTTGTGTTTTCAATAAGTAAGACTCAGTTACATTCTTATATAACCAAACTGTATAAATATGAGAACGGGGTCTCCAGCAAAAACGGTACGTGATGGACCATTTTGGTTTGAGTATTTGAATCAAGCACCTTTGGTTTGTATAGAATCACATAGTTTCATCTAAAGCGGTTATCACTCGACAGGAATTACAGGCAAACGCAACCGTAATAGGAATCGTCAACTCTATCGGAAACTGGTTTTTCTACCAATTTCCCCCATAGTTTCCTCAAAATGCTCGTGTGCTATACCAACTCACGGTTGCTCGAATTAGAAGCAATTCGTTATCTGTGCAAGAGAAAAATTGCTTCTAGAACGTTTAATTTAAGGCAAATCAAGAAAGGACCAATTATGGAGCTGGGATTTCATGACGTCAAATCAACTTTCCAGTAAACATGGCGGTAAAGGATTTGAAGAGTGGCGATGAAAGGATAAATGTTAAAACGAGAGAATTCGAAATTAGATTTTTGTGGTTTAAATTTGCGAAATCATGCCGAAAAAACATTTGTAGGATGTGAAGTCGCTACTTTACTAGTGCAGGACATTGCAAAGACTGTCTTATGATGAAATCGCTACCAAAATGCAAGTGCGTTTCAGGTGATAAATTTAGAAAAAGTATGACTACCGTTTTTTTCTTTTTTGTTTTTCCCAAATAAATAAAATGAAATTCCTGAAGTGTTTTTTTATGCACCTATGAAAATTATATAAATTACAAGTTTATACAACACAACAACGTTTCTTTCTTTTTCTTCTTCTTTTTTTTTGGGGGGGGGGGCACTTATGCTAGGAACGCCATTGCTTTAATACATTTCCATTAGAATTAAAGATGTTGTGATGAATAAACTCATAGCATGTAATTTGATACTAAAATTGGCAAAATATGTACAACGTTTTAACAAAACTTTTTCACATTTCATGTGAATATATTGCCGTATAATATAGCAACAATTTGTGATCACAATTTTCTGAAATATTTAAGCAGGCAGAGCCGCCTCGAACTTATATTTCTGGGACGGGAGGGTGATTTTTAATTTCCCGACTGAAACTTCGTATTTCACCGAATCGCGAAGATCAAACTTAATTAAACATGATCCTATTGATAATAAGTGATCATTATATATGCACATAAAATAAAATTTGATGCCTTGCAATTGCAACTGATATTGACAACTATGTAGTTGTCAGTCAAAAATGAAAAACTATTGTTATACCACATGGTCAAATTTACCATGGTCTGTCATTATTTGCGGAATAAGAACAATTTTTGGGAGGTCCCAGTGACTTGCCGTAACCTTGCCTGGGAGTGCCACTGAATGCAGAAACCTGCTTGTTTGAACGAAATATCAAGTATAAAAATCGTTAACAAATGCCTAACCCGAGGATACAGATTAGAAAATGGTAGCTCGTTATGAGCAACCGTCCGAGAAACCGGGTGCAAACCTGTAGGAAACTCCGGATCGAAAATTTGCTCTCGAGGTTGCCGATAGAATGAGGTGGAAGTAACGTTTGCTTTTAAATTCCTGTCGTGTGATAACCGTTTAAAGGAAAAAAAAAGTTCAAATTTGTTGCACAGTGTAATTGTGGAATTTTTAATTGCTAACGTTAAAGAAATAATGAAATAATAAATTAACCTACATATGGCCAATGCGAAAAATTTTATTATTATTATTATTAATATTGTTATTGGTCATCAATAGTAATTGTTTTTCAGATACTGCAGAGAAGTTGTAGACCAGGACCGGCATTGTAATATTAAGTATGCAGTAAATTTTGAAATGCACTTCCTGTGTCTGTCGCTGTCGGTATCCCCGTCCCTTTACCACTTTGGAAGGAACAATTCGTTTCGAAAAGTAAATCAATAAATTTTTGTTTGCAGGATTTCAGTCAGCAAGATACCTCATTCATACGTGTAATTTTTTGGTTTGTAAAAAATTTTTTGCTCAATTTTGAACAGTTCAAAAAAACTTCAAACCTACATATTTCCTGATCCACTCTTTTTTTGTGCATGCTACATATAATAGTTGATTTTTTTTCCTTTTCCTTTTTTTTCTATTCATTATAGAAAATATTTTAACTTACCCGGAAGAAATTCGAACTTTTTTATCTGAAAAAAACCAATAAAAAGCATTAAAATAATTTTTAGCACTACGAAATAGAGAAAGTTTCACAGGTTTTGAACATCGATATTCCATTATATAACGTGTTCCAGCGTATCCAATTTTTTTTATTTATTTATTTTCACAGAACATTAATTCATCATTAACTTTACGTAAGTTTTGACATTCTTCAAAAAATAAATTTAATTTTGACATAACTTAAAAGTCTTTAGTATATTTGACAATCTAAATGGAGGCTTCATAAGCCTTTTATTCGTAATCATTTTATTGTTTTCTATATCCTATGTTGCTTCAAGGTTTAAACATGACTGCCAACTTACCTTTCTCGATACATTCACTGTAACGGTACTAGTTACATTTTCAAAAGATAACTAACTCAAGGATCATGTAGTAATATTCACGAATAATTGCTAAACTAATAAACAAAATGAATTAACTATTTATGAGGTTAAATTCAGTCAAAGAGTTAAAGAAAAATATCAAAAGAAATATTAATATTTTAAAGTTTTATTGATCTTTAGTTTATTTGGATCTTTTAATTTGTCTATACTTATGTTTATCCGCTTATTTTTAACTGGTGAAATTCATTTTTTGTTGCCATAACTAATTTATATGTAGAGGGAATTCAGTTTATGCACTTGGCCGACTCGTTCTCTGAAGGTGGCGAGAAATCCACCCCCGCCTGTCAAATGCACTCGAAAATAGCATGAACATCATCTTTCCTAACATTTCGGTTCCAGTTCCACAAACATACTGCCAAAGATTTTTCCCTTGAAATAGAGAAAAGAAGCCATGTTCCAGGATTTCTCTTAGAATGCTTTTGTTTTTAATATGTTTGTATAACGTGTGGAAAAAAAATTAAATACGCCCGCAAGCCCGCGTCCATCCATTAGAAGTGTCGTGGGCGTTGCGTAAAAATAATTCCTTTACCGTTCAATGTAGAGTCAAGAAATATCACTTTGCCTCCCTCCTTTGTCAGTAAGTTAGGGATTTACCAAATGTTCCTGTTTATCCATACAACCTACGTTTATCTATGTTAGCAGGCCTTTGTTAGGAAATTTATGTTGCTTCCCATTCCCCTCTAAAAAAGTCATAAGTATTAAAATTGCAATAGTTTATGGTCCGGACTCGATCAAAAGATAGAGTGAAACCTATGTTTCAAGACTACACTTGCAATTCGAACTCAAATTTATTAAGACGTATTTAAAATAAAAAACTTTTATCTGACCAGAATCGAGTCAAACCTCATATATTATAACATATTTATGTACATAAAAGGTTTTTTCCCCTAAGCTAATGGGAATAAATTAGTTCTCGATACGTTTAGAGTTTTGAAAGATGTACTAATATATTATATACACCATTAGGTAATTTCAAGGTACTTTACTTTCGTTACATCTTTAAATTATGCGTATATTAAAATTAAAAAAAATAATAATAAATAAATTCAGCTTAAAAAGTCAGCTTCCAAATGGCTTTCGTATTAGGACATTTAGCAAATAAAATCATTAAATTATACATCTGCATTTTACATTTCAAACGATGTTTAAGAAGACGTTCGTCCAGATCTAAATGATTTTAATGTACCAAAATCGAAATTATATTAATAGATTTCTTTAACTTGTTTCGCTAAAGTTTAAAATCTATATAATTAGGCAAAGACAAAAAAGTTAAGTACCATTTTCTCTTGTGTTTGTCATCCAATTTTCTTACCATTTTTATTTAGTAGCTATTGATGAGTTTGAGTGTTATCAAAATAAAAAATTGGAAATATTTATTTATTTTTTTATTCTACTTTCGACGAAGATTTGAAATTTTTTTATTTAGAAGTATATAATCATCATAACTACTCCGTGCATCTGCAATTTACCATATTTATACAATGGTCAATGCATTTTTAGTACTATTTATAAATCAAATTCGAAATGTCAATAACAAAATCCAAGAGAAAATGTGATTTATTAAATGAATGTCAAAGCAAAATATTACTCATTATAAGGTGTCAATAAATCCATTTCCAAAACATAGTAAATTTGTGATAAGTCAGTCAGATTGCTTGTCCAGTACAATGTCAAGCAAAATAAAATACAATTTGAAGCTAGTAATGTCTAATATATTATAAAGTGAGATATTAGGTGCGGTGAAGAGTTGTTTAGCTTCGTATCAAAGAATACGTCAGAAGAGCTCAACGACGAAATGGCGCACTCTGCTCAAGAATCAAGGGCGACAGCTTCGAATAGGTACGTTTATTTGCATTAGTGTTTTGAACTCTTGATTAAATTGAAAGTGATTGTTTGTATTTCTAATTTACTCAATAATAATAGCGTGGCATGAACATTTTTATTTAAAAACAGGAGAAGAAGCGCAGAAAGCTATAATTTATGTATAGTATGTATTACAAATGTTTGAAATTAAATAACTCACTCAGTGGTCCATCCGTCGCACTGAGGAAAGTTTAGCGCAAATTAAAATATTTAAACGAAACAAACTGTTGCCAAACAGAAAAACTAAAATGTCGGAATGTTGTTAGACCTGAATTTTAAAGCCTGAATTAGCACTACTTTCTCCTGGTATAAAACTTTTTACAGACTCGTAACACCCTTTTGATTTGTCGTTTTGACAAGCTCTTTGCGTAATTTTCATCTATTTTGACAAGGTTATTTATTGATGAAATTTTTATTTAAATTGGCAGCTGGTGGCATCATATTTCTTAAGAGGATGGAAGGGGGTATAGGAAAAGAGTGCCAAAAATAAGCATTGAAATCGCAACAGACGCTGTTAAAATGTCTGAAAAGGTAAAAATTATCCTCAGACAGAGTAATATAAAAATGATTAATTAATAAACTTCCCATTATATTGCACAGGGGAAAAAACATTTAAAGCTTTTCTTCTCGGTGAACGTATCATTTCTCAGCCTCTCGTGATTTTGAACAGTGGAGTCAAAGATTTAGTTTATTTGTATTTTGCTTAATAGTTATGAAATCATTAATGTTGCTTCAATCCATATCTATATATATATTTCACTTAGCATGGACGAGTTACGATTAAATTTTGCGGTGCGATACGATACTGACATCATGCAAAAACCAAGCTATGGCATAATGATATTTAAAAAATTGTTTAATGATTAAAGAGAGAAAATAATATTCATAAAGAAAGAAAATAATATTTGTATTTATTATTTTATCTTACGGGGCTTCAACAAATTTATTTCTATACCTTAAAAAGTATTTCCATTCATAACTAAATTTTTAATTTCCGATTCTTTGGAGTGGCAACACCTTAATTTGTTTATATCGCGCATGTTTATATCTAGCGATCTTTACTGAAGCCTTTCAAAATATAAAGGGATTTTTACAACTTTAAAATGGTTAATTGCCGATCCGCAGATGTTCTGCAGGGGATCCAACTAGTTATATATATTTCACTTAACGTGGACCAGTTATGATTAAATTTTGCAGTACGATGCGATACTGACATTCAACTATGGAAAAACGACATTTATAAATCTGTTTAATGATTAGCATAGAAAAATAACGTAATATTTGTTTTTATTGTCGTAACTTACGGACTTTAACAAATTTATTTCTATTTGTTAAAAAGTATTTTCATTCATAACTCAACTTTTAATTTCTGATTCTTTGAAGTGGCAACACCTTAGTTTGTTTCGCCTGCCGATATGATAGAAAAAACGGCCTTGAAAAGTTCTCCGCTAGGTGGCGCAGATGATCTGCTGTATCAACTTTAAATTGCTTTTAAGAACTAGTTAGATTTTAATCAAAATTATGGTGCATTGCGTTGTGCCGTACTGCTCTTCAAATTCAAAAACTGAAAAAAATCTGTTTTCATGAATTCTTCCGACGAAAGATTACAAACACAGTGGATAACAGCTTTGTCTAGACAAAGTAATTATTATTTTTCTTACTCCAATGCGTTTTATGAAACTTTAAATGTTTATTATTTTAAAATCGCTGCCGTTTTATTCTTTTAACATGCTTTACTGTCGATATCACGGATCACGTTTCGTTTCCGTATATTAGAAACGTTCATGTTTCTTAATTGTTTTAACCAAAAGTCAAAAATATGATGATTGCACAGATTCAAATAAACATTTTAACTTTATGCCACTCTTTAATTTCTTGGCTAACTTAATTAATGGAGTCAGTGTTACAACTTCCTATTTTGGAGTGGATATGTCATAAATGCTTTTATTCAAGAATAAAAATACGTTAAGAACTTCAATTTTTCAGTAGTTAGGGTAAAAGTTTGCAATCGGGTGGTAGCACTTGATTTTTTGGCGATTTGTTTTGACGCCAAGATGTGATTAGTAAGATGTCCGCTGCCTAACCAAAAATAAAATTTTATCGCCAAACTAAAAAATACCCGATGCTACACCAATACGGTAATTAAATTAGTTCAATTTAATTTAAATTTAGAATAAGATTTAATACACATTCTGGCCAAGTTCTGGTCGCGGTTGATCGCCAACAGGAATGGCACCAAACAAAAAACGCCAATTTTGTGAAGGGCCGCCCGAAAGTAAATTTTTACCTACAAGATTATATAGTACGAATTAAAGAACGAACTCCAAAAGAATGATTATTAAATTTTTTGATATAATAACACATAAATTCATTAAATGACAAGGTAAAAGTTGCTTTTTGGAAGATTTTGTTTGCTGATATGTTTAAAATTAAATAGTTTATGTAATTTAAACACTCAGTTCATTAATCTCTGCCATATGTATCTACTTATAAAAGCAGTATTATGAGCAGGGAACTAGCGCCCTCTATATGAAAACTTGCGGCCAAAATGTGTATGGATTTAAAACGCTATCGGAGGGTATTTAGTATAGGGGGCTCTGTTTGTTGATATCTAGCGATTTTTCTTAAGTCTTTAAATTTTAATTCCCCGCAGATGTTCTGCGGGGAATCGGCTAGTGTTTATTTATTTTGGTAACTGATCTTCAAGCCTACTTTTAAATGTTTTGGTTTTCACTAAAGTAACATTATTCTTCATGGCTGGGAAAGATGTAATTTTCAAATTAATTAGCAAAAAAACAAACGCAACACACGGCGGGAGTTATAGCGAATGTGTAATTTATTTGAATTAATAATGTGTTGTTTAGAGAATATTTTATTACTAATTCTGTGCTCCTGAATATTTCTATGAATCACATACATTTCAATGGACCTATGCCTAGTAGAGTCAAGTCAGCAATAGGTTAGGACCAAACATCTGTGACACTATGTAGGGAGTGGTGGCTACACCAGACAGACGAAAGGCAAAAGTAGGTTTAAACTTCTCTATTAGAACTTCCTTCAACAATGGTAATGAAACGGCGAATCATGTTTACGTGTACTACCAACGCAGTATATTTTCTATCTAATAAATACGTCTCACCCAAAACAACCATTATAAAAATAGACACTTACCTTTGCTCAGAGACATAGAAGTCGATTTGATAGACATGACTGGACACTTAGTTTCGTTCAAACGGCACCTGTGAACAATTAAAGTATCTTAGCGCTGCACAGTTGTGTTAACATCTTTTCAACAGAATTGAAAATGAACAACCGACAAGAGCATTATCACCAGGACTCCCCCTAAAACGGGTCGTCGCCAAGCGCTTAAAATATCCTTCGCAAAATTGGATACATTCTTTCACCTGATGCTTGGTGTTTTTTATGCTAGCTCATTTTCATTTTTCTTTCGACTACCTTCAAGGTTTGATGAAAAAACTAAGAACTTGTTGTTACACATCCCAGCTGTTACTTTCAGCAGGTTGAACTGGAATCAAAAAGCTTGTTTCCCCCTTCCCCCAAAAAGAATAGTTTGCTCAATGAGCTCTTTAAATTGCTGAATAAGTTACGTGAGACGGATAAACCACAAAATTTTAAAGCCAATTTTTCATCTGTACAATTTCTTTAATGCTGTTTCTCGTGTTACCACGTTGTTGTAGATTACTACGTGTAGACATTATAATCAATTAAAAGTAAAACCCGCGTAACTTTTTAAAGAATATAATTCGAGTTTGGCGACGACTAACTGAAGAAAATGTAAGTAATGTAAAGCATTAAGAAAAAACGTTGTGCAAAACTTTTCCCAAAAGTCTTTTCCTGTAACAGCCACTTTGCCAAGCCTTAAAATTGCACTTAATTCGTAAGTATATCACGAAACGTGTTGGTTATAAAAAAATAATAACATGAAAGTTATCTATAGCAGACACTCGAGCAATGTTGTATTTAAAGAACTCATTAAACCATGAGTTGTTGAATAACTCCTGATTTAAACATCACTTAACTTTACGATGACAGTTACTGTCGGATGCAGTCGAATAAAGCAATGCTGAAAATGCGGTCTTTCTACACGTATTTATTAAGTGTGTATCCACATTGATGCATTCTCTGCCTTAGGCTTTATATATTTATTTCTCTCGAATGTAAATCACTTCAACTGCTTTCTACGTGACGAAGGGTTTTACTTTCAGGCAAATTCATGTGCAATCCTAACATTATTAGCTTAAGCCACTGAATTGAGGGAAGCACAACCATATTCAGAGTTCTTCTCCCGCAAAGCAACATGCAATCGCCAATATTTTTAAAATGCTGTATCATATTAGCATATTATAGTCAGGCTGTGATTTCCACCATAATATGCAAACAAAGCTTTAAGATTTTTTTTTTTTTGTATTTATGTCCAATATGCAAGGAATTTTCTTTTTCAGCCTATTTTCACGTGAAAAGAAACAAAAGAAAAAAAAGCATGAATGGAGGTTCAATGTTTCATGAAAAATTGCTAAAAGCAAAAAAAAAAAAAAAAAAAGCCAAAATGAATTAAATGATTAGGTAAATATTTAAATATATATATAATTGGCTGTAGGGTTTTTAGATGGCTTAAAGATCGGTCTGGTCTGCCTGAATGAACTTTACTATTTGAAGTCCAATTATGCATTTAAGCTTCAGATGATCCTTTGAAAAGTCGAAAATTTCTGTTCAAACTTCAAACATTGTTTACAGATATCCAATTTTATTTCATGGTGTCTGTAGGCACAATGAATATTTTAAGTTTTCGATTACATCAAAGTTGAAAAATATATGCTATATGTAATTGTTAAAGATAAAAAATGTTCATTCTGATTTTTCATCAAAGCCGGCTTACTGCAGTAAAAATCAGTGTGACTGATTAATAATTTATTCGATATATAATTAGAAAATACCCATATTTTACTATGAGTTACAATTCATTTTGAACATGCGATTGCTGTTGCAGAAATATGATAACTTATACTTTTACGTATGACGATAATGCAAGTATCTTTTTTTTTTTTTTTTCGAAAGGCTTACCGTAGAGAAATGTATTTCTCAACAAAAAAAAGTTTCGATGGGAATGCTCCTCAAATTTGTTCAACAAAATTGACGAAGGAAGAGGTTTACTTATTTATAAGATTTCAAACTCAAGTCATAAAGAAGAACAATTAGGAAATTCTAATTTCGTAAAAAACGGTCTCAGACTTCAACGGCGCTTCTAAGATATATATAATAAGTATTCTATATAAAGAAACTAAAGAGTTTATCTGTGTTCTGTCGATCGCCTCCTGCCGACATGAAAAGGTCCAGAAGTTCCGAAATTTTGGTTACAGGTACTTTGGGTCAGGTCCTCGTGCACCTTGATTCATTTTTCCCAAATTTGAATATGTTCGTTTTATGTTGAAATATTGAGCAAAATTTAGCATTTTAGGAATACATCATCGAAGAAACGTCATACCATTTCTATTTTTGAAACATCTTAATACCCTCTAAAACACTGCAAAAAATGAGCTCTTCGTGAAATTTGTAGAACAATTCGAGCAAGCGTAATATTCGTTTTAAGCAAATTTCAATTTACGAAACGGGGATTACCTGTGAATTTATCTGCTCAATTATCTTATTTTAGCCAAAATAAAGAGTACTTCCTGTCGCAAAATACATGATTTCTGTGAACGTAAAACTAATGAAAATTATTTTTGGATAAAGTCGCAAACATATACTAAGTTGGAAGGTTTCCGATATCGCTCAATTTCGATTATTGAGTAAAATTGTTTTCGTTGAATTCAATACTTGGTTCACACTGCATCATGGAGCATTTGCGTTATGCTTAAAATTACTTCAGTGCAATTTGGCGATCTTCTGCTTTATTTAAATTATTTATGTAGCAGTTTCGATTTATTCCATGCTTTACTCAAGCGATTTATTTTATAGAATTACTACATGAAGTACCCGGCGTTGCCCTGCATAACTAAAATAAAAAGCATTTTAATTTAAAATTGTTTACTGAAGTTTTGGCTTAAGAACATTATGAAGTAGATCGAAAAATATATCCTCGCGTCCAGTGCTAACGTGGTCCAATGACTTTTTCTTTAACTGTTAGTCAGAGAGGTACACTTCCAATTGCAAAAATTCTTCAAATGAGGTAATGCCGTTCTAGGCGATCCTAAAAGTCGTTTCAGTCGATACACGCATTTGTGTAAAAGTTATGAAATTTAAATTTATTTAGCAAAAATACAGTGATGCAAAATCATGCTTCTTACACAACCCCCTTTAAGCAACACATTACATTTTTTTCAATATATATATATATGTAGTAACGGGAGATTCAAACATTAATAGTTCACTACTGGTAAATAAAAACTAAATAGTTAACAAAATACTTTTAATCCGTAATCTAGCAAAAAAGCCCGTTTGGCTATTCAGAAATCTTATATATAAGCGGCTTATTCTGTCTGTCTGTCCTCTATAGAATCCCAGGCCGTTTTACCGATCGGGACCACATTCAGCACGGTTAATATTTACGAGAAACGCATCGCTGCAAAAATAAAATTGTGACTCAATTAGTTTTTTTTTTTTTAATTATTTTTTTTTAAATTTTTCAATGATTTTTTTTGACCCGATTTATTTTATTTTTGCATTGTTGCCGTTGTTTCCAACAGTATAAAGCGTTCTTTGTTCCCTGTTTCGTTAAAACTTTTGTTTTGAAAAGCATAATAAAATTTTCAATAAGTTCTTTCGATGATAAATATACATTTTTTTACAAACAATTTGATTATATAGTAAATAAATATATATAGTAGTGTAGGGCAGTAAGCAAAGGGAAAGGGGCGTCCTTGCCGCATGACCTGGGTAATTCAGTTTGAATTAGCAGACACCTTTGCACAAACCTCTTTAATTACAACATCTAGAACAGCGGTCATTTCGTATGACCGCCGGGCTTACTAGTAAAACAATAACTCTAGTTAAAATATTACATTAGCCAGCACTTCTGCTGCTTACAGTTAGCAAAATCTATTTTGGCATAATAACATTGAAATTCTCTTCCCTTTTATTATATGAATTGGATGCTTGATTGAAATTTTCATTTTGTCGAGGATCTTGGCGAAAAACTTGGCTGCTATTATTTCATGAATACTCTTTAATCAATTTCCTAAGCCCAAATACTTTAGCATTTGGTGGAGTACAAACATCTAACTCTTCGCATAAGGTTAGTAAATCCCATTTCCGAACTTTCGTTAAGCAAGACAATTTTCTTGTAATAAAACAAACTTCATTTTTCTATCAAGACAAAATAAAATCGCTACTCACATATCATCTGCAATTCACTGCCAATCCAAAGAACAACTTATTGAATTGTATTAACATCGTATGATCATTTTTGAGCAAGTGTGCACATTCACCTTTCATTAATTTATCAAATATAAAAGTCACGTTATAAATAAATTGATAAATATTTCTTTCATAGACTTGGGCCAAAGTAATTCAAAATGGCAATAGTCGAAAAAGAAATGTGCAATGAAAATGGTTTGACATATGAGGTTTTTTAATTATATCTTCGTTATATTTCAACCAATTTACACAAATTATATACCTAAACCTTCCTCATGAATCACTCGATCTATTGTTGCAAACAGCTCTAAAATCACTTTAGTGGATTGGAAGTCTTTATGCTATTTAGAAACGTACAGTCTTATTGTATATATATAAAGATTGTTATTATTTTGTTGTTGTTGCTGTTCTGCTTATTTGACGCCATTTGAACTGAATTTAGATATCCTTTTCTACCAACTTATATTTCACACGTCAGTATTGTTTCAGTACTGAAAATTTTCTAACGTAAATGCACATGTTTATTTGCCTTAATGCTTTTCTTTCTTCTGTTTTTGGCCGACTTTTATAAAAGAATTATTTTATTTGAATTTTCAGGAAATGTTTTGACGATTTTTTCAGTCGGGATTTTTAGGAACTGATGTCCTTATTCTGATGGGGATTTTAAGATGGACTGTTGGTAATTTTAAGGACATCTGCTCTTAAAGGTCGGTAGACTAATGGGTATTTTTAGTTACTGACGTCTTTATTCTAATGGAAGTTTTTTGGGACTAATATCCTTATTCTAATAGGGATGTTTAGTGACGCTTGCCTTTAATCTAATGGGGTGTTTTAAGAAATGTTTCCTTTATTCTAAAAGAAGTACTCAGAAACCATTGTTCCTCTTATGATGGATATTTTTAAAGAGAATACAGCTCATATTCTGATGGGAATTTTTTATATGTAGAGTCGTCTGGGGGGGGGGGGGTATTGCAATTGGGATTTTCACGGACTCTTAAAATTGTTTTGGAACTATTGTTCTGATGCAATATTCAGTTATGTTACCCTTACACTAATAGCGATTTTTATGAACTTTTGTTGGCACTTTAATGTGGATTTTTATGGACTGTTATTTTTAGTCTAAAAGGAATTTTTAGAGATTGCTGTTTTTTATGTGATTGGGATTTTTGAGAAGTTTTAAGGATCATTGCCCATCTTCAACTAGGATTTATTTAGCTCAATTTTTCCTTATATATTCACAATAGAATTTTTGAAATGTGTTAACGATGCAATGTTATACCGAGCAACGCCGAGCATATCTGCTAGTAAATAAATAAATGCTAAACAAACGCCAAGAAAGTTAATTTCAAGTAAGGTCTTATGTTACGTCTTGAAGCCAAAAAACAAGAAGGAAATGCTCGAACACGTTTCCTGAAACAAAACATCTGTCACTTCAAGAGGGTTAGTTCCAAATTTCGTTTGCCGCATATTTTTGTTTCGACTGGTGTGCAAAATGAATTAGTGTTTCGCAACACATTTTGAGCTTTGTGCATGAAAAGATTTTCCAAGTTGAGGTTGGGAGTAGTTGGCTTTCTCAAACTCATATCGAAGCTTGGCAAAAGAAAGACATCAAACAAAGCACACACATAATCAAAACTACTTTCAACATTTAATTTTTATTTTTATTCAACCATCACTTCAGCAAATGGATTTTCCTGCTAACAGTACCAAGATCACCCACAGCTAAAAGAAAAATAATGCAAGTCTAATGGGAAAGTATGCCCGAGTTTCTTTCTCCAAAATTGGAGGATTATTTTTCTGCAAAAATGTTTTCTTGAAAACACTTTTGGCACTATGCAGAGATGTGATTTCTAATGTCGCGAGAAGAAGAGGCAAGAACATCGAACATGCAAATCTCGCCGACGGCGTTTTTACGCTTGCAACATAAAGCTGCCAGCAGTAGGAGCTCTTGCCTGTTTTATCGCCCCTGCTATTTAACATATACACGGCTGATTTCCCCACCCACATCCATACTACAACAGCCCTCTTCGCAGATGATGCAGCAATTATTATGAAACAAAGGAAAAAAACCCTTGTTAAAAAGCATGCCCAAGAACACCTCCAAAGCATCACAGAGTGGTGCCAGAAATGGGAGCTAAATCTAAATCCCAACAAAACAGTCGCCATACATTTTAAGAAAAATATAAAAAGAACTGGGTCCAAAAAATCTTGAATTCATGGGTACCAGACTAAGTTACAAACATGAAGCAAATTACCTAGGAATTATTATAGACGCTGGACTTTACTACAAGAAGCATATCGAAAATAAACTAAACAATGCCAAACATAAATTGAACCTTCTGCAACCCCTAATAGGGTATCATAGTAAACTTTCTTTGAAAAACAAGCTGCTTATTTATAATCAAATACTAAAACCCACAATACTTTACGGCACCCCTGTTTGGGGACACGCCGCCAAAACTACTATTTTAGGTATACAAAGGCTACAGAACAAAACGTTGAGGAAAATCTCAGGTGCCCGATGGTTCGAAAAAGGGAAGTCTATACACAGATAACTCAAAACAGACTCAATTTCCCGCCTGATCATCAAGACTGCAACTAAGCTCTACAACAGCTTCCCAAACCACCAAAATGAAGAAATTAGAAAACAAGCGCACTACAGAAACCTTAACCACAAGTATCCTTACCCCGCTCACGCATGCTATCTCGACTACGACTCGCTAAGCACCAAAAACAACCCCCTGCCCAACCCCCAACTTGACCCAGCCCTTCACGCGGCCTCCTAACCTTGTCTCGGGTCTATTCTCGCTGTGTCTATTTATAGCTGGTATGGAAAAAAAAAAAAAAAAAAAAAATGTCAAAAAAAAAAAAAAAAAAAACTCGTTGCTGTGGGATTTACCTGGAACATTTTTTTCTTACTTATTTTAAACCTTTTTAATCTATGGGTAAAAAATATAAAATTTCATAAAAGTAAAAAAAAAAAAAAAAAAACACATCTTTTTGTTAAACAAACCACTCGTTGATAGAGACCAACAAACCGTCCATGAAATTGGACCCTTTCGCCCTCCGGGGACAATGAAGTTAACTTTTATGAATGATACCCTCCGACGTTTGCTCGCACGGAACCTGGGTAAAAGGCCCCTGCGGGACTTGATCGCCCGCCAACAAATTTACGTGATGATGATGAGGAGCTCTTGCCTGGTGTTGCAAACTAAAATATTTCTTATGTTTATTTTGCGTTCGGATGGAACTAGTCAATTTATTAATGTAATTAAGTTTGTATGTGCATTAAATGTGATTGTTTTAATCCTGGTGTTCTCCTTCACCACACTACCAAGCCGGATTTAACAGATTGGTGTTTACGTAGAAATAAATGCCTAAATATATTTTGTGATTATGCAAAAAAGCGGACCGTAGGTATAGTTCGGCTCTGGTATGCTCAGGACTGATTTTAATAATGCTTATTTCTTCTTCTTGGGGGGTTTTCTTTGGGTGTTATTTCGTTTAATCAGGGGGAAGTGCTACTGACGCTCAATTCAGTTAGTTCTCGTCTAAAGGTGTCGGCTCCAAATGTCACGTCCGCCATTCACTGAACTCTTCACAATGAAATAAACTCTTTCAAGGCCAGGACTAAACTTACCGAAGCTTGGATTTGTCGCACAATTTTTGAACAGGTGATGATGCTGTTTCATTTACATTTCTTGGTTTAATTACAAGAAAATATTTTCAGTTTCTATTGTAGTTTATAAATTTGCATTGTTGAAAGTCTGTATTATTGTTTGTTTTTAAACCATGTTTTACAGGAAATATGACACAAATTAAGGTTAAAAATAGTTGCTCAAATGGTTAGTATTTTTTTCAAGTTAAGTATTAACCTTGAACCACGAATTTTTTTCGGAAAAACTGGTAAAAGATGATCGAGGCATTTTTTGACAGAAAATGAATATATAGGTACAGTATAAATAGTTTTTGGAAATTTCAGTTGTAGGGGGTGACTAGAGAGCGGGGGGGGGGGGGGTAGAGTAAATGTTATATGAAAAATATTTTCAAAAAAAAAGCAAACGGATATCAGACGGGCATTAGAAATAAAATAACGCGAGATACAAGATCGGCCGTCTGAGACTTTATTTATTAACTTTATTTTTTGACATGAAATGACATCAATTTAATCAATAAGTCACTCTCTGTTGTTTACAACTCCCTCTCAACGTTCAACGAGTTTTTCGATGCCTCTTCGGTAAAAATCACCCGCAAGCGTCTCGAAAAAGTCATCCAACCAAGCCCGTTATTCAATGAACGAAACTCCACGTAAAGCATTTGAAAGAGACTATAGCACCATCTCCGTCATTATTGAACGAAACGTCACGTAAAGCATTTGAAAGAGACTATAGCACCATCTCCATACACGGCGCAAAGCTCTTTGGCACCTTGATTCAACGCAAAAAGAAGGTGGTGTCGGAAATGCTCGTTTTTTGTCGACTTGACACTCCATTTAAATGCTCTAAAAAGTAACAGAAATGAAAGTCAACAAAAAAAGTGAGATACGCTATTTTATAGAGCGAAAAATTCTCTTTCGAATAACACAAAAGAGTATTCCAAAATATTTCATTTTCAACGCAATTTTTTTAAATTCAAAAAAAAAAAAAAAAAAAAAAAAAACGCGGGAACTTTATGCATCCATTCAAAAAAGAAACAATGCATACAATGAAGGAGCTCTTTTATTTAAGCTTGTTCTAAGGTGCTTTAACCCTTTGCACTCGTACCTATGCTTTAGAAAGTTAGCAAATAACTGGGTTTTTTTTTTTCATGTTTGATCAGGAGGAATTTTTTTTTTATCGAAATGTGTTCCAATTTAGCTAGGATGTTTACCATCCTTAAATCAAAAATTAAAAAATGTAACCCCTGAATATACTCCTTGACCTACGAAGGAATGTGGCCACATAATTTATTACAACATACGAACGCGACGTTACAAATGCGATGTCTCCTGTACGGGGAATACGAGCGCGATGGTAAAACGAGTGATGTCCCCTGTACAGGGACATACGAATGAAAAGTGTTAAGATATGGAAAACATGACCGAGGAAGTATGAATTAAATACTTTTTTTAACTGTTATAAATTACACTAAAAACATTCTGCTCAGTTTTATGAAATCAACAGTTAGAATTACGTAATTTGAGAAGGGAAAGGGGAAAAAGAGCTGTAGCGGAGAGCGGAGCAACGAGAGTTTGCTCGGAACTGGAGCGGAGCCGGAGCGAAAAAATTCACTATGCTCCACTTCCCCGATTTTTTTTAATTTTATTTGTATCATGTAAAGAATTTAATTAACTAAAAGATGAATAATATAATCTACTAAAATTATTCGGAACACGGAGAGGACCTGGAGCTGAGCAACTGAAAAAGGTACTTGCTCCAGTTCCATCAAAAGAAGCATTAAAAAGAAATAATTACCCTAAATGCCCAAATTAAGCATTGGGTTAAAAATTCCAACAGCAAAACTCAATCGACACCGCGTACAGCAATATGAAAGAATTTTCTTCCCGAATAATTTGGCTAAGAACTTCGAATTTACTTTTGATTTAAAATGTGCCGGTTAGGTGAAAGATAAAAGTGTTTTGGGATCAAGTGCGTGGTTTTAGCTTCATCCCCGTTTCTTTGAAGCGAGATGAAATTTCTAGAAAGCTGAATTCCGTGGCACGAATCCAACAACGAATAAACGGAAGTGGAAGCTTATTTAAGAAAAGAAAAACGGCTCCAGCACAGGTTGGTTCATAAATTAGGTTGCGGTATACTTTGCTGGAACAGTGTAGGAAAAGAAAAAATTGACATTGAGATACAATTATTTTTTTTAATAGCTTTAGAGCAGAATTATTGAAGCATTTCTTAAATTTCGATTTTCTTTTTTCCTTTTAATTTCTGCATTTCTCTTAACTATTGGCAGCTACCCAAATAGCTAATATAATACAAGCGTAATCCCAGAAAATAATTAGAAAAAAAATCTGCATTAAGTTAAAGGTTACCTAAATTTGAAGGTTTCCTAAAAGATCCTTGCATAAAAGGAGTCGCATAAATAGGGGTAAAAAAATTAAAGGGAGGTAAAACACACATCAAAAGAACTGAAAAGGGCAAAACACATAAAGGCTCATTACTCGAGTAAAACAGCAGCAGCGATAAAAGATGTCGAAGACCAGGTGTGAACAACAAAAAAAGAATCATTTCCATCACTGGGGTTAATGTAATAAGAGAGTGTGTCTGATTTTCCGTGCGCGTTGTCCATTCGCTCTCAAAAACGAATGCTCAAATCTCACGAAGATTTCGTCGTAATTGACGAAACGGGTTCGTGAAAAATGCTACGAGTAAACCTTTTGTCAAATTGACGAAATTAGTGAACTTTTTTAAGTCACGTGATAGCGGCAGGAAAGAATCGTAAATGACGAAATTAATCTTGACGGTTGAAGAATCCTCGAAAATGAGAGTTCTCTTTCTGAGAGTGTTGTTGCCCGGGAATGGAAGAAAGAAAAATTTCAAAGAAAAGGTCAACGATATTCATCCTTATATCTCCCATTTCAGTTCAAAAAGATTAAGTTCAAAACTCGAATTTTCACAGCCTTGAGTTCAATGTTTAATTTTTCTACACAACTATTCATAATGAAAAGCAATGTGTAATTAACATATGAATCCAAACTTCAACTATTTTTTATACGGCCCTCTCATTACCAATATTTTTGAGAAAAATTTAATATTGAGCTCAGTTATAAAAATTCAAATTTTACCCTTTTTTAATGAAATCAACGATATAATGAAAATGAATGACTTATCGGCATCTGTAACAACAAACAAAAATTAGGAAACTTCTTACTAGATAAAAACTTGCAACTTATAAACGTGGATGTTCGAAAAAAAATAAAAGAAAAGAAAGAAAAGCGATTCAGAATGGCTAATCCGGGGTACTAATTTCAAAAAGAATTATTAAATGAAGGGGCAGTTCAAATTCTTTTTTGTAAATTTTAGTTGAATATAGAAATTTCTTTGCATAACTGTCATCTTAATGTGCCTTTTTTTACAGCTAGGAAATTATGATACATAAAACTATTACACTCAAGATTTACTAAATTCTTCCTCCTACAGTAAGTATCAATATAATAGGCATAAACGTGATGTATTTTTCAGCTTACAAGAACAATAAATAGAAAGCAGTTGCCTCAGTGGCAGAGCGTTCTGGGTCTGGGCTCGATTCCCGGCAACGGCGTGGGTGTTTCCTCGGTATTTCCCTTCTTCTGCGATCATGACTTAGTGGTTCAGATTCTACTTAAAGCAAGTGACTCAATTAGGAAAATAACAATTATTTTATTCATGAGATGAATACCATTAACGATATTTGCTGATAATTAGAAAAAAAATTCTAAACCAAAATTGAGAGGGGGAGAGGGCGACAGGGGATCTAACTACTATTCACACATTTCAAAAGACAATGAAAAGTAAAGAAGCAATTAAATTGTTTATACTAATTTCAAACATTTTTTTTGAAATTGGCCCAAAATTATGAAAAAAACATAAGTAACGTTACTGTATGTTGTTGTTAATGAAATGTGTTCGAGTACTGTTTAATTGAAGGAATTGTTGTATACTCTGGATCTATTATATTTGTTTATTAATTTGTGACAGCAAATGAGTTTTTGTATCATTTCTTTCATGAACTGCAAAAATTATGCTTAAAATGTATTGACGATGTTTAGAGAATGATAACTGTTAAGTGGTTTAATTAATATATATTTTAGTAAACACTCAGGACCATATGTATATTAAAGTTTATCCATTCAGTAATGAAAATGCTTTTAATGAATTTATTTTATACCCACTCAATGTTCCAGTAATT
The DNA here is from genome assembly GCA_038502835.1 of Octonoba sinensis. Lineage (NCBI taxonomy): Eukaryota > Metazoa > Arthropoda > Arachnida > Araneae > Uloboridae > Octonoba > Octonoba sinensis. The sequence goes on from CM076600.1 coordinate 146,042,653, forward strand.
GACATGACCAATTTTTTATTTTTCCAATAATTGACACCCTATGTTCCAGTATTTGACTCACTGTATTAAAGTTCAAATATATAAAGAATTTGCTTAACATAAACTCAATGTTACCAAAACAAAGTAATTCTTCCATAACTTGTCGTAAATTTATTTTAAACATTGGTTTATCATACATTCTTTAAAGACATCTAACAATGTAAAACTGAGTTGGAAAAAAAATATTTTACTTTATATACCAGTAACTGGCATCGCTGTTCTAGTATTTGACATCGCTCTCTTAAAAAAAAGGTGTCAGTTGCTTCACAATCTTAACTTAAAGAAGCAGAACTGATGTAAACTTAATTTACAAGCAAAATCCCTTAAATTTACACGTTTAAATTTAATAAGAACGTCAATTAAACTACCAGTGACTGGAACCTTATGCCCATCACGGTACATAGTCTAATAAATGATGCAGTAAGTGACGTAGCGTATTAGTTTATAAAAATATGAAAGAGCACTAAAATGTACAATTTAGTAGCTAAATATATACATCTAATAACTTTAAAATTGTAACTATTTAGAACTATTGCTGAAATTAAGATATAACAAGGTTAAAACATTGATTAGCCTTAAGTCCCCGAGAAAGCTGAAAACAAAAAAGATGACTGTTTTTCACTTTATATGTTTCATGTACATTTTTGTGATATACTACGGGGCTCTCGCCCCCAACTCGCTATCTCTCGCCAATACCCAGAACTGCTCAAGCATCTCCTTCGGATCGCTTCGTGAGTTCGAGCTCGCTTTCCTCGCTCATGACAAACTAAACTATTTTATAATAGCTTTATGGAAAGAAGCGATTCTCTGTCAGAACGAACGTTACATATTAAGACTCTTGACGACGACAGGAGAAAATTAAGTGCTCAAATCTTTATTGTATATTTTCGATTTTATGTTAAGACGTTTACATCGTAGCGACAAAGAAAATGGCTTTAAAGCTTAAAGAAATCCTCGGCAAAAAAAATAAATAAATAAATAAATAAATAAATAAATCGGAATGCATAAGAAAAAGTTAGATAAGAGAGGCCAATAAGAGTCTCAGTTATTGAAATATTTCCAAAATTGTTGTCCCTCTAGATGTTAAACCGTAAAAGTAGTTTAAGGAAATTAAATAAGAGAAAAGCATAACCATCATTCTGCCACTCAAGATAACGGCCAAATTAATTCAAACAATAAGCGTCAGCACCGATAATGCGATCTCGCTTCTGATTGAGTGTTATTAGCCGTTACGATTTCATTGGCTCCTGAGACACCATCATTAGATTCCAATATATATATAGAAATGCCATCGGGTGAACAATGTTGTCAGCAAAAATAAATCAATAATTTCATGATGGCAGCATTTATATACTGATTCATTATTTTTTTTTATTTATTAACTATTTCGGGGAAAGGTGTCAATTACAGGTGCATGATAAAAATTAAAAAATTAACTACAATTTTCCAACTTTTAGTGTTTTGCAGTTCCTTTATGATCCCAATAGGGAATACGTTCTAAAAATTTCTTGTATTACTTAGTATTTCATAATATATACTTTTTGAAAGATCGATTTTTAATATGATATACTATTAAAGAAAAAATTGTAAATGAATACGAACTTTCCATCATTGGTTATTGTGCCCAATATATGTGTATATTAGAGAGACACCCCCCCCCCCCGTTCAAAATTGAACGAAAAAATGCTCGAATCGAAAAGTAAAATGTGGAAAAGAGATGTCCTCGCCAAGATCTTGCAAATGCAGAAAACAAAAAAAAAAAAAAAAAAACTTTCGAATCGGACAATTGCTTCAAAAGTTCTTAAGGGGGAGCAGACAAATCGACAGACATACATTTTCCCTATCTCAAAACGCTTCTTTCAAAGTTTTATTTTTTAATATTTTTTGATTACTTAACTTATATTACACTTTTTTTTTTTGTTTTTAACGATATTTTTAAAATACATCAAGCCTCCTATATTTTTTTTTTCTGTTTTCTAGTTTTACAGGAAAGTACGCCAAAAAGAGATCGTGGTCATTAAGCAGTAATATTAAAAGCAGTTACAATAAGAAAGGCTTCTCTGAAGCAAAATCTAAATCCATTCAGTTTGCTTGCTCTGCAGACCTTTTAAAATCATCTTCAAAACGGAATTGATGCTTATTATTAGTATTTAGTGCTAGTAACTCAAAGAAGCCCTTTGATATTTTTCTTTAAAACGTAAAGTACAGTAAAACCCGGTAATACCGCACCTCAGTATACCGCGGAATCGGATATAACGCGGTTACTATCATGTCCCCCGATGTTTAAACCACACTTTATGCATTACAAACCACCCTTTGTATCCCAGATTCTTTGAAATTTTTGAAAAGTAAACATATTCTCTAGTCCGTGAGAATGTATAAAGGCTTAAAACATAGTTTCTTTGAAAAGTAAGTTCCTCCCCTTCCACACAAATCTACTTTTTTCTTAGAATCTCTCCCCATTCATAATCTCATGTTGATAACTTAACAAGATTTCAAAACCCACATTTTCTCAGAACTCGATTGTTTTTGTTGCGATCGATATGGTTTTAGCTTCGGAGTCCTAAAGAGCAGAAAAAATGAATCTGAATAACCTATCACTCGATAGACTAACCGCTCAGTTAAAAGGTGTGCTTCTTGCACAGCAAATAAAATGGTTGAAAAGAAGCAATTAGACAATAGAAGAAAAGTAAAGAGTAATGTTAAAAGTGGTGCAACGGGAGTGATTATATATCGTGAATATGGTTCCACGGTACAGTTTCATTATATCGCGGTTATGTTATAACGCAGGTGCCAAACATGTCCCCCGACACCCGCGTTTTAACGGGGTTTTACTGTATTCGTATAAAAAATGTATTTACCCTAAAAAGAATTAAATAAAACAATTTTTGGAAATAAAATAGAACCGACTGCAAATTATAAATTGCCCTAAAATGTAATAAAGAAATTAATTCTTTAAACAAGATTGATACGACTTTTAAGCACAATTTTTGAAGTCGGTGAAAAATTATGATAGACAAAATCCTCTGTAATCATGAATCAATTACAAATATAAATGTTATCATGCTACTGTTGAAAATGCATTAATTATTTCAATATGTTAATCATAGATATGTATTTTAGCGCTGCAGTAGCTGAATAAAAATTTGTATGCTTCTTTTTCAACCGCCCCCCCCCCCCCCTCCGCCTCCAATCTTAACAAATGAGTTTTAACAGTAACGATCAAGGGTGTAAAATCATGGTATATAACTGGAATATTAGATATTACAATAAATATAACTTTAACTTTTAAGAATACAAAAATGCAGAAATGTTTTTGAAAAATCTGAATTACTATACTTCAATAATTAGAGATGGTTTGAAATTTTTCGTGCGCCTGAAAATTATTTTGAAAGTCTCATTAATACAGTAAAAATGCGATGGAAAATGCTTTTCATTTAATAAAACTCTCATTATATTATCCAACAGTGAATGTGGGGGACGAATTTCCGTTCCATGTCATTTGAAGCTTTTAGATAGCTGTTATCCGTTAAACATTTTAAAACAATATATTTTGGCTGAAGCAAAAATTGCATCGAAATTCCATTTAATGGAAACATCTAATTCTTCAAGTTTTGCTCAATCAAGCTTATAAATTTGGGGAAAGAGAGTAACGTAACCATTGGAACCCTTTTCCAACAGTTCTCTTACCTCGAGTTCTGTAAAAGGCCGTCGTTGCAAACGTGGTCGTCAGTTGAATGCGTCCTACCCCGGTGTTCCGTCTCTTCTTGGTACAATGACGCAAAAGAGGAAGAGAAGAACGCGGGGAATGAATGAGTTGGACGATTATTTTGGGAACACACACCATCACGAGAGCCAGCGACTTGAATCATTTCCCCCCTTAACATTTCTTCACTGGCAAATATCAATGCTATGAGAGCTGGTTAAACGATTTTAGTGCCTCGAGCATTATAAATAAAAAAAACTGAATGATGTTTTACCATAATACAATGGCTAATTTTCTAGATTATGTAGTAGTACGCGTATATACAGTAAAACTCCATCATAGCGGATACCAGCGGGACAAAAATATTTGTCCATAATAGAGAGTGTCCGCCAAAGAGTGATTTTTTCCAGGCTCAATGCCATGACCTCATTTTTTCCTTTCATGTGAAAATTTTTCGTAAGATGCGAGTTTTAAAATTTGCAAATTCTTTAAAAATTACGTCTTTGAAGTAGAACTTAAATTATTTCTCTTTTTTGATTTTTCCATTTTTAACTTACACTATGCACTATTTTATTTAAACTCCGTAGAGGAGGGTGGAGGGATCATATTGACAGCTTAAAATTAAATGAAAATTGTGATTGAAGGAACCTAAATTTATTTTCAGAACAGTTTTAAATCAATTTAATTACTATGAGATGTGTCACACCTGCAGAACCAACTCTTTATTTTCACTCACCCTTGATGATGAAACTATCTTTACTAATAATCTTTGCTAATAATAATAGTATGTGTGCATGCATACATGTATGTTTGTGTCACGCTTAGATCGTTCAACTGACCTGATGAAATTTTGGAACGAAATTAGTTTGGAACTTCGGGGGTTGTACTTCGAAGGTATTTTGTTATTATTATTTATTTTTTTATTTTTTTCAAGTTCGGTTTTCACAAAAATTTGCTAAGATGGTGACGAAACATTTCATTCACAGTTTTAATTTTGATGTCATTCAAAAGCATGGACTTTCCTGCAAAATATGAAGTTAGTTCGTTGCTTCCGTGAGTTTTAGAACAACTATAGTAATTGTTTTTAGCAAGCCCATTTAGGAGGCATATCCAAATCCAGTAGTCGACAATTGAATAGGTTGCTGGCGCAACTTTGCATGTTACTTTTTTGAAACAGTCTTTTTTTTTTTTTTTTTTTGAGTAACGTTCCTTATACTTACAAGAAACGAATGTGAGTTTGTCCCCAAAAATACCAGTAGGTAGAGAATGTAGTTTTCTTTGCCCTACCTTAACTCCTTATGGAGCAGTGTTGCATGTGCCATAAATGCCACCTCTTGTTAAAATTCGTAATTTGTAATATGCAACGTTGCTCCACCCAACCTATTCAATTGATTTATTCCAATTCAGCTAATAAAAATTAGAAATAAAGGTGCATGCAATTCATTTTCATAACTCAAAACATCGTTTTATTTTGTTGTCACGGTCATGCTTCTTTTGTCCGTTCTTTCATTTTTATTTATGGGTTTCTTTATTTCTTTTACTTTCTATTATTATTTTGTTTTTGTTTGACGAACTTTACATAGGTATCAAAAGGAAAAACAAAGTTACTAAAATACAAATGTGAAAAAAATTGCAGACATGTTTCGAGGTCAAAGTGAATCCCTTGCTCAATGTAAAAGAGTGAGCTTATGGAAGGAAAACATCCATTTCGTTTTGTTTGACGAAAGTTACATAAAAGTATCTAAAGGAAAAAACTAAGTTACTACTAAAATACAAACCTGAAAAAATCTCAGACGGTTTTCGAGGTACAATGAACCGCTTACTCAATGGGAAAAAGTGAGCTTATGAAATGAAAACATTCATCTAGATCAGTTTTTAGACGGATCTCGGATAGAATCTGTTATGATACAGTTCGGATCTTGGAAGTTAGCGTTACTGTTTCTAAAGTTTATTGTGGAAAGTACATTGGGATATCGCAGGAGTATTATTAACTATTACAAAATACAAACTCTAAAGCTAACGTTTTCACTCAGCAAACTTGTTCCCTAGTGCTTTCACTGGTTATGTTTCTTTACGATTCGTCCAAATTGTAGAACTGCAAATAAGAATCATCGGTACGTTTGAGATAAAAACACAATGACGGAGAAAAGGAATCAGCAATTGGACAGCGTTTAATTTTTGATAAAATTAATTTTGAAATACGTATTAAATCCCATGTTCACCCGTTAAAACTAAAGCACATAACGGTTCCGTGGTCTGGATAGTGAACCTACGACCGAGCCACGGAAGTGTTCCGATTTTTCGGTTTTCCGATCGTAATTCTCCATAACATTGATTCAAATACAGTTGTAATTAACATGGATAAAATATGCAAAGCATCCATTCGGTGATTATCTTCTTAAAAAATCGCAGACCTCGGTCATGTGCCACATTCCAAAAATCTCAGGATGAACGGTTTAATTATTCTTTTTCAGCTTTTTTTTAATATTCAGAGAATTAAATCCATTGAATAAACATTCTAAATCTACAAAAATAAAAGATAAACTGTTGTTTTAGAGAAGAGGTGGCTCAAAGGCTCATAAATGCGATACATCCACTGCACTATAAATTAGTTCTGTTAATGTAAACGATAGCATTTTCTGAAATAGTAGAACATTTTGATTCGTTAAAATTCGATTTGTCTGACATTCGGCAAAAACATAATAAAACCGATTAGTCTTTCTTCGAGCCATCTTCGAAACCCACGTTCCGCAGCCCCGCATCGATCACTTTCACAGATTTTAGCTCTACGGTTGTTGATGTAATTATCTTCTTCTCAGAACAGTTCGTCATGTTTTGACGCAGGTGACCGTTAGTAGTTCCTTCTGTCGGCTCTCCCTTGTCGACTGGAGTTCGGGACAGCAGCAATCTCTCTAGATTTGACAAAGGAGCTTCCAGGACCAAATAAAAAGGAATTGTCAGAACCAATGTGAAGACAATATTTCCGACATACTCATAAATCTGAAAATGAAGAATAATGAATATCGTTTAATCCAAGGAGATGCAATGAGACAAACGAAAGAGAAAAACATGTGCAAATTTCAAATCATATGAGAATTTTAATGTTTTTTTTTAAAAATCACGCTAGATATCAGCACCTGTTAGAGATACCACTATAACATTTCTTGCCACGAAACAAATGGGGGTTTCTCCTATCAGCTTCCCCAGTTAGCTCCAAAGCTTAAATTCAGACGAAATAATGAGTGCAAGATCTTTGTGTTTCTCAGAACTTATTTTAACGCGTAAATACTCAGAATTCCCTCTACACTAAAAAAAATTAAACCAAAAACACGTAAGTATCTCCTGAAAATCATTTATCCGGAATCTGACGTAAAATGACAGTGGTTTAAAAACAAGAAACTACAAAGGCTTCAAAAAAGGAAATTACAAAGATTAAAAATTAGAGAACATTCTGTAAATTGCTTGTAACCAATTATGTGCCGCAGTAGTGACGCCAGCAGTCGAAGGTGAGTTGAAATGAGCCCACGCGTGTTAGTGGTATTATGAGAAGAAAAAGTGAAGTCTGTGCCCTTTGAACTCTGATTATTTTGTCCTTGAAGAGGGGTCAAAGTTCAAGGTCTGAAATATATAGTGAAAATTATATGCTCCTGTATTTTCTAAACCGTGGAATGACTCATGACAATTTTTTTAAATATGGATACTTTATACTAGGTACACATTAGTATGAATAATTTGGTGGGTCACTCGTAGCTTTGAGGAAAAAAGACGTTTTTATTGCTTTTTGTCCCGTTTTTAACCTACTTTCCCGTAAAAGAAAAAAAGTAACAATAAAGCATGAAAGAAGGTTTAATTTATCGTGAAAATATCGTTAAAAATAAAGAAAAGTCAAAAAAAAGTGAAGTAATTAAATAAAGATTGAAAAATAAAAAATTTGAAAGTAGGGTTTTGAGATGGGGAAAATGTGTGTCTGTCGGTCTGTCTGTCGGTCTGTCGGTCTGTCAGTCTGTCTGTCGGTCTGTCCCCCCTAGTAACTTTTGAACGAATGAAAAATTCTTTTTGCATTCGAAAGATCTCGGCGAGGACATCTAATTTTCATATTTTACTTTTTGATTTAAACAATTTTTCGTTCAATTTTGAACAGTTCAAAAAATATTAACATCAGCGCCTATGGGCAAAAATGTAGCAGCTTATGTAAACTCTGGGCACAACATCCAAATTCCTGTGAGCAAGCTTACTGAAAGAAGTTTTCGGCGTAAAATATTGATTTGAACAAATTTTGTTCGTTTTTTAACGGTTCAAAAAAAAAAAAAAAATTAGCGTCATTTTTCCATTACCTCGGCGCAGGCGATAAATTCGCCAACAATGATGCAGCCAACGCTAAACGGACTATCGCCGCTGGCAACCTCTTTCGTTCGCTGACGCCAAATGTCTGCTTGGCGAGATTTGCGCCGTGGTAATAGAAAGGTACCAAATTAACATTAGCGCCTTCGGGAAGTTTCAATCCCATATAAATCCTGATCTAACCGACGGATTTGCTTGCAATAAACTTTATCGGTAATATATTACCCTGTAGAACATGTACAGATACGAAGTTAAACAAGAACTGAACAAGCCTATTTTCCTATATTTTTTTTTTTTGGATCGGAATTTTTAAAGTTATTTCGGAATGAATGAATGAATAGGTGAAAGAGTAAAAGAATGAATGAATGAATGAATAAATACATGAATGAGTTAATGAATGAATGATTAAACGAATGACTGAATAAATGAAAGAATGAATGAGTGCGTGAATGAATATGTATTATCCGTTGAAAAGGGTATATTTGAAATAATTAAGAACTAAAGGTAAATGGGAAAGAGATAACCAAATTATAAATTTGAATTTGGTGTATACGGGAAAGTAGGCTCGTATAGTTCTAGACGGAACTCCTTGTTTATTTTCAAATGATGTATGAACTTTGGTCAGCAAAGTTTGTGCATGGCAAAACAAGTTTTACTGCTGAATGATATTCTTGGAACCTTGGGTTGAACTATTGGTTCTTAACGAGACGAAATAAGTTTGAAATGCTATCTAAAAAAATACTATGTGAAGAAAATGAAATGGTTCATTTTAAAAAAGCCATTGAAATAACAGCGCAATCCCACAGTTTTATTTTCATTTGCGATTAAAAGAAAAGAAAACGTTTGATATATTTTTCCTTTTTTTTCCTCTGGCCAAACACTTCTCTGACACAACTGAAATCGTTAATCCAGTTACAAGCTAATTTAGGTATTTCTAGGTAAGATAATTTAGGAGTGCACTTTTTAAATAGAAGTTAACTTAGTGCGTTTTTCATGTTGGCTTTTTTCTTACTTTAACGCGCTCTCGGTTATTCGATATAAAACTGCTTGAGTCAAGAATGGTATGCCTCTTATTGTTACCTACCGCATTGTAGTGACTGTAGAAGATCCTTTCTCGCCTGGATCCCATTCTTACCCAGATTACCAAACTGTGCAACAGGTACGCCATGAACGTCAATCGGCCGAAGGGAGCGAAAATGGAGCTCGAGAGGATCCTGTTCACGATACCTGAAAATAATCGGAACTTAGAAAACCGTTTAATGAACTGCGAACTAGAAAATTTTGAAGGATAGTTTCCAGGAACAATTACAAAAAACTTCTCATAAGTTAGAGAAGGTGATGATTAGTTGCGAAAAGTATTGCAGGAAGAACTGCAAAATGCTTTCTTTTAAATGAGTGTCTTCACGATTCTGGGGGAAAGTTAACTGCACTGAAAAAAATTTAACCGAAAATACATAAGGATGTCCAGGTAATCATTTATTCGGAGTCTGACGTAAAACTACGGAGACTTAAAAACAAAACTGTACAAAATCTTTAACAAAGGAAATTACAGAGAATAAGAAACAGAGTGCCACCATCTGTGAGTACGATGATGCCTCCGCATCCCGGGAAGGCTGGCCGCCATGGCTGAGCAGGGGGCTCACTAGGGCTGAATCAACAATATATTATGCAGTTTGACACTTTATAAACTTGTAGTAACAGATAATTTCTATGTTGATTACTTAATTATATAATCACAGATTTACCTAGAACAGCCCTTTGGGGTCATTTTGACCCGCATAAGAAAAATTACCTATTTTCAACTGAATGTCTATTTTTTAATTTCCGACGCCTCATTTTTGTTCTATCCTCATGGGGAGATAATGCAGCTATTTTCGTAATGACTCAGCAGAGGAGAAAAATTAACTCGCGCTTGATTTTATCTTTGGCTAACTCATGGCAAATCTGCAACTAGTATGATTCGTCCTCTCTCTATTAGTGACGATGTTCTAAACATTCTGGTCTAACTACGGTTGAAAATAAAAGTCGAGACCATATTGAACAGCAGTATTCTCAGCACTTTTGATTACAATCGGTGCGTAAACATATTGTTGTATAAGAAATGCGAAAAGGATTGAGTACACAGGAGTGCCTTGCCCTGCTAGAACAGTTAGATTGAGACATAAGAGGGGAAGGATCGGAGGTTAGGGTTTTGTACAATGTATGTCCTTCAATTGTTAGTGTATGAACCCGTAAAGGAAAAGATGTTCTTTTCAGAGCCGCAAGGGAGATAATTAAATTTTTATTGGCTGTGGAGGGATACCAGAAACCAATTTGTGTTAAATGTGTTGCTGTGACTGTCAAGCTTGCCCAGTGTTGCACTTGTGCTAATGTCCAGCAAACTTAACCCTTTGTGCATTTATTCATGGTATGTGTTTTGTAATCTCACCTTGAAGCACGTGTTCTAATTCGTATTATTTTCAATTGCAGTTTTTGCTTGCTTTTCCACAGTTTCTATATTTTTAAATAAATTTTCATCATCGGCATTTGTACTTTTGTCGGTTTTCTGATCACATATGCTACTTTAATATAACATAGTGTAATAAAATATATTGCATTACATGACTGTTTTTCGAAATTTAAAAAAAATCTTGTAATCATTAAAAAAAAAAAAAAATCGACTAAAGTTGTTAAAAATAAAAGAAAAACTTAGTAAAAGCTTAAACAACTGAAAAATAATAACAATAATAATAGTACGTCGCTAATAACTACTCTATATTGTCATTTCAACCTGATTTCTAAAGAAAAAAGAATATACTTTGCAAATCCCAGGTACGGGCTGCATAGGGGCTGGTTAAATCAGCGGGCTAAGAGCATGAACCTGATTCTTAAGAAACTTTGCATAAAGCATTCAATCAGGTTCATTGATGTTTGGAGTTCTTGTCAGCGTGATTGGGTTGCGAGGGATGGTCTGCATCTTAGTTCTAGGGGTGTAATTAAGGTTGGCGATATGATTTTAGAAGCTTCAGAATCAAAAAACTAATTTTGGATGGGGGGGGGGGGGTTGGAGAATGTCATGGTGTTGACTTGTGTTCTGGAGGTTTTAAAAATGAGGGTAAAATATTAAGCAATAGTAACATTAATAGTAGTGATTTGAGGCATCATAAAATGTTTAAGACAAGCAAAATGGGCATGCTCAGGTTTCTATATAAACTAATGCTCGCAGTATCAGGAATAAGATGGACGAGTTAAAAAGTGTTATCGCAGGTGAGGAGTTGGATATTATTGGAATTACGGAAACATGGGTTACTGATGATGATAAGGATTTAGTGAGCATTGCTGGATATAATTTGTTTAGGCAAGACAGGCTGGGTAAGAAAGGTGGAGGGGTTTTATTCTATATTAAGGACACTTTTATTTGCAATGAATTGGTCATTAATAATAAGCCTACGGATATTGAAATGGTCTGGGTGGAGTTGCTGAGCAATAAGAGTAAGAAGTTACATTTGGGGATTGTTTACAGGCCGCCTAATGTTAGTCAGGATCAAGACGAGGAGGTGTATAGTGTTATTAGGGACATGTCTGGTAAGGGCTCGGTCATCATGATGGGGGATTTCAATTTCCCGGGCATAGACTGGTATAGTTTTTACACTAGCAATGGTAGGAAAGAAGATTTTCTGAAAGTGATTGGTGACTGTTTTTTGGGTCAAGTTGTTACCCAGGGGACTAGGCATGTTGCTGCTTTGGATCTAGTTTTTTGTGATGTCGGAAGTTCTGTTCAGGAGTTAAGTATAGGGGAACATATTGGGGATAGTGATCACAATACTATTAGGTTTTGGACCAGCTTCGATGCTCACAAAGGTGAAAATTCCAGATTTGTACCTAACTTCAGGAATGTTGATTATGTTGCACTTAGGCAGGGTTTAAAGGAGGTTTTTTCTTCTGGGTTGGAGAATAGTGAAGCTGATCTTCAGTGGGAAGAGTTTAAGGGGAAATTGGAGAGAACAGTGATGGATTATGTTCCTTTTAGAAAGAAAGGGGATTTCACGAAAATTTGGCCCATGTGGTTCTCTAGGGAGGTGAAAGAAGCTCTCAATTATAAGCAGGCCACTTTTCAGCGACTTAAAGAAACTGGGTGCCATGCTGACAGGATTTTGTATTGTGAAGCTAGACGTACTTTCAAGTATTTGGTACGGAGTAAGAAAAGGGAATTAGAGCAAAAGCTTGCAGATAACATCGAAAGGAATCCTAAGAAATTTTTTGCTTATGCTAATTCAGGGAAAGCTCGTAATTCTCAGGTAGGCCCACTAGTGGATGAGAATGGGAACTTGATTCAAAATGAGGGGGATATTGCTGATATTCTAAATAATTTTTTTTCCAGTGTATTTAACAGAAACTGTATCTCAATAGTTGACATAAGCAAGACACAAGCTAATACACAGCTTGAGGATTTTGTATTTTCTAGGGATGATGTGTTGTTTCATTTGAAAAAGATTAAAGCAAATAAGGCTCCAGGACCTGATAATGTTTATCCAAAAATTTTAGTAGAATGCGCAGAGGAATTAGTGGATGTTGTCTTGACTATTTTCATATCTTCATATAACTCGGGGACTGTACCAGTGGATTGGAAGCTGGCAAACATAACGCCGCTCTTCAAAAAAGGGTCTAAAACTAAGGCAGGAAATTATAGGCCTGTGAGTCTTACTTCAGTTCTTTGTAAAATTTTTGAAACTCTGATAAAAATTAAAATAGTGAATTTCCTAGAGGCAAATGGAGTGTTGACTGATTTTTAGTATGGTTTTAGGAAGGGTAGGTCCTGTACAACTAATTTGTTGCATTTCTATGACAGAGTTACCATGGCATTAGATAATAAAAAGTGCGTAGATGTTGTTTACATTGACTTTCAGAAAGCGTTTGATAAAGTACCGCATGAAGCTCTTCTTAGCAAACTTGCTTATATTGGTATTGGTGGAAAAACTTTAATTTGGGTAAAAATTGGCTGACTGGAAGGAAACAGAGAGTAGTAGTGAAGGGCAATTATTCTCAGTGGATTGATGTCTTGAGTGGTGTTCCACAAGGTTCAGTTTTAGGGCCTATATTATTTATTATTTTTATTAATGATATTACTCAGAGTACTTCTGGGAACATCAATATTTTTGCTGACGATTTCAAAATCATGGGAATCGTGGACACGGAGGAACAAGTCAATCAGTTTCAAGAGGATTTAAATCAAATTTCTAGGTGGGCAATTAAGTGGGGTATGTCTTTTAATATTGGGAAATGTCAAGTGCTTCATTTTGGTTATGGGAATAAACATGCAACCTATTATTTACAAGGTTCCATCATTAGGGAAGCAGAAGCAGTTGTTGATCTAGGAGTATTGATTAGTCTCGACTTCAAGTACAGCCAGCAGTGCAGCATAGTAAGTAACAAAGCTAACAGGATGCTTGGGTTTATCAATAAGGCTATTTCGTACAGGTCTAAGGAAGTTGTATTGCCACTATACAGAAGTTTGGTAAGACCTCATTTGGAATATGCTGTTCAGTTTTGGTCTCCGTACCTAAAAAAGGATATTACCTTATTAGAAAGGGTTCAAAGGAGGGCTACTAGATTGGTAAGTGGTCTTTCAGACTTAGATTATGAGGTTAGGCTTAAAAGGCTCAATATGTATAGTCTTGAACAAAGGAGAGTTAGAGGGGACATGATTCAGTTGTTTAAATTCATTAAAATGGGAAATGTTGATGGACTGCAGCTATGTGCTGATAGTAGAACCAGAGGTCATTGTTTTAAGCTTTTCAAATATCAGGCTAATCTTGAAATTAGGAAAAATTACTACTTCAATAGGGTTATAGGCAATTGGAATAGTTTACCAGAAGCGACTGTTAATTGCAGCGGGGTAAAAACGTTTAAGAAATCTCTTGATGTTCATTGGGGACTGCTAAATTGACTAGGACCAGCCTAGCTGAGCCCTGAGCCTGTTGCTGGTCGTCACTTTTGTATTTGTATGTATTTGTAATTTCTACGCGGGTCAAACGACCCCAAACGGCGGTTTTCGGTAAGTTCAAATTTCTGCTGTTCTAGTGTTAAAAGTTATCGCCCGAAAAGTTAGTTCACTTGATAGGTCCTTTAGAGCTCACGAGAAATGTACTTTCTAAGCGGGGCTTTGAAAGAGTGCATGTTGTGAATAGAAGCCAGACAATATGAAATTTTTTAAAGATTTTCTCGTTCACGTACCTCCGTGTCCCGTGACGCAGGCGAACGTGACCCAAGCTACGCCGATCGTGAAGGTCGTTCTGTGCAGAGCTGCGAAAACGGAAGTCAGGAACGGTCCGTGCGACTCTCCGATGTTCCAACGGTGAGCTCCGTAAAGGGCTGTTAGAGCCAGAATGATCGAAACACCCCATCCAGAAAAGACAGCCATCTGGAACATTTAAGAGAGATCATGGGCAACACCGTGCTCTGAACCGTAATGCTCTTTTTCACTCGAAAAACATGCTATTTACTGTAACGACGCATAGAGTCAACTTTTATCTGTGGGTCTGTTTTGACAGTTTTCTTGTTTCTGACCCTAGAATTTTAAACCGCTATTTTTGAAGCTTAACTATTTAGGACATTATAATCATGGTGTATTTAACTTGTATAACCTTTTTCGTATCGGCAGGGCCGGCCCGACGGTATTCGGCGCCCTTGGGCTTTGTAAAAATAGTCGCCCCTAGCCCTCTTTCATCATACAAACTAAAATAATATAAATTCAAATTGTGTATAATTTTATTGCGTTTACAATTGCTTTAAAACCTTTAATAATTACATACATAAAAAAATAGCTTATTTTTTTCTTTCTAATGGGCTGCTGTTGGCTTCTCGTAATTGCAACCCTAGTGCGTTTCACAGGGATTGGTACCATCTAACCATCTCTATCAAGCACCACAGTGGGTATATTACCATCGCCTCAAGTGAATTGTGACGCTAAGTTCTTTCACTTGAAAGAAGGAGTATCTGGGAAGAGTCACTATCATAGAACTGTTGAACTAATTTTATGAAACACGGATTATTGTTTTTTATTTGTTTGCTCTTACGTTGAGGCGCCCCCAAGATGCTGGCGCCTTTGTACTTTGCACACTTTGCACATTGATAGGGCCGGCCCTGCGTATCGGGCTGCAATAAAGAAGCGAATGAGCGCATCGCGATAACGAGGGGAGACGCCAACAGCGAAAATCTTGAGGTTAAAGGTGATCACATAGGTTATGATTTAGGCAGTGCAAAAATTTATTAGTTATGATTTTAATGATTTAGAAATTTCATACCGTAGCAAAAGTTTTCAAACACTAATGTAGGAAATGTAAGACAGCGGTTAGGATCTTTTACATGTGAGCATTCGTATTTCGAAATTGCGCATTATCTATTAAATAGGGTTTTAAAAAATGCTCCAAATATTTAATAATTGTATTCATTCAAACTAATGTGGATGATATTGCTAGATTATATCAGTAACACATTACTTTTTCATTTATTACGCCTCGTTTAGAGTACATTTCTTAATGAATCATCATCTGCTTATCAAGCGTTACTCTTAATTTTCACGAAAATTTTGGTAAAGAAGCACCTATATAATATATACAGTAATAAGTGATAATTTTGAAAAAAACGAAAATAATTTTACTGATAATAAACAACAGGGGGCTACAGCCCCAGCTTTCTGTCGCTTAGCTTATCCTCGTTAGGAGAAGTAAGCTTCCGCGTAATAATTCACCTCCTTATTACTAAATTAATTAATGATTAAATAAGAGCTGGACCGCTTCAAACGAAGAGTTTTCGCCACGCAGTATCTCATAAGCTAATTTTGTTGATATTGTAGCACAGGTTTCGTGTTAGGGTGCTTTCACACCAAAAGCGACAAAAACAAACAAAAAAAAAAAAAAACAAACTTGCCTTTTGTCATCTACTCAAGTGCAAGGCTTCTTTTCGCATTTAAAAATATGCTCTACGGTTGCGCAGATGAGAAAGACGTTTTGCGTCTCACTAGCCTTTGGTTTTAAAAGCACCTTTACGAAATAAATAAGATAAATTGTTGCCGAATAAATCCGATTTTTTTTAAACCCAGTTTTTTTTCTTTTATGTATCATGCCTCAAAATGTAATGGAAATTAATATAGTGTCTAAAATGAGTAGGTGACAGGTGAATGCCAACTAGAATCTAAACTCTATACCTTGTTCAGGCTAACGTGTTTGTATTTCAGTATAAGGACTCCAGAAACAAATCCCACAAAGTAAGGACCCGCGTGAGTGAACGTCATGAGATGAATGGAATCGATGGTTTCTTGGATCATCCTGAAAATGAAAAATACATTACTACATAAGATACATTTTTATCGTACAATATGAAAACGTATTTCTAGTTATGCGTAGGCAAGATTCATCCCCATCATAAGCGTGCGCATGAGGAAACCAGGTGTACCATGGTAACTCCACTAGCTCATAAAAGTTAACGCTAATTCTAAACTCGCAAAATTTTTGTCGTTTTAGATCCATCAATTCCATACTTCATAGGTCTGAAAAACGCTTCTTTACGCTTAATTCTTCAAAAAAAAATTCGTGGGAAACCACCTGGGAGCTATATCTTCTTGATGTAATCTAAACCCCTACACTCATCCCCAGTACAGTGGTACCTTCCAATGCTCTGCGCACGCTTATTATCCGATATGATGCGAGTCGATAAAAACCATGGTGAGCTTTAAAAAGAAGTATGTTCTGGCAACACATAAACATGAAAGCAGGAACGGGAAAAAAAATGCTGCAGTGCAAAATGCATTAGTACCAGTCGTAACAATTTTTAAAAATGCCATGTATTTTAGTAGAAAATGGAGTGTTTCCTATATTAGCCGCTTGGAACGCATTTAACGGTTTTATCCATGGTAACGAATCAACGTAGTCTCGACGACGAGAGTTTTAGAATGTCGTTGTTTACCTTTGCCACGCGAACTTCAACCGCGTTAAGTATCATGGATTGTGAAATTAGCTCGCGTTATGGGTTATCAACCAGATTAGTGAATGTTATTGATTCAAAACTTGCAAAAAGTAAGTTCTGGATAAACTTTCTATTTCTACATGTTCTACGTTATAAGAGCTTTCCGATAAAGTTTGTTCCAAGCAAATCGGTCCGTTAGATCAGGATTTATATAGGGTTGAAATTTCCCCGTAAGCTCTGTGTTAATTTTTTGAACTGTTCAAAAATGAACAAAAACTGTTCAAATCAATATTTCGCGCCGAGAACTCCTTTCAATAAGCTTGCAATAGGAACTTGGCTCATGTGCCCAGAGTTTACAGAATTTATATAAGACAAATGATCAAAATACTTTGTGCAAAAATGTAAGTACAAAGATAAAACAACGTGAAAAAGCACAAATTCAGATTAAAATTAACAGAATGTTAATTTTAATGTTAATTTTAATGTTAATGTTAATTTTAATCTGAATTTGTGCTTTTTCACGTTGTTTTATCTTTGTACTTTGTATTTACAGAATTTGCTTCAATTTTGTCCATAGGCGCTAATGTTAAAATTTTTTGAACTGTTCAAAATTGAACAAAAAGTTGTTCAAATCAAAAAGTAAAATATAGAAATGAGATGTCCTCGCCGAGATCTTTCGAATGCAAAAAGAATTTTTCCAATCGGACAATTCGTTCAAAAGTTATTAGGGGGGGACAGACCGACAGACAGACAGACCGACAGACAGACAGACCGACAGACAGTCCGACAGACAGACAGACCGACAGACCGACAGACCGACAGACACACTTTTTCCCCATCTCAATACCCTACTTTCAAATTTTTTATTTTTCAATCTTTATTTAATTACTTAATTTATTTTTGACTTTTCTTGATTTCTAACGATATTTTCACGATACATTAAGCCTTCTTTCATGCTTTATTATTATTTTTTTTTACTTTTACGGGAAAGTAGGCTAAAAAAAGAGATAAATAAATAAAATTTAAAGGGTAAAAAACGGCCGATTGCTACAACAGTTTAAAAAAAAAAAAAAGACATTCACACATGCGCTAGAGGAAAAACAGTATGGAGAGAAAAACTTACATCTATTTCTTGTTTAAAACTGATTGGTCATTTAGGAGGGTCTGTGGTCTTTGAGAACTTTATATTTATTCATAGCTGCGCATGTATTTTGTTGAATCTTCGGCGCTGGGATACCATCATATATCCCCTCCTCCTCATAAGAAACCTTGAGACATTGTAGGAAATTTATCAGCCGTTCGCAAAAGGTTAATACGATGTATAAGGAAAATATAGCCGTTACCCCCGTCCCCCTCCTCTCTGCGGACCTCAAAAATTCAAAACGACTGTCTTGTTCAAAAATATGGAGGAGGAGGAGGGAGAGAGGGTAAGAAATAAATGGAAGTTTATTTTTCCAACCAGTGTTGCCAGTAAGGCTCGACCGATGCATCGGCCTGGCCGATGCATCGGCGCCGATTGTTCAACAAAGTTGCCATCGGCCATCGGCATCGGCGGCAGATGTTAACTTTAGAAAAACATCGGCCCATCGGCCGTAAAAAACATCTAAAAGCCGATGCAAGGCCGATGTTTTTCGCAGTGACAACTTTCCAGAAAACATTCTGTCTTTCAGTTTCTTTTTTTCTCCATAGCTCAATTTCTATTTCCATACAGTAACAGGCAGCACATAAGTTTAAAAAACAATACAAAAATAATGTCATTCTATAAAGTATTTGATAAAAAATTCGGAAAACTAGTTTAAACGATCGCTGCCCGAAAACCTTCACTATTAAAATAGTTCTCTTTGAGCAGAGCAGCTCGCGAAATAGAATATGTTTAAGTAAAAGTCATAGAGGCGTCTTATGGGTGCTATTTACTTTTTGCACTAGGTTAGTTGCCTCATTTTTGTCCGTTTTTCTTTTAATAATGACTTAGTGCATTAGATGTCATTGTGCAATAATATTATTCCATCTGCTTTTAGTTTGTCATGTTTCTTATTATTCCGAAATTGTAAACAATAAAAAGTCAACTCAATCAAAGTACGATAATAATTTTAATTTTTACCAGCGTAAACATTTTCTCTTTGCGGTTTTTTTTTTTTTTTTTTTTTGCTTCTTCGATCCCACGTGTTACAGTTTTTCTGCAATTGTGCAGCAATCTTGTTGCATCTGCTTTTAGTGTGCGGTTGTTCTCATTATTTCATTTTTAATTTACAGCAGGGGTCTCCAAACTTTCCAGCCTTAGGGCCATATTGATTACTCTAGTAAATTCCAAGGGCCAAAACCATATTATCATTAATTGTTGCCGGTGGTAAAAAGTTGAATCAGTCCACTAGTGGTGTAAAATATGATTACTTTTTTGCCAGATGCCATTAGCGACGGGGAAGCTGATGTATTTTCTGTATCGTATGGGTATCCGTTATAATGGGGTACCCGCATCGTATCGCCATAGTAATCATTGATTACAAAAGTAATGAAATACACAAGTAATCATTGATTACTTTTTTCTTCAGTAATCGTTACTTCGGTTCCTAACGAGTACTCAAGTAACGAATGAGTATTTTTTTACATGAAAAAAAAAGTCCGAAAAAGTACGCCACGTTTAAAAAAGGCTGCAAATCGAACTAAAGTCCGCAAAACGGCAACACTGCATATTATTAATTTTCCTGTCATTATCTGTAATTTCTAGATTAGTCGTAGAGTACGAGCGAGCCATGAGGAGTAACGTGACAGGACATCTGGTGGACACAAGCAGAAATAGGTAGTACCTTCTATCCCTAACAGATGGCGCTAATAGCACTTACAGAATAATCTCGTTGGTTCGATAAAGTTCTGGTGTCTTCCACTCACTTCTAGATGGCAGTAAGTGAAATATATAAGAAGGCTAGTGGCGCAACCACAAGTCAGTTCCTATGACACTGCTGTGAAATAAAATAGTGCGTACCTCCTTAAAACGTGTTTGTGCGTGTTTAAGTTTAAGACATCTTTGTAACAATATTTTTATTTGAATTGTTGCTTTTGTGTGTGATTTAGTAGAATGGAAAAGAAGCGAAAAATTGATAGTGAATGCAGAAAATTCAAAGATCAGTGGAACATTCAGTATTTCGTAATTGAGTCCAGTAACAAGGCGCTATGTTTGATTTGCAATGAAAGCATAGCCGTTCTCAAAGAATATAACATTAAACGTCATTATGAAGCAAAACATTTTCAAAATTACTCAAAATATACAGGAAGTTTGCGGACAGAAAAATTCGAAGCTATGAAGCGCGGATTGAAATCGCAGAAATCTTTATTTACAAAACTCAAAACTGAACAAGAGGCTGCAACTCGTGCCAGCTTTCGTGTGGCTCTTGAAATTGCAAAACGTGGAAAACCATTCACCGATGGAGAAATGGTCAAAGAATGCATAATCGCAGTAGCCGAAGAAATGTGCCCTGAAAAGGTAAATTTATTAAAAACTCAGTATGTCAGCAAACACTGTGGCTCGAAGGGTAGAAGACATCGCTGAAAATATATCCTCTCAACTGTTCAACAAAAATGGACATGTTGAGTGGTTTTCTTTGGCCTTGGATGAGTCAACGCATGTGTCAGATACTGCTCAGGTGTTGATTTATATTCGAGGAGTAGATAAAAGCTATGAAGTGCATGAAGAACTTCTTGATATGTATAGTATTCATGGCACAACTACTGGTTCAGATATTTTTAAAGGAGTTGAAATGGCCATTAAGCAAAAGAACCTTCGATGGAAAAACTTGAAATGTATTACAACTGATGGAGGCAAAAACATGAGTGGGAAAGATAAAGGAGTGGTCGCTCTTGTGTCAAAGGCTGTAGAAAATGACGGTGGTTCAAAACCAATAGTCTTACATTGTATCATTCATCAACAGTCTTTGTGCGGAAAATGTTTGGATATGTCTGAAGTTCTGAAACCAGTCATATCAACTGTTAATTTTATCAGATCTTTTGGGCTGAATCACCGACAATTCGTACAATTTATTAAAGAGATTGGAGAAAATGACTTACCTTATCATACTGCCGTACGTTGGCTTAGTTGTGGGAAAGTCCTTCAGCGCTTTTTTGAACTTCGAGCAGTGATCGAATTTTTTTTGAATGAAAAGCATCGCCCTCTTACTGAATTGCAAAACAACGCATGGCTGTGGAAGTTAGCATTCTATGTTGATTTGACAAAACATGTGAACGAACTGAATTTGAGATTGCAAGGAGAAAACCAGCATCTTCCTGATTTATACAATAATATCAAATCATTCCGGAAGAAATTGATACTGTTTCAATCACAACTACGAAGTAAATGTTTTTCACATTTTAAAACATGTGAAATATTTAGCCACACCACTGAGACCGAGTTTCCTATCGATTTTGCAATCGAAACTTTGAGTGCTTTGAAAATAAATTTTGATACTCGTTTCTCGGACTTTGATGCCATTGCGAATCAAATTAAGATTTTTCAGAATCCTTTTGATACTGACATTGAAACCCTAGCCCCGGAACTTCAAATGGAAATGATTGATCTACAGTGCAGTGATATAATTAAGAACAAATATAAAAACTTATCTTTGTTGGAATTTTATAAGTGTCTTCCACTGACACAATTTGATAATTTGCATAAATTTGCTCGTGGGCTGTTTTCTGTTTTTGGTACTACTTATTTGTGTGAGAAGACCTTTTCCAAAATGAAGTACACAAAAAATGTTTACAGATCTAAATTAACTGATGAGCATCTTAAATCTCTTTTAATAATTGGTACAAGTAAAATTAGTCCACAACTACAAACTATTGTCAGTGGAAAATCTCAATTACATAAATCTCATTAGTATTTCATATGTCGTTATGCTTGTTATAAGTTATCTTTTCATTTAAAATGTATAAAATGTTAGTTGGATTCATTTCAATAATTTGTTAGTTAGTAAATAATAACCTACAACAATGTAATGAGTAGTTAGCCCATGACCATATCAATGTAGATGTCATATTATTAATTATTCAACATAAAAATAGATTACTTCAGTAAACTTAATTTAATTTGCTATAAAAAATAAATATGTTCTCTAGAAGGAGTTTTCTTTCAAGTATGCTAGCTCTCCGCGGGCCGGACAAAATCTGTCCGCGGGCCGGATGTGGCCCTCGGGCCGTTGTTTGGAGACCCCTGGTTTACAGCATAGAAAAAATTGGTCAAAAATAAGAAACACTTTCCAGTATAAATATTTATTGATCGGAATTTTATGTGTCCAAGTTCGACTTGCAATTTTTAAAAATTGAATTCTCAAAATGCGAGTTCGCACGACAGGATTTAATAACATCTTAATAAAAATGCTAAAATTGCTTTATTTTCAAAAATTGATCAATGCATATAATTTTTTTCAAAACGCATCTTAACATTTTTTATACGATAATTATTTTAATTTTTCTCCGTTTATACTTCGTTTCTTTAGCGCATTTTTCTGGCTTTTTTGATGCCACGTGTTGGACAGTTGACAGTTTTTCTGCTATTGTACAACAATCTCGTTGCATCTGCTTTCAGTTTAGAATATTTCTTGTACAACATAGAACATATTGATAAAAATATGAATCAATTTTTCAGTATAAATAAATGTTTATTGATCGAAATTTTATGTGTCCAAGTTCGACTTGCAATTTTCAAAAATTTAATTCTTTAAAAACGAGTTTGGGATACAGGGTGGAACAATACCTTAATAAAAATGCTACAATTTCATTAATTTCAAAAATTGTCAACGTATATAAAAATATATAATTTTTTTAAAAATACATCTTAATTTTTATAAACGATCAAGTGTTTTCAGAAGATTATTTGTCAACAGAAAACTGCGGGTGCTCAAAATATTGGTTTATTTCGGTGGCCTTACATTGCGCTCATGAAAATACAAAGAGCATGTCAAGTATTTCAGTGTAATTTTCAACTCATAAGAAAAAAAAAATCTAATAAGATTAGTTCTTAAGACCCAGCATTCATTTGTAATGACAAAAAAATCTCACGTTTATGTTTTTAAAGAAATATTCAGTATCTCTTGGTTATGAACAAGGGATATACTATACAAGGGATAATACTGCGAGCGAAATTTTTTAATATTTTATTTTTATTTCAGAAAAGAGCTTAAAATAACTTTTTTAATGAAAAATTAACATGTAATCGTACCCGCTTTTCTTTTAAAAACGGGGGGGGGGGGGGGGGGATCATGAAAAAAAATCTGAGAGGAGGGGGTTGACAGTTTCGTTAAAAATACAAACCCACATTATTTGTTAGTCTGTGTCATAACATCTGCATTCCTCTCCATGAAGAAAATAAAGGGAGCTGCACTTGGCATTTGCAGTGCAGGTGTTATAAAGATAAAATGTTGAAGGATAAGGAATTAAACCCGAGCCGATCCAATAGTTGTTGAGCATTTTTTTTTTGCAAAGATTAAAAAAAAGAATTGAAAATTCTCTGATATAGCATTTTTTAATATTTTTAACCTCCAAATAGTTTCATAGGCGTAACTACGGTTGGTGAAAGGGGGGGCGGTCACCCTAAAAATGTACAGACTAAACACCAATATGAAGTGTAAAAGAGTTTAAAATTTACTAGTCATAAATATTTGTCTCTAAAGATATACTCCTTGTTTATTTCAGGCATCTCCCGGGGGGGGGGGGGTGCTACCCCCTCTGAGCAAGTCAACTCCTCAACTCCCCCCCCCCCCCCGGCAAAAAAATTCAGATCACAAGTTTTAAAAAAAGAAAGAAAAGAGAAATTACACTTTTAAGACACTTTACTTTCAGAAACTTTCAGGGAAAAGGACATTGAACACTATCACGAGCGACACCAAAAGTAACTTAAAAGACATAAGACTTTATTTTGAAAAAAATTGCGGGCGGAGAGTAACCAAACTCCTTTCTGTTTCCTCTAACATCACCAAAGTATCCCAAAATTGCATTGCTAGGAAGATTTCAAAAAGTTTACTAGGGAGAGCCCTCGAACCCTTGCGTGCAGAGTTAGCCTAAGATATAGATGTAAGACCAGTTACAAAAATTTAAGTTGCAGAAGCCCCAAATACCCACTCCTCTAACTTCACCAAAGATCTAAACATACATCTACAATATATACATCAAAAAGCTATCAGATATTATATATATGAAAAAATTCATATTAACATCATTTCTAGTCATATTTATATGTATATATAAAGGGTATGATTTTGAAGCATACACTGCCCTTCCTAATTCTTAACATGCTCCCCCTGTCCCGGAGCCAAGGCAGTATCCAGAATATGTTTTGGGGGGGGGGGGGGGGGAGGGGCGCCCAAACTTAGACACACTTATGTTAAGCAAAGTTTCAGGGAGGAATATATGATACATTGCAAAAGATTTCTCGGGGGGCGTGGGACGTGGGTCCCTCTTCCCCTGTGGATACGGCCTTGATTCACAAAAATATTAAACATTCATTACTAGATCTATTAGTTTATTTTTTAAATCAAACGCAATAGAAAATTCAATATTTAGCGCTAAGCAATCTTCTATGTCCAGGCATTCATAATATTAAAACTGGGAAATTGTGGAATTTTAGAGAAAAAAAATCCAAATTTCCCTACGAAAATGCACATCCCCACAATAAATTTCTAAAATTTTTGTTAAATCTATAGCAAAACATACCTCAGAAGTGGAAGCGTCTGAATCAAATTTTCTTTTCTTTTTGGATGACGAACGTATCCATCGCTGGAGTGCAAACATTATTATATATCGAAAATAATTAAAAATTTAGCTAAAATATAAATAATACTTTGATTGTAAACTAAAATGCAGCATTAAATCGTAGCAGTGAGCTTGGAAACGTTGAACGGATGATTTCCAGAGTCGTAATGCAATTAGTGATGGACCGTAAGAAAAAAAAAACATTTAAAATATAAGAGATGAGAGAACATCTGTAAATGAGAATGCAATGCAAATACAGTTCATCAGTTTTCCAATCGGCCCATCTACAAAAACGATTTTACCAAAATGGGTGTTTGGACAGGAAGTCATAAATAAATACAAACTGCTCTTTAAGTTTCTTGATGAGCATCCCTTCCTAGCTTGAGGGTTTAACCCATTAGGACAATTGTTGGCTAGGGGTCCTTCATTTTCAGACCCCAGCACTACAACACCGGTTTATCATAAAACAAAACTCCATCACAGTAGAGAATATTTTCCACGAAACTTATTACTTGTGCGATTGTATTCCCAAATTGCTGCCTTTGGGTAAAAAAGATATCAAGAAGGAAAGAAAACCCTCTGGAGTGATTGAAAGGATCTCTGTTTGTCCGTGTGTGGTACGGTGATTGAAGCCACCTTTCGCTGTAAACCCCCCCCCCCTCCCCAAGGTGATAAGGGGTTCGATTATTACCAGATGAAAAGTCCTCTTTATTATGAGCTGTATACTTTGGTCATGATCACAACCCTTCAGAGAAAGAGGAAATAAAATCATATGCATATGTGTTTAATTTTCTTAGGGGGAAAAAAATATGTTCTTTGCAACGCCGTAGCCAGAAATTTTTTTGTGTGACCAAATAAGTAAATACCCAATAGGGGAGGTTGAACCCCCCCCCCCCCACCCGGTTACGCCTATGAATAGTTTAATTACTTTACTAGAATCGCGAGTGATTCTTTCAGTTTTAATTATTATGTAAACTTCCCCCAAACAATTTTGCGGTGCTTGAATAATGCATTTAATGCTTTTATAAACATAAAAATAAATAGTAAATGATTTAAATGACATTTTTGACAAGAATTCTACACGTTTTAATGGTTTAAAGCGACTTTTTTTCCATCGGCCATCGGCATCGGCCATCGGCCGATGGAAGATGAGAATAATCGGCAATCGGCCATCGGCCGATCTCGGAACAATCGGCCAACAATCGGCATCGGCCCATCGGCCAAAAAATGCCATCGGTCGAGCCCTAGTTGCCAGGTTTCAAAAATGAAAACCACACATTCGGCAAAATAAAGTTGTGACATAGCTGATGTTACATACATACACAGCCTCTTCTTTATTTATATAGAGTCATAATGGATAGAGATATTTGCTTTAAAAAGCTGGCTATATACCTCACTTAAGTACTAAGTAGTCACATTTTTGCTGCATCTTATTAATGACAGGTAACATTATAAATATATAGTTTGTAACTTTAATGAAACCCCAATGTACTTACTGATCATTTCCAGACGAAACAGGTATGATGGGTGCCATGTCCCTTACGTAGGTCAAGAATCCCACAGTTCCATTGCACAGAGCAATAATAATAATGGTGAAAAACAGTCCAATTGTTTGTGATCTTTAAGGAAAAAAAAACATGTTATTTTAGGAGGTATTTTTTCTAAAAAGATATTTACATTCAAAATAGAAAATATATGCTAAAGAATTTCGTACTTGTGCAAAATAAATAGGGTGATAACTGAAAAGACATGAAGTTGAAAATCCGCTGATAAGAACCATGTTGGATGGATGCACTGCAATGAAATATAGATTTAAGCAAAATAACGTATAGTAGATGTAGAGAAAAAAAGTAAATATGCTTGAATACGTAATGTGGCGTGACTATTTCACAATTAAAATGAAATTCTGAATAAAAGGATAGATTCATCAGGCGTACTAATTTGGGTGACTTTGGATTATCTTCAGTTATATGCTGATTGCAGAAATGGGAATAAAAATTAAGTATTTCAACTACAACTTATTATGCAATCCTTTGGTGTCCTTATAAGGTCACTTACTGTTCTATAATCTTATTTCAAAACGTGTTTTTCCTTCATATGTAAAAAGTGACAATTTATCCATAATCTTAAAATGATCTTAGCTTTATCTTAAGCTTACCTTAATCTTGATACTATTATAAATGCGGATGTTACTCATTCACGTCAGAACGGCCGATGCGAAAGTCCGGATGTTACTCATTCACGTCAGAACGGCCGATGCGAAAGTCCGGATGTTACTCATTCACGTCAGAACGGCCGAACGGTTCTGGATGAAATTTGGCACAGAGATAGATCATCGTCCAGATAGCACATAGGCTCCTCTTGTCCCGGAAATATGTACAGTTCCAGTGGGGTTAAGCACTGAGAATTTGGTTCTCGCGCTCACTCACTAGAGGGCACTTTACGGTAATCATTAAATTTTCTAAATCGCGCTATTAATATTTTCCTGCGAAGAATGACCTTCAAAGTAATTTTTGTGTATTCTTATCTCAGTTGAAGACCTATTTGTTCACCTTTGCTTCGCTCGTTTGTCTTTAAAAATATCAATCTCGATCGATAAATACGGACTTGATTTTGATTTATTCGTTCGCTATTTTGTTTTAGTTCAGGTACACATTGCAAGTAAATTGTTTTTCGGTTAGTCGTTTGCTTTTGTAATTAAACTGCACTTAAGTTAGTTTTTTTTTTTTTTGTGTGCTTATATGCTTAAGTACATTGTTCTTAGGTTAGTTATAATTTGTGTAATTTGTTATTGTTCTTTATTCTTAGAAAACGACTGTAGTGTATAGTTGCTTCCTAATACTGTGCTTTCCAGCCAGAATTGACAAAATAGTTACCACCGAGAAATAAGTCCGCACAAGGGGGCGTTTGATCACTTATATAAAAAAAAATGCATAGCGCCATTATGTTCCGGTTTTTAAGCCATCGTCATCTCAACGCCCTTGGGTTTTATTTTGGACCTGCCGCCCTGAAATTGAAAAGGCGCCCCAAAAGGACTCCTTTTAATATTCACCCACATTGATCACATTATTATCAGGCCGTCAATTCTCACACATACACATCAAAATTTCCACGCGAGAACCAGCTAGTTAGTTAATAATCTTCAGCTTCCACTTTGGTCTGGCTTCCCTATGACTAAGGCTTTGCATCCTGAAACACACAACGGCTTTGCGGGTAAAAACGATTTTTGTAACCCCGAAGGAGGTTTGCAATATTATTTGTTACGGTAAGTTGTTACGGTATATTTTGTTACGGTAAGGTCACTGGTAGTGGATCGACTATGTTTGTTAGTAAGTTGCAGAAGAAGGGATTAAAGTTAACTATTTTACTTTTAAAAACTTTATTTGTTTTTGAAAAACAAACCAAGAAAGTTGTAATTGCATTATTAAGAAAAAATATCAAGTGCATAAACAAGTATACTTTTCGGAAACGATAGCATCTAAGTGCACTACAAAGAACATACAAAAGTGAAATAGTAAAGATAATCGCACTTGATGTAAAAGGAAATGCACAACCTTTTGAACAGTATTTATGTAATATTGACTTACTATATTACGAACGCCCATCCAGTTGCTCACGTAAAGGACACTAGCCCACCAGTTGGCTCTGCACGATTGCAGTTCTGGCTCTACTCGTTCATACCAGAAAGGTCCGGAGCTCAGCAGGGGCATGAAGAAGGCAAGTCCCATCAACAGCAGAAGGGATGGTGTGGTTCTGAAAGTTGCATCAAAATTACTGATAACAGTTCCAGCGAAAATCTTAACCTGCTAATGAAAGAAAGTTACCAGTGCCTTTTCACGTAAATAACTCGGGAGTCAAGCTCCTTTAGTTGGGGAGTAATTAACGGTGTTGGCAATTGTTATGTACAGAAGTAAATTTAAGGGCCTTAAGAATTTCCACATCATGTGTGTTTTTGTTATGGGGCATGTTTTATTGTTTTTTTTTTTTTTCAATCATTTATATTAATTTATTATCTTATTATGAGATATTTTATTTTCCAATTTAGATATGATATTTGTTAATACAATAATCTTAGGTTGAAACAATGTGGCAACCAGCAATAAAAAAAAACATGAAAAAGAAAGATGCAACGAAGTTTTTTTTACTTGAGATTTAAGCATACCTAATGTATCTGCGAAAGATGTATAAGGGAACATTGATTCTTCCATTTATTTTTGGCATTATTTTCATTGCAGCGTAAGATGTCAATAGGCCACTGAAAAAGAGAGAAATATTCAATGAAGTAAAAAAAGAAAGGAATGATGAAAGAAATCACAAAAGAATTGAGTGCATTTATTTATTCCTACATTTTAATGTCCAGAAGATTTCCAAAAGTCTCAGAAAAAATATATTTATTAGTTAAAGCAATAATGTAAAACTCAAGTCCAAATCGCTCCGTCTATGGCTTATGTAAATTTTCATAAAATATACTTTGTACTTTTCAATCTAGTAGGAAGACTTAAACCCGTCTTCTTTCAAGCAGAAGTGATACCTGAAGTAAACATAGAGGATTTCTATTTTGTCGCCACGATTTGTCGCTTTTATGATTGACTTGCTGAATTAGCGATTCCGGCAGAACCAGGAAAACTGGCGATACACATTCTCCTTGTCCAATTGATGCTTTCTGCAGTCTTCCCAGAGCCAAGGCAACGGTATCGCGAAGTCTCTCGCTGCTTTGTTTACCTCAGCTATGTCTTCTCCCTGAATCCACTATACTATACTGTTCGAATTAATTGGAACAAACATGTTTTTTTTTTGTCTGAGTTGATGACCCTTCTAGACAGATGTTTTGGGGTTTTACCACAACAAATGCCACTGGAACTTTAGTTCCTCTTAAAGGCATGATGAATTATATCAAATACATAGAAATATTATGCAGTAGGATTGTTCCATTCAAACAAACATTTGACGGAACATTTCAACATTACTTGGCTCCTTGTCACAATTCGAAACTGGTTCAGACTTGTATGCGGGAAAATAAAATAAAAGTACTTGATTGGCTTGGTAATTCTCCAGACCTAAATCCCATTGAAAAATTATGGCATATTCTCAAGAATCGCTTAGTTAAGAGGAATTGCACGACAAGAGAACAAATGATAAAAAGTGCCATACAAGTGTGGTTCCACGATGATGATGTCAAGAACATGTGCGGTACAGTAGTGGAGTCAAGGTCAAGACCAGTTGAAGAGGTCATTTCCGCTAAAGGAGGTCATACTTCATACAAAAATAGAGATTTATCAGTCTATTTAATGTGTGTAATGATTAAAACCTAAGGTGTTAGAAAAAGTCGTTTTTTTTTCCTTCATTTGTCCCAATTAATTCGAACACTTACACTCACCCAACGAAAGGCAATCTTGATCTTCAGACAATCAACCAAGACCCGAATCGTGTTATTATATATAATTCAGGTTGCAGTAACTGTCAGAGAAGAGTGAAGAGCTTGAAACGGTATTGGTTATGTATTCAACGTGAATGCTCAGATTTGACTATGGTTTATGTGTTATTATATTATTGTCACAATTTTGTCAGATTTAACTTAAGCAGAATTTTCTATGTAATAAGTCTCCAAAACGTCAAATTTACAATGAACATGGAATTTCAATTATTTAGAAATGAGCGTGGTCATTGTATTATTAGCACTTATAAATTAATTAGCTTTAGGAAATTTTTGCTTTTTAAAAATCTTTGTTGAAAAATGTCAGTTTCGTTTCTCTGTAAAAGCAGCCAAATCACTTTTGATCTGAAATTGTGGAAGTTATGCTTTTCCAGGGATTTTTTCTCGCCGAAGGAACCATTTCTTGCTTCTTACAGTACAGTATGATATCAAACACAAAATATACGGTAAAGTAACACTTTTCGCATTAATCAAAGAAAAAAATTCCCAGTATGTCTGTAATCAATTAAGTTTCAGTATTGTACCTCTTTCGGGTCTTTTGGAGAACATTTTAAAATAATTCATCTGGCACACTTATAAGCAGGGCATGATGGTGGAAATAGGACAGTAAAGAACATTTTTTAAGTATAAAAACCATTACTATTGAAGATACAGCAGAAATGACTATATTTGCCCATCAAGACCATTTTACTAAATGCGTGCCCAAAAATGCAAATCAGGTTGCATATCCCCTAATATTTGTACTGTATATATATGTAGAGCCCCCACTGTAATACAAAATGACAATGGCCGCAGTTCAGTAATCAAATCGTTAAAGAAGCGAGTGCATGCCGAAAGATCCAAAAACGTTGCATGAAAAATTTAGTCAATGGCTAGGCTCAAAGCTCTGTCGAGCGTGCAAATTCAGATATGGAAAATGTGCTTCGCTCTTCTTGGAAGGAAATCAAACTAATAAATGGTGTGAAGGTTACGCTCTTTGTGCTACTTATGTGAATATTTCATGAAAAAATCAAATTATTTCCTTATGGAGCCATCGCCACTAAAAGTATATTAGAGATCATGTTTCCAGAATAACTCTATCGAACATCTTAGAACCGAAGAAGAGCTTTGTACTTTAATGGAGGCAGTTAATAACAATTCCAAAAACACCAACGGCGAAATCGAAGAGGATTCCATTTTAAAATGGGTTGTTTTGGAGCTCAGGAATATCATCCATGAGATAGTAAGAGACATGTCTAATAAGTAGAAATGCAACAAATCTGGCGAGCTTTGTAAATCCAAATGTCACAACAGTCTAACACCTCCAAAATAAGTAAACTAACTTGTTATAGTAGCAATTAACATGATTTCTAATTTTTTTAACGTAGAACAAAGGTTTAATTATGCTTTTATATGTAGCTGTTTTGTAAGTTTTCTGATAATAAATTCTGTTTCCAACTTAGGTCTTTTCTTTGACAAGTTAAAATTACATCCATGTGACTTTAAATAAATATTTATTGACTTTTTATTTGTAAAGTTCGAAGCAGTTTTATTGTCAAGACAGCCTCTGTCACCATTGTGCGACGAAAATTAATTCTTCTCACTAGTAACTCCTCTCAAAATTGAGCTGTATTCTGCTGTCTCAATAGGTCAAGGTGGACCGTTAAAGTAAATCCCTTTCAACCGTTTATTACTAGCATTACTGGTGATTAAGCATAATCAGCGGTTTATCACATTTTTACTATAACATAAACTATTTTATTTGAACATGTGTCTTATTTACTTCAGTTTTGTTCAAATGTGCAGTTAATTAAAATTTTTATAACCACATGCTATCTTCTTTATTTTCAAAGTAATGTAGTGCATATAGATTAGTTTCTGAAAAATACATTCAGCACAAATTTCTACCAATGGTGGGGGGGGGGGGGGCACTGCTTGTCAACATTTTATGACTTTCAAAACAATATGGTTGTCAAAAAAAAAAAGTTTAACTGCCGTAAAATTAGAGTTTAATGCGCACAAGGACTTATTCAGAAAACTTTAATTAGAAATGTAGGGAAACAAAGATATTTTCTGCTGTGAAATTTGTGCTTGAGAATCAGTGTTTTTCTCGCACTAATTGTTCCATCATGAAAGTAAACGTTTACGTTATTTACTTATAATTTTGAAAATGAATTCTTAAGTTTATTATTACCTTAGAAAGAAAAATGGTTCCACAGAAAGCCAACCGTTCAGAACAGGTCCAAACGTCCAACTATTGAAAGAATCAACTATAAAATTCGTCCCGCCTAAAAAAGGAATAAACACATAAAATTCTGTGTTTTAATTTTTTATTTTCTATATTTTTTATTTATTTATTAGTCTGCCTTATGTTTAAATATTGTATCAGCATTCCTTTTATAGGAGCGTCTTTTGCTTTTCCTTTTGTATGCGTATTTATTTTATTTAGTGAAACATTTGGATGAGGTCGAATGTCTTCTGGAGTATATTGCTTTTTTTTTTGTCTGAAGAAAACCTCTATCAATTTATCAAGAGTCATATTTAAAATTGAACGAACATATTCAGTGTTCTCAGCTGATGATTGTTCACTAGATCCCAGTGAAGTACTAGTCTGTTGCAAGTTTTCTTCCTTATGCTAAAATTGTCATAGGGATACATGATCCTGGGATCATGTATCCCTGAAAAGAAGGGATCAAGTATCCCTAATTTGAGATTTACATGAAACATACATTGTGAATAATAAACAATCAAAGATAGTTTGCTTACGAAATTACTTAATTGTTAAAGACTATCTATACTTTAAAATTACATCCAATTAGGTTTTCTAAGTTGTATATAACAGAAAATACAAACATTAAAATATTTTACTTGAAAAAAGTTGACATACCACATTCAGACAATCATATCTTGAGCTAAAATTAAATAGCTAGAAAAGATTAAGTGTTGCCTGTTTTTGTGTATACAATATAACTTGAACATTTTAGACAGATTTTAATGCTCTGCTAATTGATTTTGATATATTTTTCCAAAGAGAGAGATCAAGTATCCCCAATCTCCCCTTCTCATCTTTCTACTTAAAATAATTACTCCTCTTGGCAGTAGCATTGAAATAATGACACTAGATTTCCACATTTTCTAATTAAAGCAAATAATGGAACCTAATAGCAACCAATCGTGTAGTAAGCTAAGCCATGTTTGCGGAAAGTGGGAATTCAATCCAAAATTGCAACTTTGTTTACTTTGTGTTCCTGCGACTTGGTTAAAATGTACATGCATTGATACAATGTCATACTAGCAAGCAGTTTCCCGTAAACAAATACTACACTCTTAAATCCATTTTTAATTCACGAAACTATTTCATTGAACATGTTCTCTGCTTAGTTCTAACTCAAAACCAAAAAACGTAACACTATATACTTACTTAATAGCTGGAAGTTGAGCCACACATAAGTGTGTCCTAGCATCACCCATGCCATACTCAAGGCTCGCAAACCGTGTAAGGCTTTTAGCTCCTGTGACCCTTTCGAAGATGAAATTAACCTCCGGAAGTTGGACACTATTGAAAAGCAGCAAAGTATTCTTTGGAGAATATCTGTCGAATGAACAACTCGTGAGTAATACTACATTTGAAATATTAAAGTAATAGTACGTGACTCAATTTCGGTACCCGAAAAACATATAATTCTAGTTGCTTTCTATCAGTTACTCATGTAAGTAGTATTTGTATTATGCTTCTTGTTTTTGTGGTGCACACTGATATTTTTTTAACCACCCTCGTTTTACTCATAAGATATAAGTCATCGTTACTGATGAAGTATGTTTATTCATATCAGTATTGTTGCAAAATGTTTGTTTATGCAAGCATAGCTTACTTTTTGGTAAATTATGTATTTCTTTCTTTCTAATGGGGCTGCG
This sequence comes from Octonoba sinensis, assembly GCA_038502835.1. Lineage (NCBI taxonomy): Eukaryota > Metazoa > Arthropoda > Arachnida > Araneae > Uloboridae > Octonoba > Octonoba sinensis. Next base: position 146,076,747 of record CM076600.1, read on the forward strand.
TATGGTCACTAACTTTTGCAGACCTAGTGCGTTCCCCGGTAATCGACATCCATTTTTTCAAGTACCACCATTGTCGGTGGATGCCATTGCCACTGAGAATTTGGACGCTCAGTTTCCCCTAGATGGCGGTACCTGAGCTCTCATTTCATGCAAATTGCAGTAGGAATTTAATTTAGCCTAGAGTATCCAAGCCAAACGGACACTCAAGGGATCTTTAACATGCCGCGTAATCATGCGACATGGGCGCAGACGATTTTCTGCATCTTGAAAATCCACCGACTTGGGCCAGGTTTGAAACTGCGATCTTGGACGTACGAGACCTGCGCCTTGCCCCTACGCCACCCTGTCGTCAGGAAAATTATGTATTTATATTGGCGAAATTATGCCTTAAATTATTACCTAAAATAGACATTTTCAACAAATAGTTGAATAGCTAAGCCATCAGGATTTATATATATTTTTTCAACAATCGATTGCTTCCTTTTTTGCGCCAAATTTTTCCAGAAACTTGGAGATCTTGGTGACCTAGGCTACATTCCAGAAGTTTCCCAGTTTCTGTAGAATAAAGTCTTCTTCTATTAAGTCCTGAAGCGCCTTCTAGAATTTTATTACGCATTCGGGATATTCTAAAAATATTCTGTTATTTTCACCAAGTATATAAATACATGCTTTTTTCTTAGTCATTCAATTACTTTGATTTCAGTAATAATTCAGTTAGGAAATGCTCTACATTTTGTTTCCCTTGAAAGGAAACAACGCTTTGTTCGAGTCAGTATTCGACTGTATTTCTGTGTTTGTGATTAGTCTGTTTCTTGTTGACTCAATTCCGTTTTGTGACCCTTTTATAAAATATTGTAGGATGAGGTGGGGTAAAGTGGTCATAAAATCCACGTTTTTCTACTTTCGTCGATAATAAATATAATAATTTAATCAAAACCTTCAGATTTTTTGCTTGATATTTTACATTACATTATTGAAGAACAGATTGCATTAAATTTTGAGAAGAAAAAATGAAGTAAAATAGTTTTATAACGGCTTCTTTCTGGGATGTACTTATGACCACTTTACCCCATGGGGTGGGGTAAAGTGAGTAGTGCATGGGGTAAACTGGTCATAGTTGTAAAAAGACCCTATAAAAGTATTAATAATCGTAATATTATAAAATACTAAATAAAGGTTCATTTTTTAAGAAAGGAAGCAACTATTTATCACCCAACTGAATTTATTAAGGCTCTCTATTATGTTCAAAAGTTGGCCTCATCTTTGTAACGTCTGGTAAGGTATTTCAGTCTCTTCAGCAGCTGCATAGATGGTCTTAAAGCAAAGTTATGTACCAAATTATTTTAGGAAACATAATTAAGAGGTATTATTAGGTTTTAATCCCTAAATGTTAGGCTGTATGTCTTCCCTTTAATTTAATACATATAATAAAACATAAATATGAAATTCAAAATTTTCCGTGAAAATTTTTAAAATATCCTTTAATGAATGAGTAAATTATTTAAATTACATATTAAGGAAACAGTGCTATTAAGAGAGTTCTGAGAAAATTACTGCTTAGTAAAAATCAAAATGGGAGAAAAATACATATTTTAACCTAGATATTTGTAATTCTCTCTCCGTTTACTGCATTATTCTTGTTCGAAGTGCAACTAGTTCCTAACATTTGCAGCTTAATGATATTTATAATAAGCCTGTTTAGAAATGAATTATTCTATTAGGATAACTTGAAAATTGTTTTATTAAGGGTGCTTCTAAAAATTTGTCAATAATAGACACATCATTGTAAGAAGACTATCGTATAGTAATTTCAATCTGTATTGCATTTGAGCTCAGTTGTGTTTAATCCTTTTTACTAAAAGTAAATTTAAAAGTTATTTTTTAAGAAATAATACAGTATTAGTGACATTAATGTTTAACTAACCTCTGCCTCACGGTTTAATTTCGAACAAAATAAGTGCGGAGCTCTGTAGTCTTGAAAATTTACCTTAATACGCATTAAGCCTGAATTCCCGTTAATAGTTAGAAGTTCGCATAAAATTGAAAATAAATATGGAAGCTGAGTTCCCGTGAGTTTTATACAAGTTAAGTCCCAGTCTACTTCATAAATTAACCTAAAGTAATTTTAGAGAATCGGTGCATGTTAAGCCTAATACTATGACCACTTTACCCCATCTTACTTAAACTACTGTAAAATAATATATGAACTAAATCTAGCTTCTTGGTTACTGAGGAAATATTTTTGAGATATGTGCAAAGCTTTCTGCACAGTCAATTAGATGCAAATTCTTTAAAACAAAATGTCAGAGAGCAGTTAAAAGAGCTGTTTCAGTTTCAAAGTGTTGTATAAACAAACAAATTGACTGTTTTCTTCACCTAAAAAGTTGCTATCAAAACAATTTTGAATGTAAAATTTAATTCCTGATTATTAAAATCTAAAATAAAAAAATTACACCAATTCCTTTATTTATTTTAAAGCTATAGCCTTTTCTTTGCCGTATGACCACTTGACCCCATTGACCACTTTCCCCCACCTGATCCTATAATATAAGTAGGGAGTTTACTTATATTTTTTTTTCTGCTAAAATAGGTAGTAACCAAAAAATTAAGTTTCAGAAATATACATTTTCATTCTTAAGAAACGGCAATTTTGAAAAGGTTTTTTTTTTTCAAATCTCAGCGTAATTGTTGTCAGAACATTTTTATGTACATGTTGAAATAAATACTTCCCATATACGAGGCTCTTTTGTGCATAAAGAAACACTAAAAATGTTTTGCATTTATTTTGTTCATTTCAATGTGGAATTACACGTTTATGCATGCACCCAAAACCCCAAGTCAACAAATTAAATCAGCGTATTTTCATTATGTTTCTATAATAGCTTAAAAGTGGCACAATGTGTAACCGTCCAATAAGGAAGTAATACAATGTATGTGACTTATTGATAAGGAAATTAGCTTATTTTACAAGTTTGCCCCTATGTGAATGTTGCACGATGATTTAAAAGTACGAAGAGCTGCAAAATTGCATGTAAGTAATATTACAAACATTTGTATCGCCGTCGTTCACATCTAACGTAAAAAACGATTTCTTTTGTTAAATTTAGTAACCTATTTTTCTAGTTACTAGTTGGGAAACATTTACGGGAAATGTGGCTGGGGGCTATAATTATGATTGGCATAGTCAAAGCTGAAATCTGGAAACTTGCAATGGTGCTAAAGGGTGATATGCCTCTGCGAGGATTTGGGTGTGCTGCCATACATCTGCATCTTGACTAAAAAGAACCACGAAAACATATAACACTCTAATCTCTAGGGCGAAAAATCTTGCTTACCAAAATCCTATCTTCATGCGTTAGAAAAGAGGTAATTTAACACCTACAAAATATTTTTCTGTGCTGCTGCATCGTGTCCAGTGATGCTTCATAGAATTTTTACTACATCCCAGTTCATAGTGTTTTCACAAAATTTCTATGGAATTGTAAAAAAAGGTTGTGTCTAATACAGCGTGAATATGTTAAGCAGTTTGAAGATCCATAATAATTTTTATAATTTCGTTTTGTTGTCGCAGCAGAATGTTCGAAATAGAATCCAAAACCCCGTATCGTTTAGCCGATTGTGTTATTTCTGTGTTAAGAGTCTCGTTAAAAACTTCGGAAATACACTGAAAAATGGAATGCAATGAATATTTCTCCTTTCTCCCGAGTATTTAGATTTATCGTTCATGAAGCCGACAAAAACGTAATATGCCTTACACCTTCCTAAAGTTTTCTTTTACAATATAAATTTTATTTTAAAAATTATCCTTTCGAAGCAGGAAGTAGTTGCCTTATAACTACAATGGAATGCGAGGCTAATGTCCAATGCCACCAGTCATAAAAGGGCTCCCACAGGCATTTTGAACAGTTAGTTCTAGAAATTACAGTAAAAAAAAGAAGTTTTTGAAATGTCAATTAAAACCGGGTAAAACCTTCGCTATAGTGAATAAACAATTTGTTGTTTGACTATGTCATAGTAAAATGACATATATCTGCCCAGATATATTTGTAAAAATTTCATAATTTAATTTTGTAATATTTTCATTTTTTCTGGTAGTGAAAAGAATGTGTGACGAGGTTTGAAATATCAACCCCTGGCCCCATGATGCTATCATCGGGCCATCTTTTTAGCCAACCTCCCGTAAAAAGAAAGATATATGAAAGAGTTTGAGATGGGGAAAATGTCTGCCTGGTTTAGACTGCCATATTTTATTTTATTTATTTATTTATTTTATTTTATTTAATTTTTCGTTTTGTTTAAACTATCTTAACCTTAGCGTCTATGGTTAAATGTGAAGAAAATTATATAAACCCTGGACATAAGACCCAAGTTCCTTTGAACAAGCTTATTGGAAAGAGCTTTCGACTCAAAATATTTCTTGATTTGAACAATTTTTGTTAAATTTTGAACAGTTCAAAAAATTTAACAATAGCTCTTTCGTAAAAATTTCAATCCTATATGAATGCTAATCTAGCATACGGGTTTGCTCGGAACAAACTTTATCGGAAGGATCATAGCACGCAGAACATGTACAGATACGAATGTCATCCAGAACTAAACAAGCCTATATTCCCATGAAACTTTTTATATGGATTTTTATTATATTTATGAATGAATGAATGAATGAATAATTGAAAGAGTGAAAGAATAAATGAATAAATGAGTGAGTGAATAAATAAATACATGAATGAATCAGTTAATGAATAAATGAATGAGTGAATAATTGAATGCACGAATGAATGAATGAATGAGTATTAACCGTTTCAAAAGGTATGTTTGAAGCAATTAAGAGCAAGCTAAATGAGAGAGATAGTTAGATTATAAATTTGATGTTGGGTGTATACGTGAAAGTAGGCTCATACAGCTCTAGACGGAACCTGTTTAAAAATATCGAGTAGACCAGGACACATTGTATCTGGCTCATTAACTATTCCGCTGATCTCTCTAAGTACAAAGGTATTTAAGGACAGTTTTGTCAGCTTCCATTTTGCTTAATCTATATAAGTTTAATTTTCAACCGAAGTTACTTTTCTACAAAAGATTACTTTAAATTGAAATTCGCTGTTTGAATCCCGACAACTTTTCATCTCGCTCTGCAGATTCAAATGTTAGTACTTCACTCTCGTTGAGATGCCGCATAATATCAATTAACATATTTGCAAAAAAAAAAATTCGGATGACTTAATGAAAAATTACTTTACAAGCTGCGATTAAAATCGAGCTTGATGATACCAAACTTTGAATTTACAATCTCCGCTGCAAGTTTCTCAAGTAAAATAAAAAATGCACTCAAAATAAAAAATATGAAAAGTATACTATATGACTACGTGATTTTAAATCGCTTCAAATTTTTTGACGGATTGGGTTTGACACAATCTGAAAATTTTTGTTGCATCAAACAAAAAACCTGCCTACGCATGAATTCCTTATAGTTTACTGGATTCTGAGCAGGTGTTTTTCTTCGAGCTAATTAATTTATATTTTAGATATTTCAAAAAGTGTCTTGGCAAATGATGGTTTTTCTCATGAGTGTTACCGTTATTAAACATTCTGTATCAATAATTAATCTAAAAAAATCTTGTTTAGATAATCTTAAATATTTTGTAATAAGTAAAAATAGTATTGAAATTTACTTATTTAAAATTTTTAAACTATTTTAATAGCACTTAATCTCAGGAGTGTTACTTTGTTTCGTAACTGAATTATACAACTTTCCATAAAAACGTATTTTATTAAAAATTAAATTTTTTCACTGCAGGTACAAGAAGTAACTGGATAGCCTTAATTGGCAAACCATTTTTAATTATCAACTAACAAATATATTAATGCAATTCTAATTTTTAGTTACAGTAACACTCATGAGACACAGAAACAATCCTCTTCCAATAATGCACCAAAAATAATAATATAGTAATAAAAATAACAATACTTATAAAAACAGAGACCAAAACTGAAATTTGTTTTACCCCATTAATTGCTATGTTACTTTTAAAATGCAAGAACAAACATCGCTACGCTCATGATTATGATCCAGAAATAGATGTTTTTAGACAGAACTAATAAAAAATTAATTTCAGTCTTAAAGTAGGCAGTAGAAATATCGAAATAAATATTTCTAATTATGCATACCATATCTTTAATTTAAGTAACGAGAAGATAATAATTTGCAACACATCTCTTTCTTATTTACATAAAGTAACAATTGGCATACCCGAACAAATGTTTATTTTTTTACTAATTAATTTATTCATTTTTGGGGGGTACGAGAGTTTTTCTTTATTTACCCATTAAGAATAAAACTTATCTTAAAAAAAAACACACACAAAAATTATATTTGACAAGGTTAAAATTTTGTGTCTGGGAGTTTCTTTTAATATATATATATAGGTGTATATATATATAGTAATAAAATATATACTAGAATAAAAAAATAATATTAGCTTTATCTAAAGCTCATAAAATATCTGTATCTGCAGATTTATTTATTATTTGGTTGTTTTCAATCATGAGTGTAACTTCCATCTCTTTCCAAGCAACACACATGCGTGGGTAAAAAAAGTACTTTTACTGTGAATTGTTTGCTCCGGACGCGCGATTTTCCATTACTTTCCAACTAAAGTAATAGAAAAAGCCTACTTATTTAACAAGTTGGAAAAAATGTAATGAATGCAGTGAAGTAAGGATGAAATGATACTTCCGTACAAGATTTTACAATGGCAGAATAATAGTTTTATTGACATGAAATTAGGATCTTATACAGTAAACTCCCGTTTATCCGCAGAATAGGGTGGCAAGGTAACCGCGGATAAGCAAATTTTGCGGAAAATCCACAAAATGGGTAAAAAACGATACTAGTGTATACAATAGCTAAAACAATCCGTAACAGTCACACATACATTTAAACTAAATCTAAAAATGATAGCAGTGTATGTAAAAAATGTATTTAAAAGTTAAAAAAATAAAGTAATACACACGCTCTCCTATATTTAAACTCTTTTAATAACCACAATATACAAATACCACATTTATATAACCACATACCATCATATATAACCACATTTTGTAAGAATTTAATGCAGTACTAGTACATGCATTAAATTCTTACAAAAAAGTCCGTTAGTGGTTTCTTTAAAACTCTTTATCTTAATTTGTGACTGAAGCTTTTTCAACAACATTTTGTCTCAAAGGGATGCATCATCTGTTTCCTCTAAGTATTTTATTAGTAGTTATTATTAACTTCAACTAGTCCTAGTCAGGTTTCGGTGACCTTAGAAGGCTTGATGTCATAGGAAAGGAGGGGGAAGAAAAAAAATAAGAATTTCTAAAAATAGATTTTGCACATGTTAATTTAAAATGGATACATTTTTGTACACTCAGTAAAACATCGCTGGAAAAAAAAAGGGAAAAAAGTTTGCTCGGATAATCCGCACAGCGGATAATCGAGATTTTACTGTACTGCGGACATCAAAACTGTCAATCGTTTTGCTTTTTTTTTAAATCCTACTTTTGGTGGAGTTTCAAAGAAATGTTTCCCATTTTAACTCGGCGATCTTCTTAATATGATGATTACGAAATTAATTTTTGGTATTAACGTCACTACAGCCGTTTTTATTGGCGGAACGACAAAGGGCTCTACCACGAACGCATCGGAAAAGTTGCGAAGCGGTAATTTTCCGGCCGCGGAACTGATTTATTCCGATACCGAAAAACCGTTAATTCAATCTCGGAAATGTGATTGGATGGAAGATAAAAACTGAGCTCGCAGAGCCCATTAGGGCTCTTTTGCTCTGTGTTAATGATCAAGTATCAAATAGGGGGTGTAAAGGAATAAAGACGTGGTTCAGGACATGGCAATCAGATAAATAGGGCGACATCAGATTTGCGAAAGGGATAGTGAAGGAGCCGTGCACATAGACGGGAATGTAAGCCTCAATGAAAAAAGGTTTAAATTGAAAAAGTGTAAATTATTCCTGCTTATATATTACGGTAACCTTTGCTTTCGCCGGCCATTGTTGTGTACAGCAGATTTCGATGTGTTTTGCAATGTGCAAAAAGAAAGTGACGTAGCTGGAGGATTAAAGGCTATAAGAAGTGGTGAAGTGGTATGAAGATGCAACTAACAAAGAATAGGTTCTTCGTTGGTATTTTAATGAGTATTTTTAAATAAATTATCATTACTTTGCGTTCAGAGCAGAACAACTTTGCTTAAATGTCACAAAATCCTCTAAACGTTCGCGATGTATGAAGATGCAACTAACAAAGAATAGGTTCTTCGTTGGTGTTTTAATGAGTATTTTTAAATAAATTATCATTACTTTGCGTTCAGAGCAGAACAACTTTGCTTAAATGTCACAAAATCCTCTAAACGTTCGCGAAGCGTGTTTTAACTTTTTAATATGTTATCGAATAAATATTCTATTAGTTAAAAATTATTATATATGTATTTGAACTTTAAGGAATGATAGCCGTTCCTTTTTTGATGAATAAACATTAACGTCTTTCTGTTTGAATGCTGCAAATGTAGTTTTTTTTTTTTGCAGTTAAATATTGTTGATTTTGATAACTTTTTTTATGTAAAATTTATATAGAATTTTGAAAACATCGACTTTTAGATATATTTACAATATGTATAACATAATGAGAAACTTTCAACACTCAACTCAAGACATCGAATTATTATTGTTTACGCATGTTAAACAATTCATGTAAAAAAACAAGGCTGATCTTTACTTTACGGTAACCCATGATTTATCGCCAAATCTGGAAGTATTTTTTTTCAGCGCGAAATCCGTTTTGTGACAACCCTAATGTGTTTCTTTCTTTCTGCCTCGATTCTTCGAGCTTTTCTTTTATGTATTATTCACAATAATTCAGGATCGGTCATTTTAATTTATAAAAACGGGTAATTCTTCTCTGCTCTCTTCTTCATCGCACATACCTAAATCTAACAATTCCGTCTCGGAACTCAAATACAGGAACCTCTTTCCGAAGTAGTAACTTTCAGTCGATTCCGGGAGCAATTACCGGAGGCCGACCGATTCCGATGACCTCTTGGTAAACCAGGGTTCGGAAAGATGACGACATGAGTCACGTGAGCACTTCAATTCCGAGAGTGAATGGGTTCCCGAACACTTCGTGGTAGAGCCCAAAGTCCTTTTTAAAAGTTGTTTGAACTAGGAATAATTCTGAGAAGCATATAGGTAGAGAAATGCAATTGGGAAAATGTTAGTTGAGCAAAAATAGTCCAGCGATTTTTCTTCTGATAGCAGCTTTAGATATTACTATATTGAGGTATTTTTTTCCTTAACTCTTAAATTTCGTAAAGCACTAATAATAAGCATACTCATATTCTACAGAAGCAATTTCTAGGCAGTTCAAAAGTGGAAATAAATGAGTTACAAAATAATTAGTTATCGAAAATAACTAAGCAATTTTTTAATGGCTTACTTATTTGCTTGCTCAAGGTAAAATCTTCAGCTAAGTTGTATTCTACTACCGATCCATAAATACAAAGGATTAGCAGCAAAGACACCGCGCACCTGGAAAAGGAAAAAACAAATAAATTACATGGTATGCTGAAGAGGGGGGTTTTGTTAAAAGAATTCAAAACTATCTCTATACTGAAAATTTACTTCCCGATTTCCAATTTGGCTTCCACGAAAAACATTCTAAAATACATCAACTTCTTAGAGTTGCTAATAGTATTGCAGATGGTTTCAGAAATAACAAGCAAAATATCTTCCTGTTTCTAGACATCAGCAAAGCATTTGATAAAGTCAAAACCCAGGGCTAATTTATGAAATGATTAAATTTAACATCCCCCATCCTATATTATAAGACTTATAGATTCTTTTCTACGGAACAGGTCTTTTCAAGTTAAATTGAGTAATATTCTTTCTAATAAGTACCCTATAATTGTCGAATTGCATCAGGGAAGACTATTATCGTCCCTGTTGTGTAATATTTATTTTGCCTATGATATTCCGACTAATCCCAATACAAATATCTCAATGTTTGCTGACGGCAATTATCTCGGTACATGCCAATATTTGTAATTGCCCTAAATTTCTCCAAGAGCATGCTAATCAACTCATGAAATGGTTCAAGTTTTGGCGCTCTGACTTCAACACTGATAAAACAAAACTAAATTACTTTCACGATTTCAATAATAACAAGCAACCCAAACCCATAGGAATGACCAATCATTATATTCTTTATTCAAAAGAAGTAAAAAAATACTTGCTCTTTGAAAAATTAAACTTCAGAGCCCACATAAATACAGTGTTAACTCAATGCAGACCAAAACGGTTATTAAATTACCCCTTCCTCGTCTGAGATAAACTTTTGCTTACCTTCAAAAATTAATTTACCTACAAATTATTCGTCCTAAATTGCTCTATGGTGTTGAAAAATGGGAATATTCTGCTAAATTCAACATTAAGAAAATTCAAATAAGGTAATTCGGGGAAAGACGCAAGTTGAAAGACGCAACTTTGTTAATAGTATTTTTATGTGTCGATAGATTTCAAAACTGAGCCACTTGCGTGAAGTCTGGTCCGACATTTAGAGTGGCTTGTGAATTTATTTGACTTAACCGTCTTTAATCGGCGTTATTTTTGGATTTCGTGAGCATTTAACCATGATGATCACCCTTTAATAATATTCCGTTCCTCATATTTAAAAGTTATAAACGCACTTAGTATTTTAAATGGGATATTAGCAATAAAAGTGAGTTACGCATTATGTTACACATCCGATGCATGTAGAAGAGGCCATAACATTAGCAATAAGGAATTAAGCGTGTGTGGCATCTTCCCCCTATACTTGGGGGAAGACATCACATGGTTCAAAAATCAATGAAATGAACTTCAAAATATGTTTTTTATTTTACAGGAAATAACGTAATTCTTTTCTGTCTTCCAAGCCAAACCACACAGTATAGCCACTTAATCGCTCATTTTCCAAACCATTGAAAAACATATTGGCGACAAGCCCTGAACTCCTGGATACACAAGAAGCTATATCATAAATTGTCAAGACTTCAGAGTTTGTATCTCTTCTGAATGCAGCTTGGAGCAAGGCAGCTACAGCAGGAAATGGTACTTCTGGGTTTTCAGCTAGTGGGATTTACCCTTATAACCCACAAGCAATCCCACAGCGTGAGTTTGCTATTTTTGATGGTTTCACAAAACAATACAGCTGTAGCTTCAACAAGTGGAGCATGTGGCATTCCTACACCAGCAGTTGCTTCCACCAGCAGAGGGAGTAGCCGTGGACAGTCACCATCGATTGCCTCCACCAGCACAGAACACACAATTTCCTGTCGAGAAGCAATTAGCCCTATTTCTTAGATCAGAAAACGTAAAAAACAAAAATCAGAAGTCTTAACTAAATTAGAGAGGAGAGCAACTAATAATGCGAGAAAAAGCCCGAGGAAATCTTGAAAAGGGTAAGGGCAAAACAAATAACAAGAAATCTTCGAAAAAACAGAAGAAAAAGAGAAGTGTCAGCTTGTCATCCTCAAGTGAAGAAATTCCTCTAGATACCATTGGTGACAGGTTTGATGAGGATAATAATGATGATTTTTGTGCTGTGTCTAAAGCAGGGGTCTCCAAACTACGGCCCGCGGGCCACATCCGGCCCGCGGACAGATTTTGCCCGGCCGCGGAGAGCTAGCTAATGGCATCTGGCAAAAAAGTAATCATATTTTACACCACTAGTGGACTGATTCAACTTTTTACCACCGGCAACAATTAATGATAATATGGTTTTGGCCCTTGGAATTTACTGGAGTAATCAATATGGCCCTAAGGCTGGAAAGTTTGGAGACCCCTGGTCTAAAGGGTACTTTTATGGTAAAAAAGGTCCCAAGTGGTGACTGGATTCAGTACATCGAATGCAACAAATGGTTGCACGAAGCTTGCAAAGATGATTATTTTCACCGAGTGAAATGTTCTGTACGCTAGCCTTCAACCTGTGCTGTTCTTATTTTTAGCAAACTAATTATGAAAGAATTTAATTTGTTTTGCTTTTCTATAGTCATTGTTAATTCGTATTTAATTTTGTAATGTTTGCCTTATTTTTTTACTTATTGTGGTGTTGCATCTTATCCCATAACTGGTTCGCATCTTCCCCATATATATGGGGGAACATGCCACAATTGAGTGACTTTTTTTGACAGTAAATTTCTCATTTATTTCCATACTGAGAAGAGAATTATCTTGTGTACGTAACAAATTAAACATTGAAAAATAATGTGTATTTTTTTCATGATCTTGTTATTTCAATTGCAATGTACTAATCGAAAAAACCCTTAAGTGCGGCGACTTCCCCCGATTTACCTGATACCAAACAAAATGTTAAGACTTATTATCAAATTACCCAGATTTGTTAGAAGCAGGAATATACGTCAGGATCTAAGAATTCTGAATATCTTTGACTATATACGTCAAAGCTCTACCCAGTTTAACACGAAACTAAGTCTCCATACCAACCCTTATATTAGTAATCAAGTAGATAACGTTTCTAACCTAAAAACCAGAAAAACTCCGTCAAACACTATGGTACTGGAATTAATTTCGAACTCACATGACAGCTATATGCACAGCTTGAAAGTGGACTTCTTTGACATAACATTGTGGAATTTTGATCTCCATGTCTATGCTTTCACCAGCTGAAAAATTAAACCAAAGGGGTGCGTTAGCTTCGTTCAAAATTCTGAAAGAAAACTAAGCAATGCATGTCACTAATAAGAGATAGAAAACAGAAAAGTCATATTATAGTGTTCATATTTTTTTCGTTAGCTCTTTGCTTCCTGTAGACGTTCTTTACATTAAACTTGTAACGAAAATTGTGCAAGACATTATTTACTTATTTATTATTTTATTTTTGTTTATTTATTTGTTCTTTCGAGTGGAAAATATTTTATAAAATATGTTGGTAAACAAGTAGCATAGCACTTGTACTTATTTCTAAAACTTCTAAGAAAGCTCAACTGCAATATTAGTTCTTAAATCTTTTTTTTTCTTTTTTTAATTGACGTCGATGGGTTAAAAATATCGCTATTTGCCTTACACAAACACCCATGATTGTGCTTATTAATATTCCACACTATAAGTATTAGTAAAAAAATAACTACTAAAACCCACATTCATACCTACACTGGTCACCGAAAGTTGCTATAATTAGAAGAAACGAATATAAATCCGAGTTTTCTTCCGAGCATATCTGCAAATACACTCAATTGTATTGACGTAAAAATCACGCCAATAACGTCATAGCAAAATTCATCAAGTCATATTCATTCGAAAGAGCCTAGTCTAATATGTTTTTTGGCTTGTAGAACATTTCCTCTCGTCAACCCGTTCTCGAGATATTTAGTTTCAAGTTTGAGCAAACAATAAAGGCAGTGAAAAGGGAAACAATTGGGCTTTTTGTTTCTCTGTTTTTTCCAAAGCTGCTTTTCTTACATATAAGCGGCTTGAGTGTCTGTCGCCGATAGCTTATTGGTTGCTTGCGTTACTGTAATGCATTTGCCATTCCTGTAACACATGCCAAATATACTAATAATCAAAACATTTCTCTAGCATTTTGAGTGAGGCATCACTAGGTTTGCAATCTTCGTTAAAAATTAATGTAAACGTGAATTCAATCCTACTTTCTCTGTTTTACTTTATTTATCGTCTGCACTATTTATATATATTAAAGTGGCATCGCTCTTTTTTCAGGGGTTTCGTTGAAACTATTGTTTTGACGATGATTGTGTTCTATATAAATATACTAGTAAGCCCGGCGGTCATACGAAATGACTGCAATTTTTGATATTATAAATATGCAATGCTCCCCTTAACCGGAAATGCACATTAAATCAAAGGGGTATTTATCAGGTAAAACAGTAAAATAAACATATAATAATTTCGGGAAAAAATATTCTTATCGAAAAAAAAAAAAAAACATCTAAGTTATAATGATCTGTAAAATAAAAATATTTTTACTATATAATCAAATTATTTGTGCAAAATATTAATTTATATCCAACATAATCGTCAAAACAATAGTTTTAAGGAAACGGGAAAAAAGAGCGCTTCCACTTTAATATATATAAAAAGCGCAGACGATAAATAAATTAAAACAAAGAAAGAAGGATTGAATTAAATTCGCGTTTACATTAATTTTTAACGGAGATTGCAAATCTAGCGTTGCCTCACTCAAAATGCTACAGAAATGTTTTGATTATTAGTATATTTGACATGTGTTACAACAATGACTACTGCATTACAGTTACATTGTTCATTGAAATTGTTCATTGAAAAATTAAAATAATAATTTTAAAAAAATTAACTGAGTCACAACTTTCATTTTTGCAGCGATGAGTTTCTCGGGTCGTAAACATTAACCGTGCCGAATGTGGTCCCGATCGGTAAAACGGCATGGGATTCTACAGCGAAGAGACAGGCAGACAGAATAAGCCGCTTATATATAAGATATTTTTCACAAACAATTTGATTATACAGAAACTAATATTTTTATTTTACAAATTATTATAACTTAGATAATTTTTTTCGGTAAGAATATTTTTTCCGAAATTATTATATGTTTATTATTTATTCATTAAACTTTACTGTTCTACCTGATAAACGTCTCTTTGATTTGATGTGCATTTCCGGTTACTGGTAGAATTGTATGTTTATGATATCTAGAACAGCGGTCATTTCGTATGACCGCCGGGCTTACTAGCATTTTTATATCAGTAGATAAGCATAAAAGTGCTTCGTAATTCCTATTAATTTCAATGTTTAAAATTTTCAACATTAGTAACATTTTTTCAGTTATAACTAGGTCCCACTTCTGGATATTTTACATTTCAAGGAAATTGTCATTAGGGCGTCAAACTAACAAGGCAACCGATAGTTCATTAAATATTAACATAATTTAGTTATGACCGTTAATACCTCCAAACTGGCAAACAAAAGGCTCAATGGTTTCGACTCTGTCTCTCTTTTAAAACTCACGCGCCCATAATTGAAGATATAGAGGTCTGGGCGGCCATTCGGCATTATCCCTGCCCGCACCATGACTCCCTTTGATGGATACAGATGTTATTTTCTGTGGTATTTCGAGGGTGAAAATGAATTTTACGCTCTAGTCATATCGTTATTCAACAAGAATCAGAGTCCAGACTAAAATGAGACTTGTAACCAGAGTTGCCAAACATCCCGGAATTTCCGGGACAGTCCGTCTTTTGAGAAATATTCCCGCGACCCGGGGAACTTCAATACAGGATGGCAAAAGTCCCATATCCTTACCAGGATATTGATTTTGCCGAATATGAGGATTCAGTTTTAAAGTAATAACAAAATGTTTTTGTTCAAAAGATCTATAAAAAGGAAATGCAGTAAAATAAAATAAAAACATTGATTTAAACAAAATAAAGGTTAACATAAGTAAAGGCATAAAAATAGGAATACTTTCGGGTAAAAATGTCATTAAAGTCGAAAAATATATTTTTAAAAAATAGCTAAACGAAGTATTTTTTTTTTTCTTTTTCTTTTTAAAATTGTTTCAAAAACATTTGAAAAAACACTGAGAGCTCGGTTTTACATTGAGGAATGTTTCAACTAAGAAGAAAAATGTTTTGAACATTAAAGCATCTGCATACAAAAAAATAAGTTGTTTGATTATTTTGATGCTATTTTTTATCGTTGACGACTGTAGGTAAAATTAAAGCTTTTTATTTAAAAACAAGAAGTTCCGTCTAGAACTATACGAGCCTACTTTCCCGTATACACCGAATTCAAATTTATAATCTAGCTATCTCTCTCTCTCTGTCTTTCTCGTTTAGCTTTAGTTCTTAATTGCTTCAAATATACCTTTTTCAACGGTTAATACATATTCATTCAATCATTATTTATTAAGTCATTCATGTATTTATTAACTCATTTATTCATTCATTCTTTTGCTTATTCATTTAATCATTCAATAATTAAAAAATGTTCTTGAAAATCCCGATCAAAAAATTTCATAGGAAAATAGGCTCGTTAGTTCTTTATGAACTTTCTATTTGTACATGTTCTACGTCATAAGAGCTTTCCGATAAAGTTTGTTCCAAGCAAATCGGTCCGTTAGATCAGAAATTATATAGGATTGAAATTTCCCCGTAGGCGGTATGTTAATTTTTTTTGAACTGTTCAAAAATGAACAAAAATTGCTCAAATCAATATTTCACGCCAAGAACTTCTTCCAGTGAGCTTGTTCATGGGAACTTATCTTCATGGGAACAATATATCTTCTACTCAGAGTTTACATAATTTGCTTCATTTTCACCCATAGACGCTAATGTTAAAATTTTTTGAACTGTTCAAAATTGAACAAAAAATTGTTCAAGTCAAAAAGTAAAATGTGGAAATGAGATGTCCTCGCCGAGATCTTTCCAATGCAAAAAGAATTTTTCCAATCGGACAATTCGTTCAAAAGTTATTAGGGGGGGGGGGCAGACTGACAGACAGACAGACAGACAGACCGACAGACCGACAGACAGACAGACAGACAGACCGACAGACCGACCGACACACTTTTTCCCCATCTCAAAACCTTACTTTCAAATTTTTTATTTTTCAATCTTTATTTAATTACTTAACTTATTTTTGACTTTTCTTGATTTCTAACGATATTTTCACGATACATTAAGCCTTCTTTCATGCTTTATTATTATTATTTTTTTACTTTTACGGGAAAGTAGGCTAAAAACTGATCAAGTTCGAGATAAAACTTTGCTTCAAAAATTTGAAGAATGGTTGTCTGAATTTATGCGATGCCAAAAACTCGTAGTAACCATAAAATCATTGTTGGTGTATGGGGTTTTGGAAAACCTCTTCTGCTGTTTCAAAATTTGTAAATGAAAATAAATTTTTAGTTTTAGAAATGTTGCAAAATCATGTAAATAAACAAGCATGACTTGAGCCAAAATTGGGTTTTCTGTGATTAGTATTTCTTAAATGAATATTCAAAACGTGAAACAAATGAACCTTTGTGAGCGATGTTCCTCATATCTGCTAGCGTGCAGGCCGAGGGGACGCAAACACCAAGTCGGAACTTCAAGTAAAAAAAAGCCATTCCTGCAATTCGCACTTCTTCAGCAATCTAAAAAGAAAAGGGTTTTGTGATGAGAAAAATGTAGGGAGAGATGAAATAGAGAAAACTATTCTACATGAGAGTTCTAAAAACACAGGGCTGTCAACTTGTATTCAGTTCATTAAAACAATGTTAACTATGGTAATTTTTCCCTATTGGTGTGAAAATATATAAGGCCTCATAAACGTGAAAATTTGCGATTACCCAGCAAACAACAATGCATAAAATGAGCTTTAACTGTAGCATATGATTGTGACGCTGCTTGAAATTACTGTACTAATTTTCTTTACTCTACCACGTATATTCATTGATATGTGCAATGAAATTTTCGGGAAACTTGACAAAATACAGTAGAAAGAATACCCTTCAAGCATAATGCAAAAATATTCAATTCAACCAAATGTGAGCATCTTAAAACAGTATAAAACAAAGTCACTTTCGCTGTCTGTACTCTTAGATATTTAAAACTAGGCAACGGATTTTAATGTGGTTTTCATCAATAGACAGAATGATTCAAGAGGAAGGTTTATAGACCGGTTAGAAGAAATTCCGCCAAGTACTTCTTTTTTATTCCAATTTTAAGCAAATTTCCACATAAATTCAATAATATGGGGATGAAAACCCCTTGCACATATTTACATAGTATATAGATCGAAAGCACTGATTTTTCTACACAAGATAAAATTTGTTCGAAGTTTCTAAGTCAATAAGAACGCTAGTTATAAGCTTTTTGGTTCAATTTCTTAAGGCTTACCTCGACCCCCCAAAAAAATGATAAACAGTTTCCTCAACTCCGGATGAATAGTGTTAGCTTAATTTCAATATAAAACTTATTTTTCAAAATAGAGACACATCAGTTAAGTTTTTAGCGGAAAGACAATAATAAAGCGTATCTTCGATTTCACGTTTTCCTCAAATTAGCTATAGGTTTTAAATTCGAGATTGAACTTGATAAAAGTTTTGTCTCCCCGATTTAACGATTTCCTTGATTTAGCAATAGCATTTAAATGAATATCGCCCGGAAAAGGAATACTTATGGTTTATTCTATAGATTTCAAATAACGTAGCGAATGACGACAGGCTACAAATTGACTTTTTTAATTAGTCGTTGGCGATAAAGCGGAACATACTAACGAAATTGTGCATACTATTTTTAGGAATGGTTTACAGTATCATTTAATTATAGGCTTTTTTAATTTCTTAATACAGGCAATGCCGACGTTTTTTGAATTCTTATCAAGAACAACGCGGCAGGCGACGTTTTTCATACCAGCAAGGAGAGCGCCATAGACGACGTTATTAAAATTCTGCACGGGCAACGTTCCACGCGGGTAGCGCTAGTTTATACTAAATGAAGTTCAAATGCGCAGAGTTAACAATTCTCCCCCTCATGTCCACATAATTTTTGCGTCAAATGTACAGTGCTGTTCTGTTTCAAATAAAATCCCAAAGAATTGAGAGAAGAATTCGAAGGGATATCATGAATCGAACGATTTAAACTTCAGTTGTTTTCAGAATTAAGCGAAACAAGAACGGAATTTTCTCCATATAGTCAGGGTCATAGCAATACAGTGTAAATTAGCTCAAAACTGTAGCATTGAAGAGCCCCGCTTACTGTTTTGCTTCTTTTTAACAATTTTCGTGAATTAACCAATTAAGGATAACGGGTAAAAATTAAGTTTGCAGGCGGAAATATTTAGCCGTAGAATGTGTGATCTAAATGCAATTCCAGTACCTGCAACAGAAAAATAAATTATAGAATATTGAAACTGGAATAAATTTTCCAAGGAAGACGTTTCTTCGGGAAAATTAAATGTCTTTCTTTTCAATTTCATTACAAAGGAAAACATTTTATTTATAAGACTTGTATAGCAGTCACCATTAAATGACAGAAGAGTCATCTTGCTGGAGAAAGTGTGCCAAAACGGAATATGTGCTACAAAGTATTTTAGCCAAAAGGAAAAGACAGTAAATGAGAGTTTTTCCATAATATTCTCAATGGTAAAATCAATTAACTAATAAAATTAATTAAACATTACCAAGCACAGTTAAATGTCACGCCCAGTACTGAGATATAATGTATTCACAATCGGTCATGGGTAAAAGTTTTAAGAAACATTAAAAAGTAATTGCACTTTACAAAATTTAAAATAGATTATCTTATGTTTTAATGAAAAATATGTTTCGCAAATGCAACAAAATACGAGTCATTTTCTTGAAGCTTTTTCAAAGGCCCGTTAGTATTTTCTCAAAAACGGAATAT
The DNA here is from genome assembly GCA_038502835.1 of Octonoba sinensis. Lineage (NCBI taxonomy): Eukaryota > Metazoa > Arthropoda > Arachnida > Araneae > Uloboridae > Octonoba > Octonoba sinensis. The sequence goes on from CM076600.1 coordinate 146,096,179, forward strand.
CCGATTGACCAACATTTAGGCTCTACTAGTTAGTATAACGACAAGCTTATGATAGAACATTATTCCTTTGCTGTTGGAATACTGTATCATACAAATTCATGGAAAAGACAACGGTTTCGTTAAATTATAAAATTGAAGCACAGAGTTCAGTTTTAAGTCTATAATGAAATGCTTGCAACCTTATTCAGGAAGGCCTTGAGCAAGGATATATCTCTCGAAAGCATCCTTGTGATAGCGATTCTTCCCTTCTGCGGATGCAAAATTTTCAGATCATTTTGGGATGAAATTGTTCATAGTGGCCGCCTCATTCCAAAAAAAAACTTCCACAACCTAAAATGTCTTTATCAGAGCCGAAACAGGTGTTTGATCTCTAAAAACTTTTATACGATTTGGGATTTCTTTTTCAGCAAAAACATCGAACAGGGTCAGGTGGGGTGAAGTGGTCATACGGCAAACAAAAAGCTATAGCTTTGAAATAAATTAAGAATTGGTGGGGTAAATTTTTCATTTTAGCTATTAATAATTGGGAATTAAATTTTACATTAAAAACATTTTAATAGCAACTCTTTAGACGAAGAAACAGCAATTTGTTTGTTTATACAACACTTTGGAATTGAAACAGCCCTTTTAACTTCTCTCTGATAATGGGGATAAAGTGGTATTAGGCTAAAGATGAGCTTGCACAGGAGCTCACAGTATTTCAACTTACATATTTATTTTCAATTTTATGCGAATTTTTAACTAGTATCGCTCACACTTATTTTGATAGCAATTAAGCCACGAGGCAGATGTTAGTTAAACATTAATTTCACTAATTCTGTATTATTTTTTAAGAAATTACTTTTAAATTTATTCGTTAGTAAACAGGATTATGCACAACTGAGCTCAAATGCAACAGAGATTGAAATTACTATAGGACAGTCTTTTTACAATGGTGTGTTTAAAATTGTCGGATTTTTAGAAGTGTCTTTAAGTAAACAATTTTCAAAGTCTTTCCAATGGAATACTTCATTTCTAAACAGATTTATTATAGACATTATTAAGCTGCAAATGTTTAGAACCCAGCAGTACTTCGAACAAGAACAATACATGACAGAGAGAGAATTAAAATAGCTAGGTTAAAATATTTAGTTTCCTCCAATTTTGATTTTAACAAGCTATAATTATCGCAGAACTCCCTATTATGAAATTTTTAAATTTTGCTATTTTAAATTTTTTTGAGAAAATTTTTTAATCTCATATTTATGTTTTATTATGTGTATTAAATTAAAGGACAGTCTTACAATCTAATATTTATGGATAAAAATAAAAAAAATACCTGCTATTTATGTATCCTAAAATATTTTGGTACATAATTTTGTTTTAAGACCATGTATGCAGCCGCTGAAGACACTGAAGTACCCTACGAGACGTTAGGCAGATGAGGTCAACTTTTGACCATAATACAGGGCATTAATAAATTCAGTTGGGTGAAATAAAGTTGTCTTCTTTCTAAAACGAACCTTTGTTAAGTACTTTGAAATATTAGGATTTTTAATGCTCTCTATGGTCTCTTATATGGTCTTTTTTTTTTTTTTCAATTATAACCATTTTATACATGCACTACTGACTTTGTCCCATCCCATGGGGTAAAGTGGTCATAAATACATCCCAGGAAGAAGGCGTCATAAAATTATTTTACTTAATTGTTTTTTACTCAAAATTTAATACAATCTGTTCTTTTATAATACAATGTAAAATATCAAGCAAAAAACCTGAAGAATTTCAACAAATTCTTATATCTGCTGGCGACGAAAGTTGAAAAACGGGTATTTTATGACCAGTTTACCCACCTGACCCTAAATTTCTCCTGTAGTTTACGATTCTGCATTAACTGAGTCAGTAGTATCTTCTCAATGGGAGAAAAGAAATCATTAACATGAGACTGAAGTTGGTTATTCATCTTAGAATTTCGCAAAACTGCAATCTTTCAGTCTCTAACCTCACTGCAAATTTCAGTATTCCATTGAATCTTGTGTAGTCGAACACATTGTACGGTATGCAGATTTATAGTGGGTTGGCCCCATAAACAACTTGGAACTCTTCATGGACAACATACTTCTGCGAAATTGGATGTGTATGCAAGTAATATACTCATACTGAGTTACGCGGTTTCTAATAGTATTGACACAACTGCGAAGAATTTGAAGGCAGTTATTGTTTGTGCAGATATACAGTGCAAAATAAAATGATATTAACTTGTCTTGATCAAAATCAAGTCGAGAATTCGTTTTCGGGCACTTCAAGTTTCTAAAAATACCTGTGTGCCATTTCCAAGATGTAACTCACCGAATCAAGTGGCGAGGCATATTCCTGCTTGGCCATGGACATGTTCCTTGGCATAGGGGGCATCTTGGGAGCGATTTCTAAGGCGCAATACTTCCCTCGGAACTCGATCTCTCCTCTGCCAGCACGTCTGGGTAGTTCGACGTTCAAGCACTGGTCGAAGGCCCCGAAATCCGACATTGTCCCGGATAATATTCCGGCTGGAAACTTAGACGTAGCGTCCAGCACTGAGGGAAAAAAAGAAATGCTAAAGAAAAATGCGTATCACTGCAGTAGATTCAATGTTTTAACTATGGGTTAATGAAACCAAAAAAAAAATGCTTAATCCAAGTGAATCAGTTATTTGAGAAACTCCATAAGTCATATTTTTGGTTAAAATGAGTTTTTGTAAAAAATCGATTGCTATGATGAAGACTCATCGTTTGATAGAGATCGTTTAGTACATCAGCCCTGGCTGTATAAAGCAGTCTGGAAGAAAAAGAATATTACATGTATTTGAGAAACCGTACAAGTCAGTGAGTTACACTGTTTGCACGCTACGAACGCTAGTGTACTTGGATCGCGATGTAAACAAACACAACCCAATGCATTCTGGGATATCTCAGAAGCTAAAATCCTTTTCAATAGACTCACACCTCTCTTTCCTAATGAACTCAACTTCCTGCATGAGCAGTTAAGCTTTCCGTAGACCGCCGCTTTGGTTTTGAGATGCTAGTCAGAATTTCTTGGTTTGCCCCAATTCTGTTTATATCAGTAATTTTAAAATAATTCATGCAGTTAGCATCCAATTATATCATATTTTGCAAAAAAAGATTATTTTTATAGCAGCATTTTATGTTAATTTGAGAAACCCCATAAGTCAACGAAATTTAAAATTCAATATTAATTCATGTATATGTAATACAGGTTAATGAAGAATATGGACAGTGTATTTGACCTAGTACTAACGATTAAGACAGGAAAAATATCCATCACACGTCATTATCAACTTTTATTCATTTTTTCTCAATTTTCCAAAAGTTGCTGAAGTGTGGATTATGGGGTTTCTCAAATAAAGTCATCTCGCAACTACTTAGCAATTAGATTGAGCTACGCATATCTTACTAGTATACTGCGATATTTCTTTTGATCTTTCAAATTTTCTTTCTCTTAATACTATGTGCAGGCTGGTTGTAATTGAACTTCCCCTATTTAAGGCATCCCACAGCGGAACCGTTCAACAGATCAAAAATTTGTACATGGACTATACGTGAGATGCGCTCAAGAAATCGAAAGAAAAAAAAAACTGAGAAGAGATGCTTATTCTGCTTTCGTTCCAAAAGCTCTATCGAAGTGTCAACGTTTTATAGTTTTAAAAAGAGTGTCCTTATTAAAGATATAGAACAGTGCTTTCCAAACTGGGTGTCGCGACATCCCGGGGAGTCACGTATTTGCATCAAGGGTGTCGCAAGATTGTAGAATGAATGATAAAATAAGAGTAATGATAAAATAATATCAAACATCCTTTTCTTGGTTTAGTGTAATCATGGATCACCTTGTAACCCCGTGATATATATGTTGATTTCTACAATTTGTGCATTTAACTTCCAGTTATGGTACTAGATGTCTCTGTACTGCTACTGTACATTGGCGCTCTCTATAAGTTTCTTGTTTTAACTAGTTCTTCGAGCGGCGACATTGGGCCATTGTACATTTCCTTGAGTCTGCTTCTTTCTTTCATTCGTGACACACACCATTATTTTACCTGCTTCAAAGTGCCATATTTAAGCCATAAATTTTACGGAACTCATTCGCTATGGATAAGTTTATTGTCAGAAAGACACCTTTGGCAGTTTATGAAGCATCAGATGCAGAGCAACAGTCAAGTGGTGTGTCTGAAACTTCAGTAGTTGCTGAACAACAATTAAATAGTGTGTCTCAAAACTCTGTTTATTCCTCGCCAATATGCAGTAACAAGAACACGAAAGTGGGAACGTATAAGGAGGAATACATAAAAATGGGAATTACGTGCTGTGGAGTTGAAGAATGTCCAATGCCGGAGTGTGTGATTTGGGGAGAGCAACTTTCCACTGCGAGCATGGCACCTGATAAGTTGCTACGCCATATTTCAGCGAAACACAAACATTTACGAGGAAAAAGTGTAGAGTATTTCAAAGAAATTCTAAGACAGAAGAAACAACATAGTCATGAGTTTATTAAGAAATTTAAGACTTCTGATAAAGCCCAAGAAGCCAGTTATCTTTCAGCTGAGATTATTGCAAAAAATAAGTTACCTCAAGTAGTTGCAGAGAAAACAATTATTCCAGCTTGCTGTGCTATAGTGAAGACAATCTACAGATGTGTGGACTTGCTCAGCTCGTTTTTTTATTCGTTTCATTCATGAATTAAACATAGGTGAACAGTATCTCTGTTGCAAGGAAATTCCCTTAACTACCAAAGGCAAAGACATTTTTGTAGTAAATGGATATGTGGAGAAAATGAATTGGTTGTGGAAGAATTGTGTCGGCATATGCACCTTCAATTACAGGCTCCATAAAAGGGTTCATCACACTGACGAAACAATGTAACGAAAACATGATTACTACGCACTGCTTTCTACATAGCATGTCTTCTCTTAAAGCTTTAAAGGACCCTATGCATACTTCAAAATTAGTCCGTGATATTCAATCCCTCAGCAGAGAACATCCCATAATAAAACTGGCATGGATTAGAGCTCACAAAGGCCACTTCGGCAATGAACGAGCTGACTCATTGGCCAAGACCGCAGCAAAAAACTCTACTCCTCCATTAGAATATAAAATTCCTTTACCTAAATCGTATCTCAAATATCTACTTTGGACAGATCTTCTCAACGACTGGCAACAGATATGGGACACCGCTGAAACTGGTCGCAGGGTTTACGATGTCCTGCGAAAAGTAAAACTGAAGCCGCGCTGCAAACATCCATCGGAAGTACAATTTCTCAGTGCACACGGTCCTTTTCCTTCATATTTACATCGCTTTAATATAATCAATTCTCCAGTATGTGTTTGAAGTCAACCGGGTACGCCAGATCATTACATTTTCAAGTGTCCTTTGACCAGTTCCTTCCATTGCAGATATGATTCCAATAGCACTTTCTCTCAAAACATCATCCATGTTTTATCTCATCCAGTAACTCGAAAGAACTTGCATGCAGTTATGTTCTTCCTAAACACTCATGGAGATGACTTTCAGCTCCCTTCGTAATAATTTCAATAGGACTTTCATTCGCAGCTCTGAAATCTTTCTTATTTAATTGCTCATCATATTTATGTCATTTTTTATTATTATTGTTGCTGTTTGCTATTTACTGTGTGTGTGTTTTTTTTTTTTTTTTTTTTTTTTTTTTAAAGTTTGTACTCTATTTTCTATTTTTTCAAAATTTGTATAAGTAACATCACATGATCTGTGACACCCAGTTTCTTTTCTGTTATTTTTCTATTCTTTCCTCTCAATCACCACATCCGGTTAAACCCTCGTCAGGGTAGGTACGGTGGTGATTGATGAGGTATAAATAAATAAATAATAAATACATAGAGAAGCGCTCGTGGCGAAAACTATTGTAAAGGATTTGAAATCAGTTTTGGAAAAGACTGTTGCGATGATAAATTACAGTAAGAGCAGACCTCTCAAGTCAAGAATATTCGCTCAGGTATGTGACGAGCTAGGAACACAGCACTCTAATCTCGTTCTTCACACAGAAGTTCGCTGGCTATGCCTAGGGCGAATACTCAGCCGTGTGTATGAACTCAAGGATGCAATGCTGCAGTTTTTTGAGCAAGAAAACAAAACCGAGTTTACGGGTGCATTGAAAGACGAAGTCTGGAGTGCAAAGTTAGCTTTCCTGTCTGATTCCTCAACTAGACAAATGCTAGTCTACAAGGTAAGGATGTAAATGTCCTTACCGCTACAGACAAAATAGCAACCTTACCAGATAAAGTCCAGTTATGATTGAGAAAAACAAAGTAAAAAAATTTTGACATGTTTCCATTAATGTCTAAATGTGCAGTTAGTAATAAAATACAACCATTGATTCATGACCATTTACTGCAATTGAAAGATAGATTGAATGGATATTTTCCAACATTAGATATAAACCAGTATGACTGAATAAGAAACCCTTTTGCGCTTTCCAGCATTTGTGAACTTTAACTTGCTGAAGAGGAGGAACTGGCAGACCTGAAAAACAACCGCACTTTAAAAACTTACGTTCCAGGAATCAGATTTGTGCAACTTCTGGATTTCTATTCGGCATGATTATCCTCACCTAAGTAGGAGGGCACTCTTCATTTTGCTGCAGTTTTCTACAACATATTCGTTTGAAAGTGCATTTTCTGTTATGACTAATGCAAAAACAGTTAAACGTAGTAGTTTGAGAAAGTTAGATGATGAAATGCCAGTGAATTTGTCTTACATCCGACCTAATATAAGACAGATTTGTAATGGTCGTCAAGCCCATGTGAGCCATTGAATTCTTGATAGTATTGGAAAATTTTCTATCTATGAAAAAAGTGTTTAATGTATTAATTATGATGTACTTCCAATTTACATATGAAATAATTATTGCTCTAAAATACCATTTGTTATGATAAAATCAAATCTATTTTATTAGTGCCAGTGAAAGGATGTCTCGTTAAATTGTATGTACTGGAAGGGTGTCGCCATCAGGGAAAGTTTGGAAAGCTCTGATATAGAAGAAAGTTTCGTGATAACTCCAACATCCTACTTACCTTTCAGGTATAAAACTTTTACCGTAAATTCAAAAAAAATTATTGCTCTTTTCTATTTTGTTAAAATATTCGATTAATAGTATTGCAAAATAAAATGGATTTAAACTTAAATGATATGCAGGGTTTACTTGCATATAGACAATGCTTATGGGAAATTTAATTTTTGAAGCATGTTGAAATGATGTCTACAGTATATCTTCCCCATAATACCTTAACATCATTCCCTCCAACTTATGGGACTTGGATAATCTGATTTTTTCTTTTTTGTCATAAGTTATTTTGCAAAAAGCGAATCACCTGTTTTTGTACCAGAAAAAAGTGCACTTTGTGAGTAGAAATTTCAAAGTTATTAAAACCTTATGGCATTCATTTACGAACATTTGTAGGACATGCTACTTTTTTATTATTCTCTTCTACTCATTTATTATTCTTCTAACGAGCAGTGTCTAACTACGGAGTTGAGTAATGTATGAATACGTTAATATACTTAAGTGTACAACTTTTAGTTCAAGTTCTGAAAGATACTTGCGTGAGAGAGCTGCTATTCTTTTCTGAAAATCTAACTCTGAGCAAATTAGAAATCTTCAATCTGGATATAGTACTAAAAGGCATTCACTGAGCGTTTAAAAAGCATTATCTGTTATTTTTACGAATTCCAGAGTAAAATGTACGTACAAACGGGCAGTTAACAGCCCTCAAATGATTAGAATAATTAGTCATGGTGTTTGAAAGCAAAGCAAAATCTTCATCACGCCATCAATACATAAATCAAACTTAGTTATCAAGGTCTCCGTCATTAACAGAAGTTTCTGGAAATTTTGAAATCATTAGAGACTTGCGATTTATTAATAACACGGATGTTTATTCGTGTCCTAAATACGCGTACATCAAGGCTGATGACGGAATTGGAGAAAGTGCACGTGTTTATTTCATCAATATCATGTGTATCGTATCCTGTTTAGCGATCACGGCAGTCCTTTGCTAATCGGGAAACCCTAGAATATGTTTTATCTGAACGTGCTTTGGGTGAAAATTGGATGCGAGGGGGAGAAACCTGTTTCCCTTTCACCATGAGCAACTTTCGCTTTCATCCGCTTATGAAACTGTTTTCTTCGGTTTGAAAGTCATGATCAAGGCTCATATTGTCGGGGCAAACATTTTGCTGAGTCAACAATAGCATTTCTGGGTTTTCTGCCTCTCAAAAGATACTAAGCATTGTTTCTAACTAAGCGCCCGGCAAATTTAGAAGTTCAGCAGATAATTCTAATTTTTATTTAGCGTCAGTCCCCATTTAAAGTAAAAATAACTAATTTAAAATAATAAGCTGATAGTAACACTTTAGTAAATACATTATTTTACAACTTGAATTATTCAGATTACATAGATTAAAATTTGAAAAAAAAAAAGATTTAGCAACATATATCTATATGCATATAAAGTAGCTCGTTTGTATGCTTGTTTGTTTTTTGTATGTTTGCATATTCGCTATACAAAGTTGTACTATTTGACAAATTGCTAAGCTAATTAGAAAGCTAACGCACGCAATCATTTCGGAAAATTTGAATCTGTTCTCTTCTTATTTCAGCTTGGTGTAAAATTAAAAATTTAAGATCGCATCGAAGAAATGTCAGTTTTACGATTTTTGCAGCATATTTAATGCCCTTAAGTACAAGATCTAGTTATAAAATTATTAAGGTCTGAAAAGTGTAATTTTTATCACTGTCTGACTGACTCGCTCACCAAAAACCTAACCTATTGCTAAGTGACTTAGAAACTTGAAATTTGGCATCAAGGTAAACAAGTAAACATATATAAAGGAAAAAATCCGAAACTTTAAAAAATTACATTGTGTTCGAAGCCGCTACCTGAAAAGTGTCATTTTTATCACTGACTTAACTCCCTCATCAAAAACCTAACTCACTTCTAAGTGACTTAGAAACTTGAAGCTTGGCGTGAAGGCAGGCGGTTAAGCAAATATAAAGGAAAAAATTCGAAACGTCAAAAAAGTATATTACGTTCGAAGTTACTAGCATACTCAGAAGTAGCATTATACCTCATAATTTCAAACGGCGGCCATATTTTCCTACCCCTGTTGACACATACAATACTCTCTCGTACTTCAAGGAAAATAATTGGAACACTGTCATTCACTTTCCGCTCTGAGTACAAAGAATCAGTCCAGTCTTTATACAGAACTTTTCAAATTTTTTAAAAGATTAATGAGTTAAAGGATGGACTTACGACCTATTACGAAAAAATGTAAACAATAAAGGGAAAAAAAATTAAAACATACAATAAAATAAAGTAATATAAATAAACAAATAAATAATCACGACAATTTAGCTTAGTATAACTTATCGTCAATATAAAAACACAAATTTAGCTTTTCAAAATGTAATGATATCCTATCGAAAATATAAATGGAAAAAAGGGATAAGTTTGATAGAACAAACGGCCTTCGGAGTAGTCGGTGCCAGCGATAAAAGAATTGATATCTAACAGGTGCCGAGTTCCATAGCAGATTCTTTAATAAGATCTGTAACAGTGTACAATGATATCTTATTTAATTAAAAATAATTTATTTTTTTATATCATATTTCTAATTTGGCAAGTTTTAATTAAGATAAATTGCGTTCAGGAAGACGATAAGAAGACAATTAAAAATGAACTATAATAACTTGCCACATGATTTTACTAACTAGTATTAAAAATACCTAATTAGATGAGTTAATTTTTTTTGAATGTAATTTACCTTAACTGAAATTTGCTAAGTTATAAATCCTTTATAAAAAAATAACATTGTTTTTTAATAAGTTAGAGAACATTGTGCACTCTTACAGCTATGATTAAAGGATCTGCTATGGAACTCGGCAATTGTTAGATATCAATTCTTTTATCGCTGACACCTACTACTCCGAAGGTCGTTTGTTCTATCGAACTAGGCCAATTTATTCCCATTTATGTTTTTGTTCGGATGCACTTTTTCAAAGTTCGGAGAAGAATTAAAATACGTTTAGCATTCGTTTCAAGTAGTTTTGAAATTCGAAAACGAGGCTCACCTATACTACTTAAATGCTTAAATTGCGGGTTTTTTCCAAAACAAATAGTTACTCTGTGGCCAAAAAGATACTTCAGACTTGAAAGAAATGCATCTGAATACTTTTTAAATTGATTCCTAGAATTTGTCGGGTTGCCCCAATTACTTTTATATCAGAAATTTTAAGAAAATTCATGCATTTATCATCCTGCATACTGCATACCTGCACTTAGCATAAACTGCTTTTAGCATTTATTTTCTAAATTTCGAGAAATTTGTGAAAACGCTTTAAATGTACAAAAATGCAAAAAGGGCATTTTAAACCAGATTCAAACTTTTTAGACCTCTTGTAATCGATCAAAGATGTAGTAGCTAGTGAGGGAGAGCAACGAATTTTTTCCGTGAAGCAATCTGAATGGAATTGCATTCAATTTCGGTGGTTGATGAGTGCCAGCCAGCAGGATATGTGCTCCCTAGTGATATTCATTCACGTTGCTATTGTATAAAAATTAAAAATTTAACGACTTCTCTTGAATATCTTTGTAAAAGACAATATGCTAAGCTATGTAAAATTCAGGCAGATGATTTGTTGACACAGATTGGTATTTACACACATTTAATAATTAAAATTTTAAAATTCTAATTTATTTTGCTGTTAGAAATAGAGAGCTTTATTGATCTAAAAAGTATTTTCGCTCATTTTTGCCAGTTTGAAAAGTTATAAAACAACATAAACTGGTGTGAAAAAAATCGATTTTTTTCAAAATTTCTGCAAAAAATTTGGTATTCCACTATATTCTAAAGTTTAGTACTCACTTTTCAGTGCCCACACTTTTACGCTGGCTAGGTCGCTGACAAACTTCATAAAAGAACGCATGCATTCGGATGAAATTTCAGTTTCACTCCCGTATGTCATCAAGGGTCGTAAAACGTTTTTTACAGCTCCCCTCATTATATTCTTCAGCTCCTTTTCGAACATTTTCGTTTGGTTCCTGAAACGAGCTTGGTATGTTGCGATATCGAATTCTTTTTCTTCATTGCTAGATCCTGAATCGGAAACAATGACGCTGTCTTCTCTACTGTCTGCTTTTGACAGAAGGAATCCCAGTATGAAAATATTAATAAAGAACACCTTAGCTCTCATATTGTGTTCGAAAAATGCTGATGTTTAATAAACAAAATTCGATATTAAGGTTTCAAACCATTTATAAATAATACCTTCTTTCAGTAGGGAATTTTCAACGCTCTAGTTTTTTACAAAAACTGTTGACTATGAGCAAAAAAAAGTTAGTTTATGCATAGTACTTTCCAAATTTTAAATACTTAGTGATAAATATTAATGACATTTTTTACAAACTTTACAAAATAAAGATAATTTGTTTTTAATAAAAATAATACTTTTGAGTTTTGATTATCATTAACAAAGAATCTTTCTCAAAGTTTAAAATTTTAAATAAAAATGAATTGTAATTTTAAGTTTCAGATGAGGATTGCTTTGAAGAGCTATCTTTCTACTGAAACTTGAATCAAATATTATTTGCCTCTTCAAAATGGTTCAATACATCTAATTATATCATAAAAGAAAATTGTTATTTAGTTTCCTATCAAATTTATGTGGAAGTCAAGTTAAACAAACTGTTCACGGTAGTAGCAGAATAGCTCTGATGATGGAACAAAATTAACTGTTTGGCTCTTTTGAAATCAGCTTAATTATGGTGACATTTTAGCGATTGTACGTCGTGATAGTTTTGCTTTGTGAAAATATGTTCTTTGGTTGTTACATGCGATGACCAAATAAACTGAAAAGTTAAAGTTCAGCCAACCAATTCAGGCAATTATTTATAATCAAGTTTCTATTTTTTCCAGATTTCAATGCTTTTCATCTTGACTTCCGTAACTCGACAAAAAGGTATTTCAGGAGAAAATTTTTTTGTAGAAAATTGTAGTGTATCTCATGCCAGAAAATGTATCTCACAAAAAATGAACCACTAACGTCCTTGACACAATCGACGAGATATTTAGAGCAAAAATTCTATTGAACACCACATCCACTGTTACACAATATGCTCCGTAATAAACACAATCGGGTGGAATTTCGACTGCAAAGCCACTGGCCTTTTTTCGGCTTCAATGATGATCTTTTCCAGCCCACCCCACTACTTGCTTACCTTGAAAAGAAGTTTCGTCTCTCTCGAAAGTTCGCCTGATTTTTTTTTTTTTTTTTTTCATATAGTGCCAATGCCCTTAATCACCTTCACAATTTAGTCGCCCTTCTCAGTTTGCCCCAAGATAAGGTGAAATTCCACCATTTGATATAAATCCTGCACTCAGTATCAGTAACCGCTGAGTATAGCCGCAAGACCTGATGATTAATCTTGAAGCTAATTAATTTACCAAACTGCAGGGTTTGTTTTAAATTGTGCATAAAACAAAAAAAGTCATCGTCGCGACTTAATTTCCTCCCAATCGCATGAATGAGAGATTTTCTTAAAGTCACGGACTCTGATTCAACAAGATCATTGCGTCATTCACACGGATTATAATGCCTCGTATAATATTATACTTGCTCTAAATGGGTTGAGTTCGTTGAAATTCTTCCTTTCGTTTTATGTGAACTAGTTAATAATTTTAAGTCAAAAATCATTTATGTAAAACGATGCTATAAAAAAAAAATTTCATGACTTAAGTCAATTTTTGAAAAACAAAATCGCATTTTTTTTCCTTCAAATGCTCAAAATGAGTTACAAGAGTTATTCCAATATTGCACTTGCACTTACTAAGGTGTGCCAGTTTGCGATAAAAAAAAAAAAATAAAGATTCTTCCAATTTTGTCACATGCATTTTGGAAAAATTGCCCTTCCTATTGAAAGATAAATCAAGTCATTAATAATATCATTTTCTTCTCGACTGATCTCTTTCTCTCTCTCTATACATACATATATATATATATATATATATATATATATATATATAGAGAGAGAGAGAGAGAGAGAGAGAGAGAGTAGACAGTAGCGTGCCCATGATTTTGCTTTTGGTGGGAGGCATTTAGCTGAGGATTAGGAAGGCATTGGATTTAGGGTTTCAGGTTACCGCAGGCAAGGTGGGGTGAAAAGGTCAACGCCAAAATAAAAAGCTATGGCTTTGAAATAACTGGAGGAATTGGGGTGATTTTTTTTTACTTCTAAATAATTATAAATTAAGTTTTACATTCAAAATTATTTTAAGATTAACTCTTTACGTGAAGAAAACAGACAATTTGTTTGTTTATACCATGGCTGCCTGCGATCATATAGCGGCTGTCCAGACGCGGCGCCAGAACAAAGGAATAAGCGTTCAAAAGGTAGTTATTTTTTTCCTCACTGGTGCGCTGCAAGCATGCACTAGTATTGTATGGAAATACATTACGAAAGCATTGTTTTTGTCGGGTTTGCAGCATGCATCATGAAGATTTCTTTTTGGTAAATTTTTAGTTTATGCATTACTGATCGGAAATATGTCTCCCGATGTTTAATTGTGTCTAACATGTATGTATTTATTTTAAGGAAATTTTTCATCGTAAATGAAATTAAAACGACAGAAAGCAATGGTGAGTTTTTTCTAAGCATTAAATTAGTGAACTCATACATTTTATAGTTTTAGGGATTTACTAAATTCACGTTTGGTTTATATGCATTTATTTCAATTGTTTTTTCACTCCTCTCTTGTCACCTATTCAATTACTCTACAAATAGAAATCGTGAGTTTGATGCTTTAGATGATTTTTTAATCAGTGAGGGCTGACATTTGCATTTTCCCTTTATGTCTCGAACTTTACTGGTTTTATTTATTTATGCATTGGTCTTATTTATTTGTAGGGGAGAGCAGGGCTATACCGTACACATAAGGGAGATTCGTCGATACATATAAAATTACAAAGTAAAGGTTATATGAACGAAGGCAGTATATGATTTGATTATTCGGCTACTGATCATACATAAGCATTATGGAACTATTCCACTTTTTACATATAAAAATTGGCGATTAAAAAAAAGTTACCTTGTACGATATAGCCCCGTGGGTCAGGGCTATACCGTACAGTAGAAGGGGCTATACCGTACAGTTTAAAAACCATCTGTTTAGGTAAGTAATGACTGTAACGCAATAGATTACTGTACAAAAACTTTTTATTACTTATAAAGGTGTGTATTACAATACATAATGTACAAAATTTTAGAACAAATTACAATCCAAAAAAAAAAATCAGGTTGACTTTAATAAAAAAAAGTCCTAAGATTTCATTACAAACCTAAAAGAGAGAAGAAAAAAGGTCACACGTTAAGCGTTGTACATAAATCACAAATGTAGTTGTCTGCAAACTCCGCAGCACTGCAAGCTGAATGGAATGGCCTGAACATGAGCAGCACCTGTGCCACAGCTCTTTGTCCTTGCCGAAATCGCCGCACAAAATGCAAACATCCTTGGATCCTGAAGCTTCTCTCGTGAACCCTTTATCAAGAATTGACGCCATTGGGTCCACATCATCTAAATAATCGTCTTTGACAATGTCTTTCATATCAGGAAGTTCGTCTTCTGATGATGAATCATCAAATTTGATGTTTCTCCGGCTTTTAGATTTTGCAGATGCTGTTGTTTTAGAAATTGTTTTCTTGGGTTTAGGATTCGCTTTGGTTTTACTTTTGAATCCCATTATCACCTGCGTTGAATTTTTCTGCCCTACCTTTTCAGCTTTTATCTTTCCTTGCAGTTGTTGAATTTTTTCCTTCAGCTCTTTTACTTTAGCTGACTCTTCTAGTTGTGACTTTTTATACCTAGCAAGTCACAATTTTCTTATAACTATGAAAAAAATGTTAGGAAGAAATATAAAACTTTAACATTTTGGTAGGCCTACTTTCCTCGTAAGTTACAATCGATGTAGGTGTCCTGCCATAGCCAACCATTTGGGCTAAGCCGTACACTTCTGTACGATTTAGCCCCAATCTGTACCTCGTGGAAACCTATTAAAATAACCTTAATTTCTATCACTTAAGTAATCATCGCTAACAACCAAAAGAGAGCTTAAGAGAAGTAGTTTATTATGATCTTACAGTTACTGGCATACAAGAAAAGATTCTTCACTTACCTTTTATTTAGTACTGGACGAAAATTAGAAGAAAAAGAGTAAAAACAGGTTGTTTTACTAAGATACTGATACTCATACGCATAGCGAAACGATATCTATACTGTACAGCGGGATCTGCTGCTAGACTGCAGCACTTGACGGGATCGTCTAGCTTGAAATCTAGGCAAAAAAAGTGAATGTACGGTTTAGCCCCGCTCTCCCTTACTTCAGATTATCAATGAGAAGACAAACGTCATTATAGCCCAAACTTTAGAAGACGTATTTCGAGACAAGAGGAATCCTTTTATCAATGAATAGAGTTGTATGCATCTGGATGCAAGTAATCCGAGTCATTTACACTCACTTGGATTATTTACATTCTTTAGGTCAAATCTTTACGCATTGATAAAGGGGTTCCTTTTAATTCCAAAACATGTGCATGGAGTAAATTTGCAGCTTGCGCTATAAGAACGTTGGTCCGCTCATTAATTGTTTTCCACTTTGAACTTCATATTATGTCTAGATTATGCTTTTAAATATTTTTTTTTTGTTCTGAGAAGTTTAAATTTCTTATGCTTGTATAGAATGATAAAGTTAAAAGTGGAATGAGTTAGAGAGAATCTATATTATAAATCTAATAATGTACCTTTTTAAAATTAAACTCGCGCTTCATGAACAAGGGTTACAATTGCAATATCTAAAAGGGAGACTTCCCTCTAAGATTTGTTGTTGATTCTCCACGCGTTCATGAGTACACCCATTTTTTACACCATAGAGTCTTAAAACATAGAAAAGTAAATAAACTACCTATGGGACCGTTCATAAATGCTGTCTCGCTCTTTTCCGATATATTTGATCCCCTCCCCCCCCTTGGTCACAAAATGTCACAATTCAACGGACCCCCTTCACCCTTTGTCACATGTCACGCTATGTTGCATAAGCCTGACGTCACACTCCCCTTGTCACACTTTGTCACAATTTCACGAACCTCCCTCTCCCTCGAAGCGTGACGTTACTAATGAATGACCCCCTAAAGCGTATTTCTGATTTTTAATTTAAAAGTGGGGAAAAATAAATTTAAGAAAGGATTTAAGGAAAACCAGGTTTCAGAAAATCAGAGAATCTGAAAGCTTTTGGTGGATTTTATCGAAAAAATGCCGGTTGCCGTCTTGGTATTAAAAATTGAGAATATTCAGTGTAGTCCAGAAAAAAAGAAAAAATACGTGGGAGGGGGGAGGCTTAGATAAGAGCATAAGCTATTGTAATGAAATAGTAGTGGGGGAGGGGGCTTTTAAAAAGTAGTAACTTTTAGCCCTTAGATTAAGGGCTAAAAGTTACTTTCAGAAAAACACGGTCAGTCCCCATGAAATTTAAGACTTAACAGGGACTTGCATGGTCGAAATATGGACGGGCAAAAAATGAGCGATGAATTTCAGATTAAAGTGTAAGTGATATGTAACTCACAACGATTATTCATATTGTTGGAACAAATTCTTAAATATTACTTTGAGATTTGCCAAGCTAATTAATAATAAACGTAATAATAAAAATAATAAAAAGAAACAAAAAAAAATATCGAAATAATCTAATTTTTACAATAAGTAACCTCGGTAAATTCTCCCTATTCGGACGCTCCACATTCTATTTTCGTTCACTACCCTGTGCAATTCGTTTTCGGGGAAGGGAGGGGGCAGCAAAGAGTATATAGAAATAGAATTTCACTTTGGTTTGGGGCACAGATGAGCATTGGGGCGCAGACATATGTTTCGGGATTGCTTGGAGTCCCTTTTTCAATGCAACAGGGAGAAGAAGCTCCCTGTTGCATTGAAAAAGGGATTCCAAGCAATCCCGAAACATATGTCTGCGTTTTAATGCTCATTTGTGCTTTAAATTAACGTGAAATTATATTTCTAATACTGTATACAATGCAATGTTAGTGTATTTCTATTAGTCTGTCAATAACAATAAAAAATTGTTGCATTAAGCATTTACTTAATTACATAATTGTTCAACTAATCTCTATTTGTTAAGTCACTTCACAACCTAACTGTTCCACCTTCCTGAAATAATTTAATTTACAATAAACGGAATTGAAATAATTCAATTAACACATATATTTAAAATAACTTTATTAATCATAACCTATGTCATTTTTCTTTTAACTGCTGTTATTTAATAGTATTAACATGAATGTATTGAAAATTGCATAACAATGAAGTAACTAATAACCATTTAAAGACTATTCAATACGGCTTTCAAAACCCTGCTAGCCAATTTATTTGTGCTACACAATATGAGAAGATAAATGTATTTCATAAAATTATGCGCAATTATTGTCGTTAAAAAAAAAAAAAAAATCTGGAAGCATAATGTGATCAGCCAATTGCGAAGAAAATTGTTTCTGTGTTCATTATAGATAAAAGTATGCGTATGTAAGAAAAGTTGTATATAACGAGCAGCTTCAAAGTCTGCATGTGTTTAACCAAAAAAACGATCTTTTTATTTTTTCCTCTGTATTACAAATGTTTTAATAGCAAATACATAACCCTGCAACGTATTTGGATAGTTACTTTTGCCCCCAACGCTTAGATGTTTATCTGTCTTGAAATTCAAGCTTTTAACGCGATGATATTGCTAAGGTTAGACCTTTAAATCCTCGCTTTTTAGGTCATGCTAACAGCGCCAATTGACTGAAGTGGCAGAAAATGTAAGTTCTGCTTGCACGCACTTTTTCGCCCGTTTGGACAGCCGCTATAGATCGCAGGCAGCCATGGTTTATACTAAGTTGTTCACTTTGAAATTGAAACAAGTTTCATAACTTCTCTCTGACATTTTGTTTTAAAGAATTTGCAGCAAATGGACGGTGCAGGAAGCTGTACACAGATCTCAAAAAATACTTCCTCACTAACCGCGAAGCTAGAGCTTATATATTATTTTGCAGCAGTTTAAGTAGGATGGGGTAAAGCGGTCATAGTATTAGGCATAATACACCAATGCTCTAAAATGACTTTAGGTTAATTTATGTGGTAGACCAGGACCTAACTTGCATAGAAACTCACAGGAGATCAGCTTCCATATTTATTTTTAATTTTACGCGAATTTTTATGCATGAGAATTTATTTTGAAGACAGCATGTTTCCGCACATCTTTTGTTTGAAATTAAGCCACGAGGCAGATGTTAGTTAAACATTAATTTCACTAATACTGTATTGTTTTTAAAAAATCACTTCTAAATTTATTTTTTAGTAAACAGGATTAAACACAACTGAGCTCAATTGCAATAAAGATTGAAATTACTGTAAGACAGTCTTCTTACAATGATTTGTTTAGTACTGAAACATTTTTAGAAGCAATAATTCATTTCTAAACAGATTTATTATAAATATTATCAAACTGTAAATGTTTAGAACCGGCTTTACTTGGAACAAGAACAATACATGAAAGAGAGAGTGAATTAAAAATAACTAGGTTAAAATACGTATTTTCCACTAATTTTTTAATAAGCTACAATTATATCAGAGCCTTCTTATAAGCAATGTTTTCTTAATATGTAATTTAGTTATTCATTAAAAGCTACTTTAAGTTTTTTCACAGAAAACTTTGAATTTCATATGTATGTTTTATTATATGTATTAAATTAAAGGAAAGACTTAAAATCTAATATTTAGGGATTAGAACCTAAGAATACCTTCTCTTGTTAATCCTAAACTATTTTGGTACATAACTTTGTTTTAAGACCATCTGCGCAGCAGCTGAAGAGACTGAAGTACCTTACGAGACGTTACGAAGATGAGGCCAACTTTTTACCAAAACAGAGGGCATATAAATTCAGTGAGGTGAAATCAAGTTGTTTCCTTTCTAAAATGAACTTTTGTTGAGTATTTTGAAATATTATGGCAATTAATACTTTGATATGGTCTTTTTTCAATTATGACCACTTTACCCTGTGCACTAATCACTTTACCTCACCCCATGGGATAAATCGGTCATAAATACTCCCCAGGAAGAAAGCGGCATGAGTTTATTTTGCTTAATTTTTTTCTGCTCAAAACTTAATGCAATCTGTTTTTAATAATGTAATGTAAAATATCAAGCAACAAATCTGAAGATTTTGAACATATTCTTATATTTATTGGCGTAGAAAGTTGAAAATTGTTGATTTTATGACCCCTTTACTCCACATGACCATATTGATTTTATCGGATGTTGGATATACTGTGTCTCTTGTTTGACGAATCCATGTAAATTTTACGCATATTTTTCACTATCGTAAAGCTCCCAAATCCGTTATACGTTTTTAATTTAAGTATGCTCGCAAAACATGTTAATTAAACTTTAGAAATCGTTTTGTTTAATAAGGCGCATCAACCCTGCGTCTCCTCTCTAGGTGTCTTACCGAATGTTCGTCTTCATACGCCACATAACTGAATCCTTAGTGCATTGGCAGAATCAGATTCCGGATATTTCAAAATCAGTCGTCTACTGG
The DNA here is from genome assembly GCA_038502835.1 of Octonoba sinensis. NCBI lineage: Eukaryota > Metazoa > Arthropoda > Arachnida > Araneae > Uloboridae > Octonoba > Octonoba sinensis. The sequence goes on from CM076600.1 coordinate 146,115,876, forward strand.
ATATCCGAAGCCTTTTGAGGAGGGTTTCTCGCTGTCGGTCGGCCCCTAAACATAGATAACTACTTTCTTGGATGCTGACTAACAAACTGAAAACAGAGATAAATTGTGAAAACTGGTGACAAAAAGCGCTCATAAGTTAACTATGGTACGTTTGAAGCATGCATCCTATGATTTCGGAATTTTTAGCAGTTGGAGATCGATAATATGCAACGTTGTTTAACATGAGTGTAAGTATTTATTTTGATTAATGGCCCTCAAAGGGAATGTAGTTATAACAAAATAATACCGAAATGAAAAACCATGCGTTTTAGTTTTTATTTTAATGTATTAAACAATTGAGAAACTTTTGGGTAATGACAACCAAATGCAGTACCGTATAAAGCTTCGGAAAATAAATTAACAACGGCGCAGTATAAGTACGCGATGGAAAGTATCCGGGGTCAGCCGTTTTGTTTATTTATCTTACTATTTCAGAAATTCAAAAACTTTTCTTTTCGGTTCTCAGTTTTAGGTATTATTATTTAATCTGTTTTGATCGCGTTAGAAAACTTCGAATCATTTCGTACTCTCATTATGTACATCATAAACAGTAAAGTAACCTACACTCCCAAGAAACCCATGCTCAAATCTCACGAAACTGTCGTCGTATTTGACGAAATGGCTTCGTGATAAATGCTTCAAGTAAACCTTTCGTCAAATTGACAAAATTTGTGTAGTAACTTTTTTAAGTCACGTGATCGCGGGAGGAAAGAATCGTTGTAAATGACGAAATTTGCTTGACAATTGAGGAATCGTTCCACTTCTGAAAGTATATCTACGAAATGTGTCCTGATAGAGAAACTTCGGATTATATAAAAGAATAGAATTCAGGTTAATACATCCAAATGAACAAATAAATTAGACTAAATAATATTTCTTAAGTAGCGTTATTGTGTAAGGCAAGAAAATTAAATTTTATTGTTAAATTACTTCATGCATAGTTATTTTCATTTGCTCATTTAATTGTGCATCAAGTGTAAATATATGCATAAAAAAAGGACAGATTTCATTGATGAAAAAAACTTCTTTATTATAAAAATTTCCATAAAAACTAAGGGGAATCAGTGCTGTTAGCATTTCAGAGTAATAAGTAAACATCTACAATATATAACATTCGAAAAGGTAATAAAACTGTATTTGAAACAAGAATAGGTGGGAAAAAACATTATATCAACAAAATTCAGCTGTTCAACAAATTGAGGGCTTAATAATAGTTAGTAACAATAATAGTCATATCTCTTTTACATCTTAACATAACGTGCACAATTACCAATTCTTAATAAATTGAAAAATTAGTAACAGTACTTTCATCTTATTTACTGTATTAAAAACTTTTGACATTGTTGTAGTTCTCTTAAGAGGGGGAATACGTGTAAAACGGCGTATTAAGAGTAATTTTCATGAATTCTGTTAACGTATAAAGAATAAATATATTTTATTGAGATTTTGATGCTATTTTATAGATATATTGAAGCACATTTATTGAAATTTTCAAACATTTTTCTTGAAAAATTCGGGAGAAGTCGTCACCCGGGTCGGCAGTTTGCGTACATCCTGGAGGTCACAATATTTATCTGAAATCATTTTTTTTTAATCTACTTTTTTCATAAGTGCCTCTTTTAGTTAAACTAAAATCATCACAAAAAATTGAAAATTTCTATTTTTTTTAGAATGGGAAAATTAAGTACGATTTTCAACCGTTTTTTTTTTTTAATAAAAAAAAGTAAAAATAAGGATATGTTTATGATTCTAGTTTAACTAAGGCGTGTATATATAAAGAAAATGTGTGCTAAATTTGATAACGATTGATCAAAAACTTTGTGAGCTAGAGTGTACTAAAATTCGAAAAAAGTAGTTTCGAGAAAAACGCGTTTGAAAAGAAGAGTGATATTGAAAATAAATTTAAGGCAATAATGCAGCGATTCTCAACCTGCGGGGCGCCCCCCTAGTGGGGTTCGAGCATACGAGAAGGGAGGCGCGAGAATATCCAAGAGAAAACATTACTTTAAAAAATTGATTAAAACTGACTGAAAGATAAACTGACTGAAAGAAAAGCACACATACACATAGAAAACAAAATACATTTCGACATATTTAATAACTCATTAAAGTAAAACAAATTACTAAATTAAAACGTTCTTAATCAAAACATACTAAATTAAAAACAAATTTGATGATTTGATTACACTGTGCAACACGAAAAATGTCCTTTTGATGAAAATGTCTTTTTCTGAAATGTATTTTTGTCCTAAAATTCCACATTTTAGCCTTTTACGTATTTTCGGGATAAATGTGAATATTTTGTAATTTATCGACTTAATTTATTATAAATTATATTTTTCTCATTAACAATGAGATCATTGAAATTCTAGACACCTTTTTAACGAACTTGGTTACTTTAGCGACATTTTTGGCAACAAAATCTTTATCTAATTTCTCTAACTTTCGAGTCATTTACCAGACGTCAAAGAAATTGAAAGATGAAATAGTATGCTTCTGTGGTGTGAATGTACTATTTCAAGCATTAGTGTGTTAGCACAATTCAGCAGAATGGCGCTGGTTTATCAGTGCCCCTCCATCTAAGTATTGTTTTCCCCATTCGTTCCTGTAGCATATTCTGCAAACACAAAGGAAATTTCAGAATTATCATTGTCAAAAACATATCAAATGAGCCACTTGTAAATATACAATGTGCTTCTTTTCCACAACTGCACATTTAACTTGGTTTATTGAAACATTTGTAAAATCTCCGGACAGAGTAGGAGCGGCTTTCTTGCATTTCTGGAAAAAATTCAAAAAATTGGCAAAAGAAAAAGAAAGGAATTTAATTGACTTACAATTTTAGGAAGTCCTTTCATGATGAAGAGTATAAAAACAAACAGTCAGAAGCCGAAAAAATCAGTCTGGCTGGACTTTAAATCGGTGTGCTTATGTTTCTTTGGAAATGAGAAAACTGAAAATTACGATCTTGTTCACGACATGATAAAATGCTTGTGTATTATAGGTTGCCATATGTCATTAAAACTACACTTTTTGGACTCCCATATGGGCTTCTTTTCTCAAAACCTTGGCGCCATTAATGATGAGCATGGGGAAAGGTTTCATCAGTTATATCTCTATGTCTGAAAAACGTTTCAGCGGTCGATGGAATGGAAATATACGTATTGAATATTGCTAATCTGTTATGAGGGCACCCAACAGGTGCCCCCTAGATGAAAATGGTCAAAAAAAAAAAATCATTTTAGTGTTTCCTCATTTACATTCTTCTAAAACCAAATTGTATAAATATGAGAAGTGTGTCACCAGAAAAAGCGGTACGTGATGGAGCACTTTGGTTTGGATATTTGAATCAAGCACCTTTTGTTTATATAAAATCACATAGTTTCATCTAAAGGACAAAAAAAAAGTTCAAATTTGTTGCACAGTGTTATTAGTGACTTCCTTGGGCCTGTCTTTCAAAGTAAAGTTTTTCGAAGGAAGGCTTAATATTAGAAATTGCCACCCTCAGTTGTTTCTATATTCAGTCGAGATCTATAGTTTGTCTTCCAAGCCACAGCAGAAAATCCAGTTTCACAAAAGTTGTTGAGGATGTTGAAAATGGTAATAGAATGCAAAATGCCCTTGTTTTTAGTGCAGAAAAATCTTCCTCTACTCATGCCCAAAATTCAAATAGTGATTTATTACTAAATTAATTTTATTACTGAAATTACTTGTTTTTTCTCTGTTGTTTCTACTGTTGTTTTGGCAGTTAGTTAAAAATAATTCAAAAACAGAATCAGTACTCATATACATAATTGTTGTTTACATTTTATGGTAGGGGGAGGGGCGCGATGAAAATTATGATAGAAAATTGGGCCGCAAATACGGAATGGTTGAGAAACGCTGCAGTAATGAATCAATTTTTTTATACTTATAGATACTAGTACTTGCAGAAATTTCTATCCAAAGTCTCAATTGTTAAAAAAACAAAAGGACATCTGCTAACGTTCTCCAATACTTTCAGGTCATTCATGAAGGAGTACCTGCTCTACTGCTCCAAAAGGGGCGCTCGCTCAAATGCTTATAACTTTTAAACGACTTGGAATTTTTCTTTGAAATTTTCAGGGTATATTATTGGATAGTAGTAGAATCGATTTATATGAAGAAAAAAACTTATTTTTTTGAGACTTTTACACGCATTTCCTCCCTTAAAGAAGAAAAAATAATAGAACCGCGACTAAACAATTATAAACTTTTAAGACAGGACATCTTTCATACTGGAAACTAAAGTATTGTGACAACATCACGGTGTTGTAGTTGCTTATTAGTAGTTAGAACAGAAATACCGAATTTAACAGTATAACCAGTATTTTATGATTTCAGAATTCTCTAATAAGCTCTCAAGGATTTTTTGGGCCACTGAAATGACAACACTAAAATAAGTCTCTGATTGATCGGCTTCTCAACGTACTCGAGCGTTGTGTTCTGGGAGACTTATTAGTGAATTTATTTCTGAGAATGTTAGATAGTTCCCATGGGAATTACTGTCGTCCTTCCTAGTGTCAAGTATTGGAATTATCTTTCCAATTCATATCCAATACTTTGTGATTTAATTTAGAAGAATTAGTTACTAACGATCTAACGGCATTTGTTAATACTTTTGTCAACTGAAATTTAATTTATTAAAATGCTACTCAAAATATGCTATAGTGCGATGTGGTTTTAGGAACGGGTATTGCTAAAATTTTAAATCATCGTAGTCGTATCAACACTTGCAGTTAAATATGTTAATACTCTATATAAGAGATCCAAAATGGTGAAGTTTGGCAAGCAACATTAAAACATTTTCCATATGAGGAGAAAACCATATTGGAAAGGAATGAGCTTAAAAACTAATAACTTTCTGCTCAGCCATGCCTTTGCTTTCCTGAAAAATCGAAGATGTGGTCATGTCCTACATATTTTAGACGATCTTATAAAATTAAACCACTTGGAGCATAGCATGTTTATAAGTTAAACTCTAATATAGTTTAATTGAATGGAGTTCTTGATAATTTCAATGAATGATACATAAAATTAATTAATTTTTTTGTTATATTGTAGTTTTATTTTTTTTTTTTTTTTGCTTATCTTAATGTTTTTACAGTGAATTGGAGTAATTTATGTTTGCTCTCTTTTAAGACGTAATCTTTTATTCATGTCTACTAAACAACGGCTTATACATAATGAATACATATTTAATGATGAATGGATAACAAGTTTTTTGTGCGTTTGGGCAGATTATTACGTTTCGACTCAGCTTAGCTTACTTATACCTATTTATAAATAAGCTAAGTATAAATATTTGAGTAAGCTAGTTTTTGATCTTAAGGAGGATGTATATATTCTTCAATATCCTGGAATTCCGCAAGACTTAATTTTCAACTGCATAATTCGGACATTATGAACAAAATGAATAATCAACATAAATAAAGCACAGAAAAGTACTTCAAATAGACAGTGGAGCCCAGCTTCAGTGCGAAATGTGCTCTACACTCTACAAGAGAGCCTTGAATGAACAGATATGAATCAGAATAGAGAATTATATGCTTTAAAGCGACATTCGATTGAAATTATTCCGTAGGCACTAATGTTAAATTTTTTTGAACTGCTCAAAATTGAAAAAAAAAAAAAAAAAAAATTGTTCAAATAAAAAAAATATTCCGTGTCAAGAGCTCCTTCGAATGAGCTTGTTCAAAGGAACTTTGATGTTACTTCGAGGAATTAGATAACTTATTTTATATTTCCCCACAGGCGCTAATGTTAAGAATTTTGAAATTGTTTTGAATCGAACGAAAAATTGTTCAAATCAAAAAAAAAAAAATATGAAAATGAGATGTCCTTGCCGAGGTCTTTCGAATGCAAAGAAAAAAAACTTTCGGATTTCCCTCAAACAGTTCCCTTAAAAGTTATTGTGGGGCTGGGGGCGAAAAACAGATCGACAATTACATCATTTATTTTCCCCATCTCCAAACCCCATTTTCAAATTTTTTATTTTTCAGCCTTTAATTATTTCACTTATTTTTGACCTTTCTTTATTTCTAACGATATCTTCACGATACATTAAGCCTTCTTTCATCCCTTTTTTTTAAACTTTACGGGAAAGTAGGCTAGAAAGGAAAAAGTGCATTGAAGATTTAAGGGAGTGGTTTTACGCAATTGGATGCTACTAAGTTTGAAAATTCCGATTTTTAAGATATAAGGGATTTACACGTAAATTAGGGACGTACTTTAAAAATGAAATTATTAAAAAATTATTTTTCTTAATGCAAGAGTAAATTTAAATGGAAATTAATTTTGAAAAATAGCACCTAATCAGACGCATGGACGATCCTATTGACCAACGCAAGAGAATTGCTGCACAACTATCATTCTTTGTACTATGGCTCGTTTAAATTCGGGGTTTTTGATTTTCTGAATTTGAGCACAAAACACACATTTATTTTTTATACTCTGGAAACACAAAACAGTGCTTTATCCCTTATTATTATTCTGATAGGTAAAACAAGGCAATAAAGGTTTAAGTTAAATGAAAACGAGTAAGCATAACAAAAGTGCAAGTGTAAATTAACTCTTTTTTCTGGGTGGTTGAAATTGCACTTTAATACTTGGACCTTATAAGGCAAAGTCGCCACTTGTGACTCAGACACTAGTTGCGGATAAAAGTATCTTCGTTCTTAATTTTCCAAGTTAGAAAAAATGTGGTGAGATGGTTTGTTTCGTAATCATGACTGTTAACAGTTGCATCAGTTAAGGAGAGGAGACATTCTGCACGCAGTAAGTGCGTTTGTACTAATTATTGCCACAAATGTGAAAAGAAAAATAAGTGTAGTAAATCCTAAAATTTATAGTTAATTCCCTAATTACATTAGAGCTTTCAAATTCACTGAAGTATACCCGAAACCATATTGCTAGCATTAAAAATACGTTACTTCATCTAGCCTTTTCAATCTTGTCTTGCGAGCTGGTCGTTTATGATCGTATCTTTTCAACAACGCAGATATAGGTTACAGTGAGTATTAAATTTAAAACACTAAAAGTTAAACATTTTTAACCGATGCTTTAAGTAAAGAAGGCTTTCATTTATTCCATATAACACGCTGAAATACATTTAACTAGAATTTCAATTTACATCAGAAGTTCTTTCTTTGTTGTTCTCCTTAGAGTTCAGATGATGAAAGGACATTTGGGGCCAGAGGAAGACCTTACTAAGTGTTCAAGAATAATCATTACCACCAGCTATTTAGCTTCATTTGAGTTTCTAGTTGAAATTTAAAAAGAAAAGAAAGAAGAAAACTAATCTGCAAAAATTAGTAAAGGAGAGAGTAGAAATAAAATCAATGAAATTGATGTCCGTGAAAATGATGATGCATGTATACGGCATTTGCATATGGATTTAGAGAAGGAAATTGAATTCGATTTAAAAAATGAAAGATGCGGTACCATCAAGCATATCCCAATGACACTCAACAGAAAGTTTCTACACCCCCGAATGTTTAGTTATGGACAATAAGCCGTTTAACTACGGTATTCAAATTCATATAGCTTGTTGATTAGAATATATAGTTTGAGGTTTTTTTACAACAATCCTGTAACTGCTGCATGAAAATATTAATCAGAAATTTGATCCTCAAGTAATCCGAGTCATTAGTTTTGTATTTCATTGTATGTCTTACCTATAAATTATTATAATTCGCAGCGCATTCAATGCTATGATCCGCGTGCTTCATCTGTAGATACATACAAGTTCTTTTTCCCTCTACCTGATCCTCAACTAGTGTCAGGAGTCTAATTGTGTGTGGATCAGATGTTCTTGACTTTTTAAGGTACTTGTGTATTGAGTTCGAGTAAATATAACTACAAAGGAAGACAATGGACTGAATAATAAGTTCAAGCTGAAACAGATAATTAATTTTAGTTCCCATTTCCGTGATGAAACAATAAGCCAAGGTAGATCTAAAACAAGTGCCATTTATACTATATTAGTTCTAGACGTAATTTTGATTTTTTAGAGCTGGGTGACTAATAATTTTTTTAGTAAACTTTTCTCTTACTCTTGAAACATTATCAGCATAAAACTATGCCTACTAATATGCGGTTAACCACTATCTCCAATTATACGCAATAAAACCATATCTACTATTGACTATAATTATTAATCTTAATAATCAGTGCTAAATAAAATGGGGCATGCATTTAATTTCGGATACGAGATGATAGATCATATAAAATCCAGTTATGATTTGTACCCTTAATTTTTATACTGGAGTTCTTATGAAAATTCTGAAAACTACCCTCCATCCGATTTATGCGAGAGAGAGGAAAATAATTTAGGGTTGAAAATAAACTAAAGCAGATGAAGCTTATGGAAGTTTTAAAAAATTAAAATATTTAGACCTGGTAATTTAAAAGATACTTTTTTTAAACTTTTCTTTTATTTTTTTTTCTCAAAGGAAATTTAAGGTAATAGCATAAATACTAGTTACCGACTACATTGCAAGTTTAAATTGTTAGATTGGTGGAAAATTTTAATAGCAAAATGGTTATGAACACACTAGTTAAAGTGGCTGATGTACCATTAAAAACGAGCAAAAGTTTTATGATATGTACTAGCTATTGCATTTCAAATAAAATACTACTTTAATGCATTAAATGTCCGTCTATTTACTAAATAGTGAGTGAGGGTTACCTACGAAATCCGAAATTTACTGAAAGATATAGCTTAAACTCAGTGTTTATACTATTGTATTAAATTGAACAAAAACATCGTTCCGTGCGAAAGTTTCACGTTAATTAGTCAAGTAATTTTTTAACTGTGTTACCTATTTTTTAAAGTTTTGAGTATAAAGCAATTGTTAATATAAATAATTAAAGCTAAAAAATTTCAAGCACTTAATATTTAGTTATTTTATTAGTTAGTTGATTTTTATGAAAATTTAATGACCTACTTTTCAATTAAATTTTAATTTTTCCCGACATCTCAATTGATAAACTGTTCATAATGAAAAAAATAATGTAATACAGAAAGAAAGTTAATATGCAAATGATCAGTAATTATAAACAGTATGCATGACTAGAGGGAGGAAAGTCAGTAATTTACAAGTAACTTAAAAATATTTCCACATTGCAATTTTTCGCGAAGTTCGAGATGGTTTTTTGCCGAAGAATGTTACATTTACGAAAGCAATGTACGCAGGAGCCACATTTTTGTGCTTAAAGTGACTTGGACGTACCAGTAAGTTTCATGCATGGCAAACACAAATCAGAAATTATCTCCTATGGTTTCTATGCCTAAAAGAATCAAATGTGTAGAGAATATTTTTGATAAGAGCCCCCTTTATATGAAAAAGAGAGTAGAAAATAGGATGGAATTTTCTTAAAGTAAATATTTTTTTAAAATTTGGTAAAGATAGTCTCCATTTTTTCCCCAGTGTTATTCCCTTTTCGTATCCGTCTGTTTATTATGTATACATTGGGTATGTAATACACATAGTAGAATTTCCTACAAACAAATTGGTGATACCGCTTCAGATTATGTGTATTTCCATATTAACGGAGTTCTACTGCAATTTGGTAAAAATTGTTTAGTTAAATCCATTTACGAGAAACAAATCTCGTAACAGCTTTTGAATTGAAAGCGTCAAATCAGTGTTCAAGCGTAAAGTGAATCTTCAACACCAATGATCTGTTGACAGGTAAATAACTCAGCAGAACCTACAAACATCGAGCGAAATAAAATGAAAAACAATGAGATCTATCACCGGATCAGAAAGACTTTTTTTCCCAGCTGTAATTCCGTTCGTGTCCTTATCTTGAGAGTCTTACTGCTTATACGGGACGTTTGATTGGTTGTCTTGGATTTTGAACTTGTACACACGTTTAGGCGAAGACAGATCAATCTCTGAAACGTAAACGAATTTTCCATCGGGAGAAACTGCTAAATCGTGCGGCAGCTGGAAGCCCTGGAAAAATAAATAGAAAATAATGCTTCAAAACATGTGGACATTTCAAAAAATGATCATAGATACCCCATCCTCCTCAGTGTGTTAAAATATAATACTCTGGATATTAAAAAAAAAAAAATTAGAATTTCTGTTTTTTTTTTTTTTTTTTTTTAAATTTAAGATTGTACTTGGAAAGCCATTTTCATAACACTGCCCATTAAGTGATATACATTTGTTCCATAGGTTTTTTCGCTCTTCCAAGCTTCCTTTTTTTCTTCTATAAAAAGATTTTTTTACATAAAAAATCATGCAAGAAGACTTTAGCGTATAATAAAAATATCATTGAAAACGAAAAAGTCAGAAATAAAGTAATTATATAAATAAATATTGAAAAAATACCAAGTTTGAAAACATAAGTACGTCTAATAATGGACGTACGTAATTAGTAAATGCGCCATGGACCCCGTGATATGCAATAAGAAAAGACCTCCCTCAAATTGTTACCAGCAGGTGAGGGCTCCATGATCAAATGCAATTTTCATCACCAAGTTGAAGCAGTTGGAAGAGTTTCGTGACAATCTTACTACTATTATAAATTCAAAAGTTTACTCAATCACGCCAGAACGGCAGAACGTATCTGGATGAAATTTGGCGCAGAGATAGACTATTGTCTGGAATAGCCACATAGGTTACTTTTTATCTCAAAAAAAAAATTACGGTTCCCGTAGGATATCATTATATAAAAATGTTGCATTACCATAAGATAGACGATGTGGCTCAATAGTTATAGATGAGTTTTAAAGAAAACTATCAGCCTGATAACTTAAGTGACAGAGCACTCGGTGCGTAACTAAGGGACCCGGGCTCGAGTCCCAGTCCGGACTAATTGATTTTTACTCAATTAATAGCACATAGGCTACTCTTTATCCTGAGAAAATTTACTTTTCCCGTAGGATATAATTGTTTTTGTTTTCACACAGCAAGGGATCGACATAATATTTGCATACTGGTACTTTAGGGGTCAGAGAATGACATGGGCTACTTTTTATCCAAGAAAACTTCACGGTTCCTATGGGATAGCATAACTATTGTCTCTTACATGAACCATGTATTTAAAAGGAGTTTTGTTAAATAGAGTAAAGTCAATGAGTCCGGACTGCGACTCGAACCAGACCCTCACTTACGTGCCGAGTACTTTATCATTCAAGCCATCAGTCCCATACTGATTTCCTTTCAATTTCATCTGTAACTATAGAGCCACACCTTCCATCTTACGGTAATGCAGCATTTATGTAATGAAACCTAAATTTAAACCTTTTCCCCAATAGAAAATTTATAAATTAACTAAGTAAAAAAATGGTATTTTTCCTTTGAAAACGATCGTTGTATATAGTTAGGTCCTAATACTGTGCTTTCCAGCTAGAATTGACAAAGTATTTACCAAAACGAAATAAGCGCCCACAAGGGGGCGTTTGATCGCTCACTTAAAAAACAAGCTGTTCACTGCCATAATTTTCCGGTTTTTCAACCATCGACAATTCAACGCCGTTAGATTTTGTTTAGGACTTCTGCCGCCTAGAAATGCAACGCCCAAAAGGACGCCTTTGATGATATTCGCCGACATTGCTATTGGCGAAAATTTATACATAAATAGGCAAACACAAAAGAGTTAAATACCATTTTCTCCTCTGCTTATAAACCGATATCCATACTTTTTTTTCTTTAAGTAGGAACTATTGGTAAGTTTTAGTGTTGTAAATAAAAAAAAAAATTGGATTTGCTTTTTTTTTATTACTTTCGACGTAGATTCCAAGCATTTTTTTAGAATTCTTTGTTCGTCATATTTTCATACTACTTACTCCTTACAACTACAATCTACAATATTTATGCAATACTCCATATATTTTTAACTATATATAAGAAGAACTGTCAAGAAGAAAACAAAAGGGTGAATGTAATCGATTAAATGAATCTTAAGGTAAAATATTACTAATCTTGAAGAAAAAAAAAACCTTGATATCACTCAATCTTGACTATGGTGGGTCCTACGGGACTGAATATTTTACACTTTCTTCATTTTACTCTTTTTAATCATTGATGCTCACCGTTCCCGTCTCTGTTGCACGGTTCCTTCACCATTTGTTCTCACGGCTGATGTCGCCTTATTTTGTCTGCTTGCCATATCCGGAAATACTTTTTACACTCCTCCACACCCACTTCCTCATACTAAATCCTTTACACAGAAAGAGCCCTTACGGGCTCTGTGTGCTCTGTTTCGATCTCCAATACAAGTAAATGAGATTGTTTCTACAGCATATTGTCAAACAAAATAAAAGACAATTTGAAGCTAACAGTGTCTAAAATAATATAAGTGAGATAATAAGTGCGGTTTGACACGTTATTTTGCTTCGAATCAATGAAAGGGAATGTTTGTATTCTATTAAATAATAATAAGGTGGCATAAAGATTTTTTATTTATATTTTCTTTTCGGAAGAAGGGCAGAAAGGTTCATTTATGTATAATATATGTTTCAAATGCGTTAAATTAAATAACTCAGAGGTCAATTAATCGTACTGATGAGAGCTTATCGCTAAGGGAAATATTTAAACAAAACAAACGTTTGTCAAAACTTCAAGATTTAATGAATTTCGGTCGAATTTCGACCGCTTGGTAAACTCTAGCTCTATTAAACACGCTATACCACGCTTTGAATATCTGATACGAATGGACTGCACACTGGAATGGATGTTATTGATCGGTATAACACACTTTGAGACTAAAACCTGAACTGCAGTTTTCTTATTCCGGATTCTTTTTCGCCCAATGTCTGTATAACTTATATACCAAACTTCAATGTCATACGTCTATTAAACAAGCTCTACGTAGTTCTAAACCTGGTAACTTTACTTGCAACCACCTTGTACAATGCACAAGAAAGAATTTTTCTACTTGGTAATTTTCGTGATATTTTTTGAGCAATGCAAAACAGTTTAACCTTTGTGCCTGCTGGAGAAATTCAAACCTTTTCCCGTAAAAAAACGAATAGCACTAAACATTTTTTTAGCACTATAGCAAGAATATAGCAGATTATGTACATAAATTTAGTTTATTGTTCAAAAAATAGAGCAAAATCTCTGCGCAAATAAAAATAACTATCTATGTACTTGTGCGTACATGCTCCCAATAAAAATCCAGTTTATATCAAATCTTCGGTGTTTTTGGCACAGAGGTAGTTTGGCTCCCGAAGAGGGCCAAAAAGGAGTAAATGTTTTATGTAACACGATCAGTGGTGCCCCTAGGGTTTTGCTTAAGAGGGGAGAGGGCAAGGTCAGGATTAGGGATGCACTGAAAAGTTACATTGTCGGATATCCATATCACTTGATTGACGGATATGTACCGGATATCCGGCTCTGATGTTTGAAACTGGAAAAAACATCACAAACCTGTTGAACCATCCAAAAGTGTTCAAAGGTTTTTAGTTTACATATATTTTCAAAACATGCTATTTACATTTTAAAAATCGAATTTTCGTTTGAATGGTCGGTCTGCGTCTCCTCTTTAGACGTCCTGCAGATGTCCACCTTGATATACCGCATAAATGGATCTTCATTGCTTTGTCCAGCCAGATCGGATTCCGGTTATGAAAAAACGCACCCTCGGAAAGACGTGCTCAAATCTCACGAAACTTTCGTCGTATTTGGCGAAATGGCTTCGTGAAAAATGCTGCGAATAAACCTTTCGTCAAATGGACGAAATTTGTGCAGTAACTTCTTTACGACACGTGATCTTGCGAGGAAAGAATCGCTGTAAATGACGAAATTTTCTTGACGATTGAAGAATACTCGAAAGTGAGAGTTCGGCGGGATACCGGATAACCAATGCTTTCTGGGGGTAGGAAGCTGGTAAAGTTCGTTCCTTCTCGTCATTGTGCCTCTGTGCATGATGTATATTTTTTTTATTCCGAACAGCTGTGTGCTACGTAGAATATTTTACACATAGCACCGTTTCTTTCTGTTGTAGCCAGAGTAAAATAGTTTAGTCAATGAGGAGAGCGCGACGCGAGCTCGGAAGCAATCCGAAGAAACTGAGTTTGCAGTTCCATGGGTTGGCGAGTGATATCGAGCAGGGACGGTAGCCCGCTAGTATTGAAAGAGATTGAATTTAGAACTACTTAAATTTTGACATTTGGGAACAGTGTATTCATTTAATGGGACCTGAAGGACACACACGTTAGCCTTAACATATCAATTCCATAAAGGTTTTTTCCTCTGTAATCTGAATTACAATATTTGTATGTTTGTCAAACTCATGAATGGGTTTTTACATTCTTTGTAGCTTCCTATCTGAAGAGGACAACAAAGTTTGTCACTTACTGTGTCTGGTCCCCAGATAGCTTTGGCAGTTCCAGATTCAATATCGATGACTAAACCATGATCGGAGGAGACCGACAAAATGTCCTGCCACAAGTCCGGTCCGTTCACAACGAATAAATCCTTGCCTGCAATACAAATGAATGATTTCAATCAAAAACATACTTTGCATGCCAACAGTCTATGCATATGGGGTTTCAACTTTAGCAAAAACCTGCCGATTATGACAGCCTAACGTTTAAATAAAGAGTGGACGAACGATGTCATGTTACAAATAAGGAATTTTAATGATTCTACACAAATATGCCTTTAACACAGTGTAGAAAAAGTAATAATAAATGAATGAATAAATAATTTCTAGCAAGAATTTGGAGAAGTACTTAATAGGAAATAAATAGTAGTCACACTTAAATATTAAAAAATAATATAGTTATTGATGAAATTTGTTGCAAACACTCACTCTCTCATAAGTTTAAAATAATAATTCGAATGAAAATTTTGTTCAGAATCATTAAGTAGACTGTCGTAACTGTCACAATAAAGCCCGGTATGCTGGTCCGTATCTGAGGCTTTAGTCATAAGACACTAGAAGTTTTTTTTTCCACCATTGTCACTCTCTTACTACTTTGTTGTCAATCACTTTCAAAATTTTTCCCGTACTACCTGGAGCCCTACCCTATATTCTGTGATATTACGTTGTTTAACTAGATTGGTGATTTAA
The DNA here is from genome assembly GCA_038502835.1 of Octonoba sinensis. Taxonomy (NCBI): domain Eukaryota; kingdom Metazoa; phylum Arthropoda; class Arachnida; order Araneae; family Uloboridae; genus Octonoba; species Octonoba sinensis. The sequence continues at coordinate 146,130,969 of CM076600.1, forward strand.
TGGGAGAAACCTCATTCTACTACAAATTTAAAATTGTGCAATATATATATATATATTAATATTTTTGTATATAAATTTTAATCGTATTGCGTATTGCTCATTAAACTTTGCGGACCTAGTGCAGTCCCCAGATCTTGAAGTAGAGCCACAATCAAGTTCTGCCGATGCGGAACTGCGTCAGGAATTTCATTTTGTCAAGGGAGAGTATCCGAGTCAACTAGGAGATACTCTTTAGGGATGTAACGAATAGTGATTTGGCCGAATAGCCGAATACCGAATACTCGGCCTTTTCTTCCAGGCCAAAGCCAAATATTCGGCCAGTGTCTTAGGCCGAATACCGAATGTTCGGCAGCCGAATATTAAAATTTTTAGAAAATCGTTGTAGTAGAAAGTATTTGTTAAATTTGAAATTATTCACAAAGTCAAATACCAATGACACACAATTTATGATGTATGATTTAATTCTGTTTGTTAAGAATTTAAAATTATTTAGAATTAATTTATTTTCTACATTGTTTTGAATGCAATAAAACTGAGAATTTCACCCACAAGTGGAATAGAAATGACAGGTTTTATGGGCGTAAGCATTAGAATTATTTCACTAATTATTTAATTCAAATGAAAGAACTACTATTGCTTAGTGAACTTTTACCTAGCTCAAAACTGTTTGATGAAGATATTTTAAACGTTATAAAAAGTTAATATTTTTTATGGGGTTTTTTTACATACCTATTTTTAAAAGATCTATTAAAATGTAATACATTTAACTGGAATATACTTTTATTTTCAGAAGCCCCATTAACTTATGCTATCTAACTATTCATGACGTATAGGCTTTTCACATTTCTCTCTTACCCAATATTCACAATAAATCAGTCTATCAATCAAAGTCTGTCTTCTGCATTGTTAATAATAACAAGAATAATTTATCATATTCCCCACCATAATTAACTATTGCCAGATTTGGGAGCAAATGCTATATATATACAATATTACAACTTTAAAATCTGTTTTTGCTCAGTCAAGCAAAAAACAATGTTTAAAAAAGTAGTTTTTTTTTTTAATTTGTTTTTTATTTATCGAAACTGTACCGTTTTAATTGCCAGAAGAGGCATTCGGTACCCGCAATATAAAAAAGGTTCATTAAGCAATATATAAATGAATTTATCTTTATAAATTGTTGCCAGTGGTCAAGCCCAAATAAAACAAGCACATAGAATACAATAAAATAAAGGATTCGTTTATTATCCAGTTTCGCCATCCATAAAATTCTATTATAGAGTATTCACTAAAACATTTAAAATTACTGTGAAACTTGTCTAATAGGGACATTAAAAGCAATATAAAATCTAATTTACAAGGGACATTAAAAGAACAATTAAAACAACGTTAAAAGAATCCCTCTTCACGAAACATCTCTTCAATACCAACACACCGGGCCGGAGACACTCGCATCGCGCACCGGGCACAAGCTTATTGATGTGAGACCATCCATTTCTCGTAGGCTCCTTTCTGAAACTTAATCCACCGCACACACTTGACAAGAATCTTCCCTCACGCACCGGCACTCGCACTCCTTCTAGTAGAACACATTTTCAATTCTTGTCCAGGTTCACGCATCAACCCGGCTTCGCTTCCACCACTTCACTGGCGCTACTTTCACCACCCTCTTCTTTCACTGTCACTGTTGAAACGTTTTAAGCACCAAAAAAGCACGTGCCGTCATCCAGCCGATGCCATCATAAAAACAAACTTCCCATCGCTGCCGGTCACAGCGAAGATGCAGAATTTACAAAAAAAAAAAAAAACATTTTAAAAAGTAATTTACATTATGCAATATATCGCCAAGTTGGCGCTTATTATTTGTATAAAACCACCGCACGCAGTGATACGTGCGAGAGAGAGCTGTAGAGTGTTCGCAGCAATACTGTATTATTCTTGAGTCCAATAAATGAGTTTAGGACAAGATAGAAAAGTGGCGACAAGGGTGGGATTCCACGATTCTCTCCAAAAATTGCTGTCAAAGGTTTATGATCGGTATACAAACAGAATCTATTTCCCAAAAGAAATTTATGGAACTTTTTAACGGGAAATATAATTGCTAAAGCCTCACGTTCAATTTGACTATAATTCTTTTCAGCTGCAGTTAAAGTTCGAGAAGCGAACATGACGGGCTTTTCTTCTCCGTTATCCCTGATTTGTGATAAAATCCCCGCACAAGTTACAACTATTGGTTTCATTGAATCAAAATGCACCAGTAAGGATTCGTTTGTTAACCAATTTTTACTCATTTCAAACAATTTCGTATGTTGATCTGTCCAGATCCAAGGAACATTTTTCAACAAATCATATAGTAAATGTAGCTTAGTAGACATATTGTGAATAAACTTCCCATAAAAATTTAACAATCCTAAGTATGCTCGCAGCTCATCTTTGTTTTTGGGCCTGGGCGCAAATTTAATTGCTTCAATTAAAGCATCCGTTGGTGAGATTCCTTCAGGTTTAACTCTGTAACCCAAGTATGTAGTCTCGGTGCACAAAAATTTACATTTCTGAAAATTTAACGTAAGTCCGGCGTCTTCTAATCTTTTCTAAACGCGGTGTAATAATTTAATTCCTTCAGATTTAGTTTCACTTATAATTAAAATATCATCTAAGAAACATATTACAATAGGAATTCCTCCCAATATTTTATCTAAAACTTCCTGAAATAACGAAGGAGCTGTAGAAATTCCATAAGGGAATCTACGATAAGCGTATAAACCTTTATGCATATTAATTGTCAATAGTTTTTGAGATTTTGGCATTTACACGCCATTGCTGATAAGCGTTTGTTAGATCCAAATGAGAGGAAAATTTTCCTTTTGTTAAATGGCAAAAAAGTTCTTCAGTTGTAGATAATTAGTAATGTTCTGTTTCTAGCACCGGGTTTAAAGTAACTTTGTAATCGGCGCAAATGCGAATCGAATTCTGCGATTTTCTTACAACTACAATTGGAGTAGCCCATTCCGAATGTGGAATTCTGTAAATTATACCACTTTTCTCTAGCTTTTCCAGTTCAACATCAACTAAAGGTTTTACTGAAAATGGAAGGGGTCGTGCTTTACAGAATTTAGGTATCGCATCCGGTTTCAAATGTAAATTTACTTGTTTACCTTTAATTTCGCCTACCTGTGAACTAAAAACTGTCGGAAACTTATTTTTAATCATTTCTATTTCTATGTTACTCATTTGATTGACCTTATTTTGTTCCACTGAAAAAATTTTATTCCATTCCAGCTTAATTTTCTGCAACCAATTCCTTCCAATTAACGGTGACATAGTTTTATTCAAACCTTTCACAATCACTAAAGGTAATGCAAACTTTTTACCTTTATGGTCAATTTCGACTTCTATTTTACCTAGAATATTCAGCGGCTTGCCTTGATAAGTACTTAAAGACATATTTTCGGGTAAAATCTTCTTAACACTTAATTCTGGAATATTTCTATATAAATATTTTGGTAGAACGGAAACACAAGCTCCCGTGTCCACTAACATTTTCAAGTTTATCCCTTCAATTTTTAAATCGTAAAAATAACCTTCCTGTTTTACGTTCGTATCATCACGAATGCCTAATATTCCACTGCTTTCAATAGCTTCCCAGTTATTTGAACTATCTGAATTTATTTCTTGAATGCGCTTCCTAAATTTCTTCGTTCTACACGCTCTTGCTAAATGTCCTACGTTCCTACATTTTCTGCAAGTGAACGTTTTAAAGCGACAATTGTAAGAAGTATGAGTATTACTGTTACATCTCGTACACGAATATTTAACATTTTGCTTGCTTTCCGAAGTTTTATTTTGAATATGTTTATAAGTCTTACATTTACGCAATGTATTTACATTAGTAGGCTGTTGCGACGATTGACCCAAAGTAAATTTTTGCTTTTCTGCTTCTTCATACTTTAAAGCTTTTTCGCATGCACTGTTAAAGTTTAATTCTTCCGAAATTAGTTTTTGTCTTAGGTCTAATTGAGATACCCCGCTAATTAAACGGTCTCGCAACGCATCGTCTAGAAAACAAGTGAAATTACATGTACTAGCTAAATGCTTAAGTACCACAATGTATTCTGATATGGTTTCATTTGGTTGCTGTATCCTATTGTAAAATTTGCTCCTTTCTGAAACTGTCAGTTTCTCTGGCCGATAATGCTTCGAGAATTTCTGAATGATTTGATCATATGTTTTAGAATCTAGAGCTTCCGGCGAAAATAACGTTGATACAGCTTTCGTGCCTAACAAAGTCATAAGCATCGAAACTTTCATATCATCTTCCACGTTGTTAACAAGCATAAAGTGCTTAATTATTAAGAGATAAGTGTCCAAATTATCTATTTCTAGATTGAAGTCATTAATTTTCCCCAGATTAGCCATTTCCAAAATGTAATAGTTAAGAAAAATTATCTTACTTGCGAACTTGATTGTTTACCGTTCAAGAATTAATCCTCGTCGCAGATAGTATAATTGCCCACCTATTGCTGCAGCTAGATTGCAAAGATGGGCAATTATACTATCTGCGTATCAGTACGAAATTAAATTTCGTAAGGGAAGCGATATTGCACACGTCGATGCTTTATCGAGAATTCCAGTACCAAGTAGTACAGAGATCGAGGATAAAATTAATTATAATGAATATTCGGCATGTGACGAGCTGAATAAATTCGTTTCTTATTTTTCTTCCGATTCAAGTTTAGATTCCCCAATCACAGCAAAAGAAATTGCGGAAGCTACAAAGGAAGATCATATTTTGAAACAAGTGATGCACCTCACTCTTAATGGATGGCCAGGTAAAACGGGAAATTTGGAATTAATGCCTTATGAGGTAAGACGAAATGAACTTTCTATTGTTTACGATTGTTTAACTTGGGGTAATCGAGTGATAATTCCTGAAAAATTTCGACCTCATATGCTGGAACTTTTGCACGAAAGCCATGTTGGGATAACGCGTACTAAAATGTTAGCTAGAGGTTATTTTTGGTGGGCAAATTTAGACCGAGATATAGAGAACAAAATAAAGACATGTAAAATTTGTCAAAGTATGCAAAATTCAATACCTAAAGTGCCTTTGAAACCTTGGCCGGAAACTAAACGACGATGGCAACGCATATTGATTATGCTAAAGATAGCAGCAATGAATTATTAACTACTAATTCCGGACATTATTTATTGTGTATTATAGAGAGTTTCTCAAAATGGGTAGAAGTTTTTTTAATGAAACAGACTCATACCACACATACCATTGTCAAACTGAGAACTCTGTTCTCAAGTTATGGTTTACCAGAACTTGTGGTTTCCGATAACGGACCACAATTTACTAGCCAAGAATTCACGCAATTTTTAAAAAGAAACGGAATACGACATGCTTTAATTCCGCCTTATCATGCAGCTTCCAATGGAGCAGCTGAGAAAACCGTGCAAACAGTTATCCTATCCCTAATGAAGCAAGTTTTGCAAGATCTGAAAGATCGAACAAACCGCACAGTACAACATAAGCTTGATAATTTTTTGTTTTCCTACAGGAGTACCCCTCAAGCAACGACGGGAAAATCACCTGCGGAAATGTTCTTGCAAAGAAATTTAAGAACTCGCTTATCTCTACTTTTGCCGACTTTGACGGAAACCCTGGAAGAGTTACAGACTGCGAGTTCCCATATGTACCGATCTTTTGAAATTGGGGATCCCGTCCTGGTGCGAAGCGTTAGAGGAGAAAAGATAAAATGGTTTCCTGGAAGAATTCTTGCTCGACGCAGCGAGGTGACCTACGATGTAGCGGTACAAGGTCAAGCAAGGTTTTGCCATACCGATCATTTAAGGAAGGACGAAACGTTTAATTCTGATGAGTGGCATCTTCCAAATCTGACAAGACCGAGCGAAATCCGTTAGGAGCCCCTGAGGAGTCCTAATTCGCCACATCGTAAATGTGAACCAAAGGTGCCAACCTTAGAATTGTCTACGACAGAACTTGAGAAAGAGGAGCCAGCAGCTACTGAAGCAGTTCCTGACAGTCCTGCCAGTACCTCCCAGGAGAATGCTCAACTGACCGGACAGGAGACTTCTTTACCTGCAGTAAGGCGATCTGCGCGTCAAAGACGACCACCGGATCGATTGACATATGAAACGTTCAAGTGAATTTTAGGAAACAGGAACATTATCTTGTTTTTTTTTTTATTAGTTTCATTTTGAACTTTTATTTGAACTTTATTATTTAAATTAAAATTAAAGAAGGAAGAAGTGCAATATATCGCCAAGTTGGCGCTTATTATTTGTATAAAACCACCGCACGCAGTGATACGTGCGAGAGAGAGCTGTAGAGTGTTCGCAGCAATACTGTATTATTCTTGAGTCCATTAAATAAGTTTAGGACAAGATAGAAAACATTATAAAATTATTAGTTATAAAATTATTAGTTATGTACAAATTAAATAAATGCAATGCATATCAATATAATATTTTTTTCACACACTTTTTGACCAAATTGAACGCAACATTTTGACTACCACAGGCAGGTAACGCCACCTACTAGCAACTATCTGAGCAAAGGACAACTCTAGCCGCCTGAACTCTATTTCAACTGTACAAAACTATATACTAATGAATTATCTTGCAATAATTGTAATACAATTTTAAATGTTTAAAATCTACTAATTTCTTACTTCTTTTACATTTCTACTGCAGCAGAACTATTCGGCCGAATAGTTCATCAATATTCGGCCAGGCCGAATTTGACCTTACCGGCCAGTATTCGGCCAGGCCGAATATTCGGCCAAAGAGCCGAATAGGCCGAATATTCTTTACATCCCCACTCTTAACTACGGCTCTTTAACATGCCGCGTAATGTATGGATCTATAGATGGAATGATAGATATAGTAACTAGTGCAGAGCTCAACAAATACCGGCTCCTAAATTTTCAGCGCTGTCGCATAAAAATATGATACATCTATCGCGTAAAAATGGAATTGGGTATATTTATTTTAGTGCTTTGGAAGAACATCTTCTATGAAAATTAGATATACAGTCTGAAAAGAATGCTTCAGCTGATTTGTGATATGAAATTAATAGTTACAATTGTTTGCGTTCAGACTGCAAATTAAGGTAATGAAAGCTAGATGCAAGATCTAATAGATGAAATGTCAAGCCTATATAAAGAAAGGATATCTGATAGGTTCTCCTGTTCCATTATTGATGATCTTACAATAATTAAATAGGGATAAGCATAAATTTTAAGGTATATGGATGAAAACTAAATCGAAAATGTTTTTAAAAGAATTAATTATATATGTTTTAAAGCATCGTTTCTCAACCTGATGGTCTCGACCCCTAGAGGGAGGGCCGCAACATGACTAAAACAGTAAAACACCATCATTCTATTAAATAACGTTCCTTACATTACAATAAATTGTTACAAGATTCACACATATGCACAAATAAAAATTTGCAACTAGGAGGTCGTAAAGCTGCCTTAAAGTCCCAAAACTTCATTTGCCCAAAATGTACAGAAATTCTGATTTTAAGAAATTTTGTGAGAATGTTGACATACTGTCTTTCGCTGTAGATTTTAGGAAGAAATTTCATCTGCGGCCAATGGCACCGTTTCCGAACTTCCACTCATCAAACGCAAGAAATTCTACGCATGATTGGGCTAGAAATTCTACGCATTTCAGGCAAATCAAAGAACTGTCCTACAGACCTAAACTTTTTTGTGTGCACTCTGTGCCACCAACGGCATTTTTTCCGCACATCGAAAATGGGACTCAAAATCATCGAAAATAGAGGTGGGGATTTTTAAACCCACCCATATTTTATTATTATTGTTCAGTTTCTTAACCCCCCCCCCCCCCAAGTTTAGTTAAATTTATAATTGTTGTTGCTCTGTCTGAATCGCTACATTCTAATACTACCAATTGGATAATAACAAAAGTATCTTTCGTTATGATTTCCGAAGTAAATTTGTGATTTTATGAAGTAATATAAAATCTTCTAATTGCTGTGTCCGTTATTGGCACTCCTTTAAAAATCAGAGTATTAATCATTCATTCATCTATTCAGTAAAGCTGCTGGATATTCGTGGAACTGCGCTTTTCTATCGCAATGTTTACAATCCCATGCCCTGAACTAAGTGGGCTCCTGTTTTGCGAAGAACATGAAATGCACTTTACAGTATTTCGGAATTTTGCATCAGAAACTCGATTCTCCCATTTCAAGCATCCTTTACCTCCCTCAATTGCCGAATATTGAGCTCTCTCTTGCCTATAAAAAATAGTGATGTTTCCATGATAACTATCATCAACAACATAAGTTAGTTGTTTCTTTTTTTTTTTGCATGAGTATGTACGATCACTAATAGATGTATGACATGCATTGCTGCGATACTAGAACGTTATGAACAATTACTGACTTGTAATGCAAAGAGAACAGCACGCAGAAAGCAGTCAATATAAAGATTTGTAAAAAATTACCTCGTCTGTCCAGAGCGAACACCCGTCCTAGACCTTGCCCATCGATGCTGGCCAATAATTCTCCAGGCTCTGTGCCATCTGTGCCAGAGGCATAGCAAAGAATTCTCCCATTCTCTCTGTCAGCGACGCAAATGGCGTCGTGCTCGGGAACAAGCGTAAGGCTGTGAGGAATGTTCATACCATCTGAAATGAATAAAAAATAATGTAATAAGTTTTCGTACAATAAAATAAAATAGCTTAAATAGTTTCAGTGCTTCTGTAGGCGTTTGAAATTATTTTTGGTTGGTAGTTCATGACCATTCAGTGGCGTAGCTAGACCCCAATTTCGGGGAGGGGGGGGCTGTTCTTTTGGAGGAAGTTCGATTCCTCTAAAGAACAATTGTAGTCAAACCGATGTACGAGATTTAAGTCAGGCGAACCCCCCCCCCCCCCCTCCCTCCCTATGAATTAAAAATTATTGAAATCGGTTCATTTAGTCAAACTTTATGGTTGAAAAAGCACAAAAATTAGTAAATTTCCTCCCAAAACCTTTTTTTCTTTTAATTATCGTATACGGTTTATTGCAAAACGAAAGTATGGAATCTATGAAAGATCATCCTCGATAGATTAAAAAAAAAAGAATAATTAAAATCGGTTTATGAAATGAGAAGTTATCGATTCACAAACAAACAAAAAACATGCATAGATATCAATTAATAACCGTCCTCCTTTTGAAAAGTCGGTTAATAATAAAGACAAATTGCTTTCTAAAAGGAAAAATCTACACTTTTCCCTTTTAAAAGTTTTAATTTTTACATGATTTTGGTTTTTGTTTGCACTCGTTTCTTATTGCAGGGAAAGTATTTAATATGACAATGTTGCGTTGTATAGACTATATACATTTCCGTTCCCCTAACTGCATTCAAATAATAATAATAAAAAAAAACGTACCTAACTTGACGAATTTACAGGAATATTTTTTTTGTCACAGAGAACATAGAACTTTCAACTGATAACTTTTTTCCATTATCATTTTTAGCCTACTTTCCCGTCAAAGTTAAAAAAATAATAATAATAAAGAATGAAAGAAGGCTAAATGTGTCGTGAAAATATCGTTAAAAATAAAGAAAAGTTTAAAATAAGTGAAGTAATTAAATAAAGATTGAAAAATAAAAAATTTGAAAGTAGTCTTTTGAGGTGGGAAATACTTGTGTCTATCGGTCTGTCTGCTGTTAACTTTTGAAGGAATTGTCCGATCCATTTTTTTTTTTTTTTTGCATAAAAAGATCTCGGCGTGGCCATTTCATTTCAATATTTGACTTTTTGATTTGAAAAATTTTTCGCTTACTTTTGAATAGTTCAAAAAATCTTAACAATAGCACCTATGGGCAAATTAAGTAAACTCTATCCGATCCAAGTTCCGATGAACAAGCTTATTGGAAAAAGCTCTCAGTGTGAAAATTTTTTTGATTTGAACAATTTTTATTCATTTTTTAACAGCTCAAAAAAAAAAAAAAAAACTAAGATAACGCCTACGGGGAATTTTCAATCTTATATAAATGATGATATAACAGACGGATTTGCTTGGAACAAGCTTCATCGGAAAGATGTTATGACGTAGAACTAGTACAGTTACGAAGTTCAATCAGAACTAAGGGAACCTATTTTTATATGAAATTTTTTCGTAGGGATTTTTACGGATATTTTTGAATGAATAAATGATAAAATAAATAAACAAGTGAATGAATTGAAAATCAACTAAATGAGTAAATAAATACAATGAGTAAACGAATGACTGAATAAATGAAAGAATGAATGAGTGAGTGAAGGAATACGTATTAACCGCTGAAAAAGGTATTTGAAGTAATTAAGAACTAAAGCTAAATGAGAAAGAGAGATAGCTGGATTATAAGTTTGAAATTGGTGTATACGAGAAAGTAGGCTCGTATAGTTCTAGACGGAACTTCTTGTTAGATAATGCATTAGTAGTAAAAGCGGCAAAAATAAAATATTACCTTCAGAAGTGTCTAGTGAAACTAATTATGATTTAGCAGATTGTACTTCCTTCTCCTCAGAGGGCATCAACTTTCTCTTTTTATTAACAATTATCATCAATTTTCTATTTCGGCTTAAAAAAGCTTGTAATAGGTTTTGCTCACTTCATTATTGTCTCTCATTCAATGCACTTCCCTAAATAAATTGGGTTTGAAGAAAATGCGCAAAACCTGATCAGTACAGACTGACCCACCAATGCATAAGGGGTGCATGCACGAGAGGAAAGTGGGAGGTCTCTGCTTATGGTAAAATATTCATACATTAAGCTATAGGTAAAGTAAACAACCATTGGCGGAAAAACCCAATTAAACAAGAATAGTTGATGCTTAAAGAACGTGAGAAATTTTTTTTATGGCTGCAGTGGCTATTTGTTATTAGGGGAGAGGAGAAATTGAGAATGACATTCATCACTATACTCTCACTATCTCCTATCTTCGTGTTCAGTGCATCTGTTTCTGTACATCTGTAAAGTAAACGATATCTGTTCGGTTGAGGCGTTATTATTGAATAGTCAGTAGAGAATGGGTCTAAGTTGAAAGCGGAGAGCAATTAACACAAACCGCCGTGGTGCTTGAAAGCACCTTCCAAAAGGAAGAAGTCATAAAACGGACTTTCTTCCGCTCTGGGCATGAAACGTAGTGAGGGACGGCTGATAAAATTGTTAAACAGAAGCTTTGAAAGGAGAATTGTGAACAGTCATGGGAAAGATTCTAGTTTAGATATATTTATCGTTAAAAGTACGGCTTGGTTGCATTTGAAAGCTATTTCCAGCCTATTTTTTTAATTCTAATAATGGTTTTTTGCTAGTCCTGTGTCCACCTTCATTTTCAATTTGCTCCATACTATAGAGAGCCATCTTATTTAATAGGCTTTATTATTAATAGGTCTCCTAACTGCAAGAGTTGCACGGAACATATTCCAGTTTTGTTCGACTGCGAATCAAAAACTTCCCGAAAATGCTGCCAAGCCGAAGATTTTCCAACATCATTTTTCATTCATTTTAGCTCACCAGAATTTATTTTCAACTGGAATATTTGATGATAGTTAAAAAATATATTGTAATATTGTATTCTTTATTTGAAATTAAAAGAAAAATCATTAGAACCAATTGCGATAGCAACAATAACCTACATTTAATCGATGTAGCACCACATCTATTAACAACACTTTATAAAATAATTTCGGGGTCGGGAGGACTCGGTCTTTGACGCCGAACAGTATCACTCGGGCTCAAAAGTGAGCCCAAACTCATCTCTAGTGTATAATAGGGGTTAGTGGTGGAGGTATTTAGGGGAGAAACCCCTAGGAAAGTGTTACGACTACGGCTGCAAGTTTGTCGCTCCGCGAATTCCCTCGGTTTTTGAAGCTGTTTCCTAAAATCCGTGATTTAAAAAAAATTCCACGATTTGTGCGAAAATTGTTTAAAATGTAAGACTTTTTTTTTGTTTTTTACTTACATTTCAATGGCAATTTTTACTGTTCTGAAGTTTTAAAATGTATAACAGATTTCCCTAAAATTTAGAAAAATTCATCAATAGAAAAATAACTATAAAAGTAGTTATAGATAATCACATTCATGTTTAGAAGAAGTTTTTGATCCTAACCAATACAAATATTTAAATCTTTTTAACGAAGTTGATAGTTCTTCCATTTTTAACAATAACCCTATGATGAGTTACACGTTGAAGGAGGGTCAACTTTGGAAATTCAAGAGAAAAAGTTTTCCCGACCTGTCCAATGTGGCAATTCGATGTTTGTCAGTTCCGTCAGTAGCGCAGATGCTAAACGGTCCTTCTCTACATATAAGAACGTATTAAGTCATAGCGAGTACCAAAATTCTGTACATTTAAATAAATACCTAAATATTGCATCAAGTTGAAAGAAATAAAGTTGTTCACTTATGTACTTTCTTACTTAAAAAATAAATTTCATTACATATATCCTACATTTTATTACATTATATTTGTGTTCTCACGAGCATTTCGCGAGATTTGCCGCGAATGTCGGGGTCTTTTCTGCGACAAATTTGCAACCCTAGGTACGACCTAGTACGACCCTACAACCCAAAAGTTCGATAATTGTCTTTTTCTTTTTTGCCTTGTATCGTGCTTTTTTTTAGTACTGTTCTAATCAAAATTAAATATTTTTAGAATAATCTAAAGCGTAAAGAGAGTTAAGGTCTCAAAAAAGTTTTCGGACATCAACATTTCGGTAGGGTCCATCTAAGCCATCCCGTATCTAAGTCAAACTTTGGGGGGGGAGGGTTTGTCCCCAGCCGCCCCCCCCCCTTATCTACGCCACTGTGACCATTAGAAAACGATTGGGCCACAAAGGGAAAAAACTCTTGCTATTCCATGAAGCAAAGTCATTTCGAAACGTTCCTTCCTCAGCGCTTACACGAGAACTTATTACTAACATGATCTCGAGGAAAGCTTCGGTGTAGATCGCGGTCCTACTCACCGACGTTTAGCCAACACATAATTACACCAGCAACAGTTAGTTGATTTTCCATATTTTGTCCACATTAGGATTGAAAGCGCATGGCTCCGAAAAACTTAACAATATTTTAATGGCTTTATGAATGACTGAGAATTTGTCGTTTTCTTTCTATCTTTTCTGCAGTAGGGAAGGGAAGGGGACGAGAGTTCTAAGTAAAATTTTAAAAAAGTATGATTGCACAGCGACTCCAGTATCGGATTTAAGGGGGGGCAGGGGGCACGTGCCCCCCCCCCAAAAAGGGTCTTTTATCTGTTAATTTTTTAAAAATAATTCTTGTTTTGAAACAAACAAAATTTTGAAATATTATGAAACAAAAAAAAAATATTTTAATAAATTAAATTTTGTTTGGCAATTCAAGTCACTGTGCTATCAAGTGCCACCTGGCAGTACTTCCCATCATTATATAACTTTTTAAAGCTCCCTGAGCTACTGAAAAACCCTGAAAAACAAATCTATTTCCATCTTCGGAATGACCCGGCTGTGTGCTACGGATCTACCCCCCAGTTTTTCAGGAAAGGGGCAGCCAAAACTTTAGTAAATTAATGAAAAAAAAGTAAGAAATAAAGAAGAGAAAAAAGACAAAAATAAAAATTGTGAGGTAAAAATGAATAAAAAAAAAAAAAAACAGGTAGTATTATATGACCAAACAGTGTAATTTTTTCCCCTCCTTTAAAATTAAAAATAAAACTGCAGGCTTAAAACATTATATAGGAACATTGATAAAACTATTATTATTATTATTACTTAATTAAGGGCCGCCGAAATGCGTGTTTCGTTTCAAACCTTTCTTAGCGGAAAGAAAAAATGGTATTCAAAACATTATAGAAACACAAGGCAAGTCTGCGTACAACAAAAAAAAAATAGATAAATGAACATAATAATTCCATAGTTGGGCAATCGAAAGTTTTATATTTCTATATAAATATATATGAATTTTTTAATCGAATTATATTACAAAAATCACAGCAAAAGGTATGAAATGCATGGGCCGCCGAAATACATTACAAACTGAAGGAAAAACAAAGAGAGAGATTCAAAATATTGTAATGAAAATTCACACCAAAAGTAAGATTAACGAGGCATGATATTTAAAAATTTTAAAAAATTACTTATAGTATCACTGCAAAATAATACCGCAGTCGGAGTTTTTTTGTAGGGGCTGGAGACGTTGTTTGCATTTGAAATAAATCATAATTGAGTTGTATAACACAAATGATCAAAATGCTTTGTGCTAAAATGTAAGTACAAAGATAAAACAATGTAAAAAAGCACAAATTCAGAATAAAAAGTAACACAAATAGCTATTTCGAAGCTACAATGGAGCCTCTTCATCAGTGCAAGAAATATTGTTTTATCTTTGTACTTACATAATTGAGTTGGAAATCAAAAATTAGAAGAGCATAGCAATAACATGTTTTTCGAAGAAAAGAAAGAAATAAGTGACTGTTAAAGCATTTTTATGTGAAATAAATGAAAGAATCAGGGTAGCCAAGGTGATTTGAAGAAGAGACAGACTTCTCCCAGTCCACACACACTGACACAATCTTTTTTTTTTTCTTTCTTAATCAGAGTCGTCGTTAAGATGGTGTGTGTTTGTGAGACTTGAATTTAAAAAAAAAAAATAGAAAAAGAGCCTCGAAACAATGCCCGAAACCCCCTTTCCTCTTACGTCATGAATGACGTTTCGGCCTAAAATTGCGAATTTAGAACTCCAATTTCAAAAAGTTTTCAGTGGAGAGCCCCTGAATCCATTTGTCTCTTAACGTCGCCAAAAATAGCCTAATGTGCAATTTTTGTAAGACTTAAATTTCAAAAAATGTACGGGGAGCTGAGCCCCCCCGAACCTCCCAGTCCGTCCTCTCACATCCTCGAAAATCGTCAAAATTGTATTTTTAGAACTTCATCTTTTAAAAATTGCAGCTGTCTTATAATGTCACCAGAGAACTGTAGAAAAGTATTGAAATCATTGACATTGTACTATTTGAAATATTGAATTTTGTATTATTGTTAAAAAGTATCTCTTTTCAGCTGAAAATGCATATGTGTCAGACTCAGACATCAATTCGGACTCAAATTCATATGAATTTGAGTTAGCATTAAAGAAACTCAGTTTAAGAAAATCCCCCGGCGAGGACGCAATACACTCTGAGTTTCTGAAGCATATCGGAAACTATGCAAAACAAGTTCTTCTACGGTGTTTTAACCAAATTTGGACGAAGGGCATCCTGTCCGAAAACTGGAAGAGTGCCCTAGTCATACTAATATTGAAAAAAGGTAAAAACCCAGACTCTCTTCTGAACTATAGGCCTATCTCCCTGACTAGCATTGTTGCCAAACTGATGGAGAGGATGATAAACGCTAGACTCAGCTGGTATTTGGAGAACTTCGAGTTGCTATACCAAGAACAGGCAGGGTTTAGAAGAAACCGGTCCACTTCGGACCAAGTAACTCGTTTCAGCCAGGCGATCAAAGATGCTTTAGGCAAAAGAGAGGTTCTGACAGCGGTGTATGTTGACTTTAGATCAGCCTATGACTGTCTGGAGAGAACTTTTGATACAGAAGCTTTTTGCATTTGGTATTGGCTCAAATTTGCTAAACTGGTTCCGATCATTCCTAGGTAGAAGAAGCTGTAAGGTCCAGTTTGGACATGGAAGATCAAAGAGCTATAGTCTTCAGACTGGTCTCCCACAAGGATCTGTTACTAGTTGTACTCTTTTTAACATCTACATTAATGACTTGATAAAAACACTAAAATCAACTCCCAATATCCACTGCCTACTCTATGCAGATGACTTGGTTATATGGACGACAGCACCTAAGAAGCATGCTAAGGCATTTATTGTGTCCACTCTCAATTCTGCTTTGAACTCTTTACATTTTTGGAGTAAGGATAATAACATGACTGTTAATCTGAGTAAATGCGCTTCTCAGACTTTTTCATTAATGCATCAGCAGATTATACCTGACCACTTTTTTGCTGGAGCTACTCTTGATAATGTGGAAACTTTCACCTACCTGGGTACTGTTTTTGACTCTAAATTAACATGAAGGAATCATGTGGAGTATTTAACTAGCAGAGTAGCTAAGCGGCTTCCTATTCTAAAGCTACTAGCTGGCTGCCTATGGGGCTGTGCCCGCTCACTCTCACAGTCACTTATAAAAAATACATACTTCCGGTTCTCACTTATTGCTGTGAGCCCCTTATTACGATGTCAGAGACCCTCCTACAAAAACTAGAGGTATTGCAAAACCAAGCTCTTAGACTTATCACTGGTGCTGTGAAATCTACACCAATTGACTCAATGCTACTACTTACAGGCATCAAGCCTTTGGGTGTTGTTTTCGAGGAAAAAGCTATTATTCTGTATAAAAAATTGATGCAAATTGATAATTCCTGGTCTAATTATCAGGAAACCCCTCGTAACTTAAAAACGCAAAACGGGTTTATCCAAAGTGTCTAAGAGCGAGCATCAAGGCTGGGGGTGGACATCTCCATTCCACTCGAAAAACATATAAAGCCTGTGAATCCACTTGATTGCAACCAATTAAACGTAAATATGTGCCTCAGACAAGAGATTGTGAAACAGGACACACCAACTGCTGTCCTCCACGCTCTTGCACTGGAAACAATGGATACTTTCTACCCTGAACCTCATTGGCTGAGAGTCTTCACTGATGGGTTCTTTATCCCTGAACAGCCCAATGCTGGTGCCGGAGTGTTCTGTGAAATATTTGCCTTTCATATCCCAATCGGCTCCCTCAGAACAGCCTTTGACGGTGAAATTTCTGCAATCCGTGTTGCTTTAGAACAGCTTTCGTGCTTTCTTGACGAATTTTCAAATGTTGTCATCCTTTCAGATTCGCAGGCTGCGCTTCACTCAATCAAATCGATCGACTACCCTTCTTCGGAAGATATACTGAAATGTCATCTCTATATAAATAAATTACATCAAATGGGCAAATCTGTCGCTCTCCAGTGGATCCCTTCTCACTGCGGAATTAAAGGAAATAAGGTAGCTGATAGTCTGGCTAAAAAAGGAACCACTGTTAAACAGACCATCAATAGCCCGATCCCTTTCTTAACCTTCAAACGAGTGTTTAAGCGAAAAATCTCCAAAACTTTCAGTTCAAATCTAATGGAAAGGATTTCTGATAAAAAATGGAAGGATCTCACCCCAGACATCATTCACGACTGGCCTCGTCGAGAGGCCGTCGCTGAGTTCCGACTTTCTGTTGGACATGACTGTCTTGCTGCCCACTTACACAGAATCAATCTGGCCCCTGATCCCTTTTATCCTTTTTGTAACAGCCGGCTGATTATGGATGGCTCCCACCTGCTACAGTGCAGAGCTCTCCGCACATCGGAGATCACAGACCGTTACTGGGAGGCGAGGAGAAGAATTTGGAAATGACTTTTTTTTGTTTGTACTGTTCTTCTGTTTTAGTACCTTTTACTGTTTTGTCAAACCCATGTGCCATTGGAAATAAAAAAAATATATTGAATTTTGAGAAGAACAGTCAGAACATAATGTTTGAAAAGTTGCTTGGACGTACCACTCATTCTTTGGCGTTATTATAATCTTCAAAGCAATTATTTTTATTAGTACGAATTATAATGGTATTCTGCAAAATTATCAGAAGGGATTGGCGTTTAATATTTTAATATGTAAAAATGCATTTTACTTTTCCATTTGATGAAATTAAGTATGTTGTTCGTATTTATTTTAAAAGTATTAACTAGTGTCAGGTGATCTTAAAAAACGTGAAACAAGCTTATGAGTTCTTTACTATGAAAGAGTTTAAAATGAGCAACTACTTTTTAAAACCGGTGCCCCTCCCAGAAGTTATTTCTGGATCCGCCCCTGAATGGCTCCATAAGTTTGGCGATTATTGGGTTTCGACAGTTGTTGCCACTTATGAGGTAGACTTGAATACTGTCTATTTTATTAGGAAAATTACTTTATTATATCTATGCAATTTACAAACGTTTAATTTTTACTTATTCATATAGCAGTAACTTTTTAATATAATTAAATAAATAAAACATAATTTCAAATCATAGTTTTTATCTTTATTGAAAATCCGAAAAAATCGCTGAATCTCCTTCAATTATGAAACTTTACTTACTTTGAGCTACCTCTCAATACTGTTTGCTGGTATCAAATTTTATCATAATTATTTTTTAGCATACTGGAACAAACTTAGAGGGTAAGAGATTGAAAATTAAAAGCTTCGAAAAATAAGTGGCTATCAGTCATGATCATGGCGAAGCATAAACTCCGATCGACTACTCATAGCTGACAATTTACGCTTTTGTGACCACTTTTCTCTACCATACCCCTACCTGCTAGCCGAGGCTTTATAATTGCTTGCGCACGATGTGAAGTAGTGGAGTCCACTGATTTTACATGCTCGTATCTCCAAGTGTACATGGTGGGTCTTCAGCGGGTATCGAACACGCTGAGAGATATTAAATAAAGCAAAGAGAACATATCAAAAAAACCAAATTTCCTTCTCCCTCATCTCAAGCACATGGCAAAACAGGTTGATAAAACCAAATGAAAAGCTGTGATTATCGATTTTTATGACAAAAGAGAAAGTTCTACAAAGAATTACACATTTCCGATAAAGGCTTGTTTCAGAAATAATTAACGCTGATCAGGAAAGTTTCAGGAATAAATAAAGTTGCAATTAAAAGAAGTATGGATGTCGTTTGAGTAAAGGTCGTTGGGATTTGAATCGGGGTTTGTAAGTGCTGCTGGAGAGATTTGTTACTATGTACCATATTATGGGTGCTTGTTTAATACTTTTGTTTTATATTCACTATAATGCAATATTGATTAATGTATTTTAAAAAAGTAGATTAAATCAAACGACTCGATTTAATTACTTTTCCATTATTTAGAATATCTGGCTAAAAGTTAACTTTAAGGTGTCGTACAATGGGTAAACAGTAGTGTGGGCGTGGGCCGAAAAAACAGAAAAAGTTGTTTTTAAGTCGTAGCACCACGAAAAAGTTGCAAATGGGGGAGAAACAAAAGAGGGTTCAATAAACAATGAAATCGGTTTCCATCTTCTGGTCGCGCATTTGCTCTCAAGTTCACCGAAACTTTTAAAATGTGATTTTAATAAGTGTTTAAGAATATAATTAGTGGTCCAAAATAAATTGCCATTTGAACATTTTAAACTGGTATTCAATAATAACGATAAGAGAAAATACAGGAAAGTTAGGTTTTTTTTGTGTATGCGTGTGTGTGAGAACTGCAATTTGCCTTTATTTGTAATTTCTTTTCGAAATTTCAATAATTATGTTTGGAGTCAATATGACACTGTAAGATGTGATAAAATCAAACGATGACAACAGCTGATGAAATCAAACAGTATTTAAACATTATTTTCTCTGGTTTTAATACATAACAATTTGAGCTATTACATTCGGTGAGACGCTAATGAAAAAATACTTAAAAATATCGTAGAGATGCGGATTTTTCAAGCTTCGGCAAACGTTCGGAAAGATGTGCGACCGGAACATATAAATTGGCTATGATTCTTTTGTTAACCCTTGTTAGTTACCGCAATTCGTAACTTTTTCGTGGTATAACAAGTGCGAAAAAAACAGTTTGGCATTTTTCCGTTCACCGCATGAACAACTTATAAGGCATGTTGAACTTACACTTTCATTGCACTTTAATGACATATATAAAAGCATACAGGACACGAGAGAATTTTTGAAGTTACCTTTAGAACCGATTTCCTTAATGAGATTTCCCGTGGCTGTAAACATGACGATCCGAGAGTTGCAGTAGCCATCACTCACAAAAAAGTCTCCGGAAGGCATTATTGCAACGTCTGTCGGCTGGCATAGGTGGCTGTTGCCAGAACCAGGCACGAAAGGTTCGCCTATCATTAAGTCCTCGCTGGCCTCCCGGGGCGGAAATTTGAACACCTGAGCAATTGAAAATCAAAAATAAGATAAAACGTAATGGAAAATCACCGCTAAAACCTTTTTTGACGTTTCATGCTTGGAAATGTTTTTATCGTCATTTCTGGAACATTCAATTTTCTTTTATTTTTTTTAAGTTGCCCATAAATTTCAAAAACACTTGTTCTTCTACCTATTTCTACCATCACTTCTGCCTGACTTTGATCTTTCATTGGTTCTGTGGGAATGAAATGTCCAAAAAATTCTACCACACGTTGATGGCAGGAACGAAAAGAGACAGCAAAGAATTTATCATCTTCTAGGCAGACCTCTGGTTTCAAATGAGCCTACTTTAGAAGGAAAGGGATTCTTGCGGCGAGTGAGAAAATATTGAGGGGGGAGGGAATGACAACAGGGAGCATGTGGGGGTAACTTCATAGCACAACTTACGCAATGCAAGCAATGGTCATTGGGAAACATGAGGACATAAGTAGCCTTCGCAGGAACAAAACTTTATGCCTGTTATAATTTTTTTCACGATCTTTTTCCGGTGCATTTGTAGTAATTGTTCATAATAATGTTTCAGAAGCATCTTTCGCCCTTATATGGACTGTTCTAGGGGCAGAATGTAAAGTAAGATTTAGGAGAGTTTTCAGAAAATACTATTCTTCGTTCAACCACAGTGTACTGTTTAGGATTGTCATTTTAGAATTCTATTTCGGCAAGGTCAATACAAGTTTTTCTTTTTTTCTCTTTTCTTAATGCCTGGAACACAGCGATGCAAAAATATATGACTATTCGGATATTTCATTCACGCTAAACGAATGCTTTCTCCTTGTGGCACTGAACCAGCGTGAAAGATAAGAAATATAGGTCGCCAGATGTAGGGTACTAAAGTTGGATAAATCATGGAGGTAGGAATACAGGAGGGAACACGCAACACGGCCTATCTAAAAGCATTGTCGCGATTGAAGTAACTGTTATGGTGTGACCAATATGGCCGCCACTGCCTGAAAACGAAAGGCTTTTGGTGTGGAGGAAGATCTTCCCCGTTTTACTTTTCTCTCTTTTACTGATAGTATTGCTGTATTTATTATCTATCTAGGAAACTTAAAAATACAGCTTAAAACAATTTTGTTTTATATTAAGTTCTTGATTTATGAAAATTAACAAATATTTCTGTGCTTCGTATTATAGATATAGATTTTTATAGCACACAGTCATTTCAGTATTTATTAAAATAAACTACTCATGAAGGTTTTTAAAAACTTGAACAAGTAATTCTCCGCCGGGGGACGAGGTCAGGATCCGGATATTCCGGATATTGATTTTGTGGGATATCGAACATTTGGTGCCCCTTGTTTGACGATCCATATTGGATATCCGGATATAATATTTAAAACCTGAAAATTCTACGCATATTTTTAAACATTCCACAGGTTCCAAATGCGTAGTAACTTTAATTTACATATATTCTCAAAACATGCTCATTATTTTTTGTTAAAAAGAGGATTTTTACATGCCGGCTATCAGGATCTTTCGTGCAGTGGCCAGAATCGTTTCTAGATATTTAATATACGGTTGGATACCAGATATCCGACGCATTCTGGGAGAGTTCGGTCCCGCTGGTCGCGACCCCCTCCCCCGTCGATGCGCCCCTGTTTGTGCTTATTTTAAAACAACTATCATTTAAAACAAATGCTACTGTACGGGATGCTGGGTACGGTTGTGATAATTTCCCTTTTATCGCCCATAATTTTGTTACTATGCCAGTTTTCTAGAATATATTTATAACATATCGCCGTTCCGGAAGAACAATGACGTGACTGCAAAAATGCTCAAATGCAAATAAGTCCAATACAATATCAGAAACACACAGGAGAACTGTAGAACGACCGTTTGTGTCTTCTAGAACAACGAACAATTTTTAGAGAAACAATGACGTAACTGCACTCAGGGGTTGAAATTAAGGTGATTAAATCCTAATACCTGGTAAATGAAAGTAAAGTATATATTCGACATAGTTACCCTCAACATACCCTTATTTTCTGTCACTTACACCCTTCTCAATTATAAATTTTATACAACTACAAATTACGCTCTTGTAATGCTTTACGCTCTTTTAAAATTGAAGTTTTTTCATTTACGTCACTGTTCTTCCGGAATAACGTAAAACATATATTAACATTAGTTTTGCCATTGGCGTAGAAACATTAGATAAGATTATATGAAAACATGAATCAACTACAAATATAAATGGGCCTATAGATTGAAACGAATCCTACTTCAGTAAAATAATTTTTGCATATCTTGCGTAGTTAACAACATGCTACTCCAATGTGTACTTCTTACGTAATTTTCGTTTAATTAAAATGAAATTAACCCGTTATCCCCAGCACACGAATGGCATTGCTTGGTGTGACCAAGATGGCGGCGCGGTTAAAGTAAATGCTTCAAGAAGTTATTACCATGTTCCATCCTGTTATTCTTACATCCATGGGATAAATTTGAGGAAGAAAAGAATTTTAAGAGAACTTATCTAAAATAAAGCTGGAATCATACGTCCTACTGCATTCATTACCTTTTCAATCAACAGCAACAAAAAAAAAAAAAAAAAAAAGATCAAAGCTTTGTTATTCACCATTGTAAAAGAGTAGAATTTTTCATTGTACTATATATTATTATTATAATTATAAAGAATAATTATGCATCTGGAACTGTTAACCCTTTGCACACTTAATATGTGGCAAAAATACTTTATTTTGGCAACTGTATTAGAGTGCTAACTCATAGAGTACAAAGGATTTTAAAACTAGGAAAGGAATTTTCATCGGGTTCAAATTTTGAACTTAGTTTGTTTTGTTATAAGCGAAAATCAAGAGAGGCAAAGGTATGTTTTCGATGGTACTGTAAATGAGTGCAAGTTAACATTAAAATACGTTGTTTTGGTGATTATTGTTAGAAAGGAAACACGTTTTAGTGAAGTAATGAAAAAAAATTCCAAATAATAAGCAATCGCAAAAGCGGAGTAAAACGTGGTTTTGACACATCAGTCATTTGAAGTCAAATACATGATATAAGTTTGCAATGTCTGATAAGTCACGCGAAAAAAAATTGAGAAATGTCGTGGCGCTGATTGAGAAATTTTATTATTCAAATTCATATAAAATGCATAACACATTTTATATTGAAAACCTGAAAATTCTGAAATAGAAAAAAAAAATAATGAAAAAACATGATATAAGTATAAAAAAATTTAACATACTGTGACGAAGTCTCGTCCCTTGCCGGTAATAGCTTTTCATTCTTTCACTTTTTTTCGAAGTCTCTATCTCTATCTCTATCTCTACTAATAATAAAGTAGCAAGTATGTGTGTCTGTCTGTCTGTGTCCGGCTTAGGGCCAAGACCGTTCGGAGGATTTTCATGAAATTTGGCACGAAATTAGTTTGGAACATGGGAATGTGCACCTCGGAGAGTTTTTTCTGAAATTCGAATTTGTTCTTTTTTTATTCCAATTTATAGCCGAAAGTTTTATAAATTAGTCGTTTTCTATGAGAAGGAATTATCGCATCCTTTCGAGCTTGATACCATTGAAAAGCCCGTACAAAACTACCCCGGAAAGAGTTTCGCTCTGCGTGCGAAAATTCGTAGTCTCTAAATTAATTAGAAAAGAAGTTATAAGCATTTTTCTCTGCAGTTCGAAATTATTTTTTTCACGGTAATTAACTTTAATTTTAATTGTTACCATGCCGACGGACTATTGATCATTTTTAGCCTACTTTCCCGTAAGAGTAAAAAAAAAATAATAATAAAGCATGAAAGAAGGCTTAATGTATCATGAAAATATCGTTAGAAATCAAGAAAAGTCAAAAATAAGTTAAGTAATTAAATAAAGATTGAAAAATAAAAAATTTGAAAGTAGGGTTTTGAGATGGGGAAAAAGTGTGTCTGTCGGTCTGTCGGTCTGTCTGTCTGTCGGTCTGTCTGTCTGTCGGTCTGTCTGTCTGTCGGTCTGTCTGTCTGTCTGTCGGTCTGTCCCCCCCTAATAACTTTTGAACGAATTGTCCGATTCGAAAAATTCTTTTTGCATTCGAAATATCTCGGCGAGGACATCTGATTTACATATTTTACTTTTTGATTTGAACGATTTTTTGTTCAATTTTGAACAGTTCAAAAAATTTTAACATTAGCGCCTACGGGTAAAAATGAAGCAAATTATGTAAAATCTGGGTACAAGATCTAAGTTCCCATGAACAAGCTCACTGGAAGAAGTTCTTGGCATGAAATATTGATTTGAACAATTTTTGCTCATTTTTGAACAGTTAAAAAAAAAATAACATACCGCCTACGGGGAAATTTCAATCCTATATAATTTCTGATCTAACGGACCGATTTGCTTGCAACAAACTTTATCGGAAAGCTCTTATGACGTAGAACATGTACAAATAGAAAGTTCATCCAGAACTAACGAGCCTATTTTCCTATGAAATTTTTTGATTGGGATTTTCAAGAATATTTTTTAATTAATGAATGATTAAATGAATAAGCAAAAGAATGAATGAATAAATGAGTGAATAAATACATGAATGACTTAATAAATGAATGATTGAATGAATATGTATTAACCGTTGAAAACGGTATGTTTGAAGCAATTAAGAACTAAAGCTAAACGAGAAAGAAAGAGAGAGAGATAGCTAGATTATAAATTTGAATTCGCTGTATACGGGAAAGTAGGCTCGTATAGTTCTAGACGGAACTTCTTGTTTTTTTTAACGAATTAAAATGTAGTGCTTGCGGTTTTTAGCATTTTGAGGAGCAGCCGATTTTTAATTTATTTATTTCTTTTTACCCTACTTTCCCGTAAAAGTAAAAAAAAATAATAATAAAGCATGAAAGAAGGCTTAATGTATCGTGAAAATATCGTTAAAAATCAAGAAAAGTCAAAAATAAGTGAAGTAATTAAATAAAGATTGAAAAATAAAAAATTTGAAAGTAGGGTATTGAGATGGGGAAAAAGTGTGTCTGTCGGTCTGTCGGTCTGTCTGTCTGTCGGTCTGTCTGTCTGTCTGTCGGTCTGTCTGTCTGTCGGTCTGTCTGTCTGTCGGTCTGTCCCCCCCTAATAACTTTTGAACGAATTGTCCGATTGGAAAAATTCTTTTTGCATTCGAAAGATCTCGGCGAGAACATCTCATTTCTATATTTTACTTTTTGATTTGAACAATTTTTTGTTCAATTTTGAACAGTTCAAAAAATTTTAACATTAGCGCCTATGGACAAAATTGAAGCAAATTCTGTAAACTCTGGGCACAAGAGCCAAGTTCCTATTGCAAGCTTATTGAAAGGAGTTCTCGGCGTGAAATATTGATTTGAACAGTTTTTGTTCATTTTTGAACAGTTCAAAAAATTAACACAGAGCTTACGGGGAAATTTCAACCCTATATAAATCCTGATCTAACGGACCGATTTGCTTGGAACAAACTTTATCGGAAAGCTCTTATAACGTAGAACATCTAGAAATAGAAAGTTTATCCAGAACTTACGAGCCTATTTTGCTATGAAATTTTTTGATCGGGATTTTCAAGGATATTTCTCAGTGACTCAATGAGTGCAATAATGAATGAATGAATAAATGAAAGAGTGAAAGATTAAATCAATGAATAAATGAATGAGGAAAAGAATGAATGAATAAATTATTGAATAAATGAAAATATAAATAAATGAGTGAATAAATACATGAATGCGTAAATGAATGAATAAACACTTGAATGAGGTAACGAATGAATGAATAAATGCATGGCTGAATAAATGAAAGAATGAATGAGTGAGTGAATGAATATGTATTACCCGTTGAAAAAGGTATATTTTCAATAATTAGAACTAAAGATAAATAAGAAAGAGAGAGAAAGAGATAGCTAGATTATAAATTTGAATTTGGTGTATACGGGAAAGTAGGCTCGTATAGTTCTAGACGGAACTTCTTGTTTTGGATTTTGATTATTATTTTTTATAAACGAATTAAAATTTATTTCCTGCGGCTCACATGCGATTAATAGCTTTATTTTGATTTCCTTATTTTTACATGTATTTTACGGGACCATTTTCCATACAGCACAGGGGTTTTTAAAACACATGTTATCCTTTATAGCGATTTTTGTTATTCCAACTTATTCTTACTATTTATAGTTTCATTTATTTTATTTTTTGTTTCGCCAGTGAATTAGCACATATGTTATTTTCCTATTTGAGCTCGGATGAATGGTTTATTCCGCTTTCAAAGCTTTGCTTGCTGCTGTTTGTTTCTGCAAGCTACAATGTTTCGTCTTTCTGTTTTAATGTTAATGAATAATAGATAAAAATTAATTGTATTAAAAATTAATAAATTACAACTTTTCTAATTTATTATAATCGTCCTTTTTGTGTGGGTTCTTGAACTAAACAAACAAAATGTTTTTTCTTTTAAATATTTCCTCTTACCCGCTTCGTTTCGTTTCTTTCTTTCTTTCTTTGTTCTTTTTTTAGCCTACTTTCCCGTAAAAGTAAAAAAAAATAATAATAAAGCATGAAAGAAGGCTTAATGTATCGTGAAAATATCGTTAAAAATCAAGAAAAGTCAAAAATAAGTGAAGTAATTAAATAAAGATTGAAAAATAAAAAATTTGAAAGTAGGGTATTGAGATGGGGAAAAAGTGTGTCTGTCGGTCTGTCTGTCGGTCTGTCCCCCCCTAATAACTTTTGAACGAATTGTCCGATTTAAAAAATTCTTTTTGCATTCGAAAGATCTCGGCGAGGACATCTCATTTCTATATTTTACCTTTTGATTTGAACAATTTTTAGTTCAATTTTGAACAGTTCAAAAAATTTTAACATTAGCGCCTATGGACAAAATTGAAGCAAATTCTGTAAACTCTGGGCCCAAGAGCCAAGTTCCTATTGAAAGCTTATTGAAAGGAGTTCTCGGCGTGAAATATTGATTTGAACAGTTTTTGTTCATTTTTGAACAGTTCAAAAAATTAACACAGAGCTTACGGGGAAATTTCAACCCTATATAAATCCTGATCTAACGGACCGATTTGCTTGGAACAAACTTGATCGGAAAGCTCTTATAACGTAGAACATGTAGAAATAGAAAGTTTATCCAGAACTTACGAGCCTTTTTTTCTATGAAATTTTTTGATCGGGATTTTCAAGGATATTTCTCAGTGACTCAATGAGTGAAATAATGAATGAATGAATAAATGAAAGAGTGAAAGAATAAATCAATGAATAAATGAATGAGGAAAAGAATGATTGAATAAATTATTGAATAAATGAAAATATAAATAAATGAGTGAATAAATACATGAATGCGTAAATGAATGAATAAACACTTGAATGAGGTAACGAATGAATGACTAAATGCATGGCTGAATAAATGAAAGAATGACTGAGTGAGTGAATGAATATGTATTATTCGTTGAAAAAGGCATATTTTCAATAATTAGAACTAAAGATAAATAAGAAAGAGAGAGAAAGAGATAGCTAGATTATAAATTTGAATTTGGAGTATACGGGAAAGTAGGCTCGTATAGTTCTAGACGGAACTTCTTGTTAACACAGGCATAGCGGTGCGGGTACCGCTAGCTAATAATAAAGCAGCAAGTATGCCTATGTGTCTGTATCCGGTGTAGGGCCAAGACCGTTTGGCGGATTTTCATGAAATTTGGCACGAAATTAGTTTGAAATAGGGGTGTGCACCTCGGAGAGTTTTTTTCTGAAATTCGAATTTTCTCTTTTTTTATTGCAATTTATAGCCGAAAATTACATAAAAGGGTTCTTTTCTATACGAAGAAATTATCGCATCTTTGTGACTTGATACCTTTGAAAAGCCCGTAAAAAACTACCACCAAAGGAGTTTTGCTCTACGTACTAAGCATCGAAGTGTCTAAATTAACTAGAAAAGAAGTTATAAACGTTTTCCCTGCAGTTCGAAATTATTTGTTTTCGAAAATTTACTTTAATTTTATTTTCTCCAGAGGATTGATAAAGTACTTGCTTTTTATTTTATTTGAATTGTTACCATGCCGACTGGATTATGATCCTTTTTTTTTTTTTACGAGTTAAAATTTATTTCTTGCGGTTTTTAGTATTTCGAGGAGCAGCCTATTTTTAATTAATTAATTATTTTTTATTTTGTTTTTTTTTAAACGAGTTAAAAGTTATTTCCTGACAGGCGATTGATAGCTTTTTTTTTATTTCCTTATTTTGACATGTATTTCACGGGACCATTTTCCATACTGCACAGAGGTTCTTTGAAAAAATGTGATCCTTTATAGCGATTTTTGTTATTCCAACTTAATGTTACTATTTATATTTTATTTATTTTATTTTTTTCTTCAGTGAATTAGCACATATGTTATTTTCCTATTTGAGCTCGGATGAAAGGTTTTTTCTGCTTTCAAAGTTTTGCTTGCTCCTTTTTGTTTCTGCAAGCTGCAAAATTTTGTCCGTTCTGTTTTACTGTTTTTCTCTTTTACTGTCTGTTTAATGATAGATAAAAATTAATTATACTAAAAATGTATTAGTTAAACTTATTCTAAAGGATTATAATCGTCCTTTTTGTGTAGGTACTTGATTTAAACAAACAAAATGCGTTTTCTTTTAAATATTTTCTTTTTTTGTTTTGTTTCGTTTCTTTCTTTCCTTTTCCCTCTTTTCATTGTGTGTGTTTTGTAAAAAAAAACAGGCTTTAATGCGTAGGATCGCTGGTTTATTGCCGTGGGCTGCTAATTTTTAATTATGTGGAATGCTATACATTTAAATAAAATAACATAATTTACGCATTATAAAGTTATCACTATATACACAATGGCGAATCGACTGGTCTTTTTATTTTATAACACGGGCATAGCCGTGCGGGTACCGCTAGTTAAAAATAAATATATATTTGGAATGCGGGGATGAGTGAAAATGGTTTGTAACTAAAAAGCATGTCAGATCATGCACTTTTAATTGTGCGTGATTTAATTCATTTCTACGACTACACGCGTGATTTCCCCCCACACTTCTTGATTGTTAAAACTGACATTTTTTAGCCTACTTTCCCGTAAAAGTAAAAAAAATAATGATAAAGCATGAAAGAAGGCTTAATGTATCGTGAAAATATCGTTAGAAATCAAGAAAAGTCAAAAATAAATTAAGTAATTAAATAAAGATTGAAAAATAAAAAATTTGAAAGTAGGGTTTTGAGATGGGGGAAAAGTGTGTCTGTCGGTCTGTCCCCCCCCCCCCTAATAACTTTTGAACGAATTGTCCGATTCGAAAAATGCTTTTTGCATTCGAAAGATCTCGGCGAGGACATCTCATTTCTATATTTTACTTTTTGATTTGAACAATTTTTGTTCAATTTTGAACAGTTCAAAAAATTTTAACATTAGCGCCTATGGGCGAAAATGAAGCAAATTATGTAAACTCTGGGTACAAGATCCAAGTTCCCCTGAACAAGCTCACTGGAAGAAGTTCTTGGCGTGAAATATTGATTTGAACAATTTTTGTTCATTTTTGAACAGTTCAAAAAAAAAATTAACATAGTGCCTACGGGGAAATTTCAATCCTATATAAATCCTGATCTAACGGGCCGATTTGCTTGGAATAAACTTTATCGGAAAGCTCTTATGACGTAGAACATGTACAAATAGAAAGTTCATCCAGAACTAACGAGCCTATTTTCTTATGAAATTTTTTGATCGGGATTTTATAGAATATTTTTGAATTAATGAAAGATTAAATGAATAAACAAAATAATGAATGAATAAATGAGTGAATAAATACATGAATGACTTAATAAATGAATGATTGAATGAATATGTATTAACCGTTGAAAAAGGTATATTTGAAGCAATTAAGAACTAAAGCTAAACGAGAAAGAAAGAGAGAGCTAGATTATAAATTTGAAGCTGGTGTATACGGGAAAGTAGGCTCGTATAGTTCTAGACGGAACTTCTTGTTTTGAACTTATTTTACTCAATGCTCTTGTTCACGTCAGTTGTCTTTATTGCTCAGTGGTTGAAAGTAGTTATGACGAATTTGTTTTAAACATGTCGCAATGGGCCTCTCTTTCGCAGACAACATTTAATGCAAGCATCTAGGAGTTTAACGTGTAGTTATGAGGACGTTGTTTACCAGCAGAAACAATTACAAAGCTTTCAATTATTAAACTTACAATTATAACAAAGCTTTAGTGCACTGCAAAAATATTTCCCAAAACTTCATAAACGCTACTCACGTTAGAAATTTGAATTTTAAATGATGTGTTTTCTGTCCATTGTTGCTCTGAGGTATGTATTTATTAGTTTGTAATAAAACGAATGAAATTGCCGAATTTAATTGTAATGAAAAAAATTGGAAAATAAAGCAAGAATTTACTTGATGCAAACCAACATCAGTGATCCATGTATTTCCTTGATGATCGATGGTGAGGCCGTGCGGCATGTAGAACCTGTAAGAAGAAACGTGTTGAGTGAACAAATTATATAGTAAAGCAGTACGAGAAAAGCATATTTTTGGCTATGGCTAAAAACAAAATAGTTTTTTTAATGTCATTGAAATCGTGTTTACCTGATGATTCCAGATAACTATTTGAAAAACAATAACGTGTGTTAGTGTAAAGAACGAAAAAATATTAATGTAAAAATTCTAAGCAACTAAAGGTATATACAAGCGCGGCATTAAGCAGGAGTTTATTAATAATGCATATACTGCTTTGTGTTTTTGTTTCGCAATTGATTTGAGCAGAAATATATCTATTGGGGGTATTATTTGGGTACAGTGAAAAAAAGCAATTTTTTTTTCCTTTGAAATCGTATAGCTTGAGTTATTAAACGTTTGCAAAGTGGCTAAAACACATTGTTTCCAACTTTTCGCTCAAAATCGTGATATTTTGATGTTCCATACTCAAACTGTAAATTTATAAGACTTTATAAAAAAATACATAAATAAATAAAACTATGAAAACAAGTCATTGAAAATGAATTAAACCAAGAAACAATTTTATAAGCCAGTTTTAAAGTAATTTAGTTTATGCTTTTGGGTGTTTTACGGACGAAAAATTCAAAATTACAGAGATTTTGGCCTTTTAGTTTTTGAGTTATTGATTTTTAAAAACCAAAAATTGTAAGGAGTTGACATTACGTTGACCTCTTTACACTAATACAGATAGAAAACTTTATAACATAATGAGTTTGAATTCGAACCCTTTCTTTTTGCTTTGCTATTTTCTAAAATGATATGAAGTGATCATAGCACAAGAAATTTTATTTGGTTTACAAAAATTTTGAAGCATTGATATTGTAAAAGTCATTACGAAATTCCCCACTGATTTAAGGCATCCATTGTATCTATATGCAATATTTCGTAATGGGATGGTAATGGTTATTCGTAACTTCACAACAAGTGGATGCAATTTATTTTGCAGTTGTGCGTGTTACATCGCTGTTCTCTCACATCATAGGTTAATGAATGATTAAGTTTCAACACTAAACAAGTCTTAACCTGTAGACTTTTACTTTCCTGTCCCCAGATATTTGTACTAGTAAACTTAACTCAATTGCTTTTTCTGCACTACTTAGTACAATTAACATGTTTTACTCTCCAAAACTGAAGTTTTCGAAGCAAAGTATTTTCGAGATAATGTGTTTGATCAACAACAAGCAAATAAAAGTCTTTGCATAATTTTTTAATTAATGTCTAACCAGCTTTAAGGATTATTTCGGATTTGTGTAGCTTTCTAATTTTGAAAGAAAATTTTATGTTCCTACTGATACCGTTGCCACTGCTCCATGAATCGAAAGCGAATTTCGTTTTGAGGAACACAAAAATTATATTTATTTAGTCCAATTTCTTAAAATTATTTTCTTGTGTGGTATTACTACTATAGTGAGGTTCAGTTGTGTGAACATGTAACAGTATTGCACTGTTTCAGAGTAACTGACCAAACGAAAATTGACTTGGTATTTATCACTAAAATATAGGGTAAATTGCAGTGGATTATACGCACTTTTTAAAAAGGAAGTCAAAAGCAATTTTGACCTCAACGTCTCCTATATTCAAATGGCAAAACTCCCACTACCCACAATATGTACACCGAACATGTTAAGGGGAGTCTTTCGCAAAACGCCGGGTCTTATTAAAATTGGAGGAGTAAGAGAAAAACTCTGATCAAGGAAAAAATGATGTTATCTTGATTTCGAATAGAAAAATGCATATCTGAAATAGCATAAGGAAGAGGGATTCTTATTTCAGTGGAACCTCGCTATTCGTACACAATTCGTTCCAGGAGGCAGTTCGAAAGGCGATTTGTACGAATGGTGAATTATTTTTTCACATAAGATACAACGTTAAATTGGATTAATCCGTTCCAGACCCACAGATGGTTACTTATTTAAACCTATGAAAAACAAATGTACAGTACTGTACATGAAATTATACATAAATAAAAATTTAACTGCATTTTGCTTCTACTGAGGTAAGCTGATGGCAGAAGTGGAATGTTGAGAGAAGAAAGAGGAGTCGCCTTCCATAAAAACATCAGGTAACATCCCTTCGGGTATTTTCTCCCTTTCTGCTGCTCTTTCTTTATTCTGTCTTTTTGCAGTAGAGGAATCTTGGGTTTCTTTATCTAAAAACCTGTCCAATGTTGTCTGCCTTTGACGATTGTTCAGAAATTTTTAAAATGGTCAATAGCATTGTCGTCGAACAAGTTAAGGCTGTTGACCACAGCATTGTTGGGATGCCATTTTTTCACCACTCTGTGTTTACTACTTTCCTCCTCTGAAGCAGAAAGTTCTTCAACCACTTCCTCTTGCTGCCCCCTTAGAAAGTTAAAATGTCAGTAAAATCGCAAAAAGTATTAAAATTTTTTAAAAAATCCAAAACGCCGAACAAATTATTTCCAGACAAGCTCAAAATTAGCATAATTTTTTCTTAAAAAAAAGTAAAACTGGAAACCCTGGCCCCTGGCGCCTTCCGGATCGCGGGGCAAGTACGAATGGTGAGTTGAATTTTAATTGAAAAAGTTGGAAGAATAGCGAGGCGGACGAATGGCGGGTTCCACTGTATATGACTATAAAAAAAATTTAAACTTTATGAAATAAACAGAAAGTTTTTTTTTTCTTTCTTCTTTTTTTTATTGAATTTCACGGGTTAATGTGCTTCGTTCTCTTATTTTTGCAATAAAAAGCAATGAATTCAATCGCATCCATTTAGCAGTGGAACTATTATTAACATTAACCTAATAGTGTCAAAACTTTAGTTTTAGCGTTAAAGACATATCTGCAGCCCATTTCATAGCTCAAAAGTAATTATAATTTTTATAGCGATCCGTTTCCATTCCATCATGAAATTTGTTACTCATTTTTACATTTGATCACTTTAAAACACAATTTCAAAAAAAAAAATAGCATTCGTTGAGATTTTTGAATTTTAAATTTGCGAATTTTTGTGAACAAAATGATTTTTTCTAATACTATAATCATGTTGCATATCAAAGATATAAAAAAAAAGGAAAAAAGTATCACACCGATATTAACTGTCTACGTCAAAAACTTTTTGATCTGTGGTTATTTAAAGATGTTCACGTGTTGTCAAATCTTTGCAGTTTTGCTTTTCAAAAATCAATAACGCAAGCCCTAAAAGGTCAAAGATTCTGTGTAATTATGACATTTTTTCTCCATGTCCTCTTGAAGGTTAGAAAGCATAAACAGTGCTTCCTCACACTGCAAAGAAAACACTCAACATAGAAGGAGTCCTTTCATTTACAAGCTTCTGCTTTATTAACTCACCTGTTTGATCCCCAGCTATAAATCAGTTTACTGGTTTTCGGATCCACAACGATGACCGTATCATTCTGTATGGGTCCCACAGAAGTGTCTGTCAGGCGATAGTTGCGGTCGAAAGTTCTAAATAGGAAAAGGGAAAAAAAAAGGGAGAGAGCGATTTAATCAGCTGCGAAACTTGCTTAAAAGAAAAGTCGCTTTTTATAAATGCTCTTTTTCAATCCGAATTCGTACTTCTTTTTTTTAATATAAATAGTAAGTTTTAAAAATGACCTTTTTTTTAACTATCTTATTTTCACCTTAATAAAAACCATATGATAATAACTGAAAGTGTAAATCATTGATGAAAATAACATTATGCCTTTTCTCTAATAGGCCAAAGCACTATCAAAGTACAAAATACAAAAAACAATGCTTTCTGTCAAGAATATTTTGTTGTGCGTCTGCACCAGACATTTATTTTGAGTACGTCAGGTCAACGGCAAACTAATCTCAGCTGGCCATGTTCAACCAACATAGGACTAAAACCTTCGTCATTTATGTATGCTTATATTGATAAAATATAGATTGCATAAACTTATCAACGTTTGTAGTTTTATAACAACTAAAACAAAAATTTTATTTTTATAAAAGTATTTTTTAAATTTTTTCTTTTATTATTACTTTTACGTGTGAGCTACTGCGTGTATTGTGTAACGAAATGTCTATATATTATTTTTAGCTTTGCGTCATTAAATTCATGCTGTTCTGAGAGCATGTTGTTAACAAACAAACCATAATTCCATTATTGATTACAATATAAAATTATTATTTTACTTTAGGTTTAAATCAGCCACCTGCATCAAACTGAATATGTAATCATGAAGGTAGTGGTCTTGGAACAGTCAACCATATTCTCAAAAGCTTTTAAAAGGAACTATACTTTACACTGTCACTTTAATATCAAACAAATGTGTCAAAAGAATAAAAATCTTCAAAAAGGGTTTAAATAATGCACTCTACGTACTTGGGAGAAAACAACCACGATTCAGTGTTAGTAGTTAGAACTTAAATCCTTGTCACCTTGGTTGCAAACCAAAGACCGATCATTTTGTTCAGTTACATCTGGCTGAATAGACCGAGCACGAACAATCATTTTGGATGGCTGGGACTTACAACTCAAGAGACATGACCAAAGTACTAAAACATATGATTGCAATTAAATGATATTAATGAATTCGATGTTCAACTGATGAAGTTATTAAAAAAATAATGAATTAACAAGCACATTGTGATGAAAACATCACTTTCGAAAAATCTTTCAAGCAAAAATGCAAGATTTAATTGATAGTTACTTGTTAAGAACTGAATGGACTTCAAACCCTTTTCGGATTTATGAGCAATCTCAATTCAAAAGTTGTCATTTTTTATTATTTTTAAATTTCCAAATATAATTTCGTAGGCTCTATGTATTTAATCTTACAATACAACAATGTATGAATCTTTCAAAAAGAACTTTAAATTGCCTCTGTTTAGTTTTGTAAAGAAAATCATAAAATAGGTGAAAATGAAATATTTTCGTGGCAAAAATATTAATTTTTCTACTCAATGAAGACAACTAAATTTTCAAAAATATATCAAACTGAAATACTGTTCTTCAGTAATTTATAGAAAAAATAATAATCAAATTGTTAAATAATTTTGTAACGTCCCGCAGTGGACCTTTCGGCAGAAGCTCGGTTCCCGCAGAACACCGAAAGTGAAGCAACATTGACTGCGGTCAGTGCTTGGGAGGGGGACAACCTCACGCGGCTGGTTGCTGCGGTCCGTGCTCGCTAAAGGGAGCTGGTGCACGTTAAATAGGTCGTGGCTCCAATGTCCTCCAAGTGAAACCGATACCTCTGGGGATGCCAATCGCCGGTGACGGTCTCTCATCTGGGAGTTGGTTCTGAAAAATTAAGAAACCTTTCAAAGTGTTGGAAATCGGACTCCTGTCTATAAGGGCCCCGTGTCAGACTCAGGAGCAGCGTACCCATTCTTCTTCGCCACGTGCGAGGACACGACGACAACAACCACAATAATTTTGTAACTATTTCAAAACGAGTGTTTTATTGATTTCCAAAAAAAATCCAATTTTGTGCTCTGTTTTAAAAGGTAGGAAAAAAGACATTTTTCTTGCAAAATACTTTTCGTATATTTATGTGTCCATAAGTTGTAACTATTGCAATTTTCCAAAAAAATTATGTGATAGTTCTTGCCTGAGCTGAAATGGAATGGCTCAATTTACAAGTTATAGAATCTTTGAAGAACATTTTCGATATGCGATTAAACTTTTAGGTCGAAATTATAAAACTGATGTAAGAGATCATTCCTTCTTTGCAAAAAAGCGGTTTTTTTCCTTTCTTTTCTTTTTTTTCTTTTTTTTTTTTTTTTTGCGTTAAGAAATAAATTAAGAGGAAAAGATGAGTGAGGTCGATATTACAAAAAAAAAAAAAAAAAAAAAAAAAAAAAAAAAAAAAAAAAAAAAAAAAAAAAAAAAAAAAAAAAAAAAAAAAAAAAAAAAAAAAAAAAAAAAAAAAAAAAAAAAAAAAAAAAAAAAAAAAAAAAAAAAAAAAAAAAAAAAAAAAAAAAAAAAAAAAAAAAAAAAAAAAAAAAAAAAAAAAAAAAAAAAAAAAAAAAAAAAAAAAAAAAAAAAAAAAAAAAAAAAAAAAAAAAAAAAAAAAAAAAAAAAAAAAAAAAAAAAAAAAAAAAAAAAAAAAAAAAAAAAAAAAAAAAAAAAAAAAAAAAAAAAAAAAAAAAAAAAAAAAAAAAAAAAAAAAAAAAAAAAAAAAAAAAAAAAAAAAAAAAAAAAAAAAAAAAAAAAAAAAAAAAAAAAAAAAAAAAAAAAAAAAAAAAAAAAAAAAAAAAAAAAAAAAAAAAAAAAAAAAAAAAAAAAAACAGAAAGGTATTCAAGTGCTCAAAGCGGTGAACTGTTGGTGAGTGGTCTCTTAAACTTTGATTATGAGGTTAGGCTTAAAAGACTCAATATGTATAGTCTAGAGTAAAGGAGAATTAGAGGGGACATGATTCAGTTGTTTAAACTCATTAAAACAGCAAATGTTGATGGGCCGCAGTTATGCGCTGAAGGTACGGGGTGCGGCAATATAACTTCCTTTTCTCAAAGCGCAATGAAAACTGTTTTATGAATAATATATTTGTTAATTTTTTAACTAATGTAGATATACATCTAAACTTTTGTTTTATGCAGCTGCGAAAATCAAATAAGGTGCGTAACGCCCCCCATTCCCCATACACTGAGAATCGATTTCTGGTGATTGTCACGATCCTTACCTGCATAGCAGCGGGTATGTTTGCAATTTCAGCTCGGATGTTGGATTTTAGGTGCTGTGGGGTTGAACGGTTGGCATAAAGGTGGGATATCAAAAAACCTACAAGAAAAAACCATAAGGAATTCAAATCGGGGGAGCGTGCTAGTCACCCAAATTACGGAACATTCGTCCGAAAAATAGGTTTGGGTTGAAAAGCTTACGTTCCTCACTGTTTCTAGGCATGATGGTGACTGACCAAAGCTGGGAACAAAACTTTAGAACCATCCCTCTAGTATGAGATCACTCCCGTCATGCATTGACATTTATGGCCTGACACGCGTGCATTTAAAAAAAGGAAATTACGCTGCCGCACTCTGTAGAACCAGAGGTCATTGCTTTAAGCTTTTCAAATCTCAGGCTAATCTTGAAATTAGGAAAAATTACTACTTTAATAGGATTGTAGGCAGTTGGAATAGCTTACCGGAGGCAACTGTTAGTTGCACATGGGTAAAAACTTTTGAGAAGGCTCTTGTTGTTCATTGGGGATTGCTAAATTGACTAGGACCAGCCTAGCTGGGCAGTGTGCCTGTTGCTGGTCGTCGCTTTTGTATTTGTATTTGTATGTGTATAACTTGAAATTCAGTGATATTTTTGCAGGCGAAAAAAGTTGATGCACACTTCTCAGTAGGTAAAAATATACGCTTATGGAACATGAAACTATTATTAAGTTAAATCTAAAAGTAATTTGCATTAAATTTACTGCAAAAAAGGTTTCCTTGCATATGAATCCTCGAAAATGGTAAAGTGGTGTACTTACAATTAGAAATTACGTAATCCACAACTTTTATAAAAAAGAAATTTAATTGTTTTAAATATATTAATCAAATATTTCAAAGAATATTTTTGAGACATATGTTTCGGAACATTACTTTAGACAGTTACTAATACTTTTTAGAATGCTGATGAAGCTAGACTGAAAGATTTTAGTGTCCACTAAGCGAGCGAAGCGATCCAAAGGAACTGCGTAAGCATCTCCGGGGGGGGGGGGGGGGGGGCTGGCGAGAGTTAGCTTTAAGTACCGTCAACCAGGGTGAATGTGTATGATACGGATAACTTTCCCATCTATGTTTTCCCATGTGGTTTCTGTGTTGGCCATGTCACCTCTGTGGCACGTAAAAGTATGATGAGGGAGGAAGAAGAAACAAAAATTGTCTTTAAGAGCACTCCACTCTTATCAAGGGCAGTTTTTCGGGTGGTTTTGAAATCGAGTAATAGAGGGAGTTTCGGGCTTTTTTTCCCGGAGGGTTCCGGGAATATATTTTCTGGTATATAAACGTTTAGCACGGGAAGCGCCGTGGCGGTTGAGTGGCGCCCATCTCCAACGTCGCCACAGGCAACCTTCTGTAAACTTTTAGCATGGGCATGAGAGTCGTGAGAATATGGCTAGCGATTGAACATTTGTATAAAAAAAGGATGAATAAAAATCATTATCAAAAAATGCATTAAAGCTTAATGTCAATTATTACTGAAATCAGTATTTATGAATTTTAAGAATAACAAGTAATCACTTCAGAATTTTAGTCAGTTTAGTTTGGTGCATGTATCGATTTTGAAAATTATATTACATCCTATACAATACAAGGAAACTAACTTATTATTGAAACAATTCATTCGCGTATCCAAGGAAAATTGACATCGCTATACTCTGAAATATATAAGTTTGATAAACTGTATTTGGGTAAACTGTTAATAAATAATTCCCAATGTGTCATACTCAGTGGAACTCTGAATCCTCGTTTGCATTATTGAAACTCTCGGCCTTTAATTTCATATACACCAGTACAATATTATTAAGTAATGTTTCATAAGATGTACAAACAAAAGGATCATTATTAAGTTATTGTTTCATTTCACTCTTTCTTTGTGCTAGTATACTATAATTAACTTATTAATGTCATAAATTAATTTTCATATATTAATACAGAATGAAATTGATATTCTTACCCGATCTCTGAAAGATAACATGCGGTGTTTTATAATAAGAAATTTAAAATGCTAAATTAATTTTTATGCATATTCACTTAAATCAATTGCCCTTTTCTCTGGAAATATCGTAAAAAAAGTCATAATATTACATATTTTAACCGCAAAAACAACACACTCAAAATCAAACTAATTAGTTTAAGTAGTAATAAAAACTCTCTTACTGTAAGACAAAACATGCTAAAACACATTTATTTGAGTTTGGTTTTCCAACCTTTTTTTCTGATCACAGAACACTTAAATTAAATTTCATTGAGACTTGAAAAAATATAATTTACATTATTTCAGCTTGAGCTTTTATCTTAAATGATTTAGCAACCTTGGTTCCATTATCTAATGGAAAATAAGATATACAGGAAATACAAGCTTGTAAATACGCTTGATTAAAAGTATTATCTTAAAAAAAAAACCTTTTATAAATATTTTACTAAGTAAGTGTATAAAGAACGCATATTAGAGTTAAGGGTCATGGTTCTAAAAACCTACTGTTTCGCATATAAAAAGTCTTTTCATTTATTTAAGTAAAAAGTTTTTACTGCTATTATTAGCTCTGAAAGAATATTTACTGAAAATGCATTCGCATATTTAAGAAATGATCGGTCCATGTTTATTTGCCTTTCTCGATACCGTGAAACAGCTTTTTTAACGTATAGTACTCTTTACAATATATGAGGAGAAATTTTGCTCTTTAAGTATTAGTAACTTAATTAAGAAACTTAATTTTTTTTTCTGTATATTTATAAACGTTTGTTTCGCAAACGCCACTAAGCTGTACTTCTTGGTAAAAACTAAGTACGACAAGGAAAAAAAAATTAAATTTGTGTCTCACAAGGTAAATTTTCTTCAATCAGGAATTTCCATTATTAACTGTAACGCAACTATACACACATGTGAGCATGAAGCGCAAAAAAATTAAGAACGACACTTTTAAATTTGAAGAAAATAATTTTTTTAGTATTCTTCTGAAACTTGAAATGACTATAACAATAACTAAATGGAATGTACAAAAGATACAAAAATACTATGCGTGTTGTACGGACCATGGGGAAAAGAAATTAGAAAAAAGTTCATATTTTAACTACCGAGAGAGAAGAAGAACATTGCGCATTAGAAATAAAAAAATAGTGCAGAAACTTTTATCTTACTTCAGGATTTGTGAATTTGCTATCTATTTGCTGTCAATCATGTGTTCAAATGTGTTTTAGTGGGTTTAACAGTATCTTTCAATCCCAGCAACTTGGCGATAAGAAATAAACTTGATTGAGAGACAAAAAGTCTTCATCTGCTTTTAAAAATTAGACTGTTATTTTCGAATTCTGATTTTCTTTTCCCTATGTTGTATATAACGTAGATACCAACTTTCAATGGCATAAAAATTCTTCACCAGCTTTTAAAAATCAGACTTATTTTCGAATTCTGGATTTCTTTTTTCTATGGACGATATCACGTAGATACCAAGTTTCAATGACATAAAAAATCTTCACCTGCTTTTAAAAATCAGATTTATTTTTGAATTATGGGTTTTTTTTCCCTATGTTGTACGTAACGTAGATTCCAAGTTTCAATGACATAAAAAGTATTCACCTGCTTTTAAAAATCAGATTTATTTTTGAATTATGGGTTTTTTTCCCTATGTTGTACGTAACGTAGATTCCAAGTTTCAATGACATAAAAAGTATTCACCTGCTTTTAAAAATCAGATTTATTTTCGAATTATGGGTTTCTTTTCCCTATGGTGTATGGTTATAACGTAGATACCAAGTTTCAATGACAAACGACTATTAGAAAAAGCCTTATTCAAAACAGTGATATAAATCA
Organism: Octonoba sinensis; assembly: GCA_038502835.1. Taxonomy (NCBI): domain Eukaryota; kingdom Metazoa; phylum Arthropoda; class Arachnida; order Araneae; family Uloboridae; genus Octonoba; species Octonoba sinensis. The sequence goes on from CM076600.1 coordinate 146,171,881, forward strand.
AAACTATGACTTAAATTTCAAATTTCCTATACAAAAGGATGTGAGCTCGTCGAGCATAATTTCAAACGGATAAATAAATCTACTAGTTTGCTGAGAATCAGTGCATAAAAGAGTTTTGCAGGAAGTAATGGCAGAAATATCCACAATTATTTTTATTCAGTTCTATTGAAAATTTCGCAAAATATATCCCATATCATCACACTCTCAAACATAGAATCCTCGTTTAGACGATTCTTCAATCGTCAAGAAAATTTCGTCATTTATAACGATTCTTTCCTCGCGCAATCACGTGACTTAAAAAAGTTACCACACAAATTTCGCCTATTTGACGAAAGGTTTTACTCGGAGCATTTTTCACGAAGGCACTCGGAGCATTTTTCGTCAAATACGAAGAAAATTTCGTGAGATTTGAGCCTGCGTTTCTGAGAGTGCAAATTTACACTGTAATGGGATCCCAATTTTAGCTTCAATTTTAACGTTACTTTTGGTTGCAACAGCAGTCTTGGTAAACATAAAACTATGAATTATTTAGTTGATTGCTTAAAATAAGACTTAGTAATCAAAAATTCTACTTTAATAACAAAACATTCATAAAGATCAGCAAGAAAATATGGGTAACTGGAAGCCACCGAAGAGTAACGATGAAATTCATCATATGCTCGCACAACAAATTATAAGCAGAAACGACTGGATTGCAACACAATTCTTTCCAAATCGTATTATGTTTGACACCAGTGATCGAGAATAAGAATAACCAAAATTAACTTTTCTATAGTTTGAATTGCGCGGTTTGATAGCGAAACTTTTCATCATGTACCGAAAGCGGAGAACAGTTCTGTTGGTCACGGCTTTTCAGTTACTGACAAAGGTCGATGGTGCAATACGTACCTTTTTATTTCTATGAGTTTTATTTCTATGAACATTTTCTTCGGTGATGAATGAGTTCAGAAATCCCGTGCAAGTCTCACAACTGGAAGTTTGAATAATAAGAAGAAAATACAGTTGTCACTGGAACGTCCGCAAGTTCCGTCGAGTACTCAAGTTGGAGAAAATCACACCAGATGGCGTAAAGAGGTCGGCGACTAAACCGGCTAATCCATATCTATTTCGATAATTAATAATGATGTTGTAAATGGTGTCTAAAATATAATTAACAAGTGCCCAAGTTCGCAGGTTCAAACCTGGCCCAAGTGGGTGGATTTTCATGATGCAGAAAATCCTCTGCGTCCATGTCGTATGATTATGCGGCATGTTAAAGATCCCTTGAATATCCGTTTGGCTTGGATACTCTCAGCTAAATTAAATTCCTAGGCCATATTGCATCAATGAGAGCTCAGGTACCGCCATCTAGTGGTAACTGAACGTCAAAATTCTCATGCGGCGATGGTACCACACTCATTGTGGTGCCGCTGAAAGAAATGGTACCAATTACTGGGGAACGCACTAGGTCTGCAATGGTTGAGGACCAATACCGCAGCCCCATTGGAAAGAAAAAAAAATATAACTAACAAGTTAAATTTGGATCAAGCATTAAAACCTTTAAGTATCACGTGAACTGTAAAGACTTATTAAAACGAGCTAATAACTTTCAAAAAATATTTAATGCAATGGAAATATATCAGGTAACTCGTCATTAACCAATCACAAAGCGTACAAAGCGCCGAACTTTGACTTTTTTTTTTCAAAAACAATAGAGTTTTATTTTTTCTTTAATTGATTCATTAGTTTATCGTTACTAGTTTCGCTCTGTGGTGGATATTTGGCAGTAATTCATTCTATTTTTAACCTGCCACGCGACCGCGGTTTTTTATTGTCAAAGAGTACACCTTTGACCTTCTTAATGTTCGCATAAGGTAAAGCTAGGACAGATTGCGCGGTCGGAGAGATTGCGCACCTGCGCGTTCGGGGGAGAAAGTGGGGTGCACGTGCACTAACGCCATGCATTTTTACAACAGCAATAGTGGAATGTCTACTTGAAAGTGCAAGTTGATTGACATGAACGTCTGTGATTAAGCATCGATATTCTATATCAGGGATGTCAAACTCGCGGCCCGCGGGCCGCATGCGGCCCACAACAAATATTTTTGCGGCCCGGCCAATATATCGGCAAATAATAATAGAACACCAAAAATAGCCTGCTGTTTTCGTACACCACATTTGGTTTCGAAGTGTTGCCTCCACGTTTGGTGTTATGTAGCACCAAAAATTTTTACAGTGTACTTTTACGGAAAGCTAGGTGATTTCAGTGTAAATTTGGACGATATTATTTTCGCCAGGAAAAATAGAAAACGTGGAAGGAAAAAAAAGATATTTTGCTCACGATTAGTAGAGATAATGTAGATTAATATGTTTTGACTGAATCGGCAATAAGGAACTTAAATATTAAAATAAAAATACTTTTATATGTGGTCACAAAGCCCCGCCCTCCGTCGTCTGCTACAATTTAGGCGATGCTCATTGGTTCTGGTCCTCTGCTGAGTCTGGGTGTCTGGTGCGTGGCAAGTTAAATTAATTTCGTTGTAAGGGGCATTTTATGGAAATAATGAATGTACATAGAAGCACAAAGGTATCCTGTCCAGAAAACAGTTCAATCATCACTAAGCGTAAACATTTCTCACCAGATAAATTTCGAACTTTCTGCGCATGCGCGTTTAACTTTTAGCCTGCTTTCTGCGCATGCGCAGCGTTAGGCAAATTACTGCAGCGATCCTGGCCATGGAGCTATTATCTAGGGGAGATGACATCGTACCACGTGACGTCCTGCCAAATAGCAACCCTACCGAGCTCTGTTTGTGCCGATAGGGGGCGTGGCAGGGCCGATCCAAGTGCCGATCAGAGACCAAAGCTTCTGCTGAACTGACCGTTATTTTCGTGCTCGTTCTCGTAGCTTTTATTGATTCTGTTGTCTTTTTATGTCTGTTGTTTTTATAATGCTATAGTTGCATTTCCAAGACGTATCCCCTGACTGTTTTTCCAAATTTGAAATCAGCCAATTAATTTCGTTTAAATTTTTCTAGAGCTGCCACTCATTTTAAATTACTTCTGTACATATAGCAGTACGCAATAAAATGTTATGAAAAACTACATCTAATCATTATTTTAACTTAATATAGAAGGAATATATACCTCCTGGGGATACCCGCCTTGCATTTTGTGAAAGGGGTAATGCTTCTATAAGCAGTACCGCTTGGGTGATGTGGAAAACATTTTTATAATTTTAATGAAATTAGATAAGTAACTCATATTTAAAAAGTAAAAAATATGCGCATGTATATTAATTGTAATATGAATAGTAATGTTCTTTAATCTTGTGAGAAAGTAAGATTGTCTGTAATGCTAACTCCACATACGATAGAATATCAGTGCCGGAGTTTTCCGTGGCGACCCAAACTTAAATATGCTGCTCCCCTCCATTTAATTATTGGTCATATTTTACATCACCGTTATGTACTGACCTTTTTTTAAGGATTTTTTATTTGGGGGCCATTGATAAATCCATGAAACTTTCGTTAATGTTCCCACGGCATGGCCCTTTCCGCTCAACATTGGGAGGGGGTAGAGCCATATGAAAAGTCCCCTTAACGGGAGATATGGAATTCTGACAGTCCTGGGGTTTCTCTCCCGGGAAAATTTTGAAAACTATATGCAAACTGGTGCATCTTGAGGCCTTAGGAGGCGCATATTTGGGACGGCAGAAATTTATATTAGGAAGAAAAAAGGCATACAACAACTTTTTAAAATTTAAACTCTTTTACTCACGAAAATACTCATCAAAATGCAAAACGAAATTAGCATTTTTGTTTAAATGCAGGAGAAATCCCCCCCCCCCCCAATTAACGCCCCTATCAAAGAGCCATGTCTGCCTTCTCAAATGACTCTTACAAGCCCTCCGTTCCCAAAAGAATGCTTTGAAAATTTGTAAAAGAAGAACTGCTGTATTATTTGAGCATGACACAATTAATATTTCACTATCACAAGCTCTCCCCCCCTTCCGCCCCTTCCCAAAAGGATACTTTGAAAGTTTGTAAAAGGAAAACTATTAGTAAATTGTTAGCATAGCATGATTTATATTTCATTATCAGAAGAGGAAAAAACCTTGACTTTTTTTAACTTAAACTTTTGACATTGCAAAATTTGCCACCCCCTAAAACTGCCTTCCTAGGAGCCCTTGCCTACCAGAAGAGCCTGCCGACTGATCAACAACTCAACATATTCAGTATACCTCAATTTTAGTCTCCGATAGTTTATACAAATAAATAATTCTATTTATCTGTTTTAATCGTTAGCAAAATAGCCGATCAATGATCGAGCGCCGAACTAGGATTTTAATTTTCTCTTTCCAAAAATTAAATTTTCTTAATTAAATATATTTTTCTTTTTTTATTTTATTGTCTTTCTTTCTTTTTCTTGCATCACAAATGAATTTGCTGCCCAGAAGTGCCGCCCGAGTTCCCCCACCCCCAGAACCGGCACTGTTAAATATGACAGTTTCCTTTTTATCTGCCTTTCTAATTTCATATGCTCTTTGTCACTGATTGTTTTAATTAGTAGTACAACCAGAATATTTTTCTTAGTGGGGTTTCTCCTAATAAATCATGTTATTAATATCTACATATCACTGTCCTGAAATTTGACGCTGAATACAAAAAATTTGGGGGGGCGAGGGGGGCCCTCTCTCATCAACCTAGGGTTTGAATGATGCTAAAATTTACATTCCTATACACTAACTCCCCAAAATTTAAGCATTACAGTTATGTTCCTAGTTTTCCAGTAAATGCTTCAAATTTAGTGAACATACCCATTTGTGTTCAGTCATTCAGAAATTTAAATCATTTAATCATTTTTCTTTATATTGTAATGAAATTTTTTAAAGATAAATTTCCCCAGATATTAATAGTTTTTTCTCTCCTTTTCCTTTCTTTCTCCCCGTGTGAAACTCTTTTTAGTGTTATGAATATTAACTTTTGGACCAATAGATTATTTTAATTTTTAATTCCAAGAATTATTTGTCACATCAGTAAGCAGATGCTTGTCATTATTTATATCATTTCAGTGTTTTTGAACAGAAATAAAGAAGTTATTCTTTCATTAAAAAATCTCAATTTTAATATAATCACTTTTAAATGATAATTCTAAAATTATACTTTGAATTATTGACGCGAGTTTTTATGCATAATTCTGCAAATATGTTTTTAAAATCTACTTATTTCTTGAAATACAATGTACTTTATTTTAAATAAAAGGTTACGCAACAATTAAATGTCCTCTTTGAAATATTTACATTAATGAGCTTTCTATTACAATGCAATATCATTGCTTATATAACCATAAATATCAGATCAAATGTACATGTAAATAAATAAATAAATATTATATATATATATATATGTACATATATTAATAAAGCACTCAAGATCTTTATTAAAACTTTTTTTAAATGCTTGAGAAGACATGGAAGTGCAAGCTCTGAATAATAATGTATAAAATAAGTTTAGTATTAATTCAATACATGAGAAAACCGGCAAAATTATCGAAGGGTAAGCGCTCAGAGCATCGAAAAATGCGCTACAAAAACCTGCATTTTCTATATTAAAATTGCACCTAATGTTAACCGTTTTGAAATGAGAACTTGCCAATAGTATGGTGTAATTGTTTTTCGCGTTATTTGGAAGATTGCATGAAATCGGAATAAGATATAGGCAATGAAAATTTGAAAAATTCTCGTAGAAAAGCGTTAAGCACACGGTTTGTTTGTGCCGATGAGAAAGAGCGACACATGGCAGGAAATGGTAACCCCGATCTCTCTGATGTTAGCCGCGGTGTCATCTCCCCTCGATACTACCTCCATGATCCTGGCGGAAAAGTTAAATTTTTGTGCCGTTTTTAGCTGTTGCCACTCATAGGAGATTTGTCTCCTTATTTTTAATCCATGGTGAGTAGCTTGCGTTCAGCTACCTTCGGCTTTTGGGGGACACGTGCACTCAGAACTTGTACGCATCCCCCGATAGCCGAATGTGGCCGAACTCACGGTCTCAGTTTTCCAATCATAGTTTTGTACAATATATTGGTGCATGCATGTGCATGCACTTTGCTTTATTACTAATTATTACTTAATTCATATCAATCGCAGTTGTTCCGTCTCTCTGGTAAGTTAACGTTAACCGTGTTTATTCCAGCCCTTGGTATTCATCCCCTTGTCTATATCAAAACCAAGTGGTAGTAAAATTAAACGAAAAATCGCTGACGAACATAGAATATTCCAAGGAAAATGGGAATTAGAATATTTTTGCTGTGAAATAAAAGATAAAATAATCTGCTTGATATGTAATAATACTATTAATGTACCAAAGTTATATAATATTAAACGTCATTACGAACAACACAAATCGAAATATAACAATTACGAAGGATTAATGAGAGAAGAAAAGTTGAAAGAGCTCAAGTTAGGAGTGAAAAAGCAACAGTCCATGTTTAGTAAAGTATTGCAAGAAAGTGAAGCGGCGGTACATGCAAGCTACGTCTTGTCCGAGTTGATAGCTAAACATTCGAAGCCTTTTACTAACGGTGATTTCATCAAGGAATGCCTAATGAAAGCTGGAGAAATTGTTTGTCCTGGAAATGTGAAGGCTTTTCAATAAATTTCATTGTCTCGAAATACAGTTGCGGAAGGAGTTACTGATTTAGCCGCGAATTTAAGTGATCAGATCAAAGCAAAATCATCTAGTTTCGAAAGTTTCTCCATTGCCTGTGACGAGAGCACGGACATTAGTGGCAAAGCTCAATTAGCAGTGTTTCTTCGTTCTTGTGACAAGAATTTTAACATTTTGGAGGAATTACTGGAACTAATTCCGATGCCTGGTACTACCACAGGAGAAGATATATTTACTTGTGTTTTTGGACTTCTGCAGAAATACAATCTACCTTTGGCAAAATTAAATTCTGTAGCTACAGATGGCGCTCCATCAATGACCGGGAAAAACAAGGGCTTCGTAGCATTACTAAGAAAAAAACTTAGTGAAATTCACGGTTCAAACATTCATCATATGCATTGTATTATACATCAGGAAGTTCTATGCACGAAAGTAATAAATATGGAGAATGTTTTGTATATATAAAAAAAGTTATAAATTTTATAAGATCTCGAGGTTTAAATCAGCGTCAATTCACTGCTTTCTTAAGTGAGTTAGATAGTGAATATTCGGGTTTGTCCTACTATACCGAGGTACGTTGGTTATCTTGATCCAAGATTCTCAAACAATTCTGGGATCTGAAAGAAGGCATATGTCAGTTTTTAAAAACGAAAAATCAAGACGTAAGTTTGTTTTACGATTCAATATGGATACAAGATTTATCTTTCTTGGTTGATATAACCAAACACTTAACCGATTTAAATTTATCGTTACAAGGAGAAGATCATATCATTACGATTATGTTAGACATAATTAAAGCATTCAAATGTAAACTAGTTCGTTGGGAAAAACAACTTAAAAAAGAAGATTTAACGCACTTCCCGACGTGCAGCATGAACAAATCAAGTTTAGATGATACTTGTTCGTATCAAAAATACGCAGAAAAAATTGCAAATTTAACAACTGAATTTTAAACGAGGTTTAATGATTTTAGCTCCCTCGAAGACAAATTTTTTTTGTTTTCTTCGATTTTCTCAATAAGTATTGACTCAGTACCCAGCCATATGCAAATGGGGGTGATCGAGATTCAATGCAACTCAAATTCGAAAGCAAAATTCATTGAAGTGGGCGTGCCTGAGTTTTACAAATATTTACCAGCCAGGTTTGAAAATACTCGAAAATTCGCATATGAAATTATTTCCATGTTTAGTAGCACTTATCGGCGCGAGCAGTTATTTTCAGTTTTCAGTCATGAAAGGTAATAAGTCTCCTATTAGAAACCGTATTAATGATGCTCACCTTGGGTCAGCGTTGAAAGTTATCACTGCAAACAAAATTTCTCCCGAAATAGGAAAGATAATAGCAGAGAAGAGATGTCAAGTATCAGGACGTAAACATTTAATTTTTCTTGTTCTTTTCTATATAAATATATATATATATATGTTTATTATTGTATTATTCGAAATAAATCTACGTTTCTATGAATATTGATTTTTTTTTTTTTTTTTTTTTTTGCTGCCCGCCTAAAGTTAAACCTTGTTTGTTTGGCCCAAGTGTACCTATGAAATTGACATCCCTGTTCTATATTGTGTTCGCAAGGTAAATGCTTCAATTTTCATAATGCGTTCTTTGAATTGTTATAGAGTAGCAGTAGTACAAAATATTTTAAACTTAAAACGACTTTTCTTAAGCTACTAAGCTAGACTAACAATGGGAAGGATAGCATTTATTTCTAGAAACCGCTATATTGAAGTAAAAGTCCACGCAATCTGTACTACCGAAATAGGATAGTTTGCGCGTCTTGTACTTAGGAGAGATCGCGCGTTTCTCCAATTAGTTTTCATGCTAGGAGATATTGCGCATTATATTATTACCCATAGCTTGCTGGTAATGCAGCATAAATTGCAAACTACATGTGAAACGTATGAATCGATTAAATTCGCTGCATTAACGGATTAAATGGGGCGTTCTGAATTTTTACTAAACGTAAAATGTAAAATACTTATGCCTCTCAACACATTTTTAAGACTTGAATATTTTAAAACTTTAAATTGATTTTTGAAGTTATTACTTTATATAAAAAAAATAACGGGTGCCTCTTTAACATGCATTAATTAAATATTTTGACTAAAGTTCTATATCGAGAGGATAAAGTTGTCGTGTCTTTATAATTTGTGTTTTCAAGGGACTGTAGTTTTTTATACCGTATAAATCGTTGAAAACAAGTTGGTCGATTTTATTTCTTTTGAAAATTTAAGTTATGAAGCATACGTTTCGGAGCTAAATGTGCTAATAAAGTAATTTGTGAACAAATTTCTTTTCTTGACGAAAAATTTGCTAATAAATTAATAATGTGCTAGTTTTACACAAATATTCTTATTAATAAACTATTTTTCCAAACAGTTCAATGCCGTCAAAATTAAAAAGAAAACAAAGTTTAACGAATGTTACTGACCCGCACATATATTCGACAGAAAAATTAAGAAAGAAGCAGCTGCAAAAAAGAATCGAAGGTCGGAAGAAAACATGCTTCCAGAAAAAGTGGGAACCAAAAAACTTGCAGGAAAGAAAGAAAAAATGTTTGAATTTTGAAACATCTTCGTCATCAGCCACCTCAGAAGAAAATAATGTCAAAATACTGAATCTTTGGGACCACGTCAGACAGGACAACGAGGATGAGTGCACTGAATGTCTGAAACTGTACCAGGAGACAACTTCGACCAGTGACGTTGATGCGTACCATTCCTTTTTAGAGACAGTGTGTTGTAACATCTTGAGGACTTGTGTATATGCCGAGTGGTAAAGCATGACTTCGATGGTAAAACTTAACAAGATTTTATTTACATATTATTTACAGCTTCATCAAAACTTAGGGTTGGTAGACAGTGACCGAGGTCGGGCGGAACACGTCCGTTTCTCTCCTCGTCAAAGGATGTTCTCTTCGAACTCAGAATTTTCTTACTTCTCCTTACATGTCCGTTGGCCAGGACTCCGGAAACTGCCCAGCCCCCTTTTCAGATAAAATCGAGAGGGATGCGGCCGCCCCTTTTGTCGGCGGGCACACAACCCTGGGAACGGAAATAGATTTTGGGCTAAACGGATGCCAGAGGTCAGGGGCCACATTCGGACGGACAAAGTCAGCAAGCATCTGGATTTTTGAAGTATTATTTTTCTCGACGCCGATAACATGAAAGGGGACCGAGGGGAAAGTGGATACGTCGGAACGAGGCAAAAAGGACCGGATGCCCCTTCTGACCGGATGCGGTCGCCAAGAAGACGCTACAACTCCTCCCCCCTTCAGAACTTCAAAAATCCATGACAAAAATGACAAAAACAATTTCACACAATAAAGTAAACTTAATAAAACAAAGTATCCTTTCCTTATGAGTTGGCTGTGATACACAAGTAAACAATTGACTTGATTTTAAAGTTAATAATTTAATATTTTAATTGAAACTAATATTTTCAAAGTACGTTAGTTATAACTAAATTTTAAAAATAATAATAACTGGTCAGTGCAGTTGCTTTAAAAAGTAACACATACTAATGTATATAAAACATTCAACACAACTAATTAAGATGTGTTTTCCACACAATCATTTGCTCTAACTCTGAGCTTCTCTTAAACAAAGATCTTAAATCAAAAAACACAACCAATCAATAATGAAAAGTAGAACTCAAGTATATAATTTATGATTTTAGAATCATAACTAATTCCCTTACTTTACTTTTGGCTAGCGAATTAACTTCCTGACGAGTTGAAAATTTTCAAAGTTCCTGATTAATAATTAAAAAAAACAATAAACGAGCTGTTTATGAATTTTAACCAGTTCAGAAATTTTCTGCAATACAAAACTGCTAAAGCATTTAAATTCTATCAATTGCACACAATATTACCTAATATAGGAATTTAGTACAACAGTTACATTCTGAGGGTCAGAACGTTGTACATATAGACTACAATTACAATTACACAACACAAAGTTTTCGTATCCTAAACACATCAATAAAAATACAAAACAGTCGTCAACTTAAAATCCGCCCTGGAATTTTTATTCGGAATAGTTGGTTAGTCACAACTATCCGGGTGGAATATACGATGTAGTTTAGAGACTCCGGCATTTTTAATATTTGATTTTGACACCAACTTGTCATCTATCACAAAATCATAAATACATGGATTGAGCATAATCCCATTTAAAAACCTACGGTTTTCTTTTCCCGCAAGCCTTTCAACATACCGAAGCCGTTTTGTAATCGGTTTTCCTTTCCTATAGCTCTTTAGCACCCGATTATCTAAACAACAACTCAGGCCTACAGAAAGTTTCTGTTTTCTTGAGGGGTCAAGAAAACTATCCCCTCTATTTCTATCCCTAAACCCTCTATTCTTCCCTGCGTAATTATCTACGATCCTCTTATTATCTGTTCGTATTTTCCTCCTTTTCCGACCCCAAGCTGGTTTCGGAGAGGGGGGACATCCCCGCCCTCTTCCATTCCTGCTAAACTTCTCTGTCCTTCTCTTATCTCTTAAACCACTGTTAGACGGTTCCTGTGTTGAAGGATGCTTCGCCCCCGTAAGCTCCCGGCCTACCTAGAGTCCCTGTATCTTAGCGAGAGTAGCGTCAAAGCGGTATCATTTTCCTATTGGTGGAAGGTTTGAACCCTCCGCCCGAGGCAGTGCCTTCTTTCGTCCCATAGCTTTAACGTGGAGACGATTAAATGCCATGAAAAAACACGAGAATCCGTAAAATTAAAGGCAAATACATTTTTAAAATTCTTTTATTATTGTTCTAAAATGTTTAAAATATAGTAATGTAAAAATAAAAATAATTTAACTTTGTGCAAGTAAACAATAATAATAAAATTACACGTTAATTTAAAGCACAAATGAGCAATAAAATGCAGACATATGTTTCGGGATTGCTTGGAATCCCTTTTTCAATGCGCCAGGGAGCTTCTAGATGCATTGGATGTTTTGCATCTAGAAGCTCCCTGGCGCATTGAAAAAGGGATTCCAAGCAATCCCGAAACATATGTCTGCATTTTATTGCTCATTTGTGCTTTAAATTAACGTGCAATTTTATTATTATTATAGGAATGTAGCTTTATTTTGGGCCATATGCTCCTATTTATTTAATTATTTCTTTGTTAAAATAAGTGCATGCTTTCTTAATGCTAATATTCCATGTTGACCCGCTATTTTTGGCCCTAATTGTCATTTTCCCTAATAAATAAATAGCTAGTATCCTAAAGTAATTAAAAAACATCGCTTCAAGATTAAGAAAGTGTTTAAATTTAGTAAAATTAAGTTATTTTAACGAATACTTTGTATCTTCGACTTGGCGTGATTTGCTTATGCTTGGCGACTAGTGGTATGTAAACATATCGGCCGCTTCCACACATTCTTGTCAGTCAGTTACGAATGGATTTTCTTATATATAAGCGGCTTATTCTGCCGAATTTTAAAATAGGCAGGGTAGTTAGCTGTGTAGGAGGCCAAGTTTTACTGCCCTTCAAAACCAATTATCAATTTCAAAAATGTTCTATAATGTCATCTTCATTTTCCTACTAAATTACTTGAAGTTAGGGAGTTACGAGGGGGGAGGGCGCATATGCGGAGCTGAATTCGGCCTCGGAGAAAGTTTTCCGTATTTGCTCTTAATTTAATGAATACCTTCATGGGGAAATGTATTTTTTTCACATAAGGGGATCATTCATAAGTGATGTCACGCTTCGAGGGGGTGGGTAACAAGAAGTGTGACATCAGGCTTATACAACATAGCGGGACAAAGGGGGGAGGGGGTCAAATATATCAAAAAAAAAAAAAAAAACGCGTGCATTTATGAACGTTCTCTAAGTACATTCTTTCTTCTTAGAACATTTTTTAACATAACTTTTACATAACGAGTTTTATATAAAAATATCACTGATTAAATAATAATTCCAATTTTTTTTTTACCAATTCATTATTTTACCATTCATATATTTCTAGCATTACTGCTTAATTTTCCTTTAGTTTCCCTAAGAAATAAAAAAAACGAGTAATCTTTTAATGATTTATTAGTGCAATATTATCAACACACACACAAAAAAAAAAAAAAAAAAAACTTTCAGAATTAAAAATCCAGGAAATTATATTGAAAATAATAAATTTATAAATATCATTATTTATTTTTGAATCAATTAAAGAGTAACAATTTCCATGTTCTCATATTTAACATAACGTAATTTAAAGCTGCGAATGATTAAACTATCCTGGACTTGTTGAGACCAAAGATATTTTTTAAAAACTTGTGGCTTACGCAAAAAGTAGCTTTTAATTCAAACAGAAATTTTGCTTTCAAGTGGACAAAATTTCCCGTTAACGATTATCGTTTAGCGGAAATCCTTGAGCGAGTATGAAGCCAACCTTGCACTCGGCGGGAACCCTGTTTTTCGTCCGGAGGCAGTTTCCCCCGATCTGTCGTTACTCTGAAGACTACGTCTTATAAAGGAACTCTAGGCCTACCGAGGGGACTTTTTCTACCCCTTTTTTGTCTCGGTTCTGACTGTCGCGGCTCATTACAGGGGGAATTTTATCTTTCTCTCTCTTCTCTCTACTTTCACTATCAAAGGAAACTTCTTTTCTCCTGCAATCAGTACTTTTTCCAGAGTCTGTGCTCTTTTCCAAAACTGCTGAAATACCATTTCCTAAACAATCGGAATTTTTTTCCTCAGAACTTATGTTTATCTCAGCGATATTTACAATCAACTTTCCTACCCAATCGACACCCCTATTCTTAGAACCTGTGTTCTTTTCTGCAACACCTATCATCCCATTTCTGACATAACCTAAACTATTCTCCTGAGAACCGGTGTTCTCCTTCACCATATCTATTGTCAATTCATGAGCAGGGCGCTCTAATTTAGTCTCAGTACGATTTACCTCTGCGATATCTAAACTCAATTTTCCTACACAATTGACATCCTTAGAACCTGTGTTCTTTTCTGCACCTATCATCCCATTTCTGACATAATCTAAACTATTCTCCTGAGAACCGGTGTTATCCTTCACCATATCTATTGTCAATTCATGAGCAGGGCGCTCTAATTTAGTCTCAGTACGATTTACCTCTGCGATATCTAAACTCAATTTTCCTACACAATCGACATTTTTGTCCTTAGAACCTGAGCTCTTTTCAGCAACACCTATTATCCCATTTCTGGCATAACCTAAATTATTCTCCTTAGAACCTGTGTTCTCTCTCTCCATATCTATTATCAATTCATGAGCAGGGTGCTCTAATTCAGACTCAGTAGGATTTTTTTCGATTAAGGGAAACTTCTGCGACTCAGTATTTGTTTCTAAAATTTGTACGTTAGAGTGCACAACGCTAACACGGGATTTGTGGGATAATCTATTTAAGCTTTCGATATATGCGATTTCGCGATATATTTCTCGCAGCTTAAACTGTCTTTCTTCATTTTCTTTTTCCCATTCTTTCTCTCTTTCGACCCTTTTTTTTTCCTCTCTTTCCTTTTCTTTTTCCTCTCTTTCCCTTTCGAGTCTAGTCTGAACAATCTCATCAGCAAAATCCTTAACTAGGTTTTCCTCGTACCTTGCATTTCCGGTGATCAAGTCGACCAAATCTATTTTTTTTAACATGGGTGTAACCTCTATACCAAGCTCTGATGCAAGATTTTGCAAATCTTCCTTTTTTAATTTATTTAAAAATGCCATACTTAAGGAATTAAATCACTACAAAATTTTTTCACAACTCAAAATGAAATTATAAACAAAACAATATAGTACTCTAATTGTTTACCTTAGGGTAATTCCACATGCATTAAATTATTCTACAATTAACACACTGACATGATTTTAAAGCAATTCAAGAGAAAATGACTTTATCAAGCAAATGCACTGTTTAATTCTAGAAAATTTAACTCACAACCAACAATTTAAGAAAAAGATACTCACGTTTGATGGTTGTCCTCTCTGCAGCATTGGTAATCCTATTTGGAACACATTTTTTTTCACACACAAACACATACACGCGCACTGATGGATTCAGCGAAAATTTCAAATTCTATTTGACTATTCTTCGGAGAACCGGATATCTCCTACTCTCAGAAAATTGTTGAAAACGGATTTCTTCATATCAGTCAGGGTGACTGCAATATAAAAGAACTTCAACACGTAGCTGCAACACGAAATGACACGGGGAAACGAAGGTTTCCAAACTGCAAACTGGATGTTAGCAAAGCACAAAAAAAAAAAATTTTTTTTTCTTCTTTTCAGCCAGGATAGCTGCAACACGAAATGACACGGGGAAACGGATGTTTCCTAACTGCAAACTGGATGTTCGCAAAGCACAACAAAAATTTGTCTTCTTTTCAGCTAGGGTAGCTGCAACACGAAATGACACGGGGAAACGGATGTTTCCTAACTGCAAACTGGATGTTCGCAAAGCAGAACAAATCTTTTTTTCCTCAAAACGAAAAATGAACGGAAGAAACACTTCTCGGAGCTCTCTTCCTTCGATTCAACGGCAAGGCTCACAGCAGGGTGCTGAAAGTCTCATTCACTCGGGGCGAGTATATCATCTCTGCGGGGTGCAGAAACATCTCCTTTCGAAAGGCCAGCATTCGTTTGTCTTCATGGAGAAGGGAGAAATCGGATACTTTTTTATCACTGTCTACGCTTCGCACCGCTGAACACCAATTATAGCTGTAACGTCTTGAGGACTTGTGTATATGCCGAGTGGTAAAGCATGACTTCGATGGTAAAACTTAACAAGATTTTATTTACATATTATTTACAGCTTCATCAAAACTTAGGGTTGGTAGACAGTGACCGAGGTCGGGCGGAACACGTCCGTTTCTCTCCTCGTCAAAGGATGTTCTCTTCGAACTCAGAATTTTCTTACTTCTCCTTACATGTCCGTTGGCCAGGACTCCGGAAACTGCCCAGCCCCCTTTTCAGATAAAATCGAGAGGGATGCGGCCGCCCCTTTTGTCGGCGGGCACACAACCCTGGGAACGGAAATAGATTTTGGGCTAAACGGATGCCAGAGGTCAGGGGCCACATTCGGACGGACAAAGTCAGCAAGCATCTGGATTTTTGAAGTATTATTTTTCTCGACGCCGATAACATTTAAAGGGGACCGAGGGGAAAGTGGATACGTCGGAACGAGGCAAAAAGGACCGGATGCCCCTTCTGACCGGATGCGGTCGCCAAGAAGACGCTACAGTGTAAAGTACGTCTGAAACACCCAAAAATAAGCATTTCAACAAAAAAATGTTTTAATGTATTCCTAACCTTATAATAACATGTTAGGAATACATTTAAACAATTTTTTGTTGAAATGTTTATTTTTGGGTGCTTCAGACGTACTTTTCAGACTGTCCCTAAAAAGAGACGGTAGGCATTAATGAGTTAAGTGTGCTATTTGTAGCAGATGGTTGCACTACTTACAACAATAAGTATACCGATTGTGGACGAAAACAACTTCCGTTAACAAACAAAAGATATTGAAACTGAAAATGAATAAGATTAATTTTAATTTAAACCTACCTTTCTTCTTTATTTTGTTTCTTTAATTAAAACTGTTTTTTTTCCGATTCTGTAATCATTGAGTTAAAATTTTCATTCCTGTAACAATTGTATGTGTTTATAAAAACCCTTACAACAACATAGTTTTAGTGTAAATATTATTGCTAACAATTTAGTTGCAGTTTTTATGAATAACAATCTCTCCTACCCACGTGCGCAATAAAAAAATATGGTGGATAAAAAAATGAATACTGTCCATTGAAATTAGTTTGAAAATGATTTTTAGGACTGAAAACGTCTCTGTAGATTTTATTTTTTTTTTGTAAAATCTTTACTCAGTGCGACTGTTCGGCTGCAGATTAATATGTATTCGGCATTAACATGTTCCGCTTTTTTTAAATAATCCGCATTTTGTTTTTTGCCTTAAAGATTTTTTTTTAAATACATAATCGACATAAACTTCCTCTTGCAGTGAATTTCACTGCGGTGTTGGTGAGGGGGCATGGGGATTAAATTAATTGCAAATCATCTACTTAGATATATGTTTTAAGATTCTTATTTTTATAGAAGGCAACACAGTTTTGTGAATTTTGACCGCCTTGAAGCAGAAATTAAAATAGCGAAATAATGCAGTAAATCTAATGACTTTTGAAAGTTTTTTTTTTTCCTTTGCTCAAAAAACATCTGAAAAATCAAATATTTCAAAAGGCTGTTGGACTTCTTTATAATAATTTATTTCATTCCAAGAATACATTGAACATCACCCATTATCAATACCTACTTTGTCCACAGTGAATATGAAATTCCACTATTCCTCGCAAGTTGAAAAATTAAGTTTGCAAGTTATTTCGGATTACATTAAAAATACTTTTTGAATGGGATCAGAAGATTTGGATTTCGTTCAGAAGCCTCCTAATGGCATAGTTGATTCAGCAGAGGGCTATAGCACTGAGGGTTCGAATTATAATAAAAATAAAAAAGAAAAGCAGAGAGAAATCTGAATATTTTACCCCTTCGTAAGTTTCCTTCCAATTTTCAGGACCTTACAAGCAAGCCCTAGGATTAACTTAGAAAGAGGAAACTTGATGTACTATGTTTAGGAAGAACTAGAATGGAAAAAAATCATCAGCAAGCCTGGGGAGAATTTAGATTTCACTTTGTTTTTATGTTTTTCTCTTTGAGTTATTATTTTTGTCATTCATCCAGTCGGTCAGCATGGAAGGCCATTCGCGCTACTAATTATGCCACTATGCGTCTTGAATATAAAAATAAATCTTGATATTTTTACACTTTATAAGCCTTTTTTCGAATTTTAGACCTTTATAAGAAAGCCATATGATAAACTTCGAAAGGGAATCTTTATACACTCTCTTCAATCAACAGAAATGGGGGAATTCTGGGAAACGGATGCTTCCTTTTTTTGGAGTAAGGGGGGGGGGGGTACTTTGGTTCCTTTTTTCTTCCATTTTTACTTCAATTGTGAACTAAACGTGCTACCCTTTT
This sequence comes from Octonoba sinensis, assembly GCA_038502835.1. Classification (NCBI taxonomy): domain Eukaryota; kingdom Metazoa; phylum Arthropoda; class Arachnida; order Araneae; family Uloboridae; genus Octonoba; species Octonoba sinensis. The sequence goes on from CM076600.1 coordinate 146,189,548, forward strand.
GTGTAGTTATGTTTTCATAATCAAACAGAAAATGGAGGGCCCCAATAATTGCTGGGAGACCTAATTACTAGTGATGGGCATAATTGAGTGATCATAATCAAGAACTCGATTATTCAGGATAACTCGAGAACTCGATTCAGACGACCATCTCGAAAACTCGATTGACCATTTCGAGAACTCGATTGAACATCTCGAGAACTCATTAAACATCTCGAGAATTCGATTAAACATCTCGAGAACTCGGTTGGTTTACTTCTCGGAAAATAGAATCGAATGAATGTCTCGAATGATTTTCTTCTCGGGTAATACATTCGGACGATTCATAGTCACGTGATTGCGAAAAGGTCTATGTGTGTGAGTAGGTAACAAAGGCGAATAGTTGCTTATTTAAGAGGAAGTCATTGCTATAAACAAATTCAGAGGACGGGAAGCACTCTCGTCCTTTTGAAAGCAATGTATTTTTTTTTAAATTGACATGTTTATTTGATTCGCACCTCCCGTTTTTTTATCTTCACAGAATTGCTTTATATCTAATGTGGTTACATATCTCTTTACATTGAATAGTTTATGAAATTGAAGTGCTAGAGAAATGGGTTACACGGGGGAGTCTTTGCGGATAATTTTCTGAATTAAAATCCTCAAAATTTATCTTAAAGCTATCGCTGGTGACATTAGGGAAACGGGTTTGTACAATTTCTCCGAAAGTTTTAGAAATTTAGACCTAAAATCGCAGTTTTGTGTTGCATTTTGCAGGTGTTAGTAAAAAAGGGACTCCCCGAGAACGTTACTTTAGGCTATTTTTCCTTTGAAAAGAGGGGGAGGAAAAATAAAAAATTTCTAGAATTCAATATATAAAAAATAGAAATTGAGACTATTTTTATCATGTTAACGAAATGAAAAGTGACGGAAATTTTTCGAAATTGAAATCCTGAAAACACAATTTTGGGTGGTGCTATTAGGGCTAAGGGGAGATTTTTATGGGGCATTACTTTGAAATTGGCAAACGTTTTTAAACTCTTTGGTGGCGTTGGGGGGGGGGGGGGGAAGGGGGCAGAATTCTAGAATTTTTTTGAAATTTAAGTGATAAATTCGCAGTTTAATGATGTATTAAAAGAGCTGTTTGGGAAAGCTGATATTCGGGTTTATCTGCGGAAATGTGCGTTATTTTAGTATATTTTTGGTGATGGGAAGTGGTTGAGGAGTTTAGGGGATTTCCGGACTTCTTCCGCAAATTGCAAGAAACGGAATGGTAAGCTATTTTTGATGACGTTAAGAAAACGGGGGCGGGAGGTTCCCAAAATTTTTCGAAATTTAAGTTTTACAAAAGCATTTCTAGGTTATCGTTAGTGTGTCATCAGGGGTAAGAGCATAAGGGGAGGGGGGTTCGGTTGCTCGTCCACTGAAAAGTTTTTTAAATTGACATTCAAAAATCGGGGTTTTAAGGGACCGTTCATAAATGATGTCAGGCTTTTTTCAATATATTTGACCCCCTCCCCCCTTTTTCACTAAGTGTCCCATTCAACATACCCCCTACAGCCCTTTGTCACATCTCACGCTATATTACATTAGCATAAAATAAGTTTTATTTGCTGATTTTAAATGTTTTTATAGTAATCAAAATGTGCGATGTCAAACTTCTTGTTGCCCCCCTCCCTCTCCCCTCGTCACGAGCTGTCACATTTTCTTGAACCCCCTTCTCCCCTCGAAGCGTGACATTATTTATGAATGACTCCTAAACTGTATTACGGAATGTTAGGGCAACGGTAGGGGTTTGGAAGAATTCGCCGGTTCTTTTACTGAGTAGGATGTGTGTTATATATCGTGTTACAATAACAAGTTCCCCTCCTCAGTTCCAAAGCAACGACTACAACTCTTGAACACGTTACCACTGGGCCCTCAGTCGGACCTGAGCTTTATTAGCTTTCCTTATCAGGACTGACATTTTGAATTTTTCCAGTAGGAGGCAAGGGGTATATTCTCTATATACTATTTAACAAATCGTATAGTTTGTATTTGGCGACGCTCTACGGGACAAATCATAGATTGTACGAACCAGAGGCGTAGCTAGGGGGGGGGGGGGGGGGTCAAGGAGAGACAGCTGTCCCTGGGCGCAGCTTCAAGGAGGTGCCAATTAATGGCACCTCCTTTAAAATAATAAATTTATTTTATTTTAAAATGCGGAAAGACAATTATTTGAACTGAAAATATATAAATATGTTCGACAAAAACTCTCTCTAGGGGCATTTTCTTTGAGCAGCAGAGATGAGAGAACCGGATACCCAGATAACTTGAAAAAGAAGGAAAAGACAAATAATTTTGCGAAGCCAAAGTGTGCCATTTTGCCCTTCAAAGTGAATGGTAGCTAAAAAAAATGCAAGCTAAAAGGGTTGCTTTTTAGAGCTATTTATCATTTAGGAAGCATGAAAGTAAACATATCTAGCACGAAACAAAATTAGGAAATGCAGCCTTAGGCCAGCATATTTTTTGGGTTAACTGATATCAGGAACGTAGTAGAAATAACACTCCCATACTCACCCCTCCACTTAAAAGTTTTCGCTACTTCCTCTTTTGCCGAAATCCCTTCAATGCCCATAAATCTGTACGCTTCGAGTGCGGTGGAAGGGGCCCATCTTTAATTTCATGCCCAGAAATCTTTTGAAATAATCATCGCTAAGGGACTGTTCATAAATGATGTCACGCTTTTTTCCGATATATTTGGCCCCCCGTCCTCCCTTTGTCACAAAATGTCAGACTTCAACGGGCCCCCCTCCCCCCCTTTGTCACATGTCACGCTATGTTGTAAAAGCCTGAGGTCACACTTCTTGTTACCCCCTCCCCTCCCGTTGTCACACTTTGTCACAATTTCATGAACCCCTCTCCCCCCTTGAAGCGTGACATCATTTATGAATGACCCCTAACTGGTCGAGATCATTCCCCTCCATTTCAAAGGGGGGGGGGGGTATAAACTCGGCACATGTTACATGAAAAAAAACAAACAATAAACAGCGATCTTTGGGGCGGAGCGTCAAGCAGCAGAGTGAAGCAGTGGAGCAACTAGTTTTTGCTTGGAGTAGGAGCGGAGCCAAAACACGGAAACTTGTTGCGCTTAACTGCTCTGATCATTTAAAATTAGAATTTCATCAAACATGTCATCTTTCTTCATTAAAACTAGTTTTAAGTGAACAACAACGTAAAACGAAACGTGATTTTTTAAAAAGATTTTTTTCAAAATAAATTGTCTATAAATAACTAAATTTATTATCATTTAATTATTTAATTAAATAAATAAAGATGATTTCTATTAAAGCTATTCGCTGCACGGAGCAGCGTTGGAACAAATATTTAACAGTCGGATCGGAGCAACTCAAAAATTTTGTTGCTCCAGTTCCCTGACACGAAAATACTTGCACCTACCTAGAAATACATTATATGAAGACTTGGGAGGGGGTGGAAAATTTTCCCTTGTGACTCACTAAATGACGTCCCTGTTAGAGATTCATTCCATTCTGAAATCGCTCGAGAACTCGAAATAATCGTTCGAGAACTCGAAATGATCACTCGAGAACTCGAAATGGTCAAACGAGAACTCGAAATGATCAAACGAGAACTCGAAATGATCAAACGAGAACTCGAGAACTCGAAATGATCAATCGAGAACTCGAGAACTCGAAATGATTAATCGAGAACTCGAGAACTCGAAATCATTAATCGAGAACTCGAGATAATCACTCGAGTACTAATCACTCGATTATCAAAACCACCCGAGTACTAATCACTCGATTATGCCCATCACTACTAATTACTACTTGAACCATACGACTTGTCCTTGGTCTACGGGAATAAGCATCGAAAGGAACTTCTCCCGTGCAATGCGGCAATGTACGTAGTAATCCTAAGGCTTCATCAATAACATACATTCCTTAGGTGGAATACGAAAAAGCGCCCTTCTTCAAAGCACCATTCGACTCATAATTATATAATTCTTACATACTTGTACCCTGTGATTTGTTTAACTATCAGGATTTAGTAATTGTAGTTTATTATTAATACACCAAAAATAGCTTTAAAGCCTCAACCTCAACGAAAAATATTATGAAGTTCTAACACTTTGTCCCCTAAAATAAATAAAGTATTGTAAATTAAGTATTGTACAATTATTACTAAGTAAGGTAACTAATTATCGATGTTTTTCAGTTCAATTCATTTTGCTACCAATTTCGAAGGATTTTTCTACCTGAAGTAACTCGAACTCGAAGAAAGTGTTCTTTGAAAAGTTGAAACAACACTCGCTTTCTGAAAACTCTTAATTGGTATTTATATTGTCATTCATTTTCCACGATGCTAAGCAATCTAAATAGTAATTTTAATCTATCTATTTGAAGTACTTGATAGAATTGGATGTATTGCAGTTGCTTCACTTTTGACTCTCCCTTCATAATAATAGTGTTCTTTAAAGACAACGTAGACTCAAAGATAACAAGAAGTTCCGTCTAGAACTATACGAGCCTACTTTCCCGTATACACCAAATTCAAATTTATAATCTAGCTATCTCTTTCTCTCTCTTTCTTATTTATCTTTAGTTCTAATTATTGAAAATATACCTTTTTCAACGGATAATACATATTCATTCACTCACTCATTCATTCTTTCACTTATTCAGCCATGCATTTATTCATTCATTCGTTACCTCATTCAAGTGTTTATTCATTCATTTACGCATTCATGTATTTATTCACTCATTTATTTACATTTTCATTTATTCAATAATTTATTCATTCATTCTTTTCCTCATTCATTTATTCATTGATTTATTCTTTCACTCTTTCATTTATTCATTCATTCATTATTTCACTCATTGAGTCACTGAGAAATATCCTTGAAAATCCCAAACAAAAAATTTCATAGCAAAATAGGCTCGTAAGTTCCGGATAAACTTTCTATTTCTACATGTTCTACGTTATAAGAGCTTTCCGATAAAGTTTGTTCCAAGCAAATCGGTCCGTTAGATCAGGATTTATATAGGGTTGAAATTTCCCCGTAAGCTCTGTGTTAATTTTTTGAACTGTTCAAAAATGAACAAAAACTGTTCAAATCAATATTTCACGCCGAGAACTCCATTTTAATAAGCTTTCAATAGGAACTTGGCTCTTGTGCCCAGAGTTTACAGAATTTGCTTCAATTTGTCCATAGGCGCTAATGTTAAAATTTTTTGAACTGTTCAAAATTGAACAAAAAATTGTTCAAATCAAAAAGTAAAATATAGAAATGAGATGTCTTCGCCGAGATCTTTCGAATGCAAAAAGAATTTTTCCAATCGGACTATTCGTTCAAAAGTTATTAGGGGGGGACAGACTGACAGACCGACAGACAGACAGACCGACAGACCGACAGACACACTCTTTCCCCATCTCAATACCCTACTTTCAAATTTTTTATTTTTCAATCTTTATTTATTTACTTCACTTATTTTTGACTTTTCTTGATTTTTAACGATATTTTCACGATACATTAAGCCTTCTTTCATGCTTTATTATTATTTTTTTTTTTACTGTTACGGGAAAGTAGGCTAAAAATTAAGAGATAGACATTCTCCGTGGAATTTTTCTGTCACCTAAGCATATTTGAACAGTTTCAGTCAATGCGTTCTAAAAGAGTTTTGGGGGTTATTTTAAAAGGATTTAATTTAAGCAAAAACCTTTGGGTTTTACCCCCAAAAGGTGGGGGAAAATTTTTGGGGGTTCGTATGAATTACAAGACTTGCAAAACTTTACTTGAGAAAAGTACGCTGAAACTAAATTTTAAGAACCACAATTAAGATACTTGATTTAATTTCCGTTTGCTTTATACCTGATACTTAGATTACATGATGAAAACCAATAAATGTAGTTATTACTATGTATCAAGACCAAATAAGACAGTATCGCGGAAGACGTGCTGCAAAAAAAAAAAAAAAAAAAAAAAAAAAAAAGTTTTACACTGCAACAAATAACCAATACTTGTTTTACAAAAAATACTCTCCAAGATCGCTTTTCTTATTTATTCAGTAGTTGTCGAATATGATTTGTGGCTACTGAAAATTCAAAATCAACGAAGTTTTTATTCAACGTTTTTAAAGGAGGTATGCTCTAATTGCACCCCCGCGTTTTCCCATGAAATCCTGTTTTAAACTCATAAAAGTACTTTTTCACTACCAGAGAACAGAAATAGTAAAAAGGCAGCAAACTCACCCCTGATTATATGTGAAGCAACTATAATTTTTTATCACTTTGATAGCTGCAAAATTCAAATTTTAAAGAATTATATTTTTGCATTATTTCCACAATGATAAAATTAGCACTTAAAATAAGTAAATAAATTATTTTGCGCTTATGTTATATTTAAATAAATGATACATAATGCATTTTTTAACAGGATAAAGAAATTTAAGATTTATTTTGTTTGGGTTGGCTTACAAATTACTACTTTAACAACAACGAATGGAATCTTAACTGCGCTTAATTCCGTTGTTGATATTAAAAATGTAAGAATAAATGCCAAGCACAAAATAATTATCAGCCAAATATTTGCGAAATCTATCAACATAAAGTATCATAGAATACTTTATCTTCAGCTTCGAGCGATTGGGGACGGGGAGAATAACCTCCTCATGGGTAAAATTTAATAAGAGGTGCACAAATGGACACGATCAGTATCTAGGTACGCCTTTTTAAAATTTAAACGACTTCTCATGATAAAAGTAGGGTGAAAAAAGAAATTTTCTTTCAAAATTTTGAACGAAAATTTTCGCAAGGATGAAACTTAACAGTTTTACGCAATAAAGAATTTTTTTGCATAGATTGCGATTGTATATGTCTGTACGTAACGTATGTAGTGCACATTTTTTGCACGTATTGACACTTAAAATATTATTTTGAGATTTATTTTTCTTACGATGACATTCCTAAACGAAACACCTATGGATAACTTTTATGCAAAATTATTTTGAAAATGTTTCACTATTAATGAAATTAGCATACAAAATGGAAGGCGCTGCGCATCAGTTGATCACCAAAATATGCTAATTGAGTTTAAGATTTGAAACTTTCGTTTGCAAGTCACGTCTTATGTATTTTACAAAGAACAAAAAAAATAAAAGCTAGGAAGTTATAAATTTATCTTGCATGATGAATAAATAAACATGTCCATAAATAAATGCGCGTCTGCGTATAATACCGATTGACGACTTTGGGACATTCAAACCGTTAAAGCTATCGATTTCCTTTTGGTCCCTTTTTAGTTAATCCGTGAATTAGGACTTCTACAGTCACTCTTTTCTCCGAATTGTAACACAATGAACTGTTCATCGACATGAATGAATAATGATTGGTTTTTGTTCTCTTGCTGTCTAAAGCATCTCTCGCCGATGCAGTTTGTTTTCACAGCTGATAATTTATAGACAATGGCTTTGGCGAGTTTTGTATTTTGTGACATTTAATCTAAATGTTTCATTATGGCTTAATTACACAAACAGCGTAGCCTTTTGTAATGTGAAGCAACTAAGAAATATTGATCAGGAAGAGTTTTACAAAACAAGTTTATGTATCCTACGTAACAATCACTTTTGTATTAAATGATGATGACTGCATATGCAAGTAGCCCTTGCAAATTGGAGTTGATCGAGACAGGAGTGGTTCAGCAACAAAATGCTCGAACTATCAAACATAATACGAATAAACCGTCAAATGTACGTACGTTAAAATCTACATGTACGCTAAAATACAGTGTGACCGACGGAAATCGGCCGTTTTAGTATTATGCCATCAGGGGGTGTAGGGAGTTTAACGAGGAATCATAACTCTTGCTACATCATGCAATTTCAGTAGCTATGGAGCACTGGACCATAGTATGTTTCTGTACGACGAGTGTGTTACAAATGGTGAATCTGACACGGTGACTTCCTAGGTCCTTAGATTTAAACAGTTGTGACTATTATTATTTTGAAGGAGAAATGAAGTCACGTGTCTATGTGTTCAACCACCTCACGTTGCAGCCAGACTGCGAATGTACGGTTTTCCGGCCAAGGCAGGAAATTTGAGTTCAAGCAAATGGAAATCACCTGTATCACATTATTTTCTACTAGTGATGTGTATTTTGAAAAGAGTTTTTGTATTTAAAGGGTTTTTTTCGTAAAATAACATGTAATCAAAACACCCAATTCCTGTCGGTCACCTTGTGCATGAAGCTCATGTTTTGTGTTAAATAAAGCTCGACTCTTACTTTTAAATCTATCAATGGAAAAGAGTACAGTTGTCGAAGTTTGTACATCCATAAGCTCGCATCTTGCTTGACTGAAAAAGGTAACCCTGAAACACGAGAATTGTGTCTGAAATTTTTATATCTGTTTTGTGCTTTAAGCGTTGATTTTGAAATTTTTAAACTATATATTTTGTTTAAACTATTTTTTGTTTAAACTATAAATAGTACATCTCAAACAGCAATATCATACCTTTTAGTTGGTTTAAATATTCTTCTTGTGGTAATCAGACATTCGAATTTCAGGTTTATCGTGTACGGAATCCGGAGTATACTATTTGGGATTGTGAACATTTATTTATGCTACAATAATCAAAAGAAATAATTTTGAATTATCATAAACGTTTAATTAAAAAAAGTATGCGGGTAGTTTTCAAAATATTTCAACTAGACACTTTTCTTTGCAAATAAATACTAAATTCCCTTTATAATATTTATATACTTTTGCTTAAATACGAAATCTATTACTTTGTCAAAGATTTGAAGGCAAAGCGTTGACAATAAACTCTTTGAAAAACATCCTTACGAAAAGCTGTCATGTCGTTTTTCCCTTATCAAAGCTAATAAGGAAGCGGAAGGTACAATTTCCGTTTAAAAGAGAGATAGACTGAATTTGATTATATGTAGCTCAAGGGATGTTTTTTATATCGATTTGAGAGCTCAGTAAATACCAAGAGTGAAGTATGCAAGTTTATATGTATATCGGGTGTGTATTTTGTTTATTAAACAAGAAACAGTGGACTATATGAGGGTATCGAGAATGTTTTGTTTTTTAAACAAAAAAGAACTAGATGTACTAAACCATAATACATTTTCGTACACCTACATAATTTTTATTATGCGTATTCCTACAATTATTCGTTTACTTTTAAAGTAAATTTTGAGGTAAAATTTAATTACTATATTGCTAAAAAATAATATTATTCTCAGATTTGCATGCATCTAGACATACGGCAGTGTGACAGCCAAGTTCAGAAACAGTGACACCGGCCAATGTGTACCCGAACCATTTCAAGCTACTTTTGACCCCACCATTACTAAAAAGCTATTAGACCTACACAAATTAAATTTTTTATGTCTGATAGGGAACCCTTAAACCCTTATAATATTAAATTTCATTGATATACCTTTTATAGCTAAGTAATTATTAAGGTCTGAAAAGTGTCATTTTTGTCACTGACTGACTGACTCACTCACAAAAACCCTAACCTACATCTTGACTTAGTGACTTAGAAACTTGAAACTTGGCATCAAGGTAGACAATTAAGCATACTTAAATGAAAAATTCCGAAATTTCAAAAAAAATTACTTTCTGCTACATGAAAATTGTCCTTGACTAACTCACTGATCAAAAAATCTAACCCTTTTCTAAGTGAGTAAGACACTTGAAATTTGGCATCAAGGTAGACAATCAAGTATATATAAAGAAAAAAAGCCGAAACGTCAAGGAATGACATTATCAAAGTTACTAGCTGAAAATTATCACTGACAGACTCACACATCAAAAAACTAACCCAATTCTAAGTGACTTACACACTTGAAATTTGGTATCAAGGTAGGCAGTGAAGCATATATAAAGGAAAAAAAATCCGAAACTTCAAAAAATTACATTATATTCGAAGTTACTAGCATACTATAAGTAGCCTCATACCTCACAACTTCAATCAAGCGGTAGCCATTTTTGTTTGCAGCTGACATAAACAATTACAGCTATATATATATATAAAAATGAATGTATGTATGTCTGTATGTCCTTTATGCATTGCTACACCATTCATCCGATCGCCATGAAACTTTGGGAAGTTGTTGAGTACACTCCTGCGAAGGTTTCTGAAAAAAAATCCTACAGGTAGTTATTTTTAACCGACTTCACAAAGGAAGGAGGTTATACATTCATAGTGTATGTATGTCGTTTTTTTTTTGTTTGTTTGTCCACTCATAACTTCGCACCGGATCAACCGATTTTCATGATTTTTTTTCAATCTATCAGGGGTGGTTTCCCATAGGTCCCGTCCCCTTCGTTTGACCATATTCCATAATTAGAACAAAAGTAATGGGCCGAAATGTAGTATGTTTTTTGTTTTTTCATTCATAACTTTTGACTAAATGAACCGATTTTGATTATTTTTTCTTTGGTCGATAGAGGGCCGTCTAACTCAAATATTGCAAATCCATTTGACAACATTTGTTTTTTTAGAAAAGACGTTATGGGGGGGAAATAAGTATTCTTTCATTTTAATTGGAAAGGCTAGGCTTGATTTTTCTTTGTTGGGAAAATCGTTGATAAACATGAGACTCATTGTTAAAAAGAGTGTTGCCATTAAGATGTAATATTAAAAGCAACTATAACAAGAAATTGACCGAAGGCTTCTCTGAAAAAGAAATTAAATCCAATCAGTTTGCTTGCTCTAGTGACCGTTTAAAATCTATTTCAAAACGAAATTTATCATAGAACCGTTAGTTTTTAGTGTCATTCCCTCAAAGAAGGTTTCCCCTCTGATGTTTTAAAAATAGAGTATTTAAATAAGAATGCATTTACTCTAAAAAGAATAAAATAAAATATTTTTTGGAAAAAAAATAGAACCGTCTTCAAACTATAAATTGCGCTAAAAAGTAAAAAATAAAATTATTCTTTAAACAACTTCGATACGACTTTTAAACATAATTTTTGAAGTCGGTGCAAAATTATGATGAATTTTGATGCATGATTCCTTTTGTAACTCTGAACCAATTACAAATGTAAATAGCGTAGAGTGTGCAACATTTTCAATGTAAAATAACGCATTGCGTAACTATAATTAGACCGTCATAATTTTGCACCGACTTCAAAAATTATGTTTAAAAGTCGTATCGAAGTTGCTTAAAGAATAGTTTTATTTTTTACTTTTTAGCGCAATTTAGTTTGAAGACGGTTCTATTTTTTTTCCAAAAATTATTTTATTTTATCCAAGTTTATGCAATTGTCCCCATAAATTCCCCAATATGGGGATGAAAAAAACCTTGCACATATTAATGTAATTTGTCGATCGAAAGCGCTAATTTTTCTACACAAGATGATATTTGTTCTAAGTTTCTAAGTCAATAAGAACGCCAGTTATAAGCTTTTTAGTGCGATTTCTTAAGGCTTACCTTGATCCAAAAATAATAATTAGCAGTTTCCTCAACTCCGGAGTTAGCTTAATTTCAATGTAAAACTTATTTTTCAAAATAGAGAGACATCAGTTTCAACAAACTCATAAACAATAATAAAGCATAAATTCGATTTTACGTTTTTTTCAAATTAGCAATATTTTTTAAATTCGAGATTGAACTTGATAAAAATATTGTCTCCCCGATTTAACGATTTCCTTGGTTTAGCAATAGCATTTAAATAAATATCGCCAGAAAAGGAATACCCGTATGGTTTATACTAGATTTCAAATAACGTGGCAAATATGACACGCTACAATTTGTCTTTTTTAATTAGTTATTGGCGATAAATCGGAACACGCTAATGAAATTGTTCTTACGTTTTTTAGGTACGGTTAAAATTCAGCACGAGCAGCGCCGTGCGGGTACCGCTAGTAAACAATAAATCTCGCTCTAGAAGAAAAATAATTAATAAACTACAGCTATGATGGAAATATCTGCTTTGGAAATTGGCACTTCTTAGATTTCAACTCTTTTATCGGTGACACCGACTACTCCGAAGGTCGTTTGTTCTACCGAGCTAGACTCCTTTTTCACATTTCTATTTTTTTCAGATTTAGTTTTCCTGAAGAGATAGAGGGAAAGCACTAAATGTAAGATCATGTGGCAATTCTCGTGCCAAGAGATGGACACTGCTTGGAAGGGGGAATAAACCCTAAAAACTCTTACTTAATTGAAATTACGATTCTAGGAGCACTAAAAACTTTAGATGATGTAATTGAAACACTCTGTTACAGACTACATAAATCATTATTTCGCATAAACAGGACTATTGAGACTGCTAAAAAAAAAAAAAAAAAAAAAAAAAAAAAAAAAAAAAAAAAAAAAAAAAAAAAAAAAAAAAAAAAAAAAAAAAAAAAAAAAAAAAAAAAAAAAAAAAAAAAAAAAAAAAAAAAAAAAAAAAAAAAAAAAAAAAAAAAAAAAAAAAAAAAAAAAAAAAAAAAAAAAAAAAAAAAAAAAAAAAAAAAAAAAAAAAAAAAAAAAAAAAAAAAAAAAAAAAAAAAAAAAAAAAAAAAAAAAAAAAAAAAAAAAAAAAAAAAAAAAAAAAAAAAAAAAAAAAAAAAAAAAAAAAAAAAAAAAAAAAAAAAAAAAAAAAAAAAAAAAAAAAAAAAAAAAAAAAAAAAAAAAAAAAAAAAAAAAAAAAAAAAAAAAAAAAAAAAAAAAAAAAAAAAAAAAAAAAAAAAAAAAAAAAAAAAAAAAAAAAAAAAAAAAAAAAAAAAAAAAAAAAAAAAATGATGTCAAACTCACGCTGCCAGAATGTATTCTGAAAGACATTTTGAACTCTATAATTTCCCCTTTGGATGCATATATGGATGCTCAAGTTAAAGTTATTGGAGATTGGACGTTGCTGAACTCAATACCAAAGTTGTTTCAACGTTAATAAATACTCAGTATTACAAGTTTTATGATTAATTTTGTTGTATAGTATCAACAATGAATGTCATTGAATGCAATCAAAATATGTCTTATTTATTAATGTAAGCACTTTTTGCCATGTCTCGGGAAATTCAGCGTATGTTTCTTCAAAAATGTCTTTCAATATTTCATCAATAAATTTTAAAACTTACTGGTTCCAATTTATTTTCACTGAACAAAATTTCTTAGTTTAAAAAAAAATTCCCCTAGAATTTTGGTAAATTTTACTTCATGATAAAATTGTATGCATGTTCCTTAAACCAAAACATTATAAGAATGTAATCTCAGGAAAAGGATAAATTATGTTAATTTAATCTAGGTTGGTCCACTGTACCCTGGAATGGGGACTTCATAAATTTATATATTGGTATTGAATTTTAAATTTATATACCGTGCAAAGTATTTTAATTGCAGCTCAAATATGCCAAGTGCATCTAGTACCAAAACCCAAAACTAAAGTGCATTTAAATATTTCATGTTTATACTTTATAAACTCTTTTACAAATTTCCTGCTCAGTTGTTGAACGAGATTGATGCTGTGGTGTTCAAGATTTTTAAATATTTTACCAACTTGTTTGAAACCATACAAGAAAATATTTTACCAGAAGTTTAAGTTACCTCTTAATGATAGTTATGTTCCTAATTTCTGAGAATCTGCAAATTTAGAAATCCTGAGTACTGCCAATTGAATTTTAGCAATGATGCAGGTGTTATGATGCTCTTCATCAAGGTTTTAATTTTACTGGAGATATATTGAAGAAGTGTATCATGCCCTTCATAACATACCATTTGTGATCGTGTACTGATGAGAAAAAGTAGCTCAGTAAAATTTATTTTTTCTGTTATTAAACCTTTTGCAGCAGTTTTCCTTTCTGCAGCAGTTTTGTCCTCCATGTACATTATTTATGAAAGCTGATTTATTGCAAATAATTACCTTTGAACCAGCTATATTCTGAAAGGGGAAAAAACGTAGCTAGGGCACAAATTTTCAAAAAAAGAAAAAAAATTCTCTATATCACTCGCCGTCAAGAAAAGTGATGCAATTCAATAGCGTAGACCGAAACACCTGTGCAAAAAAATAGGATTTTATTTTTTCTATCGATTCCATGTTCTTCAAGTAAAAAGTAACATGTAAGTTCGTTTATAAAATGCAGAGCTATTATGTCACTTTTTCAACAAAGCATATGGAATCGGGAGCAACAATAAATCTGGTTTTTCACTAGCATGCTCTCTGGAACTGACTTTTGGCATCAATCGCTAAAAGGTGTGGAACATCTAGATTATTTAAATTTTCAAAGTACGTATTTATGCAGCTAATTTAAGAGAAGATTTTGTAATGGCCAAGTTTTTAAATTTCAATTTTAAAAACGACTTCAAATGCTGGAAGGGAGGGCTTGACCCTTTGCGGCAAATCCAGAAGTAATTTCTGGAGGAAGCACCCACAGGAAGTAAAAAGTGATGCTCTTTAATAAATATTTTCATAATAAAAAGTTCCCATCGGATTTTTTACGTTCTTTGGTGCTCCTGGAAATCAGTTGGTCTACATTTCAGAAAAATGTGAAAAAATTATAGTTACATTTGGAGGGGCCATGTGCCTTGTATTTACTCCCTAAAATCCACTATTGTCTGCCTCAAGCCCCCTCCCTCCTCCTATTGGCCGCTCATGACTGCAGCTTACTCAACATATTCAGGGTGGGGCAGAAGTAATGACCCGGTTTTGAGAGGGTATTAAAAAAAAACTAATACAACTTCAGACTTAAAGCTTTTTAAATTTTAATCTGTATATAATCCCATTTTTTTACATAAAGTTTTGAATACCATTTCAACAAGATGGCGGCCTTCAGCACCAATACACTTATGCAGTCCATTTCTAAAGTTTTGGAAAGCTTTTCTGCACATTTCAAGGGGGTATAGCGGATATTTCCCCGGTGCTCTTCTAAAGTATGGGGTTGATGTTTCCAAACTTTCTCCTTTAAATAACCCCACAAAAAAGGCTTAGGGACCGTAACATTACGCGCCATATTGAAAATGCACGCGAAAATACATCTTTGTGTGTATTTCAATATCCGCTTTTCTCTTAAAGTTCGAATTTTCCGAAAATTCAGATTTTTTTTCTTTTTTCTTAATGATACAATAACCAGCAGGCATGAGTTTTTCCCGCTTTTTGGCGGAATCGCGCTTTTTAAAAATTTTAGAAAATCAAAAATTCCGCTTTTTCTATTTTCTACAAAAAATTATTGTTATTTTCCATTTTTCTGTTCTACAGAAGAAAACAACACCCGAGCATGAGATTCTTCCACGGAACGACGAATATTCGCTTCTTTTTTTTTTTCCTATTTTTTAAACTAATTTTCGTTATTTTCCTGCGACTCTATTTTTTTTTTTTTTTTAATGTTAGTGGGCTTCTCAGTTAATGTTTCTTTCGTATCTATCTCTTTTAGTGTAATTTTAATTATATTTTGTTCCTGGCTAAGTAAGATATTTTTTTCTTTTAAATTAAATTATTAATTAATTTTTTAAATATTTTTATTAACATCTTATTTCGAAAAAATTTTAAGTATTGCTTAAAATCTATTTTACGCGTAAAATTTGAATTTTCGCTTTCTGCTTTTCTGTTTTTTTACCAAACTCATCCCTGAATAACTTAAGATTACAAGAAGTTTAACCAGAATTTCTTTCAAGCCTAATTCATTTTCTGCCTATTTTTCCTCAAAACAGGAAACGTGGCATAATCGCTCTTACAACGGCTTTTTTTTCTCCCAAAAATTACGCCGAATCGTTTTTTTCTTTCTTTCTTTCTTTTTTTTTTTTTTTTTTTTTTTTCTTGTTTGTTTTAACAAATTAGTGCGCATAATGTTTCTGCTGCTCCCGAAAAAAAAAAAAACCAAGAAATTGAAAAACGATGCCGAAAGTCCCGGAAATGCAACGATTTTTACCGTTGTACTTAAAAAAAAAAAAAGTATTGTATTTTTGTCAGTCTGATTCGTATTGTAGCAATGTCTACTGTATGAAAATATGTTAAAAGATTGCTACTTAATTGCTGCCATTTTTTGACTTTCCACGTGAACGCGAAAGAACGCACACGTTCTTTTCTTCGCACAATCTTTCTGCATCCTTTGCAAGAATTGGATTTTTTTCTCTTTAGCTATTTATTTTTGATAAGGTAAATAAACAAAATTCATATTTATTTTCATTAAAACTTTAGTTTAATAAAATAATTTTTATAAAAAAACAGAACCGACTTCAAATTAAAAATTGCGCTAAAAAGTAAAAAATAAATTCATTCTTTAAACAACATCGATGTAACTTTTAAACACTTTTAGAAGTCGGTGCAAAATTAGGATATATAAAATATTTTGTAATCATGAATCAATTTCAAATATATATGTTTCCGCAGAATTAGCAACAGTTCCAATATGAAGTAGCAAATGGTAATTAGACCCATAATTTTGCACCGACTTCTAAAACTATGTTTAAAAGTCACATCGATGTTGTTTAAAGAATGAATTTATTTTTTACTTTTTTAGCGCAATTTTTAATTTGAAGTCGGTTCTGTTTTTTTATAAAAATTATTTTATTTTATTCTTTTTAGTGTAAATACATTTTGTATATAAATACTCTATTTTTTGAAAATTCCATATCAAAGGGCAAAACTTCTTTAAATTAATGGCACTAAAAACTAATCATTTGCATGATAAATTCCCTTTTGAAGTCTATTATAGCAAACAAACTGATTGGATTAATTTTTGCCACAGAGAAGCCTTCAGTCAAACTCTTGCTGTAATTTCTTTTAATATTATAGCCCATGACAACAAACATGTTTTTAACAATGCTTTTATATTTATTAATAGATTTCCCAACAAAGAAAAATCAAGCCAAGCCTTTCCAATTAAAATAAAAAATACTTATCTTTCACTCGTAACATTTTTTCTAAAAAACAAATGTAGGCAGATTGATTTGCAATATTTGAGTTAGACGACCCTCTATCGATTAAAGAAAAAATCATCAAAATCGGTTCATTTAGTCAAAAGTTATGGATGAAAAGACAAAAAAAAAACTACATTTCTGCCCATTACTTTTGTTCTAATTATCGAATATGGTCAAAAGTATGAGACCTATGGGAAACCACCCCTGATCGATTGAAAAAAAAATCATGAAAATCGGTTCATCCGGTGCGAAGTTATGAGTGGACAAACAAACAAACAAAAAAAAAAAAAAAAAAAAAAAAAAAAAAACGACATACATACAATACGAATGTATAACCTCCTTCCTTTGTGAAGTCGGTTAAAAATATAAACACAATTCCGAGATCGTTTAATATGGTCTGTCAAATCCTATAAGATTAAATATTGAATCAGTTTCTTTATGTGCCGATTTTATTCAATTTTATACTCCATTATTCAGTAGTTACATTGAGTTTAATAAAAGCATTAAACATAAAAATAAGGAATGACATTTTGTAAAAATTAAGGTTGATTTTGAAAAGGTAAAAAAACAGTAATTTTTAACTTCGCAAGATTTATTCTGTTGTTTGATCAGAGATAATCATTTTTAAAAATATTAAAGAAATCCAAAGATAGTAGCCTAATATTCTTGTTTAGGAACTAAAAATTAAGGTAATTGATTTTATATTAAAAGAAACACTACCTAAAATGCTTGGATTGTGCTAAAGGTGTTTTTAATTATGTTATTTATTGACGTTGGATTTCAGCTTTTTCTTTTATTAGCCACTAATATTCAAGGTTTTATAATTAAATTTATTTCCTACTTTTTTATTTACCATTTTTACTATAGTTATATTTTTGATAAAAATTACGCAGTCATTAACTTAGGGTACAATCTAGTTGTCAATGATTAGTTTTATTAATATTGCTCCAAAGTATTTCGTAACAACCACTGAAACAGGATTTTGTTGACGAGGTGACGTTGTGATTTTATCGATTTTCTGATGAATTTTGTTCCAAATGGAAAGTAGAACAACAAAAGTCTTCTTTGATCTTCTGCAATTTTATATATTTGCACTTTTACTTTTCTTCAGATTTTTTTGTTCATAATTGTGCATTACTCATTTCTAAAGTAACAAAAATTCCTTTCCTTTTTTTGAAGATAAAGTTTCTTGTAAAATTGCTTTCAGGTTAAACATTATTTAAATATTAAGGCTCGACCGATGCATCGGCCTCGCCGATGCATCGGCGCCGATTGTTCAACAAAATTGCCAGCGCCCATCGGCATCGGCAGCCGATGTCAACTTTATAAAAACATCGGCCCATCGGCCTTAAAAAACATCTAAAAGCCGATGCAAGGCCGATGTTTTTCGCAGGGACAACTTTCTAGAAAACATTCTCTGTCTGTAACTTACTTTTTCCTCCATAGCTAAATTTCTATTTCCAGACAATAACAGGCAGCACATCAGTTTAAACAAAAAGCACAAAAATAATGTCATTCTACAAAGTGTATTTGATAAAATATTCGGAAAAATAATTTAAGTGATCGCTGCCCGAAAACCTTCATTGTTGAAATTATTTCTCTTTGAACAGAATGCTAGCGAAATAGAATACGTTAAAGGGGAAATACGTGTAAAACGGCGTATTAAGAGCAATATTTATGATTTTTTTAACGTATAAAGAATAAACATATTTTATAGAGATTTTGAGGTTATTTTATAGATAGATTGAGGAACATTTACTGAAGTTTTTAAACATTTTTCTTGAAAAATCCGGGAGATATCGGCGGCTGCACAAGTCACTACACGGGTCGGCAGTTTGCGTACATCCTGGAGGGCACAATTTTTATCTGAAATCAATTTTTTTTAAATCAACTTTTTTTATCAGTGTCTCTTCTAGTTGAACTAAAATCATCACAAAAAAACCCCCCGAAAATTTCTATTTTTTTTAGAATGGGAAAATTAAATACGATTTTTAACGTTTTTTTTTTTTTTTTTTTTTTTGTTTTTTTGTTTACTTACAACAAAAAATAAATAAAAATAAAGAGATGTTTATGATTCTAGTTCACCTAAAGCGTGTATATATAAAGAAAATGTGTGCTAAATTTGATATGGATTGATCAAAAATTTTGCGAGCTAGAGTGTACGCAAATTCGAAAAAGTAGTTTCGAGAAAAACGCGTTTGAAGAGAAGAGTGGTTGAAGGTAAATTTAAGGCAGTAATGAATCAATTTTTTTATACTTATAGATACTAATAGTACTTATAGAAATTTCTATCCAAGGTCTCAGTTGTTAAAAGACATAAAAGGAAATCTGCTAACGTTCTCTAATACCCTTCAGGTCATTCATGAGGGACTACCTGCTCAACTGCTCCAAAAGGAGAGCTCGCTCAAATGCTTATAACTTTTAAACGACTTGGAATTTTGCTTTGAAATTTTCAGGGTATATTATTGAATAGTTGTAGAATCGATTTATGAAGAAAAAAAATTAATTTTTTGAGACTTTTACACGTATTTCCCCCCTTAAAGTAAAAGTAATAGAGGCATCTTATGAGTGCTATTTCGCTTTTTCCCAGCTAGCAAAATTTATTGCCACAATCTTGTTATCGCCTTGTCAGCCTTTCAAATGCATTGACGGCGTCAATATTGATAATTGCAATATTGTCAAAAGATTGCATATATATTTTCATGGCAATATTTACGTGACAAAACACAGACAAAATTTTATTTTGTTTAAAATGTAAATATTGATGCAATCTTGCGTCATTCATCTCTCCTGAATGTTGTCACAATAAATGTTAAAAAAGCACAGTTGATATAATATTGAGGCAATATTGTCACCGACAAGACATCTGAGAACCAATCAGAGATGATTGAGGGGACGTTCGTCGTAACTGCGCATGCGTTGGAATACGCGGTGCACTTCCTTTTAGCCGCAGCGCGCAGTGTATCGACCACTGATCTCTATACTAACCTGGATCTCCTACTACACCCCGGCCGAGTGAAGCCTCTTTTCGGGTGTAGTTCCAGCTCCTAGTTTGGCTACTTTATCGTTAACTTGGCATAAATTTGGCGTAGGTGCCTGGTTGGCGCTAAAAAATCCCGTTGAGCGTGCGCTTTATTAAAGTCCGATCTGATATTTTGTAACAATTAATACAATGCCGACTTGTAGCGCGAATAATAGTTTATTATTACTATTTCTTAAATCATAAGTACTTTCATCATTACTTTTTTAAATCATAAGTACCCCCTCCCCGACTTAGAAAGAAACACTATGACACAATGCATATATTTTGATGCTTCTTTTTTTCTATAATATGTAAATATGTACCCCCCCCCCCCCCCCCGGGAAATTTCGATATGGCGAACCAGCTTTTGAAAGAAGTTCATATGCCAAGGTATATATATTCAATTTACATAGATATATTAAATTATATGCTGCTTTAAGGAAGTAAAATTTTGTTTTTTAAATATTATCAATCAAAATAGTTTATAAAATACATGACTGTTTTCAAAATTGATATTATCAGAAGGGATTATTATTTTATTTCTTTGCAATGAATTAAAATCACAATTTTATTTAAATATTTTTTAAAATATCAATATAAAACAAATAGTCGATTATTATTTTAATCAAGGTGTACTTTATTATTATTTTTTTAAAGTCATAAGTAGCCCCCCTCTTGACTTAGAAACACTATGACTTTACACACATACGTATTTTGATGTTTTTCTTCTATAATGGGTAAATATGTATCCTCCCTCCCCCCGGAAAATTTCCATGAAGAGCCAGCTTGTAAAAATGATTATTATTTTATTGCTTTATAATGAATTAAAATCACAATTTTAAGTATTAGTTAAAATATCAACATGAAACAAATAGTTTGTTATATTTTTTAAAAATCAATAGTACTTTCATTATTATTTTTCAAATCATAAGTACCCCCCCCCCCCCTGATTTAGAAACACTATGATTTTATACACATGCATACTTTTTAATGTTTTTTCTGCTATAAAGTATGATTTTGTACCCTTTGCCCCCCCCCCC
This sequence comes from Octonoba sinensis, assembly GCA_038502835.1. Lineage (NCBI taxonomy): Eukaryota > Metazoa > Arthropoda > Arachnida > Araneae > Uloboridae > Octonoba > Octonoba sinensis. The sequence goes on from CM076600.1 coordinate 146,210,435, forward strand.
CCCCGGGAATTTTCGATATGACGAGCTAGCTTGTAAAAGAAGTTCATATGCGAAGGTACATTTATTCAGTTTACAAATATATATTGAGTGATGTGTTGCTTTAAGGAAACGAAATTTTGTTTTTTAAATTTTATCAATCAAAATAGCTAATAAAATTTATTTTTTCAAAATCGATATTATCAAAAATGATTGTTATTTTATTGCTCAAGGTAAAACTTTTATTAAAATATTAGTTAAAATATCAATATAAAACAAATAATCTATTATTACTTTCTTTAAAATCAGATAAGAAATCATTCATACTGTATCGCTATGTATAATAATAATAACAATGTTGATCCCCAGCTTATAATTATGCTTACCGAGAAAGAACTTCATGTTCAAATAAAATTTAAAAAAAAACCCAGCTTAGGTAGATGTACATACTGATATATTTCTTTAAGGAAATGAAAAAAAATTTTTTTTACATATTAAATAAACTTCATATTTCATTTTGTAAATATTCCTTAATTTTTTAAAATGATTATGATAAAAAATTATAATTTTATTGTTTTAATGCTAATTAATAATCAATTTAATTTACATATTAGTTAAAATACCAATTACAAATCATTTATTATTGATTAAAAATCATGAGTGCCCTTAAAAATCATTTATTATGTGTAGGAATACTAATTTTGCCCGAAAATTTCACTTTTCTTTGTTTGTCATTTTATTTACTACTTGCTATTAGAAAAACAAAAAAAAGAACATTTTATTCAAAAATATTGTGAAGTTTATAAGTCATATCATGGATCGTTAAAGAAGATCGTTTTATTCAAGCTTTTTTGTGATCAACAGAAAGTAAAAAAGTTGAATTTCGCTCTTAACAAACGCGTGGGGAAACCGAAAGTAACTTGGCGAGAAAAATCCTTGAGAATGAGTTATGTTTTTTGAAAGTATTAAACACAATCCGGTGCCCATAAACAAAATCTGATGCTAACAGCCCAGAAAGTAAAGAATGCTTAATCATTTCCTGTCTTCATAACTTTCCAAATGTTTAAAATAAACGAGTACTCCGCATTTAAAATCATGCAAAATCCCATAGAAAACAATGTAAACGATTCTCCGCTCGGGAGTAGAGACGTCAAGAGCTTCAGATGGGTGTCTGCGCATACTTTAGCGCAGCAAAAACCGTCCAACTCGCTTTGGCCACGTCGTCCGCATTTGGCCCAAGTATCGCTCGCTTGGCGGGAACAGTTCAGTTAGGACCAGTTATAAAAAAGGAAGTGTCGTTAATGCTCACTAGTGAGCATTTGCTTATGTATTATTTGGTTTTCATATAATTTAGTATAGGATTTTTTAATTTTAAATCATACTTTTCTTCAATCTAAATATATTTAACATAGTAGTATTTGATGCAAACATGTAGGCAAACTTAACCTGCTTAAGTTATGGGTCCCAATCAAGTAATACATGCAAAATATATTTACACGTAATAAAAATACACTTAAAAAAAGTTTCATGTTAGAATAGTAGGAAGTATAATTAATTACAATAAAGTTTTCTTCTTGTTTTAATACTTACTTTTCTTTTGCTATATCATAATTTAAAGATTGAATACTGTTACTCTAGACATTTTACTCCTTAAACCAGCGCAGAACTATGTGTGTTTGTAGAAAGATGATGCAGGCTAAGAAATACCTATAGTTTTTATTTCTAATGAAAATTTTACAAATCATTTTTATGTAGGAACAGTGTTAAGTAATTAATCAATGGAAACAAGCATAGCTGATTTTTAAGTAGGCCATATGCCTAGGAAAGTAGCCAAAAACAGTATAAACATGTGACTCGCTGGGGGAAAATTACTGAAAAATCCCATAAATTATAATGCAATATTAAATACAAAGCAAAGTCAAGTCATTACTTTAATATAATTCATTAATTGGAGCTTAATGTCTAACCAAAAAAAAAAGTGTGGAAGTTCTACATTACATTCTTCAGAACTTATATTGATACAAAAAGTCTGAATTCAGAACAATGTATAAAAATTCATTTCATTTTTTGAAGAAATAAACATGTGCCAGAGCATTAACTATTAATGAATAAGGTGTGAAGATAAAAAAATATAAAAAAGCAATGTACCAAAGTATTATACGAAAAGCATAAAAAAGCAATGCTTAAAAGAAAAAATAGGTTTGACACTGGATGAATAAAGAAATTATGAGAAGAACAAGATAAAGAATACACAATAATCATACTTGTGATTTAAACACACAATCGTTGATTTTATATTTGTATATATGCATATAATTTTAAACTACTAGACTTTGAACTACTACTACTGCAAAAACAGGGGAGGGGGGATATATCAAACATATTTTTAAAACAAGATTATTAATGAGACTGTAATATTTAACAATGATAATCAAAAACCGACATGATCACAAAAACTTAAAGGCAAAAACGAATTTTTGGAAGTTGAGTGATAATAAATTATCTGAAACAGGGCTAAGTAAATGATTATAAGGCAATATAGAGAATTTTATAAGGAAAGCTTGACTATTTTGTAGCTTTAGAAAGCTTTGCAACACTCTTGCTTGAATACACAGGTTTGCGTGTAGTTAATTTTTCTTGCTTTTTCAAATTTTTATTCACTTTAATGGCAAAAATCTTAAGGCGAAACAAAATGAACCTATTTATAATTTTGGTTTTTATATTGTGACATTCAGGGAAAGACAGGTTTTGAATATGAGTATTTTGTTGAAATATGTTTTTGATAAACTTTGTGCAATTACTTGATGTTTTAGAAATATATTTTTCCAGTTTTCTAAACAATAATTCCATCGATACAAAAAGCTTGTTGAATGCATCTTCAGTTACATAATATAAACAGCCTTGCTTGTATTCTTTAAATTTGACTAGTTTAGAGAAAGGCGCAGCAACAGTTTCTTTGGTGGCTACAGAAGTAACACATGTTGAACAGATTTCATGTTTTTTCAATAAACTTGAAATTATATATCCAGAGATATGATACAGACAGTTCATTTCAGTGAGGCTGAAAGGTGCTGAAGCTGTACGGTCCCAATCACTGGGCAACACTATTTTCGGAGCTTCAGTAACAGCAGGTCTAATAGCTACTTCCAAAGCTCCAGTCAAAAAGTTCCTGTCATCAGCATCATAACTGCCTGTAGATTGTTTAAGGTACTGTGAAATGCACACTAGCTTTAAATTGTTTCGAAATTGCAAAGGAGTGGGCACTGCTTGCTTCGATCTAATTACGCTGAATAAGTTTTCTAAAGAATCTTGTGAAAATCTGGATGTGAGAAGCATGTGGAACTTTTTTTCTCCTAAAAGCTTTGCCTGGAGGTTTATTATGGCAGTTGTCGATAATATTACGCCAGTTTGGATTGGTTTCCAAACTGGTTTGTTAAGATTATTTATAACTTTGAGGTTTTTAAACAGTGTTATTGTTTCGGCCAAAAATCCAATAGCCTTAAAATATTCTTCGTAATTGTTCTTGCTGAGGGCCATTACTGGGTGTCTTGATGTCATCAAAGCAAACCATTTCTGAACATGTCGTATAAACCAAGCTGTGGCAAGATAGCTCTCATCTTGTTTTTCCTCGGAAATATATTTCAATGCAGCACTTGTATCATTATTGATAACGTGAGTGGCTCTTGAAACTTTCATCTTGTCAAAGTGGCTGTCCTTTAAATGCTGCGGGGTCAATTTTGGTGCTAGCTTTAGATCCATATTCTCTTGGAAATCAACAAGTTTTTCAAGATGCTTGGGGTTAATTATGTTCGTTGGTAAATTATATTTTAGCTGAAGTGAATCTGGAATAATTATCTTTTGGTTGGATATCAAAGAGGATCTAATATTTTTCATCAAATGAGGAACATCTGCTATAAAATCTATTGATCTGGAGTTGTCGAAAGGATGTTGAATATTGGCTTTAGTTGCATTTCTGCCGCAACAAATACCAAAGGATCGCCACATAGCCTGGTTTGATGACCCCATATCGGATGTTATGCACACTATTTCTAATCCAATTTTCTCAGATTCCTTGATGACATCAAGAACCAAGTTCTTCATAACATTTCCATCTGTATGGCCAGTAGCGAAATGATAAGAAACAACTTGTTTCCACCTAGTACTGATGCCTGCTAGCATGAAAACGAGAGCTTGCTTTGCTCTGCCGGCCTGACCAGGAACTGTGACTTCCCCAATGTATTGATTTGATGAAATATCGAATTCAATAGCCTCAGAAATAGACATCTCGTCGATGAGGAGAGCACAGCATTTCTCTTGCTTGTAGTTGAAGGCATCAACTTTTAACTTTAAAAATTTAAGCACATCTTCTAGGATCCCGGTCTTAAATTGCAAATGCTGTAAACGTCGCTGTAGTGTTCTAATGGATGGCAATGGATATCCAAGGTGCAGAAGATTTTCATAGCCACTTTTGCCACAAGCAAATCTCAGACCCAAGGCTATTTCACACGTCTTATTAGACCATTTATTGAATTTAACTTGCTCCAAAGATTGTATTTGATCGCTGTTGAAAACTTTTGTTAGCTTCATATTTGTTCTTTTTCTAAGTTGTTCTTTGAGCCTCCAAATTTGAGTATTTTTTTGATTTAGCTTGACTTTTAACGATATATTTTGCTTTTTAAGCTCCTCATTCAGTTGCAAAAGACAGGCTAGTTTTTGCTCCAGTTCAGCATCCGAGTGAGTGTTATTGGACACTTCGCTATTTTCATAATTATCATCAAATTCATTAGACAATTTGGCTTTTTTCTGAATTTGTAAATTGTGATACAATGGTAGTTTTCTCTTAAATTTGGCAGGTCGATGAGAAAAAATTGTAGGGTCCGCATTCTTTTTAAGTTTTTTTTTTCCCCTTTATTGCACCTTCTTCCCATTGATCTTTATCAAAATGTACCTGAAAAAAATTATATTGTTAAATGCATCAGCCTATTCTCTTGATGTTCACAAATAAATTCACCTTATTAATTTAATGTTATGATCCGTTATATTTTTATAATTGATGATTAATCATTGAGCTACAAAAACAGAGGTGGCCTGTATATTTTACAGGCCTGTTAACCAAAATAGAAAAATTAAGAAGGTCAAAAAGATGATGAAAGAATCCTCCATAGGTTTACAGTATAGATATATAATCGTACCAATGGCACACCCAGGATTTTGCTCTGCATGGCAGGATTAGGGATAAACCAGATATTTCTTTTTCTGGCAAGATTATTTACCACATAACATGTTTCCATAATTATTAGTTATCAAATAATATATGAGGAAAGAAATTAATTATCAAAATACCCATTAAACAAAATTGCATATAAGCATAAACCAAATTAGTCATTTACTATATTAATTTGCTTTTTGAATAATTTACTTTTTACTTATTTTCTGTATTCAGCAACATTTCGTATTAGGTGCATCTCTAGCGTTACACAACATTTTAAGCAAAATTACACTTTTTGTGACATAGCACATTGAATTGGTCTCAATAGGCATTTTTTTACTACATCACTTGGTACAGAAGCTACTGATCAGTACAGACTCTCTACTATTGATAGAAAAGTAGGAATAATAAAACATAGTGTATGGCAAAAGAGATATTTGGATAAGAGATGTCCTTATTAATTCAATATCCAGTGATACAAATGGAATTTTGATTTTTTCCTCCTCACTTCTGTTTTAAAGACTGATATATTAATTTTTAAAAAAATATATCCTTATAAACTATTTCTTACCACATGTACAAAAAAAAAAAAGTTTACCTCGCATAAGTAGCTATTTTTATTTGGTATCCAATTTTCTCTTTTAACTCTTGAAGCCCATACATCTCTTCGTACTGGATTTCTTGGAAAAACCTTCATAATGAAGCCTTGTTCGGACCTATTGGTACAATTTACTGCTGCACAAGCTGGCATTTTGAATCTGAAATAATTTTAGTTAGACGAAAATAAGAAAAATGCACCAACCCAAAATAAATCAAAGCTTTAACATGCATTTATAAATGCTTAAATATTAACTTAGGGATCATTCATAAATAATGTCACGCTTTGAGGGGGGTTCGTGAAATTGTGACAAAGTGTGACAAGGGGAGGGGTAGCAAGAAGTGTGACGGCATTATGCAACATAGCGTGACGTGTGACATATTGTGGCAAAGGGGGGAGGGAGGGTCAAATATATGGGAAAAAAGCGTGACGTCATTTATGAACGGCCCCTTATTAGAATACGTAATTGATAACTGCAATGAATTTGAACTGCACTTCAAAGCAGATGACAACATATAAAGTGATTTATGAAAGCTGTGTTACTAAAATAAGTAGGAACATTGAAAGAAAATTACACGTTTCGCGCCACGCCCCCCTTTAAAAAATTGCTTATAACTCCTTTCAGTTTGGGGTGCAAAACGTCAAATTTTGTGTATGAGGGGTGCATGTTGAAAAAATTTCCGCAGTTCAAAATTTAATGGGGAGGGAGGCTAACTTAAGCTTAGTCCCCCCCCCCCGAATTAATCGCTTATAACATTTTTCGGTTTATGGTGCAAAACGTCAAACTTTGTGTCTGAAGGGGGAAAACGGGTGCATAACGTCGGTCACGCTAAATTTTTTCTTACTCTAAAATTTAACACTGATGGGGCTAGCTGCCACGCTCTGCACCACGCCCCCTTTTTAAATCGTTTATCTTTCGGTTTGGGATGGAAAATGTGAAACTATGTGTATGAAAGGTGAAAAATGGGTGCATAACGAGGGTTGTTGAAAAAATTTCCGCAGTTCAAAATTTAGTGGGGAGGGGGATAACTTAAGCTTCAGTTCCCCCCCCCCCCGAATTAAATCGCTTATGACGTTTTTCGGTGTAGGGTGCAAAACGTTAAACTTGGGTGCAAAGCGAGTGCATATTGTAGATACTTTTGATTTTCGAATTTGTTTCCGTGCGGTGGGCCAACTCAATCGACCTCAAGCTTTTTAGCATTGAGTATAGTAACCTGTTTGGCGAGCATTTAACATCAAATGTCGCCAAAGCATGCTTCTGTCATGTATCGGAGAATACAGCATCAAAAATAATATTAGCACACAAAAAAACACACTGAATTTAAGGAAATAAGTAAGTTATTATAATAATGCACATCCTAAAATACATTGATTAACCAGTAAAGTCAAAAAACATAGTTTAGGATGCAAAAAACGAGACAATGAACACAGGCCTAGTACATCAAAACGATCTTTCATAATTACTGTGGAAAATTTCATATTTTTAAGGCGAGATGTGGTTAAAGAACACATTAAAGAATATAAAACTAGAAACCAAATTGTATTACTTACCTTATTTTAAGAGGAATCCTTTCTTTTCTAAGACGACATTTTGCGCGCAATGTTATTCCTACGGAAAGAAGTCCAAGTTCTTCGCTTTCTGGACGGTTTTCTCCTTTGGCCAATCAGCGTGCGATACGGAGTTGACGTCTCTCTCGGGAGTAGTTGGGGCGTTTCCTGTAGGGTTGCAGGCCTTCATCTCCTCTACGAGCGGTGGCGAGAAGTTGTCACTTCTCTATTGAAGTCAATGGTATCGACACAGAAGAGAGATCGCCTTGCCTCGTGTTTTGCGTTAGGGTTAAACGTAAGGAAAGCATCACAATGTATTTCCGCAATTATAAAGTGACGTGATTATTTCAGAATATAATAATGAAAAAAACTGCGTGGTTCCATTTTGAAAAATTTCCAGTGCTTTTTATAAACACTCAAGCAAGGTATGTTACTTTTACAGTTCCTTTTGAAATATAAATCAAAGCATCATCTGAATTTGAATATGTTTATAAAGTCGTGAGAATGAAAACAAATTTAAATTTAAAAGCTCACGCATTTAAAAATTCACACATTAATTGCATTTTCCTTTGTTATATGCACATTCTATACGTAATTTATTGAATTATATACCCCCCCCCACTTAGAACACTATATAGGGATCAACCTATTGTTTTATGGAACATTATTGTTGTATTGTTTCACGAAGAAAGAAAAAATGCAATATAATTCAGTTAACCAATTTACGAAGCTTTCTATGTGTTGCAGAGAGTATAATAATTAATGTGTGAATAAACCTTTTGAATTTAAATTTTTTTTCATTCTTACATCATTATGTATATCCAGTTACATTTCATTCAAAATTCAAATTCAGATGATAATTTAATTTATATTTTAATAGGAGCTCTTAAATATACCTTGCCTAAATATTTTTCAGGGATTGTTTTGACAATGTACATTGTCATGACAAGAATATAACAAGTTGGATGCAATACTGCAAAAAACACATACATTGCCTAAATATTTATAAGGGATTGTTGCGACAATGTACATTGTCTTAACAAGTTGGAAGCAATATTGCAAAAAAAAAAAACATACATTGCCTAAATATTTATAAAGGGTTGCCTTGTCAATAAATTTTGTCATGTCAAGGTGTATGCAATATTTCAAGCATAAACTACCTTGCAAGGATATTACAGGCTGGTTGACGTGTCAATGTACTTTGTCAGGACAAGATTTATGCAATGTTTTCATTTCAACCTATCTTGCCAGGACATTGATTTTCTCTTGCATACACATTGACGTAAATATTGTGGCAATCCGCTGACAATCGACGGGGAGTAACATGTAAAAATTTTGGCAATCTTTATGCAATACTTCTGTATTGGCGTGAAAATCTTTATGCAATCTTGCTACAATTTATTTTGCTAGCTGGGTTGTTATTCGCACTAGGTTAGTTGCCTCATTTTGTCCGTTTTTCGCTCAATAATGACTTAGTGCATTAGATTTCATTGTGCAATAATCTTATACCATCTGCTTTTAGTTTGTCCTGTTTCTTATTATTCCGAAATTGTAAACAGTACAAAGTCAACTCAATGAAAGTACGATAATAATTTTACCCACTTAAACGTTTTTCTCTTATCCGTTTTTTTTTTTCCTCCCTCTTCCATGCCACGTGTTACAGTTTTTTTGCAATTGTGCTGCAATCTCGTTGCATCTGCTTTTAGTGTGCGGTTATTCTCATTATTTTATTTTTAGTTTACAACATAGGAAAAAAATGATCAAAAATAAGAAACGATTTTCCAGTATGAATGTTTATTGATCGAAATTTTATGTGTCAAGGTTCGACTTGCAATTTTCGAAAATTGAATTCTCAAAATGCGAGTTCGCGCGACAGGATTTAATAATATCTTTAAAAAAATGCTAGCATTTCTTTATTTTCAAAGGTTGATCAATGCATATTTTTTTCAAAATAAATCTTAATTTTTTATACGATAGTTATTTTAATTTTTCCCCGCGTAAACTTCGTTTTTTAAATACACACACACACACATATATATATATATATATATATATATATATTTGCTTCGATGCCACGTGTTACAACAGTTGACAGTTTTTCTGCTATTGTACAACAATTTCGCTGCATCTGTTTTCAGTTTCGAATATTTCTTGTTCTTTTATTATTAGTTTACAACATAGAACATATTGATAAAAAATATGAATCAATTCTTCAGTATAAATGTTTATTGATCAAAATTTTATGTGGTTCAAGTTCGACTTGCAATTTTCAAAAACGTAATTCTTAAAAAACGAGTTCGCGAGACAGGGTGGAATAATATCTTAATAAAAATGCTACAATTTCTTTATTTTCAAAAATTGACAACGTATATATATATATATATATATATATATTTTTTTTTTTTTTTTTTTCAAAATATATCTTAATTTTTATAATTGATCACGTGTTTGTTCAGAAGATTATTTGTCAACAGAAAACTGCTGGTGTTCAAAATATTTTTCACGTTACAAAATATTGGTTTATTTCGGTGACCTTACATTGTGCTCATAAAAATATAAAGAATATGTCGGGTATTTTAGTGTAATTTTCAACTCACAAGAAAAAAAGCTAATAAGATTGGTTCTTAAGACGGTCCCTTCATTCATTGGTAAGTTTTTAATATTTTGCGAGCGAAGCTTTTTAATATTTTATTTTTTATTTTACGTATAAAAAGAGCTATTTTTAGTTAAAATATTTTTTATAATAAAAAATAAAATCGTACCCGCTTTTCTTTCAAAAACGGGGGGAAAATTAAGAAAAAAATCCGAGGGCGTGTTGACAATTTTGTTAGATACAAACCCACATTATTTGTTAGCCTGTATTATAACATCTACATTCCTGCCCATGAAAACAAAAGTAAGAAAATAAAGGCAGCTGCACTTGTCATTTGCAGTGCAGGTGCTACAAAGAAAAAATGTTGGAGGAAAGGGAAGGAGACCCGATCCGATCCAATAGTAGTTGACTTCTTTTGAAAGGATAAGAAAAAATAATTAAAAATCCTCTGATATAGCTATTTTTTTTTACCACCAAATAGTTTAATTTCTTTACTAGAATCGCGAGTGATTCTTTTAGTTTTAATTATTATGTAAACTTCCTCCAAACAGTAATAGTTTTATGGTGCTTGAATAATGCATTTATGTTTTCATAAACATTAAAATAAATAAATGATTTTTCCTAACGGAAAATTGAGGGCCTCCAGATGCTGAGCGGCTAAATCGACTGGCTCCGGTGCCTCCCTGCGCGGAGAGAAAGAGGCGTGGGTTCGAGTCCCACCTTTGCCATGGGTGTATTTCCTTCTTTGTATATTAAAATCTGTTGTGCTGTCTTGTTCTATCTGTTCTTTCCTCTCAATCACCACATCCGGTTAAACCCTCGTCAGGGTAGGTACGGTGGTGATTGATGAGGTATAAATAACGGAAAATTGATAATTTTTAAGACATATATTTTGAAATCGAAATATTTTCTTATTAGGATATTTACAAATAACTCGTAGAGGTATTGTGTTTCCCTAAAACTGATATTATTATTAATTATATCTTCCTACTTGTACAAAGACCAAGTACGAACACATACATATACAGAAATGAACATGTATACAGATGCACAAATACATATATATATGCAAAAAACAAATGCGCAAATACGCTTAAACACATTGTACATACATAATAAATTATGCGTATTAATAATCTTGTTTAAGGCGGTGTACATGTACATATATCTGCATCAGACATGCTCCATACTGTACGCACGTTCACAGTGTGATACACAAGAACACTTGCGTAGATGGTATGCGTACTCAGGTATGTTTATGTACTCAAAAAAAAAAGGTACATACGACGTGCACAGCTGTTCTTAAAAACAGTGTACATATATATACGTTTGAAAAGAGTACACTTATATGTACATGTGTACTACTGACATAAGCTGGATTTACACATACAACCGACGGACAGATGGACAAAATTCGTCCGTGACGGAGAAACGCGAGTTCAACACACTACAAAGGTTCTGCGACGGGCAGTGGGTTTCAGCCAATGGTTGCAAGGCGTAAGCTCTATACATGAGCCAATAATGGGATGGCTTCGTCATTTGACTGCTCTGTATTTAGACATCGATTTCAGAAGCCGACGATGCGTTTAATAAAGGGAAATTTTCATTCGGTTTCAGCAGCGATTTCATTTCATAAAAGTGTCGGGCAGAGATAAATGTTTGTTTAATATTGATATTCATACTGCATAAAAAGAAAATTCTGTTTATTTTCAACAAACAAATAATATCATTACTTCATCGGTCTTATCAATAAGCTTAATAAATGACAGAAAATACAGTAATTTTAAGTTTTGCACACAGCAATAAGTTTACATGTTCGCAGAAATATTAAGCCTTTTACTGAAGGTAACACACATAATATGAATTCCAGGATTAGGATTAGGCAAATAGTAAAAAACGTTCGATTCATATGCGAGCGTTGGTGCAATTAATTGTAAATAGATGCACAGAAATGCTACTGATTTTGCCAGGCGAAAATGATACACAAATCCTTTTCGTTCTTGATTTAAAATCAATGCTTAGATGAAATGTAAATTCTGTTTAGGAAAAAAATTATATATCTAACAATTATTTTTTTTTAAATGATCAGATCTAGAAATTACAAGATAAAATATAATTGTTTTTATTTGAGCTAGAATTAAATACTTCTTCAAAATGAGCTGTAAATCACTTTATATAATCAAGTGTGGCATTGTTATAACACTTAAATTCCCTGTTACCTTTCCTATTTTTTTCCTAATAAATATGCAAGCATGAGACAACTTTTAGAAATCCTAAAAAAGGCAGTTTACTAACTTGTGATCCTGCTAACTGTAAAAACTATTTCTAAAATAAGAATATTGTCCCTTGCATTTTGAAACCTGTACACTAACTACAAAGAGTATAACATACAGACGATACACTTTTGCCAATGCATAAAAAAATTGTGCCTTTGACACTAAATATTAATAAGAAATGCAAAAAGCTTTTATAAAAGTAATATGCTTATGCTAATAAATACAAATCTCATAAGAAAAACATTGTCTTTTTATTTTCCTCTTTCAAATAACTCAACAGTGTGCGCATTAATTCTGTACCTCACACATTAAAGTCACAAAACAAAATTTTGAAGGAAGAATTTATTGAAGTACTTAATCATAATACTAAAATCAAAGAACATTACAAGATTTTGATC